>OY998182.1:75854425-80654425 GCA_963921935.1 Galeruca laticollis | reverse complement strand
TCCCGACGAGGCGTAAGAAATAGTGGCAGGAGAAGTTATATCTGATTTTCGGGGCCGTCCTCTCCTTCTAATTTCCCGGACGGGCTTAGGTTCGTCTTCTGAGTTTTCAGAGGACTGATAGGGAGTTAGGTCGCTAGTATGATAAATCCCTATTGGAATGGAGTCTTCATTCGGCTCGGCAACTTCGTAGCTAGTAGGTCCGTGTTTTCGGAGGATGACGTAGAGTCCGTCGCGTCGTGGGGCCAATTTCGTTGAGTAGCCTTTTGACTAACACGCCAGGTGCGTAATCCGGCCCATGACGCCTATGTTTATTTACATATGCTTGGTTCTTCTCTTGTCGTTCTTCGGTAAGCTCCTTGGCGAGACGGAGAGACATAGACACATTTTGAAGTATTGGTGTGATTTCCGTGACAAAATTTTCGATACGTACGATAGTGCTAAGATCGTCTGTGACGTCTTGTATAGTTCGCAGTGTATTTGCCAGTAGCACGACATGAACGGGCAGCCTTTAGCGGCGTGGAGCAAATTGTCGATCCGTGGTAGTGGATATTTATCGGGTACTGTGATGGCATTAAGCTTACGGTAGTCGACACATACTCGTAGGTGGTTGTTCTTTTTGGGTACGAGGACCACGGGGATAACCATGGCGTATCGCTTTCCTCAATTACGCCTTTCTCTAGCATGTCGTCGAGCTTTTGCCTTTATATGTTTTGACGGGCAGGACTCATCCGATATGGGGCGTTAGCTACGGGCTACCTGTTCAGCATACGGAGTAGGTGGTCCATCCTCGGCGAAGACATTGGGGTACGCCTGGAGGGCTTTATTGAAGGTGCCCCGTTGTTGATTGCTAAACCCAGTGGTTTCGTCGGGTCTCAGACAAATATCTATTTGGTTTAATTTCAGTCTGCGTCATTTTCTGGGATCCCGCTTCTTCGATGGTGACCAAGTAGCTGGTAGAGAGTCTTTAAAAATATCGTAGATCGCACCAGGTGAATATTGGTCGTCGTCGTCAAGTGTATAAGTCGGTCGCGGTGGCGTGAGGATCTTTATGAGTGGGCCAGCGTCATCAGGCTGGGTGACAAGGGCTTCATCATCCATTGGCAATGGTGAAGCGAAGAATTCCAATTCACTGCAAGCATTATATTTCTGGCACTATCGGACGGTGTTTCTCGTTGTGGATAGCCATTTCGGATATATTCGGGTGTTTTACCCTGTTGAATATCTTCTCGGGTTCATCTGCGAAGTACCATGAACGCTGAGGAAGGTTTAGAACTAGGGCGGCTTTTTCGAGGAAGTCGATGCCTAACAAGGTGCGGTTGTCCTCTGCGTCGGGTAGTATTACAAAGTCTATCGGGAATGTGCGATTACCGACTTCTATTTGGGTCGTAGTAGACAGCACTTCTTTGTATGTACAACGCCCGTCTGCGAGTGTGACGCCTACTAGCTGCGTTTTAAAGTCGCAAGTCTGCCGTTGTTTTAAGTACTCGTACAATGACGCGCTAGCTATACTCGTTCTGGCAGCTGTGTCTATATGAGCAAGGCCGTTAACCCCATTTATATTTACTTGTATAGTGGGCACTTGGGTTGTGAGCTCGGTTAACGTACTCAGACTGTAGAAGTTAGCCGAATGGGCTGATATGTCGTGACGACAATTTTTGAACAATCCGGGCAGTTGTTTCGGAAATATCCTTGTTTGCCGCACCCGTAACAGGAGATTTTTACCGGATCCGGTTTGCGATGGGTTTCTATGCTAATTCCTTTAGCGGCTTGGCGTTTTCGGCATTCGTTTATTGAATGCCCTCTAAAATGGCAGTAGGCGCATCTCGGCTTCTTGCTCGCACTTGGTCTCAGTATACTGGGTGGTCCTGTAGTCACTGTTTTCTCCAGTCGAATGTGTTCAATTTTCCTGGCTAGTTCCAGTAAATTGTCTAAAGTGCGTATCGACTCTCTTGGGATTTGTTTACGTATATGGATTGCCAGCGATCCGTAAATCATGTCGAGTTTTGAACTCTTGTCTTGACGGTTTGGCGGTAACTGTGCCAACAGTGCTCTCTTGCGAAAGTTTTATCGAATTTTCTAGAAATTGAGTTCCAATTCTTCTCGTTTAGTTTTTAGAGCTTTACGTTGTGCGCCAGTTTTGTAAATGTGTTAAAATATATTTATCATAATAAAAATTCAACACTATAAATTTACAATTAGAAAGAAAAATAATAATTAGAATCCTAAAAGAAAGGAAAATGGTAACAATATTATTATGAAGCGTTTAATCACTTAGCCGTGGCGCTGAGTCCACGTAGGCTGAAATGTGTTTGCTTGCTGTACATCTACTGTGGCCGGATGGTATAGAATCGAGTCAGGTCTCCGTTCAGAGTATGCTTCGTACGCCTTCTACGCGCGGGGCTCCTAAGTATCTTCCATGTAATGCTGGTTGCCGACTAGACTGGGGTACAGGCGTATTGTAATGTTCGACCGCTACAAATACTTATTAAAATATACTAAATATATTTACTACTGCTGTCTTACTTACTACATAAATTGACATACGTATGCTATTTTTATCTATAACTACCATAAAACAAAATATAAAACAAAATATATTGTTCCAGGATGTTCTCATCCTCTAACAAAATCTCTTAATAAATTATAAGATATCGAGGAAAACAGAATTCAAAATGAGGCATTGAACCAGTATAAAGAGTAATAAATAATAACCGCTTGATAAAAAAAGCTAATAAATTTAATAAAAATTCTGTCAATTTAAAAATTCGATATTTTATGAAGTAACAGCGATAAGCAAATGAATAAGGAAAGAAATTGTATAAGAAACATGAGGCTTTAAATTGGCTATAATTGCAATTATTTGCACTAACTTGTATACCCCACGGGACGTTTTGAAATCTTGAAAAAAAAATAACATTTTCTTTGCACCTGGTATAATATCAAAATTATCCGTTTTGCCTAAACAACTGAGACAGTGATACTCCTAAGAGAAAACCCTACTATTTGGAAAAAAATCAACGAAAACGAACAAAAATGTCGAAAATACATAACATCAAAGCGGTAAATAAGTTGCGCAGTGTATTTAGCTTTATTTATGATTTTTTCGAAAAATGCAATGTTCTACCTCTAAACACTTACAAAAAAGGTACATATCCTCATTGTATTATGGAATGAAGGCTTATCTTTTTGAATATATCTTATATTTTATCAACCAAATATTCACCTCAAAACTTTCGGAATAAATGGCTTCTTTATGTTATTCCAATAATAGAAATATTTGAATAGCAAAAGTCAGTAGAATATACCTGCTACCTAATATTGATAAAATCTGAAATTTACAAACATAATTATCCCTTCACGATTTACAAAGGTACGAATGGTATTTGTAATATCTTTTGTTCAGTGCAGTTTAAGATGACCTTCTGCCAAAGGATTAACAGTCATTTTATTGCTTTGAAAGTCTTACTCATTTCAAGAAAGTTGACTTTTCAATTATTAATAAATTTGTAGACATACATTTTAGAGATTTATTTCGAATTTGTTAGGAATTAAAAGTAAAATTTTGAAATAATTTGAGAGTAACGGTTAGTTTAAATTTCCCAAATTTAAGTGAAGATGAGAACTTGAAATTATGTAATTTCTGTACATTCGCAAAGGACTAACTGCCAATATTTTTTTTTAAATTAATGTTAATTGTGTGATCCGCAGATCAACAATGGTTGAAAATAAACCTTTTGGGTAATCAATACTTCGTTTATTCCCTTGACTTATTTTATGAAGTTACACTGATAAATGCTCGTGGAATAATCATCTTGTACTTTTTAATATACATATATATTTTACAATAGCTGCCACTCTAGAAGAAAATAAGTTTAGATATGTTAAAAGTGTCATATTAGGGAGCAATAACAGGTGTGCTGATGTTTGTATGTCTTTATTTCTATCAAAACTCTTTACATAAAATAATCACTTTTTCTGGCAATACTAGCCGCCAAACAACAACTGTCCAACGTCATGTCAACTTCAGACAAAGGTGTGTTCCACACGATCACATACATAACATGTTCTCTTTTTTTTTATTATTATTATACTATACTATAATTAATCCGATTCATCAACCCAGTTATGAAAGTCTAGATGATAATCTTCTAAAACCTTAGGAGGTCTTCTTGGCCTCGTATTTAGATTTGATTCGTCGTATACTGGCGATTCATCGAAACTTACATCACTAGGTAGAGTTTTATCACTATCAGGAATATCACTCTCATTAGTATTTTGACTGATTACAAAATTATTGTCAGGCTCCGAATTGCTATCATCCGTACTATCAGGATGTTCTCCTGACTATCAAACATACCCGCAATATATTGTAATGCATTATCCCCCTCTTGGTCACTTTGATTTTCAAATTGATGGGGAGAGGCTTGGGTTTCATTATTATTAAGTGGTTGTGTCCCACCTCCGAGTGAATCTAGATCATAGTCATATAATAAAGAGTGTTTTTAAATGAAACTCAAGGTCTCTAGTTAATTCCACAATATAATACAAGTTATTGAAAATTCTGACGATGATATTGAGTTTCATTTAAAAACACTAATATGAGCATATTCCACGAAGTAAGGGTCGAGACAGTCAATTTCATATAATAAAGAATTAGGAACAAAGGGTAGATTGGTTTTATTAAGATACTTCCTATTCCTTCTATAAGTAGTGCCATTACCGTCTTTTAGTAAATAGGACCGGTCGTTTACTATACCAGTCACCTTTCCCTTTTCCCAAAATTTCCCTTTTTGGATTAAGATATTCTCACCCTCAGTGAGTTTTTCCAAGTCTTTAGCATTTCTGTTGTAATATAAAGCATGCCTTTCTTGTTTTTCTAATAATTTACTTTGAACCTTAGCATGATTTAAATGGAGAGGTAAGAGGTTTTTTTCTGAAATCGGTATTCTTGTCTTGATGGATATATCAAGGAGCAACTGAGCCGGTGAATACTCCATATTGGGTAATGGGGTACTGCGATATTCCATTAAAAATAGTGCTAAGTCTGCTTCAGATTTCGCTTTATTTAGCATTTGCTTTACAATTCCCACAGACCTTTCTGCGACGCCATTGGACTGGTGATGATGAGGGCTGCTGAATGCTACCTCAAAATTCCAGTCTTTGGCAAAATTTATGAAGTTTCGTGAATTGTAAGGAACATTGTCTGCATAGAATTTATCTGGAATGCCAAACTGCGAAAATACTTGTTTACAAAAATTGACAACGTCTTTTGAGTTCTTTGTATTACTTTGAACGACCTCAATCCAATTGGAATATGAGTCAACAATCAATAAGTATGTTCTTCATTGAATTCAAAAAAATCAGAAAACAGATACTGCCAAGGCCTGTTAGGCACTGGATGAGAGAGCAAGGTTTCCTTTTGGTTTGTTTGACAAATGTCACACTGTGAAACAAAGTTTTCCACATCTTTTGATAAACCAGGCCAATAAAATAGTTGCCTAGCTCTAAGTTTGGACTTCTGAATCCCAAAGTGAGCCTCATGCACTAACGAAAGCATTTGCTTTCTCAATTGATTTGGGACAATTATCTTGTATCCCAAAAATAATAGATTATTCGATAAATAAATGCCGTTTTTTAATTTAAAATAAGTTTTTAAATCAGGGGTAAAGTTTTTATCATCAGGTGGCCATGTATTTGAACAAAATTGCTTTACTTCACGTAAAGTTGGGTCATTGTCTATGGCATTACTAAAAATTTGTTTTTTTTTCTTCTGACATGGGTATATTGTTGGATAAGGCATGAATCCGGGATCATCTACAACTGGCTCTTTGCTGCAGCTTCGAGATAAAATGTCTGCTATCAGCATGTCTCTACCAGGAAGATAAGTGATGTTAATGTGGTACTTTAACAGTTTTAACAACATTCTTTGAAGTCGAGCGGTCACTTTATCAAGATGTTTTGAAAATATGGTGATTAATGGTTTATGGTCAGTTTGAACAAGCACATTATAACCATAGACATAATAGTGGAATTTTTGGAATGCAAATACAATTGCACAGAGTTCTTTTTCAATTTGTGCCCATTTCTTCTCGGAATTTGGGTGGGCTAAATTTGAATTGCTAATATTTATTTGTTAGGTTTTCTACAGCCAATTTGTGAATAGATTTAGCCATATGATTGCAAGGTATTGTTCTTAACAATATTATTTTTTTTAGCTAAAATTTGTATTCGAATTATGAGGTGAGGTTCTTGTGCATCTGTTAACACTGCTGGTGATATTGAAGATTTGTAAGCACCAAGACAAATTTTTAGTGCTTTTAATTGTATTCTATCTACTGTTAGTAAATTCAAATTTGCTGCGGATCTATAAAATATACAACTGTAATCTATTATAGATCTTATATTCACTCTGCAAAATAATAGTTGTGGAGTCCGCACCCCAATTTTTCGCCGTCACACGTTTAAGCACATTTGGTCCTTCTTCTGTTTTATTTTTAATATGCTCTAAATGTTTTTTTCAAGTTAGCATTTTATAAATTTCAATTCCAAAATATTTGTAACTGTCAAGGATAGAAATGTTAATTCTCCAAATATCAGACGGTGGAGGGCGAAGACCATCTCCGCTGATTTATTGGGGGATAACTGTAAGGAGCGCTCGTTTAGCCAAGCTTGGAGGCAGTAGATTTCGTATCGAAAATCTTCCACACATTGGTTGTATGTTTAACGCATTATGTTATCAGCATACTGAATGATTCTGATGTTCTCATCAAATAAAATATAAAGGTCTGAAGTGTAGACATTAAATATTATTTGAAATAATTACTTTTAACCCTAAAATCTAGTCATGCTGAACTGCACGCGAGGGAAAATTAGAAATTCAATAATAAAAAATATACAGAGTGATTTATATTATATAATACAATTAATTACATTTCTGAAAATGGAAAATTTGTTGAATACGTGAATAATATCACAAGGTCTGTCATATTACGAAATATATACGAATGGTCGAAATCTTTTATCCGAAATTATTGATACATTATATATTTTTCGATTCACTCTATATACATTTTTTGCTCATCTATAATTCTACTCACATCATAAGTTGAATATTTTGTTCACATTTTTTTTTGAAATTGATGAAACGTATAGAGTATGTCTCAAATGCCGAAATTTGGAAAAATTCCAATTTTTCTTATTGAAATATTTTTTAAATCTCCATTTTCGTTTATTACAGCATTATATAGATAAACATTAAAATGTGTACAAATTATTAATCCTCCAGGTAAAAAGAATATTTAAGTAAACAAGGATTATTCCAAGAGAAAGTTTACTACCTGTAACCGCTTTGGGATACGCCCCCTTTCATATTATAAATATTTTTACATGGTGTACAAGTCATTTTTGTTGCTAACTTTGAAGTGAAAACATCTCTAGTTATTCCAGAATAATCATTCCGAAAATAAAAAAAATGGAATTTTCGACTGACGAACCACAAGGTGACTTACCTTATTATTTTGGAAATATCGAGGAGGTTTGTGAAAAAGCAAAAATGAATTATTCGAATAAACACACTAAAGAAAAGAAAATCGAGTACATGAACATCAGGAATACCATGAAGAGGATGCTGTGTGCCAGATTGAAAGTTAGAAAAAATGTTTCTGCAGCCACTAACGTAGCCAAACAATTAGATCGATGTTTGGGTTTGCTAATATATCAAAATGTGAGATTAAGATTTTTGGCGAAACTGGAATGGCGTCCATTATATAGAACGCATCACAGAGCTTCTACAAATACAGTTAAAAGTTTATTGAAAGTCAAAAAGAATATAGAAGAAAGAGTGTAAGGAATAAAGTGAAAAGACTTAAGTTCAAACGTATTCTATTTTTTGTAAAATTGTATCAAAAAGTCAATTTTTTTCTTATTTTGTGATATGTAATGTGGTATTTTCTATTTTGTGCACCTATAATTAATTATATTATTTAATATATTTTTATTCATTTGTTAATAATTTTGTCAAGCAATGTAAAATAATATGATTTTTTCAAGATTAATTATTATTCTAATGGTAATCGACTTTAATTTTTTTTGTATATTTATCTGTATAATGTAAAAATAGCTCCTACATATTAAAAATGACCAATATCTTATTTTATCTAAAAATGTTCTCGCTGATTTTGTATTTAATAATAATCTATTTGTAATTTCATATTGAAGATCTTTTAAAATTGTAATTCTGACAGCAGTGTTTTTTTTATAACACTGATATGATTGTATATTTGTAAAATATTGTTAATAAAAATTAATTTTGACTACTATATTTTTTCTATAATTTGTTGTAAAGTGTGATATAATATAGCAAGTAAATATATACGATCTTATTCAGTTCAATGTATAAAAAAATAGATAATTTATTTTTGAAAATCAGTCATAAAATAATTCTTTCAAACATTGTCAAAACTTAATTGTCCTTCAAATCATTTATTTTGACTTTCAATAATTATATTTTTATTTAATGGAATATATATTAATATTATAATAATTTGTGTTTTATTTAATACTCATGCTTAAATATTCATAATGTATTTTCCATTTATTTTATTCATAGTAAAATAATATTTAAATGATTTATGGAAGGAATTTGTGGGAAACTATTTTTATAATTAAATAAACTGAAATAAAAATATTTTCGAATGATTAACATCATTTTATGTGTATTATATTATCATATTTAAATCAAATAATTTAATGACACTAAAGTTGGCGGTCATCCGACAAAAAAATATTTACTTAGAGATATCTAGAGGAAGAATAAAGTTACTAAAATTCCAAGATGAATTTTGTCCGTTGTTCCGGCATCTTCAAGTAGTTAATTACAATACAAAAAAATTGTTAAACATTTACACACATTTACAACTTTCAGTTATTTTAATCATTACACGAATTTCTAAATATGGTTTCATTCCATTTATCGAAATTTATTTTAGATTCTTTGATGAGAGATCTTATCTACCTGATTTTTTTTTTGAAAATTCCCATGTGGTCTTTCTATTTTCAAACTTTTTTCGAAGGTATTACAAAAACAAAATTTTTAAAGGTAAAGTCTTTTTTCTTAAATCAAAATTCCACTTTGAAATTTTGCTCAAAAGCACATATGGTTCTAGTTTTTCTTTTTTTTTGTTATAGATTAAATAATATTCAAGAGACCGGGGCTGATTGGCGCAATTTTTATATAATAACTTTTAATGATTTAAAAATTAAACTTGAGGCAACTTGAGAGTCCGTGATGTATTCTCTATAGATTTGATCAGAAGCTAAACACAAAAATATTAACATACATTAATGTTCCGCTGGACATTTCCCCATAAAAACCGGAGTTTCTCAAGGCTCAGTTCTATCATCTTTGTTATATTCAATATTTACCCACGATTTACCAACCACACCACACATTTTGACAGACATGTATGTAGATGACACCTGTTTTGTATCATCGGCAAAAATCTCAGCCATCGCACTGCGCAACGTACAGACACACAAATCATACGTAGAACTAGGCCTTTAAAAATCGAGTTTATATCATACCTCAAGAAATTAGAAATACTGAAAAATTGTAAAAAATTAAACATACATAGCAAACGACTGAACATCAATAGAAAGACAATAAAATATTAACAGAACATTTAAAATTAGCTCGCATCAATACAACTGATAAATCTTACATTAAGGGTAATAAACTATAGTAAAGGAGCAACACGGGTTCTGGACCATTCCTTATGTAAATTAACATGGGAAATCGCCAAGGTCCATCGTGGTAATTTTTGGCTCAATTCGATCTGCGCATGCGTCAATCATGAAGCGGACGTCATCAATAGAATCTCGAATGGCGGTAACCTAACATAGCAAACCCCACGAAATCTTGTGTATCGGAAACCCCACAAAAACGTACCGGAAGTCGGCGGCCATCTTGGATTTCACGCACCGTATGTGCCGTCGGGGGAGGGGGGCGGCCGTCCGTCAAATGGGCCAACCGTCGTATGCCCCATCTGTTCTATGTGTCGTACGGGCCTTCCGTCGTATGCCCCATCTGTTCTGTGCTTCACGATTTTTCTATACCCCATCTGTTCTGTGGTATCATGTACTCCATGATTTTTCTATGGTAGCATGTATATGGCGTGACGTAAGCAACGTTGCCATTAGGGCACTATAACACATATCTCTGCTATTATTGGTCGCATTGAAATCGAATAAACGCAATTGTGATGAAGATAATGACTAGAGGGTGTACAAAAATCATACCTGAAGACAATGACCAGAGGGTGTAAAAGAATTGAGAAAGAAGAAGAGATAAGCGATAAGTTTCGCAAATATACAAGGAGTATCAAAAGAGTCATCTGAAGAAGTGAACGACAATGACCAGAGGGTGCCGTTGACCATCGCCGTATGTGCCTTATGTGTCGTCGGGGGTGGGGGGCGGCCGTCCATCAAATGTGTCAACCGTCAAATGTATCGTATGGGCCTTCTGTCATACCGACGTTGTCATTAAAGCACTAGCATCTCTGATTGGCCGTATTGAAGTTGAATAAACGTGATAAGTGGAACATTTTTAGAGAATGTACAAAGATGTCGTAAGGGCACCAACATCTCTGATTAGTCAGATTGAAGTGAAATAAACAACATTATGATGAAGTCAATGACCGGAGGGTTTACAAGAATCATACCTGAAGACAATGACCAGAGGGTGTCGATGATTGATGGGAAAGAAGAAGAGATAAGCGATAAGTTTTTCAATAATATACCAATATACGGGGTGTTGTCATAAATATGTTACTATGATGATCAGTTATTGCGATTTTTATATTTCACATTGTTAAAGTCAAATAAACACCATTATGATGAAGTCAATGACCGGAGGGTTTACAAGAATCATACCTGAAGACAGTGACCAGAGGGTGTCGTTGATCAATGGGAAAGAAGAAGAGATAAGCGATAAGTTTTTCAATAATATACCAATATACGAGGCGTTGTCATAAATATGTTACTACGATGATCAGTATACAAGATGTCTACGATACCAAAAGGGCACAAGCATCTCTGATTAGCCAGTTTGGAGTCAAATAAACACCATTATGATGAAGTCAATGACCAGAGGGTTTACAAGAATCATACCTGAAGACAGTGACCAGAGGGTGTCGTTGATTGATGGGAAAGAAGAAGAGATAAGCGATAAGTTTTTCAATAATATACCAATATACGAGGCGCCGTCATAAATATGTTACTACGATGATCGGTATACAAGACGCCAACATCGTCATAAGGTCACTCTGCTATTATTGTCTGGATTAAAGTCGATCTATCATCAATACTGCCAACTTACATTGTCCATGTATATAGTGTGATGCAATCAGTGTTTTCGTATAAGATCGATTGAATAAGGACGTTACGTGAAGATAAGAGAAATCCATGTATTGATTCAAATCAAAATAAATGGAATCAATAGAGACCCATCTTTTTGTTGACCACACCCTGTATAACGAATTTATGATACACATTGAAAACCCACATCTCAGATTCAAATCAAAATAAATGGAATCAATAGAGACCCATCTTTTGTTGACCACACCTCGTATAATGAATTTATGATGAAAATAGAGCGATTGAATAGGGATATTATATCAAGATAAGAGAAAGGTTATGATACATTGAAAACCTACATCTTAGGACTGATTCAAATTAAAATAACTAACGTGACAACGTGACGTTTGACGTGACACGTGACGTTTGGCGTTGTACGTAGCGTTCACCACGTGACATTTGACGCGACACGTTGCGTTGGCGTAGCACGCGACGTTTGACGTGACACGTGACGTTTGGCGTTGTACGTAACGTTCACCACGTGACATTTGACATGACACGTTGCGTTTGACGTAGCACGCGACGTGTCACGCCTAAAATATTATATGTTACTTTCAAGCCACCCGGTACGAAATTCTTAGTAATATTTCAACATAAGGACACGTGACGTAAAGACATTAACATGTTAATTAGTGTTTTAAATGAAACTTACTGTTTCTAGTTAACTCCGCAGTTTATCGAAAAATATTGAAAAATTCTAAAAATTGACAATTGTGTCGATATTACCTAACGTATTTTTGTACGATTTGTAACCATTTTAGACGGCTTAATATGAAGAACAATCTAGGGTACTACTTACTATAATACACAATATAAGTAAGATTGAAAACCAAATTTTCAGATTTATATGTTATTTTTGAAAGATAATATGATTAGAAACTCCTTTTAACATACACATTGTTATATGCTAGTTAGAAAATTATATTTGCAATATTTTTCGCTCCATTAGTTTCTGGAATAAACAATGCTTTAATGGACACATGACGTAGATTATCAAAAAATCATTGTTATCTCGCCACCGATTAAGGAAAGTCTCAAATACAAAATTTGTAGAACCAGCTTAAATTTACACATTAAACATGTAATTTCTATTAATGATCGATAATAAACACTTTTTATTTCGTTTATGCCCCATTTTATATATGATTTTATTGAATTAAACTCAATCTCTTCAATATAAAGTTTGAAGAAACAGCTTAAATCACTTCTTAAATGTGTACTTTCTATTTCATTTATACATAAGTTTATATATGTTTGGACGACATTCTGATGCATATAAAAAGTAGTATAATACAAATGCGGTTGAAGCATGATTAAAAAAGATAATGTAGAATTTAAATTGGGTAGACGAGATTATTTTCGATCTTCTCGTATAATGTAATTTAGAAGAATAATCTACTGAGAGAGAGGTTTGATCGCAAATAGATAAGCGAAAGAAAATTGACCTTGTAATTTAGAATATATGTGATAAATTAATTGAATTGGTCTTGACGACGTATGGCAAATGGATCTAGCCGAAATTAGACTGCATGCGAGCCATAATAAAAGATTTAAAATGATTTTGATAGTTATAGACCGTTTCCCGAAATTTAGCTCACTTTTACATAAACAATATAACAATCCAGAGAGCCTGAGATCCTAAGGTATGGTTGTTACTAACAGTTGGGAATATTATACGCTATTTTTCGAAACTTGTGCAATGATAATACAAAACCACATTAATAAAATAATACGTTGACTATCGTCATGGAGGTTTTCATTATGTAGAAATATCAATGATTTCAATATTAAATTTATCAACATACCTAAAATTACATACTGAATAAAATATATGGTTATTATATTTATGAGCAGAATTTGGTGTTCACTATATATACGGTGGAGTAAAAAAGAATGTGGAGAATACATTCATTATACAGGGTGTAGTTATAAAAATTATTATATAGGGAGGTATAATTGTGATGTTATACAATTTTTAGAAATATTAGCTACATTTATAATTGATAAAAAAAAACAGCAATGTGAAATATCAAAAACCATAATAACTGATAACTCTGGGAAAAAATGTAAAATGAGATGAAAATGTAAGATTCATAACCATGTATTAAATTTTTATTGATATATTTATAATTTTGTGGAACAGAGTTTTTAATTGATTCAATAACGCATCTTCAGCTCGTTTAACAGTTACCTTCGAGGGAAATTTGGTGACCATGTTTCTGCATGACACGTAGTTAAAGCCAAGCTACCCTTCTTCTTGCACAATGACAATCAGATTATCAAAGGTGTTCGACAAGTTCTTGAGGGAAGTATGGAAAGAATTACGAAAAATATGATAACCCTGTATGTATACCATATAAAGTGGAACTAGCAGATGTAAATGTAGAAACGCTGTTGAAAAAATTACCCGAATTATGAAAACAATTACAGAAAGAAAATTATTATCTTCTAGCCCCTCAATATTACTCAAATACATGTGTTTATCGTATTGTTTGGATTAAGATGCATATGGTTGGTGTCATCGTAATCGTCTGAAAAGTTCCAGGACAGATAAATATCACAACATTATTAAGCCTCTCTTTGCGGCTAGATCAAAATCAACCCCATCAGTCATTAGTAGTAGTAGTAGTAGTAGTAGTAGTAGTAATATAATCCGACCTCCATCAGCTCGAATATTAAAGAAACTACAAGCTATTCAATGTCCATCATATACTAATGTGGGAAAAGGACTTTTGTCATACAACGAAAAACCGATGGAATACATTCATTGAGACGATCCAAATGAATTGGTTGAACGTTTAAAATTGATGATTACATCCAAGGTGGCCGGCAACACATCCAACGACAACGAATTAGTTGCCGTCATAAATGAACTAAGGGAAGCCGATATAATAGAATAATCAAAAAAGTCTATTCATTTCAATCATGTCTGTCGATAAGTTTGGACATCGTCGTCGTCATGGGAATGAACGGGTTACTCCGTATATGCCGAAAGTAGCACACACTCCGGACGGTAATATTGATGCTGAAAATGTGAGAATCTGTAATTTGAAGATACCAACCACAAATACTGATGCTGCCAATAAACTTTATGTCGATGAACAAATGCAAGTGTGTCATAATGAACTTGGAACACTTCAAAAAAAAACAATAAACTCCACATTACAGACACAGTTGGTATCCCATCAAAACAAAATCAGCGACATTAATACATTTATTTCGAGAAATCCGCCTACAGCAGGTCTGCATATGGCTACTAAAAAGTACGTTGATGATGTGATTGCTGTGACCAAAGATTATATGAAACAAGAATTCATATCTTTTGTTCAAGGGTTTAAGGAAATATTTTTAAAAGACATACAACAACAATTCCAAGGAAAAATCAATGAGCATGAAGTATCCATAAACGAATTACGAACAAATTACTTAAAGAAAGATATCAAATAGTATCGAAAAGATATAATCAGTTTAGAATGTGTATGTGCGCTTACGAAGCATATCATGTTGAAATAAGTTGTTTTTCAGCTCATTTTTCCGATTCTCACATACCTCAATTGTTTTTCTGGTGGTTGATTGTTTTTCATTTCTCAAGCCGCGATTATTGTTTGTTACAAATTTGATTTTGTTATTGATTTTCTGGTGGTTAATTGTTTTTCATTTCTCAAGCCACGATTATTGTTTGTTACAAATTTAATCTTGTTATTGATTTTTCTAGTGACCAATTGTTATTGATTTTTTGCGGTTTGAGAATTCAATTTTATTATTTACGAACACCATACTTCCTGGGAATCTCGCAATTTTCAATATACATATTTTTGAAATCAATTAGAAAAATAATTACTTTCATTTTTAATTCAGATTGTAAAACGGCAAATATTCATATGTTGGATGTTATCTACGTTGTTATAGTATTTTGTATACCTTTGTAAACACCATACGGGGTAGTAGCAAATAAATCATTATTGCTATATTTTAGTAAACGGCATTTCATTGTCGTATTGATTGAGTATAATTGTAATCTTATTCAATTTTGAGAAATATTAGCTGCATTTATAATTGATGAAAAACAACACATTTTAACAATGTATACAATAACAATTCCTACATTGAATTTAATCTAGAAGGACATACTCTTAATAGAGGATATTTGCACGACGTATTTCCACATTTTACTTTTTCTACAAAGACATATATTACAAATACAGTGAATATATCCGTAAAGTTGTTGATGCGAAACCATTTACTTGGAGTCTATTTGGAGTACCTTGCCCTGAAGATGCGCTATTGAATCAATTAAAAACTCTGTTCCACAAAATTATAAATATATATCAATAAAAAAATGTAATACTTAGTAATGAATTTTATTTTTCGCCAACATCCCTAACTTTTCATTTACCGAAACATACCTTCAGACAGATGTCTAAGTAACAAAACATTTGTCATCGCCTAAAAGATGAGTAAGTATATTTTTTCTTTGTATCCCCATACAAAGATAACGTGGATTTCCTAACTCTTACTTTTCATTTACAGAAACATGCCTTCAGAAATACTTTCCTTTAAAATCATAGCTTTCAAATATGTTTATATTAACTTGATGCTAACAACTACTTTGCATATTTCGATAATTCCATAGGAGCATATGATATACTTCCAACATTTTTTTTCAGATATCTAGCATTAATAAAAACAATAAAATAATCGAAAACCATTAATATATATCATCTACTTACCAGTATTTTCCTCAACAACAACAAACTTCTGGAACGTATCAAAAACTAATTTTAGTTATTATAAACGTAATAGATTTCAATCACTACCGAGAATGTCAACCGAATTGCGTTATAGCACATTATAATAATAATTATGGTGGTGTCGCTAGTACCATATTCAAACGAAAACTGAGTATTATGTGAATTTACATTCTAAAACAAAGTCTAACCGCAATGATATAAAAATCCTTGAAACAATGTAGTGATAAAAGGCATTAAAATTGCAAAAACTAAGCTATAACCGATTTTAACGACAAAATAGAGTAATAAGGGAAAAAATGTTGCAAGTAGAATTCAAATTGTGGTGTTGGTTAATTTGGGGGCACAATTTTGAAAGATTGCAGTATACTTTTTCATCGTAAAATTAGACAACATTTCAAAACATAAATTTTCTGTTAATAACAATACCAATTCTCTCTGGAAAAGACTGTACCAACTAAACATTCTTAATAAGGGAAAAACAAATGAAATACCAGTATTCATTAATAACCCAATTGAAATAAATGGCTTTTTCATGCAATATTGTTTAGATTAAAGATTTATCTAGATTAATAAATAATCGTGTGAGTAAGAATATGATTCATTTGTGATAGGCGTTTAAATTATCTAAACATATAAATTATCTTCAACTTCAAATAATAATAATAAAATGTCTTTTCCCAAATACGAATCCGTTTTTGTATTTAAGTAAACAACGCCTTTTGTAATATATATCAAGAGCGCTTATTTTCTTGCTACTACACCGTGAAAATGTATATCTTACCTATTTAAATTTCGGGGTGTTTTCAGTAAAAGCTCGCTACTACTCAGCGAAAATCTATTTACTTCACACAATTAGGATATTTTGAAAATAAGCTCCGCGAAAAACAACAACCCACCGCACTTATCATGTTGAAAAACAGTGAGAGTTGGGGGGTTTCAAAACTAGTATAAATATTCTGCCTCACAAATATTGTGATAGTTGAACACCGAGAGAAAAAGTAATACCACTTTGTGTAGTGATAAACATCCTTTTGGGTAAGTTTTACGTCTATGTTATAAACTATTATTTCATTTGTGGACCAAAGGCAATTCTAGAATATCGTATCTGTTTTTTCCAAACATTTAACAACCCTAGCTACTTCTATGTGATTTTTTAAATATTTTCTGTTGAAATCAATATTTTTCATATTTATATGTATTTATCATGCTTATAATTATTTCCAGAGATTTTTCATACCACGAAACTCCCAGCTACATTTCCAGTAGATTTATATCAACGAGTTTACGTCGACGAGTTTACATTGTAAGTACTCCTTGTTTTTTTGAAAATCATGGTAGAATACATACATATTTTTCGGAGAATTTTTGAAATAATCTATCAAATTTTTCGAGCGGTAATGCATTAATTGAAATTCATAAAATATTAACAGGTCTATATGCAATTATTTGAATATATATTACTTAGAATACTCATTTACGGTGAATTTTTGAAATAGTCGATCAAATTTTTTCGAGTAGAGTGACAATACATTAAGTGAAATTCATAAATTTTGATTGTTCTATTTATATATTTAATTATATTTTTATTTTCTCACTTTTTTCGGTTGTTGTTGTTGTTGTATTTCGAGGGCTTTAACAATTAGACATCTCCACTCTAACTAGTTATCACTTCTGGTAAAGTATTTTTATTCTTTATCTTACTTCTATTTGAATTTTTAAATATTTTCTGTTGAAATAAAATCAATATTTTTCATATTTATATGTATTTATCAAGCTTATAATTATTTCCAGAGATTTTTCATACCACGAAACTCACAGCTCAGTTTTACATCAACCAGTTTACATTTTAAGTACTCCTAGTTTTTTTTGAAAATCTTGTTAGAATACATATTTTCGGAGAATTTTTGAAATAATATATCAACGCGTGAAACAGTATCTTTCTGTCAGCAGGAAAAGTTGTCTAAAGGCACAGAGTACCTATAACCTCACATATAATAATATTATCAATCAAAAATAAATTTTATTCATAACTTTAATACGAGTATCTAAATAGTGTATACAGGTGAATTCCTTGAAATAAATTACCATTTCTCTTGTAAGCAAATCGTTGCAAAAATTAACTTTCGTCTTGTAGGGGCAGATTATAAATTACTTTAGTATATGTTTTTATTTCTTTATCAAGTGGAATCATTTTCTCTCAAATATTGCGGTTAAAAGTGGTAGAATTGCTCAAATATCTTAAAATGCATCACTTTTACATGCTTTCTTATAGAAAAAACAGACACAAATTTCTTCATGAAATTGACTGTCTCGACCCTTACTTCGTGGAATATGACGATGATATTGATTTATCGAAACAATTGTCAATTTTTTAGAATTTTCAATAACTTGTATTATATTGTGGAATTAACTAGAGACCTTGAGTTTCATTTAAAAACACAAATTTCTTCATTTACAGGTCTTTTTGAGAAGAAATATTGCCGTTCAGTCTTCCGTCCGACTAGGAGTTTATTTGTTACTCATCACATCCCGATAATACTCATTCTAATACAGTTCTTTGCTCAAAGTGCTCACGAAAAAACTTTCATCCTTATTATGAGTATCTTTGCGAATCTCGTAAAATATGTTGCTACTTTGTTCGGGCTTATAACATCTAATTATAATGAACACCAAGTGACGAAAGGGCTTACTGAGTGTAGAAAAGCTATAAAGAAACTAAATAATGCGTTACGAAGTGCCAAGAAAATTGGGGAAAAGCAGCATATCCTAACTAGTATAACTCAAATAAAATCATTTCGTAATCAATTTAAATATATTCAAAAACATGGTGGAGACCTATCATCTCATTCTGAGACCGCAAAACATCGTGTAAAATGGGATGATCTGGATGTAGCATTTAACAGTCGCATCAGAACTGGTAGCATCTCAAACCTGAAGCATAAGGATCCTATTGCATTTCTCAAAGATTGTAAGGCCATCTTTAAACGGCGTATACATACTATATTAAAAAAGGAGGTAGCTGTTAAGGTGAATGTGGCTTTCGGAGGCGAATTTGAAATTGTTAAAGGAGATCAGATTCTTAATGAGTTCAAGTATTTTACGACAACTAATTCACCAATTTACAAAGATACAAACATTGATGACTGGTATGATGCTAAAGTCGCTGTCCCTATCCTTAGAGATCTAGATGAATTTCAAGAACGCGATAGTGGTTGGGCATTGAAGAAGGTGGTGAACTTAGGTGTTAATATCAATAAATATACTCCACAACTGGGATCCTCATATATTGATTTACCAACAGAAATCAAAAAGAGGAAGGCATGTATTAACGTCAATAATGAAGATGATTCTTGCTTTGCTTGGGCGGTGACGTCAGCACTGTATCCTGTTAGAATCCATTCTGATAGAATTTCATCATACCCCCACTATTCGACAATATTAAAGCTAAAAGGCATTCAGTTTCCTATGACTATGAAGCAGATCCCTACTTTTGAGAAGCAAAATGGTATATCCATAAATGTTTATATTCTGCAAAAAGATCAAAAGTCCTTTATTACTCTACCAACTTACCTTACAAGGAATAAGATGGATAAACATGTCAATTTGTTGATGGTACAAGATAGATATGATGAAGCGCCAACGAAATATCACTTTGTTTGGATAAAGAATCTATCAAGACTTCTATCTTCACAACTTAGTAAAGAAAATGCTAAAAAATACTTCTGTGATCGTTGCCTACGCTATTTCAGATCCCATGAAAAACTAGATGTTCATCTTAAATGTTGCGAGGGACGAAAGGGATTTCCATGTGAAAGATGTTTACAGTCATTTACTACAGCGGAAAAGTTGGATGCTCACGTCGTAGATTGTATGAAAATTAATGATTGCGCTGTTAAGATGCCAGAACAGGGGAAAAACGTTCTCAAATTTAAAAACTTTAAGAATAAGGTAAAGGCACCTTTTATAGTATATGCAGATCTCGAGAGTGTTTTGAAGCAGACTGGGGATTCTAAGAAGCCACAACAGCATATCCCTGCAGCCGTTGGGTATTACTTCAAGTGCTCATATGATGATACGCTTTCCTTTTATAAGAGTTATTTGGGTCAAGATTGTATGCGCTGGTTTGCTGATGAGCTAAATCTCCTTGGTCAAGATATTAGTACGGTGTTCCTATGTCCTTATGGAATTCACATGACTCCTAATCAAGAACGTCAGTTTCAAGCTGCTACCGAATGTCATATTTGTGAAAAGCCATTTTCCGCTACCGATAAGAAAGTCCGAGATCATGATCATCTTATTCCTGAAAACAATTATAGAGTTGCAGCACATGAGGGGTGCAATATTAACTATCAGGATTCGCCTACTGTTAATGTAGTGTCCCACAACTTATCTGGTTATGATGCAAATTTCATCATCGAAGACATTGCTACCCGCATGACTGGATCTATTGATTTGCTTCCTATTACAAAAGAAAAATATATTTCCTTCACAAAACATGTTGAAGATGCACGAATCCGTTTCAGATTTATCGATAGCTTCAGATTCATGGCATCATCTCTCGATAAACTCTCCTCGTATTTAACCGAATTTCCTAATTTGAGATCACAGTTTTCTAGTATTCCCAAGGAAGAATTCACAATGTTAACTAAGAAGGGGGTGATGCCTTATGACTATTTCAATTCTTTCGACCGCTTTGAAGAAACACGGTTACCTCCTATCGAATCTTTCTATAATAATCTCGAAGATAAACCCTGCTCACATAAACTGTATAGTAGAGCACAACGCGTCTGGAATACGTTTCACTGTCAAACCTTAGGGGAATATGTAGAGTTGTATATGAAGACCGATATCCTTCTTCTTGCTGACGTTTTTGAGCAGTTTCGTTCCAGTTGTATTGCTACGTATAACATCGATCCTGCGCATTATTATACATTACCAGGATTTACATTCGATGCTATGCTAAAACATACAGGACAAGAATTGGAACTTCTCACTGATGTAGACATGTTTTTGTTTGTTGAGCGTGGTATACGCGGTGGACTTAGTCAAGTTTGCGGAAAACGTCGTGCTCGAGCCAACAATAAGTATATGCCCACTTATAATCCTTCAAATCCATCGAAATATTTAATGTACTATGATGTCAATAATCAGGTATGTTTTTTAGTTTTTTCATTTTAGGTAATTATTTCAATTAATTTTAATGTTTTAGTATGGATGGGCGATGAGTCAAGCGTTACCATATGGAGGATTTGAATGGTGTGACTCTAATATAGACGTTACACAAATTGCTGACGATGCTTCTGAGGGGTACATGCTTGAAGTTGATTTGGAGTATCCTTCTCATTTACATGATTTGCATAAGGATATTCCATTTTGTCCTGAACACCTAAATCCTAAGACCGTGATGCCTGCTACAAAATCGAATGAGGAGACCAAGTTGATGGGTACCCTAACTAATAAAACAAAATACGTTATACATTACCGAGCATTGAAGCAAGCGTTACAGAATGGGCTTGTATTGACAAAAATACATCGAGTATTGAAATTCAAGCAGAGTTCTTGGTTAAAGCCCTACATTGACTTAAACACCGAGTTACGTAAGGCTGCGAAGAATGAGTTTGAGAAGAACCTATTCAAACTGATGAACAATGCAGTGTTTGGTGAGTATTGCTAGTTTTATATAAATATTTCTATACTAATCACTTTCTCTAATTGTTGCAGGTAAAACCATGGAAAACGTGCGCAAACGCGTTGATGTAAAGCTAATTTCTCATTGGAGTGGTCGATATGGTGCTGAATCGTACATAGCTAAGCCCGAGTTTAAGAATAGTACGATTTTCAGCGAAAACCTGGTTGCCATCGAATTACGAAAGCTGCAAATATGGCTAAATAAACCGATATATGTAGGAATGGCAATTTTAGATCTGGCTAAAACTACGATCTATGATTTTCACTATGAGTATATGGCGAACCGTTTTAGTGAAAACTGTACTGTACTGTATACCGATACCGATAGTCTTATATATGAGATTGGAGATCAAGATCCTTATGAAGTAATGAAAATTGATTGCTATAAATATTTCGACACCTCAGACTATCCTCTCGATAACGTTTACGGGATTCCTCAAGTTAATAAGAAGGTTCTTGGAATGATGAAGGATGAGAACAATGGTATCATAATGACCGATTATATTGGGTTACGATCTAAATTATATGCAACGCGGTTACTTACCTCTGAAGATGGTCTAGCGGAAAAACGAAAACGTCTTGCGAATGATGGATTCGAGAAAGAAGAAATAGACTGCCTTATTCGAAACGTTGGAATAACTAAGAAGGCTAAAGGGGTAAAATCATCAGTTGTGAAGACAGTAATCACATTTGAAGATTATGAAGAATGCCTCGACACCTTCACACAGAAAACCGTTACCCAAAATCTAATTCGTGCTGAGAAACATCTAGTACATTCAATTGTTCAAGATAAAATAGCGTTAAGTCCTTTTGATGACAAACGATTTATTCTTCCTGGATCCGATGAAACTTTACCCTGGGGCCACTATTCCATTGATGCATATATGGATGTTGACACCATTATACCGTGAAAATTTATATAAGAATAGAAATTATTGTTATTATTTTCATTTATTATACTTTTCAATTTTATATTATACAATAAAATGTTTATTCAATTTTTCTTTATTTTGATACCCTATTATCGAGTGACTGAGCATGGGTGACGTCATCAGTATGAGTGCCCTTATAGCTTTACATATTTACCTCTTGTCCCCTCTTCTTCATAATGTTGTTTATTCCACTTCAATCCGACCAATCAGAGATGCTAGTGCTCTTATGACATATTTATACATCCTGTATACCGATCATCGTAGTAACATATTTATGACAACCCCCTGTATATCGGTATATTATTGTAAAACTTATCGCTTATCTCTTCTTCTTTCCCATCAATCAACGACACCCTGTGGTCATTGTCTTCAGGTATGATTCTTGTAAAACCTCTGTGGTCATTGTCTTCATCACAATGATGTTTATTTGACTCCAATCTGACCAATCAGAGATGCTCGTGCCCTTATGGCATTGTTGACGTCTTGTATACCGATACACCCTGTATATCTAACGTAGTGGTTTACCTCTTTTCTTCACAATGGCGTTTATTCGGCATCAATCCAGACAAAAATAGCAGAGTGCCCTTATGGCATCTTTGTACATCCTATATACGATAATAATCTAACAATCATATGGTCGTTTGTTACATAAAAATCTGATCAATAATAGCAGAGATATGCGTTAGTGCCCTAATGACACGCGGCAGTGTGATAGATGACTCATACGACAGATGGCCCATACGGCACATTCGACGGGGTTGATTGATGACATATACGACAGAAGGCCCATACGGTACATACTACGGAAGATACAAACGACCCATACGGCACGTGATGGCACATTTCACGGACGACACATATGACAGATGAGACATTTGAAAGATGACACATACGACGGACGGCCGCACCCCACCCCCGACGGCACATAAGGCACATACTACGGTGTGTGAAATCCAAGATGGCCGCTGACTTCCGGTACGTTTTTGTGGGGTTTACGATACACAAGATTTCGTGGGAGTTTGTTGTTGTTCCATTGTTCTTGTCACATTTTTTTCTTTAGTCACTACCTCTTATACGCAACTTTTGAATAGACCTGTATATTATTGTAAAACTTATCGCTTATCTCATCATCTCTTCTTCTTTCCCATCGATCAACGGCACCCTCTGGTGATTGTCGTTCACTTCTTCAGATGACTCTTTTGATACTCCTTGTATATTTGCCTAACTTATCGCTTATCTCTTCTTCTTTCTCAATTATTTTACACCCTCTGGTCATTGTTTTCAGGTATGATTCTTCTACACCCTCTGGTCATTGTCTTCATCACAATTGCGTTTGTTCGATTTCAATACGACCAATCAGAGGTGGTAGTGCCCTTATGGCATATTTATGACTACATCCTGTATATTGATCACGCCCCATACGGCACATGTGGCGGTTGGCGCACGTGACGTGGTTGGCAGATGACTCATGCGACCGATGTCCCATGATGCATGCGCAAATCGAAATTGAGCCAAAAATTACCACGATGGACCTTGGCGATTTCCCATGTTAATTTACATAAGGAATGAGCTCGAATCAGTGCTGCTCCTTTACTAACTATTCGTTAACAATCAATCTTATAAAGCAAGTAACCTACGCAGCACTAACCAGGAAACAGAAAATAAATGGAAAACCAACAGCAATCCAGAAAGACCAACTATACCAACTTTTCAAACAGTAGAACCTTTGGCTTTTGATGAAATTCGAAATTTTGAACGAACAGAATGTCGCAGGAGACTATTTCGGAAAATATTAATAACAGTGAAACAAAACCTAACAACGCGACAGAAGAATATAAACCAAACAAATAAGCAGAAACAACAATTAAAGAAACACCAAGCAGAAAAATACGAAGAAGGTCTATTCAAAGCTAGAACAAGCATAGGAAGCAAGAAGTATATTTTAATAGGTTATTAGTAATTCACACTTTAGTTTTTAATAGATATGAAAGTCACTTTTATCAATGGATTCATACGTTAGGGATGTTAATTATTAGCCTTATCCTACAATTGAATTTACAGAACTAAAAGATATTAATAAACATTACAAAAGCTTAAAAAATAGTCCTTTTAAAATATTTCATCAAAGTATACGTAGTACAAATAAGAACATTGAAGAATTAAAAATATTTTTATCACAGTTGAATCACACATTTAAATTTATTATCCTTCTAGAAAAGCTAAATATTCCTGATTTAAGTTTGTTCCAATCACCTGATTATGATATAATTTACAGTGAAGGAGATATTAACAGTAATGATGGAGTTGTAATTTTTATAAAAGATAACATAATTTATGAATATAATATAGTGCAAAGCAGAACAAACTATAATTAAGTTATCTAGTACAAATAAACTTTTAATTTCATCTCTGTATAAACCACCACCGATAAAGGAAGAAGTATTTGTGGATGATTAGTGGACATATCTTAAAGACAGTAAAAACAGTTTAAGCATTTTTAAACACTTGCTTACTAATTAGATATGATAAATAAGCTAATTAGTAAAAAAGAGGAAAAAGTGGCATTACAACTAATATATCCTAAACAAGCTGATGAAATTAAAACTTATAAAACCATCACATATGCAGGAAATATTTCTAATAATATTTCAATGATAATATCTTCAGCAACGAATACAACAATTTCTTTTAAAACAGAATGTAACGTTAGTACAAAATTGTTAAATGTAAAAACAAAAATACCATTATTAAAGAAGTGAGCACTTACGAGCATACAGATTAAAACAACCAGATAAATCCCACTACGCAAAACATCTACTTGACACCAATCATTCATTGACACCTAACACAGAACTAGAAGTGCTGCATATTTGTGAAAAGAAACAAGAACTGGATTTCCTTGAAGAACTGGAAATTAGCAGACATTTAAGAAACCCACAATATGAAGTTGTCAATGAACAGTTAAATCTAGGGAATTCTTAAGTGATAATTGTAAAGATCAGCAGATATAGTTTTCCTGGTTTTCTATATCATTGCACAGTTATACTGATCTTAATTGGAAAAATGATATCCAGGATATCACCATAGGGCTAATAATATCTAAGCTTCAATATTTGTAATATCACATCTTCTTCTTTTTTCTATAAACATACATTAAGCCAATCACAAGTTAGGTTACTTCTTGGTCTAGCCAAAAATAACTACTAAACATCAGGTAGGCATAAAATGAAATGTAACTTCTGTCATTCTGACGATGATATTGATTTATCGAAACAATTGTCAATTTTTTAGAATTTCCAATAACTAGTATTATATTGTGGAGTTAACTAGAGACCGTGAGTTTCATTTAATTTAAAAACACTATTAACATACTTTTTGATATGCCCAAATAGTAAACAAAAAAGGTATATATTCTTTATTATTATTGTATTATGGTGTGGTGGCTTTTCTCATATTTTATAAATGAAATATTTACCTTAAATCTCTCTCGAAACTCTTTATTTGTTTTTTGGTTATTCCAATAAGAGAAATATTCAAAGAACAATTTTAACAATTGAAACCGTAAATATTGATAACATCGTCATTTACAACTTCAATCATCTTTTTACGATTTAAAAAGCTGCAAATAGTATATATAATTATATTACTTTTATTCAGTGCAGTTAAGGACGAACTTCTGTCAAAGAATTAATGGTAATTTTATTGGTTTTTAACTCGTTTTCTTGGACTCATTCCAAAAAAATTAATTTTACAATTATTAATACATTTGTAGACGTAACGTTTTATATAGGTAAACGTTGGTAAAATTTTTCCAAAATATTAATCCTTCAGGTAATGAGTTAAGTAAACAAGAATTATTGTACTTTTTACCTGAAACCGCCTTTTATACATTGGGATACGTCCACCTTCATATTACAAACATTTTTACATCTACAAGCATAGTTGCTACTTTGAAGTGTACCTATCACTATAGTTATTTTAAAATAATCACTTCGATAAATAAAGATGGATTTTTCAAACGAATTACCACCCAAATTGGTCACTAGCTTCGCTAGTATGGACCCTATGGGCGACAGGTAAGTCCAGCTGTCCCCGGTGACAACCTTTCGGGCCTTCAGCTCACTTAGTCGGTGAGTGGGAGTGAGTTATTTCGGTTATCCGGGATGTTTTAAAAATATATTGGGCGCCAGCCAGGTTTCTGCTCGGCCAAAATGTTCGTCCTATCCTAAACCTAGCAAATGGATAGGAAAGGAAAAAAGAAAACAGGTACCTAAACTTACCAACGTGTTTATTAACTAACAAAGTTTTTTTTTAAAAGACTGATACTCAAATTTCTTGTCAATTTCCAAATATTCAAAAAAAGATGAAAAATGACTGGACTATATCCAGTTGAAAAATAACTAGGCTACACAGAGCTCAGAGTTATCAATAAAACATGTGAACCAAAAAAAAATGAAATATATGAACTAATAAAAAATACGCAAAATGAAATACAACTGGGCTATATAAAACACCAGTTATCAATTATACATGTGAAATGATTAAAAAAAATACGCAAAATGAAATATAACTGGGTTATACAAAACACCAGTTATCAATTATACATGTGCTTACACTTAGCTAGGATATAACATACGTCATCAACGCAAAAAAATAGTGATACTAATACAGACCTTAATTCAGGGGATAGCTTTGGTACCAAGGCGATCTACTGTAACTCAGGTTGGATGTGATACAACACGATTAGAAAATATGTTACATAAAAGAAAAATATATATATATATATATATATATATATATATATATACAATTAAATCCACCCCATGTTATCCCCTCATCATCTTCTCATCCGGAAGAACGGTGATCGCCTCTTCACCCCGGTCCAGGCGGAACCAAATGGTAAAGTACCCCAGAAAAGTACTCCTCCAGAAAAAAGGTAATAATCCAAAAATATGGTATTCCTCCAGGAAAAGTTAGGTATCCCTCCAGGATAAAAGTTAGGTATCCCTCCAGGAAAAAAGATAGGTATCCCTCCAGGAAAAAGTTAGGTATCCCTCCAGGATAAAAGTTAGGTATCCCTCCAGGATAAAAGTTAGGTATCCCTTCAGGAAAAAGTTAGGTATCCCTTCAGGAAAAACCCTTAAATGTTATCATCAACGATGAAACTATTAATCGACTGAACCAGCATAAGGCTATGTGTCTAGACTATATTATTATCAACACCAAACGTGTTGTTAAAATACGATGAAAATAATAGCTAAAGTGGAATTGAATATTTCCCCCAGAGTTATTCAATAATATTCTAAAGTATTGCTTCTGCGGCATAGAAAAACTTTATTTACATATGGAACCAGAAAATGCTTCTTCCCTAGTGTTCTACTAATCGAGATAAAGTTTTACTTGATAAACCTGAATGACTACTATGTGAATAAAATATATACAAAATCTAAGCGATAACTAAGAAATTAATCTTATGCATAGCACTGATTGACAAACTGAAAAATTATATTAACCATGGTATGGTACCAAAGCTATCCCCTGAATTGAGGTCTGTATTAGTATCACTATTTTTTTGCGTTGATGACGTATGTTATATCCTAGCACATGTATAAGTGATAACTGGTGTTTTGTATAACCCAGTTATATTTCATTTTGCGTATTTTTTTAATCATTTCACATGTATAATTGATAACTGGTGTTTTATATAGCCCAGTTGTATTTCATTTTGCGTATTTTTTATTAGTTCATATATTTCATTTTTTTTGGTTCACATGTTTTATTGATAACTCTGAGCTCTGTGTAGCCTAGTTATTTTTCAACTGGATATAGTCCAGTCATTTTTCATCATTTTTGGATTTTTGGAAATTGACAAGAAATTTGAGTATCAGTCTTTCAAAAGAAAACTTTGTTAGTTAATAAACACGTTGGTAAGTTTAGGTACCTGTTTTCTGTTTCCCTTTCCTATCCATTTGCTCGGTTTAGGATAGGACGAACATTTTGGCCGAGCAGAAACCTGGCTGGCGCCCATTATATTTTTAAAACATCCCGGATAACCGAAATAACTCACTCCCACTCACCGACTAAGTGAGCTGAAGGCCCGAAAGATTGTCACCGGGGACAGCTGGACTTACCTGTCGCCCATAGGGTCCATACTAGCGAAGCTAGTGACCAATTTTGGTGGTTACAGCCCGCACCACTTCGCCAGAAGGATGATGGCAGAGTTATCCCTAAAACTCTGGGCTGACAGAAACGATTTCATATATGATATAAGCAGGGTCGAACTCTGACTGTTTCACTCTCCCCTTACTTCAAATATGGTATCCCTCCAGGAAAGGTTAGGTATCCCTCCAGGATAAAAGTTAGGTATCCCTCCAGGAAAAAAGTTAGGTATCCCTCCAGGAAAAAGTTAGGTATCCCTCCAGGATAAAAGTTAGGTATCCCTCCAGGAAAAAGTTAGGTATCCCTCCAGGAAAAACCCTTAAATGTACAGATAACATCGAATTACTAAAATGTTATCATCAGCGATGAAACTATTAATCGACTGAACCAGCTTAAGGCTATGTGTCCAGACTATATTATTATCAACACCAAACGTGTTGTTAAAATACGATGAAAATAATAGCTAAAGTGGAATTGAATATTTCCCCCAGAGTTATTCTCTAATATTCTAAAGTATTGCTTCTGCGGCATAGAAAAACTTTATTTACATATGGAACCAGAAAATGCTTCTTCCCTAGTGTTCTACTAATCGAGATAAAGTTTTACTTGATAAACCTGAATGACTACTATGTGAATAAAATATATACAAAATCTAAGCGATAACTAAGAAATTAATCTTATGCATAGCACTGATTGACAAACTGAAAAATTATATTAATATGCCAAGAATTATCTAATGTGTGATCACACCTTACTTCAGTATGTCGAGATATTTAAAATTTTCTATCTGTAGATGTATAGTACAAATAAACATTATTATTATGAAACAATGATACATTTCAACTAAGAATATTGCAAGTACATGTGTCGATATCCTATAAGTAATATGCTAATCATTCTATGAAACAATTTACTAAAAACTACTTGACATCTATACTTATACTTTGAGAATTAAACTCATGTGACGAATATCAAATATACAATCATAAGTAGAACAGTTAGAAAAAGTAGCTATAAAAAAAATACATAGATATTTTTTTGTGGTTCAAAACGACAAAATACCCCTGAACTGTACAAAAATATATACTACTTTACAACGAATTGATATCTATTAATAGTTACAACTTCAAATTCTTTTCCTTAATAGAAAATGAGCGAAAAATGTCTAAACATACTTTGCAAAAAATATACATATAAGATCTCTTTTACATACCTCTAAGTGAGGGCCTAAACTTCCTCAAAACTCCTACAATAGTCTCATCAAATACGAGGATGGAAATAAGCTATCCAAATCCTGACTACGTTATGATTTCAGTCAAAAATCCTTTCAAAAAAGGGTCAGGCAGCGTGGTTTCCAAAACGGCCAATATCCATCAAATATTTTAAAAAATACAGCCACCACCAGCTTCCCGAGTCAATTTACAATATCTTGATTGTTATCCCCAACTGGGATGGTTTCAAATACCATTAATAAATCAAGATATTACTCAGAACTGAAACTCAAGCAGCCATCTCGAAATTTTGATTAGAAGAGAAAGTCTTCGATGCGCCAATAACACAAGTAACTGAACTTCTCCCTACAACGCAACTCGAGTAAGTTTTCCAACCAATAGCAATCCAGCTGACAGAAATTCGTCTTAACCACAGAACATAGAACCACAATCCGCTTAAGACATCGAACAAAAAGTCGAGTAAACCCAAAAGTATTAATAATAACAGTTCGCATGTCATCTACGAGCACATCGGGGAGGAAATCTGTAAGCATAATGAGTTATCTATAACTCGTAAAGTCAAACCACAAATGCTAAACAGAGATCTCGACTACTCCCAGTGCGAAAAGTCAAACGAACGCAGCTATCTACGACGTATCTGTCATCGAACAAATTGACAATCCAACCTAACCAGACTTTTCAACAACAACAATACAACGATTCTTATAAGTATTATAAATTATTTAAATTATTTTAAACAATAATAGTACCATAGTACCCCCGCATATGTTGATGCACAAAGTCAAAATAACCGGAATTATCATACAACTCAGATGTAATCAAACAGTCAACGTCGTATGGGTAAATGTTTACAACATATTCTAATGACAACCAAGTCTTAAACAGAAGTTTCTGAACGATATGGAAATACTTACTGAAGCCATGACATGGTATATAAATGATCCACAAATATACAACTATCTCGAGAGACAAGTATGTATAAAATAATTAGCAAATATATGTTTCAATCTAACACTAGTAAAATGTTTCAGACAAAGTCAAGGAGTCGAATACAATCGAACCCTGATAAGTTATAGCACTTATCAGCTAAAGCGGGCAGTTTTTTTCGGACTACTGAGGCTAACACCCCAATATGATGTAACAAAAGCAAAAATCAGTAGTCCCACTGTCACTTATATCTACAATAAAAGCCACAAGAGAAAGAAAATTAACCCTTAACACCCATGAAATATACAGCAACAAAACTGACAAGAAAACTAATTACCGGACTTTTAAAAAGGTAGGCGCTCATTTTGTTTCATATGATAACAAAACTTTACACTCTTCACACTTACCTAGCGACAAATATAAAATTGTAGTCAAGATGTGAAGACAGGGTTGGTTACAGCCCGCACCACTTCGCCAGAAGGATGATGGCAGAGTTATCCCTAAAACTCTGGGCTGACAGAAACGATTTCATATATGATATAAGCAGGGTCGAACTCTGACTGTTTCAGTATTATTTCGGAAATATAGACGAAATGTATAAAAAATCGAAAAAGAAGTATCTCAAGCAACGCAGTATAGAAAATAAAATCGAATATAAAAGCATAAGACACACATAAAGAGGATGCTATGTGCGTTATTGAATGTCAGAGAAAATGTTCCTGAAGAGATTAATGTGGTGATACAACTGGACCAATGATTGGAAATGCATTTGGAGCGAAATGAGATATTGAGATTTCTATCAAAACTAGAATGGCGTCCATTATATAAAACGCATCACAACGCTTCTTCTAATATAGTTAGGAAATTATTAAAAATCCAAGAACGTATGGAAGAAATGGAGTGAAAAGACTTATTCAGAAAGAGTGGAAGGAATAAAGTGAAAAGACTAAAGTTCAAATGTATTCAATTTTTTGTAAAATTGTATCAAAAAATAATATTTTTTTCCTATTTTGTGATATGTGATGTGATATTTTACTATATTTTGTATTTTGTGCACCTATAATTAATTATATTATTTAATATATTGTTACGAAACAGCACACTAGTATAGTCCCTAAATCCGACTCTGTCTGAGCCAAGTATGAAAGTTAAAATTATGGCGGACGCGCAGGGATTATTTACGATTGTGACTATCTTATCTAAACATTGATTTTGTGACCAGTCTTATCCAGGAAATGCCAGAAAGCCAATTGTTTTTGAGTAAACCGCAATCTAGAATTATCTGGTGAAAAAGGCATTAATATATAAGGGAACGACCAGGAAGAGTCAGTTAGTTGATAATTTGACATCGTGAGATAAACAATAAGTGGATATAAATTAGTGAACTGTTTATATAAATTAGTTTAAGGGAATATACTGTGTATATAATTAGTGAATAGTGTAGTATTTAAATAAATTAGTAAGTAGCCATACCGTGCGTTTAAAGTTTATCCCACCCGTTTACTGTTTAAATAAATTAGAAAAACATTACATTGGTGTCAGGTGTGGGGTAATATAAATAAATTTCTACGCAAAAATGGCCAAGAGACTAAGGGACTTAAAAGTAACTGAGTTAAGAGCAGAATTGGAAGATCGTGAGTTGGAAACGTCCGGTAAGAAAAGTGAATTAGTAGAAAGACTTAAAGTGGCACTGGAAAATGACGGCTTTGATCCAGAAACAACAGTTTTGTTTAATGACGAGGCTTCCACCTTAATCTCGTCAATTTCTGCTAAGATTTCTGCCATGGAAGAGAACATGGACGAGAAGATTTCTGCTATGAAAGAGAAACTCTCAACGAATGTGAAAAACGATATTTCTACTGTGAAGAATGATATTTCGGCTAACATGGACGAGAAGATTTCTGCCATGGAAGAGAATATTTCAACGAATGTGAAAAACGATGTTTCTGCTATGAAGAACGACATTTCTGCTAGAATTGCCGCTGACGTTGAAAATGAAATAACGTCTCTAAAATCTGAAATCGAGAATAAGATTACAACGATTTAACTATCGCGCTTCGGGGAGATGCCTTAGATGTACTTCAGACGATACATCTGGAAGAAACGGATGATTTCGAGCAGCTGAAGAAGAGGTTGGACATGCGATATGGTCACGAACATCTAGAACATTTGTACCAATCCCAGCTGGAGAACCGAAGGCAGAAACGTGATGAATCCCTTCAAGAGTATGAAGTGGACATTGCCCGACTAGTTCGATTTGCTTATCCGTCAGCACCAGAGAACATTATGTAATGTCTGGGCATCCAGGCGTTTATTGATGGCTTACGTGACCCCGATATGCAGAGGACGCTTCGCTTAGCCCATCCCAAAACATTAGTTGTCGCATTGACAGCTGCTCTAAAATATGAAGCAGCAACGAAGGCATCGGGTTACAACAAAGTTAGGATCATCCAAGAGGAAGGCGACGAGGACAAGTTTGACCAGATCGTCAGCTTGATCAAAGGTATGATGGACAAGAAGCCGAGAAAGATCAGATCCTGAAAATGTGACGAGCTAGGGCATGTACGTAGTTCGTGTAAGCGCCCCAAGACTCCTGCAAACCAAGAACCCCAGTCACAGGAAAACTAGAACGGGTCGGCTACGAGGGGGCAGCACCGACCCATGATCGTTCTAAAGACCCTCTCATACTGATAGCTTCGCTCAGATGTCGCAACGACGGTGTATATGTGGATGGCGAAGTAAATGGCTAGAAATATGCTCTGCTGGTTGACACTGAAGCAACTAGAACCATTATACGACCAAAGATAATAAACTCCAAGAAGAAGCTTTTACCAACGAGACTGCGGACCGCCACAGGTGAGAGTGCCAACGTTCACGGTGAGATACAAATCCAATTGGGAATTGGCGCAGAAAAGTTCTCGCATACGGTAATCGTAGCTGAAGAAGATGTGATTCTGGGAATGGACGTAATGAATGTACATGGTTTCCAATTAGACTTTAGAAACAGAACCATTAAAGTGGGCTCCGAGGAGGTACTCCTTCATCTACATGAAGGCAGCGCGGTGTTGGCAGCTGTACAGGAAGATACCGTTCTAACTGCACGAAGCGAAACCATGATAGTAGCATGGCTACACGGAATCATGGAGGAAGGTACACCGGTTATGATGGAGCCAAGAAACCACGACGAAGAGGTTGGCAAAGGAGTACTTATTGGAAAAGGATTGGTTACGTCGGCGAAGGAGATCCCTGTACGATTGATAAACGGAACGATTACCCAATTACCATCAAGAAGGAAACCAAGTGTGGATCCTGCGTACCAGTGACGTCTATAGTTCGCCAAACAACGACCACTGACAATTCTAATGCCAGATTCGAACAGATGTTATCAGTAGCTGGTCAATCTTTGGATCGAGATAAAAAAAAGAATGAGAGAATTTCTCTTGCAGTATCTAGACCTATTCGTATCCAAAGAAGGAAAGACTGGTAGAACATCAGCCGTCAAACACAAAATCGATACTGGGAATGCTAAACCAATTAGGCAATCAGCTCGAAGACTTCCACGAGCGAAGAGAGAGGAAGCTGGAAGAATAATTCGAGAGATGGCAGAAGAAAAAGTAATAGAACCATCTACTAGTCCATGGATATCTCCAGTAGTATTCGTCAAGAAAAAGGATGGAACTACGAGATTCAGCGTGGATTATCGCCAGCTTAACAACGTGACGAAAAAAGACTGCTATCCTCTTCCTCGAATTGACAATACGCTAGATACTTTGGCCGGCAGCAAACTGTTTTCCACCTTGGACCTGAAGTCTGGTTATTGGCAAGTGAAAATGGCCCCAGAAGACAAAGAGAAGACTGCTTTTACAACCGGATCTGGATTAAGGCAATTCAACGTCATGCCATTCGGGCTCTGTAATGCGCCTGCGACATTTGAAAGACTCATTGAAAATGTCTTGAGAGGGTTGTCTTGGAAGACATGCCTGGTCTATTTGGACGACATCGTAGTACTGGGGAAGACATTTGACGAACACCTGAAGAATTTGGAAGACGTATTCAAACGACTCCAAGCTGCCCAGCTCATGAACACGAAGAAATGTCAGCTGTTCCAAAACCGAGTCAACTATCTAGGTCATATAGTGAGAAATGAAGGAGTGGCGGTGGACCCAGAGAAAATTGCTTCCATTCAGCGATGGCCGCAACCAACTGAAAAACATCAACTTAGGAGTTTCCTTGGACTTTACACGTATTATAGAAGATTCATCAGAAAGTTTGAAAATATTGCCAAGCCTCTAACTCGACTTACAGAAGAAACAAGACCTTTCCAATGGGACGAAGACTGTCAAACGGCTTTTGAAACCTTGTAGAGGCATTTAACTACGGCGCCGATATTAGGATACCCATTAGCAGAGGGAGACTTTATTCTTGACACTGACGCAAGTAACGTAGGAATTGGTGGAGTACTCTCACAGATCCAAGGAGGACAAGAAAGAGTGCTGGGATATTTCAGTAAAGTCCTCTCCAAACCAGAACGAAACTATTGCGTCACAAGAAGAAAACTTTTGGAGGTAGTGAAGTCCGTGGAACACTTTTACCAGTATCTCTATGGTAGGAAGTTTTTAATCCGGACTGATCATGCAGCACTCAAGTGGTTGATGCAGTTCAAGAATCCGAGGGCTAGATCGCTAGATAGATTGAATGACTTCAAGAATACGATTTCAACATCGAACATCGAGCTGGTGTGAATCACCCAAATGCCGACTCCCTGTCCAGACGGCCGTGCCCAACAGACTGCTCCCACTGCAACAAGGCGGAATCTAGGGAACCTGCAGTTTCAAGAAGTACTGTAGTCAACGAGGAATGGTCACCCACCAGGATCAGAGAAGATCAGGAGAATGATCCTCTCCTGAAGATGATCCATCAATGGAAGGAAGAAAATCGGCGACCTACCTGGCAAGAAGTGTCAATATTTTCACCGAAACTCAAGGCGTATTGGGCTCAGTGGGACTCACTTGTCCTGGAAGAAGGGCTGTTGAAAAGTGTCCTTGAAAACGATGATGGTTCCGAGATGAGGAGACAGCTAGTTATCCCGAGAACAAGAGTAGCTGAAGTACTAAAGAAGTACACAACAGTACATCGGGAGGTCATCTGGGAGTGAAGAAAACCCTTCAGCGAGTCCGTGAAAGTTTTTATTGGATGAACAGCTCCGACGATGTGAAGGACTGGTGTAAGAAATGTACGACTTGTTCTACGAGTAATGAACCACATCGCAAGAGAAAGGCACCTATGAAACAGTATAATGTTGGAAGCCCTTTCGAAAGGATTGCTTTAGATATCGCTGGACCCTTTCCTACGACAGAAAATGGTAGCAAACACATACTGGTTGTAATGGATTATTTCACAAAGTGGATGGAAATGTACGCTATCCCGAACCAAGAGGCCACAACTGTCGCGGATGTATTGCTGAAAGAATGTATCAGCCGATATGGAGTGCCCTTGGAAGTCCACAGTGACCAGGAAAGAAATTTCGAAAGCCATATATTCCAGGAGATTTGTGACAAGTTGGGAATGAAGAAGACCAGTACAATAGCATTACAGTCAGACGGAATGGTCGAGAGAATGAACAGGACTATCGGAAAATACCTGTCCAAAGTGGTTACCAGCCATCAGAGAGATTGGGACCAGTATCTTTCCCTATTCGCATTGGCTTATCGATCTTACGTCAGTGAGTCCACGGGTGAAACACCTGCGAAAATCCTGTTTGGACGTAAAATGCGGCTTCCTTGTGACCTGGAATTTGGCTGTCGACCTGGAGAAGATCTAGCAGGAAAAGACTACGTGATCCAATTGAGAAGAAGGCTGGACGATGTTCATGAATTAGTTCGAACAAATCTTCAAGTTGCCAGCGACAGAATGAAAAGTCGGTACGACACGCAGGCCACAGAAGGCGGTTTTAAAGAAGAGGACAAAGTATGGTTACACAACCCGACGAGGAGGAAAGGAAGGTCCATACTTAATCAATAAAAGGATCAATGATGTTATATATCGCATACGCAAGATCCCCAACGGAAAACCAAAAGTAGTTCACCAAAACAGACTAGCGCCATTCGAAGGAGACCATGACCTAGAGAAAGGAGTAAACCATATTCGAGATGTATCTGACCCTACCTTCGATGAATTTATGGGCGCGTATGGAGGTACCGGGAAAGCTAGATATGGATCACTTCGGAACAACAACAAGATTTGTTCACTCTCCCGGAAGATTATTCACTGGCATACAACATCCCCGCCCGTCTCAAGAACCTACGAGGGTTGGCATCCGTCTTTCGAAAGAAGTTCGGGCAATTAGAAGAACTTGAAGATCAGATTCCAGCCCCTGGCAAGACACTGAAACTGAAACATAATTCGCGGTACGTTTTCTACGTGGTAACTAAAAATGAATTTCAAAATCGATCTACCTACCGTGATGTGTGGGAAGCACTTCGAAACCTACGAGACCATGTGTTGGAATCCGGCGTGAAGAAACTGGCTATACCTAAGATAGCGAGTAACCAGTTGGGATTGGCGAATCATCAGGAACATGGTAGAGATTATCTTTCAAGATACCGGTGTCCAGATATTAATTTGCAGCTACAACCCCCGTTATCAGTATCCGATGAAGACGGTGCCCTGCTATTTCCATAAGATCGGAAAGCGTAGAAATGGGGCCAGTTGCCGATTCAAACATTTAGTCTCGGCTACACAAAAGTTCCAGGAGGAACTCCCATTTAAGGAGGGGGTAATGTTACGAAACAGCACACTGGTATAGTCCCTAAATCCGACTCTGTCTGAGCCAGGTATAAAAGTTAAAACTATGGCGGACGCGTAGGGATTGTTTACGATTGTGACTATCTTATCTAAACATTGTTTTTGTAACCAGTCTTATCTAGAAAACGCCAGAAAGTCAATTGTTTTTGAGTAAGCCGCAATCTAGAATTATCTGGTGAAAAAAGCATTCATATATAAGGGACCGACCAGGAAGAGTCAGTTAGTTGATAATTTGACATCGTGAGATAAACAAGTGAATATAAATTAGTGAACTGTTTATATAAATTAGTTTAAGTGAATATAATTAGTGAATAGTGTAGTGTTTAAATAAATTAGTAAGTAGCGTTTAAAGTTTATCCCAACCGTTTACTGTTTAAATAAATTAGAAAAACATTACAATATTTTTATTCATTTGTTAATAATTTTGTCAAGCAAAGTAAAATTATATGATTTTTTCAAGATTATTTATTATTCCAATGGTAATCAACTTTGATTTTTTTTGTATATTTATTTAATGTAAAAATAGCACCTTAATTTAAAAAATAACCAATATTTTACCGAATTTTTTTGAAAATTTTAGTAATTTATTTTATCTAAAAATGTTCTCACTGATTTTCTATTTAATAATAGTCTATTTGTAATTTTATATTATCGATCTTCTGACATCAGTGTTTTTTATAACACTAATCTGATTGTATATTTGTAAAATATTGTTAATAAAAATTAATTTTGACCACTATATTTTTTCTATAATTTATTGTAAAGTATAATAATATATTGCAAGTAAATATATACGATCTTATTCAGTTCAATGTATAAAAAAATAGATAATTTATTTTTGAAAATCAGACATAAATCATTAGACTGAAATAATTCTTTCAAACATTGTCAAAACTTAATTGTCCTTCAAATAATTTATTTTGACTTTCAATAATTATATTTTTATTTTAATGGAATATATATTAATATTATAATGATTTGTATTTTATTACTCATGCTTAGTTATTCATAATGTATAAGATGTATTTTCCATTTGATTTTATTTATATATATATATATATATATATATATATATATATATATATATATATATATATATATATATATATACATCCAGGCGTACATATATCCTCCAAGCTAAATCCAGCAATGGGTCTTCCATTAGAACCAATGATATATATCCAATTTTCGTCATGTATATATCATATCCATCTAATACTAAAGCAAATCCATCGAAACATCAATTAAAAAAATTTCATATATTCTACGATCTCTTGATCCTCCAGCGAAAATACAATTTTTGTGTCCTCCGCTTGAATTTTTATTTCCTGTATACAAAGCTTTAGGTCGACCGCAGTATTTAAACCATACAAACTGCGGTATATAGTTCCTCTGGTGAATACTAAGCCATACAATAAACAGTTGATCAGTCCTTTGACAATGTTGCCAAAACTTTTGTGGACAAATAATAGCATTCGGGCATTGTTAACCTCAGTTGTGCTACTTGTGGTTTATCTGGCTTGGTGAGAACATGTTTATATGGTACGTGTAAAGGAAATCAGGTAAGTACTGCATTTGAATTTCAGATTCTGATGGAAGTCGATGTGTAAATTAATTTCACTCTTAGGACATCCTCTTTTTTTCAACATATTTCTACATATTTATTTATGCATGGAAACGATATTCTCGAAAATTATACAAATAATAACAAATACTTTAAACAACTAACAGATATCATATAACATATCGGTTTAAAATTTGACCTATAGTCATACATAATTATTTAAATATACCATGGTATGTTGATTTACACTAATTTATTTAGTAATGTGCCAGGTGTCGCTGACACTGAGACTTGTTTTAGACATTATACTCCATAATCGTGCCTGAAGAAATTGCAGTGTCGACAAAACGCGTCACAGTACTGAATAAATTAGTGAAAATGAACATATATCTTGTTTTATTCTATTTAATATGAGCTTACATGAAGTAGAAGCTACTATAGAATTCTAAAAATGATATATAGGTTTTCCAAGAACTTAATAGGTACCAAAAATTCGGGAGCAAGTAGATGAGGTTAAAATAATGTTGGAAACTCAAATAGATTTTTGAAATACGAGCCTTCGAAACCGTACATTTTATCGACTTCAAACAAGAATATGTTTTTATTAGTATATCGATTGATAACTTTAGTTTTTGTACTCACTTATTGTACAGGTTGTTTCTGGGTAAAATCCCCACCTGGATTTCTGTGGGCAACCATTTATACCACCAAGCACAGCACATGGATGCATGTAACCAATCACAGAAATTCTATATCTTTTGAGTGTATAATTAAGAAGTCATGTATAAACATAGATTTTTATTTCGAAATTTCAGAGGCCTACAACTCCGAAATGAATACTCGTTTCACAAAAACTTCTAACATTATTTTGACGTAATCTGCTTGCTCACGAATTTTTGGTACCTGGGCACACTCTCATAATTCCCACAGAGAAAATGGGCATTCCACACACAGTTTATCATCAGAAATCTATCACGCTCTCTATGAACTACTCGTAAATTAATGCCCATTTCATTTTGTAGCATGACACAAGAATATTTCCGATTCCCGGCGGAATACGTAAGTACTCAGACTGTTAATTGAGAAATATTTTATTTTAATGTTACCTTTTTATAGTATGAAGTTTGATCTACAAACTACAAGAACAAACGTAAAAATCAATGGTTTTGCAACAGAGCTCCTACTCCTGAAATACAACAAATACCTTCTGTTCAAAAAGCAACATCTACTGATCAGGTCGAAACTAAAACATTAACTGATGATTCTGTACAAAATGGATCTATTAATATGGATGGGAACCAAAAAACAACTGCATGCATAGAAAGAGTAAGTTAACTAAAATCTAATATTATTCTCCCGTTTTGAACCCTTTAAACGGGTATGCTGATAAAGAACTAAAGTAGAATAAGATAGCTATCACGACTTCGACCTCATTTATGATATTAGCATTAATTTTGACTTTATTTATATTTATTTGATTTTGATTCATTCCTTGTTTGCAAGTTTATTTGTTTCATTATAGAAGTTCGAAAATTTTAGAACTCTTCATACAAAGGTTTATTATTTATTCTAAATATATAGTAGTTCTATATAATATTGTGTTATGCTTTCTAACAGTTTTTATTTTACTCCATGTTATGTGGTGCGTGGAGTTAAAACCATCTTGGATTCACAAATAAAGAACGCTGAAAAGGGCTAGTATATCTATTGCACGGACTTGATGCCTTTAATCTTATTGTAAAATGTGTACCTCCCATATTTACGAACAAATTGTATCCACTACGTTATTTCAATTTAATTACCAATAAATATTTTATTTATATGTTCTAATACCATTTTTTTCAGTTTCAGCTTTCTAATAACGAGTCTTCGTTTGATGATGTTGAAGCAGATTCTATCTATGTTCCATCTGAAAGTGGTGGTTCTTCCGTGAGTGAATATTTGATATTCTTATCATGCATTCTTAAGTAAAAATATTTTTCAGGAGATGTCTTTGACTTCCCCTCAACTGTTTTGCACGCCTCCCTCATCCGAAACTTCTCATCATCACGAAACCCGTGGTATTGATTGTGAATGTGAAGATGCTTCCTATAATGATAGTAATAAAACCATCCTTGTTCATACCAATACAAGGTCACCGCGGGATAACAATTATGACTTTTTTGATGAGAGCATCAAAACAAATGACAGAGTTTCATCGAAAACCACAAAAGCTATTACCGATTCCAAGAAAAAAAGTGTGTTCTGTGTTTTTTGTGAATCAAATGTACTCAATTTTCCACGCCATATAACAAGAAATCATGAAAGTGAATTGAAAGTACAAAAAATTTTAGCTCAACCACTGCGGAGTAAAAAGAGGAACCAGTTACTAATCGCTCTTAGGAAGAAAGGCAATTATTTAAGAAGCGTTGAAGCTACGAAACCTGTGAGAAAAGGTAATGAAAATACAAATTATCTACCATGTATACATTGCTTGGGGTTCTATTCAGCACGGAATTTATGGAGACATAAGAAAAAATGTGAGGAAAATCCAGCCAAAGGAATTACCGAGAAAAATTGCCAGTCAAACGCACAAAATTTTTTATTACGTCACCTCCGAGTGGACCCTCAGTTGAAGGGCAACGTTTTTCCCCGTATGCGGGCTGATCAAATATCTCTAATCGCAAAAAAAGATCCGCTCATATGTGCATTTGCAGCGAGATATTTGAAAATTCATAGAGAAAAACATTTCATTGCCGTTGCCTCCAGAAAAATGCGAGAATTGGCACGACTCTTGATAGAGACAAAAAAAATAAAACCCTCCATAAAAGATCTTTTCGGGGCCCTTAAAGCTGAAAACTATGACGTTTTAGTCTCTGCCACAGAAAATATTTCAAAATATGATAGGGAGAATCAACGTTATAAATCTCCCACACTTGCTCTAAATATGGGCACTACTTTAAAACAGTGCTGCAATATAGCACTAGTACTTACTCTAAAAAAATCCGACTCATTATAAGCAATAGAAGCTGGAAATGCTGAATGTGAACTGAGAACCTTAATTCAATTGATAGAAGGCAACTGGAAATTTGATGTCTCGAGTCAAGCTGCAAGTGAATTAAATCTACAAAAATGGAACCAAGTTAGCTTAGTACCTCTTGCTAGTGACCTTAAATTATTGAAAAATTGTCTTCTTAGTAAAGCCAATGATGCACTCTCAAAATTACACCAAAATACATCAGACACAAAATCATATGTTATCCTGTTGGAAACAATTTACTGCCGAATGGTTTTATTAAATAGGCGACGCCCTGGAGAACTGCAACGACTTTCTCTCGAGACCTTCCAAGCTGCAATTCTAAATAAGAATACTCAAGGATATGAAGAATTCTCAGAAGCTATTTCTGAAACAGAAAAACTACTTATGAATAAATTTAAAAGAATTGTAATCAGAGGAAAAAGGGGTCGAGGTGTACCAGTGTTGATAAGTTTAGATGTTCAAGAGCATTTAGGTACAATTTTGAAATATAGACCTCACTTTTTCAAGAAACCCAATGATTATCTTTTTGGAAGCCCGTTAACAGGTATCCCTATTATCGGTTACAAGGTGTTGAAAAAATACGCTACGCTGTGTAATGCCAAAAACCCTAATGCTCTTACCTGTACCAGATTAAGAAAGCATTTGGCCACTCTTACTCAGTTGTTTAATATGAACGAGAACGATATGGAACAATTAGCGTCATTTATGGGCCACACATTAGGCATTCATCGATCATCATACAGATTACCCGATGACATCTACCAAACCGCGAGAATATCAAAATTACTTATACTAATGGAGAAAGGTGAAGCTGGCCAGTTTAAGGGGAAAACTCTGGATGAGATCAACCTAGATCTAGACGAAAACATTATGGAATCAGATGAGGACATAGAGCAAAGGATTCAAGATATAACAGAGGAAAATGAGGTTAATGGCATAACAACTGAGCTAGCTGATAGTAGTAATCATGAACAGAAGAAAAATCCTATGAAGGAGAAGAGAGTACTTATCTCATGGACGGACCGAGAAAAACAAGTGGTCATTTCATACTTCAAAAATCACATCAAACAAAAACGACCCCCGAAAAAAGCTGAGTGTGAAGATCTTATTTCAAAAAACCATGAGTTATTGAAAAATAGAAACTGGTTGAAAATAAAGGTTTTCGTTCAGAACCAATACAAAAAACATTGAATGGGTCTGGGCTAGTAATATTGAAAATAAAATGTTATTTTAGTTCAGAAATAGTAACGATATTTTTGGCTGTCTAAATAAATCAGTTCTACACTTACCATTGTCTTATCATTTTTTGACCCAATCAAATTAAAAGAAACATCAGTATCTTATCGAACGCTGATGAGTTACAATTTTCAATAGTTCGTAAATTTCAGTTAAATGTAACATGAAACATTGAAATATGAAACAAAATCTTGGTGATGACGACATACTTTTCAAAATATTCAACACATTATTCCGATCTTGAAATAAAATTTCCAAGAATTATTAAAAGCAACTTATAATTGTGTAAATAAAAAATCATAAAAAATAAAACCACGACAAAGCTGCACATTTATAGTTTTTTACATTACGAGTGCAGAAAGTGACAGTTTTAACACGAGTGGAAGATAATATCATCACACGATGCATAGCCGAGTTCGACAATCCCGCGACTGTGGAAAACTTTTTCATTACCAATTTTAGGAAAACAGTTATTTTTCATCAAAAGTTCTGCATGACCTAAAGCACAAAATACACTTATCAGAAATTTGGTTATGTTTGTTTTACGACATTTAATCCCATTTGTAAAATAAATTATTGTTATGCATTTATTACGTATTTGAATTGAGAAATTGCTAAAAAATATTAAGAAATGGAAAGATTTTCATCCTTTTAACACATGAAAGAGGTGATCCTTGGCATTAAACCTCTTGATATTTTCATCAAAGAGGTTGCAATATTGTCAATCTTACGACTTCGCACGGTTGGTATAAATCCCGATGTAGGAATGGGGCAATTGAGGCAACGTCTGTAGTGGGAAGTGCTTAATGCGCTATCCATACTACAAGCAAACAACGACTCAATTGAGCCCACATTTGATTTCGAAAAATCCTATAAAATAGAAATAAATGAAAACACGGAGCAGAATGTGACATATGGAATTCGCATATAAACAGACGGCACATAAACAGACGGCACCAAAACAAAAGAAGGTCCAGGATGCGGAATGTATTCCAGGACGCTGAGCCTGAGAACAAAGTGGGCTATGGGAAAATACGTCAGAGTCGTTCAAACAGAACTGGCTGGCATATCAATAGCCGCTAAAGAACTAACCAGGAAAGACATATCTGGTAAAACCATAATAATCTGCACAGACAGCAGATAAGCCCTGCTAACCCTGAGCAGATCTCCCGTCACATCAAAGCTAGCAATGGAGTGCCATCAATCATTAACATATGCTTCGGATAAAAATAACATTGGCTTAAGGTGGGTTAAAGGACACAATGAAAGGAAATGCAACCGCATTGCGGACAGTCTGGCTGGGAGGGGCGCCGGCATAAGAATACTGGGAATCTTTCGGCCTGTCGACAATAGCAATCGCGGAAATAGTCAAACGACACTCCCATAGCCAACTAGTGAAACGACGGGACGAAAAGCAAGGAAGTAGACTTGCTGAGGAAATCCTTGGGAACATTGACGAGTCAACGACAAAGAAGTACTTGGCAATGACCAGGTTGGTTGTGGGATTTCTGACTGGTCACTGTCAACTACGGAAACACCTCCATACTATGAGGCTAATAGACACACCAACATATAGAAAATGTGAACGAGAAGACGAAATTGTGGAACACGTCATATGTGATTGTCCGGAGCTGTCATCTATAAGAGAGTACGCGTTTGGCGAGTCTTGGCCTACACCTGCCCACATAAGGGAGATGACCATAGGCTACTTGTCCATCTTCCTAGAATTGGCAGGATGGACGATGAGCTAAATGGGACAACTGCTGGGTACAGCTCACCCTCCTAACTCTACAGATACAGAACAGATGAAAGAGATGAATGTTAGTGTTAAAATTTATAAAATTTATTTTTCATACTAAATAGATGTGATTGTACCTTTCTGAGCGTTTCAATTCTGAATAACTTTCCCATATTATCAATAATAAAGGTGCTTCACTCCTCAGTAAACTGTATATTTTTTGACGAACCGCATATACGAGTAAAAAATGTATTATCTGTTAACTCTATTTTGTGTTGTAATTTAAGGAGAACTTTTTATGGAGAATAATTTTTTTTCTTCTAAAATTGATTATAAAAAAATGTTCCATATGGTTCCAACTTAGTGAGACATGCTGTACTTCTGAAAGTTGTATGCGAGTGGTGATTTTTCGCTCTTTTTTCTATCACTGTTAGAATAAAATAAAAATAAATATTGGTACATAACATTACAATCACCCCTTATTTAAAAAGTAACAATATATACTAACTCTGATCTGAAACTAGAACTCTTTTCTCCATAAGTTCTATTTGTTTGACTTGCTTAAAGTTGAAGCATAATTTAAAATATAATACACATGTATTCCCATGATACCACCTATATCAGAATAATCCTCACATATAGTCAGATAACCCTGTTGGTAGAGGCTCGGTCAGTTTTTAGAAAAAATATAAAGACTTATTGAAAACTAGAGAATAAAGTTAGTATTAATCCATAAATTTAGGAAGAATATGAAAAATACTAGGTATTATGCAGCCGACCCTCAGAAAATAATGAAAAGTGAAGTAAGAATACAATCACAATATCCCCGAGGTGAATTTCGAAAACTAACCGTTAGTAAAATCAATGCTTATGTGATATATTTAATAACCAGAGAATTATCACGATATTATATCGGATACAATGTTGCCGATATTACGGAGGAACCATACTCTGCGATTTGTATAATTCAATATACGGTTGAGGACCCATCCACCGTAGAATGACAAATTAGTATACGCATTGGTATACGCGAAAGAGCGCCCTCCTGTTGCAAGACGTCAGAACTCGCAAGTAAAATATTCAAATTTTATGAAAAAGAGTTTTAGGTCTTCCACCTAAAAAATTTTCATGTGATCACGTACGACATAATGAACCATTTAACACATGATGCGCTAGGTCCTCCGTATACGGAGGACGGAGCGCACCCGGAAGACCTAACAAATGCAAATGGTCTATTAGCGGACGACCTACCCACCGCAAGATATATATATATATATATATATATATATATATATATATATATATATATATATATATATATATTTAAATTATTTACTTTCTTGACCACTTAAGATATATTTTGGTTACTTTCTTGGATTAAAGGTCAAATATACTTAAAAAACATTTAATAACGACGTACGTTTCGACTTATGAAGTCATCTTCTGGTTAATAAAATAATCTAAAATTATTACATGTATAAATTAAAATTCTGTCAATATTTATAAAATCAAATTACACGAAAACAATATAAATTATTACCTTTCTTTCATTATTTCAGATATCACATGAAAGACGAAACAATTTCTGAACAGGTACATATTTATCACGCATTGCTTGGACATTGAACTGAATACAAATTGGTCTCTCTATAGATTAGTTGTAATTTTTTTATCATAATTAATATTTTTCCTTTTTATACTTTATCGTTAGTACGGACAAATTATGATTTTAATGCTGTTAAATTTTATAGCAAAGTGCAAGAGATCAGAGCTAATATCATTCTCTCAAAATACCATCATAGATGATGTTTAAATTACTAATATCGCTTCTATTATTTATGCTATTAGGATCTTTTTTAATGTTAATCATTTAAAAGATCCTAATAGCATAAATAATAGAAGCGATATTAGTAATTTAAACATCATCTATGATGGTATTTTGAGAGAATGATATTAGCTCTGATCTCTTGCACTTTGCTATAAAATTTAACAGCATTAAAATCATAATTTGTCCGTACTAACGATAAAGTATAAAAAGGAAAAATATTAATTATGATAAAAAAATTACAACTAATCTATAGAGAGACCAATTTGTATTCAGTTCAATGTCCAAGCAATGCGTGATAAATATGTACCTGTTCAGAAATTGTTTCGTCTTTCATGTGATATCTGAAATAATGAAAGAAAGGTAATAATTTATATTGTTTTCGTGTAATTTGATTTTATAAATATTGACAGAATTTTAATTTATACATGTAATAATTTTAGATTATTTTATTAACCAGAAGATGACTTCATAAGTCGAAACGTACGTCGTTATTAAATGTTTTTTAAGTATATTTGACCTTTAATCCAAGAAAGTAACCAAAATATATATATATATATATATATATATATATATATATATATATATATATATGTAAAGTAACACATACAGTATTGTAGCGTATGCATTACTTTAGTTTGCTGACTTTACATCTCGCAACCTCGGGCATAAACGTCACTGAATTCCAAACGACAGGAGGTGTCAGTTGCAAATCAGAACTCAATTGAGAAAGACATATAAGAAAGAATTATTGTACGTTAGAAATATACTGTAGACAAATAACAGTAAATGTTGTTTCTTTGTTTACAGGTAAGATTTGTATAATCAATATTAAGTTAGATAGTAAAATTATTTGTATTTGAGGAAATAACTAATAAAAAACTTTGTTTACAGAGAAACGCAATTTTGTAATTTGATACAGTAATACCTCCAAAGATACACATTATAAAACAACATTTTAGTTATAAAAATGGAAAAATTACAATTTAAAATTGAAGTGAAAGCATCGACGGATCCAAAAACGAATATTATATGTTTAACTGAAATCGGAACACAAGATGGAAGAATTTATCAAGTTCCAATGGAATATCAACCTTTAGCAGACCATAAAGTATTATTGAAGAATAGTATTATGAAAAATGTGATCAAAAATTTGAAATTGAGAAATCAATATAGGATAATATGGATTATTGTAACGGCAGATTTACGATACTTTCTGGATGACAGTGATAATGTAGTTATAGGTGATTGTTATCCAGAAGAAATTATCACCAAAAATATAGAAGAACAATCAATTAGATCTAGAAATGAAGAAACAAACAGAAATTTGAAGGACAAAATTATCCAAGTAAGAACTGTAATGCATTGCAATGGATAGATACTTTTGAAAAAGAATGCACTCGTTTACAAATTAACAAAGACGAAGAGATAATTGAAGTGTTAAGATTATTTCTAGAAGGTTCAGTTTTAGATTGGTACAATTCAATGCTTATTAGGAATACATTAACATCAGAATGGAAAATTTGGAAAGAAAATTTTATCGAAACATATGCTAATAAATGTTGGTCTTCAATCAGATATGCTATTCTCTTTAAATATGCGAATGGATCACTATTAGACTATGCTTTGAAAAAAGAAAGAATTTTATTGGGAATGAACGAAAATATCGATGACTGCACTATGATCAACCTTATTGCAGTAGGTTTACCAGAATTTATAATAGACAGAATCAACAGAAAGAACTTAAAAAAACCCAGAGATTTATTTACCGAATTGGGAAGTTTAGAACATCTAATGAAGAAAAAGAAAATAAGCAGAAACGTGAAAGATGATGCAGAAAAAGAACAACAAAAACGTCCGTGCAAAATATGTGAAAAGAAAGGTAAGCTGAATCGTTTTCATCCTGAAGCTTCATGTTGGTATAAAATAAATGAGAAAGACGCGAGAGATAAGAATCAAATAAAATGCGTTAACAATGTAGAGATAGAAACTGAGTTGTTTGAAAATATTCCAAAAAACTAGTAACTCCACCATTAATCAAAATTGAAGTCTTAGTTGAAGATACTATTGAAATTTTTGGATTATATGATTCAGGTTCCAATATATCATTGATACATTCAAAACTTTTGAACATAAAAAATCAGAAATTAGTAAACATATGGAAAACAAAATTTGAAACGATTAATGGTGCAAAGAGAACTAAAGGAATGATATCTAAAAAGATAAAAATATTCGATATAGAAAAGATAATGAACGTTTTTGTAATAGATGGAGATAATATTCAATATGATTTTCTTATTGGATTAGATATGATTAAGGAATTCAAACTTATTCAAGATGAAAATTTAAAAATTAGACAAAAAAAACTTGATATTTCAAGGGAAAATATTTTGAATATTGATTCTATTAATTTTAATGAGAATATGAATAGATCAGATTTTTATATTTCTGTAAATCATTTGAACTACCAAGAAAGATTTGAGATAGATAAGTTAATAAAAAGATACAGTGACATTTTTGCAAAAGATAAATATGATGTAGGTACAGTAAAAGATTATGAAGCACGTATTGATCTACTAATAGATAAATATTGTAGTAAAAGACCATATAGATGTAATGTCGAAGATAAAAAAGAGATAGAATTGCAAATTGCTAAACTATTAGAAAACAATCTTATTGAAGAATCTTATAGCCCATTTGCGGCACCGGTAACACTGGTATATAAGAAAGAAGAAGATAGAAAAACAAGATTGTGTATTGATTTTCGGGATTTGAATAAACTTGTAATACCACAATCGCAGCCTTTCCCGTTGATAGAAGACTTAATGACAAAAACACGAAATTGCAAATACTTTTCAACATTAGATATAAATTCTGCATTTTGGTCAATTCCTTTACGAATAGAAGATAAAAAGAAGACAGCTTTTGTTACACAAGAAGGACAATTTCAATGGACATGTCTTCCATTTGGATTAAAGACATCTCCAGCAATTTTTCAAAGAATTTTGAGTAATATAATCAGAAAACATAAACTATCAGATTTTACAGTAAATTATATAGATGATATATTGATATTTTCTGAATCATTCAATGAACATATTAAACACATAGAACAATTATTAGAAGCAATAAGAAAATAAGGTTTCAGATTAAAATTTACAAAATGCAAGTTTGCAGAAAGTTCAGTCAAATATCTAGGTCATGTAATAAGCAATAATTCGATATGTCCACTCAAAGCTAATTTGATTTCGATAAGGAATTTCCAAATACCAAAAACTCAAAAAAATATTAGACAGTTCTTAGGAAAGATGAATTTTTACAACAAATATATACCAAATATTGCTATAACTTTGGATCCACTACATAACTTATTGGGAAAAGGACAAAAATTTATTTGGACAAAAGAATGTCAAGATGCATTTGAGAAAATAAAAGATATGCTATGTTCAAAACCAATCTTAGAAACATATGATCCAAATTTGCCAATATACATTTATACAGATGATATTCACAGTTTTTTCAGATCACAAACCTTTAGAGAATTTGAACATAAAATCTAGAACAGATGAAGAACTAGGTGATCTTACATATTACCTTTCACAATATGATTTTAAAATGAAATATTCTCCAGGAAAGATTAACTTAGAAGCTGATTGTTTAAGAAGAAATCATGTACTAGAATCCAATGAAAATGAAGATGAACAATTGAAAATTGTAAATTTTATAAAACTACAAGATATTATTGAAGATCAACGAAACAATGAGTATATCCAAGATAGAGAGAACAAAATGATAAATAAAGATAGAATATATTACAAAAAATCGAAAAATAAAGAAAAAATAATCTTATCTGAGAAAATGAGTAGAAAACTTATCAAACAAATTCATGAAGATTACTGTCATATAGGGGTGAAACAACTACAAAATAAAATTGCGCCATTTTATACAGCAAATCGATTGGTAGAGAATATACAGAAAATTTGCAAAAATTGTGAAATATGCATAAAGAATAAAACTAGAGGTCAACATAAATTCGGTTTAATGTCACATTTAGGACCAGCAGAAAGACCTTTTGAGATAATGTCAATTGATACCATTGGAGGATTTGGTGGGTCTAGATCCACAAAAACATATTTACATCTTTTAGTTGACCATTTCACTAGATATGCATTTATTTTAACCTCCAAAACTCAAAATGCAAATGATTTCATAAAATTGATAGAAAATGCTACAGATATCGATAGAATTGGTTTAATCTTAGCCGATCAATATCCAGGAATAAATTCAAAAGAATTTAAGAAGTTTTTAAATGACAAACAGATTCAACTGATTTTCACTTCTGTTAATACACCATTCTCTAATGGTCTAAATGAGAGATTGAATCAAACAATTGTTAACAAGATAAGATGTAGAATTAATGAAAATAAAAATAAAATAGCATGGACAGCAGTAGCACATGAATGCATACAAAAATACAATGAAACAGAACACACAGTAACTGGATTTACACCCAAGTATCTATTATTTGGAATAGATATTACAACTCTACCTAAAGAATTAAAACAAGTTAAGAATTGTAATAATCTAATAAGAGATAGAAAAATAGCTTTAGAAAATACAAAAAGATCACATGATTACAACAAAGCTATCTTTGATAAGAATCGAAAATATGTAACATTTAACAGTGGAGACATGGTATATGTTGAAAATGGCAATAAACTAAATAGGAAAAAATTAGATAAGATAAGAATAGGTCCTTTTAAGATAATTGAAAAAATATCAAACTCAATTTATAAGGTAGATACAGGATATAAAATAGCGGAATCGAATTTGTTTCACATTACGAAACTCATTCCAGCTCCTAAAATTACATAATATATAGATGGGAATTAGATTTTGGTTGAAATGAAATGTTAGATGATAATACTAGCTTAAGAATATGATTGTGAAAAAATTTTATGAGTAAAATTTTCTTTGAGGGAGGGAGATGTAAAGTAACACATACAGTATTGTAGCGTATGCATTACTTTAGTTTGCTGACTTTACATCTCGCAACCTCGGGCATTGACCGAGTGACTAAACGTCACTGAATTCCAAACGACAGGAGGTGTCAGTTGCAAATCAGAACTCAATTGAGAAAGACATATAAGAAAGAATTATTGTACGTTAGAAAATATACTGTAGACAAATAACAGTAAATGTTGTTTCTTTGTTTACAGGTAAGATTTGTATAATTAATATTGAGTTAGATAGTAAAATTATTTGTATTTGATTAAATAACTAATAAAAAACTTTGTTTACAGAGAAACGTAATTTTGTAATTTGATACAGTAATACCTCCAAAGATACACATCATATATATATATATATATATATATATATATATATAAATATATATAAATATATATATATAAATATATATATATATATATATATATATATAAATATATAACAACAACAAAGAGATTCATGGGCAATTCACGCAAAATAAGGGCTACTGAAATATAGTGGTAACCGTGGACATGCATGTTTCTGGCTCATTTTGCCTCATCAGCACGGCATAACCAAATAAGGATGTGAAATTTGGGAGCAAAGATGTTGATCGAAACATGGAAAACACAAAATAACGGATTTCAGCAGGGAAACCAAACGCTCATTTGTGTCTTCAATTGGAAGATCCCGAGTTTTCAGGACAACAACCAACATCGACACGGAGGCGCATATAGCCCCCCGCCATGAACCTTCCGACCCATAGTAAATAACAAAGAAGATGTAGGAATATCGCGTGATATGTTAACAACAACAACAAAGAGATTCATGGGCAATTCACGCAAAATAAGGGCTACTGAAATATAGTGGTAACCGTGGACATGCATGTTTCTGGCTCATTTTGCCTCATCAGCACGGCATAACCAAATAAGGATGTGAAATTTGGGAGCAAAGATGTTGATCGAAACATGGAAAACACAAAATAACGGTTATGCCGTGCTGATGAGGCAAAATGAGCCAGAAACATGCATGTCCACGGTTACCACTATATTTCAGTAGCCCTTATTTTGCGTGAATTGCCCATGAATCTCTTTGTTGTTGTTGTTAACATATCACGCGATATTCCTACATTTTCTTTGTTATTTACTATGGGTCGGAAGGTTCATGGCGGGGGGCTATATGCGCCTCCGTGTCGATGTTGGTTGTTGTCCTGAAAACTCGGGATCTTCCAATTGAAGACACAAATGAGCGTTTGGTTTCCCTGCTGAAATCCGTTATTTTGTGTTTTCCATGTTTCGATCAACATCTTTGCTCCCAAATTTCACATCCTTATTTGGTTATGCCGTGCTGATGAGGCAAAATGAGCCAGAAACATGCATGTCCACGGTTACCACTATATTTCAGTAGCCCTTATTTTGCGTGAATTGCCCATGAATCTCTTTGTTGTTGTTGTTAACATATCACGCGATATTCCTACATCTTCTTTTTTATAAATATATATATATATATATATATATATATATATATATATATATATATATATATATATATATATATATATTATGTCCCACGTTTCAGGAGACAGATTTTGGTATAACTATAATTATCAATATCTGAATATTACAATAATAATTTTATTCTGCTCCACGTTACAGGCACAAATTTGTTAGAATTATAACTATTGTACGTATACAATTTTTTTTTAAATTCAATTTAGATAAATAAAGTGTATACTATTTACGTAAATGTTATAGGGCGCCAACTTACCATTAATAGGCAAGTAAAATTTATTAAAAATTATTCAGACCTTATTGAAATTACCATAAAAAAAATATCAAAATATATTTGCTCCGGCTCTATACAAAATGTCTTATTTACAGGGAGTCAGTTCTTGAAAAAATGGCAGTACTAAATTCTGTCTTTTGTTTTTTTTTTTAATTAAATTCAAATTTGTTACAATTTTACAATTATATATTTATGTTTTAAAATTCTAATTAAAGAAACACCCTGTATTGTAATTTCTTTTGTTTATCCGAAATTTATTATATTCAATCTTTTTACTACTTTAATCTCAGTTTATTAATTAAATCTCTTACCTTTTGATATACAGGAACTGCTTCTTTTTGTATTCCTCAAACAAAGATCTTTGTTTCTGGATTTTCCTTTTCTATGTTAGGACTACCTTATAAGAAAATATATTAATTTAAGATCTACAAGAACATTCAATGTCTTATGATAAAAAAAACTTCTGCAATATACACTATTTGAGAATTTTGATAACAACTAACCAGACCTTTTAAAGTGATTCTCTTCTTTCTTCCAATTCTTATAAACGTGTTCTATATGTATATAAATTCATTTTCAAATTAATCTCTTCTGTCTTCCAATTCTTATAAACGTGTTCTATATGTATATAAATTTCTCCTCAAATCAATCTCTTCCGTCTTCCAACTCTTATAAACGTATTCTATATGTATACAAATCTATTTTCAAATTAATCTCTTCTGTCCTCCAACTCCCACAAACGTGCTCTATATGTATATAAATCTCACCTCAAATCAATCCCTTCTGTCTTCCAATTCTCACAAACGTGCTCTATATGTATATAAATCTCACCTCAAATTAATCCCTTCTGTCTTCCAATTCTTATAAACGTGCTCCACATGTACGAGTATATAAATTTCTTCCGATTATTCCAAAATATCCATCTGAATTGTCAATTACAATGTTTTCATTTTTAATTATCACTCCTTATATTAGCCAGTTAAATCCAATGCAATCAACTTTTTAACATTTCAAAAGTCCCAACTGCCTTAATATATCTTTTTTATCTTCTCAAAAATTTTTATTTTCTTAACCGTCCAAAAATATGTCAAGTGCCTAGTTTTTCTTTTCAACAAACTCCATCCTAACTTAGCTACCTAAATTTTAAAGGATTGTTTGCAAACATTTCTATTTTAATAAACGTCATTTACTGTCAAATCCTAAAATATCATAAACATTCTTACATAATTCTATAAATGATACTTTCATCCCTCTGCAAAACTAACAGCCAAATAGAACTATGTGACGGTAAAAATCCTGGAGGTTCACTCAATATCTGCATAGCTTTGTACATATCACATGGAGAATATAATTGGATAAATAGACAAGTCGTTATCATCTACATTCGACAAGCAGCGACACAGTTCGTCCTCCATTCTCACACGTTAGATCCATCTATCGACAAATAACACGCTGTATACTTCATTCTCTACTGACATTCATAATAAAACATACCACAAAATTTTACGATACAATGAAATTATAAAAATATGGAAAGTATATTGTGACAAATCTTTCAGAAGTAGTTTGTGTACGTAATATAAACTATAAATTGGTAGACAAGAGCTGACAGAGCAAATGCGACATTTACAAGACGTATGAATGAACTTGTTGATAAAAATGTAGAAAATGTTGAACAAAATATATCAATATTGGATTTTATTCAATGGAAATTAACTGATAAAATATTAATAACGCAATTGTACTGAATCTACCATTTTGTTTTCAAATGATAATAATTTTTTAGCTAACATAGTTCTTATTTCTGATTGGCGAAGACTTGTGTAAGACGTTAGCGCGAGTTTCATAGCTTTGTGTACACTAACAAATTTCTCATCACAATCAGAAATATTGTGTTTCTCAAATACAACTTCCACTTAAGTAATTAAATATAAAATGTATTATCAACACATGTCACTACCATGGTGGGACAACCTGTATGTGACAATATATATATAATAAAACTTCAAAGAGTGGTCTTTGTTAAAAAAACCCTCAAACTCGTGGGGATAGCAGCCAAAAAAACTCTACAGGTTAGAGATAAAGTGAATCAAATAGTACATTACCTAAGCTTTCGAAGAGCATTGTCTTCATTTTCAAAGGCTATAATAAACCAGAAAGAAAAAATCGGTTAACTTAATAAAGAAAATAATTTTTGAAATCATTACGACTTACTTGTAGTGTTGATTTAAAATTAAACTCACATTTCACAAATTGCAGGAAAACCTTCATCCACTAAAGACTAAAATGTCGACTAAATATAATTTCTCTCCTACATATAGTAATGAGAGACAGGATTTTTTTCCTGTTTTTTAAAACCAAAAGACGTACATCAAGAAACGAACTGATTTTGTTGAATATATATTTCAACATGAAATCGACTGCTGTCGAAAGGTAGAGATACGGGGGGCAATTGCAAGGTTGAAGTAACAACATTTAATAAAAATCTAAAGTTATCAGCAATACTGTTGTGTTTTTTTGGTTGCTTTGGTGAAAACTTCAAAGAAAAACAATAATAGATTAATGTCCACACCTAGGATCACGTCAAGATTGAAAAATTACACCTTTGAATTTAACCATACTATTGTCTGACAGCTGCCACCTGTCTTTTGCAAAATGTAAAAAATTGGGATGACGAAATAAGTCAACAGTCAGTGAACACTCAGACCTCTCACATTCGGTATTCCCAAACTGTCAACCCATTCCAGCCATTACTATTGTTAAATAAAAAAGCCAAACAAAACCCACCCGCAAATACTAACGATCTCCACTTTCGTCTGATGTTAATTTCCATGAAAATCAGTATTAATCATTTAAAATTCTCATAACAATAATAATGTCAGTTAGGAAAAGTGATGTAAGATCTGTAACTTTTAACACATGGAAAGGACCTAACCTCTCACGTTAAGGCCCGACTGTTTGGAAATCATTTGCATTCGCAACTGAGCTGTGATAGCCATAATGTACACAAAAATTCTTTTGTTTTTAAATGAAATATTGAATAATGTTTGTATTGTCAACACTCGACTGACCTGTCACATCAGCCAACCATTAACTCAAAACACTAATTTGGGAATCAATCTCCTCGCTACCGGAGTGGACATTATTAAAGTGCAACAAATATGTATAAATCTTACTAAGTGACTCAATGTCAGACCTTCTATTCATTGGTTCCTCATTTCTAAAAACTTTCTTTTGTTATAGTTTCTTTCTACATCAAGAATCTTTACTTTATCAAAATCTATATGGTGGAACTCATCTATAACATGTTCTGATAATGCACATTTCCGCTTTTTTAACCTAGCATCGCTTTTATGTTGAGCACAACGTGATTTCAAATTCTGAGATGTCATTCCTACATACTTTTTGTTACAATTTTTACAAGAGATACTATATATTACGTTAGTTTTCATCATGGAGTCCTCCGGTTGTATTAACTTAGTAAAAAGAGGCTGTAGAGGTTTGGCTGTTCTTTGAGCAATTTTTACATTGGTCCCCTTGAATTATTTGATGATTTTTTCTGACAGATCTTTAATATAAGGAAATGAACCAAAAGTAACCTGCTGTGAATTATTGAAATTAGTATCCTGTTCATTTTCATTACTATTAATATGACCGACCGTATGCTCGCCAGGAGTGTTGTAAATCAACCTCTTGAGAAGTTTGATAGGATAACTATTTTTTGAAGCGTATCAATCAATATTTTAAGGTTTTTATCAAGTAATGTTGGATGTGATATTTTTTTAATTCTGTTCTTCATCCCTAACACTGAATTAACCTTCATTTTGTAGGAGTGATTGGACTTAAAGTTGAGGTATCTACCCGAACTGGTAGGTTTCACGTACCAGTCAAGTATCACCTTGCCTTCATTGGTCCTTATTAACTTTGTGTCCAAAAATGGTACACATCTGTTAATTTCATTTTCAACTGTGAATTGGATGTATTGATTGTAACCATTAAAAATGTTAAGAATGGTTTCGATACCATCTTCAGGAACAGCTGTGATGATGTCATCTACATATTTTTTTAAAAAACGGATATCAAAAGGTAAATTCCCAACACACTCAGCGATCAAATCGTCCATGACATATTGCGCAAAAATGGGTGATACAGAACTACCCATTGGTGTACCAAAAACTTGTTTATAATATTCATCATTAAAAACAAAAACAGAAGTGTTATATACAAAGTCTACTAATTCCAAAAATTGGTCAATATTTAATCTACAAGAATCCTGAATGGAGTTCCAATGTTTGGTAATACTGTTTTTCACTAAATTAATCGGTATATTAGTGAAAAGTGACACAACATCTAAACTAATGATTACATAATTGGTAGGTAACTGATAATTTTGAATAAACGTTGCAAATTCAAAAGAGTCTTTGACAAAAAACCTGTTATTACTATTATAAGATATTGTAAGTTTATCAGTTATGAATTGTGCAATTTTCTCATTAGGTGATTCTATAGATGAGATAATTGGGCGTAAACTTAATGTTTCTTTGTGAATCTTTGGTAATCCATAAAACTTTGGAATAACTGAAGAGCTCATTTTTAATCGTTTTCTATCTTCGTCATCGAAAAATTCCGAAAATTTCCTAACCAATGTTTGCGATTTTTGTAATATTGTTGAATTAGGATTGTTATTAATTTTTTGATAGTAAGTATCATTGTTTAACAGTGTATTCGCAAGTTCAACATACTGATCTTTGTATAAAATTACTGTAACATTGCCTTTATCAGCTTTAGTGACAATCAACTCTGGATGATTTTTCAGAAATCTTCGACACTTTTCGTACAACGAATTTAAATATGACGTGTTCTTTTTGTTCTGATGTAAGAAATTAGTTATGTTATTAGTTATTTTTGCCCTGATTATGTCTTTTCGTAAATTGTCATTGATTCCATTTAAAAGATTCTCAACGTCTGCTAAAATGTTCTTAATTTCTATTTGAGTAATATCAGGAGGTATACCAAATTTATGACCCAATGAAAGAAAATTTCTGATTTCCATGGGTATATCAACATCTGTCAAATTTCTCAACCAATTATCCTGTACTAGAATTGTCTCAACAGTATTTTTCTCTAGATTTCTAAGTTTATTAATATTTCTTAATTTGATTTTTTTGAATTCTCTATTCAATTTTATTTGTTGTCTATGAAAATATTCATTCCAAACTTATTCCAAACTTATTTAACAATAGTAATTGCTGGAATGGGTTGACAGTTTGGGAATACCAAATGTGAGAGGTTTGAGTGTTCACTGACTGTTGACTTATTTCGTCATCCCAATTTTTTACATTTTGCAAAAGACAGGTGGCAGCTGTCAGACAATAGTATGGTTAAATTCAAAGGTGTAATTTTTCAATCTTGACGTGATCCTAGGTGTGGACATTAATCTATTATTGTTTTTCTTTGAAGTTTTCACCAAAGCAACCAAAAAAACACAACAGTATTGCTGATAAATTTAGATTTTTATTAAATGTTGTTACTTCAACCTTGCAATTGCCCCCCGTATCTCTACCTTTCGACAGCAGTCGATTTCATGTTGAAATATATATTCAACAAAATCAGTTCGTTTCTTGTTGTACGTCTTTTGGTTTTAAAAAACAGGAAAAAAATCCTGGCTCTCATTACTATATGTTTGATATGTACAATTTGATTTAGCACATATCACTCATGGGTTTGTGGACTGTGTTAAAATAAATAAGTTCCTACGATGTTACTTGCTATATACAATTTATTTACACATATTTACACCGGTTTATTTACACTAACTTTACACATCAACCGCACTGTTGAAAGGGTTTTTTTTTATTTATGGGTACTTGCCCGATTATATGTATATTAAAGACACTTTACTACTTGTGGGAACTAGCCCGATTATTTGTAATAATTAAAATCATGGTACAGCGTGGTTACTACGCTTTCGCACGCGAGAGCTCTTGCTTGTACCATGCCTTGAGTTATACTACTGCCGGCTATATTTTGCTCTGCGCATGATTCCACCTCAGATGCTTGCCGCAGACGACATCTAGGATAAGAACTTTACACTTATAAATTTTGGTGTAATTCGTGTTGCATAATGTTTGCAACATGCTGGGGCCTCAGGCTTCTTTGAAACCATATGCTCTCAGTTTTATTAATTATTGTTATTTTAAACAGTAGTTATTCTTGCCCAAAGAATTTTAAAAAGCACCTTGCTTATATTTAAAATGTGGGTACAAGCCCGAATTTTACAAAAGCATTTCGCTTGTAATTAAAATGATTTTGGGTACAAGCCCGAAATTTGCAAAGCATTTTGATTGTAATTAAAATGATTGTGGGTACAAGCCCGAATTTTATAGAATAATAATTTTGATGACTTATTTGAAGTCTTACTAAATGTTGCAACATTTTTTTTTTTTTGTTAAGTATAATAATTAATAATTTTAGGTGCATTACCTTTTATATATTAACTTATTATTCTGAATTTATATACAAATATATACATTTTTTTTTTTTTTATTTATTCATAATTATTAGTTATAAAGGGGCAAAATTGCCATTTTGGTCACTGATCTCCGATACGTTCCAGAAACAGTTTGGACGTCGTAGACTCTGACCTTGCCATCCTTTCCAGGTATGACTTTAATAATTCTGGCCATTGGCCACTTCAAGGAAGGCACGTTGTCCTCCTTTAATAAAACTAAAGTTCCTTCTTGAATGTTAGGAACGTTTTTATACCATTTAGGACGGTTTTGTAAAATGGTTAAATAGTCTTTGGACCACCTTTGCCAAAAATGTTGTTGTTTTTGGCATACAATTTTTCACAATTTGAGTTTGTTCTCAGGAGTATTTGTCACATTCGTTTCGGGATAAGAGGTTATAGGACATCCTACTAAAAAGTGTGCGGGAGTTAAATAATTTAAATCTGTGGGATCATTTGTTAAGGCTGGTCCTTCGATTTGAACAATAAGAGTATTGAACTCTTCGTACGTTAACTGGCTATTGCCCATTACTCGCTTCATGTGGTGCTTAGCACTTTTCACAGAGCTTTCCCACAAGCCTCCAAATACTGGAGAATAACTTGGTATGAACTTGAAATTAATTTGTTCTTCCACTGAAAAGTTGATTATAGAGTCTTTATTAACATTCACAAAGTCTTTATAAAATTCTTTTAATTGATTATTGGCTCCTTTAAACGTTTTTCCATTGTCACAATAAATGTTAGCAGGTTTACCTCTTCTTGAAATGAATCTTTTAAAACAAGCTAAAAAAGTGTCTGTCGTGAGATCTGTAACTACTTCCATATGAATAGCCTTGATAGAAAAACACACAAATAATGCAACGTAACTTTTTGTTATGATGGATTTTTTAATACGTGATTGTTTTATGTAAATAGGACCATAAAAATCTAAGCCGCAATTTTGAAATGGTCTGTAAGGGTTAACTCGATGTTCCGGCAAAGAGCCCATTAATTGCTCTGAGCATTGTGCCTTTGCTTTGAAACATGTTACACATTTATGTAAGACCTTTTTTACTTCTCTAATGCCATTTACAATCCAAAATTGCAAATTTAGACAACTCAACACATGTTTTTGACCAGCATGTAAGAGTCTTTTGTGTTCTCTTTCAATAATGAGATCAGTGATTCTATTGTTTTTTGGCAAGATTATGGGATGAATTTGATCATATTTTATATCAGCCTGCTGTATCCTTCCACCAACGCGAAGAATGTTGTTTTTATCAAGAAATGGACACAGTGATTTAATGCTTGATTTGAAATCCCTTTTTGATTTTAAATTATTAATTTCTTCAGAGAAATTTTCTTTTTGAACTTCTCTAATGATGATAGTCATTGAGTCATTTAGTTCACCTATTTTTAAATTGTCAATTATTTTATTGGTTGGATTTTTGATGTTGTGAATAAATCTATTGACGTAAGCCATTATTCTTTGCAATTTTGAAATTGAAGAAAAACTTTGAAAAATGTCTGTGAAAAACAAAGAACTTGTGGAAGTTTTTAGTGTTACAATGTGGGTTTTTTCTTCAGGTAGAGGATAAGTGATATCAATATTGAAATCTTTGTTTTTATGCATAAAGGTAATATCTGACAAAAATTGTGGTCCATGGAACCATAGATTGTCTGATTTAAATTCGAGAGGATCAGCACCTCTTGACAAAATGTCAGCGGGATTGTCTTTAGATTGAATATAACACCAGGTAGAATGTTCAGTTATTTTTTGAATTTTTAGTATGCGATTTGCTACATAGGCATTGAGCCTCATTGGATCGGTGTTTAGCCAAGCTAATACTATGTTAGAGTCACAATACAGATATACATTGTTATTTTGCATTTTGAGCAAGTTGGAGACTTTGAAAGCTAATTGCGCAAGTAATAATGCTCCATGTACAAATTGAAGAAAAACTTTGAAAAATGTCTGTGAAAAACAAAGAACTTGTGGAAGTTTTTAGTGTTACAATGTGGGTTTTTTCTTCAGGTAGAGGATAAGTGATATCAATATTGAAATCTTTGTTTTTATGCATAAAGGTAATATCTGACAAAAATTGTGGTCCATGGAACCATAGATTGTCTGATTTAAATTCGAGAGGATCAGCACCTCTTGACAAAATGTCAGCGGGATTGTCTTTAGATTGAATATAACACCAGGTAGAATGTTCAGTTATTTTTTGAATTTTTAGTATGCGATTTGCTACATAGGCATTGAGCCTCATTGGATCGGTGTTTAGCCAAGCTAATACTATGTTAGAGTCACAATACAGATATACATTGTTATTTTGCATTTTGAGCAAGTTGGAGACTTTGAAAGCTAATTGCGCAAGTAATAATGCTCCATTCAACTCTAATCTGGGCACAGTTAATTTTTTGTTGATTTGTGCAATACGTGATTTTGAGCATAATATATTGACAACTGCCTTATCCTTGAAAATTGCTCTAACATATAATACAGCGCCATAGGCTATGAGACTGCTGTCTGAAAAACCGATTAATTCAATTTTTTCTGCACCGTAGAATTTTACATCTCTGGGTACTTCAATTGTTGGCATATTTTTAAGTTTGTTTTGAAATTCTTGCCAAGGCCCTTTAATATTTTCTGGCAACAGCTCATCCCAGGAAAACTTGTCCAACCACAATTTTTGTAGGAAAACTTTTCCCTGAACCATTATTGGCCCGCTGAGACCTTGAGGATCCCAAAATTTAGAAATATATGACAGTATTTGCCTTTTTGTCAGACAGTCATCATTTTCAGCCTTTGGCGAGAATATTTTGAAACAATCGTTTTTGATGTCATAGGAAACGCCTAATGTTTTGATGACATTATTGTTTTTGCTAATGTCAACTTCATCAAGTTGTCGACTTTGCAACGGAATATCTAGCAAAATTTTGTCGTCATTTGATGCCCATTTATGCAAATTGAATGAACCTAATTTCAATAAATGACACAATTCATTTTTTAAGCGAATGGCTTCTTCAATTGTGTTGGCTCCTGCCAAAATATCGTCAATATATGTACAATTTTCGAGTGCATGAGATGCTAAAGGATAAACATTTTGATATTTAATCGAGAGTTCTTTGAGACACCGTGTAGCTAAATATGTGGAACTTTTATAACCATAAGTTACAGTTTGTAGTTGCAAACACTCAATGGGCTTATTGGGATCATTTCTCCAAAGAATGTTCTGCAAAGCTTTATGTTCAGGGTTAATTAATATCATTCGAAACATTTTTTCAATATCTGCTAAAATAATGAATTTAAAAGTGCGAAAAATCAGTAGAATATCAAATAGCTCATTTTGAACTATGTCACCATTATAAAGAAAATCGTTTATACAGGTTTTATTTTTTGTGAGCATGGAACCGTCAAAAACAACGCGACAACGTGTTGACTTTTTATCTTCACGAATTACTGCATGATGTCCCATAAAATATACTGGTGTGTCACTGGATTTGTATTCATTTGTATTTACAACCTTTGCATGCCCAAGACTCAAATATTCGTTAATAAACTGATTATATTGATCAAACAATTTTTGGTCTGATTTAAATCTTTTTTCTAGATTTTGAAAACGTTTCAATGCAATATAGTATGAATCCCCTAAATTGATTTCATTGATATCTAATTTAAGTGGCAAGTCTACTTGAAATTTATTGTTTTCTAACAAAGTTGTTTTTTGAAATATTGTTTCACAAGCTTCATGTTCATTATTATACTCCTTGAAAACCTGTGGAACTTTTTCTGTTTCCCAAAATTTTGAAAGCATTTTGTTTGTGTCATCAATTCTTAAATGACAAGATATTTTTGCCAAATTGTTATTTCTGGATTGTGAAGAAGATGGAAACGTACCAGAGATCAGATATCCAAAAGTTGTATTTTGTAAAATAAAACCATTGTTTAGGTTTATCCTACCATCTCTTAAAATACTAAAAAATATATCAGCAGAAAGCAAAATGTCAATATTTTTTGGCTTGTAAAATTCATTGTTTGCAAGACTAAGATTTTCCGGTAAATTTAACTGTTCAACGTCAATTTTAAATGTTGGTATGTCACTGGTAATTTTGTTTACTACTGCACATTCACATTTTATTTCATGCTTATTAAAATTTGAATAAATGTTTAAATTTACTGCCTTGTTAACTTTAAATGAGGTGTCCTTTACACCTAGAATGTCTAAATTAATTTTATATGTTTTTAACCCTAGTTTTTGATTTAAATTTTCAGTAACAAAACATGACTGGGAGCCACTGTCAACAAGTGCAATGGCATCAATGAATGTATTGTTTTTTGCTCTGACATTGACTTTAATTGTTGGCAACAAAACATCTGTATTGTTTGACACATTGGTGGTGTTTACTGAGGCAGAAGTAGATGCAACTACTTGTGTTTCAGAGTTTGATCTGTTTTCTTGTTGAGATTTTTCATAATGTAGTAATGTGTTATGTGAATTTTTGTTACAAATTCTGCAAGTTACTTTTAAGTTACATTTCTTGCCAATATGTTTGTTCAAACATATTTTGCAGTGGCTATTTTTGTTTATGAAATTATTTCTTTCATTGATATTGACAGACTGGAATTTTTTACAATTATAAATTTTATGATTGAAATTATTGCAAAATGCACATTTGAAATCATTTTTTCCAACTGCTATGTGAACGTGTGATTTTTCTTTGACATTCTTTGTTAAGTCTGGTAATGAAACAGCTTCGAAAGCAGTTGCTCTATTCTCCAAATAAGTTAGAAATCCTTCCAATGTTGGAAGCCTTGAAGGATCCCTATCAATCTGATAAGCCCTATTAGTAAATGAATCTAACTTTTTTGATAAAATGCTAATTAATACCATGTCCCAACTGTCAATTTTGTCCTTTAATATATTTTTTAAACTACCAATGTTTTGTCGAACCTTGCTAACAAATTCTCTTAAAGCTACAGCAGTCCCTTTGTTTATATTAGGCAAATCAAGAATTGAATAAATGTAAGAATTTATTAACATTGTTTGGTTGTTATACCTATTATTTAATAATGTTAATGCTTGACTGTAAGAGTCACCTATTATTGGAAGCGAGTCAATGAGACTTAATGCTTCATCTTTTAAATGAGATTTGAGATAAAATAACTTCTCAACATCTGAAAGATTTTTGTTGTTATCAATTAAAGCAACAAAAAGTTCCAAAAAAGGTTTGAATTTACTCAAAACTTTCCCACTGAATGGTTCAATTTGAATAGGTTGCAACTTAGCTGTAGTTGTAACTTGAACTGGGACTTTTTGCATTGAATTTGTTACCACAGGTGTTTTTTGATTATTATCATATGAAGAAATAATTGCATTAATTTTTGAAACTGTATCAAAATGACTGTCTTCAAACTCACTGAATTTAATTTCTTCGATAGAATCTGGATCAAGACTTTCCAGCTCAGACAAAGATTCTTTAAACAAGTCATAATCACTGTTTAAAACGTTTTTGCGAATAGAAAGCTGTTCGATTAATATGTCAGTGAGTTGGTCGTCTTTATGATCTACTAAATATTTAGCTACTCTAATTGCAGTAGTTTTGCACTGCTTGATTTTGCTTTTCAATTTTTTAATTTCAATTTCTGTTTTCCCCATTTTTGAAAACGATTTCAACAGTTTCACAATGAGAAAACAAATAAGTAATTTCAGAAAAAAGTTATGTTTTGAAACAAAGTGACTAAAAGGTAAGTTATTTTAGAATATAATGCAATTATTTATTTATTATTAATTGAAATTTCTTATCTTGTTCCTGGGTTGTGTGGCTTCGATGTCCAATTGTCCAAATGTATCCATAACCAATAACCATAACCAAAGAATACTTGTAATCTTTGATATAACTGCTGGCCGAAATCAGCTGCTTTTTAATAGTTCATATTTGTTTGTATTACAATGGCGACATCTTTTAGCACTGGTGGCTAAAAGTTTTGTCGGATTTGACTTTACCTCCCTCTTGTGGAGGAGAGACGAATTCAGTGTTTCAAAGTTTGTAGGTTTCTATGGTATCGACATCACTTTAGTTTTTCACTTAACAGTTTTTAGAGCACGCTAAGACGCCATTTTGTAAATCTATAATATCGATTCTTACCAATTTTTGGCACTTGTTTCACCAGTTTTACGAAATCACAAATGTGTCTGTTGGATTACACGATATTTTATTGCGAAATCACTAACGTCTGGCTCGATTGACCATAATGTTTGATATGTACAATTGGATTTAGCACATATCACTCATGGGTTTGTGGACTGTGTTAAAATAAATAAGTTCCTACGATGTTACTTGCTATATACAATTTATTTACACATATTTACACCGGTTTATTTACACTAACTTTACACATCAACCGCACTGTTGAAAGGGTTTTTTTTTATTTATGGGTACTTGCCCGATTATATGTATATTAAAGACACTTTACTACTTGTGGGAACTAGCCCGATTATTTGTAATAATTAAAATCATGGTACAGCGTGGTTACTACGCTTTCGCACGCGAGAGCTCTTGCTTGTACCATGCCTTGAGTTATACTACTGCCGGCTATAATTTGCTCTGCGCATGATTCCACCTCAGATGCTTGCTGCAGACGACATCTAGGATAAGAACTTTACACTTATAAATTTTGGTGTAATTCGTGTTGCATAATGTTTGCAACACTATATGTAGGAGAGAAATTATATTTAGTCGACATTTTAGTCTTTAGTGGATGAAGGTTTTCCTGCAATTTGTGAAATGTGAGTTTAATTTTAAATCAACACTACAAGTAAGTCGTAATGATTTCAAAAATTATTTTCTTTATTAAGTTAACCGATTTTTTCTTTCTGGTTTATTATAGCCTTTGAAAATGAAGACAATGCTCTTCGAAAGCTTAGGTAATGTACTATTTGATTCACTTTATCTCTAACCTGTAGAGTTTTTTTGGCTGCTATCCCCACGAGTTTGAGGGTTTTTTTAACAAAGACCACTCTCTGAAGTTTTATTTTTTAACTAGTCAGCCGTGACTAACTGCCAACTTTTGGTTTTTGGTTTATATATATATATATATATATATATATATATATATATATATGTTATATTTTAATATAACTGTTAATATTTAAATCAAACTTTTATTTATTTAAATTACCTATATATATTTTCGCTGCTCAGTCGGGGTCTCAATCAAAATAGCTCTCATCTCAGGTGGGATCAGATTGGGTATGCAACTAACATTACTACCATGTAATTAGATGTTTTAATAAATTTTTACTATGACACCAGAATAATAAAATATAATGCTCTGATAAATTGATAAAATATAGTTGCACTGGCAACAACGCAAAAATAGAAATATCTCAGTTCTATGTATACCAACAGATAACTACTTACAATCTGAACTGGGTAAATTATACTTTAGGATATAGCCAAAAAACGAACAAGAAGAAGAAGAAATATTTGCAATTAGGTTATTATAGATATTGTATTGTTATTGATTTATGAGAAAGTTTGCATATGAATATTTACTGGATATTTCTCCTTTATATGGAAAATGACATCACCTTTATATGGTAAATAGAATTAATATTATTTGTACAACCTACAATTGTACTCATCTAAACACTTTCTCGTCTGATTAACACAAATTCGAAGTTCTCCCTTGGTTTGGATTTTCAACAAATCTAATCTACACTACTATTCGATGACACTTGCTTCTCAGATAACCAGAAATTGAATTTAATATAGAAATTAAATGATTGAATACTGGAACTTTCAGGAACTTCAACTCCAAATTGGGTAAGTAGTTTATAAATTCTTATATATTTTAATTCATTTACCAGCTTGTGAAAACTTGTATTTCGTATCGACTTACTGTTTGATATGAATTAGTATGTGAATTTCTTTTATTTTCTTTTCTTTTTCAGATTATATTCTCCAAAATTCTCGGCAACAAATCCTTTCTGTCGACCCAACACCTCGTCAACAAAAAACTTTTTTACTTAACAACCCCTTGGTTACCATTATCCAATCAAGATAATTGTTCAAATTTCAATTATTCATCACTGCATTTTATTGGATGTAAGGTTTTTATGAAAAATTTTACAATATTAAAATTTTATATACAGATATGTACAAAATGTTTATTTTGCAAGAACAAAGCATTACATTCTATTATATACACAATTTATTGGTTTTAAATAATTTTAGACAATACAGTCAATGGTTCAATTCTCTGATTGCTTAATCCAAATCAATACATTTGTTTTAACAGACTTTGATTTTATCGAAAATTGTCACACAGGTTGTCCCAAATATTTTAATTATTGATATAAGTTTTGAGATATATACTGATGTAGCAATTATGTAAGCTCCTATTGTCATTAAAATCCACAATAATATATATATATATATATATATATATATATATATATATATATATATATATATATTATATAACGTATATGTAAGGTAGAAACATTATTATGAGACAGAATAATTAGAAATTGCTATATAATAAAACAGTAGACTATATTTTACTAGGGAGATAAGAATGAGATATTAAAATTGCTCATATTTATTAGATAATTGTAAGTATCTTCACTCAATTTGCTAATACAGCTTTCATATAATTAATAATTCAAGGAAACTTTACAACTTGCAAAGAATTAAACAAAAAGAAGCATTACCTTAAATCATAAATCCGAAACCATAGAATTAAGATCATCCATTTGTATCAAATACTTTATAAGAATATAACATTTAACACATAATCTGAAAAAGAAATAAGAATTAATAAACATTCAAACACTATTGTTCAATATTATAACACAATGTTTACAAAGAGATATGATTAGAATACTTGACGCTGTAATGTCAATATGTTTCAATGACAAACGCTGACATTAGAGTAATTTCATAGAACTAATAAGTTTAAAAGTATATAAAATTGTTCAAAGAATTTATGTGAATGGCTAAATATAATCGTAACAATAATTAATTGTAATAAGAAAATTAAACTAAGCATTGGTATATTAAAGACTATTGTATTTTATCAATGTAAACTATTCGTCCCATTACAATCAAATGAATTTTATAGTAAACTAACAATCAAGTGAAACTTATTTTGATAGATAAGTAAAGATATTCAAGAGTAAATAAAAATGAAATCATAAAATAGTGCGTTAAACAAAAAGTGATTGGTTAGAAATAATATGACGGAACAATTTCAATCAACAAACAAAGTGTAACAAACATTTTAAAGATAGTGAGCTGAAAAAAACAAAAAACTGATTGTTTGTTGAAAAAAATTGAAGAAAAAAGAGAATTGGTAGCTTGGCGTCGGTTCGAGGAGGTTGATTGGAGCAGCGTCCCGGAAAATTTTAGAAATTATCCCCAAATAATGATATAAAAAGTAAGAAACTAATATCAAAATATACTATAGTACTTAACAAGTATATACAGCTGATTTTCCTGAGAGAGAATCAATTCTTCCAAAATTTATCCGACTAGAAACTTCGGAAGCAGCGTTCCAGATTCCAGAAAAGGCATATCCTAGTTTCAGGACACAAGGTCAGTGCGCATTGTTATATATAACAAGAGTTAAGAACTCACTAATTACAATTCAGTATTTAAAAATCTCATGAGTAAAATAAACTTTGCGAAAAAGATATATCTGAAAAGGAATCATAATAGAAACTTAATACAACTATACAATTAAATAAATTTCAATAGTAAATGGCCAATCTAAATAAACAAAATTAAATACTTACTCATTTCAAATAAAAACTTAAGAAAGATGCATCTGATTTCATCTATGTAATATTTCTATTCTATGTATATAAAACTAATAACTTTTTCTTGTACCATATTGTAACTATCTGTATGCATAAGTCGTTTCACATAAATTCTGTACATGGGCTCTAAATATCAAATATTCGTTGGTATAACGTTAAGCAGGTTATAAAATCGAACAGGCGTAATTCGTATATGAAGCGTTCGTTTAATGCATCAACACGTGATGCTTTAAGCATGCGTATAGCATACCATACATAAATGGATCGATAATTTTAACTACACAGAGGCGTCGTATGATAATTTTTACAATATAAAAAAAATTCTCGTTAATAAATAATTAAATATTTTTACAAGTAAAGTGTTTCTTTTTATTTAATGACGAATTTATTCAACAATAGAGGAACCCAAGACCTGAGAGAGTTTCATACATACATACATGCTGAAAAAAAATTAAATTAAGAAAATCAAAATCAATAAAATCAAATAGAGCTAGCCTTATAAAAAAATAAAATGTGTAGGAGTATTCAATAATTTCCATAACTACAATAACAATTAAATTTAACAAACAAAAACAATTCATCAATATTAAAACTCTAGAGTAGAGAGGTTTAATTCATTATAATTTAATTTATTTAATAACAAAAAAACTCACCACTACAATATATATATATATATATATATATATATATATATATTGAGCCATCCTCGTATATTGTAAATAAATAATGTTACACCATCCTCATACAAAAATTTAGACATTTGGAACAACAGATTATATTTAAAAAAATTATTGTATCGTTATAAATAATATAGCAAAGAAAATAAAATTAAACATGTTTTGAGGTAGATAAGTTAATTTGAGTCGATACACAACAATAATCATAACAAATGTAATTGGTGATAAGTGCGCGACATGTAAAATAAAACGCGACCAATGACAATCAAGATAATAAAATTTGCGGAAAAATATATGAATGATCTATCAAAAATATATATAAAAATAGCTAGTAGGATTTGGGTAAAAAAGAAGGTGAGTAAGAATAAATAGGGTGGGGCTGAGTATCGCGCCTTGTGGGACACCATTATGTGGAAAATAAGAAGAAGATGTTTGCCCATTTGCTGTTACCTTGAAGGACCTGTTTGATAAGAAATTTTGTATAAAGGAGAAAATATTACCATGAAGCTTTATGTATATTAGTTTTTGAAGGATTGAGGTTTGCCAAACAGTGTCGAATGCACTATCAATGTCCAGGGTAACTGCTACAACGTCACTTCTATCACTAAAAGATTGGTAAATTTCTGTTTGAAGCATAATTAAATTATCCATGGATGGTCTATTTGTTCTAAAGCCTGACTGCGCAGGGTTAAGTATATTATTTTTTTCGAGAAACCAAAGTAGACGTTTGTTGACCATTTTTTCTAGTATCTTGCAAAGTGTGCATGTTAACGATATTGGTCTAAAAGAATTTGCCGTGTTTGAGTTATTCTTTTTGATCGGAATTATGATCGATTCCCGCCATGCATTAGGAAACTGCTGACTACACCATATTCGATTATAAAGTTCGAGTAGTTTGATCTTTGCCGTAGGATGTAAATGTTTGAGGAACATTGATGGGATGTTGTCAGGCCCTGCAGCAGTATTTATTAAAGAGGAAATAACGATATTTAATTCATCTAAGGTAAACTGACTGTTGATTGGATGAAGGTTAGGGGTGGTATTATCGGAATTTTCAGCTATATTTATTCAGTTAGAGGGAGGTTTGTTAATTTTAGTTTTGTTTTCGAAATGTTGGGCAAGAATGTCCGCTATTTGCTGGTCGTTTGTGACAACATTTCCTTGGTGTAGTAGAGCAGGTACTTTATTTGTACTATTGTTTTGGCCTTTCATTCGTCGTATCTTAGACCAAACTTGAGCTGGGGATTTGTCTGTGGTTATTGTACTGGTAAATTTGTTCCACGAGTCTTTTTCACTTGACTTAAGTATTCTCCTAGCTTGAGCTTTGGCTTTTTTGAAGTTAATTCTATCCAGTTCGTTCCTAGTTCTGCGGTACTTGTTAAGAGATCTGTTGCAATTTTTCACATCTTGGTAACAGCAGTCGATCCACCAAGGAACTGTTTTCTTCGAGAGGTTGATTGAGAATTTACCTATACATCTTTCAGCGGAGGAAAGCATTGCATAAGTGAACTGCTTGACAGCTTCATCTATGCTATCATGGTGGGTAAGATCATCCAATTGTTCCTTGACAGTTTCCTCGAAAAGATCCCAATTTGCATTCTTTATTTTCCATTTGCACGTTGTGGTTTTCTGTTCGTTGTTGGAAATTAAGATGGGAAAGTGGTTGCTGTTATATAAACTGTCAATGGTGTTCCATGTTAGCGAAGAACCTAGCCCGGGGTCGCAAATACTCAAATCAATAGATGAGGAGCCAGATTGGACATGAAAATATGTGTTACTGCCGGTATTGAGAATGTTAGCATTTGTAATGTTTAGAACATTTTCACAACAGATTTACCTCGTCCAAAGGTTCTTTCGGAGCCCCACATCTGATTATGAGCATTGAAGTCACCGACTAATATAAAAGGAAAAGGAAGTTGATTAATTAGATTGCTGAGCTCAGATTCTTTCAAAGCGTAATTGGGAGGAAGGTATAATCTACATATGACAGTTCTGTAGGGGCACCAAACAGTTACATCAATACCTTCCAATTCAGTGATCAGGTGATATTCTTGGTGAAATATATCGTAAGAAATGAAAACTGAGGTTCCACCACTGGCGCGTGAGAGGTTAGGTCTGATAAAATGGTGATCAGTGTAACTTTTGAGATACGGATTATGAGAATTTCGGAAATTCGTTTCTTGTAAACAGATAAGGTCAGGAGAGTAATCACTAATGAGTTGTTGTAGAGATTCTAAACGGGGGTAAAACCCGTTACAATTCCATTGAATTAGGATGAAAATGAAATATTAGGAGTTATGTGATTAATAAGAGGATTTTTGCGATGTTTGGGATACCTGAGATACTGTGGAATTTTGCGAGTCTGCAGAGTGTTGTGATTGATGTGAACCGTCAGAACTGTAATCCTCTTCGTTTGATTCACTTTCATGTTCCTTTGTTATCCAATCGAAGCTGATCTTTTAATTTTCTTGTTATTCGGTTTATTCTGTTGTTAATCGATCTCTCTGTAAGAGTTGGATAAAGTAGATTTAGCTTAGAGATCGAATGAAGGAAATTGGAGAGGCGGGCTGCAGCCCAAGTTCATTTTTAAGTGCCTGTTCCATAAGAGAGTTAGGGATAGAGGGACAAACATTGGAGAGTAGTAATCTTTTAGCCGGTGTGATAAGTCTATGAATTGGTATGATTTGTTGTTTGATGGTAACAGAAGGATGATTTTTTATAAGATTATCTTTAACGGATACAGAAGATAGATATATACATATACGGTGATTGGAAATGCGTGATGCAAAAAGGTAATCCCTTTCGGTGTTACAATTTCGCCGATTGCCTTAATGTAGTCATAAAGGACGACGTCTGGGAGAGCGAGAGAGGGGAAGTTCTTGATTTTAAAATGAATGAAAAAGTTGGAGTAAAAATATTGAAACATGGAAGAATTTTTAAAAGATAAAGTACAAAGATTATATTGTAAAGAAATGATTTATTTAATTTTCAATTAAGAAAATACACAGGTAAAATATTATAGAAGATTTTTGAAGATATTTCAAATATACGAAACCATATTACAAAGGAGAGAATTGTTTGATTGTGAAATAAGTAAATAGAAACGCATAAAAAACCTAAGAAGAAGTAAAAAGGTTCGAAAAGCATATATGAATGTACTGAAAAATATATTCAAGTGAAATAAAAAATTAACTTACGTTATATACATGTCAGTGACATTGTCGGAAGATAAATATCCATCATCATATCCATTGGTTATGTAGATGAAAGACATCCAAGAAACCAGAGAAGTCCAGACATTCCCTGAAGAGCATCATCTTAAACTATTAGACAATTTTGCCATCAACACGTAATATTTTGGTATCAAGTAATTTCCTAAATAAGAAGCTTAGAACATAGATCCGTCGTGTATCTGAAAGGTGATTACAATTTACTATCGAGACGCCATTACAACAGAGACAATTGTAAGTAAATAATTTTCCTTTTTAGTTGTAGGTTGTAAATAGTTTAATTATTATTACTGATATTTCACAAAAGGAAAGCTTACCTTTTTATTCAAATAACGATACAATAATTCAGTTACTCCAATCACAACACAATATTTCATTTGTATTAAACATACGTACAATTTTATCATTCTATGTGAATGCTAACGCTGTTATTATTTCGACAAACGAAAATCTTTAACGCGATGAAACGAATGTCTTTTGAGTTTGCGCACTATCGATTATATGTGAGAAACTATAAATATTAAATAGTTATTTGGTCCATGATAGTACCAATTGAATTGTTTTGAAAGTTTTATTTGATTGTGTGTTTGTATATATATATATATATATATATATATATATATATATATATATTCATAAAGAATTGTTTTGAACGTATTTCCTGAATATAAGTAACTGTATATAATTTATTTCGAAAGAACCCGACCCAAAATGAGATTCAGAGATTACCAATATACGTGATTAGATAAAATTTCATTTATATACAAATTATTTGCAGTCACGTGTATGTAGTAATATATATATATATATATATATATATATATTTATATATATGCGGATTTATTTTACAGCCTAGGCCGCCTTTCCGTTCCCAGTTTTCAATTTTTTCGATCGAAGCACAAGTCTTCTTCCAAATCCCTCAATTCCATGGCTTCATCTCTCTCGTTCCTCTAGCTTCTTCTCGGTAGTCCTCTTTTCCTTTTTTCTCGTGGCACCCATTCCAGTATTCGTCGTGGCCATCTATGTTCTCCCATTCTCTTTGTGTGTCCAAACCATGTTAGCTGTTTTTCTTGAATGTTTTCTATCAGATTTGTGTTTTTATAGTAAACTAATATTAAAAAGATTTATCGAACGAATTTGTAAGAAAATATTTTTATGATTAAAGAAATAAAAATATTTTCGGATTAATAACATCATGTATTATATTAATTTAATTAAAAACTGACTTTATTGACAACAATTTATGTTAGTATATTTACATAGATAGGTTGAAATACAATGTTGTAAAGCCGATGTTCTGGCCTTTCACATCCATCTACGTGTTGCAATCTTGTAGTATATGGTTCCTTGTTCTTCACATTACCCATTTGTTTCGATTAGTTAAATAACTTTGTCCCGCATATACAAGTATGACGCCCCAGATATTTCGACTATTTTGTCCCTGAAAACCGGCTGAAAAACAGAGCTTCAAAAACGAACTAAACGTTAGTTTATGAGGAATGGCAACATGACAGGCGTTGTTTATAGTTAATTATATGTTTTGACAGAGGACAGTTTATGTTTTGAATAAGGGATAATGTAGTCCCTTATTTCTAAGTATTTGGTTATTGGAGATTAAACAACTTGCTATGTGTATAAATTACCATGCAGAAGCCTACACCCACTATCAAGAGTGTCTTCTGCGCGACTGGCGGCTCTGAGAGTATTACAAAGATTTCCACGGACACTGTAGTTGTAAAAGTTTGTGGATATTTTAGTTATGAAGTCCTTGATAGTGAGCAAGTCTGCTTGTTCATGAAACCAAGAAGTTTTGGGAAGTCTTGGATAAACTGTAGTGTGTTTGATTGCCATGCGAAGACACTTGTTCTGTACCACCTGCAATGTGTTGAAATTGTGTTTTGTTGCTGTGTAATATACAGGTGCAGCATATGTGAGGATTGGTCGTATTATGTGTTTCTATATTGTGATTTTGTTTGTGGAAGAGAGACAACTATCCTTACAAATTAACGGGTAAAGTTTGCTCATTGCAACTTTCGCTTTTGAAACATGTTATATAATATGCGCATTAGCATTGGTGGTGACATGCACAGTATAGCCTAAGTATTTTAGTGTATTACTGGGTGTAATATACTGCCCATCAATACATAGCTGAAGTTGCAACGAATTTTTCCTTGGTCTCCTCCTGAGTAACAAGTACTCTGTTTTGACGGTGTTAATTATAAGTTTGTTGTTTCTCATGTATGGTAATATGTGTGTGTTAATATGTGTTTAGACATTGTGTAGTGCAATTTCTGATGTTGGAGCTGATGATACGAAGCAAGTGTCGTCCGCATACATAGCTGTTAGGATTTGCGAGGTGGTGGGAAGATCGTGGGTAAATAAAGAATATAACAAAGAGGATAAGACTGATCCTTGGGGCACGCCGGCTTGAATCCTGAATGGGCCCGCCAGGCCGTCATTCACTTTGGAATAGAATTGTCTATTTGTAATATACGAATATATTATTTTTATTAAGTAATCAGGTACTTTTAATTTAATAAGTTCATACAACAACTCCTCGTGCCATACGGAATCAAAAGGCTTTCTGTATATCTACAGTGACTCTTTAGCAAAAACGCCTTCTCTAATATAATTGAACACACGAATAATTTGTGCTACCGTACTGTGTCCACCTCTGAATCCGTGCTGCTCGAGAGGTATTATATTATTTCTATCTACGAATGTTTGTATTCTATTGAGGATGATTTTATCCATCACCTTTGCTATATTGTTTAACAAGAAGATGGGTCTGTAACTATCCACATAGCAGAGTGGTTTATTAGATTTGACGATGGGAATGGCATTGGCGATTTTGAGCATATCTGGATAATTTGCAGTTTTAATAATGAAATTGGCTATGTACGTGAGTTGTACTATAGCTTTTTTGGGGAGGTTCTTGAGGAGAATGTTAGGTATACCATCCTTCCCCGGAGCTGTTTTATTTTTAAGCGTATTAATCATATCATATATTTTATGAGTAGTGGCTAAAGTTTTCGTGTGTAGGGTGCGTGTATTGTGTAAATGATTTTGAACTGATTGAGTGATATTGATGTGGTGTAGTGTATTTGCTATATTGTTTGAAAAGTTGTTTTGAAAATACTCTCCAAAGACTTCTGAAATATCTGATTTTTGAGTGTTTTACCGTTGACTATTATTTTTGAGATTTCCTGTCTGTTTCCTCTCAAATTTCTTGTAACTCGCCATAGAGAGTTGTCACGCGGTGACAGCTTTTTTAAAAACTTCTTCTACGTAAAATGTCTGTATTCTTTTATTAGGATATTAATCGTGTTTTGATACTATTTTAAAATTTGTCTGTCATTTATTTTGACTTTCAATAATTGTTTTTATTTTAATGGAATATATATTAATATTATAATGATTTGTTTTATTTAATACTCATGCTTAGTTATTCATAATGTATATGATGTATTTTCCATTAATTTTATTTATAGTAAAATAATATTTAAATGATTTATCGACGGAATTTGTGGGAAACTATTTTTATAATTAAATAAACTAAAATAAAAATATTTTCGTATAATTAACATCATTTTATGTGTATTAAATTTTCATGAAATTATATTTAAATCAAATAATTTAATGACCCTAAAGTTGGTGGTCATTCGACAAAAAAATGGCCCCCTTATGAATCCAACAAAAAGAGCTCCGATAAGGATTGTCGATAACAATTTATTTGGTCAATTTCAACACAAATATTGTTTTATTTTTATTGTTTTTGCTTTGATCTGAATAGAGTCTGTAATTTTTTTTTAGATAAACCACTTGTAAGCACTAAATTGAATGACATTTGTTATTTTCAAATTGGTTATTAGTTTATTCCGTTTTGAAATCGTATCTAAAGTGGAGCTACTCACTGTAATAATTAAAATAATGATATATATTTATAGTTGTATGTTCGTGCTGTGTCACTTCCAGAGTAGAGTTGGCAGCACTAACGTTAGAACATATATAACGATGTAGTGTGGTAGGTTAGGTAGAAAGTAACATAAAAGTACTTAAAGTAAAAGTAAGGTTAAAAGTTGAAATGGAATTTCATAAGCCACCGCAAATTAAAATAAAAGGCAATCAAAATATTGAATGGGATAGATGAAAAAAAGTTTTAACAATTATATGCAAGTGATAAGCGCAAGATAGCGATACTTTTAAATCTACTTGGTGAAGATGGTCAGGAGATAATGGAAAAATTTTCATTCATATCTGCTGATGATGCTGAAAAGTTTGATAAAGTTATGGAAAAATTTGAAGAGTTTTGTGTACCTCAAAAGAATTTAACGGTGGAAAGTTTTAATTTTTTTGCTGTTCATCAAAGAGAAAATGAACCATTTGAATCGTTTTTAATGGAGTTACAAACCAAGGCTGCTTCTTGTGAATTTGGTGAGTTGAAAGATCGTCTCATAAAGGATCGCATTGTTTGTGGAGTACGGGATAGGAACATCCAGCGAAGATTGCTAAGAGAAGGAAATATCACACTGAATGAAGTTGTCAATATTAGTGTAGCTTCAGAAATAAGTGAGAAACAAGCAAGGATTATACAAGATTCAAGCAATGTAGATTCCATTCAAAAATCGAAAGGAGCGTTTACGAAGAATTATGGAGCCAGCACCCGGAGTGAAATCAAAAGTGATATTATTGATTGCACTAAATGTAAGAAATAGCATGGAATTAGAGAATGCCCTGCATTTGGTAAACTCTGTTTAAATTGTAAAGGCAGAATTCATTTTGCTGTAGCTTGTAAAAAAAATCTTAATTATAATGGTAAGACTAATAGCGGAAATAAGAATTCTTTTGATAAAAATAAAAGTAGATTAGATAATATTGAAAGAGAAAGTAATGACTCTGGCGATGAAGAATGTTTTATAAGTGAAATAAATAGTAGTGAAAATGTAAATATTTGGTATGCCGATATTAAAGTTGATGACAAACATTTAATAAAATTTAAGTTAGATACAGGGGCTAAGATAAACGTAATACCTTATAGTATTTTTAATAAACTTCATGAAAGTAACAATAATTTAAAGTTGGAAAATTGTAATACCACATTGGTTTCATACGGAAACTTTAGAACAAAAGCCATTGGTAAGGTTAATTTGAATAGTAATATAAATAACATGAAACAAAATTTAGTTTTTCTAGTATCAGATGTTAAAACACAACCAATATTAGGTTTACAAGGCTGTACTTGTCTAAATCTAATTCAAAGAATTAATGTTCTAAATGTAAAAGGTTTAACTAAAGACGAGCTTCTAGTTAAATATAGTGATGTATTTACTGGTCTGGGAGAGATTGAATGTGAGTACAGAATCGAAATCGATGAAAATGTTAATCTTGTGATTCACCCTCCAAGGAAAATTCCCTTATCCTTAAAGAACAAACAGTACTTCAGTGTAATTGATATGAGTTCAGGTTTCTGGCAAATCAAACTTGACAATAAAAGTTCTGATCTATGTACTTTTAATACACCGTTTGGAAGATTCAAGTTTATGAGAATGCCTTTTGGAATAAAGTCAGCCCCAGAGGTATTTCAAAGAATTATGGTTAAAATTATTGGATGTATTGACGGAGTTCAAGTAGTATTCGATGATTTAATAATTGCTGCAGAGTCAGAAGATGAACATGATCAGACTTTATTCAAAGTTTTGGAAACTGCAAGAAAGAACAACATAAAGTTTAATAAGCAAAAATTACAATTAAGAGTAAACTCAGTGAAGTTTTTAGGAAATATAATAAGCAAGGAAGGACTTAAAGCAGATCCAGAAAAAGTAAAAGCTATTATTGAAATGGAAACGCCAAAGAATAAGGAAGAAGTGAAAAGATTTTTAGGAATGGTTAATTTTATGTCAAAATACATAACAAATTATTCAAAAATGAGTGAACCGTTAATATTACTTTCAAGAAATGATATTAATTTTCATTGGGAAGCAGATCAGGAAAATGCATTTTCATTGTTAAAGAAAACATTGAGTTCGGCAGCGGTTTTTTTCAATGAGTCTGAGCAGACAGTTGTTCAAACAGATGCGTCTAAAGATGGATTGGGTGCATGTATTATGCAAAACTCACAACCATTAGCGTATTCATCACGTTCACTAACTGCAACAGAAAAAAACTATGCGCAAATTGAAAAGGAATTACTTGGAATAGTATTTGGTGTGGAAAAATTTCATCACTATACTTATGGTCGAAAAATTATAATTGAAACGGATCATAAACCACTTATACATATCTTCGAGGAAGATTTATCTAAAATTCCAAGTAGACTTCAGAGAATGATTTTAAAACTTATGAAATATGATCTTGAAGTGAAATACTTACCTGGTAAAGAAATGCATGTAGCTGATGCTTTAAACCGTGCATATTTAAAAGATCCAGTTAAAGATGGCAAAGAATTGGAAAATGTAGTTCGTATTATTGAAAAAAATTTAGCAACAACCGAATCAAGGAACATAAAATTAGCAGAATCAACAAGAAATGATGAGGTTTTAAAAAAAGTGTTATAATTTCACAAAAATGGATGGCACAAAAAAAGAGAAAATATACAAGAAGAAATTTCACACTATTGGAAGATCAGGTATAACTTATCTGAATCAGCAGGACTACTTTTTATGGAAGATAGATTATTAATTCCGCAAAGTGAAAGGTCAAGTATACTGAAAGATCTTCATTCTGGACACTTTGGAATTGAGAAGACCAAATTAAGAGCAAGAGAAGTAGTGTATTGGCCCGAAATAACACGTGATATTGAAAATGAAATCAAACGTTGTAGCGTTTGTGAAAAATTTCAGAAGTGTAATCAAGAGGAACAATTACACCCACATGATATACCGTCAAGAACTTGGGAAAAGGTAGCAACAGATATTTTAGAATTTCAAAATGTAAATTATTTAATAGTAATGGATTACTATTCAAATTGGTTAGAAATCAAGGAACTGAGAAGAAAAACTAGTTCAGAAGTTATTTTGAAATTAAAGGAAATTTTTTCATCTACCGGAATTCCTATGGAAATTATATCAGACAACATGCCATATGGAAGTTTTGAATTTAATGAATTTTGTAAAGACTGGGACATAACCTTAACCACATCTAGTCTAAGATATGCACAATCAAACGGGTTAGCAGAAAAGGGTGTAGGAATTGCGAAGAATGTGATGAAAAAAGAATTTGAAAGTAGAACCGATCTATATATACAATGTTATTGTAGTATAGGTGTACCCCCCTAAAAGATCTAAAAATATCTCCTGCGGAATTGATGTTAAACAGAAGACTACAAGGATACCTATTTTAACAGAGAAATTAAATGCAAAAATTGAAGAAGATGTTAAGGAAAAGAAAGACAAGGCAAAGTTAATGCAAAAAAATACTTTGACATAGACAGCAAAGAACTTAAACCTTTAAACGAAGGCGAAAGCGTTCTTATAAATAAAGGAAGAAAGGTATGGGAACGAGGACAAGTTGTAGAAAAACATGACACTCCGCGTTCATATATAGTACAGACAGAAGATGCAACTTATCGCAGGAACAGGAGACATCTCCGTCCTTCTTTGAATCCTCCACCTATACACAACCCTCCTGAAGTAGAATCTAGCAATATGAACTCTCAAATAATTGATGATAATAGTAGTTCAGAAATTGAAAGTACACCTTCAGTCTCCACCCGTCCAAAACGTAATGTTAGACTTCCAGATAAATTACGAGATTATGAATTGTACTCAATATCTGAAAAGGGAAGATGTAATAGTTATAATAATGATATATATTTATAGTTCTATGTTCGTGCAGTGTCACTTCCACAGTAGAGTTGGCAGCACTAACGTTAGAACATATATAACGATGTAGTGTGGTAGGTTAGGTCTATTAATAAACATGTGCCATTACTACATGTATTTTTATTGATAAACACTTGGTACAAATAATACACTCACAACAATGTTTACATTATACACACACATTCATTAACTAGTGTAAACACGATGAGAATTGAATAAAGAGTTCTGTGTAGGAATAATAGTTTTTTAAAAATCTAAGACCGCAAAATTTTTAATTACCGATAAAATGCAAAAATTAATACAAATATTTATAGTCGAGGAGTTTATTGTTGTAAACCCACGATTTATGTTAGATGTTTGTTATACCTTTCGGATTACACTAAATGAGAAGGAAAAGGTAATTGCAGTAGACCGTTGTCAAAATGTCAAATTTTGCAGAAATAAACTACCAAAGAGTACAAGGAACAAGAATGACCAATACAACTGTTTTATTTGTTTAACTGGACGTTTAAAAGGACATGTCGACGTTTAAGACGTGATACCTTGTATCTACACTTTTCACGTAAATTGAGTTATTAGTACCAAAATTTGCAGAAAAAAATTTTACGTCTTCTATGTGATACCTCAGAATTTCATTTCGTAATCTTATTGGTATAAAAGTAATTCTTGTAACTTCTAGCAACTGCAACTTTAAGGTTAAATGTGTGAGAACTTGCATCTACAGCATTTGCACGGTGTTTGTTCCACGGTGATGTTGTTGGTCGGTGAGTACACAACTTTTATGGTATTTTATTCGAAATTATTAATTATCATAACGAAACATTACACCAAGAGCTCTTTTTGAGTCTTTTACACATTATTTGAGCATTCTAAGCCATTTCAATTTGATTTAGGAGCTCAATTTCTTTCAACGCGAGATACGTGTTTTCACTTTCGGAAATAACATTTTATTTTTTGTAGATACATGTTATCACTTTGTGTTATTGATACTTAATTCTTTTGCTTGCAATTTATGTTTCAATCACAATTTTGTTAACAAATGAATCACAATTGAAATATGGATTCGAAGGAACAAATCTACTGGGCAAGAACTTCGAAGAAATTTGAAAATTTAAAAATCATCAACATAGAATCGATTAATTCTACTCAAAGTGTTCAGGGAGAACCCCAAAGTGTACCTGTTGATATCGAGGAATGTGAATTTCATGATGAAACAGGCCAAAAAATAGAAGGAGGTATCTGTAATGGCACTCTGTTGGAGAACAATATTTTTTCAGTTCAAGTGCCTAGGCCAGAGGAGGTCGAAATATTTGATGAAAATAAACAACCGATGGAATTTTATTGACACGTATCCGGAATCATAACTTATTTCTAGCCGAATTACCCACAGAGCCGCCACTAGTTAATCAGAGTGGAGATCTATTTCCTGATTTACACTCCAATGAAGAATCAGATTCCCATCATGATAACATTATCTCTATGGAAAATAATGAATATCTCCCTTCTGATAGCGATTGTGAAAATTCAATTGGTTCAGACAAGACCAAAGAAAAAAAAGGAATCGTTTACCGTTCCAAAAAAATAGAGTGATAACAAAAATAAGAAAATCAGACAAGAAGGTGAAGCCTATAGAGGATGGAGTAGACCAAAAAATGAAGGTGCCAAACGTGGAACCGAAAGAGAAGCCATAAAATTGGGGCCGAGGTGTGTTTCTAAACTATGTTCTAAATCAAAAACTAGAAAGTGTTTCACTATATCAGAGTCAGTGCAACAAGAACTGTTTGAAAAATTTTCGTCTGATATGAACTGGGACCATAAAAAGGTATATATTCCATCTCTCGTAATGAAATGACCTATAGCAAGGTCTACAAAAACTGGAGAAACATCAAGGCAAACTGGAAGTTTGAAGTACAGTATAAAAACTCCTGATGGACAAATACTATCTGTTTGTAAGAAGTTTTTCCTATCAACATTTGGTTTGAAAGAATGGACCGTCAATAACTGGGCCTCTAATTCCTCTGCGGGAATGCACATATCTCAAGATGTTCTTAATACAACTAGACGTGAAACAAGGAATAAGAAACCAAAAGATCTGGACCTCACAAAGCAATATTTCATAGAGTTCTTAGATTCCTTGCCAAAGCTTCCTTCCTACTATTGTAGACAATCTACGAGTAAAATGTATATTGAGCCAATCTATGGAGAGTCTATGTCATCAGTCTATGGAGAATACGCAAGAACGTGTAATGAAAAATAACCTGACCTAAAACCAGTCTGTAGGTATACATTTGACTACATCATTAAAGAAAAAAATATATCATTTCAACAACCTAAAAAAGATAGATGCGATATTTGCTGCGCTTTTGAATCGAAAAATGTAGACGAATCATCACCGTCACATAGAAAACAAAAATTTAGCAAGAGAAGCCAAATCTGAAGATAAATTAATGGGGGAAAAGGGTTTGGCTATTGTATTGACTTAAGATGTGCAAGCTGTTAAAGTTTGTCCCTATATAAATGCGTCCGCACTATATTATAAAACAAAGCTGGTTTGTCATAATTTTACCATTTTTGATATCAGTGTTGTTTCTACTGGTTTACCGAGACTGAAGCAGATTTAACTGCAAACACATTTGCCTCTTGCTTAGTGGACTATATTTCGAAATTACAAAATTCTTCAAAGCCTGTCATAATTTGGAGTGATGGATGCTGTTACCAAAATAAGAACAGTACTGTCAAATGCTTTACTAGGTTTGAGTGTTCATAAGAATATAACTATCAAAAATGTGGCACTTCAGTTATTATAGCACCCGTTGTACTAGCACTGGTGAGCTGAAAATCAATAAGGTTCATCTATAAGACGCACTGAACAATATTCAATCATAAAATTAGTCACTTGTATACACTCCGGAGGCTGTATCGTTCTAACAAACTGAAAATTCTCCAAAAATGACAAAAATTTGGTACTTCAAGCAACATATCGTGATGTCCTGATCCTGAAGATTCATGTCTAGCGCCTTTTGAAGCAACCGTTGATTCATCTTCGTCAACTTCATCACATCAACAAGGTGATCCACAAGCACACCAATCTATCGCTTCCCAGTCGGCTTTACCTTCCTCATATCAACATCAACCAACAGCTTTAGCAACACTAGCAGTAAGCGAAAGCGACGTGACGTTATTTAAATCAAATGATCCAGCAACTTGGCCCAAAATTAATAATGACAAAGTTCGAAAAATCATTATTGAGCACGGTCTGACAGAGACAGAACAAAAAAAATCATATCCACAAGATGACTGCGGTCGTAGTTTTAGTAATAATTACTTTTATCGTAAAGTAGCGAACAATGACACTGTCCCACGGACATGGCTCATATATTCAGGTTCTGTAAACAAAGTATATTGTTGCAAATTGTTTGCATCTGAAAAAATAAGTCAGTTGACCACAGATGGCTATTCAAATTGGTAAAATTTGTCGAAAACTCTGACTACTCACGAAACAAGTAGGTCACATTTGAACTCATTTATAACTTGGATGGAACTTAAAAAAAAGTTGGAAAAGCAAACTACAATAGATAGCGAACTTGAAAAAATATTTGAGGTTGAGAAACGACATTGGCGTGGAGTTTTAGAGAGAATAACAGAAATAATTAAATATCTTGCTGGGCAAAATTTAGCTCTACGTGGCTCCTCAGATGTAATTTTTGAGAGAAACAATGGAAATTTTTTAAAACTGGTAGAATTATTTTCAAAGTTTGATATTGTTATTGCAAATCACATCGCAAAAATTCAGAAATCAGAAAACCAAACTGTTCACTATTTGGGAAAAAATATCCAAAATGAAATAATATCTATTCTTTCAAACCAAATTCTCTGTTCTATTGTTCAAATTCAAATGGTAACCAGTGCCAAATATTTTTCGATAATATTATACTGTACTCCCGACATAAGCCACACTGAACAGATGACAGTTATTATTCGATTTGTCCATAAAGATGAAAGCGGTAAGGTTTCCATAGAAAACATTTTGTGGGTTTCATAGAAGTGGCTGATTCTACCGGAGAAGGTTTATCTATGTATATAATTAATAAATTACAAGAGCTACAATTAAATATCGAAGATTTACGTGGGCAAGGTTATGATAATGGGGCCAACATGCGTGGTAAACACAATGGGGTTCAAAGACGCATACTTAATATGAACCCTCGCGCCCTTTATGTTCCATGTGCGGCGCATACCTTAAATTTAGTAGTCTGTGATGCTGCCAAAGTAAACACTGAAACAATAGCTTTTTTCAGCATTGTCGAAGAAGTTTATAATTTTTTTTGTGGTTCGACTAAGCGATGGGATGTCTTAAAATCATATACAAACATTACCCTCAAACCTTTATCTGACACCCGCTGGGAATCTAGAGTTGGCGCACTGCGTCCACTAAGAAATCATATTGGAGGTGTTCTAGATGCTTTAATTGACGTCCACGAAAACAACAAAAATGATGGAAACCCAAAATATGAAGCCAAAGTTTTAGCTTTGAAAATTAAAGACTATGAGTTTGTTTGTTCGCTTATAATTTGGTACGATATTTTAAGCCGGGTCAATGTTGTGAGCAAAATGCTCCAAAATTCGAGTACCAGTTTAAATGAATCAACAAGGACTTTACAAAATTTAATAAATTTTTTTCAAGAATTCCGATCTGATGAACAGTTTACATCTGTACTTGAAACTGCAAAAACGTTAGCAGAAGATTTGTAAATTTGTCCCCAATTCAAAGAAAATACATTGCACAGACGCAAAAAACGTATGTTTGATTATGAAAGTCGGGATGAAACGCCGAATAATCCGGAAAAGAAATATAAAATTTCATTTTTTCTTCCAATTGTGGATACTGTACTCAATACCTTAAGTGAAAGATTTGAACTTCTAAATAGTCATTCCCAAAAATTTTATTTTCTTACAAATTTTAATGAACTTTATAACATAGATGATGAAACTTTAAAAAGGAGTTGTGATGATTTACAAATTGCCTTAAGTGACGGCGAAGAAAGGGACATAAGTGCTCTAGAATTGTTCAACGAACTAAAAATATTTAAAGACACAGTAAAGGAACCAACGAACAACTATGATGCAATAAAAATGTTGCAATATATATATATATATATATATATATATATATATATATATATATATATTCCAACGATTTATTTAGCGTTTTTCCAAACTTGGTAATTTCTTTAAGGATACTGTTGACACTTCCAGTGTCAGTAGCAAGTGGCGAAAGATCATTTTCAAGACTGAAATTAATTAAATCGTACTTACGGTCTACTATTTCCCAGGAAAGATTAGTTGGACTATCAATGGTAGCTATCGAAGGTGATTTGTGTGAAAAATTGACATGAACAGTGTTCTGGATGAGTTTGCGTCTTTAAAGTCCAGAAAAGTTAAATTCTAAAAATTTTACGTAACTTTTTGTTAATTATTTTACATTTTGTTTTTGTCTTCTAAACTTTTTGGTTAATTGTGATTTAAGTATATTACTTTTAGTACTGCCTTATTATACCTATACTTCAAACACAGAATTATATTTATTTATTTGTTTCAACTAAAATTTATAGAAAGGGCGCTGAAAAAAAAATTGCATCTGGGCGCCTGAAACTCTAGAGCCGGCCCTGTCACTCTTTGTATTGAGAGGAATTGTTTCATTTAGAATAATTATTTCGTATTATGAAGTAACGCTGTAGTGGCCATTGTACACATATGAGTACATATACATCGCTAATTTGACATGTCAAATATAGTTACATTTGAAAGTTTGTTTAATAGTCCATTTTCAATAAAGATCTGCAAAAAACGTATTTTTTCTTAGAAAAAATCGTGGGCGTTAACGGGTTAAATTGAGGATAAATATATGAAAAATTTCACTGCTCGGCAATGATAATGGAAGGTCTTGAGGAATCTATCAAAGTAAACTCAATATTAGTATTCCCAACATGGGAAATATAAGCCATGTGTATTCAATTCAATTCAAAGTTGAACAATATAATAAAATTAGTTTCCTTCATGTGGGACTACATGAAATTGGCAATATCAACAAACAGAATAGTATATAAAAAATTGGCTCTCCTTATATTCGAACAAAAATTCATGTCACCCTATCTCACAAAAGAAAATCAGTAAATATTAGTTTGGCTGATAGAGCTATTCTACTATAAGATTCTAAATTTAGATACACAGCTAATAAACTGTACTAAAAAATAATAATCTAAAAAAATTATGAATAATTTATTCAAAAAAGTGTTGTCACTTCCCTAAGTTTACCCGGCCTTGGGACTCTCCTCAGGTGGTGAATTCGGCCTTAGTTATACTATTTTTTATTACTTCAATTCGGATAAGGTGAATCAACAAACAAAATTTCGGGACAAATGGATTTATTTGACACAAAAATGAATTTACATAAGCCGTATATTCCCAATATAATACGAACAAGGATCAGTTATTACAATAAAAATGTCCAACTCAATATTTTATATCTAGCAAAAATAAGTTAGGGACTTATCTTGGGAAGACTCGGGACGTACAGCTCGCAGCACTATTCACGGGTTCTTGAGCCGTCGTTGTCTGGACTCTGGAGCGATATGGTCCGGTGAGTGGATCGTTGGAGGGTCCGTCAGGTCCGTAAGGGTCCGTAAAGGACGAGAGCTTATTTTCCCGACTCGACACCCCCCACTATTTAGAATTTTTGACAGCACTCGTGCTGTGCTCCTTAGATAAATCTGTGTTCTAACATAACTTTTTTATGTTAGTCAAAGACTTCAAATTGTCTAGGTATAGCTCTGGTTTTAATTATATATTATGATCTGTGAAATTGTCTCTGTTTAGTGTTTACTACTGTGGTTTGTGGCTGAAGGTGTAGGAGTTGTTCATTTTAATCATTCCCCGTTTGATAGTGATTTTTAATTCTAAAATGCCTGTAACATGCAAATATTGTGATAAAATATTCTCAAGACAATTCAGTATGAATAGACATATCAGAGAAATTCATAGGGAACAGGTTAGTCCTGTTGCATATGCTAAAGAAGTGTGAGGTTTCAAGTGTTTAGAACATGATTGCGATACATCATTTCAGCAAGGACTATTTTTAATTGATCATTTGGAAAAAGTTCATAATTTAAAATTTGAAAGTGATTCAATTATTTTTGAAAATATGGATGGTAAGTTTTATTTTGCCTTCAAAAATTTTATGTGTGCAATCACATTTTAGCACAGTCAAACTCAAAGTAAAATGAATGTAACTTCTGTCATTCTGACGATGATATTGATTTATCGAAACAATTGTCAATTTTTTAGAATTTTCAATAACTTTTATTATATTGTGAAATTAACTAGAGACCGTGAGTTTCATTTAAAAACACTAATATGAGCATATTCCACGAAGTAAGGGTCGAGACAGTTAATTTAATAATTAGGTATGCTTCGTACCAACTCTGTTAATAGTATTATTTTCTTCTCTTATAAGATATGTATTATTTTGTTATGTATATGCATATACTTTGTACTTACAGGACATAATGGAAATCGAAAATTGGATACGCAATATAAACGCAATTGTAAGGGTCAGGGCTCATGTCATATTAATTCATCATGTACTAGTCAAACAAAACTGCTTTGTTACATAGATGGTAAAGTAACAGTAAATTTTCAAAAAACACACTATGGGCATGTAATCAATCTTGCACAAGTCAGGTTACCTAAGCATGAAAGAGAAAAAGTTGCTGTTAAGTTGGTTAATGGAGTCCACCTAAAAAGTAAGTTGGAATTTTAAAATTAGAGAGTATTAACAATATTTACATATATTCTGTTCTTACTTTGTTGTGGTATAATCTGATTTTTCATTAATTTGTTCCGTGTTTTTTCACTCTAAATAAAACAAAGAAATAGTTGAAAATAGAGAAAATCTACCAAAATTATTTAAATATTAAGGCAAATATGGCAAACACTGACAAACTAACATAATTTTTGTACAGTTATTGTTTTCTTTGTTTCAAATGATAGGCACTGGTATTCCCACCCTCCCTACTGGGTTACCATATTTATTGCAACATTTGTCTATGTATTTTTCAGAATAGTACAGGAGGTTTGTGACAATATTGGAGAGCATTTAAAGAGAATAGATTTGCTTACTTTGATGGACGTAAATAATATTAAACGAAGTTTTGGTCTGGAATTTGAAAATGGTAAACGACATGAAAATGATGCAGTATCTTTGGATTTGTGGGTACAAGAAAATATTTCAAAAATGCCTGATGAAAATCCAATTTTATACTCTAAAAAGCAAGGAACTGAATCACCATTTTTAAAACAAGACGATTTTTGTTTAATAGTTATGAACAAATTTCAAAAATCAATGATACAAAAATTTGGAAGCAGTACTTTAACCATGGATGGAAGTCATGGTCTCAATTGTTATGACTTTGAGTTGACTACACTTATGGTTCTGGATGAATACAGACAAGGATTTCCAGTATCATTTATGTTCAGTAATAGAAACGATACTCAGAATTATCAACTTTTTTTGAGCAAATTAAAGCTACAGTTGGTAAGTAGGTGAAACTATAAATTATATTAGTGTTTTTAAATGAAACTCAAGGTCTCTAGTTAATTCCACAATATAATACAAGTTATTGAAAATTCTAAAAAATTGACAATTGTTTCGATAAATCAATATCATCGAAACAATTGTCAATTTTTTAGAATTTTCAATAACTTGTATTATATTGTGGAATTAACTAGAGACCTTGAGTTTCATTTAAAAACACTAATATGAGCATATTCCACGAAGTAAGGGTCGAGATAGTCAATTTCATTTTATAAATTATATATTTTTTGAACAGATTTATCTTTTGTGGGAAAAATACAATCAAAAATTTTCATGTCAGATTTAGCGGCAGCATACTTTAATGCGTGGGTGTTAGTAATGGGTGATGGTGCTATTCAACATCTCTTCTGTGCCTGGCAAAGTAATATAGCCAAAATAAGAATTTACGAAAAACAAAAAGAAGTGAAGAAAGTAATAAAAACCTTACAGCAAAACACAACGGAGAAATATTTTCAAATATGTTTGTATAACACAGTTACATTATTATTGAATGATGATGACACCCAGGAATTTGGGAACTATTTTAAAAATAATTATGTGTACAATTATAAAAAATGGGCTTACTGCTTTCGCAAACATTCCTTAATTAATACAAATATGCATGTTGAAGCCATGCATAAAGTTTTCAAATGTATATATGCAGACAGAAAAACAGTTAGACGTCTTGATAAAGGTTTAAATTTAATTTTACAATTTTTAGAGATAAAAGTAGAGTGAGAATTGTGAAGTTAATAAAAGGTAGAACTACTAAATGCACCACAGAAATTTTTAAAAGACATTGTGAAGCACAACAATTAAAAAACTACATGATAGAATTCGTTAAAGATGTTTGGAATGTGACGAAAGAATCAGGAGAAACATATATTGTCAAACAAGAGCAAGAAATTAATTGTTGTGCAGAAATTTGTTCTACTTGTTATATATGTAGACACATATACACATGTACATGCGTAGACTTTATTCGTCAGACATTAATTTGTAAACATATTCATTATGTTACGATTTACAATAAAAAAAAATGAAAAGGTAATAACACATGCAGCAAAGAATGACACTGAAAGTAATATCACACTTTTTTGTGCTGTGATTGATAAGTCAGAAGCAACTTCTGAAGAGAAATTAAACAAAAAAATTAATCATGTGTTTTGTAAGCTACAACATTTTGATTATAATACTTTGGACGAATCTACTCTGGAAAAAATTCATTACCATTTAAACATAGTTGAAAATTTAACGAATTTACCAAAGAATATGGATACAGAGGAAAATGACTTCGTCATTAGAGAAAATACAAATGAAAGATATATTGATCCACAATTACGTTTCTTTTCAACAAAAAAGCGTCAACAAGCTGTACAATCAATTCATCTGACATGGAACGGTCAGAAATTAAGAAGATGTTGCAAAATAGACCTGCTCTGGTAGTATCAACTAGCTCAACTCAAGAACATTTGTACTACAAATTATAATTTTGTTAATATTAATAAAATAAACTTGAACCATTCTAAAATTTTTGTTTATTTCTAATAAAATTGTCCCAATATTATGTGTACAAGTTAGAATACTGGTACCTTGGCTCAAAGTAAGAAGATTTTAATTGAAATTACATATACCTAAGGCGCTTCGTTTTACATCTGAGGGGCTCCAAATTTTAATTTTATTTGTTTTTTAAAATATCCCAAAGAAGGGACAATTAATCTTTATCATTTTGAGATCCTGAATACTAACTATCAAAATACAGTAGGGCCCCGGTTATCCGAGCCCCGACTAACCGGGTTCCGGTTTAACCGAGGCGCAAAAAAAAATATTTAATACGGCGCCATGAATACAAAAAAAAATAAAAAAAAATATTTAAGACGGCGCCATGGATGCCGGGCGCCCGGCGACAGTGTTTGTACTCTGTACAGTACCGTAGCGAGCGAGCGGTGGAGTGGAGTGACCGCTGCTACTGTGCCAAGGTCATTGCCACCCCCCTCGCTCTCCCACCACACTGCACGTAGTCTAAAGCGCTTTGGCTAGTGATGTCAAATACAGGTACATTTAAATATTTAGGGTACCCGTTAGTTTTGCAAAGAGTACCCGGTACATTTTACCCGGTACCGGTACTGGTATTTTATCTACCGGCTTAGGTGGTCGTTGCCGATAAGGCACGAGATCGCTTGCCCCGCGTATTAATATAATGGTGTTATACGAAAATCGACCTTAAAGAACAGCGGCTTTCTGTGTAACTCAAATATTATTTCTATTCAGTTTTTCCCCCATTTCACGAGATCGCTTGCTCGGCGTAAAAATTTAATGGTGTTTACGTGTTTACGAAAATCGACCTTAAATAACAGTGGCTATCTGTGTAACTTAAATAATATTCCAAATCAGTTTTCCCTGATGACTGTTCTTGTATTGCTACGTATAATTTGTTTAACGTGTTATTGTAAAAGTATGAGTGCTACACAGAAAAAAAGTCCCATTTGGGTTCATTTTTCTGAATTAGGTGGAGAGAAGGCTAAATGTAATTTATGCCAAAATGTGTATTCTTATAAAGGGGGAACTACAGGAAATTTGAGAAAACACTTACGGACGAAACATCCTACCCTAGTAATCGAAGAGACTGTTGTAGAAAAACGACAGTGGGAAACAGCAAGTAAGTATACTAACATTATAATACTAATATCTCGAACATTTTATTAATTTGGATAGTGTTTGGGTTATAAATTAAAGTAAATAGGGACTTTATTAGCGTCTAATCTTATGTGTATCTTTTTGTAGACGTTGATCCAGCCCCGTCGACATCGTCAGCGCAAGATTCTTCTACAAACGCTGATTTCCAATCAACACAAACTATTATTCCTCTTAAAAAACAAAAATGTCAAACAAATTTATCAAAGTTTGTGTCCCGTCCAATAAGTCTTTCACGGCAAAAAAGAATTAATGGCCTTATATTAAATATGATGATCAAAGATTTGCAGCCCTTTTCTGTAGTTCAAGACACAGGATTTTTGGAACTATTAAGAGAACTTGAACCCAGCTATATTCCGCCAAGTCGAAACACGTTTATTACATCTCTCTTACAGGAAAAATATACACACATTAAAACCATTTTAAAATCCGTTCTGGAAGAAAACCAATTCATTACCATTACAACAGACAGTTGGACATCTTCCTCAAATGAAAGTTATATATCTATAACAGCTCATTTTATAACAAAAAAATGGGAATTTGTTTCATGTTTGTTGAGTTGTTTTAGTTACAGTGAACGACATACAGCTCAAAATCTTCATGAGCAAATTAATGAAGTACTGAACGAATGGGGAATATTGGAGAAGGTTGTTGCTATAGTTACGGACAATGCTGCCAATATAGTAAGTGCCGCAAAATTAGGAAGTTGGGCACATATTCCTTGTTTTGCACACACACTAAATTTAATTGTGCAGTACGGACTGGATGAAATTAAAGATATACGTGCTAAAGTTAAGGCAGTTGTAGAGCATTTCCATAGAAGCTCACAGGCAAATGCCAAATTATTATCTACCCAGACAAGGATGGATGCAAACTGTGTGGTGCCGTTGAAATTAAAAAATGACGTTTCCACGCGATGGAATTCAACATATTTTATGTTTGAGCGGTTTTTAAAATTAGAAGAACCTCTCACTGTAACCGTTGGACTATTGCATCATCCTGTTCAATTATTGTCTCAAGAAGAGTGGAAAATATTAAAAGAAATAACTCAAGTATTAAAACCTTTTGAACTAGTCACAACAGAAATGAGCTCAGAAACATGCGTAACTGTTTCCAAAATTATCATAATAGTTCAGAGATTAATATCGATTTTAAAAAAGTATCAACGAGAAATGCTTTCCGATACTACCAAAAATTTAATTGGAAAATTATTAGGATCATGTGAAACTCGTTTTGATAAATGTGAATTAAACACCGTTTTGGCAAAATCGACACTTTTAGATCCTCGATTTAAATTAAAGGCTTTTTCACTTGAACATGCGCATAAAAAGGTAAGAGATAAATTACAGGACGAGGCAACTGCACTGATAAAAAGGAATTCCGAAAATTCTGCATTGAGAGACGATGGCAGTCATAAAACAACAGTTAATACAGATAATCTGGCATCAGAAAATTTAATTTGGCAGGAATTTGATTTGTCAGTAAAAAATGCTACTCAAAAACCTAGTCCAATGGCTACTGCAATATTGGAATTGCGAATGTACCTGGAGGATGCTAATATAGTAAGAACGGAAAACCCTCTTTTGTGGTGGAAATCCAGAGAACTACTTTATCCTACACTTTCCGTATTGGCAAAAAAATATTTGTGCATCGTAGCCACATCGGTTCCCAGCGAACGTATTTTTTCAAAAGCTGGTCAGATTATAACAGAACGGCGCAACAGACTTAAATCAAAATACGTAAATAAGCTGGTGTTTTTGAATTGCAATCAATTTTTGTTTAATTATAAAAAATAATCCAAATTTTTCCGTTCTGTTTGTCTTTTTTTAAATTTTGTTTTCGAATATTCATTTTTATTTATTCATTTATGTTAATAATTTTATTTCATTTTTCTTTAGTTCTATGTACCTGTTTTTCTTGAAGTTTGCATTTATTTTAGTATATTCTAGATGATTTATATTTTGTTAAAACTTAAAAGCTTCAAATAAAATATTAAAAACTCCCAGTATTAATTTGTTGGCACTCATTACATCAGATATATATGCATGATTATTACATTGATAATAACTCCGCAACCCGCAATGCCAAAATGTTTCAATGCGATACCGATACTAATAGGTACCACAGAATAGGGTATTTAAAAATACTCTGTGGCCTATCGGTATTGATACGACTACGGCGGCCGAAACCGATCGTGACTCGTACCGGTAGAGCAAACAATAACTAACGCAACGCGACACTTCTGAGAGGATACTGGAATAACGGATACTTTTTAAACCGACTACCGGGTACACCGGGTATCGCCAAGTACCGGGTATTTTCTACCGGGTAGTTACAATATTGACATCACTAGCTTTGGCTGAGTCAGTGTCTTCTCACAGTCTTGGTTGGTGTTAGTCCCGCTGTTACTCGAATGGTATTCTGACATTTTGTGCTGTGTTACTGTGGTGTTTTCATTATGAGCTCTTCACGTAAAAGAACTGTCGTGAGTTTAGAGACTAAACTAAAGGCTATTAAAAGACTAGACAAAGGGGAAACGATAAAAAGAGTGGCTGCAGATTTAGGTGTTGGTGAGGTAACGGTTGGTGATTGGAGAAGAAAACGGGCTGATATTGAAAAGTGGTGTTCGCAAAAGGACAACGAAAATGACAGCAAACGAAAAACAATGAAAACTGGTGTTTGAAAAAACATCAAGTGCCCTTTTTATGTGGTTTACCCAATTACGGAGCAAAGGAAGTCCCGTCAGTGGGCCTTTGTTACAAGAAAAAGCTATTGAATTCCACAACAAGTTTAAAGATGGAGAAGAGGAGTTTACTGCAAGCAGAGGATGGCTGCATCGCTGGAAAACCAGGTATGGAATTAGAGAGCTTAATATTTCAGGCGAAAAACTATCATCCGATCATGAAATTGTTGTATCGTTCAAGGACCGGTTTAAAGCTTTGATTGACCAGGAAAATTTGTCGCTTCAGCAGATTTTTAATTGTGATGAAACGGGATTAAATTACCGTATGCCTCCAACAAAAACACTTGCCTCCAAACAAGAAGCTTCTGCTCCGGGGTTCAAGAAATCAAAAGACAGAGTTACACTTTTGGCTTGTTCAAATGCTACCGGAGACTGCAAACTAAAGTTATTGCTCATAGGGAAATCTGCTAAGCCTAGAGCGTTTAAAAACATTTCCATTTCTAGCCTCCCCGTTTTGTACAAAAACCAAAAAAGTGCTTGGATGGATTCCAAAATTTTCAAAGAGTGGTTTTTTGATAGCTTTGTGCCGCAAGTCGAAAAATATTTGGCAGAAAACAATCTCCCTCGCAAAGCTCTTATGCTTATGGACAATTGTCCTGCTCATCCCGACACGGAAGAAATGGTTTCTGGCGAAATCAAGACAATGTTTTTGCCCCCTAACGTAACCCCACTTCTCCAGCCCATGGACCAAGGGGTGTTGGAAAACCTTAAGAGAAATTATAAAAGAAGACTTTTAAAACTGCTCATAAAGGAAATTGATGAAGGAAACGAAGTTTTGCATACTCTAAAAGCCATTACAATGAAAGATGTTGTATACATGACAGCCGAGTCCTGGGAGGGAGTTAAAAGCTCTACCCTTGAAAGATCCTGGAGAAAGCTGTATAGTGTTGATGTTCAAGAAGCCGCAACCTCGGAAAATGAAAATGCTGATGACTCTATCGTAAGCCTGGTGCAAAGAATCCCATCTGACAAGGCTATTACTACAGACGACGTGGAAGAATGGATTAATGCGGACGAACAATATGAAGTCACAGATGACATGATTGTCGAGACAGTCAATGATGAGGCACAAAACGCCGAAGAGGTGAGTGAGGAAGATGAGCCGATGGAACAGACTGAAAATAAAATAAGTCACGCCGAGGGCTTCAAAGCCATACAAAGTGCTATAGACTATTTGGAGCAACAGGCAGAAACAACTTCGACGGATCTTCTGCTGCTTCGTCGACTTCGAAAAACAGCTGCAAAGAAGCGGGCCAGTTCAGTAAAGCAGAAAACTCTGATGAACTTTTTCAAGAAGTAGGCTTAGTTTTAAAGTTAAATTTTTATTGATAAAGTACTGTACAGTACCAGTACAAAACTGTTTTTAATACTGTTATTAAGTGTGTTATTCTTAAGTGTATATTTTCATACATATTTACCATTGACCTTGTTTTATATTTACATATAGGCTGGATTTTATTAACTAAAACTGTATTTTTAGTGGGTTTCATAATAAAGTGAACTTTAATTCAATTTTACGTCTTTATTTATTACTGTATCAACCCCAAAATGTCTTTGTAACGCCCGTAACACAGACCAGCGGCCCAAAACGCACACGCTATCATTGATTTCAATGGCGGCACGGGACGCTCTCGTTCGCCGCTCTGTCTGCCCGTGTTATCCGAGTTTCTGGTTATCCGAGGGTCCTCTGGTCCACATTAGCTCGGATAATCGGGGCTCTATTGTACATTGTTTGCCACACTCAACTTTAAAAATAATGATTACTAAAAGTACAAATAAACGGTTTTAAACTAACTTTTCCGGACTTATACACTTCGAAAGCTGTATCGTGCTAAGAAACCAAAAATTATCAACCATGTAGTATAGGACCCATTATAATGGACCTGCTAGGCAGAAAATCAATAGGATTTATCTGTGGGATGCCCTGAACAATATCCAATCTTAAAATTTGTAACTTCTATACACTTCAGAGGCTGTATCATGCTAACAAACCGAAATTTCTCCAAAAATTTAGTAAATCTGGATTTATACAATCCGTTGTACTGGCTCTAGTGAGCTAAAATTCAATAGGGTTTATCTATAAGATGAAGTGAACAATATAGTATCATAAAATTGATCACTTGTATACTCTTCGGAGGTTGTATCATGCTAACAAACTGAAATTTCTCCAAAAATGTAGAATATCTGGATTTATAGGACCCTTTGTAGTGGCTCTGGTGAGCTGAAAATCAATAGGGTTTATATGTGTGACACCCTGAAAAATATCTAATCATAAAATTGATTACTTGTATACACTATGGAGTACGGATGTTAGGTGGAAATATTCCTGCAGAAGGAAATTTATAAAGGAATACTCCCAAATCATAAAGTTATTCCCATTTTTTGTGAATTTTTAATTACGTCGCATCTGATGATGAGGATAAAAATGAGACTCTTATTAGAGGTAAGTATTTGACTAAGAAGAAGTCAAATATGCACAACAAAGAGAATGTAGTGACCACAAAAACAATAGAAACAATTATTACTTTTTCTATGGTACTAAGTGATATTTAGCCATCAAGTATATTGACATTTTCAATAATCATGTACCTACTCGCTTTATTTTTTGAAATAATAAAGTTTCGTTTTTGTATGAATGTATATTTACATAGTTGCATCAGTACAGTAAATTCATGATAAACTGATAAAATATTAGATCACTTATTTATTATAAATTCTGATTGTTCTGATCAACAATTTTTAAATTAAATTCCCGCTGTGGGAATATTTCCAAGAAATATTCCTGGGAATATTACCTTAAAATAAATTCCCCGGAATTTAACATCACTACTCGTAGGCTGTATCGACCTAACAAACAGAAATTTATCCAAAAATATAGTACTCTGATGAGCTGACAATCAATAGGGTTCGTCTATGAGTTGTCCTGAACAATACTCAATCAAAAAATTGATGACTTGTTGCACTCTGGAAGCTGTATAGTGTTAACAAGACATGTTACAAAAAGTGGCCAGCGACATAAATACAGGATTTTTTTTCTAAAAACCCTTTTTTTCGTGTATTTCTCACTGGAAATTAAAAAAATTACATCCAAAAATGCAAAATTCCAATTTTTTCGGGGTAAACCAATTCTTTTCTCACATTTTAGCTAGTGTTGTGCGGAATAGTAAAAATACGGAATGTTATTTAAAAATAATCTGATTTTAAACGTCTTTTTTTTTATAATGCAGTTATTGTTCTAAAAATTTTCATTTCATAGTTAATTGTTCATCATGGCCCAAAAATGACAAAGATTAATAATTATCGCTCTTTTGAGCTATTTTAAAAAACGAATACGTATTTTTTTAACTTTGTAGGTGGTATTACGTTGTGCCCTGTATAAATAATAAAAAAATAAAAGATACACGTTTAATACAGCTCCATTTAAAACACGTGTACGACTACATTAAATATTCATATAATTTATATTTCCCGCCAATGAGGTGGTGGGGGGTGCTGAGTCAGGAAAATAAGCTCTCGTCCGTAAAGGTTCTTAAAGGCCCGTAGAGGTGCGTAGAGATCCGTACAGGTAAAGGATGCAGAGCAGCAAGAAGAATTAATATCACCCACAAAATTATTTGGAAACTGAGTGCTGAGAGCGAATTCGACTTGAATCGTAGTTTAAGTAGATATTTAACGATGGTAAAAACGATCACCGATATCTTCCTAATATTTGAAATAAAAGGATTTGGAATTAGAGGTGGGCGTATCCGACGAATAAGTAACGCTCCAAAATAATTGATGAAAATAGGAACATGTCTCAGCGACATGCTACAGTGTAAACAAAAAATACTATAATCAATGAAGACCTATATTTACCGGATGTACAGTTATCAAATTATTTCAGTAAATATGAAACTAGAATAAGTCATGAACAACATAACACATCATCAAAATATATAATTATGCTGAAATCAAAAACACCAAAAACAAAGAAATTAATATTGTGTATGAAGTTATTTGTAATAATTGTGATGTTGTTCACATAGAATAATCATCACAATATTTGGTAAATATGAACAAAAAATAAACGAAAAACCATGTATGTAATGATAAAGATGCAAAAATTCTTGGAACAGAATCGAAATGAAAAAGTCAAGAGCCAAGTCAGAAGTGAAATAGAAATTGAACAAAAAATCGCCTACTCTTAACTTACAAAAATTCCCAGATGAATTGATAATAACGTTAGAAGTACTTCATCAATCAACTTAAATTGCACAGTAAATGTGATTGAAAATATTTCCCTTAAGGAGCAAATTGAATAACATGTATCCAAAATAATGAAATGTTCGATTTTCGTAGGAGCAAAATTCCCGTTCATAAACTTTGAAGTTCATTTGTGACAAAATTTTCAAATTCCAGAAACTGAATTTTTTGCGTACCGTTTATTCCTGGTTAAAATGCTTAGATGGAATGTTTATTATCATTATTATCCATTTTCCAACAATCAGAACAATTTATTGAACAGTATCCAAAATAAAAACATTCAGAAAAATTACATTATTTACAAAAAAACTTACCGCAACTTTATTTTAAAACTGAAATTCGAAAACTAGTCGGGGGAACAGCCAGTCACTAAGAACTGTATAGAAAACACTGCTTGTGATAAAATATTAAATTATATCATAATCAATAATCATTTCCCATTTATAGACTTTCAAAATATCTAATCCTCTTCTTCTTCTTTCAATTTTTTGGCCTCCACCCATTAGGTATTTAGCCAGCGCAGGTTTATTTTATTTATTTTCGGGAATATTCCTTTCGGAATGTCTGGAACTGTCCATCTTCCCTTTGATAAGTTCTTCTGTATAAGGGTAGACATATTATAAAATACAACACAGGTAAAAAACTTTTCTCGCTCGGGGGCAACTGCCGAGCATTACACAACCCCGGAATGTTGCCTCGGATTTAGGATAAGGAACCCAGGATTAACAGATAGGGTTTCTCAGGATGCAACATCTAATTTTTATATATATTTTGTTTATTGTCTAAATTTTGATTTGGAAAGTATTAATAAATTTCATAATTACTTCAGTTATTTTTAAGTAATTTGGTTTAGTATAGTAGGAAGTGAAATGGGGGTTGGGCAGCCTATTTTTATTAATTCTTTGTATGTATCAAAATTTGCGGTTTGATTCAAAGGACATTCACATTCACAATATTCATCCTCAATAACTCTGATTTTAAAAAGATGAGCTTAACCAAGGGTATGCCCTGTTTTGAGACTTATTATTGTTGTGATATGTCTCAGATCTGTGTAAGGGAATTTCAAAAACCAAGGTTCATGAGGGAAACTATCCAGGTTAGAATACCATTTCCCTTTTACCTTAAAAGACTCGGCCCAGTTATTATTATGTAAGTTTAAAATTTGCTGTTTAGAAAATGGGTAGTAGTCATATTTCTCAATTTTAATATATGCTGGCACTTTCAATACCCTACCTACATTGGCGAGTGTATCTACTTATTTATTTCCCATTACACCCTTATGTCTGGGAATCCAGGCTAGGATGAATTCAAAATTGGCTTTACTGGCATCTAAAATTAATCTTTTGGTTGTTAATTCATTATAGTTATTGTTACCATACTTTGTGTTTTCTATCTTATTAATAGCACTCATTGAATCTGTAAATATTACACATTTCATTAGGTTTTTTCAATGCATACCCCTACAGCTTTATTAATAGCAATGATTTCGGCTGAACGTATCTGTGTATGGTCGAATAATCTCGTTGAAAAATTATATTTAATTTCCGTAATGTGAACCGCACATACTACACTTTGATTTATTGGATTTAATGAACCATCTGTGTATACCCATGTATATGTCCCACATTTATCTGCAAACTCATTTAAAAAGACTTGATTACTATAAATAGCACTTTTAGTTGTTGTTGAACAAAATGTTTTAATTCTGTTAACTTGATCATCTACTTCTATTTGAAAAGGCGGGTTTACATAGGTTTTAAGTAAGTTACTAATTACTTGATCAGCTCTTAATTTAGCCTCAATCAGATATGGAGGACCTTTAGTTCTCCATTAACCTATTCTCTCTAAACACTTGTTTGTCAATGCATTTAATATTTCATTAAGAGGATTTTTATTATCAGCTACGATTTTTAAATAGAATTTTATAGCCAGCATCTGTCTTCTGTACTCTAGTGATATTTCTCCAGATTCTGCCAGTAGGCAATTAATAGGTGTTGTTTTCATTACACCTGTAACTAACCTCAAGCTTTTATATTGTATTCTGTCTAGCACATTTAATATTTTTTTGTTACATGGTTTAAGTACAAAACTAGCATAATCCAAATGAGATCTTATGATACCTTTGTATATCATAAGCATTGTAGATGGATCTGCACCCCGGTGAATACCTCTTACCGCTCTCATTATATTAAGCCCCTTTTGGGTTTTGTTTTCAATATCTTGTATATACCTTGTAACGGGTTAATTTTGACACTATGACTACCAACTCAGTCTTTTTAAAAAAAATATATTAAAAGATCAGATTAAATTCTTTACTGGATAACTATTAACAATATAATATAAAAATTTACCTATTTGGCATTTTTGTAACACTTTGTAACTAACACATATGCTTGTATAAATATTTGCAGATTGTGAACTATGTTGATTTTATTTAACATTTTTTTGATTTATGGGTTTTAACAGAAGTCTTTTAACAGTATTGTTGTAGTTATCTGTTTCTGTCAGCCCAGAGTTCTAGTGATTTCTCTGCCATCATCTTCCTGGTGAAATGGTGCAGGCTGTAGCCGACATATCATAACATCTTGACAGTAATTTTGTAACAATCACTATTGAATGCTAGGTAAGTTGGTGAGTTGTATCTTCTGATACAAAACGAGCGCCGCTGTAAATAGACTAGTGTTAGTTATTCTTTTTTAACTTACATTCTTGGGGTATTAAGGGGTCTTTCTCTCTCTTTTGGATTTTACAGTAGATATAAATAACCGTGGGACTACTGATTTTTGGCCTCAGTAGTCCAAAACTTACATTCTAAAACATGTTACTAGTATTAGGTTAAAGTAAATTAGTTGATTAACTTTACATACTTTTCATTCAGGATAAGGGTATGTTTAATCCTCATTTGTTGACCACGTAGATTCCTGTGAATATTTCCATATTAGATTACTTCAGGTTAGGCCATGGATATCGTTTGATATTGTAAACATTTAACCATAATACGTTAACTGTCTAGATTCCATCTGATTTGAGCGATAATTCGGATATTTCTTCGTACGTTAACATCTGCAGACGTGCTATGGTACTATTATTATTTAAATCCATTTAAATAATTTCTAATATGTAAGCACTTTGTTTATGTTGTGTCAGTTGGAATTGACAATCGCTCAATGACAGATATGCCTTCAATAAGAGCGTCCGTTTGTTCGTTTCACACTGGGAGTAGTCGAGATCTTTGCATAGCATTTGTTTTGTGACTTTACGAGTCATAGACAATTACGCTTACGCACAGATTTCCTCTCTGATGTGTTCGTAGATGATATGTGGGCATTTATTGGAAACATTTTTGGGGTTTATCGACTTCTGTACGATGTCTTATGTGAATTGTAGTTCTATGCTCCGCGGTTAAGACGAATTCATGTCTGCTGGATTTCTATTGGTTGGAAACTAACTCGAGTCTGCGTTGTGAAATGTACTTTAGGGACAGGAAGAATGTTAACGTCACTCTTCAATTTGATTTCGAAGATGTCTAGATGATTGTCAGTTAGTGAAACGGTATTTAATTTTATACATGGTATTCGAAACCATCCCAGTTAGGGGAGATTATTAAAACCGTCATAATTTATTCGGGAAGCTATTGGTGATAGTATTTTTGGCAGATTTCACGAGATTTTGTGGATAATGGTCGATGTTTGGAAACCATGCTACCTGACTCTTTGAGAGGAGATTATCAACTGGAATCCTAGTATCTTTGTTGGATTTTTCAATTCTGTATGGAAGAGACGTTTGTTGGAATATATTGAAATTTTGGAACCCTCGATTAGAGGTAAATAAAGTTTTATAATATTTTTTGTATAGGTTATCTAGAACATTTTCACTCATTTTCTATTACAGAAAAATGACTATGGGTGGGTTTAATTTGGTAACTATTAGTATTTTTTTAATTCTTTGTAAATTAGTATAATCTATTTTGTACAGTTCAGGGTTATTTTTCTCATTTTTTGTTTATAGTAAAATAGTCAGTCACCTTGAACATAATAAAAAGAAAACATCAATGTTTTTATGACTATTAACTAGTTCTGTCCTACTTACAGATAGCGTATTTCAAATAGTAATTTAAATGGTTTAACCGAGTAGTTAGCAGTATACAGCATGTCACATAAGATATTGACATATGTGCTTGCAATATTCTTAGCTGAATAGTTGACAAGTATCACTCTGTTTTATATCTCTATGTACTGCATGTAATCACATATTTTTTTTGATATATATATACCGGTCATTTTGTTAGATTCAATGTAACTTTTATCCACATACTAAATATTCATGTTTTTGTAAAAGTTTAAGTCAATTAGTAGGACACTAGGGAACAGCATTTTTTTGGTTGTTAGATATGTAAATAAATATTTTTTTTGAGCCTCAGGCCATATCTTCGAATAGTAAATATTTGATAAGTGATTCATTTATGTTATTTTGGGAGGGTTAGGAAGTTGTGTCTCATTTCTGATGCACCTTGGTCTTTTTAGGGTTCTTCTCCTACTTGTCAGCTAGGGGACATTGTCTTATTTTGGATTAAGACATACTGGACTTGACTGGAACTTGACTCTGGATTTGGGAGGCTGTAATAAGAGGTCGCCAGTAGTTTTGTTCGATTTATTGGCAACCGAGGGTTGCTTACTTCATTTGCCTTTGCAGTTCGATACAGCGAGTAGTAGGCTCATATGAAGAGGATGTATATACTGGATAAGTGATATTAATTGTCTTTTCTTAATCAGAACAAAAAATATAACGCTGGTAAAAGCAGAGGAAATGTGTAGACTGGCGGAAAGAACAAAAATTCAAATAGAAAAAATAACTAAAACTGAAGAAGCAGAAATTTGTAAGGTTAAAAAACTCATTAAAAAAATAAATCCAGCAAATGGAAGTGACGGCAAAGTAAGCAGCTACAACAGAGGCCCATCAGGAAACTCAGGGACACATCGATCATTCTCTCGTTCGGAAAAAAGTGCGCGAGTTCAAACGCCAAAATTCAAAAAGTTATTCAATTGCTATAAGTGCGGTTCTAGGCATGGAAAAAATGAATGTCCAGCCTACAGTAAAGTTTGTGGAAAGTGCAAGAAGCCTAACCATTTTGCAAAAATGTGTAAGTCTATAAATAACATAACAGATGAGGACTCGGACTCTGATGAATTCTGCATTGATGAAATAGACGATAATGGTAAAAATAATGACTGGACAGCCATAATTTCTATAAATTCCAATAAAATTAAGTTCAAACTAGACACAGGAGCTCAAGTTAGTATAATACCAGCAAATTATTTAAATAAACTTAAAATACATGTAAATAACTTGTTATCTAGTAAAATTAATCTAGCTACCTATACAGGGGAAAAAATTAAATGTGTAGGGAAATGCATGTTGGATTGTAAAATAAAAGATGTTAAAGAATCATTACTTTTCTATATAGTTGATCAAGACAATGCAAAACCTATATTGGGTAAAGATTATTGTGAAAAATTAAAATTAATTCAATTAGTAAATAATGTGGAAACTAAAAATTGCATTAAAGGGTATGAAAAAATAAAAAGTGAATATAAAGATGTTTTTACAGGGATTGGCTGTCTAGAAGGTACATTTAAAATAAATTTAAAAGAAAATTTTAAACCCACAGTACATTGTGCCAGAAAAGTACCAATAGCAATACAAGAAAAAATAAATTAAATAAATTAGAACAAAATAAAATAATCGCTAAAGTAGAGGAACCAACAGAATTTGTAAATCCTTTGGTAATAGTAAACAAGCCCAATGGTGACATCAGAATTTGTATTGACCCCAGAGACCTTAACAAGTCCATTAAAAAGGAAAAATTTTTATTACCTGAAGTTGATGACATACTAACTAAATTAAATAATGCAAAGTATTTCAGTATATTGGATGCTTCGGAAGCATTCTATCAAATCAAGCTAGACTATGAAAGTTCACTACTATGCACGTTTGCTACACCTTATGGTAGATATAGATTTATGCGTTTGCCTTATGGAATATCCATAGCTTCGGAAGTATTTCACAAAAAAGTCAGAATGTTATTTGAAAACATAGAAGGTGTAGATACGTACATAGATGATTTTTTAATTTCTGGTCCAACAAAAGAAATTCATGATGAAAGATTAAAAAAAGTCTTAGACAGATGCAGGGAAATAAATTTAAAGCTAAACGCAAAAAAATGCAAATTTGGGGTAACTAGTTTAATATTCCTGGGACATAAATTATCTGATAAAGGGATTGAGCCAGATTATGATAAGGTTGTTGCCATTAAAAATTTTAAAACACCCTCCAACCGAAAAGATCTTGAAAGATTTTTGGGTATGATCACATATGTATCAAAATTTATTCCAAATATGTCCGACAAAACAAAAAAGTTAAGAGAATTATTAAAAAAAGAAATGGTGTGGAATTGGGATGAATCACAACAGGTAGAATTTGATAAACTAAAGCAAATATTAATCTCAAAACCCATTTTGCAATATTATGATATAAACAAACCGGTTAAAGTTTCCGTAGATTCTTCCAAAGATGCTATTGGAGCTGTTTTATTACAAAATGATTTACCTGTTTTCTATGCATCAAAAGCATTAACAGAAACACAAAAAAGGTGGGCTCCAATAGAAAAGGAAACCTTAGCTGTGTGTTTTGGGTTGGAAAGATTTCATCATTTTATATACGGTCGGAAAAATGTAATTGTTGAAAGTGATCACAAACCTATTTCACAAATTCATAAAAAACCACTCCATAGTTGTCCTCCGCGAATTCAAAGAATGTTTATAAGAATTCAAAAATATAATATAAACATAATATATAAACCTGGTTCTCAAATGTATTTAGCTGATGCGCTCTCCAGAGCTCATAATGAAAATATACAAAATGAATTTGACACAACCAATTTTGATAAAGTACTCGAGGAAAACATAAATGCACAAATTAGCTTAATAGTAAAAAATTTAAAGTTTTCTGATAAAAAGTTAGATGATATTAAAAATGAATTAAAAATTGACACTGAAATGATTGAATTAATAAATAACATAAGAAACGGGTGGCCAAAAACAAAAGAAAATCTAAATGACCGATTAAAAATATATTTTCAGTTAAAAAATGAGTTATCTATTCATAATGGTCTAATATTAAGGAACTCTAAATTAGTAATACCTAAAAAACTACGAAAAAACATATTAAAAAAACTTCACTTAAGTCACTTAGGAAAAGAGAAAACTAAAAATAGAGCAAGAGAAATTATGTTCTGGCCAGGTATGTCAAGAGATATTGACAATATGATCGCAAACTGTAATACATGTGCACTATATCTAAAAAATAATCAAAAACAACCTCTTAAGCAACACGAAATTCCAAAAAGACCTTGGCAAAAAATTGCTATGGACCTTTTTGAGATTGAAGGTAAACATTTCTTATGTGTCGTTGATTATTTTTCAAAATTTCCTGAAGTAATTCAGTTGAAAGATTTAACCTCAGAAGCCATCATTTTTGAAATTAAAAGCATATTTTCTAGACAGGGAATTCCTGACATAGTGGTATCAGACAATGGACCACAATACAATTCCGCTATTTTTGATATTTTTGCTAAGGAATGGGAATTTAATCACATTACTTCTAGCCCAAAATATCCAAAATCCAATGGGTTTGTAGAAAGAACCATACAAACCGTAAAAAATATTTTTAAAAAGTCACTATTTTCTAAAACTGATCCATTCCTAGCACTTCTAGAATTGCGGAATACACCGTTATATAATAATATATATTCTCCTTCACAATTATTGTATCAAAGACAATTAAAAAGCATTCTGCCTGTCACTAATGAACATTTAAAACCCATAAATGTTAAACAACATAAATTTAAATCATTTCTTAGGAACAGGCAAAATTCTCAAGAATATTACTATGACAAACATTCTAAAATTTTGCCAGAATTAAACAAAAATCAAAAAATTTACATAAAATCAAAAAACAAAAACATTCCTGGCAGAATTTTAAACAAAAATGTAAGACCAAGATCCTATGACATTGAACTTGAAAATGGCTAAAAAATTGTAAGAAATAGGGAAGCTATAATTTGTAGAAACTACAATAAACATAATAAAGGTAAAACAACGGTAACCCCACTATATGAAGATGACGTCACAAATAATAGCTCACCTGAAATAGCTCTACCCTCACCCTGCACCTCTAGTGAAGGGTATACCACTAGATATGGTAGAACGATTAATCAGCCTAAAAGATTAGTAAGAGAAATATAAAACTTAGCTTATAAGGAAATATAAAATTAATTTTTGTATAGTACGGGGGATGTAATAGTCGACCACACTATCATTCATATGTGCATCAATCTACCTGACCATAATCAGAATGTGTGACAGCGACGACAGCGCCCTCCTTCGATCATTCTATTTTGTATATGTCATGAATAAAGTTTCAGTTTTACAATGACCCGTGTTCGAGTTAACATCAAACCCTTTACAATAATCTTTCTCTCATCTCCACGTAACGTCCTTATTCAATCGATGTTATAAGAAAGCGCTGCTTACGTCACACTATATACATGTTGACATAGAAAAATCATAAAGATTGAGTTCATCACAGAACAGATGGGGCATACGGCACATAGAAAAATCATAAAGATGGAGTAGATGAGATCACAGAACAGATGGGGCATACGGCACATGAAATCATAGAACAGATGGGGCATACGACACATACGATACATTTGACAGTTGACACACGTGACGGGGTTGACAGATGACACATGTGACGGCCCGGCGCGTGCGCAGATGACACGTTTGACGGATGGCCTTGAAAGTGTTCCCATACAAACGTTGCTTATCTACAAGCATCACTATTATTGCAAGTAACTTCACATACAATATTAATATCTTTGTTTATTGGTGTTTTTTATTTCAAGCTGATGAAATATTTTGATAACTTCTGTGATCGTATTCTTATGTATTATTTATGTTATGACTATTTATCGGTACTGTAGGATAATAAGAAAACAGATTTTCCACTATACCGACGTTTCGGATTTATTTGAACCCTTTATCAAGGCTACAAAGATATACATGCATCTGATGATTATGAATATTAAATAATCAATAAAAACTTTAAAATTTGAAATACTTTTAAACTCCTGCTCATGTAAAAATTCAAAAATTTCAAAAAAAACTAAGAACATCCCTCAAAAATGTCACTAAGAATCATCATTAAATAAAATTTAAAATTCCTCAAGATGTCACTCTTACCTAGTGAGGCTTTTTTTCAGTTGAGCACAAATGATTCTTCATTTCCTTGTCAAATTCAAAATAACCGAGAATTATAGAAAAAAAGTGTTAGTAGTTCTGGCACGTCATGTCAAACAATGCAATGTAAAATTTTCAAATATTATCAAATACTTCTTTTTCTTCATCGAGAGTCTATACACAAACTGTACCTAGATATTTGAGTGTTGAAAGTAAATTATACGTATCCATTGATAAACGAAAACAAACTGCAAAAAACTACTAATGATGTTGGTCTGGGACAACTTTTTGATTACAGTGTGTCCTCAAAAAATTCTTAGCTAAATTGTCAAAGAGCCAAAATTATCTATTACATATATTATTTATTGAGTTAGTATCGATTATTTTTTAACTGATATAATTGGTAATTATGTGTTTGTAAATTTTATTCAAGTTGTCAGTATGTAATTTTTTGTTTACCGTATTCTCACTTAATTCAATAAATATCGTTTCGCTTAAAAGGCGTTTGTGATAGTTAGTCTCTTTATCTAGGACGTTGCCAGTTTCAAAGTCAAATTTGTGATTTTGTTTAAATGTATTTGTTGCTAATGCTGATTTTTCACTATGTTTTTCTTCACATGAGTTCTTGTGGTCATACATTCCGTTTTTTAACCTTTGCTCGGTTTGACCAATATAAGATCTATCGCATTCCAAACAATTTATTTTATAAATAAGGTTTGATTCATATTCTCTCGGTAAATTGTCCTTCATAGAGGAATAAAATCAGTCCACTGTTTTTTATGGTAAAATACGATTTTTGTTCTTTCAGTTTTTCCGAAAGACCCTTAACATAAGGAATCTTAAAATATCTACATAAATTTCCAGTCAATACTATAATATTGCAAACAATAGGGGGATAATCATTCAACATCAATTTTTATTTGAACTTAACCATATTTTCGTGTAAATATTCAGGGCTACTGAGTTTAATAATTTTATTTTTGATGGCAGTCATAATATTTCATTTTTGAGCAAATGAATGTTGTGAATAATAATTTAAAACTCTCCTGGAACTAACAGCTTTTTCATTATTAAATTTAATTCTTTGATCTTCAGTTCTAATCAATATCACAATTCAGGATCTTATAGTTGAATAACTCTATCAACTAAACTAATATTTACTGAATTTCTATTGTGAGATAGGATGACATGAATTTTTGTTTCAATATAAGTTTTTATACTTTATTCTGTATTTGATATTACTAATTCCATGTAGTTATTATATTGTTCAATATTGGTTGTAAATTGTATATCTTCATGATAGGCTTATGTCTCCAATTTTGTACATTGGTACAGTAGTAATGCAATCAGATAATTAACGATAAAAGAGGAAGTACTAATATTCAATAATTAGGATAGATTTATTTCAAGAGCCGTGAAATTTTTCATATATTTAAGCTCAATTCAAAGGGGACTGAAGTGAGAGTTATAGCTTGTATACATTTTTCTTGAATTATGTCTGTTCTGTTTTGAGTTCGACTTTTATAGGATTTTTCTCCTTTCAAGATTATTAGATGCTCGTTTTGCTCCATAAATTCTTTAGTTTCTGTTGTATTGTAAAGTGAAGTAATTGAATTTCTATATTTAGTACCTAATCTTGCACAGAATTTCACGCTCATAACTAAAAAATTACCTGTAGTGAATGTCTCAAGAAATGAAATATGATTATATATTCGCAGTATTGTCACACATTTCCAAAACAAAAGAATGAACAAGAAACTGGAAAGGAATATCAAATATAATTGGAAACAAAGACTTTATAGAGAATAACAAACATACGGAAATATTGAAAGCAAACAAATCCAATCAAACTGTTGTTATGATATCGCAATATAATATTGATGAAATGAATAAATGACGGAAAAACTAAGAAAATAGAATAGTAATCTAATTCATTTCATTCTGGAACAAGTAAAAGTTCATAATACTATATACACCCTAGAATATACAGATCGGCTAACAGTGGCTACTGGCCGTATGTCGGACACCGTTTGTCCTAGAATATGGGTAAAAATTCTTATAACAAAATCGGGCCTGTTTAAAAATATTTTTAAGTTCGCAAATATCCGCTAAGTGGCGCATTACATGTCTTAAAAAATATAATTGGATTTTTTACAATATATTCCCCAATTAAAGGTTGATAATAAATATTTGCTTATATACCTCTGCCCATATTCTACAACTTTGGTGATACAGAAAAATTACTTACACAAAAGTTGTAGAATATGGACAGAAATATCTGAAGCAAATAGTTTTTTATAAAATTTAGTAGAGGAATATTTTGTAAAAAATCCAATTATATTTTTTAAGTGATGGAATGCACCACCTAGCAGATATTTGCGAACTTAAAAATATTTTTAAACAGGCCCGATTTTGTTATAAGAATTTTTTTTCCCATATTCTAGGACAAACGGTTTCCGAGATACGGCCGGTAGCCACCCTTAAATGATCACCCTGTATAGGCTTCCAAAACAGGATAATTTAACATACTTCATCGACAAATTGTTTCAAGTTTTCAAACTTATTTCAACCCACTGACCATTTATTTGAAGAATATTCTATACAAAAACCAACTTAACATTATTTTTTCCTCCTTCTTCTGTTGAGTGAGTGTTGAATCAAGAAATGAAATTAGGAACACTAGCCTTATTTGTATTCAATTCATATCATGAAAAAATTCCATTTTACAAGCAAAATAGAACAATATAATGAAATTCGTTCACTTGGTATCACACTATATGAAATTAGAAAGAACATGGAAACAGGATGGTATACAACATCAATTTTATCCTCTTTATTTTCTCCTAGACAATACCCATTTTTTGTTCTGCTTCGCATATTATTTATTTCTTCGTCGATTAGGCTTATGTCTCTATATTTAAAATAAATCCGTATCATATCCTCATTCGTTACTTTTAGACTCAAATACCGTACCTATATTCAAAGTAACAATAATGATCATTATTAACCATTAATCATCATCTCCATGGAAATCTCTTAAACGCATTATTTTATTTCCAGGTTCATTTGAGGAGCAGAAAAATGGCTGATGACGCAATCACTTTATCTTCTATTGTGTCATTAGGACATTTGGAGACATTCAAATCCATGGTAGAACGTGAAGTTGACTCGAGCAAGAAGACATTTTATGACTCTATTCACTTGGCGGCGGAGCATGGTAGGGTAGATTTTCTGAAATATTTCAATCAACTGGATATAGACTTTAATGTTGTTGACGAGCAACACAACACTCCTCTACACATCGCAATTATCAACAGGGAAAAGAAGGTAGCTAAGTTTTTGATAAAGCACGGAGCTAATATAAATAAAATTAACTTTCAAAGAAATAGTCCTTTACATATGTCTGTTAAGTTTGGGTTAACAGGTATAATCGATTTACTAATAGCTAGGGGCGCCAAAATTAATGTTAGAAATTTCGTAGCATATTTTGTTTAAAAAATTATGCAAAGCGGGAGCAGATCATACATTCACCGGAAAATGTAGGCATTATAGCTCCTTCCACTTAGCAGCAAATACAGGGAATATAAAAATGATCACCTACTTTTTGAGCAAGGGTGCTGACATCAATTTTCAAACCGATAATGGGTATACGATCTTGCACGCTGCAATTCGGAGTAACAACTTTGAATTGGCAGTTTTTTTTATAAAGAATGTGGCTAAAATCAATAGTAGAACTCTAACAAAAAATTATAGTGCGTTGGATTTTGCTGTAATACAAGGGAATTGTAGGTCTATCAACTTATTAATACAAAATTGTGCTGATATTGATGTAAAACCTAATGGGGAATGTCGGCTCATGGATTTGTTATTCAACAATTTTCCCTACTACTATACAGAGCATAATAAAAAGGACTATATTTTTTCTGCAGGGCTTATTGTAAAATTCTTGGCTCTACGCAACCGCTACGCTCTACCTTATGTTCCGCAAACATTTCCATTTTCGAAAGAATTGAGCGAGTTTTGGAATGATTGTAAATGGGAATTAGAGCAAATGGACAGTCAATATGTTGGTGATTCCACGATTTCTAAATATAAACTACTACGAGCTCTATTTGATGATAATGAATTAGCTAAGTATTTGAACAATAAAGAGGTAATGCTGTTCACTGAAAAGCTTACAACCCATATCGATGTATCACCCATGTATAACAATATCGCAGACTTCGTAATAACAGGTATACGTAAAGGCAGGCAAAGAAATCGGATGTTGCGTGAGGCGCATTCTGTAATTGCAAAAATAACAGGTGAATTACCTCTTGAAATAATAACCAAAATCAGTGATCGTCTTGATATGAACGATTTGAAAAGTCTTACTAGATTAGATGTGAAGTGCGCGACATTATCTATGAAAAATATGAAATAGTTATATTTTCAGAATTACGATAATTGTGATATGTCGTATTTTTACCAATTTTGTAATGTTTTACTACAAAAAATAGATATATCGGTTTCCGGTCTAACCCGAACTGCTATATTAATTTATATGGTACATCCAACATCAGCATATTTTCCAAAATTTCTTTGAATTCATACATAGTGTAGGATGTGAAGAGACTATCTAAATTATATATGATCACTTGAAACAACTTCCAAATTGTTATTTTATCGATTTAACTCAAACGGTAGGATATGTGTACCTCTCCGTATATCAAATGACTTTCTAATGGAATAGTCATGCAAAATTTCTATTTTATATTAAAACTACTTGCTGCTAAAATAAAACATATAGCTGACGAACATAATGATATTCAAACTGTTTTCTTTTTTCTGTAAAATACAAATTATTTAGAGTAGACGTTTCCATTGATGTACATGTACACTGTATATATTCTTAAAGGCTTTTTAACATTCATATTAAAGTGTTTATGTAACTCAAGATAGATATTTTTTTATGTACAACATTGTTTATTTGTTATAAATATTTGTACATATCTATGTATAAATAATTGTAGGTTCATTGTATATATGCTAGGAAATAATATGTATAAATTGTATATTCAATAAATTTCTTTGTTTTATTTACACTACACCATAACCAATTGTGCATCAGAGGAATAAGTTTTCAACTGTGGATAAGCTCATGAAGTTTCTATAAATGTAACCTTGAAAATAATTATATTGAGAAAATATGTTTCATCAGCAATGAGGTTGGGAATAAAAAAAAGTGAAAAATATTTGGAATAAAATAGAATACATTACAGCAGTGCCTAACTGGAAGAGTGGTAATAACAATTCACCTATAAATCTGTTCACCATTAATTTATTACAAACAGGTAGAGTATTATATATTTGGTTAGTCTATAAATAGGCACATGATATGGAAATAATTTAGTATTCAGAGTCTGAGTTTCGCTGAAGCGTCTACCTCATATTTCATGTACGACATTAGTTCTTGAACTGATATAATTTAATATTTCATCACAAGCATATGTGTTCTTTTCTCAACTTGGTAAAAGCTATTATGCTGACATTTGAAAACTTATTTGAAATTATACTTTTGTGTTTGGATTTGTATTGGCTTTGTACATGTCTCCTGGCTGATGTTTGTATCCAATTTTCATACCAACCATTACAGAAGGTAGCATTCTTTTCATCGAAATAGCTACTATGCTCTAATAATAGCTGTAAAATCACTTTCATTTTTAAACTTAATTTTTGCAGTGATTTCAAAATATTACCTTCGATAGACATTTTCTTTAGTACTATCTAACTTCTATACAGACTCATTAATTGATAACTGGAAATAATTAAACTGTTGAATCCTGAGCCCAAAATACTGAGGTTCAACCTTAATCACTTGGATAAAATATGGCTCTTTGCTGAGAAACAAGGTTGTGTCCAGTACTTTAAAACTATTTGAAGTATCCCTGTCATACTTGGCTGGAAGTGTAGGTACTGTAAACCCTACTAAATTATGTTAAATAAAAGCTTCTGGACACAACCAGAGGCATACGACAGGGGCAAGTGACTGGTTGGCCCTTCCCAAATTCTACGCCACTGGCGGAATTGCCGTTTTAACACAATTTTTCACTACTCCTAGTTTCTTCCTTCTTCATTCTGACGATGATATTGTCAATTTTTTAGAATTTAATTAATTTTTTCATTACATTATGGAATTATTTAGGATCAGTTGATTTCATTTAAAAAAGTAATATGAGTAGATTTCACACAGAAAGGGTCGAAACAGTAATCATTAAAATATTTCCAACGATTAATGAAACACCATGTATAATAATAAAAAAACAACTTCCATATTGATATTTTATCGATTTAACTCAAACAAACGCACATGTGTATCTTCCACTATATCAAATGGCTTTCTAATGGTATAGTTATTTCCAAGTTTCTATTTTATATTTCTATTTTTGATAAAGAATTGGGTTAAAATCAATACTACAACTCTGAAAAAATTATAGTTTGTTGAATTTCGCTGTATGACAAGATGATTGTAGGTCTATCAACCATTAAATTGAAAATGGTGCTGAATTTAACATAACACTTAATGGGGAACGTCGGCTCATGGTTTTAATATTAGAAAAAATTTCCCTTCCATCATACCGATCATTATTAAAAGGAATAAGTGTGACCCATTTAATGTGGAAATAACCCTGTAAAATTTTGAATCAATCTCCAAAAATTTATGGAATATTAAGGATCAAAATCACATTTCCATAATTTTATTTTATTAGGCAATTTTTGTCTTCAAATTTGACTACACCACTGAATTTGTAGTCGTCAGAAATAAAAAACCATCAAAATTACATGTAAAAATATTGATTAGCAACGAAATGATAATAACATTAATTTTGGGAAGAAAGTATTTGATTATAATTTTAATTTAGATTATAGACTTATTTCAAATACTGTTGATACAAAGTGGAACACCAGTAAACTTATACAGTGAAAATCCCAAGACAATAGCTTATTCCGTTCTACAGTTATAACTCCTGAAATTATGGTAATGAGAACGATTTGTGGGAAAAGGGATTTTGTAATAAAAATCAGACTACGCCACTGTATTTGTGAAATATATTCCCTTAAAATAATTTTATTGAATATATGTCATACGTGGAGTCTGAAATAACTGAAAATTGAAAGTTAATTATGTTTTAATTAGTACTTCAAAACTTGTTTCTGTTCGTTTTATTTTTATCGGCTATGGAAGATTGGTATGGTATCACTTGGAAATTAACTTTCAATTTCGAATTATTTTAGAATCTACTTATAAATTATATTTAAATAAATTATTTTATGGGTACATAATTTATAAATCCAGTGGCGTAGTCAGCTTTTTATTACACAATCCATCTCCCCACAAATCGATCACAATACCCTAATCTCAGGACTGAAGAACGGAATAAGCTATTGACTTGGGATTTTCACTGTATATGTTAACTGGTGTTCTACTTTGTATCAACAGGATTTGAAATAAGTCTATAATCTAAATTAAAATTATAATCAAATACATTCTTCCCAAAATTAATGTTATTATAACTTCGATGCTAACCAATATTTTTCAATGAAATTTTAATGTTTTTATTTCCGACTACTACAAATTCAGTGGTGTAGTCAAACTTGAAAACAAAAGTTGCCTAATAAACTTTTGCCGTTTTTGACAAAGAAAAAGAACATAGAGTGCCTTGGAAATTAAACTAAAGTTATGGAAGTTTGGGTAAAGATACAGTTTTTGATCCTTAATGGAGCTTTATTGAAAAATGCGTATTTCACAGGAGTGGTTCCATTTGAAATGAGTCACACTGTATATTATCTGCGGCATTGATAATATAAATTTCTGGCTCAACGCAACCGTTGCGCACTATATTGTGTTCCGAAAACTTTCCATATTCTAAAGAATTGAGTGAGTTTTGAAGTAATTGCAAAAGGGAACTCGTACAAATGGACAGTCATTATATTGGTTATTCCGCAATTTCTCAATATATACTACTGCGATTGATGCCGATTGCGATCCCAAAAATTAAATTCGGTAAGTTCTGGAGTTTTACTAATACACTCGCACGCTCGTGTTTTCTCGGGTGGAAAGGGATAAAGCGACTTGTTAGTCAGCCCTTAGAGAATTGTTAGTCAGCCTACAGCGACTTGTTAGTCAGCCAATTGAGACTACTCTTATTATTAAAATAATTTTATTCAAAATCGTTTGGTTTTAATATTGTGGATCTAAGTTTAATCAAACATCACGTTAAATTTAAATAAAAGATTTTTTGACATTATTACTAATAATTGTTAGCTAGAAGATGAACATATTGATCAAATTGCTTATTTAATACATATTCAATCTAATTATGAATACCAGTTATTATGTTACTCATAATATTTATATCTTTGATTCATTAAATAATAAAATTATTGATGATAAATATCTAAAATTTCTAAAATGTATTCACCCTTTTTATTCATTCGAAGAATATCCTATTATATTCCCAACTGTTCAGCATCAGAATAAAGGTTATGATTGTGGTGTTTCCGCTACAGCATTTGCAGTATCGTTAGTTCAAGGAGAACGACCAGAACATATACAATATGATTTTCATGTGATGCGCAATCATTTAATACAAATTTACAATACTCAAACCATTTCTTCGTTCCCAAAAATTATTATATGTTGAGTAGATAATGATGGTAACAAGACAATAAACACATCAAATACAGAAATATGTAGAAAAAAAGAAGAAAATGTTTCTCTTTCAATTCCTACTTTAAGTAGTAGTCAAAAACAAATACTCGAATATAGAGAACTTAATGATTTACACATGTTACATTTTGAAATGCTTATGGAAAAGTATACTAATTACTTTCATCAAAACACACTATATATTCAAAAGCCTGAGAAGATTACACCTATTCAGCCTTGGGAAAAGCATATACAAATTTTACATAGATATTCCGCTCATCACTGGATATGTACGTATTATAATACAACATATATTTACGTGTATGATTCTCTTAATCAAGGAAAACTTAATAATGATGAAAAAGTTTATTTAGAAAATGTTTATCCTCTTTACTTCAGAGATGGTAAAAAAGTGTATTTTCTAAATGTACAAAAACAAACAAATAATGTTGATTGTGGATTGTTTGCAATTGCATTTGCCACTTCACTTCTTTTTGTTCAGAAACCTGAGCAAATATTTTTTAATCATGCATGATGCGAATGCATTTAATAAAAGTATTTGATTATGTTATGAAAAGAGTTATAATGCAGCTATCATTAGAAAGCCTATATCAATTGTTTCAACGAAATTTTTTTTGTGAAGCATTGTTCCTAATCAGCAATAAATGCTGGCACCGGAACCTATATATTTTAAGTTTCATGGCCATTTACAAATTGCATCATTTCTGCTTTGACTGAGGAATAACTATCTTTATTTTTTATATAGTTTGGCAAAAGATTGAATGACTGAAGACATTTAGAAAAGGGATTATTTAGAGCAATTTTCGTTCTTACCTGGGGTAGATAAATTTGGTCTTGACTTCTAGTTTCATAGGAATGTATTTCATTAATTATATTCATTTTTGTGTTGCATTTCTGTAATCATTGCCAAATAAAGTTTCTACCACCTTATTTTGCAGAGTTTTGATTTTTTTAAATAATGTCTGAGAACATACCCCCCGGTTTGTTATCAGATATCGGAATATAGAAAGAAAATAAGTTCGTTCCTACTTAATAGACAATGAAGAGAAAAAATAATTTATTTAATTTAAAATGTAAACAATAATTCTAAGAACATTAGTGAACATATTTCAAAACCAATTCCTTCATCAATAGTAAAAAATATTGTTGAAGATAGGTATATCAACAAAAATAAAGACTGTAACTCAATTTGATGTACCTACTGAAGAGGATAGTTCACCATTATTCATAATTCATAATTCTAGTAAATTATATAATTTTGTTGTAGATACTACAATTGAATGAAATTACTGTCTCGACCCTTACTTGGTGGAATCTACTCATATTATAGTCCAAGCAAACGGCCAACGAATTTAGAGTCTAAAACTTGAATTTTTGATATAAGTTACTTTGAAGAATCTAAAAACGAACTGTGAAAGTTTTTTTTAAATCCACCCCCGAGAAGGGGTGAAAAAAAATTAAGAGTCGTTTTTTTGAAATATTGGGGAAACGGTAAGGGTTCGAAAAAAAACTTCAAATAAAAGTTGTAGAGCGTAAAATTCCCCATAAAAATATTCTCTTGACTTTATTTCTTAAAATTGAAATTAACAGAGATATGGTAGCTAGAAGCTACGGGCACCATCCAAAGATATTCTAATAAGTCTGGTAATATAATACGTTTATGTAGTTGGAATGTGCCGCGTTTTTTGTTATCGGTCGTAAATCATGCGAACACCATCAGAAATGTGTTATACGGGGGTCGATGTCGATTGGCAACGTGAACAATATGTTTACTCAGTTGTTCTGAATGCGACTGTGTGTTTACAACATTCTCCATTTGTTACGAGTGAATTGTAATCAAAAATTTTAACTCCATTTTGTGTTTTCTTTTTAATATCTTTTCATTATTAACCTTCCGCCACTGCCGCGCGGACTCAGACTCCGAAGCTCCCGAGAATTCCAGATTATTTGGAATTCCCCCACTACCTGACCATCTCTGTCTCAGTAATCCTCAAGCGGCATTCCTCGAATATCAGTGTGTTGCCGGGTGCGCAAAGGTGTGTTACGTTACGAATTATAGGCTTTTGCGGAGTGACAGTCCCACGGCAGTAACGCATTCTAATTTCAACATTCAGATTTTTAGTTGCATTTTTGACTAGAAGAAAGGTATTCTACAATTGTTTTTTTTAGTTTTTGAAGTTTTTAAGTTTATTAAAATTTTACAGATGGGTAGCTACGAAAAGGAATTAGAAAGGTTAAACAAACTCATGTTAGAGTGTTTAGAAGAGGAATCAGAAGAAGAGAAAGTAGATGATTCGAACGACGATTTGGAAGAAGATAACATAGAAGTACAGGAAGATAACTCAGACACAGAACAGGAAATATCCGATACTGAAATAGAACCAACGGCTAATCTTCCATGCTTTCTTGGGAAAGATAAAAAAACAAAATGGTCAAAATGTGCCCCTCCGTCCAGAACACGTGCAGAGAATTTGATAATTCATCTCCCGGGACCAAAAATGGCTGTACGAGGCTTGAAGTCTGCTATAAATATATGGAAGTATTTCTTTGATTTGGAGATTATAGAACAAATTGTCCGCTATTCTAACCAACATATCGACAAGCAAGGACCCAAGTTTGGCGACAGATTGTTGCGAGAGCCAGGCACAAATCTTTCTGAGATGCATTGTTTTATTGGACTGCTATATATAGCTGGCGTGTTAAAGTCTGGTCGGGTCAACATTGATGAGTTATGGAATAACGATGGAACTGGAGTAGAAATTTTTCGAATTGGTATGTCAAAATTTCGTTTTTCTTTCCTACTACAGCATTTGCGATTCGACGATATGGATACCAGAAAGGAAAGACACAAAGTTGATAAATTGGCCCCAATTAGATCTATATTTGATTTGTTCGTTGAAAAATGCAAATCTGCGTATACGCCTTTTGAGAATGTCACTATAGATGAAAAGTTGGAGGCATTTCGCGGGAGATGTGGCTTTCGCGTATACATTCCTAGTAAGCCTAACAAGTATGGCCTAAAAGTATATGCACTGGTGGATTCTAAAACATACTACGCTTGTAATTTGGAAGTATATGTGGGATCTCAACCCCCAGGACCATATGTTCAGGATACTTCTGCTTCAGCCGTTGTTGAAAGACTTGTTGAACCGCTTAGAAATTCAAAAAGAAACTTGACCTGTGATAACTGGTTCACTAGCATTCCGTTAGTACGCAATTTATATTCGAATTATAAACTCACTTTTTTGGGAACGATCAGAAAAAATAAGCGGGAAATCCCCTTAGAACTTTCGAACCCAGTCAAAAGGCCACTTGGGACAAGTATGTTCGCCTTCGAAAACATAATGACATTGGTTTCATATATCCCGAAAAAAAACAAAAACGTACTGCTAGTTTCAAGTCTACACCACGACGACCGAATTGATGATGATGATGAAAACCCGAGATGATAATCGACTACAACAGCACCAAGGGTGGCGTAGACACACTAGATAAGATGTGTGCAGCTTACGATTGCGCCAGGAATACCAGACGTTGGCTGATGGTGATTTTTTATTCAATGTTGAACATTGCAGGAATTAATTCTATGGTGTTGTTTTCCTTGCAAAATCCAGGCAAAAACATGCGTCGTCGTAAATTTTTACATATGCTTGCTTCGGAGCTAGTAGAAGATCATATCCGTAATCGTGGATTACAGGTGAATATTCCAAAAAGCATAAGACTTGACCTGTGATAACTGGTTCACTAGCATTCCGTTAGTACGCAATTTATATTCGAATTATAAACTCACTTTTTTGGGAACGATCAGAAAAAATAAGCGGGAAATCCCCTTAGAACTTTCGAACCCAGTCAAAAGGCCACTTGGGACAAGTATGTTCGCCTTCGAAAACATAATGACATTGGTTTCATATATCCCGAAAAAAAACAAAAACGTACTGCTAGTTTCAAGTCTACACCACGACGACCGAATTGATGGAGCCACGGGAAAACCCGAGATGATAATCGACTACAACAGCACCAAGGGTGGCGTAGACACACTAGATAAGATGTGTGCAGCTTACGATTGCGCCAGGAATACCAGACGTTGGCCGATGGTGATTTTTTATTCAATGTTGAACATTGCAGGAATTAATTCTATGGTGTTGTTTTCCTTGCAAAATCCAGGCAAAAACATGCGTCGTCGTAAATTTTTACATATGCTTGCTTCGGAGCTAGTAGAAGATCATATCCGTAATCGTGGATTACAGGTGAATATTCCAAAAAGCATAAGACTTAGAATTTCAGAAATGTTTGGAACACCCGAGGGATTACCTCAACCTCCAGCTGCAGATCCGGTAAATGTGAGAGGAAGGTGCGAATACTGTGACAGAAGAAAGAACAGGCCGACACGATTCTCATGTAAAACATGTGGAAAGTTTATCTGTTTGGAACATGTTACTTGCGTATGTGCAGATTGCTATTTACATTAAAATTACATGTTAATGATATAGATAGGTATTTTTAAATTAGTTTTATGTATTCCATAACGAGTTTTCTGCATTATTTCTTTCTTTTGTTTTGTATTCAAACATTTTATTTGTTTCGAGTTTTATAAATTTTCTCAATTATTCAAAATAAAGAATTTTTGGTACTTCTTGTGTTTTTGATAAAAACAATTAACTTTTGACAAATTTTGACAAAACAAAAAAAATTTTGAGGCCCATTTTGGAGTGCGGACTCTCAGTCCGGCGGCAGTGATCGGTAACAAAATCGTTACGGCAGTGCCGAAAGGTTAAAAATTTTCGTGTTGATTGTTATTGCTGTTAATTTGGAAAAGGTAATTATTCAAGTGATATTTAATTTTATTTTGAGAAGACGCATGGTCAACACATGCTTTCTTTTCATTTAGTTATCAAAGTTCCGTGTATTTTATATATAATAAACATTTAATTGTGTTAAAAATTGGAATATTTATTTTTAATATGATACTTAAGACTTAAGATATAGTGAGTTGACTAAAGATAACAAAATGAAAAGTGGTGGAAATTTTTCTAGGTTGAAACTTGCATTCTCAATTTTAAATTAAGTTTGCAATGAAAGTGTTAACATTCTTTACCTTTTATTGGACATCTTTTTTTTTAAATTAAATTTCCTACTAATTTTTCTTTATAAATTCATTTTAGTTCCTTTTTGGTCATGAATTATTTACATTATAGAGATGTGTAATTATCGTTTCAAATACCTTTAATGTTCAACATCAATTTTTATAAATAATAAATTTGTAAATAATTCTTCATGCTGAATAATTTATTTAAATTAAAAATCTAATAATTGTTTATTCATATCACAAGCAAATACTTCATGAAATTTCGATATAAATAATAAGAATCAAAAATTCCAATAGAAATTTTTTTGCCTCGATAAATTATATTCTTATAGCCGGTTGCACCAGCTAAAAAACAGTCCGTTGAATCGGCCGATCGACCGTAAATCGTAGCTTTCGTGTTGCACCATCCAAAAGCTGTCCGTTAATCGATTGATTTTACGGACAGAATTAAACGACTGTTTTCGGGCGATAATTGCAAATACGGACCGTTATTTAGAGTAATAACCTCACTATACCAATGACATTTGTTTGTTGTTATGAAGTTTACAGTGATTTGTCAATATTTTTAATATTATTTATGAATCATATTACATTACGATTAGATAGATATTACATTGTTAGACATGACACAGTAATAGATATGGATACGTCTTCCTCTTCTTCATCTCATGAAGAGCTCGACCGCATAATGGAACTTCTTCCAGAAATAAGACAAGTAAGACCAAGGCGTGATCCATTTAATTTATTCAACAACCAACAATTTAAAGCAAGATATCGTTTTTGTAAAGAAACAGTTAACCAGCTATTGCAAACGATTGGAGAAGATTTATTACGTTCCCAAAAGAATAATGAAGTGACTCCTATGAATCAATTATTAATAACGTTAAGATACTACGCCACAGGTTCATTTCAACAAGTGCTCGGTGATCATATTAACATACATAAAAGTACCGTGTGTAGAATAGTGCATCGAGTAGGGCACTACATAGCTTTATTAAGTGATCGTTTCATTCGAATGCCTAAAACAAATAAAGAAATTGGTGTGGTGAAACAGCAATTTTATAACGTTGCTAGATTTCCTGGTGTTATCGGAGCAATTGACTGCACCCATATTAAGATTTTGTCGCCTGGTGGTGAGAATGCAGAGGTTTATAGAAATCGTAAAGGCTGGTTTTCCATCAATGTGCAAGTGATTGGTGATATGAAATTGAAGATTCGAGACATAGTAGCAAGTTATCCGGGATCTGTACACGATAGTACTATTTATAACGATAGTTTAATTCGTGCTCGATTTCTTAATAATGAATTTCCCAACAGTTATTTGATAGGCGATGGAGGGTACATGTGCACAAACCACTTAATGACACCACTGAGTAACCCACAAACACAATCCCAAAATAATTATCAAAACGCACATATCAATACTAGAAATGGTATTGAAAGATTGTTTGGAATTTGGAAAAGACGGTTTCCTGTTTTGTCTGTGGGAATGCAAATAAAGGTTGAAAATGTATTAAGGGTAATCGTTAGCACAGCTGTATTACATAATTTAGCAATAGAGAACGATGACATTTTTGAAATTGATTGGGATCAACATATTGAAAATCAAATTGAAGTTGAACATCAAGATGCTGAATTGGAACTAAATGGGAATGCATTACGAACTCATTTGATTAACACTTTATTTTGAAATTCGAATTGGTAAAAAATATAGTTTACTTATAAATAATAATATTAATTCATATAATAATACATAAATTAATTACAATAGAAGTAAATTAACAACCATAATTATTTTTAAATTCAATTTCTTTTTCTCTTAATTCTATTTCTGCCTTCTTTAACTCTATTTCTGCCTTCTTAAATTCTATTTCTGCTTTCTTGGATTCCATTTCCTTTAGTTTTTCTTCATAAGTTAATATTTTTATTTTTAGTGCATTTGCCATTTCGTTATGTTCAAATTCCTGATTTTTTAAATTTTTTTCCATTGTATAAATTTGTTGCTTGTGTTGATTGTTAACACATGAATATGCTTCTTTAGATTGCAATTTTTTTTTCTTCTCGGATGTAACACTCACCACTTCTTCGTAAACATCAGCTAATGTACGTTTTTTAGTGGACTTTACAGGTGTTTCGTGACATTCTGCAAAATTATAATGTAAAAGTGTACATAATTAATAATAAATATATATTATATAAACATACCTTTAATTTCATTAACATTTCCATCAGTGAAAATCATTTCAACTTCATCTAAATTTTGTATCTGTTCAGTTTCTAAAATATTACAATTATCATTACAACATGTTATATCATATAATTATAATTGTAGGTATACATACCATCATGTAACCCTTCATTAACACTTATAGACTCGATTTGGTTAATTTGTAAGTTTAATTCCAAATCTTCTAATTTTTCCGAAATCGTTTCGGTACCTAAAATAAATATGTATATCAATAACCAGTTTTTGAATTCATCAGTGTATCTCTACTTGCCTTTACAATAATTTTTATTAGAATGGTAGATATTTGGTAACGGGGTAATTTGTCCTTTTATAGCAGACAAAATTTTTTCTTGGCTCGGCTGCAAAACCAAGCTGGGCCCAGGACCTCCACCGGTTTTATATCTTTCCACCTATAAAAATAAGTTATTAGATAGTACACTCACTTAAAAAAATATGTATATACATACCTTTTCATTAGAAATTTGTTTCTTAAGTTTTCTCTTGGTATTTTCATATAAATTTTTCAATTGCTTACCAGACCGAGGCACGTTGATATTACAAGAATTATATTCTTTTGCAATATTATCCCATGCCTCAAGTTTTTGTATGTTTGTTACTCCATCAGTCTTTTTATTTTCTATTATACCTTTATATCGTAAAATAATATCAATGGCACAATCTCTTTCTAATTGGGTGAAATGCTGATTAGTTTCCATTTTTATATGTCATTGACAATACGTATAAAGTAGGGTTATAGTTTAAACACTCACTTCATGTTATAATAAACGGTCGGTTCAAATACCAACTGTAATTTTTTCTGGTGCAACTGGTATTATGAAATATCGGAGAATCATCGATTAATCGGTCGATCAACGGTTATTGTATCCACTGTTTTTACGGTGGGTTGGTGCAACTGGGCATTAGTATATTCTATGCAATAATATTTTTGATTATTGAATTTTTTAAAATACTATAGTTGACAAATCTACCTAGATTGATTGCTAATTAATCAATTTCGTACTTCTCTTGTTTATAGAGCTTCAGATTTCAACATGGATCTAGAAGCATTATGCAGCATTTGTTACAAAGTTTTAATCAATGGCACCGACTCTGTTGTTTCAGTGAAAGACAAAGGATTAAGAACGCTGATCGCGAAAAGAATTGAGAAGGAAGACAGAAAAAGCGAGTTATGGCTTGGAAAGCATGAAGTGAGTTTTCACGAAAAATGCAGGAAGTCGTATCCTCTGTCTACCTCTTCAGCTAAAAGAAACTCAAAATTATCAACTGATCCAACTTTATCACATTTTACATCATCTGTAGCTGGACCAAATATATTACCAGCGTCAACTCCTTCAACAAGTGTAAATTTTGATTTTATAAATCTATGTTTTTTTTGTGGAGCGTCATTAGATCGTATACATAAGCGGGTTCATTTGATAGCTAATAAGTACACACAAGACCGGATACTGGATATTGCCAGGATTCAAAATGAAGAGTTTAGCACTGACTTGATTAATCGCATTGAAGACATCAACCTAGTTGACTGTAAAGCTAGTTATCATCATAAATGTTTTTTGAATTTTAATAAGCCCGTAAAGGAACCAAAAATATCTACCCTTAAAGAACATACAGCTAGGATTTTTAATAAAATTTGTAAACACATTGAAGAAAGCTGTCAGTATCAATTTAGCTTGCGGGACCTAAAAGATATAATGGGAAATGATCCTTTGAGTAACTTTGTTTTATGTCGAATGTTGAAAGAAAAATATAAAGATGTTATCTTTATATCTCATCATCGATAAAACTTTCGACATTTCTAAAATTTGTAGCGATTGGTTCACTGGCGATGGCGATGAAATGGATGATTTACAAAAGCAAACAATTTTGAATGTCGCTGCCAAGATACTCCGTAATGAAATTATTAAACAGGATTATCGTAATGCATCGTACCCTCCTGCGTCCAGTTTTCTTGATGATGTTGTATCACCAATTCCGCCGTTATGAACTTCGTTCCTAGGAAAATTACTATGCAAGGATAATAATGAACAATACAGTGAAAATTTTATTGTTAGAGATTCAATAGCTCATTCCATCGTCTGTTATTTACGTCCCACACAATTTATATCATCTCTCCAATTGGCAGTTGGTTCATATATCCACAGAAAGACTGGTTCTAGACTAATTATTGATCTTTTGAACACACTAGGTGTTTGTGCCTCATATTATCACATTCAGTTGCATGAAGCTTATACAGTTATTAATCCTCCAGTTTTGAAAATTAATATTGATGAGCCATTTGCACAATTTGTGTTTGATAATACTGATCACAACGCTAAAACGTTGGATGGTAAAGGAACTTTTCATTGCCTTGGTGGAATAGTAGTGTATACGCCTGAATCGTCTGTGAGCTTCGAAGAAAATATTGTTAAATTGAAGAAAATGCCAAAACCTCAGGAATTAGTATCAAAACATATTATCCCCCAAGTACCGTACGTATCATTTAACACTAAGAATCTACAATCACTAGAGTACAGAGCTATAAAAAACATTCCAGTGGGAAAATCACCAGTGATATCAACTTACTATTCAGCGTACCTTTGGGCTAAGCTCTTCGAGGTTGAAAATATACCATCTTGGAAAGGATATATGGAAGTTGTGTCTGCCGGGATTCCTTATACAATGTCACAAATTGTTGGCTTACCATTCATAAATTGACCACCATCAAATTTGACGACATTAAATAGTTCTTTACACTATGCAGCAACTGAAACGCGTAAATTAAATAGACAGACATGTTTTGTCACATATGACCAGCCATTATATGCCAAAGCTCTTTCGATAGTACAAGAATCGAAGAGCGGAGAATTAAAAAATGTTGTCGTTCGTCTTGGTGGCTTCCACTCATTAATGTCATACCTGGGAGCAATTGGTTACATAATGTCTGAGAGTGTGATTGAAGATTTATGGACAACAGTGTATGCAGGTGATTCTGTAAAGAAAATGTTAAGTGGTCATGCTTATGCTAGAGCATTGCGAACTCATATCATGTCGTTCACCGCACTTGGTATTATAATTTGTAGAAGCTTAAACCCTTCGGAGGGATTCCAAGATTCCATTAAAAATTTCTTCAGTGCGTGGGATTCAGAGCCTCCACTTCTAACAGATTGTGATTCACAACCAGTGATAACTGATATGTACGAAATATTTGTACAGCAGCTTGCAGAGATGGAAACAAATGGTCCAACAGCCAAATTATGGATCCAGTATTTCAAAAGCATTATTATTGCATTGCAATTTTTAGAAGCTGAACGATTAGGTAATTGGGAACTACACTTACAAAGTTCAAAGAGATGTTACCATTCTTCCATGCAAGTGGACATTATCCGTATGCGAAATACGCTCAAATTTATTTGCAACAAATGGCTGACCTCGAGTTGATTATGGATACAGTAGAATTTGACGAATGTACGAAGGAAGGTTTTTTTACAATTCGTAGATCCGAAAAAGCATGGGCTGGAATTTGGTCGGACATGGTTATTGAGCAGACCCTCAACCGTTTCTTCCGTACTGACTTAAAGCATGGAAGAGGTGTTACTTCCAGTGTTGTAACAAGATACTTAGTAGCAATGCCATCATTATTTAAAATCATGGAATGTTTAGAGACATATTGCAAGATTGAATCTAGCAACAGTGAACAACATGTTGATATTTCAAGAAGCAGAATGACAAAAGATGAAGCAGAAATTAAAAAAATTTTGTTTTGGCTTGATGAAAGGAATCCATTTGAGGTAAGTACTTCATTGGTATCCCTCTCTACTGGTATCATTGGCGGACCAACAATTAATTGTCATAACGCAGTTTAAGTTGGATTGCAAGGTATAGCTAGCATGGTTGGTAAAAATATCGATAACGTTTCTTTATCTAACGCGTTCAAGGTAAAGACCCTTGCAAATGCGAAAAATGGTATGCATATTGGTGATGATTTCGTTGCTGTCGACTCATTCTTGTTAATTCAGAGAATAGCGGTATTTTTTCATGGCAATGTTGAAGAAACGCGCAACGCATTGAAGTATGAGTTGTCACCGTTTCCTCTGAGCTTATTCGACGAACATGGATTAATGAGAAAAACAGCAAAATCAGAATTGTATAACGTTTTTCAGCCATACATTCAATCGCCTGCCGTAATATCTGGATCAATTTTTGTGATTGATGGAGGCTGGCTTCTGCATAGCTATGTTTGGCCACATGGAAAAAAGTACTCGGATATTTGTAACCTTTACTACTCTTATATTATTACAAATTTTGGATCTAAGGTGACAGTCATATTCGACGGCTACTCGAGGGAAACAATTGGAATCAAATCCTACGAGAGATATCGCAGAAAAGAAAAATGTGTTGCTGCAGATGTTGACATTTCTGAAGATAATCTCATGACCTTGACCCAAAAAAAAATCCTATCCAATATTGCAAATAAACAATTTGTAAATTTACTCAGCAGTAACCTCCAAAAACGTGGTATCAGCACGAGTATAGCTTCTGAAGACGCGGTTCTTTTAATTGTTAAAACTGCAATTGATTTGAAAAGAGCAAGAAATGAATCAGTGACGATAGTTGGTAATGATATTGACTTACTTATTATTTTGATTTCACTTGTCTCTGACGAAGAGGTAATATACTTTTATAAACAGGAAAACAAACACTAATGTAATCTATTCTACGGAATACCATAAAAATTTGAAGCCTTTTTTGCTTTTTGCGCATGCATTCGCAGGTTGCGATACCACAAGCGCTATTTTTAAAAAAGGAAAAAAAAGTATAATATCTTTATTGAAGAAAAACCTCGTTTTGCAAGCTCTAATTTCTGTGTTCTATGAATCTAATCGTTCAATTGATGAATTATACACAGTATCTGAAAAAATTATATTCCATCTATATGGTCAAAGTAATGCAGAAGAACTGACACTCGGTGAATTAAGATATAAGATATTTTCATCATCGGCTGCTGCATTTAAAAAATAAGTTATCTTACCTTCTTTACCACCGACTGAATCAACCCTATGAGAACATACAAAACGAGTGTATTACCAAATTCAACAGTGGTTAGGCAACAATCTAAATCCGGACGATTAGGGTTGGATAAGAACCTTATTCATGATGATACCTATCATGTCAAACGCTGAACCAGCGCCAAAGGAGTTGATAGAAAAAGTAAGTTACAATTCACACCAAGTTATCTTATTTTATTGTTATTCAATAGTATTAATATATTATTCATTTTGCATTGTATTTCAACAGGTTTTTTGTAGCTGTAAAACAAATTGTTCATCAGCTAGATGTGGTTGCAAAAAAAGTGGTTTGAAATGTAATCAATTTTGTAAAACTTGCAAAGGCCAAAGCTGTGATAACTCTTCTGCAATAGGGATGTTCGATGATTATCGATATTCGATGATCATCGATATTTAAAGTTAAAACATCGATGTTTCAACATCGATGTCAAATACTACTAATATCGAAGACATCGATAGTCTAATATCACTAATAGAACATCGATAATGCAATATTTTATGGAAGGATAGGTAGGCAACAAACAACACGTTAATATGAATTGATAGTTGCCACTACTACCAGCCTTATGATTTTCTTTTTCTACTCATTATAAAGATAAGATTTCGTCAAGAGAAAAGAGGTTTAGAAGGTAGAAAGACACTAATCTCGATCTACTTAGAAATTTTGATTGCAGCATTAATAAATAGATGGGGCACGACACCGTTTAAAAGTAGATTACTTTTTTTTATTCATAAATGTAATTCATTGAACAATCGATAGGTTGATTTTTTATTCGGGGATTTTTTTGGTATTTCTGGGATTAACAGAAAACAGTAAAAATCTCAAACATAAGTAATGAAAAGCCAGTCGTCATCTTGAGTGATTGATATATCCAGGTTTTTGATAAGTAATAAGTTTTTTTGATTTAGTGCTGAAGCTTTTATTTAACCAATTTTTAAACGGTAAGAGAAATCAATAAAATTATTTTTATTAATTAAATAACAAAAAATAGCCAAAAATATCATTTCTTACAAAAAAAATAGGATACCAAACGATATAGGTCGGTAATACGATACTTTTTTTAGATAAATTAATAAGATGCCACCAAAAAGTAAATATTGGGAATATTTTGAAAAGATTGATAACTCTCAAGCAAGATGTCGTTCCTGCTCAAAAATTTTAAAAACTTGCGGAAACACAACAAATTTAAGGCTACACATTGAAAAGATGCATCCTATATTATTAAAAAAAAGACAAAATGATGCAGAAACAGATGAACCCGGATCTAAGAAGCTCCGTGCTGGGAAAGAAAGTCCTACAACAGAAGAAAAGCAAATGCAGCCGCAGCCTTCTACAAGTTTCGCAACTTCGGCGCCAAGTTCAAGTTACATCGGTTCAGAAATCGAATCTGAATCTGAAAGTGTGAAAAGTGATACTAGCGGCACTAGCGCTACTGCCTCTACTTCCAGAAATGTCTCTAAAATTAAAAGCTCATTCCAACCAACATTGACATCAACTTTTAGAAACATTCAGGAGTATACTGAAACAGGTGCCAAATGTGTTCGATTATCTGCTGCAATTCTCTATATGATTTGTAAAGACTCGCAACCTTTTCAAATTGTAGAAAATGAAGGCTTTCTTGAATTAATGAAAGTTGCTGCGCCTTTATACAAAGTGCCTTCAAGGTTTACATTTAAGAAGATGCTAGAAAATACATTTGAGATAACTCAAAACTATTTTAAAAATAAATTGAAGACAGTGAATAGTTGTACCCTTACTACAGACGTATGGACTGAGACTATGCAAACTCGAAGTTTTCTTGGTGTCACTGTACATTTTTTTGATAACGATAAGCTGGAATCTGCTACTCTTGGAGTGTACGAGTTATCAGAACATCATACTGGTGAGTACATTTCTCAGATGTTACTAAAAACTACTGAAGAATGGGGAATTAACAATAGTAAAGTCTTGGCGGTAGTAACAGATGCAGGAGCTAATATGATAAAAGCCGTTGATCTAGCATTTGGTAAAAAAAGTCACATACCTGTTTTGCTCACATGTTAAATTTAGTTGCCCAAAAATCGCTTGAGAAGATACAAAACCTACCTCAATTATTTCAGCAATTAAAAAAATTGTTACTTTGTTTAAGCATAGCGTGATCGCAAGTACGAATTGCGAAAAGAAGCATCACTTAAACTAATTCAAGAAGTTTCCACTCGTTGGAATTCAACTTTCTACATGATAGAAAGATTTTGGGAGCTACGAGCCGCAATTAATAAAATTTTAATTTGTCATGCTACGGCTCCTGCAATGATAACGGCCAAAGACATAGAAGACTTGAAAGAAATTACGGAAATATTGCGTCCAATTGAATTGGCAACTCGCGAAATTTGTGGACAAAAATATGTAACAGGCAGTAAAGTAATTCCGTTAACCAGGATGTTATCATTAAAAATATCTGGTTTAAAACCGAAAACAGCGGTTGGAATAAACCTCCAAGAAAACATAATGAATGAAATAAAAAACATTCTGGCTGTATCAACCTTATTGGACCCCAGGTTCAAAAACATCCACTTTCAAGACGCTGTGGCATGTTCTAGAGCTATTAGAATTATAAAAGATTTAATGTTAATCCAAGAGATCGATAAATCTGAGCAAATAGACGTAACTAAAGAAACTTATTCGAAAGCTGACAAAGATGAATTTAATTTATGGAATGAACATTATAAAATTGTTGAAGAAAAAGAAACGTTACCTCATCAAAGTGAAGTAGGTGATATGCCTTCAGAATTTAGCTTTTATTTAAAAAGCCCCCTAAGTGATTTGAAGCAGGAACCTTTAGAAATTTGGAGCCATGGAATTGGTTCCTCGTTTCCCAAAATGAAACCGGTTGCGATAAAATATTTATCTTGTATTGCAACTTCCACGCCATCGGAAAGACTGTTTTCCAAAGCAGGAATTACATTAACCCAGCAAAGGAACAGACTGAAAGGACAATTACTTTCAAAATTATTATTTATGCAGTCTGTTGATAAGAAATTTTGGGACTTATAAATTGTATTATTTTTATTAAGTTTAGGCACAAACTTTTTTATTTTACTTTATAGTTTATAGTAGTTTTCTAGAAATGGTTTTTTTATTTTTACTTGTTATTTTCATTTTTTATTTCTTTATTTCCTAGTCTATGCATATTTAAATAAACATTTTATTGTATTGTTATTTCAATTTCTTTTTACTTTTCTTTTATCCATTCTTACAAAAACATCGATGTTGCTTAACATCGATAAATAAAGTTCGATGATAATCGGTTATCGATTTTTGCCTATCGATGTCAATATCGATATTAACATCGATTATTTTTCAATATCGCACACCCCTATTCTGCAAGATCGATCATTCTTGAGGATGATGAAAATGAAGATAAAGAAGATGAAGAAGGAGGTGATAGTGATGATGATGATGACCATAATGTTTATGAGGATAAAGATGATAGCGGAGAAGAAATTGTTGAAGACGGAGTCCAAGAAAATGAAGCTAGTACCATAAATACGGGATGTCAAACTGTCAAAAACACTCCTTCAAAGGTATCCATACAAAAGGTATAGTATGAATGTGGTAAAATTTCTTTTTTTTAGTAAATTATTACGCTACATGCAATAATTTTTTTTCTTCTATGCTTTATAGATTTTTTGTGGTTGTAGAACCAATTGTGCATCAGCAAGATGTAGTTGCAGAAAAATGTAATGAATTTTGTAAGTTTTGTCATGGTGAAAAATGCGATAACAGTATAAATGCAGGCGTTGCTACCGATGAAGCTAGTGAATATGAGACACATACAAAAGCTGTTGAAAAAGAAGAATAGCCACATAAAAAGAAGAAGAAGACGAAGGAACTACTCTCTTTTTAACACAATTTTGTATTTGTTTGAAAGTGTTTAATTAAATTAAAATGAAAACACAAAATGGAGTTAAAGTTTTTGTTCACAATCACAAATAAATGGAGAATGTTGTAAACTCACAGAGTCCCACTGAAAACAACTGACGTATGCGCCTAAAACATCGAAGTCGGTAGTAAAAGCAAACTCGCTGCCACACAATATAATTCACCAGTAAAATTATTTCATACCTGCTTGAGAATAACAGGTAAACATTACATTTTAGTGCGTATGATCAATTTTAATGTATTTATAATAAATATTTTCATCAGTTTAAGTTGATTTAATTTGAAAACAGAAGTTTCAAATTGTTATACCTTTGTTATAAACAAAACAATTTTTTTTCTTGGGATACATTATTTGTTCTTACTTTACTCCTCCATATTTATTCATCAGTCAACTTCTAATATATGTTAATTTGCTTATAGATTCATCATGCCAGACTCTTTTGAAATTATATTCATGTATGTACTCATAGATAAATATTCATATAATTTACTAATTCAACCCTAACTCTGTAGAATCTACTCATTTCTTTGTAAATGAAACCAACTGTTCCCAAATAATTCCACAATATATTACAATTACCATTTTTTAAATATATTGTGGAATTATTTGGTAACAGTTGGTTTCATTTACAAAGAAATAGACTTTAATCCATTCATTCTCATGAAAATAAGAAATTACTATTTAATTAGGTAATAGGTTAATAAAAATTCTTAATTCTCATTTTGTCTTTTCTCTGTGTTCTCTTTTTTAGTATCTAACACTTTTACCTACCCGTAATTGAAGGAATCAGGTAATTTATGTTATCATATAAAATCTGAATCAACTCAATGAAAGATTAAAAAGAAAAATTCCGAACAAAAACAAATACTTAATATGTTCAATATTTAACGCCTGACCCTCGTAGACATACTTCCGAGTAAACATAATGTTCACGTTACCGATCGACATCGACCCCCGTATAACACATTTCTGATGGTGTTCGCATGATTTACGACCGATAACAAAAATCGCGGCACATTCCAACTACATCAAACGTATTATATTACCAGACTTATTAGAATATCTTTGGATGGTGCCCGTAGCTTCTAGCTACCATATCTCTGTTAATTTCAATTTGAAGTCGAGAGAATATTTTTATGTGGAATTTTACGCTCTACAACTTTTATTTGAAGTTTTTTTTTCTAACCCTTACCGTTTCCCCAATATTTCAAAAAAACGACTCTTAATTTTTTTTCACCCCTTCTCGGGGGTGGATTTAAAAAAAACTTTCACAGTTCGTTTTTAGATTCTTCAAAGTAACTTATATCAAAAATTCAAGTTTTAGACTCTAAATTCGTATTTCGTTGGCCGTTTGCTTGGACTATTAGTGTTTTAAATGAAACTGATGGTTTCTAGTTAATTCAACAATTTTTATTATATTGTGGAATTAACTATAAACCGTGAGTTTCATTTGAAACACTACTACAATTGAACATGGCTACTAATTATTGTGTTCAAAATGATATAAAATTAAATTGTACCATAGAAAAATCTAGCAATGAGAATGTAAATGACTCCGCACCTACAATCAGTAATGAAGACATTGATAAGTCCCAAAATAGATCTTCAAATAAGAAGAAAGTATTATCAATGGATCCTAGCTACTGTTTAAAATTATTTTAATATTAGGTACTTGAATCCATTGTTTTAGGTAAGAAGCGACAACCCTGTAAAAGTTGTTAGCTTGAGTTCGTTATGACAAGAGAACGATCTCGACATCGGGTGTAAATGAGAAATGATGTACTAAATTTCGAATGTTATCAACTCTAAATAAAATGTTCAAATTCTAGTCAATGTGTACAGTCTACTAATTCAAAGAGCACCTATTATTATACATAAAAAAATGGTCATTCTCCCGGATACAACGAAACTAGTGTAAAATACTTAATTCAAGTATTTCAATCCAAACAATCCACGTGGTGAAGCCAATAAGTAACCGCCGGAATCAAGAACCGCAGAAAAAGCAGCGGACCAAGTCTAGTAGTCCGAAAAATAGCAAGTATTAGTTCCAGAAACAAATGTGATAACTAGTTTGGTCAACTCTAAATGACAATTCACCTGACGAGATTGTCTACAAAGAGAATTTAAGGTTAGATCGTTTCAATTCCTATTCACATTATTACATTATTTATCCGTTAATCCAATGTACAGAAATTGCAGTTAGTGGCTTTGATTTATATTACAATTTATATTACTTCCAACTAAATGCCGCAAACCAAGTTTTAATCGAAAAGCAAATTTTTCTTGGTGACCTTGTGAAGGTTAAAACACATTTTTCAATAAGTTTAATGAGAATATATAATACTTTACACGTTTATTAATACAAGCCTCAATTAAGTATTAGATTAAAGAATAATTATCGATATTTTTAAAACACTTTTCTATTCTTATACTGTAACAAAATGAGTCTAAAACAATTAGTTCGAACTAGGGATTCAATTAAATTACGATTAGAAAACTTAAAGTTATTTGTAAGCACTTTAGATACAGAAAAACCTACCATTTCAAATGTACAATTTCGAATTGAGAGTTTCACGAATTTAAATGGTGAGTTTGATGAAATTCAAAAAGAGATAGAACAAAAATGTGCAGATTTAGATTTGTAGGAGCATTATACAATAAGAACAGAATTTGAAAATGACTTCTTCCAAGTCATGGGTATTTTGAAACATTATTTGGAAATAAGTAAATGTTCTATTAGCAATACTATGCTCAATCCAGTTAACACTTTCAATAGTTTGCATAACAGTGATAGCTCTCAGATAAGTTTCTTACCAAAAATTCGATTACCAGTTTTTAAAGGAGACTATGAAAGTTGGTTGAACTTTAAAACAAATTATCTATGCATTGTTCACAATAATTCAGCTATCAATAAAGCAAATAAATATAACTTTTTACGTACTTCATTAGAAGGCTATGCAAAACAAATAATAGATGGAATTGACTTTGTAGAAGATCAATATGAGTTAGCATGGGAAACTTTATGCAAACGCTTTGACAAAAAACGCATTTTCGCAAACAATCATGTAAAAGCAATTTTTCAAACAGAACCTATTAAAAAAGAGTCTGCCCAAGCATATAGAAAATTAATTGATGAGACATCAAAACACTTAGCCGCATTAAAAAACTTGAAGCTGACTGCCTCAGAAAGCTCAGATATATATTTAATTTATTTAATAACTTCAAAATTAGATTATAACCTTCAAAAAAAATGGGAGGAATTTGAACCCGCTTTAGAAATACCAACATTAAATGAATTTTTTGAATTTCTTAACAAGAAGGCGATGCTCTAGAAAATTGGCAGCAAAATCAATCACAACCAAATACATCACGTGAATCAGCTTACCCATCACATAATCAAAAAAGGTTTGCTAATTTTAGAAACCCCATTAAGTGCAATTTAACAGTTAATGCATTAAAATGTAATTTTTGCCAAGGTGAGCACACAATTTATACTTGCAACACGTTTTTACAGCTCTCTCCAGCAGAGAGACTAGAAAAGGTGAACATACAGAAATTATGTACAAACTGTTTGAGAAAAAACCATAACAGTGATCAGTGTCGCCTCGGACATTGTAAGAAATGTCCACAAAAACATAGCACACTATTGCACAATGAAATTTCTATTAACGATAATACACAAATTAATAGTCTAACAAACCTTCTTGTTAATAATCATAATGCCACACAAGTTTTATTATCTACTGTGACATTTCAGGTTAAAGACTATAAACATAATTTCTATACTGCCAGAGCAATTTTAGATAGCGGTGCACAATCTAATCTTATAACAAAAGAATTTTGTGAAAGATTAAAAATACCACTATCCAATACTCATATTCCTATCATTGGAATAAATCAAATAGAATCTGTTATAAACAAAAAATGTTCCATTACAATAGTATCGAATGATTCAGAATTTTCAAGTACACTAAGTTGTCTTGTAGTTCCCAATATTAGCAATAAGGTACCTTCTTATGTTGTACAATATTCTTCATGGAATATTCCTAAGAATATTAAGCTATCTGATCCAAAATTCTACAAACCTACCAACGTGGACATGTTAATTGGAGCAGGGGAATTTTGGAATTTATTATGTGAGGGTAAAATAAAATTGGGAAAAAACTTACCAATTATACAAAATACAAAATTGGGATGGGTAATATCAGGTGTAGCTCCCATCAGTAATAAACCCAATTGCCAATCGTCTATTTTCAATTTTACAACTCATCATCACCCAGAAGATGAACAGTTGAAAAAATTTTGGGAACTAGAAGAGATCCCACCGATAGTTTTTAAATGTCAAGATGATGTAGAATGTGAGCAATTATTTCTCAAAAACACATCCAGAGCTCCAAATGGACAGTTTATTGTTAAATTACCTTTTAAATATAGTCCAGAGCTTCTTGGAGAATCCTACGATATAGCAGTAAAGCGTGTTTCTATTTACTAGAAAAGAAACTTGCTTTGAAACCACAATTAAAAGTTTTATACCAACAATTTATTGAAGAATATCGTCAATCAAACCATTTACATGAAATATTCTATCCAGATCATTCAAGAAATTGTTACTTGCCACACCATGGTGTGTATAAAGAGCAAAGCATTACGACAAAATTGAGGGTTGTCTTTGACGGAAGTAGCAAAACAGCTACAGGGTGGTCCCTCAATGATCTTCAATACATAGGTCCTAAAATTCAAAACAATATTTTCAATATTCTAATTAGAGTCAGACAATACATTTATGCAGTGTCAGCGGACGTTAGTAAAATGTACCGACAAATTGTAATGCACCCTGATCATCAGCCATTTCACAGAATTGTTTGGCGTGATGACCCTAGCAAAAATCTATCAATATTACAGCTCAGCACTGTTACCTATGGCACGTCGGCAGCGCCTTATCTTGCAATTCGTTGCTTAAATCAATTGGCTGAAGAACATTCAGATCAATTTCCTTTAGCATCGCATACAATCATTAATGACTTCTATGTTGATGATCTATTAACTGGATCTAATGATCTTCAATCGTTAGAAACCCTGTGTCAAGAAATTTCATCTATTCTAAATTCAGGTCATTTTCAACTTAGAAAATGGCTTTCAAACTCTCAATAATTCCTCAATAAAATTCCTGACAAAACCACTGACCACTCTATCCTCCATATAGGAGAAACTGAATCGTCTAAAACATTAGGAATTCAATGGGCAAGTCAACCTGACTTACTATCTTATGCTATTTCCCCAGCAGACATTCCTAATATAACGAAAAGGTCAATCCTCTCTTATATTTCAAAAATTTATGCCCCATTGGGACTTTTGAGTGCAACCATAATTCAATTCAAGATTATCATTCAAAGATTATGGTCCAGGAACATTTCCTGGGATGAACCCATTCCTAATGATCTAAATACCTTATGGAGTGAATTTTCATCTCAATTACCACTTCTTAATAACCTCAAAATTCCTAGAAATGTCATTCCACTAGATTTCAAGTTAATTGAACTACATTGTTTCTCGGATGCATCTCAAAATGCATATGCAACTTGTATATATGCCCGTAGCTGCAATCTTATTACAGGACAGTTCAAGTCTCACTTACTATGTTCCAAATCCAAGGTTTTACCTATTAAACCTACAACTATTCCAAGACTAGAACTATGTGCTGCTCTACTTGGTACAAAGTTATCTGAGCAGGTACAGAGTGCACTTTCCTTGAACTCAATCCCAATTATATATTGGAGTGACTCACAAATTGTTTTAGCCTGGCTCAATTTAGAACCGGTAAAACTTCAAGAATTTGTGGCAAACCGAATATTTAAAATCCAAGAAGCCACAGATATAAAAAACTGGCACTATGTAACTAGTCAAGAAAATCCAGCTGACTTGGCCTCGCGAGGTATTCAGCCAGGTGCCCTTATTAATTCGCAATTGTGGTGGAAGGGACCTGACTTTTTATGCCAAGATTCAAAGTTTTGGCAGTCAATTACATATTCCGTGACCTCAGAATTACCCGAAATCAAGAACAAATGTCAAGTATTGTTATGTAACAATAATACATCATTTATTGAGTCACATCCCTTATTTTTCAGATACTCAGATTTAAATAAGCTAATTAGGGTTACTGCTCATATAATTAGATTTTTTAGAAATATGCAGCTAAAGAGTCAAGGTAAATTAGTCAATACTCAACCTCTTAATTCACATGATCTCAATAATTCCCGATTGAAACTTATTAAACTTGCTCAATCTGAAACATTTGAATCAAAAATTAAACTTCTTAATGCAAAGAAGCAATTGCCAAAAAACAATAGACTATTATCATTACAACCATTTTTAGATAAAGAGAATATATTAAGAGTAAGAGGTAGATTGCGTTTTACCTCACTTAATTATAATATAAAACATCCCATTTTATTAGATTCAAACCACATTATGACCAAACTCATTTTTATTCAAAAGCATCAATTGCTCTTGCACGCTGGTACCCAATGTCTATTGGCTGCTGTTCGCCAAATATATTGGGTGATTGGAGCAAGAAAATTAGCAAAGCAGGTTATAAAGGAATGCTTACCTTGTTTTAAAGCAAAACCCAATTTTTTTGAGGCACCTATGTCAAATCTACCTAATGCAAGAATATTGCCATCATTTCCATTTGAGCATACAGGAGTTGATTATGCCGGCCCATTTTTTATAGCAGACAGGAAAGGTAGAGGCAGACAAGTAACGAAAGCTTACATTTGTGTATTTGTTAGTTTTTCTACAAAGGCAATTCATCTAGAATTGGTCAGTAACTTAACAAGTGAACATTTCATAGCGTGTTTTCGTCGATTCACCTCCCGAAGAGGTGTGCCATCTCATATCTATTCAGATAACGGCACAACATTTATCGGAGCTTATAATGAATTAAAAGAAGTAGGTAAATTTTTGTATAACAATCAAAAAATTGTCAATGACTTTGCTTCTTCAATTGGTTGTATATGGCATTTTATACCTCCGTACAGTCCTAATTTTGGAGGGCTGTGGGAGGCTGCTGTTAAAAGCATGAAGTTCCATTTTAAAAGAGTTTTAAGGGATGCTACTATTACTTACGAGGAGTTTAATACCTTATTAACTCAGGTTGAAGGAGTACTTAATTCGAGGCCACTATTTGCCCTTTCTAGTGATCCTTCAGACCTTAATCCACTGTCCCCTTCCCATTTTTTGATTGGACGATCTCTTGTCGCACCTCCTGATTCAGATGTCCAGGACATACCTTCAAATCGACTCTCCAGATTGCAGTTTGTTCAGCAATTGCAACAGCAATTTTGGAACCGCTTTTCCAAAGAGTATGTTACCGAACTGCACAAACAATATAAGTGGAAAAAAATCCTACTCCTATTGAGATCGGCAACCTAGTATTGATTAAAAATGCTCAGTTGCCTTCCTATCAATGGCACACTGGAAGAGTGCTCAGATTATTCCCTGGCAAAGACAATGTTTCCAGAGTGGCAGAAGTGAAAACATGTCAAGGAGTGATAAAACGTTCAGTGCGCGATTTGTGCCCACTTCCGCTTCCTGAACAATAGATTATTTTTATTATTTTTGTAAACTTGTTTTTCGATTTATTGAACAATCTTGTATTAACAGATTTATTTAGAGACTTTGTTATTCACTTACCATTAGGCAATGAAATGGAAACATTAGTTTTTACTTTACTTTGTTCATTTTGAAGGTGCCCTTCAAGGCGGGGGCTATGTTTAAAATTATTTTAATATTAGGTACTTGAATCCATTGTTTTAGGTAAGAAGCGACAACCCTGTAAAAGTTGTTAGCTTGAGTTCGTTATGACAAGAGAACGATCTCGACATCGGGTGTAAATGAGAAATGATGTACTAAATTTCGAATGTTATCAACTCTAAATAAAATGTTCAAATTCTAGTCAATGTGTACAGTCTACTAATTCAAACAGCACCTATTATTATACAGCTACATTAATAATATAAATGTATTAGTTAATAAGTGCGTGCTCAACCATTGTGAGAAAAAACTGATAGCACTCAATCAAAAAATAATGAATGTTTAAATAAAATTTCACAAAATTCTATTAATAATGACTCTAATGTATCTTCATCGAAGAACAAAGTAAATTTAGGGAAGACAAATATAAAGAAAAATATCAAATGAAATTTACATACAGAAATTACAGAAGGTAATCGAATCTGAAGCTGATTTAAAAAATAAGATTCAAATTCGATAATTATGAGAAAAAATAATAAAGTGGTGCATGATACAAAGAGATATTTATATCTGACAACTTTCAAACACTTTGACACGAATAAAAATTAAGGCAAACCACTTTTTGGGGAAATTCAAAAAGTCTGATGATTTAGGGAAAAAACTAAATAATCTTTGTGGTCAATTTCTTCAGACAAAAACATCGGCATAATATTTCTATGAATCATCATATTTGTTTGGAGAGCCAAAAAATGTACATAAACAATCGCCCTATAAAAATAAATCCTGAAGGTCAGTCAGTTAATATGCTACTTCAAAAATATCCTAAATCGAAAACCCAATGGAAATGCAATAAAAACTGCAGAATATTTTATGCAAATGACATTAATTTTGATAAGAATCATGAAAAATTTCATAATGAAGTCTTATTGAAATATTCACTTCTTGAGTGTAAATCGTTAACGATCAAGAATCTTCCAGACTTTGTAGAAAATCAATTTGATAAACACAATACTCCCAGAAATATTAGTTGGAGCAAACATAAAGATACAAAAATGGTACATATTTTATGTTGCTATGAATTAGATAAACCTTGTGATTCATTGTTCATTAGCGTTGGTATACCATCACCCCATTTTCTAGCAATACGGCATATCAAAGCCATAAAATAAAATCATTGTATGAAAAAGTAATCAAATTATATTCTGGATTAGAGAAAAGTCATTACCTATTTTCCACTTTGTGAAATATTATATTGTTTTACATTTCGCATGTCTTTAATATTACTTGATAAAATATTTTTTATGGTATTCTTTACGTAACTAAATACTTTGTCGTATCTTTTATGTACTCGCTCGTGTACTAACCTACACTGTAAAAATTTATTTGTACACTTTATCGCTTTTGAAACACTTTGCTGATTAACCTGAAGGTTATTTGTTATGTATATACCTTAAAATTTAATAAATTTATCAACAATAAGCACGTTTCCATTTTTCACCGGCATTGTCGCGCTGTTGCCAAACGGGTGCCGGTTTTCTACAGTTTTAGTAGTAATGCACATTAAGATTTGGAGCAAATAAATCTGAAGCCTTTCAAGTGACTAGTAACTGTATTTATTCCTTTTATATATATATATATATATATATATATATATATATATATATATATATATATATATATATTTGGTATAAAGATTGATACCTCCATTCCAGAATTTTATTAATTCCTAAATCTAAAAGTAGTTGGCGCTTTTGCCAGCTGGTCCTTCGAAGCTTAATTCATCAAAATCTGTGCCAATTATACTTGGCCACTTTAAGTTGAATCCGCTCAAAACATGTGCTAAAGGAAATCAATCAGCAAACTTCGCTACGGCTAATTCCTTGAAATATGCACACTGAATGTAGAAATGCTAGAAAAATCCGCGTAACTTCATCGTATTTTGGTAGGATATGTAATGCTTACGTTAGTTCTTACCCAAATATTGTAAAGGAAATTACAAGCTACATGAACGTAAATACCTCTGCAATTCGTCATGACATTAACTTCGAGAAATTGGCCATAAGAGAGTACGAAAAAATGATTTCTATAAAGTGTGAGGAAGCTGAGTTGTTCGTTTACCCAGACTTTCACTATCTTGGTGCCTCTCCGGATGGTCTGGAAGGAAAGGAGGGTATAATTGAGGTAAAATGCCCTTACACTGCGAGATATCAGTCGGGGAATAATATTAAGTTTGGCTTTTTAAGTAACGACCAACAATCTATTAAACAAAACCATGTGTACCATCATCAAATCCAAGGTTTGCTGGAAATTACTAATAGATCTTGGTGTGATCTAGTAATTTATACTTTTAAAAGTATTTAGGTTATTCGAGTACAAATATCAGAAAACTTTTGGAAGTTTAATCTAAAAAAAATACAAAATTTTGATTACTTTCATATGCTTCCAAGCATCGTAACCAAAAATAGGAGCTCAACTGCAGCTCAAGCAAAATGGACAAGTTTAAACATTTACAAAATTTTGGAAAACGGCTTAGTAGATGACGTAAACTATTATAAAGAACTACCGAATGAAAGGGGCTACGTTGTTACGGCTGATAGTTAAGTTAAATTTTAATTTAGAAAAATGTATTTTATGTTTGTTACAGTTTGAACATTTGGTCTACATGTATGCCTACAACTGCAAGCCGTTGCAAGAAGTTTCATTTCACAATTTTAAACATTTTACATCCGTCGTACAAACGCTATAAGTAAGCACATGGGAACGTCTCCTTTTTGCAAGAGTCGACGATTACAACTTTCTATGCATTGACATGTATAAATGGGACAATTGTTGTTTAGACTCTGATTCTTCTCTTTCGTCGGATGATACACGTTCCGATGAACTAATGCCACCACCTCCATTGCGGCTGTGTTCCATCGTCATCGCACCACTCAAATAAAAATAGCAATAAGATTGTAAATGCACTTAGGAACACAATTCAGATGCTTCCTATAGAGAGAGAGGTTATTGGAGCGCTCATATCAGCAAGTAGCAGAGAATCGATGACTGAATTATTGAAGGAGTTGGCGGACTAGCAATCTCAACTGCACTCGCCATACAAAAAGTATAATACCCACTCATTGTCTGGGTGTAGCTGTGGAAAGCAAGAATAGACCATGGTCTTTCTCGGGGGGCAGGGATTCAGGCACTGTTTTCCTACATTGTGCCCACACACAAGATATCTTTCTCAATGAAAAGTTCAGGCACATCCTAGCATATTGCATGCCATTTATGGAACATACCTCGATGATATGTCGATTTTACCCCAGATAAGAAACCACGGAGCATGGAGCAAAAGATCCGAGCTGACCAAGTATTTGTCAAGAGGGCAACTACATGTAAAAAAGTCTTCAACCCGATAGTCCTAAAGAAGTTCTCCAAGATGGCGCAGGCCCTGCTGACGAAGACTCTCAGATATGTTGGAGCAACAGCCTCCAGCAGGCCCTCCTTCTACGGGATCAGCACAAGGCACTTCTCAAATGAATTCCTGACCTACCTCAAGACTGGGAAATCAGCAACCACATATAGTTCTGATCCGATGACCCTACAATTTGTCATAATGACCGAACTGGCTTTCCTCAAGAAATTCCTCAGAGCGTATTTCTCAGCAAAGTCTAGATATTGAAGATCCAGAAATGAAAATGAAGCAGAACCTAGTTCTTGAAACTCACAACACTTTCTTTTAGGAAAATTCTCAACGTTAACAAAATTGCAGCGTGTAACAGCGTATTGTTCAAGGTTAATTCATAATGCAAGACACAAATGAAACAAAAGAAATAATTCAACGCTAACTATGCAAGAGTTGCATGATAGTTTATTGAAACTAATAAAGCTTGCTCAGGCAGAACCTTTTGATTCAGCAATTACTTTGATTAAATCAAATAAGGACTTTCGTGTTAAACATAATCTTCTAGCCCTGTCACCGTTTTAAGATTCTGAAGAAATTTTGCGAGTCGGTGGTCGTTTGAAATATTCACACCTCAGCTTTGGAACTAAGCATCCAATTTAACTGCCAGGCAAACACAATCTAACAAAAATATACCTATAACGAACATAATAACGGGATTCAAATGTAGCTTTGATGAAGTACGATCAGGTGTCACATATTCCAGATGCGCGAAGTCTCAAACAGAGGCATAAAGAGGCCCGCGCCAGGAATATCTAGAGCAGTCCAACAACGATCTGGGGGGGGGGTCCACCTATCACAGTTTGACGGAGTACGGCCTAAACAACAACATATACCGTTGCTACAAGGCATTACTTTCCCACCCGAACGACGAACAGGACTCCTCAGGAGCATACGACCTATGGCCCAAGCCATACTAGTAATAAATGAAAAAAGATATCACAATAAGATTGTAAATGCACTTAGGAACACAATTCAGTGTCTTCCTTTGAAGGAAGAAGTTATTGGAGCGCTCAGATCAGCTAGTAGCAGAGGATCCATGGCTGTATTATTGAAGGAGTTGGTGGACCTGCTAATAATCTTAACTGCACTCGACACACAAAAAGTATAATACCCACTCACTGTCTGGGTGGAGCTGTGGAAAGCAAAAATATACACCTTACCATGGTCTTTCTCGGGGGCAGGGATCCAAGCACTGTTTTTCTATATTGTGCCTACACACAAGATATATTTCTCGATGAAAACTTCAGGCACCTCCGAGCAAAATAGACAAGTCATATTTCATCTCATTTATGGAACATACCTCGATGATATGTCGATTTTACCCCAGATAACAAACCACGGAGCATGGAGCAAAAGATCCTAGCCGACTCAACTATTTGTCAAGAGGGCAACTGTAAGCAAAAAGTCTTCAACCCGATAGCCCTAAAGAAGTTCTCCAATATAGCGCAGGCCCTGCTGACGGAGACTCTGGGAAATATTGAAGCAACAGCCACCAGCAGGCCCTCCTTCTCCGGGATCAGTACAAGGCACTTCTCAAATAAATTCCTGACCTACCTCAAGACTGGAAAATCAGTAACCACATATAGTTCTGATCTGGTGACCCTACAATTTGCCATAATGACCGAACTGGCTTTCCTCAAGAAATTACTCAGAGCATATTTCCCAGCCAAGTCTAGATATTGGAGGTCCAGAAATGAAAAAGAAGCAGAGCCTAGTCTTTGTAAATAAGAACACTTTTTTTGTAAAATTCTCAACGTTAATAAAATTGCAGCATGTAACATGGTATAATTTAAGGTTCATCTAATAAACGTTCTTTTAATTGCGAGATCAATACAACATGTTTATTTTACTCGAAAAACTGTTTGTTGCACTTCGAAGTATAGAGTTTGTCAATATAAGTGGAACCACTTGTCATAATTCTTCGCGAAAACTTCAGGAATTGGTAGCCAGTTCAATACCGGGAAACTTCAGGAATTGGTAGCCAGTTCAATACCGGGTTTTATATTAAAGAAAATTAAAAAAAAGTAAAATGTAGTGAGTGTAAAGGACACCTATGTAGCTATATGCAATCGTTTTTCAGTTTCTCCACAGACTGCAAATGACATTGTTTATGTGTGCTTGTTTTTAACAGTTTCACTAAAAAATAGATATATAAAATGGCCTGGTACCGATTTTTAGAAACGGCTAGGACTTTTGGCCATTACCCAGGTATTTTATATAGTTTTTAAATTATTCTCAATAGTATTTTTAAAACTTTACAAGGTTGAATATTTCCATTTGGTTTTCAGGGACAATAGGACTCCTATTATAGGAGCTATAAGTAGGTGTCGTATTTCTCTAAACGTCCCAAAAGATCAATAAGCTAACTACATTGATTGCTAATCCCGACTAATTGTAATGGAATTCAAATATATACTTACTGTTGGATTTCATTAGATTTGAATTTTAATTATTTTCCTGCGAGGTAGACAACCCAAACCACAAACGCTTGTAATCGTGGTTGCCTTCATGTTCGCGTCAATTAGAGATTCATTTTAATTTTTCGAAAACCTACACGAGACTTCAGCTAACCATTGTGTGGTGAGGAACAATAAGATTCGTGTGCGGTAATTCCTAATTATTTTTTTTACATTGAAATTTACAAAAAGGCGTTTTGTGTTATGGTAAACGAAGCTGCATTGGAGAGAGCTCTTTGAAGAAAAGTTTTCTAAGAGTTAGTGGGAAAAGAAAACCTCAGGTGAGTGAATCTCTATTCGTTGCCGATCATTTTTTGAAGTAACTGAATTTTTACATCTTCCTAATTAAAATCCGAAATCAAACACTATTTTGGGGTAAATTGTACGGTCCTAAACTTCACTCTCCTCATAGAAGCTATCGAATTGGAGATCCATGATACCGGATCGCACACTTACATATTTGTCGGGTTTCCTGGATCAGCTCATGATTCAAGAGAACGTTAAAAATATTGCGTTATTTATTTTATCTATTTCATATTAATTTTTTGTAGGTGTTTTCAAATTCATAATTTTTTATAAATATCAAGAAATCTGACCGAGGAATTTCTTTATCTAACCCAAACTTCCATTTTTTAGGGGTCGAGGGGTCTGTGCCCTTTCTCAATCGACGTAAAGTTGAAAGGGAGAGAGAGGCAGAGCCCAGTGGACAGGTTTTGCACAGGGAGTCATAGAACATTGTGTGATCATAGATTACACCCTTCACGTGGTGGCCCTGTTGCAACTGAACTCAGCGGATCTAGACCAGGAGGTCGATAAACATCCCCCACCCCAAGGTGTCAAGCGACCCGTGCCAATGGGTGCATGGCGGTGGAGGAGCACCGTCGCAAACGGAGCCTCTGGGAAACCGGGTGACCTCCCAGAGTATTAGCCTTATTCTCCCAAACGGGTCACTGGGGGAATGGACCGCACTAACCCGGTACTCGTGGGAACATATAGATGACCCGACACAAAAAGAAAAAACTCCTGAATTGGAATGTGGCCAAGAGACCGCAGGCATTCCTATTCAAACAACAAGCAACAATTCTCCTACAGCGATGGAGTAGGACAAGTTGCTAAGTTCTGGGGAGGAGGGCAACACCTCAAAGAACCCAGGTAGGCAGTCGCCAAAGAGAAAACCAAAAAAGAGGCTCTCTAGAGACGAACTGAGACGTCTAAGGAGAGAAGAAGCCCTCGCTAAAGGCGAGAGGATTCTCTCAAGAAAAGAAAGACAGTTGGCGTGGAAGGAGAAGCATGATGCTCCGGCTGAACCACCCATTAGCAAATCCGGTTCCTCTAGAACCCTGGGCGCGGGGGTGAAGCCGAGGCAAGGTGGGAAACCCGAAGCCCAACTGTCATCATCCAAACATGTAGCTCATGGAGGGAAAAGGTTGCACTCGCAGCGAACTCCGGAGGAATCTGTAAGGATGACAAAAAGATCTAAGGCAGAGGAAAGCTCAGCGAGAATCTTAAAGGCACCTGAGTCCTTCGCCGAGAAACTGATGGTTGAAAAGATGGCAATTATCCATGTGAACCATCCAGAAATAAGGCTGGACAGAGAGACAGCCTTAAAAATCAAAATGGAGCTTGGGAGACGTGCCCTTCGGGGCGAAGACGTCAGAATATCAAGCTGCCATCCTGAAAACGGAGCAGTAGTTATAGGCTGCGCAAATTCTACCACAAGGTTATTGCTAGAAGCCCAGTTCAAGCAGCTGAATCCGTTTGGCGAGATTCAGCTGAGACTGGGCCCGGCCAAAAATCTTGTGATGTGCAAAGTCACAACTTTTGTACCACGATCCACGGGAGCGGAGACCAAGGAAGATGTGATGCTTGGTCTAAAGAGCCAGAGTGGATTAAACACCGAGCACTGGGCTGTTGTGGGTGGTAATACCACGCCAGAAGGACAGTTCCTAGTCATCTACATTGACGACGAATCCCTGCAGAAGCTGAGGAAACTTGGTATGCGCCTATTCGTGAGAGAAGAAAGAGTTCTCTTCAAGTTGCAGGGGGGATCACATAAAGATAACAATGATGACCGCCGTGCTGCAAATCAACCTGCATCATAGTAGAGCGGCGACGGCGGCGCTCTGCCAGAAGATCCTGGTTCTTATTCAAGAACCATGGACCGTCAAAGGCAGAGTAATGGGAATGAGCGCTGCGAAGGGTAAGTTAATCTACGACACTGATAATGCAAATCCAAGGGCATGTATTTTTATCAGGAACAATATCAAAATGTTGAAAATAACAGATTTATGTTCTAGGGACACTGCCGTGACTGAGGTACACCTGCAGGCAGGTGATGGAAACATCGGAATCCTGCTTGCATCAGTGTATCTGCCATACGATTCCACAGAAGCACCTCCGTCCATGGAAATGAGGAGGATAGTGGAACACGCATCAGAGACGGGGAAGCACCTCATCTTGGGAATGGACGCCAATGCCCACCATCTGGCCTGAGGGAGCTCCAACACCAATAAACGTGGTGAGTACCTTATTGATTACCTAATAGAGTCGAATCTAACTTTATTGAATCAGGGCCGTAAGCCAACTTTCCAACAAAGAAGGGGGAATTTGCTTAGAGAAGAGGTTCTGGACATAACTTTGGCCAGCCACTTTGTGGCTAGCAAAATTAAGGGCTGGGAGGTATTAGACAAAGCCTCAGCGTCGGATCACAATTACATATCCTTTACTATTAAGTCGACCTATAAAAAAGAGACTTATAGAAACCCAAGGAATACAGATTGGGAAGTATTTCGGAAGGAATTGGAAACCAATCTAGCCTCACTTGACCCAGTCTCAGGGCAAGGAGTTGAGAGAATGACTTGTGACATTAACAATGCCATAATGAACTCATACACCGAGACCTGGCCCGAGACGGTCAGAACGACCAACAGAAATGCACGTTGGTGGAACAGGAATTTCGAATCGATGAGAAGAAACGTTCGAAGGCTGTACAATCAGTGCAAACGCACAGGAAATTGGGACAGTCATACGAAGGCGCTCACTGAATTCAATAAAGCAGTGAGGAAAGCCAAGAGAAGATCGTGGAGAAATTTCTGTCAGGACATTGAAAGTGTCTCTGACTGAGCAAAACTCCACAGAGTCATGGCTCAAAATCCAGTTAACACTCCAGAGACCGTACTCAAAGAAGACGGCTCACACAGGGATGGACCGGAGGAGACACTGGCAGTAATGCTCAGTACGCACTTCCCGGGATCCACTGAAATACAAGTCGAAGCAACGAGCGAAGTCAGAGAAGAACGGCAAGTTGGCCGTGGTCTGGCAACTCGTGATAACTGGACTTGCACTCGCTCAATATTGTCAAAGCTGGAATCCAGAGGCACAGACAGGACAATCACCCGATGGATAGAGAACATGCTAAGCAGCAGGAGGGCACAAGCATCCCTCTGTGGTGTCACAAGAGAGGTGAAGACAGGAAGAGGATTACCACAGGGAGGCGTTCTGTCACCAAAGCTGTGGAATCTGGTAGTCGACGACCTTCTTGTCACACTAAACGAGCAGGGGTGGTATGCTCAAGGATATGCTGACATCATCATTCTAATACGGGGAAAACACGTGGGCATCTGCCTGGAACTAATGCAGAGGACAATGTCCGTAGTGGAGAGATGGTGTGATGCGGAGGGATTGTCTGTCAATCCCTCGAAAACCATCATGGCACCATTTACAAAACAGCGAATCGCAGAGATTACTAGTGTGCCAAAACTCTTCGGCAATCAGATAAAGGTTGCCAGGGAGGCAAAATATCTAGGAACCCGTTTAGATGACAAGCTAACCTGGCGAGCATCACAAGCCGTTCTCAGATTACGCTAATGACGATGAGACGAGCAATTGAGTGCACCTAGGGCCTAACTCCGACAATGGTAAACTGGTTGTACACCAGAGTAATCAGACCAATGATGGTGTTTGGTGCGATCGCATGGTGGCCTGCAGTTCAACAAAGCACAGCCGCCAAAACGCTTTCTAAAGTGCAGCGAGCTGCGTGTCTGAGCATTACAGGCGCCATGAAGGGCACCCAAACCGCAGCATTGGAAATACTGCTAAACATCCCACCATTAGATCTTTATACACAGGGGGAGGCTAAAATGGCTGCATATAGAATGCAGTGCAATGGCAACAGGTGCAAGCACCATGCTATGAAACATACTAAAATACACGACACCATGAGGTGCGATATCATCGAAATGCCACCTGACAGAATGCCCAAGGTCGTGGAAACTGAGATACCATATCGTGTCAACTTGAGAGGCAGATCCGAATGGGCCCAGGGATAACCTCAACGCATGTTGAACAGTATTACCTGGTACACCGACGGGTCAACGACCCTAACGGGTACAGGAGCAGGCGTTTACGGCGTCAGACCCAGGCAAAACATAAGTGTTTGTCTTGGAAAAATGACGACCGTATTTCAAGCAGAAATAGCTGCACTAATCGAATGCGGCAGAGCATGCATAGACAGGAAATATAACAAAAAGATAGTGTGGGACTGTCACAATACCTTGAAAACCTTGGCAAAAGACAATAGAGTAATTCTTACTTGGGTGCCAAGCCATACAGGGGTAGCTGGAAATGAGGGAGCTGAAAAGTGTGCCAAGAAAGGAGCTCATCTCACCCTCATGGGACCAGAACCAGCATACGGCGTTTCATACAGCGCCGTACGAAAAACTGTTTCCAACTGGGTGTCGGTTGGACACCAAAAGCGCTGGAACAAAATCACGGGACATGCTCAGTCCAAAAGAATGCTAAAAGGACCATCGAGTTCCTACGCAGCAAATGCTTTTAGACTGGGTAGGAAAGAACTGCGAAAAGTGGTAGGATTCATAACTGGCCACTGGATATTCAACGCACAATGAAAATGGGGATTGAAATAACAAATCCCCATTGCAGGATGTGTGGAGAAGCAGAGGAAACCGCAAAGCACGTGGTCTTCGATTGCCCTGCCCTGTGCAGAAGGCGAGCCTCCTGTCTAGATATCTTCCTAGGGACAAATCAGGAGGGAATGCAGGAAAACATAGTCCTACGAATCTCAATGATCGCTAAGAATTTAGGATGGGACTCTGCTTAATACCTGTGAGTGGGGGTGCACAATACGCCAATTAATGGCTAAGCGGCAACCATTAGGGCACCTGAACCCTAACCCCCTCGTGACTAAAAAAAACTTCCATTTAGTTGGGAATAGCGCTTTCCCATCAGGACTTGATTAATGACCCCATATAGGAGGAGCGAAAGTTTGGACAGATCACAAAAAAGACATAATTATTTGCTAAGTGTGGATAGGGCGAACATTGAAAATACTTTTGGAATTACAAAAAATAGGTGAGCCGGAATACAGTTTTACAGGAAGGCTTGTGAAGTTGCAACAGCCAGTTGCATCTTACATAACTTTTGTAATATGCAAAATGATATTTGGTATAAAGAATATATAGACGATGGATGAGATGAACCATCCATAGTAGAATATGATGAGCATGAGGAGAGTAGAAAGGGGAAAAAGAAAAGGGACACAATTAGAACAGTTGCAGTTTATCAATAGCAACTTCAATTAGAAATAATAATTTATAAATTCAAAATACTATTTTATTGTAAATATTTTATCACTACTTTCATAGTAACTAACTCAAATACTAACGAAGAAAATTTTATGAGATCCATAAATAAATTGATAAATCTAAACAAGAATATAAACTCACAACCAAAATAAAAACTTTTCTAAATTAATAAAGGTAAAAATAAATAGATTTAATATTCCTACATTTTGTTTTATAAATATCCATTATTTTAAAGATGTCCAGGAATTTCCTTCTTTGTTCATTTTGAACCAGTGAAATTTCGGGAGTTTGACGTTTCAACGTCATTATCGTGAATCTGTCGAATCTACCCTTTTGAGGACATTAAGTTACCCTTTTTGTAGGCTACCAGCAACCAAACCTTTATTGAAAACGAGACCGATCCAGCTAAAACCTCTCAGAAAAAGTAGAAACTCAGAGAAGAAACCTCCAACGAGGTAAGTGCCAAGTTCTTCTTCCTATCCCTTTCGTGTTTTTTTTTGGAGGATAATTGCTAAGAGTATTGAATTTTGTTATTACAGAACAAAAAAGTATTAGTATTTATTAATTTATGAGCGATTCTGAATTAGTAGAATTCTTTACTAACTTGAGTATTAGTAAAAGTAAAAAATCTAACTTAAATAAAATATCAACTGACATGGAGCATACAAAATATGGCAACCGTTAACTGGAATTTACTTAAGTCAAAACTAGGATATATTACACCCTATGATGGAGATGTTAATGCTTTAAATATTTTTATTTCTCGATGTTTGGTAGCAACTTATATTGATTATGACAACAGAGAATTAAATGATCACATATTAGAATGCATACAGAGAAAACTTATTGGTGAAGCGCAATTAATGTTAAGAAATCGGAATATGTTAAAAGGCGCGTTAAAGCAATATTTCTCAGATAAGCTTAATCTAGACTGTTTAATTCAAGAACTTACAAGAACCAGACCGTATAGAAATGAGAATTTATTAGAATTTGGCAATAAGCTTCAACTTTTAAGAAGTAGCATAGTACAGAAAATAAGTAACGATACAAGTTTTAATCAAAATGAGAAAAATTATCAAATGGATCACTGTGACAAAACGGCATTGAATACGTTCATTGCCGATTGCACAAAAGTATTAAGAAATAACTTACAACCAAATTCTTTAGAACACGCGTTAGCTTATGTTAGTTAGTACGAAAATTTTGAGAGATCTTATTCACCCTCGTAATTGAAACAACAATTTTAAAAGAAAATTAAACCATATTTTGAACACAATGCGCGCTAGTGTGTGTGCGATGCGACGACGTTTCCGGTCAACTACACCGGCTTCCGGCGAATGCAAGTACCGACCCTGCTCCCACGCTCTCTCTCACCCTCCTCCTATCATCTAGTGACTTGATTTCTCGGAATATGATGCCATCGTTGCTTAGTGCGCAGTTGTCAGTATACGGTTTGGTTATTAGTTCGTGCAGTGAGTAGTACTTTGTATTTAAATAGTTGTTGTTACAAGTAGTGAACTAGTGCATATTATTTATATTACAATTTATAAGCAAAATATTATCAGTTTTAGTAACCCAGTGCGAGGCGGGGGGAGTGGCCATGATATACGATCGTTCTCTTCAAAACCAAGTGAGATAAAGAAAGTACAACATCTTTCAAGTGCCTGTGCGTCAGTTCCGTCGACAAGTCAAGATTCAACCTCAAAACACTTTAAGCCATATGATAACTTATCAGCTTGATACGGATAGACCTACGCCTGATTTGGAAAATCTTGCTTCCTGCTTCTGATAAACCCCGTTTTTTCGACAATATTATGACAGCTACGAATGGTTAGAATATAGTATAAGTAAAGACGCCGTTTTTTGCTTTCCATGTAGAATGTTCTCTTCTAAAATAAACGGGAAAAAGGATACATATACTAAAAAGGGAATAAACAATTGGAGGAAAATAGCAGTAAAATTAGATAAGCATTCTCAAAGTGACACACATAAACTTAGCATGTCTAAATGGTTTAATTATAAAGCGCCCTCTGAAAATGTTCTTGCGCAAGTATCTGAAGGTCATAAAAGGCAAGTAATTGAAAAGAAATAGTATATTAAAAAAATCATTGACATATTGCTCTATCTGGCTCGCCAAGGTTTAGCTTTAAGAGACTATGATGAGTCCGTCAACTCGGAAAACAAAGGTAACTTTTTAGAACTATGAATTATTCAGTAAATACAATCCCTCGTTTAAGTTGAAATATATTCTGATAGCCCACTTTTACGTTAGCACCTTTTTATTATTTTCTTCTCTAGCTATAACTCTTGTGCTTTTCTGTATTTTTCATAATTTCTTGAAGTTCTGTGTCTATGTAAATGTCTTTCTTTTTCTTGTAAAAGTTAAGCTCATCACTATGAAAGATGTTTCACTCGCACGGAATGCTGATAGTCTGTCTCAAATTATTTTAGATTCTTAAGTAATATGGGAATATCAGCTACTTTGGTTGGACAGTCCTATGATGGAGCATCAGTAATGTCAGGAGTCAACTATGGTGTCCAAGCAATCGTTAAAAGGTCCCATCCATACTCCAATTACGTACACTGCATGTCGCATAAGCTAAACTTAGTTTTAGTAGCTGCATGCAACAGTAACGATCTGTCTTGTAACTTTTTTTGTACAATGCAAGCTCTATTCAAATTTTTTTCTTGTCCTGACTCAAATGCTATGTTTATAGATTTGCAAAAGAAATTGAAAGTTGACACCAATGACAAGAAAAATCATATTCGAACTGTTGTCAAACAATCTGATACGAGGTGGTCATGTAGGGCTACTGCTGTTTCTGTTGTTGAAGACCTTTTCAAGCCTATAGTAGGGGTTTTGAAAAATGTTGCCTCTGATGTGCGGCATGCGAAGGTGACTGAAGCAAAAGGCATACTTGCTTCGATCTTGAGTTCAGAGTTTATTGTCTGCCTTTTGGTTTTCTCCGAAATTTTGACTCATGTGAATGCGCTGAGCAGTGCATTACAGAAAGAGAACAGCAGCATCGCTTCTTGCTCGTCATCCAATGAAGGAGCAATAAAGATAATGGAAAGCTGAAGAACTGAGGAGAAATGGACCCAGATTTGGAAGAAGGTAAGTTTGCAAAAGCAAACGACGTACCAACCCCATCTGAGGGCAGTGATGATAGTACATCCACAGCCACTGATGTATGCCTGCCAAAAGGCAGTAAACGGCGTAGGGTACTGTCTAGCAGGCTTGGCAGCTACGTCGTTATCACACCTGTTGGGCACAGACTCGCTGACAACATTCAAAGCACAAACTCCAATGGAAAAGGGTCAGCGGCATCAGCTGAAGCATCAAGCTTCAGAACAAATTTTTACTATCCTGTTATGGACTTGCTATTGAATGAGATGAAAAGAAGATTTTCAGAAGACAGCTTGAAACTGGCGATGTCAGCCGAGCAGTTTTTGCGATTGAATATAGAAAAAAGTATGTTCTTCATAGACACTTACGATATGGCAAATGTCAATATAAGAAGTTTGAAAGCAGCTAAGCTTATTGTGCAAGAAAAGAAGGACGCTGACGATATTTTGATAAATTTGGAAACTTCATCATTGAAAAAACTTGTTCCTGTTTCAATCGAAACCATCAGTGCTTCAACGTACCCTAACTTGCAAAAAATGATGTGCGTTGCTTTTACCTTGCCTTCTAACAGTGGGACATGCGAAAGGACATTCTCAGCAGTGCGAAGAATAAACAACTGGCTGTGTTCGACAATATTTTTTTGTATATTTTTTCTTGTTAAACACAGTACTGTGTCAGTAAAATAATGTTACTTCTAATTTAATTTGTTACGAGCATTTTTATATTCCTAGTTTTTCCATACGGTAATTAATTAAACAAATCAAATTGACTTGAAGGTTAAATATAGGTAAACAAACTATCTTCTTTAAAACGTAACTTCATTTTGAATTGACAAAATTACTTTGTTATCAAAAAAGATTTTTACATAATTATTTTCATATCTGCTTAATGCATATACTTAGCTATTGTTTTATGTTTTTTCACTCATGTAATCAATTCCATGTTAGATTATGATTTTATTTTGCAAGAATTGTGCATATGTTACCGTAAATACCCGAAATCCGTTAATACGCGTAATAACTAGTGAGAACCCGAAATAACTAGGAGTATCGGTAAATTCGCGTTCTTACTAGTAAGAACGCGTAATTACTACGAGGTCTAGGAAAATACCGAATTAAATCTTTAATTCGGCTATTTACTGAAATTTTCAGTTAGAACGCGTTCTTTCTAAGCGTAAGTTAGTAACCACTGAGTGTTACTCGATCTTTGCAGGGATTGGCTACATTTCATCTTGCAATGTCTCGAAAGGCAGGGGAAGGTTCCCCCGCACCTTGCGCGGCTCCATAATACGTTATTTTATCTGAAGTTGTTACTGTGTGTACCACGCCGTTTGCCGTTTGTTACTTTGATAAACGTTGTTCTTCGAAAAATGTATTCTTCGCTGATTGCTTGGAAAGAAAAATTTACGATTGATTTATTAAGTACGTGCAGTAAAGATCCCAAATTATCGAAATATACTATTATGAATAAAGAAACTTACGAAAATCTACTTCAAGAAATTAAAGAAGCTAAACTGACAAAAAAGAAAACTACCCTACAGCATCGTCGTTGAAACCGTTTTGACATCATGGAATTAAGTGGCGTTCAGCATATTATAGCAAAATCCAAGAATAATGAAATATTATATTACCTCCCAATTGAAGAAATCTTTGATGTTATCGAAGCTGCTCACGTAGCAATTGGGCATGGTGGTCGGGACCGACTTCGAATAGAAACAGCAAGAAAATATGCAAATATTACTACCAGAATGATGAATTTATTTCTGTCGATGTGCGAAGTCTGCAACAGTAAAAAATCTAAGAAGAAAAGGGGATTGGTTTCTAAACCAATTTTATACAATGAATTGAACAGCCGATGCCAAGTAGATCTGATCGATATGCAGAGCCAATCAGATGGAGAATATAAATTTATAATGGTTTATCAGATTTCATTTAACCAAGTTCATTTTGTTAAGAGCTTTAACATCTAAACGAGCTGAAGAAATCGCATACAAATTGAACGAAATATTTTTGACTTTTGGAGCGCCGTGCATATTACACAGTGATAGCGGTCGAGAATTTGCGAACTGTGTTATAAACGAATTTAAATCCTTATAGCCAGAGCTTAAGATTGTTCACGGAAAGCCACGACACAGCCAGAGTCAGGGATCAGTCGAAAGGGCCAATCAAGATGTTGAAAATATGATTGCTTCATGGATGTCCGATAATAAAACTATAAATGGTCAGAAGGTCTACCATTTGTACAATTTATGAAAAATCGGGCCTATCATTCAGGCATAAGGCAAACTCCATATAAGGCCATGTTTGGCATCGAACCTAGAGTTGGATTAACTACATCGTCTTTGCCTCCTGAGGTTATTTCATCTTTAGAGCGAGAAGAGCATTTAGAAAAAGTCGTTAATGATGTTACCACGATGAGAGAAGAAACTCAAAGAGAAGATTCAAATTCAGAAGACGACATTGCTGAAAAAGATCTAGAAGAAGATCAAGAACAAGAACGCTTTTGCAACAAATGTGGTGCTATTTTACCGACTAACATTGATCGTGACTTCTGTTTGAATTGTAAAACAGAAGACAATGTAAAAGCAATAAGGTCAGAAGCAAGCCAATCGCTAATTCATCAGGCAAAAAAGATGAAAAGCTACAGTGATAAAACACATCCACCTGCAAACGTTGGCGATAATGTTACGGTACCTATTCCTGATGTGGATAAAGCAAAAGGTGCTTTCAGAAATATAATAGCTGTTGTGTTACTGAAGACCGACGACAACATGTACCAGTTATGTACAAAAGATGGAGTCATAAATCATCTGTATACCAGATTCGAAATTGATATTTGCAAGCAAAAATTTATTGACATTGATTTAATAAGGAAAGATAAACAAATTTCTTTACGCCAAGCAGCTTCATCTAATTTTGGTTCTAGCCACGGTTTTTTTATGTGCAAATGCATTAAAAATTGTAGAAGTAAATTATGCAAATGCAAAAAAATAATGTTCTATGCAATTCAAAATGCCATAATAGTACCTCTTGCAATAAGCTAAGTTATATTGTTCACTTTTGTTTGAATTTCGCTTGTTCTATGTTTCATTTGTTCTGTAAATTTTTCTTTGTGCAATAAATTAACTGAAACCAACCGCACTTTATTCTCTAACAGGTACTTACCTACAATATTAATTTTAGGCATCCATAAATTTTAAAATTCGGTTATTTACTGTTGTGTGCTTAGAAAGAACGCGTTCTAACTGAAAATTTCAGTAAATAGCCGAATAAAAGTTTTAATTCGGTATTTTCCTAGACCTCGTAGTAATTACGCGTTCCTACTAGTAAGAACGCGAAATTACCGACATTCCTAGTTATTTCGGGTTCTTACTAGTTATTACGCGTATTAACGGATTTCGGGTATTTACGGTAATACATACACAACTTGATTTTTTAAAATTATGAACGTACTTTTAAGCAGCTACCATACTTATACATTTTCATATTTATTGATTCTATAAATAATGTTTCTAATGCCTGCATGAAAAAATTATAGATCAAGTAAAAATAATTAATGAAAAAATTAGGATAAAAGGCAGCCATTTCATTAAATTATCCTTATTAATTTCTGTCAATGTATAAAAAGATCCAGCAGAAAAAAATTGTATTTCTTATAGTAGATTTCTTATGCAATTTTAGGACAATAAATCATTCATATTAATATATTTGAAAAGAAATTAACTGTCTCGACCCTTACTTCTTTTTTCTATTAACATATATTAAGTCAATCACAAGTTAGGTCACTTCTTGGTCTAGCCAAAAATAACTACTAAACATCAGGTAGGCATCAAATGAAATGTAACTTCTGTCATTCTGACGATGATATTGATTTATCGAAACAATTGTCAATTTTTTAGAATTTTCAATAACTTTTATTATATTGTGGAATTAACTAGAAACCGTGAGTTTCATTTAAAACACTAATATTTGAAAAGGATTACGGTTTAATTCGGACGATGATCCAGCCCTTCTGCAGCAAATTATCAATGAAAACCCCGTATAAGATACAGAGAAATGGAGAAATATCGAAGAAAGTGTAGCAGAGATCACAGGAAAATTATTTTCTATGAGAACTCTTATCGATCATTTGCATTTATTATTAGAAATTTGGCTACAGAAAGATTCTGATTCTCAAAAGAAGTAAGCGTTTTACTAATTTTGTATTCATTAATAATAAAATTCAACTTGTAGGTCTGGCGTTGAGTAGATTTTCTCAGAGAGGGACCTGCAACTAAAAGAAGTTAGCGATCTTTGCAAAAATGCAGAAATTATTGGAAATTTCAAGAGAAAGAGGCCGATGAGCAAAGAAAAACAAATTGCTGAATTGGGTAAAAAATCGCGGGACCAGTGGTCACTAAAATTATTGTTAGGTAAGGATAACGTTGATAATGAGACAATTATTAAAGTTGCAATCATAGAAAAAGAGGCTCCAAAATTATAGTGATTGTAAGTGAACATTTTAAAAAAATATTATTATACATCATTATTAAATATAATTATTTCAGTGGATGATTTAAGTGATGATAAAGTTACATCTCCTTTAACTAATTCAGAGGCAATGTCTGTACTTTATGTGATGCCCTTGTAAAATTGCGATACAGTCTACTAGTTTACCAACTGAGTCTAATTCAGCGCACTTCGTATACATCTCAATCGCGATACAGACTTCAACTTTACCAACTGAGACATATTTAACTATCGCCCTGTCGTCTGGGCCCCCAAACGGCGATCGGAGCAACTGAGTTTGGAAGCCATCATAGACACGAAGCTCAGCGTTGATCAAGTGTGAAGCCATATTTGATAATAATTAATACTAAACCTTATACAGGGTGTTCCATCTCAGACGAGCCACCTCGTATATTTCGTATCCCATAGTGATTGGAAAAATTTCCCGAAACACGTCGGATGATTTTCTTTAGGGGACATCTTTTGACGTATATTTGAGGCTTGAACAAACAACCTTCAACCCCTCAAAATTGAATAGGGAAGAGGGATTGAGTGATACTTCATTTGTAAGGTCTTGGAAGCCTCTTTACAACGGTGTATGAAAAAAATCACATTCTTAAAAAAAATTAATTGTTTTATCATGCTTACAATCAAAAAAATCACAACAGCGTTTTTAAATCAAATGTCCAAATTATCCTCCAAAAAATGTGGAGATACCAGTTGCTTTAACTATTAATAGAACGAAAGATAGAGGGAAAAAGGGGAGTGGGCCGAAAAAGGATGTCGTGGCTCCGAAATATCAAACAGTGGACAGGGATGAGAATCACGGGAGAATTAATCCATACCACCAGAGACAGAACGAAATGGTCAAAAGTAGTCGCAAACATTCATTAATGAATAGCAGAAGAAGAAGAAGATTTAAATAATCGCATTTATTATCATTTACGCACACCACTCACTTACAAAGCTGGTCATTCTACGGGAATTTGTTTTTCGAAGAAAAAACGCCAGCAAACGAACAGTAACGCTAAACCCCTTCCACTCCAGGATATCCACGTATGGATATTTCGACTAAGTAGTCTGGGTACCAGAATATCCACATGTGGATATTGCGATTAACGGAATTTCATAGCTGCATAAAATAATGGTATCGCATGCTTTTCCGATGTTACATTCTGGTAAGGCATACACGCATTAACCCACTTAAAGTTGTGGTGTGGTGGGACAGCCAATAAAATTGATTTGCCTCATTCGCACTGGTACGAAGTAGGGTGTACCTTTTTATTTTTGTTAGTATGCTATACGTTACAAGTAGTATCTGTTGTGGTGGAGGGAAATATTTTGCCTTCATGTGTTTTGATATTTTTTTATATTACTAAAAATAACTACCTAATTATGGATTGGTCTGATAACGGTAGCGATAGTGAGGATACAGAGTACCAGCCTAGTGATAATTCAAGTATACATGCTACGGATGATAGCTATTCTGCATCAGATGACGATGATGATATAGAAAACATTTGCATGGCCGACTGGAACGTTATAAGTGATCCTTTTTCCGATCAACTTCCAAGACCACCAAAGAATTTTTCATCAGAATACGATTTTCATCCTGCGATAGATTTCGAAGAACTGAAGGATCCGGTTACTTGTTTTGAAAGTTTTGTAAGTCCTCAGATTGTTCAAAAATTATGCGATTGGACAAACAAAAGAGCAGAACTGTACTTCCAGCAAAATAATACTGTTACAGTGTTTGGTCTACAGTGGAAATTGATTGAAAAAGATGAGATATATGTGTTCATAGCTCTCCATTTCCTCACAGGATTAGTAAAATGTCCTCGAATTACGGATTATTGGAGTAGCAGTATACTATGTGCTGGGCCAAAAGTGTATCATAAATCTGTTATGAGCCGAAACAAGTAAGTTTCTAGGTTTTTAGTTTTTTATACCTGTTTTATATGTTTTTTTAGGTACCTTTCCATTTTAAAATTTATTCGTTTTTCGCCACCAGAACATGCTAGACCTCAAGCTCCATTGTAGAGACTAGGAATTTTCATGGCGATGGTAAGAGAAAATTGCATGTTATTGGTTGATCCAGGGCCGGTGTTTGCCTTGACGAACAGTTGATGTTATATAAAGGGAGGCTACATTTCCGGCAATACATCAAATCAAAAAGGAGCAGATTTGGCATAAAAATATTTTCGCTGTGTCCAAGCGCGCCTCATTTGAAGGGATATACTTCTAACTTTTGTTTGTATATCGGCAAAGATATCTATAATGTCTCACATATACCAGGTTCTGAAAATCTTTCTATTTCGGAACGCATTGTAGTTCGCCTGGCCGCACCCCTACTGAACACCGGACGAGAAATTATTTTGGATAACTGGTACACTTCGGTGCGAATTTGTGGATTTCTATTTACCCAGGACACTTTTATGACTGGAACAATCCGAACTAATCGAGGGGTAGGAAAAAAATGACTTTGCGTTTCTTTTATTATAAAGTTTTGAGCTTCATTCAGTTCTGTGACTTGAATGGGACCGGTCATTTTTTCCCATTAGAACTAAAATCCCTAAAAAATAACTCGGCCATCTCGTATAAGCAGATTCTCAGTTTAAAGCCCTTCCTGGACTCAAACTCTATCATGCGTGTTGGAGGGAGGCTACCTTATGCAAATATTGACTACAATCAAAAACACCCTATCCTCCTACCATACAAAAGCAACATCACTTCTTTAATATTACGAAGAGAACACATGCGTTTAGGTCATGGTGGACCTCAAAATGTCTTAGCTAACTGCCGACTAACCTTCTGGCCTCTGAACGGGCTTCGGGAAATCAAACGCATTATATCCAAATATACTATCTGTCAAAGATTTAAAGCTAAAACAGCCCATCAAATAATGGCAGATCTCCCTAGAGACAGAATCAATGTGTCGAGACCTTTTCAGAACGTTGGCATAGACATCGGAGGTCCCTTCTTGATAAAAAACTCATCTCGTCGAAACTCGCCCACTTCAAAGTGTTACCTCTCCCTGTTTATGTGCATGGTGACCAACGCGGTTCACCTCAAGGTTGTCTCCGATCTCTCCACAGAATTGTTCTTATTAGCGTTGAAAAGATTTATCTCCCGAATAGGTTACCCATCCATAATTTACAGTGATAATGGCACGAATTTCGTGGGAGCCAACAATTATCTTTCAGAATTAGAACTGTTCTTTTCTTCTACACCCAACATGGATGAGGTCCATCGCTATCTGGCAAACAATCAGATTCAATGTAAATTCATACCACCCAAAAGTCCAAGTTGGGGTGGGCTCTGGGAAACAGGAATTCGTAGTGCTAAACGTCACCTGTTGTCAAACGACCCATCAGACTTTAATCCATTAACCCCTGGTCACTTCCTCATAGGAACATCATTAACCTCATACCCCGAAAAAAAATGTCCATATGACCATAACGTCAACAGACTTGATTTTTTCCGAAAATGCACTCAAATACAGCAGTCATTCTGGAAAACCTGGTCTAAAGACTATCTAAATCGTCTACAGAACAGGCCCAAATGGATGAAACCTCAGCAAAACTTGGTTATCAATGACATGGTCCTTGTAAAGGACGAAAACGACCCCCTCTCCAATGGCCCTTGGCTAGAATAATCGCCACCATCCCTGGCAAAGATGGCCATGTTAGAGCCGTACAATTAAAAACCCAATACGGACATTATGTTCGCCCTATCACAAAATTGATTCCGCTTCCTGTGACAGAGCAATAAGGCGGGTAGATGGTGGAGACGACGATAATTTGCGCACACGGTACATATCATAGGCACTAGGATTGGATAGTGGATGTATCGTTAAATTTTTATGTTTTTATAAAACGCTCAGCAGCAAGCAGCTATAATTTGTTTATTTGTTATCGGTGATACTTCACCTGGTCCTTCGATGTCCTGATTCATGTAATAATTCTATTTCAGTTTACGTTTATTTGATAGTAATTTGTTTTTCCCTCTTGAGGAGGTGGCAGTATGGTGAAATTACTTTTCACCAGAATATTTGATATTATTTAAATTCGGAGAATTACTCTCTCAGAGCCATCTCTGGTAGACTAGGAGTACCTACATACCAGGTACTATGCGCCTACCCTGTCAATGGATGGTGCGAAAGTAGAAAAGCTTTCAAGTTGCACGAGCCTGCCGCAAGGTAAAACACAGGGAGTCAGCTTTTGTAGTCCAACGAAGTGAAGCCTCTCTCTGTCTGTTTTCCCTAGCTTCAGCACGAGGTACCTAAAAATGGCTTATATGTATGCCATAAAATAGTTTCAATCTTATAAAAATAATCTCTGATAGTGAGTCAGTAGCTAAATTAATCAATTGAATATTGAATAGTGAATATTCTATACAGTGAATATAAATTTAATAAATAATTGTGAAAACATTAACCTAGTGTCCTGTATTAATTGAAAACTGAATGTGAAATATAACAGAAAAAGTACACCGGCACTTTCATTTAACTCGCCTTAAGAGATTCGTAGGAGATTGAACCACGACCCAGGAAGGAAGAATACAGCATACAGCGAAGGACTTTCTGAGTAAGGTAGTATGATTTTATCGTTATGCCTAAGAGTGATGATGTTTGAATGGCGGCCATCAGCCTTAACCGATGCCAACGCCGTTAGATCCAAGCTGTTTAAATTCTATGCTTAGATATATCTCATAAAAGTAAAAACTAAATAAGTTGTAGTGATAGCGTAAACTCTTGCGTATATAATCGATATGTTTTTCTGAGCTTATTTTTCATCATAATACTATATATTCAGATTAAATTCATAACGTTCAAATAAACAAAAGACTCAATCGAGAAGAACAAACTCGAATAAACAAACCAGTTATGTTGCAGTGTATTGAAATCACTGACAACAACTATCAATCAGCTTGCCCACAGAACGTTATCAAAATAAATCCGTAACCATACAAAAACATGTAAGTTCTCGTTGAATTGCCGAATGTCAGTGGAAAGGAAACTTAGATTACCTTACGTAGTTTTATCGATTCTTTAAAAAAGTTTTCAAGTTCACTAGAAAGTCTAGGTGAATCAGTAAAACACTCTGTTGTTTTATTTTCCTTCCACTGTCCATTTATGGTGTATTTTAACGCACTCAAAATCGTTCATTAATGACCCCTATTAATCAACGATTTTATTATATATAACCCAGACACGACAAAAAATGTAGGCAACTGTTTACCTTAATATTTCTTTCAATTAATTTCGAATGTACTGGTTCGATTGAGTGGATTGTATATTTATCATGTGATAAAACTGTCTAAAATCTAACGTAACTTTTTATTTCAATTCAATTGACTTACATAATGACAACTCATTGTGGCATACAAATAAACAACCAAGAAGACTTGAATATAAATTTGTTAAAATGCTATACAGCTAATAATCACTTATGAACTCCTTCCTTTAATTTCAGTTATTGTGTAATTTCGAATATCAAGGTAAAAGCATCATATTCTGACGTATGCTGAATCGAGCTCTAATCCCGTCTTATTTCTTAGGGCAAACTTTGTCAGTTAATTTCTTTGAACTGACAACGAATATTTAAATGCGATCAAAACTTTATCCGTTACAGAATTCATTAGATTGCACAACAGCGCCAAAGTGGTGTTGTACGCAATCCATGCTTGGATCTAGTATGCATTTTAGTATCGACTAGGTCAGTCCAAGAGTCAGAGGTAAAACGTTTGCATTTTGGTAAGTACTTACTTAGATTGAACCAGTAATTATAAATATTTCGAAAATCAAGCTGGTTGCACTTTTCTTTTATGTTGAACAAAGGGATTTGAAAATAGATTTTCAATGATTTTGGTTTATTATTTTGACACAAACTTATACAACTAAATATGTTTTAAAAAATACGTCGGAATAAGGGCCCATTTTTGTATCCAAAGCTAATGTCGTCGTAATACGTCGAAATAAGGATTTTGTACTATTTTATTCAAATTAAATTCTAAAACCTATATGAACTGCAATCAGGAAAAAAATATTTGTAAATTGTAAATTAGGCGTTAGTATATGCTAGGACCAAAATATGTCTGTTCGGAACACGTTCGAAATATTATTTTATTCAAATTAGATAGGCCGGGCCTGTCCGTCTTTACGTACACTTTCCGTTCGATGTCTGTAGATGTGAATACTCATATATATTCTATATGTAACAATATCTTTTGGGTTTTTGCTGGTACGTGCTGGACACGCCTGGTAGATGTGAATGGTACTCATAGTCGTTCTCTGGCGGGTCGCCAAAACCTATTCAGCGACGAATACACATTGTATATTTCATAGACGGCGCATCGCTAAATGTTACATGCGCATTGAAATGATTTTCAGCGAATCGCCGAATACACTAAAAAGATGCTCCAGCGCCTCGTCAGTGTTAAAATTGTAGGTTAAAACGTACAAACTGGAAAACGATTTACATGCATTACGTGCTATTAATGAAGATTTTGATGTTCTGAAGGACATATATAATCGAAAACCGAAAAGATATGAACGAGATACAGCCAATCGTCTTGAATTCTATAGGGATCGAGACGGAACTATAGAGGCATCACTTATGTCGAAAGTAGAGCGCCCTGGTGTTAAAAAAGAAAAACATTGTGAAGTAAACAGTGAAATGAATAACCTGAAAAATGCAAAAAATTATTAAATTCGGTTTTTTACCAATAAAAAATGATCGTATTAGAGGTCAAAACTATAAGAAAGGCAAACAACTATTTGAATCGGGTCATGTTTTAAATGTAACTGAAACGGAAGATGTGAATAAACTATCAGTGATAACCTGCACAGTCGTTGCCCAAACCAGTGTTTCTAATGTTTACAGTGTGACAATTATTGTAAGTATTAAACATAATTTTTATAAATTAACTGTATGATATTGAAAATAGTAGAAATCTGTTAGTAGTTAAGCCTTTTGAAAAGTATTTTAAACTTTGACACAATAATAACTTTAAAAATAAAAGATAAGAATATTTGAAAATTTCAAAGTACAAGTATTATTTTATAATTTCTAATCGCTTGAAATAAAAGAAAATTTGATTATTATTTTCAATATAAATCAAATTTTTGAAGTTCCTATCTGTTAATAAATTTAAATTTTTATTATTAGTTGGGTAATAATCGAAACATAACCAGTGCCTAATGTACCTGTAAAGCCGGCCTTTCTGAAAAATGTAAACATGTATGTGCTGCAATACATTATATTAATGCTCCGGAATCTGCAGCCAGTAAAACAAGCCATTTGCAAGGATAGGGAAAACCCTCACATCGCCAACTGTTAGGGTACGATAAAGGTGCAAGAATGGCGGATTTATTCCCACCTCTTCCTTTATGTAGTAAAGCTAGTAATCTTCAGCCATATAATGTATCAACTAAAAATTTAGAAGAGTTAGCTTCATCTCCTTCATTTACAATGCTTAAACTTGAAGAAAGGAATGAAGTGGACATCATAGCTGCAGAATCTTTAGTTGAAATAAGGCGGATAACAGAGAAAAAAAATTAGAACAGAGAGCCAAACAAGTAATTTTAGAATTTTTCAACCTCCAATTAGTAAATAATTTACATGGTTTAGATTATGATATATTAAAACAATTGTATACTTTTTACCAAAACAAGGTATGCTGTGATATTAATGAAACATTATTGATAGGTATTGAAACAATTAGTCAGTCTAAAAATGCGGAGTGGTATCAAAGAAGAAAACTTCGCATTACTGCAAGTAATGCACATAAACTAGAAGGAAATCCTTTTGATGTTAATAAAGTTATTACTGAGTTAATAAATCCTGGATTAATTGAGACTTCAGCAATGTCTTATGGGAAAAAAATGAAGAAAGAGCACTGGAAGAATACAAAAAATTAATGAAGTCCGATTGGGAGGTAGTAAAAGTAGGCCTAATCATCTTCTCTCTCCTTTTTTTTAGCTTCATAATTTTGCATTTTGTGCTTATTTAGGGATCAAAACGAATAGGTTAAAAAAGACATTTGTTAATTTTATTTTAAAAACTAGGTTTAGTTTTTTATGTGTTGGAGCATAAGCTTCCAATCTGTTATATACTCCTTCCTTTCCAGTAATTTTCATTTAATTTTTTCTCTTTTTTTTCTCCGCAGCTCTAAGTAGCACCTAGAGTACATCACTAGAACATAGAGCAACAGGGAACCAGCCGGAATGGAAAATTAAGCACCACTTCTCCATTTACTAGGACCTAGCTCAGCTGAATCAAGTAAGTCCTTTGTCTCATTCTCAATTCTTACAAATCTGGAATTGGAGATTTTTATTGTATCACTGTGTATTTGTCTTGTATTTTGGATATATAGTCAATGTGAATTATCTTATTGATTTATGAATAAATATAATTTGCTGAAACATTTATGCCCAGTTGCACCAACCCACCGTAAAAACAGTGGATACAATAACCGTTGATCGACCGATTAATCGATGATTCTCCGATATTTCATAATACCAGTTGCACCAGAAAAAATTACAGTTGGTATTTGAACCGACCGTTTATTATAACATGAAGTGAGTGTTTAAACTATAACCCTACTTTATACGTATTGTCAATGACATATAAAAATGGAAACTAATCAGCATTTCACCCAATTAGAAAGAGATTGTGCCATTGATATTATTTTACGATATAAAGGTATAATAGAAAATAAGAAGACTGATGGAGTAACAAACAAACAAAAACTTGAGGCATGGGATAATATTGCAAAAGAATATAATTCTTGTAATATCAACGTGCCTCGGTCTGGTAAGCAATTGAAAAATTTATATGAAAATACCAAGAGAAAACTTAAGAAACAAATTTCTAATGAAAAGGTATGTATATACATATTTTTTTAAGTGAGTGTACTATCTAATAACTTATTTTTATAGGTGGAAAGATATAAAACCGGTCCTGGGCCCAGATTGGTTTTGCAGCCGAGCCAAGAAAAAATTTTGTCTGGTATAAAAGGACAAATTACCCCGTTACCAAATATCTACCATTCTAATAAAAATTATTGTAAAGGCAAGTAGAGATACACTGATGAATTCAAAAACTGGTTATTGATATACATATTTATTTTAGGTACCGAAACGATTTCGGAAAAATTAGAAGATTTGGAATTAAACTTACAAATTAACCAAATCGAGTCTATAAGTGTTAATGAAGGGTTACATGATGGTATGTATACCTACAATTATAATTATATGATATAACATGTTGTAATGATAATTGTAATATTTTAGAAACTGAACAGATACAAAATTTAGATGAAGTTGAAATGATTTTCACTGATGGAAATGTTAATGAAATTAAAGGTATGTTTATATAATATATATTTATTATTAATTATGTACACTTTTACATTATAATTTTGCAGAATGTCACGAAACACCTGTAAAGTCCACTAAAAAACGTACATTAGCTGATGTTTACGAAGAAGTGGTGAGTGTTACATCCGAGAAGAAAAAAAAATTGCAATCTAAAGAAGCATATTCATGTGTTAACAATCAACACAAGCAACAAATTTATACAATGGAAAAAAATTTAAAAAATCAGGAATTTGCACATAACGAAATGGCAAATGCACTAAAAATAAAAATATTAACTTATGAAGAAAAACTAAAGGAAATGGAATCCAAGAAAGCAGAAATAGAATTTAAGTAGGCAGAAATAGAGTTAAAGAAGGCAGAAATAGAATTAAGAGAAAAAGAAATTGAATTTAAAAATAATTATGGTTGTTAATTTACTTCTATTGTAATTCATTTATGTATTATTATATGAATTAATATTATTATTTATAAGTAAACTATATTTTTTACCAATTCGAATTTCAAAATAAAGTGTTAATCAAATGAGTTCGTAATGCATTCCCATTTCGTTCCAATTCAGCATCTTGATGTTCAACTTCAATTTGATTTTCAATATGTTGATCCCAATCAATTTCAAAAATGTCATCGTTCTCTATTGCTAAATTATGTAATACAGCTGTGCTAACGATTACCCTTAATACATTTTCAACCTTTATTTGCATTCCCACAGACAAAACAGGAAACCGTCTTTTCCAAATTCCAAACAATCTTTCAATACCATTTCTAGTATTGATATGTGCGTTTTGATAATTATTTTGGGATTGTGTTTGTGGGTTACTCAGTGGTGTCATTAAGTGGTTTGTGCACATGTACCCTCCATCGCCTATCAAATAACTGTTGGGAAATTCATTATTAAGAAATCGAGCACGAATTAAACTATCGTTATAAATAGTACTATCGTGTACAGATCCCGGATAACTTGCTACTATGTCTCGAATCTTCAATTTCATATCACCAATCACTTGCACATTGATGGAAAACCAGCCTTTACGATTTCTATAAACCTCTGCATTCTCACCACCAGGCGACAAAATCTTAATATGGGTGCAGTCAATTGCTCCGATAACACCAGGAAATCTAGCAACGTTATAAAATTGCTGTTTCACCACACCAATTTCTTTATTTGTTTTAGGCATTCGAATGAAACGATCACTTAATAAAGCTATGTAGTGCCCTACTCGATGCACTATTCTACACACGGTACTTTTATGTATGTTAATATGATCACCGAGCACTTGTTGAAATGAACCTGTGGCGTAGTATCTTAACGTTATTAATAATTGATTCATAGGAGTCACTTCATTATTCTTTTGGGAACGTAATAAATCGTCTCCAATCGTTTGCAATAGCTGGTTAACTGTTTCTTTACAAAAACGATATCTTGCTTTAAATTGTTGGTTGTTGAATAAATGAAATGGATCACGCCTTGGTCTTACTTGTCTTATTTCTGGAAGAAGTTCCATTATGCGGTCGAGCTCTTCATCAGATGAAGAAGAGGAAGACGTATCCATATCTATTACTGTGTCATGTCTAAGTAATATCTATCTAATCGTAATGTAATATGATTCATGAATAATATTAAAAATATTGACAAATCACTGTAAACTTCATAACAACAAACAAATGTCATTGGTATAGTGAGGTTATTACTCTAAATAACGGTCCGTATTTGCAATTATCGCCCGAAAACAGTCGTTTAATTCTGTCCGTAAAATCAATCGATTAACGGACAGCTTTTGGATGGTGCAACACGAAAGCTACGATTTACGGTCGATCGGCCGATTCAACGGACTGTTTTTTAGCTGGTGCAACCGGCTATTAGTATATGATTTTCAGCAATTTTTATTAACTTGGACCATCGCGTTATGGTAACTTTCAGTAATTTGTTTTATTAAGTTAAAGTAAATATATTATATATTATAAGGTTTTCCAGTTTTTTACCTTGATTGTTTAAATTTATTTTCGCTTATAAAACTGGTGGCATCCAATTTAAAATCAATTGTTCACTCCATCCCAGTATAAGCTATAAGAATACTTCAACTAATGCCGAATACCACTACCTGAGGAAGAGTCTCATGTTGGGATAGGTAAGGTAACTGGGACACCTTTGTTTAGAATTAAAGTTTATAGTTTTATATTAACAAGAATAATTTTTTTTATTTCAACAAAAAAGTTGCAACAACCATAGTAGGTTATTAGCTACAATACAGTAGGTAATTACACTGAAATAAATACCTTAATTAACTTAATATTAATATTAATTTATGATAATGATTGTACTATCCTGTCTTCAAATGTGTGATCTTTCGTCTGTGATCGCTTTCGAGTGTAGACGAGCTTCAAGCAGTTAGTGCTACGAAATATAAAAGTGTTTATATTCTATTTATGAAAATCAGTATTTTTTAACACTACCGAGAGAACTATTGGATTGCAACGCGTATCCAAAAAATTATACAGTAATAAGAAGAAAACCCACGAGGTATGGGGCCGCAAGCCTCCTGAGCCAAGTAATTCCAAGGAGATGGGACTTAAAACTTCAATATACCACAACAAATTTGGAGAAAAACGACGCATAACGGTGAAGGGAAAACCACAAACACCAACTATCCCTAAAATCCAACAGAAGAGCGAGATGAGCTCAAATAAAAAGATAAAAACTAGTGCATCCACCAGCAATAACATGGAGCACGAGGAAATACACGAGAGCATTCCCCTCAAGAACAAATTCGGAGTGCTCACTGAAGAAAATCCGAAACAAGAAGGAGCCAAACCCCTTGAAAAGAGAGAGAGAGAGACTCATACCACCCCTAGTGCTAATTGGAAAAATCTCGAGATATGATGAAATAATTCAGGAAATAACAAAAATTATAGGATCGAGGGAGTTCCGATTAACAATCAATAGAAACAAGCAGGAAACAAAAATCAATGTGAAAACACAAGAGCATTACAACAAAATCAAACAGGAACTCATATCATCACAAAGTGAGTTCTACTCGTATACGAAAAGAGAGGATGTCCTGAAGAAGATAGTTATGAAGGCAGCCGCAGGTCTAAACACGGAAGCGATGGTACAAGAGTTCAAAGAAAAACACAAAATCGAAGTAGAAAAAATAATAGAACTCAAATCTAGGAAGAGCAACTACGAGAGCCACAGCTACCTAGTCCACTTAAGAAAGGAAGTCAGCCTCAAGGAAATAAAAGCAGTACGAGGCATCCAGAACATTAGTATTAAATGGGAGCAGTATGCAAAGAAAAACACTATATCGCAGTGCTTCAGATGCCAGAGGTTCGGGCTTTCACAGGCCAACTGCAATGCACAATCAAATTGCGTCAAATGCGGGCTCCAACATGAGACCAGAACCTGCCAGAAAAGCCCTGAAACTGCACTTCTCTGTGTGAACTGTGGATGCCAACACACTGCAAACTACACACAATGCATCAAGTACATAGAACATCTAGACAAAGTAGAACAGCAGAAGGAGAGACGCTACAAACCCAGACAAACCCAACAAACGACAAGAACTTTCACAAGCAACAATAGACAAGAAAACTTCAGCTACGCCCAAGCCACTGCTGGACAAACCAACACACCAGAAAAGACAACAGGAATAACAGAAAAAGCAACGGAACTCGCAGAGCTCATGAACGAGATCAATCAAATCTGTAACGTCGATAAGATGATTAAAATTCTAAAACAACTCAAGCAAGAACTACTGGAGGCCAACAACTTCCTAGAAAAAGCACAAATTTTCATGAAGTTCGAGGAAATTTTCAATGGCCCATAAGCAGATAACAAGAAACCTTAAAATCATACAATGGAATGCCAACGGCATAAGAAAAAAGATACATCAACTGAGGGAACTCGCAGGAAGGAGACCCGGATGTGATAATAATAACGGAAACAAAATGTAAGGGCAATACCGCACCACCTTACATAACTAACTACACACTTACATTCAAAAATAATACCGATAAATCAGAAGACGGAGTGGCAATATATGCAAAAACAACAATAGAACAAAACACAAGGAAATTAGTAACAATAGGAGTAAAAATCGGAAATCTGAACATATACGCAGCCTACCGGAAACCAGCAGAAAACACAGCAGACGCAATAGATGAAAATGAACTAATAAACATCTTGGAAAGTAATTAAAAAGTAATACTAGCCGGAGACCTGAATGCATGGCACACGGACTGGGGAGTGAACAGCAATAGTGATAGTATTGGGAATAAAATACGCAAAATTATAGAAGATAACGGATACCAAATCTACGTCCCAGACGATGCAACCCGAATAAGTTACAGACTGGACCAGGCGAATTCAACAGTTGACCTATGCATAACAAAAAACGTCACGCTGAAAAATACAAAAACCCTAGAAGAACTCAACTCAGACCACAAACCCATCGAGACAGAGACCACAAACAAAATAAAATACATAGACATCCCAGAAAGAGACATAAACGACTATAAAAACGCCAACTGGAAAGAACTCAGAAATCAAATAAACCAAAACATCACAATCAACAGGGAAATAAACACCGAAGAAAAAATAGAACAAGAAATGAAACAACTAACAAAAACAATACAAAAAGCCTGCAAAGATAATATTCCAATTATGAGATACAACACAAGAGGAGTCCAAGTAAATAACGAAACATGACAATTGATAACGGAGAAAAACCGACTAAGACGACAGTTCCAAAGAAACCCGACGATACAAACACGAAAAGAAATTAACAACCTTAATACTGAAATTAATACAAGACTAGAATCAATAGAACTGGACCAATGGCACGCGAGAATAAGAAAAGCAAACGAAAATAAAACCAATGTCTGGAAAATGATAAAGGCGAGGAAAAATAAACAAAAACAATAACGAAATACCGCCACTAATCATGGGCGACATACTAATTCAAGAACCTAAAGAGAAACTAAATGCCATAGCGGAACAGATAAGAAGATATCACGTACTGACGAGAGACAAATCAGACGAAGAGACGATAACACTAGTTCGAACAAAATACGAAAAAATAATACAGGAAGAAAACACAGACGAAATACACACAAACCCTCAAGAAATGAAGAAAATAATACAAAAAATGAAAAACAAAGCCCCGGGAGAAGACTAAATTCAGGCAATCATATTGAAAAATCTACCAAAGAAGGCAATAGTCCAAATATACTACACAATAGAAGCAACCCTAAATCTGAAATACTTCCCAAAAACTTGGAAAAACGCCCAGACAATACCAATACGAAAACCAAACAAAAATGCAAATAGACCAAACAGCTACCGACCTATAGCACTACTGAACACTATGGGGAAAATATGGGAAATAATAATATTAAAGAGACTGAACAAACACCTGTACGAGAACGGAAGTATAATCCCAGAGCAGTTTGGATTTAAGAAAAATCATACCACTGAACTACAACTGACGAGAATTACAAACTTTGCAGAGACAGAGGTAAAGAAAAAGAGGAAAACAGGAATGGCACCAATAGTAGAGGGTTTTATTCTATCGATAGTAGGAGTAGATGTGCTTGTTGTGGCGCTATTAGTTGATAATGTAGTAGGTGTGGGAGTTGTGTCAGTCTGTTGTTGACTTAAATTAGCTAAGAAAGAAACTGGGCAGTGTGCTGCAATATGTCCTGTCTGGTGACATTTGAAACAAGTCAATCCATCTTATGCTATAAAAACTCTGTATGATGTATTATAGATAAATATAGAATCAGGTATTTTCATATTGTCAGGCGTAACGAAGATTTGTCTTCTAAGACAAAAGATGTGACCAAATTCCGGAAGAGCTGTGCTAATTCTGAGTACTGACGTAGGTGGAATTGGATTTAGACCTATATTTTGTAATTGATTTATTAAAAGTTCATTCAGTATGGTAGGGCATACATTCGATAGTATAAGTCTTTCCGCTGGTGTAAGAAGTTTTCCGGCTTTAAGTATTTCACCATTTACCGTTATTTCTCCACTATCATCATCATCATTTTTGTCAGCTAAATATAAGCAGATTAAACTACACTGTGTTTTCACTAGAAAATTGATAAAATATAAGAGTAAGATTAAGACAACTTATTATATTATTTGCCAGAGTGGGATTCAAGAATAATAATAATTATTCTCATACTTTTATAAACAATAAATATTTTCATATTTTAACTGTTAATTATTACTTGCAAATCATTAACAAATATGCTATGAAATTAACAATAAAAAAACATTAATTTGTGTTTTTGATACAGTTTTTCTAAATATTTTTTCTCAATGCAAAAGTTAACAGATATATGACAATTGTTTAGTTTTATTGGAATCATACTGTTAATTATTACTTGAAAAGCATTAACAAAAATGTGATGAAAAATAATTTTATGAAATGTGTTATAATTTTAATATAAAGATAAGTATTTTTGTTACATTCCAAATGAAATTATTATATGTAAATTGGAAAAATTTACACAATAAAAAACATTCAATTGTGTTATTGATACAGTTTATCAAAATATTTTTTTTCGATGCAAAAGTTAACAGATATATGACAATTGTTTAGTTTTATTGGAATCAAACTGTTAATGATTACTTGCAAAGCATTAACAAATAGTGATAAATAATTTTATGAAATGTTGAATAATTTTAAGATAAAGATAAAGTTTTTTGACATTATTATATGTATATTGGAAAAATTAACATTAACAAACATTCATTTGTGTTATTGGTACAGTTTTTCTAAATATTTTTTTCGATGCAAAAGTTAACAGATACATGACAATTGTTTAGTTTTATTGGAATCATACTGTTAATTATTACTTGCAAAGCATTTACAAAAATGTGATCAAAAATAATTTTATGAAATGTTAAATAATTTTAATATAAAGATAGTAGTTTTTTTACATTGCGAATGAAATTATTATATGTAAATTGGAAAAATGTACACAATAAAAAACATTCAATTGTGTTATTGATACAGTTTATCAAAATATTTTTTTTTCAATGCAAAAGTTAACAGATATATGACAATTGTTTAGTTTTGTTGGAATCAAACTGTTAATTATTACTTGCAAAGCATTAACAAAAATGAGATAAAAAATAATTTTATGAAATATTAAATAATTTTAAGATAAAGATAAGTATTTTTGTTACATTGCAACTGAAATTATTATATGTATATTGGAAAAGTTTACAAAATGAAATTTACAATAAAAAACATTAATTTGTGTTATTGATACAGTTTTTCTAAATATTTTTTTTCGATGCCAAAGTTAACAGATATATGACAATTGTTTAGTTTTATTGGGAAAATAAATTATTACTCAAGAAACATATGTTTGCTAACTTTATCATATTTTCTCATTGATTTGTACAGCTACTAGATTATTGTTTTAATATTGGTTTTGCAATGTTTATCAAGCTGCATACCACAAATACAATTTCATCAATGTGAGGAAGTAAAGATACGGGAATCTTTGAAAACATTTTAAAATCTTTGATTCTTTGATTGACTCGTTCAATGTGTATTCTCATAGAAGCTATATTATACGTTTCTTCCACCTCTTCTGGTGTAAATTGTGTGTCATGGCAAAATGGGGGCATAATGAAAACCGCATTTTTCTTTTCCACTGATGTTTTTATCTGGGGGAAGCCTTTATCTGCAAGAACAACATCACCAGGTTCTATTAAATCAATTAGGCCACAATCATTCGTAATAAAACTATCACTAGAGCGACCACCATAGCATTTAGATACAAAGCTTATAAATCCATTCGGAGTGCATCCAACTAAAAATTTTACTGTATGATGATTTTTATATTCAGAGTACATTAAAACTCTTTGTTTGACTTCTGGTGGCAATTCTGTATTCACTTCAGTGCCCGCGAAGATAGTTTTATTCCGTGGACTACCGTGATAGGTAATTATTGTTCTACTGCTCCTTACCGCATAATTACAAAACTGCTTATACCGCTTCCGCTGTTATTAACAAATTGCATTTGCTTGCTTACACCTGTTTTATTGTGTCATTGCTCACATTCCTTAATACCGGCAAATTTCGCATGGTGCATAATAACGTAAGGCTTGAACACATTTGCTTACTGTTGATATAGTGAATTGATTCGATACCGCTTGATCAGAAATTGTTGAATACTAATCTGTATGTGTATATATTAAGTAAGACTTGTAATATACAAATAAATACGATCAGTGTTTTCTTAATATCCCGTAGCATCACCGTCTGAGGTTTATAGGTTTTGTAGGTGTGTTTAACTCAACGAGGCCCCTGGAATTTTCCGTAACCTCCATCTGAGGCTACCTGGAACTCTTGACACCGAGGGTCAAGGGGCCGTGGAGTAAACCACGTAAAATAATCTGGCGCCCGAGCATTTGTTTCAAAAGAACTTTGCATCGAGGGTGTCCAAAGTGACGCGTCAGTCGCTGAGAACCTGTGTGAGAGGTGAAGAAGAAGCAAGCGGCAGAAAAGCGCGTCACAATGCTCTAGTTTTTAAGTTTGTGCCTTTCCAAGGCCGATGGGTTTAAGCTTTGGGTTGTTTCCTTTCTAAAAGTGCCTGTAAAAGCGAACCTTTGCACAAACTTATTCTAGAGTGTATCATATTGATGGAAAACAGTGAAATTTGTATAGATGCTGTTGTTATGGACGGTGCATCATGGAATCGGGGGGTGTGGAAAATATTTGGAGTGAATGAAAATAACATAAGCTGTGAACATCCTTACAATAGTTCACGACGTTTATGGATATCAGATTTCAACCATTTACTGAAATGTTTCCGCACCTCTACTTTGGATGAGAAGCTGACCGAGTTCATGGTAACATTGAAAAATAATTTTATTTATTAAAATCCTAAATAATTTTATTATTTTAAACTATAAATTTTTTAGACACCTTACGGAATAGTAGAAAAAGAACATTGGGAAGCTCTTCTAGAGGTAGAAAACTACCGTCAACCGAATATGAAAATCGCGTATAAATTAACGCCTGCACATTTGAAACCGAAAGGCTTTCAAGTAATGAATGTACCTCTCGCAACTGAAGTATGTATACTCTAATTTGTTAATTTTCTTTCATTGATAAAATAAGGCGATTAATATTCAGTCGAAGTCTATAACACTATTCTCGTTCCCTCTATTCCAATTTTTTTATTATTTAAATTCTAGGTTTTTGATCATGATGTATCTGATGGCTAATTACCAACCAATGTGTTATAAATTGAAAGACTCAACTCCGACCCAAAAAATCATAGATCTTGTTTTCAATTTAATCCAAGCTATGACTTCTCGCATATCTAGAGATGCCTTGTATGTGGAAGGAGACTGTCGTAAAAAACAGGTAGGAATACTTATTTAATAAAATACAATAATTCAAAATTCAAAATAAAAAAACTGTCAGGTACTCAATACTTAACCCTCAACTGGTATGGTGGGTCAATATTGACCCAACGAAATTTTGTGTGATAATTTAAGAGATATTACAACTGGCGGACGACACTGGCCCGCTACGAATTCTCCTAGTTTGTGGCGTACTATCAGTTGGCATCTGACCTTTGTGAGTGCAGGTGGTCGTTTGGCAGTAAATCAAGCAACCGGGTCAAATCTGACCCAACATACCTTTGGTGATACTATTTTTGAGTTAGAAAATGAACCGTAATAGAACCCTTACGCAGTTTGAACTTGAACAAGAGGCTTTAAACGCACATATTAGTGACTATTCATCTAGAGAGAGTGAGTTTAGCGAACATGATAGCGAGTCAGAATTAGAGGAATCAGAACATGAGCGAGATGATAATGAAAATGTGCAAGAACAACCAGATTCTGATGAAAGTGGTGGAAATGAAGAATTACAGGCAGAAAGAAAAGAGTATTTTTTTAAAAAGAATAAATACAAGTGGTCAAAAACACCTCCAGCAGCAAGTAAAACTCGAGCAGAAAATACAATCAGAACACGCATACCTGCTATCATAGGTGATGCAGGAATAAGCCAACGAAACCAGTAGAATCATGGAACTTGATTTTTGAGGATAATATATTAGATATTATTATAGAACATACAAATGAAAGAATTACTGATTTGACAGTTTCTTATGGTGATAGTGCTTTAGACGGTCAATTCACAAACCACGTAGAAAAACCTGAAATGAAAGCATTTATTGGTTTGCTTTTGCTGTCTGGTGCTTTCAAATCAAATAATGAAGATGTCAATTCATTATGGGCTACAGATCTAACGGGTCGTGACATTTTTTGCGCCACTATGACACTGAAACGTTTTTATTTCTTATGCGCTGCATTGCGCTTTGATAATAGTGCCACAAGAAACGAACGAATTCAGAATGGAGATAAACTTGCCGCCATTTCCGAAATATTTAACCTTATGATTGTCAGCTCTCAATTAAATTACGCTTGTGGTCAATTGATGACTATTGATGAAATTCTGGTAGGCTTTAGGGGAAGATTTCGATATAAAATGTATATGCCTAATAAGCCTAACAAATATGGTATAAAAATAATGTGTTTGTGTGATGCTAAGACACATTATTTATTGAATGCGTTTATATATGCTGGTAAAGATGAATCCCCTAATCCGAGAAAACTATCAGTTCCGACACTCAACGTTTTACAACTTGTTCAGCCTATTGTAAAGAGCAATCGAAACATCACTGCTGACAATTGGTTTTCATCAATTGAACTGACGAATGAATTAAAAAAATGTGGTCTAACATATACAGGAACTTTGCGAAAAATAAAAAAGAGATTCCCCATGAATTTTTGCCCAATAAAGACCGCCCTGCTTTGTCAACAATTTTTGGATTTACAAGGGATCTAGCACTCCTATAATATGTGCCTAAAACACGCAAAGCTGTAATAATGTTCTCTTCACTACACTATACAGCAACAATAGAAGATAATGAAAAAAAACTTCCAGAAATTATTTGTTTCTATAACTCAACTAAGGGAGGGGTTGACAGCTTAGACCAAAAGTGCGCCTGTTATAATGTAGGTCGTTGAAGTAGACGTTGGCCATTGACAATATTTTATGCAATGGTAAATATTATGGGTGTCAATTCTCACATTATATATAACAGTACTGTAGATACTAATAAGGTAATGGACAGACGACAATATATTATTTCTGGTGGGAGAGAGCTTATCAAGGATCATCTCCAAATGAGAGCTGAAATAAGAAATATTCCAATTGAACTTCGAGGTATGATAAGGTGTTTTATTGGATCACCCCCAGAAGAACCCAGACCCGATAATCCCCATGACAACAAAAGACGGCGATGTTACATGTGTTCTAACGACAACAAACATCCAAAAAAATGTTCAATGTGTGGCCCATAGCATTGATGTCGTGAAATGTTTGCAGTGTGCGAGAGATTAAGCAATGAAATAATTTGAACATACAAATACCCCAGACTTTTTTACTAAAATTCCTTTTTTTATGTTTTTTCTTATTAGATATAGTTTAAATGAGTTTAAATAAAGATCAACCAGTTTGAACGGAGTTTTTTTTAATTTTTATCATTATTTTCTTAATTCTTACAAAAACCTTAAAAAACACACGATGTTTGCTTTTACACCATAATAATAGGATAATATTTTTTTAGTGATTTTTCTTATTTTATATATTGTACTGGAGGTCTAAGTAATAGAGTAAACTAATAGAAGAAACATGTTTTGTTAATTTATTTAACCTTTCGGAACTCGCGCGCGGACTCTCGCTCCGCAGCTCAACTTATCCTAGGTTAATTCTAAAATTCGTAACTCGAGGAGCTTGCTCCGCTTAGAATCTTCCTTCAACGCTGCACTGGCTAAGCAGTAGTGCACAAGTCGTTGATTAGTGGAGCTGGTTGAAAAATATTTAGGTCTGCGGACTGTGAGTCCGCATGCGACTGTTAGTGATAAATTTCTTCTCGGATTTTTTTTAAAGAAAAGTATGTTTTTATGTGGTTTTTTATTTTATTTATAAAATAAAAAAGTCTAATAAAATAAATGAAGGGATAAGCTAATTTTTACGTCTTTTTAGGATGGCCTACTCTTGGGAAAAGGAACAGGCACGCCTGAACCAGTTGATGATTGACTGCCTGGAAGAAAGCGATAACGAGTTTGATGTACAATTTGATGATCAGGAGGAATTTGGAGAAGAAGACCATGTTAAGGAGCAAGACCTTCACACAGACACTGAACAAGAGATATCGGACGTGGAAGAACCAGAAAATTTGGAAACGCCATGGGAAGGGCAGCCTATGTTTGTTGGTAAAGACGGCGTTACGCATTGGGCAAAGCATGTCCCTAAACAAAATGTAAAAACTAGAGCGCAAAATCTAATCAAGCACCTCCCAGGAGTGAAAGGTACCGCCAGGGGTTTGAAAAGAGAGATTGACATTTGGAAATATTTTTTTACCGATGACATTTTAAATTCCATTGTTTATTATACAAATAAACATATTCAGTTGGTTAGACCAAACTATCAGCGGGAAAGGGATGCTAGAGATACGGATATCGTGGAGATTCGAGCATTGATTGGTCTATTGTATTTAGCAGGAGTGTTGAAGTCAATTCGTCTACATACAGAAGAGCTGTGGGCTAAAAATGCTACTGGGGTAGAATTATTCAGGTTGACAATGTCTGAGAAAAGATTTCTATTCCTTTTAGTAAACCTGCGATTTGACGATTTAGAAACTAGAAACGACAGGACACAATTTGACAAGTTAGCCCCAATTAGGGAAGTTTTTGACGCTGTGGTGAACAACTATAAAACTGCTTATACGCCATTCGAATTTGTAACCATTGACGAAAAGTTAGAAGGGTTTCGGGGACGCTGTTCATTTAGACAGTACATCCCTAGTAAACCCAACAAGTACGGGATTAAGATTTTTGCTATGGCGGATTCCAAGACATTTTACACTTTGAATATGGAAGTTTATATTGGCAAGCAACCGGACGGACCCTATGAATGCAGCAATTCACCAACTGCAGTGGTACAAAGACTATGCCAGCCAATCAAAGGAACAAGTCGCAACGTGACTGTGGACAACTGGTTCACTAGTATGGACTTGTTGACGTCACTTTATACAGATTTCAAGCTGACTCTTTTAGGCACTGTCAGGAAAAATAAAAAGCAATTGCCCCTCGAATTTTCACGTCCATCAGGTCGCCCAATTGCTTCGAGTATGTTTGCCTTCAGGAATGACTGTACACTGGTATCTTATATACCAAAGAAAAATAAAAACGTCTTACTGTTGTCAAGTATGCACTTTGATGACAAAATAGATGCCAGTACAAATAAACCAGACATGATAATGGACTATAACGCTTCAAAGGGTGGTGTTGATTGTGTATACAAACTATGTGCGGCCTATGATTGTGCGCGAAACACTAAACGATGGCCCATGGTTTTATTTTACTCTTTACTAAATGTAACTGGAATAAACTCTTTTGTGATTTTTTCGATAAATAACGCTACTGAAATAAGACGAAGGATGTTTTTGCGAGCCTTATCGTCTCAGTTAGTAGAAGAACATGTTCGCCGACGTGCTACCCAGCCATTCCCAGGGCTATTCAACTGAGGATAAATGAAGTTTTTGGAGCAGAAACCACCAGAGCACATCCAGTTCCAGTAACACCAGCAGGTCAGAGAGGACGTTGTTTTATTTGCGACCGACGAAAAAATAGGCCTACACGCTATTCTTGTGTCGAATGTCACAAGTTTATTTGTTTGGAACATTCTCTAATGATATGCCCTCAGTGTCACCCATAATGTTTGTTAAAAATTTTTTGTACCAGCTTTTTCTTATATTTGTTCGAGTTCTTGGTTATATTATGTTTCTAACATTACTAAAACGTTTAAATTTGGTTAATAAATGACTTTTAATATCTCAATTTGTATATTTATTTAAGAATTATAACATGAAACTTGTAAAAATGGTATTTCACAGTTGCGGACTAAGAGTCCGCGCGCGACCTTTCTATCACAAAAGTGAGCGCGAGTTCCGAAAGGTTAAATCTTACAGACTTTTTACTCACGGGTCATTATTGACCCAACAAAATCACCATACCAGTTGAGGGTTAAAGATTATTAGTTATATGTTGCTTCATAAAATAATTTTTCTTATCCATTTCTTAGGTGTAGAATATTGTAAAATTATTTTTTGATATTTGTTCTGCTGTGGTTATATTTGTGGTCTCATTTGCATAAAATTTATTTATTTCTTTGCATGTAATCTTGACAGTAGGTGCTTATGCAGACTAATGAATTTGCACAATTAATAATTTATTGTCTGATTAAAAACGCGTTTACTCATCCAAGTTATGAATTTTTCAGGCAATTTTGGAATTTCTGCAATTTTTTGAAAATTGGGAAAATCCTGGAAAAAAATTCCTGTGTCGAAGAGTACTTCAGTTGGTTTGAAAGTAAAGTTGCGAGCTACTTAAAACCGAATGTGGATATAAATATTTGATGACAGCGACGTTATCACAGGATCCTTTAGAGGTAATTATGCACACATAAAGATAATAAAACTAGTACTAACAGTATTTATCAGTATGCCTATTAAATAATCATTGATATTTTATTTTAGAGATTTTTTTCTGTAATGCGACATTCGTGTGGAGGGAATGATCACCCTGATCCAAAAATGTTCGCTGAAGTTTACAGATTGGCATCTACATTTTCACTTATTCGTCCTCCGAAAGGATGTAATGTTTCTGGAGAGAATCTTTTGAAAAGATTAATTAAACCTGATGAAGTGTTAATTTCCTCGAATCAAGAGCCAGAGTTATGGCTTCAAAATATTGATGCCATTCTAGAAGGCGCTAAAAAGCAAGTGGAAGATTCTTCAATTGATGGAGATCATAATTACAACGAGGCTGTAACCAGTGATGCCGTGCAATCATACATTGCTGGCTACATAACTCGTAAATTGCAAAAAATTGTAAAATGTTCAAATTGTAAACAAAATATACGTATGAATGCAGTAGATGGCCAACGATTACAAAGGAATGATGTAATTAATAAAATGGATTTGTATGTATGCTAGCTACGAGTTATTTGAATTGACCAAGCAATTGGAGAAGTGTGTTTTGAGGGCTGTGAGTAAAGCTTTAACAAATGTAGAAACCGTAAGTCAAATATCACACAAACTCAAAAAAGAAAATTTGATTAAAGTTGGGTGACTGTTACAATAATTGACATTTATATTGTGATGCGGGCTCATTTTTTAGCAAAATCAGAGAATAAACGTAATGACGAAGCTAAAATGAAAACAAAAATGAACCGAAAAAACGCTTACTCTCTTAAATGTACGGCTTATTATTTTAAAAAGAACTCTATGTTAAAATAATATTATATTTAATCAATGTTATATTAAAGAAAGAATTTTATATAAAATAAATATTATATCAAAAAAAATTTTTGTTCAATCATAAAAACCCTGTGACCCTTTTTCAGCACACAATTGTGTGCCTAAATTATTGGAAACTTGTATGTTACAATAATAATTATTTTTTTGATACATTAAATTTTTAAAAATATTTTCGAATCACTATGTACAGATATTAGATTTACTGAAATCTATTTAAAAATGCGCGGTAACAAAGCGGAAGTCTTTCTGTCCTTTTTAATTTAGTATCCTACTCTAATAATTTATGGCGCTGTTTTTAAAATCTTTCCACTTGCTACTTAATTTGTTCCCTGTCAGCGGACACTTTTTCATACACTGAGTTGGTCCTCCTCACTTTCTACCCTCCATACTTTCGTGGTCAGCGAAGACAGGATAGTTTACTTAGATGTCAACAACCACCTCCCCAATAATTAAACAGTCCACTGAAGTTACTGCCCGTCTTCGCTCCCCGACATGGATATGATCCTACGAATGTTAAATTTCATTTTTCTAGTGCTTTCTCGAACTTTCCGGTTATCACGTGATAGGTTTCTCTCAAGTGCTCTCGTATTGTCTCCGTTAACTTGTGCCGCCCGTTAAAACCCTATAAGTGCGCGAAACAGAAGTTTCGTATAAACATCGTAATAGTGTCAAGAAGAATCTTTGGTTTCCACGAAAAACCAATTCATTTCCCTATCTACAAGAAGTTGCAGCGACGTGGCAACAGCACCAAAAGTCCAACTCGTCTTGATTTGTTTAAAAGAAGTGAGCTTTTAGCATCTTTTTCTACAGCGCTGGTCCATGCATATAACCAGCTCTCCCTCATTCAGCCTAGCAACTGTTTCAAGCTTCATGGATATTCAGTAAGAAGTTTTTTATAATTTCCAGTTTTTAATAACATTAAAGCCGGTACATGTGTTTACTATTTCAATTTTAAAAATTATTGATTTTCGTCTGATGTTTTTGCTACTTTATTTTTACCGATATTCGTAAATATTGTGGGTCTAATTAGGAAATATTTATTGACATTATTTTTATAATAATTGCGACAATTTATTTAACATTCATTTGGTGATTAAAATGTTCATCGCTCTATAGATTAGTATAAAAATAGTTCAGTGTTGTATCATATACATTTATTATTGTTTCTCTTTAGATTATCACTAGTATATTTTTATATAATATTGTATTTGTTTTTGTAATAATGGCTGCAAAACAATTTGCTGATTTAATTAAAAAACGTAACTCTTGCGGGGGCCAATTAAACAGATTATCTGATTGGATTACAGGTTATTTTGACAAGGTTAAGCGAGTATCTGAACTCGAAACAAGGGTAGATACCCTTCATGAAAATTTTGCAAATTATACTAATGTACAGGACCAAATTGAAGATTTAATTTCATCTAACCCCACTCATACTGACACTGAAGACCAAGCAGCGTTTGAAGGAAAGTTTTACGACACTCTTGCAGATTACAAAGATTGTGTTCAAAATATTACCGTTACCCACACTTCCTCCAGCGCTGGCAATGGTCCAGACCGCTTTTCTAGTGACAAATCTAATGTTAAATTGCCAGAACTTAAAATACCCAATTTTGACGGATCTAAGCCGTCCGATTTTGCTCCCTTTTTCGATATACTCGTATTTGAAGCTCTAATAGTTTCAAATCCCAAGTTGAGGAAGGCTGAAAAATTATATTATTAGCACACTTTGCTTAAATATTCAGCTCTTCAGATAATAGAAAATTTAAAAGTCATTGATTCAAATTATGATGTAGCTATAAGTACCCTAAAGAAAAGGTTTGAAAATAGATCTATTGTTGTTAATGAGCATCTAGCTAACCTGTTCAGTGGCCCCAATATTGTTAAAGCCAACGCAGCGAATTTAAGAAATTTGACTAATACTCTTACTAAGGAGCTAGAGTGTCTAAATAATTTAGGTATCAGTGAAAAAGTGCTTACTGAAGTACTCATAGTTTTTCTGTTTGAAAGAAAATTAGACCCTCTATCTCGTAAAATATTTGAGGAAGAGAGAATTAATAACGATATCCCTACTCTTAAAGATTTTATTACTTTCGCTGAGCGGAGGAGCATTATTTTGGAAAACTTATCTAGTTTTGATGCGCTGCAGGATCGTAAACCTGCTTTTCAGGATAAGAACAATACTATTTCCCACCTTCTCGAGTCAATTTGCACTCGACTAACGATTCTAACCGACGAGTTTCTCCTCCAGGTTCACCAGACCTGAGGAGTAGTGCTTATTGTCAGCAATCATATAGAATTTACTCTTGTTCGGCATTCGGTACACTCTCTCCGCAAGAGAGACACAGATTCGTAAACAGCGGTAACCAATTGCCCTTCTGCGCATCGTTGTAGCGCATGTCAAGGTATGCACCATAAGTTATTGCATTTAGATTCGCGTCCTAACAATAATCGGCCGGTTTCGCAAACCAATGCAAATTCTAATACGTTACTCAATTCAACAAAATCGGTATTCAAATTTCTCTAGAACTGGGAACGCTCCTAACCCTCGCTACGGTTCGCCGACCCCTAGTACTTCTCGGCCTCACTCCTCGAATGATCATTCTCCCACTGCGCAAGCGCCAAAGACACAAACTCAAAGCTTGAACTCCATTTCACACAATAGCTCGCATACATTGTTAGCAACTGCTCAAGTTGTAATCTACGACTCTGATGGTAACCCTTGTGAAGCTAAAGCCATTTTGGATTCTGGTTCTCAGAGCAGCTTTATTTCTCGCGATTATGTTCAGCGTTTAAATTTGGCTACCAAGAAACAAAATTTACACATTTCATTGATCTCAGCGCAAGATTCCGTTGTTTCTAAGGAATATACCAATTTGATTATTCACTCGAAGGTGAACCCTGACAAATGTTTTTCCCTTTCATGCTCTGTGTTGTAAAATATAACAAAAAGAATACCTCAGCTTCCTATTAATCCCCGAAAATTAAAGATACCCCAAGAAATCTTGAATCACCTTGCAGATCCGTCTTTTTCCACTCCTTTTCTACCGGAAATTTTAGTGGGGGCTGATTTGTTTTACGCGTTATTTACGCAGGGTTCTTTACATCTAGGTAAAGGTCTCCCTGTTCTCTTTAATAGTCACTTAGGATGGGTAATGCAGGGGAAATACCGTTGTATGCTCAAGAAAATGAAAAACAAACTCTTTCACAATTACAGTGTTTTTGCTCAACAGAGTCCTGTCTCGGTTCTGCAAACGGTTTATTACTAGATAAACCACCAACTCTAGACTCGCTTTTAAACAAATTTTTGAATCAGAATGAAATTTCTGATTCTGAGCACTCTTCATGCTCACCCGAATGCGATTACGTCGAAAATCTCTTTTTATTTACTACTAAGATTTTGAAAAACGGTACCTATCAGGTAGACATGCCCCTGCGCACTCCCTTTGAATTTTCAGAGTTAGGCGATTCTTTTATTACTGCTCAACGCTGATTTCTCTCACTGGGAAAGATGCTCTACAACAACCCTGAATTGTTTACAGGATATAAAAGGTTCATTGATGAATATATTTCTGTAGGTCATGTCCAAGTGACACCCCTAGCTCTTACGCATACCCCCTCTCTTAGTCCTGCCCAAGGGACAGTACCTTTGCCGTCAAGTAGGCAAGGTTTTAATAAATATTTTGTTCCATATCTCCGGCCTGACAGCGAATCAACCAAAATCAGGGTGGTATTCGATTGCTCGTGCAAGACATCGTCCTCTCTTTCTCTAAATTGTATATCGTAGAAAGGCTACACGGTACAGCCTGATCTGTATGACATTTCGTGTCGTTTTGGAGTTCCTGAATTTGTTTTAACTGCAGATATCAGACAAATGTTCAGCCAGATTAAAACTAACCCTAATCAAAATTTCTTACAAAATATATTGTGGAGAAATTCTCCAAAAGAGTCTCTCCAATGCATCGAACTCCAAACGGTTTCCTTTGGGCAAACCTTTGCCCCTTTTCTAGCTTGTCGGGTCATCAAAGATATTGCCGACAAAAACACTCATCACTCTTTGGCTTCAGAAGCCTTATTATCTCAAACTTATATTGATGATATTCTTTCGAGTGCACAAATCCTCTCCGACTTGAAAACTCTTTATTTGCAGCTTAACACAGCTTTAAATAACACTGGTTTCAAATTGCATAAATGGCTATCCAACTTTACAGAATTTTTACAAGCTATCGCTCATACTAATACATCGGAAGAAGATTTGAATTTAAATGAATCCGAGTGCAAAATTTTAGGTTAAGTGGAACCCCTCGCTTGATGAATTTAGAATTTCAATACCCTCAGTGTTAGATATCCACCCTCTTACGAAAAGAAAAGTTTTATCAGTAATTACCCCATGTTTCGACCCATTAGGTTTGGTAAACCCTATCATTGTAGCAGGTAAGGTTTTGATGCTGAAAATTTGAATGTTCCACCTTGACTGGGATATGCAAATCCTAGAATTGTGGCAAGAATTTGAAAAAAATTTATTGCAATTAAAAAAAAATTGACTATCTCTAGGAATTTGTTCTTGAACAAAGAAATCTCCAACGTCGAGTTACACGGTTTTGCGGACGCCAGCACATTGGCGTACGGAGCCGTTGTATATCTAAGGGTTCAATATTCAGATTTCACTATTTCTTGCTCACTTGTCTCGACAATGTCTCGTGTGGCCACTCTTAAGAAAACTATCACAATACCCCGGTTAGAACTTTGTGCTATGCTTCTACTCTCGAAATTAGTTGTAAAAATCTCACAAATTTTTGAAAATCAAATTTCGTTCAATTCTATTAACCTTTGGACCGACTCCTCGATTGCTCTTTGTTGGATCGGAAGCCATTCAAGTAGGTGGACCACGTTTGTGTCCAACCGCGTATCCCAAATACATTCTCTTTCGCAAAAATTCCAGTGGCGTCACATTTCCTCTCAGAACAATGTCTAGAGGAATGTTCAACTGTAAAGTCTGGGACACATGGTTTCATGAACCAGAATTTTTACGAAACCGAAATTTAAATCTATCGCTTTTTGAAGCTATCCCCAACATTGTAAACCATCCCCCAGAAGGAAAGAAAATTTATCTCACCGTAGAAACACAACAAATGAGTTTTTGGTCATCTCTTTTTTCGAAATTTTTTAATTTCTCAAAATTACAAAGACCAGTGGCGTACTTATTGCGCTTTTCGCCCAATTTAAAGAATTCGGAAAGGAAGATCGGACCGCTCTCGGTGTCCGAGCTGTCCTCGGCGCTTGAATTTATAATTAAAATTATTTAAAAAGAGCACTTCTACACTGAATTGAATGCCCTCTTGACGGATCGTCCCCTGAATAATAGTAAAATTCTTTCTTTTAAACCCTTTGTTGATAAGAGCGGTTTTCTTCGTGTAGGAGGTAGGCTCACATATGCAGACATTCGTGAATCACACAAGTACCCCATTTTGCTCCCCTCTCAGACTCATGTGGTTTCACTCATGCTTCGCCAAGAACATGTTAGGTTGGGCCATGCAGGTGCACAAAATACACTCTCGAATTTCAGATTACGATTTTGGCCTTTAAATGGACTCCGAGAAGTTAAACGTATAATACACTCTTGTGTTACTTGTCATCGCTTTAACACAATAGTAGCCGAACAAATCATGGCAGATCTCCCTAAGGATCGCGTCTGCGCAGCTCATCCCTTCTAGAAAGTGGGCGTGGATTTCGCGGGACTATACTCGATAGTCGAAATTGTGTAAAGTGAGTCAGAGCTATCTAATCAACACTTTGGTTAAAGCGCAGTTGCCATATGTATTCTAGAGAGAAATGCTGTATTTTATAAATACACTTCAAATCCATTGTGTCAATATTTCAGGTACAAAAGATGCAATGTAATTAAGTCAATACCAATTTAATATATTTATTTCAAATTTCAAGCAGACTAATAATAATTAGTTTACTTGAAATGTGGAATAAAGTGTTTATGTATATTTCTTGAACGCAAAGTTTGTTGTGAAAAACTCGCCGATTTGACAATGTTGGAGAGTCCCTTCAATGTTCCGGCTTTGAGAACGAGATAGATAGATCGAGCTACGCGAATGAGACAGTGATAGTAAACAGTTATGTGAGGTGTTTATTCTCTTCATGAGCGTAACATCAGTACCACTGTGAGTTAAACCCCATCGAGCTGGTTTGGGCCCAAGTGAAAAATTATGTTGCGAGAAAAAACAGTACATTCAAAATGGCTGACGTTGAGAAACTGTTTGACGAGGCGCTGCATACCGTTACTGCTGAGAGTTGGCGTAAATGTATTCAACACGTATTAAAAGAAGAAATAAAGTTTTGGGATTTAGACATACGTGTAGAAGTAATGACGGAACCACTCATTATCGATATAGGAGGAGAAAGCGATGATTCTGAGGAGTCGTCAGGGAGTGATACCGCTTCCAGTTAGTCAGACATTTTACAAGTGACCTCGCAACATACCTATACTTATTGGTAATTTATTTTGGTCTTGACAAACAACTTTTTTTTAGTTTTAGTAGTAGTAAGTTGTAATTGACTTTTAAACATTTTTTTATTTTGTTTTAACTTACTTATGAACAACTTGTGATAAGTTATTATTTCAAATGTTTTAAATTGAAATTCCAGATATTTCAGTATTCGCACCCTTAAACTATGATACGCTCATGGAGTTCACTTTAAATCGGTAGATAACCGATGACGTCACTTTACAGAATTTCGACTATCGACTTTTTTATATACATCTTATTATAGCTCATCCTTAAAAATGTGTATTATTCTTGGTAACACCCTGTATATACATAATGATACCTACCATAATAATTTCGTATTTCTGTTCTCTCAAATTTAAACGCCAGAGCGTACAAGAACATTTTCTATTTATTTTTTATTTAGGACTATTAAGAACCCTTCAAAAATGATGCGCTCATGAAGTTCGCTTCTGCAACTGATTTTATGGACAGTAAGAGCGATGAGTCACTTTACAGAATTTCGACTATCGAGTATAGAGATGCATCAAGTCAAACTAGTTTGATTTTACTAAACAAACTTGACTTGAAAATCAAACTATTTATGTAATGAAGTTTGACTTGAATCGATTTCTGTATCTTTAGGTTTGACTTGAAATCAAACTTCGTCAAACAGTTTGAATATTATATTGTGCAAAGTGTTAACTTCCAATTCTAATAACTGAGAGCGTACCGCCTACCTCCTACCCCTACCGCTATTTGTTTTCATGTCTGAACCTGTACTCTGCTACTCTGCAAATCAGTTATAGTATAGTTCATATTTACGAGGATAGATACGCTTGGCTTGTTACGTTTGTTTTGAAGTGCGTGCATTGTGCGATAATGTCGGAAGCCGAAATGTCTGAACCTTTTTCATGTAGCGGCTCGGAATACGTACCAGAACAAAGTGAATCTGATTTAGAAGATTCCCCCCCTGCAAAAACTACGAGAAAGAAATCTGTAGACGAGGCAAAATTAATCAACAAGAAAAATATATGTACAGATTTTTTTGATGCTGCGGCAGGCGATTCCAAAACAATGAAACTTGCAAAGTGCAAATTATGTAAAAATAAAGAACAACGGTATAAAATGCCAAATAGTGGAACTAGTTCTTTAAAACGGCATTTGATGAAGAGCCACAAAAAATTGTATGATGAAGAATTTCCGCAGGGAGCAACAACTTCTGGAACAAGTAGTATTTGTGGTAATAACAACATAGAACGTTGGATCCAAAATTGTGTTCGGCGAAACAACAGAACCAGTAAATATGACCCCATTGTGGATGAAGCCGAGTTGATCGAGGGTAATCCTCAATATGCCCATGTTAGATTCGATGACGGACATGAATCTACAGTCTCTCTAAAACAACTGGCCCCTAGTGGAGACTTGAATTTGGAACACCCGGATCCAATAGACATACCACCTTCTCCGCCCCTTGCACAGGCCTTTTAGCCACATGTTCCTCTTTGTTCGCCTGTACCTTTCTGTGGGCCTTCCAGGTCAGATATTCAAGATCCTCCAACCCCAGGTCAAGAAGGAACGCATGAAGATCGACCTAGAAGAAACAGAAGACCTCCAAAGCATCTTAAAGACTATATCTCCAATGGACTCTTCTCCTGCGAGGGAGAATTGGATTTGTTAGTGATTGGCAAAACAAAAAATCCCAGAGCTTTCAAGAACATTTGTCTGCCAGTCTGCTACAAGAATCAAATTAAAAGTTGGGTCACGAGAGAGGTATTTAGCGAATGGTTTCATAAAGACTTTGTCCCAGAAGTCAAGAAGTTTATGAAAAGATCAAACTTGCCCATAAAAGCTTTACTCGTACTTGACAATGCTCCAGGCCACCCAAATGAACAAGAACTTAAATCAAGTGATGGGAATATCCAAGCCATCTTCCTTCCACCAAACTGCACACCTTTACTGCAGCCGATGGATCAAAATGTTATCCAAAATCAAAGTCTTTGTATAAAAATAAATTGCTGATCCATATTATATCTCAGGATGGTGATGTAACGCAGAGCCTTGAAGGATGTTGCATTCTCTCTCGCTCATGCTTGGAACTCTGTTTCTCCTAACTTAATCCAATCTTCATGGAAAAAGTTGTGGCCTACTATGAATGATGTATCAGAAACAGAAGAAACAAATGAATGGGATACTGAGGATAATGTGCCTATTGCCGATTGGGTTCAAAATCTATCAGAAAAAGGATTGGAGACAAGTGAAGAAAATTTGAATTCTTGGTTTGAAGGAATCGAAGAAACAGAGGAAATTATGACTGATGAAGAAATTGTACGTGAAGCAGTACAAGAAGAAAGCTCTTTAGAAATATTGGAGCCACCAACTGCTGTAAGAGTTAAACCAGATGATGCATTGATTTGTTTCAATACCTGCTTAACATGGGCAGAAGAAAACGGCATATCTGCCAAAGATATTATAATTCTTCGCAACATGCGAGAAAAGGTTTTTAACCCGGCGTTACTCGCTATATGAGATTTTCTCTCACAATTTTTCAAAATCGCCCCTACCTCCTGCAAAAGTTGGTGGGGACGCTCGCCGCCTCAGGAATGCTATCATCTGACTTCCCACAAACAGTACGCCATAGCATTTCACAGTGTTGTCTGTAGTTTTTAAGTGAAGCGCCTTGAGATAGGTACGTGTCCTAAGTGTGAGATTTTCTCTCATCAAGCGAGTACTCGTGTGTCAAAAATTAAACATGAGTCGCAGCAAAAGAATTGTGGATTTAGCATTACTACAGGCTGAACAGATGCCAAATAGAGGTAAACAATATTTGAAAAGTATGTTTATAGGATCAGCTTAACAATAACAATTCGTTTGGTTTACAGAGTTGGAATCAGATGTAAATTTAGAAGAAATTGTTACTGATGAGCAATTAGATGAAGACAGCGATGCTGAAACCGAGCGCAATGATGAAAAGAGTGATACAGAACAATCCAACTCTTCTGACGAAGATGATACACCACCTCCTGCTCAGAATTTTTCAGGGATTCCCGCGTGTTATGGTAAAGATGGAATAACTATGTGGTTAAAACATAATCCTAATATACATAGAAAAACATTGCAACGAAATATAATATTAAAATTACCTGGCGTCAAAGCTCCAGCACGAAATGATAAATCACCTCTTGACTGTTGGAAGTTATTTTTTCCTGATGAGGTAATTCAAGTGATAATCAATCATACTAATAAATATTTACATCTGATTCGTCAAAAGTATAGCCGTGAAAGGGACTGCCCTGATACTAATTTCGATGAAATGAACGCTCTGTTAGGTCTACTATATTTAGCAGGCGTGAAAAAATCACAACACCTAAATTTGCGTGAAATGTGGGATGATGACGGAACAGCACCAGAATGTTTTCGTGCGACAATGTCTCGAAAACGGTTTTATCAGCTTTTATCTGCACTAAGATTTGATGATATTGAGGCTAGAGATAATCAGATAAATAATGACAATTTAGCCAAAATTAGAATATTTGATGGATTTGTGGAGCGCTGTAAAAATAATTACGAAGTTGGTGAATACGTAACGATTGACGAAATGTTGGACGCTTTCCGTGAAAGGTGCAAATTTCGCCAATATATTGCAAATAAACCCGCAAAATATGGGATCAAAATATATGCTGTAGTCGACTCCCGCACTTTTTACACCCATAACTTAGAAGTATATTGTGGAAAACAGCCTCCAGGTCCTTACAATGTGGATAACAGTGCTGCTTCTTTAGTTATGAGATTTTCGCAATCTATTCTGAATAAAGGAAGAAATATAACCATGGACAATTTCTTTACATCGGTGCCGTTAGCAGGAGATCTTAGCAATAATGATCGAACAACCATCGTAGGAACCCTGCGCAAAAATAAAAGAGAAATTCCTCCGGAAATGATCCAAGTAAAGCAGCGCCCAATTCACAGCAGCATGTTTGTATATTCAAAAAGTTCTGTAATGGTGTCTTACGTGCCAAAAAAAATAAAAACGTCTTGCTATTATCAACAATGCATGATGATGATAGCATCGATGAGGAAACGGGAATCCAAATGAAACCAGAAGTAATTACCTTCTATAATTTAACGAAGGGTGCAGTTGATGTTGTTGATGAGATGAAGACCCTTTATTCGGTAGCACGTGTCAGCTGCAGATGGCCACTAACAATTTTTTTCCCCCATGAATATTGCTGGAATAAATAGCTACATAATTTACAAGGCTAACAATCAAGATTTAGAAGCAAAAAGACGTTTGTATCTAAAGGAACTTGCACTGCAGCTAATGAAGCCTCATTTGGTAAACCGTTCGAAAATTACTAATCTTTCACTTAGTCTTCGCACATCTATAAATAAAATTGCCAAGATAACTGAGACTCCAGTAGCAGGAAATGAAGTGGCAGAATCCCAATTTTGTCATCTCTGCCCACGGCGGAAAAATAGAAGAACAAAGAAAAAATGCCACAATTGCTTGCGACCAATCTGTCCACAACATAGTATCTTTTCATGTCCTAACTGTGCTGTAAATAATAGCGATACTGACGAAAACATGTAAAAAAATTAATCACTAAATCTTTTTTCATCAGTTGTTTTTTTACATTCAAATTTTCTAATTACCAAGATTTTCATCTTTTTTTTACTCAAAAATAATGTTCCTTACAGATATTCTTTAAGATTGGTATTTTTTGTAGAAATTTTGTTTTAATAAAACACATTAGCATTACTTTATATAGCTATTATTTCATTTGCACTAGTTTTCAGCGCTACTTCTGGAAATTTATAAAATTTGAGAAAAAATCTCACGCGCGAGTCATGGTGGGAAATTTGATGTAGCGAGTAACGGCGGGTTAACCAAGGACTACAAGTTGCACAAAAGCAGACCTCAATTAAGGATTATTTCAAATCTAGTTAATTACATATGTATGTACTTACATGTTAATTTAAAACATTACATACATTTATTCTCTCTATGAAATGCTTTATTTTATTTATTACCTATGACTTTTTCTGTACAACCCAGTAATCCGAACATTCCAATAATCCGGCACCCTCCGGTTTTAAATAGTGCCGGATTAGTGAGATTGCACTGTATTTATATTAAAACAAAATTTTTTTTTGTTTGTTTTAGAATCCTACTGGACAAACTTTGGATTCGGAGACTGGGAAAAATAAATTTATGGATTTATTAGTGGAGTACACTGTAAAAAAATATTTGCCATTTAACTTCTTTGAAGATGATATAACCCACCAATTATCCCTTTGACTCCTAGTAGTCGAAGCTTTGGGACACACTCCAAATAATTTTTCTACTCTCGCCTAGTGATCTTAGCGTTAAGACACAGTCAATACGTGGATACTCGGTATCCCCTCCAACGGCTCCCGCTAAAAATTATATCTACGAGGATATTGGCGATACTGCCGCTGTTGTAATTTTTTTATTATAATACGAGTTTTTTAGTGATTTCTAATAAAATGGCAGGTAAGTTCGTGTAGATACAAGTTGTATATATAGCATATTTTTATGATAAATGTTATTTGATGAATTTCGGGCATTTTACACTTAGTAATTGATCGATCTTCTGGGACACAAGGCACTGATGGGTTTTTTGTTTACAGGCAGAAAGAAATATTCTATTGCTGATTTGGAAACTATGAGTCAGGAAGCATTACTAACTCTTGTTGAAGACATTCCATCTGATGCAGACTCAGAACTTGATGACTGCTCCGATGACGATACCGAAACAGATTTTTTAAATCTGGAGCCTCAGCCACTTATCTCTGAAGAAATAAATCAAATTGAGGACGTGCCAGAGGTAAATGGAATTGAGGACGTGCCAGAGGTAAATCAAATTCAGGACGAGGACGTGCCAGAGATAAATCAAACTGACGATGACATGCCGTTGGATATGCGTATAAAAAAATATTTTCTTCTCAATACAATTTAGACCAGAGACTCCGAAAACTGCATTCAACATAAAAAAAGTTTCAATGAACCGGTCGGTCCCAATCTACCGGACAATATAGATTCTCCGACAGATGTTTTTCTCCAACTTTTTACAAAAGAACTTATTGAATATATTGTCTTTCAAACTAATTTATATGCGGTGCAACATTGTGGTAGTGACGAAAATCGCATTGTACATACACAGACTAATGCGGAAGAAATGCGAGTATTTTTAGCAATACATTTACTAATGGGAATAAAGCATCTCCCGAGTTTGAGAGACTACTGGTCTTCCAGGGCAGATCTTCGAGATGTTTATATTAGTTCCTGTATGCCAAGGGACCGATTTGAGTGGTTGCTATCAAACTTACATTTGAACGATAATGCTCTTCAACCTAAAAGAAATGAAGCCAACTGTGACAAGTTATATAAAGTTAGACCTTTATTGAATCATTTATCAGAAAGGTTTGCTGCATGTTATAATCCCGCAGAAAACCAAGCAATCGATGAGTCTATGATAAAATTCAAAGGGCGTAGTTCTTTGCGGCAATATTTACCGATGAAGCCAATAAAAAGAGGATATAAGGTTTGGATAAGAGCGGACGAATCTGGTTTTGTATGTCAGTTTGACATATACACAGGAAAAGCTGCCGATACTACTGAAAAAAATTTAGGAGCCCGAGTTATCAAAGAGCTTACTCGTCCATTGGTCGGAAAAGGCCATAAAGTTTATTTCGACAATTTCTTCAATTCTGTGGAACTAACGAAAAGCTTGCGGGAAGATATCATTTATGCATGCGGAACAGCAAGGAAGGGAAGAAAGAACACACCAATAGATATAAAAGAGGATAATCAACTAGCAAGAGGGGAGTCAGATTGGCGAGTTAGCAAAGACGGCACTGTTTTTATAAAATGGAAAGATCGAAAAGGTGTTTTGTTTCTAAGTAATCATCATAACCCCGAAGATATTGACACAGTTTCTAGAAAGAAGAAAGATGGAACTTCAGAAGAAATTACTTGTCCAAAACTAGTCAAGGACTACAATGCCAATATGGGTTTTATTGACAAAATGGATATGCTGAAGTCGATTTATGAAGTGGACAGAAAATCGAAGAAATGGTGGCACCGGATCTTTTGGTATTTTTTAAATGTCTCACTGGTGAATGCTTTTATTATTTTCAAAAGTAGAGCAGCTGGAAAATCACTTACGCTGAAAATGTTTAGGTTGGCAGTTGCAAACGGTCTCATTGGTGCCGAACCCGCCGTACCTAGAAAAGGACGCAAAAGATATGGTACTGAAATAAATCACTTCAAACGTACGGTGCCGTTAGAAGTTCGCTTTGATAACTGTGCACATATGCCAATTCACATGAAGCCAAGAAGATGTGCCTTTTGCAGTAGCCGAAAAGAACCTCACAAGTCTTCCTGGAGCTGTAAAACATGAGATGTAGGTTTGTGTCTTAACGACAAGAAAAATTGTTTCTCTTTGTACCATTCAAAATAAAGTATTACTTATGAAAATATTTTAGTAACTTATGCCTAGTGTCCCAACACCTAAGACATGGTCTATTTTTTTTGTGGTTTGAGAAAAAAAATTAAAATGCATACCATTAGTTTTAAAAATAATACTTTTATATAAAATTACCAAAAAACTATTTAAAAGTAAAAAAAATTAATTCCGGCGTCAAAGGGTTATACAACTACATTAATCCAAACTTACTTGTTCCTTCAAGAAACCCGTTGAAGTTACGAATATTTTCCAAATTTGATGTTTTGAAAAAATCAGTAAAGATACTTTTAAATGCTTGTGACTCAAAAATTTCGTTTACGATGGATGGATGGTCTTCTCATTCGATGAAAGGCTACTATAGAGTAGCCGTTCATTTTATTGATAGTAACTGGACATTACATTCTTTTTTATTAGATTTTGTACCCGCAAAAGGACAACACAGTTTGATTTACCTTGAATATTTTTTCTGAAAGATTGACTCGAGTTTGACTTAATTTCAAGTCAAAATCAAGTCAATCTCAAACATTCAAGTCAAACTTGTGCAACTCTACGCGGGACCCTTCATAATAAAATCCTCTAGGTTGCGGAAATCCCCACTTATTGAAGGTTATGTGGCTATTTTCATTTGTATGGTCACCAAGGCGGTGCACATTGAATTTGTAACCGGTTTATCCTCGGAAGCCTTTTTAGCTACCATAAAAAGATTCATTTCCAGACGTGGAAACCGTACTCGAATTTTCAGTGATAATGGTACGAATTTTTTCGGCGCACGCAACAGTTTGAGAGAGCTGAATGGAGTTTCATACCACCTCGCTCACCCCATTTGGGGGGATTGTGGGAGGCTGCGGTCAAAAGCACTAAGTATCACCTCGTACGTATTTTGGGTGACATTCGGGTCACTTACGAAGAGTTCTCCATGATTCTTGCTCAAGTGGAGGCAATCTTAAACTCCAGGCCCTTGTGTGCTCTGTATAACGACCCATCGGATCTTCAATCGCTTACTCCAGATCATTTTTTGATAGGAGCCCCTTTAACTGCATTCCCCGAAAAAGATGTAACTCATACCCCAGATAACAAACTCTCATTTTGGAAACTCTGCTCCAAAATGCAGCAAGGTTTTTGGAAACAGTGGACGGTAGACTACCTCCACAGATTACAGCAAAGACCTAAATGGTCACGTCCCTCAAACAACCTAGAAGTTGATCAAGTGGTATTGATCAAAGGTGAAGATACACCTCCCTTAAAGTGGCCCTTAGCACGTATTGTTGGGGTTATAAAAGGCAAAGATGGTAAGATGCGGGTAGCACGTCTTAAAACTCATGAAGGTGAGGTGACTAGACCTATTGCCAAGTTATGTCCTCTCCCTTCTGCGTCTAAGGTAGATCATACTGCGTGAATTCACACTGGTGGAATTCACCGACTATTCACACATGTTAATACACTGTTTTATTTCATATTACCTTCTTTTTTGTTGTTCCGACTCTCGGTAATAAATAAATACTCTTCTTTTGTTAGGTTAAGTAATAACCTTGAAGTTTGGTTTGCTCTCTAAGTGAGTCTTTTCACTCTGTCGCGCGGGCAGGATGTTGGAATTTACACTAAGTAATTCCAACTGTTCCAATTGTCTATTTCGAGACACCCTGTACATATGTATTGGAACCGACGTGGATGTCGCTGGGTGTCTAACAGTAACGAATCTCTGCGCGCGCGAATTCATTTTCAAAAGTACTGAAGTAGCTTTCGCCCTAGGCACACCTACTGTGATAGTGTCTACGCACTTTAGACAGAAACTAGACTTATGTAAGAGTTTCGATTTTTATTGTGAAATTGGTGCATTGTTGTTGTTATGTGTGGTTTAGTTATGCAACCTAACGCAGTTAACCGCCGTGGTCTTTCTTATGAAAAACCAGTAGTTCGTGCCCGCTGTAATATCTCTCTCTCTCTCTCTCTCTACATCCATCACACGTTATCAATTCTCTCTTCTTTCTATTGAAAGTGCATTACATTTATCAAGTTTCTGATACATAGTTTTTTTTCTTTTCATGTAATTATTATTTTATATTAAGCGCTAATATTACAGTGTTGCCAAATATTGTCATGAACAATTATTGGTGATACCATTTTCACATATTTATATATTTTGTTTTTTATGATCTTGCTTCATAAAAGATCAATTGAAATTAAACTGACTATTTATTGACATCACAGTAATTAGTTTAACATTTCGTGGTCAGCGGAGACAGGATAGTTTACTTAGATGTCAGCAATCACCTCCCCAATAATTATACAGTCCACTGAAGTTACTGCCCGTCTTCGCTCCCCGACAATAGGCTTGCTATTCAATTTATCACGACAGGGGTTGTTTGAGGGGGTTGACGTTAATATTTTTTGTGGTAAAAATTAGTACAAATTCAGTTTTAATGGAGTCGATTTTTATATTACGTTTTATAAGAAGTTTTGAAAAGTTTGAAGAATAATGGGCTTGCTATTCAATTTATCAAAGCAGGGTTTGTTTAAGTGAGTTTACTTTAATGTTTTGGAATATTTTTATGGTACAAATTAGTACACATTTAGTACTAATAGAATCGACTTTAATATTTCATTTTTAGAAAATATTGGAAATATCTAAGCATCATGGGCTTGCTATTCAATGTATCGATCAGGGGTTGTTAAGTGGGTTGACTTCAATATATTGGAATATTCTTCGTGGTACAAATTTAGTACTAACAGAATCGACTTTAATATTTCCTTTCTCAAGAAATATTGAAAAGATCGGAGAAGTTTGGGCTTGCTATTCAATTTATCGCATCAGGGGTTGTTTGAGGGGGTTGACGTTAATTTTTTTTGTGGTGCAAATTAGTACAAACTCAATTCTTCAATTTCCTGTATTAATTTTCATTTTTTCAAATTATTATTAATTTGGGCATTCTAGGTTAACATGAAGCTAGCAGCGCCATGTTTTTTTTCTTTAATTGGTAAAGGTACAAAATTATTTTTGTGGTACAATTTAGTACAAAATAAGTACTAAAAATCGTAATTGGTTGGATTTGATTCTGCCGAAATGGTTCTGCCAGCTTCACAGAGGTTGCAATACCAATGAAACAGCGCGCACGATCTTCGTGCACATTGAAACCCCTAATGAAACACGTACTCAAATTACCCAACATAAATCGCTATGAGTGTTTTATATTTTCTTCATACAGGGTACCCTGGAAGCTCATATACAGAGTGCACAGTGAAATTTTTGAAGCCAGTGAAAGGAGCTAACTTTTTCCTTAGTCAAAACTCTATGCAAACAATTGTTTTTAAATATGAGAACACTCGTCAAATCGGAGTGTTAGGTTGCACGCGGATCAGAAGCGACACTCGATACGAGCTCACGGTATGACACAACTTAACAGTCTACATGATATCAGTTATTACCGTGTAATTTCGTGGGCGCACGATACGCACCACTCCAGGGGGTAGCGGTCATGAATAATTTATCCTAACGTAAATTAGTAAAAATATTACAATGTAGAAACATATGGAAATGTTAACTTTTATAAATTCACGTTAGGGTAAAAGATACATAATCGCTACCCTGAACCGAATACCATGCAGTACTTTGATTCTTCAACTACAAATAGCTCATATTCAAAATGTATTGCTCACACAAAATTTTATGTAAGCAAAATATTGCTCCTTTTGGTCTCAAAAATTTCACTGTGCACTCCTTATGCGAACTTTCTGGCGCACTCTGTATAACAAAGGATGTTTTTATTCTACATTATTATTTTTACGGTATTATTGTGAAATCTGCTTCTCAGATATATTACAAAATGTCCATTCCATTTTAGATATGAGCACATCAATTATAAATTCAATTGGAGATCAAACTTATTCACGTAAAAGCCTCTGTGATACATTACGTACAATGGACAAAAATTTCAATACATTAACTAGCAAAAATGATAGCATGATTGGTAAATATTTTGAGATATACATGTTAATATATTTTTAAAAATGCGATTCATGCAAATATAATTTTTTTTGAGTAACATACTTGTATATTTATTTTTTAAATAGCTAAATTCAGTTTGCAAGGCACTTGGAAACGGTACACAAAACTGAAGAAGATGTGAAAAAGTTTGGTTTCTTACCTAAAAGTAAGTGATATAAATATCGTTAGCCTGTAACTAGAAAACCTCCTAACTTCTACTATAGTGAGTCAAATTTTCGACAAAATTGAGATATTTATTTATCTTAATGAATTGAATGAAATTAACATAAAAATTTTGAAAGGTGGAGTTATAATGGTTTTCCAATTAATCTATAAAATAAGCAGGATACTTTACATTAAATTATACGCGATAGAAAACATTTTGTATTTGTGTTAAAATCGATCTTTTAACCCTCCATCGGTCGCGATGTTAGAAAAAATCTAACAAAATTTTATTGTCTGAAGACTTTTTCTTTAAAATTTGATCAATCTTTCCCGGAGCCTAGGAATGCCTCATAGAGCTGGCAACGCGGCATTACTGACAATTTAGGCGCAGTGGAGGTATTAGCGGCTTTTTAATTTGTTATTGTTAGTTTAAATCTAACACGCGACCGATAACGTCTTCGCATATTTCTTGCAGTGATAGAAAATTTCTAACGGTGCGACCTTTCGCGTTTGTGATTTTTTTCTTTTGAACAAAATATTTTTTGGTAAGTTTTTTATATTTTTTGTAAATTTGATGTCATATGATTGGAATTCGTAACATATACATTTTGTTATAATTACATTTTATTTGGTTTGTGTGAATTTACTTTTAATTTTCCATATTTATCTTTACAGATGTCAGCAAAAATGGAGAAGCAATTGCTAAAGTGGTATGAGGAAATTCCTTCTGACTGCGAGGTTGACTCTGATTTAGGCGATAACGTTTCTGATCACAGTACACATGTTACAGATACGGAACAATCGTGCGAAGACAATTGCGAAGATGAGGACAATCGTCAACAGTCATTCACTCTAGATCCTCCCGCTCAACAGTCTTCCAATGAAGCACCCAAATTTTTTGGAAAAGATGGAACTCCTTGGCTGAAACATTTGTCAGAAAAAATGTCAACAAAAACAAGACGCCAAAATCTAGTAACTTAACTTCCTGGGGTGTTGCGAGAAGCAAAAAATGAATCTGAAATTATTGATTGCTGGAACATCTTTTTCCTTATGAATGTTCTTCAAGACATTGTGTCATTTACAAATCAGAAGTTAGATGAAATACGAGTAGCTTACGAGCGTCCACGTGATTGTCTTCCAACAAATTTAGAAGAAGTAATGGCGTTTATAGGCTTGCTATATTTGGCTGGTGTAAAAAAGGGACAACATCTCAATACTAGCGAATTGTGGGCTACAGATGGAACAGCGCCGGATTATTTCCAAGCGACAATGTCAGAAAGGCGGTTCCATATACTAATGCGAGCAATTAGATTTGACGACAAAGGTAGCAGACCACAAAGGGCAGAAGTAGACAATTTAGCTCCAATTCGAAGCATTTTTGAAAGTTTTGTTGACAAATGCAAAAGCAGTTACAGTCCCGCTCAGTACGTGACAATTGATGAAATGCTGGAGGCGTTTAGAGGACGGTGCCGATTCAGACAATATATAAGCAAGAAACCAGCCAAATACGGCATAAAGATATATGCTCTTACAGATGCGAGAACATTTTATACTCTTAATATGGAGATATATGCTGGGAAGCAACCACAAGGGCCTTATCAGATATCAAATGAAGCAGCGGGTGTAGTAAAAAGGCTTATACGTCCCATTGACACAACAGGAAGAAATATCACCGCCGACAACTATTTTACATCTGTGCCCCTCGCCAATGAACTATTCGAAAATAACAGGTTAACTTTTGTAGGCACAATTAGAAAAAATAAAAGGCAGATTCCGCCAGAACTGCTTCTACAAAGACCGGTTCACAGTACCATGTGTGCATTTGGATATGGCGAAAATAAATGTACTCTGACATCATATATTCCAAAAAAATATAAAAATGTTCTTATGCTTTCAACGCTTCACAATGATGACAAAATAGATGGAGATTCTCCCCAGAACAAACCTGAGGTTATAACATTTTATAATGTTACCAAGGGTGGCGTCGATGTCGCTGATAAGATGAAAGCAGAATATTCGGTTACACGTTACAGTAATCGTTGGCCTTTTACAATTTTTTGTAGCCTTCTAAATATAGCGACCATAAATTCCCAAATTATTTACAACAGCAATACTGGAAAATTGATGCCAAGGCGTCACTTCATAACATCATTGGCCAAAGCTCTCATCAAGCCCCACATGTCGAATCGTGCCTCTATCACTAGATTATCCTTGCCACTTCGACAGAAAATCTGCAATATTTCCGGTACCAACATCAACGCAGTCCAGACACCAGAAGCCCCCCAGCATAAACCACGGTGCGGTTTCTGTCCAGTTCGGAAAAACAGATTTACACAACATCGATGCCGCATATGTAATATTCCTTTATGTAAAGAGCACACTGCATCTACCGAATATACCTGTTTAAAGTGCAAGAATTGCGATGATGAATAACATACTATTTTAATTTTCCAAGTTGTTTAGTGTTCAGTTTCTGGTTTTTATATTTTTTTAATTGTGATAATAAAAACTTAAATGAATATGTTTGGTTTTCATTATTTCTATAGTCAAATTGATATTACAGCGCAAAAATCCGTGTTAGAAAAAATCTATACGCGCGACCTGGCGTTAGGAAAAATCTATACACGCGACCTGGCGTTAGAAAAAATCTATGCGCGCGACCAATGGCGGGATAAAATGACACGCGACCGATGGAGGGTTAAGAAAGCTGTATTAATATAACAGCCTTTTTGTTAAAAAATTGTTATTCCTTCATATTGATTTTATTTTTTCCATTGGGATAGCTGGTGATTCTAATTTTGTCATATTTTTAATTATGTGTGTTATTTGATTAACTTCATTTATAACTGAAAAAAGTTGGATAACAATTGTGGGACTCGAAACCTGAAATTTCTCTCTCCTAAACATCGTCTTATGCACTGCCTTACTACTACTGATTAGCATACATACGGGATGAGTTCGGGGAGACATTATTATACTCCGTTTTTAAAAGGCAAGGAGTAATTAATCACTCATTTTGGCCGGAACCATAGGCGAACCACATTTAGTCATTTAAAAAAAGTAAAGGCTTCTAAAATTATCTCATTTCCGAAAATAACCGTTTTGTAATATTATTTAAAATGAAATTTCAAATTATCAATAATATAATAAACTGTGGATTATATCACTGACATCAATTTTCCAGAAAATTTATTATTATGTATAAAAGGGCGTAGACGAGTCCCTCCACTAAGCTCCAGGTAGTTATAATCCTACATACAATAAATAATAAAATAAATGTTTTAACAATTTTATACAAATACATATATATATATATAAATATATATATATATATTGAACTTATCGTAAAAAACAGTAAAAAGAATGGAACACAAAAGTATGAAACTTGCAACCTTGTAGAGTAACAGATGGAAATTAATTGTTTCACACAGCTGGAATTATCTTTTCTAATGATGATAATATAAGAAGAATATAGATTTTCTATTGAATTGAACATTTATTATATTAGTTATGCTTCAAAACGAAAGAGATATATAAGTAATAGTAAAATTATTTACCTTAGGATTTCAGATTATAAACTGCATTATTTTCATAAAATTTTAATTATATCTTAACAAATCATAAACTCATTTTCTTGTCTATAGCAAATGATAATTTGTATCCAGTATTTCGAATTGACAATGAGACAAATTAAGTATATTTTATGAAATATTAATAGAATAATCATAAATGAGAATCCAAAATCTGCATTTGAAGATGTGAATATTGATTTAAAATAGAAAAATTCATAAACGAATTACTAAACGGTGTAACGGGTGAGAATCCAACTTATATTATGAAGGGGATACAACCAGAACGTCACTGGGTTTTAAACAGACAGTCAACAATGACAAGTGTACTCGAAAAGGTTAATCGAAGAATAATACGGAATGCTGAGAAGTATATTAAAAAACAAGATAAAAAGAAACGTAGGATAACACAGTTTAATAAGGGTGATATGGTGATTGTCAAATCTTTAAGAATGCGAAAGAAAGATGAAAAACAATATGCTAAATTATTATATCCATTCGAAGGTCCGTATATCATAGATACTGAAAACGGTAAAAACAGTTATCGTTTAATATATCCAGGTACTAAAATATTAAGGGGTATCTTTAACATAGAACACATCTATAAATTTTATTCTTGAGTAATATGTAGGGAAACATGAGGAATAGATAATGTTACAAGTATTTAAACTCATATAAAATAAGTTGTTTGTAAATAATAAATTAAGGTAGTATAATTACACAACCAAGAATTAGTATAGAAGTTTCTAATTATTTTTATAGTAAATAGTGGAAGAACGATAAGTTTGTTTTAGGGGAAATTGAAATTTAAACAAAAATTAACCATGTCAATATTTATTAAATTTAAATTTGAGGGGATTTGAACTTATCGTAAGAAACAGTAAAAAGAATGGAACACAAAAGTATGAAATTTGCAACCTTGTAGAGTAACAGATGGAAATTAATTATTTTACACAGCTGGAATTATCTTTTCTAATGATGATAATATAAGAAGAATATAGATTTTCTATTGAATTGAACATTTATTATATTAGTTATGCTTCAAAACGAAAGAGATACATAAGTAATAGTAAAATTATTTACCTTAGGATTTCAGATTATAAACTGCATTATTTTCATAAAATTTTAATTATATCTTAACAAATCATAAACTCATTTTCTTGTCTATAGCAAATGATAATTTGTATCCAGTATTTCGAACATCTAACAATGAATCTGAAAAGAAAATAAATTATTATCAGACAATAATAAATAGAATGTTAGATCATGATATACCAACAAAAGTGTAATGTTTATATTAAAAAGGAGATAACTGAAGTGACAACTAAAAATTTCATGTCTGTTAATGAAGTACACTCAATGTGGAGGTAGATTCTACCATAGAATTATTTATGTTTGTGAAATATTGATAATAGAAAAATATGATGACTGAAATAAATAAAGAGCCAAGTTTGTAATAGATAAATATGTAATGATGAGTAAAGATTTAATTGAAAGGCATTATGACAGATATTTGAACATTATAGATTGTATATGGATTGATATTGAAATTTAAAGTCAAATAGATATAATTTTGTTAATTAAAATAAGGTAGATTTTTGAAAGAATGAGTATGTAAATAGGAATGGTAAATTAGTTTGAAATCTTACATCAACAATCCATAATCATAGAAAAATATAAAGACATTTATCGACATATAAAACATTAGATAAGACAAAGTATATTCTATCTAGTATGTAGTAAGTTTTTTGTTTTACAAATAACAAAGCGGACAACAAAAAGTTTGTTGATTTGAAAAACAAGAGGTTGGTGAAGCGAAGCTAATGGAGAAGGACGCATGTAAGAAAATTTTATAAATTTTATTTTATATTTGGGAAATTATTAGAAATTAAAGCCAAAAGACATTGCAAACATTTAATCAATATACATTGAACATTTTGAAAAGAAATTACTTGGAAATAATAAGAATTTGTGGGAAATATAAACATTTTAAATTTGAGAGGGGACGCTACCCGAATTTTAAAAAAGTAATCACTTTATAATGAGAAAATACGTTTCCTAAACCATTGTCATCGTAACATAAACATTATAAGCAAAAGTATCTAAGTGATTTAACGAGAATTTACGAACTTACCTGCCATACAAACTATAGAGTTTGTAACTACAAGATTGAAGGAGATCCAGCTTTGGTCCAGAAGATTCCACATCAATAGAACATACTAGAGACTTCCCAGTGTTGTGGTCAGGTTAGTGTTTTAACGATTTATTTGGTTAACCATATTAAACTCAAACGTAATTCATAAATTTGGCCAAATTACACAATAATAATTTTAGGTATAGAATAATAGTTGGTATTTGTAATTTGCACTGTATCATATTTGTTTTAACATAAGTTTTATTTACTGCTTATGATGCTTTTCAATTTTACGCTTGTTTGATAATTATAGGAACTAAATTTGAGTTGTTGATTTTCCTTTACATGTCATTTGCCAAACACAGGGCAAGGTTTCATAACACATAGGTTGAATTACTGTGTTTCATATAATCGATTCACAGCGTTGATAGAGATGATTTTCGCAGGTTGTTTGTGGGATGCAGATTTCATATATTTTCTTGTTTAATTTTATCCTGAACCTAACGAGAGTAAGTGTTCTCATGCTCTCCATTAAATCATTAAACTAATAAATAAAAATATAAATCATATAATCTGAGCTAGCCAATCCAATTTAAAAAAAAACATAGAGAAATATCAACCATAGATAAACTTCAGAAATATAGTTAAATAAATAATAAAAAGTAATAAAATAATTATAATATATATATATATATATATATATATATATATATCCAAACCAACCCCATTTGCCGATTATTTCACCCAATTAGCAGGTAATTGAAGAAATTTGACAAACAGGTAGCTCAAAAATGGTTTTATTATTGTGAAATATAGTCTTTTCAGTTCTAAGAAAATGCCCCCATAATACAATGTACTTACTAGAACTTTTCAACTATAAAAGTAGCGGAAAGGTTGAATATTTTAAATTTACAGTTCATCTGTTCTGGAGAAACTGCGGTGTTGTTTGATTTACCCATTATTACTGTTATTTGTTGTTATTTTTTACCGTTATTGTTAACTGGTGTTTATTTTTGTTCATCTATACAAGTTCTCTTCTCATCACACGAGACAAACACCTAACTACACCTTCCAACTATATAGTGTTCCAACCAAATTCGACCAGATATGGAGGATTTATCACCATCTAAGCGACCTAAAGTTGGCCCATTGTCGCTGAACGAAAAAAATCTGATATTAAATTGCTATTCCTCGTTGAAGAACGAAGAAATTAGAAGAAAAATCATGAATTTGACAGGAAGTGTTGATGAAACTGTGGAGATTACTGCAACAATGATGGGTGTTTCAAAAACAACAATTTATAATTTAATGAAGGAGAAAAAAAATGGAAACATCACAGCCCCAGAAAAGTCCCCAGGCCGACCCAATCTTGAAATGGATGACGACTTGAAGAATGGAATAAGGCGTAAGGTGCATGCTTTTTTCTTTAGGAAAGAGATCCCAACTCTCTCCAAAATTATGGCTTCGGTTCAAGAAGATTCAGATTTTCCGAAAATGTCTCGAAGTACATTATGGAAAATTTTGAAGGAACTTGGATTTGAATATAAAAAAAATTATCGGAACGCAATGTTGATTGATAGAGATGACATTGTCATTTGGAGGAGGAGTTATTTCCGCAATATTCGGAAAGCAAGACTAGATCAAAAACGAATTTATTATTTGGATGAGACTTGGATAAATGAAGGTTATACTGTTTCAATATTTTGGCAAGACACGAATGTCAAAAGTCGGAGGCAGGCAGCTCTTGAAGGGTGGTCAACAGGCCTCAATCCACCAGCAGGAAAAGGACGTCGACTCATCATTACTCATATCGGAAGTGCCGAAGGTTTTGTTAAAGGTCGATTATTGTGCTTTGAGTCGAAGCAAACCGGAGATTATCATGAAGATATGGATGCAGACGTTTTCGAAGAATATTTCTTACAAATGTTAGATCTAATTCCAACCGGCTCAGTCATTGTTATGGATAACGCAAGTTATCACTCCAGGTTAGTGGAGAAATTACCTTCAACTGCATGACGTAAACAAGATATCCACGATTGGCTAACCTCGAAAAATATTGAATGCCCAGATAACCCGCTGAAAAATGAGCTCTTGCAACTGGCCAATTCACATAAACACAAATATAGTAGATACGTTGTAGATCAAATGGCATCAGCGCGTGGTATAACGGTGCTGAGGCTTCCTCCTTATCACTGTCAATTCAATCCCATAGAATTAATATGGGCCCAAGTGAAAGGGGAAGTTCCAAGAAAGAATACGACATTCAAAATGAGTGACGTAATAGTTTTATTCGAAGACGCGTTTGGTAACGTAACCAAAGAAAACTGGAAGAAATGTGTTGAACACGTGATACCAAGAAGAACTAAATATGTGGGAAATGGATCATATAAGTGAACACATGATTGAACCATTTATAATCAATGTTAATAATGGATGCTCAACAGAATCGTCTGATTCTGATATATAGACTAGTTTTTGTGTTAGTTATTACTATTATTTGTTAGACTTTTTTTTATATCTATTACATTAATTCGTACTTTATTCCTGCATTTTTCGTTTTTCCTCTCGTATTGTAAACGGTATATTAGTAGTAAAGTTGATACCTACTGCAAAAAAATTTGCTATTTTTTATATAATATTTTATGTTTATTGTTTATTCATAGGAGCACTAAAAAATGTGTTTTTATTGAATCGATATTGTGAACTCTTTTGAATAGTTTTCGTAATTATAATTTCATAGTGCCTTCATATTCATATACCAAGTTTGTTTTGTCCTGATTGCACGCCTCTGAGGATTAAATTTGTTTATTTGTTCATTCAAGTACAATAGAGCGACCCTTTCAATACAATAGGCGACCCAACCGAATACAGAGTTACGGAGTGTCTACCTGAAATTCGTAACAAAAGAGAAATTTTAGTACAAAATTAGATAAACTTCGGAGATATTTTATTATACACCCTGTATCGGTTTTGCGTACCTAATGAGCTTTTATTACTCCATGCCTTTTAAAAACGGACTATACAGCTAGAAATATGTAATATACGTAACCTGTGGATTTTTCGCTCTTAAAATGCACCCATAATCCCTAGTAAGGAATAGCAGTTGAAGACATCTATTAGACATATAAAGCGTCTAAAAGACATTGATCCAATGTCATCTATATCTACTCGACTTACTATTTCTCGTTAGATCGTGATTAAGTATATATACATATATGATTATCTATGTTTATGTATGAAATATAATTGACCATATCGTTTGAAATGAAACTCTTGTATTTCAATTAGTATTTCACATGTTATAATGTATTGTATATTTGATTTAGATAATCCAGAACGGAAAAAAAATATTGGAACATTACGGAGGAAGGGCAATTTCATATATAACACGGATTCCAAATAGAACAAGGGAGATTTGATTGTATGTCGCCGACCAACAAAAAAATGGAACAGACAGGCAAATGATTTTATTGCCTGTGCCAAGTGTAAAGGTTTCTTTTCTAAGAACAACATCAGGCATCACTTCCAATCATGTGGACGGAAATTAAATCATCAACGAAATATTAAAGTACTGGGACGTACTGTGGCTTGTCGCATTCACCATAGTGCAAGCTCAATTTTAAGAAGATTAGTGTTCCCTGTTATGAGAGAAGATCACATAACTCATCTTATATAAGATATAATGAGCTGTTGATTCTTTATGGTAACAAAATGTGTTTGAAATATCCTCTTCAACATCAACACGACCTAATTAGAACAAGACTAATATTACTTGGACGATTTCTTGCTAGTTTGAAAGAAAGTGATAACAGCATAACAGATTTTACTTCCGTATTTAATTCGAAAGCCTATGACTCATGTATAAAGGCAGTTAACAATCTTGCATGTTTTGATGAAACATCTGGAACATACAAGATACCATCTATTGCATCATCTCTGGGGACATAACTTAAACAGGTCGGTAAAGTTTTACGGAGCTTATATATTAAGCAACAAAATTTGGATAACCAAGCTGCAGTTGAAAATTTCTTAAGACTATTTGAAGAGGATTATGCTATAAGTGTACACAAAGTTGTGCATGAAACCCAGGGGCTTCGTCATAGGCAAAAACAAATTGTTTTACCATCCATGGATGACATTAAAATCTTGAATAATTATGTTAACGGTGAACGCACGAATGCTTTGGAAGCATTAAAAAGAGATGGATTTTCTCTTAATGCATGGCATATGTTAGCAGAAACAACGTTAGTATCTACGATGTTGTTTAACAGAAGATGCCCTGGTGAATTGGAACGTCTTTTGATTGAGAATCTAACAAATCCAGCGATAATTAAACGGTTCCTGTTTTATTGCATGAGGAAATGTTGGAATGTATGAAAAAGATTGTTGATTTTCGTAAGCATGCTGGTGTTCCACCGGAAAATCCTGATGTGTTTAGCCTAAATATATTTGATAAAAAAAGACATAAATACCTAAGAGCATGCGTATTGATGAGGAAATTCTCTACTTCTTCCAGGGCAAAAACGCCTACCTCGTTAAGAGTGACAACATTGAGAAAACACATTGCTACAATGTGTATTTCATTAGATGTGACTGAAAATAAAATTAATGATTTGGCTGATTTTATGGGACACCACGAGAAAATTCATGTCACATTATAGGCAATCTGCTTTAATGAAGTATTTGGCAATATCTCAATTATTGAAATATGCTCAAGGAGAAGCTGAAACATGCGAAAGTGACGATGATAATCCAGAAGATGAGATTGAAGAAGACAGAAATGAACTAAATAATGAATATACCATGAATTCAAACGTAGAGATTAGTAATATTTCTTCAGTATTGCAGGAGAAAGAACAAGCTAATCAACCTGTACAAAAGTTGTGGAACGTGTTAAGGTCTACGAAAAAGTTCAGTAACTTTTTTGCGTCAAATGAAATACGATTTTTTTCAACTTTGACAGGCCGCCATTGTGTTTTTACTGAGCCGATTTGGCTTATTAACGAAGTCGTCCAAGATTTTGGCCTAACCGATTTTTGAAGCGAGTTTGGTTTCGATCAGTCAAAAAATACGCCCCCTATCGTGCTTACAAATTGCATTATAACAAATATATATATATATATATATATATATATATATATATATATATATATATATATATATATGTATATATATGAAATTGACTGTCTCGACCCTTACTTCGTGGAATATGCTCATATTAGTGTTTTTAAATGAAACTCACGGTCTCTAGTTAATTCCACAATATAATACAAGTTATTGAAAATTGTAAAAAATTGACAATTGTTTCGATAAATCAATATCAATTTTTTACAATTGTCAATAACTTGTATTATATTGTGGAATTAACTAGAGACCGTGAGTTTCATTTAAAAAAAATAATATATATATATATATATATATATATATATATAATAAGCAACGAATGATTAGTGGGTATTGCACGCAAATAGAAGAAGGGGCTACTGAAAAGTAGCCCCTTCTTCTATTTGCGTGCAATACCCACTAATCATTCGTTGCTTATTGTTCATATGTCACGCACTATTCGTACATCTTGTTATATATATATATATATATATATATATGTATGCACAGACTTCAGTTTGAGGACGAGTATATCTTATACTGAGTATAACTTATACTGTATAAGTTGTCCTCGAAGTGTACTCTCGGATCTAGCATACTAACATATTTGATAAAAAAATTTTTCACGGGAATGTATTGATGAATGATTATTTTTCATTTAACCCTAAATAGGTCATCCCTTACACCCACCCCCTAAAGGCGGGGGTGGGGGTGACTTTGTAAAATAGTCGTAAAAATAAATGTTTTAATTTAGAATCAAATTACACGTAATTTTTTACATATACTACTAAAATTTCATTTTCATAATTTTTTTTATAAAGTTATGCAAAAAAAATGTTATCAAAAAATTGATTATTCAATGGTGTGGGACTCCCGGATCTAGCATACTTCCATATTTGATAGAAAAAAACTTTCACGGGAATGTATTGATGAATGATTATTTTTCATATTAACCTAATTCAGTCATCCCTCACCCAGCCCGTAAAGGTGGGGGTGGGGGTTACTTTGTAAAATTGTCGTAAAAATACATGTTTTAATTTAGAATCGAATTACACGTAATTGTTTACGTATACTACTGAAATTTCATTTTGATAACTTTTTATTACAAAGTTATGCAAAAAAAATGTTATCAAAAAATTGATTATTCAATGGTGTGGGACTCTCGGATCTAGCATACTTCCATATCTGATAGAAAAAAAATTTCACGGGAATGTATTGATGAATGATTATTTTTCATATTAACCTAATTCAGTCATCCCTCACCCACCCCGTAAAGGTGGGAGTGGGGGTGACTTTGTGAAATAGTCGTAAAAATAAATGTTTTGATTTAGAATCAAATTAAACGTAATTTTTTACGTATACTACTGAAATTTCATTTTGATAACTTTTTTTTATAAAGTTATGCAAAAAAAATGTTATCAAAAAATTGATTATTCAATGGTGTGGGACTCTCGGATCTAGCATACTTCCATATTTGATAGAAAAAAATTTTTCACGGGAATGTATTGATGAATGATTCTTTTTCATATTAACCTAATTCAGTCATCCCTCACCCACCCCGTAAAGGTGGGGGTGGGGGTGACTTTGTAAAATAGTCGTAAAAATAAATGTTTTAATTTAGAATCAAATTACACGTAATTTTTTACGTATACTACTGAAATTTCATTTTGATAACTTTTTTTTATAAAGTAATGCAAAAAAAATGTTATCAAAAAATTGATTATTCAATGGTGTAGGACTCTCGGGTCTAGCATAGTTCCATATTTGATAGAAAAATTTTTTTCACGGGAAAGTATTGATGGATGATTATTTCTCATTTTAACCTAAATCAGTCGGAGCTCACCCATCCCCTAAAGGCGGGGGTGGGGGTGACTTGGTAAAATTGTCGTAAAAATAAATGTTTTAATTTAGAATCAAATTACACGTAATTTTTTAAGTATACTACTGAAATTTCATTTTGATAACTTTTTTTATAAAGTTATGCAAAAAAATGTTATAAAAAAATTGATTATTCAATGGTGTAGGACTCCCGGGACTAGCATAGTTCCATATTTGATAGAAAAAAATTTTTCACGGGAAAGTATTGATGGATGATTATTTCTCATTTTAACCTAAATCAGTCAGAGCTCACCCATCCCCTAAAGGCGGGGGTGGGGGTGACTTTGTGAAATAGTCGTAAAAATAAATGTCTTAATTTGGAATCAAATTACACGTAATTGTTTACTTATACACCTAAAATTTCATATTGATAACTTTTTTTTATAAATTTATGCACAAAAAATGTTATCAAAAAATTGATTATTCAATGGTGTAGGAGTCTCGGGTATAGCATACTTCCATATTTGGTAAAAAAAAAATTTAACGGGAATGTATTGATGAATGATTATTTTTCATTTCAACCTTAATCAGTCATCTCCCACCCACCCCCATAAGGCGGGGTTGGGGGTGACTTTGTAAAATAGTCGTAAAAATGAATTTTTTCAATTTGGAATCAAATTTCACGTAATTTTTTACGTATACTCCTAAAATTTCATTTTTGTAACTATTTTTTTTATAAAGTTATGCAAGAAAAATGGGGTCTAGCATACTTCCATATTTGATAAAAAAAATTCACGGGAATGTTTTGATGAATGAATTACCTCCATTTTAACCTAACTCAGTCATCCCCCGCCCACCCGCAAAGGGCGTGGGTGTAAAATAGTCGTAAAAATTACTTTGTAAATTTGGAATCAAATTATACGTAATGTTTCACGTATACAGCTAAAATATCATTTTTATAACTTTTCTTTATAAAGTTATGCAAATAATATGTTATTAAAAAATTGATTATTCAATGGTGCACCACTATCGGGTCTAGCATACTTCCATATTTACTAAACAAAATTTTTCACGGGAATGTGTTAATGAATGATTATTTTTCATTTTATCCCAAATCAGTCATCCCCCACCCATCCCCTAAGGGCGGGGGCGAGGGTGACTTTGTTAAATGGTGGTAAAAATAAATTTTTGAATTTGGAATCAAATTTCACGTAATATTTTATGTATACACCTAAAATTTCATTTCGATTACTTTTTTTTTATGAAGTTATGCAAAAAAAATGTAATAAAAAAATTGATTTTTTAATGAAAATAAAAATCGCTATTGCGGCTTTACGAATAAGAATTAAAATTTACTATTTGGCATATGTATATTTAATAAAATAAAATTCAAATTAAAAAATGATTACACGCTTATTTCATACCATAAGGGTAGAGGGGGCGGGTGTTTGGGAAATATTAGGGTTGGGGTGATTTTGAGTGTGTCATCGAATCATAAACCCTTTTTTGAGTATGTATACCAATTTTCATATTTTTTCTTCATTATTGCCAAAGATATTCAATAAAACGTGTCACCATCCCAGGCCCTTAGGGGTTGGGGGGGGGGGGGGGGTTTGACTGATTTACGTTAAAATGAAGGATAATCATTCATGAATACATTTCCGTGAAACATTTTGACTGATTTGGGATAAAATGAAAAATAATCATTCATCAATACATTCCCGTGAAAAAAATGTTTTTATCAAATATATACTTCCCGAGAGTCCTGCACCATTGAATAATCAATTTTTTGATAACATTTTATTTGCATAACTTAATAAAAAATAGTTACCAATATGAAATTTTAGGTGTATACGTAATATATTACGTGGAATTTGATTCCAATTCTAATTTATTTTTACAACTATTTTACAAAGTCACCCCCAACCCCACCTTTAGGGGGTTGGGTGGGGGATAACTGATTTAAGTTAAAATAAAGGATAATCATTCATCAATACATTCCCGTGAAAAATTGTTTTCTATCAAATATGGATGTATGCTAGACCCGAGAGTCCTACACCATTGTATAATCAATTTTTTGCATAACATTATAAAAAAAAGATTTCAAAGTGAAATTTTAGGTGTATACGTAAAAAATTACGTAGAATTTGATTCCAAATTTAAAAATTTTTTTTTACGATTATTTTACAAAGTCACTCTCACCCCCGCCCTTAAGGGGTAGGTGGGGGATGACTGATTTAGATTAAAATGAAAAATAATCATTCATCAATACATTCCCGTGAAAAATTCTTTTTCATCAAATATGGAAGTATGTTAGTTTGATGTTAATAAAATAAAAATGCATCCATGTGTAGAATATGAAAAAAGTGGGAACAATGTAATACTTAATTTAAAAAAGTATAATACTTAACATCAATCATAATCATATTCTAAAACTAATTTTAAAAACCATAGACAGTTTTTATTACTAACAGGTTCACAGTTTGAATAAGAAAAGCATGTGCAAGTTTATTAAAATCAGATCATACAATTTCATTTTTCCGTGATTCAAAATCGTCCTTTGTCGCAAAAACAAAGTTTTCAGTAGACGTTTCAATGTCGTGGTTCTCCTTAAAGTGACTGTGTAATTGTATTTTAGCCGAATTTTTGAAACTACAGAGAGGGCACTTCTTTGCATTTTTTGGAGATGATTCTGAGGAATCTACTGATAAAATGCCATGAGTCTTTTTATGGAGATGATTCTTGTGGTTGAAATTTTTCTTGTAGATATCACAACTGAAGTTGTAAGTCTTCATACACTTTTTAAGTGGAGCTAGATCATCAAGTCTTCCCTCATGAAATATTTTTACTTGTTTCCGCAACCCATATATTCGCTTGAAAGATGACTTGCACTCAGTACACACTGATTTCTCATTCATTTTGAAAAAAACTTTTAAACTTAACGTTATTTTGTTTGATTTTGATATAAACACAGCTGTTTGAAGCAAAGAAATTATTCCATGGTATAAAGTTTGACGTACCGAATGCAAGACCATTAGACCAAGTATGCAACCCAAATAATATAAGTTTGGGGATTGACTATCTCGTAATATCCGATGCACAAACGACGAAAATGAAAACGAACCGCCTCTTATAACAGGGCCATCGTCCATAAATTCCAATTGGAATTTATGGACGATGACAGGGCTGACGGCATTGAACAACAACAAAACATCGTTTTTCGTATATTGTTATATTTTTGTAGTTGCTTTTATGCTGTATTTCTGAACATTATCGTAAAAATGTCTTTTTAAAGGCTCTGATAGCAAGTTCTAGCTGTAATGTGAGTAGAATATAGAATCTCGAGAAAAATAAATTGATTAAACAATATTGTCAATTTCAGGTTAGCAATATTGTAATTTTTTTTGAAATTGTATTCACAAATCAGACACAAGAACTGGATTTCCATGAAGAATTGGAAATTAGAAGACACTTAAGAAACCCATAATATCAAGTTGTCAATGAACAGATAAATCTAGGGAGTTCTCCACTTTTAAACTGTCTTCTTAAGTGATCATTTTGAAAATCAGCAGATATAGTTTTCCTGGTTTTCTATATCATTGCACAGTTATACTTATCTTAATTGGGAAAAAAGATATCCAGGATATCCCCATAGGGCTAATAATATCTACGCTTTAATAATTGTAATATCATATATTCTTCTTTTTTCTATTAACATATATTAAGTCTAGCCAAAAATAATTATTAATCATCAGGTAGGCATCAAATGGAATGTATATTCTGTCATTCTGACGATGACATTTAATATCGAAACAATTGTCAAATTTCTTAAAATTTCTAACATTTTTTCAATATATTGTGGAATTATCTAGAAACAGTAAGCTTCATTTAAAACAGTAATATGGGTAGATTCCACGAAGTATGGGTCGAGATAGTAAATACTTTGTAATAGTTATTAATAATGAATCATATAACGATCTGTGGAACGTAACCCAACGTCTACTTGGAAAAAGGCAGATATGCAAATATGGTTACGGGAAAGAAGTATTCATTTTGATTATACTGATATTAAGCCGGAACTTTACAGGAAAATACAGCTAAATAAACCAATATTTAAAAATTATGTTGTTTATAAGTTGTTAGCTGAACACGGTCCTTCCGTGTTACGTTTGCCACCACCTGATCCAAAATTGAATCCAATAGAAAAGATGTGGGCTATTATAAAATGAAGTTGGAGTGCGTAATACAACTTTTAAGGTAGGTGACGTGTTAAAGTTGACAGATGACACATTTGCTAGAGTCACACCAGAAACATGGAAGAATGTTTGCATTCATGTAATCAGAATGGCTTTAATGGTATGTTATTGTAATAAATTTTCTAATTAACCCATTAGTCCCCAACGTTGCGTAAACGAAACATTTTGGAATTTTTTTTAAATATATCATTGAATGTCATTGACTTTTATGTCGCTACAATTTATTCCAAATATAATAACAATTACGTTTCTATGTAATACTGCGATATAATCAAAAAATTCATTTTTTGCAAATTTATGAAATATGCGGAAATTGGGGATTTCATTTATCATATTTTCGTCGATCGTCGTTTTTTGGATCTATTATCAAACGATGGGAGCTTTCGTCTTCTTTTACTGGGGAATCAGAAATTACTTAACCCTACATGTTGGTCAGGAAGTATTCAATCAATTATGGCAATAAAAATTCGATTGTTCGATATTCTAAAAGCTCTTCAGATATTGAATCGAAATCGCAGAAAAAGGAAGCAACCATGGAAGCTAAAAATCTGAAAAAGAAAATGGCCAACTTTGAATTTGTTTTTATTAATATTTTTATCTTCAAAACTTTATCTCAAGTAAACCACGTATCAAGATTTTTACAAAGAATTGATATTTATATCGGCGGCGCAACAGTCTTAAGAAATACATTGACCTACATTTCTGCTTTAAGAGCTCAAGAAGCGTATAATGATTGAATATCTGAACCAATAACTCTTGCAATTAAATGCAATATAGAGCTAGTATTTCAATTTAAAAGGCAACGAAAAGTACCAAAACAAATTGTTGAGCTTGCTTTGGAATAGCAATTTGATAATAGAGAAGATTACTTCAAAGTCCGGGTATATTACTATTCAATTGATACCAATACCAATCAAATTGAATAGAGGTTTTCTGCTATGCAATCAATCAAATGAATATTATTTGTTGCAACAATACTAATTTCGAAAACATCGGGAAATTTTTACTAACGGTGTTGTCAATCAATATTGATATGTTACTTGAACTAGTTAAAGAGATGACTTCAAAAAAGATATGAAGAGGAAACTTTTCCAAATAGTATTCGTATATGAAACTTGATTTTCCTGAAGTTTATGTTATGTTTCTTCTATTTTTTACCCTACCTGTGCGTAACTGTTGCGCAATTGGAAAGATCCTTTAGTAAATTGAAAATGTTAAGAAATTGCATTAGGTCAACAATGATCGTGATCAATCTATTTTAAATGTAGAATATAATATCGCAGCGAAGTTAGATTTAAAAGATCTCATAGATTACTTTGCCAATACTAAAGTCAGAAAAAGAACGTAGTTCTAGATTTTAGTTTATTATTAGTTTTTATATTTTATATAAAGTATTTCATTTATTTCCTTTCAATGTAATACGGAAAATACCAATCTAGATATTGGTTTGGAATTAAGTAGCTGAATAAAACATATTTTTGTTTTGACACTTTTTATGATACAAAAAAATTTAAGTTTTCGTTTTGTATTAGTTTTTGTCCTGAATGGAAAACGTTTTAATTTTCTTACTTTTTACGTGTTACTCAGTGTACCTGTAAGAAATGTCCTGAGGCCCACTCGCCCCTAGATCCGCCACTGAGCCAGGCCCGTCGCTAAGACAACTGATTCTAAATAGTGCATAGGTATTAGATAATATTAATATTGCTCCTGTACAAACATAGGTACAGCAAATATGACACATCTTTCTCAGTCCAGAATACATTTCTGATGATTTCTGTAATCTATCAGAGTGTGCTCTGAAAATTCGGTAGTGAAATGGCAAAGTGTACACTATCTGCTATTTTTTTAAAATACGTTTTATTGCATTAAATGATTATAAATAACATATCTATATAATTCAATATTCCAAGAGAAAAATGTAAAAAACAAGAATTTTTTACATTTTGCTCCACCATCACAATTCAATTCAATATATTATTTTCAAGGTATATTGCATTTATGTGGTTTCTATAGAAAATAATCTATATGTTGGAAATAATAAAAAAAACTATAAGAACGCCGCTATTAGCAAAAACATTAAGGCGGCGATTCCACAGCAGACATTATAAAAACATACTTAGATAACATATTTTAGTCTTTCATAAAATCTGAAATAGAAACGGTCTTACATGGTTGCCGGTTTTACTATATTTTCAGGAGATCTACTGATTTGCATATTGATGAAAAAAATTATGACACTTGTTTATTATTATTATTAATTTTTAATTAATCATATCTCGCATGATATTTCCAAACGCTCTGTTTAAATTAATTTAAGAGATTTCTCTTATTACCTACCTATCTAATGAAAACTAACGAAAGAAACAAACTAGCCACAACTAGTATGTGAGACATCTACACACACAAAATTATGTATTTGCAGTCGAGAAAAGCAAATTGTACTAATGCTAACTTTACAAAAGAAGTAATACATTTACATACTAATGATATGTATATACCAAAAAAGGATAATACTTTATCAGATTCAGATTTAAAACGATTTTTTATATACCTATAACAGTTATTTTCTTACATTTGTTTTTTTATTTGTTTTGTATTTTTGTTGTTCATTACTATTCGTTCTATTTTTTTATATACTCGTACCTGATGAGTATCTACGTAACTTTATTTTGTGATTACTATTTTTAAAATGAAGCAGTAGGTAGGTATAATATATCGTATCCCCCTTAATGTTCGCTACATATGGCAAACATTTTTAGTTGTAGGATATAGGAAAATTTAATGTATGCCATCGATCCTGCATGGTCGCTAATCTGAAAAGACATTCTGACGTCACTCACGATGCCACTGTGATGGAGGCAAAATATCGAAAAAGTTGTTTGGAAAAAGTGATTAGAATGATATTTTAGGGCCATTTATGAAATTTCGAGCAAAAAAAACAAAAAAATAAAAAAATCCGTACTTTTCGCCATGTTTAATGTGTGAGGGTAAAACAATTCAGAAATATTGATTGAGGTCATTCATATATAATAAAATGAAAATATTCGTTGAACGCGTGAAATTTTTTTGTATCTTGTCAGTTTGTGCAGTTTCAAACAATTTAATTGTGATATTACAATTGAAAAGGGCCGATATTAATTTTTTTTATGTAATATTTCATCAAAGTTCCAGAACATGACAACTTACATTAATAATTATTATTTAATAAGCGTAATGATTCATGTTTGGACAATATTTATAAAAAAACAATGCGATAATATGAATACAAGATAATTTATTATCTTTGAAAGGTCTGCATACATTTCACAACGATTCCTAGTATTATACTTTCATCATCCTAGAACCCATTTTTCTGAAATACTTTGCCGCAATACAAAGTTTTAAATTAACTAAGTGGGCTTTAAAATCATAAACGAATACTCGTTTAACATCATTGTTGCATTTGATCCGTAATTCTCCGTTTTCGTTAAGTTTACTTCTATTTACACATTCTGCAAAGATATTTTCATATCTATCTATCTATCTATAACTAAAAATGCCTTCTATACTGTCACGTGAAGAAAAAATAGAGTTGGTTCTAATTTGCGGAGAAAATTATCAATGTTCAAGAGAAGCTGCTAATATTTTTAACCAAAAATATCCTGGCAAAAACGTCCATTTTAGAAATGTAGCAAAATTATTAAAGAAGTTTAAGGTAACTACAAGTAGAAACGCTAAGTCTTTTCCATCACATGACTGATACGACATTAACTATATGCATCTTAATCAAAACAATGCGACAAACAAACTTCACCCGTGCAAGCCTAAATTTATTCAAGTTCTGAAGAAAAATATTTTGACGTCCGGTTTGGTTTTTGAATTATAGAAGATAATCCAAATTTCACAGAAAATGTTTTATTTTCCGACGAATCTACTTTCACATCAAATGGAACAGTAAGCTCACAAAACTGTCGTTGATGGGCAGACACAAACTCCCACTCAAGGTTAATGTATGGTGCGGAATTTGGAATTGTCAAATTATTGGTTCATTTTTCTTTAGAGAAAACCTGAATGCCAGGCGTTATTCAACTTTGTTGGAAAATGAATTAACCAAATTTTTGGATGGTATCCCACTGGCTAAGCGAGCCAATCTTCATTTCCAACAAGACGGTCCCCGGACCTATGCCCTCTGGACATTTTATTATGGGGCTATTCAAATAACAAAATTTATCGAGTAACACCCTTCAGAGACGTCGCACATTTAGAACAATGCATATGGGATTGCGTATATGCTATTAACCAAGGTACGCTCCGAAATATTCAAAGAGAAACGAATTCCGGGACGGTGAAATGTATGGAACGAGATGGAGGACATTTTGAATTTGTGTTTTGAAATATTAAGTTATTTATTAGTAATGAGTTAGTGGGTAATCTGTTGAATATTGTTCCAAAAAATAGTAATAACTTAATGAAATTAACTGTCTCGACCCTTACTTCGCGGAATCTACTCATATTAGTGTTTTAAATGAAACTCACGGTTGACAATTGTTGACAATTGACAATTTTTTAGAATTTTCAACAATTTTTATTATATTGTGGTATTAACTAGAAACCGTGAGTTTCATTTAAAACACTAATAGTAATACGTTGGTAAACTAATTCAATTTATTATTATGACTAGTTAATGAGTTTTAATAATTTAATGAAATATTTATTGAAAATATCAAAAACGGTTCTTTTCAATTGTGGTATCAGTACTAAACTATTTTAAACTTCACAAACTGACAACATTGGACAAGGTATTGTTACAGGAAAGTTTCAAATGCTCAACTAATATTTCCATTTAATTCTCTTGGAATGATTTTAATGACCAATTTTGAATAGTTTTACGTTTATAAATTACATACGGTGCTAATGGAACTCTTTCAAAAAAGAAATTGAAGCAATATCATTTCAGAAGACCGTAATGGAGAAAAATAAGAAAATTCTTATTTTTTGTTGTTTTTGCTTCAAATTTTGTACGTACTCCTAAAATATCATTTTAATCACTTTTTCTAAATAACAATTTTCGGTATTTTGGCATCTAACCTCACTTTTCGCATTTCCACGTCGAATTTTTCCAATTTGTGGCCATGAAGTGTTCATGTAACTGATGTCAAGATGTAATTTTGGATTATCGACCATGCAGAATCGATCGTATATATTAAATTTTCCTATATACAACAACTAAAAATTGTTCCCATATGTAGCGAACATGGTGGACACTGTATGTTTACTTTATTTGTTTTTAAATGAAAAGTTTGTTTTCAAATAATACATATTTTTTCGAGGTCATAAGTTTAGTTCATTATACTTTTTTGAAATTTCTATAGCATAAAATAAATCTATTGAAATTACTCAATTTTTGACAAGATTTTTACTGATGAAATGAAAATCTAACTGGCAGCCCTGCGGTCTAATCCAAATAAACTTTTCATGAGGTTATAAATTTTAATCAACCAACATCATAACCCTTAATTCATTTAAAAAAAATAACAGATAGCTCTCCCTTTGACCTTTTGCCATTCATTCCACTACCTACCGAATTGTTAAAGTTTGATTGATTTCAGAAATCGTTAATAGTACAACTGCGGGAAAAAATATAACAAAAGTTTCGGTATACCGCGAGAGGGCGTAATTGGATAAAAACATTAAAAAGCCAACTTTCATAAAATTAACTCAATTAAAGGGCATAACAAAAACAATCATCGCATTCTTCAAAAAATTCTGCGTATATTTGATATTAAACTTTCAGTCTATGTACTCAAATAATGTGTACGGGGAGATTGATATGAGAAAACGCCCTTAACTCGGGTTCAACTTAACCGATTGTTGCAAATTTAGTCTTCTTGAAAACATCTGTTTTCCATCAACATAAGTTTAATAATTTCGACATAACCTAATGAGTAGCATGCACACTAGAGGGCGCTATTGACTTTGTTTTTTAAATCTAGTTATCTTTGGAAAATATTAAATAGGAGTATACAATTTTAATCGAGAATTGTAAAAGTAGACTTAATTAGTAACAGAATACCGATTACCGCATGTCGATATCTTTTTCCTATCCCGACATATCGTAAAAAACGTATACATTTTGATTATTTTCCTTTAAATATAGATTACCTACTGTGGCTATAGGTTCCGAACATATTTTAATAATTTGGAACGAATTAAAGTTGATTAATGGTAATTTCAATTAATATTTCGATGTTATTGGGAAACGGCGATCAGGAAGTTAAAGTGGAAATATATAAAAAGAAGTAGTGGGCCATGGAAAAAAACATACATATATTTCTACTTTAACTTCCTTAACGCCGTTTCACAGTCAGATTAAAAGTAATATTGAAATTATTATTATTAGGGCAAGGAATGTCAATTGTAATTATTTCAAAATTGTTAAAATCCTTTCCGTACTACCCCATAGTAGGTAATCTATATTCATAGGTGAATGCTTAAAATTTACGCTTTATGAAGTGAAACAATTTATGGGACACTACAGGATTTTTGGCGTAAAAGTAAACTCGTAAAACTAACAAATTTGTTAAACTCCTTGTCCTTATCTAATTATTATTTAATTAAGCTCAGTGAGAGAGACGCAATGCTGTTCTCCCCTTCTGTTACATCAGTAGACTCCATGATATTACTAAGCGAAATAGACTCGTCGGCAGAGCGTTAGACTGAAAACCTAAAGGTCGTTGGTTGGATACCTGGTTTCGTCAGTAAACTATTTAATTTTTCTTTCATCTATAAATCCATTCTGCTAATGTATTCAACAATGTCGGTAATGTTGAACAGAAGTATATCTGATTATTTCTAAAATATTCATGCATTTACTCGAAGCAATGGAATTAAAATAAAGTTTGGATCAAGATTGTGGTTTGTTTGAACATTTAATAAAATAATTTCTTAAAAAGAATATTTACTTTTGTTTGTCTTTTATTGTAAATAGTTTTTGTACACTCATTCACAGTTTTTGCGTAACATAATAAGTTTCACTTCTAAAGCTGTTAGTTTTCAACTGACTCATAAATTTTTAAGATATGTCGGGACCGGAAAAGATATCAGCATGCGGTATTCGCCATTATGTTACAAATTAAGCCTACTTTTATAATCCCGAGTAAAATTGCATGCTCCTATTTAATAATTTCCAAAGATAACTTGATTTTAAAAAAATTAGCGCCCCTCGCTTGAAAGTTACTCATTAGGTTATGTCCAAATTTTCACTCTTATGTTAGTCAAAAAGAGCTGTTTTCAAGATGACTAAGTTTCCAATAATCGGTTAAGAACCGGAGTTATGGGTGTTTTTTTCATAACAGTTCCCATTCTCCCCCACATCTTATTTAAGTAGATAGACTGAAACTTTAAATATCAAGTACATATATGCAGAATTTTTTGAAGAATGCAATGATTGCTTTTGTTATGCCGCCTTTTGAAAAATTTGGCTTCTCAAGTTTTTTATCTCTTTTGTTACATTTTTTGTACTCGCAGCTGTACCATGAACGGTTTCTGATATATGGCCGAAAGCCATTCTTATTGGGGCACCCGTTACATATTTCATATTTAATTAGTCATTGATAATTAAGAATACGGACGCCTTTTTGAAGACCTTTCAAAGTAATACTAATAAACTACCAACGATAAACATGAAACAGAGTATAGGTATCAATAAGCGATTACATCAAGCCGTTATAATGTGGCATCTGTGTATTGTATCTTTTTTGGTACGGCTTTTGTTCATTGCACTATATGAAGTTATTACAAAAAAAATTATCAATTCTTAGAAAATTAGGGCATAATTTGAGATCCCTTTTGGTGAAGTACCTATGTAAGGTCCGTGGAAAATAATATTTACAAAATCGTTTAGATATGGTATAAGTTACAGGAATAAAAGAACATTACTAGGTATCAGTAATAATGTTTCCAGGATTATTCAGTCCTAACAAGTTGTTCAGAGTAATAATTTATTATTCTTTAAAGTACTGTTTGTTGTATTTTCAGTAAACTGTGCCATTATTATTAAAAGTGGAAACTCAATAATATTTTAAAATCAGAATGCTGAAGACTAGGAAAAACTGACAAATAACTATTTAACGCGAGTCTAGTTTCGAGAAGACACACAAAAACACGTCCATCAAATTTCAAACTGTATATTATATTATCATCTTCGGTCATATAGATTTGTACTCTTGTTTTTCTGAAACGTAAATTAAATATAAATCTTCTTAATTGTCGTGAGTAAATACTGTTACCTCTATCAATAAACATTACTAACCATAAATTTTAAGGGCATTCCCAAGAGTGCTTAACCTATTAAAAGTGTATCTTAATATAAATAACAATAACTGAATAAGGTTGAGATTCACTGAAAAATAAAAACTTCTTCGAAATTGGATTACTGATGACCTACATTTTTTTCAAAGAATATAATGTACGACGTTTCTTATATTTATTAAGATTAAATATTAATTAATTAATATTTAACACGTTGAGTGCTACCGTGGAAGCGGAAAATTCATTCCATTTTTCATGTGTATGGCCCACTAACCCACTAACTGAAAAAATGGTGTCCTGAAAAAACTAAGGATAAAATATACAGGCCACATAAGGTTTTGGGTATGCCAGGCCGTAGTGCGATAGTCCCCATAGAGATATATGCAAGGCATGCAGCCAACGTCGATACATGCGGCTGAAATAACAGAAATAGTTGTGTATCAGCCGCGGATACATACGGCGATGGAAGCACCGTATCTCGTGTATCCGTGTTGGATACATACGGCACTCAACGTGTTAATTTATTAAAAAAAGAACTTTTTACGTTTTTAATTTTTTTAATTAAACAAATACCGCTTGTCATAGTTTTTTTATATACGGGTGTCCCACGAGGTTCTGGCCAGTATATATCTCGAAAACTGTTTGAACTACAATATTGAAATTTGACAGTTATAAACTGTGGGTAGTATTACACATTTTAAGCAATCAGCTACTTTGCTACAATGTCACGTTTCGGGTCACGTGGTATAATTTTTAGAAAAGTTAATGACACACCCTGTATATTGTTCCACTGCTGTATAGGTCTCTCTTATACTATTCGGCGACACCTATTTTTTTTGTGTTAGGTATATACAAACGACAAACAAATGTTCATAAAGTTTTTTATTTGAAAAACAAAAAGAATTGGAAAACAATAACACTTTTACTACAGTTTATGCTCAAATTTATGTCCACCTTCATTAATGCAGCATTCAAATCTAAGTAAATTTCTTGTGCATGCTGCTTCAATACTTTCTGGTGTAAGAGATTGGCAAGCTGCTCTGATTCTGTTTTTTAAATTATCTACATCGGTAGGAGCTGTAACAGAAATGAATCCTTTTAAATATCCCCAAAGAAAAAAATCTAACAGGGTTATATGTGGTGAACGAGCCGGCCAATGTATTGTATCATTTCTCCCAATCAAGCTGTCTTGGAAATACACATTCAGATGTGACGTTACTCGCTGAGCAAAATGAGGAGTTGCACCATCCTGTTGCCACCACATAGTCGCTCTCTCTTTTAGTGGATTGTTCTCAAGCAAATGTTGAAGAATATTCTGGAGAAAATCTAAATATCTTTCGCCTGTCAAATTCTCCTCATAAAAATACGGCCCAATCAAGCGTCCATTAAACAAACCGCACCAAACATTTATTCCCAAAATAGTTTGGAAATACGTTTCTCGCGTCCAGCTGGGATTTTCAGCCGACCAGTAGTGACAATTATATCTATTAACGATACCTACACCGTTATTGTGAAAACGGCTTTCGTCGCTCCACAATATTTTATTTAAGAAAAAAGGGTCCTCTACGATTTTAATTGACACTTCTTTCTGGATCTGCAGGAGTTAGACCTTGCGTTAAATGTATTTTTAAAAGATGATATTTGTATTGCTTGAACACCCTCTGAATAGTAGATTTACTTATTCCTAATTCTTATTGCAGACATCGAGTTGAAATTTGGGGATTGACTTGGATATAAGCAAGAATGTTAATAATATTATCTTCCGTAAGAATAGGCTAACGTGGAGAATTTTGATGTTTTCCGGTTGGAAATGAACCGTGTCTTAATTTTTGTTCTACATAAGTAAAATTATTTTTTCCTGGAGTTGTTCGGTCGGGGAAACGATTTCTATATAAATCTCTAGCTCGTCTGGTATTTTTTCCACATTCTTCATAGATCATCAGCATATCGACATACTCGTCATAAGTGAAACGTAAAGGCATGGTAAGTTTCAAGTCACAAAACTTTTAACAACAATAATACAGTGACCGATTGTTCACTGACGCTAACAGCTTTTGACAACTAGAATAGCTGTTACTAGAATATGTTTTTTGTTTCTCAGCTCTCTTTGTTTTTCAAATAAAAAACCTTATAAAAATTTGTTTTTCGTTTCTAAGTACCTGACACACAAAAATAGGTATCGCCGAATTAGTATGAGAGATACCTTTACAGCAGTGGAACAATATTCAGGTTGTCTCATTAAGTTTTTTAAAAATGATACCACGTGACCCGAAACATGACGTTGCAGCAAAGTAACTGCTTGCTTGAAATGTGTAATACTACGGTTTATAACTGCCTAATTTTAATTTTCTACTTCAAATAGTTTTCGAGTTATATACTGACCAAAACCTCGCGGGAATTGTTATACTCTTCATTAATGATTTCCAGTTTTTTAAGACAATTTTAAGAAAATTGCTGCTGTTATCTAATAAGAAACGATCGCTTCAATGTTGGCCACAATAGGATCACATGTTATATACAATCTTTAACAGTCTATTTAGTGCTGCAAGAAATGAAAAAAATCTACATTTAGAGGACACTTTTAAGTAACTATGTGTAGTTAAACTTTCTGAGAGAGTCTAAGAAAACTTATTTTTTCTTCAAACGTCAATAAATCTGTCAGTTTTCGACTGTGTAGGCGTTTCATTTTTCCTCGGCCGGAGCTTTAGTTTTCACTTTCCCGCCAGCGGAGGGAAAAGTGTTATCATAGCAACATAGATAGAAAAGCAGCCGTAGACGCAATAATTGTAAAAAATAAATTAATATTGTTGACAGTGTCCACTGACAGCTTTATGTTACATCACTATAGCAACAACCTGTTCCTACTCACCGACACCGGTCTAAACCGCCTTGCGAACCCAATTATGTTGAAAAATTATTACTATCAAAAAGAGACGTTTTTGCATTAATTTGTCGACATTTGAAGAAAAAACAGCATATTTTATTTGGGGGAAAAGCTACTTTTCATGAGTTGCTCTCTATTACCAGCCTCACTCCGTTCGACTGTTGAACACGAGCGCGTCATGAAAAGTATCACTTTTCCTCCATATAAAATAATATACTATTATTGGGATCGTCCAGTTATCTCACAGATATAATTATTACAAACCGATACTGATCTGCTGGTTTCCTTAGCGGAATATTTAAAATAATCCTAGCATTATCTATAAGAACAAGAGTACTTTCACAGGAGCTTCAACAGTCGATTGATAATTTTAGAATAGAGCGATTCCAATCTAATCATTTATAACTTTTAACATTCTACACCCAAGTCATATTATTATTGTATATAGCTGAAGATTCGTAATTCTAAGAAATTTGACAATTGTTAGAATTTTTAACATTTTTTCAATATATTGTGGAATTATCTAGAAACAGAAGTTTCATTTAAAACAGTAATATGAGTAGATTCCACGAAGTAAGAGTCAAGACAGTTAATTGAATTTAATTATTAATTTCAATAGTATTCAAAATTCTAAGTTAGTTAACGTAAATAGTAAACAAACACGATTTTAAACTTTGGCAAGGCCCTCTTCATCTATAGTAAATGCATACCTACATACTAGGAACTTTTTTATAATAGATAAGCACAGTATTCAGTAAAGTCAACATTCTCAAATGTGAGATCGAATTTTCTATAAAATAAACAGTTGTTCAGCAATTTTTAATGGAAATCCATAAATAGTGTTATTTCAAAACAGCTTGAATAGATTCCAGAAAGTATGGGTTGAAACTGTTGGAACAGTGCTCGATTATAAAATATCACCTATTTCAAAACTCCTTATGATGCTATGTAGCTTTATTATAGGTACACTGTTTTTGTATAACAGTTCCAGCTGATTCTTATACATCCCAAATAGTTTGGAGACTAATTTTTAGCATTTATATAACGCAACGTCGGGCACTAACTACTGTTTGATTTAATATAGGAAAAATACTGAATTAATAAACTAAAAACTACAGTGTATTTGTGTACACAAACGAATTATACATTAATAACTAGAAACATCTTCATGCTTGAAAACTAAACTTTTTTTCTCTAACAAAAAGCACCCTTTTTTGCGAGACTTTAGAAGGTCGAGAATCGTACAGATAAGAGAATTTTAGTAACATACCGAGCAGGTCCGGCCTCATTCATAGCGACCCGTTGTTTTAAAAGAAATATCGAGTAATAATTGGGATAAACCAGATGTAAAAGTATAGGTCGGAATCTGAACTGATTATTTTAGCAAAGAAAATTTCTCAAACATTAAGTTTTAATTTGAGAAAATGAAATTCGAATTGTGTGGTACAAAATTTGGAGGGTAGTTCTTCTATCAATCTGGGATCGTTTTTATTGAAAATGATAGTTCTAAAACATTGAGAATATTCTGGAATACAATAGGAGAAGACCTTGAGTATGTAGTTACCCGTGATAAACATAATTAAGATATTTTCACTAAAACACAAATATTAGGTTTGATTTCTAAAATTTTTGACTCGCTTGGCATTGTTATAACTCGACCAAAAATCATAATCTATCGATGATGGCAAGAAATAATTGGGTGGGATGATCTGTACCTTCAGAAATAATGTTTATGTGGCGTGGATTTGAACAACAAATTTTAATTGACTTTTTTAGAAAAATACTTATACCTCTTCCAAAGTCAGTATAAAAAATATCATTTTACCAGGGCACTGCGATATTTCGTTAATAAGCGCTTTAAGTAGATACTAAGTAATACCGATAAATTTATCAATACATATCGGTGGTCAGTTTTTACAAGCTACGGAAAGCTCATCTTACTTTTGAATATCAACGTAGCTAAAAAGCATTCTTCAAATCGCCGGTCGTCGGCAGAGGTGTTGGAGTATAGGTCGTAATTACTTTATGAAAAAGAAGATAACATTTTTTTTAAAGAGCAACAGCGCGCGCCGTTTTCAGATTAATATCTCAATATTCTTCAGGAGATTTTTATTGAATGCGGTTTAATTATTTTATATACAGTTGTCTTTGATTTGTTTTGTGCAATGGTTTTCTGGAGACCTTTTGGGGTAATTCACATTAACAATGAAATTCCTGCTAATAATGTAATTCAAAGTTATGATATTATCCAAGTTAATGATGAAATACATCTTAGTAATGCAATTCTAATTAATAACAATGAGACACAATTTCGGGAATTTGAAAATCGAGATTTGCATATTCATTTTCAACAAGTAATTTTAAATATGTAATCAAGCTTAAAAGCTAAGTATGTCAATTCAACTCAAGATGAAATAATTAAAAGAATAAGCAAGTTAACGAAAATTACTTATTCCACAATTTATTTAGTAATTAAACGAGGTGTTGTGACTGAACACGATATAAAACGAAAGCTTATCGTCAGTCGTCGGGTAGACAGTTCATCTAAAGATGTGATTCAACGAACGGTTTACAATACGTACAAAGAAAATCAAGTCTCAACATTAAAAATTATTTTTAATAAAATGCAAGAGTTTTGAATATTTTAAATATACATCATTAGAAACACTTCGACCAATTTTAATAGTGCGTGGTTTTACGATAAGTATAAAAAATTAGATAGTCGAATGCGTGTTATGGAATCGCCCCGTATTGTGGTACTTCGTCATGTCATAATTGTTTCAGTCAGATTTTAAATTATAGGGAAAGTAATAGAAATATGTTTATTTAGATGAACCGTGGTCCGACACTCACGATGTCGTTTAATGCGGTTAGGCCGACAATTAACTGAATTGTGTCTTATAAATGCGCTGTGCTCGAGAGGAAAACAAGTAATTATTTTGCTTACTGGGAATCAAAACGGCTTTGTATAAAATGCCTTATTTCCTTTAGCAAAAAATATTAACAAAGCTCTGCTTGATACATAAATAATTTGTGAAAATATATCTGATTTAACACGTTGAGTACCACCAATGCTTAAGCCAGTTCCTTACTGATGTACCGCAATTGGGCTAATACTGGATTAAATAAACAAAAGGGGTTACACTAAATATATTTGAAGAACTTAAAACAAATAAATGGTAGACATTAGAAATGTTTTATTTCTTACACATGTTTATCTTTCAAATATCGTCGGTCCAATGCCAAAACCATGAATGTGCAAAATTGGCCGTTTTGACCTAAGTGCACCATAAGTCTTAAAATGAACCATATTATCCATGACAAACTCACAATTTTGCGTTATTGGCTTTGCGAACAATTATTCAATATATCTGAATGTACCACTTTCGCGTGTCTGACGTTGCAAACAATTATTTAGATGCTTGCGAATTTGTCGGTATCGCGATTATCTTTTTCGATGAACTTTATAAATAATCGTGAATGTAACATTTTCGCGCTTTTGTAACTGCAAATTATTTCATAAATGCCAGAAAACATTGCACTGTCCTGTATTCCACGTTGCAAGATCAGTGTTGTCTTGTGATTAGAGCAAAAAAACAATGATAGAAATTGAAATAATAAAAGGAGAAAAAAAAATGTCGAGAATATTTAGAAAGAAAACCATTAGCTCGAAAGTCCAGGATGACGACAAAAAAATTGTAAAGGAAAATACGGAAGTTTTATCTTCAAATTTCGATCTACAGGCAGTTGTTACAACACCCAAAGATCCAGCAGGTTAAAACCTTTATTTGAGCATATGAACCATCTACAATTTTTCAGTTTCCAGCTTTGCAAACCAAGATATTCTCTGTTGTTTGCGAGGAAACTCAAGGAAAAAGAGGATCAGTTGAAATATCTTCCTATATTCACGGTTACATTCTAGCACATCAAAATATTAAAGAGGTTCGAATGATGTCCGATGGGCGAGGTGGCCAACAAAAAATTCTATTTTCGCTGCTATGTGCCTTCAAATTGTCTCAAGTTATCCTACTCTAAGCCAAATAGATCATAAGTTTTATAAAACTGGTCTAACGGAAATGGAGTGCGACTCAATGCATTCGAAAATCGAAGTAAAAGCGAAATGCGCTTCCGTGTATTCTGCAGAAGGTTGGACGCAAGAACAAGGCCACGACTTTTTGTAGTCCAAAATTTAACATGACAAGTGGCCGTTTTTTATTTGGTTAATCAGTCCCTTATAAGCCAATTTAAGTATAAAATGTTTAATAAAGTGTGTGTAATGTCAGGAAATAAATGAGTATGCAGAGTGTGGAAATTCGAGAAATATCATAGCAAATCTGGTACTTCACCGATTTCTTTCTTAAAATTTTGGTAGTCGTACAAAAATAAAGTCAGGGACAAAAAATTGTGGTAATATTTTTTAATTTATCCCACGATTTATTCTAATTTGTAGTTGGTTTATACCTACTATGAATATAATATCTTAATGTACCTATATAATTTCGTATATAATTTAACTTTGAATTGAAGCGAAGATTATGCAATTTTACGATTATTGTTTTCTGTGAGAAGGGTTTACATTATTGATTGATATACAAAACAATTTGACTTGGCTGTATTGTATACAATAATTATATAGTATTCCATTTTTTCTTTAGTTTATCCTGTTGATATTTTAAATGTTACATCATAATATTAAATCTATATTGTTTCTTAATTTTATTTTTATTTACAAGCATTACAATTAAGAAGTTAAATGACACATTTTGTTTAATTTCACTATTTTTGAAGTTAGCGATTTTTTGATTTTTGTAATAGTGTTTCTAGAAAATCTTATTCAGGGACATTTGAAAAATTTATTCTTAGCACTCTAAACAGCAATTTCCCATAAAGCATTTAGATAAACTCTTATATATACAACTTTGCAGGTTGGAGTAGGGCTCTTGGGTCTAGCATACTTCCATATTTGATAAAAAAAGTCACGGCAATGTATTGATGCATGATTATCTTCCATTTTAACCTAAATCAGTCATCCCCCACCCAATCCCTAAGGGCGGGGGTGGGGGTGAATATGTAAAATAGTCGTAAAAATTTTTTACGTATAGACCTAAAATTTCATCTTGTTATGCAAAGTTATGCAAAAAAATTTTATCAAAAAATTGAATATTCAATGGTGTAGAGCTCTCGGGTCTAGCAAACTTCCTAAATGAGTTATCCTCGACCCACCCCCTAAGGGCGAGGGTGGGGGTGACTTTGTAAAATAGTCGTAAAAATTGATTATCTTTCGAAAAAATGAAATTCCAACGACGCCATCGTTTTCATAGAATTTTTTTATGTACGGTCCTGAATTTTCATAATCTTATCTTGAATTTGAAATTTTTCTACATAAAAAAATTCAAGGAAAACGATGACGTCGTTGGAATTTCATTTTGCCAAAAATACCCAAAAAGACCACCCCTGAGGGAGAATTTTTTTTTGAATGTGTTTTTTTGAGATTTCACGCATCCCGAAAATGATGTCTTCATGTCTTCCCGTTTCTTATATCACAGAGTGTCCTCATATCCAGAATCATCGCATTTTCTCTGAAATTTTGTCAATACCTGAGAAAAAATTCAAGTTCAAGATCAAATTATGAAAATTTAGGACCGTATATAAAAAAATTCTATGAAAACGATGACGTTGTTGGGATTTCATTTTTTTTTAAAATAATCGATTTTTACGACTAATTTACAAAGTCACCCCCACCGCCGCCCTTAGGGGGTGGGTGGAGGATGACTGATTTAGGTTAAAATGGAAGATAATCATCCAACAATACATTTCCGTGAAATTTTTTTTATCAAATATGGACGTATGCTAGACCCGAGAGCTCTACACCATTGAATAATCAATTTTTTGATAACATTTTTCTTGCATATCTTTATAAACAAAAGTTGTCAAAATGAAATTTTAGGTGTATACGTAAAAGATTACGTAGAATTTGAAACCAAATTCAAAAAAGCATTTTTACGATTATTTTACAAAATCACCTCCACCCCCGCCCTTAGGGGGTGGGTGGGGGATGACTGATTTAGGTTAAAATGAAAGATAATCATCCATCAATACATTCCCGTAAAACATTTTCTTTTATCAAATATGGAAGTATGCTAGACCCGAGAGCCCTACACCATTGAATAATCAATTTTTTGGTAACATTTTTCTTGCATATCTTTATAAACAAAAGTTGTCGAAATTAAATTTTAGGTGTATACGTGAAAGATTACGTAGAATTTAATTCCAAATTCAAAAAAGCATTTTTACGATTATTTTACAAAATCACCTCCACCCCCGCCCTTAGGGGGTGGGTGGGGGATGACTGATTTAGGTTAAAATGAAAGATAATCATCCATCAATACATTCCCGTAAAACATTTTCTATTATCAAATATGGAAGTATGCTAGACCCGAGAGCTCTACACCATTGAATAATCAATTTTTTGGTAACATTTTTTTTGAATACCTTTATAAAAAAAATTTATCAAGATGAAATTTTAGGCGTATACGTAAAAGGTTACGTAGAATTTGATTCCAAATTCAAAAATTATTTTTAGGACTATTTCACAAAATCACCCCCACCCCCACCCCCGCCCTTAGGGGGTGGGTGGGGGATGACTGATTCAGTTTAAAATGAAAGATAATCATCCATCAATACATTCCCGTAAAACATTTTCTTTTATCAAATATGGAAGTATGCTAGACCCGAGAGCCCTACACCATTGAATAATCAATTTTTTGATAACATTTTTTTTGAATAACTTTATAAAAAAAATTTATCAAGATGAAATTTTATGCGTATACGTAAAAAGTTACATAGAATTTGATTCCAAATTCAAAAATTATTTTTACGACTATTTTACAAAATCACCCCCACCCCCGCCCTTAGGGGGTGGGTGGGGGATGACTGATTCAGTTTAAAATGGAAGATAATCATCCATCAATACATTGCTGTGAAATTTTTTTTATCAAATATGGAAGTATGCTAGACCCGAGAGCTCTACACCATTGAATAATCAATTTTTTGGTAACATTTCTCTTGCATATCTTTATAAACAAAAGTTGTCAAAATGAAATTTTAGGTGTATACGTAAAACATTACGTAGAATTTGATTCCAAATTCAAAAAAGCATTTTTACGATTATTTTACAAAATCACCTCCACCCCCGCCCTTAGGGGGTGGGTGGGGGATGACTGATTTAGGTTAAAATGAAAGATAATCATCCATCAATACATTCCCGTAAAACATTTTCTTTTATCAAATATGGAAGTATGCTAGACCCGAGAGCCCTACACCATTGAATAATCAATTTTTTGATAACAATTTTTTTGAATACCTTTATAAAAAAATTTTATCAAGATGAAATTTTAGGCGTATACGTAAAAGGTTACGTAGAATTTGATTCCAAATTCAAAAATTATTTTTACGACTATTTTACAAAATCACCCCCACCCCCGTCCTTAGGGGGTGGGTGGGGGATGACTGATTCAGTTTAAAATGGAAGATAATCATCCATCAATACATTGCTGTGAAATTGGAAATGGAAGTATGCTAGACCCGAGAGCTCTACACCATTGAATAATCAATTTTTTGATAACATTTTTTTTGCATAACTTTATAAAAAAAAGCCATCAAAATGAAATTCCAGGTGTATACGTAAAAAACTACGTACAATTTGATTCCAAATTCAATAATTTATTTTTATTACTATTTTACAAAGTCATCCCCACCCCCGCCCTTAGTGGTTGGGTGGGGGATGACTGATTTAGGATAAAATGAAAGATAATCATCCATCAATACATTCCCGTGAAAAAATATCAAATCAAAGTATTTCACAAAGTCACCCCCACTCCCGCCCTTAAATTTTTTTTATCAAATATGGAAGTATGTTAGACCCAAGAGCCCTACTCCAACTATAACATTATATTTTTTATGATATATTTGATGGGAACCAACATCCAGTGGTTCATATATATTTTCTTAAAATTCACTGTTACATTTGGGCTGAAAATGTACGATAACTAATCTCTAAATTATCCACACTGTAATTTGGGGACATTGTACCCAAACTGTATGGAAGATGAACGGTAGAAGTTTCGGGACCGTCCCGAAACTGACCACTTGTCCTCAAACTGTCGTGTGGGTTGATGTTTTCGTACCCAAACTGTAGTCTGTGCATATATATATATATATATATATATTAGGCAACGAATAGATTAGTGGGTATTGCACACAAATAGAAGAAGAGGGTACTGAAAAGAGTGATAACCGCAGACATGCATGTTTCTGGCTCATTAGCCGTCATCGATACGGTACAACCAAGAAAAGATGTGAAACATGGGAGCAAAGGTGTTGAATAAAACATGGTTGTTGTCTCGAATATTCGAGATCTTCTAATATTACTGACACAAATGTTCTATTTGACTATCCTGCTGAATTCTGTTATATTTTCTCATGTTTCATTCAACACCTTTGCTCCCATGTTTCACATCTTTTCTTGGTTGTACCGTATCGATGACGGCTAATGACTCAGAAACATGCATGTCTGCGGTTACCATTCTTTTCAGTAGCCCCTTCTTCTATTTGCATGCAATACCCACTACTCTATTCGTTGCTTATTGTTCATATGTCACACACTATTCGTACATCTATTCATACAATCTCGTTCTATTCGTAAAATTTGTTTTTCATTTTTGATAATTTTCTTGTTGAGTCCATCTAAATTATTTCTTGTTTCGTTTTTAAATAACACTTGTTCTTTTTCAATATTTTCTACACTTCCTTTAACCTCTGAAGTCTTCTTATCTATTTCTTCAAATTTGATTCCAACATCTATCTGAAAATCTTGTAATCTATTAATGAACTTATCCATCTTTTCATGGAGTATTCTTGTTGTTTCGTTTTGTTCTTTTCTTGTTTGTATCAATTATTCTTTTTGCTCCGCTCTCATCTCTCTCATTTCTTGTAAAAGTGTTCTTAATGGATCCATTTCCTCCTTTTCTTTCGGCTTTTCTTCTGTATCACCCTGTATCATAATTCTGGTGAAATCCCCTTCTTGTCTTTCTTTTCCAAATTCATAAGTATTCGGGTCAATGCCTTCCTCTAAAATTGATTTTTCTAATCTCTTGAGCATTTTTGTTTTATCTCCAATAATGGTAAGTCTTCTATTTTGTAATTCCTTTTTAAGTTCATCTTCTGTAAGGTCTGTTATTTTCTTGCCCATGTCTATGGTATTTTTTTATTAATATAAAATTTTATTTGTAGTTATTATTTGAATAAATATGTTAATAATGATAAATTCAATGCTGTTTTGATAATCTTACTGTTATTAAATATTAACAAATATATAACGTGATAAATGTAAGTAATAGTTATTTGTGTCACACTTTGGATATTAGTGAGTGGTTATAAAGTATTATGAAGCCCTTTAGTTGGGTGCCAAAATTGTCATATTATTTATTTTCTTAATTTTTGTTTAACCTTTAATAATAATTATTTGTATTATGATGAATGGTATTTAGTTTTAAATTTATTATGTTGCGCCACTGATTATGATATGTTTCTAAATATAAATGTTATTTTCCCGACTATTGAGACTCTCACTTAATATTTGTTTTAATTTTAATTTGTAATGGGTGAGTCCGGCACTGACTTCATTCAATTATAATCCACCCGTGTATTGTTGGTTGTCTAATTTAAACAACATAGAATGTTTTCTGAATTTAATGCAAAGATATACAAAGAATATCATCATCTTTTACTTACTTATAGTATCAAATAAAGAACATAGATATGTGATATGAAAACAAATAATGACTCAATCTAAAATATTACTTGATGATTTAAGTAGTATTAAAAGTATTTATCTATGGTAGTATGTGTATGATTCATTCTTCTTCTTACAGTGCCATATCCGTGATCGGACGTAGGCGACCTCTCATGATTCATAAGAAAATGTAATTATAACCTATAATGAAATGTTTATAGTTAATAATGTTTTAAATAGTTATTATATGAAAATAGTGAATTTATTTAGTTACTCTGAAAGGAAATGAGGAGTTAAAATGTTACTGACTATATACTAGGTGACTAAATCATCAAGCTTTTCAAAGATATCTTTGTAAACTGTGACTTATACTAAATACAGGTAAGTTTATATTAACTACACTTATAACTAAACGAATAAACTACCATGTTTGTAAACGTTCAAACACAGAAAATATTGGTAAATTCAGTTGTCTATTGTAACACAAAAGAAATAAATAAAATAACTTATCTGTGTCCAATTCAGTTCATAGATCACAATGTGTTCCAGCTATCCATTTCATCTATCGTTTTTCCAATTTGCATATGTTGTGATGAGTTATTTTGGGTTAATTGTATCTTGTTTACTCATTTCGAGGTTTTGATACCTTCTTCTCAAGTTACTTACTAATTTTTACTCTTAATTTCAATTTTAGTTTTCCAAAATTTTACATGTCTGCTTCCCTTTCAATAAAAATCTCTCGTCTCCTTCAATTGTTTCAATAAATTTCGTTGCTAACCTCCGTTGCTATGAAACTGTTTATAACCTCTGAAGTTTATATCACATATGGTGTCTTGATTTTTCTTATGAAATTCTTAAATTGCTGTAGTATTGTTATGTCATGGATAGCCAATCAAAGATAAAGATTTTATATTATTGGTTCATTATACACTTTTCTGGCAAATCTTCACAATATCACTAGTTACTTAAATTTCCGCGCACTTTAGAAGATAATTATTATAAATGGTATGTAGGGGAAACTGGGGATGATTCAACCACGGGGAAGATACAACCATTGACTGTTTCTCTGATTTATTTTGAAATTACCGCTCATTTCCACGTTTACTGTTTACTTCTTAGTTCCACTGTGCTACGTACAAAGTTTAGTGCATCGCCGTCACGATATAATATTTTTATCGAAAAAAGTGTGAAATTGATAATTTAAAGGTAAGATTTAACTGGTTGATGTTTTGTCTATTACTCTTAGAGATTTTTATTTACTCAAATATCGTTTATACCACTTAATTCACACACTTTTCCTTCATTATTCAATTTAACAACAAAACCTTCAATTTTCTCATTTCAAAGATTTAACGGCTTAAACTACTTATGTAGGCATGGGGTATTTTCAACCAACACTCACGGGGTAGTTTCAACTGGTGGTTGAATCTACCCCAAGGTTTCTTATTATCATATTTTTAACGATATCACTTGATTTTTGGTAGATGCCGAGAAAGTATATTATAAAAACTCAGCGCATCGTCGATGAAAACGCAGTTAAACGGGCTTTAAGATATTGCTTAAAGAAAAATACATCCATACGGGAGGCAGCACGGCTTTACAACATCAAAAGAGATACTCTTATGTCACGAATAAAGTCAGTGAAGAAAAAAGGCAAAGGAGATTATTATATGAATTCTTCTGATTCAGGAATGTCCATTGGTGATGAAGATAGAAAATTTCATAGCAAATATTCAGTCAATCAAGTTTTTTCAATCTCTGAAGAAGAGAACTTAGTAAAATATATAAAGAAGGCATCGGCGTTACATTATGGTCTAACTTATAAACAAGTAAGGTGTCTTGATTATGATTATGCATAAAAGTTATCCGAATGTAGAATGCCCGATAAATGGCAAGAAAATAAAAAAGCAGGTATGTTCTATTAAAAATAATAATAATAATATAATGAAATTTATGATTTGTTTTGATAACCTAATTGAAAATAAATTTTATTTTTAGGTGAGGATTGGCTCTGGGGATTTATGTCCAGAAATCCTACTTTAAGCCTTAGAAGACCAGAAAGCACCAGTCTCCTACGATCTGCCGGGTTCAACAAGGATAGAGTAAATGAATTCTTTGGAAAATATTCCTTATTACTGGAAAGACATAAATTTAAAGCCGAACAAATTTATAATCTGGACGAAAGTGGTATAACCACAGTCATGAGGCCTCCACGTGTGGTAGCTGAAAAGGGAAAAAAACAGGTTGGGCAAATATCATCCGCCGAAAGAGGCGAGTTAGTAACATTTGTCGGGATAATAAATGCTGCGGGAAGAGCTCTTCCGCCAGGTTACGTAGTTCCTCGCATGAGAAACCCCTAAGAGTACATTACTGGAGCCCCAGCTTCGTCTCAAATTTTAAACAATAGATCTGGATGGATGACAAAAGAACTATTCCCGAAAGTATTAGAGCACATTGTAACGCATTCGAATTGTAGTATAAAACAGCCGATTCTAATTCTCTTGGATAACCATGAATCACATGTGTCGTACGAGGCAATCACATTTTGCAAGGAAAATGGCATTTCTCTTCTTTCATTTCCGCCTCATACAACCCATCACATACAACCTTTAGATGTTGGTGTGTTTGGCCCTTTTAAAGGCTCATTATCGGTAGCATTCGACGATTGGATGCTTTCAAACCCGGGAAAACCTATTACGATCAGAAACTTGGGTGAACTATTCAACATAGCTTTTACTAAAGCATTTTCTAATATATTAAGTGCATTCAAAAAACCCGGCATCTGGCCTGTCAATCGTCAAGCCTTCAGTGAAGACGATTTTGTTGCGAGCTCAGTGACTGATCGGATCGAGGGTAAAAAAAGCGAGGAAGAAGCTGTGCAAGAAAATGGGCCTGAAGCTGATAATTTAGAACCTACCTCCTCAACGAGTGCTAATTCCTACCCCTCAACGTCCACAAATACTGATAAAAAGCCTCCCGCGAAAACCAAGAAAAACAAAAAATCACCGGAAATTGATTTAGGGGATATTAAACCGCTACCAAAAGCAACCAGAGAAAATAAGAAAAAAAAGAAAGAGGGAATGCAAATCAAAAATATACACGGCTACAACTGAAATGGAAGAAATTAGAGAGGGATGAAGAGAAATTACGAAAGAGTAACCTAAAATTATCTAAAGCAACAAGACGCAAATTATTTAAGAAAATTGACGATGACGATGAATCTTTTGAACTTGTAGATTCTGATATTGATTCGTCAGTTGACGAGTTTCCCATTGTTATAGATGAAGACTTTGTGGTGAAAGTCAATGATTTTGTTTTAGCCAGATTTTGTACAAAAACAACAAGCATCCATTATATTGGACAAGTCTTGAAAAGGGATCTAAATAACTACGACATTAAATTTCTAAGACGCAAAAATAATTCTTCCACTTTTACTTTCCCAATGGAAATTTAAATTTAACTTCAAAAGCTGGAATGTACGATAAATACTAACAAAGTCTATCTGTTACTCAACCTATAAGTTTAATAAATTTTGTACTTCGATAGTTGATTTTTTACTGTGGTTGAAACCTCCCCACGACATGGTTTAATGTACCCCATACATGGGGAAGATGCAACCAAATGCTACTTTTATTTAAAACATATCTTTCAAATAGGCTATGAAGTAATATTGTGTTATTTTGCCAAAAGATGATGTAATATTGTACTAGATACGCTTTAGCGATAAATACATTCCATATTTTTTAGTCTGTACCTAAAATATTAGGTGCTAAATACGAACCGGTTGGATCATCCCCAGGTTCCCCTACAGTGTGTTGTATGACAATTACAGTTTGTTGTTTTTTAATTGCTCCAGTTCTTTATTTGAAATTGATTTTATTGATGTTTATGTGTTTAGATCATTGAAATAGCTTATATGATAATGCTGTTTTACTACATAACAATATACTGGATGTTTGTTTTAAATTAATTCTAGTGCAATAATACCTGTTTCAGCCTATGCTGATTTCCCTTCCGTTGATGGATTATTTTATTAAAACACCCCCGTCCCAAAATGTGTGTTACTTTATTTGATTTGTCACTCATATAAAGTAACATGAATTTGATATAAATTTATTTTCAATTTTTGATTTATTCTGATTATTTCTAGTTTGTTTACTGATAATATTTATATAATTGTGATATATGAAAAATTCCTCTTAATTGTTTCGTAACAGGATGTACTAATTTATAACTATTAATTCCATCATTAGTTATTTCATAGGGCCCTTCATAAAGTAATTGTTATTTCGCACATTCACCTTGTTTTAAATTTGAAACCCTTAATGATTTTAATAAAACTAAATCTCCCTTTTTAAATGAAATATGTTTTTTTATTTTATTATTCTGATGCAAAATTCTTTTTTTTGCTTGTTTATTCAACCTTTCTCGGGTATTTAATAATAATTCTTGATAAATTTGAATGTTTTCAGATATCCATGGCCTTTCTGGATGAGATTGTTTAAATAATATAATTGGTGCTACTTCAGTTATGGTATTAGGTGTATTATTCATGCACTCTATTATTTCTGGTATTTTAGTATCCCAGATTTCTTGTTCATAGTGAGTAAGTATTCTAAGATATTTAGTAATTTCTTTGATCGCTCTTTCTGCATTATTTGAAGATGGCCTCCTTATACTAGTATATACTGGATTTATATTTTTCTTCATTAGCCATTCTTTTAATTTGGGATTATTAAAATTATTATTATTATAATATTGTTAGGAGTTCCTTGTTCAATAGAAAATTTATTTAAGAATTGTTTTGTGACAGTAGTATTTGTTCTTTTACTCGGGTAAGCCATAATGTATTTAGAAAATAAATCTGTTATAGCATAAATATGTTTGTTGCCATTTATACTTGGTATTAAATTTGATAAATAATCAACTGCTATAGTTTCTAAAGGTTTATTTGTCAGAATTGATTTTGCCAGATTCTCATTATGAAAATTTCTTTCTTTACTAAATTGACAAATTTGACATTTTCTAATTAATTCCTTTATCAAGGTTATGTCCCTTTTGTAGATGTAATTTTCCCTAAATATTAAGAATAATTTTCTAGTTCCAATATGTTGATATTTTTCATGTAGATCTTTAATGATTTTTTTGGCTAGATTTTCTGTTATTACATACAATTTTTGATTATTTATTACTTTAAGATAAATGTTATTTTTAACCATACTTTTTGCTTTTATTTTATCTGGCAAATTTTGTTGATCATCGATTATTTCCTTTAATGAATAAATACCTTCTGTAGATTTTAAAATGTTTACACCTACATGTTTAATATTTTGTTTTTGGTCTCCTTCCATACAACTAATGGAATCGCTATACTCGATAGTCGAAATTGTGTAAAGTGAGTCAGAGCTATCTAATCAACACTTTGGTTAAAGCGCAGTTGCCATATGTATTCTAGAGAGAAATGCTGTATTTTATAAATACACTTCAAATCCATTGTGTCAATATTTCAGGTACAAAAGATGCAATGTAATTAAGTCAATACCAATTTAATATATTTATTTCAAATTTCAAGCAGACTAATAATAATTAGTTTACTTGAAATGTGGAATAAAGTGTTTATGTATATTTCTTGAACGCAAAGTTTGTTGTGAAAAACTCGCCGATTTGACAATGTTGGAGAGTCGCTTCAATGTTCCGGCTTTGAGAACGAGATAGATAGATCGAGCTACGCGAATGAGACAGTGATAGTAAACAGTTATGTGAGGTGTTTATTCTCTTCATGAGCGTAACATCAGTACCACTGTGAGTTAAACCCCATCGAGCTGGTTTGGGCCCAAGTGAAAAATTATGTTGCGAGAAAAAACAGTACATTCAAAATGGCTGACGTTGAGAAACTGTTTGACGAGGCGCTGCATACCGTTACTGCTGAGAGTTGGCGTAAATGTATTCAACACGTATTAAAAGAAGAAATAAAGTTTTGGGATTTAGACATACGTGTAGAAGTAATGACGGAACCACTCATTATCGATATAGGAGGAGAAAGCGATGATTCTGAGGAGTCGTCAGGGAGTGATACCGCTTCCAGTTAGTCAGACATTTTACAAGTGACCTCGCAACATACCTATACTTATTGGTAATTTATTTTGGTCTTGACAAACAACTTTTTTTTAGTTTTAGTAGTAGTAAGTTGTAATTGACTTTTAAACATTTTTTTATTTTGTTTTAACTTACTTATGAACAACTTGTGATAAGTTATTATTTCAAATGTTTTAAATTGAAATTCCAGATATTTCAGTATTCGCACCCTTAAACTATGATACTCTCATGGAGTTCACTTTAAATCGGTAGATAACCGATGACGTCACTTTAAAGAAATTCGACTATCGACTTTTTTATATACATCTTATTATAGCTCATCCTTAAAAATGTGTATTATTCTTGGTAACACCCTGTATATACATAATGATACCTACCATAATAATTTCGTATTTCTGTTCTCTCAAATTTAAACGCCAGAGCGTACAAGAACATTTTCTATTTATTTTTTATTTAGGACTATTAAGAACCCTTCAAAAATGATGCGCTCATGAAGTTCGCTTCTGCAACTGATTTTATGGACAGTAAGAGCGATGAGTCACTTTACAGAATTTCGACTATCGAGTATAACTATGTTAGTTTTACCTGGGATACATTTTATTTCAAAAGTGTACTCTTGCAATAACAGTGAATCCTATTATTCCCATATTTATTATCTAAAATCGTTGTTAAGGACTGATTATCTGTTTCGATTGTAAACTTATTACCAACTAAGAAAAATCTTAATTTTTGAACACAAAAAATTATACTAGCTAATTCTAATTCACAAATGGACGCTGTTATGCAGAAATGTGTTAACCCACAAAAAAGTACATTTTGAGTTAGAGTTACAGTTGTGTAATAGAAATTGCAGAAATTCATCTGATAAAAAATTGACATGAAAAAAAATTCCTTATATCAAAAAAATGTAAAAAAGTTAACCCACAAATGTTGTTGTCCTGAATTTTCATTTAGCAATAACATTTCAAGTATCTTAACAGGTTTTTGCATATCAGTCACAGAGATGGACCTTCATTTCGCAGTAATGTTTTAATCACTACATAACACAGTGTTGCTAAATTAAGAAATGTGGTATGATGAACATGTGATTTATTTGCAAAAACAAGTTAAAAGCATTTAAAGCTGTTTTGAAAATCATTAATACGCCATTCGTAAAATATTAAAACCACGTTATTTTAAGCTTAACACATTCTTGCAAAACATCGTGATCAAAGTGTTTTTCCCTTGTAATATTAGCAGAAACATGTTAAGTTAAGAATGATGTATTTTTGCGCAATATATATCGCGACCAACTGACTAACGGAAGCAAACCAGATAATACTGTAGGTAATTTCACACAAGTTTCATTATATTTTGAAGACTTCCTTAGTGTGTTTTCCAACCAAATTAAGTCAATCGGTTAAGTTAAGGATACAAATAAGCTTGTATAGTGTTAGTATTGCAAATATTGAAAGGATATTCTCTAGGTAAGTTTGTTTTTCTTTTTTTCATTACTATAACCTCACAATTATTAGCATGTGCTATCAATGTTATGTATTATTTGATTTCTTGATATAAAGGGGGTGTACCTAAGTTAAAACAAATTACGTGCAAAAGTTTTTAGCTGTAAGTTAGGGCATTATCAGATATATTTTCAGACATACAGTGCGTCCTATACCCCTGTCGATTATTTTATGGAAATAAATACTTTCATTCTGGCAGGCAGAGGATCTTTGATTACATACTTTTAAATTATACTTACAGGATGTTTTTATCAACAAGTTGCAACTCTAATAATTTTTAATCCATTACTTTTTGCAAAAACGTTCACTCAGGCCGATTTTTGATTTGAGGTGTACATGGGTGGCACATTATTGAAACAGTTTTGAGACATTCGGTATATGAATATCAATATCATATTTTACTAACGTTGTAGCGCTCTGTTGGGTGAAAATATTTTTTATGATATTTCTTGTCCCGCTTGCATCACACTTAGGTTCTATAGTTGGTAGGAATCACGTTTTGTCAACTATTATAACACCCGAAAAAAATGTGAAATTAAGAGAAATGGTCAGATTTTTCCCGATTTGAGCCAAGAACTTGTTGACACAAATTTAGTAGTCAACTTAGAAGTAATGACGATTATTTTTCCAGAATGACGTCAAGAGGTCTTCGGATATTACAATGCTTAGAAAACTTTAAATCACAAGAAGACTCAAAAACATCTACACAGAGGAATATTGAAGAGCACGAAATTTCAAAACATGATTCTGGATATAGTAAGATTGAACTAGTAACAACCGATCTGCCGATCTATCGATCCGACAAAGATGATGAAGGAGGAGATGTTACTAAATTTCCATCAAGCGATATATTGGTCTTAGTTTCCGATTTGGAGCTACTAGAAGCGTTAAATTCAAGGGAATGCCAAAATCACATGGAGCCTAATGAGGAAAGGTATGTAGTTGGACAAGACTTGATGAAGCCAAGTAAAGAAAATACTGTAGTTGAAGCTGAATTCCTATTGCCAAATATATCTATTTCCACAAGCGATTTCGAGCAATCCGTGGAGTTCAACAATTCACGATGCAGTGCAATTTTTTCAGGAATTTCTGATGTAACAGAAAACAATAGCAAACTAGTTGATACAGGAGTTGTTAATATTTCTTCTACGAGCAATTCAGTTGGAAACGCAATCCCAGAAACATCATCAATGCCAAATAATGAGGAACATGCAGTAAAAGAGAATGGTAGTACCAATGCAGAAACAATAAATGAGAGCAACTCCATTTCCATCGTTGATAACGATTCCTTTGTTACACAGTCAACATCTTGCGCCGATACTTCTGCTAATGCTAGCCTTGTAGCCAATACTTATAAGAAAGGACGGCCTAAGAAAAGCAGGAAAAGGAAACACCCAGAGCAAAATAGGCATATCAAGAAAAAGAGACTTAACACAGGTCTAGAATACATAAATAGTAAAGGAAAACCCGTAAAGAGAAAGGAATTTCAGGGCCAGAATTTTGAATGCAAGTGCCCTAAAAAATGTACAGAAAAAGTGAGTGCTGACCAAAGAAAAATAGAGTTTGAAAAGTTCTGGAGTTCTGGGTCGTACAAATCAAGATGTGCTTTAATCCAAAGTTGCGTGAAACAGAAAACAAAAGCAAGAAGCTATGGGTAGTCTTCAAAAAGATTATTTACGAGAATATATAACATCGGTGATATATCAGTATGTAAAAAAACCATACTAAACACATTTGGTATTAGCCGGTCGCGCATAGACGTTGCTTTGACTAAAACGAAACCACTGGTACCACTAAACGATCAAAGAGGATTGGCTGTTGATGGAAAAAATAAAATGTCAGATGCTCAGTTGAATAGTATGAAAGAATTTCTTGATAGTCTGCCAAAATATAAGTCTCACTATTGTAGAAACAACTCAACAGCCAAGTTTTTAGCTCCGAACCTAAATATACGTATTGTATATGATTTGTACAAAGAAAAATACCCTGACGGAGTTAGTTTATCGACTTTTCAACTTGCGAAAAATGATGCCTCCGTTAAAACTCTCACGTTTGATTTGGAAAAAACGCATAGTTTGCCTCGACTTCCAACCAGTATAGTCTATTACAAACGACAAATGAATTTATTTAATTTTGGAATCCATTGTGGAAGTACAGGTCAGGTTTTTTTTAATGTTTGGCTAGAAACAGATGTAGGTCGAGGCTGTCAAGAAGTAGGATCCTGCCTGAAAAAATTCGTCGACGAATATTTTTTGAAACCTACAGCCACTCATTTAATTCTGTGGTCAGATGCGTGCGGTGGGCAAAATCGTAGTATCAAACTAGTAGTCATGCTAATTCATATCCTTCAAAATCACAATAAGTTAGAACAAATCACTTTAAGGTTTCTTCAGCCTGGCCACACGTTTTTGCCAAATGATTCCGAGTTCGCAGATGTAGAATGTGCTTTAAAACTGCGTAATCGTCTCTATACAGACGACGACTACATACACGTTATGGAAAATTGCAGGAGAAAAAAGAAGTTTACTGTTACCAAGCTCTCTAAATTAGATTTTTTTTCTGCTGCTCCGTTATTAAAAGCTATAACTAACAAGAAGCAAGACACCGACAAAAATAAGATATCCTGGCTGAAAACCTTCGAAATTGTCATGAAAAAAATGAATTTGGCAATCTTTATTTCAACGCAGTCACTGATGATTCCACTACATGAAAAGTTGTCAATATTTCAAAAATTAGTAAAAGTCGTAAACAAAAAATGTTTAATGATATTGAACTTCCTTTGCTTTGGCCAACTGGAAAACCAATCTCAATTGCAAAAGTAAAAGATTTAAAAGAGATGCTGAAGTTAATTCCGAGCGATGCAAAGCATTTTTATAGCTTTTTAGGGAAAGTGACAACCGACGATTTTGTAGATGACTTGGATGGCTACGGGCAGGCAGTGGATTTTGATATTGAACCTATTGAGATGGATGGGACTGATATAACTGACAACCAACTTGACGAGGACGAGATCGTAATATAGACATTTATTTCATCCAATAGTGTTTAAAGTTTTGAAGAATCTGAATTGTTTTTGTTTTTGTGCCACATTTTTATTTTATGTGTCAATAAAGAAAATAATGTTTTGTTTTAAAAATGGTTACATTATTTCCATTTTCTCCCCCAGTATTTATAAACTGAAACCAAAAAAAGATAAATGTAAGATTTTATATGATTAACTATTACACCCCGCGACAAAAACCGTAAGAGGTATTGTTGTTTGGATGTTAAACCACTAAATTCATAACAAATATGTAAAAAAATTATAATACGAAGACCAAACAATTTAAAATTTTACAGTCAAGTCACATATGCAGGGTAATGAAATACTTACTTCTGTATTTTTGCAGGAGTGTGTTATGTGGGTTAACACATGTTTAGGAATAAAATTGAATTTAGCAAAAATGTGATTTTAAAGTTAATGTTAGTTATTTCTATTATCTTAATTTCTTTATCTGCCTAGTAATATACTTTGGAATCCACCGATACGTTACAATTTATTGTCATGTTCATATAAGTAACATTAAATTGTTCAGGAAAATTAGAGCTAACTATGTTCTCTGAAACTTTATACGGCTTTTTCTCAAAATGACAATCATGTGGGTTAACACACTACTGTATAACAGCGTCCAAATACTATACTTCTTCTCAGATTTCTTTGTCAATCTGGAAACAAAAGAGATAGGAATTTCTAAATCATTTTTATTCTGTATTAAGACTCCTGCTAACCTATTTATTGAAGCGTCTGTTTTTAGAATGAATGGTAAATCGTAATCTGGGTGATAGATTTTAACATTATTTATGAATAGTTCTTTCATTTCTTGAAACGCTGATTCTCTTCTATAATCCCATAACCATTTTTCATTCTTTCTAAGCAGTTCTAGTAATGGTATTTCTTTCTCATTCAGATTTGGTATTAAACGTTTGAAATATTGTAAAGTACCTAGATAACTTCTTAGTGTCTTCAGATTTGTTGGTATTTTAAAGTCTTTTATGATTTTAACCCTTTCCAAATCCATTGATATTGATTCATTGTCTATGGTATATCCTAAATAATTTATTTTGTCTTTAAAAAATTCACATTTTGCTATGTTAAGTTTCAGTCCTGCCTGATCTAATTCTTTCAAGATTATTTCAACGTGTTTTAAATGTTCTGTTGCATTTTTGGAAAATATAACTATATCATCTATATAGTGTAAAGTAAAATCTTCGTATTTATTAAGAATTTTATGTCGCGCTTTTAGCAGTGCTGAACTAGATGTATTTAATCCAAACGGTGTCACACAAAATCTGTATACTACCCCATCTATAATAAATCCCGTATAATCCCTACTATCTACATGTAAACCAGAAGCTGTTTTTTAAATCTAATTTGGTGAAAACTGATACATTTGAAATTCTCCCTAATATGGCCTCGATTGTTAATGGTTTTTCAAATTCAGGTGCTAAATATTTATTTATGTTTCTTGCATCTAAACATAAACGAACATCCCCATTCCTTTTAAAAACTACCACAATTGGGTTTATGTAAGAAGTAGTACTATGCTCTATGATATGATCTTTTAATAATTGTTGGACAACATTATTGACTTCTTCTTTCTGTTTGTAAGATATTGGATACGTTTTACATTTAAAATATTCAATATTTTTATTTAATTTTAATTTATGTTCATAATCTTTAGCTACTCTCGATTCATCATTCACTAGTCCATTATATTTAATTAACATTCGATTTACTTCATTTCTGTACCTTTCATCACAAATATATTCCATTCCTATCGGATTCAATCCATCTTTGGGACGTCCATTGCCTACTACCTTAGTACCCCTATCTATTTGTCCGTTATTTTTATTCAAATTATTATTAAAATTTCTTTCATTACTTTCTTTAAAAATATAATGTACCATCTCTTCTTCCTTCTCCTCTTCTTCGTAGCTAATTGGTAATTCCAATCCTTGTATCCATATCTTTTGTTGTTCATAATTTATAATAACGTTGTTTCTATGTAATTCATCAGAGCCAATCAAAACATCATACTGCATATCTACTACTAATAATTGCATAGTGAAAATTTTGCTATTGAAGTTCAAGTTAACGATCACACTTTTATTTATATCAGTTAGTTTTTTAGAGTTAATACCTACTAGATTTATTTTCTGTACCTTGATAATTTTTTTGTTAAGTTCTGGTAGTTGTTCTAAGATTTTTTTACTTATTATTGAAATATTTGAACCAGTATCAATTAAAATATTTACCTTTACATTTTCTATAGTACCTTTGATAAAAATTAATTTTTCATTATTTTGTTGCAGATTTCCCTCATCAAATAAAAATTCTCTATGATGAACATATGTATACAAATTCTTTACAACATCGTCACTGATTAAAAACCCCTTGAAGATTCAAGATCATCAGCCCTTTGAATTTCATCAGAAGCTGAAGCATGTATTATGGGTCTAGTAATAATTTTATTTGGAATATCTCTGGACTCTTTTTTATCACTGGACTTAAGTTCTCCTGACTATTATGTGTATTAATAAAATTTACTCGTTTATCGTTTTTGCTTTTATAATCATTTCTTTGGATTTTAGAGTCTGAATTGCTGCGATTTCTAAAATTGTTTTGTTCTTGATTATCATAATCCCTTTCATTGTAACGTCTATTTTCATAGTTTTCGTTTTATCGTCTTTTGTTTGCATTATTATAGTAATTTCTATTTCTGTTTTCATAATTTCTTGTGTGTTTATTATCTTTATTATAGTATTGATTAGGGTAATTATACATATTTGGTCTAGGCTGTTCATTGTGATTTCTATAATTATTATTATAATATCTATTAAAGTTTGTATCTCTATCTGTCCTATTATTGTTCGATACCCTCTGTCTATTCTCATAACGATTGCTGTTAATAGGTCTATTTCTATTATGTGTTATGCCTCTTTCTATCCTACTTAAATAATTGTTTAACTGTTCGTAAGTCTTTATGTCTCGAATTGCTATCGCTGCAGATATATTTGGCTTAAAATGTCCTGAAATAAACAATATTAATTCCTGTTCTTTTATCTTGGGCTCTAGGAAGTGTGCTTGAGAATACAAATTCAACGCATAATTTGTCATGGAAGTACCTTTGTCTGAGTTATACTTGCCAAAATATAATCTCTCAATCAATTGTGATTGGTGACTCTGACCCCAATATGTATTCAAGAAAGACATTTCAAAATCTTCAAATGAATTTAATGAAAATTCCTTACTATTGTACCACATTAATGCTTGTCCTAGCATGCAATTACGCAATATTTCTCTAATATCGTCAAAATTATGAACTTGTCTTAATCTATTTTTAATTATTTTAAGAAATATTATGGGATGTAATCTTTTAATGTTACCATCAAATTTATTATTATTGTCTATAGAACATGAGTATCCCGTATTCATTGGTGTTTGTATTTATAGTTAATTTCTTCTCTGATCTTTTGTTGTCCTATTTCATATAATCGTTTCAATTCTTCCACATTTTCTTCTATTTTCTTATTCATATCATCCATAGGTGTGTTTTCAACTCTATTCATACAATCTCGTTCTATTCGTAAAATTTGTTTTTCATTTTTGATAACTTTCTTGTTGAGTCTATCTAAATTATTTCTTGTTTCGTTTTTAAATAACACTTGTTCTATTTCAATATTTTCTACACTTCCTTTAACCTCTGAAGTCTTCTTATCTATTTCTTCAAATTTGATTCCAACATCCATCTGAAAATCTTGTAATCTATTAATGAACTTATCCATCTTTTCATGGAGTATTCTTGTTGTTTCGTTTTGTTCTTTTCTTGTTTGTATCAATTTTTCTTTTTGCTCCGCTCTCATTTCTTGTGAAAGTGTTCTAAATGGATCCATTTCCTCCTTTTCTTTCGGCTTTTCTTCTGTATCACCCTGTATCATAATTCTGGCGAAATTCCCTTCTTGTCTTTCTTTTCCAAATTCATAAGTATTCGGGTCAATGCCTTCCTCTAAAATTGATTTTTCTAATCTCTTGAGCATTTTTGTTTTATCTCCAGTAATGGTAAGTCATCTATTTTGTAATTCCTTTTTAAGTTCATCTTCTGTAAGGTCTGTTATTTTCTTGCCCATGTCTATGGTATATTCTTTTTTTTATTAATATAAAATTTTATTTGTAGTTATTATTTGAATAAATATGTTAATAATAATAAATTCAATGCTGTTTTGATAATCTTACTGTTATTAAGGTTTAACAAATATATAACGTGATAAATGTAAGTAATAGTTATTTGTCTCACACTTTGGATATTAGTGAGTGGTTATAAAGTATTATGAAGCCCTTTAGTTGGGTGCCAAAATTGTCATATTATTTATTTTCTTAATTTTTGTTTAACCTTTAATAATAATTATTTGTATTATGATGAATGGTATTTAGTTTTAAATTTATTATGTTGCACCACTGATTATGATATGTTTCTAAATATAAATGTTATTTTCTCGACTATTGAGACTCTCACTTAATATTTGTTTTAATTTTAATTTGTAATGGGTGAGTCCGGCACTGACTTCATTCATTTATAATCCACCCGTGTATTATTGGTTGTCTAATTTAAACAACATAGAATGTTTTCTGAATTTAATGCAAAGATATACAAAGAATATCATCATCTCTTACTTACTTATAGTATCAAATAAAGAACATAGATATGTGATATGAAAACAAATAATGACCCAATCTAAAATATTACTTGATGATTTAAGTAGTATTAAAAGTATGGTAGTATGTGTATGATTCATAAGAAAATGTAATTATAACCTATAATGAAATGTTTATAGTTAATAATGTTTTAAATAGTTAATAGGGAGATTTTAAGCCACTTGTTTGAATAGCAATAACCTTTATCCGTTATGTGGTGTATGCGCAGTAGCTCTGAAATAAACGCCACTCTTATTAACGTATATTGCTTGACGTTATTAGAGTAAAAGTTACGTTCCCTTAATAGAGGATATTGTCTTTACACTGTTGTTGGCTGTAGGATATTTAGATAGAAATTTACATCATATTGCAAAATATGCCATAATTACATGCATATTCTATTTTCTGTTAATACATAAAGAATGTTTTTTTATTTTTATCATTTCGTTTTAATATACAATGAGAAAGAATTCCATAAATTTAATTTCACGGCAACATCGCTTTGTTTCCGTTCATTGTGTTGTCTCTGGTTGATTTAAGGTGTGTGATTTGTGGTTCATTTCATTTAATAGTAGTTATATGATCTGTGCATTTCATATTTTGTTGTTTTTTCATATTTTGTTGTTGTTAAAATGGAAGCACTAAAAAGGAGACTTAGATTTGGAGAATATGACGACTTAATTCTGTTACGTGAGGTTGTAAGTTTAAATCCATTTGAAAACCCGAATGAGTGGTTTGTCGTTCAAGAGCATGTTCATTTAATAACTGAAAAGAAATTTTTAATTAGAACTCTAAAAGATCATATTGATCGATTAATTAAACTTTGGCTGGAAAAGACGACTATTTTAAAAGACAAGTAAGTAAATTATTTCTTTATATAACCTTATACTATTTTTATACTTTTTTATAAAAGAGTTCTGAGTAATATTCAGTAGCCTACTGCTGTTTGGGTCTGCCCTTTTTTGTTCCAGTTTAATATATAACAGTAAATGTCTGCTTATACTTTTGCATATAAAGCTTATCTATACTAATTATATAGTATAAGAGTATTTTGTTATTGCAGTTTTCGTACTTGTAGAAGCCTCTTATAAATATTGTGTACTAATTTTACCAAAATGAATGTTTACAGCAGCCTTTAACATGAAAATTCATTTCTTCACTATATCACAGTTAACACCAAATTAAATCCATAATACATCATTTGATATTTTCAGGTCCGGCATTGAAGAGCCTCATACTGAAAAGGACAATCTGTGTCACAATATTTATGAATTAATACAAAATAATAAAAAAGAGAAAATGATAAAAAAATCAAGTGCTACTTCTCATGCAGTTACTAAAAGGGAAGGAGAAAATGCTCGAAATAAGTGGGCATCTATGTCAAATAATTCACAATCCTTTCAGCACGGAGAAAATAATGAATTTACCAGCCAGCCATTTGACCATGATCACACCTGTACATAACATTTGAAATAATTGTCTTACAAAGTCGTTATACACTTAATTTTAAAGTACTAATGCAATTTAGAAATCGCACTTTTTTGTTATTTAAATAGACATACCTAACAAGTATTTTTCAATTTCAGATTATGTGGACTGTGAAATTACTGAAGCAAATAATGTTCAGGAGGAAATTTTGCTAGAGATAGGTAATGTATTTTTGGATTTCTTTCTTTTTTATTTTATTTCTGTACTGGTTCTAAGCAGGTTTTGGAATTCATAATCAAAATTTGTTGTTTAACTCTTTTTCTGTGTTTTTTTGTAGATATAGATGGATCACAAACTATATCAAGTGAACAACATGAGACAAGCTTGTCAAATTTCATTTCGTCTAAAGCAGTGTGCAATGAGGAAGAAAAAACTTCAAGGCCAACCAACAAAAAACTGAAAGTTTCAATGCCAAGCCCAAGTACACCAGCAAAATGCTCCAGAATTTTAGGTACCTATATTTTTTTAATTAACTGAGAAAAGAGCACAATGAAGGGTTAACCTGTTTTAATTAAATTTTGTCAATTATTAAAAATTCAATATTTTTAGCTCCTGTAAGGTCAAGAAGTAGGAAAATAATACTAATACCCAGAGGCAAGGATTGGCATATCTTGAGAAATATGACAGCCAACAACTAGACCTAAAAAGAAGAGAACTAGAATTAGAGGAAAGGAAAGTAGCTCTTGAACAAGAAAAACATATATTGGAAAAAGAGGAGAAAGCCAGAAAAGCAGCTTTTGAGGAAAGAAAACTAGCCTTAGAAGAATATGAAATGAAAAAGAAGTTAGAATTAGAAGAAAAGAAAATAAACTTGGAAACGGAGGATAAAAAAATATTAAGAAATATTATTGAAAGGCAGGAGAAAATAATAAATATGTTATTAACAAGAGATTGTAAATGAAATTTTGTAAATTTTTTTAGTAAAAACTGTAACTCTATTTTTAATTTTGAGCCTTAGGATAACACAGCAAATAATTTTTTCATTTAAGTATTTATTTTAACGGAGTTTTGGATTTCAAAAATAAATGTTTTCATATAATAATGATGACAAAGTATGGAATACACAATTTACTTACATTTTGAAACAAAGCGTCAGATTGTTAGTGTTTTATTGTCAACATCGGAGACAATATTAGATTTATTTATTTTCTAATTATTAACTTAGATATTGATATATTTTCAAAATGTTCAATTCTTTTTGGTTTGTATATGTACAAAATAACTGTTTGTCTTCTTTCTGCGTATTTTCTTCTATCTTCTGTTTTGGATTTATAGAATTTAACTTCCCAGTACTTTTTAATTAAAATATTTTCAACTAATAATCTTTTAACTAATTTTTCTTGGTTGGATTAATTAAAAAACCAATAAATAAAACTACACAGACATTTTTCAACATTTTATTAGCCAAGGTATTGTTCTAATGTTATAGGCTGTACATTAAAAAACTGGGAGGTTTGACTACCATAAAGACATATATAACAATTGGTTAAAACATTTGCAGTAATATACATTTCTTCAATATCCTGAAGTAATAACTTTTGATTTTTTTTGAAGTCTAAAAAGGCAAACTCCGATATAATTTTTCCAAAACTCCACTCCACTGCTTGTCGTACAACAGACATAGATGCATTAAAATTTTGTTGTTCTTCGTCATGTCCCTGGCCAGGATATGGACACAATAGAAGTTCTCTAATTCCATATGCCTGATCACCGAAAATGACAAAATGTTTACCATCAGGAAACCTTGTGTGTTGCTCTAGCTGTTCATAAAATCCAGATTCTCTCAAAATACCAGCATCATGTCGTCGACCCGGAAATGCTCCCAAAAGGCTGATAGTGATCCCATCTGGAGAAACAACTGACTGGTACTTGACACAATGATACCGTTTATGTCCCGAGTAATATTCTTCCTGGTTTTCAGAGGGTCGGCAAATGGCTCTCCTAGTGCCATCGATAAATCCCCAGCAATTTTGAACTGAGGCACCTCTAGTTGCTATTGCCTAAAATACGTTATATATAAATATATCTATGTCTTATATAGATAAATAGTTTGTATGTATTCACTTGTTGAGATGTTCAAATAAAAAAATTACTTACATCTGCATATAGCTGCAAGCGGTTCTGATTGAGCCAGGTTAAATTCCCAATATCTTCTAGAAGATTGCTAAAATTTCTGTAGATATGCATATTAACAAAATTGCAAATCTCAGATAATGCCGGACTTGATCTTTGAAAAAGATTTTCTAGGTCAGACAAACGATTTGGATATGCTAACCTTCGAAGAAATATGCACAGCCCTTCTATTCCTGCAAGTTACAAAAATTCGTATATGTAATAAATAAAAGTATATGCAAAAATTTATAAACTAACCTAATACTTTGTTATACAATTTTACAGAAATTAAAAGAATATAAAATTAATTTTTTGATATAAACATTTTGATACCAAATCATGCATTTGGGATTTTTTACACAAAACCAAATATTCATAGTTGTCTACCTGTAGCTGAGTGTCCTGATCGAGTTCTAATATTTTCTGGAATATGTAGGGCAGCTGCCAGTCTGGGAATGTCTTCCTTGACAAAACAAAAAGTTAATCTTGCTTCTTTGGCTTCATAATGATTTAAATCAAAAATTGGCCTAGCAACCGCCTCTCCTTCCATAGGATTCACAAATATATCACGGAGTATTATCCCTCTTATCAAATCGTGATTTATACCATCAGGATCTCTTCTTCTAATTATATTCCCAATAATCTCTTCCATTTTAAAATAAAACGAGATAACAGAATTAAAAGTACTAAAATGTAAACACTATTAGTGAGGTTATGAATGTTTTTGATGTTGACGGTTGACGTTTCCGTTAATAACGGAAATTAGGAATTGCTTCAAAAACTAATTTTCGAAATACGTTATTAAAACCATGTGTTCCCTTTATTAGCGGATAAAGCGATATAACGTATCGTGTTTATGTTGTGGCCCAAAAACTCCCTATTATATGAAAATAGTGAATTTATTTAGTTACTCTGAAAGGAAATGAGGAATTAAAATGTTACTGACTATATACTAGGTGACTAAATCATCAAGCTTTTCAAAGATATCTTTGTAAACTGTGACTAATACTAAATACAGGTAAGTTTATATGAACTACACTTATAACTAAACGAATAAACTACCATGTTTGTAAACGTTCAAACACAGAAAATATTGGTAAATTCAGTTGTCTATTGTAACGCAAAAGAAATAAATAAAATAACTTATCTGTGTCCAATTCAGTTCATAGATCACAATGTGTTCCAGCTATCCATTTCATCTATCGTTTTTCCAATTTGCATATGTTGTAATGAGTTATTTTGGGTTAATTGTATCTTGTTTACTCATTTCGAGGTTTTGATATCTTCTTTTCAAATTACTTACTAATTTTTACTGTTAATTTCAATTTTAGTTTTCCAAAATTTTACATGTCTGCTTCCCTTTCAATAAAAATCTCTCGTCTGCTTCAATTGTTTCAATAAATTTCGTTGCTAACCTCCGTTGCTATGAAACTTTTTATGACCTCTAAAGTTTATATCACATATGGTGTCTTGATTTTTCTTATGAAATTCTTGAATTGCTGTAGTATTGTTATGTCATGGATAGCCAATCAAAGATAAAGATTTTATATTATTGGTTCATTATACATTTTTCTGGCAAATCTTCACAATATCACTAGTTACTTAAATTTCCGCGCACTTTAAAAGAGAATTATTATAAATGGTATGTACAGTGTGTTATATGACAATTACAGTTTGTTTTTTAATTGCTCTAGTACTTTATTTGAAATTGATTTTATTGATGTCTATGTGTTTAGATCATTGAAATAGCTTATATGATAATGCTGTTTTACTACATAACAATATACTGGATGTTTGTTTTAAATTAATTCTAGTGCAATAATACCTGTTTCAGCCTTGCTGATTTCCTTTCCGTTGATGGATTATCTTATTAATATATATATATTATATGGGAGGAATTTTCTTGAATGAAGGTCTTTACTTTTTAATAATTTGTTTATTGTTTGCCAAAAGACGCGTTTCGACTTGTTAAGTCATCTTCTGTTTCGGCTAGAATGTTACATTATGATTCATACATAATACATAAGTTAAAAAAAGACGTTACAAATTTTTGTATATAAAATAATAAAACAATTACCTTAAAAGCAGTGTCAAAAATATAAAAACATGGAAGGTTAAAAATTAAAACTAAAATGCTGTGTACATTTTGTAGCTGTTGTCAGTAAACTTTTGAAATGTATTATTTAGTTTGAAGGTGTTTTTTCTCTTTCTTTTACTAATACGATGTGGTGTTAGTCTGGGCGCGTTTGCTTGATTTAACAGGTGTATATTATAGTAAGGTGCAGAAGCTTTCAACAATTTATTGGTTATTTTAAGAGACCATCATATATTACATTCAAATTACGAATATCGTTTCTATTATTAATACTATTTATATCCTTTTTTATGTTAATCATTTCTAGTACAGTTCTAACTTTTTCATTATTTTCTTTATCCAATATTTTCACATTGTCAAAATCAAATTTATGCCCTGTATTCTTAGAGTGATTGGATGAAGCTGTTACATCAGTTTTGAATACTTATGAGCTTGTATTCTTTTTTGGAGGTATTGTTTGCTTTGACCAATATATGTTTTATTACAATATCCACAAGGAACCTGGTATACTGTGTGTGTTTGATTATTTTTCGGAATGTTTGGTTTCATTTTTGAAAAAAATGTTTGGTTGGTGTTCTTTAATTTGTGGGAAACAGTTAAATTTTCTTTCTGAAGGCTTTTGTTAATTTTTTCTGATAAACCGTGTACATATGGTAATGATATAAATGATGTTGGTTTTTTTTGTGGTTTTTGATTTGAATTGTAGATTGCATGTATTCTTTTTTTAATAGTTTTGTTCACAAACGATAATGGGTAGTTATTTTCTCTAAGGATTTTATTTAGATTGTTCTTTCTGAATTTAGGGTGAGATAATTTAATTGCTCTGTCAGTTAAATTTTTGATTACATTTTTCTTAAGAGATAGGGGAGCATTTGAATGATAACTTATGTACCTATGAGAAGCTGTTGGTTTTGAATACCAGTTGGTATTGATTTTACCTTCGTTATCGTATGAGATTGTTACGTCCAGGAAATTTATCGATTTTTCTCTTTCGCGTTTGATGGTAAATTTTAACCGTGGAGAAAAATTGTTAAATTTGTTTGAAATCTCATCGATTCTATCCACTGGTACACATGCTACTATATCAGCCACATATCTTTTAGTGAGGTGCAAGAGTTCTGAACTGGTACCTAATTTTTTGAAAATTAATAAAAACTTTGCTTTTAAAAACAATGAATTGGTGAGTAAATATCATAACATACTACATATATTTTATTTTAAATTGCTTCAGTTACATATCAGTGAGACTTTTAAAGCAATCACTCTAATGAGTAAAAAACTAAATGAAATGAAAATAAATCTTCAACGAAATATACCTAGTCATATTGTAAATAATTTCTTAGAACATCAACAACTTTCATACGAAAATATTTTTATAAAAACAGAATTGAAACACCAAAAAAAAATTGACAATTTAATTTTACAACAGAAACCACATTTATGTACCGAACCAAATAAAAATTGGATAACTAACTTGAGTTATGAAGATATACCAGATGATGTATTATACACTCTAAGCTTGGGCCAAAATTTCAATTATAAAATAAATGACATACATACAAATTTACTTATTGCAAACTTAGAAGCAGGAATAGACAATTGTGAAATAGGTGTTCAAAATGATATCAGGTACAAGGTAAACATTCTAAATTTCAAAAAAAACATCAACAAACATTTTAAAAGTAATTCACGATTTTTTAATAAACTTTTTAAAAAAATTAAAAATTTTCTTAAACAAAATAACCATCTGTTAATAACATATGCAGACAAAACACATAAAACAGTGATCATGAAAAAAACAGAATATAGGGAAAAAATGTTAAATCTACTTAATGACACAACAACATACAAAAAAGAAAGATTCAATCCCACTGAAAAGATTCAAAACAATGTAAATAAATTAATAAATGATTGGTTTCAATCAAAATTAATAGATAAGGTAACCAAAAATAAGTTAACGATACACAATACCCAACCACCTTCAATATATGGTTTACCCAAAACACATAAAAATGGAGTTCCCTTAAGACCTATTATAAGCAATGTTCAAGCAGCTACATATAACTTGTCTAAATACTTATCCAACATACTTATCAATATAATCGGAAAAAATGAATATTACACAAAAGACTCATGGGAATTTGTAAAATTCATAAGAACCCAAACAATACCTAAAGATCATATGTTAATATCTCTTGATGTGACATCATTATACACAAATATAGACACAACATTAGCGTTAAACATTATAAAAGAAAAATGGAACGATATCCAAAACAGTACAACATTAAATTTAACAGAATTTCTAAATGGGGCCGAATTGTGTTTATCTTCGACATATTTTCAATATGAATCCAACTTTTATTCACAAATATTTGGCATAGCAATGGGATCACCCATAGCAGCAACAATTGCAAATCTTGTTATAGAATATGTCGAGGAAACAATAATAAAGTCACTTACTTTTAAACCGGTATTCTTTAAGAGATATGTGGATGATATAGTAGCATGTGTACCAGTGGATAGAATCGATGAGATTTTAAACAAATTTAACAATTTTTCTCCACGGTTAAAATTTACCATCGAACGCGAAAGAGAAAAATCGATAAATTTCCTGGATGTAACAATCTCATACGATAACGAAGGTAAAATCAATACCAACTGGTATTCAAAACCAACAGCTTCTCATAGGTACACAAGTTATTATTCAAATGCTCCCCTATCTTATAAGAAAAATGTAATCAAAAATTTAACTGACAGAGCAATTAAATTATCTCACCCTAAATTACCTGTATGCGAATAGATACATATAAGAAGCTTCGTCCTACTTTATCTAGATGGCGCAGAGCACGCCTGGCCTGGCAGAAAAGTTTCACTTACGATAGGTGGCTCAAACGGTGAAGTGAGTGTCAGTCAAATGTGACTGACATGGCAGCCAAAGTGTTAAGGTAATTGTTTTATTATTTTATATACAAAAAATTTGTAACGTCTTTTTTTAACTTATGTATAAATCATAATGTAATATTCTAGCCGAAGCAGAAGATGACTTAACAAGTCGAAACGCGTCTTTTGGCAAACAATAAACAAATTATTAAAAAGTAAGGACCTTCATTCATGAAAATTCCTCCCATATAAAATATTTAAATGGTCAAGAATACATTGCGTTTCAAATATATATATATATATATATATATATATATATATATATATATATATATATATATATATATATATATATATATATATATATATATATATATATATATTGTTGTCCTGAAATCTCGGGATCTTCCGTTTGAAGGCACAAATGTGTGTTTGGTTATCTTGTTGAAATCCGTTGTTTGTGTTTTCTCATGTTTCAATTAACATCCTTGCACCCAAGTTGTACACCCTTTCTTGGTTATACCGTGCCGTGCCGTGTTCCCATGAAAATGCAGAAATCATTATTTTTCTGTAACATGATATTTGTGTTACTTAAGCTGTTTATTTTATGAAAAACGCAACGTAGCGTCGTTCTCATGGAAATACGGAAATCGTGACATTGCGTAACCTAGCATTTGTGTTACTTAAACATAAGCATTTTTTTCTATATATATATTTATATATATATATATATATATTATTATAGTTTATTTTATATGGGAATTTAATTTGCCCTACGTTGGGCCGACATATTATTATGAATAGAATTGGGTGAGAAAATAGTTTAATTTGCCCGGTATGTTGTGGATTTAATATGTATGATAAACAGTTTATTTAACCAACATGAAAACTTCTTATCTCAGGGTAGAGTTCAAGTATTTTAAATAAAATGATTTTATAATTTTATATATGTTAGCGCCAAAGTTAATAAATGCTTTATATTTTTAAAAATAAATTTGTTAATCAGAATATGTTACTTTTTTAATGATTTCAAATTAAATACGGTCCTGTCCTACTTAAAAAATATCTGCATAGTTCAATCGATTTCATTCAGAGCTTCTGCCTGTGGTAAGTATATGGTGCACAAGTCACCAGATGAAATGATTAACTCAAGTAATTTAAAAAAAAATTCTTCAAAAGGAAAAACAATATTTAATTTAATGAAAATAAATACACTACACTTTTACAAGTGTTTTTTTTTTAAAGAAAATCAACTATCTAAAAGGATGACTCTTTCATACAAATCACACGCACTCTGGTGAGATATTATTATAATATTAAAATACAGTTATATAATTTCATAAACATTTGACTTTCAGAAAACGGCGAAATACACTCTTAACAGCGTCTATGCATCACAAAATTTTAGTTTTTTTTTACAAATTAGTAGGTACGCTTGACCTCTTAATACATTAATAAACTAACTTGTACTACCTTATTTACTTCACGATTTCTGTTTGTTCACCTTTATTTGTTCCAGATACTCCTCATGGAAAACCTCCCTGTTGGCATTCTGCTTCTACCAAAACAGGAATCGATGCTGTATTTCTTTCAAAGTCCAAACAGCTCACACAAATTCCACTATTCAATATTCTTCGAAAACTATTTTGGCTATTTTACTTCCACCAGACACAAGACACCATTTTATAAAATAAAATTCATGATTAGTGTTTTACAACATTCAACAATTCCTTTTTTAATTATTTATATAAACTAAACTACTTACACTGGTATATCTCTTGTAAGTATAATGTATTTGTTTTAAATTCTATAGTCAAATTTTGTCTTCCAAATGATTTCAATTGATTTACTTTACCAAAAAAAATTTTGCTGCTCCAAAAATCTCTTCCCAAAAAGAAAACCTACTAGTCAATAGCCCCCATAATCAACAACTTTTTCACATTCTGATTTTTTTTTTGTTAGCAACACAGTTGTCGCCGATGTGATCTTTTTTAAATGTTTATTAACCAATCAAATTTGACTATTTATTTTATAACTCAAATTCTTCATTTCAACCAGTGAAATGTTCATCCATTATATCATGATATTATATTCTAAGGTTTTTAATTGCTTAGACTTCCTATATTATTTTCATTCAATAATATTTCTTAGTATTGTTAAAATGACATTTCCTAACCTCTAAGTATGTATGTCAAATGAATATTCATAATGTTTTAATAGATGACAGCTGTTACCTTTAAATATGTATGCAAAATGAAAATTCGTTTTCTTTATAAGTCATGTTCTCTGAAATTCACATTATTTTATATTTTCCTGCTCTGTTATGTCTAAACATCTACACTATCTCATTTTAATGTCTTAATCAACAAATATTACGAGATTAGCTTGACTTTACAGAATTAAGCATTATTAGTTTCTTATTATGAACAAATTTTGATACTTGATCTCTTTGATAAAAGTTTCGTTAGGCAATTTATTTCATATAAATTGTTTATCACACCTATTCGCAATTATCCCTACATTATACAGTCTGTCCTTTCTGTATGTCTTCTCTATCGAATAGTGGATCGTACAGATTTTCTCCATTCAAATGTTTAAAAAAAATTTTTGACTTAAAAAAAATTCTTTTAGATTACAATACATAATCTTAATTCTTCATTATTTGATATACAGGGTGTAGCATTATTTTTTCACAATAACATCCCCTAAATTTTGCGTTTATCAAATTTTTTATTCTAAGAAAAATTTTATGAACGCAAATTTTACTTCAAGTACTATATTCTAGGATTGTCTTTCTATTTTACTAATAATACATTCCTTTTTATTTCCGGTTGCTGTTACAAAGATGATTTTGGAATCCTGTGTTGCAGTATCCTCTTCAGTTAGTTTTAATTCTATTTACAATACCATAATTAAATATGTATACAAATTCTTATTTTATTCTTAGGTACATATTTCATTTACAAGTTTCATCCAAAGGAATTAGTTTAAAAAAAATCATGTTATAAATCCATTTTTGAAAATTCTTTAATGTTCGTTATGCGACTTATTACTTCTACATTTCTCAGAGTCTCTTATATCGGTACAATTTATTAATTTATATTTCTTATGTTACATCTCTCTATAATACCATCCTTTAGCATATTTTGTATCTCTGAATCAACTTCTTTCCTATATTTATAAGGTATGGGATATGTTCTTATTCTGAAATTTTCTATTCCCTTAACTTCTATCTTATGTACATAGTTATTTGCCATTCTCATCTCTTTTTTAACTAATCCTTTATACTTAATTATTAAATTCTTCACTTTCTCAGCATATTCCTTATTTCCACATACTAATTCCAATTCTTCCATTATTTCATCCCTCTCCATATTCCATAACTTCCTATTATCCTCTTCAAATTCCAATTCTTCCATATTTCCACTCCTCTTTATATTCCATAACTTCCTATTATCCTCTCCAATTGCCAATACTCCCATATTTCCAATCCTTTCTATATTCCCATAACTTCTTATTATCCTCTTCAACTTCCAATTCTTCTATATTTTCTTCTTCAAATTCAATTCTATTACCATTTAATTCAATCTCCATCTTTTCAAAATCAATTCTTGCTTTATATTTCGTTAATTCATCTATTCCTACAACTATGTCTGATTCCAAATTATTCACTAACAGTAATTGCATTTCAACTTCTTTCCCATCCTTCAATTCAATCTTTTGTATTATAGACTTATTTACTTCACATAGCTTCTTTCCATTTGCTCCTATCAATGTAGTTTTTGGTATTTTAATTAATTTGTTCTCATAATTTTCAATGTTTTCTTCTATTAGTTTTGTTTTAATTATGGACGCTTCCGAACCTGTATCTATTAATAATTTCATTTCTTTTCCATTTAATTTCCCTTTAATATTTATCAATCCCATTATTTCTTTTAATTCTAATTCTTCCCCAAATTTTATATATTCCCTTGGATGTTCGTATGTACAGATAATATTTTTCTTTACATTTGGTATGTGCTCGATCCAAAATTTTGATCGGGCTCTGTTTCAGTGACTATTTCTGGTTCTATGGATATCACTCTTTCTTTCTGTCTTTGTATATTGTTCACTCTCCTTTGTTCTTCATTTCTATTGCCTCTTCCTTCAAAATTTCCATTTGTCCTTTCTGTATTATAGTCTCTTCTTTGCTCTTGTTTTTCATCTCTTTGTCTGTTTTCATAAGATCCATTCCTATTGTTTCCTTCAAATGTTCTATTTCTATAATTATTGTTATGATATTGATCATTTTTGTTGTAGTTGTTTTGAGCGTTATTGTTCCTGTTATAATTATTGTTTCTATTATAATATCCATTATTATTATTTCTGTTAAAGTAATTGTTCCTGTTTTGTTCATAATTATTCGATCTATTATTTTGATTGTTATTATTCTCATAATAATTTTTATTATCGTAACCATTATAGTTTTTGTTTTCATTTTGATTCCTGTTCCTGTTCTGGTTATTGCTTATCTTGTTTCTTTCAATTCTTTGTAGATAATTAGTTAACTCCTCTATGTTTTTGATATTTTGAATAGCAATTGTTTCAGTGATTTCAAATTTAAAATGTCTCGAGATAAACATAATAATTTCCTCCTCTGGTATAGGTGGATCTAAAAACTTCGCATTCATGAAAACCTTCATAGCGTAATCATTCATACTATTTCCTCTACCTATCTCAAATTTTCCAGAGTAAAGTTTTTCTCTCACTCTTGTTTGCGCATTGTTTCCCCAGAAATATCTCATGAATTGAGCTTCGAATTCCTCAAAATCTTTTAAATCCTCTTCCTTACTTGTATACCACACTAAAGCATGGTTATCCAGATTTTCCCTAATCATTTCCTTCATGTCTTCATTATTTCGGATATTTTTCATCTTGTTCCTTAAAATTTTTATAAATACTTTTGGGTGTATTTTTCTATTATCCCCTTCAAATTTGTGTTCCCCTCTATTTCCTTAATTCTGTTGATTTGTAAATTTTCTATTTCCATTATACGTCCAATCACTTCTCCTCTTATTTCCTGTTTAGTGTCTTCAATTTTATTCTCCATGTATATGTTTGATTCTTCTAGTTTCTTCTCAACGTGTCCCAATTTTTCATCCATCAATTTTATTATCAGTTCCTTAGTTTGTTTAATTTCTTCTTTGTTCTGGTCCATCTTAATATTCATTTCTTTTTTTAATTCTTCCTTATTTTGGTCCATTTTAATATTCATTTCTTCCTTATTCTGGTCCATCTTAATATTCATTTCTTTTTTTAATTCTTCCTTATTTTGGTCCATTTTAATATTCATTTCTTTTTTTATTTCTTCCTTATTTATATTCATATCCTGTTTCATTTCTTCCCTATTTTGGTCCATTTTTTTCATCATCATTTGAAGCATACTCATCACGTCCATATCCTCTTTCTCTTTTGATTTTTGTTTGACCTCTTGTCCTGTTTCTTCTGACAACGGTACATCTTCTTCTTCCTGTCTTTGTTCTGCAATATCTTCTTCCGAATGTTCTCTCCCCTGTTCCAAATATTGTATCTGAAAATCTCCTCTACCATTACTCCTTTCTTCTCTTTCTTCATCAGACCTACTTTCGACTCCTACCTGCTTTCCGTCCCTTAATGTCATTTTCCTTTCCATTTTATGTATTTAAAATCTTTTAATACAGTAAAAAAAACTTATTTCAATGCTTTTTATTATTATTTACTAAATTTCTATATTAGCCCCACGTTGCGGTGACATTTTATTATAGTTTATTTTATATGGGAATTTAATTTGCCCTACGTTGGGCCGACATATTATTATGAATAGAATTGGGTGAGAAAATAGTTTAATTTGCCCGGTATGTTGTGGATTTAATATGTATGATAAACAGTTTATTTAACCAACATGAAAACTTCTTATCTCAGGGTAGAGTTCAAGTATTTTAAATAAAATGATTTTATAATTTTATATATGTTAGCGCCAAAGTTAATAAATGCTTTATATTTTTAAAAATAAATTTGTTAATCAGAATATGTTACTTTTTTAATGATTTCAAATTAAATACGGTCCTGTCCTACTTAAAAAATATCTGCATAGTTCAATCGATTTCATTCAGAGCTTCTGCCTGTGGTAAGTATATGGTGCACAAGTCACCAGATGAAATGATTAACTCAAGTAATTTAAAAAAAAATTCTTCAAAAGGAAAAACAATATTTAATTTAATGAAAATAAATACACTACACTTTTACAAGTGTTTTTTTTTTAAAGAAAATCAACTATCTAAAAGGATGACTCTTTCATACAAATCACACGCACTCTGGTGAGATATTATTATAATATTAAAATACAGTTATATAATTTCATAAACATTTGACTTTCAGAAAACGGCGAAATACACTCTTAACAGCGTCTATGCATCACAAAATTTTAGTTTTTTTTTACAAATTAGTAGGTACGCTTGACCTCTTAATACATTAATAAACTAACTTGTACTACCTTATTTACTTCACGATTTCTGTTTGTTCACCTTTATTTGTTCCAGATACTCCTCATGGAAAACCTCCCTGTTGGCATTCTGCTTCTACCAAAACAGGAATCGATGCTGTATTTCTTTCAAAGTCCAAACAGCTCACACAAATTCCACTATTCAATATTCTTCGAAAACTATTTTGGCTATTTTACTTCCACCAGACACAAGACACCATTTTATAAAATAAAATTCATGATTAGTGTTTTACAACATTCAACAATTCCTTTTTTAATTATTTATATAAACTAAACTACTTACACTGGTATATCTCTTGTAAGTATAATGTATTTGTTTTAAATTCTATAGTCAAATTTTGTCTTCCAAATGATTTCAATTGATTTACTTTACCAAAAAAAATTTTGCTGCTCCAAAAATCTCTTCCCAAAAAGAAAACCTACTAGTCAATAGCCCCCATAATCAACAACTTTTTCACATTCTGATTTTTTTTTGTTAGCAACACAGTTGTCGCCGATGTGATCTTTTTTAAATGTTTATTAACCAATCAAATTTGACTATTTATTTTATAACTCAAATTCTTCATTTCAACCAGTGAAATGTTCATCCATTATATCATGATATTATATTCTAAGGTTTTTAATTGCTTAGACTTCCTATATTATTTTCATTCAATAATATTTCTTAGTATTGTTAAAATGACATTTCCTAACCTCTAAGTATGTATGTCAAATGAATATTCATAATGTTTTAATAGATGACAGCTGTTACCTTTAAATATGTATGCAAAATGAAAATTCGTTTTCTTTATAAGTCATGTTCTCTGAAATTCACATTATTTTATATTTTCCTGCTCTGTTATGTCTAAACATCTACACTATCTCATTTTAATGTCTTAATCAACAAATATTACGAGATTAGCTTGACTTTACAGAATTAAGCATTATTAGTTTCTTATTATGAACAAATTTTGATACTTGATCTCTTTGATAAAAGTTTCGTTAGGCAATTTATTTCATATAAATTGTTTATCACACCTATTCGCAATTATCCCTACATTATACAGTCTGTCCTTTCTGTATGTCTTCTCTATCGAATAGTGGATCGTACAGATTTTCTCCATTCAAATGTTTAAAAAAAATTTTTGACTTAAAAAAAATTCTTTTAGATTACAATACATAATCTTAATTCTTCATTATTTGATATACAGGGTGTAGCATTATTTTTTCACAATAATATATATATATATATATATATATATACACATATATCCAAAAGTTTGGAATACGTACAAATAATATATCTATGCCTATGGTGGTTTAAAAACTGCTGTTGATATTTATTCTAGAGCCTTTTAAAATGAAAATTATCAAAAATTAGATTCGTTTTGGTAGCAATTTGGTCACATTAAACTGATTTTGGTATTTACACATTATTTTAGTTCTTGTTTAAATTTCATTCGAGCCGTTCAAAAATGCCTAGAAACATGATATCTCATTTTGACAGATCTAGAGTAATTGCATTAATACAACTGGGCTTTATTCAAAGTGATATCGCCAATATTATTTGGCGTCACTCAGAGTGATGTATCGAAAATTCAAAAAAAAATTCCAAGACACAAATGACGTGAAGGATCGCCCCAGAAGTGGCACAAATCGATGTACAACAGCAGCACAAGACCGGCAAATCACATTGATAGCGCGAAGAAATCGTCTGGAATCTACAAGTGGTATATCCAGAGAAATTTTTAGGCTTGAAGGACTGAATATTTCACGGCAAACAATAACACGCAGACTAAATGCAGTAAATTTGTATCGTAGAATACCCTTACGTGTTCCCAAACTAACCTATCAACACAAAATTGTAAGGTTGCAATGGGCTCGAGAAATGGTACATCATGGTCCTAACTGAAATAACGTGATGTTCTCTGATGAATCAAAAATTGGCTTGGTTTCTGATTCGCGAAGAACACTAGTTTGGAGGGCCTCAGGACGACAACATCGACTGAAAACAGCCCAACCGCGTGTCCCATTTGAAGGTGGGAGTATTATGGTTTGGGGTGGTATTATGAGTGGCACACGGACGCCTCTACTGGTTCTGGAGAGAAGAGTCACTGGTGCTGTATACCTCGAGGAGGTTTTTAATCCTGTCGTGCGTCTATTCCGAGGGGCAGTAGATGATAGATTTGTGTTTATGCATGACAACGCACCTCCGCATCGAACCGCAGCAGTACAAAATTTTCTGGAAGAAGAAGGAATATCCACAATATGGTGGCCCTCGAATTCCCCAGACATGAACGTCATTGAACATGCTTGGGACATTCTCAAAACACGCATTAAGAAGCGAAACAATCACCCTATTACACTGCGAGAACCAAAAGATACTGCTCGTGAAGAATGGGAGAGAATTCCGCAAGCCCAGCTCGACCATTTAATCGACAGCTTGCCAAATCTCCTACAGTCATACATACAGGCCAATTGAGGAAATACTGATTATTAATTTTATAAAAAAATATTTTTTCCTATACTAATTTGATTTTAAATGTAAGTGGTACATTGTAAATTTTTCACTCCAAAAGAATAAATAATTTTTTTGCATATTGTTTATCTGGCTTTGAGATGTATTTAGTATTGGTGGGAGTTGTAGCAAAATGATGTTTAATTATTCAGAATTTTTTTTATATAGAAATCAAAAAAAATATTAAATATTCCAATATTCCAAACTTTTGGACATATGTGTATATATATATATATATATATATATATATATATATATATATATAGATGAAAGTAGTTCGTTGCCGAAACTAGTTTAGGGTAACTTTTTTATTGGGGAATGCGGCATTCCTCAATAAAAAAGTTACCCTATATATATATATATATATATATATATATATATATATATATATATATATACAGTAGAAAAGGAATATCGATCGTACTAAATATGAAAGTAGAGATAATCTAATGGGAAGCGGTCTGTAGTGGTAAAAGCAATTGTTAAATGTGCCTCAAATTTTCGTCTCCTGAGGAAGTTGTAAATAAATGACGAAAATTATATATATATATACATATATATATGTATGTATTGTGGCGTTAGTTTTTACTACGTCTTCTTCTTTTGGGCGCCTATATTAAATTTAAAAAAAATAATTGTCTATATTTTCTTGATAACAGATCTTTATGAAACGTTGTTGATAATTTTGATTCTACCCCTGTAGGTATTATATTTGAGCATGTGATTCCTCTCAAGGCGCACGGACTATGGAGATTAGTAAACTCTCGAACATAGACAAATAAGTTTACTCTATCGCCTGGATTGTATTGTATAACTGTCCAATTAGAAAAAACATAACAAACTGTTCATTAAAACATCGAAAAATAAAATAAATACATTTATTTACATAGACATTTAAAATAGAGATGATGAACGCATAAAAATATTCAAAAACAATTTAATAAATGAGAATTTCCGAAATGGAATATTTAACTAGCGTTATGTCAAACTTAATCTTGCAATTATATTTATCTGGACTGTCGTTTTGTTCGAATCAATAATATAGATTGAAATTTAGGGTAAGTAGATTATGGATAAACTTACCAAGAAATAATATATTTATTTGTTTTTATTTTAGGTGTCCATTAGTAATTGAAATGCACACCTCCACGGCATTAGGCAATTCACAGTGGGTGTGTGAATTCATCTGCTAGGGACTCTTCTTCCGGATAACAGGTAACAAACGAAGATGTATTATTAAAAGAATAATTATACTCTTCCATATAGGCCTCTGATAACGATTTATGTTGTATAATGTTGAAATTATTTACTTCCTAGGTCAACTATAAACTTTCTTTCCTGTCACTTTTCGACAGGTAAACAATCTTGATGACTCTTTTTTTATTATCACCCGATTACGTTCCCTCCAGCCCAAGTGCATCCTCGGTTGAATCCATGGTAAGTAGATGCGCCAGAAAAGTAAAAAATTCCAGTTAGACACAAAACAGAATCCAAAATGTGTTCTCAAGGTTATTTATTACAGAAATAATTAATTCATTTTTATGAATCGTTGACGTTTCAAAATTAAAATATTGTGTCATATAGCTGAGGTCAGCGGGCTTATGATTTTCGGGGCTGATCGTAAATAAGTGCGAAACAACTTAGAATATGACTTTTCTCCATAGAAAGTGTTATACTTTAATGTTTCGTCAAAATCTAGAAAAGATAACAATAAAGTTAATCGTTTTCCAATAAAAAATGAATTATAGTCCACGAAAAACAAATTGAACATTGTAATATTTTAAGCCAAAAAAGGTATTTTTTTAAAGTCATGATAATTTGGATGATATGGTAAAGACGGGCATACTTCCAATATAACAAGTTCTTTATTAAGAAATAAATTAAACCAATTGTTTAGAAGAACTTGTAATACATCGTTGCTTTAGGATCTCAACAGCTTCCAAGAAATAAAAAAAAATATAGGATTCCATAGTTAAAAAAATTATATATAGTTCTAAATATATCCCAGAATCTTTATATTCTTGGAAAAACATAATTATACATTTTCTTTTTCCTTTCAAATTTCCAATGAAGATGACGGCAACACAGCTGAGATGAATCACAATTCAGAAGAAATGATATCAACATCGCCCGCCCCACCTTTAACTAATGAAAACCAAGCTGTTTCCAAAACGCAGTTAGTTTTATGGAACAAGGTGTCGTCAAAAGGAGTTTTGCTTTTACTGTGAAAGTCTAGTGCAATGTTTTGCAGCCTTAAGAAAAAAAAAGGAAATTATATTAATTCGGGGAGTGTACAAAAGGCCGTGAAAGAAGGAATTCATAATAGAGAATTACTTCCGTGTCCAGATTGTTTGGGTTACTACACAAGAACTCAGCTATGGCCACACCGGAAAACTTGTAATGGCAACACATCCACCGAACATTCCCAAAGCGAAGCAAATAATTTTTTGGTTAGGGGCCTCAAAATTGATAAAGATTTCAGAAAAAAGGTGTTCCTCAGAATGCGAGCGGACATGATTTCAATGGTTGCAAAAACCGATCCCTTGGTGTGCATTGGGAGCTCGGTATTTGAAAATTCATAGGGATGACCACTTTATAAATGTAGTATCTAGAAAGATGAAGGACTTCAACCCAACCTGAAAAGTCTGTTTGAAATTCTAAGACTTGAAAAGTTTGATGTCATAGTTCAAGCCACAAAAATAGTGGGCAATTTTGATACTAACACTGAGCTTTATAAATCTCCAACATACGCTATGAACATTGGCACAACGATAAAAATGTTGTGATATTGCTATAATACCAGCCTTGAAGAAGAAAGATGTTTATGCCAACATTTCGACAGCTGAAAGTGAAGCTGCTCTGAAAACACTCATACATTTGATCAATGAGAACTGGAAATTTGAAAACTCAAGTGAAGCAGGGGGTGATCTGAATATGAGAAAATGGAACAAAATAACAATAATACCTTTGGCAACGGACCTGCAGTTGTTGAAAAAATGTTTAACTGAAAAAGGAAACGCATCTGCATCGAGTGCTTCTGGCAAACGTGAAGATTATTAAATACTTCTGGAAACAGTGTAATGCAGAATAATATTATTGAACAGATGAAGACCAGGTGAGCTTCAAAGACTTTTATTGGCGGCATATGATAATATCTCGAAGAACACCAATCAAAACTATGAAGAATTTGAAGATGCAGTTTCGTCTACTGAAAAAATATTAATGAAAAGTTTCAAGCGTATTGTTATACGTTCCAATTCTCTGACATGTTAGTATTTTTTTAAGGATACACTTGACAATGGTTTACGTTCCTAGAGTCTACAATTTATTTGGTTTATTTGTATTTTTTTACTGCAAAATAGTTTTTGATAAAAATTAATTGAATTCAATCAGTGATTTCTTTGAAGTTAAAGGTGTTTCAATTGACCCTGTATGTGTTTCAATTGATGCAGAGGATGGGGTCAATTGAAACAATTTTATGTTAATTAGAAAACGCCTATGGCCAATTAATATTTTAACATGATGTTGGTGTGACATCACATTTCCATACCGAGGCAATTTGCCTTGATTTCTGGTACTTCACTAGCCGGATTGACCTGGAGGTGTTTTTACAATGATCCGTTTACTCAAAATCGTTTCAATTCACCCCAATCACCGTTACAGGTTTGTTCATAAAGTTTATGAAACTGTCAACTTCGATTTGTGAAATGGACATTTTTCTTACATTTGCAGTCACACACTCACATGTGCACACGAACCAATAGCAGGCGTCCATAATTGCGTTATCTTCCTCACACAACTTACATCCTGCACATACAAAAATGAGCAAAAGTGAACACAACTTTATTGAAAAGCTTGGATATCCATTAACAATAATTCTCAGCATATGAGTTGCGTCACAACTACTTATATTCTCCGGACCATTCACTTTTCACTTAAAAGTAACATATACAATACCGTTCCCATTCGGGAACCTGCCACAAAATGCACTCCTGTTCTTTTAGACTTATTCAAGAGCGCTGTATCCGCTCCTTTAATCAACCCGAGCCTACCGCCAACTTGTCAACTCTTCCTTATGGGAAGACTTTTGTCTCTGGTATTTTCGCAGTTATTACTCTACGGAGGATTCGCAGCTGCTTCCACCCGTAGCGGCTTCAAGTGTGCTCAGCCTTATACATCTGACTTGGCGACAAGAAGGACACCTTTCGGGACGAACTTTGTCGATAAGTATCTTAAGTACAGTGTTAAAAAACACTTTCTTTCGCTTAGAAAAAACATTCGCGGTGCTTCGGCACTATAGACATGTTTTGCGATGCGCTTAAGCTTGAAATACCGAGAATTTCAAACAATTTAAAAATATAAAAATTAAAAAAAGTTTCAATTAAAAAAATTACAATTAAAAAAATGACAATTTAATAATTTGGTTTGCCACAAATCGTTGAAACACCTTTATAATATTTTTTAATAATATCGTTCGGAATTGAAAAGTTAGGGCATTGGTTGAATCACCCTGTACAAAGCCTATGCGACTTATACAATACCTAATTAAAATTAATATGCTTAACGGTTTGTGCAGATAAATTACTAAACATGGCAACAATGTCAGCCGTCCGATTCGCTCAAAGTATGCAGATACGTATAAATTGACCGTCTTGTTGATAGTGGTCTCTAAAATTCGCATATTTTGATAGTCAAATTCCACCACTTTTGAAAGTCGTTACTAAATTTTGTTTGTTTTTATTTCAGCCTATTGCAGACTTATTTGAAATGGTTCCGTATTCTTCTACTAAGGTAAATTAATGTATATGAACATCAAAGACAGAGTTGGTCATGTATATATATATATATATATATATATATATATATATATATATATATAATATATATATAGATCTAGCGGTCAAATTGGCATCGGTACAGTTACGGTATAGCCAGGAATCCTTCAATATACACCAATGTATATTTGCTAAATATATTTAGCAGACAGGTTAGCATCTTGATAATTTGGCAACGTTGGAACACAAGATATATTTGAGTTTATTAAATCACTTTCATTCTGCAGATTTGATGGTCGTGTATAAATGTTGTACTTGTAACGGAGGAAGTGGCATCTTTGAAAATATATTTAGAATTAATGTATTCGTTAGGGTAAAGAGTATGGTTATTTAAATGCATCGGTCTTTCTTGGTTGTAATTTACATTTATCTATTTCTATGAGTTGTTTGGCCATAGTTTGATTAGTATTTATTCGAACGTATCGCTACATGTCGTTAGAATGTTTGGGGCAAACCAAAAAATCAGCCGTTGTAGTTTAAAATTGTGATCATATTCAGGACTCCGTATCGAAACTTGTTAGCAAAAGGTGCCTAATTAAAATCTAATTTTTTCCTGACTACTCGAAGCAACACTTTAAACTCTCCGCATCAGTTGAAATAAAATATGAACCACAGGGTGCAAACAATATATTAGAACTCTTGAGATGAATATTTCAAATAATATGAACATTGACGTTTCCAGTGATAAAATCGCTGGTGACTGTCTTGCGGAAAGTACTAAATTAATGACTGAACAATCTTTGAATGCAATTTTGGGCAGTGATGTAGAACAACATTTAGAAAACGTCCCTGATCGTTCCGTAACAGATATAAGTTATTTGAGAAAAATAAATAACACGCCTTGCAATAGGTACATCTAGCTAAGCTCCAGGCTACTAAGAATAAAAGGTCCAGAAGGAAACATAACTGTTTAGACTGCAGTGTAAAAACTAGACAATTTTGTTCGACATATAGAAAGATGTCATTCTGATGAAATACAGGTACAAGAAATAATGTCTTTGGTTAAGAAATCAAAGGAAAGGAAAAAATCAATTGATAGAGTACGTAGAGAAGGCGACTTCACATCCTCGAAAGTAGCTCAAATATTCCGGATGAAAAAAAAATGATTTAGAACAACTTGCTGCATTTATGGGACATACAGAAAAGACACATGCTGAGTCGTATCGATTGCCTGACGATATTTACCAGACTGCTAAGGTCAGCAAATTATTGATGCATGGACTTAATTAATCAGCACTCAAATCTGTTTCATAATAAACCATGGCCAGTAATCAAAGTTTATATTTGTAATAAATATAAACAGGTTGAGTAAATGCAAGGACTCATTTTCTTATTACAATGGATATTTTTTAGTTTGAATCAAAGAGCGGAAGAAGTTTTTTTAAATTATATTTCAGAGGAATTTTTTGTTCGTTTCTCGGAAAAAAATAATTTGTTTATGTTTTATTATACAAAATAAATAGAAAATCATTGTGTTTGTGTCTAGGAATCTTTGTTGCATTTCCTTTACCATCCATATTTCAATATATTATCAATTAAATTCAATTCAATTATCTACTTTTTTGTGTGATAACTAGTATCATTGCAATGTAGAGGACGAATGAATATTACTAAAAATTGTTATATCTACATGTCAAACTCTAACAGTTACAAATTACGTATTTTCTCTTTGAATTAAATCACAATACAATGATATTGGAAAACAGAAAAATTATCACCTGCTGATCTTTACAATTATGACTTGAGAAGACAATTTTATAGTGGAGAACTAATATTGATCTGTTCGTTGACGACTTCATATTGTGGGTTTCTCAAGTGTCTTCTAATCTAATTCTTGTTTCTTATCACAGAAATGTAGTACTTCTGGTTCTGTGTAAGATGCAGTGGATGATTTGTGTCGAGTAGATGTTTAGCAAAATGAGATTTTTGTGGTTGTTTGAGTCTGTACGATCTTAAGTGTTCACCCCACCCCATCTCTTCTCAAAATTTCGCAGGGTTTGGCCGATTTAGATAGCATCACATTCTGGACATTTAAGTTTTTATTTACCAGACTGCTTCAATCGGGATATTTTTGCTTCAACATCTAACAATTTTGTACTTACATCACTTCCTGTTTTCAAAGAAATTGATATTACCAGCATATATGGTGCTTCTACAATTTTGTACTCGTGTAGTTAGTTTGTGAAATATTTGTTGTAATGCTACTCTCTCCTTCTTTTTATTACGTAAACTATTTATCAATTCGAATAGATAACCGTTTGATGTGGCTATCTGTTTAATTGTATTGATCCGTCCATCAAAATAATATCGTATTCGTTGGTTTCTCTAAAATGAGTAATTAATTATCAACTCTTTGAATTGTTAAATCGAAGAAATTAATTGAGCTATTCTCTTCAGCTCCTAATGTAAATTGAGGTTTTGGGTGTGAATTATTAATATGATTGAAAAATGGATCTAATTGTCGTTCACTGCCTATGAAACAAGCTAATATGTCATCTACATATCTATAACAAAATATATATGTTAGGGCTCTCTTAGTAGTAACGCCTCAATGTATTTCGAGAATATTTTCGAAGTAACATTCAATTTTCATTACATAGTTTGAAGTAACTATGACACCCATGTCAGAAGCCTAATAATCGAAATAGAAATCTGTCAGTGTTTGTTGACATTCCTTAGCATACTTAAACTACCTGATATCGTGGTTATCTTCATAATTAACTATTTATATTGGAGCTGTATTTTGGAATGTAACTCGAAATATAGCTCTCCAAAACACATCACAAATTTATATTGTTGCAATAAGAAATTGAAGCAGAATTCATAATTAATATGAAACAAAAAGTGTTACTTAAAACTTTAATCAAGAAATCAAGTTATCGGACATCCTGCAAACTGCTGAAATTTTGTTTTGATAGATATAAGGATTGTCACATACCGGTTTTCATTGCATTAATGATACACTCATTAGCCGTTATTCACAGATCATAAAGAGTTTGATGTTATGATATTGAGAAATTTGAATAATTTAATTTTGCGGTGGATTCAACTTTATCCAACTGAACCTAACCATTGTTTTGTTGATTCATTGAGTATCTACTTATTACATGTTATGTCATAGATAATGTAACACTTACGATAATTATACACGTTCGCGGCCACCTGGTCAGGTTAGGTTAGCTTCGGTTTGCAAAATAGAATTTTTGTTCATTTGATTACTTGAAGAAAAAGTATCAACAATTATTTGTGAATAAGCGTTTATATGAACATTCAAAGCCCTAAAATCGATATACGTTCCAATTTTCTGACAATCTCATATTTTTTTATAAACCCCCCGTAAAAGCGAACACTTGAAGAAACATTATTGGAATCGGATGATTGTTAGATTTTTTTCAGACCAAAATTGATAGTGTAAGATTATCGATATATTTCTTATAACGTTTTGACACGTTGCCTTAGTTTATGAAAAAAACACTACATTCACAAGAACATGTTTAAAAAAATTTCAGTTCCATTTTCAATGATTTCCATTATATATCAACATTAGTGGGACGGAAATTTTAATTTATACTAGTAACCATTATATTTCATTTTAAAGATGAACCGTTAAATTGGCAACGTTGTTCGGATGTCTAAGTGCAAATAAAATAGATATATAGTAGTCAAAGTGTCCGCTAAATGGTTAATATATACACGGATGCCATTCTGACCGTTCATTCATTCCGGCATATACAAATAAGCGAGACCAGCGCCGAACAACAGAAACTCAGAAACTCTGTGAACTTTAGTTACAAATCCATTCAAATATGGTGTAAATTAGACTCCGGCCCATTTTTACCTTATGTGATAGCTGATGAAATTTCAAGTCGATTGCACTATCTTTTTTCGATTTGCAAATTGGCATCCGTATATTGGATGCCACTTTACCGCGGATGCCACCTTAACCGCAATTTTAACATGGGGGGATGCCATTTCACGCCGCTAATGTATATATATATATATAATAATAAACAACGAATAGATTGGTGGGTATTGCACGCAAATAGAAGAAGGGGCTACTGAAAGGACTGGTAACCGCAGACATGCATGTTTCTGGCTCATTAGCTGTCATCGGTACGGTACAACCAAGAAAAGATGTAAAACGTGGGAGCAAAGGTGTTGAATGAAACATGAGAAAATATAACAGAATTCAGCAGGATAGTCAAACACAACATTTGTGTCAGTAATATTAGAAGATCTCGAATATTCGAGACAACAACCAACATAGACACGGAGGTGCATATAACACTCCCGTCTGAAAACTTTTGACCCAGATCAATGAAATAACAACAAATCTACGAATAGTGCGTGACATATGAACAATAAACAACGAATAGATTGGTGGGTATTGCACGCAAATAGAAGAAGGGGCTACTGAAAGGACTGGTAACCGCAGACATGCATGTTTCTGGCTCATTAGCTGTCATCGGTACGGTACAACCAAGAAAAGATGTAAAACATGGGAGCAAAGGTGTTGAATGAAACATGAGAAAATATAACAGAATTCAGCAGGATAGTCAAACACAACATTTGTGTCAGTAATATTAGAAGATCTCGAATATTCGAGACAACAACCAACATAGACACGGAGGTGCATATAACACTCCCGTCTGAAAACTTTTGACCCAGATCAATGAAATAACAACAAATCTACGAATAGTGCGTGACATATGAACAATAAACAACGAATAGATTGGTGGGTATTGCACGCAAATAGAAGAAGGGGCTACTGAAATGACTGGTAACCGCAGACATGCATGTTTCTGGCTCATTAGCTGTCATCGGTACGGTACAACCAAGAAAAGATGTAAAACATGGGAGCAAAGGTGTTGAATGAAACATGAGAAAATATAACAGAATTCAGCAGGATAGTCAAACACAACATTTGTGTCAGTAATATTAGAAGATCTCGAATATTCGAGACAACAACCAACATAGACACGGAGGTGCATATAACACTCCCGTCAAATGTTTTCAGACACCTTTACTCCCATGTTTTACATCTTTTCTTGGTTGTACCGTACCGATGACAGCTAATGAGCCAGAAACATGCATGTCTGCGGTTACCAGTCCTTTCAGTAGCCCCTTCTTCTATTTGCGTGCAATACCCACCAATCTATTCGTTGTTTATTGTTCATATGTCACGCACTATTCGTAGATTTGTTGTTATTTCATTGATCTGGGTCAAAAGTTTTCAGACGGGAGTGTTATATGCACCTCCGTGTCTATGTTGGTTGTTGTCTCGAATATTCGAGATCTTCTAATATTACTGACACAAATGTTGTGTTTGACTATCCTGCTGAATTCTGTTATATTTTCTCATGTTTCATTCAACACCTTTGCTCCCATGTTTTACATCTTTTCTTGGTTGTACCGTACCGATGACAGCTAATGAGCTAGAAACATGCATGTCTGCGGTTACCAGTCCTTTCAGTAGCCCCTTCTTCTATTTGCGTGCAATACCCACCAATATATTCGTTGTTTATTGTTCATATGTCACGCACTATTCGTAGATTTGTTTATATATATATATATATATATATATATATATATATATATATATATTGAAAACATTTATCTCATAACAAAATTAGTATTAAAAACATAAAAATACACGTTAAAGATTTTTTTTTGCAATTTAGGGGACATTCGGTATATTAGAAAGGTTTAATCTGTGTAACTATATTCACTGGATCATTTAATAAACAAATTTTGGAGTCCCAATGTCTGTATTTAGTTATTACAATTCCACGTAATTGTGAACGTATCATATCAGAGGTGAATTCCAAAATTGTCATTTATCCAGTCAATAGACTGAATCTGAAAGTTATGTCGCATTGAAATGTAATAATAAAATGTTTAACAAATCATATTTTACCATAAATAGAACAACTATTAAATAACAATGAATACTTGAATAAAATAATATGTTATGAAAGATAAAATTGTTGGATAAATGACAAGCAGAGACTAAATCAAACATTTTTGACAAATGGAATGTTTTAAAGGTGACAATTATATTAAAGCTTATTTACATCCAGAGCGTATTACAACGGTTCATCTGATTGGATATGATCGTAACGTGATAAAAAAATTATTATAAAATGTCAGTGTCAGATTTTTTTGAAAAAGATAGCGAATTGTAATTTGAAATTGGATTATTGATAATTATTTAAAAAGTAGAGGTAATCAATTACATTAAACGAAAGTCCTAATTGAAAGAATATAAGAGGAAGGAGAATTTGTCTGTAGGAGATAAGTATCCACCAAATATTTCTCAAGTGAGAGATTTTGTATGCTGCAGTCAGCCACTTTGAAACCTGTCTGGACCAAGATAAAACTACTATAGAATCAACTAAGGACACCGAGGGAACATTGGTAACAAAAATTTTCAATAGTATATCGATATACAAAAAGTTTAAAAGAGAAATCAATTAAATAATAAGCAAGCTGATTCTTAAAAAGAATTTGATCACTGAGAAACTAAAATTGAATTGGATTAGTGCGTGAATATTCAAAAACCTTTTCGATATTTCATTCTAATCTTGGACTGGTAGTTAGGATTTAGTTATAAGTTGTATATAAATAATAATAATATTTGAATTACATTGTGAAACATTGAACTAATTACTAGCGAGTGACGTTAAACAGTCTGGGTGAATGATTTGCGTTCTAGTTCTGTGGGATGAAAGCTATAAACAACGGGCAATGAAAGCATTGTCACATTTGACAAGTAGTTATTTACACTATTATATTGTATTGTATTGGATAGTTTGGAAAATGCGGTATACAGATGATGAAAAGATAGAAATATTTACTCTATTTGTAAAAAATAATAATAACAAATTAGATGCAAGGAGAGAATTTATGGAATTATATCCAAATCGGCAGGCGCCTAGCAAAAATACGTTCAACAGAATATACCAGCATGTAATGACAACTAAGAACTTTTCTAGGAAAAAACGAACGTGTGTAATTAATGAGGAGAATGATTTAGATACACTTCTGCATTTTGAAGGTAAAAAAAATATATATTTCTTTGGATTTTATGGTAGTTGAATAAGAAGGAATATTTTTTGCGCTACTACTTTTTTGCAGAAAACTCTGAAGACTCGTTAGTAACCAGCTCCAATATATTACAAAAACATCCTATGAAAATTTTTAGGACACTGAAAAGACACAATAATAAACCATATAAGATACTTTCCGTGCAGGCTCTTACTGAATTGCACAAACGGAAACGGTTAATATTTTGTCAGGAAATGCTTCGTCGCTTGAATGAAACTCCAGATATCCTTCAGAAAATCTGTTGGACAGATGAATCCAGTTTTTCTACAGCTGGCGTGTTTAATAGAAAAACTAGACGTTCATGGGAAAATAAAAATCATAGACAGCGGAAAGTGCAACAAATAAAGAAATCTGGACGGAAATCAATTTTAAAGTTTGGTGTGGAATATTCCAGAATAAAGTGGTTGGGCCAATATTTTTCAATTATAAGTTAACAGGAAGAACTTACCTAAACTGCATAATGCCCAAAATAAGTGAAATACTAGAAAATGAATTTACAGCTGACCAATTAAATACTATGAACTGGCATCAAGATGGGGCATCACCCCATAATGTATTAGAGGTGAGAGAGCATCTCAACAATCAGTTTCCAGAGTGGATCGGAAATAATGGGACAATTCTATGGCCTCCTAATAGCCCCGACCTAACTCCCTTAGATTCATTTTTGTGGGGGATGCTGAAATATATAGTTACCTTTGGCGAAAATAACAATCTTGAGATAATTCAGGAAAATATTCAAGGCGAAATTAATAACTTAAATAATCATGCTGATATTATTTCTAAATGTTTAGAGAATTTACGCCGAAGATGCCAACTATGCATTGACAATATGGGAGGGTCATTTTGAACAATATTTATAGTTTCATTTGGGCTTACTTAGTTTGAGATTACTTTATTTTGTAAATAAATTTACTGTATTCCAATCGATAGATTACTACATCTTACTGTGTCGTATATATTTTCTGAACTGTTAAGGGTAGACTATAACAATTATATATTGTTGAATTCGGATTGAAGTGAACAGTTTAAAAATATAAAAATATATAGGGTGTCCCATTTAAGAAAGAACACTTTGGCTCTGACCCTCTTTTTTGGGACATTCTGTATAATATTTTTGATGGATTTTAAAAACTACTTTAATAACCATTCAACTCCTATTTGAGACATTTTTAATTGTAACAAATAATAAGTGAGATATGGAAGGGTCCATATATAATGAAAAACCTTGTACATTTGGCTTGAAGCATGTGCCAAGCGTGGCGCACTAGAAATATCATCGGTTCTTTACAACTACTTGAAAGAACACTGTTTTTTTGACATTCACAACTGCAGTTTACGTAAATAAGAAGCGTGATCAAAAATGGTACACGCAGTTCAAAGTTAATAAGTGCAAATTTTTTTATACACAGACTGTGTGTACCATATTTGAACATAGTCAAAAACCTTGTTTCTTGTGAAAAAACTTTATATTTTCATGTTAGTAGTATTTTTAGTGGAAGAAAATATATTTTAAAAAAAGTGTGTTGGTTTCTCTACGTCATTTTGCACCAGAATGCTCAGTAGTTAAAGTGTTAAAAAGCCACAAAGATGAACAATTTTATTTAGTCGCTTCTCGCAAAATGAGACAAATGGCATCTCTGTTAATTGAACTAAGAAAACAAATCAAGATTAAGTCATTGCGAGAAGCATTAAATCCAACTTACTATGACAACATTGTGGCATCTATAAAGGCCATAGCTAAATTTGGTTCAGAGATTGAAACTTACGGTGCGCCATCATTAGCCTCCAATATGGGAACTCAACTTAGAGAGTGTATTGATGTTGCCTATAATATGTTACTCAAAAAGTTTCAAACCGAAACAGAATGTATGAAGAATTTAAAAGCCTTAAAAGATCTGATCTCGAGTGAGAAGCAATACGATGTATCAACTATAGCTAATCATGACCTGAGCTAAAAAAAAGTGGAATCACTTATACCATTAGCGGAAGATTTGACTCTGCTTAGGTCGTCTTTAGTTTCCGAGGCCGAAAAGTGCCGAAAAGCATTAGAAACAAAGTCCAAGGATGAGAAGGCATTTAAGACCATTCAAGAAATGTGTTACATACAATTTAACTTCTCTAAAATAGGAACAGACCTGGTGAGCTTCAAAGAATTACTGTTCACACTTATATAACGCATATAAATAATAATTATAAGTCAACCGAATTTGATAACTGCATTAGAGGCAATGAAAAATTGTTGATGAAATCGTTTAAAAGAAAAATAGGGCGCGGTGCCCCCGTCCTATTTACCGTGGAAATGGTAAAAAATACAAACCTTTTAATTAAACATCGAGATCAGTGTATGGAAAAAAATTATATGTATCTATTTGGGAATATAAAATCATCTAGCCGTATACAAGCTATCTATAAACACGTACGACTTGCCGATGTTAAGAAAGCTGCTGCACTAACATCTACAAAACTAAGAAAACACCTCGCAACCATGTCCCAAGTTATTAATCTTTCAGAACAGGATTTGGAGCAACTAGCCACTTTTATGTGGCACACATCTGACATACATAAGACATATTACAGACTACCCAATGACATTTATCAAATGGCTAAGGTCTCTAAATTGCTTCATCTCAATGAAAGGGGAGAAGCGGCAAAGTTTAAAGGGAAATGTCTTGATGAAATGAATATAGACCTTGATCCCATTGATGAGGAACCATCAGAAGACGAAAATAATGATGGAATGGAAATAACAACAAGTACTTCTAATATGCATATTGCAGTAAGTCACATAAAAACTTACACATATTTCTCTAATCATGCAATCATAGATTGATACGTTTTGACACTACACGACCTACCGAGAGCATTCTTAAAAAATATAACCTTAGTAATATAAAGTAGCCACATGAAAGTAAAACGTTTGGTACCGGCACTTTAAATAACTTGGTTATATTTTTTAAGAATGCTCGCGTTACGGCGCGAAGCGTGTAAACTTTTCAGTCACATAATAACATTTAATTACCTAACATAATTTTAAAATAGCAGGTTACGTTGATTCTCTTTTCTCAAGTTATTATTTAATATACACTTACTTATAAGATGGATCAAAAGTATTTTTATATGTATAAATACAAATAAATTGATCCATTTATAATCATGTTGATCAAGTAGGATTATGTACTGCAGGGTTTTCCATTTATAATCATGTTAATCGTGTGGGACTATACTACAGGGTACAAAAAAAGGTAGTCAGAGCTTTTTTATTCCGCTAACTATCGCTCAGTCGGTTTAGTTTTTTGAAACTGTAGGAAACGAAAGTCTATATAGATTTTTGTCGTTGTAATTTAAACAAGCAAATACATAACTACTCATTTTAAAAACTCTTGTTTATTTTATAAGGCTCGGTACTTTCACCTATAGTTAAGCTTATCCGCTAGATCCCAATCCGACACATAATTTTACTAGAATTCGTTATATCAACGACAATTTGTATGAGTACTTCTATAATTTCCAATCATTTGTTATGCTAACTATGAAATAAGTTATTTTTGAAATGAGTCATAATTAACTTTTCTGTCAGATGGGTATCTGGTGAGTAATGCTAATCTATAGGTGAATGTACCGTGAATGTAATTAATTAACGTAAGAATCAAAATAACTTGTTCTGTATTGGAAAAATCAAAAGGAATAAAGTGTATTCTGTAACTTTGGAAAGATGCTCAAAGAAAGTAGCTCTGTCCTTCTTCAAAGACCACATAAAAAGAAAACTTCCTCCGAAGAAAAATGAATGTTTGATGCTGAAAGAACAAAATCCAGAGATGTTTTCAAACAAAACCTGGGAAAAAATGAAGATTTTTGTGGTAAACACTTACACAAAAAAGTAACAGGATGTTGTTTCAACTATCAAAAATATTATTTCAGTGGTTTATTTTTTATCACCAATATTAGATAACTATTCAACTGCACAATATACCAAAACTATACTTAATCAACAACTATCAAATGAATGTAAACAGGATTACCGCAACTCCTTATTTTAATAATAAAAAAATTTACAGTGTAAATTAATTGAACAATGTCAAGCTGAAAGGTCCTAATTTTCGTACATAGATGCCTAATTATTGATTTTTATTCAAATTTATTTAGTATTTATTTCAGTTGTGGTATGTTAAAATGTTGAGGAGAGTAAAAGAAAATACATAAGTCCAACTACGTAAAACATTTTTTGGATTCAAACTAGTTAACTAGAAATTATTCTTAAAGTTTGAAACATTTTTCTGAAAAATTGAATTAGGCATAGTGTCTACCCTAAAGGCGAATTTGGGAAAGATAATTATATGATCATAATATCTTCGAAAAAATTATTCAAAAAATATTCAGTAAACTTTTCGACAAAATAATTTAGAAAACAAAACTGCTCTTGATCTGTACTCCGATTCACTAAAAAGCTAGTGGAACTAGTAGCGATATCGTCGATGAATCATGTTCGAATGTAATTTCTAGTCCACCTCGTCAAAAAGGAAAAAGAGGATCTAAGAGAACATTAGTACATTGGACAGAGGAACAAAAACGCTTAGCACGTACATTTTTTTCTAAAAATATAAAAAATAGAATACCCCCCAAGAAATTGGACTGGCTAAAACTTAAGGTGTTCATTCAAAATCAATACATACAATTGAAACGCATAAAGAAGTAAGCGATGAAGGTTGTAGCTCATCAAATTCTAATGTGATTAATTTTTGAATACCTTCAGGCTTATTTTTCTTTCCAATCTGAATAGCTTTGTAGTATTGTAGGACTTTCAAGTTTCTCTGTGTTTATGTAGATTTTATAGTAGAAAACTATTTGTTTTGTGTGAATAATCACATTTTATTTGTCCCATACTACACATTGTTTTATAATTACTATTTACTCAGTATTAAAACAATGAAAACTAGATTTATAACCTAATTAAAGTGGTTTTCTTTAACGCGTTTTAGCTTCCAAATAAATTTAGGGGTAGTCAACATAATATAATATTGACATTATACTTCCTTTTTAGATGACCGAGAATAGTTTGTATGTAATGTCCTACTCTATAAATGATTATATAATACTATAAATAAAGAAATGCGCCAGCTCATTGACCTTCCTAACTCATTCTAAACCTTAACTTACGTTAAGCCAAATTTACATTACGAAACTAGTGGCTTGAAATTAGTTTTATAACATTAATTTCATCAACAATTTCACGTGTAAATTTACAGTTTCATAATGCATGCATCGGTTTTGCGACACTGGATTAATTTCGTGGCATGCGCATATTTTTTGTAAAACTAATGTCGCGAAAGCATCTGCACAGGACAGTCGTGTGTTTTTTGGAGTGCATTGTGTAGCTTATACGCGCCAAAATGGCAAACCAACGTTGGTCTGTCGATAAAAATATAAAATTCATTAACCAATACCAGTGTAACGAGTATCTTTGGGACCAAAAACACTCCCAATATAAAAACAGGGATGCTAGAGAGGCAGCCTACACAGTAATTATGGAAGCCATGGAAATGGACACCACGAAAGAAGTTGTAAGCAAAATACGGATACTTCGTAACACTCATAACAACGAATGATTGAAGACAAAAAAATGTAACACTACGGGTATGGGGACTGATGAGGTGTACGTGTCTAAAATACCGTGGTTGTCTCATATGGATTTCTTGAAAAATATTGATAGTTACACCAGAGAAAATACAGAAAGTTATTATTTTTAATAATAGTATTTAAATTTAATAATTCATTCTCTACAGTAGTCAGTATAATGTTCTCTTATTCTGTGGGCATTTCTGGAATGATTTCCACTAAAACTGCCGAATGGTCTGAATGCTTCCTGTGGTATTGCTCGCCATGGAATTTCATCAATCAATCCTGGTTGAATATAGGACGATGATATAGTTTGTAACCAATTGTGTAAAACACAACATGCCTTTATAATTTTGTCTACAGTTTCTGGCAGTAAAGGAATAGGTTTTCCAAATATACGAAATTTACTAACTAATACACCAAAAGTGTTTTCTATAGTTCTGCATAGTCGGTAGTTGGAATTTTTTGTTTTTTTGATAAACCTGTTCGACGACTATATGGTGTCATAAGATATTCAGTCAAAGGGAATGCTTGGTCTCCCAATAAAACCATTCCCCCAGGATACTTCAAAGTCTTTTCCTCCAAGGTCTTTTTAAAATTTGGTCTAGCAAATACTCCTCCATCGGAAGCTCGGTCATAGTGACCCACATAGTTATACCCAAACTTTAAATCACAGTCACAAACTCCTAGGAGGATATACTGAATATTCGCTTGTAATTATGATAATCACTTCCGGAGTGCATGGGACAACGTATTTGAACGTGTTTGCCATCTATTGCGCCACCGCACAAAGGAAAATTACATTTTTCATGAAATCCATCAATTATTATATTTCTCCAACTGTTTTCATTGTATGGTACCTGTAAAAGAAAATGAGTAGTTCAATATATTGTTTCAGACACCAAACATCGCACCAAACACTCAAGAAGCGTCAGTTTCTAAATCCAGTGATGAAGAGTTTACTGTACCACGTACACCTTCAAGAAATAAAAGGAAATTAAAAGATTCGCTCTTTCGAGCAGTTGATGCATTACAAAAAGTTTCTTCGCAGTAGTTTTCAAATAATTCAGGTGATGATGAATTTGACCTTTTCGGACGCAATATAGCTCAGCAGTTACGGCAACTACCATTAGAAGCTGCCATAGAGACCGAAGAAGTAATATTGGCTACTATAAGACGGCAACGTATAAAGCTTTTAAAACAGACATCGTTATCACAAAGAGGTACATCATCATCAATGTCGGAGTGTATGAAGTCTAACAAAACTATTACCATTACTATACCAGAGAATCATCAAGTCGCACAATCCTCATCAGAAGAGTCAATTGCTTCTACTAGTGCTGCTACGAATAATTGTGTAGAAGACGAATATTATTACACATACAATGACAACATACTTACGCAATCTCTCGCAAGCATAGCAGGTTGTCATTTGGAGAGAGAATTACATTTTGATAATTACTTATGTGCATATTGTAATGCGTATTGCCCAGGTAAGCCCAAAGGAGACAGAGTTCAATTAAATTAACTGTTTTATTTCTGAAAATAATATTTACAACGACAAAAATAAATTAAAATTCAATATTCTATATAATTCTCTGGTACGTAAATATTTTGAAGGTCACGCTTCGACGATCCGTATCCTTTCATCGGTTGATCGGTACTGGTGGTCTGAATTGTACTTAGGTGGAACTAAAGCGGTGTGTGTTTCGATTTCGGCGATATACTCGACGGTGTACGAGACTCTCAATGTCCTGTGAAATGTTCAGCTAACCGGGAATATGAGCAACCGGCGGATCAATACTCTTTCGGTTTTAGTCTCAAGATTTGGGAGTATCGTTTGTAGCTAGTCACTACCCACCCTAACGAATACTTCTACATGCAGGGACTGTAGTTATTACAGCGTGTCAATACCAGACCGAAATTACAGTTAAAACGATCGTTTGTAGCCAGTCAGTACCCAGCTTAACGGCGCTTCCCTACGGAGATACTGCAGAGTTTTCGGTGTGTCAGTACCACACCGAAATTCTTCTAACAGTTAGAACAATCGTTCACGTTTCCGTCAATACCAGAAACCAACGGCCGTTCTAATGAATGATGTATAAAGTAGGATCAATACTCCGACTTAGTACAACACTCGGCGGAAGATAGTGTAGAGCGTTTAAGGTTGAAGTCAATACCCTCGACCTACGATTCGCACTGAAGGCGGCTGAACTTGGAGGAGCAGGAGTCCGTAACCAAGTCATCTCTTCGTCTGTTGGTTCGCATTTTTATATCCATCGTGGTGGTGGTGGTAGTCTCTGTCCCTTCTACCGTCGATTCCTCGTGCGCATCCGGCGTGGGGGCCCTGCTATTCTGGTGGGCTATATCGTCATCGCGGCGATAACTCGTTTTCTGAATCGAGTTTTATAGTAACGCATTTATGTCGTTACAATATCATAATGCCTAGGTTGTTAATTAAAGTAAATAAAAATGTTTTCCTTACCTGAATGTAGTGTTTTAATTTAATTTCTTCCGATATAGTACACGAGGGCACTCTAAATTCGTATGATAATGAAGTCAAACTATTTCCTGTCGCAAGAAATCGTAAGGGGATTTGAAGTTTCAATTTTGCTGTCAGTGCTTCTCGACATGTTGTATCCTGTTTAGATATTTTGTATGACACTTTACTTAATAAACAATTAAAATAATCTTCACTCATTCGAAAGTAGTTTTTATAGCTCTCGGGATCTTCATCTGATAATTCAGAAATTAGACGCGTTGCTACCAAATGCTTTATTTCTACCCATCCCCGAATCCACCAACGTCTTTTCTTTCGAGATAACCTTTTTTTTAATTTTATATATTAACATCTGTACCACAACGTTTTGCATCGCAAAATGAAGCTTTGATGTTGACAGAGCCATGTCGTTGGTGATACTGTTGATTTCACGACACTGTTATTTTAAAAAAAGCAATATCACACGTACTGTAACTACTTTCATGCAATTCATTCCAACATACATAACACTTGTTTTTTATGTAAATTCAACTTTAATGTACCGACTTCTATTAATTCGACGCTATTAGAGGACGTGGCGCTCTAAAGACGAGAGCATGTATTTGAGAGAACTCAGAGTACAGAAATGTACCAGAAATGTATTTTTTCAACTGTTGGAATTTTTTCTTGCGACAAGTAAAAATTGCTGCAATTTTTCTTGCGGCAAGTAAAAATTGCTGCAATTTGTGCATGAACATGCGCAGATCATCTATTTTAACAATTTGCAGGCAAGAAATTATAGATCCTGACCTATTTTTCTTGCAGCTGCGCGGCAATTTTAGTGATATTTCTGTAATCGTTATGTCACCAACATAACAATTTGACAGAATTACTCCCTAGGAACGCTTCCGGCGGCTTGGTTTTTTCTTGTCATTCATATCATATATCATATTTTGTTTGTCACTGTGGTTTGTTAGTTGTTCTGTTCAGGTGATGCTGAGAAATTAAAATATTAACTGTGAGCATTGTGTATTGAACTCATTATTAATATTCTTAGAAACTATTTTGGGTGTGGTGTAGGTATTTAAGTTGAGCTTGAAATGGATAAAGCTACTTGTGGAAAGAGACATTATTACTTTATTTGTAACATTTATCTATTATTTAGCATATTAGATTCTAATCTACTTCATGTTTGTTGTAGAAATAAGGATTTTAGTTGGTCGAGGACTGCTAGAGTCCCTTATACAACTATATGAAAATTACTCCTGCCTCTACTGCAGTACAAAAATCAAAATAAACGGACTGAAGCCTTTCAGTTGATTGCAGAACAGCTAAATGCCAAAATGCTGGTGAACTTGGCGGCAAAGGAGGTGCAAACTAAGATACATGGGCTAAGAACCCAGTATCTTAGTGAACCACCGAAAATTAAGGTTTCTGGGACACCACAACCGACAGTGTCTATGTACCGAAGTGGTATTATTGTAAATTACTTGACTTTTTGGACGCTCAAGGTATGATAGTAAGCCAAAGTGAATCAAACCTGACCATAAGGAGTGATGAACGGAATGTGAGTTTATTTTATTGCAAACAAAAAAGAAATAGAAAAGCTAAATTGTATATTTATTTTTAGGACACCCAAAGTGATGAAAACATAATGGCAACAGACACTACATTTTCCCAAGAACAAGAATGTGAAGTTCTGTTTGATGGCACTGTTGAAGAAATTAGTAATGTTTTACCTGGATTGCTGTCACCAGAATTAGTAATGCCAGATGAAGAACAAGAAATCCCAGCCTCTCAAGTTGTGGAAAGGAAATGCCATTGAAGAAAAGAAAATTAAACTCAGCACCACGAAGTGATGCTGCAAAACTAATTGAGCATGCTACAAGAGCACTTGATTAGATTCAAGGCTCGAGTCAAAATATGGCAACCAACAGCCCACACATGCATTTGGCACAGTAAGTTGTTTTTCAACTCTCAGTTAGGTAAATGTCACAAGTTGAAAAGTTTCATGGTTGCAACTTTTCACTCCCTCTCGGGGGCCTACTGAACTAAAAAAATATATCAGCCTATTTTATTACACAAAGTAACAATGTTTAAAATTCCCTTTCAGAATGCTTGGGTTAGAGCTGCAGAATATGGAGCCCCATGAAGATGTCATACACCAACTTAAGGGGCAAATTATGGTTTTGATGCTAAAGACAAAGGAAGATGTACGAAAAAGGAAACAAAATAAATGAAAACGGTCAAAAATTATTTGACTTTTTTTTTCCTTTATATATATATATATATATATATATATATATATATATATATATATATATATATAGTATGATCAATGAAATAAACTGTTGTAATCTATCTATCTATTTATTTATTTATTAAATCATATTCTGCAGTGTGAAAACATACTTAACTATATTTTAATTATATATAAAAAATGTTTATTATCCATTTTATGAATTCATCGGTAACTCTCAGTTGTGCCAATCAAAGTACAATCAAGACCTTTTGTCGGGGAGCGAAGACGGGCAGTAACTAACGGAAATAAAAGGCGTAAATTGTGAGATTACATCTCAAAATAATAAAACACAGACCGTTCATAAGAATCGATCGTATAAATACCATAGCGGAAACAATTGTAAACAAAGTGAAATGTGGTCATAAACAAACAAGTAGCGCTTAGTAAACAAAAACAATTGGTGAGAACTGTTAACGTTAATATCGAAAACTTATCAACGATAATTTTTCTCTTCCAAGAGGGGATGATGTGATGATCCCAAAAGACATTATCATAAAAAAGGCATTATCTGAGGAAAAGACATTGTTAATTTATATATAATTAATATGGTCAGCGGGCAGTGATCTATTAAGGTCAACTAAATACACCGAAAGCACGTTCATTGTAAAATATAAATATCACATTCGTTTTGATTCTGGAAGGTCATGAACAACGGGTAACTGACACTCAATCGTACACTTCCTATCAATGGAGAGTGTCGACAAATGATTCATTATTACTATTATATTTGTACAGTACCTATGTAGGTAACGTGTATTTATAGTTTGTGTAAATAAGTCTTCAATATATTTATCCCAGTGAGTTTTCAAATGATGTTATTTATTCAACCCCTAAAGAATGGTTACGAGGTAAGTGTTTCTCCAAGATAAATGGTTTTATGGTTAGATTGTCTATACGAGAGGCACTTACTAAGTAAACACTACAGACATAATTATCTAGCAGTATTATTGGACCTATTGAGGAAAAGAAATGCATTTATGACTTAAATAATTTACACAGTTAAATTTATATGTCAATAATAAACTTTTGCTGTATTTCTAATACATTATAACCCGTAACCCGTATCATGGGGTCTGTGAGACACTTGTCAACAAGTCCCGCACACCCGCTCCCCCACTTCTTCCTATATCATTCTGCCGTTCCATCTACTTTTAAGTTGGGCCAACAGCATTGCGCTTGAAGATTTTGAGCGATATAGGTGAACGTACGCGTAAATTATTTCGAGTTAAAGTACGAAAGTGTCTGTGAGACCCCTTTGTACGGGTTAAGTAACTTTTTAAAAAATACGTTTAGAATGGATTCTGCTCCGGGGCCGTCTAAACGTGTTCGGTTTGATGATAAACAGTTTGAAGAGACTGTGAAACGATGGTATGATGAAGTAGACAGTGATGTTAGCGACATAGATGTTTGTGATAGTGATTACGCAATCGAAAGTGATCACGATAGTGAGTCGGAGCTTGACTGCGAGGAACCTGATGAAACTAGTTTGAAAGATGATCAAGAAGTTATTAGAGGTAATGAAGACCTAGACAGCGACGATGACGAAAATGATGAGTATGAAGAGAGGCAAGAAGCGAATCGAAAATCCTATTATGGAAAAAATAAGTATAAGTGGAGTGCAGAACCTCATGTCAGCCGCAGTCGCACTATGAAGCACAACATTGTAGTTCAGTTACCTGGATTGCGTAAAATGGCTAAGCAGCGCTTACAGATTTCTCCCACAGCAGCATCCGCATGGGGCCTTCTTTTTCAACATGACATTTTGCAGCAAATAGTGCAATGGACCAATGAAAAAATTGTAACTAAGCGGATAAAATATGCTGATCAAAAATTAGCGTGGATTCAAGACACTGATTTAGTTGAAATAAATGCGTTCTTAGGTCTGCTGATTTATACATCCGTGTTTAAGTCTAACCACGAAAATATAGAGACCATTTTTGCCACAGATGGAACTGGACGGGACGTATTTAGATGTGTCATGACCATGAAACGGTTTGAGTTTTTACTAGTCTGTCTACGTTTTGACAACCCCACTGATCGTCTAGAACGCAAAATTGAGGATCCCGCTGCACCAATTTCAGAAGTTTTTAACAAATTTGTACAAAATTGTCAGGAAGCATATTCCGTAGGCTTGTTAACGTGTGTCGACGAAATGTTGATTTCCTTTCGAGGAAAATGCCGGTTTAAAATGTATATACCCAACAAACCAGCCAAGTACGGCATAAAGGTTCAGTGTTCAACTGATGCTCGTAACCACTATTTCTATAATGGATATATTTACACTGGAAGTGGTTCCGATGGCAAAGGCCTGCCAGAAGTCGAGAAAAAATATAATAAACCAACTCAGTCTGTTTTACGTTTATGCCAGCCAATTTACGGCACAAATAAAAATGTTACTGCCGATAATTGGTTTACGTCAATAGAGCTCATCGACATTTTATTTGAAAAAAAGCTAACATATGTCGGAACGATGAGAAAAAATAAAAAAGAACTACCCAAAGAATTTCTGCCTTCAAAAACTAAAGAAGTTGGAAGCACTTTATATGGATTTACAAAAAAAATCACCCTTATTTCCCATGTTCCTAAAAAAGGAAAAGCAGTAATACTTGCATCGTCAATGCATCACACACGACACACTGATGAAGACACAGGTAAACCAGAGATAAATGCTTTTTACAATAATACCAAAAGTGGAGTTGATACGTTGGATGAAAAATGTTCCAATTTTAGTGCTAGTAGGAGAACAAGAAGATGGCCGATGGCAGTGTTCTTTCAGTTACTAAATATCAGCACGTCTAATGCGTACATCCTATATACATCAGGACAAAATTCTCCTAAAATCACGACAGGAAATTTTTTAAAAATGTTAGCAAAAGAACTTGTTACACCCCACATGGAGAGAAGATTCGTAAATTCTAGAACTCCAGTAGAAATCAAAATAGGAATTCAGCGTATCATAGGAGAAGAAGTCACAAAAAATCGTGAAATACAGTATATGAATCAGGAAGAACGTTTAGAAATAAGAAAAGTGTGTTATTTATGTCCTAAAAGACTTAAACGTAAGACCCAGTACTTATGTGTGATGTGTAAAAACCCAGTATGTTTAGAGTGCACCTTTAAAATATATAAAGAGTGTAAAAATGACCTCTAAAATAAAGCTTGTTATTTTTGTAATTTTTGATAAAAATTTAAGAATATCTTTTTGTTATACTCTTGTTTATCAAGCTTCTTTACAGATAAAAGCTGTTTGGTATGTTTATATTACATTTTGAAAAAAAAAACATGTAAATTCAAAATATGTCAAAAATTTTACTTTCCAAGAATTAATTAAATATTTTCGTGAAAATGTGACTTTATTTCATAAAGTTTTTACATATGCTAACTCCTAATATACATATATATATATATATTTATAGCCTCACCATTATCACACGCTTTCCAAATATATATATATAGCTAGGTGTCTCACAGACCCCACTGTACGACTTATGTCCTAAAAGTGGATCTGTACGGGTTACGGGATAATGTATCTCTTAATATTTGGATATAATTCGGAATGCTTAAACAAATTTAAAAACAGTGGTTAGTTAACCAATAGAAAATTATTATGAATAAGAAATAGGAGCGGTAGATCAAAGACGCATATCATCTAAAAAACAATAAATATTACCTTTCGGTATTTGCGAAGGTGACAAAAAAATGTTTTTAAATTGTTTATCCATCAGAAACGAAAGTCTGACGTGATATCAATGCACATCTTTACTATACCGCAAGTAAACAAAAAAAGTGACAACACCAAGTATGAACATTCTTTAACGGCTTTGAACTATTTACGCATTATTACGCACGTGCACTAGGGAGTTTTTTGTCTTGTCAAAGGATCGCTGCGGTTATCACAACAGATCTCACTGAAAATAAAAATAAGAGTTATGGTATCTATAACAAATATGGAATTATATTGATATAGTATTTTATTAGAGACAAAACAATACATAATATATGAAAACATAAATTTCTGGGAAGTACCTGGTTAGGTAGGTGCTATGTTTCATGAAACACTTCATCTAAGAGTTTGTCTAGTTTTCCATCCATTTTGAACTTTAGTCAGGATGAATGCTGTGAGGTGAAGCACATTAAAAAGCCTTTTTTATATCCGAAAATTGATAATATTTAGTTAGTTTTGGTAATTTCACATTTTTTAACAATTTACTTGGAAATGAATAAAACACGTGGTCTAATTTACTATCATCTTTAATAAACAAAATTATATGATAATGAAAAAACGCATTTGGGTACAAATTAGTCCCAAATTAAAAGTTTAAAGGTATGCTGTTAAAATTTGATTATGGAAAAGTAGGGGTGCTAGCTTGAGCTTAAGCTAGCACCCCCATTTTAAATAGCGGTTTTTCCGAAGAACTGAGTGGGTACAAATTATGATCTTTTGGGTACAAATTAAGCCTTAATTCAAAGTTTAGATTTATGCAAATAAAATTTGATTTTGTCAATGTGGGGGTGTTAGCTTGAGATCAAGCTAGCACCCCTACTTTTCCATAAATAGTGATTTTTCAGAAAAACTAAGTGGGTACAAATTCTAATTTTTTGGGTACAAATTAGTTCTAAATTACACAAAGTTTTTTTAATTTGAAAAAGTGGGGGTGCTAGCTTTACTGACGTATAATAATTTGTGTTTTTGTATAGTCGGGTGAAGTCTCTCGAATATTTTTTAATTGAACTTACTGTTTCACCCCTTTGTGGAATCTACTCACGTAATTGTAAATGAAACTGTTTCTAAATAATTCCACTATATAATAAGAAAATCATACGATACGAATTCTAAAAAATTGACAATTGTTTCGATATGCTATTCTGACAATGATATTTTAGCATATCGAAACAATTGTCGAATTTTTAGAATTTTTATGATTTTCTTATTATATAGTGGAATTATTTACAAACCGTTAGTTTCATTTATAACAATTACACGAGGAAATTCCACATAGGGTTGGTTGTAACAGTAAATTAAAATAATTTGTGTTCTATAGGTATTTTTCTACTCCCGTATCATAATACGCGAATTAAATAACTGCTTCCGATTCATTAATATTGTTCATTTTAACACGGATTTTCATTTCGATACAGATTTTGGCCAATGAAAATACGTACTTTTCATTATGAAACGAATTTTCGGCCAATAGAAACAAGTACTTGGGGATAATCAAGTGGTCTGTTTCTACATACCTACTTACCTATTTGACATTTCACAACGCTTCAAAAGTAGATAACTATAAACATGTCGAGTAGTGAAGAATTATCTTGTACACCACCAGAAATTTCTGATAAAGCTAAAAGTGTCTGTGAAAATTTAGTTCCAACTAAATAAAAAAAAATCTATGACAATGATTTAATTTGTATATGCATAATGTGCGTACTTTTTCATACAAGTCTTCGTAGCTTAGTTGGTAACGCTTGCGGTCGCGGCGCATGAGTGCGTTGCATATCGTGGTTCAGATCCTGGGCGGGTTGAAATTTTTTTTTAGAATATAATGTATTTTCTTGAAAGAAAAACTAATTGCATTGTTTGTATATTTCTCTTTATCAAAGTGGAATCATTGCAATTAAATATTGCTATTTTTTTAAAGGTTGCCTTAACCCTTAACTGGTATCGTCGGGTCAAAATTGACCCGGCGCATTTTAAATTTTTCGCAGATTGGGCGCTATTGCAGTTACGGAGTGGGGGTTCCGTGACTTCTCATAAAATAGGCATACAATTAAACGCCTCAAGCGACAGTTCAATTCAAGCTTTGCAAGTGTCGTTATATATGCATTCGGGTCAGATTTGACCCGACGATACCAGTTACGTGTGTGTTTTGAGTTTAGTGCATAATGGATTATATAGTTATTGACGGCAAGCGATATACCGCACAAGAAGTACGTGAGGTGTTTTTGAACGACGAAGAAGATGGCGATATTAGTGACGCGGTTACTATAAATAGTGATCACGATTCAGATGAAGAATATGCTATAGACGACGATGTGGCTGATGAAGCTGAACCAGTTCCTGTAAGTGAGTTCGCTCTTGGTGCCAGTGCCACAAGCAGTGCGGATTTAGATAACTCTTCGGTTTTGCCTTCACCATCTACAGGTTTTGTTTATGGAAAAAACAGATACAAATGGTCAAAACAAGCTCCCACACCCGGTCGGACCAGAAGCCATAATATTATTATGCATTTACCCGGACTAAAAGCAGTGGCAAGAAACTTGCAAGATAAGAACCCTGTTGATTACTGGTCTCTTCTTATAACTAATGAAATGATTAGCACAATTGTCGACTGCACAAATGAGAAAATTACGGATATGTCCAGTAGATATGGAGAAACAGCCACATTTGTGAATTACACCGATTTAGTTGAGGTGAAAGCATTTTTGGGATTACTCTATTTGACATCGGTTTTCAAATCTAACAATGAAGACGTCGAAGGTTTATTTAGTTCAGATGGCACAGGCAGAGACATTTTCAGAGCTACTATGTCCCTAAAGAGGTTCCTGTTTTTGTTAATCGCATTGCGTTTTGATAGTGTTTCCACCAGACACGCGAGAATGTCAGATAAATTTTGCCACATACGTGAAATTTTTGAGTCATTCATACAGAATTGTAAGAATTGCTATAGTCCTGGTGAATCCCTCACAATAGATGAGATGCTTGTAGGGTTTAGGGGCCGATGTTCTTTTCGTGTATACATGAAAAGTAAACCTAACAAGTACGGATTGAAGATATTATGCCTTTGTGATGCAAAAACTCACTACTTGCTCAATGCTTTCGTCTATACAGGCAAATCACAAAATCTGCAGCCTAATCCACGAAAACTATCAGTGCCAACCCTAACAGTTTTATCGCTAATTGATAATGTCAAAAATACTAACAGGAATATCACGGCAGACAACTGGTTCACGTCAATAGAATTGGTTGAAGAATTGCGCAAGAACCAACTTACTTATGTCGGCACTGTGCGTAAAAATAAAAGAGAAATACCTCAATATGTAGTTCCAAATAAAAAAACTGAGCCAGGTACTTCTAGGTTCGTGTTCACCAGCAATACAACTCTAGTGTCGTATGTACCAAAACAAAATAAATACGTTCTCTTATTATCATCTATGCACCATGACAACAAAGTAGATCCAGAATCAAGGAAACCTGACATGATTTTGTATTATAACTCCACAAAAGCAGGAGTTGATGCATTGGATCAGAAGTGTGCAAATTACAATACGGGTCGTAGAACCAGAAGGTGGCCGTGTGCTATTTGGTATGCTGTAATGAATATAGCGTCTGTAAATTCATTTATATTGTTCCAGACTGGTACTCAGAGTTCTATGAAGCGACGGAATTTTATTATTCAATTAGGTCAAACTCTAATTGAACCTTGCATGAGACGACGTTTATTGGAAACAAGACTTCCTAGGGAACTTCGTTCAGTCATGCAAACAATTCTAAAATGCGACGATACTACAGCGAATCAAAATCAGCCATCAACTTCTCAACCCAGAGTTCCGGATGCAGATACTAGGGGAAAAAAAAGACGTAGATGTTACATGTGTCCATCAAACAATGACAGCAAAAATTCTACAACGTGTAATAAGTGTAACAAGCACGTATGTAAAGCACACAGCAAAGCTACATTGTTATGCGACAAATGCAAAATGTGAATATTAGGCTATGCAAACGTTATTGCACGTTTTTTTGTATGATAAATTATTTGTGTTTTTTTTATAGAATATAGAGGATAAATATGTTATATAAGTGCCTATTATGTTAGTTTTCTTGTATTTTCATCTTTATGTTAAAATTTTCAAAATTGTATTGCGTCACTCGTTTTCAGACACTGTATTTGTATTTGTCTACCTATAATAAAGTGTTTTCATTTTAATTACTTTTGGGTCTGTAAACTTATTGTTTATATTGCTAGTAATGGATTAGCAATGGTATTTTTGAATTTAAAACAATCATTAAAAAAAAGCATCGGGTCAGAATTGACCCGACGATACCAGTTACGTATGTAAAAGTGACGATACCAGTCAAGGGTTAATTATGGGAATTATGGGAGCTTGTTTGAAATTAATTCTTGTTTTCAGTTTATTATTTATCGGTTATGTATGCAACTCTCATGTAATGGTTATTATTACACTCGCATAAACCATACGAAACTCGTCTTCGGCTCGTTTCGTATCCCGGTTAATGCTCGTGTATTAATAACCTTCATTACATGATCGTTGCATAATATACTATTTAGTATTTTATATGCGATCGGAGGTACAAGCAACCATACATTAATACATTTATACATAGATATTTATGTATGCATCCATACTGTTTTAAATATTTATAGATATCGTCTGTTTTAGGATCATACAAATGTGGCAGTGTCATAAAATGTATAATAGAAGATACTGATGATTCGAATAAAATTGAATTGCACTTATACATATAAGAAAGGAAATTGCAGTAAACGAGTTCTAAAAAATCCAACTAGAGCAACTGTTGCTAAAGAACTTCGAAATAAATCCGTTTTGTATATCGTGCAGAAAAGACACACATGCTGATGGAAGAGGGTGACCCAGAACCTCCCCATTTATATAATTCTGCAGTTTTACGCAAGACTAAAGCGGAAATTACAAAAGCCGATTACGCAGATTCGGATGCTCTTAAAGCATTACTTATATTGAAATCGTCGTCCTTATATAATGTAATCCATAATATTGGACTACATCCAATTTTTATTCACTATTGGTCTAGTCATCAACTGAATGTATATTAAAAATACGCACTTGAAAATGATGCATGCATATATGTCGACGCAACTGGTAGTATATTTAAAAAAAACCGTAATGTTGATGGGTCGATGTTGTGATGGAATCCTATGTTTTATTATTTAACACTTGTAATATATAATATTTCTTCTAGCTTATATTTAAAATGCCACCCTGTATAAATGTTTCTTTAGAAGAGAGAGTGTGCACCTCCTTTGTAAGCTTCTAAAAACCACGAGGGTCGATTCAGGTACTTGCTATTTATAGATTTATTACTTGTTTGTATTTTAAAAGAAACATTTTTGTCAAAAGATATTGCTTCGAACAGAATAAAACGCACTTTCGAGTACAACGAATCGTTTTATTTTCCAGTCGTTACAATACAGAAGTGGGATCAGAATTTTTTTTGTGTTTCTTTTTTTATATACCGCACGCCTTTGATTACAGACTTATAATTATTAAAAACAATTTGACAAAGATGAGCAGTGACTGCGAAAATATGAGTAGTGATAGTGATAACCGCGATGAATTGTCGAAACAGCAGCGACGTAGGCGCTTTCAGTTAGAAAGGAATTTTTCTGCGGAAAGGCAAAAAGAGCCTGAGTGTTCATCAGATGATGAAAACCGACAAGTCGAAGCTAATCAGCGAAAAGCTGCAAAGAAGCGCAGGATTGAAGAGCTTATAGCGACAAAGGTTAGTGAAATACTAAAACAAATGCAACCTCAGGTTCAACCGGTTGTAAATGATCTCTTTTTAAATAATTTGAGTCGTCAACCCGCAACAAATAATATTAATATAGCCAAGAGTGATATCGTACCAATTTTTGATCCCGAAACTGGTGATATGAACGCCCATAATTGGCTAAATAAGATTGAACAACTTGGACAAATTCATCAATGGAATGATGTAACAAAATCTTATTTTATGCAGTCAAAATTGTCAGAAATCGCTAAAGTCTGGTATAACAGTCTTCAAGAATACAATAAATCGTGGACAGAGTGGAAAACTGAATTATTACGAACTTTTCCTTGAAATGAAAATTTTATGGAAAACCTTAAGTCAATGATTGCAAGAAAAAAACAACCTGACGAGACAATGTTACATTACTATTATTCCAAATGTGTGCTAATTAGGAAGTGTGATATTGCTGATCTTAATGCAACTTTTCGTATTATCGATGGACTTCCCATTGAACATCAAGCAACAGCAAAATCTGCAAACTTGAGAACACCCGAAGAATTATTTCAAGGGTTTTTATGTAAATTGGAAAATACACCGCCATTGTCACAAAAACGTGAAAGACTATCCAAAGATGATTTTATAAAGTGCAATATTTGCAAAAAAAGTGGACATTTCTCACGAAATTGCTTCTTTAGAGACTCAAACGCGGAACCATCTGGACTAAATAAGAACGTGGAAGACAGAAAACCCAGGGACTACAAAACTTCAAGCTTCGGTGGTGCCAAAGCAAAACTAAAAGAATACAGTCATTGTGGAAGAAAAGGGCATATTAAGGAAAACTGTTGTCATTTAAATCCCGCCAAAGTACAACTATTACAAAGACCAGTACCAAATTGTACTTATAATATTAACGTTTCTATAAATAATATAGATTGCAAAGGCTTCCTAGATACAGGTAGTCAAGTAAACGTAGCAAATATTTCTATTACAAAAAAGCTAAATATTAAATTAAATCGATCGAACATTATTATAAAAAGTTTTGGGAATAACATTATATTTCCCGAAGGAATGAATTTTGTTGAATTTAAATTTAAAACTTTTTCTATAAAATCGGCTTTACATTTTGTAGACGTAGATATGGGCGATATTGAGGTAATAATCTGTCAACCAATTATTAATCATAATGAGATAATATTAAATATTCAAAATGGACAAGTTAGGTAATCTATACAAAATAATTGATGTGAAAGATATTCGTCCAGAAATATTAGAAAAAGATGTTTCAATAAAGTCTCTTTGTACCTCTTTAGTTCCCGTTAGTACAAATACCTAGTAGTAAATGCTTACATATTTCAGCAAAAACCTGTGATTTTTCAGAACATTATGCAATTCCTACTTGTTTTTATAAGCGATGCTAATAATTTTCTTAGCATTACCAACACAGGTTCTAATAAATTAAATTTGTATAAAGTGCAAGGGGTTAAGACATACATTTTTCCGTTTAATATAGACGATTTTTTTCAACTGATGTTAAGGTAGATTTAAATGTTTTAAAAGAACCCTATTTAACCCAATTTTATAATATGTTGAAACTGTTCCAAGACTGTTTTGCTAAAAACAGTTCTAAATTAAGTTTTACAAATTTAATAGAAATTGAAATAAATTCAGAAAAAAAATGAACCCATTTTCTACCGGCCATATCCATACTCGGAAAAAGAAAAAAATATAATTCGTAACAAAGTTAAGGCAATGCTAGAAAACAGAATCGTATGAAAGTCTTGGTCTAATTATTCAAGTCTAATTATTCAATTTTGGTAAAAAAGAAAAACTGTAAACACAGATTATGTATCGATTATAGAAAATTAAATTCTATAACTGTAAAGGACAGGTATTCTCTTCCACACATAGAAGACCAAATCGGTCGTCTTGCTGGACAACAGTATTCTACAAGTTTGGACATGACACAAGGGTACTACCAAATACGTGTTGCATCAAACTCAATAAATAAAACAGCTTTTTTGACACAGGACCGAGAATACGAATTTTTATGGATGCCCTTTGGATTATCGAATGCTCCAACGACTTTTCAAATGTTATTAAATAATTTATTCTCCGATCTGTGTCACAAAAATGTAAGCGTTTATTTAGATGATATTTTAATTTCATCCAAGACGATCGAGGATGGCCTTAAAATGCTGGAAACCGTTTTTTTAAAGTCATTAAAAACCGCATATTTAAAATTAAATATAGAGAAATGTTTCTTCTTTGAAACTAGTATCGATTATATTGGATATGAAATAGATGCAAATGGAATGCGTCCAGGATCACATAAAATTATAGCTGTTTCAAATTTTCCAGTACTCAATGATTTGCATCGATTAAGACAGTTTCTTGGTTTGAGCTCATATTTTAGGAAGTCCGTCAAGAATCATGCGCTAATAGTAGCTCCACTGACGAATCTCTTTAAAAAATCAGTACCATGGAAGTGGTCATCTTTAGAGGAAAATTCATTTAATGAAATGAAAAAACAATTAACGTCAAGGCCATTACTTTGTATATATGATCCAAATTTAGAAACTGAATTACATATGGATGCCAGTAGCAAGGGTATAGCTAGCATTTTATTACAAAAACATGGGGAAAACGTTAAACCTGTAATGTATTATAGTCCTATGATATCTAAAGATGAAATGCTATATCATTCTTATGAGCTGGAAACCCTAGATATAGTGGAATCCATTAGACGGTTTAAAATTTATTTAACCGGGATACATTTTGTAATTGTAACTGATTGTGCAGCTGTTCGGTCTACTTTTACAAAACGTGATATGTTACCACGTGTAGCACGATGGTGGCTTACTATCCAAGACTTTGATTTCGAAATTAAACATAGTCCAGGAAATAAAATGAAACACGTAGACGCTCTAAGTCGTAATGTATCTAGCATTATTAGTTCTGATGACTGGTTTTTATGCGTTCAGCACCAAGATGACACTATAAAAACAATTTATAATAAGTTAATTCAAAAAAATTGTGACCAGCAATTAAGAGCTTTGTACACTATTAAAAATAATAGATTATATCGCATAACAGCAGATAAACATGAAAAACTAGTTATACCAAAATTCGCTAGGTTTAATATATTAACCCTTTCGGCCCTGCCGGTGGCAATTGCCACCGGTATATTTACAGTGTTCTGTCACACTCAGAACATCAACTTTTACCCCCGGCCAATAGATGTCACCTCTTTATAGTATGTCTAGGGCAGATCATGACTAGTATTTATTTATCATTGTCCTATTCACGTATCTGAGAGACGCTGATTGGATGTGTTGCAAGTATGGATCCAAATTACCTGAACAATGCTTTCAGTAAGTACATATAATCATTATATAAAAGCAAATCTATGTGTTATTTTGGGTGGTATCTAAATTGTAATAGCGCATAATTAGTCAGATGAAAGAAATTCGTGGATACCTTCACAAATAGTCATCGCCATACCGCGTCGAAATTTGTGTACGCAATTGCCACCACTAGGGTTTCATGCAAAATTGTATACAAAAAATATTCATAATTTCCTTTCTATTCTTATATATCTATATAATTTTTATAGATGATGATGGCATACCCCCAATGAACTTTTATGGGAAATTGAGAACAGTTGCTCAGAAAGTAACTTTGAAGGATGCGCAGGCTGCTATATCAGCACTACCTGACTCTGATGTAGAAGAAGAAAATGAAATTGATGGAATTCAGGAAGATACAGATGATGAACCAGAAAATGAACTAATAGAAGATGAACCCGATAATGAAGAATCTGATGACGATGAAAACATTCCATTGGCATTGTTGGCAGAAACATTGCGACGACAAAAACCGAAGAAGAAAAATGAAAAAAAGAACATTGTTTGGGAGAGAAGTCGGTTTTCACCACCTAACATTGATTTCAGTCCATCTGAGAATGGTGAAGAAGATTCTCATCAGGGTAAGACTCCGTTGATGTATTTTCACGAGTATTTTCCGAACGAAATATTCACTGAAATAGCAGAGAAAACGAACATGTATTCCATTCACAAAAGCGGAAAAAATATCAACACAGATGAACATGAAATCGGTAAACTTGTCGCTCTGCATATACTTATGGGTATAATTCGCTTTCCCAGACTGAGGATGTATTGGTCCCCTGCCACAAAAATAAAATTCCTAGATGATATTCGATTATCACGTAATAGATTTGAATTGCTGAGAAACAATTTACATATTGTTGATATCAACGAAGAACGTAATGATGATGATAAACTCTGGAAAGTCCGTCCATTAGTCAGGTCGTTTGAGAAGCGGTGTGAGGATTTAGTACTGGAAGAAAATCTTTGTATTGACGAATCCATAATTCCATTCAAGGGCCAACTTGTCGTGAAGCAATATCTAAAAGGGAAGCCAAACCCATGGGGAGTAAAGGTGTTCATGCTTTGTGGTGCCTCTGGTATCATATATCGTTCTATTATATACCAAGGCACTACCACTCTACCAGCCAATTTGCGAGAAAATTATTCAGCTACTAATGGACTAGTAATCCATTTATCAAATAGAATTCCTGAACATAAAGGACACAAACTATTCTGTGACAACTACTTCACTTCGTTGTTTTTATTACAAGAGTTACTAGAAAAGGGTATTTTCATGGCAGGAACCATTCGCGCTAATAGGCTCGAAAAGTGTCCGTTGAAACCCGAAAATCAAATGAAGAAAATTGGCCGTGGAAGCTGTGATTCATTCGTTGCAGAGGATAAGACAATTGTGGTAGTTCGTTGGTATGACAATAAAGCTGTCAATATGGCATCAAATTTTGTTGGCATCGAACCAGAAGATGAGGTCAGGAGATGGGATAGGAAAGAAGGGGCCTATGTGATGGTGAAACGTCCAGCAATTATACGCCTGTATAATACATCAATGGGAGGAGTGGATAAGAGTGATTTTCTAATTGCACTTTATCGCACCTTCATTCGATCAAAGAAATGGACTTTGAGAGTTATTTTCCACTATTTCAATTTAGCTGTTTGCAATGCTTGGTTAGAATATTGTTCTAATATGGAACATGATGGGGTGATAAAAAAGGCCAGAATGGATTTATTGCAGTTTGCTATGTCAATAGCAGAAGGTTTGGCATTTTCGGGTTGTCTAACCAGTACATCAAAACGAGGTAGACCATTATCCAGTAGTTCGAGGAATTCACCCGTACTGTCTGGTAGCTCAAGAAGTTCACCAGTACCAACCAAACGCCAAAAACCTCAAACAGTTCCTGTCAACGATGTAAGGTATGATAACCTGGGCCACTGGCCAGTACACAAAGTTGGTCATGAGCAGCGCTGTAAGCTCGACACTTGTGGAGGGCGTTCACGAATCCAATGTGAAAAATGTCAAGTACCTCTTTGTTTATCAAAATTCAAAAACTGTTTCAAGAATTTTCATGAAAAATGAGTTAATTATTAAGTATAGTTAGTATGTAATTGAATTAAATGTAATGAAATGAATAAAATTTAAGTTTCCATTTTCAGTGATTTGTTTACCTTCAAACCTGATGGTGGCATTTGCCACGGCTTCCTAGTTTTTATATCTATGGTGGGAAATAGTTAATATTCGGTGGAGAAGTTCTTGTAAAGAATACAATTAATAATTCACCATAAAAAATTTTTTTTTCGACGTTTTAAAAATTCAGGGCTGAAAGGGTTAAGAAAGTATCATGATGACGTTGGACACATTGGGTATCGTAAATATGACGCACTAATTAAAAGTAAATTTTGGTTTAAGGGTATGACACGATTTATTAAAAAATATGTATTCTTGTATTGATTGTGCCTATAAAAAAGATCAATATGGAAAAAGTCAGGGTTCTTGCATCCTATTGATAAGCCCACTGAACCCTTGCATACTTGGCACATTGATCATTTGGGTCCATATGTCAAAAGTCCTGGTGGTTTTTGCTATATTTTAATGATAGTTGATTCTTTTTCAAAATTTTTATTTGTGCGACCAACAAAATCGACCAACTCCAAAGAAGTGATATATATTTTAAAATATCTTTTCAGTGTGTTTACAGTTCCCAAACGAATTATTTCTGATCGCGGTAAAGCCTTTACTAGCATAAAATTTAAAGATTTTTCAACAAAATATCAATTTAAACATATTTTAAACGCCATCTCTTCACCCAGGTCTAATGGTCAAGTGGAAAGGTATAATTTGACTCTTAAATCGGCTATTAATGCTAGTGTTAATGATGAAAATGAGTGGTATTCCGTACTTCCAGATGCAGTTTGGGGTATAAACAATACTGTAAATGTGAGCACAGGTTTTACTCCGTGCAAACTGATGTTCGGTTTTGAATCCCCAAGACATGTAGATTTGGAAAAATCTAATAACACAATGTCAGATAAAATAAATGATCGAAAAATAGCAAAAACAAACATGGATAAACAAGCTAAAAAAATGAAAATATTATTCGACAAGAAATAAAAAACAGCAGTTTCTTACTCAGTTGGTGATCTGGTGTTGTGGAGCGGCAGTGGAACTTCGCGAAAGGAAGTTACAAAAAAAACACCCATTAAATTTGGGGGGCCTTATAAAATCACTGAAGTTAAGGGTAATGATCGTTACGAAATTTCTTAATTAAAGGGCATGAAAGGTTATAAAAAGTATAAGGCCACAATACCGGCTAACCAACTGAGAAAATTTAAATCATGCGTAATAATCGAAGACGAATCTGACAGTAGTGTTAACAGTACCGACGAATTGTTAGATTTGTTGGAAAGTTGAATTAAGTACCTTTAAGTAAAACACTATATGAGCTCTAAAGAGCATAAAATAAAATCAAAATGGTTTTAATTACCATAAACTTAAAAAAACGCTATATGAGCTCTAAGTAGCATAAAATCAAAATGGTTTTAATTACCATAAACTTAAAAAAACGCTATATGAGCTCTAAAGAGCATAAAATAAAATCAAAATGGTTTGAATTTCGATAAACTTAAAAAACGCTATATGAGCTCTAAAGAGCATAAAATAAAATCAAAATGGTTTTAATCACCATAAACTTAAAAAAATAATAATAATAAAAATTAAGTGCAGCCTATAATAAAAAAGGCAGCAATAAAAACGTAATTTGCACTAAGCTTCAACTACTTGATTTTGTTTTGGTTGCAGGTCTCGGAATCAAAAAGTCATTGAAAAGTAATCGTCAGGATGGCCGAATGTGATGAAATCCTATGTTTTATTATTTAACACTTGTAATATATAATATTTCTTCTAGCTTATATTTAAAATGCCACCCTGTATAAATATTTCTTTAGAAGGGAGAGTGTGCACCTCCTTTGTAAGCTTCTAAAAACCACGAGGGTCGATTCAGGTACCTGCTATTTATAGATTTATTACTTGTTTGTATTTTAAAAGAAAGGGAAACTTTAATCTTAAAACATTTTTGTCAAAAGATATTGCTTCGAACAGAATAAAACGCACTTTCGAGTACAACGAATCGTTTTATTTTCCTGCCGTTACAATGTCTAAACAGATTTTTCTATATCAATGCGTTGTTAATTGCAAAAAAGAGACAATTTTCAGTTTGTCAAATGGTAACCGAATCGCACAATACTAATTCTATACATTTTTGGTTAATAGAATGGCTACGTTCTGGTGCGATGCGTCAAGAGCTCTTTTAATTGCAATTATCCGTGCTTTCACAGGCTATCAAACTATCGAAGATCATGCAGATGCTTCTAGAAATTTAACTTCAAATATATCCAAATGCTGTGTTAGAATAGATGTCGCACATTTTATTAAAACTTATTCTAAATTTTGCAAAAAATTAAACAAAAGTGTTAAAATTTCCTATTTAGGCACCATTGGTCGATTGATACTTTGTACAAATACAGAAAATGCAAGAAAAATATTGAAATCAATTTTTATAATCGCATCACCAGAAACAAATGAAAATTTGAAAGTGGACATCCAACACAATGTGATCTGGAGCAGGGTAAATTGGTTAGTTTAATGACCAATTGTGAAAAGATTGAAGAAAACCTTGAAGCCGATGATAATAGCACGACCATAGATAAAATTTTGAAAAATAACGAATCAGATGATTTGGTTAATCTATATGAAAATTCGTGGGGCATGTGGGGTAAGTATTTAATGATATTGAGTCCTCTATAGTTGATGAAGGTGATTGAGTTAATCCATTTTATTTCCCAGACATAGTTAAACGTCTATTAATTGACATCAGATTATTACCTCTGTGGACTAATATAAGCAGAGATCATTTTGGTTATGGTCGCGTACCTGCTTCCAGTGCATCAGTTGAAAGCGAGTTCAATAAGTTGAAATCTTTGCTTTTAAGAAAGTGTCCCTTGTTGCGCATGGATGCTTTTGTTCAAAAGCATGTGAATTATTTGCATGGTATATTAAAAATTGCTGATGCACAAAATATTGATGAGAAAATCATAGTAACATCCGATAATGCAAATATATCTAATGATGCATTCACTTCTAATACAAATATACCTAACAATGAGTTCAATCCTAACGCAAACACATCGTAGAATAATTTCAACACTAATTTATCAAACATTAACTCAAATGCCTCTTATGCTAACGCAGATATAATATCTTTAACTTCCACATGTTTACAATCTACACATAAAATTAATTTGTCCGATAATTCGAACAAATATGTCCCGCATGCCAAAATAATGATAAGCCCTCAGATGCACAAATTTGCTATTTGTGTAGGACATACGTGCATGCGTTACCGCAATGTTCATTACCATTCGGAGATGAGGGATACGGTCAACTCCGTTTATGTATCTCATGTACATGTGCACAAAATATGAATAATATTTTTGCAAGTCGCGAAATAGAAGATTGTTGAGGTTGGGAAACTTAAAATCAAATAAAAGTAATGCTTTGTACCTTGGTAAAAATCCGCATAAAATAACAGATGCTATGATGTGCAAAAGGCAGCCAGAATACCTATTTTAAAGAATGGTAGTGATTTGTCGTTGAAAGGTTTGAGAATTGAGGAAGGCAATTATACTGTGACAAATACGTGTGCATTTGATAGTATTATTCGAATATTACTTGCGGCGGCACATGATTTAAATAATATTTCACAATATTTGAAAGATACAGAGGCAACGAACCGATTTTTTAAATTGATTGTCCACAGTGCAAGAAATGGAATTAGTTTATATTCCTCCCAATTGCGAGCGCAGATCCTCTTGGAAATATTTTCACCGTCCATTTCTAACGTCGGTGGATGCAAGTATTTAAATTGCGAAACAAATGTAGGATATTTAGCAAGTATTTTATTTAAAGAAAATCCAGGTTTCCAAGAAATATCTTCTTGCAACTCTGGTTGTGTACCACGAAGTAAAAACCTGACTATGATGCAAATCGAAGAAGCGAAATTTGTAGACAATGATTTTGATGAAATAGTCAAGCAATCCGTTTCCCTAGAAGGTATACATCGTTGTTATAAAATAGGTTGCCGGGGATTCGAAAAAACATCACTGTCTGAAACAGGTATATAAGATATAACTTAAAAAAATTATATTTATATTATACATAAAGAAAACAAATACACCAACACAAACTAACTATAACTGAATTACAAATTAATTCGGTCCTCGGCAGCAATCCTCGTTAATGATCTGATTAGGCAATCCAGATCACGTGACCTAATATGGCCGTCCAGGGCAAACAATCTAGACAGACACATCAGTTTTGTATTGTCTATTCAATCGTAAACAGTGCTCAAGACTTTTTTGTCGAATTTATTAGTATATTTTGTTTCAATTTAGTATATTCTACTAGTATTTAGTGTATTATTCATTTGATTAGTAGATTTTATTCAGAATATATCACTTTTCTTACTTTTTATAAATATTGTTATCTACTTTTTTGTGAGTTCCTTTTGAAATTGAAAAAATTATCTAAAGAAGTTAATGCAAGAGCATCCCGATATTGGTGCAAGGTAACGTTAAAGAGCCGGAACATTATTTTGTTTGTTCATTATTAATGTTTTTGTAGATATCAAATGAAACTAAGTATATTGAATGGTCTTTAGATCCTGCCAATCTAAATTATTCTATTGGTGGAGTTCCACCGGTAATCAATATTGAGATAATTAGTTATTTGGTGTTTTGACACAGTTTTTACACCAAAGAGCAGATGAAGGCTTATAAAAGTTTACAAGCCTACAAATATTTTGAATCTGGATTTATGCTGAAAATAGGGTCTACTTTAATCAAGGGAGTTTTTGTTTTGGTAGACAAGGTAATACTTAGTTTACTATTTTGAATCTAATATTGGCAATATCCTATATAAAAAAATGATAAAAAGTGCCTGAGAAAACCTACAGCATGTATAGGAAGTTTTAATTGATGAATAAGAATAGCTAGATCAAGAAACAGTTTAAAATCTTATTGCAAACATACCTTCACCTCATGCGGAAGTTTGGCGAACTAGAAAAGTTGATACTCACTATTAGTTTTAAGTTTAAAGCAATTTTTATCAATTTTATCATTGTTATAATATAAAATAACCATTCACATTTATCATTTTTCAGTTTTCTATTTTACTAACAGTTCTACAGCCAATTTATGAAAACTACAGATCTATTAAGGTTGCATTAAAAATGATGTTGAAAAGTTTAACTTGAAACTTTGAATATTTTCATAAGTGGCTCTTTTTTAATCTTGATCACTGTATTTTGTGCTAAAATGTTGTTTAGAAAATTTTCTGCAAGTACTTGCTGACCTTGTTTGAAGTATTAAAAATACGTGTTATGTTTTAGGTTAAACAATCACAAAAAACCAGCTTGAAACCTTTGGATGTATGGTGCCTTGTACTGAAGGATGGTGCAATATTAACGGCTCATTGTACTTGTTTGGCTGGGATTAGCGAAGTATGTAGTCTTCTTCTTACTTCGTACAGTGCCATATCCGTGATCGCATGTTGGCAACCTCTCACTTCTACCTGTGTTGTGCTCTCCAGTTACCACAGATAGAAGGGACCAACAGTATGTAGTCATGTCGGTGCAATTATTTTTACTGCTGAATATGCAAACAGCTAGAAGGATTCACTATCTTGTACCGATCTTAAATCAATATGGCTAATGCTATCACAATCATCTGAGAAGGTACCTACTGTACCGGTTTCGCAAATAAATTGGGGAAAATGATGTAGTATTAAAACAAATAATAAGGACATACCAGGGATATCAGCTAAGGAGGTGGAGAGTATCTTACAACAGTTTAAAAGTTAAAACTGTATGACACCACTGATGTATGTTATTGAGCCTTTTGCTTCAGAAGTGAAAGAAAAAACACCGAAAATAGTAGCATCCAAATTTTTAATATTAACTGAAAAAAACATGACGAAATCATATGCTGAATTGATTAATTTTTCAAAAGACATCGATTATTATGTCTTACAACAGAAGAAGTTTTAGCAATAGAGATGGCAACAAGACAGCAAAATCAAAATAAAAACTGGTATGCCCAAAGAGCTGGTAGGATCACTGCATCCAAATTTAAATTGGTTTGTAAAACGAAAAAAGATAAACCATCATTGTCTTTAATAAAAACAATTTATTACCCAACGCAAGTGAAGTTTAGCACTAAACAAACTGACCCCAGAGCAAAGCGTGTCGGACTCATAGGCTCCGGCCCTACCAATCAAAACACATGCCTGCGCACTAAGCCAGGCGCGGGTGTGTATAAATAATCGGCGGGGAGCAACAAATCGGCAGTTCAGCTCCAACCTCCGACGAAGTACATCACTTGAAGATACAACGTTTAGACGCTCTGGTCCTGCTACGCTACTCCTACATAGATCGAACTGGGCAAGTTGATTACCTTTGAATTAGTGTTTTATTTAACCTTGCGCCCAGTTCCTCTAGGTCAATAGCGGATCGCTAGAGCCCTAAGTGGTAGTATTGTGAAGTTGAAATACGTACCGACGGTCTTATTTATGAACATACAAATGTCGGTCATGAACAGTCCTAACAACCTGAGCTTTTTCAGAGCTTTGGCAATCACACAGTTCCTACCCGACGACATGGCGCCCAACAAGTGGGATACACACCAACTCCTGAAGGAGGTGGCGAACGTTACCACACCACTGAGCTAGCTGGAGGAAGTATCCACCAGGTCCGGATATATGAAGAATATGTCCACCAGGCCCGAACCCACGAGGGAAGTGTACACTAGGTCCGACCATACGAAGAATATGTCTACCAGGTCCGAACCCATGAAGGAGGTGTCCACCAGGTTCAGCCATATGAAGAAGATGTCTACCACGTCCAACACCATGAAGGAGGCGTTCACCAGGTCCGAACTCATGAAGGGAGTGTACACCAGATTCAGCCATATGAAGAATATGTCCACCACGTCCAACACTATGAAGGAGGCGTTCACCAAGTGCGACCCCATGATGGTGTCCACAAGGTCCGACACCATGAAGGAGGTGTCCACCAGATCCGACCCATGAAGGAGGTGTCCGCCAGGTCCGACACCACGAAGAAGGTGTTCCCCAGGTCCGAACCTCTGAAGGAGGGATACACCAGGTCCAACCCCATGGAAGAGGTGTCTACCAGCCCCAACCGGGACCAAGGTAGGCCAGGCCGCTCTCAGAGATCCTCAAGGCAGAGAGAGGCAACAAGCCAATCACAACGTCGACCCCAGCAAGTGCCCACCCCCAGACAGGCCTACAGACTACCCAGCCCATAGTATACTACCAGCCGTTTCCCAGTCCCTCAGTCGCAATCCAAATAGAAGCAATGCCTCAGAGGGATGGCCAACAAGTGCATGAACCAGTACCCGAGAGCCAGAATGGAGTCGCAAGTACCAACAAGAAGACGAGGACGGCTCAATCTTCATAAAAGCGAAAATGGTACTGGCCTCTAGAGTAGCTCCACACGTGACAGACCAACAGCTAGTCCACCTTCTGATTGAGCAACTCAATCCAGATATCAGAAGGAGCCTTCGATTTCAAACACCCAGAACAATGGAAGATCTTCACAGAGCTGCAGACGCCTTACAAAGGGACACCCGGGAAGCAGCTAGGATACACCCCTGTCCACCACAGGTCCACACCAGATCGATACCATCCCAGACACAGTCCAGGCGTCAACCAACACTCAGACAACAGTAGCAGGGAGACGCCAATGGGGGCAAACACCAGTAAACAATGTCCCAGATAGACCACCAACCGGACAACAAGCGCTCCGCCCCACCACACAACTCAACCCTATTACAGAAAGAGGTCCAGGCCGCCACCTTCTCCCGCAAATCCAGGCAACCCTGCTCGACAAAGGCATCACCAACCTGCTAGACACCGGTGCCAACAAGAATTTTGTCAGTCCAAGCCTGGTGCAGAACATAACACGCAGCCGTCACAACCACGAGGTTAAATCAGCAGGGACAATGGAAGAAACCATAACTATAGAAAGGGAACGATTCAAGGTCAAGTGCATCGTCTTGGAAGACCTCCAGCACCATATTATTCTAGGACTGGAATGGATGCAAGAGCAGGAGGCCCTGCTCGATACCGCCAGAGGCTGCATCCATTTCGGAAAGAAAAAGAGGATCATCTCCTATTGGTCCAGTCAACCGAGGTCCAGGAAACCAAGTCAAGCCAATCTCCCTGAAAGAAAGCCAGGTACCTGCATCCCACCAAGCCCAGGTGGAAGAAGTTGTGCACCGCTTCCCCGAAGTCTTCCATGACCAACCCAACCTACCTCTCCAGATTCCTAGAAGCAGAGGAACCCGTCAGCAACAACTCATCCCAAGACGAAGAAATTGAAAGACTGTCCTGGCCCTCCATAAAACCGACGAGCCAGATGACTTCCCCCTCCTATGCCTCATCGAAGACGAACAAGAGGAAAAAGTCCAAGAGGACAACGCCAACCTCACGCATAGCTAAATCCCACAGGACACATCCCGGAATGCTGCGATTGAGACGTCGCCTGGAAGCCATCGCCACCAAGATTCAGAAACCGAAGCGGAACAGACCCTATCAGGAGGACTTCTCAGTAGAACAGGACACTTGCTTCTACACAGCAGGGCAACAACACCGACTAGTCGTCCCCAAACGCCATAAAAAAAGTCCTCAAGACCTACCATGAAGCCTCGGGCCATCCCGGAGCGGACGAAACCACTAGGGCCTTCAAATATATATACTACTGGCCAACACTCCAGAAAGATGTCAAGGGACACGTGAAATCTTGCGTCATCTGCGCCACCACCAAGTCAGCAGCTAGACAGCCAGCAGCACCAATGGAGGCCAGAGAACCACAAGAACCATCTTCTTCGACGTCCTAGGGCCATGTCCAAAATCGACCAGGGGCAATCGCATCATCCTAGTGGCCACAGACCTTTTCTCCAAGTGGATAGAGTACCGTTGCACTACATCAGGCAAAGCCAAAGCAGTGGTCCAATTCTTAGAGGAAGAAGTCTACCACAAATGGGGCTACCCAGAATGTATAATCACAGACAACGGAGGCCAATTTCGTGGCGGAGTGTTCGAAAGATTCCTGCACAGAAACCACATAAAGCCAATAAACTCTCCAATCTACTACCAAAGGGCAAACCCCGTGGAGAGACGAGTCCAGGAAATCAAAAAAGGTCTACGGGCCAGACTGGTCGGCAAACCGGAGAATAGATGCGAAGAACTCCTGCCAGACACAATATTCTCCTTCAGGACAAGGGCCTCAGCAGCAACCGAACGGACACCATGCCACCTGCTGCTGGGCTAAGAATTACGTCGCCCAGAAGAGGACCGGAAGCGACCAAGGCCACTCAACACCCACGAAAGACGCCTCCAGCGGCAAGAAAAGGCCAAACAGAAAGCCACCATCTACGCCAGGCGCCTGTTCCCCGACACACAAACACCAACAAGAAAATTCTCACCCGGAGAAAAAGTGCTCGTCAGGAACTTCGCCAGATCCAATTTCGGCCAAACATGGACCGGCTACAAGTCGTAGCAAAACGCCGCGTCTCACAGTCGACTTGCTTCGGAGGCAACTTAAACGAGCACGTTTTGCTACTCGCCATCTTCTTGAAGTTGTGTATAGTGTCAAATACTGTGCCTGTTGAATTTTTCCATATTATTATTATTTTAAAATATGGCGAAACATAATAATAAAGGTCACAGATTACGGTTTTCAAAAGAAGAAGGTGAAATACTGATCTATTAGGTCGCTCAACATCCTGCTCTCTACGACCCTTAACACAATTTATATAAGGATCAAAATGTACGAGATAATACCTGGGAAGAAATTTCACAGGTGGTAAGCAAAAATGGTTAGTATTTGGTGGATCAAGAGTCGATTATAAAATGAACTTAAAATATGTATTTTATATTTAAGTTGAGGAGTGCAAGAAGAGATGGAAAAGTTTGAAGGTTGTGTATTGGAAGAAGAAAAAGGAAGGCAAACATAGAACAGGTGAAGCAGCCAAGCGAACCACCAAATGGGAACACATGGATGCGCTAGCTTTTCTTGATAGAGTGACGACATACAGACAGTATGAACACATACTCTGGTAAATTGTTGAGGTAACTGATTTTTATTGTTATTTTTTAGAACAGTAACTAATGTAATAACGGCAACAAACGAGGCAGATAATTATTCATCGCAAGCAGCAGACGAAATAGTTGATGAAGACGTGGTCGAAAATAGAGACGAAACGCTAGAAGGGGAAGCATCTCAAGACACTGAAACAGTGGACGAAATGGCAGAATCTCCAAACCGTCAGTGTGGAGGGAACACAGTGAAATCAACTCAGTTCAGGCCACCAACGGAAAGAAAAACAACTAACGAAAAGCTGTTGGACACTATCAAAAAGAGGGCAGAAGTTCGTTCAGTTTTCTTCAAGAAATTGGAATCGGTAATTGAAAACAAACCTCATCCGATAAAACTGTTTTTTCCTAGTATGGCGGAAACTGTCATGCTTTTTTCGCCAGCGCTTGCTGCTCGTGCTAATATGCGAGTGATGAATTGGAGTTGGAAAATTATGGAGTCAGTTCTACGCCATCGTATGACTCCCTACGCCGAGTGCCTACCCTTGCTACTTCTTTGAGTTCTATCTCGTATCACCCTACAAGGCGAGATGTGGTAGTACTACCACATCTTATGTAGACTCGTGTTATTCGGCACCAAGTTCGGTTGAGCCGCCTAGAGTTTACGAAAACTGTGCTGATTTATTCAGCAGCACAACTTTCCAGTAAAGACAATACGCTCATATTTTTTATGACTTTTATTAATAAACGTTACTGAATATCAGTTCTAGTAATGTGCCTCATCTGCCAACCAACAGTTCCCAAACTACTATTGAAATAGTCTTTAAAAGCATTTCTGTTTTGAAATGCTGCTGCCGAAGTGTTCCCACCTGTGTGACGTGAAGGTATCATATTTTCGGTGGGCATTTCAATATCAATATCATCTTCTTCTTGATTAGCTGTACGTGAACCCCTGAGTAAGTTGTGCAAACAACACGAAACCACAACAATGTCATCTACGAGTGTTGGATTCGTTGCAATAGGTGTATAAAATATACGAAAAGTTTGACATAAAATGCTGAAGTCATTTTCCGAGGTTCTTCGGGCTCGACTCAAACGATAATTAAAAATTTTCATTTCCCTGTCTGCCTTAGCTTGATCTCTAGTATAAGGTCGCAAAACGTTTTCAGTCAATTTAAATGCTTCATCCCCAACAATGACATAAGGTAGAATAATATCAGTCCTAGGTAAAAGAGTAGTGTAATGTAGTATAAGTATATTTTAAATTATTCTTTTAACATCCTGTAGAATTAAGTTTATATTGTTGTTATAATGTTTATTATATAATTTTACTAACCTTGCGACTACGCAAAATGATTGTAAATATTATTTATTCTGCTAACCTAGTTTTTAATTGGAATATTGAAAATTTTAATAAAGATATAATAAAAATAGACTTAGAAGAAGAAAGACGTTTAATTTTTGAACAAGTCCCATTACATGGCGATCCTGCCAAAAGAACTATTTATATACATGTAGAAGAAATAAATAAAAAATGGTTAAGAATGGGTTCCACTCAGAGTAAAGAAGAAATTGTAATTTCGCAAGCTGGCAATAGTGGAGGAATGTCGAATGGATTGTCCCAAAATGGAGCAAAAAATTCTGTTGGTGAAATAATGGGAATGGTAGCATTTGGTATGGTCATAATATTTGGGTTGGTCCTATTATATAACTACATGAAGAAGAGATTTGAATCTAAAATAAGGAAGGTAATTTCAAGAAGCCAGGAAACAGTCTAAATCCAAGCTGAGAATTTTTTTATGGAATTAGTAAGAAAGTAATATTGTAAAATGAAGTTCAGGTTAGTTAATGTTACATTAGAGTAAATTTAATTAAGTATATCTATGTAAAATGTTAAATACTAATATTAAATAAGTAATGAATCAAGTTGAAACATTTCAACACATATACGAGGAATTAAAAGTATTTTTAAGAAATTTAAATAAGGATCCACAAGTTAGACGCGATGATTATAGTATTACAAGTCATAAACTAAGTAAATTGGATCGAATTAAGGAATCATTAGAAATTGAAAAAGATCAATTTAACAGTAACAAATATAACCATCCTGATAATATAAAAAACGTTAAACTAATTGTAGTGTCTAGTGAAAAGCTCATTTTAGAAATAACAAAAATTTTAAATAGTAGGCTAGGAAATTGTGTCCCAACAAATATTATAATGGGGGAGAAATTTGACATTAAAACAGCAGCTAGTCTGTTACCAATAATGAATGGTGCAGAAAATATAACTAAACAGCTAATCGATTCTATTGAATTATACAACGGGCTTTTGGATAATAATGGTAAAAAGTTATTAACTAATTATATACTGAAACGATGTTTATCAAACGGTGCCAAACTTCGAATGTCTTCAACATACGAAAACAATGAATTGCTAATAGTAGATTTAAAAAAGTACTTTCTAACAAAAAAATCTCAAGCAATATTATCAGTTCAACTAAATAACGCTAGGCAGGGAACTAGAACTATTGAGAAATTCGGTCAATATGTCGAAGATTTATTGGTAGAATTAACGGTAGCGCAATCAGATGGTAGCGAAGAAAGTAATACGAGTAGAATTTTGGGCGAAGTTAACGAAAAAATAGCTATAAACGCTTTTGTTAACGGACTTCAAAATAATGATCTTCGAACAATTGTCAAGGCTAGAAACTATACTAAATTAAATGAAGCTATTAGTGGTGCTAAAGCAGAAGAAATGTCACACAAGGATAGTCAACGACTATTTCACATGCAGTCTAATAATTTTGGTCGTGGTAGGACAAATAGATCGTATCCTCGTAAAACACGAGAATCGGTTCCTCAACAATTTAGGCAAAATAATAATCAGTTTTCAAATAGGCAAAATAATTATCAGTTTTCAAATAGGCAAAATAATATTCAGTTTTCAAATAGGGGTAGAAATTCAGATCGGAACGGATTTAACGATAACCGTGGTTCCTTTAATAATTCTAATAGTAGGGGCCGTAACAATTATCAAAGAAGCTACTACATGCAAGATGTAGAAAATACAAATTCGGACTATCGGTTTTTTCGTGCCTCACAATGAGTGCGAAGCTATAGTTTTAAGAATAAACGGATTAAATGTAGTTAGAATACGATATGGGTCAAATGATTTAAAATTTCTTATAGATACTGGCGCTTCTATTAGTGTTATTTTTAAGTCGAATGTTAAGAAAGGTCAGTTTATTGATAAAAGTAAAAACATTGAAATTCAAGGAATTGCTGGCACAACAAATACTTTAGGTTGTATTTCACTTTCACTTAGTGTCGGTAATAACTCGCTGAATCATGAATTTTTTATAGTTGACGATATCGCGTCCGATTTTAACGGAATAATTGGATCAGATTTTTTCATTAAATTTGGTGCAATTTTAAATTATGGAGAGTTTTCCTTAAAATTCGAATATAAAGGAAGCCACATAATTATTCCTCTTGAATCAAATACAAGTAGCTACACAATAATTCCACCTAGATATGAAATTATTGAATATTTTCCAGTAAAAAGTATTGAAGAGGGTATTATATTATCAGAAGAAGTATGTGAAGGGGTTTTCGTAGGGAATATCCTTGTGAAACCTAAAGATAATAAAATTCCAGTTAAATTTTTAAATACGACTGATAGAGAAGCTAAATTAAAAAATTTTACACCTACGGTTGAAAACCTAGAAAAATTTGATTGTTATGAATTTAATAATACTTTAATGTCTGTCGAACGCGTAGATAAAGTTTTAGATTTATTAAATATAGAATCGTTGTCAAAGGAAGAAAAATTAGCAGTACATAAAATATGCGCCAAATTTGCGGACGTATTTTACATAGACAAAGATCCAGTTACTGTCACTAATATATGTAAGCAAAAAATTCAATTAAAAAATGAGGTTTCTCCATCTTATATAAAACCGTACAGATTACCTTACGCACAAAAAGATGAAATAGATAAACAAGTAAACAAAATGTTAGCTAATGGAATAATTGAGCCAACAAATTCAAATTGGAATTCGCCATTAATTCTGGTACCTAAAAAGTCATATCAAAATAACAAAACCGTAGATAATAATGAAAATAAAAGCAACAATAATTGGAGAGTTGTAATTGATTATAGGCAGTTAAATAACCGTATAGAAAACGATAAATTTCCTCTTCCTAATATAGAAGAAATATTAAACGCATTATCTGGAGCTATTTACTTTTCGCATTTAGACTTATATCAAGGATGTTATCAAGTCGAATTAGAATCTACTTCTAGGCCTTGCACAGCTTTTACGACTAATAAAGGACAGTTTCAAACGACACGACTTCCTCAAGGTCTGAAAATATCTCCCAATGCTTTTTCTAGAGCTATGACAATAGCTATGTCCGGGTTAAATTATGACAGTTGCTTTATTTATTTAGATGACTTAATCGTTTTTGGGAACAGTTTAGAAAATCATAATCAAAATTTAGTTAAAGTTCTACAAAGATTAAGAAAAGTAAATTTAAAATTAAATCCTAACAAGTGCAATTTTTTAAAAAAGGAAATATTATATCTTGGTCATGTCATATCGGCTAATGGTATTATGCCAGATTTAGAAAAAATTAGAGTTTTAAAAGAATATCCCGTGCCGAAAAATGCAAATGAAACAAAACGGTTTGTTGCTTTTGCAAATTATTATAGGAAATTTATAAAGAATTTTGCAGAAATTGCTGGTCCACTTAATCAGTTATCTAGAAAATGAATAGAATTTGATTGGACTCGTGACTGTCAATTAGCTTTCGAAACCTTAAAAAAGTGTCTCCAAAATCCGTCGTTGCTTCAATATCCCGACTTTTCAGAAAGCAATACGTTCATTTTAAAAACAGATGCTTCTGGAATTGCTTTGGGAGCGGTGTTATCAAATGGTGACGATAGGCCAGTAGCTTATGCGAGTAGAACACTAAATAAGGCTGAAAAAAACTACTCTACGGTAGAAAAAGAAATTTTGGCTCTGGTAAAAAGTTGATATTGTGTATGACCACTATCTCCTTCTTTGCCATAAGCACCAACATCAACCCAAGTAAATTTGTACCGATCATCAATTGTTGACAATAGAACAATCTTATAGTTGAAGTATAGGCTTCCACTCCCCTTCGGGCAAACTATGCGCATATGTTTTCCATCAATTGCTCCACAACAAATTGGAAAATTCCATCTAGCGTTAAAATCCTATGCTATTTGCTTCAACTCTGTTGTCGTAGGCTTTGGTAAATAAATCGGGAGCAACTTGTTACGCAGTTCTTTCAAAACTTCTCTGACGAGTTTACTTATATGGTTATGACAAATTCTAAAATTAAAAGCCATAGACCGAAATGATTCTCCGGTAGCAAGGAATCTGAAACAAACCATACCTATATTTTTACGCACATACTTTTTCTTGAATCGAGATTTTCTGTAGTTGTTGAAATTATTAATAAAATACTTACCTCAGAGTTATGGCAAGCTTCTGACAAGGTAAAATAGGATATTTCACAAAGGTAGAGGGCATTGTTATAATGTCCTCGGATATATATGACAGTATACTGAAGAACTGGTGAGTCTAAAATATTCTTTAAATTTAGTGCCATCATCCATTAAGTGTCTTTGAATCAGTGTATTGAAACATCCCTCGCTTATCCTATTAAGAAAAATTTTATTCGTTTGGCATCGTGGTTTACAGATGGTTGTCAATAAAACCTCTTCTTCTTCCTCTTTCTCCTCTATTAACGCTATTGCAGCCAACACTATATTGTTCATTATGATTTTCAAATTACAAACAATACTACATTGCAGAATACAACTAAATACTGACTCACACTGGAATGAATCGTTTCCACTAATCGTTGCAATTGAGACCATGCCTGAACGAATTATCGCTGCATTTACTCGTAACGTTTGTTCGCTTCGATTAATCGCTGCAGATAGACCGTACCTTTAGAGGAAACTTAAAACTATGGATTGAAAACTGTTTGACGGATCGTTTCTACAAGGTTCGATTTGGTGACTCCTTCTCTCATAAAAGACCAGTTAAAAGTGGTGTTCCGCAGGGCTCAGTTTTGGGCCCACTTTTGTTTACAGTGTACACTAGTGACTTACCGTTTCACGTTTCCAGCAAAATATCGCAATATGCCGACGACTCAAAAATATATGACAATCCCATCACAAGTCATCTATCTATTCAAAACGACCTAATGTCAATACATCAGTGGTCTTCGGAATGGTTACTTCCATTGAACACTGAAAAATGTGTAGTGCTTCACGTCGGTAAAAACAACCCACATTTTGAATATTTTATTGACGGTCAAATTCTAATCACAGTAACCTCTCATAATAACCTGGGTGTTATCGTGAATAGTGAACTATCGTGGTCCGATCATGTGCACTCAGTATCCAAACGTGCAAATACCAGACTTCATCTTATTAGGAAATGCTTCTCGAGAGTATCCTTTCAGAGCTTCTGCAAATTGTATGCTACTTACGTCAGACCTATCCTTGAATACGCCGGCCCAGCCTGGTACCCGGACTTGACTCGTGATAGAACGTTGCTGGAATGTGTACAGCGGAAGGCTACCAGAGTTGCTTTTGGACCTGTAAGACCTTCATATGAAGAAAGATTATACATGGCAAATCTTACCACGTTCGAGCTGCGTAGGATGCGAGGCGATCTTATTGTAGCCTTTCGAATTCTTAAATATAATTTTGGTGATCTAAATACAGTTTTCACCATAAATACGCACACGAGACTTCGAGGACACCAGTTCAAGTTAAAAAAGGAAAATTTTGCGGTTAGATCGACACAAAACTTTTTACCAAACAGAATTTTCAATATTTGGAATGATTTGGACAGTGAAAATGTCTCAGCAACAAGTGTCAACATATTCAAAAATAGACTAGATCAGTGTTACTTATTTAATAAATTTTAGAGCTTAATCGTAATTTCTTCTTCCTCACATTTGTTTGTCCACTACTAATAGGTATTTCTTTTGAAATGTATTTTTTTTGGGCATAATAGGAGCCTCCTCTGCCCTCATTTATTTGTAATAATAATAATCTTTCAGACTATATAATTAGTGATTTAAATCTTTTGAACATAATCTTGATAACATTTTCAAAATAAATGGAAGCGCTAGTTGGAGAAATTTTAAAATTGTATGTCAAATCTTTGAAATAATAGTATAGTCGTAATTTACCAAATTTTAGAATTACTTGATTAAAAGCGCTTAATGCTGCGCAACTTGTTGCAATATATTGCTTGATACTTTCAAATATTACTAAACAAACAATATTATATTCAAAACCAGTATAATATTTCCACTTAGGAATATTCTTTGTATCATCCATTAAACCAAATGGCGAATTTTCAATTTATGTTGTTAAATTTTAAAGTTTTGCACAGAAAAACCCAACTGTTCCAATTTAATAGCTAAATCATTCATTGTAAGATCAGTTTGAGTCATTGTTCCAGAAGAATTATCCATCTTGTCTTCAAAATTAACAGTAATTCCATCATCTTCATTAAGTTCCCAATATTATCTACTTCCACTTCAGAAGTTTGTGTCCTCGATATAGGCCACTAGCTTATCTGGGAGGATTTTGAGTAGTTCTGATGATTTTATTATTTCCTTTCCAAAATGCATTTGCCTGAGTCGTTGTAAGTTCTTACATTAGCAAAGTATGTGAGTAGGCGTTTCATCCCTTAGTTCACATTTCCTACATATAAGTTCACTAACTTTTCCTATTTACTATAGATGTTTCATTAGGGCACAGTGTCCAGTACCAAATCGGCAACTGTCTTCAAATGTCTCTTGCTTAGTTTCAATAACCTGATTGAGAGTTCTTTGTTTGCGTTTTTCCGTAAGCTTTTTGTATGATGGTGACTTTTTATCACCTTCCATTTGATTTGGTGTTTTTTATCTAGGTAGTTCCGGATTTCCTCCCTTATGCAATCCTTTGTAATTCCACAAAACGATTCCGGACCTATGAAGTCTCGTCTAGAGCCTTGTCCGCGATTTCGTTGCCTGCAAACCGTCCATGTCCCGGCACCCATACTAGAGATACTGTTTTGTCTCTTGCCACCCTATTAAGGGACTCTTTATAATTTTTTACCAGTCCATCTGTATGTTCTAATCGCCGATTTTTCTACACCTATTTTGAAGTAAATATGGGCACGGCCAGACATTTTTCATTCATTAATTCGTTTGGGTTGTGCTCAGCAGCCCGGGCACTTGACCTAAGTCATTGTACAATTCCCAATATTATCTACTTCCACTCCAAAAGTTTCGTGTCCTCGATATAGGACACTAGCTTATTTGGGGGAATTTTGAGTAGTTCTGATGGATTGTATTGTTTCCATTCAAAATGCTTCTGCCTGAATCCTTGTAAGTTCTTACATAAGCAGGAGAGATATTCCGCCTCCAAGCACAACTGGGAGCTGGCGTTTCGGCTATAGGCACGGCTCTAAATTCAATCGTTGCCAATGAAGAAAAAAATAGAAAAATCGCTATTGAGGCCCTCCAGCTTTTATAAGATATATAACGCCTTTAAAAAAGGTATGTCCGGCCAAATTAAGCACCTTGTCCGGCTTTTGTGTTTTTGGACCTGGCAACCCTACTCATGTGGCACCTTAAATTCGACAAGATCCGCTATCTCTCAAATATCAATGCAATATATAGGCTCAGATCTCAGAATCAAGAGATTTTTCAAAGGTGTGTATAGTTTAAGACCCAGTAGAGCATGTTATGACGTAACTTGGGATCCAACCGTTGTGCTTAACTTTATTAGATCCCTAAGTGATCAATTAGCTGTACTGTCAGAAAAATTAGCCACTTTGTTAGCCCACCCATTACCTTGCTGCCCCTTCATTCTCCAAAGATCCAACAAATGGATACTAGAAAGAAATGAGAAGGAAGCGACCGCACCGAAGCAGGTAGAGATGAAATAATTTTAAAATAGCTAAGGATGTGTGCGTTCGTTACCTCAAGGAGGTACTACTAAATATTTATTCGACGAGGCCTACATATAATTAAGATCAAACATTACTTAGGCTTAGGTTAGACGGGCGCACATACGCTCAGCGTATTTGCGTCGCGTATTTTGCGTTTTAACGAAAACCACAGATTTTTATGGACGTGATTACACGAGCGTCGAGCGCGACGCAAAAACGCCACTATACGTCCACCGCTACGTATTGTGACGTGTATTCGCCGGCACGTCGGGGCACACTGGAACTGAAACACATTGTTTAGTATTTGCCGAAATACACGAGCGCGTGGATGTACACTCCAAGAAAAAATAATCAGTTGAATAATGTGGGATACACAAAAATTAATTGCTGAAATTGAAAAACGGCCTCTTCTGTACAACATAAAATCAAAAGAGTACAGCAATAGAGAGCTAAAAATGAAACTCTGGGATGAAGTCTGTGCAGAGTTGATTGAAAATTGGGAAATTTTGCCGGCTACAGAAAAAGGTAATAAAAGTAAGTAGATATTTATTTATTAATTTTAATAATAAACACATTAAATTTTGAGGAATTTCCAATCTTTTCTTGCGCGCATATGGTTTTAGTATATGTTCATCAATAGCAAATGCTTCGTCTGTTACAAATACATGTGGTAATAATGGCAACATTGTACCTGAAAGTGCTTTTTTCTATGGTAGGTCAAGCTGCTTTTGTGCCAGTTGCTTCCCAAAATTCGATCCTTTAAAGACATTACTGTCGGCTTCTCGTCCGTAAGCCCCTACATCTATTGCAGTGAAACAATAATCCGCATCGGTGACAGCTAGTAAAACGACCGAATGGAATTTTTTGTAATTAAAGTATTCTGTCCCAGAATTCTGAGTTCGAACAATTCGGATATGCTTGCCATCGATCGCCCCCAAGCAATTTGGAAATTGAGTTTGTTCATAAAATCTATTTACCACATGGGTCCAGGTAGCTGTTGTTGGGATAGGCATTTCTAAAGGTTGTAAAATGTTCCAAATAGCCACGCATGTTTCCCTTACGATACCTCTAATCGTACATCTTGAAACTTGGTAGACATATTCTAAGCACCCGAAATCTGAGCCAGTTGCCAGGTATCTGCAATAAATTTTAAATTTAGTTACCTAATTGCTTTTTAATGTAAATGTTGTCTTTCAGGTAAATTGGTTCAGACAAAATGGAAGTCGGTCAGGGACCAATTTAAAAGAGAGGTTACTATGATAAATCGTAGCAAAAGTGGGGAAGCTGCCAAAAAAAAAAGAAAAAATACCTTTTTTTTGATCAGCTTCTTTTTTTGACGCCTTCTATGGAAATGAGAACTACAAGTTCGAATATCAGAAGCCCAGAGGATAGCGGTGAGGAAAATGACGATGAAAATGAGGGGAAGTCCACACAGGAGATAGAAGATTCCCAGTCACCCCTTGCATCTACCTTGCCTGAATCTGAAGACACTCAGTTTCCCTCTACATCTGCAGCGTCTCAACGCTCTCAGACCCTTCCTACTACCTCAGCTCGCGTAAAATCGAAGGGGAAGAAAAAACAAACGGAAGAAGTTACAGAAATTCGAGCGATAACAAAAGTTTTAAATGAAAGCGTTGCTCTCCAAAAAGAGGTGAACAGCCAGCCCAGAGATGATTCTGGGAACAGGGCATTTTTGATGTCGCTCTTACCATTAATGGAGCAAATGTCGATCCCAGATATGTTGTCTTGCAGATTACGTTTAATGCTAGTGGTACAAGAGTGTCGTCTCCCTTCTCAACCGAGATCTCAAGGCAACTCTGCCTATCCACCAACTAATCTAAACCGATATGCTTCGGCTTCTACAAGTTCCAACGATAATTATGAGAGATATCAGTCTCCACCATGGGATACACCAGCTTCCAGTGCTTCTGCTGACTCCCAGGACATCCAATACGGCGGTGGTCAATATCACGAGAGACTGTAGTTTTTATTTAGTTTTTTTAATATTTAGTTGTTTTTTATATTTGTAAATTTTCTAATAAAGTTTACACATACCTTAGAGTGATTACCAGACGTTCTGTTGGGGAAATTGGAATCCTCATGTTTGTGTTTTCATTTTGCAAAGCGTTACATAACAAGTTGAGTAGTTCATCAAAACTCTCTACAGACATTCGGTAAAATGAAAAGAACTTTTGAGGATGTAATCTGTGTTGACTAAATTTTGTTTGAAAGTAACCCGTCGATAACCTGTCACTCAATAAGGGATGAACCCACCATCGACGTTTAGCTCTCCTTTTCTTATTTTTAAGTAATAAACGAATACAGAGAGCGGAGACACAACTGATTGTCACGGTATTCATTTTAAGACTATTCTAGCTAGCCAGTTCTATCTACTCTGGCTGTACCCAACGTGATGTTTACGCTCGTATAATTTCGCAAACAACCAGTGTAAACAATACGCGACGCAAATACGCTGAGCGTATGTGCGCCCGTCTAACCTAAGCCTTAAGGTAAGTTCGTTTGATCTTTTAATTTCAATCATATTGCTTTTTGATTTTATACGCGCAAGAATGGAAAGCGATTTTGAGTTTTCGAGTACTCCACCGGAGTTAGAAAAAGCAGCACAGGAAGCTTCAATAAAAATATGGCCAAGCAAATCAAGAAAAGTGTATGAAAATGCCTATTAAAAGTTTATAAAATGGCAAGCAGATAAAAAGTGCAGTTCATTATCAGAGAACGTGTGTTAGCATATTTCTCAGAACTGTCTCCACAAGTAATATCATCGACGTTGTGGGTTCAGTATTCTGTGGTTAAAAGCACGTTAAAATTGAACAGCGATGTGGATATCTCGAAATAATTTAAATTGATTTCATTCTTAAAGAAAAATTTACACATCTAAAAAGTCAAAGATTATTATTGGAACACAGATTAATGAATTTTCAAGTAATGCTCCTGATGAATCTTATTCAATGATCAAGGCATGTTATAAGTAGTTAACTGAACTAAAATTTGATATCGGTTTGTAGGTTGTCGCAATATTTGGAATTGCGGGAGCGAGTCACGTTACTGAATTATGCCAGATATCGATAGATGACAGAAGATTTAGGAACATCATTGATAGTAAAAATGAATCCAACAAAAAATGATGTAAGTAGGAGGTTTGTTGTCACCGAAGAATACGTCAAATTTTACAAAAAGTACGTTGTGCCTTCAATTTGAAGATCCCGAGTTTTCAGGACAACAACCAAGATCGACACGGAGGCGCATATAGCCCCCCCGCCTTGAACCTTCCGTGTCGATCTTGGTTGTTGTCCTGAAAACTCGGGATCTTCCAATTGAAGTAGGCACAAATGAGCGTTTGGTTTCCCTGCTGAAATCCGTTGTTTTGTGTTTTCCCATGTTTCGATTAACATCTTTGCTCCCAAATTTCACATCCTTATTTGGTTATACCGTGCCGAAGAGGCAAATGAGCCAGAAACATGCATGTCCGCTGTTACCACTCTATTTCAGTAGCCCTTTATTTTGCGTGAATTACCCATGTATCCTTTTGTTGTTGTTGTTAAGAGGCCTGAATACCACCGCCATATTGGAAAATATGGGATTACGATTCCTGACTTTAATACATGAAATTAGTTCTAGTCCTTTCAGTGGATAGATTAATTTATAATTCTGCGTGTAGGAACTTCCAACATATGTAGCTAGCTAGTATGTCTTACTGACATATTTCAAAAAATGGATTAATATGAAATAATTTTGAAGTTCCTGCACAAAAATCAAAACATGCTTTATTTTTTACTATATAATTTTTTCATAAAAATGTCTAGATTTCTCTAAAATCCAAATCCCATATATAATTTTTACTTCATTGTTAAGTGCTGCCATCTATTTCAGATTATCACATCTGACAACTGTGTAACTATTTCGTGCTAATTAACATTGCCCATGGTCTGACGATTGGCGAGAGGGTAAAAGGTGGCAGGGGGTTTTGTTTGTTATTTTATTCACAATACATCACATGTAATTTTTACGTTGAAGTGTGCTTGGTTGTATTTTGTATTTTTTGCTGTTTTTATTATCCATTTTTCGATTCGTATGTCTATATTATTGTGAGTGGTCACGTGTTAAATATGGGTAGACGAACGAGTTCATCGTTTCTACACTTTCGTAATTTATCAAGCGGATAAGTTTTTGCTATCTAATGTCCATTTGATTTGATTTATATTTATCGGGGTCTGGGAGAACTAAATTTGAAGAGAATTTTGATTTCTCTTGACTTCAAGAATTGTGTTCGGCTGGTTGGAGATTCAATACCCCGTATTTTGTCACTTACTTGTGGATTTTGGGGCCTTTTCTCCAAAGAAATCTTCATGGATGGTTAGTTCTGTACTGGTTCTTTGGTTAAATACGTGAAGATTTATCTGAAATTCAGGATTCAGGATTTGAGACCACCGACTACACATTTCCTTGGAACCCCCATAAACCATCCCAGGGTAAGATATTATTTTCCTCTACTTATTCCGTTAATTGGTACTCGTAATATTTTCTTATTATGAGTCTAGTTTATTGTATTTCATCCTGTTTTTAAGTGCTTTTCGGTATAATTTATTTCTGGGTTAATTTTGACACGTGGTGGTTGGGTTAATTAGGAGTCAGAGTGCGATTACTTTATCATTTTTCTCATTTTAATGTAAAGAAACTTAGTTATTTTTTTCATTTATTCATGGCCAACATTACTCAATATATTTTATTATTTGTGGAAAATGTAGTGAATCCGCTTTTTTACTATGTGCTAAATCTCATTAGCTATTGGTACACAGTTTTCTATTTTCATATCATTTACTTTCTATGTTTTTGTAGATCAAGTCGCCTCATTGTTCGCGAAAATGTTTTTTAAGCAATTATTTTCGGAAAAAATTAAATTGTACTGTGAAAATTAGTAGGTGATTTATTTTTTTAGGTATATATTCATTTAGACCACACTAATTTTTATTATCGTAATCAACACCAAGGTTATTCACTATTCTGCTTCCATTTATAGGTACCTAAATTAGATAGCTCTTGTCAAGATGGCGAATAATAGTTAATTGTTGTTAATTTTTTTTATTAGATTTTTGTTCTATATTTCACGTAGTTATGTTAATTGCAATCAGACAAATAATATAGTTCCATTTTAATTTATTTACTTCTCTATTTTTATTAAAAAAATATGAAATTCTACTGGTTATCATAGTTATCAGTTTTTTATTTCTTTCAAGTCTTTCTCCAAATACCGTATCTTTACTTATTATTTCTTTTTAATCCAAATCAATTTAGAATTAATTATCATATATTCACGGCATATTTATATATTTTTGTCTTGTTATTAGTGTTTACATCTATTATGCCTAATCCATAAAGGATTACTCATTACATTTTGTAGTGTACCATCAGGTGACATAATTTGGCCAGTATATGTAATTTTGGAGTTTGTTCGACAAAGACTTTCAATTATTTGCCTTTTATAGTGCTTAATTTAAGTTACATTACATTTATTACTAATTCTTTGCGTTAATCATTACTGTTGTTTGAAACATTTTTTTTAAATAATATATTGGCTATGTCAACAAGCTCCATGTAACTAAATTATGTGGGATATTTTCAAAATTATTATATTCCAATTGGGTATTTGGTTATAGTTGATATGTTTAGAATTTTTGCCTGAAATGTAGAACAGCCAATAGAAAGTTTTTTTTACTTAATTAGCTTCTGAATTTTTTTATGCTATCGAGATTTTAATTTATTTATCTTGCACCGTTCACACAATACTTTGAGTATCCGTAATTTTTGTTCTCTTAATTTTTGAGGGTCTCTTAGTATTTAATTACTTTTACCTACTTTCTCATTTACCTGTAGCTCAACCATGTATTTGTTATACTTTATTTAAAATTATCAATGTCTTCATTACTGGTTGTATTTTAGGGTTTTAAGCACGGGCTACAAGATTTTTGAGCGAGGGATTAGTAAAAGTAGCTTCTGAGTAAAATACTACTACTTCACCAGCTCCCGGCTACGACCGGAAACTTGGTGAAAATTTTCTTGCTTTGTGTCTTACCTCCATTATTTATTTATATATTTAGGTTTTGTGCTACTAACATATCTGTATATTCGTAAACATTATTATATTTTTTTTGTTGAATAGATCAAACTTCGACTACTTTGTTTTATTTGTTCACCACCAGGCCTCTGCTTATAGACGTTTATAACTTATTATTATTAATCTCCCTTTTTTGTTTAATAATAATACCAATATCTTTCACTTAAATATTCATATTTTTCTTATATATGACGTTAACTGATAGGGAGTTCCAGGACAGCAAGGAGAGCTTCTGTTTTGGCTCAGCGAAAACAAAACAGTGGCGCCCTTTTAACAACCCATCCCTACTCTCCGGCATTTGAGTTAGCTCGGCATAATTGCACGCTCACTTCGCTACAAGCTATCAGTTTAACTTTTATTTTATATTTCTCATATTTCTTTCAATTCTTCCATTTTCATTAATATTTTCTTTAACTCCATACACTTTTTTTCCCTTCACGTTAATTAGGCACAAAGAAAGAGCGTGGCAACACTCGAAATGTACTTACAAAACAGTATAAAAGAAACTGAAACATTTAAAGCCACTTAAATTACTAGAAAACTAACTAAATACACTAATCATGTATGGCAAAATTCCATGTAATCAATCAATCATTTTCTCACACATTCTTTACATGCAAATGCTACACAAAATCAATGCACTCCCTTAATATTTCAAAATTTAATAGTACGTTTATATCACGTTATCAAATCCATCCATACACCTCCAAAAATCTAAATCCACGTAAACTAAGAGTAAACAAAATGTATCAATACTAGGCCAAATTATTTATTCATATATTTATTAAATATTTTGAGTATACTGACTCAAGAAATCGGAATACATCCTTGAAATTTACATTTTTTATCAACATTTCAATATAGAATATCAATAATACTATTTTATACACCGTTTTCAGGATTTTAAAAGTCCAATATTGTCGCTCTGAATTTAATCTAGCGAGTGAATGCGTAATCAATGCTGCGTTGCCAGCACTTCGCCGTCAAATCAAGTAATCTGAGGATATTCCCAGCTCGTGTTTGACAGTTCCTCGTGACGTCGACAAGTACTCAGGCCTCTTAACATATCACGCGGTATTCCTACATCTTCTTTGTTATTACTATGGGTCGGAAGGTTCATGGCGGGGGGGCTATAATGCGCCTCCGTGTCGATCTTGTTTGTTGTCCTGAAAACTCGGGATCTTCCAATTGAAGGCACAAATGAGCGTTTGGTTTCCCTGCTGAAATCCGTTGTTTTGTGTTTTCCCATGTTTCGATTAACATCTTTGCTCACAAATTTCACATTCTTATTTGGTTATACCGTGCTGAAGAGACAAATGAACCAGAAACATGCATGTCCGCGGTTACCACTCTATTTCAGTAGCCCTTTATTTGGCGTGAATTACCCATGAATCCCTTTGTTGTTGTTGTTAACACATCACGCGATATTCCTACATCTTCTTTATATATATATATTGAACTATTTTGATAGACCTTAAAATGGCTAAACCCAACGTAGAGCTCGATTAATAAATTGAATAAATTCTTTTATAACAATAAACAACCAAGAATCAATATGGACTTAAGAGATGGGAAGAAAATAAAAAGGAAAGAAACTGAAGATAAACAAACAAAAGAAGTAGGACAGGGCGAAGAAATCAAAATATATTCAAGGAAGGAGGATAATAATACAAATACTAGCACAAGTAAAGAACAGGAAGCAACCAATATGGATGGAAATAACACATTTCTCATAAAGCTAATGGAAAAAATGGATGAAAATATGCAGAAGTTAGAAGTAAGTAGAAAAGAGGACATGGAAAAGCTAGAAGAAAATAGAAAAGAGGATATGAAAAAGCTAGAAGAAAACGTAAGAAGCATCATACGTAGCGAAATGAAAATTCAAGAGAACAATATGATAAAAAAAAATGAAAAAAATGGAAGGAAAAATTGAAAACATAAATAAACAACTAGAAGAATCCAAGTTATACCATGAAAGCCGCCTGACAGAAACCAAACATGAAATCAGAAAAGAAATGATCGGAAGATTGATGGAAGTTGAGAAAATTCACTCAACGGAAATAGATAAACTGAAAGGAAATGAGACAAAAATTGAAAATCAGATAGAAGAAAACTCTAGGAAAATAGATAGAGAAATCATTAAAACTAATAAAAACATGAATATAATCGAAGAAAAATTAAATAAAGAAATAAAAGAGAATTTACTAACAGCAGAGAAGGAAAATCTTAGAACCGACAAGAGTTTAAAAAAAGAAATTAACGAAATGTACAAGAAATTAGAAACGTACAGGAAGGAAAAGCTTGAGAGAAACATTTCTTCAGTACAGATGGTACAAATGCCAACCTATACCATGGACAATTCCATAAAATTTAATGGCAACATAAAAGGAATTCATCCCAAGACCTTCCTGAACATAGTAAAAACAGACTCTTGATTATAATATTAAAAATGTCCGACCCAAATTCAGTTATGGATACAGCGCCAATTGATGATTCTCCCGAGCAAACAATACCGGAACAGGTGATTCCGACAACATCTGGTGCTTCGCTGAAAAGAACGAGAGTGCTTGACCCAGACGATGGAACAGAGATTATCGAATCAAAGAGAACAAAAACAGTGCAAAACACCGTCAAAAAAGTGAAGTGCTTGAAATTCATCCTGGGCTCCTATGAAGGGGTAATGAAGAAAGTGTTTCAAACCCCAGACTATCGCAACATTACAATCGCCAATCAGGTGATTAACATTGTATTTGCCTGTTTCACTATAGTAAGGCAAAAGAACAATGGAACAACAGGGAACACACAATCAAAAGCTCAAATGCAAAAAGGTCTTCACCATAAATTCCCTCCGAATCCGTTATACCATTTCTTACTCTGATGCTGTGAAAGTGGTGGAGGATGCTGCAGTTTCCGCAGGTTTGTGCTGGAAGAGATTCAACCCAAGTGACCCAGAAAACTGGTATGGAATGGTGATGCCTTACCTAGAATTTTTCATGGCCAATGGATTAAGATTAAAGGAGCTGCGACTTGGTCATCGATTGTTTCCAATCAAGAAAGTTGGAGAAACTGTTGAATCGTTTCCAGTGGTAAAATATGGAATAAATGGATCCCACCACATCTTCCTAGAAGGGTCCACATATCCCCCTGAAAAGAGATCTTCCATGGCTCACAGTGTGGGTCCTTTGACTGCATTGATACTACACATTCGCACAGATAGAAGATTCCGAGACGGATGGACCAATGCGTGCAAGAGGATGTTGGCACATATCCCAGGTATAGACGAGATCCTTGAAACAGTAAAAGACAGAAGAGCTGAGGAAGTTGCTCCATTAATAAATATTCTAGGGGACTTGTTGTGTTGCACAACTAGCAGGCAAGCCCATAGGATGTGTTTCCCGATTAACATGCTATATGTTGTTTCAATGCAAAAAGAGGACCCACAAGGAATGATAAAGATAGGAAGCAAGAAAATGTGGGGACCCAAAGCAATCCTTGAGAACTTCAATGTTTCCGGAAATGGAGGATTCTATGTATATCACGTATCAAGTTTCTTCAAATTTAGAGTGGAGGGCAACTATTCGAACTTTGCAGATCAGATCCTTTTCCACACAATTTTTGGGACTTATAATGAAGACTTGTCGATCCTCTCCCAAATCACCAACTTGTGAACTTGGCACAACAGAGAAGAGATGGGGAATTGTTTTGAGGGAACTACTGATACAGGCAGCTTAATAGAATTCAAACCTGTTTCTCTAACTTATTTCTTAGGTGATCAACAATTATCCATATTTTTTGTAACGAATTTTGTTTTTCTGGTAATGGGGCATCATTATCTGTAAAATGTAATAGTTTGCTAATAAATAAATATTTGTTCCTCTTCATAAGTCTACTGAAAATAGGAGTGACAAGTTCTAGAAAGGCATTATTATTTTTTTGATTGACGTAGAATCCACGTCAGGAGAAAAGTCAATTTTGGGACCTGGACGCTTTGTGATGCTGGGAGCGTGTGCTCTGATCGATACCGTCGATAATGCTAGAAAATTATCAAATGTGAGTACCTTTTCAATGTGCTGCGAAAAAGACACTCCAAGGATTGTCTCATATCAGGTGATAAATAAATCACAAAAATTTGGAGAAGCCATTTTGGCAAACTCCATTTTTTCACAAGTTTTTGAACAATCATTTCTATTTATTCACATAAACTTTTAACTTGAATACGTGCAATTATTTTAAAAGAAACGAACCATTTCAAATATAAACATTACAATCGTGTGTTGTTAGACTTTTGATAAGCGAATCAGCTGTGAAATAAGCTCCGTTCTTGTGTTGTAAATATTTAAGAACCATGAACCCAAACGTATATGATCGTTCGACATAGCGAAACGTAACAAAATTATGTTCGTTTATGTGCGCCCACTATTTTTAAAGAAATTTCTATTTATCAATGTCTTTTCATAATTTATATCGTTCTGTTTTTTTTATATTGTTTATATCATTCTCCAAGTTCTCTGACTATTCTCTTTTGTTAATAAAATTTTATATTGTGTTATATTTTATTTCTGTTTGTTGATTTCACCAATAGATGTCATTTCAACACATATCCACAGTAAAGGAAATAACCTACGTGAGTACGAGATGTCTCTATGCATTTACGAGGGAAGTTCAATATTGTTACCTTTTCTCGATTCAACTTTTGATTTAATATTTGAGCTGGCTAGGGAAATTTAATAAATGAATAATAGTTTTTCAAGATTTAAATATAAAATTTTAAATAATAAAATTTCTACTCTTTCTAACATTAAGCTAAAAGGAATAAAAATCTAAACTAATAATAAAACAGTAGCTATATTGTTATCTAAATATACTGTTGTTAATAATTAAAGGTAAAATTAAAATAACAGTATAATATATATATATATATATATATATATATATATATATATATGTGAAAACGTACGTGCCAGGTAGTGACCGTTATGTAAACAAACTGTAAACCAAGTAGTTGGGATGCGGTCAATATAGGGCTAATTAAACAACTATTGGGATTAGTGGTGGAATTGCTACTTGGTGGAGTGTTAAATTTGCTCTGGATTAAAGTCTATCTAAATCAGTGAATTTTCAGTTTTAAAATTCTAATAAGTGCATCATTGTATCCAGTGAACCTCTGTATGCTCCTGTTGCTAAAGGCAAGTAATAAAATCTAAGATTTGAGCTGTTCCATTGACATTTTTTGTGGGAAACCATTTAAATAATTTAATAACAACAGATTTGCTGACCAGTTTTTTTTACTGAAATACCGAATTTATTCCACCACGGCAAAAATTTTATTTAAAGTTCTTGAATAAAAGTGAATATAAATTCGAGAAAGTGTACTACCTAACATCATAGTGCACCATTGTGTGTATTTGAGACTCGTAAGTCTCGATAAATCGCACGAGCCAGGACCGTACTCAGGTACACATGACCCGTGCCAAAAGTTTCAAATATTGAATTGAGTCCACCAAAATCGGGGATTTCTGACTACAGGAATCCCCAAACCACAACGATGGATACCAGAATAGAGACATCTAACCAACAAACCGAAAGAAACATGTCATATTCTTCAGTACTTAGTAAACAACAGCCAACAAAATTTCCAGAGAAGAACCAAGCTATAATATTTCCTGCGATTGAAGGAACCAAAATTCAAGAATATCTCCTAGCCTTAGGAATACTCGTCAACCCTAAACACATTCTGTTCGCATCTAGAATTTCGAATAATAGAATTTGTATATACCTCGCCAGTCCAGAGTTAGTAACTACTTTTATGAATGACCACGGTGCAATTGGTGTCAGGGACGGTCCAAGGCCCATGCGACGGATGCGGCCGCATGGGGCGCCGGCCCGAGGGGGGCGCCGGCGAAGCCGGCGTCCGCCTCGGTTTTTTTTTGTCTACTGTTACAAATTGTACATCAAATTTTGCGCCCCAACGCCTGAAAAAAAATAAAAAAAATTCATAAAATTTTAATTTTAATCATTACGTTGAAGCCCGTGACGCCCCAAGGTTGAAGAATCGCCGTTTTAAAAATTAGTTCTCTAAATCTTCTGATTGGCTTCAACGGCGGCTCTTTGATTTTTAGTCTTCTTTAAGAAACTGTATGCCAGTCTTGGCGCCGGCGCCCCAACGCCTACGAAAATAAAAATATATTCATTAAGTTACAACTTAATTTCATTACAATGCCGCCCCAAGGTTTATGAATCGCCATTTTTAGCATTTAACTTACTAGATCTTTTGTGTGACGTCGCCAGCGCCCCCATCGATTTTTGTATAATTTTAAAATTATATGTCAGTTTGGGCGCCCTACAACGAATACGAAAGTAAAAATATTTTTAAAAAGTTACACTTTAATTTCATCCAGTAGCTGCCCCAAGGTTTATAAAACACCGTTTTTAACATTCAGTTCTCTAGATGTTCTGTATGGCTTTGTCGGCGCCCAAACCCCAACAGAAATATGAATATATTTACAAAGTTACAATTAAATTTAATGAAATCACCGCCCCAAGGTTTATAAATCACCGCTGTTTTAACATACTGTTCTCTAGATCTTCTTAGCGCCTTAGGTTTGAAAATACTTTACTACTATACTCAAATGCACGCGTTTGACATTTATCAATTGGTAGGCGTTGTAGCGCTTAGATTGTACGTTTAGTGTTGACGCTGCAGGGATTGATTGTTCATTTCATTGTTCGTGGTTGGAGACCCGCGCACGCGCACAATATTTTTCTGACACACCTGGCCAACTACGTACCCATCAACTGAGGACTGTATTTGGCATTATTTTCAATAGATAGCAGCACCGCCCACCCATCATGTGCTGCCTTCTCTCTCCCTCGAGTATTTTTGTAACTTCGATCTCTAAGATCTACCCACAGTGGATTTAATACAACGTTCGTATTCGTTTAGTGTGTAATACAAGGATTTTGTTTACTTGTTATGAAGTGATTTCATCTCAGTCGCAGAACAAACCTCAGTATTTTAGGCGATTTATTTATTTAGTCTTTACTAAGTTTTAATTAAGTTAAAGTTAGTAATAAGATATCAAGATCATGTCTGAAAAAAAGAAGCCATCGGGTGCATTTTACAGAAAACGTAAAGCAAATTTGGAGAGAGATGCCGAGAAGCAGGCAAAAGCGATGAGACAGTTTGTTTCTAGATCAGAACCATCATGTAGTGGTAGTGGTACTTCTGGTGCAGAAAGTAGTGTGGAAACTGAAGGCGTTGAAAAGCCTTTACTGGTAAGTAAATATTTTTGCAAAATCTGAGTTTAATTTACAAGTGATAAAATATAAAATCCATATATTTTGTTAGATAACGGTACAAAATATTAATAAATAAGCTCAATTGCCTTACTTTTCCTAAATATTTATTTTGTTAGTAATAAAAATTATGATTAAAAGTAGCGTCTAGCAAACCTTTAAGAATTCGAAAGGCAGGTTTTCTTAAAATTATTTTAATGTAAAATAACGTCGACGAAACTCCTTTTTTTTAACGCTTTTTTCGGTTGGATAAATTAAGACTATTGCTGGAACGGGCACTAAATGTAGGTACAACTGTAATAACTTGAGCCTAAAAAAACAGTTATCCTATTATCGGTTTAACAGATTAAATACTTACATTTACACCAACTTATATAAGAGTCTATTGAAAGATTTTTTTTTACTAGAAGCTGTATATAAAAGCCTAGCAAATTTATCTATTAAAATATGCCTAACTAATCAATCACATAATAATTGAAGATAAATACCCATATAAATACCTGCATGTAACATTTTTTACATAATTGTTTGTACTCGATCTAATTGCAACATTCTATATTCATGCAAATCGTAAAAAAGTCTAAAATATTTACTTATGTCCCTGTTCCAGAAGACATCAGAAGAATGTTCTCATCCGGACGAATTTGATCGCATCCATGAATCACATTCTACCACTGATGACTTTGACTTACCATCACCATCAGAACCGAGCCCACCATCAGAGGTTTGTTTCAATTTTGTGACAAGACAAAATATTATTTAACATTGTCGGGCAAAACGAATTCACACATACTGTATATAATATTTAAACTTAAGCAACATTTTAAAATGTTGGATTTGATCAGTCGATCTAAATTTAATTATGACGTGAGACCCCAACCCCAAATGGCATTTTCAAACAAAGGGAGGTGATTGAATATAAGTGCAGATTTGCAATTTATTCTGAAATATTTAAAAACGTATTGTTATACAACCATTGTTTTTGAATAATTAAGTCATAACAACTTCTACTGCTAATATAATCGATTAACACATACATTAGAGTTACAATTTATTTTCATTTCATGAATTGTGTTCTAGATGTCGGAGGCAAAAACTCCATCGACGCCATTGAGCTCATTAACAGATTGTGGACAGTGGCCAGCCAAAATAACAGATGATATACGTCAAGTACTTGTTGAAAAAGGTCCTGTACAGGTAACAGAGTTCGATTTTCCTGTTGACAGTAGAGGCAGAAGGTTTACTCCTGCCAATTACAAAGTGAAATTACCAAATGGAGAAGAAATTCATAGAGAATGGCTCGTGTACTCAGCGTCAAAAAATTCCATATTTTGTTTTTACTGCAAGCTTTTTAGCAAGGAAAGCATATCTCTCACTGGTACAGATGGGTTTTCTGATTGGCAAAACATGTCTAAATTTCTATCCCAACATGAAAAATCTCCTGCACATATCAAGTCGGCTCTTTCTTACCGAGAGGTATTTCAAAGACTGCGGTTGGGAAAGGCCATTGATGACGAAAATCAAAGAATTATTGCGTCCGAAACCCAACATTGGTACGAGGTTTTAAAACGACTGCTTTCTATTGTGCAGTTCCTAGGCACCCAGGGACTAGCATTTCGTGGTCCTAATGATACCCTTTTCAAGGAAAACAATGGCAACTTTTTAAAGCTTGTAGAACACATATCAAAATTTGATACCGTTCTTTCTGAACATCTTCGTAGAATAACCTCTAAAGAAACCCATGTTCACTATTTGAGCAAAAGAATTCAAAATGAGTTCATTGCCTTACTTGCTCGTAACGTTAATGAAAACATACTAACAGAACTACAGAAAGCCAAATACTATTCTATTATTCTTGACTGTACACCTGACGTAAGCCACAAAGAGCAAATGACCCTAGTTGTTCGGTTTGTTCATTCAGTGTCAGGAGAAGAATCGGTCGTAAGAGAGCGCTTCCTGGGATTTGTCGAAGTTTCGGAAACATCTGGTGAGGGGTTAACAGCGTCTTTGTTAGACGAGTTGTCGCAAAAAGGGATACCCTTACAAAATATGCGTGGCCAAGGGTATGATAACGGATCGAATATGAAAGGCAAACATGTGGGAGTTCAAAAAAGAATTCTCGACCTCAATCCACGGGCCTTCTACGTCCCTTGTGGTAGCCACTCCCTTAATCTAGTAGTAAATGATGCAGCACTTTCCTGTCTTGTAGCGGTAAACTTTTTCAGCATAGTTCAGGAGATATACAATTTCTTCTCAGCATCAACTCATAGATGGAGTATTCTTAAGAAACATATAACAAATTTGACGGTAAAACCTCTCAGTGAAACCCGGTGGGAGAGTAGGATAGACGCACTTGAACCTCTAAGATATCAAATAGAGGAAGTTTATGACGCTGTCTACGAGGCCACTACCGATGAAAAGGTCGATGCTTTCGGGAAAAACAAAGCCATTGGAATTGCCAAAAAACTAACCGACTTTCGTTTTCTCTGCTGCCTGATTACTTGGCATGAAGTTTTATTTAAAATAAACTTAGTTAGTAAAACACTACAGAGGCAAGACGTACACCTGCAAAGTGCTTTGAAGCTGATTGAAAGTGTTAAGAAATTCTTAGAAACCATGAGGACGGAAACCGGACTAAACAGCGTCATTACAGACGCAAAAGAGCTCGCTGAGAAACTGGGAATCACTCCAGAGTTTCAAGAAGAAAGTCAAGTAAGACCTAGAATGTCTAAAAGACATTTTCCATGTGAGGGTAGGGGTGGAAATGAACCTGTGGTGATGTCTGAGAAAGATAAGTTTAAAGTAAATTTTTTTTATGTTGTTCTTGACACTGCAAACAACGCAATAAGTGAGAGATTTGAACAAATGGACAAGCACAGTAAACATTTTGGATTTCTCTACGACATGAAGGAATTAAACAATTGTGAAAAGGATGTCCTTAAAGAACACTGCATGAATCTACAATCAGTTTTGACGGCAGATAATGAAAGTGATATCAATGGCGATGAACTTCAAAAGGAAATTGTTATCTTGGCACCAATGTTAACTAAAGACAGCTGTCCTGTGACAACACTTAACTACGTGACCAAGAACCGTCTTATGGATATTTTCCCCAACGTGTTTGTAGCGATGAGGATATTACTGACCTTGCCAATATCAGTAGCTAGTGGAGAGAGGAGCTTCTCCAAACTGAAGATTATCAAAAATTACCTTCGGTCAACTATCTCTCAAGAGAGACTCAATGGGTTGGCAACTTTGTGCATAGAAAATCAGATTTTAAACTCAATTGACACAGACTCAATTTTAAAAGACTTTGCTAAAATAAAAGCAAGAAAAGTTAGTTTTTAATGTTTATTTTTTGTAAGTGATACAACACTGTAGCAAGTAAAGTTATAGTAATCAATAAGGTATATTGCAAGTGACTTTTTTAGTTCTTTTTTGGTTCGTTTTTAGTTCGTTTTTAGTTTTAGTAGTTGTTAGTGACTGTTTATGATTCTGATTAAAATTTCATGAAGTCACTTTGTTTATTCATTTATTTTAGCCAAGTAACCCATTTATTTTAGGGTTGTTTAAAACCCTATTACTTTCGTTTGTACATGTATAATTTCGTATTAAATCAACCATAAGGTGATCCATTGAGCCATTAGTTAAAGGACGAAAAGTGGGGGAAATTATAATTTATAAAATACGGTTTTTATAATTGCCGGCGGTTGCCCGCGGGGGGGGGGGCGCCGGGGCGCCAAATCGAGACCTCGCATCTGCCTCGAAAAGGCCTTGGACCGTCCCTGATTGGTGTCAACAACCAAATTATACGAGCCAGAAGATTGATAACCCCATCTGAACGTTTGATCCTATCTAACGTGAGCCCAACAATCCCACATTCACATTTAGAGCAAGCCCTACAACAACTTGGCCTCAGGCTATTATCCCCTATATCCTTTCTCAGAGTCAACATGACCAATCCAGATTTTGCACATATAATGAGTTTCAGAAGGCAAGTCTACATTAATCCTCCCGAAAATATTGTTATCCCGGAGTCTATGTTGGTCAACCATGAAAATACCTCTTATCGAATATTCTTATCATTAGATAATCTAACCTGCTTCAAATGCAAACAAAATGGTCATATATCTTCTCAATGTACAACTGAGACACCTGAACATCTAAATGAACCCCCTGCAATGCCCCCTCCCGAAAATCCAGAAGAACCACCAGAGGATACTACAACCTCCCTAATTCCAGAAGATTCCCCCATCACGCCGGACCAAGACAACCAAACTAATTCATCTAATAAGAGGAACCTCTCAGAAATATTAACTCCTACGGAAGATACACCATCTGACCCATTCCGAAAACCATCGTCGAATATAAGTAAGAAAAGTCGCCCTGAAACCACAAGTTTCGAAGAACACATGCAACCAACTAAAGCATACATTGATTCAGAAAATTTTGTAATCAACTACAATCAACTCAAAGACTTTTTTGAAAACGTATACGGCTCTATGACCCTCTGAGTGTGGCGAAACAGTACACAACCGATGTGCATGGTCTAATTCATATGCTGAGTAGTGTGTACCCATATTTTAAAGACAGATGTATCAAAAGTAGGTGTACCAAAATTAAGAAAAAAATATCGAAACAGTTGCTAGCAGAAGTATCGCTAACTTCAGATTCTGAAAGCGACGCATCGTCACAAGAAACACATTAATAATATCAATTTTCGAACTATACATCATTCAATGGAACCTTAATGGGTTCTTCACACAACAAGAAATGCTAAAACTAATTATCTCCGAAAACAAACCCTCGATCATATGTTTACAGGAGACCCATTTTAAACAAGACTACTCACAAAATCTGAGGAACTATCTTTGTTTCCACAAAAACAGACCAGATCAAAACATAGCAAGCGGTGGCGTCGCTACTTACATACACCAAACTTACGGTGCAATCGAAATCCCTATAACAACCCACCTTGAAGAAGTTGCCATTAAAATTTTGGACCCTAGAGATAAATATTTGTAATATCTACATTCCACCAAATCGTGACGTGACATACGAGGAGCTGAATGATCTCTTTCAGCAAATACCCAAACCGAGATTATTATTAGGAGACTTCATTTACCATAACACCCTATGGGGATGCGACTCCACACATACAAGAGGTCGTATATTAGAACATGTTATCGATGATAACAATATGACGTTACTTAACAACGGAGAAAAAACTCGTTTCAACTCGTTTTCAGGAAACTCCAGTGTTATAGATCTCAGCATTAGCAACCTCTCACTCCACACTCAATTCAATTTTACCATCTTTCCCTATCTATATGGCAGTGACCACTTTCCCATCTTACTCACAAGTTCACAGCATGGTGTAGAAGAAACTATTGTGACAAAAAAATGGAAACTAAAAAGAGCTGACTGGAATCTTTTTGCAAATATTATAGAAACCAAGGTTAGTCACTTCCTCATGCGAGATAGTATCGATGAATGTGTTGATGATATTACCATAATCATAACGGATACAGCCCAACTAGCAATAGGAAAGACAAAGCAACTGAACAACCACACTCCCGTTCCTTGGTGGAATCAAGAATGCGACCAGGCAATAAAATCCTCTAAACACGCTTTCAACAGACTAAAAAGGCACCACACACCAGGAAACCTGATAACTTTTAAGAGTCTGAGGGCAAAAGCTCGATGGATCATGAAAAAAAGTAGAAAATAATCATGGGCAAGATATGTATCATCCATTAGCAGTTCAACACCACTATGTACGATCTGGGACAAAGTGAAACGTATTAAATGTAATAAAACAGACCATGGAATCTCACGGATTGAATATCAGGGAAAATCAACTTCCAGTTGTCCCGAAATTTCCCAAATTTTCTCAGACATCTATGAAAAGAATTCTAACAGTGCAAACTACACACCCGAATTTCTGAACTACAAAAATAATGAAGAATCTGAAGGTATTGATGTTTTCCAAGATGAAATGAACCCTTTGAATGTACCTATATCCTATGAAGAATTCCTCGAAGCTCTTGTTTCTTTCAAAAACTCCAGCCCAGGACCTGATGATATCCCGTTCATTTTCCTACAAAACATGCCAGATACAGCTAAGCATATTCTCCTGAAAATATTTAATAAGATATGGACAGAAGGGGTCTTTCCTGAGAAGTGGTCAGAGGCAACCATAGTTCCGTTAATAAAACATGGTAAACCAAAGACAGGTCCTCAATCATACAGACCAATATCCTTAACTTGTACAATGTGCAAGCTGATGGAAAAAACTGTTAACAATCGACTCACTTGGTTCCTGGAGAAAAACCACCTGCTCACACCAAAACAAAGTGGTTTTAGGAAGGGTAGATCAACATCAGACAATCTAATTAACTTAGAATCATATATTCACGAAGGGTATGCTAACAAACAAAACACCATAGCAATCTTCTTCGATATAAGTAAAGCTTATGACATGACCTGGAGATATAACATTCTTAGAAAGCTGAGCTCCTGGGGTATAAATGGCAATCTTCTAAAATTTGCTGAAAACTTCGTGGGAGAAAGATTCTTCAGAGTTAAAGTTAATGGAACACTTTCCGGGAAAAGAGTGCAACAGAATGGTACCCCTCAAGGTTCGGTTTTGAGCGTCACCCTCTTTCTAATTGCGATAAATGAAGCTGTGAAGAATATCAAACAACCTGTAGAAGCTAGCCTTTATGCTGACGATCTTGTGGTATACTCGCAAGGAAAAAATCTTTCCACAATCCAAAATAACTTGCAGGAGGCAGTGATTTCAATTGAGAGTTGGCTAAAATGCACTGGTTTCAAAATGTGCCCAGAAAAAACTAAGTGCATGTTTTTTACTAAAAAAAGAGATCTAGCACTGCCTAATCTGAAACTATGTGGCCGGAATATCCAAGTGGTGGAACAGATGCGTTACCTAGGAATGATTTTCGACAGAAAGTTAAACTGGAATGACCATCTTAACCATCTCAGAACATCATGTCAGAGCGGCATCAATCTACTGAGAATTCTGTCAAACCAAAATTGGGGTTACGACAGACAAACGCTCTTACTTCTCTATCGAGCTCTAGTAAGATCCAAAAACATATATGCGGTTGAAATAATGTGTCTGGAGGGTAAAAGGAAGCAATCTAGGATCACAAAGTGACACGATGTTACTGTTTCAGAACTACGAGTTTTCTTGGGAGTTTTATTGCATACGGGCACAATATCATTGAACAGATTACAAGATTATTTGGAAATAGGACCCACTGTTCAATGTATCATGTTTTTCAGAAAACATGTGAATAGATTTTTATTAATTTTACGCTCACTACATTTTGCTAGAAATCCACAAGAAGGTGAAGAAGCACCTCATGATCGCTTGTACAAAATATCTCCTCTCATAACCCTTTTCAACGAAAAAATGAATGATGTGTTTTACCCTGGTCGGGAACTTAGTCTAGATGAGTCTATGATTTTATGGATAGGACGATTAGTGTTCCGACAATTCATTCAGAACAAGAGACATAAATATGGCATAAAACTATATATGCTTTGTACACCCATTATTACGAAATTTGCTGTATATACAGGTTACTTGATGACATTGGTGGAAAGGGGCATACATCGAAAGTCATACTACAGTGAGAAGTTGAACGTGGGCCATTCATTATATATGGACAACTATTATAATAGTTACGATCTCGCAAAGCAGCTATTGGATAAGGAAATTAATTGATCGAGCACACTCAGAATATGTCGTCAAAATTCTCCAACTGTTGTAAAAGAAGCAAAACCGAAGAAAGGTGAGAGTGTGGCCAAATACTGCAACGGTATTATGATTGGCAAGTGGAAAGACAAAAGAGAAGTCTATTACATATCCACAGAACTTCCAAATATAATGGTCGAGAGTCGAAACAAACGAGGTGAAATTAAAGTAAAACCAGAACCCATCATAAATTATAACAAATTTATGTCTGTAGTGGATCGTCAGGACCAAATGTTGTCCTATTATCCTTGTGAAATAAAAAGTATTAGATGGCCAACAAAAGTTGGTATTCATATTATACAGTTATGTTTGCTAAATGCATTTCAACTTTATAATATTTATTCCGGGAATAAGAAAAACTTGTACGATTTCAGGCTGTCCGTAATTAGAGAAATGTTAGGCCCCCAGAAAGCCCCACCTAAAATAAACAGAGGCCAACATTTTCTCACAAAGTATGGAAAATCCAGCAATGGGACCACTCTGAGACGCAAGTGTAAAATCTACTCGGAAAATGGGAGAAGACGAGAAACGACGTACGAATGCCTATCGTGTCCATAAACCCCAGGATTTTGCTTGGATTGTTGTAAAATTATCCACTAATAATTGTTTCTAATAACTGACTCTATTTTTAATCCATATATGTTCCGTTTCGGTCATTTGTACGTAAAATTTAATCAAACGCGTAAACGCGGTAATGACATTGCTTTTGAAGTTTACCAATCAGTGCCACCGACGCGTTTACTCGTTTGTTCATGACGTCACTGTTTTTTGTTTAATTGTAATATACCGGTCTTATTAGAGATAAAAAGAATAATTTGCAAACCTACCAATTGTTTTTTGAAAAATGTTTGGGTGGCTCTGAATAGCAGTCACTAAATAAGGGGTGGCAGTCAACGTGTTAACCAAAAATTTCTACTTGAGGGCATTCGGACAAATTATTCGATGTCACGAAATTCCAGAGCTTAAAGAACTCCTGGTAGCAGTGTTTATTGTGGCCTATTCAGATACTGAAGGAATTAATGAAAACGGTGAGCCAACGCTCTGTGAAAGTCGTAAACAATTGCTTATAATACGACTAGGAACTGGAAGGGTGACTGAATTCGAAGGTAACGAAAATATCGGAAATCAAAATAAGTCAATTTAAGACTCTTATGATGAATCCCAAAATAATTTCAAACCGTGGGCTCAACAGATAGCTGATGAAGCAAAAGCAATTGCAAATACTCCTGGACAGATTGGAAATAGAGGCAATCAACAAGTGTTTCCAATGTTGGGCGATAACATAATAAAAATTTTAAATACATTGCCAATGTGGACGAGTATTATGTGTCGTTTTTTTCCCAATTCTAAACGAATCGCTGTATCGGCCTCATCAGAAAATAATTTTAATCAACTTAAGACAAGATTGTTTCAAGGCAAGCAGCTGCCGATTCTAGTGGACGACTTTGTTTTACATTACATTAACGAATTATTTGGACAAATGAGACTCGTTTCATCAAACATAGAGAATACGGTAAGTATCCCAAATTTGTTCGAGATAGCATAGTTTTCTTTATTGTGAAAGTAATCGATAATTATGTAATTTTATTTTATACAGAGCGTTTTAAAGCTACAGAAAACTGTGTGTATAAGGATATTTGAAATCCTTAAAACAATTATTCAATCAACATTTCGGTTTTTGTGGAATGCAAATGATACAAAAATAATGAAAAAATCTAAAGGGTAATTTTTTATAACAAAAAATTTGATTAAGAAATACAGGGTTCACAACCATGAAAAAGCTCAAAACCAAAATATGATTGTTTTAATTTTTATTATATTTTATATTTCATTTTTATCCTATCAAAATAAAAAAATCTACTTTTGAATTCATGAATTTTGAATAATTCTAAGTATCTTTAGACAATTTTTGGACAAAAAATACCTTATCACCTATTTTGTAGGCGTTGGATCAGCACGAGAGAAACATCGATAAAGCTGTGGAAAAGAAAATTAAGAACATAATAGAACCGTTAGACAATAATTTTTAGAGCAAAAAATATCAAAAAAATCTGCGGAAATAGAATTGTTTGAAACTAAGAAAAGGCAATACGTAAGTTATAAAAATCAAATAAGTATTCCTGTTGCCTTATTAAATTAATAATTTTTGTGTTGAATGTTTAGTTGGAAAATGATAAAGGCAATTTTCCAGAAAGGAGTAACCTTGGTGAGTGTAAAGATACTGTGAGGTGTTTTTTTCTACTTAAAAATTTTTGTTCACGTTTTTTTAATAAATATTTGGGTAAACGTTGGTTATATAAAAAGGAATTTTAATTTTCAATTTTAAGAGTCCTTATGCCACATAAACACAAAAATGTTCCCTTATTATTTTCATTTTCACTTTAGAATAGCCGACATCCACATCCAAATCAATTTTTTTCAAACATAAAACCACAAAAAATTTTCTGGGGTAATATGTCAATTTGGTTTCACTTTTCGGACTTTAAAACTACCGAAATCAAAGACATATAACGTTTTCGCTTTGGAATTTACACGTGTTTCAGAATATAAAAACACAAGTTTTTTTCTGCGGAAATATTCCACTCGTAAAATGAAAATTACACATTTCCGCAAGAAAATGTGTGATTTTAGGTATGGGAACACGTGTAAAATCCATTGCAATAAAAGTTCTCCAATGTTGGCTATTCCAAATCCTAGAAAATAATTTTTGTATTCAGGACAGCCTATGGCGGCCAGTGAACCATAAGGTCACTAAGAATTATAGGAAAGTTACTAATAAGAATTAAACCACGAATCTTTGTAAATATCATATTAATGTGTTTATTTTCAATATTTATATGGTTAGCATTAATTATAATTAATATTTCATGTTAGTAGTAGGAGAGACCGGGGCAGTTGCCTCATCAGATTTTCTTTTTTAATGTTACATCCGGCAACGCTGGGACTACAAGTTATCCCCTCCTAGATACCAATAGTCTCTTTGTGAAGAGTTTCAGCAATGTTAGCGCAGTAGTGAAGTGTGGACGTGCTTACAGTTATCGTAAGTAAATGTTTACCTTTACAGTTACTTTGTAATCTTTTTGAATATTAGTGATACGAAAATGCGCAATATCTCATTTTCATTGTTGAACTTTCTGCTTGACAACACGATTTTTAGAACTGTGTTTTTATCTATATTTCAATGTGAAAAATCACCAAGTTTGTCAAAAGTACCTTTGGGGTTAAACGCCGCATTACGCCCGGGGTAATCCGAGTAGTTTTGGCAACCTACTCGGTGTCGAATTTCATTCTAAATAATTTTTTTTTTTTAAATTAATTTGTAGAATTATGAGAAACTATAAAAGACAGACCGAGGCACGATTCCTCCTCATATTATGTTAAGAGCAGCTATACTGGTAAAATTAGAAAATAGATCAATAAGGGGTGCAGCGAGAAACTTGGACATTTCGGAAAGAACTCTGAGAAGATTTTTACTGAAAGTAAGCCAAGATGACCTAAATGGGCTTGACGAGATGCCAACAACGCATGTCGGATATTCTAAACCACGACAGGTGAAAGGTGGTTTTATTTATTTTTTATTTTTTAATATGGATTGAACTTTTTTAGGTTTTCAGTGACGAGCAAGGAACTCTTTTGGCGAATTACCTTCTCACAGCTGCAGATATATATTATGGTTTAGCACCAAAGCAAGTAAGAGCTTTTGCTTATGATTATGGTGTGGCACTGAAATTAAAATATCCTCCACAATGGGATGCCAAAAAATGGCCGGTGAAGTCACTTTTTTATGAAGCGCCATAAGGAACTATCCATCCGAACTCCAGAAGCGACTAGTTTGGCAACAGCTACCAGTTTCAATGAATTCAACGTACAACAATTCTTCGTTAACCTAAGCACTGTTCTAAATCGTCTTAAAATTGGGCCAGAAGATATAATATATATATATATATATATATATATATATATATATATATATATATATATATATATAGTTTTTCTTTTTTTTTGGTTCTTGGTCTTTTTTATTTACTTATATATTGTTATTTTATATTCTTGGGATTGAGGACCATTTTTAAAGACATTTAACTAGTAGTTAACATTTTTATTTTACGTTTCGGTCTTCCATGACCTTCATCAGAAATAAAATTTTTTGTTAAAACTAAAAGAAATGGTACAAGTTACAGAAAGAATTTTTAAAAAACAAAACAAATAAATCTTACCTTCGACAGAACGTTCATTTGATTATTTAATATATTTTATAGATGTTTTAGGATGCATCACATAATAGAATACAACTCACACCACAAAACAAAACGAACATTTTAAAAATATGACATTCATTGATTAAAATTTGTATTGGAATATACGAGTATTTGTTCTATACAATGAAAGCAGCCGTAACGAGGTTTTAATGTGTCGTTTTTGTGTTGACTGGTATTAAATTGAAGTTTATATTTATATAGGGAGTGGTAATAAATGGATTTTATATTTATATAGGGAGTGGTAATAAATTTATTATATTTGGAATGTGCCACGTGTTTCTCTATATTTCTAAGTTTTTATAATGTTATTATAAATTTTACTAAGATTTTTTGTGTCAGTCTTTAAATTTACGGAACTAGTTTTTCTTTGTATTTCTATCATCTCCAGAACTTCGCGTTTTTTTGTATGGTTTTCACTTCGAAGAATTTTTGTGTTTTCGAAATCAAACTCATGCTGGTTTTCTGAAACATGGATAGTGAGTGCCGTTTTGTTTCGTTTGTCATATTTGTGACTATTTATCTAGTGTCATTGCCCAATTAGTTATGGAAGACCTTGAAGAAACAATACTGACCAAAAACTCAATTCAAACACTATTTTTTTACAGATATGTTGACGACTGCATATTAGCAATTCCAAAAAATACAGAACATTTGGTCTTGCAAGATTTCAACAATTACCATGACAGACTACAGTTCACCATTGAACTAGAAGAAAATAATCAAATTAGCTTTTTGGACCTTACCCTCCATCATACAACTAACACCATAAAAACGGAATGGCACACAAAAGATACCTGGTCTTCCCGATATTTAAATTTTAAATCACAACACCCTCTAACACACAAAAAAACTGTCATTATAGGACTCGCAGATCGATCAATAAATCTGTCCGACCCCGAATTCAGAGAGAATGCAATAATAAAAGCTAAAGATGCCCTTATACTCAACAACTATCCCACAAATTTGATAAATAAGATATTTAAAAAACGTTTACATATATTTTATAACCATAATAATACAAAAACTAAAATAGACAATAAAACAAACCTCACTTTGCCATATATACCAAATTTATCAGAAAACCTAAAAAAGACATTTTCGCACCACAACATACATGTTGCTCATAAAGGGTACAACCTACTAAAAACCAATTACACCAATCTAAAAAGTTCAATCTCAAAAGAAAAAAAGAGCAATATAGTGTATGAAATACCATGTAAAAACTGTGAAGGGGTCTACATCGGACAAACAAGTCAGTATTTGAAAAGCAGAATAAATAGTCACAAATATGACAAACGAAACAAAACGGCACTCACTATCCATGTTTCAGAAAACCAGCACGAGTTTGATTTCGAAAACACAAAAATTCTTCGAAGTGAAAACCATACAAAAAAACGCGAAGTTCTGGAGATGATAGAAATACAAAGAAAAACTAGTTCCGTAAATTTAAAGACTGACACAAAAAATCTTAGTAAAATTTATAATAACATTATAAAAACTTAGAAATATAGAGAAACACGTGGCACATTCCAAATATAATAAATTTATTACCACTCCCTATATAAATATAAAATCCATTTATTACCACTCCCTATATAAATATAAACTTCAATTTAATACCAGTCAACACAAAAACGACACATTAAAACCTCGTTACGGCTGCTTTCATTGTATAGAACAAATACTCGTATATTCCAATACAAATTTTAATCAATGAATGTCATATTTTTAAAATGTTCGTTTTGTTTTGTGGTGTGAGTTGTATTCTATTATGTGATGCATCCTAAAACATCTATAAAATATATTAAATAATCAAATGAACGTTCTGTCGAAGGTAAGATTTATTTGTTTTGTTTTTTAAAAATTCTTTCTGTAACTTGTACCATTTCTTTTAGTTTTAACAAAAAATTTTATTTCTGATGAAGGTCATGGAAGACCGAAACGTAAAATAAAAATGTATTAACTACTAGTTAAATGTCTTTAAAAATGGTCCTCAATCCCAAGAATGTAAAATAACTATATATATATATATATATATATATATATATATATATATATATATATATATATATAGTTGGAAAAGATATACTCTTAGCGGAAAATGTCCAAGCTTTCGAGGATGTTTGTCCTCATCATCAGGGAAACTAGAATGAAAAAACAACAGTTAAATACTGTGGTCAAAGAGAATAATTAAAAATGAAATTCACAACCACGTGTGTACTTACCTCCGAAGTGAGGTTAGATTCCATAAAGATGTAAAATCGTAAACTACAAGTCGTAAATTGTGGAATATTTAAGTAGGAATTGAACCAACGGCCTAATCAATCGTGTCATAGCAACAATTGTGAATGTCGCAGCATTTTATAAAATAAAACCATTGATTTCATCTTCATGTGTCACCATACTAAACGCCGGCGAGGAAATGATATATATATTTTTTTTTTTTTTTTTTTTTCCTCGCCGGCGTTTAGTATGGTGACACATGAAGATGAAATCAATGGTTTTATTTTATAAAATGCTGCGACATTCACAATTGTTGCTATGACACGATTGATTAGGCCGTTGGTTCAATTCCTACTTAAATATTCCACAATTTACGACTTGTAGTTTACGATTTTACATCTTTATGGAATCTAACCTCACTTCGGAGGTAAGTACACACGTGGTTGTGAATTTCATTTTTAATTATTCTCTTTGACCACAGTATTTAACTGTTGTTTTTTCATTCTAGTTTCCCTGATGATGAGGACAAACATCCTCGAAAGCTTGGACATTTTCCGCTAAGAGTATATCTTTTCCAATTTTTTGCTGCAATCCCCAATATTCACTAGTTTTATTCCTAACTAGTCAGCAAAGACTATCTTTCTTCTATATATATATATATATTTATATATATATATATATATATATATATATATATTTATATATATATATATATATATATTATATATATATATATATATATATATATATATATATAAAGATGAAATAATAACGCGTGGAATATAAAACAAAGACAGAATTAGCGGGCATAGCACGCAAAAGAGGTTACAGAGAATGAGTGGTAACCGTAGACATGCATGTTTCTGGCTCATTAGCCTTCATCGGTACGGCATAACCAAGAAAAGGTGTACAACTTGGAAGCAAGGATGTTAATTGAAACATGAGAAAACACAAACAACGGATTTCAACAAGATAACCAAACGCACATTTGTGCCTTCAAATGGAAGATCCCGAGTTTTCAGGACAACAACCAACAGAGACACGGAGGCGTCTATAGCTCTCCTGTCTGAACCTTCCGACCCTAGAATTAATGAAAAGATGAAATAATAACGCGTGGAATATAAAACGTGGAAGGTTCAGACAGGAGAGCTATAGACGCCTCCGTGTCTCTGTTGGTTGTTGTCCTGAAAACTCGGGATCTTCCATTTGAAGGCACAAATGTGCGTTTGGTTATCTTGTTGAAATCCGTTGTTTGTGTTTTCTCATGTTTCAATTAACATCCTTGCTTTCAAGTTGTACACCTTTTCTTGGTTATGCCGTACCGATGAAGGCTAATGAGCGAGAAACATGCATGTCTACGGTTACCACTCATTCTCTGTAACCTCTTTTGCGTGTTATGCCCGCTAATTCTGTCTTTGTTTTATATTCCACGCGTTATTATTTCATCTTTTCATTAATTCTAGGGTCGGAAGGTTCAGACAGGAGAGCTATAGACGCCTCCGTGTCTCTGTTGGTTGTTGTCCTGAAAACTCGGGATCTTCCATTTGAAGGCACAAATGTGCGTTTGGTTATCTTGTTGAAATCCGTTGTTTGTGTTTTCTCATGTTTCAATTAACATCCTTGCTTCCAAGTTGTACACCTTTTCTTGGTTATGCCGTACCGATGAAGGCTAATGAGCCAGAAACATGCATGTCTACGGTTACCACTCATTCTCTGTAACCTCTTTTGCGTGCTATGCCCGCTAATTCTGTCTTTGTTATATATATATATATATATATATATTATAACGTATAGATAAGTATAAATAAAATATATAAGAGAAAATATACGATGCTCAGATGATTAAAAATCTTACTCTCACATGTACATAATAAGATATAAAAAAAACTGTTTAATATACAATCTCAAGGCAAGGGAATTTAGCGATAAAGTAATCAGTTCATGGTAGAATGCGATATTTATACATTTGTTAACAGGAAATATTGATAATCCAAAAAAAGGACTTACCTTGTATTCATCATAGTTAGAAATCATTTATGTAGTTCTGTACATAGTAAATATCAACATATAATTATAAACGTCTCAAATAAAGGACTCGTGCAATGCATATTCAGTAAGATTATTTGAACAATTAGTAACAGCTGTTTTAAAATTAACAGATTATTTCATAATCATTCAACATCTACGAAATTGTTTGGTTATATTTCATTTTGACGTGGACGTCAGAAATCGCCATTTAGATAAATTACACGAGAGTTTAAAAAAGAAGCAGAACCATAGAATTCAACTTTATTGCGTCAGAAAATATATGAATTTTTGTTGTCATATAATTAATGATATTATTATTTAGGGATGAAAATAAAAATAATAAGGAAACGTTTAAGTAAATGAATTATAAATGAGGTATAAAGAATATTCAAAAATTGATATGGACATAACTTAAATTGAATTCATGTTTTAGTTTTATAAATATAAGTAGTTTTAGATAAAATGTTTATATTGAATATATAAACAATTAAGACCATTTATAGGATTATAAAAATACTCAAATAATATTTATAAATAATAAAGCTTACGATGGATAGGAAATATCATTAAAAGAATGTAGAAATAGACACTAAATAAAATTAAAAACTTAAGAATTCGATAGTAAATAGGAAATCAGCATACACATGAATTTATATAGCAACCAGAAAAAAGACAAAAGGAAGTTGTTGATTGAGGAAGCGTTAGTAGATGTTTGGTGATTAACGAGAGAGGATATATTACTATAATTATAACAAAATTTAGATGAAATTAGCAAAATTATGTTTTAAAAAACTCCTAAAACAGAAATGGAAGTAGCAAATGAAGTTCTAACTATCCAGTGAATAGTAAGAAATTACATATGAACTACAAAATAAGATATATAATAAGTTATTATAAAAGAACAGAAACTGGATACAATATCCAAATCAAATATTAAGTTAACTTGGAACTAAACTTAATTAAAAAGTTGCTAGAAGAATTATTAAGATTGCAAGAAATCTAATTATGAGAAAATAGTCAAATATGTAGTATACATCAAGAATTGGCTCCTAGAAGAGAAACAGCGTCGCCTGGACGGAAAATCTGCAAGGCAGGTTTTTTTTGAAGACAGCATTTCAAGAAGGAAACTTAGTGGGGTTTTAAAAGGTTAGTGTGGTTTTTTCGTATTGTTGGTACCAACTTTAACATTACATTTATTATCATAGATTTGTATCTGTGATATATTAGGAAAAGTATTAAAAAACATCTAAACTAATTTAAAGCTTAAAATACAGATCTGATAAAAAGTAAATCAAACTATAGTACTTACCTTTGTTTTTTCGAATGAAGTTTTTCATTTCTTTTCCCAATTGTATATTTGTATATAAGCATTTCATTAATTAATTATTCTGTTCAATGTCATACACATATTTTCTGATCAATACTATTTATTATGTTATTAAAGCTGTTCACTAAAAGAATGTTTTTACTTACTTCTTTTTCAACTGATATGCATAACATCTGTTCTCACAGTGAGATGCAAGGTAGACTATCTTATTGAGAATTTTATCCATAAGCGCATCAGATAAAGACTCCAGGTAAAATATTGAAGGTCACTATTATATATATATAAAAAAAAACCATAGATAAAATATATGAGATAAGAGTTAAAATTTCTGCCAGAATCCAAAGGGTGTACAGAGTACCTCATGCTCACCGAAGAAATACAATAACAAAAATAAAACAATATCATTATAATAAATTTTTCTATGCATTAATAATAACATAAATACTAATAACATATATGTATATACATATATAAATTATAAATATGACATCCTAACGTACTGAATATACATATATATGTCACAATATATATATATATAAGTATTGGTACGTTTGACTGATGAATATTAACAAAATATGTTCATCCAGAACTGGGTGTAGCAGTCAACAGTGGGGCTGGTGAGAAATCAAACAATTTTATTATTCATCAAGCTTTCAACCCTTGTTTGGGGTCTTCCTCAGGATGACTACAAATATTATATATTTAAAAACAATACGTTACAAAACATAGTCGTACTTACTAAAATGGATTGTCAGATCGACTATACCATAAAAGTTAATGTAGTGTTCGCTGGTTTGCATTTTAGTTAAAGGCCATTTTGTGTTGTTCCGTGCTCACCGTGTTGTTCCATGCTAATTGTCACTTTCACCATTTGTTTTCATTTGGAGTTTTATCAGTTAATTTCTAACATCTTAAAATATAATATTCATTGTGTGTTTGATCCGATAATAATTTCTAAATCAGTACAATGTTATTGTTTGTAACGGTTTTTATGTTACTTTTAAATGTTTTTTAAATGTATATATTGTTTATGGAGTTTTTATTGTTTCCAACTTTTATGGTATAGTCGATCTGACAATCCATTTTAGTAAGTACGACTATGTTTTGTAACGTATTGTTTTTAAATATATAATATTTGTAGTCATCCTGAGGAAGACCCCAAACAAGGGTTGAAAGCTTGATGAATAATAAAATTGTTTGATTTCTCACCAGCCCCACTGTTGACTGCTACACCCAGTTCTGGATGAACATATTTTGTTATATATTATATTGGTATGGTCTCGTTTTTCTGTGTGTGTATATGATGCATATATGGTTGTTAATTTTTATGTTTTATATTTATCTGTAAGTTTAATATATGTGTACATTCGGCGGATATACCTACATGTCCTCCCTGTATATTGTTAAACGCATATTTAATATTCTTACTTTATATCATGATTAGGTAGGGCTTAAAAATTAACGAGAACGTAACAAAATTTAAAGAAAAATAAACTTTTACATATAGCATATTTATTTCAAAGAATTCTGTATGTGGGCGTAGATAGGGTTGCCTACCTTACTGCAGATTTTTCAAATCCACAGTGAATAAAACATTTGTCGTCTTCTGATTCCTGAAAATTGGGAAAATAACCGACACACTAATTGTAAATTTATACAAATAATTATATTTAATTCATTGAACATTCAAATGTTAAAATTCCTTCCCATAATTCAGACCAGACCACTGGATGTATACCTTATCTAGGTATAATCTGAAAACTGTACTGAGAGATAAAATTATTTAGTAAGAGTAAGGTTATTATATGCAATATTTAAAATGAAACGAATATTATTTGTTAAATGATTGAAATTAATATGGGAATATTGAAATACTTTCAGATTATAAGTATAATAGTTTATATGAGCTCATATTGTTGGTAGGTAAGTTGATTAAATTATTTCTTATTATCTACAATTTACTATCATAAAATTCATCAAAAATATTCTTAATTATCACTAATAACACAAATTCTGTCTCTTTACAGTTATATGGCTTCGATAATATTGAGTTGAATGTTTGTAAGTACGGTAAATATATGCACTTTCAAGATGTAATGTTTAGTATTGAAATAAATGACTCACAGTTTAGTCCTGGTTTACTTGAGGTAAGTTCTGTATTTGTTATCTAATTTTATATGTAATTTGTTAATTTATCATGTTATTCTTCTTCATACTCCAAGTTTTTCAACCACTCTCCCCAATTTTCAATATGGCTTCCTCCATTTCAGTTCATTTGTTCTCTCGTAAATTCTTAGGACACAATTTTGTACATCTACCCTTGACGATTGAAATATAATAAGCTATCTGTCAAATTCTGCACAGATTTATATAGACCTTTCAAAAAAAACTAACTTGATTTCATGAAATTAATTAAATTTTCTGTCAATCGCTATGTACCAGGATGATCAAAAAGTTACATAAGAACTATTGAATTAAATAAAAATATCTGAATCATGAGTAAATTCATTGTAGAGTTCATCATGAATATAAATTGTGACCATACTCAAAATTTCTCTAAATTTATATTAAAATAATAACTATATTAAAATTTATTTTGAAAGTCTTCCGTTTGTTCATTAACTGCTCGGTTCATTTTCAATTACACTCTTATAATTAAATATTAACATTTACAATTACAGTTTGTTGATTGTTATTGTGTCTGAATGTTTTGAATTTTAAATGATTTATATTTATTTGTGAATTACATGGCTACAATCTGTTTTTAATTTCCTGTTGTATCTCTGTAATGTTTTATATTATTATTTACTACTATTGCTTTAAATACTATGATTTTTTTTTATTAATGAAAGCAAGTGATAATTAGGATTTCTTAGTTACGTCTATTTTAATCCTTGCAATGTGTGATTAATATAACCTCACTTGGATTACATGTCAATTTGTTATATTTACTATTCGTTCGAGTTTATTTTTCTTTTCTTCGCATTAATTATGTTATTTATTGGCTATTATACCTTTGCACTGTTCATATATATATATATATATATATATATATATATATATATATATATATATATATATGTTATATACCTTAAATTACTTAGTACATATTAAATAAATTACTTAATCAGCACATTGTGTAATAACATGTTGTTTTATAAATTGTTGAACCTTATTTTTGCTTACATTGTATTTTTTACCTTTTTGAATTGTTTAGTTATATTGTCAGTCTAGAATTTACTTCGAATCTTGAAACTTGTAACTTTTGTTAAATAAATAATTTTTAAAAAACCTTTTTCCGTGTGTAAAAAGTTATTTGGCGCAGTCAGTAGGATATGTTAAACGGGCGTTAGTGAATATAACAATCGGTTCGTATCAACGATTTATTAACATACCTTAAGTGAATAATTGGGACTCTTGGTTAAGTGAATTAAGTAGCTTAACTCGAAGACAGTTGACTCGTACGAAGAGAATTTCAAGTGAATATTGGTAATTCCGACTACAGTTCAACTAGATGGCAAAAGCAGTTCTAATTTTCATGTAAGTACTTTATGTCGTATAGAGGAAATAATTGTTTATTTAATTCAGAAAGCTCTGACAATTCTGATTCTGATTTAGATTCTGGCTCACAAACTTATAGTAACCGTAAAATAAATATTGAATTATCAAAACCTAGATTAACCATAAATAAATTTTTCAAAATGCCTGCAGATCATGTAGTACCGCAATTGAAAAAGGAATATCTGGACATGATTCCAGAATTCCATGGCGAAAATGCTTTATTACCCAGATTCATAGAGATTTCTGAAAAACTAGTAAATAAATTTTACAACACAGTAGATTTAACAGACTTTCAAAACGAATATTTGATGCCTAGTATTTTATCTAAAATTAAAGGCCAAGCCGCAATAAATATTTCAGCTTGTAGTATTTCAAATTGGCAGAATTTGAAAGATGCTTTATTGAACACATACGCTGATAAACGAGACATTTACACGTTAAGTATTGAAATATCGGAATTAAAGCAAGGAAATGAATCACCTTTCGACTTTTACAATAGGATACAGCATCTTTTAAATCTACAAACATCATTATTAATGACTCGCTCAAATGCAAGTGAACAAGCCATTTTAGGTAACTATTTTAGGAATTTAGCACTAAGAGTACTATTGCGCGGTTTAAAGGAACCTCTCGGTACACTAATGCGTACCAAGAATCCTAGCGATCTAAATTCAGCTTTAAATGTTCTAACGAATGACTTTCAAGTTTATTTAAGTAATAATAATAACAATACACATCCAAAAAATTCATTTAATAAGCCTAAGTCACAATTTAATGTTACATCACATAACAAAAATAATTATCCTAATAATCAAACGGTAAGCAGACCAAATTTACAACATAACTATCAACCACAATTCAACAAAAATTTTAATAATGAAAATAATCTACCTAGTACAAGTAGAGATACAAATTTCCAGAATAGAAATACTAATGTTTTCAAACCTAGTAGAAATCATCAATTTCAAAAACCTACTCCAATGAGTATATCTACTTCTAATACGTACAATAAACCCAATGTACAGAATAAAAATAATGGACAAAATCAATCGCATTTCGTAGGTAATAGAAAAAATTATATTTCGGAAGAATTGCATAACATGGACGATACCGAACGTCCCACTGATGTTGAAGATTGTTTTTTAGACGAAATTGCCTCGGAAGAGACAGACACGTAGAAATGTTTAATTTTACGAATTATGAAAGTGAATTACCGTACATAATATTTCCTGAACAAAATTTAAAAGTAATGATTGACACAGGTAGTACAAAATCTTTTGTAACACCTGACATTGCAAAGAAATATTTTTCAAAAGCAACTATGGAAAAATCTTTCAAAGTAACTTCTGCTTTAGGCTCAAGTCAACAAAATTATTGTACAGTAATTCCATCTTCAAAGGTATTTAAAATGAAAAATAAAATGAACTTAGAATATTGTATATTTAAATTTCACAATCATTTTGATTGCTTATTAGGTTTAGATAATCTGAAAAAACTGAATGCAACTATTGATTTAGTAAATAACGTTTTAATTACGCCTTATAGTGAAATAAAAATAACTTATTTTCAAATCAGAAGCGAGAACACGAATTGTATAGTAGTGCCTCCGCGAACTGAACAAATAATTAAATTGAATATTGATAATATTAATAATGGCGATATAATTATACCTTATACAAAAATAGGAAAATTAGAAATTCCAGAATGTCTCACAAGAGCGGAAAATAGTCAAGCCGTATGTACTATTTTAAATCCGTCTGAGTCATATTTTAAAGTAGATTTAAGTGCTCCTTTAGAGGTTGAACAGTTCGACGAATACGAACAAACCTTGAGCCCTAATTTTAATGCTATTTATGCAGAAAAATTCAAATTTGATATTAATAAAGTTCGAACAGAACATATGAATTCTGAAGAACGCAATGCTATTCTTAAATTAATTAAAGAATATTCCGACATTTTTCATGTTGATGGTAATCAACTAACTTTTACGAGTAAAATCAAGCATCAAATAAAAACTACAAATGATGTACCTATTTATACTAAATCGTACAGATATCCAGAAGTATATAAAAAAGAAGTCCAAAATCAAATACAGAGTATGCTAGATCAAAATATCATAAGAGCCTCATCCTCACCGTACTCTAGTAGTATCTGGGTTGTTCCAAAAAAATTGGACTCTACAGGTAAACAAAAATTCAGAGTCGTCGTAGACTATCGCAAGCTTAACGAAATAACTATTGGAGATAGATATCCATTACCAAACATAACTGATCTATTGGATAAATTAGGACGTTGCCAATACTTCACTACATTGGATCTTGCCTCCGGATTTCACCAAATTGAGATGGCTGAAGAAGATATACCCAAAACGGCTTTTACTACTGAAATGGCCACTGGGAATTTTTGAGAATGCCATTCGGACTAAAGGGAGCTCCAGCAACTTTTCAAAGAGTGATGGACAACATTTTAAGAGGTATCCAAAACGAAAAATGTTTAGTTTATCTTGACGATATCATTATATTTAGTACAAGCTTGCAAGAACACATAAATAATTTAAAGGAAGTATTTAAAAGGTTACGCGAATCGAATTTTAAAATACAAATTGACAAATCCGAATTTTTGAGGAAAGAAGTAGCTTATTTAGGACATATTGTTACCCCTGAAGGTGTAAAACCAAATCCCGATAAAATAAGTGCTATTCAAAAATTTCCCATACCAAAAACTAGTAAAGAAATTAAAGCTTTTCTCGGACTTCTTGGATATTATAGAAAATTCATTAAAGATTTTTCAAAACTGACTAAACCTTTAACTAATCGTCTTAAGAAAAATGCAGTAATTAACATAAAAGATCCTGATTATATTAATTGTTTTGATACTTGTAAAAATATGTTATTAAATGATCCTATTTTACAATACCCGGACTTTTCTCGTCCATTTAATCTCACAACAGACGCAAGCAACTTTGCTCTAGGCGCTGTTCTTAGCCAAGGAAAAATCGGAACCGATTTACCTGTGGCATATGCTAGCAGAACACTTAATGATTCTGAAGTAAATTATTCAACAATTGAAAAGGAACTCCTTGCAATTGTTTGGGCTGTAAAATATTTCCGCCCATATCTGTTCGGAAGAAAATTCACTATAGTAACAGATCATAAACCACTTCAATGGTTATTTTCTTTAAAAGAACCCAATTCTAAATTAGTTAGATGGCGGTTGAAACTCGAGGAATACGACTATGATATAGTGTACAAGAAAGGTGCATTGAACACTAATAGTGACTGTTTATCACGAATCCAGCTAAATATGAATGAAGTAAATTCTTCGGATAATCCTCCCAAAAAATTATTAGTTTATATGGAAAGATTTAATGACTCACTTTCAAATAATACAAAAAATAAAAATGTAGAAACCGAATCACTTATTGTAGAATCTGAAGATTTTAATGACGAAATCGATGACGATAATAATACGATTCACACTAACATAGAAAATCCTATTGCAGGAATACCTATTTCGGAATCTGCAGTAAATGTGGGAAAAAATCAAATTATAATCTCTGAAGTTAATTTTGAACCCGCTATACCAACTTTAATTAAATTATATGAAACTAAGCAAAGAATTCTAGTACAATTTTCAAAAAATAACTTTGAACAAGACGTAATAAATTTTGTGAAAGAATATCTAGCACCGAAAGCAAAATATCATATTTATTTTGAAGATCCCTTATACGAAAAATTCAGCACTGTTATACAAACATATTTCAAAAATTCACAGATTTCATTTATCAAATGTAATAAAAAATTAATTGATATCCCTCTAAATGAAATCAAAGAAGTAATACAAAACTATCATGAAAGTAAACGGAATCATAGAGGATTAGATGAAACCGAAAATAATATAAAATCTCGATACTATTGGCCTAATCAAAGATCTTCTATTCAAACGTACATTAACGAATGCGAAATATGTCAAATAACAAAATATGATCGCAAACCCGTGAAACCATATTTTAATATTACCCCAACAGCTATTAAACCATTTCAAATAATACATTTAGACACTATTACTTTATAAAATACGAAATTTCTAACTATAATAGACTCATTTTCAAAATACGGGCAGTTGTATCAATTGAACTCAGCCCAAGGTATAGAGATAGTTAATAATTTAATTAGATATTTCACCCATCATTGTATACCGGAACAAATAATATCCGATAACGGAACAGAATTAAAAAATAGTTTAGTAAAAGATTTATTAGAAACTCATAAAATACAAATTCATTTTATCAGTTCACAACATCCTGAAGCAAACGGCATTGCCGAACGATTTCATTCAACAATTATTGAACATATTAGACTTCTAAATAATCAGAACGAATTTAAGAAAGAACCTATTGAAATAAAAGTAAATTATGCTCTTTTGGCATATAATAATAGTATTCACTCTGTAACGAAACTAAAACCATACGAAATTATCACAGGTCATTTGGAGAATAACTCTTCTTTTGATTTAGACATTGATCGACAATTAGTAAATAATTATATTCATAATCACAAAGAAAAAATGAAATTACTTTATTCTAAAATAAATAAATCATTGCAAGAAACTAAAGATAAAGTTATTTCAAAAGCTAATGAAAGTAGAGAAGATCTTCCAGACCCTCTACCTACAAAAGTATTTGTCAAAAATAGGCAGATTAAAAGTAAGACAAAAAATAAATATCAACCTGAAAAAATAAAATCCGTAAACAGAAAACATAAAACTGCGAAAATTGTAACACGTCATTTTAATACCGCTGAAGATATTTATATTTCAAATATAAAACGACCTAAGAAGAAACCTTATACTTTTATTACAGATTCTTCTCATTCGGACAAGCAAGAATAGAAATAAAAGACATCACTAACAACCTAGGAATTTTACCAATAAATCTTGGACCGGCAAAACTACAAAAATCAAGTCATACATTTGTACATTTCTATAACTTAAGTCCGTTACTGGAAGAATATAATTCTTTAAATAAACACTTTGAAAATATCACAGTTGAGATATCAAATAGTACATATTTCGTACAACAAACGGAAAATATAGTTAATCTTATTTTTAATGTTAAGAGTAATATAGAAGAAAAATTTGAAAATTTAAATATTCATTCAATAACAAATAGAAACAAAAGAGGCTTAATAAATGGACTTGGATCTATAATAAAAGCCGTAACCGGCAACCTTGATTCTCAAGACGAAGAAAAAATAAATATAATCTTAGAGCATTTAAAACAAAATCAAGCTAATCTTCAAAGTCAAATTCAAATGCAGTACAGCGTGAGCGAACAAATAATAAATAACTTCAATAAAACTATTCAAGATATTCAAAATAATGAAATATTGCTCAAATCGAAATTATTAGACATAAAATATATGCTTGACCTTCAAGTGCAATATGAGAATCTTATTTATCTCAAAGATATGTTGAATGAAGTTTTAATTATTTATAATGTTATATTAGATGTAATAGAAACTGTAGAGAATTCCTGGACATTCTGCAAACTAAAGTTGCACCCTAGTATAATTAAACCCAAGGAATTATTTACAGAGTTGCAAAAAATATCTTCGTATTATAAATTACAATTACCGTTGGAATTGAAATACGAGAATATTTTAAACTTTGAATCAATTTTAGATGTAACATGTAGAGTAAGTAGAAATAGAATAGAATATTTTTTATCAATTCCCATAGATTTTAATATAGAGTTTGAATTATTTTATTTATTACCCATACCTACTAAGTTAGAATCAGAATTCGTAATAATAATACCAAATTCAAAGTATTTGCTATGATCTGATACACAGATAAAACCTCTAAACGATATTTGTACAATAAGTGAAAATTTTCAATGTGCTTCGCACCTTCAAGATAATAATAAACAGTTATGTGAAGAACAAATACTATTAATGGAAAACTCTACTAACTGCGAATACACTAAAATCAAAATTATTGAAAATCATTTGGAAATTATATCAGAAATAAACCAATACCTAGTAGTATTTCCAGAAGAAGAAAAATTGATAATTAAATGTTCAGAAGACACTGAAATCAAAATTTTAAAAGGAATTTTCCTAATCAAAAATTCGCCATGTAAAATAAGTTTTAAAAATCAAGAATTAATATTTCAAGATAGAACTTATGGTCAACCACTGGTACTGAATAAACTTCAGACACATCTTAATAAAATTAAAACATAGCCTTTGGAAATAAATTTGAAAAAATTAAAATTAAAAGAAATATCTTCGCAAGGATTGACACCAATTCAGGAAGAACAATTAAATCTCCATATTCCTAGCATATGGACTATATTTCTATATTCTAGTGGAGTATTGATAATTATTTGGCTACTCTTGAAGAAAATTCAGAAAAGAAGAAAATCAGAAGAAACTCCAATGGAATTACAAGAAAAGAAAATTCAACTTCCAGGGGGTGCGTCGATCTAATGGGGGAGGTGTTATATACCTTAAATTACTTAGTACATATTAAATAAATTAAATAAATTAAATAAATCAGCACATTGTGTAATAACATGTTGTTTTATAAATTGTTGAACCTTATTTTTGCTTACATTGTATTTTTTACCTTTTTGAATTGTTTAGTTATATTGTCAGTCTAGAATTTACTTCGAATCTTGAAACTTGTAACTTTTGTTAAATAAATAATTTTTAAAAAAGCTTTTTCCGTGTGTAAAAAGTTATTTTATATATATATAAATTTATAAACCGCATAATTGTCGGCCTGCTATGTGGACAGGCCTCTGGTCCACCCGGCATTTCCAATGTATGTTGAAGTGTATATATTTTACTGTTAATTTTTGAATATGTATTTTATCTAAGAGGGGAATGCAGAGGGGTAACAAAATCCTGTCAGTTTATGTTTTATATGTGAACCATACCAAAGTCGTCCCAAATACGAAAATGTTACAACGGTCAGCCCAATAGTATAAAAAGTTATGTCGATCAGATCTTGGTTAGCCCGGCGGCGTTACCTAATTTCACAAACCGTTAGCATTATTTTATATGGTGATTCCCCGATTCTAGTTCCATGTGTTAGTTTCATATTATGTATATTACTACTACGACGGGAACACGTTTAGTTGAGTGCAATATTTTTTGTGGTAAAGTGAATTACATAATTTTAAAATGGCAGTATATTCTCTTCGTACCAAAAAAATAATGGTAAGTAATTATTCAATTATTTTTAAACATGTTTAAGTGAGAAAATACCTAGGTTATTTTATTAGATTGTGTGCATGTCAAAGTCCTAACATTAAATTATAATAGGTGTAGATATACCTATTTGGAATAGAAGATACAAAATGGATCAAAAATATATTTACGACACAAGATAGGTACAAAATGCTCTCTATTTTTTTTAGTAAAAATTGAATTGCATATACTCGTACAAATTATTGAATAAAAGAAAGTTACCAAAAGAAAATTTAAATAAAATTGTAATTCAGAGTTAATAAAACCGTTAAGTACTTGATCTAATATTACTAGTGCAAAAAGTGACATTTTTCACATGAGTGGTAAATATTGTAGTATGGTTTTGCTACGACCACGCCAATAATTTTACCAAATAATGTACAATTTAACGTTTTTATCTAGATTACTTATAAACAGGTTTTATGTTTGTTTGTGTTTATTTTAGGTACAAAGTTTCGATTAGTTACCCACTTTTAAAAGTAGCTGGTGAGTGGAGATTTTTCACAATGAAAAAAGTGCTCTTAGCTCTGCTATATAAAATCACTTTCATAGTAATATAAAAGAATCATATCAACTAACTTAACCTTTAATTTCAATGATCGGTTTTTAAAAATAGATTTATTTTTTTTTAAAAAGTAATTATGCGTTTGAAAGAGAGGTGAAGCCGGTTAGATAGGTGTATCTAAAAATAGAAATTATTTATTTGATAGCTTTTAGCAGGTGTACGGAACGTACTTTACCCCAACCTGTGAATATAGGCTTTTTGAAACACTGTACAATGCTATGTTACTTTCCTATGTGGTCGTAGATTTGCCCTTCTAAATTTTTGAGATGACATCCCATAAATGTGGTTGAAATGTGATTCTATTTGCATACACGATCGAAAATAATGTTTGTAAAATTATTTGAAATACAAGGTATATGGTGATTCATTAAGGGTGTCGACCGACCGTACCTCGGTATTATAGAAAAAATGAAATACTTTTATAGGTATACCAAAGTTGAAGGAAGGTTAAATCAGCACATTGTAAAGCTATTTTTATACATACAAGGTGTACCACCACTACATGACAAATACAAATTACATTGTTTTATAACTGAATACAACAAACTATTTAATATGGGGTTTGAAAATACCAGTTTTTGAGTTTAAAAGGTATTACACTAAAATTATTAAATATCCATCCAAATGGCTTACATGTCCCTATTCGACTTTTTTCTTATGTCAGAAGAAACTAAGATAGGGACATGTAAGCTGTTTTAATCAATAATAAACAGTTTTGGTTCAATAGCCTTCTAAACTTCAAAAATAGCATATAGGTATTTCCCAAATTTTTAGATTTAAACCCCATATACAGTGTGTCCATGGATGGGGTTCATGAGAGAGAAACATTTATTTTCAGTTTTAATGAAAAATGCAAGCATCAAATAATACATTTTTTGTTTCGTATACGAGGTGCGTCAAAAAATATAAATTTTGCTCAGCAGTAAAGTACCTTTATTTTTGAAAATATCGATAACTGTTGTAAAGAAAAGTTCTTTAGAATTAAAAACTATAGTTAGATATCGAATATTCTCCATCTGCCATGAAAAAAATAAATGTTTTATAATTCGCAAAATTAGATTATAATTTATTTATATGGATATCTAACCTTAGTTTTAATTCTGAACAACTTTTCTTTATAACAGATTTCTATATTGAGCAAAATTTATATTTTTTGACGCACTTCGTATACGAAACAAAAATGTATTATGTCATGGTTGCATTTTAAATTTTAGTCCAAGCACAACTTTTTATCAAGAATGACATTTTTCCGTAAATCTTAGAATAAAAAAGTTTCTCCTCTTGTGAACCCCATCCGTGGACACATTGTATATGGTAGTTTGGTTCTTTGAAAGGAGTTCATCAGCTAAAATATAAAATTGTAAAAACATAGGTTTAGGTAAAATGTCTTTTGCATATTAAAATTATTTTGCAATGTGTATATTTCACCTACTTACAACTTTTGTATATAATTTTTTTGTATTAACTGAGATAAGGCCAGTCGCCACCTTTAATGAAAGACCTTGTACTAAATGGCTTTTTGTACTTAGCATGGGTATTTCGAATAGATCTCTAAAATAAGCCATTTTTGGTTATTTAAGAGTAACTGGAGTATTTAAATAAATAAATTGTTAAAAACGATTAATATGTAATATTCTTCAACCTTCAAGAGTAATCCAAAGTAATACTTCGAGAAAGTACAAAGGTACGCATAGTTGAAATTCGCACTATAAAATACCTGGTAGTTTAAAATGTATTTTCTCAGATAAGCTTTTCATGTATTTTGCCAGGCTAGCCGCAGAAAAGATAACTTTCTCCTCTCCGTGAAGCTGGTATAATTCAACCTTCTCACGATGTAACATAAAAAATATTTACCAGTCTTTTTTACCTGTAACAGATATAATTATTTATATCCTTTCAGATGAGCCGATTACTAAGAAGATAAGGGAAAGATGATCTAATGAGCAAAAGAAGTTGATCAGCCAATATTTTGCAGATCACATAAATAAAAAAAATCTCCAAAACGGTTTCAAGTTGACGCATTTAAGAAACAATTTAAAAAGTTGTTTAAAGATCGCAACTGGGTGGTGATAAAAGCGTTTGTATACAATGATTACAGATAAAAATGAAGTGAAGTTTTTCATATATATTTTATTTTAATTTAGTTTTCTTTTTACCGCGTTTGTTTGTATTTTTTTTAATAAAACTGCATTGTCAATCAACTATTCTTTTATTTTATTTTAGCAGGTTATCCAGGTCATAACGTATTTTTTTTCAGAGAAATAATTTAAATTTCTTTGCACCACCATCTTACTGAAAATTACCATACGTATGCATTTTGACCTAAAAACACGAAAGAGACCGTGACCAACGGCTAGGATAAGTTTTTAAGACAGTAGGGTAAAATAAAAGGTTTCTCGAAAAACCGAAAACATAGGTTCGTGTAAAAAAAAACCTATACGAAAGTAACAGAGATATTGATTTGGAATTGTAGTAAAGATAACCATACCTACATGAAAAAAAAAATAGGAAGTGTTCAACCGGACAGGTAATTTTTAAAGTCGTCGCACTCTCTAGAAAGCTAAAAAGTGCGATGCTTTCAAAAAGTCAGACAATCAAATTCTGTTCACCTAAAGGATCTGTAATTTTTTTTCTGCCTAGTTCGATCCCTTCTGAAAGGTCTACCAAAATATCAAGTCAAAATAGGAGTTTCGACATGGTTATTTGTTTGGGGATAGATGTTTATCGTCGATAATAAAAAAAATACGTTTCTCCTGGAGACATCCCCAATGGTCGAAAACGATTTTCGACCACAAAAATCGACTTTTTTAAATATAGACATAAAAAAATTCGCTTCTCGGAAATAAAACGTGTTAGGAATGTATTGAAAAAACAAAAAAATATTGAGAAAGAGGTATTGGACCGATATTAAAAAATATTGTGTCAAGAATCACATTTACAGAATAATTAAATAGAAAAATATTTAAATATATTATAGGTACGGTAATACAGTTATGAGTTTAATAAAAATTGCATTGTGATTTAATCAATTCCCTAATTATTAAAAACAATTTATACCTACTCCGAATTGTCACTTTAATGCAAACTATCCCGATTTTAAGCCTCACGTAGATTTTTGCTTCCAGCCTAGGTCCCCACAATATACAACATCATACAAAAAAATGTTTTATTAAAATGAAGAATTATATTTTGGAGCTCATAGTAATGGTACCATAATATTACCCGACAACAGTAAAGTGGGTACAGTTAATTTTTAAAAATTTATAGTCATATTAAAATTTTAAGTAGAGCTGTTTTAATTGAGCATCATAAATATACGTAACTATATATTTGCAATAAAAACTATCCAAAAAGTAAAAATAACGAAGGTATTTTAAAAATAAATTATGAGAACAGATCTATGTCCCCAGAACCCTGGTTAAATTCCGACAAGAACCCCACAATTAATACCAGACGAACGCATATGTCTTTATTTTTTTTGTCATTCCATTTGCGTAAACATGTTGCTTAAAATGACCTGTACAAACCGTTCACCATTCAAGTTTTATTTGATTGGGGTTGAGGGTGAAGATTTTGAGGGGTCGAGGAATGGTGCGATTTTGAAGGGAGACAGGGGAATTCTGAGTCGTTTCTGTTCTGCATCCAAGGGTTTGTTTTAGGTTTTAGGAGGAGGAGCGGGGATGAATTTTTGTGAAATGGGTTTAGTTTTTTGCGTTAAGGATTTTTTTTCCTCAAGCCAAGTTTTTCTTTTTATGAATTCCTGACATATCTCTGCGTTTGCCGGGTGATCTCCTTGGCAGTTAGCACATTTTGCGGGGGTTGACCTTTCCTTTGTGCATTCAGGTGTGAGGTGGGCCCCTGCACACTTGAGGCATCTGGGAATTCTCCCGCAGTTAGAAGTGGCATGTCCCCATAATTGGCATCTGTGACATTGAATTATGGGTTTATTTTGTCTTCTATGTTCCCAGATGACTCTGGTGTGTTCAATCACCCTTACATTTTTATTTAAGAAATCGATCGTTACATTGGCATCTGTTACGATCAAATAAAGCGGTCGTCCCTTTGTCGTCATCCTGAACACGTCTTTTATGTGAATTTTGTGTATTTTTTCGAGTTCTTCTTTGATGTCAATTTGCTGGATGCCTTCAGCCACCCCCCGGAGTACAAAGGCATGGGTTTTCTCTTCACGGGTAGAGTATGTGTGGAATTCGACTTTTTCTGTTTTTAAAACTTTTTTGAGATTTTCAAAATCATCGGCATCAGTGGTGAATACAATGGTGGAGTTGTTCGTGTATTTAATTTCGAACTTCTTTTTAATCTCTACTTGTAGTTTATGCACCATGTCCCGATGATGGGAAACATTACCCTCGATGACTATCGGTGGAAAGTTGGATGTGGTTTTTTTCTTCGTAATTGGGGCAGTTTTCGATTTCTTTTTATTTTGTTGCGTGATATCTTCTTCCTCTTCGGTGGACACATCCGGAACATCGAGTTTCGGGAAACGAGTTTTTTTTCTTTTTTTTTGGTTTGTTGTTGTTTTTTCACCTTATCTTCATTTTCATCAGATGTTTCGGACAGGGATTCGTAATTATTTTGTGTAGATATAGGAGCTTGTTTGTTCGTTGTTTGACTCAGTATATTTTTAAAAGTAGCTACTTTTTTTGGAAATATGTAGTCCTCTCCGGTTTCCATGGGAATTACTGATATGGTGTTTAAGTCATTTGCATTAGATTGTACATTGCTATACAATTGTTTGACATTGATTGGTTTCGCCTTTTTATTTATTTCATGATACTGAGATACAAAAGCATCTTTTTCAGTATTTTCAGCATTTTCAATTTCTTGCATCCACGAACGATTTGCCGACGTATGTACAAGAGCTTGAACCGTTGTTGTTTGAATATCTGTGTTTTGTTTTTGACTATCATCCTCATCGTCGGAGGAGCTTGGACTACTTATCTGCCCTAATGTGTCGTCTTCCATATTTTTGATGTTTTTAGTAATTGGGTTCGAATGAGTAGGTGTAGAGGTTTTATTAGTGTCGTTATTGCGGCAAACAGGCAGCATGGATTCTATTGTGTAAGTATTATCGTTGTCAGTTGTAGTATCTACTGTTGCTATACACTTTTTTGAGTTTACTATACACTTCTTTTCGATATTGTTTTCTAGACACTTTTTAATATTAATAGATTCTGTACACTTGTCTAGGTTGTCTAGACACTTTTTATTGTTTATAGTTTCTATACCCTTATCCAAGTTTTCGAGACACTTTTGATTCGTAATAGTTTCTATATTCTTGTTTAAGTTTTATAGACACTTTTTATTCGAATTGGTTTCTGTATACTTGTTTGAGTTTTCTAGACACTTTTTGTTGGCGTTTAAAAATTTAGTGTTTCTGACAATTTATTTGTATTTATTTCGTCAAAGCACTTTTGCGGAATGTTTATGGTAGGCAGAGTGGTATTATCCGAGTTTATATTTAATTATTCATCATCAATATATACGAGTTTTAACGAATTTTTATATTTAAGTAGTTGTCTTTTATTTTTGATTTTCGCGATTTCGTCACTATATTTAGAGATATAGTTACTATTGTCCTTGAGGGCTGAAAGCCCTGTATTACTTTTGTCAACTTTCGCGTCACTTTTTATTTCGACAGTTTTTTGTTCAACAGCGGAAAGTTATGGTCGTTTGCCGGCCTTTTTTTTTAATTTTAAACTTAGTCGTACCTTTATGTCTGGGAGATCTTGGAGATGTTTTCACTGTAACTATTGCTTTCCGAGCACGCACTGTATTGTCATTTAATAAACTTTCACTGGTAAAAATTACCGTTTTATTCACATTGAGCGATTTTATTTTCGCTTTTAGTCTCCGTGTGTATTCTGTTTCATATGGGATTGTTCCCGTAATTGGAGGAGACGGTATTGTTAATGGATCAATGAGTATAGACTCTCTTGATCCTGATACAAAACACTGTATTATTTAAAGAAACTATCAATATTTTTAAACACTTTATTCAAACTGCAAAGTAATTAGCAAACCAACAGGGTTGAGAATTAGCATAGGAATGACCATGCAGGTCCTGGTATTGTTCTGAGCACAAGCCGTTCAGTTCCCCATCCGACTTGTTTTGACCATACTCCATTCATGATACCAGGCCAATAGCGTGACGAATATTCATAGGCTCCGCCCCATCCAATGGGAGTGCGAGAGTTAACTTCTTTTGTTTTAACTACGCAGTAATTAATTGCCAATTATGTATAAATAGACGACCGAATCAGGGTACGGTATTCAGTCGATCCCGAACCAACAAGAAGACAACTAATAGTGAAAAGTGAAAAGAGTTGAAAGTGAAACAGTAGTGGAAGAGCTATAAGCTAGAAGGTCTCATAAGTCGACCAGGCAATAATAGTGGAGCACAAAACTCACCACACAGTCATAGGGCCCGAAACCCGCCGACTAGGCTGAGGGCTGCCACTAGCAACGGAAACGACTTTTGATCTAAGCTTGCCTCTGAAACGAAATCTCTCATTTCATAAACTCTCACTCAAGTACATTCGTCACATATACGCTAGAGCCTGGCAATTCAATACTCCTTCAAAGAACGAACTGCGCATGTCCAATTACATACTACTCTTTGGTTTTTTTAATTGCATACATGCCCAACCCGATCTAAGCGAGATAAATTGAAGCGCCTTCGCCATAGACTCTTAAAAAAATAAACTAGCTGTCACTAAATAGTTTAATAATAATAAGTTTTCACAAACTATTATCAAATTAAACTTAGTGATCATAAATAGTTTATAAGTAGACAATAAAGACAATAGTGTTTAATAGTGTTAGCTAAGTAGTTAGGGAGTGTTATTTTTAGGTATCATCGTTCATCTAGGATAATTAATTTACACAATGGCTTGCAGCAGCGATTATATAGTATTAGATAACCTGATCCAATCAGAGGACGTGTCAGGAGCTAGTTCGGACATTTTACAAACTGACACGCCCCCTTGCAAACATTCAGTCCTCCGTCCGACTGTTCAGGCCAGCGGATATATAAGGAGGTACCTAAGCCACAGACGGACAGTGCCTGCCGACTCGTCGAACCCTACACTTCGACTCGTGAGACCGAACTGCTTACAAAGCTCAACTTGTGTTTTTACTTTTCTACTTTTCCTGTTGTGATCCGACCTACCCCGTTTGTTATTTTATTTATGAACCCCGGCTGTTATTACAGCCAACCTTCTGTTCTTACCGAACACACATATTCAGACATGCACGTTTGTACAGACGTATTCAATGGAGGTTCCAGTAGCGGACACGTTCCTGGACCAGTACGAGGAGAGAGAAGACATGGAGAGGCCACCCGTGCACTCGACCATGTTGGAACAGTATATTTGTCAAGGCCGATCAAATGGGCAAACATAATCCGCCTCACAAAACTACAACCGAAGACAGAAAAAGAGTTCACGAATTTATTAAGAAGTTACCTGCAGTTACCTCACATTATTGTAGAGCAAGTTCAACTAAAAAATACCTATCTCGCGAACTGAGAAATGTGTCTTTTTTATACCGGATTTTTGTAAAGGATCAACAAGAAATTTACAAAATAAAAACTAAAGTATTCCTAAAAGTATTCAGATCAATATTTAATAAATACTTTAATATCGGCTTTCACCTTCGGAAAAAGGATGAATGCACCATATGCGAATTTCGAAAAGACGAAGAAAATAAATTTAGCGAAGCTGAAAATTTGTTATACCTAATTCATATTAAAGATAAAGATGAGAGCAAAAAACAGTTTCTTTCCGACCAGAATATTGCAAAAGAAGACGATAGTTATGTTTGCGCAAGTTTCGATTTGCAAAAAGTTTTAAATACGCCCCATGGAGACAACATGCTATTATACTATTCACGTAAATATGCGTTTTACAACGAAACTGTGTATGAAAGCGGAACAAGAAGTGCTTATTGCTATTCATGGGGCGAAACAGATGGAAACCGAGGCACCAATGAAATTTGCTCAATTCTTCACAAATATGTGGTTGAAGTTGATGGTCGGGAAAACGTTAAAAGTGTTGCTTTATATTGTAACAGCTGCACTGGTCAAAATAAAAATAAGGCCATGCTAATAATGTTGAATACGTTCCTAGAAAAGGCAAGTAATATCCGCCACATTAAAATAACTTTCCTTTTACCTGGACATACATGCCAGTAGATGCAGTCCATGGCACAATAGAAAGATTTATTCGTAGGCGCATTGTTTGGGCACCGTCAGAATGGCCCACCTTAATAGCAAACGTTAGAGTTCACCCTAAACCTTTGGAAGTTATTAGCATGAAGTATTCTGAATTTTTATCTTGGAAAGCGGTGAGCGAAAATTTCTTTCCAAATAATAGGAAGAACTTTGAAGATGGAACTAAATTCCAAATAAGTCAAGTGAGAACAGCATTATTGGAAAAAGGAAAAGAAGAAATCAAAATTAAGCATTCTTATTCTGATACAGCTGAAAGTTTTATTTTGCAGATTCCTAATGAAGCTCCTAAAGGTTTGTTAACGTTTTCAGAAATTACGCTATTTAAAGCCCTATTTTTTTATAATTTCAGGTAGAAGATCAAAGAATCCCCAAAAATCACTGGAATCTATATACAAATGTCCTTTAGAAATATCCCTTCCGAAGTTTCAAAATCTAATGGAACTTTGCAAGAAGCATGTTATCCCAAAAAAATGTGTTAACGAATACCAACAATTCCAAGGAAGGGCAGAAGCTCTGGATGTTTTAGCAGAAACTGATGACGAAGACCAATACCAAGACATAATTTAAGATGAAAGGTTAAAATAATTTTTAAATGTTATTATTATTGTCATTTTCGTTTTTGAGTACAGAGTTTTCATGTATGCAATGAATTTTATTTCAAAAAAGATGCCGACGAAACATCGTAAGTGTATCTTAAGCGACAAACAAATATACATGGCTTTCGACAAATGTATTGACAAAGTATCATAACCTGCAAAAATACATGAATATGTTAAAGTTGACTAAAATTGACTAATCTAAACTAAACTATAAAAATACAAATGATTACAAAAAAAATTTAACAGATTCAAGTTTAAAAACAAAATAATGAGAAGGAAAAAGCCCTCCTGTAAAATTTGACCCTCGTCGCTTACGATGTTTTGTCAAAAACCCATCGATATTATCAACATTAGGTCACTTTGTATCCACCCCTCTTTTTAAAATATCGTAAGCTTATGTCCCTTACGTTTTATTCTATAGCAAAAGTTCTTAAACATTTTACACACTGCATATTTGTAAAATATCAAGTCCCACATTGTTCAATATAAGTATAGTATCCGCCGGTCGCTTAAGATATATTTTTGTATAGGTTGTTGAATTGCGCGGCAATATCAGTTTATTAAACATCGCAACCGCCTCAATTATGCGTTTAAATTAACGTATGCGCCTGCGCTTACGATATATTTTGCATCATAGCATGCCAGTCTTAGAAGCGCGTCTCGACAGAGTGGTTGAATGATTGTTTGTTGTTATACATTTTTCTTAATTAACTTGTCCAGAAATGTCTCGGGGATTGAAGTGTGTGAATTTGTGCTTTAAAAGTAAAGAAGCAGTTGAAATCCAGAAATTGCAATGCACGAAAGAACTTTACCGCTAACCTCGCCGTCGGTAGTTATACAAACAAACGCAGTTACTGCAAAATATGTTCCTGAAACAATTACATACACTATTCTAGAAAATGTTAACATTTTGTCTGAGGTAAGTAGATGGGTACTACTGTAGGTCCTTGTTTTAATCGACATAAAATGGTAAAAGTTATTATTACTATTTTATTCAAAATACAAAAAAACTGCTTTGTATTAATTAATGCAATTGACTTCATGTTAAATCTTTAGGAATCAAATTTTTATAATCGAAAAAAAAAAATAAACTTTGACCTTTTTTAGACAAACCCACAATACTTATTCCAACCTATGAGGACTGAAGTATCAAATAATGATGTCAGGTATTACGAATTTCAATCAAGAAAGTAGACGGAACTGCCCAACTTGATAATACTATGGAAGACTTCCCTATGATACAATCAAAAGATACACTACTTTCTAGCGAAGATAATAATGGTGTTTTTAAATGAAACTCAAGGTCTCTAGTTAATTCCACAATATAATTCTAAAAAATTGACAATTGTTTCGATAAATCAATATCATCGTCAGAATGACAGAAGTTACATTTCATTTTATGCCTACCTGATGTTTAGTAGTTATTTTTGGCTAGACCAAGAAGTAACCTAACTTGTGATTGGCTTAATATATGTTTATAGAAAAAAGAAGAAGATGTGATATTACAAATATTGAAGCTTAGATATTATTAGCCCTATGGTGATATCCTGGATATCATTTTTCCAATTAAGATCAGTATAACTGTGCAATGATATAGAAAACCAGGAAAACTATATATGTGTCTGCTGATCTTATAATATTATTATGAGTAACTCATTTAGTGCAACGGTAGGTAAGGAAAACGTAGATACAGCATAACTTTTTTTCAATTGTCATAATAATTATTTTTAAATTGTAGACGACTTGAACCTCACCTGTGTATCAGAGGTTGGCTTTCTACTAAGTGCAGAAGTTCTACAAAAAACACCCTGTGATAAAACGACCAGTGCTGCAATTATTTTTCCTCTCGATGATGACTGCATAATCAAGAGTTCTGATAACCAGCTTAAGGTAGTTTTTTCTGATACAAACTTTTTTTATTAATAATAAAATAATTTTTATTTTATTAATAATAATAATTATTACAATTAGCATTTTTTTCTTTTAGCAAACAGTGCAAACTCTTCCAAATTCGGAATGCGAAGAAGAAGTACCGGAACTTATGAATATAGATACAGAAGATTGTTAAGAGAAGAAAAAAATAGTTCAGGGGAAGAAAGCAAACGTCATGCAGAGAATGGTTTATCTAAATTTAAAACTAGAAAATCAAATAAGAGATTAGAAAACAAAATACAGAGGAATTCTTAGAAATAGTATGCTCCGAAACGTATTTAACGCAAGAAGAAATATTGGCCCAATTTTTGCAGCGTTATACCAAAAATTGGGCCAAGTCTTATAAATTTTCATTCTATTCTCCCCGTGCCTACGCTTTTGTACGGCCTACTTTCAATAAGTCACTGTCACATCCAAACACCATTTCCAAATGGTATACTTCCACTGATGAGAAACCAGGTTTCACAAAAGAAGCCCTAAAGATAAAACGCGCTGAGAGTAATAAAATACTATTGTGCAATCTTGATATGGATGAGATGGCAATCAGGAAACGAATAGAATGGGATGGCAGTCGATTCACAGGGTATGTAGATGTGTGAACGCAGATGGACTCGGATGAGCTACCTCCAGCAAGAGAGGCATTCGTTTTTTTTTCTTGTTTACCTTAATGGTAATTGGACATTGCCAGTGAGATATTTTTTAATTAACGGATTAACAGCAAACGAAAAGGCGAATTTATTGAATAACTGTTTGGAATTCATTCATGAATCTGGTATTCGCATAACCTCATTAACTTTTGATGGCGCTGCATCAAATGTCAGCATGGCAAAAGAGCGTGGTGCAGATTTCGGTGATGTCACAAAATTACAAACAAGTTTTAAGCATCCAATCACAAATGAAGCAATTTATATATTTTATAATTCATGCCACATGATAAAATTGTTCCGCAATTGCCTGGCATCGATGAAAATTTTAGAGAATGGCAGTGGTGAAATTGTAAGTTGGGACTATATTTCTAAGTTTGTTGAGAGACAAAACTTAGAGGGTTTACACGCAGCAACAAAAATATTAAGCTAAGACACCTTCAGTGGACTCGGGAAAAAATGAGAGTACGACTTGCGACTCAATCATCGAAGAATTCAAACATTGTAAGGCGACTGCCGAATTTATACTTAAATTAAAAAATATGTTTGACGTGTTCAATTCACGAACAAGATTAGTCAAATATATGTATAAAAATGCAACTGAAAGCCATTTTTTTCAATTTCTCGATGAAATAAAAAACTATATTTTGGGCATTAAACTCAAAAACATATCTGTTTCGAAATCGACCAGGAAAACTGGATTTATATTACCACTTATCGGCCGTCACAAGATCATTTAGGGCTGTTTTTTGGGGCAATTAGAAGTAAGGGAGGTTTCAATAATAATCCAACTGCCAGGCAATTTGAAGCTGCCTACAAAAAATTTCTTGTAAAATCAGAAATATCTTGTCCAAATTCAGGTAATGTCATTAATTTACAACAGATTTCTATTTTAACATGTGGGTCGGGCTCGCTTCTTACTAAAATAGAATGGGGAGAAAATTTGGACGATACAACTTTTTTTCTTAACATAGAAAAACAAATTAATGCAGATATCGAAAAATATAATTTTCATAACTCTTCAGCTTGGGATCTTACATTATATCGTGGAGTTATAAGCAAAAAGCACTAAGTCAACAATTTGGAAAAACGTCTTTTCATCGGTTACTCTATTACCTTTTGATCATTTATGTACTGCTAAATCGCACTAAGTCCGCAATCAACTAAAAATAGAGTTACAGCAACTGACGAAATGCACTAACATCACTTTGCTAGGTATTAGTACAAGCAAAACACATTAATTCCCTTAGTGCTTTTTGCTTGTTCTCTAATCTAACTTGTGTAACAAAAATATTGCACTAAGTCACTTAGTGCGTTTTGCTTGTAGTTATTCAGAATTGAAAATGTAAGTGCTTATTATAGTTGTTTAAAAGTTAGGTTTGACACGTTCGTTCCGTACCGTAATTGTGTTTTCCAATTTAAAAAAAGGTGAAATAAGCTAAAAATGAGTGGCCGGGGTGCTTTAATGTTGGCAATGTTGTCCAAGAATAAAGTGGAACAGCAAGAATCATCACGTAAGTAATAAATTATTTTGTTTGACTTTCTGTTTTGAGGTTAGTTTATGTAAAAAGCATACATTTAAAAAGGTTTTCATTTCCAGAAAAAGACATTCGACCGAAACATAAAGAAGGTAGTTGGGAAGCCATAGAAAAACAAGTACCACAAGTTCCTTTGAATAGTTTTTTAAAAACCCCATATGAACCTGTTGTATGTCAGACATCAAATGAACTTGAAAGTGACATTCATGGAGAAAACGTCAGTTATATAAGTGATTGTGATGATTCTGTCGTTGATAAAGACTATGAACCAAATCTGAGTGATGAATCTTATGACAGTTTGAATTCACGTACGGAAATGGATGATCAAGAAATTGAACAAGCAGAACCTAATGAAACTGAACGAGCAGGGTCTAGTAAAAAACCCAGATGGCGAAAAGCGAAACCTTGAAAAAACATAAGAATAGAAAGTTGAGAAATGAATGCCTTCCATATAAAAATTACAAAGGAGTTAAACAGGCTCCGAAACATCCAAAGCAGTAGATTGTACAAAGTGCAAATTTCAGTGTACTAACAATTTTTCTGAAGACGAACGAAAAATAGTTTGCCAGAAATATTGGATTTTGTCATCGTATCAAAGAAAAAAAGATGTTATACTATATAACGTTTCAAGTTCCGTTCCATTAACAAGACGTCCTCGAAAAGAAAATGCCAAAAGAAGACAAAATGCTAAACAGTATTATTTTAGCAAAGATTCGGAAAAAATACAAGTCTGTCATAATTTCTTTATGAAAACACTTTGAATATCAAATCGTGTAATCCTATCTGCTTTTAAAAACAAAGCTGAATTAGGGCATTTTCAAGGCACTGATAAAAGAGGAAAAAAACCTCCCAGTAACAAAACAAAAGAAGAGGTTGCTGCTCAAATAAGAGCACACATAGAGAATTTCCCGTCCGTGGAGAGTCATTACAAGCGAAAATGTACTCAAAGAAAATACTTGGACAGCACTTTATCTATAACAAAAATTTATGACTTATATAAAAAAGAGTGTGAAGAAAGAGGAGAGCCGGAAATGGTTAGCTTAATAACATATCGCAGGATCTTCTGCAGTGAATACAACCTTTCTTCCTTTCATCCAAAGAAGGACCAATGTCTTACTTGTGTAAAGTACCAGCAAGCTACTCCTGAAGCGAAAATTGGATTGGAAGGGGAATATAAAGAACATCTGAAGAGAAAAGACCAAACACAAGAAGCTAAAACAGCAGATAAAGAAAGAGCTACGAATGATAATTCATTCATGTCGGTTTCATTTGACTTTCAAAGTGTACTGCAAATTACGTCATCTGAAGTGTCTTTAACTTATTACATGCGAAAGCTAATTATGTACAATTTGACGGTGAATCAATCAGCACCACCTGACAGAGCATTTTGTTTCTGTTGTACAGAAGTCAATGGTGAAAAAGGAAGCTGTGAAATTGGAACTTGCTTGCTGAAGTACATTAACAAATTACCTCCCCACATAAAACATTCGTCACTATTTTCAGATACATGCGGAGGTCAAAATCGCAACTTCCAGATTTCCGCATTATTTCTCTATGTAGTACAAAATTCCCAACTTGAAGTTATCGAACAAAAATTTTTTGAAAGCGGTCATTCATTTATGGAGGTCGACAAGATGCATAGCGCTATAGAGCGTCAAAGGAAATTTGTATTAGTTTTTTGCGTAAACGATTGTATAAACATTTTTAAATTAGCACGCTCTGCAAGAGGAAAAAAACAAAAATAAACCACCTTATGAAACAGAAGAACTAAAATTTAATGACATGTTGGATTTGAAGGAACTATCGGCTAATTTAATAAAAAATAAATCTCTTGACGGAAACGGCGCAAAGGTAAACTGGCTTAAAGTTAATACTTCAAGTATGAAAAAGCAAAGCCAAATTATATCCAATACAGTTATGACTACAGTAGCGAGTATGTAGGTATCTTAGTTACCGCAAATCGACGTGGGAGATCAACCAATAATTTGACATTTAACGATGGTTTACCAAAACTGTACTCCGAAGAATTGAAAATAAGCAGGGCAAAAAAAGAAAATCTATTAACCGTGTGTAAAAAAATAGAGTAAATTGGGGGAATATGCCGCGCTGGGTAATACGCCGCAGTTTGATATTTCCGTTCCAAGTCAACATTTGGCAACAATGGTCGTTCATCCATATTTGTGTCAGACAGAAAACAAGCGTGAATCATTCGCAAATCGAAACCATTAGTTTTTTAGTGAGTGACGTCGATATAAAGGTAAGCACCGTGTAAAATAGTTTCTAATGTTAAGTTATATACAGTGGTGAAGGAAGTCTTAAGCAGATTTCGTCAATTTTAATAGAAGTGTGTCAAAGAATGATTCATAACCTTACTCTTTTTTGGCGGAACACTCTGTTAAACGTATGATAAATATGTGTTTTGATTTTATTTGTCATAAGATGCAATATGGGGTATTATGCGTCACATTTTTTCAACTGCGGCGTATTACCCCGAGCGTATTACTCTTACCCTTACCTGCTTTTTTTTGGTTTCAGATGCCTCGTACTTTTGTTCGGAAAAACGTTAGAGCTTTATGGTCAGAAGAAGATCTTGGCAATGCCATTGAAGATCTTAGACATGGTAGAGGATCTGTTCGCCAAATTAGCTGTACTTATAACGTTCCTGCCCGTACTTTGATGAGAAGAATGCGGTCTGGAAACCTCCGCAAAGAAAAATTGGGCCGCAAAAGTTGTCTAACTTCAGATCATGAAGCAAGTTTGGTAAAATACATCCAAACTATGGAAAAGCATGGATTTGCACTTACATCAGTTGATGTGAAAAAGATTGCATTTTCTTTTGCGGTTCAAAATAATATTTCAAATACCTTTAATGTCGAGAAAAAGCAAGCTGGGTATGACTGGTTTGTATCGTTTATGAAAAGACATCCTGAATTGTCAATTCGCCAAGCTCAAGGAATGTCTATAGCGCGAGCGCAAGGCATGTCTAAGAATGAATGCGAACGATATTTTGATCTGTTGCAGAAAACATTAACAGATAATGACTTAATGAACACCCCGAGAAAAATATTTAATATCGATGAATCAGGGCTACAACTTAACAATAACCCAGGAAAAGTTATTGCCACTAAAGGCACCAAAACCGTAAACTGCGTTACAAGTGGTGAGAAAGGTGAGACGGTGTCAGTTATAGCCTGTGTTAATGCAGAAGGTCATTTTCTTCCTCCCGTTTGTATCTTTAAAGGCAAGAAGAAAAAACAAGAGTTCGAAGATGGTTTGCCTCCTGGGGGTAAAGTTATAATGAATGAAAAATCGGCATATGTAACAACAGATGTTTTTAAAATATGGCTTCGAGAGCACTTTATTGCCAGAAAAGAGCCAGGTAAAGTATTGCTCATTTTAGATGGCCATTCGTCGCACTGTTCGGATGTAGAATTATTAGATTTAGCCGCAAGCAACGATGTCATCATGTTGTGTCTACCAAGCCATACGACACACTGGCTTCAGCCACTAGACAGATCGTTTTTCAAACCTTTAAAAACCTATTGGTCACAAGCCTGTAATAACTGGATACATAATCATCCTGGTCGGAAATTGAATAGGCTACAGTTTCCAGCACTCTTAAACAATGCATGGTGTAAAGCAGCTACGGTTCAAAACGGGGTTTCGGGTTTCAGAACCTGCGGAATCCATCCATTTAATGCAACCATAATTCCCGATCATGCTTTCATCCAGCATACTCCCGCGACAATTCCTAGGAACAATAATTTAGAACAAAATGCTGATGGTGTTATTCCTGATGATGCCGACAACAATGTTGAAGATAATCCTAATGATGAGGTCAATAATATTCATAACAACGAAGTATCATTTGAAGCGATCGTACCTATTCCAGCTATACCTGGTCCAAGTGGGTGTCAGAAGAGAAAGCAGCATGCTCAGTTACTTACATGCCCAGAAACAATTGCAGAGAAACGAAAGAAAAGAGAAATTAAAGACAAAAAGGAAGCAGCAAAGCTAAAACGTAAAAAAAATAAGATGGAAAAAGATGAGGCCGATAAAGAGAACAAAGGAAAAAAGAAGACATTCACTCAAAAGAAAAGACGTGATGCTAATCCTGATACTAGTTCATCAGAAAGCGAATTAGAAGTGCCTACAATGGAGAGCGGTGAATCAGAATTGGAATACGATGAATCAGAATATTGTGCACAATGCCGTGGATACTATTTTGATAAAAAAGGACCAAAATGTGATTGGTTGCAATGTGTGCAATGTAATCATTGGGTTCACGAGATATGTACTCCATCAAACATATATTGTGCAGATTGTGTTCCAGATCAGACATAAGATTAGACATAAGATTCAGTAATATATAATATGTAATGTTGTAAAAATAAAGTTTTTTTTTCAGTTTCATGAAATATTTTATTTCTTACGAGAATAGCATGTTGCCATATTACTCATCGTATGATGCCATATTACCCATGGTATGGGGTAAAATGGCAATAGAGTATCACTATGCATTTTTACTTCTAATCTTTCGCTGTGTGTGAATATGGCATCGAGCGACTCTGAACACATACATATATTGTGTAAGCTCTAACGTGCAGCCATCGTGTTTCAGCTAGGCGCGTTGGTTCTTAGAATGTGGGCATTTGAATTTTATGTTGCCATATTACCCCAATTTACTCTAGTTATTCCTGAAATTTTTCATCCATGGTTTGAATCCCTTCCAAGTGATTTGGCAGTTAGAGACGTTTTGCCTGAAGCCGATATTCTAGATTCTGATCCAGAGGAGCATGCTTAATTTATATTTTTTTATAATATGATTTTTGCTTTTTTTTGCCTGTTTGGTTAGTTTGATTATTTTCTAACATTTAGTAATAAAACCAAAATAATTGTAACTAAGTCCTAGATAATAAAATTCTTTACAACCAAAATGCACCAAGTCGTTGTTTTTAACATTTTTTTTTAATTTTTGGGGATTGCAATATTTTTTAAATAATGTAAAACTATGACATGGTATTCCTAAGATCTATCTCTTCTATTTGAAACAGTTTTTAACGCCTACAATATTTATACAAATTTTTGAAATTCATTCAAACTTTAAATTGCTCGTAACTCCTAAACTTGATTTTAGACTTAGTGCTTTTTGCATGTAACCCCACGATATGTGGAAGATATTGTAGGGTACATTTCTGGGTTCGTAGTCAGAAAACTTAAAACTTGTATGGTATGTCTAAAATGTTTAAATATATTAGAATCAGAAACTGTTCTTCGCTCACTGCAAGAAAAAAAACTTGGAAAATTGGTAAAAGCCTCTAATCTTCCAAAAATTACATGTAAATCAGCAGAAACACTATTAATATCAAAACATTGTTTTAAAATTAGAATACATTACGAAACATACAAAAAATTGGAATCATCTTCAGCTCCTAGGTCGAGAAGTATAAATACAAAAACAATACTATTTAGGAATGAGTGATTTTATTACATTAATTAAGTAATCAATATGTAGGAAACTAAATATAGGTAGTTCATGTGTTGATTTTTTTTAGATTTTGCTTCCGCGTAACGAAGGCATTTCGTTGTTAGTGAGTACTAAACATATATCTTTTTTTCTTAACCCCTATTCAACTGTATTCAACTTTGCCAAAAGTTACGAATAGGTCCCGATTATTTATTATTACCACTATACGAACGCCAAAAATATATACGTATACTCGTAATATAGTTGATTGTATTAATGTATTAAAATTATCTACAACAAATTATAACCAGTTTTCTATTAAACGACTTTATTTTTTTATTTAAAAAAATGTTGTCCCATATATTACAATTTCCTTAAAAAAAACTAAAAGTTCGTTAGGCGAAATATGATCAAACCCTATCGGAGATTTGTGCATGCTTGTGAGACTAGAGCTAAGCTATTACAACATTCAGGTGAGATTTATCGATCCGTATACCTAGAAACTAGTGTTGGAACAACCGATAATTTTAATAATCGAGTAGTCGCTACTCAAGCGATCGCTTAAGCGATTTATCACTCGAAATTCCAGGTAAGTAATGAATGAATATCAGGTAGATCGCTTGTCGCTCGATTCGATCGATACCGAAATAAAGCCGAAGGCAAGCGATCACCACCGATTGCTTGATTGCCCGGACCGGACGTTTACAATTGATTTTATTTATTTAGTATGTATTTAGCTGTAGGCGTGGGCGTTGATTGTAATTTATTATTATAATTGGACGAAATTCAGTGGCGTATCATGCGACCTGGTTAAAAAAAATATCTCCTGTTTGGAATTACTTTACATAAAATGCAGATAGCAATAAATTTGCCACATGTAACATATGTAAAAAAATACTCTATTTTTATGGCAGTACTACGAATTTAAAACATTTGATTCGCATTCATCCACTTATAAAAATTGATGATGATGATCCTCCGAGAGAAAATGATGATGAAAATATTGAAAATGGTGATGTTGCTGTTACATCTAATTTACCTGATACCAGTGATACCACCTCGATAGCGATACCTTCAGGAAGCAAAGAAGTAGATGCTGAAAAAAATTTTAAACGTCCTGCAAAACAACTAAAACTTTTTGGAACGAGAAGCGTACTATCACAACAACATTTAGCGATATTGGACGAAAAGTTGGTTAAATTAATAACTCAGGATTACCAACCATTGTCGCTAGTAGAAAATAAGGGCTTTCTCGAGTATACTCAAGCACTTCAACCGTTCTACAAGGTGCCTAACAGAAAAAAATTATCAGAAGAAATTTTGCCTAAAAAGTATGCAGAGGCGGTGCAAATATTAAAAGCTAATTTAAACCAAACAAAAAATATTGCGATAACAACGGACATGTGGACGTCAGATAGTAATAAAAGTTACATCACAGTGACTGTACATTTTGTAAATGATAATTACAATAAATTATGTGCCCGGGTTATTTCAACAAAAGATATGATTGTTGCCCATACCGGTGAAAATATTGCGTCAAGTTTAAATACAATATTTAATGAATGGGCAATAACAGATAAAATCGTGACAATTGTGTCAGACAACGACGCTAATATTAAAAAAGCCATAAGCGAGCATTTAAAAAAATACCACCATCCGTGTGCTGCCCACACATTAAATTTGTCCGTAACGGAAGTGTTGCGCTGCGATGAGACCTTAATTGAGCTTCTAAGAAAATGTAGGGCTCTTGTTGGACACTTTAAGCATAGTGTATTAGTAGCAAATAAACTAGAAGCAGTACAGGAACAGTTAAATTTGCCAATTTTAAAAGTAAAGCAGGATGTTCCAACGCGCTGGAATTCTTGCTACATTATGCTGGACCGGCTAAAACAGTTAAAGGACCCTTTAAGCATAACAGTCACGAATCTAACAACCAGAGTAGAATTTTTGGGACCAGAGGACTGGAATATTTTAAGGGACTGTTTGGATGTTTTGAAACCTGCCAATGATTTGACTAGCATTTTGTCTGGAGAATAATATCCAACAATGAGCCTTGTAATTCCACTAATCAGAGGTTTGCAGACTACTTTAATAAATATTCAATCTCAGACAACTGTTGGTGAAATTTTAAAAAATAAATTATTAGAAATAATTCAACGGCGTTTTGTAAACTTCGAAACGAATAAAATAACAGCAAGAGCAACATTTTGGACCCTAGGTTTAAAAAGTTAGCATTTGAAAACCAGGAAAACGCAAATATGGCTGAGAAATGGGTATTGGACGAAATGCATTTAATTATATCTCGGCAAAACAGACAGTTGGAAGTAGAAGAAGAAGTAGTTCGCAACGAGCCAGAAATGGAAATAATTGCCGACGTTATTTGGGCGTATTTTGACAAAAAGGCTGCCGACCAAAAGACCTATTCAACACCTTCAACCATAGCCACAATTATGATTAAGCAATATCCACAAATGCCACTGCTGGAACGAAAAAAGGACCCATTAGAATTTTGGGCAAAACATAAAAATGTGTTACCACCATAATACGAACTCGCCATTAAATATTTATGTATTCCTAGCACCTCAGTTCTCTCGGAAAGAGTTTTTCTAAAACAGGGCAACTAACAAATTTAAGAAGAAATCGGCTGTCTCCAAAAAACTTAGATTATTTTTATAAATTCATGTTTATAAGTTGTAGGTTATAGGTATCTACTTTATAGGTTTTCTAACAAAAGTTCCTGTTTAGAGTTAAAAATGTTTACTATTACTATTAGTTACCAACGAATATTTTGATACGTTTTGTTTGTTTTATTATATTAGTGTTTTAAATGAAACTCACGGTTTCTAGTTAATTCCACAATATAAAGAAAGTTATTGAAAATTATAAAAAATTGACAATTGTTTCGATAAATCAATATCAATATTATATTTTACTACCATTTTCTTTATGTTATTTTTAAGTTTTCTAGCGTTATAATATATATATATATATACATATATATAAAACCCAGAAATATTGGGGAATGCAGCAACAGGGAAAAGAGAATTCTTTATTGGTTTTTATCCAAGCTTTCGAAAACGTTCGTTTTCATCATCAGGGACGCTACAAATAGAGGAAAAAATGGGATTAAATTAAATGACAGCAAATATGTAAACAATTAGCTGTCATTTAATTCACCTTTCCGAAATACATTGAGAGTCACGTTTAAAGAGAACTCCTCTTCTTGCCGTAAGTTACGGCCTGAACCCTTCCCCGTTAGCGGTTCTATTGGTGTTGGTAGATAGAACCTGCGCGCCGCTGGTTATAAAAGATGACATAACAAACTGTGAATCAATAAATAAACTTTTGAATAGTGATCTGGAAAAGAACAAAAGACTGTTTGTTTAAAAAAGTCGAAAATCGAGGGGACGCTTAAGGAGAACGGTAGCGAGTGTTAAGAAGCGAGGAGTGTGTGGGATAGTGTTCCTAAAAATTTAAAGATATTCCCGGTATAAGACATTTAAACTCCTAATGTACTATTAAATACAATATTAGAAATACTTACAGTTAATTGTAACAAGTTTTCCGACAAGAATCTGTGAAATTTTCAACAAATTTGGTTTTTTGGAGATTCAGTGTAGTGTTCCTGGGATCCAGAGACTTTCTTCCAAATTCAAGATCAACAGGTCAGTGTATTTAAATCATTTATTGGCCAATAAATAGTGTAGAAACTCAAAATCCCAATTAAATACTTAATTTCATAAATTGACAAACTTTTGCAAATATGATCGATCTAAAAAAGAAAGAAACAGACTTTATATAGTGTATTCATTGCATCAATCGTTAAATTTAATAAAAGGCCGAACTTTATCTAAATTAAAATATGTACTTACGCTAATCACGCCATCTTGTAATCACATAAATATGGTGATTGAAATTTTATAGTGAAATAACTATGTCCATCTGTATATAATTTCTATTTCTCTATCCATGTATATAACTCATTTCTTTCCACAGCAATTTGTATGATATATAACTATGATTTATAGATAAATTCTCTTATGTGTTTTAACCATTCAATTATTTTCATCCTTAACAAACTGTGTTGTATAATATAGATGCTTCTTACATATCATAATTGTTCGTTTCATGTTAAAGCGCATGACTAATTTTTTCACGCATGCGCATTTATGATATTATTAAAATCAATAAATAGGTACATATAACCATTGGCGTCGCATATTATTTTATCAAATAAATATTGCATTGATAATTAAATTGATTTCAAATAATGTGTTTTCTTTTTATTTCAACTATTACATCAGTATAAATTGCCAGGACTCAAAGGGAAAAAGGATTTCATGCTCCCGAATAATCTAATGAACATAAATTATTAAACAAATATTAAAAACAAACTGAGCTAGCCAAACTTAAAACAAACTTAAAACAAAAATTTATAAACATATACATTTAAATCTACTATAAAAGTAAGTATTATATCAATAATTAGTTCAATTGTCACCCAAAACGTGGGGCGTTGTAAAAATTTTGGTTATATTTGTAAAATTTAATACTTAATTAAAATGGCAAAACGAATGATGTTGAGAGATGGAAGGCAAGTAGGAGCAGACAGTGGTTCGGAAGAGGAAAGGGAAGAAAGAAGTCATGGTATGGGAGATTACCAAGCGGTATATCTGGAACAGGGACAACAAGCGGAAGGCGATGCACATGAAGAAGGTATGACAGGAGATGGGGAAACTGTAGAACAACAAGAGAGAAGGGAACCACAAGGAGGAACTAATGCCAACGAACAATGGATGCAGCAAATATTGATGAGTATCAATGAAAACATAAAGACAATGAGGGGAGATATGAACAATATGAGGGGAGATATGAACAAAATGGAGGAGAATATTAGGGAAGATTTGAATGGAAACATGAATAGATTGGAAAAGAAGATAGAAGAGGTGAAAAATGAAAGTATCCAAGAATTCAGAAAACTTAGGGAAGAAAATGAAGAATGTAGGCAGCAGATAAATAAGGTGAAAGAAGATATGGTGGAGCAAAACAAACATATACGGATTGAAATTCAAGAAAACGGTATGAAATTTAGAGAGCAGATAGAAAATCAAGTAGTATAAAAAATTCAAGAAATAGAAAAAGGTATAGAAGAAAAATTACCGGGAACGATCCAAGCGGAAGTTATAAAACAAACAGAAGATATAACGAAAGAAATGGAGTATATGAAATTCAGGGAACAAACAATCGAAGAAATTATGCAAAATTATCAGCAAAACGCGGGACATAAATTTAAGGAATTAGATGTAAAGTTTCAAAAACAAACAGGAACATGTGAGGAGAGGAACGAGCACATTGGACAAATATTTCATAAAGAACTGGAAGAAATGAACAGAAAATTACAGGAAGGCATGGAAGAAATTGAATTTAACGTTAGGAGAAATGGAGGTGGAGTAATCTATACGGGAAACATGGATATCGGAGTAAAGTTTGATGGGAATATAAATACTATTCATCCGAAGGTGTTTATTAAAATAATTAAAAGCAAACTTAAAGAAATTAAGAAGGAAACTGGAGAAGTAGGATACATAAAATTACAAGGACAAGTAAGTAAACAGGTAAATCAACATTCTTACGAAAAAGTGAATAAAGAAATTATAAATTTAGATGGCAGAGTAACAAAACCGACAGGAATATATGAAAAAAGGAGTCAAATCTTAGGTAGACAAATTAACAAGGAAATACAAGAGATGAATCGAAGATTAACAGACACAGTGGAAGAAATAGAAGATAGTATAAGAAGAAATAAAGGAGGTATAGGATGTTCAGGAAATTTTTATAATAATGTAGTAACAGGAATAAAATGGGACAACATGATGACTATGATTCATACAAAAGCTTTCTCTAAAATAATAATAAGTGAAATGAATAATATGGAAGAATTGGAAACGCAAATTTTAATGGATTCATGGGAAGAAATTTATGAGATATGGGACAACAGAGTTAAAAAGAATATGGTAGAGAATATACAGACGCTTCAGAAATTTAACGAGCATCAAACAACAAGAGAAGAAAGCAACAAAAAGGTTAGAAAAAGAAAAGCAAATTAAATAATAGAACAAGAGAATAGGAATGAAATATGGAGACGAAAATGCAATTCAATGAAAAAGGGAAAGGATACAGAAAGGAAGTCGATATAAATAATGTACATAGAATTTAGAAACAATGAATAACACAATTATATATATGTCATGTATATAAATAATTTATAGATGATGTTATGTTACGAATAATATTTTAAAAAGGAAATGATAGTCATAAGGATAGATTTAAAATTTAATATTAGGTAGTGTACAAAGTTAAAGTAGATATTAGACAGAGTTTTGTTTTCCATTTGGCAGCTGGTGATCCAATTAAATTCATCACGTTTGTTTCTTCAGAACCTAAAAAAATAAATATAATATAATATAAAGAAAAATATATTAGGTAAAATTTATAATTAAAACATTTTAAAAATGTGAGTATGGCAAATCAATATATATAGCAAATAAAGGAAACAATTTATAAGAGATACTGGTTTTACATAGAATGAAACTATTAAAGAATATAGGATAGAGGGGATAAAATAAGAATAACTCAAGTATCAAATAGAAGTTCACATTTTTAAATAGGGAAATAAGATGTAAGTAATAAAGGATAGGAAAGGACAATAATGAATGATATTGATTAAAAATATAGGAGATAATGTTTAATGTCAATTAGAATCTTATAGATTACTTGAAAATACAGGAAGGAATAAGGAAGTTGATATTGATATATATATGAATTTAAGAAATAATTAATTATATTGAATAATGAATATTGAAAAGAAATATGATATGAGGAGTATATAGAAGTATTATGTAATTACAAAGAAATAAGTTGATATATAAGTGGATGTTAGGAAGAAATGATAATAAAGAAGTATTATATGAAGTAATATTAAAAATATAAATTGACATTGATCTTATTCAAGTATATTTTAAGGAAAGAATTAGGAGACAGTTATTGAAAGAAATAGATTTTGTAGTAGGAAAAATGTGAACAAATATTTGAGAAACAAAGTTAAAGAAAGTAAGATTATGCCATAAAATTGTTAAATTTTTTTTGAATAAAATAAAATCAATCATTTATAATAAGAAAATTGAAATTTAAATAAATATCCAGGGTATGGATATCATTTAAATTTAAATTTGAGGGGAATTGAACCAGATATCATAGATAATAATAGAATTAGTAATATAAAAATATGTTTGTTAGTATGAAATATATATGAAAATAACATAATTTAAGAAAACAAGTAAAAAGGAAACACTTTTCTTAATTTAAACAACATATCAAATAAAGATATATTAAATAACAGCCAATAACAATATAATAAATAAGGAATTACCTCAATGATAACATAAAATATAGATATTGCCTAACCAATGTAATGATGTAAATAAAGTTGCCTAAGACGAAGATTATTTTTCATAACATAACAGCTGTTCATCTGAAATGAAAACAAATATTACTATAGTTAATTCATTATAATCATTAATTTAAGAATAAGAACAAATATAAATATTGAATAGAATATAATCCAATAGATTTCATAGATAAACAAATAATGGCATATAGACAAATAACATAAGAGAATTTATATTTATAATTGATATGAATGTAACAAGAATATACTATCAATAATAATATTGAATGTTGTACTATGTAAGTGTATCTAAGTATAACCAATTTTAATGTATTTGTATGTATGAAATTGTTTTGATAAGTGATTGAAGTTTCAATTATCTGATTACAAAAGACAATATCTTATTGGTTATAAAAGATGACATAACAAACTGTGAATCAATAAATAAACTTTTGAATAGTGATCTGGAAAAGAACAAAAGACTGTTTGTTTAAAAAAGTCGAAAATCGAGGGGACGCTTAAGGAGAACGGTAGCGAGTGTTAAGAAGCGAGGAGTGTGTGGGATAGTGTTCCTAAAAATTTAAAGATATTCCCGGTATAAGACATTTAAACTCCTAATGTACTATTAAATACAATATTAGAAATACTTACAGTTAATTGTAACAAGTTTTCCGACAAGAATCTGTGAAATTTTCAACAAATTTGGTTTTTTGGAGATTCAGTGTAGTGTTCCTGGGATCCAGAGACTTTCTTCCAAATTCAAGATCAACAGGTCAGTGTATTTAAATCATTTATTGGCCAATAAATAGTGTAAAAACTCAAAATCCCAATTAAATACTTAATTTCATAAATTGACAAACTTTTGCAAATATGATCGATCTAAAAAAGAAAGAAACAGACTTTATATAGTGTATTCATTGCATCAATCGTTAAATTTAATAAAAGGCCGAACTTTATCTAAATTAAAATATGTACTTACGCTAATCACGCCATCTTGTAATCACATAAATATGGTGATTGAAATTTTATAGTGAAATAACTATGTCCATCTGTATATAATTTCTATTTCTCTATCCATGTATATAACTCATTTCTTTCCACAGCAATTTGTATGATATATAACTATGATTTATAGATAAATTCTCTTATGTGTTTTAACCATTCAATTATTTTCATCCTTAACAAACTGTGTTGTATAATATAGATGCTTCTTACATATCATAATTGTTCGTTTCATGTTAAAGCGCATGACTAATTTTTTCACGCATGCGCATTTATGATATTATTAAAATCAATAAATAGGTACATATAACCATTGGCGTCGCATATTATTTTATCAAATAAATATTGCATTGATAATTAAATTGATTTCAAATAATGTGTTTTCTTTTTATTTCAACTATTACATCAGTATAAATTGCCAGGACTCAAAGGGAAAAAGGATTTCATGCTCCCGAATAATCTAATGAACATAAATTATTAAACAAATATTAAAAACAAACTGAGCTAGCCAAACTTAAAACAAACTTAAAACAAAAATTTATAAACATATACATTTAAATCTACTATAAAAGTAAGTATTATATCAAATAATTAGTTCAATATATATATTTGCCGACTAATTATAACAATCTCAATTTACTTATCCTTGATAATGGAAATAAACGTTTCCGAAAGCTTGGAAGAAAAACAGTAACAAGAGTTTTCTTTAATTAACTTGCCGTTACCCCAATATTCGTGGTTTTATATATATATATATATATATATATATATATATATATATATATATATATATATATTGAGATAATAGTATCTTTTATTTATTTAATTGTTTATATTGTTTATATTATTTATATTAGGTTTATATTATTTATTATAATTTAAGTTGTTGAGCGCCAGATGAAATTAATGAAATAATAAATGAATGTCTGTTTAGTTTAAAAAGTAAAAGGCCAGCTAACTTCAGTCCTCAAGATGAAACTCTTAATTATTTGTAGGGAATTATCGTGAGTAAGGATACGTTTATATTTAAATTTAAACTTCAAAATATTTAAGATGTTATATAATTTATAAGGAAAAGAAATATTTACACTAACTGTTACTTATTATTTTCCAATAATTTTTAAATAGATCTAAATAGTACTCAATACGTTTCTGTATTACTAATAAATACCTTGGCCAATGGTTTTAACTATCTTACTGAATAATATTTAAAGGTTATGTGAAATTATATTGAAATTATCGAAAAGTTCCTTCTTTTTTTCTATATTAGTTATAAATCTATTCAGTAAAACTTGTTATAATATTCTTATCTAAAATTTGTTGAGTAACTTTTTATCTGGCCGTTGAATTTTATGTGAAATATATCAAAAAATTATCATTTGAATTGACACAAGTTCGATCAGATAAAAAGGTTATGTACTAAGTTTTGACAGTTCCTTTGTGAAAAATAGAAATGATATAAATTTATTTTTTATAAATTTACCTTACAGTTTGTAATTATGCACTGGATTTTTCTTCGATGTTTCTTAATTTAATTAGGTGTAGTAATGAACTGAACCAAAATTTAGTTCTATGTCCTTGCTGGATACCGAAGACTGCTTCTCCGTAGTTCCAGTAAGTAATGCTTTATTATATTTACTTGTGTTACTCTGAAGTAATACTTGATTGATTTTACTTATATTTGAGAATAATTTCTTCTACAGCTTTCTTATATTTCAACATGTATCTTCTTTCTTTAGTTTTCTTATTATAATCTTATTTGATTCTTCTGAATGTCTCTATTTTAATAATCTCTTTAGAAATCTCTCTCAATTTTCTTCCCTTCTTTCAAAAATCAATCAACAAACGCTTAGCAACCATCAACATTTTTGTATCTTCATCCTAGATGAAACTTTTAATTTTTTTCTTTTGACTAAATGACCTAGCACACTTCACTTGCACACTTCGAAGTTTCTTATCTAATAGTTTTACAATAGATTAAAATTAAAATCGTTATAACAAATTATTGGATTAATAATAAGTATAGAATTAGATAATTTGAGAATTAAAATTTTAGTTCAATATATATATATAATATAGTAAATTTTTTTTATTCATAATAAGCATACACTTTTCATAAACATGCTTTTATAAAAAGAACACCCTGTATGTCAAAATAGAAATTATATCAGTCAAAATAGAAGAATATCCTATGACAGTTCAGGGATTTGTTAATATTGTTGCGAATAAAATTTTTTTTATAGTTATGTACAATGATTTACGAATATAATAACAAAATTTAAATTTATTATTTATATTGTAACATAGTGTTTTTCATCATTTTTACTTATGTACAAAGTTTTATAAAAACCAACCAATAAAATGTCATATTGATTGATGACACCAATTTAGCAATCGAAATGAATTGTTTGAGTAGATCCTGTTTAAGATTTAAACCAATCAGAGAAGAAAAAAGCTCTGGTATCCAGGAAGTCAGATTTTGGTTGCTAAGAGGGAGGACCATTAATAAATTTTAAAAAAAAGAAAGTGTTGGTTGTTCAGAGCTGAATGGAAGAGATCTCCATATTGAAATTGGTGAGATTTTATGAATTATTGACAAAATCCTAAACAATATAATTTAAAACTAAAGATAAACATACCTTACGAATGTAAATTATCCATTTGTATATTTTGCTTGTTCACAACAAAACATATTTTGAATTAACTACATAAAAAAACTTTGTTCCTGGTTCCCGAATCTGTAACTACTTAATTACATCCTGCAGTTAACAATTATAATATCAACAGTGTTTCCTGTATCCTGTGTGCAGCAGTTTTTGATTAATAAATAAACCTTGTTGGAGTTTTAAGGTTTAAATCTCTTAACGACTATATTGCAGTCCTGAGCTGACTACATCAGTTTCAACTTCGAACATTATTTATTCTTTGCTGAAACAGTGAAGAAAATTATTGAACTGTGGTAAGACACTACTTCTTTGTAAATTAGATAGTATTCAAGTGTTTATTTAGATTTAAGGATTACTTACATGTTTGTTAATTGTTTATTAATTACTATTTTTAAATCAGCTTTATTTACTCATCCATAATTGGCTTCGAAATTACATAACTACTTCAGATTTTAAAATAAAATAACATAACCTAAATTTGCGTTACAAGTAATTGTTATCTTTGCACAGTCACAAATATTCTGGTATTTTCAAGCCAAATCAGGATATGTAAATTCACCCATTTTATGTCCTTTCATTATATTTTTTATATGTGAAAATTATTAAACTGTTCACTGATTCGAGTTCGACGCTTATTTAAATTGTCCTTAAAATATTCTGCGGAAAAACAAAGGCCTTACTCAGAACCCTGTCTGTTTACAAATTAATAATAAAAAGAATTATCATTTTCAATTAAGTATAACAGTCCATGCCATCTATTGAGCTATAGCCGAGGTAAGTACTAAAGCAAGATCCAGAGTAATATACGAGGTAAATCGAATTAGCATATAATAAAAACTTATTAAATATAATTATTAAATACAAAGAATAATAAAAATATTAATATAATTGGCAGGCCCAACGTGTTGGGTATATTTTAAGGACAATTAGAGGCACAGTAAGAGTTAGAAATACAATAATTTAAAATAAAAAGAACCACAAAACTAAAAATGGAATCTAAAAAGCTAAAGAATTTAAAAATAAGCGAATTAAGAAAACAGCTTGAAAAGAGAGAATTTTCTACGGTAGGTATAAAACTAACCTTACAGGACCGTCTTAGAGAAGCCTTGATACAGGAAAATCAAGACCCAGAAACCTATGAGTTTGAAATACAAACAAAAGCAGAGGAAAAAGCTACAGAAAAACAAGAAGAAGCAAAACAAAAAGAAAATAAACCAATAACTATGGAGGCAATAACACAATTATTGTTAACAATCAGTGCAGAACAAAAACAACAGAACACAGAACAATTTAATAAAATAGAACAACGGTTAATAAACATGAAGACGGAACAGAAGGGAGAATTTACTAAAATAGAAAATCAAAACAAAGATTTAGACAAGAAAATGGAACGGCAAAAGCAAGAATTTAAACAACAATTCACAAAAATAGACAACAAAATGGAGAAGATTGAAGAGAAATTGAAATTACAAGAAGAACAGTGGGAAGAAATGGAAAAGAAAGTGAATACACAAATTCAGGAACAAATCAACAAAATGGAACAGGCCAAAGAAGAAATTACTGAAACAGCTAAAAGAAGATGGGATGAATTCGCAAGAAGAGTCATAACAAATGAAAAGTATTTAGAAGAATTGGAAAAGAATATTGAATTGGGATTCAAAGAAAACATGAGCATAACAGAACAGAATCAATTTCAATTAAAAAGGGAACTAGAAAGAAAAAGAAAATCAACAAAGAATAAATTAAATTTTTGAGAAAAATATAAAAGATCAAAATTGGAACTATCAAGGAAACAACAATCAAGAAAAGAAACAATGGGAAGAAAAGTTAAAAGAACAAGAATTACAAATTAACATGGAAAAGAAAATACAGAAACAAATGGAGGAATTAAAACAGCCTCTCTTTCCAATAATTCTAATTGTATACCTGGTTTAAACCAATTATATTCCATTCTTGGTAATTCTAGTGGTAACACTAATAAATTCTCTGGCTCAATTAAACAATTACATCCTAAGGTATTTCTGAGAACTCTGAAAAACAGAGGTAAACATTTTAATAATTTTGACGATTCAAAGGAGTTTATTCGCAGCAACTTAACAGATCAGGCTCTGACTTGGTTTAACGGCTATGAAAATCACATAAACAGTTTTAATGAATTTGAAGCACTGTTTCTCCGAACATATTGGGGAGAAAGTAATCAATCTTTGTTTCGCGAAAGATTATGCTCTGGTAAGTTTGATCACAACAAAAACTCTAGTATGTATAATTATGCTTTAAGCCTATTTTCGCAAGCACAATTTTTAGAGCCACATATAGGAGAAGCAGAGCTTATCATTTTAATATCTAGGCATTTCAAACCTACAATAGCCGAAACTATAGCTATTCAAAATATAAAATCTTTTTAGCAACTAACCAACTACTTAAATCGTATTGAAAGAAATGTAATTAAAACAAATACACCAAACAGAGAAAATCAACAAAATTTCAATTCATTTAATTACCAAAACCAAAACAAAAATACAAATTACAATAACAATAAATATAATAACAACAATAGAAATAATAACAATAGCTACAATTCTAACTACAGGCAAAACAATTATAATAATAATAACATTAGACACTTCTCTAATTATCCTACTAACAATAATAGGTACAATAATAATCGTAATTATGATCCTAATTCTAATAATACCTACAATCACCGCATTAATCAACAAAATCAGAGATATTATAACTCTAATTCAAATCAAAACGAAAATGATCATAGAGAAAGAAGAAATTCTGATAAAAACATCAGAAGAAATCAAAACTTTCAAAATCATGAAAATACCAGAAGGGTAAATTATATGCAACGATCGAGGAGTCAAGAACGCGAGCAAAATCATGAAAATAATGAACAATTTGGAAGTTTAGAACGAACTAGATCTTCAGAGTCCATAAATCGTTCATGTGAGTCTCCACAAACCAATCAAAATTTTCAGTAAGTCTTGATGTACACGAAATAGGATATGTCTACTCTCATCCAAAATAATTTCTACTGGAGGACATATCAGACCTTAAAACAAATAATAAATTAATTTTAATAAAAGGTCAAATAAACAATAAAACAATTTTATCGGTAGTGGACACCGGGTCAGCTGCATCACTTATTCATAAGAGAATAGTGGAACAATTGCCAATTTTACAGAAAAATATTATTAGAATTCCTAAGGTAAATTTAGTAGGAATAAATTCAAAAAAATTAATGGATGTGAATAAAGTAGTAGTAGTACAGTTTAATATTTTAGATAGTAGCATTAGCATGCAGTTATTAATTGTTGATCATATAGAATTTGACGTATTAATAGGTTCAGATGAACTTGATAAAAATGAGGCAATTATCGATTATGAAAAAGAAGCGGTTAGTTTTAAAGGAATAGAAATACAATTTTATAAAGATGGGGAAGAAAAAGAAGTACAGAAAACAGAATAAGAATGTAGTATGGAGCTTACAAAAGAAACAGAAAATATAAAATTAAAGAATTATCAAGCTAAAAAATATGGTTATCGTGAGGAGAATTATGAAGATAATATTTCAGGGAATGTTATAGTACATTTTTTTTTATTCATAATAAGCATACACTTGTCATAAACACGCTTTTATAAAAAGAACACCCTGTATGTCAAAATAGAAATTATATCAGTCAAAATAGAAGAATATCCTATGACAATTCAGGGATTTGTTAATATTGTTGCGAATAAAAATTCTTTTATAGTTATGTACAATGATTTACGAATATAATAACAAGATTTAAATTTATTATTTATATTGTAACATAGTTATTTTCATCATTTTTACTTATGTACAAAGTTTGATAAAAACCAACCAATGAAATGTCATACTGATTGATGACCCCAATTTAGCAATCGAAATGAATTGTTTGAGTAGATCCTGTTTAAGATTTAAACCAATCAGAGAAGAAAAAAACTCTGGTATCCAGGAAGTCAGATTTTGGTTGCTAAGAGGGAGGACTATTAATAAATTTTGAAAAAGAAGAAAGTGTAGGTTGTTCAGAGCTGAATGGAAGAGATCTCCATATTGAAATTGGTGAGAGATTTTATGAATTATTGACAAAATCCTAAACAATATAATTTAAAACTAAAGATAAACATACCTTACGAATGTAAATTATCCATTTGTATATTTTGCTTGTTCACAACAAAACATATTTTGAATTAACTACATCAAAAAACTTTGTTCCTGGTTCCCGAATCTGTAACTACTTAATTACATCCTGCAGTTAACAATTATAATATCAACAGTGTTTCCTGTATCATGTGTGCACCATTTTTTGATTAATAAATAAACCTTGTTGGAGTTTTAAGGTTTAAATCTCTTAACGACTATATTGCAGTCCTGACCTGACTACATCAGTTTCAACCCCGAACATTATTTATTATTTGCTGAAACAGTGAAAAAAATTATTGAACTGTGGTAAGACACTACTTCTTTGTAATCTAGATAGTATTCAAGTATTTATTTAGATTTAAGGATTACTTACATGTTTGTTAATTGTTTATTCATTACTATTTTTAAATCAGCTTCATTTACTCATCCATAATTGGCTTCGAAATTACATAACTTCTTCAGATTTTAAAATAAAATAACATAACCTAAATTTGCGTTACAACAAGTAATTGTTATCTTTGCACAGTCACAAATATTCTGGTATTTTCAAGCCAAATCAGTATTCAAATTTATCATATGTAAATTCACCCATTTTATGTCCTTTCATTATATTTTTTATATGTGAAAATTATTAAACTGTTCACTAATTTGAGTTCGACGCTTATTTAAATTGTCCTTACAATTTTTTTTGATATTCTTGCATTTTTAATTTTTACGATCAAATACTTTGAACTACGCCTCTGACGCGATAGGCAAATAAGAAATAGGCCAAACCAAAACAAAAAAGAAACGCATACCGTGATAGCGCCTTTTCTTTTATGTGTCTTTAACAAAGACGTATGTCGTGTAAGAGTTCAGAGCATCAAACTCGAAGGTCGCCAAGCGACGACGGCCGAGCGGATATCGAGTGAAAGAACCGAACGCCGGAACGCCTAACTCCGCAGTGGTCAGTCAGTGCTAGCTGAGCGACGATTTTCGCTTGAATTTATAACTCGAGTAGTCGTTCAAATAACCGAGTGGAGTCGGTTATTTTAATAATCGAGTACTCCAGCGGTTTTTCACTCGAGCGATCCCATCACTACTAGGAACTATTGAAGTAGATTAAGACAATGTTATGCATGGAATTCTAAAATCCAGAGCTCAAAATGAGACTTGTACTTATGGTACGACGCCACTTTATCATTGGTTCAGCTTTTTCTGTACGTTATGTGGTAACGCAGCGATTGAGTTGAGGTGTATTGCTGCGTTATGCCAGTATATTGGATGGGCTCCATTCGTGTTTAGAAGACGTGACTATTCACAATTCCATTACGTTGATGGAATTAATAATTATGTGTCATTGATTACAGCAAAGAAGAAGCCTGTCATCAAACTTCAACATTTGACGCTAGGGGAAGCACACCTTATCCTAAACGCAAAATTAGTTTCAAGCAAATTTGGTGGTCATTTTGATAGAACTCACAGACAATATGAGGCTATGAGCGGCAAAACGGACCAACCCTCTAAAATTGTATTTTGGGTTGCTTACCTAGTTTAAATCGTGATATTTAAACGAATTTATTACAAAATGGGCTAAACCACCTTGTACTTCTGTTCACTAGATGGCGCCACATATGCACTTTTGGTATTTAGAATTACTGTAATATGTACGGGAGCAAAGTGGACCAAGCCAGGTTGGTCCAGTTTGCCATTGAAGAGTTTTTACTGTTTACTGAAAGCGTTGTAGTTCTAACCTATCCTATCTTCGTTGGTACTTTGTGTGTATTAAAATAAAGTAACAAACACTATAGTGTTTATAAGCAGCGATATGGATAACGTAAGTGGTAAGTACTATTTTCGTAAGATAATAACATTGCTTTAAGTTTAGTTCAAATTTAGAGGTTAGAAAAAAACAATAACATAAGAATAAAGTTCTTTTTTGTATCTTTAATGGAAAACAGCCATTTGATTAGGTAGAATTAAAAAAAAATGTTTTATTTTAATCGTTAGCAACACTTTACTAATGACCAACTCATTTTACTCGTTGGCAACATCTTTTCGTTAGCAACACAATCGTTTTTCTGTTTGTTTGTGTTGTTATCATGGAAGTTTTATGTGGTTTCTATGCTTTGTATATAACAGACAACTATGATAGTTATAACAAAAATTAAATTTTTAACATTTTTATTTCAATTTTCTACGTTTTCCATTAAGGATACAAAAAAATAGCATGTTTTACTCGTAAGAAAAGTGGGTTTCTATCTCGTGAAAACTTAATTTACTTGCTGATCGCTCGTAAATGAATCTGTTTTCACTCGATAGTAAACCACCACTTTTCTTTACTTGTATAACAATCTACTATTATATTTTTTATTTTATTAAAAATTGTCATTACCGAGTTAAGGATATTTTTGTTCAAGATATACTTCTTTCTTTCAGACGTTTTGTCGGATCTAGAACCATATCAAGATTCAGGATCTGAATATGTGCCTTCCGATGAAGACGACCCAAGAATGGCTGTTGAAACAAACAGTGCTATTGATGATGGTGGAAAAGACGATACAGGAAAACAACAGTTCAAACCGAAGAAGCGTATTCGCAATATGGAGAATTGGAAACGAAATTTAAATAAGAAGAAACGATGTGCTGGAGAGCAGTATACAACGCAATTAGGAAAAGTTGTTCCTGCAAAAGTATTCAAACATTTTGAATGTATGTGTCCAAATAAGTGTCATCTCAGAATTCCAGCAGCACGTCAAGCAGAGTTGCATAAAAATTATTATTCTTTAGAAAGCCGTGACTTGCAGACTTCTTATTTATTTGGTTTAATTAAAGTAGTGAATAAATTACGCACTTATACACAAAATCAGGTTTCTAAAAGAAACAACACTAGAATGTATTACTTACCTGATTCAAATGGAATTGAACAAAAAGTGTGCAAAATTTTTTTCCAATCTGTTTTTCAAGTTTCATCCGGTAGACTAGATAGATTGCTGAAACACAAATCAACTGGTTCTCCAGCACCATGTGACAAGCGTGGAAGACACCCACCATCCAATAAAACAAGTATCGAAAGAAAGAATGAAGTAAAGCAATTTATTGAGAGGTTTCCAAGCTATGAATCTCATTATTGTAGACCAATAAGCAGTAATCGAAAATATCTTTCACCAGATCTAAGTCTTGGTAAAATGTACGAGCTATACAAAAACGATTCAAATAATCCGGTTTCTTTCTATATTTTTCGAAATGTGTTCAACACGGAATTTAATTTGACTTTCCACTCTCCAGTCACAGACTCATGTAAAAAATGTGATCTTTATAATATGCAAATAAAGTCAACAGCTGATGAACTCCTAAAGCATCGTTTAGAAATTGAACGGGAGCTTCATCAAAGGAAGGCCGAAAGTGCTAGGGAAGGTCTAAAGAAAGACACTGAGCTTGCAAAACAAGGAGAAGTTGCTGTTATTTGCTTTGATTTGATGAAGACTTTGCCTACACCGGTTCTAACTACTGGCATTTGTTACTACAAAAGACAACTGTGGACGTACTGCTTTGGTGTTCATGATATGGCTACTAATGATTCATACATGTTTGTATGGGACGAATCAGTAGCTTCTAGAGGCCCACAGGAAATAGGGTCATGCCTTATGTATTACATAAAAAAATTTGTTACTTCAAAGCGAATCATCATGTATTCTGATCAATGCGGAGGACAAAACCGTAATATCAAACTATCGATTTTGTGCAACCACATGGTTGCCTCCCCGGATTTTGTAGTAGAACAAATTGATCATAAATTTTTAGTTAGTGGACATTCATATTTACCGTGTGATCAAGATTTCGGTATAATCGAAAAAGAAAAAAAATTTCATCCCAATATTTTTGTACCAAGTGACTGGTACGTAGTTATTAGAAACGCTAGAAAAAGGAATCCATTTAAAGTAATTGAAATGAAGAGCAATAATTTCATTTCTACAGTGGTGCTTGAAAACAACATCACAAACCGAAAAATTGCACAATCTAAAATGAAAGTTGAATGGCTAAAAATTCAGTGGCTGCAATTCCAAAAGCAAGCTCCTTATTCAATTAATTTCAAATATTCCAACCAGAATGACGTACCGTTTGAAACTGTTGATATAAGTAAAAGAAAATCAAGTGGAGGAGTAACAGAACTGCAAATGCTTTACCCAAACGGAAACGTAATAAACGATCTAAAAAAGAAAGATCTTCTCCTGCTAATAAAATTTATTCCTCCAGTCTTTCATGAATTTTATCAAAGTCTTCGATCTTCTGCACAGGGAAGAGGAGGGGATTTAGGTGTAGATTCCGATAATGAAGAAAATTAAGATGAATATTTTTTATCGAGTTTTGTACCGTTTGTTTACTTTTTAATATAGGAACAATTTTTGTATTGCATTGAGTTTTCTGTTCAAATAAATTGGTTTTTTGTCATATTAGTTTTATTACATTGTTAACCATCCCACAAAATACAACAATTGCAAAATGGACTAACCCACAACAAAAAACAAAAAAAAAACAATTTTTTAAATTTTTTTCTACTTCTATTAAATCTACGAAATTTTATTCTATTTAGACCAAGTTGCAATTTGTGAAAAGCAAAAAATAAACGGTATAGGCGATTTTCAATTTACAGTACATCTTTCATTCTAATTTTCGGCGTTCACTCGTAAATGGCTTGGTCCATTTTGCCACTCATAGCCTCATATAACATTCCTGCCCAAGAGAGTGACGGAGCAGTACCGATGTCAATTATATAATTTCAATGATCTAAAGCATTCACTCATATTTAGAGGATTAGTTCCTGCAATTTCTTTTGAAGTAGTTCAAAAATGGTTTTCGCTTGTTTGGTGAGTTTTATTATTTATATCATATATATTTAAAGTGAAAAATGATGAATTTAACGAACAAAGTTGATGAAACGTTGGCTGTCCTCAAACAACATTATTTTAAACCGCTAGCTAATGCAATAATTAAACTAATGGACAGTCATGTTAGAAAATGTGTTTTGACAGTTTGGTTCCGAGGACGAGTTGTGACCAAAAAGAGTTAAAGGGAAGATATTGTTAGGCGAAATATGATCGAACCTTATCGGAGATTTGTGCATGCTTGTGAGATTAGAGCTAAGCTATTACAAAATTCAGTTAACATTTATCGATCCGTATATCTAGAAACTATTAAAGTAGATGAAGACAATGTTATGCATGGAATTCTAAAATCCAGAGCTCAAAATGAGACTTGTACTTATGGTACGATGCCACATTATCATTGGTTCAGCTTTTTCTGTACGTTATGTGGTAACGCATCGATTGAGTTGAGGTATGTTGCTTCGTTATGCCAGTATACTGGATGAACTCCATTCGTGTTTAGAAGACGTGACTATCCGCCATTCCAATACATTAATATGTTTTATAATAATTCTCTGTCATTGATTACAGCAAAGAAGAAGCCTGTCATCAAACTTCAACATTTGGCGGTAGGGGAAGCACACCTTATCCTAAACGCAAAATTAGTTTCAAGCAAATTTGGTGAAGTCATTGTGATAGAATTCACAGACAATATAACATTCCTGCCCAAGAGAGTAACGGAACAGTAGCGATGTCAATTAGATAATTTCAATGATCAAAAGCATTCACTCATATTTAGAGGATTAGTTCCTGCAATTTCTTTTGAAGTAGTTCAAAATTAGTTTTCGATTGTTTGGCGAGTTTTATTCATTATATCATATATATTTAAAGTGAAAAATGGTGAATCTAATGAACAAAGTTGATGAAACGTTGGCTCTCCTGAAACAACATTATTTTAAACTGCTAGCTAATGCAATAATTAAACTAATGGACAGTTATGTTAGAAAATGTGTTTTGAAAGTTTGGTTCCGAGGACGAGTTGTGGCCAAAAAGAGTTATAGGGAAGATATTGTTAGGCGAAATATGATCGAACCTTATCGTAGATTTGTGCATGCTTGTGAGATTAGAGCTAACCTATTACAAACTTCAGGTAACATTTATCGATCCGTATATCTAGAAACTATTAAAGTACATGAAGACAATGTTATGCATGGAATTCTAAAATCCAGAGGTCAAAATGAGGCTTGCACTTATCGTACGATGCCACTTTGCCATTGGTTCAGCTTTTTCCGAACGTTATGTGGTAACGCATCGATTGAGTTGAGGTGTATTGCTGCGTTATGACAGTATACCGGATGGGCTCCATTCGTGTTTAGAAGACGTGACTATCCGCCATTCCAACACATTAATATATTTTATAACAATTCTGTCATTGATTACAGCAAAGAAGAAGCCTGTCATCAAATTTCAACATTTGGCGCTAGAGGAAGCACACCTTATCCTAAACGCAAAATTATTTTCAAGCAAATTTGGTGGTCATTTTGATAGAACTCACAGACAATATAACATTCCTACCAAAGAGAGTGACGGAACAGTACCGATGTCAATTAGATAATTTCAATGATCAAAAGCATTCACTCATATTTAGAGGATTAGTTCCTGCAATTTCTTTTGAAGTAGTTCAAAATTGGTTTTCGCTTGTTTGGTGAGTTTTATTTATTATATCATATATATTTAAAGTGAAAAATGGTGAATCTAATGAAGAAAAATGATGAAACGTTGGCTGTCCTGAAACAACATTATTTTAAACCACTAGCTAATTCAATAATTAAACTAATAGACCGTTATGTTAGAAAATGTTTTGACAGTTTGCATCCGAGGACGAGTCGTGACCAAAAAGAGTTATTGGGAAGATATCGTTAGGCAAAATATGATCAAACCTTATCGGAGATTTGTGCTTGCTTGTGAGACGAGAGCTAAGCTATTACAACATTCAGGTAAGATTAATCCATCCGTATACCTAGAACTTATTGAAGTAGATGAAGACAATGTTATGCACGGAATTCTAAAATCCAGAGGTCAAAATGAGACTTGCACTTATGGTACGATGCCACTTTACCATTGGTTCAGCTTTTTCCGAACGTTATGTGGTAACGCATCGATTGAGTTGAGGTGTATTGCTGCGTTATGCCAGTATACTGGATGGGCTCCATTCGTGTTTAGAAGACGTGACTATCCGCCATTCCAAAACATTTATAATAATTCTCTGTCATTGATTACAGCAAAGAAGCAGCCTGTCATCAAACTTCAACATTTGACGCTAGGGGAATCACACCTTATCCTAAACGCAAAATTAGTTTCAAGCAAATTTGGTGGTCATTTTGATAGAATTCACAGACAATATAACATTCCTACCAAAGAGAGTGACGGAACAGTACCGATGTCAATTAGATAATTTCAGTGATCAAAAGCATTCACTCATATTTAAAGGATTAGTTCCTGCAATTTTTTTTGAAGTAGTTCAAAATAAGTTTTCGCTTGTTTGGCGAGTTTTATTCATTATATCATATATATTTAAAGTGAAAAATGGTGAATCTAATGAACAAAGTTGATGAAACTTTGGCTGTCCTGAAACAACATCATTTTAAACCACTAGCTAATTCAATAATGAAACTAATAGACCGTCATGTTAGAAAATGTGTTTTGACAGTTTGCATCCGAGGAGGAGTTGTGACCAAAAAGAGTTATTGAGAAGATATCGTTAGGCGAAATATGATCAAACCTTATCGGAGATTTGTGCTTGCTTGTGAGACGAGAGCTAAGCTATTACAACATTCAGGTAAGATTAATCCATCCGTATACCTAGAACTTATTGAAGTAGATGAAGACAATGTTATGCACGGAATTATGAAATCCAGAGCTCAAAATGAAACTTGTACTTATGGTACGAAGCCACTTTATCATTGATTCAGCTTTTTCTGTACGTTATGTGGTAACGCATCGATTGAGTTGAGGTGTCTTGCTGCGTTATGCCAGAATACTGGATGGGCACCATTCGTGTTTAGAAGACGTGACTATCCGCCATTCCAAAACAATAATATATTTTATAATAATTCTCTGTCATTGATTACAGCAAAGAAGAAGCCTGTCATTAAACTTCAACATTTGACGCTAGGGGAAAGCACACCTTATCCCAAACGCAAAATTAGTTTCAAGCAAATTTGGTGGTCATTTTGATAGAACTCACAGACAATATAACATTCCTAACCAAGAGGGTGACGGAACAGTACCGATGTCAATTAGATAATTTCAATGATCAAAAGCATTCACTCATATTTAGAGGATTAGTTCCTGCAATTTCTTTTGAAGTAGTTCAAAATTGGTTTTCGCTTGTTTGGTGAGTTTTATTCATTATATCATATATATTTAAAGTGAAAAATGGTGAATCTAATGAACAAAGTTGATGAAACTTTGGCTGTCCCGAAACAACATTATTTTAAACCGCTAGCTAATGCAATAATTAAACTAATAGACATTCATGTTAGAAAATGTGTTTTGATAGTTTGGTTCCGAGGACGAGTTGTGACCAAAAAGAGTTATAGGGAAGATATTGTTAGGCGAAATATGATCGAACCTTATCGGAGATTTGTGCATGCTTGTGAGACGAGAGCTAAGCTATTACAACATTCAGGTAAGATTAATCCATCCGTATACCTAGAACTTATTGGAGTAGATGAAGACAATGTTATGCATGGAATTCTAAAATCCATGCATAACATTTGACGCTAGGGGAAGCACACCTTATCCTATACGCAAAATTAGTTTCAAGCAAATTTGGTGGTCATTTTGATAGAACTCACAGACAATATAACATTCCTAACCAAGAGGGTGACGGAACAGTACCGATGTCAATTAGATAATTTCAATGATCAAAAGCATTCACTCATATTTAGAGGATTAGTTCCTGCAATTTCTTTTGAAGTAGTTCAAAAATGGTTTTCGCTTGATTGGTGAGTTCTATTTATTATATCATATATATTTAAAGTGAAAAATGATGAATTTAACGAACAAAGTTCATGAAACGTTGGCTGTCCCGAAACAACATTATTTTAAACCGCTAGCTAATGCAATAATTAAACTAATAGACATTCATGTTAGAAAATGTGTTTTGACAGTTTGGTTCCGAGGACGAGTTGTGACCAAAAAGAGTTATAGGGACGATATTGTTAGGCGAAATATGATCGAACCTTATCGGAGATTTGTGCATGCTTGTGAGACGAGAGCTAAGCTATTACAACATTCAGGTAAGATTAATCCATCCGTATACCTAGAACTTATTGGAGTAGATGAAGACAATGTTATGCACGGAATTATAAAATCCAGAGCTCAAAATGAAACTTGTACTTATGGTACGATGCCACTTTATCATTGATTCAGCTTTTTCTGTACGTTATGTGGTAACGCATCGATTGAGTTGAGGTGTATTGCTGCGTTATGCCAGAATACTGGATGGGCTCCATTCGTGTTTAGAAGACGTGACTATCCGCCATTCCAAAACAATAATATATTTTATAATAATTCTCTGTCATTGATTACAGCAAAGAAGAAGCCTGTCATCAAACTTCAACATTTGACGCTAGGGGAAAGCACACCTTATCCCAAACGCAAAATTAGTTTCAAGCAAATTTGGTGGTCATTTTGATAGAACTCACAGACAATATAACATTCCTAACCAAGAGGGTGACGGAACAGTACCGATGTCAATTAGATAATTTCAATGATCAAAAGCATTCACTCATATTTAGAGGATTAGTTCCTGCAATTTCTTTTGAAGTAGTTCAAAATTGGTTTTCGCTTGTTTGGTGAGTTTTATTCATTATATCATATATATTTAAAGTGAAAAATGGTGAATCTAATGAACAAAGTTGATGAAACTTTGGCTGTCCCGAAACAACATTATTTTAAACCGCTAGCTAATGCAATAATTAAACTAATAGACATTCATGTTAGAAAATGTGTTTTGACAGTTTGGTTCCGAGGACGAGTTGTGACCAAAAAGAGTTATAGGGAAGATATTGTTAGGCGAAATATGATCGAACCTTATCGGAGATTTGTGCATGCTTGTGAGACGAGAGCTAAGCTATTACAACATTCAGGTAAGATTAATCCATCCGTATACCTAGAACTTATTGGAGTAGATGAAGACAATGTTATGCACGGAATTATAAAATCCAGAGCTCAAAATGAAACTTGTACTTATGGTACGATGCCACTTTATCATTGATTCAGCTTTTTCTGTACGTTATGTGGTAACGCATCGATTGAGTTGAGGTGTATTGCTGCGTTATGCCAGAATACTGGATGGGCTCCATTCGTGTTGAGAAGACGTGACTATCCGCCATTCCAAAACAATAATATATTTTATAATAATTCTCTGTCATTGATTACAGCAAAGAAGAAGCGTGTCATCAAACTTCAACATTTGACGCTAGGGGAAGCACACCTTATCCTAAACGCAAAATTAGTTTCAAGCAAATTTGGTGGTCATTTTGATAGAACTCACAGACAATATAACATTCCTAACCAAGAGGGTGACGGAACAGTACCGATGTCAATTAGATAATTTCAATGATCAAAAGCATTCACTCATATTTAGAGGATTAGTTCCTGCAATTTCTTTTGAAGTAGTTCAAAAATGGTTTTCGCTTGATTGGTGAGTTTTATTTATTATATCATATATATTTAAAGTGAAAAATGATGAATTTAACGAACAAAGTTGATGAAACGTTGGCTGTCCCGAAACAACATTATTTTAAACCGCTAGCTAATGCACTAATTAAACTAATAGACATTCATGTTAGAAAATGTGTTTTGACAGTTTGGTTCCGAGGACGAGTTGTGACCAAAAAGAGTTATAGGGACGATATAGTTAGGCGAAATATGATCGAACCTTATCGGAGATTTGTGCATGCTTGTGAGACGAGAGCTAAGCTATTACAACATTCAGGTAAGATTAATCCATCCGTATACCTAGAACTTATTGGAGTAGATGAAGACAATGTTATGCACGGAATTATAAAATCCAGAGCTCAAAATGAAACTTGTACTTATGGTACGATGCCACTTTATCATTGATTCAGCTTTTTCTGTACGTTATGTGGTAACGCATCGATTGAGTTGAGGTGTATTGCTGCGTTATGCCAGAATACTGGATGGGCTCCATTCGTGTTTAGAAGACGTGACTATCCGCCATTCCAAAACAATAATATATTTTATAATAATTCTCTGTCATTGATTACAGCAAAGAAGAAGCCTGTCATCAAACTTCAACATTTGACGCTAGGGGAAGCACACCTTATCCTAAACGCAAAATTAGTTTCAAGCAAATTTGGTGGTCATTTTGATAGAACTCACAAACAATATAACATTCCTAACCAAGAGGGTGACGGATCAGTACCGATGTCAATTAGATAATTTCAATGATCAAAAGCATTCACTCATATTTAGAGAATTAGTTCCTGCAATTTCTTTTGAAGTAGTTCAAAAATGGTTTTCGCTTGATTGGTGAGTTTTATTTATTATATCATATATATTTAAAGTGAAAAATGATGAATTTAACGAACAAAGTTGATGAAACGTTGGCTGTCCCGAAACAACATTATTTTAAACCGCTAGCTAATGCAATAATTAAACTAATAGACATTCATGTTAGAAAATGTGTTTTGACAGTTTGGTTCCGAGGACGAGTTGTGACCAAAACGAGTTATAGGGAGGATATTGTTAGGCGAAATATGATCGAACCTTATCGGAGATTTGTGCATGCTTGTGAGACGAGAGCTAAGCTATTACAACATTCAGGTAAGATTAATCCATCCGTATACCTAGAACTTATTGGAGTAGATGAAGACAATGTTATGCACGGAATTATAAAATCCAGAGCTCAAAATGAAACTTGTACTTATGGTACGATGCCACTTTATCATTGATTCAGCTTTTTCTGTACGTTATGTGGTAACGCATCGATTGAGTTGAGGTGTATTGCTGCGTTATGCCAGAATACTGGATGGGCTCCATTCGTGTTTAGAAGACGTGACTATCCGCCATTCCAAAACAATAATATATTTTATAATAATTCTCTGTCATTGATTACAGCAAAGAAGAAGCCTGTCATCAAACTTCAACATTTGACGCTAGGGGAAAGCACACCTTATCCCAAACGCAAAATTAGTTTCAAGCAAATTTGGTGGTCATTTTGATAGAACTCACAGACAATATAACATTCCTAACCAAGAGGGTGACGGAACAGTACCGATGTCAATTAGATAATTTCAATGATCAAAAGCATTCACTCATATTTAGAGGATTAGTTCCTGCAATTTCTTTTGAAGTAGTTCAAAATTGGTTTTCGCTTGTTTGGTGAGTTTTATTCATTATATCATATATATTTAAAGTGAAAAATGGTGAATCTAATGAACAAAGTTGATGAAACTTTGGCTGTCCCGAAACAACATTATTTTAAACCGCTAGCTAATGCAATAATTAAACTAATAGACATTCATGTTAGAAAATGTGTTTTGACAGTTTGGTTCCGAGGACGAGTTGTGACCAAAAAGAGTTATAGGGAAGATATTGTTAGGCGAAATATGATCGAACCTTATCGGAGATTTGTGCATGCTTGTGAGACGAGAGATAAGCTATTACAACATTCAGGTAAGATTAATCCATCCGTATACCTAGAACTTATTGGAGTAGATGAAGACAATGTTATGCACGGAATTATAAAATCCAGAGCTCAAAATGAAACTTGTACTTATGGTACGATGCCACTTTATCATTGATTCAGCTTTTTCTGTACGTTATGTGGTAACGCATCGATTGAGTTGAGGTGTATTGCTGCGTTATGCTAGAATACTGGATGGGCTCCATTCGTGTTGAGAAGACGTGACTATCCGCCATTCCAAAACAATAATATATTTTATAATAATTCTCTGTCATTGATTACAGCAAAGAAGAAGCCTGTCATCAAACTTCAACATTTGACGCTAGGGGAAGCACACCTTATCCTAAACGCAAAATTAGTTTCAAGCAAATTTGGTGGTCATTTTGATAGAACTCACAGACAATATAACATTCCTAACCAAGAGGGTGACGGAACAGTACCGATGTCAATTAGATAATTTCAATGATCAAAAGCATTCACTCATATTTAGAGGATTAGTTCCTGCAATTTCTTTTGAAGTAGTTCAAAATTGGTTTTCGCTTGTTTGGTGAGTTTTATTCATTATATCATATATATTTAAAGTGAAAAATGGTGAATCTAATGAACAAAGTTGATGAAACTTTGGCTGTCCCGAAACAACATTATTTTAAACCGCTAGCTAATGCAATAATTAAACTAATAGACATTCATGTTAGAAAATGTGTTTTGACAGTTTGGTTCCGAGGACGAGTTGTGACCAAAAAGAGTTATAGGGAAGATATTGTTAGGCGAAATATGATCGAACCTTATCGGAGATTTGTGCATGCTTGTGAGACGAGAGCTAAGCTATTACAACATTCAGGTAAGATTAATCCATCCGTATACCTAGAACTTATTGGAGTAGATGAAGACAATGTTATGCATGGAATTCTAAAATCCATGCATAACATTTGACGCTAGGGGAAGCACACCTTATCCTATACGCAAAATTAGTTTCAAGCAAATTTGGTGGTCATTTTGATAGAACTCACAGACAATATAACATTCCTAACCAAGAGGGTGACGGAACAGTACCGATGTCAATTAGATAATTTCAATGATCAAAAGCATTCACTCATATTTAGAGGATTAGTTCCTGCAATTTCTTTTGAAGTAGTTCAAAAATGGTTTTCGCTTGATTGGTGAGTTTTATTTATTATATCATATATATTTAAAGTGAAAAATGATGAATTTAACGAACAAAGTTGATGAAACGTTGGCTGTCCCGAAACAACATTATTTTAAACCGCTAGCTAATGCAATAATTAAACTAATAGACATTCATGTTAGAAAATGTGTTTTGACAGTTTGGTTCCGAGGACGAGTTGTGACCAAAACGAGTTATAGGGAGGATATAGTTAGGCGAAATATGATCGAACCTTATCGGAGATTTGTGCATGCTTGTGAGACGAGAGCTAAGCTATTACAACATTCAGGTAAGATTAATCCATCCGTATACCTAGAACTTATTGGAGTAGATGAAGACAATGTTATGCACGGAATTATAAAATCCAGAGCTCAAAATGAAACTTGTACTTATGGTACGATGCCACTTTATCATTGATTCAGCTTTTTCTGTACGTTATGTGGTAACGCATCGATTGAGTTGAGGTGTATTGCTGCGTTATGCCAGAATACTGGATGGGCTCCATTCGTGTTTAGAAGACGTGACTATCCGCCATTCCAAAACAATAATATATTTTATAATAATTCTCTGTCATTGATTACAGCAAAGAAGAAGCCTGTCATCAAACTTCAACATTTGACGCTAGGGGAAGCACACCTTATCCTAAACGCAAAATTAGTTTCAAGCAAATTTGGTGGTCATTTTGATAGAACTCACAAACAATATAACATTCCTAACCAAGAGGGTGACGGATCAGTACCGATGTCAATTAGATAATTTCAATGATCAAAAGCATTCACTCATATTTAGAGAATTAGTTCCTGCAATTTCTTTTGAAGTAGTTCAAAAATGGTTTTCGCTTGATTGGTGAGTTTTATTTATTATATCATATATATTTAAAGTGAAAAATGATGAATTTAACGAACAAAGTTGATGAAACGTTGGCTGTCCCGAAACAACATTATTTTAAACCGCTAGCTAATGCAATAATTAAACTAATAGACATTCATGTTAGAAAATGTGTTTTGACAGTTTGGTTCCGAGGACGAGTTGTGACCAAAACGAGTTATAGGGAGGATATTGTTAGGCGAAATATGATCGAACCTTATCGGAGATTTGTGCATGCTTGTGAGACGAGAGCTAAGCTATTACAACATTCAGGTAAGATTAATCCATCCGTATACCTAGAACTTATTGGAGTAGATGAAGACAATGTTATGCACGGAATTATAAAATCCAGAGCTCAAAATGAAACTTGTACTTATGGTACGATGCCACTTTATCATTGATTCAGCTTTTTCTGTACGTTATGTGGTAACGCATCGATTGAGTTGAGGTGTATTGCTGCGTTATGCCAGAATACTGGATGGGCTCCATTCGTGTTTAGAAGACGTGACTATCCGCCATTCCAAAACAATAATATATTTTATAATAATTCTCTGTCATTGATTACAGCAAAGAAGAAGCCTGTCATCAAACTTCAACATTTGACGCTAGGGGAAAGCACACCTTATCCCAAACGCAAAATTAGTTTCAAGCAAATTTGGTGGTCATTTTGATAGAACTCACAGACAATATAACATTCCTAACCAAGAGGGTGACGGAACAGTACCGATGTCAATTAGATAATTTCAATGATCAAAAGCATTCACTCATATTTAGAGGATTAGTTCCTGCAATTTCTTTTGAAGTAGTTCAAAATTGGTTTTCGCTTGTTTGGTGAGTTTTATTCATTATATCATATATATTTAAAGTGAAAAATGGTGAATCTAATGAACAAAGTTGATGAAACTTTGGCTGTCCCGAAACAACATTATTTTAAACCGCTAGCTAATGCAATAATTAAACTAATAGACATTCATGTTAGAAAATGTGTTTTGACAGTTTGGTTCCGAGGACGAGTTGTGACCAAAAAGAGTTATAGGGAAGATATTGTTAGGCGAAATATGATCGAACCTTATCGGAGATTTGTGCATGCTTGTGAGACGAGAGATAAGCTATTACAACATTCAGGTAAGATTAATCCATCCGTATACCTAGAACTTATTGGAGTAGATGAAGACAATGTTATGCACGGAATTATAAAATCCAGAGCTCAAAATGAAACTTGTACTTATGGTACGATGCCACTTTATCATTGATTCAGCTTTTTCTGTACGTTATGTGGTAACGCATCGATTGAGTTGAGGTGTATTGCTGCGTTATGCTAGAATACTGGATGGGCTCCATTCGTGTTGAGAAGACGTGACTATCCGCCATTCCAAAACAATAATATATTTTATAATAATTCTCTGTCATTGATTACAGCAAAGAAGAAGCCTGTCATCAAACTTCAACATTTGACGCTAGGGGAAGCACACCTTATCCTAAACGCAAAATTAGTTTCAAGCAAATTTGGTGGTCATTTTGATAGAACTCACAGACAATATAACATTCCTAACCAAGAGGGTGACGGAACAGTACCGATGTCAATTAGATAATTTCAATGATCAAAAGCATTCACTCATATTTAGAGGATTAGTTCCTGCAATTTCTTTTGAAGTAGTTCAAAATTGGTTTTCGCTTGTTTGGTGAGTTTTATTCATTATATCATATATATTTAAAGTGAAAAATGGTGAATCTAATGAACAAAGTTGATGAAACTTTGGCTGTCCCGAAACAACATTATTTTAAACCGCTAGCTAATGCAATAATTAAACTAATAGACATTCATGTTAGAAAATGTGTTTTGACAGTTTGGTTCCGAGGACGAGTTGTGACCAAAACGAGTTATAGGGAGGATATTGTTAGGCGAAATATGATCGAACCTTATCGGAGATTTGTGCATGCTTGTGAGACGAGAGCTAAGCTATTACAACATTCAGGTAAGATTAATCCATCCGTATACCTAGAACTTATTGGAGTAGATGAAGACAATGTTATGCATGGAATTCTAAAATCCATGCATAACATTTGACGCTAGGGGAAGCACACCTTATCCTATACGCAAAATTAGTTTCAAGCAAATTTGGTGGTCATTTTGATAGAACTCACAGACAATATAACATTCCTAACCAAGAGGGTGACGGAACAGTACCGATGTCAATTAGATAATTTCAATGATCAAAAGCATTCACTCATATTTAGAGGATTAGTTCCTGCAATTTCTTTTGAAGTAGTTCAAAAATGGTTTTCGCTTGATTGGTGAGTTTTATTTATTATATCATATATATTTAAAGTGAAAAATGATGAATTTAACGAACAAAGTTGATGAAACGTTGGCTGTCCCGAAACAACATTATTTTAAACCGCTAGCTAATGCAATAATTAAACTAATAGACATTCATGTTAGAAAATGTGTTTTGACAGTTTGGTTCCGAGGACGAGTTGTGACCAAAAAGAGTTATAGGGACGATATAGTTAGGCGAAATATGATCGAACCTTATCGGAGATTTGTGCATGCTTGTGAGACGAGAGCTAAGCTATTACAACATTCAGGTAAGATTAATCCATCCGTATACCTAGAACTTATTGGAGTAGATGAAGACAATGTTATGCACGGAATTATAAAATCCAGAGCTCAAAATGAAACTTGTACTTACGGTACGATGCCACTTTATCATTGATTCAGCTTTTTCTGTACGTTATGTGGTAACGCATCGATTGAGTTGAGGTGTATTGCTGCGTTATGCCAGAATACTGGATGGGCTCCATTCGTGTTTAGAAGACGTGACTATCCGCCATTCCAAAACAATAATATATTTTATAATAATTCTCTGTCATTGATTACAGCAAAGAAGAAGCCTGTCATCAAACTTCAACATTTGAGGCTAGGGGAAGCACACCTTATCCTAAACGCAAAATTAGTTTCAAGCAAATTTGGTGGTCATTTTGATAGAACTCACAAACAATATAACATTCCTAACCAAGAGGGTGACGGATCAGTACCGATGTCAATTAGATAATTTCAATGATCAAAAGCATTCACTCATATTTAGAGAATTAGTTCCTGCAATTTCTTTTGAAGTAGTTCAAAAATGGTTTTCGCTTGATTGGTGAGTTTTATTTATTATATCATATATATTTAAAGTGAAAAATGATGAATTTAACGAACAAAGTTGATGAAACGTTGGCTGTCCCGAAACAACATTATTTTAAACCGCTAGCTAATGCAATAATTAAACTAATAGACATTCATGTTAGAAAATGTGTTTTGACAGTTTGGTTCCGAGGACGAGTTGTGACCAAAACGAGTTATAGGGAGGATATTGTTAGGCGAAATATGATCGAACCTTATCGGAGATTTGTGCATGCTTGTGAGACGAGAGCTAAGCTATTACAACATTCAGGTAAGATTAATCCATCCGTATACCTAGAACTTATTGAAGTAGATGAAGACAATGTTATGCACGGAATTATAAAATCCAGAGCTCAAAATGAAACTTGTACTTATGGTACGATGCCACTTTATCATTGATTCAGCTTTTTCTGTACGTTATGTGGTAACGCATCGATTGAGTTGAGGTGTATTGCTGCGTTATGCCAGAATACTGGATGGGCTCCATTCGTGTTGAGAAGACGTGACTATCCGCCATTCCAAAACAATAATATATTTTATAATAATTCTCTGTCATTGATTACAGCAAAGAAGAAGCCTGTCATCAAACTTCAACATTTGACGCTAGGGGAAGCACACCTTATCCTAAACGCAAAATTAGTTTCAAGCAAATTTGGTGGTCATTTTGATAGAACTCACAGACAATATAACATTCCTAACCAAGAGGGTGACGGATCAGTACCGATGTCAATTAGATAATTTCAATGATCAAAAGCATTCACTCATATTTAGAGAATTAGTTCCTGCAATTTCTTTTGAAGTAGTTCAAAAATGGTTTTCGCTTGATTGGTGAGTTTTATTTATTATATTATATATATTTAAAGTGAAAAATGATGAATTTAACGAACAAAGTTGATGAAACGTTGGCTGTCCCGAAACAACATTATTTTAAACCGCTAGCTAATGCAATAATTAAACTAATAGACATTCATGTTAGAAAATGTGTTTTGACAGTTTGGTTCCGAGGACGAGTTGTGACCAAAAAGAGTTATAGGGAGGATATTGTTAGGCGAAATATGATCGAACCTTATCGGAGATTTGTGCATGCTTGTGAGACGAGAGCTAAGCTATTACAACATTCAGGTAAGATTAATCCATCCGTATACCTAGAACTTATTGAAGTAGATGAAGACAATGTTATGCACGGAATTATAAAATCCAGAGCTCAAAATGAAACTTGTACTTATGGTACGATGCCACTTTATCATTGATTCAGCTTTTTCTGTACGTTATGTGGTAACGCATCGATTGAGTTGAGGTGTATTGCTGCGTTATGCCAGAATACTGGATGGGCTCCATTCGTGTTTAGAAGACGTGACTATCCGCCATTCCAAAACAATAATATATTTTATAATAATTCTCTGTCATTGATTACAGCAAAGAAGAAGCCTGTCATCAAACTTCAACATTTGACGCTAGGGGAAAGCACACCTTATCCCAAACGCAAAATTAGTTTCAAGCAAATTTGGTGGTCATTTTGATAGAACTCACAGACAATATAACATTCCTAACCAAGAGGGTGACGGAACAGTACCGATGTCAATTAGATAATTTCAATGATCAAAAGCATTCACTCATATTTAGAGGATTAGTTCCTGCAATTTCTTTTGAAGTAGTTCAAAATTGGTTTTCGCTTGTTTGGTGAGTTTTATTCATTATATCATATATATTTAAAGTGAAAAATGGTGAATCTAATGAACAAAGTTGATGAAACTTTGGCTGTCCCGAAACAACATTATTTTAAACCGCTAGCTAATGCAATAATTAAACTAATAGACATTCATGTTAGAAAATGTGTTTTGACAGTTTGGTTCCGAGGACGAGTTGTGACCAAAAAGAGTTATAGGGAAGATATTGTTAGGCGAAATATGATCGAAAGTAGATAGAACAATAGCGGTTCTGGCTCACTACTTCAAAAATCTCCGCTTGGTGGCGCTGAGAGCGGCGGCGCGCGCGTTTTTAATTTTAGGCCGCCATTTTTAGTCCTGTTTTAAAAATCTGAAAAAAAACTTCAGTGAGATTCGATCGCACAACCTTCGCGTCTATAGCAAGACGTTCAACACATGCCGCCATAAGCTCTCACGCATATTATTAGCGAAGGAAGGTATTGCTACAATGTGAGCGCGGGCGGCGCGCTACCGGGGGGACTTAAAAGTAACTTATGTTGAAATATTACTAAGAATTTCGTACCGGGTGACTTGAAAGTAACATATAATATTTTATGCGTGACACGTAGCAGTTGAATCTTTGGGGGGGGGGGGGGGGTTTTTAAAAAATGTTGTTAATAATGTGCTTGAGGATTAGTTTCTTGAGGATAACAGAAGGGTGAAGATCATGTTAATAATTATATTAGCTGCAGCGCTATGTCCAGCACTTTGTGTTGTCGACCAGCAGTATGCTATGGATTATTTACAACGCTTCGGATACGCAAATGAAAATGATTTGACTAAACTTGAGGATTATTTGTTGAGTTTTCAAGAAAAATATAATATTCCTGCAACGGGAGAATTAGATGAAGATACAATACAACTTATGGATAGGCCAAGATGTTCTGTAAGTGAAGCAGCTTCCGACGATGATCATTCTTTTAGAGTTAGATCAAAATGGAACAAATTTGATTTGAAATGGTTCTTCCCTCAGGCAAATCAAGCATATCTTGATGTTCTCGAAAAGGCTTTTGAAGTGTGGAGTAACAGTTCAAAGTTCAAATTTGAATTAATACACAAAACAAGACCTTATGCTCCTGATATATCTATCACTGTTGTACATGGAAAACACTATTTTCGTGCAGATTGTCAAGGTAGAGATGAATGTCCCAGCGCATTTGATGGTCCTGGAAAGGTGTTGGCACATGGTTATTTCCCAAATGGCAACAGCTGTATAGAACTTCATATTGATGCCGATGAAAAGTGGGATTTAAGTTTAAATGGATCAAGTTCAGATGATAGGACTAGTCTACTCATGGTATTAATTCATGAAATTGGACATATCCTAGGTATATCCCATAGTGATAATAAACAAGCAATAATGTATCCATGGTATCAACGAAACGCGACCCCAAAATTGGATGAAGATGATAAAATGGCTCTTGAAGCTCTTTATGGACCAACCAATAAATATGCAAATAATCCTTTCAAACCTACGCCACCGACTACAGGTCATCATAGACCTCATCCACCAAATAAAAATTTATGCGACATAACGCCGGAGTATATGTTTACTGCGATGGCTGGTACATTTGAAAATTATCACTTATATATTATTTATAAAGATTTTCTATGGAAAATGGATTTGAATTCAAAACTTATTCCCTCAGAACCAGAAATGCTTGATGATTATCTACCCGAAGAAGTTGGCTCCATAATTCAGATTTTTCAAAGTTCTACCGGTAATTTAATAGCAGTCAATAAAGATGTTCGTAAATACTATATAGCAGATTTCCCAGGTTTGCGAATACTTGAGCAAGGTAATTTACTTATACCAAAAAATTCTCAAATAAACACAATGTTTCAAAGCAACCACGGAAAAATGTATGTATTTTATAATAACAATAATTATATTGAATATGATAAGAACTTAAAAAATGTCTTAAATAGAGGACAAATTAAAGATATTTTCCCTGGACTACCCACAGATGTTACAGGAACATTCCAGTACATTGACGGACACATGTACTTTTTCAAAAACACCACATACTACAAATATAATGAGTTTACCAAAAAACTTGTTGCAGCTGGACCCTTCAATTGGAACCTATTTGATATCCCATGTCCTAATGGAGACCTTTTAAATCATCTCAAGACTTTATTAACAAAAATAATTTCTCTTTATCAATAATATTTTTAAAATAAACTTTTGCAATTAACTAAATTGTTTTTCTGATATTCCGTAATCACAACAGGAAATGATAAATATGAAAATAAAATTAACTCACCACGGAAATTTTGTAAAATTGATATGACTCAATCCACAATCAGAAAATATCAACACCACAACAGGAAATGCGATATATCAAACGCCTGCAAAAATAATAGTTTATCACAATTTCACGAAAGTGATATGAAATCCTTGAAAAAAGGTATAAATACATTTTTTGGTATTACGACAACTACAGTTCCATATTGACGATCAACGAGTATAGTTCGAGTTTTAAAAAACAAAGTAAGTTTTATCTTTATATTTTTTATTTGCTCTTTACATTTAGTTTCCAAAAATATTTTGAAAAAGTTTTATTTGCTATAAATTTATTGGGGTAAACTCTTTGCATACTGGTACAACAATTACCCTGTTTATTTCAGATGAGTTTTATCAATGAACTAAACACCTTCTCTACTTCCACAGAGGTAGAGAACAAACCCATTAGGAAGCTGAAAGAAATTCCGGAGAACGTCCCCCAGAAAATTGTAAAAGTTAAAGTTGTTCAATCAAAATTTGGAGAAGCTATATTAGTAGAATTAGAAGATACTGTAACTTTTCTCCCCCAAAGGGTAGTGGGAAAATACAAGAAATATATCGCAGATATAAACAAGGGGAGCTATAGTTTGGTGTTTTTGGGGCTACAGAATATTTCTAGTGGATGCCATCCCAGGACACTATTTAAAATAGAAGAAAACAATTAAACGGTAAGATTTTTGATTTTTAAAATCTTGTTAATTATTTAGCGAGGTCCTGAGGTCCACTCACATTTAACCTAACCTAGCATGTGTGATTCTGTTTTAAAATCATTTTAAAAATTATTTTTTGTTTCAGCAACACATCACAAAATTAAAAAGCAACCGGCTGAGGTCAACTTAAAAAATTCATAAGTACACATCCGCAGTCACAATATAACCCATTGCACAAAATTTGGAAGCGATCTGCTGAGGACAACTTTAAAATTAAGGAAATTCACATCCGTAGTCGAAGACAACTTTGGAAAGCTGGTGAGTACATTTTTTATTCATATACTCAAGAATGTCGAACTTCAGTGTTACTCTACAGCAAATTGATGAAATTTTAAATTCTGTAAACAAAATTCAAACCTTTTCGAATAGAAACAAATGGATTTTACTGATTAATAAACACCTCAGAAAATGTAATCTTGCTTTAAAATCTTTCAAGTTTTCGACCGGAGTAAAACATAAAATTCATACAAAAATAGCACATTTGAAGCGCATGCGATGTTTACTAAAAGTGACGCATGTGGGTGAAGGACTTGAGAAATCTAGTAAAAGGGTTAAGTGGGAAAACATTAATGCTGCATTTGAAAGTAGATTAAAAACAGGAGTTATTATAAACTTGTCACATAAAGATATGAATGCATTCTTTACAGATGCTTTCAAAATTTTCAAAAACAAGATTTTATTAGTTCTCAAGAAAACACAAATTTCAAAAGTGAACACCACCTTTTGTGGGGATTTTATTAAGCAATCAAAAGACGTGGAGTTAGTAGACCGCAAATATTTCAGTACTCCCAATGTTGTATTAGACATTGGAGATGATTTACATGATTGGTTTAGAATAAATATTATTGATCCTATTTTGAACAGTTTATCAGAATTTGCTGAAAAAGAAAGCGGATGGGCATTATCTCGAATAATTTTTTTGGAAGTTGCAATAAACAAATATGAAATGGGGGTCGGCTCGTCTTTCGTTCCACTACCAGAACAAATTTCTCGAAAGAAGGCAATTGTAAACGTTTGTAATATGGACCGAGCTTGTTTTTACTGGGCAGTAAACAGTTTTTTGAATCCTGCTACTAATTCTAATCGTACTTCATCGTATCCGCATTACTCTGAAGTTCTAAATACAAAGGGCTTAGATATTGAAATGCCACTGCCCCAAATTACAAAATTTGAAAAATTAAATAATATATCAGTAAACGTATACTCTTTAGAACTAAATCAATCGAATAAATCTACATTTTATACAGTAGTTCCTACAAGATTAACTAAAAATAAACTTGAAAGACATGTTAATCTATTGCTGGTCCAATCCAAGTATTATCCTAAGTTAAATGATTATGATGCACCTCCTGTAGACGATACAAATGAAAACATTAAGTACCACTATTGTTGGATAAAAAATTTATCTAGATTAATTTCATCTCAACTTAATAAATATGAGGGTAAAAAATTCATTTGCGATAGGTGTTTGAACTATTTTCATAGTAAACAAATTTTGGATAAGCATGAAAGTGTTTGTAAAAATATGAATGAGTCAAAAATTTCTTTTCCCAATCATACTCATATTGAATTTAAAAATTTTATTTATAAACAGAAATGTCCCTTTGTTATTTATAGTGATTTAGAATCCATACTAAAGGCTTATACAGATCAACAAAAAACAGATAAAACTAAAAAATATCAACAACACGTAGCTTTTTCTGCAGGATATTATTTAAAATGCGCTTACGATGATCGGCTTTCATATTATAAATATCATCAGGGTGAAGACTGTATAGATTGGTTTACCAATCAGTTAACTGATGTAGCAAAATTTGTGGAGTCCAAAATTTTAGATATAATACCCCTTGGTGTTACACCCAACTTGGTGAATGCACTAAATTGCCACATTTGTGAGCATAAATTTACTGATAAAGATATAGTCGTTAGGGATCATGATCATTTCACTGGAAAATTTCGTGGATATGCTCATCAAGCATGCAATTTGAATTTTAAAAAAGTTTTTGTTGTTCCAGTGGTTTTTCATAACTTAAGCGGCTATGACTCACATTTTGTTATTAAGGAAATTGCAAAACGTGGTGAGGTTTCCATACTACCAATAAATAAGGAAAAATATATTAGTTTTACCCTACATGACTCTGAAACTAGCATCAAGTTTAGGTTCATAGACTCCTTTAGATTCATGGGGGCAAGTCTAGACGAACTGGTATCTACACTGAAGGAGGATGATTTTAAAAATTTAAAACATGAGTTTCATGATTTAGATAACCAAAAACTGAAACTTTTGATGAAAAAAGGGGTTTTTCCATACGATTACATCGATTGTATAGAAAAGCTCAACGATGTAGAATTACCGTCCATTGAAAATTTTTACAATAAACTTTATGATTCGAATATTTCCATGGAACAATATAACCATGCAAAAAATGTTTGGGAGTATTTTGATACTGCTAACCTGGGAGAGTATAGTCAGCTATATATGAAAACAGACATACTGTTATTAGCAGACGTTTTTGAGCAGTTACGAAGTAATTGTTTGCAAACGTATCAGCTAGACCTGCGTGGTACTATACTCTTCCTGGGTATACGTGGGATTCAATGTTAAAGTATACCCAAATAAAATTAGAATTACTTAAAGATATTGATATGATTATGTTTATTGAGAGGGGTATTCGGGGGGGTATATCTGTTTGCTCAAATAGATATTCCGAAGCCAACAATAAATACATGGAGGAGGAGTATGACCCTCAAAAACCCTCTAAGTACCTTTTGTACCTAGATGTGAACAACCTTTATGGGTGGGCAATGTCAGAATTCCTCCCTTATGCAGACTTCAAATGGGAAGATAACTTGAACATTGATATCAATCAAATTGCAGACGACTCTTCAGAGGGGTATATTCTTGAGGTAGACCTGGAGTACCCTAAGGAGCTACACGATCTACACCAAGATTTTCCTTTTTGTCCTGAACACAAAACGCCTCCCAATTCCAAATTAAAAAAACTCATGGCTACCCTACACAATAAACATAATTATATCTTACACTATCGAAATTTAAAACAAGCTTTAGCAAATGGTTTAATTCTAACAAAAATACATAGAATTTTAAAATTTAAGCAAGCTGCATGGCTAAAACCCTACATCGCTTTAAATACTAAACTAAGAACGGAAGCTACTACAGCTTTTGCCAAAAATTTGTATAAATTGATGAATAACGCGGTGTTTGGTAAAACCATGGAAAATATACGGAATCATAGGATTGTGAAATTATCAAGATCATATTTGGGACGTTATGGAGCTAAAAACTTGATTGCTAGTCCTTGGTTTCATTCTAGAACAATTTTTGAAGAAAATTTAGTTGCAATAGAATTAAAAAAGAGTAATCTTGTTTTCAATAAGCCCCTGTACATTGGGATGGCAATTTTAGACATTTCAAAAACTTGTATGTATGACTTTCATTATTCATATATCATCCCTAAATTGGGAAAAAAAAAATGTAAATTAATGTATACAGATACAGATAGTTTCACGTATGAACTTCATTGTAATGACGTATACGAAGAAGTGATAAAGGATGATATTCACATGTTTGATACCAGTGATTATGCAGAGGGTAATTACTTTAACATTCCGTTAGCAAACAAAAAGGTGTTAGGTTTGATGAAAGACGAATGTAATGGTTCTATTATGACACATTTCATAGGACTACGTTCAAAAATGTATGCTTTTAAAGTAAGAGGTGGAAAAACAGTGAAAAAATCTAAGGGGGTAAAGAAAAATATTGTAAGAAATAAAATTACTTTCGAAGATTACTTGAACTGTTTAAAAAACTGGAAGTCGAAGTACATTTTCCAAAACACAATTCAGTCCTATGCACATAACGTTTTCAGCATTGAACAAAAGAAAGTGGGTCTTTCTCCTGAAGATGATAAGCGGTCACTAATTCCAGAGTCGTTTGATACGCTTCCCTGGGGCCATTACAAACTAAGTAACACTGAGTAATATTTTAATTTTTCGTTGAGTATATGTATATAAAAATGTACTCTCATTGTTTCAGATATGAATACATTAAGCGAAAACTGTATAAAAATAATTTGCGAAAATATAGAATGTCTAGCAGATTTTTTCGAATCGTCAAAATTACCATGGACTCTTACCAAACAAATCGCAAAAAAATTTGCAGAATACAAATGGAGATTTTTAAATAAGACTGCTCAAAATGATCAGTCACGGTTTTGTAGAAATCTCGATTTTGTTCATTGTTCACGATACATTCTGTACAAAGACCGAAATGCTGTACTTGCTAGATCTGACTGGGACTACATATTTGAAGACGAGTCTGAATATTGCATATGGGTTAACTATTATAGGATTGATACATATAACATATATGTTTGTAAAGAATGTTTTGATTTCATTAAAGGATGTCATAAAAGATTGAGGAAACATTTGATTGTAATCAATGATCATCACCATGATCTTTGCGCGTCAGAAGATATAATTCGTGACCTGTATCACAATAAAGATTGGTGGTGCCAAAGTTGCTATAGAACAGTACTTTTTGAAACAAATGATAAAGATTCTTGTATTGCGAAACTACATAATTCTCCTAGAACTCTCAGATTTAGGGGAACATATGATAGTGATAGCGATATTGACCATTTTGACGGATTCTAGTATTTTTAATTTATTCTTTTGGTTTTTATTTCATTTTTATAATTTAATCTTTGTCAGTTGAATCAAATTTTGTGATTTAGACTTTTAAGATGTATAAGTTTTATAGTTATTGTTTATCATAAATATATATATATATATATATATATATATATATATATATATATATAATTCATTTTTATAATTTAATCTTTGTTGGTTGAATCAAAATTTGTGATTTAGACTTTTAAGATGTATAAGTTTTATAGCTATTGTTTATCCGAACTCGAACTAGACTCGTTGATTGTCAATATGGAACTGTCGTTGTCGTAATACCAAATTATCATAAATATATATATATATTATATAATTCATTTTTATAATTTAATCTTTGCCGGTTGAAATCAAAATTTTGTGATTTTAGACTTTTTAAGATGTATAAGTTTTATAGTTATTGTTTATCATAAATATATATATTATATAATTCAGTTTTTATTTCTTTTCCCTACACTAGGATGGTTCTTATGATGTGTGGGAGTAGTGGTTGTGGTTGTTGTTATCAAAAAGGTTTGGTAGATGACTTAAACACAAACACATCTATATAACTATTTATTCAAATCATTGATGGCTTTGAGTTTATAAAAGTATACAAATTCTCTAAGAGCATTGTTTAACATATCGTTTGGTGTTATGGAACAAAATGCATATAAAATTTGTAGAGAACTTAAATTTTCGGAGGTGATATTTTTACAGAAATCCAAAACATTATAATAATATTGACAAAAATACAAATTTTCCAACACCGATATACGTTGTATAATCAAATTATTTACTTCTAAAATTGAGGATACTTCTTCTTCATCCATGTAATACTCGACACCATGTTTCTTGACTAAAATTACCTTACAATCATCGTAATTTAATGGGGTAATGGTGCAGTAGTCTCCACATGGAATCGAATCAGGTTTGAACTCGTCTCCGGTATGAAAGAAATTCATCTGTTGCGTCATTATTGAAATAAAGTTCTGCCATTCGTAAGTGCTGAAAGATATTTTGCTGAACTTGAACTGCTGAGATAGAATAACAGCAGGCGTAAATGACCTTGCTGGACTAATACCACATTTTACTTCATAACCGGAAATTGAATATTGTGTTGAAAGCAGGTACACACTTTCAGACTTTGCAGCAAACTCATAGTTTTCCAAAATGTTATCCACCTCTGCAGTATAGTTATTATCACTACTACTACTGCCATAACCACTACTGACACTTCCTTGAGAACTCATGTTGCTAACTGTGTTTTAGATTTGAAGTTACTCCAATTTATAGCATGTGTGTGTGTGTGGCCTTCTACATCATAAAACATCAACTCCATTAATCCAGGTGTTATGTTCTTTGTCTAAGCCCAACCATTTCACAAACAGTTTCTTGCCTTTACGCCTAAGAACTTTTTCCACCAAGTAAACGTTCGGATTCGATGTTTTCTGTAGTTCTTCGTCATAGAAGCAGCCGCTGATTGGTGTCCCTTGCATGTCTTCAAGTAAATACGTAGCAGGATTGGTAATTTTAACTTTGATGATTTTGAATAGTTCTGTAGTCCAATTGGGTGTATATCCTTTTTCAAAGACATGTTTTGCCTTCGATATGCGCACAATGTCGCCAACTTTAAATTTTCGTGGACCGGCTATCTTCAAATGACTATAGGTGTTATTCAAAATAGATTTTTCGTTGGATTTGTTGACTTGAGAAGGCTTATATTTTGTCGTGGAATGTTTTGTATTGTTATAGTTTTGAGTAATTTCAGGCAGAATGTCTATCCATTTGTGGGTACCATTTAAACTGAAATACTTGTAGAGTTTCGATTTCAAAGTTCTTATAACACGCTCTGCCATAGAAGCTTTCATCGTACTAAATACGCTATAATGATTTATACCATGTTTTTTCATTAAGTTTTTAAATTTGCTGTTGTAAAATTCCTTTCCCTGATCAGATTGCAGATTTTTTGGTACTCGTTTAGTGTGAGCGAGAATGTCCGAGAATGCTCGAGTGATTTCCTCTCCGGTCTTCGTCTTTAGTGGGCGTGTCCACACAAACTTTGAAAAACAATCAATAACGACTAGTATCATTTTATGATTCCTATTTTGTGGGGCAAAATTTCTCAACTCCGCAAGATCCATATGCCAGAGATCGTCAAGACCCTTAATGATAGTACGTCTCCGAGGAAATTTTTTCCGTATCGGTTTGTGGAGCTCGTTTACAAGCTGAATTTTTTCTTTAGAATGCATATTATTGCTCAGCTAGCTTCAGCTTCAGACTGTTAATGCGGCTGTCGGTATTCATATTCATAACATTGATATTGTCTACAATGCCTAAAACGTTAGTTTTCATATCAGAGACGGATCCGCAATTCTGCAATTTCTTTTTGTAACTCAATTATGTTTTCAACACACATGTCAATAGCAGCATTTAACTCTTTTCGATTTAATACATTGGCTGTGTTAATTGAATCATCAACATATTTCTTCGTAGCCATATCCCTACCTGCTACAGGGGGATTTCGCGAAATAAATTCATCCATTTCGTTAGTTTTATTTTGTAAGTTGGCAATATGTGTCTGTAATATGGGGATTTTCGTCTTATGTTCGTTCATTCCTATTGCTAAATCCTTTATATTGCTATCATGTTGCTGCAACATCACACCATGTGTTTGAATTAATGGCGAGTTTATAGTAAGTAGGTCATTCAAATGCACATCAACATATTTTTTTGTTGCAGCATCACTATTTGTTGTCGGGTCTTTAACATTACAAATTTTCACATTTTCAATATCAATATCACCGTCCGGTGTATGAGGGAACGTGATTTTCGCCGGTAAACGCGCATAAGGCGTTTGATGTCTATGTCCGAATTTATCGATAGACATAATTGAAATGAGCAAGATCCATCCTGTATTATTCTATTATATCAGCCTCCTTGAGCTCATTGATAATTGCTACTATTTCGTTGTCGTGTGACGTATTGCCTGCCTCTTTCGACGCAATCAACAACTTCAAACGATCCACTAATTCATTAACATCATCCCAATAAATATACTCCATAGGCTTATCATTATATGTTAAACGATCGATACCTTTTCCTTTTGCTAAAGGAGTCGATTGTAGACGAGATTTTGTTTTGAATAAAGGTTTTATGATGTAGTGATATTTTTCAGTACTTGAACCCTTAAGACGATCTAACGTGTCTAAATGAACTTCAGTTGTTGTCAAAAGATTTTTATAGTTCTGTAAATCTTGATCGTTGTAACTGGGGTCTCGGTAAAATAGAAGCTCATACAGACCTGGTGTTCCAATTACATATCTTCCTTCTTTGTTTTTCTCAGGTAGTATGTTTATATTACCGGTTTTTCCATCAAACGCAATTCGACGTTTGCCTAATGACCAACCGATTTCATCATTGTATATCGGTCCATAATTTTTATCAATTTTATCATCTTTTTGGAAGTAATCTTCAATGAACTGATGACTGATGGCAGGATATTGGTCCAAATAGTCTGCAAAAGCTTCCTGAGAAATTTCGGGACGCATCTGTTCTGGAGATTCAAAACGTGTAATATTGCCGGATTCATCGGTCTCGGCCACCGGTTCCGTTTCGAGAAAAGGTGTAAACACATCATCTGTCAAAGGTTCTTCTTCCTTCTTTATTTCCTCTTTTTTAATTGGATTTAAATTTGTAATCGTTTTTTGTAATGTCTTTGAGGATTGCACAATTTCTTCGAGTGGTTTGGATATCGGCTTGAATAGTTTATTGATAGACTCATCTTGCTCTGATTTACCCAATTTCAACGCCAAGTATTTTTTGCGAATCGATCTGGCAAGTTCAGTCACTTTTTTCTTGCGCAATGCAGTAGCAACCTTATCATCAGACATATTGGTATAGACTAAAGGCGCAGCTTACATCTTTATATATTTATCGAATCCTTTGCGATACCTGCCATCATTGAAGGGGAAATCCTTCACAATTACCAAAGTACCATAACGGTCACACCAGCACGTTGAACACATATTTTTAAATGTGTCGAATGTCATGTCTGGAGATACGTGTTCGTCGAATATATGTTTCAAGTTCACCTCATCTTGCTTGAATAACACAATTACATTACAATTATCGCGTATAAGCTGTTTCGGTATTTTTGAGTATGTTTGACAAAGATATGCAGCATCTATATCTTTATGCCGGCACATGGAGTAGTATTCACGAATTTTCTGTTGACCATCACATGCAACGTCATCGAATAAAAAGACAGAATTAGACTGAGCTTTATCTGGACTTATTATTGCCTCATTGTCTTTAAATGGAAAATATCCAACGCCCTTGACTTTTGCTATAACTTCTTGCAGCAATTGGTACTTTGGTTGGAATAATGATTTTGAATAAACATAAACGTTTTTGAATTTCGCGCCATTTGGATTAAATAGGAGCGCCAGCATGACATTCGTCTTTCCACACCCGCTGGGACCGCATATAATGGCACGGAAAGAGTTTGGCAACAATTTACCATGTTTGCCGATCAATGGCGTTGAGGTGAAATCTAGATTTTCAATGGGTATCGTCTGCTCTTGTTGAATTATCTTCATAGTGTGTGTCGATTTTCTTAGTGCTACTCTATAAAAATAGGTGTCGCTCCACTTACGTGTATCAGTCTTAATGTTGGTGTTTGAAGGAGAAGGTCTCTTAAATTCTCTCATCAATAAACTACCTATTGAACTGCACTTACCTAGCTATCAGTACTGTGGACGTAAGTACTCCCCCCACCCTTTTCATAAAAATTAATTGTTTTTTTTTTTTTTTTTGGTAGCCGGTACAAAATTGGAAAAACGTCTTGATCGTGGAGATCCTGGCATTAACCCCTTGGACGCTGCTTGTAAACAACACGATATTTCTTACTGGAAGAATAAGTCTCTCGAAGAACGACACAAAGCCGATCAGATACTTGAAGATAAAGCTTGGGCTCGCGTTAAATCAAAAGACGCTTCTTTGGCAGAGAAAACTGCTGCATTACTTGTGACGGGCGGAATGAAGGTGAAAAGAAAGCTGGGGATGGGATGTCGCCGCCGCAAACGCCGTTCCTTGCATCGAGATGTTATTCTAAAGGTGGGAAAGTCCATGAAAAAAGGGGCATCTTTGAAAGACACTGCAACGTTTGCCCTACGAGCAGCCAAAGCACTTATTAAAGAATTTGGGGGGAAAAAAGAAGTCGAGGTTCCTCGAGTAATACCTGTAGCGAAATCCGGAGGTTTCCTACCACTTATCCCTTTGTTTGCCGGCCTTTCAGCACTTGGAGCTTTGTCAGGTGGTGCTGCTGGGATTGCTAAAACTGTCATTGACGCAAAGCATGCGCAAAAGAAATTGGAAGAAGATGTACGTCATAATAAGGCTATGGAACGTGTAGGATCTGGCATGTATCTGAAAAAGTATCCAAAAGGTGGTTTTGGATTGTATTTAAAAAAAAAAAAAACTAATAAAGCTACCCAATCACGCACTATCCGACTTTGACATAACGCATTACGCAAAATCGCTTAAAATACCACATTTTCGAGGAGTGTTCATGCGAGACACTCTGCCCAAAGCCGGCCCCCGAAAACAAGAATGCGCAGTTGTTAATTTGGATACCTCTAAGAATAGCGGAAGTCATTGGGTAGCTTACAGAAAAATAAACAACAATGTAGAGTATTTCGATTCATTTGGTAACTTGAAGCCGCCGAAAGAAGTTGTTACATATCTGGGAAAGAGTGCGAGAATTTTCTACAACAATACCCAATATCAAAACTACGATCAAATCAATTGCGGTCATTTGTGTTTGAAATTTCTACAACAATGACGGAACTATTACTACAACATATCTACCATGGAAAAACATTGAGTAGTTTCACTGCCGAAGAACTAAAGCACTTTCCCATTGAACATCTAATAGAGTGTGTAAGACCTTCTGAATTGCTTGATATGTGGCATAAACTTCCCAATGAATATCGAGCAAATTCTGAACTACAAATACGACTACCTTGTTTCATCCATTACAACCGACCTGATTGGACGACGCATTGTGACGGCCCTCCGAGTTCTCAAGCCACATGTTTTCTTTGTAAAAATAAATAATTGAACATGTCATGTGTGTTATTTAAATTCATACATCCCCCGAATTTCATTAGTCATCATGTCGCAGTTGCTGAGAGTTAACAGCACCAATCACGTGTTCACCTTTCAACCTCCTACCCCTATTGTCCTCGATCCAAAGAATGATTACGAAATAGCTCTACGATCTTTTCATTCTTATCACAGTATACCAAACATTGAAAATTGTACGTTTTACTACTACGATACCAAAGACGAGCTTCAAAGTTTTGATTTTCCCACAGGATGTTATGAAATTGCTGACCTTGAACAATTTATCTGTGATAAGTTGGGTGCGAGCAATTCAACTAGACCGGTATTTTCACTAAAACCCAATCACAATACGTTGAAATGCGAAATTTCAAGTAAATACAAAATTTCCTTTATGGAAACTGATAGTCTTGGGAGAATATTAGGATTTTCACCGAAAATACTTGACGCTAACAAAACGCACTCTTCAGATCTCCCCGTCAAAATCATTAAAGTATCCAGTATCCGCTTCGATTGTAACATTACCACTGGAGCCTTCGATGCAAACAGACCTGCTCATACTATCTACGAATTCGTCATACAAGTAGATCCAGGATATTCCATCGACGAAATTCCTCATAATTTGCTCTACTTACCCGTTATACCACAACGTGAAATAACCAATATCACCGTCATCGCCTTAGACCAAGACGGTCAGCCCGTAAACTTCCGTGGAGAACTTAGTACTTTGGTGTTGGAGCTTAGAGTGCGAAGCAGATGGGACTAATAATCAATCATAAAATACAGTCTGCAGATCTTTCAACTTCATTAGCTAAGCAGTCGCCAAAGCTAAAACAGCTCACGTTCGCAAACAAATTGGTTCTGCAATCGCTGGGGTTTAAATTGAAAAATGACAACTACGTATGGAAAACGTCTTCGTCAAAACGACAACATGCCTTCGATGTTTGATATCTATCGTAAGCCGATGTTTGACGATTCAATTAGAAAGGCTGAATATAGAACCTATGCTCCATTTATAAAATCATTCAATTGTAGTGACATTGTGGAGTTTAGCATTAATCAAGTTGATTCGTTTTTTGCAATGAGCGATACTTTGTTGTGCATTAAAGGGTCGCTTGAAACACATGGAGCTGGTGACGTAAAATTAGCAAACAATGTTGGAGCCTTCCTATTCGATTCATGTACGTACAGTGAAAGTGCCAGGGAAATGGAAACAGTTCGAGATCCTGGAATAATAAGTGCCGTACGTGCCATGACTTGTTATAACCAAGAAGATTCCAATCATATGGCTATAGCAGGCTGGAATTACCCGAAAGATCCCATTCTCAATGCCAGCGACAAGTCCTTCAACCTTCAAATACCTCTCAAACATATTTTTAACATTTTCAACGATTATCCCATGATTACATGTGGACGTCAAACAATACGATTAGTTCGAGCACGAAACGATAATGATTGCATATATATCACGGAAAAGAATGTCTCTGGTACGCTCACTAGTACAACTGCTAAAATTAACATTACAAGTGTTGAACTAAAAGTTAAACATATCTTTCCTAATGACGATATCAAATTGAATCTCATGAAATCCATTCAAAAAGATCAACCTATAGTTATTCCATTTAGGAAGTGGGAGTTACACGAATTGCCCGCAATTACTAAGGGTGCAAGACGTGAAGTTTGGGCTGTTAAAACATCTACTTCAGTTGAAAGGCCTCGTTTTGTTATTGTTTTCTTTCAAACCAATAAACGTAACGTGGGTACAGCTGACCCGACTTTATTTGACAATGCTGACGTGCAAAGTATAAGACTATCACTTAACGGTGAATATTGGCCTAATGAAAGAATGCAATTGGACTTTGGTAAAACTGACTACAATGAGGCATATTTTAACTATACTGAATTCTATCCCAACTACGCAAACTCTACACAGAAGCGTCCCCTGCTGGATTATTCTTCTTTCAAACGACATGCATTGTTTGTTATCGATTGTTCAAAGCAGGAGGAAAGCATGAAGGCGTCCACAGTTGATGTGAAACTCGACATTGAAGCAAACATAGGCTTCCCCGAAAATACCAAAGTCTATTGCATCATAATTCACGATTGCGTCATGGAATACTTCCCCCTCACCGAAATTGTTAAAAGCCTAAACTAGACGTTGATTAGAGTTAGTATTCGAGTAGACGTCAACATGAGGGTAGCATTTGTAGACATTCAAGGCTTTGTCGTAGATGGGATTTTCGTTGCCAAAGAACTCACCATAGAAATTGGCTTCAAAAGTTCACATTACATATTTTTGCCACCGCAACCATTCTCCACATTAAGTAACGATGATAAAAAGACTACATCATACTTGGAAAGGAAGGTACATGGCATTCGATACTCTTCTGGAGATGTAGAATATTCCAAAGTAAACGAAATATTGGAAAGCAAGCTATTGTATGCTGCAGACTATATTTACATTCGAGGACAGCAAAAAGCGGAATTTCTGCTGAAGAAATGTCACGTATTTGGTGTTTTTCCGCACATTATTGACGTCTGCAAATTTGATGGTACGCCGTGTGCAACAGGAAACTTTGTTCGTGATCCAAATCCCTGCCACGCCTCTGGACCATATTCGTGTACCGAAAGAAATGTCCAACGCCTCCGCCACTGGTTTTCTAATGTTGTATTACCATTATAAATAAAGTTTTTTTAAAAAACATGGGTTTTATTGAAACACTCTGTATATTCATCAACTTTTATATTACATGAAGATTGGAATTTTCGTTTTACAATTTTTAAAATAATTTTTAAAATTAAAACAAATACAGCCACTAATATTACACATGACATGGCGAAAACATTATTAATTTCATTTTTTATATCCTTTTCTGTGCTGTTGAACATGGCTGAATACGTCTTAACGGATAAGTAATTTGCGGTAATTGTCTGCATGCTAGCTCTTTAGGTAACCAGTTTATACTAAGACTGCTCCACGTCTGTCGTACTTCTTCTTCTTCCCCACCAGATAAACTGAGATTCTCTATTTGCCTCATAACCTCACTTTTATCCTCATAAAAAGTAATTTCTTCATTTAATTTACCAATTTTCTTAATAAACTCTTCAATTCGATGACCGTACTTTTCCGAAGCCATATTACAAATGAGCCGTTTGACGTAGCTTGTGACACGTGACGTTTGGCGTAGTACGATTAGCTGTTACACGTGACGTGACACGTGACGTTTGGCGTTGTACGTAACGTTCACCACGTGACATTTGACGTGACACGTTGCGTTTGACGTAGCACGCGACGTGTCACGCATAGTTTGTTACTTTCAAGTCACCCGGTACGAAATTCTTACTAATATTTCAACATAAGTTACTTTTAAGTCCCCCCGGTAGGAACCAAAGCGCGCTGCCTTATCATCCTAACGGATCTTTCTCGACTACGTCACATTTTACAGCAAGAAGCGTACGGTGCGCGCGCCACATTGCAGCAATACCTTTCCCGCCTTATCATCCTAACGGATCTTTCTCGACTACGTCACATTTTACAGCAAGAAGCGTACGGTGCGCGCACATTGCAGCAATACTACCTTCCTTCGCTAATAATATGCGTGAGAGCTTATGGCGGCATGTGTTGAACGTCTTGCTATAGACGCGAAGGTTGTGCGATCGAATCTCACTGAAGTTTTTTTTCAGATTTTTAAAACAGGACTAAAAATGGCGGCCTAAAATTAAAAACGCGCGCGCCGCCGCTCTCAGCGCCACCAAGCGGAGATTTTTGAAGTAGTGAGCCAGAACCGCTATTGTTCTATCTACTATCGAACCTTATCGGAGATTTGTGCATGCTTGTGAGACGAGAGCTAAGCTATTACAACATTCAGGTAAGATTAATCCATCCGTATACCTAGAACTTATTGGAGTAGATGAAGACAATGTTATGCATGGAATTCTAAAATCCATGCATAACATTTGACGCTAGGGGAAGCACACCTTATCCTATACGCAAAATTAGTTTCAAGCAAATTTGGTGGTCATTTTGATAGAACTCACAGACAATATAACATTCCTAACCAAGAGGGTGACGGAACAGTACCGATGTCAATTAGATAATTTCAATGATCAAAAGCATTCACTCATATTTAGAGGATTAGTTCCTGCAATTTCTTTTGAAGTAGTTCAAAAATGGTTTTCGCTTGATTGGTGAGTTTTATTTATTATATCATATATATTTAAAGTGAAAAATGATGAATTTAACGAACAAAGTTGATGAAACGTTGGCTGTCCCGAAACAACATTATTTTAAACCGCTAGCTAATGCAATAATTAAACTAATAGACATTCATGTTAGAAAATGTGTTTTGACAGTTTGGTTCCGAGGACGAGTTGTGACCAAAAAGAGTTATAGGGACGATATTGTTAGGCGAAATATGATCGAACCTTATCGGAGATTTGTGCATGCTTGTGAGACGAGAGCTAAGCTATTACAACATTCAGGTAAGATTAATCCATCCGTATACCTAGAACTTATTGGAGTAGATGAAGACAATGTTATGCACGGAATTATAAAATCCAGAGCTCAAAATGAAACTTGTACTTATGGTACGATGCCACTTTATCATTGATTCAGCTTTTTCTGTACGTTATGTGGTAACGCATCGATTGAGTTGAGGTGTATTGCTGCGTTATGCCAGAATACTGGATGGGCTCCATTCGTGTTTAGAAGACGTCACTATCCGCCATTCCAAAACAATAATATATTTTATAATAATTCTCTGTCATTGATTACAGCAAAGAAGAAGCCTGTCATCAAACTTCAACATTTGACGCTAGGGGAAGCACACCTTATCCTAAACGCAAAATTAGTTTCAAGCAAATTTGGTGGTCATTTTGATAGAACTCACAAACAATATAACATTCCTAACCAAGAGGGTGACGGATCAGTACCGATGTCAATTAGATAATTTCAATGATCAAAAGCATTCACTCATATTTAGAGAATTAGTTCCTGCAATTTCTTTTGAAGTAGTTCAAAAATGGTTTTCGCTTGATTGGTGAGTTTTATTTATTATATCATATATATTTAAAGTTAAAAATGATGAATTTAACGAACAAAGTTGATGAAACGTTGGCTGTCCCGAAACAACATTATTTTAAACCGCTAGCTAATGCAATAATTAAACTAATAGACATTCATGTTAGAAAATGTGTTTTGACAGTTTGGTTCCGAGGACGAGTTGTGACCAAAACGAGTTATAGGGAGGATATTGTTAGGCGAAATATGATCGAACCTTATCGGAGATTTGTGCATGCTTGTGAGACGAGAGCTAAGCTATTACAACATTCAGGTAAGATTAATCCATCCGTATACCTAGAACTTATTGAAGTAGATGAAGACAATGTTATGCACGGAATTATAAAATCCAGAGCTCAAAATGAAACTTGTACTTATGGTACGATGCCACTTTATCATTGATTCAGCTTTTTCTGTACGTTATGTGGTAACGCATCGATTGAGTTGAGGTGTATTGCTGCGTTATGCCAGAATACTGGATGGGCTCCATTCGTGTTGAGAAGACGTGACTATCCGCCATTCCAAAACAATAATATATTTTATAATAATTCTCTGTCATTGATTACAGCAAAGAAGAAGCCTGTCATCAAACTTCAACATTTGACGCTAGGGGAAGCACACCTTATCCTAAACGCAAAATTAGTTTCAAGCAAATTTGGTGGTAATTTTGATAGAACTCACAGACAATATAACATTCCTAACCAAGAGGGTGACGGATCAGTACCGATGTCAATTAGATAATTTCAATGATCAAAAGCATTCACTCATATTTAGAGAATTAGTTCCTGCAATTTCTTTTGAAGTAGTTCAAAAATGGTTTTCGCTTGATTGGTGAGTTTTATTTATTATATTATATATATTTAAAGTGAAAAATGATGAATTTAACGAACAAAGTTGATGAAACGTTGGCTGTCCCGAAACAACATTATTTTAAACCGCTAGCTAATGCAATAATTAAACTAATAGACATTCATGTTAGAAAATGTGTTTTGACAGTTTGGTTCCGAGGACGAGTTGTGACCAAAACGAGTTATAGGGAGGATATTGTTAGGCGAAATATGATCGAACCTTATCGGAGATTTGTGCATGCTTGTGAGACGAGAGCTAAGCTATTACAACATTCAGGTAAGATTAATCCATCCGTATACCTAGAACTTATTGAAGTAGATGAAGACAATGTTATGCACGGAATTATAAAATCCAGAGCTCAAAATGAAACTTGTACTTATGGTACGATGCCACTTTATCATTGATTCAGCTTTTTCTGTACGTTATGTGGTAACGCATCGATTGAGTTGAGGTGTATTGCTGCGTTATGCCAGAATACTGGATGGGCTCCATTCGTGTTGAGAAGACGTGACTATCCGCCATTCCAAAACAATAATATATTTTATAATAATTCTCTGTCATTGATTACAGCAAAGAAGAAGCCTGTCATCAAACTTCAACATTTGACGCTAGGGGAAGCACACCTTATCCTAAACGCAAAATTAGTTTCAAGCAAATTTGGTGGTCATTTTGATAGAACTCACAGACAATATAACATTCCTAACCAAGAGGGTGACGGATCAGTACCGATGTCAATTAGATAATTTCAATGATCAAAAGCATTCACTCATATTTAGAGAATTAGTTCCTGCAATTTCTTTTGAAGTAGTTCAAAAATGGTTTTCGCTTGATTGGTGAGTTTTATTTATTATATTATATATATTTAAAGTGAAAAATGATGAATTTAACGAACAAAGTTGATGAAAGGTTGGCTGTCCCGAAACAACATTATTTTAAACCGCTAGCTAATGCAATAATTAAACTAATAGACATTCATGTTAGAAAATGTGTTTTGACAGTTTGGTTCCGAGGACGAGTTGTGACCAAAACGAGTTATAGGGAGGATATTGTTAGGCGAAATATGATCGAACCTTATCGGAGATTTGTGCATGCTTGTGAGACGAGAGCTAAGCTATTACAACATTCAGGTAAGATTAATCCATCCGTATACCTAGAACTTATTGGAGTAGGTGAAGACAATGTTATGCATGGAATTCTAAAATCCATGCATAACATTTGACGCTAGGGGAAGCACACCTTATCCTATACGCAAAATTAGTTTCAAGCAAATTTGGTGGTCATTTTGATAGAACTCACAGACAATATAACATTCCTAACCAAGAGGGTGACGGAACAGTACCGATGTCAATTAGATAATTTCAATGATCAAAAGCATTCACTCATATTTAGAGGATTAGTTCCTGCAATTTCTTTTGAAGTAGTTCAAAAATGGTTTTCGCTTGATTGGTGAGTTTTATTTATTATATCATATATATTTAAAGTGAAAAATGATGAATTTAACGAACAAAGTTGATGAAACGTTGGCTGTCCCGAAACAACATTATTTTAAACCGCTAGCTAATGCAATAATTAAACTAATAGACATTCATGTTAGAAAATGTGTTTTGACAGTTTGGTTCCGAGGACGAGTTGTGACCAAAAAGAGTTATAGGGACGATATTGTTAGGCGAAATATGATCGAACCTTATCGGAGATTTGTGCATGCTTGTGAGACGAGAGCTAAGCTATTACAACATTCAGGTAAGATTAATCCATCCGTATACCTAGAACTTATTGGAGTAGATGAAGACAATGTTATGCACGGAATTATAAAATCCAGAGCTCAAAATGAAACTTGTACTTATGGTACGATGCCACTTTATCATTGATTCAGCTTTTTCTGTACGTTATGTGGTAACGCATCGATTGAGTTGAGGTGTATTGCTGCGTTATGCCAGAATACTGGATGGGCTCCATTCGTGTTTAGAAGACGTGACTATCCGCCATTCCAAAACAATAATATATTTTATAATAATTCTCTGTCATTGATTACAGCAAAGAAGAAGCCTGTCATCAAACTTCAACATTTGACGCTAGGGGAAGCACACCTTATCCTAAACGCAAAATTAGTTTCAAGCAAATTTGGTGGTCATTTTGATAGAACTCACAAACAATATAACATTCCTAACCAAGAGGGTGACGGATCAGTACCGATGTCAATTAGATAATTTCAATGATCAAAAGCATTCACTCATATTTAGAGAATTAGTTCCTGCAATTTCTTTTGAAGTAGTTCAAAAATGGCTTTCGCTTGATTGGTGAGTTTTATTTATTATATCATATATATTTAAAGTGAAAAATGATGAATTTAACGAACAAAGTTGATGAAACGTTGGCTGTCCCGAAACAACATTATTTTAAACCGCTAGCTAATGCAATAATTAAACTAATAGACATTCATGTTAGAAAATGTGTTTTGACAGTTTGGTTCCGAGGACGAGTTGTGACCAAAACGAGTTATAGGGAGGATATTGTTAGGCGAAATATGATCGAACCTTATCGGAGATTTGTGCATGCTTGTGAGACGAGAGCTAAGCTATTACAACATTCAGGTAAGATTAATCCATCCGTATACCTAGAACTTATTGAAGTAGATGAAGACAATGTTATGCACGGAATTATAAAATCCAGAGCTCAAAATGAAACTTGTACTTATGGTACGATGCCACTTTATCATTGATTCAGCTTTTTCTGTACGTTATGTGGTAACGCATCGATTGAGTTGAGGTGTATTGCTGCGTTATGCCAGAATACTGGATGGGCTCCATTCGTGTTGAGAAGACGTGACTATCCGCCATTCCAAAACAATAATATATTTTATAATAATTCTCTGTCATTGATTACAGCAAAGAAGAAGCCTGTCATCAAACTTCAACATTTGACGCTAGGGGAAGCACACCTTATCCTAAACGCAAAATTAGTTTCAAGCAAATTTGGTGGTCATTTTGATAGAACTCACAGACAATATAACATTCCTAACCAAGAGGGTGACGGATCAGTACCGATGTCAATTAGATAATTTCAATGATCAAAAGCATTCACTCATATTTAGAGAATTAGTTCCTGCAATTTCTTTTAAAGTAGTTCAAAAATGGTTTTCGCTTGATTGGTGAGTTTTATTTATTATATTATATATATTTAAAGTGAAAAATGATGAATTTAACGAACAAAGTTGATGAAACGTTGGCTGTCCCGAAACAACATTATTTTAAACCGCTAGCTAATGCAATAATTAAACTAATAGACATTCATGTTAGAAAATGTTTTTTGACAGTTTGGTTCCGAGGACGAGTTGTGACCAAAACGAGTTATAGGGAGGATATTGTTAGGCGAAATATGATCGAACCTTATCGGAGATTTGTGCATGCTTGTGAGACGAGAGCTAAGCTATTACAACATTCAGGTAAGATTAATCCATCCGTATACCTAGAACTTATTGAAGTAGATGAAGACAATGTTATGCACGGAATTATAAAATCCAGAGCTCAAAATGAAACTTGTACTTATGGTACGATGCCACTTTATCATTGATTCAGCTTTTTCTGTACGTTATGTGGTAACGCATCGATTGAGTTGAGGTGTATTGCTGCGTTATGCCAGAATACTGGATGGGCTCCATTCGTGTTGAGAAGACGTGACTATCCGCCATTCCAAAGCAATAATATATTTTATAATAATTCTCTGTCATTGATTACAGCAAAGAAGAAGCCTGTCATCAAACTTCAACATTTGACGCTAAGGGAAGCACACCTTATCCTAAACGCAAAATTAGTTTCAAGCAAATTTGGTGGTCATTTTGATAGAACTCACAGACAATATAACATTCCTAACCAAGAGGGTGACGGATCAGTACCGATGTCAATTAGATAATTTCAATGATCAAAAGCATTCACTCATATTTAGAGAATTAGTTCCTGCAATTTCTTTTGAAGTAGTTCAAAAATGGTTTTCGCTTGATTGGTGAGTTTTATTTGATATATTATATATATTTAAAGTGAAAAATGATGAATTTAACGAACAAAGTTGATGAAACGTTGGCTGTCCCGAAACAACATTATTTTAAACCGCTAGCTAATGCAATAATTAAACTAATAGACATTCATGTTAGAAAATGTGTTTTGACAGTTTGGTTCCGAGGACGAGTTGTGACCAAAAAGAGTTATAGGGAGGATATTGTTAGGCGAAATATGATCGAACCTTATCGGAGATTTGTGCATGCTTGTGAGACGAGAGCTAAGCTATTACAACATTCAGGTAAGATTAATCCATCCGTATACCTAGAACTTATTGAAGTAGATGAAGACAATGTTATGCACGGAATTATAAAATCCAGAGCTCAAAATGAAACTTGTACTTATGGTACGATGCCACTTTATCATTGATTCAGCTTTTTCTGTACGTTATGTGGTAACGCATCGATTGAGTTGAGGTGTATTGCTGCGTTATGCCAGAATACTGGATGGGCTCCATTCGTGTTTAGAAGACGTGACTATCCGCCATTCCAAAACAATAATATATTTTATAATAATTCTCTGTCATTGATTACAGCAAAGAAGAAGCCTGTCATCAAACTTCAACATTTGACGCTAGGGGAAAGCACACCTTATCCCAAACGCAAAATTAGTTTCAAGCAAATTTGGTGGTCATTTTGATAGAACTCACAGACAATATAACATTCCTAACCAAGAGGGTGACGGAACAGTACCGATGTCAATTAGATAATTTCAATGATCAAAAGCATTCACTCATATTTAGAGGATTAGTTCCTGCAATTTCTTTTGAAGTAGTTCAAAATTGGTTTTCGCTTGTTTGGTGAGTTTTATTCATTATATCATATATATTTAAAGTGAAAAATGGTGAATCTAATGAACAAAGTTGATGAAACTTTGGCTGTCCCGAAACAACATTATTTTAAACCGCTAGCTAATGCAATAATTAAACTAATAGACATTCATGTTAGAAAATGTGTTTTGACAGTTCGGTTCCGAGGACGAGTCGTGACCAAAAAGAGTTATAGGGAAGATATTGTTAGGCGAAATATGATCGAACCTTATCGGAGATTTGTGCATGCTTGTGAGACGAGAGCTAAGCTATTACAACATTCAGGTAAGTTTAATCCATCCGTATACCTAGAACTTATTGGAGTAGATGAAGACAATGTTATGCATGGAATTCTAAAATCCATGCATAACATTTGACGCTAGGGGAAGCACACCTTATCCTATACGCAAAATTAGTTTCAAGCAAATTTGGTGGTCATTTTGATAGAACTCACAGACAATATAACATTCCTAACCAAGAGGGTGACGGAACAGTACCGATGTCAATTAGATAATTTCAATGATCAAAAGCATTCACTCATATTTAGAGGATTAGTTCCTGCAATTTCTTTTGAAGTAGTTCAAAAATGGTTTTCGCTTGATTGGTGAGTTTTATTTATTATATCATATATATTTAAAGTGAAAAATGATGAATTTAACGAACAAAGTTGATGAAACGTTGGCTGTCCCGAAACAACATTATTTTAAACCGCTAGCTAATGCAATAATTAAACTAATAGACATTCATGTTAGAAAATGTGTTTTGACAGTTTGGTTCCGAGGACGAGTTGTGACCAAAAAGAGTTATAGGGACGATATTGTTAGGCGAAATATGATCGAACCTTATCGGAGATTTGTGCATGCTTGTGAGACGAGAGCTAAGCTATTACAACATTCAGGTAAGATTAATCCATCCGTATACCTAGAACTTATTGGAGTAGATGAAGACAATGTTATGCACGGAATTATAAAATCCAGAGCTCAAAATGAAACTTGTACTTATGGTACGATGCCACTTTATCATTGATTCAGCTTTTTCCGTACGTTATGTGGTAACGCATCGATTGAGTTGAGGTGTATTGCTGCGTTATGCCAGAATACTGGATGGGCTCCATTCGTGTTTAGAAGACGTGACTATCCGCCATTCCAAAACAATAATATATTTTATAATAATTCTCTGTCATTGATTACAGCAAAGAAGAAGCCTGTCATCAAACTTCAACATTTGACGCTAGGGGAAGCACACCTTATCCTAAACGCAAAATTAGTTTCAAGCAAATTTGGTGGTCATTTTGATAGAACTCACAAACAATATAACATTCCTAACCAAGAGGGTGACGGATCAGTACCGATGTCAATTAGATAATTTCAATGATCAAAAGCATTCACTCATATTTAGAGAATTAGTTCCTGCAATTTCTTTTGAAGTAGTTCAAAAATGGTTTTCGCTTGATTGGTGAGTTTTATTTATTATATCATATATATTTAAAGTGAAAAATGATGAATTTAACGAACAAAGTTGATGAAACGTTGGCTGTCCCGAAACAACATTATTTTAAACCGCTAGCTAATGCAATAATTAAACTAATAGACATTCATGTTAGAAAATGTGTTTTGACAGTTTGGTTCCGAGGACGAGTTGTGACCAAATCGAGTTATAGGGAGGATATTGTTAGGCGAAATATGATGAGTTTTATTCATTATATCATATATATTTAAAGTGAAAAATGGTGAATCTAATGAACAAAGTTGATGAAACTTTGGCTGTCCCGAAACAACATTATTTTAAACCGCTAGCTAATGCAATAATTAAACTAATAGACATTCATGTTAGAAAATGTGTTTTGACAGTTTGGTTCCGAGGACGAGTTGTGACCAAAAAGAGTTATAGGGAAGATATTGTTAGGCGAAATATGATCGAACCTTATCGGAGATTTGTGCATGCTTGTGAGACGAGAGCTAAGCTATTACAACATTCAGGTAAGATTAATCCATCCGTATACCTAGAACTTATTGGAGTAGATGAAGACAATGTTATGCATGGAATTCTAAAATCCATGCATAACATTTGACGCTAGGGGAAGCACACCTTATCCTATACGCAAAATTAGTTTCAAGCAAATTTGGTGGTCATTTTGATAGAACTCACAGACAATATAACATTCCTAACCAAGAGGGTGACGGAACAGTACCGATGTCAATTAGATAATTTCAATGATCAAAAGCATTCACTCATATTTAGAGGATTCGTTCCTGCAATTTCTTTTGAAGTAGTTCAAAATTGGTTTTCGCTTGTTTGGTGAGTTTTATTCATTATATCATATATATTTAAAGTGAAAAATGGTGAATCTAATGAACAAAGATGATGAAACTTTGGCTGTCCCGAAACAACATTATTTTAAACCGCTAGCTAATGCAATAATTAAACTAATAGACATTCATGTTAGAAAATGGGTTTTGACAGTTTGGTTCCGAGGACGAGTTGTGACCAAAAAGAGTTATAGGGACGATATTGTTAGGCGAAATATGATCGAAACTTATCGGAGATTTGTGCATGCTTGTGAGACGAGAGCTAAGCTATTACAACATTCAGGTAAGATTAATCCATCCGTATACCTAGAACTTATTGGAGTAGATGAAGACAATGTTATGCACGGAATTATAAAATCCAGAGCTCAAAATGAAACTTGTACTTATGGTACGATGCCACTTTATCATTGATTCAGCTTTTTCCGTACGTTATGTGGTAACGCATCGATTGAGTTGAGGTGTATTGCTGCGTTATGCCAGAATACTGGATGGGCTCCATTCGTGTTTAGAAGACGTGACTATCCGCCATTCCAAAACAATAATATATTTTATAATAATTCTCTGTCATTGATTACAGCAAAGAAGAAGCCTGTCATCAAACTTCAACATTTGACGCTAGGGGAAGCACACCTTATCCTAAACGCAAAATTAGTTTCAAGCAAATTTGGTGGTCATTTTGATAGAACTCACAAACAATATAACATTCCTAACCAAGAGGGTGACGGATCAGTACCGATGTCAATTAGATAATTTCAATGATCAAAAGCATTCACTCATATTTAGAGAATTAGTTCCTGCAATTTCTTTTGAAGTAGTTCAAAAATGGTTTTCGCTTGATTGGTGAGTTTTATTTATTATATCATATATATTTAAAGTGAAAAATGATGAATTTAACGAACAAAGTTGATGAAACGTTGGCTGTCCCGAAACAACATTATTTTAAACCGCTAGCTAATGCAATAATTAAACTAATAGACATTCATGTTAGAAAATGTGTTTTGACAGTTTGGTTCCGAGGACGAGTTGTGACCAAATCGAGTTATAGGGAGGATATTGTTAGGCGAAATATGATCGAACCTTATCGGAGATTTGTGCATGCTTGTGAGACGAGAGCTAAGCTATTACAACATTCAGGTAAGATTAATCCATCCGTATACCTAGAACTTATTGAAGTAGATGAAGACAATGTTATGCACGGAATTATAAAATCCAGAGCTCAAAATGAAACTTGTACTTATGGTACGATGCCACTTTATCATTGATTCAGCTTTTTCTGTACGTTATGTGGTAACGCATCGATTGAGTTGAGGTGTATTGCTGCGTTATGCCAGAATACTGGATGGGCTCCATTCGTGTTGAGAAGACGTGACTATCCGCCATTCCAAAACAATAATATATTTTATAATAATTCTCTGTCATTGATTACAGCAAAGAAGAAGCCTGTCATCAAACTTCAACATTTGACGCTAGGGGAAGCACACCTTATCCTAAACGCAAAATTAGTTTCAAGCAAATTTGGTGGTCATTTTGATAGAACTCACAGACAATATAACATTCCTAACCAAGAGGGTGACGGATCAGTACCGATGTCAATTAGATAATTTCAATGATCAAAAGCATTCACTCATATTTAGAGAATTAGTTCCTGCAATTTCTTTTGAAGTAGTTCAAAAATGGTTTTCGCTTGATTGGTGAGTTTTATTTATCATATTATATATATTTAAAGTGAAAAATGATGAATTTAACGAACAAAGTTGATGAAACGTTGGCTGTCCCGAAACAATATTATTTTAAACCGCTAGCTAATGCAATAATTAAACTAATAGACATTCATGTTAGAAAATGTGTTTTGACAGTTTGGTTCCGAGGACGAGTTGTGACCAAAAAGAGTTATAGGGAGGATATTGTTAGGCGAAATATGATCGAACCTTATCGGAGATTTGTGCATGCTTGTGAGACGAGAGCTAAGCTATTACAACATTCAGGTAAGATTAATCCATCCGTATACCTAGAACTTATTGAAGTAGATGAAGACAATGTTATGCACGGAATTATAAAATCCAGAGCTCAAAATGAAACTTGTACTTATGGTACGATGCCACTTTATCATTGATTCAGCTTTTTCTGTACGTTATGTGGTAACGCATCGATTGAGTTGAGGTGTATTGCTGCGTTATGCCAGAATACTGGATGGGCTCCATTCGTGTTTAGAAGACGTGACTATCCGCCATTCCAAAACAATAATATATTTTATAATAATTCTCTGTCATTGATTACAGCAAAGAAGAAGCCTGTCATCAAACTTCAACATTTGACGCTAGGGGAAAGCACACCTTATCCCAAACGCAAAATTAGTTTCAAGCAAATTTGGTGGTCATTTTGATAGAACTCACAGACAATATAACATTCCTAACCAAGAGGGTGACGGAACAGTACCGATGTCAATTAGATAATTTCAATGATCAAAAGCATTCACTCATATTTAGAGGATTAGTTCCTGCAATTTCTTTTGAAGTAGTTCAAAATTGGTTTTCGCTTGTTTGGTGAGTTTTATTCATTATATCATATATATTTAAAGTGAAAAATGGTGAATCTAATGAACAAAGTTGATGAAACTTTGGCTGTCCCGAAACAACATTATTTTAAACCGCTAGCTAATGCAATAATTAAACTAATAGACATTCATGTTAGAAAATGTGTTTTGACAGTTTGGTTCCGAGGACGAGTTGTGACCAAAAAGAGTTATAGGGAAGATATTGTTAGGCGAAATATGATCGAACCTTATCGGAGATTTGTGCATGCTTGTGAGACGAGAGCTAAGCTATTACAACATTCAGGTAAGATTAATCCGTCCGTATACCTAGAACTTATTGGAGTAGATGAAGACAATGTTATGCATGGAATTCTAAAATCCATGCATAACATTTGACGCTAGGGGAAGCACACCTTATCCTATACGCAAAATTAGTTTCAAGCAAATTTGGTGGTCATTTTGATAGAACTCACAGACAATATAACATTCCTAACCAAGAGGGTGACGGAACGGTACCGATGTCAATTAGATAATTTCAATGATCAAAAGCATTCACTCATATTTAGAGGATTAGTTCCTGCAATTTCTTTTGAAGTAGTTCAAAAATGGTTTTCGCTTGATTGGTGAGTTTTATTTATTATATCATATATATTTAAAGTGAAAAATGATGAATTTAACGAACAAAGTTGATGAAACGTTGGCTGTCCCGAAACAACATTATTTTAAACCGCTAGCTAATGCAATAATTAAACTAATAGACATTCATGTTAGAAAATGTGTTTTGACAGTTTGGTTCCGAGGACGAGTTGTGACCAAAAAGAGTTATAGGGACGATATTGTTAGGCGAAATATGATCGAACCTTATCGGAGATTTGTGCATGCTTGTGAGACGAGAGCTAAGCTATTACAACATTCAGGTAAGATTAATCCATCCGTATACCTAGAACTTATTGGAGTAGATGAAGACAATGTTATGCACGGAATTATAAAATCCAGAGCTCAAAATGAAACTTGTACTTATGGTACGATGCCACTTTATCATTGATTCAGCTTTTTCTGTACGTTATGTGGTAACGCATCGATTGAGTTGAGGTGTATTGCTGCGTTATGCCAGAATACTGGATGGGCTCCATTCGTGTTTAGAAGACGTGACTATCCGCCATTCCAAAACAATAATATATTTTATAATAATTCTCTGTCATTGATTACAGCAAAGAAGAAGCCTGTCATCAAACTTCAACATTTGACGCTAGGGGAAGCACACCTTATCCTAAACGCAAAATTAGTTTCAAGCAAATTTGGTGGTCATTTTGATAGAACTCACAAACAATATAACATTCCTAACCAAGAGGGTGACGGATCAGTACCGATGTCAATTAGATAATTTCAATGATCAAAAGCATTCACTCATATTTAGAGAATTAGTTCCTGCAATTTCTTTTGAAGTAGTTCAAAAATGGTTTTCGCTTGATTGGTGAGTTTTATTTATTATATCATATATATTTAAAGTGAAAAATGATGAATTTAACGAACAAAGTTGATGAAACGTTGGCTGTCCCGAAACAACATTATTTTAAACCGCTAGCTAATGCAATAATTAAACTAATAGACATTCATGTTAGAAAATGTGTTTTGACAGTTTGGTTCCGAGGACGAGTTGTGACCAAAACGAGTTATAGGGAGGATATTGTTAGGCGAAATATGATCGAACCTTATCGGAGATTTGTGCATGCTTGTGAGACGAGAGCTAAGCTATTACAACATTCAGGTAAGATTAATCCATCCGTATACCTAGAACTTATTGAAGTAGATGAAGACAATGTTATGCACGGAATTATAAAATCCAGAGCTCAAAATGAAACTTGTACTTATGGTACGATGCCACTTTATCATTGATTCAGCTTTTTCTGTACGTTATGTGGTAACGCATCGATTGAGTTGAGGTGTATTGCTGCGTTATGCCAGAATACTGGATGGGCTCCATTCGTGTTGAGAAGACGTGACTATCCGCCATTCCAAAACAATAATATATTTTATAATAATTCTCTGTCATTGATTACAGCAAAGAAGAAGCCTGTCATCAAACTTCAACATTTGACGCTAGGGGAAGCACACCTTATCCTAAACGCAAAATTAGTTTCAAGCAAATTTGGTGGTCATTTTGATAGAACTCACAGACAATATAACATTCCTAACCAAGAGGGTGACGGATCAGTACCGATGTCAATTAGATAATTTCAATGATCAAAAGCATTCACTCATATTTAGAGAATTAGTTCCTGCAATTTCTTTTGAAGTAGTTCAAAAATGGTTTTCGCTTGATCGGTGAGTTTTATTTATTATATTATATATATTTAAAGTGAAAAATGATGAATTTAACGAACAAAGTTGATGAAACGTTGGCTGTCCCGAAACAACATTATTTTAAACCGCTAGCTAATGCAATAATTAAACTAATAGACATTCATGTTAGAAAATGTGTTTTGACAGTTTGGTTCCGAGGACGAGTTGTGACCAAAAAGAGTTATAGGGAGGATATTGTTAGGCGAAATATGATCGAACCTTATCGGAGATTTGTGCATGCTTGTGAGACGAGAGCTAAGCTATTACAACATTCAGGTAAGATTAATCCATCCGTATACCTAGAACTTATTGAAGTAGATGAAGACAATGTTATGCACGGAATTATAAAATCCAGAGCTCAAAATGAAACTTGTACTTATGGTACGATGCCACTTTATCATTGATTCAGCTTTTTCTGTACGTTATGTGGTAACGCATCGATTGAGTTGAGGTGTATTGCTGCATTATGCCAGAATACTGGATCGGCTCCATTCGTGTTTAGAAGACGTGACTATCCGCCATTCCAAAACAATAATATATTTTATAATAATTCTCTGTCATTGATTACAGCAAAGAAGAAGCCTGTCATCAAACTTCAACATTTGACGCTAGGGGAAAGCACACCTTATCCCAAACGCAAAATTAGTTTCAAGCAAATTTGGTGGTCATTTTGATAGAACTCACAGACAATATAACATTCCTAACCAAGAGGGTGACGGAACAGTACCGATGTCAATTAGATAATTTCAATGATCAAAAGCATTCACTCATATTTAGAGGATTAGTTCCTGCAATTTCTTTTGAAGTAGTTCAAAATTGGTTTTCGCTTGTTTGGTGAGTTTTATTCATTATATCATATATATTTAAAGTGAAAAATGGTGAATCTAATGAACAAAGTTGATGAAACTTTGGCTGTCCCGGAACAACATTATTTTAAACCGCTAGCTAATGCAATAATTAAACTAATAGACATTCATGTTAGAAAATGTGTTTTAACAGTTTGGTTCCGAGGACGAGTTGTGACCAAAAAGAGTTATAGGGAAGATATTGTTAGGCGAAATATGATCGAACCTTATCGGAGATTTGTGCATGCTTGTGAGACGAGAGCTAAGCTATTACAACATTCAGGTAAGATTAATCCATCCGTATACCTAGAACTTATTGGAGTAGATGAAGACAATGTTATGCATGGAATTCTAAAATCCATGCATAACATTTGACGCTAGGGGAAGCACACCTTATCCTATACGCAAAATTAGTTTCAAGCAAATTTGGTGGTCATTTTGATAGAACTCACAGACAATATAACATTCCTAACCAAGAGGGTGACGGAACAGTACCGATGTCAATTAGATAATTTCAATGATCAAAAGCATTCACTCATATTTAGAGGATTAGTTCCTGCAATTTCTTTTGAAGTAGTTCAAAAATGGTTTTCGCTTGATTGGTGAGTTTTATTTATTATATCATATATATTTAAAGTGAAAAATGATGAATTTAACGAACAAAGTTGATGAAACGTTGGCTGTCCCGAAACAACATTATTTTAAACCGCTAGCTAATGCAATAATTAAACTAATAGACATTCATGTTAGAAAATGTGTTTTGACAGTTTGGTTCCGAGGACGAGTTGTGACCAAAAAGAGTTATAGGGAAGATATTGTTAGGCGAAATATGATCGAACCTTATCGGAGATTTGTGCATGCTTGTGAGACGAGAGCTAAGCTATTACAACATTCAGGTAAGATTAATCCATCCGTATACCTAGAACTTATTGGAGTAGATGAAGACAATGTTATGCATGGAATTCTAAAATCCATGCATAACATTTGACGCTAGGGGAAGCACACCTTATCCTATACGCAAAATTAGTTTCAAGCAAATTTGGTGGTCATTTTGATAGAACTCACAGACAATATAACATTCCTAACCAAGAGGGTGACGGAACAGTACCGATGTCAATTAGATAATTTCAATGATCAAAAGCATTCACTCATATTTAGAGGATTAGTTCCTGCAATTTCTTTTGAAGTAGTTCAAAAATGGTTTTCGCTTGATTGGTGAGTTTTATTTATTATATCATATATATTTAAAGTGAAAAATGATGAATTTAACGAACAAAGTTGATGAAACGTTGGCTGTCCCGAAACAACATTATTTTAAACCGCTAGCTAATGCAATAATTAAACTAATAGACATTCATGTTAGAAAATGTGTTTTGACAGTTTGGTTCCGAGGACGAGTTGTGACCAAAAAGAGTTATAGGGACGATATTGTTAGGCGAAATATGATCGAACCTTATCGGAGATTTGTGCATGCTTGTGAGACGAGAGCTAAGCTATTACAACATTCAGGTAAGATTAATCCATCCGTATACCTAGAACTTATTGGAGTAGATGAAGACAATGTTATGCACGGAATTATAAAATCCAGAGCTCAAAATGAAACTTGTACTTATGGTACGATGCCACTTTATCATTGATTCTGCTTTTTCTGTACGTTATGTGGTAACGCATCGATTGAGTTGAGGTGTATTGCTGCGTTATGCCAGAATACTGGATGGGCTCCATTCGTGTTGAGAAGACGTGACTATCCGCCATTCCAAAACAATAATATATTTTATAATAATTCTCTGTCATTGATTACAGCAAAGAAGAAGCCTGTCATCAAACTTCAACATTTGACGCTAGGGGAAGCACACCTTATCCTAAACGCAAAATTAGTTTCAAGCAAATTTGGTGGTCATTTTGATAGAACTCACAGACAATATAACATTCCTAACCAAGAGGGTGACGGATCAGTACCGATGTCAATTAGATAATTTCAATGATCAAAAGCATTCACTCATATTTAGAGAATTAGTTCCTGCAATTTCTTTTGAAGTAGTTCAAAAATGGTTTTCGCTTGATTGGTGAGTTTTATTTATTATATTATATATATTTAAAGTGAAAAATGATGAATTTAACGAACAAAGTTGATGAAACGTTGGCTGTCCCGAAACAACATTATTTTAAACCGCTAGCTAATGCAATAATTAAACTAATAGACATTCATGTTAGAAAATGTGTTTTGACAGTTTGGTTCCGAGGACGAGTTGTGACCAAAAAGAGTTATAGGGAGGATATTGTTAGGCGAAATATGATCGAACCTTATCGGAGATTTGTGCATGCTTGTGAGTCGAGAGCTAAGCTATTACAACATTCAGGTAAGATTAATCCATCCGTATACCTAGAACTTATTGAAGTAGATGAAGACAATGTTATGCACGGAATTATAAAATCCAGAGCTCAAAATGAAACTTGTACTTATGGTACGATGCCACTTTATCATTGATTCAGCTTTTTCTGTACGTTATGTGGTAACGCATCGATTGAGTTGAGGTGTATTGCTGCGTTATGCCAGAATACTGGATGGGCTCCATTCGTGTTTAGAAGACGTGACTATCCGCCATTCCAAAACAATAATATATTTTATAATAATTCTCTGTCATTCATTACAGCAAAGAAGAAGCCTGTCATCAAACTTCAACATTTGACGCTAGGGGAAAGCACACCTTATCCCAAACGCAAAATTAGTTTCAAGCAAATTTGGTGGTCATTTTGATAGAACTCACAGACAATATAACATTCCTAACCAAGAGGGTGACGGAACAGTACCGATGTCAATTAGATAATTTCAATGATCAAAAGCATTCACTCATATTTAGAGGATTAGTTCCTGCAATTTCTTTTGAAGTAGTTCAAAATTGGTTTTCGCTTGTTTGGTGAGTTTTATTTATTATATCATATATATTTAAAGTGAAAAATGATGAATTTAACGAACAAAGTTGATGAAACGTTGGCTGTCCCGAAACAACATTATTTTAAACCGCTAGCTAATGCAATAATTAAACTAATAGACATTCATGTTAGAAAATGTGTTTTGACAGTTTGGTTCCGAGGACGAGTTGTGACCAAAAAGAGTTATAGGGACGATATTGTTAGGCGAAATATGATCGAACCTTATCGGAGATTTGTGCATGCTTGTGAGACGAGAGCTAAGCTATTACAACATTCAGGTAAGATTAATCCATCCGTATACCTAGAACTTATTGGAGTAGATGAAGACAATGTTATGCACGGAATTATAAAATCCAGAACTCAAAATGAAACTTGTACTTATGGTACGATGCCACTTTATCATTGATTCAGCTTTTTCTGTACGTTATGTGGTAACGCATCGATTGAGTTGAGGTGTATTGCTGCGTTATCCCAGAATACTGGATGGGCTCCATTCGTGTTTAGAAGACGTGACTATCCGCCATTCCAAAACAATAATATATTTTATAATAATTCTCTGTCATTGATTACAGCAAAGAAGAAGCCTGTCATCAAACTTCAACATTTGACGCTAGGGGAAGCACACCTTATCCTAAACGCAAAATTAGTTTCAAGCAAATTTGGTGGTCATTTTGATAGAACTCACAAACAATATAACATTCCTAACCAAGAGGGTGACGGATCAGTACCGATGTCAATTAGATAATTTCAATGATCAAAAGCATTCACTCATATTTAGAGAATTAGTTCCTGCAATTTCTTTTGAAGTAGTTCAAAAATGGTTTTCGCTTGATTCGTGAGTTTTATTTATTATATCATATATATTTAAAGTGAAAAATGATGAATTTAACGAACAAAGTTGATGAAACGTTGGCTGTCCCGAAACAACATTATTTTAAACCGCTAGCTAATGCAATAATTAAACTAATAGACATTCATGTTAGAAAATGTGTTTTGACAGTTTGGTTCCGAGGACGAGTTGTGACCAAAACGAGTTATAGGGAGGATATTGTTAGGCGAAATATGATCGAACCTTATCGGAGATTTGTGCATGCTTGTGAGACGAGAGCTAAGCTATTACAACATTCAGGTAAGATTAATCCATCCGTATACCTAGAACTTATTGAAGTAGATGAAGACAATGTTATGCACGGAATTATAAAATCCAGAGCTCAAAATGAAACTTGTACTTATGGTACGATGCCACTTTATCATTGATTCTGCTTTTTCTGTACGTTATGTGGTAACGCATCGATTGAGTTGAGGTGTATTGCTGCGTTATGCCAGAATACTGGATGGGCTCCATTCGTGTTGAGAAGACGTGACTATCCGCCATTCCAAAACAATAATATATTTTATAATAATTCTCTGTCATTGATTACAGCAAAGAAGAAGCCTGTCATCAAACTTCAACATTTGACGCTAGGGGAAGCACACCTTATCCTAAACGCAAAATTAGTTTCAAGCAAATTTGGTGGTCATTTTGATAGAACTCACAGACAATATAACATTCCTAACCAAGAGGGTGACGGATCAGTACCGATGTCAATAAGATAATTTCAATGATCAAAAGCATTCACTCATATTTAGAGAATTAGTTCCTGCAATTTCTTTTGAAGTAGTTCAAAAATGGTTTTCGCTTGATTGGTGAGTTTTATTTATTATATTATATATATTTAAAGTGAAAAATGATGAATTTAACGAACAAAGTTGATGAAACGTTGGCTGTCCCGAAACAACATTATTTTAAACCGCTAGCTAATGCAATAATTAAACTAATAGACATTCATGTTAGAAAATGTGTTTTGACAGTTTGGTTCCGAGGACGAGTTGTGACCAAAAAGAGTTATAGGGAGGATATTGTTAGGCGAAATATGATCGAACCTTATCGGAGATTTGTGCATGCTTGTGAGACGAGAGCTAAGCTATTACAACATTCAGGTAAGATTAATCCATCCGTATACCTAGAACTTATTGAAGTAGATGAAGACAATGTTATGCACGGAATTATAAAATCCAGAGCTCAAAATGAAACTTGTACTTATGGTACGATGCCACTTTATCATTGATTCAGCTTTTTCTGTACGTTATGTGGTAACGCATCGATTGAGTTGAGGTGTATTGCTGCGTTATGCCAGAATACTGGATGGGCTCCATTCGTGTTTAGAAGACGTGACTATCCGCCATTCCAAAACAATAATATATTTTATAATAATTCTCTGTCATTCATTACAGCAAAGAAGAAGCCTGTCATCAAACTTCAACATTTGACGCTAGGGGAAAGCACACCTTATCCCAAACGCAAAATTAGTTTCAAGCAAATTTGGTGGTCATTTTGATAGAACTCACAGACAATATAACATTCCTAACCAAGAGGGTGACGGAACAGTACCGATGTCAATTAGATAATTTCAATGATCAAAAGCATTCACTCATATTTAGAGGATTAGTTCCTGCAATTTCTTTTGAAGTAGTTCAAAATTGGTTTTCGCTTGTTTGGTGAGTTTTATTCATTATATCATATATATTTAAAGTGAAAAATGGTGAATCTAATGAACAAAGTTGATGAAACTTTGGCTGTCCCGAAACAACATTATTTTAAACCGCTAGCTAATGCAATAATTAAACTAATAGACATTCATGTTAGAAAATGTGTTTTGACAGTTTGGTTCCGAGGACGAGTTGTGACCAAAAAGAGTTATAGGGAAGATATTGTTAGGCGAAATATGATCGAACCTTATCGGAGATTTGTGCATGCTTGTGAGACGAGAGCTAAGCTATTACAACATTCAGGTAAGATTAATCCATCCGTATACCTAGAACTTATTGGAGTAGATGAAGACAATGTTATGCATGGAATTCTAAAATCCATGCATAACATTTGACGCTAGGGGAAGCACACCTTATCCTATACGCAAAATTAGTTTCAAGCAAATTTGGTGGTCATTTTGATAGAACTCACAGACAATATAACATTCCTAACCAAGAGGGTGACGGAACAGTACCGATGTCAATTAGATAATTTCAATGATCAAAAGCATTCACTCATATTTAGAGGATTAGTTCCTGCAATTTCTTTTGAAGTAGTTCAAAAATGGTTTTCGCTTGATTGGTGAGTTTTATTTATTATATCATATATATTTAAAGTGAAAAATGATGAATTTAACGAACAAAGTTGATGAAACGTTGGCTGTCCCGAAACAACATTATTTTAAACCGCTAGCTAATGCAATAATTAAACTAATAGACATTCATGTTAGAAAATGTGTTTTGACAGTTTGGTTCCGAGGACGAGTTGTGACCAAAAAGAGTTATAGGGACGATATTGTTAGGCGAAATATGATCGAACCTTATCGGAGATTTGTGCATGCTTGTGAGACGAGAGCTAAGCTATTACAACATTCAGGTAAGATTAATCCATCCGTATACCTAGAACTTATTGGAGTAGATGAAGACAATGTTATGCACGGAATTATAAAATCCAGAGCTCAAAATGAAACTTGTACTTATGGTACGATGCCACTTTATCATTGATTCAGCTTTTTCTGTACGTTATGTGGTAACGCATCGATTGAGTTGAGGTGTATTGCTGCGTTATGCCAGAATACTGGATGGGCTCCATTCGTGTTTAGAAGACGTGACTATCCGCCATTCCAAAACAATAATATATTTTATAATAATTCTCTGTCATTGATTACAGCAAAGAAGAAGCCTGTCATCAAACTTCAACATTTGACGCTAGGGGAAGCACACCTTATCCTAAACGCAAAATTAGTTTCAAGCAAATTTGGTGGTCATTTTGATAGAACTCACAAACAATATAACATTCCTAACCAAGAGGGTGACGGATCAGTACCGATGTCAATTAGATAATTTCAATGATCAAAAGCATTCACTCATATTTAGAGAATTAGTTCCTGCAATTTCTTTTGAAGTAGTTCAAAAATGGTTTTCGCTTGATTGGTGAGTTTTATTTATTATATCATATATATTTAAAGTGAAAAATGATGAATTTAACGAACAAAGTTGATGAAACGTTGGCTGTCCCGAAACAACATTATTTTAAACCGCTAGCTAATGCAATAATTAAACTAATAGACATTCATGTTAGAAAATGTGTTTTGACAGTTTGGTTCCGAGGACGAGTTGTGACCAAAAAGAGTTATAGGGAGGATATTGTTAGGCGAAATATGATCGAACCTTATCGGAGATTTGTGCATGCTTGTGAGACGAGAGCTAAGCTATTACAACATTCAGGTAAGATTAATCCATCCGTATACCTAGAACTTATTGAAGTAGATGAAGACAATGTTATGCACGGAATTATAAAATCCAGAGCTCAAAATGAAACTTGTACTTATGGTACGATGCCACTTTATCATTGATTCAGCTTTTTCTGTACGTTATGTGGTAACGCATCGATTGAGTTGAGGTGTATTGCTGCGTTATGCCAGAATACTGGATGGGCTCCATTCGTGTTTAGAAGACGTGACTATCCGCCATTCCAGAGCAATAATATATTTTATAATAATTCTCTGTCATTGATTACAGCAAAGAAGAAGCCTGTCATCAAACTTCAACATTTGACGCTAGGGGAAAGCACACCTTATCCCAAACGCAAAATTAGTTTCAAGCAAATTTGGTGGTCATTTTGATAGAACTCACAGACAATATAACATTCCTAACCAAGAGGGTGACGGAACAGTACCGATGTCAATTAGATAATTTCAATGATCAAAAGCATTCACTCATATTTAGAGGATTAGTTCCTGCAATTTCTTTTGAAGTAGTTCAAAATTGGTTTTCGCTTGTTTGGTGAGTTTTATTCATTATATCATATATATTTAAAGTGAAAAATGGTGAATCTAATGAACAAAGTTGATGAAACTTTGGCTGTCCCGAAACAACATTATTTTAAACCGCTAGCTAATGCAATAATTAAACTAATAGACATTCATGTTAGAAAATGTGTTTTGACAGTTTGGTTCCGAGGACGAGTTGTGACCAAAAAGAGTTATAGGGAAGATATTGTTAGGCGAAATATGATCGAACCTTATCGGAGATTTGTGCATGCTTGTGAGACGAGAGCTAAGCTATTACAACATTCAGGTAAGATTAATCCATCCGTATACCTAGAACTTATTGGAGTAGATGAAGACAATGTTATGCATGGAATTCTAAAATCCATGCATAACATTTGACGCTAGGGGAAGCACACCTTATCCTATACGCAAAATTAGTTTCAAGCAAATTTGGTGGTCATTTTGATAGAACTCACAGACAATATAACATTCCTAACCAAGAGGGTGACGGAACAGTACCGATGTCAATTAGATAATTTCAATGATCAAAAGCATTCACTCATATTTAGAGGATTAGTTCCTGCAATTTCTTTTGAAGTAGTTCAAAAATGGTTTTCGCTTGATTGGTGAGTTTTATTTATTATATCATATATATTTAAAGTGAAAAATGATGAATTTAACGAACAAAGTTGATGAAACGTTGGCTGTCCCGAAACAACATTATTTTAAACCGCTAGCTAATGCAATAATTAAACTAATAGACATTCATGTTAGAAAATGTGTTTTGACAGTTTGGTTCCGAGGACGAGTTGTGACCAAAAAGAGTTATAGGGACGATATTGTTAGGCGAAATATGATCGAACCTTATCGGAGATTTGTGCATGCTTGTGAGACGAGAGCTAAGCTATTACAACATTCAGGTAAGATTAATCCATCCGTATACCTAGAACTTATTGGAGTAGATGAAGACAATGTTATGCACGGAATTATAAAATCCAGAGCTCAAAATGAAACTTGTACTTATGGTACGATGCCACTTTATCATTGATTCAGCTTTTTCTGTACGTTATGTGGTAACGCATCGATTGAGTTGAGGTGTATTGCTGCGTTATGCCAGAATACTGGATGGGCTCCATTCGTGTTTAGAAGACGTGACTATCCGCCATTCCAAAACAATAATATATTTTATAATAATTCTCTGTCATTGATTACAGCAAAGAAGAAGCCTGTCATCAAACTTCAACATTTGACGCTAGGGGAAGCACACCTTATCCTAAACGCATAATTAGTTTCAAGCAAATTTGGTGGTCATTTTGATAGAACTCACAAACAATATAACATTCCTAACCAAGAGGGTGACGGATCAGTACCGATGTCAATTAGATAATTTCAATGATCAAAAGCATTCACTCATATTTAGAGAATTAGTTCCTGCAATTTCTTTTGAAGTAGTTCAAAAATGGTTTTCGCTTGATTGGTGAGTTTTATTTATTATATCATATATATTTAAAGTGAAAAATGATGAATTTAACGAACAAAGTTGATGAAACGTTGGCTGTCCCGAAACAACATTATTTTAAACCGCTAGCTAATGCAATAATTAAACTAATAGACATTCATGTTAGAAAATGTGTTTTGACAGTTTGGTTCCGAGGACGAGTTGTGACCAAAACGAGTTATAGGGAGGATATTGTTAGGCGAAATATGATCGAACCTTATCGGAGATTTGTGCATGCTTGTGAGACGAGAGCTAAGCTATTACAACATTCAGGTAAGATTAATCCATCCGTATACCTAGAACTTATTGAAGTAGATGAAGACAATGTTATGCACGGAATTATAAAATCCAGAGCTCAAAATGAAACTTGTACTTATGGTACGATGCCACTTTATCATTGATTCAGCTTTTTCTGTACGTTATGTGGTAACGCATCGATTGAGTTGAGGTGTATTGCTGCGTTATGCCAGAATACTGGATGGGCTCCATTCGTGTTGAGAAGACGTGACTATCCGCCATTCCAAAACAATAATATATTTTATAATAATTCTCTGTCATTGATTACAGCAAAGAAGAAGCCTGTCATCAAACTTCAACATTTGACGCTAGGGGAAGCACACCTTATCCTAAACGCAAAATTAGTTTCAAGCAAATTTGGTGGTCATTTTGATAGAACTCACAGACAATATAACATTCCTAACCAAGAGGGTGACGGATCAGTACCGATGTCAATTAGATAATTTCAATGATCAAAAGCATTCACTCATATTTAGAGAATTAGTTCCTGCAATTTCTTTTGAAGTAGTTCAAAAATGGTTTTCGCTTGATTGGTGAGTTTTATTTATTATATTATATATATTTAAAGTGAAAAATGATGAATTTAACGAACAAAGTTGATGAAACGTTGGCTGTCCCGAAACAACATTATTTTAAACCGCTAGCTAATGCAATAATTAAACTAATAGACATTCATGTTCGAAAATGTGTTTTGACAGTTTGGTTCCGAGGACGAGTTGTGACCAAAAAGAGTTATAGGGAGGATATTGTTAGGCGAAATATGATCGAACCTTATCGGAGATTTGTGCATGCTTGTGAGACGAGAGCTAAGCTATTACAACATTCAGGTAAGATTAATCCATCCGTATACCTAGAACTTATTGAAGTAGATGAAGACAATGTTATGCACGGAATTATAAAATCCAGAGCTCAAAATGAAACTTGTACTTATGGTACGATGCCACTTTATCATTGATTCAGCTTTTTCTGTACGTTATGTGGTAACGCATCGATTGAGTTGAGGTGTATTGCTGCGTTATGCCAGAATACTGGATGGGCTCCATTCGTGTTTAGAAGACGTGACTATCCGCCATTCCAAAACAATAATATATTTTATAATAATTCTCTGTCATTGATTACAGCAAAGAAGAAGCCTGTCATCAAACTTCAACATTTGACGCTAGGGGAAAGCACACCTTATCCCAAACGCAAAATTAGTTTCAAGCAAATTTGGTGGTCATTTTGATAGAACTCACAGACAATATAACATTCCTAACCAAGAGGGTGACGGAACAGTACCGATGTCAATTAGATAATTTCAATGATCAAAAGCATTCACTCATATTTAGAGGATTAGTTCCTGCAATTTCTTTTGAAGTAGTTCAAAATTGGTTTTCGCTTGTTTGGTGAGTTTTATTCATTATATCATATATATTTAAAGTGAAAAATGGTGAATCTAATGAACAAAGTTGATGAAACTTTGGCTGTCCCGAAACAACATTATTTTAAACCGCTAGCTAATGCAATAATTAAACTAATAGACATTCATGTTAGAAAATGTGTTTTGACAGTTTGGTTCCGAGGACGAGTTGTGACCAAAAAGAGTTATAGGGAAGATATTGTTAGGCGAAATATGATCGAACCTTATCGGAGATTTGTGCATGCTTGTGAGACGAGAGCTAAGCTATTACAACATTCAGGTAAGATTAATCCATCCGTATACCTAGAACTTATTGGAGTAGATGAAGACAATGTTATGCATGGAATTCTAAAATCCATGCATAACATTTGACGCTAGGGGAAGCACACCTTATCCTATACGCAAAATTAGTTTCAAGCAAATTTGGTGGTCATTTTGATAGAACTCACAGACAATATAACATTCCTAACCAAGAGGGTGACGGAACAGTACCGATGTCAATTAGATAATTTCAATGATCAAAAGCATTCACTCATATTTAGAGGATTAGTTCCTGCAATTTCTTTTGAAGTAGTTCAAAAATGGTTTTCGCTTGATTGGTGAGTTTTATTTATTATATCATATATATTTAAAGTGAAAAATGATGAATTTAACGAACAAAGTTGATGAAACGTTGGCTGTCCCGAAACAACATTATTTTAAACCGCTAGCTAATGCAATAATTAAACTAATAGACATTCATGTTAGAAACTGTGTTTTGACAGTTTGGTTCCGAGGACGAGTTGTGACCAAAAAGAGTTATAGGGACGATATTGTTAGGCGAAATATGATCGAACCTTATCGGAGATTTGTGCATGCTTGTGAGACGAGAGCTAAGCTATTACAACATTCAGGTAAGATTAATCCATCCGTATACCTAGAACTTATTGGAGTAGATGAAGACAATGTTATGCACGGAATTATAAAATCCAGAGCTCAAAATGAAACTTGTACTTATGGTACGATGCCACTTTATCATTGATTCAGCTTTTTCTGTACGTTATGTGGTAACGCATCGATTGAGTTGAGGTGTATTGCTGCGTTATGCCAGAATACTGGATGGGCTCCATTCGTGTTTAGAAGACGTGACTATCCGCCATTCCAAAACAATAATATATTTTATAATAATTCTGTCATTGATTACAGCAAAGAAGAAGCCTGTCATCAAACTTCAACATTTGACGCTAGGGGAAGCACACCTTATCCTAAACGCAAAATTAGTTTCAAGCAAATTTGGTGGTCATTTTGATAGAACTCACAAACAATATAACATTCCTAACCAAGAGGGTGACGGATCAGTACCGATGTCAATTAGATAATTTCAATGATCAAAAGCATTCACTCATATTTAGAGAATTAGTTCCTGCAATTTCTTTTGAAGTAGTTCAAAAATGGTTTTCGCTTGATTGGTGAGTTTTATTTATTATATCATATATATTTAAAGTAAAAAATGATGAATTTAACGAACAAAGTTGATGAAACGTTGGCTGTCCCGAAACAACATTATTTTAAACCGCTAGCTAATGCAATAATTAAACTAATAGACATTCATGTTAGAAAATGTGTTTTGACAGTTTGGTTCCGAGGACGAGTTGTGACCAAAACGAGTTATAGGGAGGATATTGTTAGGCGAAATATGATCGAACCTTATCGGAGATTTGTGCATGCTTGTGAGACGAGAGCTAAGCTATTACAACATTCAGGTAAGATTAATCCATCCGTATACCTAGAACTTATTGAAGTAGATGAAGACAATGTTATGCACGGAATTATAAAATCCAGAGCTCAAAATGAAACTTGTACTTATGGTACGATGCCACTTTATCATTGATTCAGCTTTTTCTGTACGTTATGTGGTAACGCATCGATTGAGTTGAGGTGTATTGCTGCGTTATGCCAGAATTTTGGATGGGCTCCATTCGTGTTGAGAAGACGTGACTATCCGCCATTCCAAAACAATAATATATTTTATAATAATTCTCTGTCATTGATTACAGCAAAGAAGAAGCCTGTCATCAAACTTCAACATTTGACGCTAGGGGAAGCACACCTTATCCTAAACGCAAAATTAGTTTCAAGCAAATTTGGTGGTCATTTTGATAGAACTCACAGACAATATAACATTCCTAACCAAGAGGGTGACGGATCAGTACCGATGTCAATTAGATAATTTCAATGATCAAAAGCATTCACTCATATTTAGAGAATTAGTTCCTGCAATTTCTTTTGAAGTAGTTCAAAAATGGTTTTCGCTTGATTGGTGAGTTTTATTTATTATATAATATATATTTAAAGTGAAAAATGATGAATTTAACGAACAAAGTTGATGAAACGTTGGCTGTCCCGAAACAACATTATTTTAAACCGCTAGCTAATGCAATAATTAAACTAATAGACATTCATGTTAGAAAATGTGTTTTGACAGTTTGGTTCCGAGGACGAGTTGTGACCAAAAAGAGTTATAGGGAGGATATTGTTAGGCGAAATATGATCGAACCTTATCGGAGATTTGTGCATGCTTGTGAGACGAGAGCTAAGCTATTACAACATTCAGGTAAGATTAATCCATCCGTATACCTAGAACTTATTGAAGTAGATGAAGACAATGTTATGCACGGAATTATAAAATCCAGAGCTCAAAATGAAACTTGTACTTATGGTACGATGCCACTTTATCATTGATTCAGCTTTTTCTGTACGTTATGTGGTAACGCATCGATTGAGTTGAGGTGTATTGCTGCGTTATGCCAGAATACTGGATGGGCTCCATTCGTGTTTAGAAGACGTGACTATCCGCCATTCCAAAACAATAATATATTTTATAATAATTCTCTGTCATTGATTACAGCAAAGAAGAAGCCTGTCATCAAACTTCAACATTTGACGCTAGGGGAAAGCACACCTTATCCCAAACGCAAAATTAGTTTCAAGCAAATTTGGTGGTCATTTTGATAGAACTCACAGACAATATAACATTCCTAACCAAGAGGGTGACGGAACAGTACCGATGTCAATTAGATAATTTCAATGATCAAAAGCATTCACTCATATTTAGAGGATTAGTTCCTGCAATTTCTTTTGAAGTAGTTCAAAATTGGTTTTCGCTTGTTTGGTGAGTTTTATTCATTATATCATATATATTTAAAGTGAAAAATGGTGAATCTAATGAACAAAGTTGATGAAACTTTGGCTGTCCCGAAACAACATTATTTTAAACCGCTAGCTAATGCAATAATTAAACTAATAGACATTCATGTTAGAAAATGTGTTTTGACAGTTTGGTTCCGAGGACGAGTTGTGACCAAAAAGAGTTATAGGGAAGATATTGTTAGGCGAAATATGATCGAACCTTATCGGAGATTTGTGCATGCTTGTGAGACGAGAGCTAAGCTATTACAACATTCAGGTAAGATTAATCCATCCGTATACCTAGAACTTATTGGAGTAGATGAAGACAATGTTATGCATGGAATTCTAAAATCCATGCATAACATTTGACGCTAGGGGAAGCACACCTTATCCTATACGCAAAATTAGTTTCAAGCAAATTTGGTGGTCATTTTGATAGAACTCACAGACAATATAACATTCCTAACCAAGAGGGTGACGGAACAGTACCGATGTCAATTAGATAATTTCAATGATCAAAAGCATTCACTCATATTTAGAGGATTAGTTCCTGCAATTTCTTTTGAAGTAGTTCAAAAATGGTTTTCGCTTGATTGGTGAGTTTTATTTATTATATCATATATATTTAAAGTGAAAAATGATGAATTTAACGAACAAAGTTGATGAAACGTTGGCTGTCCCGAAACAACATTATTTTAAACCGCTAGCTAATGCAATAATTAAACTAATAGACATTCATGTTAGAAACTGTGTTTTGACAGTTTGGTTCCGAGGACGAGTTGTGACCAAAAAGAGTTATAGGGACGATATTGTTAGGCGAAATATGATCGAACCTTATCGGAGATTTGTGCATGCTTGTGAGACGAGAGCTAAGCTATTACAACATTCAGGTAAGATTAATCCATCCGTATACCTAGAACTTATTGGAGTAGATGAAGACAATGTTATGCACGGAATTATAAAATCCAGAGCTCAAAATGAAACTTGTACTTATGGTACGATGCCACTTTATCATTGATTCAGCTTTTTCTGTACGTTATGTGGTAACGCATCGATTGAGTTGAGGTGTATTGCTGCGTTATGCCAGAATACTGGATGGGCTCCATTCGTGTTTAGAAGACGTGACTATCCGCCATTCCAAAACAATAATATATTTTATAATAATTCTGTCATTGATTACAGCAAAGAAGAAGCCTGTCATCAAACTTCAACATTTGACGCTAGGGGAAGCACACCTTATCCTAAACGCAAAATTAGTTTCAAGCAAATTTGGTGGTCATTTTGATAGAACTCACAAACAATATAACATTCCTAACCAAGAGGGTGACGGATCAGTACCGATGTCAATTAGATAATTTCAATGATCAAAAGCATTCACTCATATTTAGAGAATTAGTTCCTGCAATTTCTTTTGAAGTAGTTCAAAAATGGTTTTCGCTTGATTGGTGAGTTTTATTTATTATATCATATATATTTAAAGTAAAAAATGATGAATTTAACGAACAAAGTTGATGAAACGTTGGCTGTCCCGAAACAACATTATTTTAAACCGCTAGCTAATGCAATAATTAAACTAATAGACATTCATGTTAGAAAATGTGTTTTGACAGTTTGGTTCCGAGGACGAGTTGTGACCAAAACGAGTTATAGGGAGGATATTGTTAGGCGAAATATGATCGAACCTTATCGGAGATTTGTGCATGCTTGTGAGACGAGAGCTAAGCTATTACAACATTCAGGTAAGATTAATCCATCCGTATACCTAGAACTTATTGAAGTAGATGAAGACAATGTTATGCACGGAATTATAAAATCCAGAGCTCAAAATGAAACTTGTACTTATGGTACGATGCCACTTTATCATTGATTCAGCTTTTTCTGTACGTTATGTGGTAACGCATCGATTGAGTTGAGGTGTATTGCTGCGTTATGCCAGAATTTTGGATGGGCTCCATTCGTGTTGAGAAGACGTGACTATCCGCCATTCCAAAACAATAATATATTTTATAATAATTCTCTGTCATTGATTACAGCAAAGAAGAAGCCTGTCATCAAACTTCAACATTTGACGCTAGGGGAAGCACACCTTATCCTAAACGCAAAATTAGTTTCAAGCAAATTTGGTGGTCATTTTGATAGAACTCACAGACAATATAACATTCCTAACCAAGAGGGTGACGGATCAGTACCGATGTCAATTAGATAATTTCAATGATCAAAAGCATTCACTCATATTTAGAGAATTAGTTCCTGCAATTTCTTTTGAAGTAGTTCAAAAATGGTTTTCGCTTGATTGGTGAGTTTTATTTATTATATTATATATATTTAAAGTGAAAAATGATGAATTTAACGAACAAAGTTGATGAAACGTTGGCTGTCCCGAAACAACATTATTTTAAACCGCTAGCTAATGCAATAATTAAACTAATAGACATTCATGTTAGAAAATGTGTTTTGACAGTTTGGTTCCGAGGACGAGTTGTGACCAAAAAGAGTTATAGGGAGGATATTGTTAGGCGAAATATGATCGAACCTTATCGGAGATTTGTGCATGCTTGTGAGACGAGAGCTAAGCTATTACAACATTCAGGTAAGATTAATCCATCCGTATACCTAGAACTTATTGAAGTAGATGAAGACAATGTTATGCACGGAATTATAAAATCCAGAGCTCAAAATGAAACTTGTACTTATGGTACGATGCCACTTTATCATTGATTCAGCTTTTTCTGTACGTTATGTGGTAACGCATCGATTGAGTTGAGGTGTATTGCTGCGTTATGCCAGAATACTGGATGGGCTCCATTCGTGTTTAGAAGACGTGACTATCCGCCATTCCAAAACAATAATATATTTTATAATAATTCTCTGTCATTGATTACAGCAAAGAAGAAGCCTGTCATCAAACTTCAACATTTGACGCTAGGGGAAAGCACACCTTATCCCAAACGCAAAATTAGTTTCAAGCAAATTTGGTGGTCATTTTGATAGAACTCACAGACAATATAACATTCCTAACCAAGAGGGTGACGGAACAGTACCGATGTCAATTAGATAATTTCAATGATCAAAAGCATTCACTCATATTTAGAGGATTAGTTCCTGCAATTTCTTTTGAAGTAGTTCAAAATTGGTTTTCGCTTGTTTGGTGAGTTTTATTCATTATATCATATATATTTAAAGTGAAAAATGGTGAATCTAATGAACAAAGTTGATGAAACTTTGGCTGTCCCGAAACAACATTATTTTAAACCGCTAGCTAATGCAATAATTAAACTAATAGACATTCATGTTAGAAAATGTGTTTTGACAGTTTGGTTCCGAGGACGAGTTGTGACCAAAAAGAGTTATAGGGAAGATATTGTTAGGCGAAATATGATCGAACCTTATCGGAGATTTGTGCATGCTTGTGAGACGAGAGCTAAGCTATTACAACATTCAGGTAAGATTAATCCATCCGTATACCTAGAACTTATTGGAGTAGATGAAGACAATGTTATGCATGGAATTCTAAAATCCATGCATAACATTTGACGCTAGGGGAAGCACACCTTATCCTATACGCAAAATTAGTTTCAAGCAAATTTGGTGGTCATTTTGATAGAACTCACAGACAATATAACATTCCTAACCAAGAGGGTGACGGAACAGTACCGATGTCAATTAGATAATTTCAATGATCAAAAGCATTCACTCATATTTAGAGGATTAGTTAATGCAATTTCTTTTGAAGTAGTTCAAAAATGGTTTTCGCTTGATTGGTGAGTTTTATTTATTATATCATATATATTTAAAGTGAAAAATGATGAATTTAACGAACAAAGTTGATGAAACGTTGGCTGTCCCGAAACAACATTATTTTAAACCGCTAGCTAATGCAATAATTAAACTAATAGACATTCATGTTAGAAAATGTGTTTTGACAGTTTGGTTCCGAGGACGAGTTGTGACCAAAAAGAGTTATAGGGACGATATTGTTAGGCGAAATATGATCGAACCTTATCGGAGATTTGTGCATGCTTGTGAGACGAGAGCTAAGCTATTACAACATTCAGGTAAGATTAATCCATCCGTATACCTAGAACTTATTGGAGTAGATGAAGACAATGTTATGCACGGAATTATAAAATCCAGAGCTCAAAATGAAACTTGTACTTATGGTACGATGCCACTTTATCATTGATTCAGCTTTTTCTGTACGTTATGTGGTAACGCATCGATTGAGTTGAGGTGTATTGCTGCGTTATGCCAGAATACTGGATGGGCTCCATTCGTGTTTAGAAGACGTGACTATCCGCCATTCCAAAACAATAATATATTTTATAATAATTCTCTGTCATTGATTACAGCAAAGAAGAAGCCTGTCATCAAACTTCAACATTTGACGCTAGGGGAAGCACACCTTATCCTAAACGCAAAATTAGTTTCAAGCAAATTTGGTGGTCATTTTGATAGAACTCACAGACAATATAACATTCCTAACCAAGAGGGTGACGGATCAGTACCGATGTCAATTAGATAATTTCAATGATCAAAAGCATTCACTCATATTTAGAGAATTAGTTCCTGCAGTTTCTTTTGAAGTAGTTCAAAAATGGTTTTCGCTTGATTGGTGAGTTTTATTTATTATATTATATATATTTAAAGTGAAAAATGATGAATTTAACGAACAAAGTTGATGAAACGTTGGCTGTCCCGAAACAACATTATTTTAAACCGCTAGCTAATGCAATAATTAAACTAATAGACATTCATGTTAGAAAATGTGTTTTGACAGTTTGGTTCCGAGGACGAGTTGTGACCAAAAAGAGTTATAGGGAGGATATTGTTAGGCGAAATATGATCGAACCTTATCGGAGATTTGTGCATGCTTGTGAGACGAGAGCTAAGCTATTACAACATTCAGGTAAGATTAATCCATCCGTATACCTAGAACTTATTGAAGTAGATGAAGACAATGTTATGCACGGAATTATAAAATCCAGAGCTCAAAATGAAACTTGTACTTATGGTACGATGCCACTTTATCATTGATTCAGCTTTTTCTGTACGTTATGTGGTAACGCATCGATTGAGTTGAGGTGTATTGCTGCGTTATGCCAGAATACTGGATGGGCTCCATTCGTGTTTAGAAGACGTGACTATCCGCCATTCCAAAACAATAATATATTTTATAATAATTCTCTGTCATTGATTACAGCAAAGAAGAAGCCTGTCATCAAACTTCAAAATTTGACGCTAGGGGAAGCACACCTTATCCTAAACGCAAAATTAGTTTCAAGCAAATTTGGTGGTCATTTCGATAGAACTCACAGACAATATAACATTCCTAACCAAGAGGGTGACGGAACAGTACCGATGTCAATTAGATAATTTCAATGATCAAAAGCATTCACTCATATTTAGAGAATTAGTTCCTGCAATTTCTTTTGAAGTAGTTCAAAAATGGTTTTCGCTTGATTGGTGAGTTTTATTTATTATATCATATATATTTAAAGTGAAAAATGATGAATTTAACGAACAAAGTTGATGAAACGTTGGCTGTCCCGAAACAACATTATTTTAAACCGCTAGCTAATGCAATAATTAAACTAATAGACATTCATGTTAGAAAATGTGTTTTGACAGTTTGCATCCGAGGAGGAGTTGTGACCAAAAAGAGTTATTGAGAAGATATCGTTAGGCGAAATATGATCAAACCTTATCGGAGATTTGTGCTTGCTTGTGAGACGAGAGCTAAGCTATTACAACATTCAGGTAAGATTAATCCATCCGTATACCTAGAACTTATTGAAGTAGATGAAGACAATGTTATTTATGCACGGAATTATGAAATCCAGAGCTCAAAATGAAACTTGTACTTATGGTACGATGCCACTTTATCATTGATTCAGCTTTTTCTGTACGTTATGTGGTAACGCATCGATTGAGTTGAGGTGTATTGCTGCGTTATGCCAGAATACTGGATGGGCTCCATTCGTGTTTAGAAGACGTGACTATCCGCCATTCCAAAACAATAATATATTTTATAATAATTCTCTGTCATTGATTACAGCAAAGAAGAAGCCTGTCATCAAACTTCAACATTTGACGCTAGGGGAAGCACACCTTATCCTAAACGCAAAATTAGTTTCAAGCAAATTTGGTGGTCATTTTGATAGAACTCACAAACAATATAACATTCCTAACCAAGAGGGTGACGGATCAGTACCGATGTCAATTAGATAATTTCAATGATCAAAAGCATTCACTCATATTTAGAGAATTAGTTCCTGCAATTTCTTTTGAAGTAGTTCAAAAATGGTTTTCGCTTGATTGGTGAGTTTTATTTATTATATCATATATATTTAAAGTGAAAAATGATGAATTTAACGAACAAAGTTGATGAAACGTTGGCTGTCCCGAAACAACATTATTTTAAACCGCTAGCTAATGCAATAATTAAACTAATAGACATTCATGTTAGAAAATGTGTTTTGACAGTTTGGTTCCGAGGACGAGTTGTGACCAAAAAGAGTTATAGGGAGGATATTGTTAGGCGAAATATGATCGAACCTTATCGGAGATTTGTGCATGCTTGTGAGACGAGAGCTAAGCTATTACAACATTCAGGTAAGATTAATCCATCCGTATACCTAGAACTTATTGGAGTAGATGAAGACAATGTTATGCACGGAATTATAAAATCCAGAGCTCAAAATGAAACTTGTACTTATGGTACGATGCCACTTTATCATTGATTCAGCTTTTTCTGTACGTTATGTGGTAACGCATCGATTGAGTTGAGGTGTATTGCTGCGTTATGCCAGAATACTGGATGGGCTCCATTCGTGTTTAGAAGACGTGACTATCCGCCATTCCAAAACAATAATATATTTTATAATAATTCTCTGTCATTGATTACAGCAAAGAAGAAGCCTGTCATCAAACTTCAACATTTGACGCTAGGGGAAGCACACCTTATCCTAAACGCAAAATTAGTTTCAAGCAAATTTGGTGGTCATTTTGATAGAACTCACAAACAATATAACATTCCTAACCAAGAGCGTGACGGATCAGTACCGATGTCAATTAGATAATTTCAATGATCAAAAGCATTCACTCATATTTAGAGAATTAGTTCCTGCAATTTCTTTTGAAGTAGTTCAAAAATGGTTTTCGCTTGATTGGTGAGTTTTATTTATTATATTATATATATTTAAAGTGAAAAATGATGAATTTAACGAACAAAGTTGATGAAACGTTCGCTGTCCCGAAACAACATTATTTTAAACCGCTAGCTAATGCAATAATTAAACTAATAGACATTCATGTTAGAAAATGTGTTTTGACAGTTTGGTTCCGAGGACGAGTTGTGACCAAAAAGAGTTATAGGGAGGATATTGTTAGGCGAAATATGATCGAACCTTATCGGAGATTTGTGCATGCTTGTGAGACGAGAGCTAAGCTATTACAACATTCAGGTAAGATTAATCCATCCGTATACCTAGAACTTATTGAAGTAGATGAAGACAATGTTATGCACGGAATTATAAAATCCAGAGCTCAAAATGAAACTTGTACTTATGGTACGATGCCACTTTATCATTGATTCAGCTTTTTCTGTACGTTATGTGGTAACGCATCGATTGAGTTGAGGTGTATTGCTGCGTTATGCCAGAATACTGGATGGGCTCCATTCGTGTTTAGAAGACGTGACTATCCGCCATTCCAAAACAATAATATATTTTATAATAATTCTCTGTCATTGATTACAGCAAAGAAGAAGCCTGTCATCAAACTTCAAAATTTGACGCTAGGGGAAGCACACCTTATCCTAAACGCAAAATTAGTTTCAAGCAAATTTGGTGGTCATTTCGATAGAACTCACAGACAATATAACATTCCTAACCAAGAGGGTGACGGAACAGTACCGATGTCAATTAGATAATTTCAATGATCAAAAGCATTCACTCATATTTAGAGAATTAGTTCCTGCAATTTCTTTTGAAGTAGTTCAAAAATGGTTTTCGCTTGATTGGTGAGTTTTATTTATTATATCATATATATTTAAAGTGAAAAATGATGAATTTAACGAACAAAGTTGATGAAACGTTGGCTGTCCCGAAACAACATTATTTTAAACCGCTAGCTAATGCAATAATTAAACTAATAGACATTCATGTTAGAAAATGTGTTTTGACAGTTTGCATCCGAGGAGGAGTTGTGACCAAAAAGAGTTATTGAGAACATATCGTTAGGCGAAATATGATCAAACCTTATCGGAGATTTGTGCTTGCTTGTGAGACGAGAGCTAAGCTATTACAACATTCAGGTAAGATTAATCCATCCGTATACCTAGAACTTATTGAAGTAGATGAAGACAATGTTATGCACGGAATTATAAAATCCAGAGCTCAAAATGAAACTTGTACTTATGGTACGATGCCACTTTATCATTGATTCAGCTTTTTCTGTACGTTATGTGGTAACGCATCGATTGAGTTGAGGTGTATTGCTGCGTTATGCCAGAATACTGGATGGGCTCCATTCGTGTTTAGAAGACGTGACTATCCGCCATTCCAAAACAATAATATATTTTATAATAATTCTCTGTCATTGATTACAGCAAAGAAGAAGCCTGTCATCAAACTTCAACATTTGACGCTAGGGGAAGCACACCTTATCCTAAACGCAAAATTAGTTTCAAGCAAATTTGGTGGTCATTTTGATAGAACTCACAAACAATATAACATTCCTAACCAAGAGGGTGACGGATCAGTACCGATGTCAATTAGATAATTTCAATGATCAAAAGCATTCACTCATATTTAGAGAATTAGTTCCTGCAATTTCTTTTGAAGTAGTTCACAAATGGTTTTCGCTTGATTGGTGAGTTTTATTTATTATATCATATATATTTAAAGTGAAAAATGATGAATTTAACGAACAAAGTTGATGAAACGTTGGCTGTCCCGAAACAACATTATTTTAAACCGCTAGCTAATGCAATAATTAAACTAATAGACATTCATGTTAGAAAATGTGTTTTGACAGTTTGGTTCCGAGGACGAGTTGTGACCAAAAAGAGTTATAGGGACGATATTGTTAGGCGAAATATGATCGAACCTTATCGGAGATTTGTGCATGCTTGTGAGACGAGAGCTAAGCTATTACAACATTCAGGTAAGATTAATCCATCCGTATACCTAGAACTTATTGGAGTAGATGAAGACAATGTTATGCACGGAATTATAAAATCCAGAGCTCAAAATGAAACTTGTACTTATGGTACGATGCCACTTTATCATTGATTCAGCTTTTTCTGTACGTTATGTGGTAACGCATCGATTGAGTTGAGGTGTATTGCTGCGTTATGCCAGAATACTGGATGGGCTCCATTCGTGTTTAGAAGACGTGACTATCCGCCATTCCAAAACAATAATATATTTTATAATAATTCTCTGTCATTGATTACAGCAAAGAAGAAGCCTGTCATCAAACTTCAACATTTGACGCTAGGGGAAGCACACCTTATCCTAAACGCAAAATTAGTTTCAAGCAAATTTGGTGGTCATTTTGATAGAACTCACAAACAATATAACATTCCTAACCAAGAGGGTGACGGATCAGTACCGATGTCAATTAGATAATTTCAATGATCAAAAGCATTCACTCATATTTAGAGAATTAGTTCCTGCAATTTCTTTTGAAGTAGTTCAAAAATGGTTTTCGCTTGATTGGTGAGTTTTATTTATTATATCATATATATTTAAAGTGAAAAATGATGAATTTAACGAACAAAGTTGATGAAACGTTGGCTGTCCCGAAACAACATTATTTTAAACCGCTAGCTAATGCAATAATTAAACTAATAGACATTCATGTTAGAAAATGTGTTTTGACAGTTTGGTTCCGAGGACGAGTTGTGACCAAAAAGAGTTATAGGGACGATATTGTTAGGCGAAATATGATCGAACCTTATCGGAGATTTGTGCATGCTTGTGAGACGAGAGCTAAGCTATTACAACATTCAGGTAAGATTAATCCATCCGTATACCTAGAACTTATTGGAGTAGATGAAGACAATGTTATGCACGGAATTATAAAATCCAGAGCTCAAAATGAAACTTGTACTTATGGTACGATGCCACTTTATCATTGATTCAGCTTTTTCTGTACGTTATGTGGTAACGCATCGATTGAGTTGAGGTGTATTGCTGCGTTATGCCAGAATACTGGATGGGCTCCATTCGTGTTTAGAAGACGTGACTATCCGCCATTCCAAAACAATAATATATTTTATAATAATTCTCTGTCATTGATTACAGCAAAGAAGAAGCCTGTCATCAAACTTCAACATTTGACGCTAGGGGAAGCACACCTTATCCTAAACGCAAAATTAGTTTCAAGCAAATTTGGTGGTCATTTTGATAGAACTCACAAACAATATAACATTCCTAACCAAGAGGGTGACGGATCAGTACCGATGTCAATTAGATAATTTCAATGATCAAAAGCATTCACTCATATTTAGAGAATTAGTTCCTGCAATTTCTTTTGAAGTAGTTCAAAAATGGTTTTCGCTTGATTGGTGAGTTTTATTTATTATATCATATATATTTAAAGTGAAAAATGATGAATTTAACGAACAAAGTTGATGAAACGTTGGCTGTCCCGAAACAACATTATTTTAAACCGCTAGCTAATGCAATAATTAAACTAATAGACATTCATGTTAGAAAATGTGTTTTGACAGTTTGGTTCCGAGGACGAGTTGTGACCAAAACGAGTTATAGGGAGGATATTGTTAGGCGAAATATGATCGAACCTTATCGGAGATTTGTGCATGCTTGTGAGACGAGAGCTAAGCTATTACAACATTCAGGTAAGATTAATCCATCCGTATACCTAGAACTTATTGAAGTAGATGAAGACAATGTTATGCACGGAATTATAAAATCCAGAGCTCAAAATGAAACTTGTACTTATGGTACGATGCCACTTTATCATTGATTCAGCTTTTTCTGTACGTTATGTGGTAACGCATCGATTGAGTTGAGGTGTATTGCTGCGTTATGCCAGAATACTGGATGGGCTCCATTCGTGTTGAGAAGACGTGACTATCCGCCATTCCAAAACAATAATATATTTTATAATAATTCTCTGTCATTGATTACAGCAAAGAAGAAGCCTGTCATCAAACTTCAACATTTGACGCTAGGGGAAGCACACCTTATCCTAAACGCAAAATTAGTTTCAAGCAAATTTGGTGGTCATTTTGATAGAACTCACAGACAATATAACATTCCTAACCAAGAGGGTGACGGATCAGTACCGATGTCAATTAGATAATTTCAATGATCAAAAGCATTCACTCATATTTAGAGAATTAGTTCCTGCAATTTCTTTTGAAGTAGTTCAAAAATGGTTTTCGCTTGATTGGTGAGTTTTATTTATTATATTATATATATTTAAAGTGAAAAATGATGAATTTAACGAACAAAGTTGATGAAACGTTGGCTGTCCCGAAACAACATTATTTTAAACCGCTAGCTAATGCAATAATTAAACTAATAGACATTCATGTTAGAAAATGTGTTTTGACAGTTTGGTTCCGAGGACGAGTTGTGACCAAAAAGAGTTATAGGGAGGATATTGTTAGGCGAAATATGATCGAACCTTATCGGAGATTTGTGCATGCTTGTGAGACGAGAGCTAAGCTATTACAACATTCAGGTAAGATTAATCCATCCGTATACCTAGAACTTATTGAAGTAGATGAAGACAATGTTATGCACGGAATTATAAAATCCAGAGCTCAAAATGAAACTTGTACTTATGGTACGATGCCACTTTATCATTGATTCAGCTTTTTCTGTACGTTATGTGGTAACGCATCGATTGAGTTGAGGTGTATTGCTGCGTTATGCCAGAATACTGGATGGGCTCCATTCGTGTTTAGAAGACGTGACTATCCGCCATTCCAAAACAATAATATATTTTATAATAATTCTCTGTCATTGATTACAGCAAAGAAGAAGCCTGTCATCAAACTTCAAAATTTGACGCTAGGGGAAGCACACCTTATCCTAAACGCAAAATTAGTTTCAAGCAAATTTGGTGGTCATTTCGATAGAACTCACAGACAATATAACATTCCTAACCAAGAGGGTGACGGAACAGTACCGATGTCAATTAGATAATTTCAATGATCAAAAGCATTCACTCATATTTAGAGAATTAGTTCCTGCAATTTCTTTTGAAGTAGTTCAAAAATGGTTTTCGCTTGATTGGTGAGTTTTATTTATTATATCATATATATTTAAAGTGAAAAATGATGAATTTAACGAACAAAGTTGATGAAACGTTGGCTGTCCCGAAACAACATTATTTTAAACCGCTAGCTAATGCAATAATTAAACTAATAGACATTCATGTTAGAAAATGTGTTTTGACAGTTTGCATCCGAGGAGGAGTTGTGACCAAAAAGAGTTATTGAGAAGATATCGTTAGGCGAAATATGATCAAACCTTATCGGAGATTTGTGCTTGCTTGTGAGACGAGAGCTAAGCTATTACAACATTCAGGTAAGATTAATCCATCCGTATACCTAGAACTTATTGAAGTAGATGAAGACAATGTTATGCACGGAATTATAAAATCCAGAGCTCAAAATGAAACTTGTACTTATGGTACGATGCCACTTTATCATTGATTCAGCTTTTTCTGTACGTTATGTGGTAACGCATCGATTGAGTTGAGGTGTATTGCTGCGTTATGCCAGAATACTGGATGGGCTCCATTCGTGTTTAGAAGACGTGACTATCCGCCATTCCAAAACAATAATATATTTTATAATAATTCTCTGTCATTGATTACAGCAAAGAAGAAGCCTGTCATCAAACTTCAACATTTGACGCTAGGGGAAGCACACCTTATCCTAAACGCAAAATTAGTTTCAAGCAAATTTGGTGGTCATTTTGATAGAACTCACAAACAATATAACATTCCTAACCAAGAGGGTGACGGATCAGTACCGATGTCAATTAGATAATTTCAATGATCAAAAGCATTCACTCATATTTAGAGAATTAGTTCCTGCAATTTCTTTTGAAGTAGTTCAAAAATGGTTTTCGCTTGATTGGTGAGTTTTATTTATTATATCATATATATTTAAAGTGAAAAATGATGAATTTAACGAACAAAGTTGATGAAACGTTGGCTGTCCCGAAACAACATTATTTTAAACCGCTAGCTAATGCAATAATTAAACTAATAGACATTCATGTTAGAAAATGTGTTTTGACAGTTTGGTTCCGAGGACGAGTTGTGACCAAAAAGAGTTATAGGGAGGATATTGTTAGGCGAAATATGATCGAACCTTATCGGAGATTTGTGCATGCTTGTGAGACGAGAGCTAAGCTATTACAACATTCAGGTAAGATTAATCCATCCGTATACCTAGAACTTATTGGAGTAGATGAAGACAATGTTATGCACGGAATTATAAAATCCAGAGCTCAAAATGAAACTTGTACTTATGGTACGATGCCACTTTATCATTGATTCAGCTTTTTCTGTACGTTATGTGGTAACGCATCGATTGAGTTGAGGTGTATTGCTGCGTTATGCCAGAATACTGGATGGGCTCCATTCGTGTTTAGAAGACGTGACTATCCGCCATTCCAAAACAATAATATATTTTATAATAATTCTCTGTCATTGATTACAGCAAAGAAGAAGCCTGTCATCAAACTTCAACATTTGACGCTAGGGGAAGCACACCTTATCCTAAACGCAAAATTAGTTTCAAGCAAATTTGGTGGTCATTTTGATAGAACTCACAAACAATATAACATTCCTAACCAAGAGGGTGACGGATCAGTACCGATGTCAATTAGATAATTTCAATGATCAAAAGCATTCACTCATATTTAGAGAATTAGTTCCTGCAATTTCTTTTGAAGTAGTTCAAAAATGGTTTTCGCTTGATTGGTGAGTTTTATTTATTATATCATATATATTTAAAGTGAAAAATGATGAATTTAACGAACAAAGTTGATGAAACGTTGGCTGTCCCGAAACAACATTATTTTAAACCGCTAGCTAATGCAATAATTAAACTAATAGACATTCATGTTAGAAAATGTGTTTTGACAGTTTGGTTCCGAGGACGAGTTGTGACCAAAACGAGTTATAGGGAGGATATTGTTAGGCGAAATATGATCGAACCTTATCGGAGATTTGTGCATGCTTGTGAGACGAGAGCTAAGCTATTACAACATTCAGGTAAGATTAATCCATCCGTATACCTAGAACTTATTGAAGTAGATGAAGACAATGTTATGCACGGAATTATAAAATCCAGAGCTCAAAATGAAACTTGTACTTATGGTACGATGCCACTTTATCATTGATTCAGCTTTTTCTGTACGTTATGTGGTAACGCATCGATTGAGTTGAGGTGTATTGCTGCGTTATGCCAGAATACTGGATGGGCTCCATTCGTGTTTAGAAGACGTGACTATCCGCCATTCCAAAACAATAATATATTTTATAATAATTCTCTGTCATTGATTACAGCAAGGAAGAAGCCTGTCATCAAACTTCAAAATTTGATGCTAGGGGAAGCACACCTTATCCTAAACGCAAAATTAGTTTCAAGCAAATTTGGTGGTCATTTCGATAGAACTCACAGACAATATAACATTCCTAACCAAGAGGGTGACGGAACAGTACCGATGTCAATTAGATAATTTCAATGATCAAAAGCATTCACTCATATTTAGAGAATTAGTTCCTGCAATTTCTTTTGAAGTAGTTCAAAAATGGTTTTCGCTTGATTGGTGAGTTTTATTTATTATATCATATATATTTAAAGTGAAAAATGATGAATTTAACGAACAAAGTTGATGAAACGTTGGCTGTCCCGAAACAACATTATTTTAAACCGCTAGCTAATGCAATAATTAAACTAATAGACATTCATGTTAGAAAATGTGTTTTGACAGTTTGGTTCCGAGGACGAGTTGTGACCAAAACGAGTTATAGGGAGGATATTGTTAGGCGAAATATGATCGAACCTTATCGGAGATTTGTGCATGCTTGTGAGACGAGAGCTAAGCTATTACAACATTCAGGTAAGATTAATCCATCCGTATACCTAGAACTTATTGAAGTAGATGAAGACAATGTTATGCACGGAATTATAAAATCCAGAGCTCAAAATGAAACTTGTACTTATGGTACGATGCCACTTTATCATTGATTCAGCTTTTTCTGTACGTTATGTGGTAACGCATCGATTGAGTTGAGGTGTATTGCTGCGTTATGCCAGAATACTGGATGGGCTCCATTCGTGTTGAGAAGACGTGAGACTATCCGCCATTCCAAAACAATAATATATTTTATAATAATTCTCTGTCATTGATTACAGCAAAGAAGAAGCCTGTCATCAAACTTCAACATTTGACGCTAGGGGAAGCACACCTTATCCTAAACGCAAAATTAGTTTCAAGCAAATTTGGTGGTCATTTTGATAGAACTCACAGACAATATAACATTCCTAACCAAGAGGGTGACGGATCAGTACCGATGTCAATTAGATAATTTCAATGATCAAAAGCATTCACTCATATTTAGAGAATTAGTTCCTGCAATTTCTTTTGAAGTAGTTCAAAAATGGTTTTCGCTTGATTGGTGAGTTTTATTTATTATATTATATATATTTAAAGTGAAAAATGATGAATTTAACGAACAAAGTTGATGAAACGTTGGCTGTCCCGAAACAACATTATTTTAAACCGCTAGCTAATGCAATAATTAAACTAATAGACATTCATGTTAGAAAATGTGTTTTGACAGTTTGGTTCTGAGGACGAGTTGTGACCAAAAAGAGTTATAGGGAGGATATTGTTAGGCGAAATATGATCGAACCTTATCGGAGATTTGTGCATGCTTGTGAGACGAGAGCTAAGCTATTACAACATTCAGGTAAGATTAATCCATCCGTATACCTAGAACTTATTGAAGTAGATGAAGACAATGTTATGCACGGAATTATAAAATCCAGAGCTCAAAATGAAACTTGTACTTATGGTACGATGCCACTTTATCATTGATTCAGCTTTTTCTGTACGTTATGTGGTAACGCATCGATTGAGTTGAGGTGTATTGCTGCGTTATGCCAGAATACTGGATGGGCTCCATTCGTGTTTAGAAGACGTGACTATCCGCCATTCCAAAACAATAATATATTTTATAATAATTCTCTGTCATTGATTACAGCAAAGAAGAAGCCTGTCATCAAACTTCAAAATTTGATGCTAGGGGAAGCACACCTTATCCTAAACGCAAAATTAGTTTCAAGCAAATTTGGTGGTCATTTCGATAGAACTCACAGACAATATAACATTCCTAACCAAGAGGGTGACGGAACAGTACCGATGTCAATTAGATAATTTCAATGATCAAAAGCATTCACTCATATTTAGAGAATTAGTTCCTGCAATTTCTTTTGAAGTAGTTCAAAAATGGTTTTCGCTTGATTGGTGAGTTTTATTTATTATATCATATATATTTAAAGTGAAAAATGATGAATTTAACGAACAAAGTTGATGAAACGTTGGCTGTCCCGAAACAACATTATTTTAAACCGCTAGCTAATGCAATAATTAAACTAATAGACATTCATGTTAGAAAATGTGTTTTGACAGTTTGGTTCCGAGGACGAGTTGTGACCAAAACGAGTTATAGGGAGGATATTGTTAGGCGAAATATGATCGAACCTTATCGGAGATTTGTGCATGCTTGTGAGACGAGAGCTAAGCTATTACAACATTCAGGTAAGATTAATCCATCCGTATACCTAGAACTTATTGAAGTAGATGAAGACAATGTTATGCACGGAATTATAAAATCCAGAGCTCAAAATGAAACTTGTACTTATGGTACGATGCCACTTTATCATTGATTCAGCTTTTTCTGTACGTTATGTGGTAACGCATCGATTGAGTTGAGGTGTATTGCTGCGTTATGCCAGAATACTGGATGGGCTCCATTCGTGTTTAGAAGACGTGACTATCCGCCATTCCAAAACAATAATATATTTTATAATAATTCTCTGTCATTGATTACAGCAAAGAAGAAGCCTGTCATCAAACTTCAACATTTGACGCTAGGGGAAGCACACCTTATCCTAAACGCAAAATTAGTTTCAAGCAAATTTGGTGGTCATTTTGATAGAACTCACAAACAATATAACATTCCTAACCAAGAGGGTGACGGATCAGTACCGATGTCAATTAGATAATTTCAATGATCAAAAGCATTCACTCATATTTAGAGAATTAGTTCCTGCAATTTCTTTTGAAGTAGTTCAAAAATGGTTTTCGCTTGATTGGTGAGTTTTATTTATTATATCATATATATTTAAAGTGAAAAATGATGAATTTAACGAACAAAGTTGATGAAACGTTGGCTGTCCCGAAACAACATTATTTTAAACCGCTAGCTAATGCAATAATTAAACTAATAGACATTCATGTTAGAAAATGTGTTTTGACAGTTTGGTTCCGAGGACGAGTTGTGACCAAAACGAGTTATAGGGAGGATATTGTTAGGCGAAATATGATCGAACCTTATCGGAGATTTGTGCATGCTTGTGAGACGAGAGCTAAGCTATTACAACATTCAGGTAAGATTAATCCATCCGTATACCTAGAACTTATTGAAGTAGATGAAGACAATGTTATGCACGGAATTATAAAATCCAGAGCTCAAAATGAAACTTGTACTTATGGTACGATGCCACTTTATCATTGATTCAGCTTTTTCTGTACGTTATGTGGTAACGCATCGATTGAGTTGAGGTGTATTGCTGCGTTATGCCAGAATACTGGATGGGCTCCATCCGTGTTGAGAAGACGTGACTATCCGCCATTCCAAAACAATAATATATTTTATAATAATTCTCTGTCATTGATTACAGCAAAGAAGAAGCCTGTCATCAAACTTCAACATTTGACGCTAGGGGAAAGCACACCTTATCCCAAACGCAAAATTAGTTTCAAGCAAATTTGGTGGTCATTTTGATAGAACTCACAGACAATATAACATTCCTAACCAAGAGGGTGACGGATCAGTACCGCTGTCAATTAGATAATTTCAATGATCAAAAGCATTCACTCATATTTAGAGAATTAGTTCCTGCAATTTCTTTTGAAGTAGTTCAAAAATGGTTTTCGCTTGATTGGTGAGTTTTATTTATTATATTATATATATTTAAAGTGAAAAATGATGAATTTAACGAACAAAGTTGATGAAACGTTGGCTGTCCCGAAACAACATTATTTTAAACCGCTAGCTAATGCAATAATTAAACTAATAGACATTCATGTTAGAAAATGTGTTTTGACAGTTTGGTTCCGAGGACGAGTTGTGACCAAAAAGAGTTATAGGGAGGATATTGTTAGGCGAAATATGATCGAACCTTATCGGAGATTTGTGCATGCTTGTGAGACGAGAGCTAAGCTATTACAACATTCAGGTAAGATTAATCCATCCGTATACCTAGAACTTATTGAAGTAGATGAAGACAATGTTATGCACGGAATTATAAAATCCAGAGCTCAAAATGAAACTTGTACTTATGGTACGATGCCACTTTATCATTGATTCAGCTTTTTCTGTACGTTATGTGGTAACGCATCGATTGAGTTGAGGTGTATTGCTGCGTTATGCCAGAATACTGGATGGGCTCCATTCGTGTTTAGAAGACGTGACTATCCGCCATTCCAAAACAATAATATATTTTATAATAATTCTCTGTCATTGATTACAGCAAAGAAGAAGCCTGTCATCAAACTTCAACATTTGACGCTAGGGGAAAGCACACCTTATCCCAAACGCAAAATTAGTTTCAAGCAAATTTGGTGTTCATTTTGATAGAACTCACAGACAATATAACATTCCTAACCAAGAGGGTGACGGATCAGTACCGATGTCAATTAGATAATTTCAATGATCAAAAGCATTCACTCATATTTAGAGAATTAGTTCCTGCAATTTCTTTTGAAGTAGTTCAAAAATGGTTTTCGCTTGATTGGTGAGTTTTATTTATTATATTATATATATTTAAAGTGAAAAATGATGAATTTAACGAACAAAGTTGATGAAACGTTGGCTGTCCCGAAACAACATTATTTTAAACCGCTAGCTAATGCAATAATTAAACTAATAGACATTCATGTTAGAAAATGTGTTTTGACAGTTTGGTTCCGAGGACGAGTTGTGACCAAAAAGAGTTATAGGGAGGATATTGTTAGGCGAAATATGATCGAACCTTATCGGAGATTTGTGCATGCTTGTGAGACGAGAGCTAAGCTATTACAACATTCAGGTAAGATTAATCCATCCGTATACCTAGAACTTATTGAAGTAGATGAAGACAATGTTATGCACGGAATTATAAAATCCAGAGCTCAAAATGAAACTTGTACTTATGGTACGATGCCACTTTATCATTGATTCAGCTTTTTCTGTACGTTATGTGGTAACGCATCGATTGAGTTGAGGTGTATTGCTGCGTTATGCCAGAATACTGGATGGGCTCCATTCGTGTTTAGAAGACGTGACTATCCGCCATTCCAAAACAATAATATATTTTATAATAATTCTCTGTCATTGATTACAGCAAAGAAGAAGCCTGTCATCAAACTTCAAAATTTTATGCTAGGGGAAGCACACCTTATCCTAAACGCAAAATTAGTTTCAAGCAAATTTGGTGGTCATTTCGATAGAACTCACAGACAATATAACATTCCTAACCAAGAGGGTGACGGAACAGTACCGATGTCAATTAGATAATTTCAATGATCAAAAGCATTCACTCATATTTAGAGAATTAGTTCCTGCAATTTCTTTTGAAGTAGTTCAAAAATGGTTTTCGCTTGATTGGTGAGTTTTATTTATTATATCATATATATTTAAAGTGAAAAATGATGAATTTAACGAACAAAGTTGATGAAACGTTGGCTGTCCCGAAACAACATTATTTTAAACCGCTAGCTAATGCAATAATTAAACTAATAGACATTCATGTTAGAAAATGTGTTTTGACAGTTTGGTTCCGAGGACGAGTTGTGACCAAAACGAGTTATAGGGAGGATATTGTTAGGCGAAATATGATCGAACCTTATCGGAGATTTGTGCATGCTTGTGAGACGAGAGCTAAGCTATTACAACATTCAGGTAAGATTAATCCATCCGTATACCTAGAACTTATTGAAGTAGATGAAGACAATGTTATGCACGGAATTATAAAATCCAGAGCTCAAAATGAAACTTGTACTTATGGTACGATGCCACTTTATCATTGATTCAGCTTTTTCTGTACGTTATGTGGTAACGCATCGATTGAGTTGAGGTGTATTGCTGCGTTATGCCAGAATACTGGATGGGCTCCATTCGTGTTTAGAAGACGTGACTATCCGCCATTCCAAAACAATAATATATTTTATAATAATTCTCTGTCATTGATTACAGCAAAGAAGAAGCCTGTCATCAAACTTCAACATTTGACGCTAGGGGAAGCACACCTTATCCTAAACGCAAAATTAGTTTCAAGCAAATTTGGTGGTCATTTTGATAGAACTCACAAACAATATAACATTCCTAACCAAGAGGGTGACGGATCAGTACCGATGTCAATTAGATAATTTCAATGATCAAAAGCATTCACTCATATTTAGAGAATTAGTTCCTGCAATTTCTTTTGAAGTAGTTCAAAAATGGTTTTCGCTTGATTGGTGAGTTTTATTTATTATATCATATATATTTAAAGTGAAAAATGATGAATTTAACGAACAAAGTTGATGAAACGTTGGCTGTCCCGAAACAACATTATTTTAAACCGCTAGCTAATGCAATAATTAAACTAATAGACATTCATGTTAGAAAATGTGTTTTGACAGTTTGGTTCCGAGGACGAGTTGTGACCAAAACGAGTTATAGGGAGGATATTGTTAGGCGAAATATGATCGAACCTTATCGGAGATTTGTGCATGCTTGTGAGACGAGAGCTAAGCTATTACAACATTCAGGTAAGATTAATCCATCCGTATACCTAGAACTTATAGGAGTAGATGAAGACAATGTTATGCACGGAATTATAAAATCCAGAGCTCAAAATGAAACTTGTACTTATGGTACGATGCCACTTTATCATTGATTCAGCTTTTTCTGTACGTTATGTGGTAACGCATCGATTGAGTTGAGGTGTATTGCTGCGTTATGCCAGAATACTGGATGGGCTCCATTCGTGTTTAGAAGACGTGACTATCCGCCATTCCAAAACAATAATATATTTTATAATAATTCTCTGTCATTGATTACAGCAAAGAAGAAGCCTGTCATCAAACTTCAACATTTGACGCTAGGGGAAAGCACACCTTATCCCAAACGCAAAATTAGTTTCAAGCAAATTTGGTGGTCATTTTGATAGAACTCACAGACAATATAACATTCCTAACCAAGAGGGTGACGGATCAGTACCGCTGTCAATTAGATAATTTCAATGATCAAAAGCATTCACTCATATTTAGAGAATTAGTTCCTGCAATTTCTTTTGAAGTAGTTCAAAAATGGTTTTCGCTTGATTGGTGAGTTTTATTTATTATATTATATATATTTAAAGTGAAAAATGATGAATTTAACGAACAAAGTTGATGAAACGTTGGCTGTCCCGAAACAACATTATTTTAAACCGCTAGCTAATGCAATAATTAAACTAATAGACATTCATGTTAGAAAATGTGTTTTGACAGTTTGGTTCCGAGGACGAGTTGTGACCAAAAAGAGTTATAGGGAGGATATTGTTAGGCGAAATATGATCGAACCTTATCGGAGATTTGTGCATGCTTGTGAGACGAGAGCTAAGCTATTACAACATTCAGGTAAGATTAATCCATCCGTATACCTAGAACTTATTGAAGTAGATGAAGACAATGTTATGCACGGAATTATAAAATCCAGAGCTCAAAATGAAACTTGTACTTATGGTACGATGCCACTTTATCATTGATTCAGCTTTTTCTGTACGTTATGTGGTAACGCATCGATTGAGTTGAGGTGTATTGCTGCGTTATGCCAGAATACTGGATGGGCTCCATTCGTGTTTAGAAGACGTGACTATCCGCCATTCCAAAACAATAATATATTTTATAATAATTCTCTGTCATTGATTACAGCAAAGAAGAAGCCTGTCATCAAACTTCAACATTTGACGCTAGGGGAAAGCACACCTTATCCCAAACGCAAAATTAGTTTCAAGCAAATTTGGTGTTCATTTTGATAGAACTCACAGACAATATAACATTCCTAACCAAGAGGGTGACGGATCAGTACCGATGTCAATTAGATAATTTCAATGATCAAAAGCATTCACTCATATTTAGAGAATTAGTTCCTGCAATTTCTTTTGAAGTAGTTCAAAAATGGTTTTCGCTTGATTGGTGAGTTTTATTTATTATATTATATATATTTAAAGTGAAAAATGATGAATTTAACGAACAAAGTTGATGAAACGTTGGCTGTCCCGAAACAACATTATTTTAAACCGCTAGCTAATGCAATAATTAAACTAATAGACATTCATGTTAGAAAATGTGTTTTGACAGTTTGGTTCCGAGGACGAGTTGTGACCAAAAAGAGTTATAGGGAGGATATTGTTAGGCGAAATATGATCGAACCTTATCGGAGATTTGTGCATGCTTGTGAGACGAGAGCTAAGCTATTACAACATTCAGGTAAGATTAATCCATCCGTATACCTAGAACTTATTGAAGTAGATGAAGACAATGTTATGCACGGAATTATAAAATCCAGAGCTCAAAATGAAACTTGTACTTATGGTACGATGCCACTTTATCATTGATTCAGCTTTTTCTGTACGTTATGTGGTAACGCATCGATTGAGTTGAGGTGTATTGCTGCGTTATGCCAGAATACTGGATGGGCTCCATTCGTGTTTAGAAGACGTGACTATCCGCCATTCCAAAACAATAATATATTTTATAATAATTCTCTGTCATTGATTACAGCAAAGAAGAAGCCTGTCATCAAACTTCAACATTTGACGCTAGGGGAAAGCACACCTTATCCCAAACGCAAAATTAGTTTCAAGCAAATTTGGTGTTCATTTTGATAGAACTCACAGACAATATAACATTCCTAACCAAGAGGGTGACGGAACAGTACCGATGTCAATTAGATAATTTCAATGATCAAAAGCATTCACTCATATTTAGAGGATTAGTTCCTGCAATTTCTTTTGAAGTAGTTCAAAATTGGTTTTCGCTTGTTTGGTGAGTTTTATTCATTATATCATATATATTTAAAGTGAAAAATGGTGAATCTAATGAACAAAGTTGATGAAACTTTGGCTGTCCCGAAACAACATTATTTTAAACCGCTAGCTAATGCAATAATTAAACTAATAGACATTCATGTTAGAAAATGTGTTTTGACAGTTTGGTTCCGAGGACGAGTTGTGACCAAAACGAGTTATAGGGAGGATATTGTTAGGCGAAATATGATCGAACCTTATCGGAGATTTGTGCATGCTTGTGAGACGAGAGCTAAGCTATTACAACATTCAGGTAAGATTAATCCATCCGTATACCTAGAACTTATTGAAGTAGATGAAGACAATGTTATGCACGGAATTATAAAATCCAGAGCTCAAAATGAAACTTGTACTTATGGTACGATGCCACTTTATCATTGATTCAGCTTTTTCTGTACGTTATGTGGTAACGCATCGATTGAGTTGAGGTGTATTGCTGCGTTATGCCAGAATACTGGATGGGCTCCATTCGTGTTGAGAAGACGTGACTATCCGCCATTCCAAAACAATAATATATTTTATAATAATTCTCTGTCATTGATTACAGCAAAGAAGAAGCCTGTCATCAAACTTCAACATTTGACGCTAGGGGAAGCACACCTTATCCTATACGCAAAATTAGTTTCAAGCAAATTTGGTGGTCATTTTGATAGAACTCACAGACAATATAACATTCCTAACCAAGAGGGTGACGGAACAGTACCGATGTCAATTAGATAATTTCAATGATCAAAAGCATTCACTCATATTTAGAGGATTAGTTCCTGCAATTTCTTTTGAAGTAGTTCAAAAATGGTTTTCGCTTGATTGGTGAGTTTTATTTATTATATCATATATATTTAAAGTGAAAAATGATGAATTTAACGAACAAAGTTGATGAAACGTTGGCTGTCCCGAAACAACATTATTTTAAACCGCTAGCTAATGCAATAATTAAACTAATAGACATTCATGTTAGAAAATGTGTTTTGACAGTTTGGTTCCGAGGACGAGTTGTGACCAAAAAGAGTTATAGGGACGATATTGTTAGGCGAAATATGATCGAACCTTATCGGAGATTTGTGCATGCTTGTGAGACGAGAGCTAAGCTATTACAACATTCAGGTAAGATTAATCCATCCGTATACCTAGAACTTATTGGAGTAGATGAAGACAATGTTATGCACGGAATTATAAAATCCAGAGCTCAAAATGAAACTTGTACTTATGGTACGATGCCACTTTATCATTGATTCAGCTTTTTCTGTACGTTATGTGGTAACGCATCGATTGAGTTGAGGTGTATTGCTGCGTTATGCCAGAATACTGGATGGGCTCCATTCGTGTTTAGAAGACGTGACTATCCGCCATTCCAAAACAATAATATATTTTATAATAATTCTCTGTCATTGATTACAGCAAAGAAGAAGCCTGTCATCAAACTTCAACATTTGACGCTAGGGGAAGCACACCTTATCCTAAACGCAAAATTAGTTTCAAGCAAATTTGGTGGTCATTTTGATAGAACTCACAAACAATATAACATTCCTAACCAAGAGGGTGACGGATCAGTACCGATGTCAATTAGATAATTTTAATGATCAAAAGCATTCACTCATATTTAGAGAATTAGTTCCTGCAATTTCTTTTGAAGTAGTTCAAAAATGGTTTTCGCTTGATTGGTGAGTTTTATTTATTATATCATATATATTTAAAGTGAAAAATGGTGAATCTAATGAACAAAGTTGATGAAACTTTGGCTGTCCCGAAACAACATTATTTTAAACCGCTAGCTAATGCAATAATTAAACTAATAGACATTCATGTTAGAAAATGTGTTTTGTCAGTTTGGTTCCGAGGACGAGTTGTGACCAAAAAGAGTTATAGGGAAGATATTGTTAGGCGAAATATGATCGAACCTTATCGGAGATTTGTGCATGCTTGTGAGACGAGAGCTAAGCTATTACAACATTCAGGTAAGATTAATCCATCCGTATACCTAGAACTTATTGGAGTAGATGAAGACAATGTTATGCATGGAATTCTAAAATCCATGCATAACATTTGACGCTAGGGGAAGCACACCTTATCCTATACGCAAAATTAGTTTCAAGCAAATTTGGTGGTCATTTTGATAGAACTCACAGACAATATAACATTCCTAACCAAGAGGGTGACGGAACAGTACCGATGTCAATTAGATAATTTCATTGATCAAAAGCATTCACTCATATTTAGAGGATTAGTTCCTGCAATTTCTTTTGAAGTAGTTCAAAAATGGTTTTCGCTTGATTGGTGAGTTTTATTTATTATATCATATATATTTAAAGTGAAAAATGATGAATTTAACGAACAAAGTTGATGAAACGTTGGCTGTCCCGAAACAACATTATTTTAAACCGCTAGCTAATGCAATAATTAAACTAATAGACATTCATGTTAGAAAATGTGTTTTGACAGTTTGGTTCCGAGGACGAGTTGTGACCAAAACGAGTTATAGGGAGGATATTGTTAGGCGAAATATGATCGAACCTTATCGGAGATTTGTGCATGCTTGTGAGACGAGAGCTAAGCTATTACAACATTCAGGTAAGATTAATCCATCCGTATACCTAGAACTTATAGGAGTAGATGAAGACAATGTTATGCACGGAATTATAAAATCCAGAGCTCAAAATGAAACTTGTACTTATGGTACGATGCCACTTTATCATTGATTCAGCTTTTTCTGTACGTTATGTGGTAACGCATCGATTGAGTTGAGGTGTATTGCTGCGTTATGCCAGAATACTGGATGGGCTCCATTCGTGTTTAGAAGACGTGACTATCCGCCATTCCAAAACAATAATATATTTTATAATAATTCTCTGTCATTGATTACAGCAAAGAAGAAGCCTGTCATCAAACTTCAACATTTGACGCTAGGGGAAGCACACCTTATCCTAAACGCAAAATTAGTTTCAAGCAAATTTGGTGGTCATTTTGATAGAACTCACAAACAATATAACATTCCTAACCAAGAGGGTGACGGATCAGTACCGATGTCAATTAGATAATTTCAATGATCAAAAGCATTCACTCATATTTAGAGAATTAGTTCCTGCAATTTCTTTTGAAGTAGTTCAAAATTGGTTTTCGCTTGTTTGGTGAGTTTTATTCATTATATCATATATATTTAAAGTGAAAAATGGTGAATCTAATGAACAAAGTTGATGAAACTTTGGCTGTCCCGAAACAACATTATTTTAAACCGCTAGCTAATGCAATAATTAAACTAATAGACATTCATGTTAGAAAATGTGTTTTGACAGTTTGGTTCCGAGGACGAGTTGTGACCAAAACGAGTTATAGGGAGGATATTGTTAGGCGAAATATGATCGAACCTTATCGGAGATTTGTGCATGCTTGTGAGACGAGAGCTAAGCTATTACAACATTCAGGTAAGATTAATCCATCCGTATACCTAGAACTTATTGAAGTAGATGAAGACAATGTTATGCACGGAATTATAAAATCCAGAGCTCAAAATGAAACTTGTACTTATGGTACGATGCCACTTTATCATTGATTCAGCTTTTTCTGTACGTTATGTGGTAACGCATCGATTGAGTTGAGGTGTATTGCTGCGTTATGCCAGAATACTGGATGGGCTCCATTCGTGTTGAGAAGACGTGACTATCCGCCATTCCAAAACAATAATATATTTTATAATAATTCTCTGTCATTGATTACAGCAAAGAAGAAGCCTGTCATCAAACTTCAACATTTGACGCTAGGGGAAGCACACCTTATCCTAAACGCAAAATTAGTTTCAAGCAAATTTGGTGGTCATTTTGATAGAACTCACAGACAATATAACATTCCTAACCAAGAGGGTGACGGATCAGTACCGATGTCAATTAGATAATTTCAATGATCAAAAGCATTCACTCATATTTAGAGAATTAGTTCCTGCAATTTCTTTTGAAGTAGTTCAAAAATGGTTTTCGCTTGATTGGTGAGTTTTATTTATTATATTATATATATTTAAAGTGAAAAATGATGAATTTAACGAACAAAGTTGATGAAACGTTGGCTGTCCCGAAACAACATTATTTTAAACCGCTAGCTAATGCAATAATTAAACTAATAGACATTCATGTTAGAAAATGTGTTTTGACAGTTTGGTTCCGAGGACGAGTTGTGACCAAAAAGAGTTATAGGGAGGATATTGTTAGGCGAAATATGATCGAACCTTATCGGAGATTTGTGCATGCTTGTGAGACGAGAGCTAAGCTATTACAACATTCAGGTAAGATTAATCCATCCGTATACCTAGAACTTATTGGAGTAGATGAAGACAATGTTATGCACGGAATTATAAAATCCAGAGCTCAAAATGAAACTTGTACTTATGGTACGATGCCACTTTATCATTGATTCAGCTTTTTCTGTACGTTATGTGGTAACGCATCGATTGAGTTGAGGTGTATTGCTGCGTTATGCCAGAATACTGGATGGGCTCCATTCGTGTTTAGAAGACGTGACTATCCGCCATTCCAAAACAATAATATATTTTATAATAATTCTCTGTCATTGATTACAGCAAAGAAGAAGCCTGTCATCAAACTTCAACATTTGACGCTAGGGGAAGCACACCTTATCCTAAACGCAAAATTAGTTTCAAGCAAATTTGGTGGTCATTTTGATAGAACTCACAAACAATATAACATTCCTAACCAAGAGGGTGACGGATCAGTACCGATGTCAATTAGATAATTTCAATGATCAAAAGCATTCACTCATATTTAGAGAATTAGTTCCTGCAATTTCTTTTGAAGTAGTTCAAAAATGGTTTTCGCTTGATTGGTGAGTTTTATTTATTATATCATATATATTTAAAGTGAAAAATGGTGAATCTAATGAACAAAGTTGATGAAACTTTGGCTGTCCCGAAACAACATTATTTTAAACCGCTAGCTAATGCAATAATTAAACTAATAGACATTCATGTTAGAAAATGTGTTTTGACAGTTTGGTTCCGAGGACGAGTTGTGACCAAAAAGAGTTATAGGGAAGATATTGTTAGGCGAAATATGATCGAACCTTATCGGAGATTTGTGCATGCTTGTGAGACGAGAGCTAAGCTATTACAACATTCAGGTAAGATTAATCCATCCGTATACCTAGAACTTATTGGAGTAGATGAAGACAATGTTATGCATGGAATTCTAAAATCCATGCATAACATTTGACGCTAGGGGAAGCACACCTTATCCTATACGCAAAATTAGTTTCAAGCAAATTTGGTGGTCATTTTGATAGAACTCACAGACAATATAACATTCCTAACCAAGAGGGTGACGGAACAGTACCGATGTCAATTAGATAATTTCATTGATCAAAAGCATTCACTCATATTTAGAGAATTAGTTCCTGCAATTTCTTTTGAAGTAGTTCAAAAATGGTTTTCGCTTGATTGGTGAGTTTTATTTATTATATCATATATATTTAAAGTGAAAAATGATGAATTTAACGAACAAAGTTGATGAAACGTTGGCTGTCCCGAAACAACATTATTTTAAACCGCTAGCTAATGCAATAATTAAACTAATAGACATTCATGTTAGAAAATGTGTTTTGACAGTTTGGTTCCGAGGACGAGTTGTGACCAAAACGAGTTATAGGGAGGATATTGTTAGGCGAAATATGATCGAACCTTATCGGAGATTTGTGCATGCTTGTGAGACGAGAGCTAAGCTATTACAACATTCAGGTAAGATTAATCCATCCGTATACCTAGAACTTATTGAAGTAGATGAAGACAATGTTATGCACGGAATTATAAAATCCAGAGCTCAAAATGAAACTTGTACTTATGGTACGATGCCACTTTATCATTGATTCAGCTTTTTCTGTACGTTATGTGGTAACGCATCGATTGAGTTGAGGTGTATTGCTGCGTTATGCCAGAATACTGGATGGGCTCCATTCGTGTTGAGAAGACGTGACTATCCGCCATTCCAAAACAATAATATATTTTATAATAATTCTCTGTCATTGATTACAGCAAAGAAGAAGCCTGTCATCAAACTTCAACATTTGACGCTAGGGGAAGCACACCTTATCCTAAACGCAAAATTAGTTTCATCAAATTTGGTGGTCATTTTGATAGAACTCACAGACAATATAACATTCCTAACCAAGAGGGTGACGGATCAGTACCGATGTCAATTAGATAATTTCAATGATCAAAAGCATTCACTCATATTTAGAGAATTAGTTCCTGCAATTTCTTTTGAAGTAGTTCAAAAATGGTTTTCGCTTGATTGGTGAGTTTTATTTATTATATTATATATATTTAAAGTGAAAAATGATGAATTTAACGAACAAAGTTGATGAAACGTTGGCTGTCCCGAAACAACATTATTTTAAACCGCTAGCTAATGCAATAATTAAACTAATAGACATTCATGTTAGAAAATGTGTTTTGACAGTTTGGTTCCGAGGACGAGTTGTGACCAAAAAGAGTTATAGGGAGGATATTGTTAGGCGAAATATGATCGAACCTTATCGGAGATTTGTGCATGCTTGTGAGACGAGAGCTAAGCTATTACAACATTCAGGTAAGATTAATCCATCCGTATACCTAGAACTTATTGAAGTAGATGAAGACAATGTTATGCACGGAATTATAAAATCCAGAGCTCAAAATGAAACTTGTACTTATGGTACGATGCCACTTTATCATTGATTCAGCTTTTTCTGTACGTTATGTGGTAACGCATCGATTGAGTTGAGGTGTATTGCTGCGTTATGCCAGAATACTGGATGGGCTCCATTCGTGTTTAGAAGACGTGACTATCCGCCATTCCAAAACAATAATATATTTTATAATAATTCTCTGTCATTGATTACAGCAAAGAAGAAGCCTGTCATCAAACTTCAACATTTGACGCTAGGGGAAAGCACACCTTATCCCAAACGCAAAATTAGTTTCAAGCAAATTTGGTGGTCATTTTGATAGAACTCACAGACAATATAACATTCCTAACCAAGAGGGTGACGGAACAGTACCGATGTCAATTAGATAATTTCAATGATCAAAAGCATTCACTCATATTTAGAGGATTAGTTCCTGCAATTTCTTTTGAAGTAGTTCAAAAATGGTTTTCGCTTGATTGGTGAGTTTTATTTATTATATCATATATATTTAAAGTGAAAAATGATGAATTTAACGAACAAAGTTGATGAAACGTTGGCTGTCCCGAAACAACATTATTTTAAGCCGCTAGCTAATGCAATAATTAAACTAATAGACATTCATGTTAGAAAATGTGTTTTGACAGTTTGGTTCCGAGGACGAGTTGTGACCAAAAAGAGTTATAGGGACGATATTGTTAGGCGAAATATGATCGAACCTTATCGGAGATTTGTGCATGCTTGTGAGACGAGAGCTAAGCTATTACAACATTCAGGTAAGATTAATCCATCCGTATACCTAGAACTTATTGGAGTAGATGAAGACAATGTTATGCACGGAATTATAAAATCCAGAGCTCAAAATGAAACTTGTACTTATGGTACGATGCCACTTTATCATTGATTCAGCTTTTTCTGTACGTTATGTGGTAACGCATCGATTGAGTTGAGGTGTATTGCTGCGTTATGCCAGAATACTGGATGGGCTCCATTCGTGTTTAGAAGACGTGACTATCCGCCATTCCAAAACAATAATATATTTTATAATAATTCTCTGTCATTGATTACAGCAAAGAAGAAGCCTGTCATCAAACTTCAACATTTGACGCTAGGGGAAGCACACCTTATCCTAAACGCAAAATTAGTTTCAAGCAAATTTGGTGGTCATTTTGATAGAACTCACAAACAATATAACATTCCTAACCAAGAGGGTGACGGATCAGTACCGATGTCAATTAGATAATTTCAATGATCAAAAGCATTCACTCATATTTAGAGAATTAGTTCCTGCAATTTCTTTTGAAGTAGTTCAAAAATGGTTTTCGCTTGATTGGTGAGTTTTATTTATTATATCATATATATTTAAAGTGAAAAATGATGAATTTAACGAACAAAGTTGATGAAACGTTGGCTGTCCCGAAACAACATTATTTTAAACCGCTAGCTAATGCAATAATTAAACTAATAGACATTCATGTTAGAAAATGTGTTTTGACAGTTTGGTTCCGAGGACGAGTTGTGACCAAAACGAGTTATAGGGAGGATATTGTTAGGCGAAATATGATCGAACCTTATCGGAGATTTGTGCATGCTTGTGAGACGAGAGCTAAGCTATTACAACATTCAGGTAAGATTAATCCATCCGTATACCTAGAACTTATTGAAGTAGATGAAGACAATGTTATGCACGGAATTATAAAATCCAGAGCTCAAAATGAAACTTGTACTTATGGTACGATGCCACTTTATCATTGATTCAGCTTTTTCTGTACGTTATGTGGTAACGCATCGATTGAGTTGAGGTGTATTGCTGCGTTATGCCAGAATACTGGATGGGCTCCATTCGTGTTGAGAAGACGTGACTATCCGCCATTCCAAAACAATAATATATTTTATAATAATTCTCTGTCATTGATTACAGCAAAGAAGAAGCCTGTCATCAAACTTCAACATTTGACGCTAGGGGAAGCACACCTTATCCTAAACGCAAAATTAGTTTCAAGCAAATTTGGTGGTCATTTTGATAGAACTCGCAGACAATATAACATTCCTAACCAAGAGGGTGACGGATCAGTACCGATGTCAATTAGATAATTTCAATGATCAAAAGCATTCACTCATATTTAGAGAATTAGTTCCTGCAATTTCTTTTGAAGTAGTTCAAAAATGGTTTTCGCTTGATTGGTGAGTTTTATTTATTATATTATATATATTTAAAGTGAAAAATGATGAATTTAACGAACAAAGTTGATGAAACGTTGGCTGTCCCGAAACAACATTATTTTAAACCGCTAGCTAATGCAATAATTAAACTAATAGACATTCATGTTAGAAAATGTGTTTTGACAGTTTGGTTCCGAGGACGAGTTGTGACCAAAAAGAGTTATAGGGAGGATATTGTTAGGCGAAATATGATCGAACCTTATCGGAGATTTGTGCATGCTTGTGAGACGAGAGCTGAGCTATTACAACATTCAGGTAAGATTAATCCATCCGTATACCTAGAACTTATTGAAGTAGATGAAGACAATGTTATGCACGGAATTATAAAATCCAGAGCTCAAAATGAAACTTGTACTTATGGTACGATGCCACTTTATCATTGATTCAGCTTTTTCTGTACGTTATGTGGTAACGCATCGATTGAGTTGAGGTGTATTGCTGCGTTATGCCAGAATACTGGATGGGCTCCATTCGTGTTTAGAAGACGTGACTATCCGCCATTCCAAAACAATAATATATTTTATAATAATTCTCTGTCATTGATTACAGCAAAGAAGAAGCCTGTCATCAAACATCAAAATTTGACGCTAGGGGAAGCACACCTTATCCTAAACGCAAAATTAGTTTCAAGCAAATTTGGTGGTCATTTCGATAGAACTCACAGACAATATAACATTCCTAACCAAGAGGGTGACGGAACAGTACCGATGTCAATTAGATAATTTCAATGATAAAAAGCATTCACTCATATTTAGAGAATTAGTTCCTGCAATTTCTTTTGAAGTAGTTCAAAAATGGTTTTCGCTTGATTGGTGAGTTTTATTTATTATATCATATATATTTAAAGTGAAAAATGATGAATTTAACGAACAAAGTTGATGAAACGTTGGCTGTCCCGAAACAACATTATTTTAAACCGCTAGCTAATGCAATAATTAAACTAATAGACATTCATGTTAGAAAATGTGTTTTGACAGTTTGCATCCGAGGAGGAGTTGTGACCAAAAAGAGTTATTGAGAAGATATCGTTAGGCGAAATATGATCAAACCTTATCGGAGATTTGTGCTTGCTTGTGAGACGAGAGCTAAGCTATTACAACATTCAGGTAAGATTAATCCATCCGTATACCTAGAACTTATTGAAGTAGATGAAGACAATGTTATGCACGGAATTATAAAATCCAGAGCTCAAAATGAAACTTGTACTTATGGTACGATGCCACTTTATCATTGATTCAGCTTTTTCTGTACGTTATGTGGTAACGCATCGATTGAGTTGAGGTGTATTGCTGCGTTATGCCAGAATACTGGATGGGCTCCATTCGTGTTTAGAAGACGTGACTATCCGCCATTCCAAAACAATAATATATTTTATAATAATTCTCTGTCATTGATTACAGCAAAGAAGAAGCCTGTCATCAAACTTCAACATTTGACGCTAGGGGAAGCACACCTTATCCTAAACGCAAAATTAGTTTCAAGCAAATTTGGTGGTCATTTTGATAGAACTCACAAACAATATAACATTCCTAACCAAGAGGGTGACGGATCAGTACCGATGTCAATTAGATAATTTCAATGATCAAAAGCATTCACTCATATTTAGAGAATTAGTTCCTGCAATTTCTTTTGAAGTAGTTCAAAAATGTTTTTCGCTTGATTGGTGAGTTTTATTTATTATATCATATATATTTAAAGTGAAAAATGATGAATTTAACGAACAAAGTTGATGAAACGTTGGCTGTCCCGAAACAACATTATTTTAAACCGCTAGCTAATGCAATAATTAAACTAATAGACATTCATGTTAGAAAATGTGTTTTGACAGTTTGGTTCCGAGGACGAGTTGTGACCAAAACGAGTTATAGGGAGGATATTGTTAGGCGAAATATGATCGAACCTTATCGGAGATTTGTGCATGCTTGTGAGACGAGAGCTAAGCTATTACAACATTCAGGTAAGATTAATCCATCCGTATACCTAGAACTTATTGAAGTAGATGAAGACAATGTTATGCACGGAATTATAAAATCCAGAGCTCAAAATGAAACTTGTACTTATGGTACGATGCCACTTTATCATTGATTCAGCTTTTTCTGTACGTTATGTGGTAACGCATCGATTGAGTTGAGGTGTATTGCTGCGTTATGCCAGAATACTGGATGGGCTCCATTCGTGTTGAGAAGACGTGACTATCCGCCATTCCAAAACAATAATATATTTTATAATAATTCTCTGTCATTGATTACAGCAAAGAAGAAGCCTGTCATCAAACTTCAACATTTGACGCTAGGGGAAGCACACCTTATCCTAAACGCAAAATTAGTTTCAAGCAAATTTGGTGGTCATTTTGATAGAACTCACAGACAATATAACATTCCTAACCAAGAGGGTGACGGAACAGTACCGATGTCAATTAGATAATTTCAATGATCAAAAGCATTCACTCATATTTAGAGGATTAGTTCCTGCAATTTCTTTTGAAGTAGTTCAAAATTGGTTTTCGCTTGTTTGGTGAGTTTTATTCATTATATCATATATATTTAAAGTGAAAAATGATGAATTTAACGAACAAAGTTGATGAAACGTTGGCTGTCCCGAAACAACATTATTTTAAACCGCTAGCTAATGCAATAATTAAACTAATAGACATTCATGTTAGAAAATGTGTTTTGACAGTTTGGTTCCGAGGACGAGTTGTGACCAAAAAGAGTTATAGGGACGATATTGTTAGGCGAAATATGATCGAACCTTATCGGAGATTTGTGCATGCTTGTGAGACGAGAGCTAAGCTATTACAACATTCAGGTAAGATTAATCCATCCGTATACCTAGAACTTATTGGAGTAGATGAAGACAATGTTATGCACGGAATTATAAAATCCAGAGCTCAAAATGAAACTTGTACTTATGGTACGATGCCACTTTATCATTGATTCAGCTTTTTCTGTACGTTATGTGGTAACGCATCGATTGAGTTGAGGTGTATTGCTGCGTTATGCCAGAATACTGGATGGGCTCCATTCGTGTTTAGAAGACGTGACTATCCGCCATTCCAAAACAATAATATATTTTATAATAATTCTCTGTCATTGATTACAGCAAAGAAGAAGCCTGTCATCAAACTTCAACATTTGACGCTAGGGGAAGCACACCTTATCCTAAACGCAAAATTAGTTTCAAGCAAATTTGGTGGTCATTTTGATAGAACTCACAAACAATATAACATTCCTAACCAAGAGGGTGACGGATCAGTACCGATGTCAATTAGATAATTTCAATGATCAAAAGCATTCACTCATATTTAGAGAATTAGTTCCTGCAATTTCTTTTGAAGTAGTTCAAAAATGGTTTTCGCTTGATTGGTGAGTTTTATTTATTATATCATATATATTTAAAGTGAAAAATGGTGAATCTAATGAACAAAGTTGATGAAACTTTGGCTGTCCCGAAACAACATTATTTTAAACCGCTAGCTAATGCAATAATTAAACTAATAGACATTCATGTTAGAAAATGTGTTTTGACAGTTTGGTTCCGAGGACGAGTTGTGACCAAAAAGAGTTATAGGGAAGATATTGTTAGGCGAAATATGATCGAACCTTATCGGAGATTTGTGCATGCTTGTGAGACGAGAGCTAAGCTATTACAACATTCAGGTAAGATTAATCCATCCGTATACCTAGAACTTATTGGAGTAGATGAAGACAATGTTATGCATGGAATTCTAAAATCCATGCATAACATTTGACGCTAGGGGAAGCACACCTTATCCTATACGCAAAATTAGTTTCAAGCAAATTTGGTGGTCATTTTGATAGAACTCACAGACAATATAACATTCCTAACCAAGAGGGTGACGGAACAGTACCGATGTCAATTAGATAATTTCATTGATCAAAAGCATTCACTCATATTTAGAGGATTAGTTCCTGCAATTTCTTTTGAAGTAGTTCAAAAATGGTTTTCGCTTGATTGGTGAGTTTTATTTATTATATCATATATATTTAAAGTGAAAAATGATGAATTTAACGAACAAAGTTGATGAAACGTTGGCTGTCCCGAAACAACATTATTTTAAACCGCTAGCTAATGCAATAATTAAACTAATAGACATTCATGTTAGAAAATGTGTTTTGACAGTTTGGTTCCGAGGACGAGTTGTGACCAAAACGAGTTATAGGGAGGATATTGTTAGGCGAAATATGATCGAACCTTATCGGAGATTTGTGCATGCTTGTGAGACGAGAGCTAAGCTATTACAACATTCAGGTAAGATTAATCCATCCGTATACCTAGAACTTATTGAAGTAGATGAAGACAATGTTATGCACGGAATTATAAAATCCAGAGCTCAAAATGAAACTTGTACTTATGGTACTATGCCACTTTATCATTGATTCAGCTTTTTCTGTACGTTATGTGGTAACGGATCGATTGAGTTGAGGTGTATTGCTGCGTTATGCCAGAATACTGGATGGGCTCCATTCGTGTTGAGTAGACGTGACTATCCGCCATTCCAAAACAATAATATATTTTATAATAATTCTCTGTCATTGATTACAGCAAAGAAGAAGCCTGTCATCAAACTTCAACATTTGACGCTAGGGGAAGCACACCTTATCCTAAACGCAAAATTAGTTTCAAGCAAATTTGGTGGTCATTTTGATAGAACTCACAGACAATATAACATTCCTAACCAAGAGGGTGACGGATCAGTACCGATGTCAATTAGATAATTTCAATGATCAAAAGCATTCACTCATATTTAGAGAATTAGTTCCTGCAATTTCTTTTGAAGTAGTTCAAAAATGGTTTTCGCTTGATTGGTGAGTTTTATTTATTATATTATATATATTTAAAGTGAAAAATGATGAATTTAACGAACAAAGTTGATGAAACGTTGGCTGTCCCGAAACAACATTATTTTAAACCGCTAGCTAATGCAATAATTAAACTAATAGACATTCATGTTAGAAAATGTGTTTTGACAGTTTGGTTCCGAGGACGAGTTGTGACCAAAAAGAGTTATAGGGAGGATATTGTTAGGCGAAATATGATCGAACCTTATCGGAGATTTGTGCATGCTTGTGAGACGAGAGCTAAGCTATTACAACATTCAGGTAAGATTAATCCATCCGTATACCTAGAACTTATTGAAGTAGATGAAGACAATGTTATGCACGGAATTATAAAATCCAGAGCTCAAAATGAAACTTGTACTTATGGTACGATGCCACTTTATCATTGATTCAGCTTTTTCTGTACGTTATGTGGTAACGCATCGATTGAGTTGAGGTGTATTGCTGCGTTATGCCAGAATACTGGATGGGCTCCATTCGTGTTTAGAAGACGTGACTATCCGCCATTCCAAAACAATAATATATTTTATAATAATTCTCTGTCATTGATTACAGCAAAGAAGAAACCTGTCATCAAACTTCAACATTTGACGCTAGGGGAAAGCACACCTTATCCCAAACGCAAAATTAGTTTCAAGCAAATTTGGTGGTCATTTTGATAGAACTCACAGACAATATAACATTCCTCACCAAGAGGGTGACGGAACAGTACCGATGTCAATTAGATAATTTCAATGATCAAAAGCATTCACTCATATTTAGAGGATTAGTTCCTGCAATTTCTTTTGAAGTAGTTCAAAATTGGTTTTCGCTTGTTTGGTGAGTTTTATTCATTATATCATATATATTTAAAGTGAAAAATGGTGAATCTAATGAACAAAGTTGATGAAACTTTGGCTGTCCCGAAACAACATTATTTTAAACCGCTAGCTAATGCAATAATTAAACTAATAGACATTCATGTTAGAAAATGTGTTTTGACAGTTTGGTTCCGAGGACGAGTTGTGACCAAAAAGAGTTATAGGGAAGATATTGTTAGGCGAAATATGATCGAACCTTATCGGAGATTTGTGCATGCTTGTGAGACGAGAGCTAAGCTATTACAACATTCAGGTAAGATTAATCCATCCGTATACCTAGAACTTATTGGAGTAGATGAAGACAATGTTATGCATGGAATTCTAAAATCCATGCATAACATTTGACGCTAGGGGAAGCACACCTTATCCTATACGCAAAATTAGTTTCAAGCAAATTTGGTGGTCATTTTGATAGAACTCACAGACAATATAACATTCCTAACCAAGAGGGTGACGGAACAGTACCGATGTCAATTAGATAATTTCAATGATCAAAAGCATTCACTCATATTTAGAGGATTAGTTCCTGCAATTTCTTTTGAAGTAGTTCAAAAATGGTTTTCGCTTGATTGGTGAGTTTTATTTATTATATCATATATATTTAAAGTGAAAAATGATGAATTTAACGAACAAAGTTGATGAAACGTTGGCTGTCCCGAAACAACATTATTTTAAGCCGCTAGCTAATGCAATAATTAAACTAATAGACATTCATGTTAGAAAATGTGTTTTGACAGTTTGGTTCCGAGGACGAGTTGTGACCAAAAAGAGTTATAGGGACGATATTGTTAGGCGAAATATGATCGAACCTTATCGGAGATTTGTGCATGCTTGTGAGACGAGAGCTAAGCTATTACAACATTCAGGTAAGATTAATCCATCCGTATACCTAGAACTTATTGGAGTAGATGAAGACAATGTTATGCACGGAATTATAAAATCCAGAGCTCAAAATGAAACTTGTACTTATGGTACGATGCCACTTTATCATTGATTCAGCTTTTTCTGTACGTTATGTGGTAACGCATCGATTGAGTTGAGGTGTATTGCTGCGTTATGCCAGAATACTGGATGGGCTCCATTCGTGTTTAGAAGACGTGACTATCCCCCATTCCAAAACAATAATATATTTTATAATAATTCTCTGTCATTGATTACAGCAAAGAAGAAGCCTGTCATCAAACTTCAACATTTGACGCTAGGGGAAGCACACCTTATCCTAAACGCAAAATTAGTTTCAAGCAAATTTGGTGGTCATTTTGATAGAACTCACAAACAATATAACATTCCTAACCAAGAGGGTGACGGATCAGTACCGATGTCAATTAGATAATTTCAATGATCAAAAGCATTCACTCATATTTAGAGAATTAGTTCCTGCAATTTCTTTTGAAGTAGTTCAAAAATGGTTTTCGCTTGATTGGTGAGTTTTATTTATTATATCATATATATTTAAAGTGAAAAATGATGAATTTAACGAACAAAGTTGATGAAACGTTGGCTGTCCCGAAACAACATTATTTTAAACCGCTAGCTAATGCAATAATTAAACTAATAGACATTCATGTTAGAAAATGTGTTTTGACAGTTTGGTTCCGAGGACGAGTTGTGACCAAAACGAGTTATAGGGAGGATATTGTTAGGCGAAATATGATCGAACCTTATCGGAGATTTGTGCATGCTTGTGAGACGAGAGCTAAGCTATTACAACATTCAGGTAAGATTAATCCATCCGTATACCTAGAACTTATTGAAGTAGATGAAGACAATGTTATGCACGGAATTATAAAATCCAGAGCTCAAAATGAAACTTGTACTTATGGTACGATGCCACTTTATCATTGATTCAGCTTTTTCTGTACGTTATGTGGTAACGCATCGATTGAGTTGAGGTGTATTGCTGCGTTATGCCAGAATACTGGATGGGCTCCATTCGTGTTGAGAAGACGTGACTATCCGCCATTCCAAAACAATAATATATTTTATAATAATTCTCTGTCATTGATTACAGCAAAGAAGAAGCCTGTCATCAAACTTCAACATTTGACGCTAGGGGAAGCACACCTTATCCTAAACGCAAAATTAGTTTCAAGCAAATTTGGTGGTCATTTTGATAGAACTCACAGACAATATAACATTCCTAACCAAGAGGGTGACGGATCAGTACCGATGTCAATTAGATAATTTCAATGATCAAAAGCATTCACTCATATTTAGAGAATTAGTTCCTGCAATTTCTTTTGAAGTAGTTCAAAAATGGTTTTCGCTTGATTGGTGAGTTTTATTTATTATATTATATATATTTAAAGTGAAAAATGATGAATTTAACGAACAAAGTTGATGAAACGTTGGCTGTCCCGAAACAACATTATTTTAAACCGCTAGCTAATGCAATAATTAAACTAATAGACATTCATGTTAGAAAATGTGTTTTGACAGTTTGGTTCCGAGGACGAGTTGTGACCAAAAAGTATAGGGAGGATATTGTTAGGCGAAATATGATCGAACCTTATCGGAGATTTGTGCATGCTTGTGAGACGAGAGCTGAGCTATTACAACATTCAGGTAAGATTAATCCATCCGTATACCTAGAACTTATTGAAGTAGATGAAGACAATGTTATGCACGGAATTATAAAATCCAGAGCTCAAAATGAAACTTGTACTTATGGTACGATGCCACTTTATCATTGATTCAGCTTTTTCTGTACGTTATGTGGTAACGCATCGATTGAGTTGAGGTGTATTGCTGCGTTATGCCAGAATACTGGATGGGCTCCATTCGTGTTTAGAAGACGTGACTATCCGCCATTCCAAAACAATAATATATTTTATAATAATTCTCTGTCATTGATTACAGCAAAGAAGAAGCCTGTCATCAAACATCAAAATTTGACGCTAGGGGAAGCACACCTTATCCTAAACGCAAAATTAGTTTCAAGCAAATTTGGTGGTCATTTCGATAGAACTCACAGACAATATAACATTCCTAACCAAGAGGGTGACGGAACAGTACCGATGTCAATTAGATAATTTCAATGATAAAAAGCATTCACTCATATTTAGAGAATTAGTTCCTGCAATTTCTTTTGAAGTAGTTCAAAAATGGTTTTCGCTTGATTGGTGAGTTTTATTTATTATATCATATATATTTAAAGTGAAAAATGATGAATTTAACGAACAAAGTTGATGAAACGTTGGCTGTCCCGAAACAACATTATTTTAAACCGCTAGCTAATGCAATAATTAAACTAATAGACATTCATGTTAGAAAATGTGTTTTGACAGTTTGCATCCGAGGAGGAGTTGTGACCAAAAAGAGTTATTGAGAAGATATCGTTAGGCGAAATATGATCAAACCTTATCGGAGATTTGTGCTTGCTTGTGAGACGAGAGCTAAGCTATTACAACATTCAGGTAAGATTAATCCATCCGTATACCTAGAACTTATTGAAGTAGATGAAGACAATGTTATGCACGGAATTATAAAATCCAGAGCTCAAAATGAAACTTGTACTTATGGTACGATGCCACTTTATCATTGATTCAGCTTTTTCTGTACGTTATGTGGTAACGCATCGATTGAGTTGAGGTGTATTGCTGCGTTATGCCAGAATACTGGATGGGCTCCATTCGTGTTTAGAAGACGTGACTATCCGCCATTCCAAAACAATAATATATTTTATAATAATTCTCTGTCATTGATTACAGCAAAGAAGAAGCCTGTCATCAAACTTCAACATTTGACGCTAGGGGAAGCACACCTTATCCTAAACGCAAAATTAGTTTCAAGCAAATTTGGTGGTCATTTTGATAGAACTCACAAACAATATAACATTCCTAACCAAAAGGGTGACGGATCAGTACCGATGTCAATTAGATAATTTCAATGATCAAAAGCATTCACTCATATTTAGAGAATTAGTTCCTGCAATTTCTTTTGAAGTAGTTCAAAAATGTTTTTCGCTTGATTGGTGAGTTTTATTTATTATATCATATATATTTAAAGTGAAAAATGATGAATTTAACGAACAAAGTTGATGAAACGTTGGCTGTCCCGAAACAACGTTATTTTAAACCGCTAGCTAATGCAATAATTAAACTAATAGACATTCATGTTAGAAAATGTGTTTTGACAGTTTGGTTCCGAGGACGAGTTGTGACCAAAACGAGTTATAGGGAGGATATTGTTAGGCGAAATATGATCGAACCTTATCGGAGATTTGTGCATGCTTGTGAGACGAGAGCTAAGCTATTACAACATTCAGGTAAGATTAATCCATCCGTATACCTAGAACTTATTGAAGTAGATGAAGACAATGTTATGCACGGAATTATAAAATCCAGAGCTCAAAATGAAACTTGTACTTATGGTACGATGCCACTTTATCATTGATTCAGCTTTTTCTGTACGTTATGTGGTAACGCATCGATTGAGTTGAGGTGTATTGCTGCGTTATGCCAGAATACTGGATGGGCTCCATTCGTGTTGAGAAGACGTGACTATCCGCCATTCCAAAACAATAATATATTTTATAATAATTCTCTGTCATTGATTACAGCAAAGAAGAAGCCTGTCATCAAACTTCAACATTTGACGCTAGGGGAAATCACACCTTATCCCAAACGCAAAATTAGTTTCAAGCAAATTTGGTGGTCATTTTGATAGAACTCACAGACAATATAACATTCCTAACCAAGAGGGTGACGGATCAGTACCGATGTCAATTAGATAATTTCAATGATCAAAAGCATTCACTCATATTTAGAGAATTAGTTCCTGCAATTTCTTTTGAAGTAGTTCAAAAATGGTTTTCGCTTGATTGGTGAGTTTTATTTATTATATTATATATATTTAAAGTGAAAAATGATGAATTTAACGAACAAAGTTGATGAAACGTTGGCTGTCCCGAAACAACATTATTTTAAACCGCTAGGCTAATGCAATAATTAAACTAATAGACATTCATGTTAGAAAATGTGTTTTGACAGTTTGGTTCCGAGGACGAGTTGTGACCAAAAAGAGTTATAGGGAGGATATTGTTAGGCGAAATATGATCGAACCTTATCGGAGATTTGTGCATGCTTGTGAGACGAGAGCTAAGCTATTACAACATTCAGGTAAGATTAATCTATCCGTATACCTAGAACTTATTGAAGTAGATGAAGACAATGTTATGCACGGAATTATAAAATCCAGAGCTCAAAATGAAACTTGTACTTATGGTACGATGCCACTTTATCATTGATTCAGCTTTTTCTGTACGTTATGTGGTAACGCATCGATTGAGTTGAGGTGTATTGCTGCGTTATGCCAGAATACTGGATGGGCTCCATTCGTGTTGAGAAGACGTGACTATCCGCCATTCCAAAACAATAATATATTTTATAATAATTCTCTGTCATTGATTACAGCAAAGAAGAAGCCTGTCATCAAACTTCAACATTTGACGCTAGGGGAAGCACACCTTATCCTAAACGCAAAATTAGTTTCAAGCAAATTTGGTGGTCATTTTGATAGAACTCACAGACAATATAACATTCCTAACCAAGAGGGTGACGGATCAGTACCGATGTCAATTAGATAATTTCAATGATCAAAAGCATTCACTCATATTTAGAGAATTAGTTCCTGCAATTTCTTTTGAAGTAGTTCAAAAATGGTTTTTCGCTTGATTGGTGAGTTTTATTTATTATATTATATATATTTAAAGTGAAAAATGATGAATTTAACGAACAAAGTTGATGAAACGTTGGCTGTCCCGAAACAACATTATTTTAAACCGCTAGCTAATGCAATAATTAAACTAATAGACATTCATGTAAGAAAATGTGTTTTGACAGTTTGGTTCCGAGGACGAGTTGTGACCAAAAAGAGTTATAGGGAGGATATTGTTAGGCGAAATATGATCGAACCTTATCGGAGATTTGTGCATGCTTGTGAGACGAGAGCTAAGCTATTACAACATTCAGGTAAGATTAATCCATCCGTATACCTAGAACTTATTGAAGTAGATGAAGACAATGTTATGCACGGAATTATAAAATCCAGAGCTCAAAATGAAACTTGTACTTATGGTACGATGCCACTTTATCATTGATTCAGCTTTTTCTGTACGTTATGTGGTAACGCATCGATTGAGTTGAGGTGTATTGCTGCGTTATGCCAGAATACTGGATGGGCTCCATTCGTGTTTAGAAGACGTGACTATCCGCCATTCCAAAACAATAATATATTTTATAATAATTCTCTGTCATTGATTACAGCAAAGAAGAAGCCTGTCATCAAACTTCAACATTTGACGCTAGGGGAAAGCACACCTTATCCCAAACGCAAAATTAGTTTCAAGCAAATTTGGTGGTCATTTTGATAGAACTCACAGACAATATAACATACCTAACCAAGAGGGTGACGGAACAGTACCGATGTCAATTAGATAATTTCAATGATCAAAAGCATTCACTCATATTTAGAGGATTAGTTCCTGCAATTTCTTTTGAAGTAGTTCAAAATTGGTTTTCGCTTGTTTGGTGAGTTTTATTCATTATATCATATATATTTAAAGTGAAAAATGGTGAATCTAATGAACAAAGTTGATGAAACTTTGGCTGTCCCGAAACAACATTATTTTAAACCGCTAGCTAATGCAATAATTAAACTAATAGACATTCATGTTAGAAAATGTGTTTTGACAGTTTGGTTCCGAGGACGAGTTGTGACCAAAAAGAGTTATAGGGAAGATATTGTTAGGCGAAATATGATCGAACCTTATCGGAGATTTGTGCATGCTTGTGAGACGAGAGCTAAGCTATTACAACATTCAGGTAAGATTAATCCATCCGTATACCTAGAACTTATTGGAGTAGATGAAGACAATGTTATGCATGGAATTCTAAAATCCATGCATAACATTTGACGCTAGGGGAAGCACACCTTATCCTATACGCAAAATTAGTTTCAAGCAAATTTGGTGGTCATTTTGATAGAACTCACAGACAATATAACATTCCTAACCAAGAGGGTGACGGAACAGTACCGATGTCAATTAGATAATTTCAATGATCAAAAGCATTCACTCATATTTAGAGGATTAGTTCCTGCAATTTCTTTTGAAGTAGTTCAAAAATGGTTTTCGCTTGATTGGTGAGTTTTATTTATTATATCATATATATTTAAAGTGAAAAATGATGAATTTAACGAACAAAGTTGATGAAACGTTGGCTGTCCCGAAACAACATTATTTTAAGCCGCTAGCTAATGCAATAATTAAACTAATAGACATTCATGTTAGAAAATGTGTTTTGACAGTTTGGTTCCGAGGACGAGTTGTGACCAAAAAGAGTTATAGGGACGATATTGTTAGGCGAAATATGATCGAACCTTATCGGAGATTTGTGCATGCTTGTGAGACGAGAGCTAAGCTATTACAACATTCAGGTAAGATTAATCCATCCGTATACCTAGAACTTATTGGAGTAGATGAAGACAATGTTATGCACGGAATTATAAAATCCAGAGCTCAAAATGAAACTTGTACTTATGGTACGATGCCACTTTATCATTGATTCAGCTTTTTCTGTACGTTATGTGGTAACGCATCGATTGAGTTGAGGTGTATTGCTGCGTTATGCCAGAATACTGGATGGGCTCCATTCGTGTTTAGAAGACGTGACTATCCGCCATTCCAAAACAATAATATATTTTATAATAATTCTCTGTCATTGATTACAGCAAAGAAGAAGCCTGTCATCAAACTTCAACATTTGACGCTAGGGGAAGCACACCTTATCCTAAACGCAAAATTAGTTTCAAGCAAATTTGGTGGTCATTTTGATAGAACTCACAAACAATATAACATTCCTAACCAAGAGGGTGACGGATCAGTACCGATGTCAATTAGATAATTTCAATGATCAAAAGCATTCACTCATATTTAGAGAATTAGTTCCTGCAATTTCTTTTGAAGTAGTTCAAAAATGGTTTTCGCTTGATTGGTGAGTTTTATTTATTATATCATATATATTTAAAGTGAAAAATGATGAATTTAACGAACAAAGTTGATGAAACGTTGGCTGTCCCGAAACAACATTATTTTAAACCGCTAGCTAATGCAATAATTAAACTAATAGACATTCATGTTAGAAAATGTGTTTTGACAGTTTGGTTCCGAGGACGAGTTGTGACCAAAACGAGTTATAGGGAGGATATTGTTAGGCGAAATATGATCGAACCTTATCGGAGATTTGTGCATGCTTGTGAGACGAGAGCTAAGCTATTACAACATTCAGGTAAGATTAATCCATCCGTATACCTAGAACTTATTGAAGTAGATGAAGACAATGTTATGCACGGAATTATAAAATCCAGAGCTCAAAATGAAACTTGTACTTATGGTACGATGCCACTTTATCATTGATTCAGCTTTTTCTGTACGTTATGTGGTAACGCATCGATTGAGTTGAGGTGTATTGCTGCGTTATGCCAGAATACTGGATGGGCTCCATTCGTGTTGAGAAGACGTGACTATCCGCCATTCCAAAACAATAATATATTTTATAATAATTCTCTGTCATTGATTACAGCAAAGAAGAAGCCTGTCATCAAACTTCAACATTTGACGCTAGGGGAAGCACACCTTATCCTAAACGCAAAATTAGTTTCAAGCAAATTTGGTGGTCATTTTGATAGAACTCACAGACAATATAACATTCCTAACCAAGAGGGTGACGGATCAGTACCGATGTCAATTAGATAATTTCAATGATCAAAAGCATTCACTCATATTTAGAGAATTAGTTCCTGCAATTTCTTTTGAAGTAGTTCAAAAATGGTTTTCGCTTGATTGGTGAGTTTTATTTATTATATTATATATATTTAAAGTGAAAAATGATGAATTTAACGAACAAAGTTGATGAAACGTTGGCTGTCCCGAAACAACATTATTTTAAACCGCTAGCTAATGCAATAATTAAACTAATAGACATTCATGTTAGAAAATGTGTTTTGACAGTTTGGTTCCGAGGACGAGTTGTGACCAAAAAGAGTTATAGGGAGGATATTGTTAGGCGAAATATGATCGAACCTTATCGGAGATTTGTGCATGCTTGTGAGACGAGAGCTAAGCTATTACAACATTCAGGTAAGATTAATCCATCCGTATACCTAGAACTTATTGAAGTAGATGAAGACAATGTTATGCACGGAATTATAAAATCCAGAGCTCAAAATGAAACTTGTACTTATGGTACGATGCCACTTTATCATTGATTCAGCTTTTTCTGTACGTTATGTGGTAACGCATCGATTGAGTTGAGGTGTATTGCTGCGTTATGCCAGAATACTGGATGGGCTCCATTCGTGTTTAGAAGACGTGACTATCCGCCATTCCAAAACAATAATATATTTTATAATAATTCTCTGTCATTGATTACAGCAAAGAAGAAGCCTGTCATCAAACATCAAAATTTGACGCTAGGGGAAGCACACCTTATTCTAAACGCAAAATTAGTTTCAAGCAAATTTGGTGGTCATTTCGATAGAACTCACAGACAATATAACATTCCTAACCAAGAGGGTGACGGAACAGTACCGATGTCAATTAGATAATTTCAATGATAAAAAGCATTCACTCATATTTAGAGAATTAGTTCCTGCAATTTCTTTTGAAGTAGTTCAAAAATGGTTTTCGCTTGATTGGTGAGTTTTATTTATTATATCATATATATTTAAAGTGAAAAATGATGAATTTAACGAACAAAGTTGATGAAACGTTGGCTGTCCCGAAACAACATTATTTTAAACCGCTAGCTAATGCAATAATTAAACTAATAGACATTCATGTTAGAAAATGTGTTTTGACAGTTTGCATCCGAGGAGGAGTTGTGACCAAAAAGAGTTATTGAGAAGATATCGTTAGGCGAAATATGATCAAACCTTATCGGAGATTTGTGCTTGCTTGTGAGACGAGAGCTAAGCTATTACAACATTCAGGTAAGATTAATCCATCCGTATACCTAGAACTTATTGAAGTAGATGAAGACAATGTTATGCACGGAATTATAAAATCCAGAGCTCAAAATGAAACTTGTACTTATGGTACGATGCCACTTTATCATTGATTCAGCTTTTTCTGTACGTTATGTGGTAACGCATCGATTGAGTTGAGGTGTATTGCTGCGTTATGCCAGAATACTGGATGGGCTCCATTCGTGTTTAGAAGACGTGACTATCCGCCATTCCAAAACAATAATATATTTTATAATAATTCTCTGTCATTGATTACAGCAAAGAAGAAGCCTGTCATCAAACTTCAACATTTGACGCTAGGGGAAGCACACCTTATCCTAAATGCAAAATTAGTTTCAAGCAAATTTGGTGGTCATTTTGATAGAACTCACAAACAATATAACATTCCTAACCAAGAGGGTGACGGATCAGTACCGATGTCAATTAGATAATTTCAATGATCAAAAGCATTCACTCATATTTAGAGAATTAGTTCCTGCAATTTCTTTTGAAGTAGTTCAAAAATGTTTTTCGCTTGATTGGTGAGTTTTAATTATTATATCATATATATTTAAAGTGAAAAATGATGAATTTAACGAACAAAGTTGATGAAACGTTGGCTGTCCCGAAACAACATTATTTTAAACCGCTAGCTAATGCAATAATTAAACTAATAGACATTCATGTTAGAAAATGTGTTTTGACAGTTTGGTTCCGAGGACGAGTTGTGACCAAAACGAGTTATAGGGAGGATATTGTTAGGCGAAATATGATCGAACCTTATCGGAGATTTGTGCATGCTTGTGAGACGAGAGCTAAGCTATTACAACATTCAGGTAAGATTAATCCATCCGTATACCTAGAACTTATTGAAGTAGATGAAGACAATGTTATGCACGGAATTATAAAATCCAGAGCTCAAAATGAAACTTGTACTTATGGTACGATGCCACTTTATCATTGATTCAGCTTTTTCTGTACGTTATGTGGTAACGCATCGATTGAGTTGAGGTGTATTGCTGCGTTATGCCAGAATACTGGATGGGCTCCATTCGTGTTGAGAAGACGTGACTATCCGCCATTCCAAAACAATAATATATTTTATAATAATTCTCTGTCATTGATTACAGCAAAGAAGAAGCCTGTCATCAAACTTCAACATTTGACGCTAGGGGAAAGCACACCTTATCCCAAACGCAAAATTAGTTTCAAGCAAATTTGGTGGTCATTTTGATAGAACTCACAGACAATATAACATTCCTAACCAAGAGGGTGACGGATCAGTACCGATGTCAATTAGATAATTTCAATGATCAAAAGCATTCACTCATATTTAGAGAATTAGTTCCTGCAATTTCTTTTGAAGTAGTTCAAAAATGGTTTTCGCTTGATTGGTGAGTTTTATTTATTATATTATATATATTTAAAGTGAAAAATGATGAATTTAACGAACAAAGTTGATGAAACGTTGGCTGTCCCGAAACAACATTATTTTAAACCGCTAGGCTAATGCAATAATTAAACTAATAGACATTCATGTTAGAAAATGTGTTTTGACAGTTTGGTTCCGAGGACGAGTTGTGACCAAAAAGAGTTATAGGGAGGATATTGTTAGGCGAAATATGATCGAACCTTATCGGAGATTTGTGCATGCTTGTGAGACGAGAGCTAAGCTATTACAACATTCAGGTAAGATTAATCTATCCGTATACCTAGAACTTATTGAAGTAGATGAAGACAATGTTATGCACGGAATTATAAAATCCAGAGCTCAAAATGAAACTTGTACTTATGGTACGATGCCACTTTATCATTGATTCAGCTTTTTCTGTACGTTATGTGGTAACGCATCGATTGAGTTGAGGTGTATTGCTGCGTTATGCCAGAATACTGGATGGGCTCCATTCGTGTTGAGAAGACGTGACTATCCGCCATTCCAAAACAATAATATATTTTATAATAATTCTCTGTCATTGATTACAGCAAAGAAGAAGCCTGTCATCAAACTTCAACATTTGACGCTAGGGGAAGCACACCTTATCCTAAACGCAAAATTAGTTTCAAGCAAATTTGGTGGTCATTTTGATAGAACTCACAGACAATATAACATTCCTAACCAAGAGGGTGACGGATCAGTACCGATGTCAATTAGATAATTTCAATGATCAAAAGCATTCACTCATATTTAGAGAATTAGTTCCTGCAATTTCTTTTGAAGTAGTTCAAAAATGGTTTTCGCTTGATTGGTGAGTTTTATTTATTATATTATATATATTTAAAGTGAAAAATGATGAATTTAACGAACAAAGTTGATGAAACGTTGGCTGTCCCGAAACAACATTATTTTAAACCGCTAGCTAATGCAATAATTAAACTAATAGACATTCATGTTAGAAAATGTGTTTTGACAGTTTGGTTCCGAGGACGAGTTGTGACCAAAACGAGTTATAGGGAGGATATTGTTAGGCGAAATATGATCGAACCTTATCGGAGATTTGTGCATGCTTGTGAGACGAGAGCTAAGCTATTACAACATTCAGGTAAGATTAATCCATCCGTATACCTAGAACTTATTGAAGTAGATGAAGACAATGTTATGCACGGAATTATAAAATCCAGAGCTCAAAATGAAACTTGTACTTATGGTACGATGCCACTTTATCATTGATTCAGCTTTTTCTGTACGTTATGTGGTAACGCATCGATTGAGTTGAGGTGTATTGCTGCGTTATGCCAGAATACTGGATGGGCTCCATTCGTGTTGAGAAGACGTGACTATCCGCCATTCCAAAACAATAATATATTTTATAATAATTCTCTGTCATTGATTACAGCAAAGAAGAAGCCTGTCATCAAACTTCAACATTTGACGCTAGGGGAAACCACACCTTATCCCAAACGCAAAATTAGTTTCAAGCAAATTTGGTGGTCATTTTGATAGAACTCACAGACAATATAACATTCCTAACCAAGAGGGTGACGGATCAGTACCGATGTCAATTAGATAATTTCAATGATCAAAAGCATTCACTCATATTTAGAGAATTAGTTCCTGCAATTTCTTTTGAAGTAGTTCAAAAATGGTTTTCGCTTGATTGGTGAGTTTTATTTATTATATTATATATATTTAAAGTGAAAAATGATGAATTTAACGAACAAAGTTGATGAAACGTTGGCTGTCCCGAAACAACATTATTTTAAACCGCTAGGCTAATGCAATAATTAAACTAATAGACATTCATGTTAGAAAATGTGTTTTGACAGTTTGGTTCCGAGGACGAGTTGTGACCAAAAAGAGTTATAGGGAGGATATTGTTAGGCGAAATATGATCGAACCTTATCGGAGATTTGTGCATGCTTGTGAGACGAGAGCTAAGCTATTACAACATTCAGGTAAGATTAATCTATCCGTATACCTAGAACTTATTGAAGTAGATGAAGACAATGTTATGCACGGAATTATAAAATCCAGAGCTCAAAATGAAACTTGTACTTATGGTACGATGCCACTTTATCATTGATTCAGCTTTTTCTGTACGTTATGTGGTAACGCATCGATTGAGTTGAGGTGTATTGCTGCGTTATGCCAGAATACTGGATGGGCTCCATTCGTGTTGAGAAGACGTGACTATCCGCCATTCCAAAACAATAATATATTTTATAATAATTCTCTGTCATTGATTACAGCAAAGAAGAAGCCTGTCATCAAACTTCAACATTTGACGCTAGGGGAAGCACACCTTATCCTAAACGCAAAATTAGTTTCAAGCAAATTTGGTGGTCATTTTGATAGAACTCACAGACAATATAACATTCCTAACCAAGAGGGTGACGGATCAGTACCGATGTCAATTAGATAATTTCAATGATCAAAAGCATTCACTCATATTTAGAGAATTAGTTCCTGCAATTTCTTTTGAAGTAGTTCAAAAATGGTTTTCGCTTGATTGGTGAGTTTTATTTATTATATTATATATATTTAAAGTGAAAAATGATGAATTTAACGAACAAAGTTGATGAAACGTTGGCTGTCCCGAAACAACATTATTTTAAACCGCTAGCTAATGCAATAATTAAACTAATAGACATTCATGTAAGAAAATGTGTTTTGACAGTTTGGTTCCGAGGACGAGTTGTGACCAAAAAGAGTTATAGGGAGGATATTGTTAGGCGAAATATGATCGAACCTTATCGGAGATTTGTGCATGCTTGTGAGACGAGAGCTAAGCTATTACAACATTCAGGTAAGATTAATCCATCCGTATACCTAGAACTTATTGAAGTAGATGAAGACAATGTTATGCACGGAATTATAAAATCCAGAGCTCAAAATGAAACTTGTACTTATGGTACGATGCCACTTTATCATTGATTCAGCTTTTTCTGTACGTTATGTGGTAACGCATCGATTGAGTTGAGGTGTATTGCTGCGTTATGCCAGAATACTGGATGGGCTCCATTCGTGTTTAGAAGACGTGACTATCCGCCATTCCAAAACAATAATATATTTTATAATAATTCTCTGTCATTGATTACAGCAAAGAAGAAGCCTGTCATCAAACTTCAACATTTGACGCTAGGGGAAAGCACACCTTATCCCAAACGCAAAATTAGTTTCAAGCAAATTTGGTGGTCATTTTGATAGAACTCACAGACAATATAACATACCTAACCAAGAGGGTGACGGAACAGTACCGATGTCAATTAGATAATTTCAATGATCAAAAGCATTCACTCATATTTAGAGGATTAGTTCCTGCAATTTCTTTTGAAGTAGTTCAAAATTGGTTTTCGCTTGTTTGGTGAGTTTTATTCATTATATCATATATATTTAAAGTGAAAAATGGTGAATCTAATGAACAAAGTTGATGAAACTTTGGCTGTCCCGAAACAACATTATTTTAAACCGCTAGCTAATGCAATAATTAAACTAATAGACATTCATGTTAGAAAATGTGTTTTGACAGTTTGGTTCCGAGGACGAGTTGTGACCAAAAAGAGTTATAGGGAAGATATTGTTAGGCGAAATATGATCGAACCTTATCGGAGATTTGTGCATGCTTGTGAGACGAGAGCTAAGCTATTACAACATTCAGGTAAGATTAATCCATCCGTATACCTAGAACTTATTGGAGTAGATGAAGACAATGTTATGCATGGAATTCTAAAATCCATGCATAACATTTGACGCTAGGGGAAGCACACCTTATCCTATACGCAAAATTAGTTTCAAGCAAATTTGGTGGTCATTTTGATAGAACTCACAGACAATATAACATTCCTAACCAAGAGGGTGACGGAACAGTACCGATGTCAATTAGATAATTTCAATGATCAAAAGCATTCACTCATATTTAGAGGATTAGTTCCTGCAATTTCTTTTGAAGTAGTTCAAAAATGGTTTTCGCTTGATTGGTGAGTTTTATTTATTATATCATATATATTTAAAGTGAAAAATGATGAATTTAACGAACAAAGTTGATGAAACGTTGGCTGTCCCGAAACAACATTATTTTAAGCCGCTAGCTAATGCAATAATTAAACTAATAGACATTCATGTTAGAAAATGTGTTTTGACAGTTTGGTTCCGAGGACGAGTTGTGACCAAAAAGAGTTATAGGGACGATATTGTTAGGCGAAATATGATCGAACCTTATCGGAGATTTGTGCATGCTTGTGAGACGAGAGCTAAGCTATTACAACATTCAGGTAAGATTAATCCATCCGTATACCTAGAACTTATTGGAGTAGATGAAGACAATGTTATGCACGGAATTATAAAATCCAGAGCTCAAAATGAAACTTGTACTTATGGTACGATGCCACTTTATCATTGATTCAGCTTTTTCTGTACGTTATGTGGTAACGCATCGATTGAGTTGAGGTGTATTGCTGCGTTATGCCAGAATACTGGATGGGCTCCATTCGTGTTTAGAAGACGTGACTATCCGCCATTCCAAAACAATAATATATTTTATAATAATTCTCTGTCATTGATTACAGCAAAGAAGAAGCCTGTCATCAAACTTCAACATTTGACGCTAGGGGAAGCACACCTTATCCTAAACGCAAAATTAGTTTCAAGCAAATTTGGTGGTCATTTTGATAGAACTCACAAACAATATAACATTCCTAACCAAGAGGGTGACGGATCAGTACCGATGTCAATTAGATAATTTCAATGATCAAAAGCATTCACTCATATTTAGAGAATTAGTTCCTGCAATTTCTTTTGAAGTAGTTCAAAAATGGTTTTCGCTTGATTGGTGAGTTTTATTTATTATATCATATATATTTAAAGTGAAAAATGATGAATTTAACGAACAAAGTTGATGAAACGTTGGCTGTCCCGAAACAACATTATTTTAAACCGCTAGCTAATGCAATAATTAAACTAATAGACATTCATGTTAGAAAATGTGTTTTGACAGTTTGGTTCCGAGGACGAGTTGTGACCAAAACGAGTTATAGGGAGGATATTGTTAGGCGAAATATGATCGAACCTTATCGGAGATTTGTGCATGCTTGTGAGACGAGAGCTAAGCTATTACAACATTCAGGTAAGATTAATCCATCCGTATACCTAGAACTTATTGAAGTAGATGAAGACAATGTTATGCACGGAATTATAAAATCCAGAGCTCAAAATGAAACTTGTACTTATGGTACGATGCCACTTTATCATTGATTCAGCTTTTTCTGTACGTTATGTGGTAACGCATCGATTGAGTTGAGGTGTATTGCTGCGTTATGCCAGAATACTGGATGGGCTCCATTCGTGTTGAGAAGACGTGACTATCCGCCATTCCAAAACAATAATATATTTTATAATAATTCTCTGTCATTGATTACAGCAAAGAAGAAGCCTGTCATCAAACTTCAACATTTGACGCTAGGGGAAGCACACCTTATCCTAAACGCAAAATTAGTTTCAAGCAAATTTGGTGGTCATTTTGATAGAACTCACAGACAATATAACATTCCTAACCAAGAGGGTGACGGATCAGTACCGATGTCAATTAGATAATTTCAATGATCAAAAGCATTCACTCATATTTAGAGAATTAGTTCCTGCAATTTCTTTTGAAGTAGTTCAAAAATGGTTTTCGCTTGATTGGTGAGTTTTATTTATTATATTATATATATTTAAAGTGAAAAATGATGAATTTAACGAACAAAGTTGATGAAACGTTGGCTGTCCCGAAACAACATTATTTTAAACCGCTAGCTAATGCAATAATTAAACTAATAGACATTCATGTTAGAAAATGTGTTTTGACAGTTTGGTTCCGAGGACGAGTTGTGACCAAAAAGAGTTATAGGGAGGATATTGTTAGGCGAAATATGATCGAACCTTATCGGAGATTTGTGCATGCTTGTGAGACGAGAGCTAAGCTATTACAACATTCAGGTAAGATTAATCCATCCGTATACCTAGAACTTATTGAAGTAGATGAAGACAATGTTATGCACGGAATTATAAAATCCAGAGCTCAAAATGAAACTTGTACTTATGGTACGATGCCACTTTATCATTGATTCAGCTTTTTCTGTACGTTATGTGGTAACGCATCGATTGAGTTGAGGTGTATTGCTGCGTTATGCCAGAATACTGGATGGGCTCCATTCGTGTTTAGAAGACGTGACTATCCGCCATTCCAAAACAATAATATATTTTATAATAATTCTCTGTCATTGATTACAGCAAAGAAGAAGCCTGTCATCAAACATCAAAATTTGACGCTAGGGGAAGCACACCTTATCCTAAACGCAAAATTAGTTTCAAGCAAATTTGGTGGTCATTTCGATAGAACTCACAGACAATATAACATTCCTAACCAAGAGGGTGACGGAACAGTACCGATGTCAATTAGATAATTTCAATGATAAAAAGCATTCACTCATATTTAGAGAATTAGTTCCTGCAATTTCTTTTGAAGTAGTTCAAAAATGGTTTTCGCTTGATTGGTGAGTTTTATTTATTATATCATATATATTTAAAGTGAAAAATGATGAATTTAACGAACAAAGTTGATGAAACGTTGGCTGTCCCGAAACAACATTATTTTAAACCGCTAGCTAATGCAATAATTAAACTAATAGACATTCATGTTAGAAAATGTGTTTTGACAGTTTGCATCCGAGGAGGAGTTGTGACCAAAAAGAGTTATTGAGAAGATATCGTTAGGCGAAATATGATCAAACCTTATCGGAGATTTGTGCTTGCTTGTGAGACGAGAGCTAAGCTATTACAACATTCAGGTAAGATTAATCCATCCGTATACCTAGAACTTATTGAAGTAGATGAAGACAATGTTATGCACGGAATTATAAAATCCAGAGCTCAAAATGAAACTTGTACTTATGGTACGATGCCACTTTATCATTGATTCAGCTTTTTCTGTACGTTATGTGGTAACGCATCGATTGAGTTGAGGTGTATTGCTGCGTTATGCCAGAATACTGGATGGGCTCCATTCGTGTTTAGAAGACGTGACTATCCGCCATTCCAAAACAATAATATATTTTATAATAATTCTCTGTCATTGATTACAGCAAAGAAGAAGCCTGTCATCAAACTTCAACATTTGACGCTAGGGGAAGCACACCTTATCCTAAACGCAAAATTAGTTTCAAGCAAATTTGGTGGTCATTTTGATAGAACTCACAAACAATATAACATTCCTAACCAAGAGGGTGACGGATCAGTACCGATGTCAATTAGATAATTTCAATGATCAAAAGCATTCACTCATATTTAGAGAATTAGTTCCTGCAATTTCTTTTGAAGTAGTTCAAAAATGTTTTTCGCTTGATTGGTGAGTTTTAATTATTATATCATATATATTTAAAGTGAAAAATGATGAATTTAACGAACAAAGTTGATGAAACGTTGGCTGTCCCGAAACAACATTATTTTAAACCGCTAGCTAATGCAATAATTAAACTAATAGACATTCATGTTAGAAAATGTGTTTTGACAGTTTGGTTCCGAGGACGAGTTGTGACCAAAACGAGTTATAGGGAGGATATTGTTAGGCGAAATATGATCGAACCTTATCGGAGATTTGTGCATGCTTGTGAGACGAGAGCTAAGCTATTACAACATTCAGGTAAGATTAATCCATCCGTATACCTAGAACTTATTGAAGTAGATGAAGACAATGTTATGCACGGAATTATAAAATCCAGAGCTCAAAATGAAACTTGTATTTATGGTACGATGCCACTTTATCATTGATTCAGCTTTTTCTGTACGTTATGTGGTAACGCATCGATTGAGTTGAGGTGTATTGCTGCGTTATGCCAGAATACTGGATGGGCTCCATTCGTGTTGAGAAGACGTGACTATCCGCCATTCCAAAACAATAATATATTTTATAATAATTCTCTGTCATTGATTACAGCAAAGAAGAAGCCTGTCATCAAACTTCAACATTTGACGCTAGAGGAAAGCACACCTTATCCCAAACGCAAAATTAGTTTCAAGCAAATTTGGTGGTCATTTTGATAGAACTCACAGACAATATAACATTCCTAACCAAGAGGGTGACGGATCAGTACCGATGTCAATTAGATAATTTCAATGATCAAAAGCATTCACTCATATTTAGAGAATTAGTTCCTGCAATTTCTTTTGAAGTAGTTCAAAAATGGTTTTCGCTTGATTGGTGAGTTTTATTTATTATATTATATATATTTAAAGTGAAAAATGATGAATTTAACGAACAAAGTTGATGAAACGTTGGCTGTCCCGAAACAACATTATTTTAAACCGCTAGGCTAATGCAATAATTAAACTAATAGACATTCATGTTAGAAAATGTGTTTTGACAGTTTGGTTCCGAGGACGAGTTGTGACCAAAAAGAGTTATAGGGAGGATATTGTTAGGCGAAATATGATCGAACCTTATCGGAGATTTGTGCATGCTTGTGAGACGAGAGCTAAGCTATTACAACATTCAGGTAAGATTAATCTATCCGTATACCTAGAACTTATTGAAGTAGATGAAGACAATGTTATGCACGGAATTATAAAATCCAGAGCTCAAAATGAAACTTGTACTTATGGTACGATGCCACTTTATCATTGATTCAGCTTTTTCTGTACGTTATGTGGTAACGCATCGATTGAGTTGAGGTGTATTGCTGCGTTATGCCAGAATACTGGATGGGCTCCATTCGTGTTGAGAAGACGTGACTATCCGCCATTCCAAAACAATAATATATTTTATAATAATTCTCTGTCATTGATTACAGCAAAGAAGAAGCCTGTCATCAAACTTCAACATTTGACGCTAGGGGAAGCACACCTTATCCTAAACGCAAAATTAGTTTCAAGCAAATTTGGTGGTCATTTTGATAGAACTCACAGACAATATAACATTCCTAACCAAGAGGGTGACGGATCAGTACCGATGTCAATTAGATAATTTCAATGATCAAAAGCATTCACTCATATTTAGAGAATTAGTTCCTGCAATTTCTTTTGAAGTAGTTCAAAAATGGTTTTCGCTTGATTGGTGAGTTTTATTTATTATATTATATATATTTAAAGTGAAAAATGATGAATTTAACGAACAAAGTTGATGAAACGTTGGCTGTCCCGAAACAACATTATTTTAAACCGCTAGCTAATGCAATAATTAAACTAATAGACATTCATGTTAGAAAATGTGTTTTGACAGTTTGGTTCCGAGGACGAGTTGTGACCAAAACGAGTTATAGGGAGGATATTGTTAGGCGAAATATGATCGAACCTTATCGGAGATTTGTGCATGCTTGTGAGACGAGAGCTAAGCTATTACAACATTCAGGTAAGATTAATCCATCCGTATACCTAGAACTTATTGAAGTAGATGAAGACAATGTTATGCACGGAATTATAAAATCCAGAGCTCAAAATGAAACTTGTACTTATGGTACGATGCCACTTTATCATTGATTCAGCTTTTTCTGTACGTTATGTGGTAACGCATCGATTGAGTTGAGGTGTATTGCTGCGTTATGCCAGAATACTGGATGGGCTCCATTCGTGTTGAGAAGACGTGACTATCCGCCATTCCAAAACAATAATATATTTTATAATAATTCTCTGTCATTGATTACAGCAAAGAAGAAGCCTGTCATCAAACTTCAACATTTGACGCTAGGGGAAAGCACACCTTATCCCAAACGCAAAATTAGTTTCAAGCAAATTTGGTGGTCATTTTGATAGAACTCACAGACAATATAACATTCCTAACCAAGAGGGTGACGGATCAGTACCGATGTCAATTAGATAATTTCAATGATCAAAAGCATTAACTCATATTTAGAGAATTAGTTCCTGCAATTTCTTTTGAAGTAGTTCAAAAATGGTTTTCGCTTGATTGGTGAGTTTTATTTATTATATTATATATATTTAAAGTGAAAAATGATGAATTTAACGAACAAAGTTGATGAAACGTTGGCTGTCCCGAAACAACATTATTTTAAACCGCTAGGCTAATGCAATAATTAAACTAATAGACATTCATGTTAGAAAATGTGTTTTGACAGTTTGGTTCCGAGGACGAGTTGTGACCAAAAAGAGTTATAGGGAGGATATTGTTAGGCGAAATATGATCGAACCTTATCGGAGATTTGTGCATGCTTGTGAGACGAGAGCTAAGCTATTACAACATTCAGGTAAGATTAATCTATCCCTATACCTAGAACTTATTGAAGTAGATGAAGACAATGTTATGCACGGAATTATAAAATCCAGAGCTCAAAATGAAACTTGTACTTATGGTACGATGCCACTTTATCATTGATTCAGCTTTTTCTGTACGTTATGTGGTAACGCATCGATTGAGTTGAGGTGTATTGCTGCGTTATGCCAGAATACTGGATGGGCTCCATTCGTGTTGAGAAGACGTGACTATCCGCCATTCCAAAACAATAATATATTTTATAATAATTCTCTGTCATTGATTACAGCAAAGAAGAAGCCTGTCATCAAACTTCAACATTTGACGCTAGGGGAAGCACACCTTATCCTAAACGCAAAATTAGTTTCAAGCAAATTTGGTGGTCATTTTGATAGAACTCACAGACAATATAACATTCCTAACCAAGAGGGTGACGGATCAGTACCGATGTCAATTAGATAATTTCAATGATCAAAAGCATTCACTCATATTTAGAGAATTAGTTCCTGCAATTTCTTTTGAAGTAGTTCAAAAATGGTTTTCGCTTGATTGGTGAGTTTTATTTATTATATTATATATATTTAAAGTGAAAAATGATGAATTTAACGAACAAAGTTGATGAAACGTTGGCTGTCCCGAAACAACATTATTTTAAACCGCTAGCTAATGCAATAATTAAACTAATAGACATTCATGTTAGAAAATGTGTTTTGACAGTTTGGTTCCGAGGACGAGTTGTGACCAAAAAGAGTTATAGGGAGGATATTGTTAGGCGAAATATGATCGAACCTTATCGGAGATTTGTGCATGCTTGTGAGACGAGAGCTAAGCTATTACAACATTCAGGTAAGATTAATCCATCCGTATACCTAGAACTTATTGAAGTAGATGAAGACAATGTTATGCACGGAATTATAAAATCCAGAGCTCAAAATGAAACTTGTACTTATGGTACGATGCCACTTTATCATTGATTCAGCTTTTTCTGTACGTTATGTGGTAACGCATCGATTGAGTTGAGGTGTATTGCTGCGTTATGCCAGAATACTGGATGGGCTCCATTCGTGTTTAGAAGACGTGACTATCCGCCATTCCAAAACAATAATATATTTTATAATAATTCTCTGTCATTGATTACAGCAAAGAAGAAGCCTGTCATCAAACTTCAACATTTGACGCTAGGGGAAAGCACACCTTATCCCAAACGCAAAATTAGTTTCAAGCAAATTTGGTGGTCATTTTGATAGAACTCACAGACAATATAACATACCTAACCAAGAGGGTGACGGAACAGTACCGATGTCAATTAGTTAATTTCAATGATCAAAAGCATTCACTCATATTTAGAGGATTAGTTCCTGCAATTTCTTTTGAAGTAGTTCAAAATTGGTTTTCGCTTGTTTGGTGAGTTTTATTCATTATATCATATATATTTAAAGTGAAAAATGGTGAATCTAATGAACAAAGTTGATGAAACTTTGGCTGTCCCGAAACAACATTATTTTAAACCGCTAGCTAATGCAATAATTAAACTAATAGACATTCATGTTAGAAAATGTGTTTTGACAGTTTGGTTCCGAGGACGAGTTGTGACCAAAAAGAGTTATAGGGAAGATATTGTTAGGCGAAATATGATCGAACCTTATCGGAGATTTGTGCATGCTTGTGAGACGAGAGCTAAGCTATTACAACATTCAGGTAAGATTAATCCATCCGTATACCTAGAACTTATTGGAGTAGATGAAGACAATGTTATGCATGGAATTCTAAAATCCATGCATAACATTTGACGCTAGGGGAAGCACACCTTATCCTATACGCAAAATTAGTTTCAAGCAAATTTGGTGGTCATTTTGATAGAACTCACAGACAATATAACATTCCTAACCAAGAGGGTGACGGAACAGTACCGATGTCAATTAGATAATTTCAATGATCAAAAGCATTCACTCATATTTAGAGGATTAGTTCCTGCAATTTCTTTTGAAGTAGTTCAAAAATGGTTTTCGCTTGATTGGTGAGTTTTATTTATTATATCATATATATTTAAAGTGAAAAATGATGAATTTAACGAACAAAGTTGATGAAACGTTGGCTGTCCCGAAACAACATTATTTTAAGCCGCTAGCTAATGCAATAATTAAACTAATAGACATTCATGTTAGAAAATGTGTTTTGACAGTTTGGTTCCGAGGACGAGTTGTGACCAAAAAGAGTTATAGGGACGATATTGTTAGGCGAAATATGATCGAACCTTATCGGAGATTTGTGCATGCTTGTGAGACGAGAGCTAAGCTATTACAACATTCAGGTAAGATTAATCCATCCGTATACCTAGAACTTATTGGAGTAGATGAAGACAATGTTATGCACGGAATTATAAAATCCAGAGCTCAAAATGAAACTTGTACTTATGGTACGATGCCACTTTATCATTGATTCAGCTTTTTCTGTACGTTATGTGGTAACGCATCGATTGAGTTGAGGTGTATTGCTGCGTTATGCCAGAATACTGGATGGGCTCCATTCGTGTTTAGAAGACGTGACTATCCGCCATTCCAAAACAATAATATATTTTATAATAATTCTCTGTCATTGATTACAGCAAAGAAGAAGCCTGTCATCAAACTTCAACATTTGACGCTAGGGGAAGCACACCTTATCCTAAACGCAAAATTAGTTTCAAGCAAATTTGGTGGTCATTTTGATAGAACTCACAAACAATATAACATTCCTAACCAAGAGGGTGACGGATCAGTACCGATGTCAATTAGATAATTTCAATGATCAAAAGCATTCACTCATATTTAGAGAATTAGTTCCTGCAATTTCTTTTGAAGTAGTTCAAAAATGGTTTTCGCTTGATTGGTGAGTTTTATTTATTATATCATATATATTTAAAGTGAAAAATGATGAATTTAACGAACAAAGTTGATGAAACGTTGGCTGTCCCGAAACAACATTATTTTAAACCGCTAGCTAATGCAATAATTAAACTAATAGACATTCATGTTAGAAAATGTGTTTTGACAGTTTGGTTCCGAGGACGAGTTGTGACCAAAACGAGTTATAGGGAGCATATTGTTAGGCGAAATATGATCGAACCTTATCGGAGATTTGTGCATGCTTGTGAGACGAGAGCTAAGCTATTACAACATTCAGGTAAGATTAATCCATCCGTATACCTAGAACTTATTGAAGTAGATGAAGACAATGTTATGCACGGAATTATAAAATCCAGAGCTCAAAATGAAACTTGTACTTATGGTACGATGCCACTTTATCATTGATTCAGCTTTTTCTGTACGTTATGTGGTAACGCATCGATTGAGTTGAGGTGTATTGCTGCGTTATGCCAGAATACTGGATGGGCTCCATTCGTGTTGAGAAGACGTGACTATCCGCCATTCCAAAACAATAATATATTTTATAATAATTCTCTGTCATTGATTACAGCAAAGAAGAAGCCTGTCATCAAACTTCAACATTTGACGCTAGGGGAAGCACACCTTATCCTAAACGCAAAATTAGTTTCAAGCAAATTTGGTGGTCATTTTGATAGAACTCACAGACAATATAACATTCCCAACCAAGAGGGTGACGGATCAGTACCGATGTCAATTAGATAATTTCAATGATCAAAAGCATTCACTCATATTTAGAGAATTAGTTCCTGCAATTTCTTTTGAAGTAGTTCAAAAATGGTTTTCGCTTGATTGGTGAGTTTTATTTATTATATTATATATATTTAAAGTGAAAAATGATGAATTTAACGAACAAAGTTGATGAAACGTTGGCTGTCCCGAAACAACATTATTTTAAACCGCTAGCTAATGCAATAATTAAACTAATAGACATTCATGTTAGAAAATGTGTTTTGACAGTTTGGTTCCGAGGACGAGTTGTGACCAAAAAGAGTTATAGGGAGGATATTGTTAGGCGAAATATGATCGAACCTTATCGGAGATTTGTGCATGCTTGTGAGACGAGAGCTAAGCTATTACAACATTCAGGTAAGATTAATCCATCCGTATACCTAGAACTTATTGGAGTAGATGAAGACAATGTTATGCACGGAATTATAAAATCCAGAGCTCAAAATGAAACTTGTACTTATGGTACGATGCCACTTTATCATTGATTCAGCTTTTTCTGTACGTTATGTGGTAACGCATCGATTGAGTTGAGGTGTATTGCTGCGTTATGCCAGAATACTGGATGGGCTCCATTCGTGTTTAGAAGACGTGACTATCCGCCATTCCAAAACAATAATATATTTTATAATAATTCTCTGTCATTGATTACAGCAAAGAAGAAGCCTGTCATCAAACTTCAACATTTGACGCTAGGGGAAGCACACCTTATCCTAAACGCAAAATTAGTTTCAAGCAAATTTGGTGGTCATTTTGATAGAACTCACAAACAATATAACATTCCTAACCAAGAGGGTGACGGATCAGTACCGATGTCAATTAGATAATTTCAATGATCAAAAGCATTCACTCATATTTAGAGAATTAGTTCCTGCAATTTCTTTTGAAGTAGTTCAAAAATGGTTTTCGCTTGATTGGTGAGTTTTATTTATTATATCATATATATTTAAAGTGAAAAATGGTGAATCTAATGAACAAAGATGATGAAACTTTGGCTGTCCCGAAACAACATTATTTTAAACCGCTAGCTAATGCAATAATTAAACTAATAGACATTCATGTTAGAAAATGTGTTTTGACAGTTTGGTTCCGAGGACGAGTTGTGACCAAAAAGAGTTATAGGGAAGATATTGTTAGGCGAAATATGATCGAACCTTATCGGAGATTTGTGCATGCTTGTGAGACGAGAGCTAAGCTATTACAACATTCAGGTAAGATTAATCCATCCGTATACCTAGAACTTATTGGAGTAGATGAAGACAATGTTATGCATGGAATTCTAAAATCCATGCATAACATTTGACGCTAGGGGAAGCACACCTTATCCTATACGCAAAATTAGTTTCAAGCAAATTTGGTGGTCATTTTGATCTCACATACAATATAACATTCCTAACCAAGAGGGTGACGGAACAGTACCGATGTCAATTAGATAATTTCATTGATCAAAAGCATTCACTCATATTTAGAGGATTAGTTCCTGCAATTTCTTTTGAAGTAGTTCAAAAATGGTTTTCGCTTGATTGGTGAGTTTTATTTATTATATCATATATATTTAAAGTGAAAAATGATGAATTTAACGAACAAAGTTGATGAAACGTTGGCTGTCCCGAAACAACATTATTTTAAACCGCTAGCTAATGCAATAATTAAACTAATAGACATTCATGTTAGAAAATGTGTTTTGACAGTTTGGTTCCGAGGACGAGTTGTGACCAAAACGAGTTATAGGGAGGATATTGTTAGGCGAAATATGATCGAACCTTATCGGAGATTTGTGCATGCTTGTGAGACGAGAGCTAAGCTATTACAACATTCAGGTAAGATTAATCCATCCGTATACCTAGAACTTATTGGAGTAGATGAAGACAATGTTATGCACGGAATTATAAAATCCAGAGCTCAAAATGAAACTTGTACTTATGGTACGATGCCACTTTATCATTGATTCAGCTTTTTCTGTACGTTATGTGGTAACGCATCGATTGAGTTGAGGTGTATTGCTGCGTTATGCCAGAATACTGGATGGGCTCCATTCGTGTTTAGAAGACGTGACTATCCGCCATTCCAAAACAATAATATATTTTATAATAATTCTCTGTCATTGATTACAGCAAAGAAGAAGCCTGTCATCAAACTTCAACATTTGACGCTAGGGGAAAGCACACCTTATCCCAAACGCAAAATTAGTTTCAAGCAAATTTGGTGGTCATTTTGATAGAACTCACAGACAATATAACATTCCTAACCAAGAGGGTGACGGAACAGTACCGATGTCAATTAGATAATTTCAATGATCAAAAGCATTCACTCATATTTAGAGGATTAGTTCCTGCAATTTCTTTTGAAGTAGTTCAAAATTGGTTTTCGCTTGTTTGGTGAGTTTTATTCATTATATCATATATATTTAAAGTGAAAAATGGTGAATCTAATGAACAAAGTTGATGAAACTTTGGCTGTCCCGAAACAACATTATTTTAAACCGCTAGCTAATGCAATAATTAAACTAATAGACATTCATGTTAGAAAATGTGTTTTGACAGTTTGGTTCCGAGGACGAGTTGTGACCAAAAAGAGTTATAGGGAAGATATTGTTAGGCGAAATATGATCGAACCTTATCGGAGATTTGTGCATGCTTGTGAGACGAGAGCTAAGCTATTACAACATTCAGGTAAGATTAATCCATCCGTATACCTAGAACTTATTGGAGTAGATGAAGACAATGTTATGCATGGAATTCTAAAATCCATGCATAACATTTGACGCTAGGGGAAGCACACCTTATCCTATACGCAAAATTAGTTTCAAGCAAATTTGGTGGTCATTTTGATAGAACTCACAGACAATATAACATTCCTAACCAAGAGGGTGACGGAACAGTACCGATGTCAATTAGATAATTTCAATGATCAAAAGCATTCACTCATATTTAGAGGATTAGTTCCTGCAATTTCTTTTGAAGTAGTTCAAAAATGGTTTTCGCTTGATTGGTGAGTTTTATTTATTATATCATATATATTTAAAGTGAAAAATGATGAATTTAACGAACAAAGTTGATGAAACGTTGGCTGTCCCGAAACAACATTATTTTAAACCGCTAGCTAATGCAATAATTAAACTAATAGACATTCATGTTAGAAAATGTGTTTTGACAGTTTGGTTCCGAGGACGAGTTGTGACCAAAAAGAGTTATAGGGACGATATTGTTAGGCGAAATATGATCGAACCTTATCGGAGATTTGTGCATGCTTGTGAGACGAGAGCTAAGCTATTACAACATTCAGGTAAGATTAATCCATCCGTATACCTAGAACTTATTGGAGTAGATGAAGACAATGTTATGCACGGAATTATAAAATCCAGAGCTCAAAATGAAACTTGTACTTATGGTACGATGCCACTTTATCATTGATTCAGCTTTTTCTGTACGTTATGTGGTAACGCATCGATTGAGTTGAGGTGTATTGCTGCGTTATGCCAGAATACTGGATGGGCTCCATTCGTGTTTAGAAGACGTGACTATCCGCCATTCCAAAACAATAATATATTTTATAATAATTCTCTGTCATTGATTACAGCAAAGAAGAAGCCTGTCATCAAACTTCAACATTTGACGCTAGGGGAAGCACACCTTATCCTAAACGCAAAATTAGTTTCAAGCAAATTTGGTGGTCATTTTGATAGAACTCACAAACAATATAACATTCCTAACCAAGAGGGTGACGGATCAGTACCGATGTCAATTAGATAATTTCAATGATCAAAAGCATTCACTCATATTTAGAGAATTAGTTCCTGCAATTTCTTTTGAAGTAGTTCAAAAATGGTTTTCGCTTGATTGGTGAGTTTTATTTATTATATCATATATATTTAAAGTGAAAAATGATGAATTTAACGAACAAAGTTGATGAAACGTTGGCTGTCCCGAAACAACATTATTTTAAACCGCTAGCTAATGCAATAATTAAACTAATAGACATTCATGTTAGAAAATGTGTTTTGACAGTTTGGTTCCGAGGACGAGTTGTGACCAAAACGAGTTATAGGGAGGATATTGTTAGGCGAAATATGATCGAACCTTATCGGAGATTTGTGCATGCTTGTGAGACGAGAGCTAAGCTATTACAACATTCAGGTAAGATTAATCCATCCGTATACCTAGAACTTATTGAAGTAGATGAAGACAATGTTATGCACGGAATTATAAAATCCAGAGCTCAAAATGAAACTTGTACTTATGGTACGATGCCACTTTATCATTGATTCAGCTTTTTCTGTACGTTATGTGGTAACGCATCGATTGAGTTGAGGTGTATTGCTGCGTTATGCCAGAATACTGGATGGGCTCCATTCGTGTTGAGAAGACGTGACTATCCGCCATTCCAAAACAATAATATATTTTATAATAATTCTCTGTCATTGATTACAGCAAAGAAGAAGCCTGTCATCAAACTTCAACATTTGACGCTAGGGGAAGCACACCTTATCCTAAACGCAAAATTAGTTTCAAGCAAATTTGGTGGTCATTTTGATAGAACTCACAGACAATATAACATTCCTAACCAAGAGGGTGACGGATCAGTACCGATGTCAATTAGATAATTTCAATGATCAAAAGCATTCACTCATATTTAGAGAATTAGTTCCTGCAATTTCTTTTGAAGTAGTTCAAAAATGGTTTTCGCTTGATTGGTGAGTTTTATTTATTATATTATATATATTTAAAGTGAAAAATGATGAATTTAACGAACAAAGTTGATGAAACGTTGGCTGTCCCGAAACAACATTATTTTAAACCGCTAGCTAATGCAATAATTAAACTAATAGACATTCATGTTAGAAAATGTGTTTTGACAGTTTGGTTCCGAGGACGAGTTGTGACCAAAAAGAGTTATAGGGAGGATATTGTTAGGCGAAATATGATCGAACCTTATCGGAGATTTGTGCATGCTTGTGAGACGAGAGCTAAGCTATTACAACATTCAGGTAAGATTAATCCATCCGTATACCTAGAACTTATTGAAGTAGATGAAGACAATGTTATGCACGGAATTATAAAATCCAGAGCTCAAAATGAAACTTGTACTTATGGTACGATGCCACTTTATCATTGATTCAGCTTTTTCTGTACGTTATGTGGTAACGCATCGATTGAGTTGAGGTGTATTGCTGCGTTATGCCAGAATACTGGATGGGCTCCATTCGTGTTGAGAAGACGTGACTATCCGCCATTCCAAAACAATAATATATTTTATAATAATTCTCTGTCATTGATTACAGCAAAGAAGAAGCCTGTCATCAAACTTCAAAATTTGACGCTAGGGGAAGCACACTTTATCCTAAACGCAAAATTAGTTTCAAGCAAATTTGGTGGTCATTTCGATAGAACTCACAGACAATATAACATTCCTAACCAAGAGGGTGACGGAACAGTACCGATGTCAATTAGATAATTTCAATGATCAAAAGCATTCACTCATATTTAGAGAATTAGTTCCTGCAATTTCTTTTGAAGTAGTTCAAAAATGGTTTTCGCTTGATTGGTGAGTTTTATTTATTATATCATATATATTTAAAGTGAAAAATGATGAATTTAACGAACAAAGTTGATGAAACGTTGGCTGTCCCGAAACAACATTATTTTAAACCGCTAGCTAATGCAATAATTAAACTAATAGACATTCATGTTAGAAAATGTGTTTTGACAGTTTGCATCCGAGGAGGAGTTGTGACCAAAAAGAGTTATTGAGAAGATATCGTTAGGCGAAATATGATCAAACCTTATCGGAGATTTGTGCTTGCTTGTGAGACGAGAGCTAAGCTATTACAACATTCAGGTAAGATTAATCCATCCGTATACCTAGAACTTATTGAAGTAGATGAAGACAATGTTATGCACGGAATTATAAAATCCAGAGCTCAAAATGAAACTTGTACTTATGGTACGATGCCACTTTATCATTGATTCAGCTTTTTCTGTACGTTATGTGGTAACGCATCGATTGAGTTGAGGTGTATTGCTGCGTTATGCCAGAATACTGGATGGGCTCCATTCGTGTTTAGAAGACGTGACTATCCGCCATTCCAAAACAATAATATATTTTATAATAATTCTCTGTCATTGATTACAGCAAAGAAGAAGCCTGTCATCAAACTTCAACATTTGACGCTAGGGGAAGCACACCTTATCCTAAACGCAAAATTAGTTTCAAGCAAATTTGGTGGTCATTTTGATAGAACTCACAAACAATATAACATTCCTAACCAAGAGGGTGACGGATCAGTACCGATGTCAATTAGATAATTTCAATGATCAAAAGCATTCACTCATATTTAGAGAATTAGTTCCTGCAATTTCTTTTGAAGTAGTTCAAAAATGGTTTTCGCTTGATTGGTGAGTTGTATTTATTATATCATATATATTTAAAGTGAAAAATGATGAATTTAACGAACAAAGTTGATGAAACGTTGGCTGTCCCGAAACAACATTATTTTAAACCGCTAGCTAATGCAATAATTAAACTAATAGACATTCATGTTAGAAAATGTGTTTTGACAGTTTGGTTCCGAGGACGAGTTGTGACCAAAACGAGTTATAGGGAGGATATTGTTAGGCGAAATATGATCGAACCTTATCGGAGATTTGTGCATGCTTGTGAGACGAGAGCAAGCTATTAGGTAAGATTAATCCATCCGTATACCTAGAACTTATTGAAGTAGATGAAGACAATGTTACGCACGGAATTATGAAATCCAGAGCTCAAAATGAAACTTGTACTTATGGTACGATGCCACTTTATCATTGATTCAGCTTTTTCTGTACGTTATGTGGTAACGCATCGATTGAGTTGAGGTGTATTGCTGCGTTATGCCAGAATACTGGATGGGCTCCATTCGTGTTGAGAAGACGTGACTATCCGCCATTCCAAAACAATAATATATTTTATAATAATTCTCTGTCATTGATTACAGCAAAGAAGAAGCCTGTCATCAAACTTCAACATTTGACGCTAGGGGAAGCACACCTTATCCTAAACGCAAAATTAGTTTCAAGCAAATTTGGTGGTCATTTTGATAGAACTCACAGACAATATAACATTCCTAACCAAGAGGGTGACGGATCAGTACCGATGTCAATTAGATAATTTCAATGATCAAAAGCATTCACTCATATTTAGAGAATTAGTTCCTGCAATTTCTTTTGAAGTAGTTCAAAAATGGTTTTCGCTTGATTGGTGAGTTTTATTTATTATATTATATATATTTAAAGTGAAAAATGATGAATTTAACGAACAAAGTTGATGAAACGTTGGCTGTCCCGAAACAACATTATTTTAAACCGCTAGCTAATGCAATAATTAAACTAATAGACATTCATGTTAGAAAATGTGTTTTGACAGTTTGGTTCCGAGGACGAGTTGTGACCAAAAAGAGTTATAGGGAGGATATTGTTAGGCGAAATATGATCGAACCTTATCGGAGATTTGTGCATGCTTGTGAGACGAGAGCTAAGCTATTACAACATTCAGGTAAGATTAATCCATCCGTATACCTAGAACTTATTGAAGTAGATGAAGACAATGTTATGCACGGAATTATAAAATCCAGAGCTCAAAATGAAACTTGTACTTATGGTACGATGCCACTTTATCATTGATTCAGCTTTTTCTGTACGTTATGTGGTAACGCATCGATTGAGTTGAGGTGTATTGCTGCGTTATGCCAGAATACTGGATGGGCTCCATTCGTGTTTAGAAGACGTGACTATCCGCCATTCCAAAACAATAATATATTTTATAATAATTCTCTGTCATTGATTACAGCAAAGAAGAAGCGTGTCATCAAACTTCAAAATTTGACGCTAGGGGAAGCACACCTTATCCTAAACGCAAAATTAGTTTCAAGCAAATTTGGTGGTCATTTCGATAGAACTCACAGACAATATAACATTCCTAACCAAGAGGGTGACGGAACAGTACCGATGTCAATTAGATAATTTCAATGATCAATAGCATTCACTCATATTTAGAGAATTAGTTCCTGCAATTTCTTTTGAAGTAGTTCAAAAATGGTTTTCGCTTGATTGGTGAGTTTTATTTATTATATCATATATATTTAAAGTGAAAAATGATGAATTTAACGAACAAAGTTGATGAAACGTTGGCTGTCCCGAAACAACATTATTTTAAACCGCTAGCTAATGCAATAATTAAACTAATAGACATTCATGTTAGAAAATGTGTTTTGACAGTTTGGTTCCGAGGACGAGTTGTGACCAAAACGAGTTATAGGGAGGATATTGTTAGGCGAAATATGATCGAACCTTATCGGAGATTTGTGCATGCTTGTGAGACGAGAGCTAAGCTATTACAACATTCAGGTAAGATTAATCCATCCGTATACCTAGAACTTATTGAAGTAGATGAAGACAATGTTATGCACGGAATTATAAAATCCAGAGCTCAAAATGAAACTTGTACTTATGGTACGATGCCACTTTATCATTGATTCAGCTTTTTCTGTACGTTATGTGGTAACGCATCGATTGAGTTGAGGTGTATTGCTGCGTTATGCCAGAATACTGGATGGGCTCCATTCGTGTTTAGAAGACGTGACTATCCGCCATTCCAAAACAATAATATATTTTATAATAATTCTCTGTCATTGATTACAGCAAAGAAGAAGCCTGTCATCAAACTTCAACATTTGACGCTAGGGGAAGCACACCTTATCCTAAACGCAAAATTAGTTTCAAGCAAATTTGGTGGTCATTTCGATAGAACTCACAGACAATATAACATTCCTAACCAAGAGGGTGACGGAACAGTACCGATGTCAATTAGATAATTTCAATGATCAAAAGCATTCACTCATATTTAGAGAATTAGTTCCTGCAATTTCTTTTGAAGTAGTTCAAAAATGGTTTTCGCTTGATTGGTGAGTTTTATTTATTATATCATATATATTTAAAGTGAAAAATGATGAATTTAACGAACAAAGTTGATGAAACGTTGGCTGTCCCGAAACAACATTATTTTAAACCGCTAGCTAATGCAATAATTAAACTAATAGACATTCATGTTAGAAAATGTGTTTTGACAGTTTGGTTCCGAGGACGAGTTGTGACCAAAAAGAGTTATAGGGAGGATATTGTTAGGCGAAATATGATCGAACCTTATCGGAGATTTGTGCATGCTTGTGAGACGAGAGCTAAGCTATTACAACATTCAGGTAAGATTAATCCATCCGTATACCTAGAACTTATTGAAGTAGATGAAGACAATGTTATGCACGGAATTATAAAATCCAGAGCTCAAAATGAAACTTGTACTTATGGTACGATGCCACTTTATCATTGATTCAGCTTTTTCTGTACGTTATGTGGTAACGCATCGATTGAGTTGAGGTGTATTGCTGCGTTATGCCAGAATACTGGATGGGCTCCATTCGTGTTTAGAAGACGTGACTATCCGCCATTCCAAAACAATAATATATTTTATAATAATTCTCTGTCATTGATTACAGCAAAGAAGAAGCCTGTCATCAAACTTCAAAATTTGACGCTAGGGGAAGCACACTTTATCCTAAACGCAAAATTAGTTTCAAGCAAATTTGGTGGTCATTTCGATAGAACTCACAGACAATATAACATTCCTAACCAAGAGGGTGACGGAACAGTACCGATGTCAATTAGATAATTTCAATGATCAAAAGCATTCACTCATATTTAGAGAATTAGTTCCTGCAATTTCTTTTGAAGTAGTTCAAAAATGGTTTTCGCTTGATTGGTGAGTTTTATTTATTATATCATATATATTTAAAGTGAAAAATGATGAATTTAACGAACAAAGTTGATGAAACGTTGGCTGTCCCGAAACAACATTATTTTAAACCGCTAGCTAATGCAATAATTAAACTAATAGACATTCATGTTAGAAAATGTGTTTTGACAGTTTGCATCCGAGGAGGAGTTGTGACCAAAAAGAGTTATTGAGAAGATATCGTTAGGCGAAATATGATCAAACCTTATCGGAGATTTGTGCTTGCTTGTGAGACGAGAGCTAAGCTATTACAACATTCAGGTAAGATTAATCCATCCGTATACCTAGAACTTATTGAAGTAGATGAAGACAATGTTATGCACGGAATTATAAAATCCAGAGCTCAAAATGAAACTTGTACTTATGGTACGATGCCACTTTATCATTGATTCAGCTTTTTCTGTACGTTATGTGGTAACGCATCGATTGAGTTGAGGTGTATTGCTGCGTTATGCCAGAATACTGGATGGGCTCCATTCGTGTTTAGAAGACGTGACTATCCGCCATTCCAAAACAATAATATATTTTATAATAATTCTCTGTCATTGATTACAGCAAAGAAGAAGCCTGTCATCAAACTTCAACATTTGACGCTAGGGGAAGCACACCTTATCCTAAACGCAAAATTAGTTTCAAGCAAATTTGGTGGTCATTTTGATAGAACTCACAAACAATATAACATTCCTAACCAAGAGGGTGACGGATCAGTACCGATGTCAATTAGATAATTTCAATGATCAAAAGCATTCACTCATATTTAGAGAATTAGTTCCTGCAATTTCTTTTGAAGTAGTTCAAAAATGGTTTTCGCTTGATTGGTGAGTTGTATTTATTATATCATATATATTTAAAGTGAAAAATGATGAATTTAACGAACAAAGTTGATGAAACGTTGGCTGTCCCGAAACAACATTATTTTAAACCGCTAGCTAATGCAATAATTAAACTAATAGACATTCATGTTAGAAAATGTGTTTTGACAGTTTGGTTCCGAGGACGAGTTGTGACCAAAACGAGTTATAGGGAGGATATTGTTAGGCGAAATATGATCGAACCTTATCGGAGATTTGTGCATGCTTGTGAGACGAGAGCTAAGCTATTACAACATTCAGGTAAGATTAATCCATCCGTATACCTAGAACTTATTGAAGTAGATGAAGACAATGTTATGCACGGAATTATGAAATCCAGAGCTCAAAATGAAACTTGTACTTATGGTACGATGCCACTTTATCATTGATTCAGCTTTTTCTGTACGTTATGTGGTAACGCATCGATTGAGTTGAGGTGTATTGCTGCGTTATGCCAGAATACTGGATGGGCTCCATTCGTGTTGAGAAGACGTGACTATCCGCCATTCCAAAACAATAATATATTTTATAATAATTCTCTGTCATTGATTACAGCAAAGAAGAAGCCTGTCATCAAACTTCAACATTTGACGCTAGGGGAAGCACACCTTATCCTAAACGCAAAATTAGTTTCAAGCAAATTTGGTGGTCATTTTGATAGAACTCACAGACAATATAACATTCCTAACCAAGAGGGTGACGGATCAGTACCGATGTCAATTAGATAATTTCAATGATCAAAAGCATTCACTCATATTTAGAGAATTAGTTCCTGCAATTTCTTTTGAAGTAGTTCAAAAATGGTTTTCGCTTGATTGGTGAGTTTTATTTATTATATTATATATATTTAAAGTGAAAAATGATGAATTTAACGAACAAAGTTGATGAAACGTTGGCTGTCCCGAAACAACATTATTTTAAACCGCTAGCTAATGCAATAATTAAACTAATAGACATTCATGTTAGAAAATGTGTTTTGACAGTTTGGTTCCGAGGACGAGTTGTGACCAAAAAGAGTTATAGGGAGGATATTGTTAGGCGAAATATGATCGAACCTTATCGGAGATTTGTGCATGCTTGTGAGACGAGAGCTAAGCTATTACAACATTCAGGTAAGATTAATCCATCCGTATACCTAGAACTTATTGAAGTAGATGAAGACAATGTTATGCACGGAATTATAAAATCCAGAGCTCAAAATGAAACTTGTACTTATGGTACGATGCCACTTTATCATTGATTCAGCTTTTTCTGTACGTTATGTGGTAACGCATCGATTGAGTTGAGGTGTATTGCTGCGTTATGCCAGAATACTGGATGGGCTCCATTCGTGTTTAGAAGACGTGACTATCCGCCATTCCAAAACAATAATATATTTTATAATAATTCTCTGTCATTGATTACAGCAAAGAAGAAGCGTGTCATCAAACTTCAAAATTTGACGCTAGGGGAAGCACACCTTATCCTAAACGCAAAATTAGTTTCAAGCAAATTTGGTGGTCATTTCGATAGAACTCACAGACAATATAACATTCCTAACCAAGAGGGTGACGGAACAGTACCGATGTCAATTAGATAATTTCAATGATCAATAGCATTCACTCATATTTAGAGAATTAGTTCCTGCAATTTCTTTTGAAGTAGTTCAAAAATGGTTTTCGCTTGATTGGTGAGTTTTATTTATTATATCATATATATTTAAAGTGAAAAATGATGAATTTAACGAACAAAGTTGATGAAACGTTGGCTGTCCCGAAACAACATTATTTTAAACCGCTAGCTAATGCAATAATTAAACTAATAGACATTCATGTTAGAAAATGTGTTTTGACAGTTTGGTTCCGAGGACGAGTTGTGACCAAAACGAGTTATAGGGAGGATATTGTTAGGCGAAATATGATCGAACCTTATCGGAGATTTGTGCATGCTTGTGAGACGAGAGCTAAGCTATTACAACATTCAGGTAAGATTAATCCATCCGTATACCTAGAACTTATTGAAGTAGATGAAGACAATGTTATGCACGGAATTATAAAATCCAGAGCTCAAAATGAAACTTGTACTTATGGTACGATGCCACTTTATCATTGATTCAGCTTTTTCTGTACGTTATGTGGTAACGCATCGATTGAGTTGAGGTGTATTGCTGCGTTATGCCAGAATACTGGATGGGCTCCATTCGTGTTGAGAAGACGTGACTATCCGCCATTCCAAAACAATAATATATTTTATAATAATTCTCTGTCATTGATTACAGCAAAGAAGAAGCCTGTCATCAAACTTCAACATTTGACGCTAGGGGAAGCACACCTTATCCTAAACGCAAAATTAGTTTCAAGCAAATTTGGTGGTCATTTTGATAGAACTCACAGACAATATAACATTCCTAACCAAGAGGGTGACGGATCAGTACCGATGTCAATTAGATAATTTCAATGATCAAAAGCATTCACTCATATTTAGAGAATTAGTTCCTGCAATTTCTTTTGAAGTAGTTCAAAAATGGTTTTCGCTTGATTGGTGAGTTTTATTTATTATATTATATATATTTAAAGTGAAAAATGATGAATTTAACGAACAAAGTTGATGAAACGTTGGCTGTCCCGAAACAACATTATTTTAAACCGCTAGCTAATGCAATAATTAAACTAATAGACATTCATGTTAGAAAATGTGTTTTGACAGTTTGGTTCCGAGGACGAGTTGTGACCAAAAAGAGTTATAGGGAGGATATTGTTAGGCGAAATATGATCGAACCTTATCGGAGATTTGTGCATGCTTGTGAGACGAGAGCTAAGCTATTACAACATTCAGGTAAGATTAATCCATCCGTATACCTAGAACTTATTGAAGTAGATGAAGACAATGTTATGCACGGAATTATAAAATCCAGAGCTCAAAATGAAACTTGTACTTATGGTACGATGCCACTTTATCATTGATTCAGCTTTTTCTGTACGTTATGTGGTAACGCATCGATTGAGTTGAGGTGTATTGCTGCGTTATGCCAGAATACTGGATGGGCTCCATTCGTGTTTAGAAGACGTGACTATCCGCCATTCCAAAACAATAATATATTTTATAATAATTCTTTGTCATTGATTACAGCAAAGAAGAAGCCTGTCATCAAACTTCAACATTTGACGCTAGGGGAAAGCACACCTTATCCCAAACGCAAAATTAGTTTCAAGCAAATTTGGTGGTCATTTTGATAGAACTCACAGACAATATAACATTCCTAACCAAGAGGGTGACGGAACAGTACCGATGTCAATTAGATAATTTCAATGATCAAAAGCATTCACTCATATTTAGAGGATTCGTTCCTGCAATTTCTTTTGAAGTAGTTCAAAATTGGTTTTCGCTTGTTTGGTGAGTTTTATTCATTATATCATATATATTTAAAGTGAAAAATGGTGAATCTAATGAACAAAGTTGATGAAACTTTGGCTGTCCCGAAACAACATTATTTTAAACCGCTAGCTAATGCAATAATTAAACTAATAGACATTCATGTTAGAAAATGTGTTTTGACAGTTTGGTTCCGAGGACGAGTTGTGACCAAAAAGAGTTATAGGGAAGATATTGTTAGGCGAAATATGATCGAACCTTATCGGAGATTTGTGCATGCTTGTGAGACGAGAGCTAAGCTATTACAACATTCAGGTAAGATTAATCCATCCGTATACCTAGAACTTATTGGAGTAGATGAAGACAATGTTATGCATGGAATTCTAAAATCCATGCATAACATTTGACGCTAGGGGAAGCACACCTTATCCTATACGCAAAATTAGTTTCAAGCAAATTTGGTGGTCATTTTGATAGAACTCACAGACAATATAACATTCCTAACCAAGAGGGTGACGGAACAGTACCGATGTCAATTAGATAATTTCAATGATCAAAAGCATTCACTCATATTTAGAGGATTAGTTCCTGCAATTTCTTTTGAAGTAGTTCAAAAATGGTTTTCGCTTGATTGGTGAGTTTTATTTATTATATCATATATATTTAAAGTGAAAAATGATGAATTTAACGAACAAAGTTGATGAAACGTTGGCTGTCCCGAAACAACATTATTTTAAACCGCTAGCTAATGCAATAATTAAACTAATAGACATTCATGTTAGAAAATGTGTTTTGACAGTTTGGTTCCGAGGACGAGTTGTGACCAAAAAGAGTTATAGGGAGGATATTGTTAGGCGAAATATGATCGAACCTTATCGGAGATTTGTGCATGCTTGTGAGACGAGAGCTAAGCTATTACAACATTCAGGTAAGATTAATCCATCCGTATACCTAGAACTTATTGAAGTAGATGAAGACAATGTTATGCACGGAATTATAAAATCCAGAGCTCAAAATGAAACTTGTACTTATGGTACGATGCCACTTTATCATTGATTCAGCTTTTTCTGTACGTTATGTGGTAACGCATCGATTGAGTTGAGGTGTATTGCTGCGTTATGCCAGAATACTGGATGGGCTCCATTCGTGTTTAGAAGACGTGACTATCCGCCATTCCAAAACAATAATATATTTTATAATAATTCTCTGTCATTGATTACAGCAAAGAAGAAGCCTGTCATCAAACTTCAACATTTGACGCTAGGGGAAAGCACACCTTATCCCAAACGCAAAATTAGTTTCAAGCAAATTTGGTGGTCATTTTGATAGAACTCACAGACAATATAACATTCCTAACCAAGAGGGTGACGGAACAGTACCGATGTCAATTAGATAATTTCAATGATCAAAAGCATTCACTCATATTTAGAGGATTAGTTCCTGCAATTTCTTTTGAAGTAGTTCAAAATTGGTTTTCGCTTGTTTGGTGAGTTTTATTCATTATATCATATATATTTAAAGTGAAAAATGGTGAATCTAATGAACAAAGTTGATGAAACTTTGGCTGTCCCGAAACAACATTATTTTAAACCGCTAGCTAATGCAATAATTAAACTAATAGACATTCATGTTAGAAAATGTGTTTTGACAGTTTGGTTCCGAGGACGAGTTGTGACCAAAAAGAGTTATAGGGAAGATATTGTTAGGCGAAATATGATCGAACCTTATCGGAGATTTGTGCATGCTTGTGAGACGAGAGCTAAGCTATTACAACATTCAGGTAAGATTAATCCATCCGTATACCTAGAACTTATTGGAGTAGATGAAGACAATGTTATGCATGGAATTCTAAAATCCATGCATAACATTTGACGCTAGGGGAAGCACACCTTATCCTATACGCAAAATTAGTTTCAAGCAAATTTGGTGGTCATTTTGATAGAACTCACAGACAATATAACATTCCTAACCAAGAGGGTGACGGAACAGTACCGATGTCAATTAGATAATTTCAATGATCAAAAGCATTCACTCATATTTAGAGGATTAGTTCCTGCAATTTCTTTTGAAGTAGTTCAAAAATGGTTTTCGCTTGATTGGTGAGTTTTATTTATTATATCATATATATTTAAAGTGAAAAATGATGAATTTAACGAACAAAGTTGATGAAACGTTGGCTGTCCCGAAACAACATTATTTTAAACCGCTAGCTAATGCAATAATTAAACTAATAGACATTCATGTTAGAAAATGTGTTTTGACAGTTTGGTTCCGAGGACGAGTTGTGACCAAAAAGAGTTATAGGGACGATATTGTTAGGCGAAATATGATCGAACCTTATCGGAGATTTGTGCATGCTTGTGAGACGAGAGCTAAGCTATTACAACATTCAGGTAAGATTAATCCATCCGTATACCTAGAACTTATTGGAGTAGATGAAGACAATGTTATGCACGGAATTATAAAATCCAGAGCTCAAAATGAAACTTGTACTTATGGTACGATGCCACTTTATCATTGATTCAGCTTTTTCTGTACGTTATGTGGTAACGCATCGATTGAGTTGAGGTGTATTGCTGCGTTATGCCAGAATACTGGATGGGCTCCATTCGTGTTTAGAAGACGTGACTATCCGCCATTCCAAAACAATAACATATTTTATAATAATTCTCTGTCATTGATTACAGCAAAGAAGAAGCCTGTCATCAAACTTCAACATTTGACGCTAGGGGAAGCACACCTTATCCTAAACGCAAAATTAGTTTCAAGCAAATTTGGTGGTCATTTTGATAGAACTCACAAACAATATAACATTCCTAACCAAGAGGGTGACGGATCAGTACCGATGTCAATTAGATAATTTCAATGATCAAAAGCATTCACTCATATTTAGAGAATTAGTTCCTGCAATTTCTTTTGAAGTAGTTCAAAAATGGTTTTCGCTTGATTGGTGAGTTTTATTTATTATATCATATATATTTAAAGTGAAAAATGATGAATTTAACGAACAAAGTTGATGAAACGTTGGCTGTCCCGAAACAACATTATTTTAAACCGCTAGCTAATGCAATAATTAAACTAATAGACATTCATGTTAGAAAATGTGTTTTGACAGTTTGGTTCCGAGGACGAGTTGTGACCAAAACGAGTTATAGGGAGGATATTGTTAGGCGAAATATGATCGAACCTTATCGGAGATTTGTGCATGCTTGTGAGACGAGAGCTAAGCTATTACAACATTCAGGTAAGATTAATCCATCCGTATACCTAGAACTTATTGAAGTAGATGAAGACAATGTTATGCACGGAATTATAAAATCCAGAGCTCAAAATGAAACTTGTACTTATGGTACGATGCCACTTTATCATTGATTCAGCTTTTTCTGTACGTTATGTGGTAACGCATCGATTGAGTTGAGGTGTATTGCTGCGTTATGCCAGAATACTGGATGGGCTCCATTCGTGTTGAGAAGACGTGACTATCCGCCATTCCAAAACAATAATATATTTTATAATAATTCTCTGTCATTGATTACAGCAAAGAAGAAGCCTGTCATCAAACTTCAACATTTGACGCTAGGGGAAGCACACCTTATCCTAAACGCAAAATTAGTTTCAAGCAAATTTGGTGGTCATTTTGATAGAACTCACAGACAATATAACATTCCTAACCAAGAGGGTGACGGATCAGTACCGATGTCAATTAGATAATTTCAATGATCAAAAGCATTCACTCATATTTAGAGAATTAGTTCCTGCAATTTCTTTTGAAGTAGTTCAAAAATGGTTTTCGCTTGATTGGTGAGTTTTATTTATTATATTATATATATTTAAAGTGAAAAATGATGAATTTAACGAACAAAGTTGATGAAACGTTGGCTGTCCCGAAACAACATTATTTTAAACCGCTAGCTAATGCAATAATTAAACTAATAGACATTCATGTTCGAAAATGTGTTTTGACAGTTTGGTTCCGAGGACGAGTTGTGACCAAAAAGAGTTATAGGGAGGATATTGTTAGGCGAAATATGATCGAACCTTATCGGAGATTTGTGCATGCTTGTGAGACGAGAGCTAAGCTATTACAACATTCAGGTAAGATTAATCCATCCGTATACCTAGAACTTATTGAAGTAGATGAAGACAATGTTATGCACGGAATTATAAAATCCAGAGCTCAAAATGAAACTTGTACTTATGGTACGATGCCACTTTATCATTGATTCAGCTTTTTCTGTACGTTATGTGGTAACGCATCGATTGAGTTGAGGTGTATTGCTGCGTTATGCCAGAATACTGGATGGGCTCCATTCGTGTTTAGAAGACGTGACTATCCGCCATTCCAAAACAATAATATATTTTATAATAATTCTCTGTCATTGATTACAGCAAAGAAGAAGCCTGTCATCAAACTTCAACATTTGACGCTAGGGGAAAGCACTCCTTATCCCAAACGCAAAATTAGTTTCAAGCAAATTTGGTGGTCATTTTGATAGAACTCACAGACAATATAACATTCCTAACCAAGAGGGTGACGGAACAGTACCGATGTCAATTAGATAATTTCAATGATCAAAAGCATTCACTCATATTTAGAGGATTAGTTCCTGCAATTTCTTTTGAAGTAGTTCAAAATTGGTTTTCGCTTGTTTGGTGAGTTTTATTCATTATATCATATATATTTAAAGTGAAAAATGGTGAATCTAATGAACAAAGTTGATGAAACTTTGGCTGTCCCGAAACAACATTATTTTAAACCGCTAGCTAATGCAATAATTAAACTAATAGACATTCATGTTAGAAAATGTGTTTTGACAGTTTGGTTCCGAGGACGAGTTGTGACCAAAAAGAGTTATAGGGAAGATATTGTTAGGCGAAATATGATCGAACCTTATCGGAGATTTGTGCATGCTTGTGAGACGAGAGCTAAGCTATTACAACATTCAGGTAAGATTAATCCATCCGTATACCTAGAACTTATTGGAGTAGATGAAGACAATGTTATGCATGGAATTCTAAAATCCATGCATAACATTTGACGCTAGGGGAAGCACACCTTATCCTATACGCAAAATTAGTTTCAAGCAAATTTGGTGGTCATTTTGATAGAACTCACAGACAATATAACATTCCTAACCAAGAGGGTGACGGAACAGTACCGATGTCAATTAGATAATTTCAATGATCAAAAGCATTCACTCATATTTAGAGGATTAGTTCCTGCAATTTCTTTTGAAGTAGTTCAAAAATGGTTTTCGCTTGATTGGTGAGTTTTATTTATTATATCATATATATTTAAAGTGAAAAATGATGAATTTAACGAACAAAGTTGATGAAACGTTGGCTGTCCCGAAACAACATTATTTTAAACCGCTAGCTAATGCAATAATTAAACTAATAGACATTCATGTTAGAAAATGTGTTTTGACAGTTTGGTTCCGAGGACGAGTTGTGACCAAAAAGAGTTATAGGGAAGATATTGTTAGGCGAAATATGATCGAACCTTATCGGAGATTTGTGCATGCTTGTGAGACGAGAGCTAAGCTATTACAACATTCAGGTAAGATTAATCCATCCGTATACCTAGAACTTATTGGAGTAGATGAAGACAATGTTATGCATGGAATTCTAAAATCCATGCATAACATTTGACGCTAGGGGAAGCACACCTTATCCTATACGCAAAATTAGTTTCAAGCAAATTTGGTGGTCATTTTGATAGAACTCACAAACAATATAACATTCCTAACCAAGAGGGTGACGGAACAGTACCGATGTCAATTAGATAATTTCAATGATCAAAAGCATTCACTCATATTTAGAGAATTAGTTCCTGCAATTTCTTTTGAAGTAGTTCAAAAATGGTTTTCGCTTGATTGGTGAGTTTTATTTATTATATCATATATATTTAAAGTGAAAAATGATGAATTTAACGAACAAAGTTGATGAAACGTTGGCTGTCCCGAAACAACATTATTTTAAACCGCTAGCTAATGCAATAATTAAACTAATAGACATTCATGTTAGAAAATGTGTTTTGACAGTTTGCATCCGAGGAGGAGTTGTGACCAAAAAGAGTTATTGAGAAGATATCGTTAGGCGAAATATGATCAAACCTTATCGGAGATTTGTGCTTGCTTGTGAGACGAGAGCTAAGCTATTACAACATTCAGGTAAGATTAATCCATCCGTATACCTAGAACTTATTGAAGTAGATGAAGACAATGTTATGCACGGAATTATAAAATCCAGAGCTCAAAATGAAACTTGTACTTATGGTACGATGCCACTTTATCATTGATTCAGCTTTTTCTGTACGTTATGTGGTAACGCATCGATTGAGTTGAGGTGTATTGCTGCGTTATGCCAGAATACTGGATGGGCTCCATTCGTGTTGAGAAGACGTGACTATCCGCCATTCCAAAACAATAATATATTTTATAATAATTCTCTGTCATTGATTACAGCAAAGAAGAAGCCTGTCATCAAACTTCAACATTTGACGCTAGGGGAAGCACACCTTATCCTAAACGCAAAATTAGTTTCAAGCAAATTTGGTGGTCATTTTGATAGAACTCACAAACAATATAACATTCCTAACCAAGAGGGTGACGGATCAGTACCGATGTCAATTAGATAATTTCAATGATCAAAAGCATTCACTCATATTTAGAGAATTAGTTCCTGCAATTTCTTTTGAAGTAGTTCAAAAATGGTTTTCGCTTGATTGGTGAGTTTTATTTATTATATCATATATATTTAAAGTGAAAAATGATGAATTTAACGAACAAAGTTGATGAAACGTTGGCTGTCCCGAAACAACATTATTTTAAACCGCTAGCTAATGCAATAATTAAACTAATAGACATTCATGTTAGAAAATGTGTTTTGACAGTTTGGTTCCGAGGACGAGTTGTGACCAAAAAGAGTTATAGGGAAGATATTGTTAGGCGAAATATGATCGAACCTTATCGGAGATTTGTGCATGCTTGTGAGACGAGAGCTAAGCTATTACAACATTCAGGTAAGATTAATCCATCCGTATACCTAGAACTTATTGGAGTAGATGAAGACAATGTTATGCATGGAATTCTAAAATCCATGCATAACATTTGACGCTAGGGGAAGCACACCTTATCCTATACGCAAAATTAGTTTCAAGCAAATTTGGTGGTCATTTTGATAGAACTCACAGACAATATAACATTCCTAACCAAGAGGGTGACGGAACAGTACCGATGTCAATTAGATAATTTCAATGATCAAAAGCATTCACTCATATTTAGAGGATTAGTTCCTGCAATTTCTTTTGAAGTAGTTCAAAAATGGTTTTCGCTTGATTGGTGAGTTTTATTTATTATATCATATATATTTAAAGTGAAAAATGATGAATTTAACGAACAAAGTTGATGAAACGTTGGCTGTCCCGAAACAACATTATTTTAAACCGCTAGCTAATGCAATAATTAAACTAATAGACATTCATGTTAGAAAATGTGTTTTGACAGTTTGGTTCCGAGGACGAGTTGTGACCAAAAAGAGTTATAGGGACGATATTGTTAGGCGAAATATGATCGAACCTTATCGGAGATTTGTGCATGCTTGTGAGACGAGAGCTAAGCTATTACAACATTCAGGTAAGATTAATCCATCCGTATACCTAGAACTTATTGGAGTAGATGAAGACAATGTTATGCACGGAATTATAAAATCCAGAGCTCAAAATGAAACTTGTACTTATGGTACGATGCCACTTTATCATTGATTCAGCTTTTTCTGTACGTTATGTGGTAACGCATCGATTGAGTTGAGGTGTATTGCTGCGTTATGCCAGAATACTGGATGGGCTCCATTCGTGTTTAGAAGACGTGACTATCCGCCATTCCAAAACAATAACATATTTTATAATAATTCTCTGTCATTGATTACAGCAAAGAAGAAGCCTGTCATCAAACTTCAACATTTGACGCTAGGGGAAGCACACCTTATCCTAAACGCAAAATTAGTTTCAAGCAAATTTGGTGGTCATTTTGATAGAACTCACAAACAATATAACATTCCTAACCAAGAGGGTGACGGATCAGTACCGATGTCAATTAGATAATTTCAATGATCAAAAGCATTCACTCATATTTAGAGAATTAGTTCCTGCAATTTCTTTTGAAGTAGTTCAAAAATGGTTTTCGCTTGATTGGTGAGTTTTATTTATTATATCATATATATTTAAAGTGAAAAATGATGAATTTAACGAACAAAGTTGATGAAACGTTGGCTGTCCCGAAACAACATTATTTTAAACCGCTAGCTAATGCAATAATTAAACTAATAGACATTCATGTTAGAAAATGTGTTTTGACAGTTTGGTTCCGAGGACGAGTTGTGACCAAAACGAGTTATAGGGAGGATATTGTTAGGCGAAATATGATCGAACCTTATCGGAGATTTGTGCATGCTTGTGAGACGAGAGCTAAGCTATTACAACATTCAGGTAAGATTAATCCATCCGTATACCTAGAACTTATTGAAGTAGATGAAGACAATGTTATGCACGGAATTATAAAATCCAGAGCTCAAAATGAAACTTGTACTTATGGTACGATGCCACTTTATCATTGATTCAGCTTTTTCTGTACGTTATGTGGTAACGCATCGATTGAGTTGAGGTGTATTGCTGCGTTATGCCAGAATACTGGATGGGCTCCATTCGTGTTGAGAAGACGTGACTATCCGCCATTCCAAAACAATAATATATTTTATAATAATTCTCTGTCATTGATTACAGCAAAGAAGAAGCCTGTCATCAAACTTCAACATTTGACGCTAGGGGAAGCACACCTTATCCTAAACGCAAAATTAGTTTCAAGCAAATTTGGTGGTCATTTTGATAGAACTCACAGACAATATAACATTCCTAACCAAGAGGGTGACGGATCAGTACCGATGTCAATTAGATAATTTCAATGATCAAAAGCATTCACTCATATTTAGAGAATTAGTTCCTGCAATTTCTTTTGAAGTAGTTCAAAAATGGTTTTCGCTTGATTGGTGAGTTTTATTTATTATATTATATATATTTAAAGTGAAAAATGATGAATTTAACGAACAAAGTTGATGAAACGTTGGCTGTCCCGAAACAACATTATTTTAAACCGCTAGCTAATGCAATAATTAAACTAATAGACATTCATGTTCGAAAATGTGTTTTGACAGTTTGGTTCCGAGGACGAGTTGTGACCAAAAAGAGTTATAGGGAGGATATTGTTAGGCGAAATATGATCGAACCTTATCGGAGATTTGTGCATGCTTGTGAGACGAGAGCTAAGCTATTACAACATTCAGGTAAGATTAATCCATCCGTATACCTAGAACTTATTGAAGTAGATGAAGACAATGTTATGCACGGAATTATAAAATCCAGAGCTCAAAATGAAACTTGTACTTATGGTACGATGCCACTTTATCATTGATTCAGCTTTTTCTGTACGTTATGTGGTAACGCATCGATTGAGTTGAGGTGTATTGCTGCGTTATGCCAGAATACTGGATGGGCTCCATTCGTGTTTAGAAGACGTGACTATCCGCCATTCCAAAACAATAATATATTTTATAATAATTCTCTGTCATTGATTACAGCAAAGAAGAAGCCTGTCATCAAACTTCAACATTTGACGCTAGGGGAAAGCACACCTTATCCCAAACGCAAAATTAGTTTCAAGCAAATTTGGTGGTCATTTTGATAGAACTCACAGACAATATAACATTCCTAACCAAGAGGGTGACGGAACAGTACCGATGTCAATTAGATAATTTCAATGATCAAAAGCATTCACTCATATTTAGAGGATTAGTTCCTGCAATTTCTTTTGAAGTAGTTCAAAATTGGTTTTCGCTTGTTTGGTGAGTTTTATTCATTATATCATATATATTTAAAGTGAAAAATGGTGAATCTAATGAACAAAGTTGATGAAACTTTGGCTGTCCCGAAACAACATTATTTTAAACCGCTAGCTAATGCAATAATTAAACTAATAGACATTCATGTTAGAAAATGTGTTTTGACAGTTTGGTTCCGAGGACGAGTTGTGACCAAAAAGAGTTATAGGGAAGATATTGTTAGGCGAAATATGATCGAACCTTATCGGAGATTTGTGCATGCTTGTGAGACGAGAGCTAAGCTATTACAACATTCAGGTAAGATTAATCCATCCGTATACCTAGAACTTATTGGAGTAGATGAAGACAATGTTATGCATGGAATTCTAAAATCCATGCATAACATTTGACGCTAGGGGAAGCACACCTTATCCTATACGCAAAATTAGTTTCAAGCAAATTTGGTGGTCATTTTGATAGAACTCACAGACAATATAACATTCCTAACCAAGAGGGTGACGGAACAGTACCGATGTCAATTAGATAATTTCAATGATCAAAAGCATTCACTCATATTTAGAGGATTAGTTCCTGCAATTTCTTTTGAAGTAGTTCAAAAATGGTTTTCGCTTGATTGGTGAGTTTTATTTATTATATCATATATATTTAAAGTGAAAAATGATGAATTTAACGAACAAAGTTGATGAAACGTTGGCTGTCCCGAAACAACATTATTTTAAACCGCTAGCTAATGCAATAATTAAACTAATAGACATTCATGTTAGAAAATGTGTTTTGACAGTTTGGTTCCGAGGACGAGTTGTGACCAAAAAGAGTTATAGGGAAGATATTGTTAGGCGAAATATGATCGAACCTTATCGGAGATTTGTGCATGCTTGTGAGACGAGAGCTAAGCTATTACAACATTCAGGTAAGATTAATCCATCCGTATACCTAGAACTTATTGGAGTAGATGAAGACAATGTTATGCATGGAATTCTAAAATCCATGCATAACATTTGACGCTAGGGGAAGCACACCTTATCCTATACGCAAAATTAGTTTCAAGCAAATTTGGTGGTCATTTTGATAGAACTCACAAACAATATAACATTCCTAACCAAGAGGGTGACGGAACAGTACCGATGTCAATTATATAATTTCAATGATCAAAAGCATTCACTCATATTTAGAGAATTAGTTCCTGCAATTTCTTTTGAAGTAGTTCAAAAATGGTTTTCGCTTGATTGGTGAGTTTTATTTATTATATCATATATATTTAAAGTGAAAAATGATGAATTTAACGAACAAAGTTGATGAAACGTTGGCTGTCCCGAAACAACATTATTTTAAACCGCTAGCTAATGCAATAATTAAACTAATAGACATTCATGTTAGAAAATGTGTTTTGACAGTTTGCATCCGAGGAGGAGTTGTGACCAAAAAGAGTTATTGAGAAGATATCGTTAGGCGAAATATGATCAAACCTTATCGGAGATTTGTGCTTGCTTGTGAGACGAGAGCTAAGCTATTACAACATTCAGGTAAGATTAATCCATCCGTATACCTAGAACTTATTGAAGTAGATGAAGACAATGTTATGCACGGAATTATAAAATCCAGAGCTCAAAATGAAACTTGTACTTATGGTACGATGCCACTTTATCATTGATTCAGCTTTTTCTGTACGTTATGTGGTAACGCATCGATTGAGTTGAGGTGTATTGCTGCGTTATGCCAGAATACTGGATGGGCTCCATTCGTGTTGAGAAGACGTGACTATCCGCCATTCCAAAACAATAATATATTTTATAATAATTCTCTGTCATTGATTACAGCAAAGAAGAAGCCTGTCATCAAACTTCAACATTTGACGCTAGGGGAAGCACACCTTATCCTAAACGCAAAATTAGTTTCAAGCAAATTTGGTGGTCATTTTGATAGAACTCACAAACAATATAACATTCCTAACCAAGAGGGTGACGGATCAGTACCGATGTCAATTAGATAATTTCAATGATCAAAAGCATTCACTCATATTTAGAGAATTAGTTCCTGCAATTTCTTTTGAAGTAGTTCAAAAATGGTTTTCGCTTGATTGGTGAGTTTTATTTATTATATCATATATATTTAAAGTGAAAAATGATGAATTTAACGAACAAAGTTGATGAAACGTTGGCTGTCCCGAAACAACATTATTTTAAACCGCTAGCTAATGCAATAATTAAACTAATAGACATTCATGTTAGAAAATGTGTTTTGACAGTTTGGTTCCGAGGACGAGTTGTGACCAAAACGAGTTATAGGGAGGATATTGTTAGGCGAAATATGATCGAACCTTATCGGAGATTTGTGCATGCTTGTGAGACGAGAGCTAAGCTATTACAACATTCAGGTAAGATTAATCCATCCGTATACCTAGAACTTATTGAAGTAGATGAAGACAATGTTATGCACGGAATTATAAAATCCAGAGCTCAAAATGAAACTTGTACTTATGGTACGATGCCACTTTATCATTGATTCAGCTTTTTCTGTACGTTATGTGGTAACGCATCGATTGAGTTGAGGTGTATTGCTGCGTTATGCCAGAATACTGGATGGGCTCCATTCGTGTTGAGAAGACGTGACTATCCGCCATTCCAAAACAATAATATATTTTATAATAATTCTCTGTCATTGATTACAGCAAAGAAGAAGCCTGTCATCAAACTTCAACATTTGACGCTAGGGGAAGCACACCTTATCCTAAACGCAAAATTAGTTTCAAGCAAATTTGGTGGTCATTTTGATAGAACTCACAGACAATATAACATTCCTAACCAAGAGGGTGACGGATCAGTACCGATGTCAATTAGATAATTTCAATGATCAAAAGCATTCACTCATATTTAGAGAATTAGTTCCTGCAATTTCTTTTGAAGTAGTTCAAAAATGGTTTTCGCTTGATTGGTGAGTTTTATTTATTATATTATATATATTTAAAGTGAAAAATGATGAATTTAACGAACAAAGTTGATGAAACGTTGGCTGTCCCGAAACAACATTATTTTAAACCGCTAGCGAATGCAATAATTAAACTAATAGACATTCATGTTCGAAAATGTGTTTTGACAGTTTGGTTCCGAGGACGAGTTGTGACCAAAAAGAGTTATAGGGAGGATATTGTTAGGCGAAATATGATCGAACCTTATCGGAGATTTGTGCATGCTTGTGAGACGAGAGCTAAGCTATTACAACATTCAGGTAAGATTAATCCATCCGTATACCTAGAACTTATTGAAGTAGATGAAGACAATGTTATGCACGGAATTATAAAATCCAGAGCTCAAAATGAAACTTGTACTTATGGTACGATGCCACTTTATCATTGATTCAGCTTTTTCTGTACGTTATGTGGTAACGCATCGATTGAGTTGAGGTGTATTGCTGCGTTATGCCAGAATACTGGATGGGCTCCATTCGTGTTTAGAAGACGTGACTATCCGCCATTCCAAAACAATAATATATTTTATGATAATTCTCTGTCATTGATTACAGCAAAGAAGAAGCCTGTCATCAAACTTCAACATTTGACGCTAGGGGAAAGCACACCTTATCCCAAACGCAAAATTAGTTTCAAGCAAATTTGGTGGTCATTTTGATAGAACTCACAGACAATATAACATTCCTAACCAAGAGGGTGACGGAACAGTACCGATGTCAATTAGATAATTTCAATGATCAAAAGCATTCACTCATATTTAGAGGATTAGTTCCTGCAATTTCTTTTGAAGTAGTTCAAAATTGGTTTTCGCTTGTTTGGTGAGTTTTATTCATTATATCATATATATTTAAAGTGAAAAATGGTGAATCTAATGAACAAAGTTGATGAAACTTTGGCTGTCCCGAAACAACATTATTTTAAACCGCTAGCTAATGCAATAATTAAACTAATAGACATTCATGTTAGAAAATGTGTTTTGACAGTTTGGTTCCGAGGACGAGTTGTGACCAAAAAGAGTTATAGGGAAGATATTGTTAGGCGAAATATGATCGAACCTTATCGGAGATTTGTGCATGCTTGTGAGACGAGAGCTAAGCTATTACAACATTCAGGTAAGATTAATCCATCCGTATACCTAGAACTTATTGGAGTAGATGAAGACAATGTTATGCATGGAATTCTAAAATCCATGCATAACATTTGACGCTAGGGGAAGCACACCTTATCCTATACGCAAAATTAGTTTCAAGCAAATTTGGTGGTCATTTTGATAGAACTCACAGACAATATAACATTCCTAACCAAGAGGGTGACGGAACAGTACCGATGTCAATTAGATAATTTCAATGATCAAAAGCATTCACTCATATTTAGAGGATTAGTTCCTGCAATTTCTTTTGAAGTAGTTCAAAAATGGTTTTCGCTTGATTGGTGAGTTTTATTTATTATATCATATATATTTAAAGTGAAAAATGATGAATTTAACGAACAAAGTTGATGAAACGTTGGCTGTCCCGAAACAACATTATTTTAAACCGCTAGCTAATGCAATAATTAAACTAATAGACATTCATGTTAGAAAATGTGTTTTGACAGTTTGGTTCCGAGGACGAGTTGTGACCAAAAAGAGTTATAGGGAGGATATTGTTAGGCGAAATATGATCGAACCTTATCGGAGATTTGTGCATGCTTGTGAGACGAGAGCTAAGCTATTACAACATTCAGGTAAGATTAATCCATCCGTATACCTAGAACTTATTGAAGTAGATGAAGACAATGTTATGCACGGAATTATAAAATCCAGAGCTCAAAATGAAACTTGTACTTATGGTACGATGCCACTTTATCATTGATTCAGCTTTTTCTGTACGTTATGTGGTAACGCATCGATTGAGTTGAGGTGTATTGCTGCGTTATGCCAGAATACTGGATGGGCTCCATTCGTGTTTAGAAGACGTGACTATCCGCCATTCCAAAACAATAATATATTTTATAATAATTCTCTGTCATTGATTACAGCAAAGAAGAAGCCTGTCATCAAACTTCAACATTTGACGCTAGGGGAAAGCACACCTTATCCCAAACGCAAAATTAGTTTCAAGCAAATTTGGTGGTCATTTTGATAGAACTCACAGACAATATAACATTCCTAACCAAGAGGGTGACGGAACAGTACCGATGTCAATTAGATAATTTCAATGATCAAAAGCATTCACTCATATTTAGAGGATTAGTTCCTGCAATTTCTTTTGAAGTAGTTCAAAATTGGTTTTCGCTTGTTTGGTGAGTTTTATTCATTATATCATATATATTTAAAGTGAAAAATGGTGAATCTAATGAACAAAGTTGATGAAACTTTGGCTGTCCCGAAACAACATTATTTTAAACCGCTAGCTAATGCAATAATTAAACTAATAGACATTCATGTTAGAAAATGTGTTTTGACAGTTTGGTTCCGAGGACGAGTTGTGACCAAAAAGAGTTATAGGGAAGATATTGTTAGGCGAAATATGATCGAACCTTATCGGAGATTTGTGCATGCTTGTGAGACGAGAGCTAAGCTATTACAACATTCAGGTAAGATTAATCCATCCGTATACCTAGAACTTATTGGAGTAGATGAAGACAATGTTATGCATGGAATTCTAAAATCCATGCATAACATTTGACGCTAGGGGAAGCACACCTTATCCTATACGCAAAATTAGTTTCAAGCAAATTTGGTGGTCATTTTGATAGAACTCACAGACAATATAACATTCCTAACCAAGAGGGTGACGGAACAGTACCGATGTCAATTAGATAATTTCAATGATCAAAAGCATTCACTCATATTTAGAGGATTAGTTCCTGCAATTTCTTTTGAAGTAGTTCAAAAATGGTTTTCGCTTGATTGGTGAGTTTTATTTATTATATCATATATATTTAAAGTGAAAAATGATGAATTTAACGAACAAAGTTGATGAAACGTTGGCTGTCCCGAAACAACATTATTTTAAACCGCTAGCTAATGCAATAATTAAACTAATAGACATTCATGTTAGAAAATGTGTTTTGACAGTTTGGTTCCGAGGACGAGTTGTGACCAAAAAGAGTTATAGGGACGATATTGTTAGGCGAAATATGATCGAACCTTATCGGAGATTTGTGCATGCTTGTGAGACGAGAGCTAAGCTATTACAACATTCAGGTAAGATTAATCCATCCGTATACCTAGAACTTATTGGAGTAGATGAAGACAATGTTATGCACGGAATTATAAAATCCAGAGCTCAAAATGAAACTTGTACTTATGGTACGATGCCACTTTATCATTGATTCAGCTTTTTCTGTACGTTATGTGGTAACGCATCGATTGAGTTGAGGTGTATTGCTGCGTTATGCCAGAATACTGGATGGGCTCCATTCGTGTTTAGAAGACGTGACTATCCGCCATTCCAAAACAATAATATATTTTATAATAATTCTCTGTCATTGATTACAGCAAAGAAGAAGCCTGTCATCAAACTTCAACATTTGACGCTAGGGGAAGCACACCTTATCCTAAACGCAAAATTAGTTTCAAGCAAATTTGGTGGTCATTTTGATAGAACTCACAAACAATATAACATTCCTAACCAAGAGGGTGACGGATCAGTACCGATGTCAATTAGATAATTTCAATGATCAAAAGCATTCACTCATATTTAGAGAATTAGTTCCTGCAATTTCTTTTGAAGTAGTTCAAAAATGGTTTTCGCTTGATTGGTGAGTTTTATTTATTATATCATATATATTTAAAGTGAAAAATGATGAATTTAACGAACAAAGTTGATGAAACGTTGGCTGTCCCGAAACAACATTATTTTAAACCGCTAGCTAATGCAATAATTAAACTAATAGACATTCATGTTAGAAAATGTGTTTTGACAGTTTGGTTCCGAGGACGAGTTGTGACCAAAACGAGTTATAGGGAGGATATTGTTAGGCGAAATATGATCGAACCTTATCGGAGATTTGTGCATGCTTGTGAGACGAGAGCTAAGCTATTACAACATTCAGGTAAGATTAATCCATCCGTATACCTAGAACTTATTGAAGTAGATGAAGACAATGTTATGCACGGAATTATAAAATCCAGAGCTCAAAATGAAACTTGTACTTATGGTACGATGCCACTTTATCATTGATTCAGCTTTTTCTGTACGTTATGTGGTAACGCATCGATTGAGTTGAGGTGTATTGCTGCGTTATGCCAGAATACTGGATGGGCTCCATTCGTGTTGAGAAGACGTGACTATCCGCCATTCCAAAACAATAATATATTTTATAATAATTCTCTGTCATTGATTACAGCAAAGAAGAAGCCTGTCATCAAACTTCAACATTTGACGCTAGGGGAAGCACACCTTATCCTAAACGCAAAATTAGTTTCAAGCAAATTTGGTGGTCATTTTGATAGAACTCACAGACAATATAACATTCCTAACCAAGAGGGTGACGGATCAGTACCGATGTCAATTAGATAATTTCAATGATCAAAAGCATTCACTCATATTTAGAGAATTAGTTCCTGCAATTTCTTTTGAAGTAGTTCAAAAATGGTTTTCGCTTGATTGGTGAGTTTTATTTATTATATTATATATATTTAAAGTGAAAAATGATGAATTTAACGAACAAAGTTGATGAAACGTTGGCTGTCCCGAAACAACATTATTTTAAACCGCTAGCTAATGCAATAATTAAACTAATAGACATTCATGTTCGAAAATGTGTTTTGACAGTTTGGTTCCGAGGACGAGTTGTGACCAAAAAGAGTTATAGGGAGGATATTGTTAGGCGAAATATGATCGAACCTTATCGGAGATTTGTGCATGCTTGTGAGACGAGAGCTAAGCTATTACAACATTCAGGTAAGATTAATCCATCCGTATACCTAGAACTTATTGAAGTAGATGAAGACAATGTTATGCACGGAATTATAAAATCCAGAGCTCAAAATGAAACTTGTACTTATGGTACGATGCCACTTTATCATTGATTCAGCTTTTTCTGTACGTTATGTGGTAACGCATCGATTGAGTTGAGGTGTATTGCTGCGTTATGCCAGAATACTGGATGGGCTCCATTCGTGTTTAGAAGACGTGACTATCCGCCATTCCAAAACAATAATATATTTTATAATAATTCTCTGTCATTGATTACAGCAAAGAAGAAGCCTGTCATCAAACTTCAACATTTGACGCTAGGGGAAAGCACACCTTATCCCAAACGCAAAATTAGTTTCAAGCAAATTTGGTGGTCATTTTGATAGAACTCACAGACAATATAACATTCCTAACCAAGAGGGTGACGGAACAGTACCGATGTCAATTAGATAATTTCAATGATCAAAAGCATTCACTCATATTTAGAGGATTAGTTCCTGCAATTTCTTTTGAAGTAGTTCAAAATTGGTTTTCGCTTGTTTGGTGAGTTTTATTCATTATATCATATATATTTAAAGTGAAAAATGGTGAATCTAATGAACAAAGTTGATGAAACTTTGGCTGTCCCGAAACAACATTATTTTAAACCGCTAGCTAATGCAATAATTAAACTAATAGACATTCATGTTAGAAAATGTGTTTTGACAGTTTGGTTCCGAGGACGAGTTGTGACCAAAAAGAGTTATAGGGAAGATATTGTTAGGCGAAATATGATCGAACCTTATCGGAGATTTGTGCATGCTTGTGAGACGAGAGCTAAGCTATTACAACATTCAGGTAAGATTAATCCATCCGTATACCTAGAACTTATTGGAGTAGATGAAGACAATGTTATGCATGGAATTCTAAAATCCATGCATAACATTTGACGCTAGGGGAAGCACACCTTATCCTATACGCAAAATTAGTTTCAAGCAAATTTGGTGGTCATTTTGATAGAACTCACAGACAATATAACATTCCTAACCAAGAGGGTGACGGAACAGTACCGATGTCAATTAGATAATTTCAATGATCAAAAGCATTCACTCATATTTAGAGGATTAGTTCCTGCAATTTCTTTTGAAGTAGTTCAAAAATGGTTTTCGCTTGATTGGTGAGTTTTATTTATTATATCATATATATTTAAAGTGAAAAATGATGAATTTAATGAACAAAGTTGATGAAACGTTGGCTGTCCCGAAACAACATTATTTTAAACCGCTAGCTAATGCAATAATTAAACTAATAGACATTCATGTTAGAAAATGTGTTTTGACAGTTTGGTTCCGAGGACGAGTTGTGACCAAAAAGAGTTATAGGGAAGATATTGTTAGGCGAAATATGATCGAACCTTATCGGAGATTTGTGCATGCTTGTGAGACGAGAGCTAAGCTATTACAACATTCAGGTAAGATTAATCCATCCGTATACCTAGAACTTATTGGAGTAGATGAAGACAATGTTATGCATGGAATTCTAAAATCCATGCATAACATTTGACGCTAGGGGAAGCACACCTTATCCTATACGCAAAATTAGTTTCAAGCAAATTTGGTGGTCATTTTGATAGAACTCACAAACAATATAACATTCCTAACCAAGAGGGTGACGGAACAGTACCGATGTCAATTAGATAATTTCAATGATCAAAAGCATTCACTCATATTTAGAGAATTAGTTCCTGCAATTTCTTTTGAAGTAGTTCAAAAATGGTTTTCGCTTGATTGGTGAGTTTTATTTATTATATCATATATATTTAAAGTGAAAAATGATGAATTTAACGAACAAAGTTGATGAAACGTTGGCTGTCCCGAAACAACATTATTTTAAACCGCTAGCTAATGCAATAATTAAACTAATAGACATTCATGTTAGAAAATGTGTTTTGACAGTTTGCATCCGAGGAGGAGTTGTGACCAAAAAGAGTTATTGAGAAGATATCGTTAGGCGAAATATGATCAAACCTTATCGGAGATTTGTGCTTGCTTGTGAGACGAGAGCTAAGCTATTACAACATTCAGGTAAGATTAATCCATCCGTATACCTAGAACTTATTGAAGTAGATGAAGACAATGTTATGCACGGAATTATAAAATCCAGAGCTCAAAATGAAACTTGTACTTATGGTACGATGCCACTTTATCATTGATTCAGCTTTTTCTGTACGTTATGTGGTAACGCATCGATTGAGTTGAGGTGTATTGCTGCGTTATGCCAGAATACTGGATGGGCTCCATTCGTGTTGAGAAGACGTGACTATCCGCCATTCCAAAACAATAATATATTTTATAATAATTCTCTGTCATTGATTACAGCAAAGAAGAAGCCTGTCATCAAACTTCAACATTTGACGCTAGGGGAAGCACACCTTATCCTAAACGCAAAATTAGTTTCAAGCAAATTTGGTGGTCATTTTGATAGAACTCACAAACAATATAACATTCCTAACCAAGAGGGTGACGGATCAGTACCGATGTCAATTAGATAATTTCAATGATCAAAAGCATTCACTCATATTTAGAGAATTAGTTCCTGCAATTTCTTTTGAAGTAGTTCAAAAATGGTTTTCGCTTGATTGGTGAGTTTTATTTATTATATCATATATATTTAAAGTGAAAAATGATGAATTTAACGAACAAAGTTGATGAAACGTTGGCTGTCCCGAAACAACATTATTTTAAACCGCTAGCTAATGCAATAATTAAACTAATAGACATTCATGTTAGAAAATGTGTTTTGACAGTTTGGTTCCGAGGACGAGTTGTGACCAAAACGAGTTATAGGGAGGATATTGTTAGGCGAAATATGATCGAACCTTATCGGAGATTTGTGCATGCTTGTGAGACGAGAGCTAAGCTATTACAACATTCAGGTAAGATTAATCCATCCGTATACCTAGAACTTATTGAAGTAGATGAAGACAATGTTATGCACGGAATTATAAAATCCAGAGCTCAAAATGAAACTTGTACTTATGGTACGATGCCACTTTATCATTGATTCAGCTTTTTCTGTACGTTATGTGGTAACGCATCGATTGAGTTGAGGTGTATTGCTGCGTTATGCCAGAATACTGGATGGGCTCCATTCGTGTTGAGAAGACGTGACTATCCGCCATTCCAAAACAATAATATATTTTATAATAATTCTCTGTCATTGATTACAGCAAAGAAGAAGCCTGTCATCAAACTTCAACATTTGACGCTAGGGGAAGCACACCTTATCCTAAACGCAAAATTAGTTTCAAGCAAATTTGGTGGTCATTTTGATAGAACTCACAGACAATATAACATTCCTAACCAAGAGGGTGACGGATCAGTACCGATGTCAATTAGATAATTTCAATGATCAAAAGCATTCACTCATATTTAGAGAATTAGTTCCTGCAATTTCTTTTGAAGTAGTTCAAAAATGGTTTTCGCTTGATTGGTGAGTTTTATTTATTATATTATATATATTTAAAGTGAAAAATGATGAATTTAACGAACAAAGTTGATGAAACGTTGGCTGTCCCGAAACAACATTATTTTAAACCGCTAGCGAATGCAATAATTAAACTAATAGACATTCATGTTCGAAAATGTGTTTTGACAGTTTGGTTCCGAGGACGAGTTGTGACCAAAAAGAGTTATAGGGAGGATATTGTTAGGCGAAATATGATCGAACCTTATCGGAGATTTGTGCATGCTTGTGAGACGAGAGCTAAGCTATTACAACATTCAGGTAAGATTAATCCATCCGTATACCTAGAACTTATTGAAGTAGATGAAGACAATGTTATGCACGGAATTATAAAATCCAGAGCTCAAAATGAAACTTGTACTTATGGTACGATGCCACTTTATCATTGATTCAGCTTTTTCTGTACGTTATGTGGTAACGCATCGATTGAGTTGAGGTGTATTGCTGCGTTATGCCAGAATACTGGATGGGCTCCATTCGTGTTTAGAAGACGTGACTATCCGCCATTCCAAAACAATAATATATTTTATGATAATTCTCTGTCATTGATTACAGCAAAGAAGAAGCCTGTCATCAAACTTCAACATTTGACGCTAGGGGAAAGCACACCTTATCCCAAACGCAAAATTAGTTTCAAGCAAATTTGGTGGTCATTTTGATAGAACTCACAGACAATATAACATTCCTAACCAAGAGGGTGACGGAACAGTACCGATGTCAATTAGATAATTTCAATGATCAAAAGCATTCACTCATATTTAGAGGATTAGTTCCTGCAATTTCTTTTGAAGTAGTTCAAAATTGGTTTTCGCTTGTTTGGTGAGTTTTATTCATTATATCATATATATTTAAAGTGAAAAATGGTGAATCTAATGAACAAAGTTGATGAAACTTTGGCTGTCCCGAAACAACATTATTTTAAACCGCTAGCTAATGCAATAATTAAACTAATAGACATTCATGTTAGAAAATGTGTTTTGACAGTTTGGTTCCGAGGACGAGTTGTGACCAAAAAGAGTTATAGGGAAGATATTGTTAGGCGAAATATGATCGAACCTTATCGGAGATTTGTGCATGCTTGTGAGACGAGAGCTAAGCTATTACAACATTCAGGTAAGATTAATCCATCCGTATACCTAGAACTTATTGGAGTAGATGAAGACAATGTTATGCATGGAATTCTAAAATCCATGCATAACATTTGACGCTAGGGGAAGCACACCTTATCCTATACGCAAAATTAGTTTCAAGCAAATTTGGTGGTCATTTTGATAGAACTCACAGACAATATAACATTCCTAACCAAGAGGGTGACGGAACAGTACCGATGTCAATTAGAAAATTTCAATGATCAAAAGCATTCACTCATATTTAGAGGATTAGTTCCTGCAATTTCTTTTGAAGTAGTTCAAAAATGGTTTTCGCTTGATTGGTGAGTTTTATTTATTATATCATATATATTTAAAGTGAAAAATGATGAATTTAACGAACAAAGTTGATGAAACGTTGGCTGTCCCGAAACAACATTATTTTAAACCGCTAGCTAATGCAATAATTAAACTAATAGACATTCATGTTAGAAAATGTGTTTTGACAGTTTGGTTCCGAGGACGAGTTGTGACCAAAAAGAGTTATAGGGAAGATATTGTTAGGCGAAATATGATCGAACCTTATCGGAGATTTGTGCATGCTTGTGAGACGAGAGCTAAGCTATTACAACATTCAGGTAAGATTAATCCATCCGTATACCTAGAACTTATTGGAGTAGATGAAGACAATGTTATGCATGGAATTCTAAAATCCATGCATAACATTTGACGCTAGGGGAAGCACACCTTATCCTATACGCAAAATTAGTTTCAAGCAAATTTGGTGGTCATTTTGATAGAACTCACAAACAATATAACATTCCTAACCAAGAGGGTGACGGAACAGTACCGATGTCAATTAGATAATTTCAATGATCAAAAGCATTCACTCATATTTAGAGAATTAGTTCCTGCAATTTCTTTTGAAGTAGTTCAAAAATGGTTTTCGCTTGATTGGTGAGTTTTATTTATTATATCATATATATTTAAAGTGAAAAATGATGAATTTAACGAACAAAGTTGATGAAACGTTGGCTGTCCCGAAACAACATTATTTTAAACCGCTAGCTAATGCAATAATTAAACTAATAGACATTCATGTTAGAAAATGTGTTTTGACAGTTTGCATCCGAGGAGGAGTTGTGACCAAAAAGAGTTATTGAGAAGATATCGTTAGGCGAAATATGATCAAACCTTATCGGAGATTTGTGCTTGCTTGTGAGACGAGAGCTAAGCTATTACAACATTCAGGTAAGATTAATCCATCCGTATACCTAGAACTTATTGAAGTAGATGAAGACAATGTTATGCACGGAATTATAAAATCCAGAGCTCAAAATGAAACTTGTACTTATGGTACGATGCCACTTTATCATTGATTCAGCTTTTTCTGTACGTTATGTGGTAACGCATCGATTGAGTTGAGGTGTATTGCTGCGTTATGCCAGAATACTGGATGGGCTCCATTCGTGTTTAGAAGACGTGACTATCCGCCATTCCAAAACAATAATATATTTTATAATAATTCTCTGTCATTGATTACAGCAAAGAAGAAGCCTGTCATCAAACTTCAACATTTGACGCTAGGGGAAGCACACCTTATCCTAAACGCAAAATTAGTTTCAAGCAAATTTGGTGGTCATTTTGATAGAACTCACAAACAATATAACATTCCTAACCAAGAGGGTGACGGATCAGTACCGATGTCAATTAGATAATTTCAATGATCAAAAGCATTCACTCATATTTAGAGAATTAGTTCCTGCAATTTCTTTTGAAGTAGTTCAAAAATGGTTTTCGCTTGATTGGTGAGTTTTATTTATTATATCATATATATTTAAAGTGAAAAATGATGAATTTAACGAACAAAGTTGATGAAACGTTGGCTGTCCCGAAACAACATTATTTTAAACCGCTAGCTAATGCAATAATTAAACTAATAGACATTCATGTTAGAAAATGTGTTTTGACAGTTTGGTTCCGAGGACGAGTTGTGACCAAAACGAGTTATAGGGAGGATATTGTTAGGCGAAATATGATCGAACCTTATCGGAGATTTGTGCATGCTTGTGAGACGAGAGCTAAGCTATTACAACATTCAGGTAAGATTAATCCATCCGTATACCTAGAACTTATTGAAGTAGATGAAGACAATGTTATGCACGGAATTATAAAATCCAGAGCTCAAAATGAAACTTGTACTTATGGTACGATGCCACTTTATCATTGATTCAGCTTTTTCTGTACGTTATGTGGTAACGCATCGATTGAGTTGAGGTGTATTGCTGCGTTATGCCAGAATACTGGATGGGCTCCATTCGTGTTGAGAAGACGTGACTATCCGCCATTCCAAAACAATAATATATTTTATAATAATTCTCTGTCATTGATTACAGCAAAGAAGAAGCCTGTCATCAAACTTCAACATTTGACGCTAGGGGAAGCACACCTTATCCTAAACGCAAAATTAGTTTCAAGCAAATTTGGTGGTCATTTTGATAGAACTCACAGACAATATAACATTCCTAACCAAGAGGGTGACGGATCAGTACCGATGTCAATTAGATAATTTCAATGATCAAAAGCATTCACTCATATTTAGAGAATTAGTTCCTGCAATTTCTTTTGAAGTAGGTCAAAAATGGTTTTCGCTTGATTGGTGAGTTTTATTTATTATATTATATATATTTAAAGTGAAAAATGATGAATTTAACGAACAAAGTTGATGAAACGTTGGCTGTCCCGAAACAACATTATTTTAAACCGCTAGCGAATGCAATAATTAAACTAATAGACATTCATGTTCGAAAATGTGTTTTGACAGTTTGGTTCCGAGGACGAGTTGTGACCAAAAAGAGTTATAGGGAGGATATTGTTAGGCGAAATATGATCGAACCTTATCGGAGATTTGTGCATGCTTGTGAGACGAGAGCTAAGCTATTACAACATTCAGGTAAGATTAATCCATCCGTATACCTAGAACTTATTGAAGTAGATGAAGACAATGTTATGCACGGAATTATAAAATCCAGAGCTCAAAATGAAACTTGTACTTATGGTACGATGCCACTTTATCATTGATTCAGCTTTTTCTGTACGTTATGTGGTAACGCATCGATTGAGTTGAGGTGTATTGCTGCGTTATGCCAGAATACTGGATGGGCTCCATTCGTGTTTAGAAGACGTGACTATCCGCCATTCCAAAACAATAATATATTTTATGATAATTCTCTGTCATTGATTACAGCAAAGAAGAAGCCTGTCATCAAACTTCAACATTTGACGCTAGGGGAAAGCACACCTTATCCCAAACGCAAAATTAGTTTCAAGCAAATTTGGTGGTCATTTTGATAGAACTCACAGACAATATAACATTCCTAACCAAGAGGGTGACGGAACAGTACCGATGTCAATTAGATAATTTCAATGATCAAAAGCATTCACTCATATTTAGAGGATTAGTTTCTGCAATTTCTTTTGAAGTAGTTCAAAATTGGTTTTCGCTTGTTTGGTGAGTTTTATTCATTATATCATATATATTTAAAGTGAAAAATGGTGAATCTAATGAACAAAGTTGATGAAACTTTGGCTGTCCCGAAACAACATTATTTTAAACCGCTAGCTAATGCAATAATTAAACTAATAGACATTCATGTTAGAAAATGTGTTTTGACAGTTTGGTTCCGAGGACGAGTTGTGACCAAAAAGAGTTATAGGGAAGATATTGTTAGGCGAAATATGATCGAACCTTATCGGAGATTTGTGCATGCTTGTGAGACGAGAGCTAAGCTATTACAACATTCAGGTAAGATTAATCCATCCGTATACCTAGAACTTATTGGAGTAGATGAAGACAATGTTATGCATGGAATTCTAAAATCCATGCATAACATTTGACGCTAGGGGAAGCACACCTTATCCTATACGCAAAATTAGTTTCAAGCAAATTTGGTGGTCATTTTGATAGAACTCACAGACAATATAACATTCCTAACCAAGAGGGTGACGGAACAGTACCGATGTCAATTAGATAATTTCAATGATCAAAAGCATTCACTCATATTTAGAGGATTAGTTCCTGCAATTTCTTTTGAAGTAGTTCAAAAATGGTTTTCGCTTGATTGGTGAGTTTTATTTATTATATCATATATATTTAAAGTGAAAAATGATGAATTTAACGAACAAAGTTGATGAAACGTTGGCTGTCCCGAAACAACATTATTTTAAACCGCTAGCTAATGCAATAATTAAACTAATAGACATTCATGTTAGAAAATGTGTTTTGACAGTTTGGTTCCGAGGACGAGTTGTGACCAAAAAGAGTTATAGGGAAGATATTGTTAGGCGAAATATGATCGAACCTTATCGGAGATTTGTGCATGCTTGTGAGACGAGAGCTAAGCTATTACAACATTCAGGTAAGATTAATCCATCCGTATACCTAGAACTTATTGGAGTAGATGAAGACAATGTTATGCATGGAATTCTAAAATCCATGCATAACATTTGACGCTAGGGGAAGCACACCTTATCCTATACGCAAAATTAGTTTCAAGCAAATTTGGTGGTCATTTTGATAGAACTCACAAACAATATAACATTCCTAACCAAGAGGGTGACGGAACAGTACCGATGTCAATTAGATAATTTCAATGATCAAAAGCATTCACTCATATTTAGAGAATTAGTTCCTGCAATTTCTTTTGAAGTAGTTCAAAAATGGTTTTCGCTTGATTGGTGAGTTTTATTTATTATATCATATATATTTAAAGTGAAAAATGATGAATTTAACGAACAAAGTTGATGAAACGTTGGCTGTCCCGAAACAACATTATTTTAAACCGCTAGCTAATGCAATAATTAAACTAATAGACATTCATGTTAGAAAATGTGTTTTGACAGTTTGCATCCGAGGAGGAGTTGTGACCAAAAAGAGTTATTGAGAAGATATCGTTAGGCGAAATATGATCAAACCTTATCGGAGATTTGTGCTTGCTTGTGAGACGAGAGCTAAGCTATTACAACATTCAGGTAAGATTAATCCATCCGTATACCTAGAACTTATTGAAGTAGATGAAGACAATGTTATGCACGGAATTATAAAATCCAGAGCTCAAAATGAAACTTGTACTTATGGTACGATGCCACTTTATCATTGATTCAGCTTTTTCTGTACGTTATGTGGTAACGCATCGATTGAGTTGAGGTGTATTGCTGCGTTATGCCAGAATACTGGATGGGCTCCATTCGTGTTTAGAAGACGTGACTATCCGCCATTCCAAAACAATAATATATTTTATAATAATTCTCTGTCATTGATTACAGCAAAGAAGAAGCCTGTCATCAAACTTCAACATTTGACGCTAGGGGAAGCACACCTTATCCTAAACGCAAAATTAGTTTCAAGCAAATTTGGTGGTCATTTTGATAGAACTCACAAACAATATAACATTCCTAACCAAGAGGGTGACGGATCAGTACCGATGTCAATTAGATAATTTCAATGATCAAAAGCATTCACTCATATTTAGAGAATTAGTTCCTGCAATTTCTTTTGAAGTAGTTCAAAAATGGTTTTCGCTTGATTGGTGAGTTTTATTTATTATATCATATATATTTAAAGTGAAAAATGATGAATTTAACGAACAAAGTTGATGAAACGTTGGCTGTCCCGAAACAACATTATTTTAAACCGCTAGCTAATGCAATAATTAAACTAATAGACATTCATGTTAGAAAATGTGTTTTGACAGTTTGGTTCCGAGGACGAGTTGTGACCAAAACGAGTTATAGGGAGGATATTGTTAGGCGAAATATGATCGAACCTTATCGGAGATTTGTGCATGCTTGTGAGACGAGAGCTAAGCTATTACAACATTCAGGTAAGATTAATCCATCCGTATACCTAGAACTTATAGAAGTAGATGAAGACAATGTTATGCACGGAATTATAAAATCCAGAGCTCAAAATGAAACTTGTACTTATGGTACGATGCCACTTTATCATTGATTCAGCTTTTTCTGTACGTTATGTGGTAACGCATCGATTGAGTTGAGGTGTATTGCTGCGTTATGCCAGAATACTGGATGGGCTCCATTCGTGTTGAGAAGACGTGACTATCCGCCATTCCAAAACAATAATATATTTTATAATAATTCTCTGTCATTGATTACAGCAAAGAAGAAGCCTGTCATCAAACTTCAACATTTGACGCTAGGGGAAGCACACCTTATCCTAAACGCAAAATTAGTTTCAAGCAAATTTGGTGGTCATTTTGATAGAACTCACAGACAATATAACATTCCTAACCAAGAGGGTGACGGATCAGTACCGATGTCAATTAGATAATTTCAATGATCAAAAGCATTCACTCATATTTAGAGAATTAGTTCCTGCAATTTCTTTTGAAGTAGTTCAAAAATGGTTTTCGCTTGATTGGTGAGTTTTATTTATTATATTATATATATTTAAAGTGAAAAATGATGAATTTAACGAACAAAGTTGATGAAACGTTGGCTGTCCCGAAACAACATTATTTTAAACCGCTAGCTAATGCAATAATTAAACTAATAGACATTCATGTTAGAAAATGTGTTTTGACAGTTTGGTTCCGAGGACGAGTTGTGACCAAAAAGAGTTATAGGGAGGATATTGTTAGGCGAAATATGATCGAACCTTATCGGAGATTTGTGCATGCTTGTGAGACGAGAGCTAAGCTATTACAACATTCAGGTAAGATTAATCCATCCGTATACCTAGAACTTATTGAAGTAGATGAAGACAATGTTATGCACGGAATTATAAAATCCAGAGCTCAAAATGAAACTTGTACTTATGGTACGATGCCACTTTATCATTGATTCAGCTTTTTCTGTACGTTATGTGGTAACGCATCGATTGAGTTGAGGTGTATTGCTGCGTTATGCCAGAATACTGGATGGGCTCCATTCGTGTTTAGAAGACGTGACTATCCGCCATTCCAAAACAATAATATATTTTATAATAATTCTCTGTCATTGATTACAGCAAAGAAGAAGCCTGTCATCAAACTTCAACATTTGACGCTAGGGGAAAGCACACCTTATCCCAAACGCAAAATTAGTTTCAAGCAAATTTGGTGGTCATTTTGATAGAACTCACAGACAATATAACATTCCTAACCAAGAGGGTGACGGAACAGTACCGATGTCAATTAGATAATTTCAATGATCAAAAGCATTCACTCATATTTAGAGGATTCGTTCCTGCAATTTCTTTTGAAGTAGTTCAAAATTGGTTTTCGCTTGTTTGGTGAGTTTTATTCATTATATCATATATATTTAAAGTGAAAAATGGTGAATCTAATGAACAAAGTTGATGAAACTTTGGCTGTCCCGAAACAACATTATTTTAAACCGCTAGCTAATGCAATAATTAAACTAATAGACATTCATGTTAGAAAATGTGTTTTGACAGTTTGGTTCCGAGGACGAGTTGTGACCAAAAAGAGTTATAGGGAAGATATTGTTAGGCGAAATATGATCGAACCTTATCGGAGATTTGTGCATGCTTGTGAGACGAGAGCTAAGCTATTACAACATTCAGGTAAGATTAATCCATCCGTATACCTAGAACTTATTGGAGTAGATGAAGACAATGTTATGCATGGAATTCTAAAATCCATGCATAACATTTGACGCTAGGGGAAGCACACCTTATCCTATACGCAAAATTAGTTTCAAGCAAATTTGGTGGTCATTTTGATAGAACTCACAGACAATATAACATTCCTAACCAAGAGGGTGACGGAACAGTACCGATGTCAATTAGATAATTTCAATGATCAAAAGCATTCACTCATATTTAGAGGATTAGTTCCTGCAATTTCTTTTGAGGTAGTTCAAAAATGGTTTTCGCTTGATTGGTGAGTTTTATTTATTATATCATATATATTTAAAGTGAAAAATGATGAATTTAACGAACAAAGTTGATGAAACGTTGGCTGTCCCGAAACAACATTATTTTAAACCGCTAGCTAATGCAATAATTAAACTAATAGACATTCATGTTAGAAAATGTGTTTTGACAGTTTGGTTCCGAGGACGAGTTGTGACCAAAAAGAGTTATAGGGAGGATATTGTTAGGCGAAATATGATCGAACCTTATCGGAGATTTGTGCATGCTTGTGAGACGAGAGCTAAGCTATTACAACATTCAGGTAAGATTAATCCATCCGTATACCTAGAACTTATTGAAGTAGATGAAGACAATGTTATGCACGGAATTATAAAATCCAGAGCTCAAAATGAAACTTGTACTTATGGTACGATGCCACTTTATCATTGATTCAGCTTTTTCTGTACGTTATGTGGTAACGCATCGATTGAGTTGAGGTGTATTGCTGCGTTATGCCAGAATACTGGATGGGCTCCATTCGTGTTTAGAAGACGTGACTATCCGCCATTCCAAAACAATAATATATTTTATAATAATTCTCTGTCATTGATTACAGCAAAGAAGAAGCCTGTCATCAAACTTCAACATTTGACGCTAGGGGAAAGCACACCTTATCCCAAACGCAAAATTAGTTTCAAGCAAATTTGGTGGTCATTTTGATAGAACTCACAGACAATATAACATTCCTAACCAAGAGGGTGACGGAACAGTACCGATGTCAATTAGATAATTTCAATGATCAAAAGCATTCACTCATATTTAGAGGATTCGTTCCTGCAATTTCTTTTGAAGTAGTTCAAAATTGGTTTTCGCTTGTTTGGTGAGTTTTATTCATTATATCATATATATTTAAAGTGAAAAATGGTGAATCTAATGAACAAAGTTGATGAAACTTTGGCTGTCCCGAAACAACATTATTTTAAACCGCTAGCTAATGCAATAATTAAACTAATAGACATTCATGTTAGAAAATGTGTTTTGACAGTTTGGTTCCGAGGACGAGTTGTGACCAAAAAGAGTTATAGGGAAGATATTGTTAGGCGAAATATGATCGAACCTTATCGGAGATTTGTGCATGCTTGTGAGACGAGAGCTAAGCTATTACAACATTCAGGTAAGATTAATCCATCCGTATACCTAGAACTTATTGGAGTAGATGAAGACAATGTTATGCATGGAATTCTAAAATCCATGCATAACATTTGACGCTAGGGGAAGCACACCTTATCCTATACGCAAAATTAGTTTCAAGCAAATTTGGTGGTCATTTTGATAGAACTCACAGACAATATAACATTCCTAACCAAGAGGGTGACGGAACAGTACCGATGTCAATTAGATAATTTCAATGATCAAAAGCATTCACTCATATTTAGAGGATTAGTTCCTGCAATTTCTTTTGAAGTAGTTCAAAAATGGTTTTCGCTTGATTGGTGAGTTTTATTTATTATATCATATATATTTAAAGTGAAAAATGATGAATTTAACGAACAAAGTTGATGAAACGTTGGCTGTCCCGAAACAACATTATTTTAAACCGCTAGCTAATGCAATAATTAAACTAATAGACATTCATGTTAGAAAATGTGTTTTGACAGTTTGGTTCCGAGGACGAGTTGTGACCAAAAAGAGTTATAGGGACGATATTGTTAGGCGAAATATGATCGAACCTTATCGGAGATTTGTGCATGCTTGTGAGACGAGAGCTAAGCTATTACAACATTCAGGTAAGATTAATCCATCCGTATACCTAGAACTTATTGGAGTAGATGAAGACAATGTTATGCACGGAATTATAAAATCCAGAGCTCAAAATGAAACTTGTACTTATGGTACGATGCCACTTTATCATTGATTCAGCTTTTTCTGTACGTTATGTGGTAACGCATCGATTGAGTTGAGGTGTATTGCTGCGTTATGCCAGAATACTGGATGGGCTCCATTCGTGTTTAGAAGACGTGACTATCCGCCATTCCAAAACAATAATATATTTTATAATAATTCTCTGTCATTGATTACAGCAAAGAAGAAGCCTGTCATCAAACTTCAACATTTGACGCTAGGGGAAAGCACACCTTATCCCAAACGCAAAATTAGTTTCAAGCAAATTTGGTGGTCATTTTGATAGAACTCACAGACAATATAACATTCCTAACCAAGAGGGTGACGGAACAGTACCGATGTCAATTAGATAATTTCAATGATCAAAAGCATTCACTCATATTTAGAGGATTAGTTCCTGCAATTTCTTTTGAAGTAGTTCAAAATTGGTTTTCGCTTGTTTGGTGAGTTTTATTCATTATATCATATATATTTAAAGTGAAAAATGGTGAATCTAATGAACAAAGTTGATGAAACTTTGGCTGTCCCGAAACAACATTATTTTAAACCGCTAGCTAATGCAATAATTAAACTAATAGACATTCATGTTAGAAAATGTGTTTTGACAGTTTGGTTCCGAGGACGAGTTGTGACCAAAAAGAGTTATAGGGAAGATATTGTTAGGCGAAATATGATCGAACCTTATCGGAGATTTGTGCATGCTTGTGAGACGAGAGCTAAGCTATTACAACATTCAGGTAAGATTAATCCATCCGTATACCTAGAACTTATTGGAGTAGATGAAGACAATGTTATGCATGGAATTCTAAAATCCATGCATAACATTTGACGCTAGGGGAAGCACACCTTATCCTATACGCAAAATTAGTTTCAAGCAAATTTGGTGGTCATTTTGATAGAACTCACAGACAATATAACATTCCTAACCAAGAGGGTGACGGATCAGTAACGATGTCAATTAGATAATTTCAATGATCAAAAGCATTCACTCATATTTAGAGAATTAGTTCCTGCAATTTCTTTTGAAGTAGTTCAAAAATGGTTTTCGCTTGATTGGTGAGTTTTATTTATTATATCATATATATTTAAAGTGAAAAATGATGAATTTAACGAACAAAGTTGATGAAACGTTGGCTGTCCCGAAACAACATTATTTTAAACCGCTAGCTAATGCAATAATTAAACTAATAGACATTCATGTTAGAAAATGTGTTTTGACAGTTTGGTTCCGAGGACGAGTTGTGACCAAAAAGAGTTATAGGGAGGATATTGTTAGGCGAAATATGATCGAACCTTATCGGAGATTTGTGCATGCTTGTGAGACGAGAGCTAAGCTATTACAACATTCAGGTAAGATTAATCCATCCGTATACCTAGAACTTATTGAAGTAGATGAAGACAATGTTATGCACGGAATTATAAAATCCAGAGCTCAAAATGAAACTTGTACTTATGGTACGATGCCACTTTATCATTGATTCAGCTTTTTCTGTACGTTATGTGGTAACGCATCGATTGAGTTGAGGTGTATTGCTGCGTTATGCCAGAATACTGGATGGGCTCCATTCGTGTTTAGAAGACGTGACTATCCGCCATTCCAAAACAATAATATATTTTATAATAATTCTCTGTCATTGATTACAGCAAAGAAGAAGCCTGTCATCAAACTTCAACATTTGACGCTAGGGGAAAGCACACCTTATCCCAAACGCAAAATTAGTTTCAAGCAAATTTGGTGGTCATTTTGATAGAACTCACAGACAATATAACATTCCTAACCAAGAGGGTGACGGAACAGTACCGATGTCAATTAGATAATTTCAATGATCAAAAGCATTCACTCATATTTAGAGGATTAGTTCCTGCAATTTCTTTTGAAGTAGTTCAAAATTGGTTTTCGCTTGTTTGGTGAGTTTTATTCATTATATCATATATATTTAAAGTGAAAAATGGTGAATCTAATGAACAAAGTTGATGAAACTTTGGCTGTCCCGAAACAACATTATTTTAAACCGCTAGCTAATGCAATAATTAAACTAATAGACATTCATGTAAGAAAATGTGTTTTGACAGTTTGGTTCCGAGGACGAGTTGTGACCAAAAAGAGTTATAGGGAAGATATTGTTAGGCGAAATATGATCGAACCTTATCGGAGATTTGTGCATGCTTGTGAGACGAGAGCTAAGCTATTACAACATTCAGGTAAGATTAATCCATCCGTATACCTAGAACTTATTGGAGTAGATGAAGACAATGTTATGCATGGAATTCTAAAATCCATGCATAACATTTGACGCTAGGGGAAGCACACCTTATCCTATACGCAAAATTAGTTTCAAGCAAATTTGGTGGTCATTTTGATAGAACTCACAGACAATATAACATTCCTAACCAAGAGGGTGACGGAACAGTACCGATGTCAATTAGATAATTTCAATGATCAAAAGCATTCACTCATATTTAGAGGATTAGTTCCTGCAATTTCTTTTGAAGTAGTTCAAAAATGGTTTTCGCTTGATTGGTGAGTTTTATTTATTATATCATATATATTTAATGTGAAAAATGATGAATTTAACGAACAAAGTTGATGAAACGTTGGCTGTCCCGAAACAACATTATTTTAAACCGCTAGCTAATGCAATAATTAAACTAATAGACATTCATGTTAGAAAATGTGTTTTGACAGTTTGGTTCCGAGGACGAGTTGTGACCAAAAAGAGTTATAGGGACGATATTGTTAGGCGAAATATGATCGAACCTTATCGGAGATTTGTGCATGCTTGTGAGACGAGAGCTAAGCTATTACAACATTCAGGTAAGATTAATCCATCCGTATACCTAGAACTTATTGGAGTAGATGAAGACAATGTTATGCACGGAATTATAAAATCCAGAGCTCAAAATGAAACTTGTACTTATGGTACGATGCCACTTTATCATTGATTCAGCTTTTTCTGTACGTTATGTGGTAACGCATCGATTGAGTTGAGGTGTATTGCTGCGTTATGCCAGAATACTGGATGGGCTCCATTCGTGTTGAGAAGACGTGACTATCCGCCATTCCAAAACAATAATATATTTTATAATAATTCTCTGTCATTGATTACAGCAAAGAAGAAGCCTGTCATCAAACTTCAACATTTGACGCTAGGGGAAAGCACACCTTATCCCAAACGCAAAATTAGTTTCAAGCAAATTTGGTGGTCATTTTGATAGAACTCACAGACAATATAACATTCCTAACCAAGAGGGTGACGGAACAGTACCGATGTCAATTAGATAATTTCAATGATCAAAAGCATTCACTCATATTTAGAGGATTCGTTCCTGCAATTTCTTTTGAAGTAGTTCAAAAATGGTTTTCGCTTGATTGGTGAGTTTTATTTATTATATTATATATATTTAAAGTGAAAAATGATGAATTTAACGAACAAAGTTGATGAAACGTTGGCTGTCCCGAAACAACATTATTTTAAACCGCTAGCTAATGCAATAATTAAACTAATAGACATTCATGTTAGAAAATGTGTTTTGACAGTTTGGTTCCGAGGACGAGTTGTGACCAAAAAGAGTTATAGGGAAGATATTGTTAGGCGAAATATGATCGAACCTTATCGGAGATTTGTGCATGCTTGTGAGACGAGAGCTAAGCTATTACAACATTCAGGTAAGATTAATCCATCCGTATACCTAGAACTTATTGGAGTAGATGAAGACAATGTTATGCATGGAATTCTAAAATCCATGCATAACATTTGACGCTAGGGGAAGCACACCTTATCCTATACGCAAAATTAGTTTCAAGCAAATTTGGTGGTCATTTTGATAGAACTCACAGACAATATAACATTCCTAACCAAGAGGGTGACGGAACAGTACCGATGTCAATTAGATAATTTCAATGATCAAAAGCATTCACTCATATTTAGAGGATTAGTTCCTGCAATTTCTTTTGAAGTAGTTCAAAAATGGTTTTCGCTTGATTGGTGAGTTTTATTTATTATATCATATATATTTAAAGTGAAAAATGATGAATTTAACGAACAAAGTTGATGAAACGTTGGCTGTCCCGAAACAACATTATTTTAAACCGCTAGCTAATGCAATAATTAAACTAATAGACATTCATGTTAGAAAATGTGTTTTGACAGTTTGGTTCCGAGGACGAGTTGTGACCAAAACGAGTTATAGGGAGGATATTGTTAGGCGAAATATGATCGAACCTTATCGGAGATTTGTGCATGCTTGTGAGACGAGAGCTAAGCTATTACAACATTCAGGTAAGATTAATCCATCCGTATACCTAGAACTTATTGAAGTAGATGAAGACAATGTTATGCACGGAATTATAAAATCCAGAGCTCAAAATGAAACTTGTACTTATGGTACGATGCCACTTTATCATTGATTCAGCTTTTTCTGTACGTTATGTGGTAACGCATCGATTGAGTTGAGGTGTATTGCTGCGTTATGCCAGAATACTGGATGGGCTCCATTCGTGTTGAGAAGACGTGACTATCCGCCATTCCAAAACAATAATATATTTTATAATAATTCTCTGTCATTGATTACAGCAAAGAAGAAGCCTGTCATCAAACTTCAACATTTGACGCTAGGGGAAGCACACCTTATCCTAAACGCAAAATTAGTTTCAAGCAAATTTGGTGGTCATTTTGATAGAACTCACAGACAATATAGCATTCCTAACCAAGAGGGTGACGGATCAGTACCGATGTCAATTAGATAATTTCAATGATCAAAAGCATTCACTCATATTTAGAGAATTAGTTCCTGCAATTTCTTTTGAAGTAGTTCAAAAATGGTTTTCGCTTGATTGGTGAGTTTTATTTATTATATTATATATATTTAAAGTGAAAAATGATGAATTTAACGAACAAAGTTGATGAAACGTTGGCTGTCCCGAAACAACATTATTTTAAACCGCTAGCTAATGCAATAATTAAACTAATAGACATTCATGTTAGAAAATGTGTTTTGACAGTTTGGTTCCGAGGACGAGTTGTGACCAAAAAGAGTTATAGGGAGGATATTGTTAGGCGAAATATGATCGAACCTTATCGGAGATTTGTGCATGCTTGTGAGACGAGAGCTAAGCTATTACAACATTCAGGTAAGATTAATCCATCCGTATACCTAGAACTTATTGAAGTAGATGAAGACAATGTTATGCACGGAATTATAAAATCCAGAGCTCAAAATGAAACTTGTACTTATGGTACGATGCCACTTTATCATTGATTCAGCTTTTTCTGTACGTTATGTGGTAACGCATCGATTGAGTTGAGGTGTATTGCTGCGTTATGCCAGAATACTGGATGGGCTCCATTCGTGTTTAGAAGACGTGACTATCCGCCATTCCAAAACAATAATATATTTTATAATAATTCTCTGTCATTGATTACAGCAAAGAAGAAGCCTGTCATCAAACTTCAACATTTGACGCTAGGGGAAAGCACACCTTATCCCAAACGCAAAATTAGTTTCAAGCAAATTTGGTGGTCATTTTGATAGAACTCACAGACAATATAACATTCCTAACCAAGAGGGTGACGGAACAGTACCGATGTCAATTAGATAATTTCAATGATCAAAAGCATTCACTCATATTTAGAGGATTCGTTCCTGCAATTTCTTTTGAAGTAGTTCAAAATTGGTTTTCGCTTGTTTGGTGAGTTTTATTCATTATATCATATATATTTAAAGTGAAAAATGGTGAATCTAATGAACAAAGTTGATGAAACTTTGGCTGTCCCGAAACAACATTATTTTAAACCGCTAGCTAATGCAATAATTAAACTAATAGACATTCATGTTAGAAAATGTGTTTTGACAGTTTGGTTCCGAGGACGAGTTGTGACCAAAAAGAGTTATAGGGAAGATATTGTTAGGCGAAATATGATCGAACCTTATCGGAGATTTGTGCATGCTTGTGAGACGAGAGCTAAGCTATTACAACATTCAGGTAAGATTAATCCATCCGTATACCTAGAACTTATTGGAGTAGATGAAGACAATGTTATGCATGGAATTCTAAAATCCATGCATAACATTTGACGCTAGGGGAAGCACACCTTATCCTATACGCAAAATTAGTTTCAAGCAAATTTGGTGGTCATTTTGATAGAACTCACAGACAATATAACATTCCTAACCAAGAGGGTGACGGAACAGTACCGATGTCAATTAGATAATTTCAATGATCAAAAGCATTCACTCATATTTAGAGGATTAGTTCCTGCAATTTCTTTTGAGGTAGTTCAAAAATGGTTTTCGCTTGATTGGTGAGTTTTATTTATTATATCATATATATTTAAAGTGAAAAATGATGAATTTAACGAACAAAGTTGATGAAACGTTGGCTGTCCCGAAACAACATTATTTTAAACCGCTAGCTAATGCAATAATTAAACTAATAGACATTCATGTTAGAAAATGTGTTTTGACAGTTTGGTTCCGAGGACGAGTTGTGACCAAAAAGAGTTATAGGGAGGATATTGTTAGGCGAAATATGATCGAACCTTATCGGAGATTTGTGCATGCTTGTGAGACGAGAGCTAAGCTATTACAACATTCAGGTAAGATTAATCCATCCGTATACCTAGAACTTATTGAAGTAGATGAAGACAATGTTATGCACGGAATTATAAAATCCAGAGCTCAAAATGAAACTTGTACTTATGGTACGATGCCACTTTATCATTGATTCAGCTTTTTCTGTACGTTATGTGGTAACGCATCGATTGAGTTGAGGTGTATTGCTGCGTTATGCCAGAATACTGGATGGGCTCCATTCGTGTTTAGAAGACGTGACTATCCGCCATTCCAAAACAATAATATATTTTATAATAATTCTCTGTCATTGATTACAGCAAAGAAGAAGCCTGTCATCAAACTTCAACATTTGACGCTAGGGGAAAGCACACCTTATCCCAAACGCAAAATTAGTTTCAAGCAAATTTGGTGGTCATTTTGATAGAACTCACAGACAATATAACATTCCTAACCAAGAGGGTGACGGAACAGTACCGATGTCAATTAGATAATTTCAATGATCAAAAGCATTCACTCATATTTAGAGGATTAGTTCCTGCAATTTCTTTTGAAGTAGTTCAAAATTGGTTTTCGCTTGTTTGGTGAGTTTTATTCATTATATCATATATATTTAAAGTGAAAAATGGTGAATCTAATGAACAAAGTTGATGAAACTTTGGCTGTCCCGAAACAACATTATTTTAAACCGCTAGCTAATGCAATAATTAAACTAATAGACATTCATGTTAGAAAATGTGTTTTGACAGTTTGGTTCCGAGGACGAGTTGTGACCAAAAAGAGTTATAGGGAAGATATTGTTAGGCGAAATATGATCGAACCTTATCGGAGATTTGTGCATGCTTGTGAGACGAGAGCTAAGCTATTACAACATTCAGGTAAGATTAATCCATCCGTATACCTAGAACTTATTGGAGTAGATGAAGACAATGTTATGCATGGAATTCTAAAATCCATGCATAACATTTGACGCTAGGGGAAGCACACCTTATCCTATACGCAAAATTAGTTTCAAGCAAATTTGGTGGTCATTTTGATAGAACTCACAGACAATATAGCATTCCTAACCAAGAGGGTGACGGAACAGTACCGATGTCAATTAGATAATTTCAATGATCAAAAGCATTCACTCATATTTAGAGGATTAGTTCCTGCAATTTCTTTTGAAGTAGTTCAAAAATGGTTTTCGCTTGATTGGTGAGTTTTATTTATTATATCATATATATTTAAAGTGAAAAATGATGAATTTAACGAACAAAGTTGATGAAACGTTGGCTGTCCCGAAACAACATTATTTTAAACCGCTAGCTAATGCAATAATTAAACTAATAGACATTCATGTTAGAAAATGTGCTTTGACAGTTTGGTTCCGAGGACGAGTTGTGACCAAAAAGAGTTATAGGGACGATATTGTTAGGCGAAATATGATCGAACCTTATCGGAGATTTGTGCATGCTTGTGAGACGAGAGCTAAGCTATTACAACATTCAGGTAAGATTAATCCATCCGTATACCTAGAACTTATTGGAGTAGATGAAGACAATGTTATGCACGGAATTATAAAATCCAGAGCTCAAAATGAAACTTGTACTTATGGTACGATGCCACTTTATCATTGATTCAGCTTTTTCTGTACGTTATGTGGTAACGCATCGATTGAGTTGAGGTGTATTGCTGCGTTATGCCAGAATACTGGATGGGCTCCATTCGTGTTTAGAAGACGTGACTATCCGCCATTCCAAAACAATAATATATTTTATAATAATTCTCTGTCATTGATTACAGCAAAGAAGAAGCCTGTCATCAAACTTCAACATTTGACGCTAGGGGAAGCACACCTTATCCTAAACGGAAAATTAGTTTCAAGCAAATTTGGTGGTCATTTTGATAGAACTCACAAACAATATAACATTCCTAACCAAGAGGGTGACGGATCAGTACCGATGTCAATTAGATAATTTCAATGATCAAAAGCATTCACTCATATTTAGAGAATTAGTTCCTGCAATTTCTTTTGAAGTAGTTCAAAAATGGTTTTCGCTTGATTGGTGAGTTTTATTTATTATATCATATATATTTAAAGTGAAAAATGATGAATTTAACGAACAAAGTTGATGAAACGTTGGCTGTCCCGAAACAACATTATTTTAAACCGCTAGCTAATGCAATAATTAAACTAATAGACATTCATGTTAGAAAATGTGTTTTGACAGTTTGGTTCCGAGGACGAGTTGTGACCAAAACGAGTTATAGGGAGGATATTGTTAGGCGAAATATGATCGAACCTTATCGGAGATTTGTGCATGCTTGTGAGACGAGAGCTAAGCTATTACAACATTCAGGTAAGATTAATCCATCCGTATACCTAGAGCTTATTGAAGTAGATGAAGACAATGTTATGCACGGAATTATAAAATCCAGAGCTCAAAATGAAACTTGTACTTATGGTACGATGCCACTTTATCATTGATTCAGCTTTTTCTGTACGTTATGTGGTAACGCATCGATTGAGTTGAGGTGTATTGCTGCGTTATGCCAGAATACTGGATGGGCTCCATTCGTGTTGAGAAGACGTGACTATCCGCCATTCCAAAACAATAATATATTTTATAATAATTCTCTGTCATTGATTACAGCAAAGAAGAAGCCTGTCATCAAACTTCAACATTTGACGCTAGGGGAAGCACACCTTATCCTAAACGCAAAATTAGTTTCAAGCAAATTTGGTGGTCATTTCGATAGAACTCACAGACAATATAACATTCCTAACCAAGAGGGTGACGGAACAGTACCGATGTCAATTAGATAATTTCAATGATCAAAAGCATTCACTCATATTTAGAGAATTAGTTCCTGCAATTTCTTTTGAAGTAGTTCAAAAATGGTTTTCGCTTGATTGGTGAGTTTTATTTATTATATCATATATATTTAAAGTGAAAAATGATGAATTTAACGAACAAAGTTGATGAAACGTTGGCTGTCCCGAAACAACATTATTTTAAACCGCTAGCTAATGCAATAATTAAACTAATAGACATTCATGTTAGAAAATGTGTTTTGACAGTTTGCATCCGAGGAGGAGTTGTGACCAAAAAGAGTTATTGAGAAGATATCGTTAGGCGAAATATGATCAAACCTTATCGGAGATTTGTGCTTGCTTGTGAGACGAGAGCTAAGCTATTACAACATTCAGGTAAGATTAATCCATCCGTATACCTAGAACTTATTGAAGTAGATGAAGACAATGTTATGCACGGAATTATAAAATCCAGAGCTCAAAATGAAACTTGTACTTATGGTACGATGCCACTTTATCATTGATTCAGCTTTTTCTGTACGTTATGTGGTAACGCATCGATTGAGTTGAGGTGTATTGCTGCGTTATGCCAGAATACTGGATGGGCTCCATTCGTGTTGAGAAGACGTGACTATCCGCCATTCCAAAACAATAATATATTTTATAATAATTCTCTGTCATTGATTACAGCAAAGAAGAAGCCTGTCATCAAACTCCAACATTTGACGCTAGGGGAAGCACACCTTATCCTAAACGCAAAATTAGTTTCAAGCAAATTTGGTGGTCATTTTGATAGAACTCACAGACAATATAACATTCCTAACCAAGAGGGTGACGGATCAGTACCGATGTCAATTAGATAATTTCAATGATCAAAAGCATTCACTCATATTTAGAGAATTAGTTCCTGCAATTTCTTTTGAAGTAGTTCAAAAATGGTTTTCGCTTGATTGGTGAGTTTTATTTATTATATTATATATATTTAAAGTGAAAAATGATGAATTTAACGAACAAAGTTGATGAAACGTTGGCTGTCCCGAAACAACATTATTTTAAACCGCTAGCTAATGCAATAATTAAACTAATAGACATTCATGTTAGAAAATGTGTTTTGACAGTTTGGTTCCGAGGACGAGTTGTGACCAAAAAGAGTTATAGGGAGGATATTGTTAGGCGAAATATGATCGAACCTTATCGGAGATTTGTGCATGCTTGTGAGACGAGAGCTAAGCTATTACAACATTCAGGTAAGATTAATCCATCCGTATACCTAGAACTTATTGAAGTAGATGAAGACAATGTTATGCACGGAATTATAAAATCCAGAGCTCAAAATGAAACTAGTACTTATGGTACGATGCCACTTTATCATTGATTCAGCTTTTTCTGTACGTTATGTGGTAACGCATCGATTGAGTTGAGGTGTATTGCTGCGTTATGCCAGAATACTGGATGGGCTCCATTCGTGTTGAGAAGACGTGACTATCCGCCATTCCAAAACAATAATATATTTTATAATAATTCTCTGTCATTGATTACAGCAAAGAAGAAGCCTGTCATCAAACTTCAACATTTGACGCTAGGGGAAGCACACCTTATCCTAAACGCAAAATTAGTTTCAAGCAAATTTGGTGGTCATTTCGATAGAACTCACAGACAATATAACATTCCTAACCAAGAGGGTGACGGAACAGTACCGATGTCAATTAGATAATTTCAATGATCAAAAGCATTCACTCATATTTAGAGAATTAGTTCCTGCAATTTCTTTTGAAGTAGTTCAAAATTGGTTTTCGCATGTTTGGTGAGTTTTATTCATTATATCATATATATTTAAAGTGAAAAATGGTGAATCTAATGAACAAAGTTGATGAAACGTTGGCTGTCCCGAAACAACATTATTTTAAACCGCTAGCTAATGCAATAATTAAACTAATAGACATTCATGTTAGAAAATGTGTTTTGACAGTTTGCATCCGAGGAGGAGTTGTGACCAAAAAGAGTTATTGAGAAGATATCGTTAGGCGAAATATGATCAAACCTTATCGGAGATTTGTGCTTGCTTGTGAGACGAGAGCTAAGCTATTACAACATTCAGGTAAGATTAATCCATCCGTATACCTAGAACTTATTGAAGTAGATGAAGACAATGTTATGCACGGAATTATAAAATCCAGAGCTCAAAATGAAACTTGTACTTATGGTACGATGCCACTTTATCATTGATTCAGCTTTTTCTGTACGTTATGTGGTAACGCATCGATTGAGTTGAGGTGTATTGCTGCGTTATGCCAGAATACTGGATGGGCTCCATTCGTGTTGAGAAGACGTGACTATCCGCCATTCCAAAACAATAATATATTTTATAATAATTCTCTGTCATTGATTACAGCAAAGAAGAAGCCTGTCATCAAACTCCAACATTTGACGCTAGGGGAAGCACACCTTATCCTAAACGCAAAATTAGTTTCAAGCAAATTTGGTGGTCATTTTGATAGAACTCACAGACAATATAACATTCCTAACCAAGAGGGTGACGGATCAGTACCGATGTCAATTAGATAATTTCAATGATCAAAAGCATTCACTCATATTTAGAGAATTAGTTCCTGCAATTTCTTTTGAAGTAGTTCAAAAATGGTTTTCGCTCGATTGGTGAGTTTTATTTATTATATTATATATATTTAAAGTGAAAAATGATGAATTTAACGAACAAAGTTGATGAAACGTTGGCTGTCCCGAAACAACATTATTTTAAACCGCTAGCTAATGCAATAATTAAACTAATAGACATTCATGTTAGAAAATGTGTTTTGACAGTTTGGTTCCGAGGACGAGTTGTGACCAAAAAGAGTTATAGGGAGGATATTGTTAGGCGAAATATGATCGAACCTTATCGGAGATTTGTGCATGCTTGTGAGACGAGAGCTAAGCTATTACAACATTCAGGTAAGATTAATCCATCCGTATACCTAGAACTTATTGAAGTAGATGAAGACAATGTTATGCACGGAATTATAAAATCCAGAGCTCAAAATGAAACTAGTACTTATGGTACGATGCCACTTTATCATTGATTCAGCTTTTTCTGTACGTTATGTGGTAACGCATCGATTGAGTTGAGGTGTATTGCTGCGTTATGCCAGAATACTGGATGGGCTCCATTCGTGTTGAGAAGACGTGACTATCCGCCATTCCAAAACAATAATATATTTTATAATAATTCTCTGTCATTGATTACAGCAAAGAAGAAGCCTGTCATCAAACTTCAACATTTGACGCTAGGGGAAGCACACCTTATCCTAAACGCAAAATTAGTTTCAAGCAAATTTGGTGGTCATTTCGATAGAACTCACAGACAATATAACATTCCTAACCAAGAGGGTGACGGAACAGTACCGATGTCAATTAGATAATTTCAATGATCAAAAGCATTCACTCATATTTAGAGGATTAGTTCCTGCAATTTCTTTTGAAGTAGTTCAAAAATGGTTTTCGCTTGATTGGTGAGTTTTATTTATTATATCATATATATTTAAAGTGAAAAATGATGAATTTAACGAACAAAGTTGATGAAACGTTGGCTGTCCCGAAACAACATTATTTTAAACCGCTAGCTAATGCAATAATTAAACTAATAGACATTCATGTTAGAAAATGTGCTTTGACAGTTTGGTTCCGAGGACGAGTTGTGACCAAAAAGAGTTATAGGGACGATATTGTTAGGCGAAATATGATCGAACCTTATCGGAGATTTGTGCATGCTTGTGAGACGAGAGCTAAGCTATTACAACATTCAGGTAAGATTAATCCATCCGTATACCTAGAACTTATTGGAGTAGATGAAGACAATGTTATGCACGGAATTATAAAATCCAGAGCTCAAAATGAAACTTGTACTTATGGTACGATGCCACTTTATCATTGATTCAGCTTTTTCTGTACGTTATGTGGTAACGCATCGATTGAGTTGAGGTGTATTGCTGCGTTATGCCAGAATACTGGATGGGCTCCATTCGTGTTTAGAAGACGTGACTATCCGCCATTCCAAAACAATAATATATTTTATAATAATTCTCTGTCATTGATTACAGCAAAGAAGAAGCCTGTCATCAAACTCCAACATTTGACGCTAGGGGAAGCACACCTTATCCTAAACGCAAAATTAGTTTCAAGCAAATTTGGTGGTCATTTTGATAGAACTCACAGACAATATAACATTCCTAACCAAGAGGGTGACGGATCAGTACCGATGTCAATTAGATAATTTCAATGATCAAAAGCATTCACTCATATTTAGAGAATTAGTTCCTGCAATTTCTTTTGAAGTAGTTCAAAAATGGTTTTCGCTTGATTGGTGAGTTTTATTTATTATATTATATATATTTAAAGTGAAAAATGATGAATTTAACGAACAAAGTTGATGAAACGTTGGCTGTCCCGAAACAACATTATTTTAAACCGCTAGCTAATGCAATAATTAAACTAATAGACATTCATGTTAGAAAATGTGTTTTGACAGTTTGGTTCCGAGGACGAGTTGTGACCAAAAAGAGTTATAGGGAGGATATTGTTAGGCGAAATATGATCGAACCTTATCGGAGATTTGTGCATGCTTGTGAGACGAGAGCTAAGCTATTACAACATTCAGGTAAGATTAATCCATCCGTATACCTAGAACTTATTGAAGTAGATGAAGACAATGTTATGCACGGAATTATAAAATCCAGAGCTCAAAATGAAACTAGTACTTATGGTACGATGCCACTTTATCATTGATTCAGCTTTTTCTGTACGTTATGTGGTAACGCATCGATTGAGTTGAGGTGTATTGCTGCGTTATGCCAGAATACTGGATGGGCTCCATTCGTGTTGAGAAGACGTGACTATCCGCCATTCCAAAACAATAATATATTTTATAATAATTCTCTGTCATTGATTACAGCAAAGAAGAAGCCTGTCATCAAACTTCAACATTTGACGCTAGGGGAAGCACACCTTATCCTAAACGCAAAATTAGTTTCAAGCAAATTTGGTGGTCATTTCGATAGAACTCACAGACAATATAACATTCCTAACCAAGAGGGTGACGGAACAGTACCGATGTCAATTAGATAATTTCAATGATCAAAAGCATTCACTCATATTTAGAGAATTAGTTCCTGCAATTTCTTTTGAAGTAGTTCAAAAATGGTTTTCGCTTGATTGGTGAGTTTTATTTATTATATTATATATATTTAAAGTGAAAAATGATGAATTTAACGAACAAAGTTGATGAAACGTTGGCTGTCCCGAAACAACATTATTTTAAACCGCTAGCTAATGCAATAATTAAACTAATAGACATTCATGTTAGAAAATGTGTTTTGACAGTTTGGTTCCGAGGACGAGTTGTGACCAAAAAGAGTTATAGGGAGGATATTGTTAGGCGAAATATGATCGAACCTTATCGGAGATTTGTGCATGCTTGTGAGACGAGAGCTAAGCTATTACAACATTCAGGTAAGATTAATCCATCCGTATACCTAGAACTTATTGAAGTAGATGAAGACAATGTTATGCACGGAATTATAAAATCCAGAGCTCAAAATGAAACTTGTACTTATGGTACGATGCCACTTTATCATTGATTCAGCTTTTTCTGTACGTTATGTGGTAACGCATCGATTGAGTTGAGGTGTATTGCTGCGTTATGCCAGAATACTGGATGGGCTCCATTCGTGTTTAGAAGACGTGACTATCCGCCATTCCAAAACAATAATATATTTTATAATAATTCTCTGTCATTGATTACAGCAAAGAAGAAGCCTGTCATCAAACTTCAACATTTGACGCTAGGGGAAAGCACACCTTATCCCAAACGCAAAATTAGTTTCAAGCAAATTTGGTGGTCATTTTGATAGAACTCACAGACAATATAACATTCCTAACCAAGAGGGTGACGGAACAGTACCGATGTCAATTAGATAATTTCAATGATCAAAAGCATTCACTCATATTTAGAGGATTCGTTCCTGCAATTTCTTTTGAAGTAGTTCAAAATTGGTTTTCGCATGTTTGGTGAGTTTTATTCATTATATCATATATATTTAAAGTGAAAAATGGTGAATCTAATGAACAAAGTTGATGAAACTTTGGCTGTCCCGAAACAACATTATTTTAAACCGCTAGCTAATGCAATAATTAAACTAATAGACATTCATGTTAGAAAATGTGTTTTGACAGTTTGGTTCCGAGGACGAGTTGTGACCAAAACGAGTTATAGGGAGGATATTGTTAGGCGAAATATGATCGAACCTTATCGGAGATTTGTGCATGCTTGTGAGACGAGAGCTAAGCTATTACAACATTCAGGTAAGATTAATCCATCCGTATACCTAGAGCTTATTGAAGTAGATGAAGACAATGTTATGCACGGAATTATAAAATCCAGAGCTCAAAATGAAACTTGTACTTATGGTACGATGCCACTTTATCATTGATTCAGCTTTTTCTGTACGTTATGTGGTAACGCATCGATTGAGTTGAGGTGTATTGCTGCGTTATGCCAGAATACTGGATGGGCTCCATTCGTGTTGAGAAGACGTGACTATCCGCCATTCCAAAACAATAATATATTTTATAATAATTCTCTGTCATTGATTACAGCAAAGAAGAAGCCTGTCATCAAACTTCAACATTTGACGCTAGGGGAAGCACACCTTATCCTAAACGCAAAATTAGTTTCAAGCAAATTTGGTGGTCATTTCGATAGAACTCACAGACAATATAACATTCCTAACCAAGAGGGTGACGGAACAGTACCGATGTCAATTAGATAATTTCAATGATCAAAAGCATTCACTCATATTTAGAGAATTAGTTCCTGCAATTTCTTTTGAAGTAGTTCAAAAATGGTTTTCGCTTGATTGGTGAGTTTTATTTATTATATCATATATATTTAAAGTGAAAAATGATGAATTTAACGAACAAAGTTGATGAAACGTTGGCTGTCCCGAAACAACATTATTTTAAACCGCTAGCTAATGCAATAATTAAACTAATAGACATTCATGTTAGAAAATGTGTTTTGACAGTTTGCATCCGAGGAGGAGTTGTGACCAAAAAGAGTTATTGAGAAGATATCGTTAGGCGAAATATGATCAAACCTTATCGGAGATTTGTGCTTGCTTGTGAGACGAGAGCTAAGCTATTACAACATTCAGGTAAGATTAATCCATCCGTATACCTAGAACTTATTGAAGTAGATGAAGACAATGTTATGCACGGAATTATAAAATCCAGAGCTCAAAATGAAACTTGTACTTATGGTACGATGCCACTTTATCATTGATTCAGCTTTTTCTGTACGTTATGTGGTAACGCATCGATTGAGTTGAGGTGTATTGCTGCGTTATGCCAGAATACTGGATGGGCTCCATTCGTGTTGAGAAGACGTGACTATCCGCCATTCCAAAACAATAATATATTTTATAATAATTCTCTGTCATTGATTACAGCAAAGAAGAAGCCTGTCATCAAACTCCAACATTTGACGCTAGGGGAAGCACACCTTATCCTAAACGCAAAATTAGTTTCAAGCAAATTTGGTGGTCATTTTGATAGAACTCACAGACAATATAACATTCCTAACCAAGAGGGTGACGGATCAGTACCGATGTCAATTAGATAATTTCAATGATCAAAAGCATTCACTCATATTTAGAGAATTAGTTCCTGCAATTTCTTTTGAAGTAGTTCAAAAATGGTTTTCGCTTGATTGGTGAGTTTTATTTATTATATTATATATATTTAAAGTGAAAAATGATGAATTTAACGAACAAAGTTGATGAAACGTTGGCTGTCCCGAAACAACATTATTTTAAACCGCTAGCTAATGCAATAATTAAACTAATAGACATTCATGTTAGAAAATGTGTTTTGACAGTTTGGTTCCGAGGACGAGTTGTGACCAAAAAGAGTTATAGGGAGGATATTGTTAGGCGAAATATGATCGAACCTTATCGGAGATTTGTGCATGCTTGTGAGACGAGAGCTAAGCTATTACAACATTCAGGTAAGATTAATCCATCCGTATACCTAGAACTTATTGAAGTAGATGAAGACAATGTTATGCACGGAATTATAAAATCCAGAGCTCAAAATGAAACTAGTACTTATGGTACGATGCCACTTTATCATTGATTCAGCTTTTTCTGTACGTTATGTGGTAACGCATCGATTGAGTTGAGGTGTATTGCTGCGTTATGCCAGAATACTGGATGGGCTCCATTCGTGTTGGGAAGACGTGACTATCCGCCATTCCAAAACAATAATATATTTTATAATAATTCTCTGTCATTGATTACAGCAAAGAAGAAGCCTGTCATCAAACTTCAACATTTGACGCTAGGGGAAGCACACCTTATCCTAAACGCAAAATTAGTTTCAAGCAAATTTGGTGGTCATTTCGATAGAACTCACAGACAATATAACATTCCTAACCAAGAGGGTGACGGAACAGTACCGATGTCAATTAGATAATTTCAATGATCAAAAGCATTCACTCATATTTAGAGAATTAGTTCCTGCAATTTCTTTTGAAGTAGTTCAAAAATGGTTTTCGCTTGATTGGTGAGTTTTATTTATTATATATATTTAAAGTGAAAAATGATGAATTTAACGAACAAAGTTGATGAAACGTTGGCTGTCCCGAAACAACATTATTTTAAACCGCTAGCTAATGCAATAATTAAACTAATAGACATTCATGTTAGAAAATGTGTTTTGACAGTTTGGTTCCGAGGACGAGTTGTGACCAAAAAGAGTTATAGGGAGGATATTGTTAGGCGAAATATGATCGAACCTTATCGGAGATTTGTGCATGCTTGTGAGACGAGAGCTAAGCTATTACAACATTCAGGTAAGATTAATCCATCCGTATACCTAGAACTTATTGAAGTAGATGAAGACAATGTTATGCACGGAATTATAAAATCCAGAGCTCAAAATGAAACTTGTACTTATGGTACGATGCCACTTTATCATTGATTCAGCTTTTTCTGTACGTTATGTGGTAACGCATCGATTGAGTTGAGGTGTATTGCTGCGTTATGCCAGAATACTGGATGGGCTCCATTCGTGTTTAGAAGACGTGACTATCCGCCATTCCAAAACAATAATATATTTTATAATAATTCTCTGTCATTGATTACAGCAAAGAAGAAGCCTGTCATCAAACTTCAACATTTGACGCTAGGGGAAAGCACACCTTATCCCAAACGCAAAATTAGTTTCAAGCAAATTTGGTGGTCATTTTGATAGAACTCACAGACAATATAACATTCCTAACCAAGAGGGTGACGGAACAGTACCGATGTCAATTAGATAATTTCAATGATCAAAAGCATTCACTCATATTTAGAGGATTCGTTCCTGCAATTTCTTTTGAAGTAGTTCAAAATTGGTTTTCGCATGTTTGGTGAGTTTTATTCATTATATCATATATATTTAAAGTGAAAAATGGTGAATCTAATGAACAAAGTTGATGAAACTTTGGCTGTCCCGAAACAACATTATTTTAAACCGCTAGCTAATGCAATAATTAAACTAATAGACATTCATGTTAGAAAATGTGTTTTGACAGTTTGGTTCCGAGGACGAGTTGTGACCAAAACGAGTTATAGGGAGGATATTGTTAGGCGAAATATGATCGAACCTTATCGGAGATTTGTGCATGCTTGTGAGACGAGAGCTAAGCTATTACAACATTCAGGTAAGATTAATCCATCCGTATACCTAGAGCTTATTGAAGTAGATGAAGACAATGTTATGCACGGAATTATAAAATCCAGAGCTCAAAATGAAACTTGTACTTATGGTACGATGCCACTTTATCATTGATTCAGCTTTTTCTGTACGTTATGTGGTAACGCATCGATTGAGTTGAGGTGTATTGCTGCGTTATGCCAGAATACTGGATGGGCTCCATTCGTGTTGAGAAGACGTGACTATCCGCCATTCCAAAACAATAATATATTTTATAATAATTCTCTGTCATTGATTACAGCAAAGAAGAAGCCTGTCATCAAACTTCAACATTTGACGCTAGGGGAAGCACACCTTATCCTAAACGCAAAATTAGTTTCAAGCAAATTTGGTGGTCATTTCGATAGAACTCACAGACAATATAACATTCCTAACCAAGAGGGTGACGGAACAGTACCGATGTCAATTAGATAATTTCAATGATCAAAAGCATTCACTCATATTTAGAGAATTAGTTCCTGCAATTTCTTTTGAAGTAGTTCAAAAATGGTTTTCGCTTGATTGGTGAGTTTTATTTATTATATCATATATATTTAAAGTGAAAAATGATGAATTTAACGAACAAAGTTGATGAAACGTTGGCTGTCCCGAAACAACATTATTTTAAACCGCTAGCTAATGCAATAATTAAACTAATAGACATTCATGTTAGAAAATGTGTTTTGACAGTTTGCATCCGAGGAGGAGTTGTGACCAAAAAGAGTTATTGAGAAGATATCGTTAGGCGAAATATGATCAAACCTTATCGGAGATTTGTGCTTGCTTGTGAGACGAGAGCTAAGCTATTACAACATTCAGGTAAGATTAATCCATCCGTATACCTAGAACTTATTGAAGTAGATGAAGACAATGTTATGCACGGAATTATAAAATCCAGAGCTCAAAATGAAACTTGTACTTATGGTACGATGCCACTTTATCATTGATTCAGCTTTTTCTGTACGTTATGTGGTAACGCATCGATTGAGTTGAGGTGTATTGCTGCGTTATGCCAGAATACTGGATGGGCTCCATTCGTGTTGAGAAGACGTGACTATCCGCCATTCCAAAACAATAATATATTTTATAATAATTCTCTGTCATTGATTACAGCAAAGAAGAAGCCTGTCATCAAACTCCAACATTTGACGCTAGGGGAAGCACACCTTATCCTAAACGCAAAATTAGTTTCAAGCAAATTTGGTGGTCATTTTGATAGAACTCACAGACAATATAACATTCCTAACCAAGAGGGTGACGGATCAGTACCGATGTCAATTAGATAATTTCAATGATCAAAAGCATTCACTCATATTTAGAGAATTAGTTCCTGCAATTTCTTTTGAAGTAGTTCAAAAATGGTTTTCGCTTGATTGGTGAGTTTTATTTATTATATTATATATATTTAAAGTGAAAAATGATGAATTTAACGAACAAAGTTGATGAAACGTTGGCTGTCCCGAAACAACATTATTTTAAACCGCTAGCTAATGCAATAATTAAACTAATAGACATTCATGTTAGAAAATGTGTTTTGACAGTTTGGTTCCGAGGACGAGTTGTGACCAAAAAGAGTTATAGGGAGGATATTGTTAGGCGAAATATGATCGAACCTTATCGGAGATTTGTGCATGCTTGTGAGACGAGAGCTAAGCTATTACAACATTCAGGTAAGATTAATCCATCCGTATACCTAGAACTTATTGAAGTAGATGAAGACAATGTTATGCACGGAATTATAAAATCCAGAGCTCAAAATGAAACTAGTACTTATGGTACGATGCCACTTTATCATTGATTCAGCTTTTTCTGTACGTTATGTGGTAACGCATCGATTGAGTTGAGGTGTATTGCTGCGTTATGCCAGAATACTGGATGGGCTCCATTCGTGTTGAGAAGACGTGACTATCCGCCATTCCAAAACAATAATATATTTTATAATAATTCTCTGTCATTGATTACAGCAAAGAAGAAGCCTGTCATCAAACTTCAACATTTGACGCTAGGGGAAGCACACCTTATCCTAAACGCAAAATTAGTTTCAAGCAAATTTGGTGGTCATTTCGATAGAACTCACAGACAATATAACATTCCTAACCAAGAGGGTGACGGAACAGTACCGATGTCAATTAGATAATTTCAATGATCAAAAGCATTCACTCATATTTAGAGAATTAGTTCCTGCAATTTCTTTTGAAGTAGTTCAAAAATGGTTTTCGCTTGATTGGTGAGTTTTATTTATTATATTATATATATTTAAAGTGAAAAATGATGAATTTAACGAACAAAGTTGATGAAACGTTGGCTGTCCCGAAACAACATTATTTTAAACCGCTAGCTAATGCAATAATTAAACTAATAGACATTCATGTTAGAAAATGTGTTTTGACAGTTTGGTTCCGAGGACGAGTTGTGACCAAAAAGAGTTATAGGGAGGATATTGTTAGGCGAAATATGATCGAACCTTATCGGAGATTTGTGCATGCTTGTGAGACGAGAGCTAAGCTATTACAACATTCAGGTAAGATTAATCCATCCGTATACCTAGAACTTATTGAAGTAGATGAAGACAATGTTATGCACGGAATTATAAAATCCAGAGCTGAAAATGAAACTTGTACTTATGGTACGATGCCACTTTATCATTGATTCAGCTTTTTCTGTACGTTATGTGGTAACGCATCGATTGAGTTGAGGTGTATTGCTGCGTTATGCCAGAATACTGGATGGGCTCCATTCGTGTTTAGAAGACGTGACTATCCGCCATTCCAAAACAATAATATATTTTATAATAATTCTCTGTCATTGATTACAGCAAAGAAGAAGCCTGTCATCAAACTTCAACATTTGACGCTAGGGGAAAGCACACCTTATCCCAAACGCAAAATTAGTTTCAAGCAAATTTGGTGGTCATTTTGATAGAACTCACAGACAATATAACATTCCTAACCAAGAGGGTGACGGAACAGTACCGATGTCAATTAGATAATTTCAATGATCAAAAGCATTCACTCATATTTAGAGGATTCGTTCCTGCAATTTCTTTTGAAGTAGTTCAAAATTGGTTTTCGCATGTTTGGTGAGTTTTATTCATTATATCATATATATTTAAAGTGAAAAATGGTGAATCTAATGAACAAAGTTGATGAAACTTTGGCTGTCCCGAAACAACATTATTTTAAACCGCTAGCTAATGCAATAATTAAACTAATAGACATTCATGTTAGAAAATGTGTTTTGACAGTTTGGTTCCGAGGACGAGTTGTGACCAAAAAGAGTTATAGGGAAGATATTGTTAGGCGAAATATGATCGAACCTTATCGGAGATTTGTGCATGCTTGTGAGACGAGAGCTAAGCTATTACAACATTCAGGTAAGATTAATCCATCCGTATACCTAGAACTTATTGGAGTAGATGAAGACAATGTTATGCATGGAATTCTAAAATCCATGCATAACATTTGACGCAAGGGGAAGCACACCTTATCCTATACGCAAAATTAGTTTCAAGCAAATTTGGTGGTCATTTTGATAGAACTCACAGACAATATAACATTCCTAACCAAGAGGGTGACGGAACAGTACCGATGTCAATTAGATAATTTCAATGATCAAAAGCATTCACTCATATTTAGAGGATTAGTTCCTGCAATTTCTTTTGAAGTAGTTCAAAAATGGTTTTCGCTTGATTGGTGAGTTTTATTTATTATATCATATATATTTAAAGTGAAAAATGATGAATTTAACGAACAAAGTTGATGAAACGTTGGCTGTCCCGAAACAACATTATTTTAAACCGCTAGCTAATGCAATAATTAAACTAATAGACATTCATGTTAGAAAATGTGTTTTGACAGTTTGGTTCCGAGGACGAGTTGTGACCAAAAAGAGTTATAGGGACGATATTGTTAGGCGAAATATGATCGAACCTTATCGGAGATTTGTGCATGCTTGTGAGACGAGAGCTAAGCTATTACAACATTCAGGTAAGATTAATCCATCCGTATACCTAGAACTTATTGGAGTAGATGAAGACAATGTTATGCACGGAATTATAAAATCCAGAGCTCAAAATGAAACTTGTACTTATGGTACGATGCCACTTTATCATTGATTCAGCTTTTTCTGTACGTTATGTGGTAACGCATCGATTGAGTTGAGGTGTATTGCTGCGTTATGCCAGAATACTGGATGGGCTCCATTCGTGTTGAGAAGACGTGACTATCCGCCATTCCAAAACAATAATATATTTTATAATAATTCTCTGTCATTGATTACAGCAAAGAAGAAGCCTGTCATCAAACTCCAACATTTGACGCTAGGGGAAGCACACCTTATCCTAAACGCAAAATTAGTTTCAAGCAAATTTGGTGGTCATTTTGATAGAACTCACAGACAATATAACATTCCTAACCAAGAGGGTGACGGATCAGTACCGATGTCAATTAGATAATTTCAATGATCAAAAGCATTCACTCATATTTAGAGAATTAGTTCCTGCAATTTCTTTTGAAGTAGTTCAAAAATGGTTTTCGCTTGATTGGTGAGTTTTATTTATTATATTATATATATTTAAAGTGAAAAATGATGAATTTAACGAACAAAGTTGATGAAACGTTGGCTGTCCCGAAACAACATTATTTTAAACCGCTAGCTAATGCAATAATTAAACTAATAGACATTCATGTTAGAAAATGTGTTTTGACAGTTTGGTTCCGAGGACGAGTTGTGACCAAAAAGAGTTATAGGGAGGATATTGTTAGGCGAAATATGATCGAACCTTATCGGAGATTTGTGCATGCTTGTGAGACGAGAGCTAAGCTATTACAACATTCAGGTAAGATTAATCCATCCGTATACCTAGAACTTATTGAAGTAGATGAAGACAATGTTATGCACGGAATTATAAAATCCAGAGCTCAAAATGAAACTAGTACTTATGGTACGATGCCACTTTATCATTGATTCAGCTTTTTCTGTACGTTATGTGGTAACGCATCGATTGAGTTGAGGTGTATTGCTGCGTTATGCCAGAATACTGGATGGGCTCCATTCGTGTTGAGAAGACGTGACTATCCGCCATTCCAAAACAATAATATATTTTATAATAATTCTCTGTCATTGATTACAGCAAAGAAGAAGCCTGTCATCAAACTTCAACATTTGACGCTAGGGGAAGCACACCTTATCCTAAACGCAAAATTAGTTTCAAGCAAATTTGGTGGTCATTTCGATAGAACTCACAGACAATATAACATTCCTAACCAAGAGGGTGACGGAACAGTACCGATGTCAATTAGATAATTTCAATGATCAAAAGCATTCACTCATATTTAGAGAATTAGTTCCTGCAATTTCTTTTGAAGTAGTTCAAAAATGGTTTTCGCTTGATTGGTGAGTTTTATTTATTATATTATATATATTTAAAGTGAAAAATGATGAATTTAACGAACAAAGTTGATGAAACGTTGGCTGTCCCGAAACAACATTATTTTAAACCGCTAGCTAATGCAATAATTAAACTAATAGACATTCATGTTAGAAAATGTGTTTTGACAGTTTGGTTCCGAGGACGAGTTGTGACCAAAAAGAGTTATAGGGAGGATATTGTTAGGCGAAATATGATCGAACCTTATCGGAGATTTGTGCATGCTTGTGAGACGAGAGCTAAGCTATTACAACATTCAGGTAAGATTAATCCATCCGTATACCTAGAACTTATTGAAGTAGATGAAGACAATGTTATGCACGGAATTATAAAATCCAGAGCTCAAAATGAAACTTGTACTTATGGTACGATGCCACTTTATCATTGATTCAGCTTTTTCTGTACGTTATGTGGTAACGCATCGATTGAGTTGAGGTGTATTGCTGCGTTATGCCAGAATACTGGATGGGCTCCATTCGTGTTTAGAAGACGTGACTATCCGCCATTCCAAAACAATAATATATTTTATAATAATTCTCTGTCATTGATTACAGCAAAGAAGAAGCCTGTCATCAAACTTCAACATTTGACGCTAGGGGAAAGCACACCTTATCCCAAACGCAAAATTAGTTTCAAGCAAATTTGGTGGTCATTTTGATAGAACTCACAGACAATATAACATTCCTAACCAAGAGGGTGACGGAACAGTACCGATGTCAATTAGATAATTTCAATGATCAAAAGCATTCACTCATATTTAGAGGATTCGTTCCTGCAATTTCTTTTGAAGTAGTTCAAAATTGGTTTTCGCATGTTTGGTGAGTTTTATTCATTATATCATATATATTTAAAGTGAAAAATGGTGAATCTAATGAACAAAGTTGATGAAACTTTGGCTGTCCCGAAACAACATTATTTTAAACCGCTAGCTAATGCAATAATTAAACTAATAGACATTCATGTTAGAAAATGTGTTTTGACAGTTTGGTTCCGAGGACGAGTTGTGACCAAAAAGAGTTATAGGGAAGATATTGTTAGGCGAAATATGATCGAACCTTATCGGAGATTTGTGCATGCTTGTGAGACGAGAGCTAAGCTATTACAACATTCAGGTAAGATTAATCCATCCGTATACCTAGAACTTATTGGAGTAGATGAAGACAATGTTATGCATGGAATTCTAAAATCCATGCATAACATTTGACGCAAGGGGAAGCACACCTTATCCTATACGCAAAATTAGTTTCAAGCAAATTTGGTGGTCATTTTGATAGAACTCACAGACAATATAACATTCCTAACCAAGAGGGTGACGGAACAGTACCGATGTCAATTAGATAATTTCAATGATCAAAAGCATTCACTCATATTTAGAGGATTAGTTCCTGCAATTTCTTTTGAAGTAGTTCAAAAATGGTTTTCGCTTGATTGGTGAGTTTTATTTATTATATCATATATATTTAAAGTGAAAAATGATGAATTTAACGAACAAAGTTGATGAAACGTTGGCTGTCCCGAAACAACATTATTTTAAACCGCTAGCTAATGCAATAATTAAACTAATAGACATTCATGTTAGAAAATGTGTTTTGACAGTTTGGTTCCGAGGACGAGTTGTGACCAAAAAGAGTTATAGGGACGATATTGTTAGGCGAAATATGATCGAACCTTATCGGAGATTTGTGCATGCTTGTGAGACGAGAGCTAAGCTATTACAACATTCAGGTAAGATTAATCCATCCGTATACCTAGAACTTATTGGAGTAGATGAAGACAATGTTATGCACGGAATTATAAAATCCAGAGCTCAAAATGAAACTTGTACTTATGGTACGATGCCACTTTATCATTGATTCTGCTTTTTCCGTACGTTATGTGGTAACGCATCGATTGAGTTGAGGTGTATTGCTGCGTTATGCCAGAATACTGGATGGGCTCCATTCGTGTTTAGAAGACGTGACTATCCGCCATTCCAAAACAATAATATATTTTATAATAATTCTCTGTCATTGATTACAGCAAAGAAGAAGCCTGTCATCAAACTTCAACATTTGACGCTAGGGGAAGCACACCTTATCCTAAACGCAAAATTAGTTTCAAGCAAATTTGGTGGTCATTTTGATAGAACTCACAAACAATATAACATTCCTAACCAAGAGGGTGACGGATCAGTACCGATGTCAATTAGATAATTTCAATGATCAAAAGCATTCACTCATATTTAGAGAATTAGTTCCTGCAATTTCTTTTGAAGTAGTTCAAAAATGGTTTTCGCTTGATTGGTGAGTTTTATTTATTATATCATATATATTTAAAGTGAAAAATGATGAATTTAACGAACAAAGTTGATGAAACGTTGGCTGTCCCGAAACAACATTATTTTAAACCGCTAGCTAATGCAATAATTAAACTAATAGACATTCATGTTAGAAAATGTGTTTTGACAGTTTGGTTCCGAGGACGAGTTGTGACCAAATCGAGTTATAGGGAGGATATTGTTAGGCGAAATATGATCGAACCTTATCGGAGATTTGTGCATGCTTGTGAGACGAGAGCTAAGCTATTACAACATTCAGGTAAGATTAATCCATCCGTATACCTAGAACTTATTGAAGTAGATGAAGACAATGTTATGCACGGAATTATAAAATCCAGAGCTCAAAATGAAACTTGTACTTATGGTACGATGCCACTTTATCATTGATTCAGCTTTTTCTGTACGTTATGTGGTAACGCATCGATTGAGTTGAGGTGTATTGCTGCGTTATGCCAGAATACTGGATGGGCTCCATTCGTGTTGAGAAGACGTGACTATCCGCCATTCCAAAACAATAATATATTTTATAATAATTCTCTGTCATTGATTACAGCAAAGAAGAAGCCTGTCATCAAACTTCAACATTTGACGCTAGGGGAAGCACACCTTATCCTAAACGCAAAATTAGTTTCAAGCAAATTTGGTGGTCATTTTGATAGAACTCACAGACAATATAACATTCCTAACCAAGAGGGTGACGGATCAGTACCGATGTCAATTAGATAATTTCAATGATCAAAAGCATTCACTCATATTTAGAGAATTAGTTCCTGCAATTTCTTTTGAAGTAGTTCAAAAATGGTTTTCGCTTGATTGGTGAGTTTTATTTATTATATTATATATATTTAAAGTGAAAAATGATGAATTTAACGAACAAAGTTGATGAAACGTTGGCTGTCCCGGAACAACATTATTTTAAACCGCTAGCTAATGCAATAATTAAACTAATAGACATTCATGTTAGAAAATGTGTTTTGACAGTTTGGTTCCGAGGACGAGTTGTGACCAAAAAGAGTTATAGGGAGGATATTGTTAGGCGAAATATGATCGAACCTTATCGGAGATTTGTGCATGCTTGTGAGACGAGAGCTAAGCTATTACAACATTCAGGTAAGATTAATCCATCCGTATACCTAGAACTTATTGAAGTAGATGAAGACAATGTTATGAACGGAATTATAAAATCCAGAGCTCAAAATGAAACTTGTACTTATGGTACGATGCCACTTTATCATTGATTCAGCTTTTTCTGTACGTTATGTGGTAACGCATCGATTGAGTTGAGGTGTATTGCTGCGTTATGCCAGAATACTGGATGGGCTCCATTCGTGTTTAGAAGACGTGACTATCCGCCATTCCAAAACAATAATATATTTTATAATAATTCTCTGTCATTGATTACAGCAAAGAAGAAGCCTGTCATCAAACTTCAACATTTGACGCTAGGGGAAAGCACACCTTATCCCAAACGCAAAATTAGTTTCAAGCAAATTTGGTGGTCATTTTGATAGAACTCACAGACAATATAACATTCCTAACCAAGAGGGTGACGGAACAGTACCGATGTCAATTAGATAATTTCAATGATCAAAAGCATTCACTCATATTTAGAGGATTAGTTCCTGCAATTTCTTTTGAAGTAGTTCAAAATTGGTTTTCGCTTGTTTGGTGAGTTTTATTCATTATATCATATATATTTAAAGTGAAAAATGGTGAATCTAATGAACAAAGTTGATGAAACTTTGGCTGTCCCGAAACAACATTATTTTAAACCGCTAGCTAATGCAATAATTAAACTAATAGACATTCATGTTAGAAAATGTGTTTTGACAGTTTGGTTCCGAGGACGAGTTGTGACCAAAAAGAGTTATAGGGAAGATATTGTTAGGCGAAATATGATCGAACCTTATCGGAGATTTGTGCATGCTTGTGAGACGAGAGCTAAGCTATTGCAACATTCAGGTAAGATTAATCCATCCGTATACCTAGAACTTATTGGAGTAGATGAAGACAATGTTATGCATGGAATTCTAAAATCCATGCATAACATTTGACGCTAGGGGAAGCACACCTTATCCTATACGCAAAATTAGTTTCAAGCAAATTTGGTGGTCATTTTGATAGAACTCACAGACAATATAACATTCCTAACCAAGAGGGTGACGGAACAGTACCGATGTCAATTAGATAATTTCAATGATCAAAAGCATTCACTCATATTTAGAGGATTAGTTCCTGCAATTTCTTTTGAAGTAGTTCAAAAATGGTTTTCGCTTGATTGGTGAGTTTTATTTATTATATCATATATATTTAAAGTGAAAAATGATGAATTTAACGAACAAAGTTGATGAAACGTTGGCTGTCCCGAAACAATATTATTTTAAACCGCTAGCTAATGCAATAATTAAACTAATAGACATTCATGTTAGAAAATGTGTTTTGACAGTTTGGTTCCGAGGACGAGTTGTGACCAAAAAGAGTTATAGGGACGATATTGTTAGGCGAAATATGATCGAACCTTATCGGAGATTTGTGCATGCTTGTGAGACGAGAGCTAAGCTATTACAACATTCAGGTAAGATTAATCCATCCGTATACCTAGAACTTATTGGAGTAGATGAAGACAATGTTATGCACGGAATTATAAAATCCAGAGCTCAAAATGAAACTTGTACTTATGGTACGATGCCACTTTATCATTGATTCAGCTTTTTCTGTACGTTATGTGGTAACGCATCGATTGAGTTGAGGTGTATTGCTGCGTTATGCCAGAATACTGGATGGGCTCCATTCGTGTTTAGAAGACGTGACTATCCGCCATTCCAAAACAATAATATATTTTATAATAATTCTCTGTCATTGATTACAGCAAAGAAGAAGCCTGTCATCAAACTTCAACATTTGACGCTAGGGGAAGCACACCTTATCCTAAACGCAAAATTAGTTTCAAGCAAATTTGGTGGTCATTTTGATAGAACTCACAAACAATATAACATTCCTAACCAAGAGGGTGACGGATCAGTACCGATGTCAATTAGATAATTTCAATGATCAAAAGCATTCACTCATATTTAGAGAATTAGTTCCTGCAATTTCTTTTGAAGTAGTTCAAAAATGGTTTTCGCTTGATTGGTGAGTTTTATTTATTATATCATATATATTTAAAGTGAAAAATGATGAATTTAACGAACAAAGTTGATGAAACGTTGGCTGTCCCGAAACAACATTATTTTAAACCGCTAGCTAATGCAATAATTAAACTAATAGACATTCATGTTAGAAAATGTGTTTTGACAGTTTGGTTCCGAGGACGAGTTGTGACCAAAACGAGTTATAGGGCGGATATTGTTAGGCGAAATATGATCGAACCTTATCGGAGATTTGTGCATGCTTGTGAGACGAGAGCTAAGCTATTACAACATTCAGGTAAGATTAATCCATCCGTATACCTAGAACTTATTGAAGTAGATGAAGACAATGTTATGCACGGAATTATAAAATCCAGAGCTCAAAATGAAACTTGTACTTATGGTACGATGCCACTTTATCATTGATTCAGCTTTTTCTGTACGTTATGTGGTAACGCATCGATTGAGTTGAGGTGTATTGCTGCGTTATGCCAGAATACTGGATGGGCTCCATTCGTGTTGAGAAGACGTGACTATCCGCCATTCCAAAACAATAATATATTTTATAATAATTCTCTGTCATTGATTACAGCAAAGAAGAAGCCTGTCATCAAACTTCAACATTTGACGCTAGGGGAAGCACACCTTATCCTAAACGCAAAATTAGTTTCAAGCAAATTTGGTGGTCATTTTGATAGAACTCACAGACAATATAACATTCCTAACCAAGAGGGTGACGGATCAGTACCGATGTCAATTAGATAATTTCAATGATCAAAAGCATTCACTCATATTTAGAGAATTAGTTCCTGCAATTTCTTTTGAAGTAGTTCAAAAATGGTTTTCGCTTGATTGGTGAGTTTTATTTATTATATTATATATATTTAAAGTGAAAAATGATGAATTTAACGAACAAAGTTGATGAAACGTTGGCTGTCCCGAAACAACATTATTTTAAACCGCTAGCTAATGCAATAATTAAACTAATAGACATTCATGTTAGAAAATGTGTTTTGACAGTTTGGTTCCGAGGACGAGTTGTGACCAAAAAGAGTTATAGGGAGGATATTGTTAGGCGAAATATGATCGAACCTTATCGGAGATTTGTGCATGCTTGTGAGACGAGAGCTAAGCTATTACAACATTCAGGTAAGATTAATCCATCCGTATACCTAGAACTTATTGAAGTAGATGAAGACAATGTTATGCACGGAATTATAAAATCCAGAGCTCAAAATGAAACTTGTACTTATGGTACGATGCCACTTTATCATTGATTCAGCTTTTTCTGTACGTTATGTGGTAACGCATCGATTGAGTTGAGGTGTATTGCTGCGTTATGCCAGAATACTGGATGGGCTCCATTCGTGTTTAGAAGACGTGACTATCCGCCATTCCAAAACAATAATATATTTTATAATAATTCTCTGTCATTGATTACAGCAAAGAAGAAGCCTGTCATCAAACTTCAAAATTTGACGCTAGGGGAAGCACACCTTATCCTAAACGCAAAATTAGTTTCAAGCAAATTTGGTGGTCATTTCGATAGAACTCACAGACAATATAACATTCCTAACCAAGAGGGTGACGGAACAGTACCGATGTCAATTAGATAATTTCAATGATCAAAAGCATTCACTCATATTTAGAGAATTAGTTCCTGCAATTTCTTTTGAAGTAGTTCAAAAATGGTTTTCGCTTGATTGGTGAGTTTTATTTATTATATCATATATATTTAAAGTGAAAAATGATGAATTTAACGAACAAAGTTGATGAAACGTTGGCTGTCCCGAAACAACATTATTTTAAACCGCTAGCTAATGCAATAATTAAACTAATAGACATTCATGTTAGAAAATGTGTTTTGACAGTTTGCATCCGAGGAGGAGTTGTGACCAAAAAGAGTTATTGAGAAGATATCGTTAGGCGAAATATGATCAAACCTTATCGGAGATTTGTGCTTGCTTGTGAGACGAGAGCTAAGCTATTACAACATTCAGGTAAGATTAATCCATCCGTATACCTAGAACTTATTGAAGTAGATGAAGACAATGTTATGCACGGAATTATAAAATCCAGAGCTCAAAATGAAACTTGTACTTATGGTACGATGCCACTTTATCATTGATTCAGCTTTTTCTGTACGTTATGTGGTAACGCATCGATTGAGTTGAGGTGTATTGCTGCGTTATGCCAGAATACTGGATGGGCTCCATTCGTTTTTAGAAGACGTGACTATCCGCCATTCCAAAACAATAATATATTTTATAATAATTCTCTGTCATTGATTACAGCAAAGAAGAAGCCTGTCATCAAACTTCAACATTTGACGCTAGGGGAAAGCACACCTTATCCCAAACGCAAAATTAGTTTCAAGCAAATTTGGTGGTCATTTTGATAGAACTCACAGACAATATAACATTCCTAACCAAGAGGGTGACGGAACAGTACCGATGTCAATTAGATAATTTCAATGATCAAAAGCATTCACTCATATTTAGAGGATTCGTTCCTGCAATTTCTTTTGAAGTAGTTCAAAATTGGTTTTCGCTTGTTTGGTGAGTTTTATTCATTATATCATATATATTTAAAGTGAAAAATGGTGAATCTAATGAACAAAGTTGATGAAACTTTGGCTGTCCCGGAACAACATTATTTTAAACAGCTAGCTAATGCAATAATTAAACTAATAGACATTCATGTTAGAAAATGTGTTTTGACAGTTTGGTTCCGAGGACGAGTTGTGACCAAAAAGAGTTATAGGGAAGATATTGTTAGGCGAAATATGATCGAACCTTATCGGAGATTTGTGCATGCTTGTGAGACGAGAGCTAAGCTATTACAACATTCAGGTAAGATTAATCCATCCGTATACCTAGAACTTATTGGAGTAGATGAAGACAATGTTATGCATGGAATTCTAAAATCCATGCATAACATTTGACGCTAGGGGAAGCACACCTTATCCTATACGCAAAATTAGTTTCAAGCAAATTTGGTGGTCATTTTGATAGAACTCACAGACAATATAACATTCCTAACCAAGAGGGTGACGGAACAGTACCGATGTCAATTAGATAATTTCAATGATCAAAAGCATTCACTCATATTTAGAGGATTAGTTCCTGCAATTTCTTTTGAAGTAGTTCAAAAATGGTTTTCGCTTGATTGGTGAGTTTTATTTATTATATCATATATATTTAAAGTGAAAAATGATGAATTTAACGAACAAAGTTGATGAAACGTTGGCTGTCCCGAAACAACATTATTTTAAACCGCTAGCTAATGCAATAATTAAACTAATAGACATTCATGTTAGAAAATGTGTTTTGACAGTTTGGTTCCGAGGACGAGTTGTGACCAAAAAGAGTTATAGGGACGATATTGTTAGGCGAAATATGATCGAACCTTATCGGAGATTTGTGCATGCTTGTGAGACGAGAGCTAAGCTATTACAACATTCAGGTAAGATTAATCCATCCGTATACCTAGAACTTATTGGAGTAGATGAAGACAATGTTATGCACGGAATTATAAAATCCAGAGCTCAAAATGAAACTTGTACTTATGGTACGATGCCACTTTATCATTGATTCAGCTTTTTCCGTACGTTATGTGGTAACGCATCGATTGAGTTGAGGTGTATTGCTGCGTTATGCCAGAATACTGGATGGGCTCCATTCGTTTTTAGAAGACGTGACTATCCGCCATTCCAAAACAATAATATATTTTATAATAATTCTCTGTCATTGATTACAGCAAAGAAGAAGCCTGTCATCAAACTTCAACATTTGACGCTAGGGGAAAGCACACCTTATCCCAAACGCAAAATTAGTTTCAAGCAAATTTGGTGGTCATTTTGATAGAACTCACAGACAATATAACATTCCTAACCAAGAGGGTGACGGAACAGTACCGATGTCAATTAGATAATTTCAATGATCAAAAGCATTCACTCATATTTAGAGGATTCGTTCCTGCAATTTCTTTTGAAGTAGTTCAAAATTGGTTTTCGCTTGTTTGGTGAGTTTTATTCATTATATCATATATATTTAAAGTGAAAAATGGTGAATCTAATGAACAAAGTTGATGAAACTTTGGCTGTCCCGGAACAACATTATTTTAAACAGCTAGCTAATGCAATAATTAAACTAATAGACATTCATGTTAGAAAATGTGTTTTGACAGTTTGGTTCCGAGGACGAGTTGTGACCAAAAAGAGTTATAGGGAAGATATTGTTAGGCGAAATATGATCGAACCTTATCGGAGATTTGTGCATGCTTGTGAGACGAGAGCTAAGCTATTACAACATTCAGGTAAGATTAATCCATCCGTATACCTAGAACTTATTGGAGTAGATGAAGACAATGTTATGCATGGAATTCTAAAATCCATGCATAACATTTGACGCTAGGGGAAGCACACCTTATCCTAAACGCAAAATTAGTTTCAAGCAAATTTGGTGGTCATTTTGATAGAACTCACAGACAATATAACATTCCTAACCAAGAGGGTGACGGATCAGTACCGATGTCAATTAGATAATTTCAATGATCAAAAGCATTCACTCATATTTAGAGAATTAGTTCCTGCAATTTCTTTTGAAGTAGTTCAAAAATGGTTTTCGCTTGATTGGTGAGTTTTATTTATTATATTATATATATTTAAAGTGAAAAATGATGAATTTAACGAACAAAGTTGATGAAACGTTGGCTGTCCCGAAACAACATTATTTTAAACCGCTAGCTAATGCAATAATTAAACTAATAGACATTCATGTTAGAAAATGTGTTTTGACAGTTTGGTTCCGAGGACGAGTTGTGACCAAAAAGAGTTATAGGGAGGATATTGTTAGGCGAAATATGATCGAACCTTATCGGAGATTTGTGCATGCTTGTGAGACGAGAGCTAAGCTATTACAACATTCAGGTAAGATTAATCCATCCGTATACCTAGAACTTATTGAAGTAGATGAAGACAATGTTATGCACGGAATTATAAAATCCAGAGCTCAAAATGAAACTTGTACTTATGGTACGATGCCACTTTATCATTGATTCAGCTTTTTCTGTACGTTATGTGGTAACGCATCGATTGAGTTGAGGTGTATTGCTGCGTTATGCCAGAATACTGGATGGGCTCCATTCGTGTTTAGAAGACGTGACTATCCGCCATTCCAAAACAATAATATATTTTATAATAATTCTCTGTCATTGATTACAGCAAAGAAGAAGCCTGTCATCAAACTTCAAAATTTGACGCTAGGGGAAGCACACCTTATCCTAAACGCAAAATTAGTTTCAAGCAAATTTGGTGGTCATTTCGATAGAACTCACAGACAATATAACATTCCTAACCAAGAGGGTGACGGAACAGTACCGATGTCAATTAGATAATTTCAATGATCAAAAGCATTCACTCATATTTAGAGAATTAGTTCCTGCAATTTCTTTTGAAGTAGTTCAAAAATGGTTTTCGCTTGATTGGTGAGTTTTATTTATTATATCATATATATTTAAAGTGAAAAATGATGAATTTAACGAACAAAGTTGATGAAACGTTGGCTGTCCCGAAACAACATTATTTTAAACCGCTAGCTAATGCAATAATTAAACTAATAGACATTCATGTTAGAAAATGTGTTTTGACAGTTTGCATCCGAGGAGGAGTTGTGACCAAAAAGAGTTATTGAGAAGATATCGTTAGGCGAAATATGATCAAACCTTATCGGAGATTTGTGCTTGCTTGTGAGACGAGAGCTAAGCTATTACAACATTCAGGTAAGATTAATCCATCCGTATACCTAGAACTTATTGAAGTAGATGAAGACAATGTTATGCACGGAATTATAAAATCCAGAGCTCAAAATGAAACTTGTACTTATGGTACGATGCCACTTTATCATTGATTCAGCTTTTTCTGTACGTTATGTGGTAACGCATCGATTGAGTTGAGGTGTATTGCTGCGTTATGCCAGAATACTGGATGGGCTCCATTCGTTTTTAGAAGACGTGACTATCCGCCATTCCAAAACAATAATATATTTTATAATAATTCTCTGTCATTGATTACAGCAAAGAAGAAGCCTGTCATCAAACTTCAACATTTGACGCTAGGGGAAAGCACACCTTATCCCAAACGCAAAATTAGTTTCAAGCAAATTTGGTGGTCATTTTGATAGAACTCACAGACAATATAACATTCCTAACCAAGAGGGTGACGGAACAGTACCGATGTCAATTAGATAATTTCAATGATCAAAAGCATTCACTCATATTTAGAGGATTCGTTCCTGCAATTTCTTTTGAAGTAGTTCAAAATTGGTTTTCGCTTGTTTGGTGAGTTTTATTCATTATATCATATATATTTAAAGTGAAAAATGGTGAATCTAATGAACAAAGTTGATGAAACTTTGGCTGTCCCGGAACAACATTATTTTAAACAGCTAGCTAATGCAATAATTAAACTAATAGACATTCATGTTAGAAAATGTGTTTTGACAGTTTGGTTCCGAGGACGAGTTGTGACCAAAAAGAGTTATAGGGAAGATATTGTTAGGCGAAATATGATCGAACCTTATCGGAGATTTGTGCATGCTTGTGAGACGAGAGCTAAGCTATTACAACATTCAGGTAAGATTAATCCATCCGTATACCTAGAACTTATTGGAGTAGATGAAGACAATGTTATGCATGGAATTCTAAAATCCATGCATAACATTTGACGCTAGGGGAAGCACACCTTATCCTATACGCAAAATTAGTTTCAAGCAAATTTGGTGGTCATTTTGATAGAACTCACAGACAATATAACATTCCTAACCAAGAGGGTGACGGAACAGTACCGATGTCAATTAGATAATTTCAATGATCAAAAGCATTCACTCATATTTAGAGGATTAGTTCCTGCAATTTCTTTTGAAGTAGTTCAAAAATGGTTTTCGCTTGATTGGTGAGTTTTATTTATTATATCATATATATTTAAAGTGAAAAATGATGAATTTAACGAACAAAGTTGATGAAACGTTGGCTGTCCCGAAACAACATTATTTTAAACCGCTAGCTAATGCAATAATTAAACTAATAGACATTCATGTTAGAAAATGTGTTTTGACAGTTTGGTTCCGAGGACGAGTTGTGACCAAAAAGAGTTATAGGGACGATATTGTTAGGCGAAATATGATCGAACCTTATCGGAGATTTGTGCATGCTTGTGAGACGAGAGCTAAGCTATTACAACATTCAGGTAAGATTAATCCATCCGTATACCTAGAACTTATTGGAGTAGATGAAGACAATGTTATGCACGGAATTATAAAATCCAGAGCTCAAAATGAAACTTGTACTTATGGTACGATGCCACTTTATCATTGATTCAGCTTTTTCCGTACGTTATGTGGTAACGCATCGATTGAGTTGAGGTGTATTGCTGCGTTATGCCAGAATACTGGATGGGCTCCATTCGTTTTTAGAAGACGTGACTATCCGCCATTCCAAAACAATAATATATTTTATAATAATTCTCTGTCATTGATTACAGCAAAGAAGAAGCCTGTCATCAAACTTCAACATTTGACGCTAGGGGAAAGCACACCTTATCCCAAACGCAAAATTAGTTTCAAGCAAATTTGGTGGTCATTTTGATAGAACTCACAGACAATATAACATTCCTAACCAAGAGGGTGACGGAACAGTACCGATGTCAATTAGATAATTTCAATGATCAAAAGCATTCACTCATATTTAGAGGATTCGTTCCTGCAATTTCTTTTGAAGTAGTTCAAAATTGGTTTTCGCTTGTTTGGTGAGTTTTATTCATTATATCATATATATTTAAAGTGAAAAATGGTGAATCTAATGAACAAAGTTGATGAAACTTTGGCTGTCCCGGAACAACATTATTTTAAACAGCTAGCTAATGCAATAATTAAACTAATAGACATTCATGTTAGAAAATGTGTTTTGACAGTTTGGTTCCGAGGACGAGTTGTGACCAAAAAGAGTTATAGGGAAGATATTGTTAGGCGAAATATGATCGAACCTTATCGGAGATTTGTGCATGCTTGTGAGACGAGAGCTAAGCTATTACAACATTCAGGTAAGATTAATCCATCCGTATACCTAGAACTTATTGGAGTAGATGAAGACAATGTTATGCATGGAATTCTAAAATCCATGCATAACATTTGACGCTAGGGGAAGCACACCTTATCCTATACGCAAAATTAGTTTCAAGCAAATTTGGTGGTCATTTTGATAGAACTCACAGACAATATAACATTCCTAACCAAGAGGGTGACGGAACAGTACCGATGTCAATTAGATAATTTCAATGATCAAAAGCATTCACTCATATTTAGAGGATTAGTTCCTGCAATTTCTTTTGAAGTAGTTCAAAAATGGTTTTCGCTTGATTGGTGAGTTTTATTTATTATATCATATATATTTAAAGTGAAAAATGATGAATTTAACGAACAAAGTTGATGAAACGTTGGCTGTCCCGAAACAACATTATTTTAAACCGCTAGCTAATGCAATAATTAAACTAATAGACATTCATGTTAGAAAATGTGTTTTGACAGTTTGGTTCCGAGGACGAGTTGTGACCAAAAAGAGTTATAGGGACGATATTGTTAGGCGAAATATGATCGAACCTTATCGGAGATTTGTGCATGCTTGTGAGACGAGAGCTAAGCTATTACAACATTCAGGTAAGATTAATCCATCCGTATACCTAGAACTTATTGGAGTAGATGAAGACAATGTTATGCACGGAATTATAAAATCCAGAGCTCAAAATGAAACTTGTACTTATGGTACGATGCCACTTTATCATTGATTCAGCTTTTTCCGTACGTTATGTGGTAACGCATCGATTGAGTTGAGGTGTATTGCTGCGTTATGCCAGAATACTGGATGGGCTCCATTCGTGTTTAGAAGACGTGACTGTCCGCCATTCCAAAACAATAATATATTTTATAATAATTCTCTGTCATTGATTACAGCAAAGAAGAAGCCTGTCATCAAACTTCAAAATTTGACGCTAGGGGAAGCACACCTTATCCTAAACGCAAAATTAGTTTCAAGCAAATTTGGTGGTCATTTCGATAGAACTCACAGACAATATAACATTCCTAACCAAGAGGGTGACGGAACAGTACCGATGTCAATTAGATAATTTCAATGATCAAAAGCATTCACTCATATTTAGAGAATTAGTTCCTGCAATTTCTTTTGAAGTAGTTCAAAAATGGTTTTCGCTTGATTGGTGAGTTTTATTTATTATATCATATATATTTAAAGTGAAAAATGATGAATTTAACGAACAAAGTTGATGAAACGTTGGCTGTCCCGAAACAACATTATTTTAAACCGCTAGCTAATGCAATAATTAAACTAATAGACATTCATGTTAGAAAATGTGTTTTGACAGTTTGCATCCGAGGAGGAGTTGTGACCAAAAAGAGTTATTGAGAAGATATCGTTAGGCGAAATATGATCAAACCTTATCGGAGATTTGTGCTTGCTTGTGAGACGAGAGCTAAGCTATTACAACATTCAGGTAAGATTAATCCATCCGTATACCTAGAACTTATTGAAGTAGATGAAGACAATGTTATGCACGGAATTATAAAATCCAGAGCTCAAAATGAAACTTGTACTTATGGTACGATGCCACTTTATCATTGATTCAGCTTTTTCTGTACGTTATGTGGTAACGCATCGATTGAGTTGAGGTGTATTGCTGCGTTATGCCAGAATACTGGATGGGCTCCATTCGTGTTTAGAAGACGTGACTATCCGCCATTCCAAAACAATAATATATTTTATAATAATTCTCTGTCATTGATTACAGCAAAGAAGAAGCCTGTCATCAAACTTCAACATTTGACGCTAGGGGAAAGCACACCTTATCCCAAACGCAAAATTAGTTTCAAGCAAATTTGGTGGTCATTTTGATAGAACTCACAGACAATATAACATTCCTAACCAAGAGGGTGACGGAACAGTACCGATGTCAATTAGATAATTTCAATGATCAAAAGCATTCACTCATATTTAGAGGATTCGTTCCTGCAATTTCTTTTGAAGTAGTTCAAAAATGGTTTTCGCTTGATTGGTGAGTTTTATTCATTATATCATATATATTTAAAGTGAAAAATGGTGAATCTAATGAACAAAGTTGATGAAACTTTGGCTGTCCCGGAACAACATTATTTTAAACCGCTAGCTAATGCAATAATTAAACTAATAGACATTCATGTTAGAAAATGTGTTTTGACAGTTTGGTTCCGAGGACGAGTTGTGACCAAAAAGAGTTATAGGGAAGATATTGTTAGGCGAAATATGATCGAACCTTATCGGAGATTTGTGCATGCTTGTGAGACGAGAGCTAAGCTATTACAACATTCAGGTAAGATTAATCCATCCGTATACCTAGAACTTATTGGAGTAGATGAAGACAATGTTATGCATGGAATTCTAAAATCCATGCATAACATTTGACGCTAGGGGAAGCACACCTTATCCTATACGCAAAATTAGTTTCAAGCAAATTTGGTGGTCATTTTGATAGAACTCACAGACAATATAACATTCCTAACCAAGAGGGTGACGGAACAGTACCGATGTCAATTAGATAATTTCAATGATCAAAAGCATTCACTCATATTTAGAGGATTAGTTCCTGCAATTTCTTTTGAAGTAGTTCAAAAATGGTTTTCGCTTGATTGGTGAGTTTTATTTATTATATCATATATATTTAAAGTGAAAAATGATGAATTTAACGAACAAAGTTGATGAAACGTTGGCTGTCCCGAAACAACATTATTTTAAACCGCTAGCTAATGCAATAATTAAACTAATAGACATTCATGTTAGAAAATGTGTTTTGACAGTTTGGTTCCGAGGACGAGTTGTGACCAAAAAGAGTTATAGGGACGATATTGTTAGGCGAAATATGATCGAACCTTATCGGAGATTTGTGCATGCTTGTGAGACGAGAGCTAAGCTATTACAACATTCAGGTAAGATTAATCCATCCGTATACCTAGAACTTATTGGAGTAGATGAAGACAATGTTATGCACGGAATTATAAAATCCAGAGCTCAAAATGAAACTTGTACTTATGGTACGATGCCACTTTATCATTGATTCAGCTTTTTCCGTACGTTATGTGGTAACGCATCGATTGAGTTGAGGTGTATTGCTGCGTTATGCCAGAATACTGGATGGGCTCCATTCGTGTTTAGAAGACGTGACTATCCGCCATTCCAAAACAATAATATATTTTATAATAATTCTCTGTCATTGATTACAGCAAAGAAGAAGCCTGTCATCAAACTTCAACATTTGACGCTAGGGGAAGCACACCTTATCCTAAACGCAAAATTAGTTTCAAGCAAATTTGGTGGTCATTTTGATAGAACTCACAGACAATATAACATTCCTAACCAAGAGGGTGACGGATCAGTACCGATGTCAATTAGATAATTTCAATGATCAAAAGCATTCACTCATATTTAGAGAATTAGTTCCTGCAATTTCTTTTGAAGTAGTTCAAAAATGGTTTTCGCTTGATTGGTGAGTTTTATTTATTATATCATATATATTTAAAGTGGAAAATGAAGAATTTAACGAACAAAGTTGATGAAACGTTGGCTGTCCCGAAACAACATTATTTTAAACCGCTAGCTAATGCAATAATTAAACTAATAGACATTCATGTTAGAAAATGTGTTTTGACAGTTTGGTTCCGAGGACGAGTTGTGACCAAATCGAGTTATAGGGAGGATATTGTTAGGCGAAATATGATCGAACCTTATCGGAGATTTGTGCATGCTTGTGAGACGAGAGCTAAGCTATTACAACATTCAGGTAAGATTAATCCATCCGTATACCTAGAACTTATTGAAGTAGATGAAGACAATGTTATGCACGGAATTATAAAATCCAGAGCTCAAAATGAAACTTGTACTTATGGTACGATGCCACTTTATCATTGATTCAGCTTTTTCTGTACGTTATGTGGTAACGCATCGATTGAGTTGAGGTGTATTGCTGCGTTATGCCAGAATACTGGATGGGCTCCATTCGTGTTGAGAAGACGTGACTATCCGCCATTCCAAAACAATAATATATTTTATAATAATTCTCTGTCATTGATTACAGCAAAGAAGAAGCCTGTCATCAAACTTCAACATTTGACGCTAGGGGAAGCACACCTTATCCTAAACGCAAAATTAGTTTCAAGCAAATTTGGTGGTCATTTTGATAGAACTCACAGACAATATAACATTCCTAACCAAGAGGGTGACGGATCAGTACCGATGTCAATTAGATAATTTCAATGATCAAAAGCATTCACTCATATTTAGAGAATTAGTTCCTGCAATTTCTTTTGAAGTAGTTCAAAAATGGTTTTCGCTTGATTGGTGAGTTTTATTTATTATATCATATATATTTAAAGTGAAAAATGATGAATTTAACGAACAAAGTTGATGAAACGTTGGCTGTCCCGAAACAACATTATTTTAAACCGCTAGCTAATGCAATAATTAAACTAATAGACATTCATGTTAGAAAATGTGTTTTGACAGTTTGGTTCCGAGGACGAGTTGTGACCAAAACGAGTTATAGGGAGGATATTGTTAGGCGAAATATGATCGAACCTTATCGGAGATTTGTGCATGCTTGTGAGACGAGAGCTAAGCTATTACAACATTCAGGTAAGATTAATCCATCCGTATACCTAGAACTTATTGAAGTAGATGAAGACAATGTTATGCACGGAATTATAAAATCCAGAGCTCAAAATGAAACTTGTACTTATGGTACGATGCCACTTTATCATTGATTCAGCTTTTTCTGTACGTTATGTGGTAACGCATCGATTGAGTTGAGGTGTATTGCTGCGTTATGCCAGAATACTGGATGGGCTCCATTCGTGTTTAGAAGACGTGACTATCCGCCATTCCAAAACAATAATATATTTTATAATAATTCTCTGTCATTGATTACAGCAAAGAAGAAGCCTGTCATCAAACTTCAAAATTTGACGCTAGGGGAAGCACACCTTATCCTAAACGCAAAATTAGTTTCAAGCAAATTTGGTGGTCATTTCGATAGAACTCACAGACAATATAACATTCCTAACCAAGAGGGTGACGGAACAGTACCGATGTCAATTAGATAATTTCAATGATCAAAAGCATTCACTCATATTTAGAGAATTAGTTCCTGCAATTTCTTTTGAAGTAGTTCAAAAATGGTTTTCGCTTGATTGGTGAGTTTTATTTATTATATCATATATATTTAAAGTGAAAAATGATGAATTTAACGAACAAAGTTGATGAAACGTTGGCTGTCCCGAAACAACATTATTTTAAACCGCTAGCTAATGCAATAATTAAACTAATAGACATTCATGTTAGAAAATGTGTTTTGACAGTTTGCATCCGAGGAGGAGTTGTGACCAAAAAGAGTTATTGAGAAGATATCGTTAGGCGAAATATGATCAAACCTTATCGGAGATTTGTGCTTGCTTGTGAGACGAGAGCTAAGCTATTACAACATTCAGGTAAGATTAATCCATCCGTATACCTAGAACTTATTGAAGTAGATGAAGACAATGTTATGCACGGAATTATAAAATCCAGAGCTCAAAATGAAACTTGTACTTATGGTACGATGCCACTTTATCATTGATTCAGCTTTTTCTGTACGTTATGTGGTAACGCATCGATTGAGTTGAGGTGTATTGCTGCGTTATGCCAGAATACTGGATGGGCTCCATTCGTGTTTAGAAGACGTGACTATCCGCCATTCCAAAACAATAATATATTTTATAATAATTCTCTGTCATTGATTACAGCAAAGAAGAAGCCTGTCATCAAACTTCAACATTTGACGCTAGGGGAAAGCACACCTTATCCCAAACGCAAAATTAGTTTCAAGCAAATTTGGTGGTCATTTTGATAGAACTCACAGACAATATAACATTCCTAACCAAGAGGGTGACGGAACAGTACCGATGTCAATTAGATAATTTCAATGATCAAAAGCATTCACTCATATTTAGAGGATTCGTTCCTGCAATTTCTTTTGAAGTAGTTCAAAATTGGTTTTCGCTTGTTTGGTGAGTTTTATTCATTATATCATATATATTTAAAGTGAAAAATGGTGAATCTAATGAACAAAGTTGATGAAACTTTGGCTGTCCCGAAACAACATTATTTTAAACCGCTAGCTAATGCAATAATTAAACTAATAGACATTCATGTTAGAAAATGTGTTTTGACAGTTTGGTTCCGAGGACGAGTTGTGACCAAAAAGAGTTATAGGGAAGATATTGTTAGGCGAAATATGATCGAACCTTATCGGAGATTTGTGCATGCTTGTGAGACGAGAGCTAAGCTATTACAACATTCAGGTAAGATTAATCCATCCGTATACCTAGAACTTATTGGAGTAGATGAAGACAATGTTATGCATGGAATTCTAAAATCCATGCATAACATTTGACGCTAGGGGAAGCACACCTTATCCTATACGCAAAATTAGTTTCAAGCAAATTTGGTGGTCATTTTGATAGAACTCACAGACAATATAACATTCCTAACCAAGAGGGTGACGGAACAGTACCGATGTCAATTAGATAATTTCAATGATCAAAAGCATTCACTCATATTTAGAGGATTAGTTCCTGCAATTTCTTTTGAAGTAGTTCAAAAATGGTTTTCGCTTGATTGGCGAGTTTTATTTATTATATCATATATATTTAAAGTGAAAAATGATGAATTTAACGAACAAAGTTGATGAAACGTTGGCTGTCCCGAAACAACATTATTTTAAACCGCTAGCTAATGCAATAATTAAACTAATAGACATTCATGTTAGAAAATGTGTTTTGACAGTTTGGTTCCGAGGACGAGTTGTGACCAAAAAGAGTTATAGGGACGATATTGTTAGGCGAAATATGATCGAACCTTATCGGAGATTTGTGCATGCTTGTGAGACGAGAGCTAAGCTATTACAACATTCAGGTAAGATTAATCCATCCGTATACCTAGAACTTATTGGAGTAGATGAAGACAATGTTATGCACGGAATTATAAAATCCAGAGCTCAAAATGAAACTTGTACTTATGGTACGATGCCACTTTATCATTGATTCAGCTTTTTCCGTACGTTATGTGGTAACGCATCGATTGAGTTGAGGTGTATTGCTGCGTTATGCCAGAATACTGGATGGGCTCCATTCGTGTTTAGAAGACGTGACTATCCGCCATTCCAAAACAATAATATATTTTATAATAATTCTCTGTCATTGATTACAGCAAAGAAGAAGCCTGTCATCAAACTTCAACATTTGACGCTAGGGGAAGCACACCTTATCCTAAACGCAAAATTAGTTTCAAGCAAATTTGGTGGTCATTTTGATAGAACTCACAAACAATATAACATTCCTAACCAAGAGGGTGACGGATCAGTACCGATGTCAATTAGATAATTTCAATGATCAAAAGCATTCACTCATATTTAGAGAATTAGTTCCTGCAATTTCTTTTGAAGTAGTTCAAAAATGGTTTTCGCTTGATTGGTGAGTTTTATTTATTATATCATATATATTTAAAGTGGAAAATGAAGAATTTAACGAACAAAGTTGATGAAACGTTGGCTGTCCCGAAACAACATTATTTTAAACCGCTAGCTAATGCAATAATTGAACTAATAGACATTCATGTTAGAAAATGTGTTTTGACAGTTTGGTTCCGAGGACGAGTTGTGACCAAATCGAGTTATAGGGAGGATATTGTTAGGCGAAATATGATCGAACCTTATCCGAGATTTGTGCATGCTTGTGAGACGAGAGCTAAGCTATTACAACATTCAGGTAAGATTAATCCATCCGTATACCTAGAACTTATTGAAGTAGATGAAGACAATGTTATGCACGGAATTATAAAATCCAGAGCTCAAAATGAAACTTGTACTTATGGTACGATGCCACTTTATCATTGATTCAGCTTTTTCTGTACGTTATGTGGTAACGCATCGATTGAGTTGAGGTGTATTGCTGCGTTATGCCAGAATACTGGATGGGCTCCATTTGTGTTGAGAAGACGTGACTATCCGCCATTCCAAAACAATAATATATTTTATAATAATTCTCTGTCATTGATTACAGCAAAGAAGAAGCCTGTCATCAAACTTCAACATTTGACGCTAGGGGAAGCACACCTTATCCTAAACGCAAAATTAGTTTCAAGCAAATTTGGTGGTCATTTTGATAGAACTCACAGACAATATAACATTCCTAACCAAGAGGGTGACGGATCAGTACCGATGTCAATTAGATAATTTCAATGATCAAAAGCATTCACTCATATTTAGAGAATTAGTTCCTGCAATTTCTTTTGAAGTAGTTCAAAAATGGTTTTCGCTTGATTGGTGAGTTTTATTTATTATATTATATATATTTAAAGTGAAAAATGATGAATTTAACGAACAAAGTTGATGAAACGTTGGCTGTCCCGAAACAACATTATTTTAAACCGCTAGCTAATGCAATAATTAAACTAATAGACATTCATGTTAGAAAATGTGTTTTGACAGTTTGGTTCCGAGGACGAGTTGTGACCAAAAAGAGTTATAGGGAGGATATTGTTAGGCGAAATATGATCGAACCTTATCGGAGATTTGTGCATGCTTGTGAGACGAGAGCTAAGCTATTACAACATTCAGGTAAGATTAATCCATCCGTATACCTAGAACTTATTGAAGTAGATGAAGACAATGTTATGCACGGAATTATAAAATCCAGAGCTCAAAATGAAACTTGTACTTATGGTACGATGCCACTTTATCATTGATTCAGCTTTTTCTGTACGTTATGTGGTAACGCATCGATTGAGTTGAGGTGTATTGCTGCGTTATGCCAGAATACTGGATGGGCTCCATTCGTGTTTAGAAGACGTGACTATCCGCCATTCCAAAACAATAATATATTTTATAATAATTCTCTGTCATTGATTACAGCAAAGAAGAAGCCTGTCATCAAACTTCAACATTTGACGCTAGGGGAAAGCACACCTTATCCCAAACGCAAAATTAGTTTCAAGCAAATTTGGTGGTCATTTTGATAGAACTCACAGACAATATAACATTCCTAACCAAGAGGGTGACGGAACAGTACCGATGTCAATTAGATAATTTCAATGATCAAAAGCATTCACTCATATTTAGAGGATTCGTTCCTGCAATTTCTTTTGAAGTAGTTCAAAATTGGTTTTCGCTTGTTTGGCGAGTTTTATTCATTATATCATATATATTTAAAGTGAAAAATGGTGAATCTAATGAACAAAGTTGATGAAACTTTGGCTGTCCCGAAACAACATTATTTTAAACCGCTAGCTAATGCAATAATTAAACTAATAGACATTCATGTTAGAAAATGTGTTTTGACAGTTTGGTTCCGAGGACGAGTTGTGACCAAAAAGAGTTATAGGGAAGATATTGTTAGGCGAAATATGATCGAACCTTATCGGAGATTTGTGCATGTTTGTGAGACGAGAGCTAAGCTATTACAACATTCAGGTAAGATTAATCCATCCGTATACCTAGAACTTATTGGAGTAGATGAAGACAATGTTATGCATGGAATTCTAAAATCCATGCATAACATTTGACGCTAGGGGAAGCACACCTTATCCTATACGCAAAATTAGTTTCAAGCAAATTTGGTGGTCATTTTGATAGAACTCACAGACAATATAACATTCCTAACCAAGAGGGTGACGGAACAGTACCGATGTCAATTAGATAATTTCAATGATCAAAAGCATTCACTCATATTTAGAGGATTAGTTCCTGCAATTTCTTTTGAAGTAGTTCAAAAATGGTTTTCGCTTGATTGGTGAGTTTTATTTATTATATCATATATATTTAAAGTGAAAAATGATGAATTTAACGAACAAAGTTGATGAAACGTTGGCTGTCCCGAAACAACATTATTTTAAACCGCTAGCTAATGCAATAATTAAACTAATAGACATTCATGTTAGAAAATGTGTTTTGACAGTTTGGTTCCGAGGACGAGTTGTGACCAAAAAGAGTTATAGGGACGATATTGTTAGGCGAAATATGATCGAACCTTATCGGAGATTTGTGCATGCTTGTGAGACGAGAGCTAAGCTATTACAACATTCAGGTAAGATTAATCCATCCGTATACCTAGAACTTATTGGAGTAGATGAAGACAATGTTATGCACGGAATTATAAAATCCAGAGCTCAAAATGAAACTTGTACTTATGGTACGATGCCACTTTATCATTGATTCAGCTTTTTCCGTACGTTATGTGGTAACGCATCGATTGAGTTGAGGTGTATTGCTGCGTTATGCCAGAATACTGGATGGGCTCCATTCGTGTTTAGAAGACGTGACTATCCGCCATTCCAAAACAATAATATATTTTATAATAATTCTCTGTCATTGACTACAGCAAAGAAGAAGCCTGTCATCAAACTTCAACATTTGACTCTAGGCGAAGCACACCTTATCCTAAACGCAAAATTAGTTTCAAGCAAATTTGGTGGTCATTTTGATAGAACTCACAAACAATATAACATTCCTAACCAAGAGGGTGACGGATCAGTACCGATGTCAATTAGATAATTTCAATGATCAAAAGCATTCACTCATATTTAGAGAATTAGTTCCTGCAATTTCTTTTGAAGTAGTTCAAAAATGGTTTTCGCTTGATTGGTGAGTTTTATTTATTATATCATATATATTTAAAGTGAAAAATGATGAATTTAACGAACAAAGTTGATGAAACGTTGGCTGTCCCGAAACAACATTATTTTAAACCGCTAGCTAATGCAATAATTAAACTAATAGACATTCATGTTAGAAAATGTGTTTTGACAGTTTGGTCCCGAGGACGAGTTGTGACCAAATCGAGTTATAGGGAGGATATTGTTAGGCGAAATATGATCGAACCTTATCGGAGATTTGTGCATGCTTGTGAGACGAGAGCTAAGCTATTACAACATTCAGGTAAGATTAATCCATCCGTATACCTAGAACTTATTGAAGTAGATGAAGACAATGTTATGCACGGAATTATAAAATCCAGAGCTCAAAATGAAACTTGTACTTATGGTACGATGCCACTTTATCATTGATTCAGCTTTTTCTGTACGTTATGTGGTAACGCATCGATTGAGTTGAGGTGTATTGCTGCGTTATGCCAGAATACTGGATGGGCTCCATTCGTGTTGAGAAGACGTGACTATCCGCCATTCCAAAACAATAATATATTTTATAATAATTCTCTGTCATTGATTACAGCAAAGAAGAAGCCTGTCATCAAACTTCAACATTTGACGCTAGGGGAAGCACACCTTATCCTAAACGCAAAATTAGTTTCAAGCAAATTTGGTGGTCATTTTGATAGAACTCACAGACAATATAACATTCCTAACCAAGAGGGTGACGGATCAGTACCGATGTCAATTAGATAATTTCAATGATCAAAAGCATTCACTCATATTTAGAGAATTAGTTCCTGCAATTTCTTTTGAAGTAGTTCAAAAATGGTTTTCGCTTGATTGGTGAGTTTTATTTATTATATTATATATATTTAAAGTGAAAAATGATGAATTTAACGAACAAAGTTGATGAAACGTTGGCTGTCCCGAAACAACATTATTTTAAACCGCTAGCTAATGCAATAATTAAACTAATAGACATTCATGTTAGAAAATGTGTTTTGACAGTTTGGTTCCGAGGACGAGTTGTGACCAAAAAGAGTTATAGGGAGGATATTGTTAGGCGAAATATGATCGAACCTAATCGGAGATTTGTGCATGCTTGTGAGACGAGAGCTAAGCTATTACAACATTCAGGTAAGATTAATCCATCCGTATACCTAGAACTGATTGAAGTAGATGAAGACAATGTTATGCACGGAATTATAAAATCCAGAGCTCAAAATGAAACTTGTACTTATGGTACGATGCCACTTTATCATTGATTCAGCTTTTTCTGTACGTTATGTGGTAACGCATCGATTGAGTTGAGGTGTATTGCTGCGTTATGCCAGAATACTGGATGGGCTCCATTCGTGTTTAGAAGACGTGACTATCCGCCATTCCAAAACAATAATATATTTTATAATAATTCTCTGTCATTGATTACAGCAAAGAAGAAGCCTGTCATCAAACTTCAACATTTGACGCTAGGGGAAAGCACACCTTATCCCAAACGCAAAATTAGTTTCAAGCAAATTTGGTGGTCATTTTGATAGAACTCACAGACAATATAACATTCCTAACCAAGAGGGTGACGGAACAGTACCGATGTCAATTAGATAATTTCAATGATCAAAAGCATTCACTCATATTTAGAGGATTAGTTCCTGCAATTTCTTTTGAAGTAGTTCAAAATTGGTTTTCGCTTGTTTGGTGAGTTTTATTCATTATATCATATATATTTAAAGTGAAAAATGGTGAATCTAATGAACAAAGTTGATGAAACTTTGGCTGTCCCGAAACAACATTATTTTAAACCGCTAGCTAATGCAATAATTAAACTAATAGACATTCATGTTAGAAAATGTGTTTTGACAGTTTGGTTCCGAGGACGAGTTGTGACCAAAAAGAGTTATAGGGAAGATATTGTTAGGCGAAATATGATCGAACCTTATCGGAGATTTGTGCATGCTTGTGAGACGAGAGCTAAGCTATTACAACATTCAGGTAAGATTAATCCATCCGTATACCTAGAACTTATTGGAGTAGATGAAGACAATGTTATGCATGGAATTCTAAAATCCATGCATAACATTTGACGCTAGGGGAAGCACACCTTATCCTATACGCAAAATTAGTTTCAAGCAAATTTGGTGGTCATTTTGATAGAACTCACAGACAATATAACATTCCTAACCAAGAGGGTGACGGAACAGTACCGATGTCAATTAGATAATTTCAATGATCAAAAGCATTCACTCATATTTAGAGGATTAGTTCCTGCAATTTCTTTTGAAGTAGTTCAAAAATGGTTTTCGCTTGATTGGTGAGTTTTATTTATTATATCATATATATTTAAAGTGAAAAATGATGAATTTAACGAACAAAGTTGATGAAACGTTGGCTGTCCCGAAACAACATTATTTTAAACCGCTAGCTAATGCAATAATTAAACTAATAGACATTCATGTTAGAAAATGTGTTTTGACAGTTTGGTTCCGAGGACGAGTTGTGACCAAAAAGAGTTATAGGGACGATATTGTTAGGCGAAATATGATCGAACCTTATCGGAGATTTGTGCATGCTTGTGAGACGAGAGCTAAGCTATTACAACATTCAGGTAAGATTAATCCATCCGTATACCTAGAACTTATTGGAGTAGATGAAGACAATGTTATGCACGGAATTATAAAATCCAGAGCTCAAAATGAAACTTGTACTTATGGTACGATGCCACTTTATCATTGATTCAGCTTTTTCTGTACGTTATGTGGTAACGCATCGATTGAGTTGAGGTGTATTGCTGCGTTATGCCAGAATACTGGATGGGCTCCATTCGTGTTGAGAAGACGTGACTATCCGCCATTCCAAAACAATAATATATTTTATAATAATTCTCTGTCATTGATTACAGCAAAGAAGAAGCCTGTCATCAAACTTCAACATTTGACGCTAGGGGAAGCACACCTTATCCTAAACGCAAAATTAGTTTCAAGCAAATTTGGTGGTCATTTTGATAGAACTCACAGACAATATAACATTCCTAACCAAGAGGGTGACGGATCAGTACCGATGTCAATTAGATAATTTCAATGATCAAAAGCATTCACTCATATTTAGAGAATTAGTTCCTGCAATTTCTTTTGAAGTAGTTCAAAAATGGTTTTCGCTTGATTGGTGAGTTTTATTTATTATATTATATATATTTAAAGTGGAAAATGATGAATTTAACGAACAAAGTTGATGAAACGTTGGCTGTCCCGAAACAACATTATTTTAAACCGCTAGCTAATGCAATAATTAAACTAATAGACATTCATGTTAGAAAATGTGTTTTGACAGTTTGGTTCCGAGGACGAGTTGTGACCAAAAAGAGTTATAGGGAGGATATTGTTAGGCGAAATATGATCGAACCTTATCAGAGATTTGTGCATGCTTGTGAGACGAGAGCTAAGCTATTACAACATTCAGGTAAGATTAATCCATCCGTATACCTAGAACTTATTGAAGTAGATGAAGACAATGTTATGCACGGAATTATAAAATCCAGAGCTCAAAATGAAACTTGTACTTATGGTACGATGCCACTTTATCATTGATTCAGCTTTTTCTGTACGTTATGTGGTAACGCATCGATTGAGTTGAGGTGTATTGCTGCGTTATGCCAGAATACTGGATGGGCTCCATTCGTGTTTAGAAGACGTGACTATCCGCCATTCCAAAACAATAATATATTTTATAATAATTCTCTGTCATTGATTACAGCAAAGAAGAAGCCTGTCATCAAACTTCAAAATTTGACGCTAGGGGAAGCACACCTTATCCTAAACGCAAAATTAGTTTCAAGCAAATTTGGTGGTCATTTCGATAGAACTCACAGACAATATAACATTCCTAACCAAGAGGGTGACGGAACAGTACCGATGTCAATTAGATAATTTCAATGATCAAAAGCATTCACTCATATTTAGAGAATTAGTTCCTGCAATTTCTTTTGAAGTAGTTCAAAAATGGTTTTCGCTTGATTGGTGAGTTTTATTTATTATATCATATATATTTAAAGTGAAAAATGATGAATTTAACGAACAAAGTTGATGAAACGTTGGCTGTCCCGAAACAACATTATTTTAAACCGCTAGCTAATGCAATAATTAAACTAATAGACATTCATGTTAGAAAATGTGTTTTGACAGTTTGCATCCGAGGAGGAGTTGTGACCAAAAAGAGTTATTGAGAAGATATCGTTAGGCGAAATATGATCAAACCTTATCGGAGATTTGTGCTTGCTTGTGAGACGAGAGCTAAGCTATTACAACATTCAGGTAAGATTAATCCATCCGTATACCTAGAACTTATTGAAGTAGATGAAGACAATGTTATGCACGGAATTATAAAATCCAGAGCTCAAAATGAAACTTGTACTTATGGTACGATGCCACTTTATCATTGATTCAGCTTTTTCTGTACGTTATGTGGTAACGCATCGATTGAGTTGAGGTGTATTGCTGCGTTATGCCAGAATACTGGATGGGCTCCATTCGTGTTTAGAAGACGTGACTATCCGCCATTCCAAAACAATAATATATTTTATAATAATTCTCTGTCATTGATTACAGCAAAGAAGAAGCCTGTCATCAAACTTCAACATTTGACGCTAGGGGAAAGCACACCTTATCCCAAACGCAAAATTAGTTTCAAGCAAATTTGGTGGTCATTTTGATAGAACTCACAGACAATATAACATTCCTAACCAAGAGGGTGACGGAACAGTACCGATGTCAATTAGATAATTTCAATGATCAAAAGCATTCACTCATATTTAGAGGATTAGTTCCTGCAATTTCTTTTGAAGTAGTTCAAAATTGGTTTTCGCTTGTTTGGTGAGTTTTATTCATTATATCATATATATTTAAAGTGAAAAATGGTGAATCTAATGAACAAAGTTGATGAAACTTTGGCTGTCCCGAAACAACATTATTTTAAACCGCTAGCTAATGCAATAATTAAACTAATAGACATTCATGTTAGAAAATGTGTTTTGACAGTTTGGTTCCGAGGACGAGTTGTGACCAAAAAGAGTTATAGGGAAGATATTGTTAGGCGAAATATGATCGAACCTTATCGGAGATTTGTGCATGCTTGTGAGACGAGAGCTAAGCTATTACAACATTCAGGTAAGATTAATCCATCCGTATACCTAGAACTTATTGGAGTAGATGAAGACAATGTTATGCATGGAATTCTAAAATCCATGCATAACATTTGACGCTAGGGGAAGCACACCATATCCTAAACGCAAAATTAGTTTCAAGCAAATTTGGTGGTCATTTCGATAGAGCTCACAGACAATATAACATTCCTAACCAAGAGGGTGACGGAACAGTACCGATGTCAATTAGATAATTTCAATGATCAAAAGCATTCACTCATATTTAGAGAATTAGTTCCTGCAATTTCTTTTGAAGTAGTTCAAAAATGGTTTTCGCTTGATTGGTGAGTTTTATTTATTATATCATATATATTTAAAGTGAAAAATGATGAATTTAACGAACAAAGTTGATGAAACGTTGGCTGTCCCGAAACAACATTATTTTAAACCGCTAGCTAATGCAATAATTAAACTAATAGACATTCATGTTAGAAAATGTGTTTTGACAGTTTGCATCCGAGGAGGAGTTGTGACCAAAAAGAGTTATTGAGAAGATATCGTTAGGCGAAATATGATCAAACCTTATCGGAGATTTGTGCTTGCTTGTGAGACGAGAGCTAAGCTATTACAACATTCAGGTAAGATTAATCCATCCGTATACCTAGAACTTATTGGAGTAGATGAAGACAATGTTATGCATGGAATTCTAAAATCCATGCATAACATTTGACGCTAGGGGAAGCACACCTTATCCTATACGCAAAATTAGTTTCAAGCAAATTTGGTGGTCATTTTGATAGAACTCACAGACAATATAACATTCCTAACCAAGAGGGTGACGGAACAGTACCGATGTCAATTAGATAATTTCAATGATCAAAAGCATTCACTCATATTTAGAGGATTAGTTCCTGCAATTTCTTTTGAAGTAGTTCAAAAATGGTTTTCGCTTGATTGGTGAGTTTTATTTATTATATCATATATATTTAAAGTGAAAAATGATGAATTTAACGAACAAAGTTGATGAAACGTTGGCTGTCCCGAAACAACATTATTTTAAACCGCTAGCTAATGCAATAATTAAACTAATAGACATTCATGTTCGAAAATGTGTTTTGACAGTTTGGTTCCGAGGACGAGTTGTGACCAAAAAGAGTTATAGGGAGGATATTGTTAGGCGAAATATGATCGAACCTTATCGGAGATTTGTGCATGCTTGTGAGACGAGAGCTAAGCTATTACAACATTCAGGTAAGATTAATCCATCCGTATACCTAGAACTTATTGGAGTAGATGAAGACAATGTTATGCATGGAATTCTAAAATCCATGCATAACATTTGACGCTAGGGGAAGCACACCTTATCCTATACGCAAAATTAGTTTCAAGCAAATTTGGTGGTCATTTTGATAGAACTCACAGACAATATAACATTCCTAACCAAGAGGGTGACGGAACAGTACCGATGTCAATTAGATAATTTCAATGATCAAAAGCATTCACTCATATTTAGAGGATTAGTTCCTGCAATTTCTTTTGAAGTAGTTCAAAAATGGTTTTCGCTTGATTGGTGAGTTTTATTTATTATATCATATATATTTAAAGTGAAAAATGATGAATTTAACGAACAAAGTTGATGAAACGTTGGCTGTCCCGAAACAACATTATTTTAAACCGCTAGCTAATGCAATAATTAAACTAATAGACATTCATGTTAGAAAATGTGTTTTGACAGTTTGGTTCCGAGGACGAGTTGTGACCAAAAAGAGTTATAGGGACGATATTGTTAGGCGAAATATGATCGAACCTTATCGGAGATTTGTGCATGCTTGTGAGACGAGAGCTAAGCTATTACAACATTCAGGTAAGATTAATCCATCCGTATACCTAGAACTTATTGGAGTAGATGAAGACAATGTTATGCACGGAATTATAAAATCCAGAGCTCAAAATGAAACTTGTACTTATGGTACGATGCCACTTTATCATTGATTCAGCTTTTTCTGTACGTTATGTGGTAACGCATCGATTGAGTTGAGGTGTATTGCTGCGTTATGCCAGAATACTGGATGGGCTCCATTCGTGTTTAGAAGACGTGACTATCCGCCATTCCAAAACAATAATATATTTTATAATAATTCTCTGTCATTGATTACAGCAAAGAAGAAGCCTGTCATCAAACTTCAACATTTGACGCTAGGGGAAGCACACCTTATCCTAAACGCAAAATTAGTTTCAAGCAAATTTGGTGGTCATTTTGATAGAACTCACAAACAATATAACATTCCTAACCAAGAGGGTGACGGATCAGTACCGATGTCAATTAGATAATTTCAATGATCAAAAGCATTCACTCATATTTAGAGAATTAGTTCCTGCAATTTCTTTTGAAGTAGTTCAAAAATGGTTTTCGCTTGATTGGTGAGTTTTATTTATTATATCATATATATTTAAAGTGAAAAATGATGAATTTAACGAACAAAGTTGATGAAACGTTGGCTGTCCCGAAACAACATTATTTTAAACCGCTAGCTAATGCAATAATTAAACTAATAGACATTCATGTTAGAAAATGTGTTTTGACAGTTTGGTTCCGAGGACGAGTTGTGACCAAAACGAGTTATAGGGAGGATATTGTTAGGCGAAATATGATCGAACCTTATCGGAGATTTGTGCATGCTTGTGAGACGAGAGCTAAGCTATTACAACATTCAGGTAAGATTATTCCATCCGTATACCTAGAACTTATTGAAGTAGATGAAGACAATGTTATGCACGGAATTATAAAATCCAGAGCTCAAAATGAAACTTGTACTTATGGTACGATGCCACTTTATCATTGATTCAGCTTTTTCTGTACGTTATGTGGTAACGCATCGATTGAGTTGAGGTGTATTGCTGCGTTATGCCAGAATACTGGATGGGCTCCATTCGTGTTGAGAAGACGTGACTATCCGCCATTCCAAAACAATAATATATTTTATAATAATTCTCTGTCATTGATTACAGCAAAGAAGAAGCCTGTCATCAAACTTCAACATTTGACGCTAGGGGAAGCACACCTTATCCTAAACGCAAAATTAGTTTCAAGCAAATTTGGTGGTCATTTTGATAGAACTCACAGACAATATAACATTCCTAACCAAGAGGGTGACGGATCAGTACCGATGTCAATTAGATAATTTCAATGATCAAAAGCATTCACTCATATTTAGAGAATTAGTTCCTGCAATTTCTTTTGAAGTAGTTCAAAAATGGTTTTCGCTTGATTGGTGAGTTTTATTTATTATATCATATAAATTTAAAGTGTTATGCATGGAATTCTCAAATCCAGAGGTCAAAATGAGACTTGCACTTAGGGTACGATGGCACTTTACCATTGGTTCAGCTTATTCCGAACGTTATGTGGTAACGCATGGATTGAGTTGCGGTGTAATGCTGCGTTATGCCAGTATACTGGATGGGCTCCATTCGTGTTTAGAAGACGTGACTATCCGCCATTCCAAAACAATAATATATTCTATAATTTTGATAGAACTCACAGACAATATAACATTCCTACCCAAGAGAGTGATGGAACAGTACCGATGTCAATTAGATAATTTCAATGATCAAAAGCATTCACTCATATTTAGAGGATTAGTTCCTGCAATTTCTTTTGAAGTAGTTCAAAATTGGTTTTCGCTTGTTTGGTGAGTCTTATTTATTATATCATATAAATTTAAAGTGTTATGCATGGAATTCTCGAATCCAGAGGTCAAAATGAGACTTGCACTTAGGGTACGATGGCACTTTACCATTGGTTCAGCTTATTCCGAACGTTATGTGGTAACGCATGGATTGAGTTGCGGTGTAATGCTGCGTTATGCCAGTATACTGGATGGGCTCCATTCGTGTTTAGAAGACGTGACTATCCGCCATTCCAACACATTATTATATTTTATAATAATTCTCTGTCATTGATTACAGCAAAGAAGAAGCCTGTCATCAAACTTCAACATTTGGCGCTAGGGGAAGCACACCTTATCCTAAACGCAAAATTATTTTCAAGCAAATTTGGTGGTCATTTTGATACAACTCACAGACAATATAACATTCCTACCCAAGAGAGTGACGGAACAGTACCGATGTCAATTAGATAATTTCAATGATCAAAAGCATTCACTCATATTTAGAAACAACATAATTTTAAACCGCTAGCTAATTCAATAATTAAATAGACCGTCATGTTAGAAAATGTGTTTTGACAGTTTGTATCCGAGGACGAGTCGTGACCAAAAAGAGTCATAAGGAAGATATTGTTAGGCGAAATATGATCGAACCTTATCGGAGATTTGTGCATGCTTGTGAGACGAGAGCTAAGCTATTACGACATTCAGGTAAGATTTATCGATCCGTTTATCTAGAAACTATTAAAGTAGATGAAGACAATGTTATGCATGAAATTCTAAAATCCATGCATAACATTTGACGCTAGGGGAAGCACACCTTATCCTATACGCAAAATTAGTTTTAAGCAAATTTGGTGGTCATTTTGATAGAACTCACAGACAATATAACATTCCTAACCAAGAGGGTGACGGAACAGTACCGATGTCAATTAGATAATTTCAATGATCAAAAGCATTCACTCATATTTAGAGGATTAGTTCCTGCAATTTCTTTTGAAGTAGTTCAAAATTAGTTTTCGCTTGTTTGGCGAGTTTTACTCATTATATCATATATATTTAAAGTGAAAAATGGTGAATCTAATGAACAATGTTGATGAAACTTTGGCTGTCCTGAAACAACATTGTTTTAAACCGCTAGCTAATTCAATAATTAAACTAATAGACCGTCATGTTAGAAAATGTGTTTTGACAGTTTGCATCCGAGGAGGAGTTGTGACCAAAAAGAGTTATTGAGAAGATATCGTTAGGCGAAATATGGTCAAACCTTATCGGACATTTGTGCTTGCTTGTGAGACGAGAGCTAAGCTATTACAACATTCAGGTAAGATTAATCCATCCGTATACCTAGAACTTAATGAAGTAGATGAAGACAATGTTATGCACGGAATTATAAAATCCAGAGCTCAAAATGAAACTTGTACTTATGGTACGATGCCACTTTATCATTGATTCAGCTTTTTCTGTACGTTATGTGGTAACGCATCGATTGAGTTGAGGTGTATTGCTGCGTTATGCCAGAATACTGGATGGGCTCCATTCGTGTTTAGAAAACGTGACTATCCGCCATTCCAAAACAATAATATATTTTATAATAATTCTCTGTCATTGATTACAGCAAAGAAGAAGCCTGTCATCAAACTTCAACATTTGACGCTAGGGGAAGCACACCTTATCCTAAACGCAAAATTAGTTTCAAGCAAATTTGGTGGTCATTTTGATAGAACTCACAGACAATATAACATTCCTAACCAAGAGGGTGACGGAACAGTACCGATGTCAATTAGATAATTTCAATGATCAAAAGCATTCACTCATATTTAGAGGATTAGTACCTGCAATTTCTTTTGAAGTAGTTCAAAAATGGTTTTCGCTTGATTGGTGAGTTTTATGTATTAGATCATATATATTTAAAGTGAAAAATGATGAATTTGACGAACAAAGTTGATGAAACGTTAGCTGTCCCGAAACAACATTATTTTAAACCGCTAACTAATTCAATAAATAAACTAATAGACCGTCATGTTAGAAAATGTGTTTTGACAGTTTGCATCCGAGGAGGAGTTGTGACCAAAAAGAGTTATTGGGAAGATATCGTTAGACGAAATATGATCAAACCTTATCGGAGATTTGTGCATGCTTGTGAAATTAGAGCTAAGCTATTACAAACTTCAGGTAATATTTATCGATCCGTATATCTAGAAACTATTAGAGTAGATGAAGACAATGTTATGCATGGAATTCTAAAATCCAGAGCTCATAATGAGACTTGTACTTATGGTACGATGCCACTTTATCATTGATTCAGCTTTTTCTGTACGTTATGTGGTAACGCATCGATTGAGTTGAGGTGTATTGCTGCGTTATGCCAGTATACTGGATGGGCTCCATTCGTGTTTAGAAGACGTGACTATCCGCCATTCCAAAACATTTATATATTTTATAATAATGCTCTGTCATTGATTACAGCTAAGAAGAAGCCTAACATCAAACTTCAACATTTGACGCTAGGGGAAGCCACAACCCACTTTAGAGAACTAGCCGCGCTGAGCACAAAGTGGCAACAGCGCTTGGTAGTCCGATAGTCCTATCCCACTCCTATCCTTGTAGGTAGTCTTCGTCGTCGCCTTATTGATTTGTTATTGTTGTTTCTGACATCTCCGCATGGTTTTAGCAGTCAAAACATGTGACAAAGTTTTTCGATCTGTTATGTTATAATAATGAGAAAATTATAATAATTGTAGTGTAACCTTGCAGTCATATTTTAATAATCTGCAGAACAATTCATCCGAAGATACGGTAAGTGTTTATTATTTGATGTTAATAAAGAATTATTTGTAGGTTACATTATTCAATTGCAAAAAGTTCTAGCAAATAATTACTGAAAATTTATTTTAGATGCCTCGAAGGTGTTCAATTCCTGGATGCAATTCAAATTATGATTCCGTCTTGAAGGGGTCAAATAAATGTGAATCGACATTTGCTTTTCCTAAAGATAAAAACAAATGTGAAAAATGGTTGAAAGCTATTCCAAGGAAAGACTGGACTCCCACAAAGTGTAGTGTAGTATGTGCCAAACATTTTCATGACTCAGACATTATTAGGTATCATGAATTTACTTTGCCATCGGGTGAAAACAAAAAAATTCTATTAAAATACCCAAAGTTGAGTGAAAGTGCAATTCCAAGACAATTTGACAACTTACCTAAATATCTTTCATCTGCACCTGCAAAAAAAAGAACAAACCCAGAAGAACGACGGGAAACAATTTTACACAGGGAAGAACAAATAATAGAAGATTTTTTCCATAATGACATTATAACTGATTTTGATGATCTGGCAAACAATTTTAAAACGAAGTTGGAAATTCAATCCTGGGAAGCAAAAATTGTAACAAAAAATAATAGTCGTAAGTTATATTTTTACAATTTAGATATAGATCAATATGTGACAGTTATGGCGACAATTGCAATTGAAGATAATTTAATGGTTAAAGTTTACCTCAAAGACAATCATTTTGCATACAACGATCTTAAATGGATTTTACCATGGGATGTAAAGTTGCAAAGGTGGTCTCAACTTTCCAATCTATTATCTCGTTATAAAACAAATACTGTTAATAAAGAAGTAAATATAATAGAGATGCTTAAAGAAGGATTGAAAATTATGTCTGATGCATATCTAAAATGTGAAAACAATTATGATGAAAGTAATACATTTTTGTATAGTAAACATTTAGAGATAATAATAGATCAGTTGTATCAGATTGTGTCAAACAAAAATAAGTATCGACCATCAACAATTATAATGGCATTTATATTATATTCACAATCGCCCACCTGTTATAATGTTATTAGAGATTTCTTTGTCCTTCCTCATAAAAGGTATTTGCAGAGTATTTCTTCCTCTTTAGCAGTGTCGCCCAAAGAAGAGAATAACAATAAAAATTATTTATTGAATATTGTAAAGTCACTAACCGAGACTGAAAAGGTTGTTGCATTAATTATTGATGAAATATATATCACGTCTCGAATGGATTATAGATCTCAAAATATTTTGGGTTCTGCTGAAAATAATGTCCTAGGCAGTGATTGCGAGTTTGCAAGAACAATTGTTACTTTTATGATAAGCTCAACATTTGGTAATATGAATGAGGTTGTAAAGCTCTGGCCAGTTAATAATGTCAAAGGTAGCGAATTAACAAAAATGACTACAGAAGTAATTAATTTTGTTCAAGACTGTGGCTTTGAAATAATTTGTATTATAACTGACAATCACTCAATTAATAGAACAATGTTCAAAACTATATCCGATAATGGATTATGGTTTTCTAATCCAAAAAATCAAGAGAAATTAATTTTTCTTTTATTTGATTTTGTTCATATTTTCAAAAATATTTGGAAAAATTTGATGAATTTAAAAAATTTACATAATACTTTTGTTTTTTGTGATTTTGAACAAATTAATGAAAGAACTTTGAAATATGCGAAGTTTCAAGACTTACGAAATGTTTGTGAGTCTGAGAAAACTTCGCTTATAAAACAAGCCTTCAAATTGAATTATAAATCTCTGTACCCTTCCACTCTGGAGAGGCAAAAAGTCCAGTTGGCAGACAATGTATTTCATCAGTCCACAATATCATGCTTGATGAGTACTCCAGAGTGTAAGGATACAGGGGACTTCTTGCAAATTATTAGACGTTGGTGGGATTTGGTTAACAACCGAAGTACCCTTAAAGGTATTATGAAAAGAAATGAATGGTGCAAACCATTTGAAAATGTATCAGATCCAAGGATTAGCTTTTTAAAAAAGTTTGTAGATTGGTTAGATAGATGGAAAAATATAGAAAATAATAATGGACATTTATCTAATGAAACTTTTCAAGCCATTAGGCAGAGTACTTTTGTTATAAAAGAAATTATAGAATATTCATTCAAATATTATCCAATTAAATATCTATTACCTGGCAAGTTTACAAGTGAAAATTTGGAGAAGAGGTTTGGAAAGTATCGACTATTATCAGGCTGTAATTATAATGTATCATTAGATGATGTCATAAATGCGGAAAAAAAGATACGTGTAAAACATATTTTTAAAAATAATAATATAAATCAATACTTTACACTTTCTGATATAAAGTCACAGTTTTCATTAATATCTGAAAATGATATTAAGGAGTCCTTTCAGAGCATTGAGAGTAATAATACATCCAGTGATTCATTGTTAAAACAATTTATTCATATATTAAAAACCGACTATTTAACATCATCAGAAATTGACGAGTCGTCAACGATTTATGTTTGTGGGTATGCCAGTTACACGATTTCAAAAAAGTTAAATGGATGTAAATCTTGTATATCATTGATAACATCAAATAAAGGTGGTCAAACCTCAAATCAGTATTTTGATTATCTTCAGAGAAATGGGTTATCAGTAGCTTCTGATTTTGTCAACCATATTTTTTTTCACATATCCTCAATTCTTCAATATATCATTAGCAATAAAGAATGTGAATCATATTTTCTGAAATGTAATCAGCAAAAATATATTTTATCAAAATTAACTATTGAAAGTATAAAGTTTGATTACTATTATGGATATTTCCAAAATATTTGCTCAGAATGAAACAAAAATTGTTCTAGACTGCTTCATATGATTTGTTCTGTGTTTAGCAATGTATTTTTAAATAATTATGTTAAACTTAAAAATAACGAAAATATAGAAAAACAAGAAGAGAGAAGCTGAAAGCAGCCGAAACTCTCAAAAGAAAAGGAAATTAAACACTTTTAGCAGTTAGATTTATGAATATGTTTTGTTATTTTTTTACCTTAATTAAAATAATTGTCTTTTGATAGTAGCAAAACCTCTGCTAAATATGAATAAAAAATATTGAACCGTCTTAAAGTAATAAAGAAAAACGAGTTTTATTTTAATAACTTCAACACCCTGTGTATCAAAAACGGGCGACATTAGACCCAACATTACCTATATAATTTTTCATGATTTTATGAGAGCTCTTTCCTGTAAAGCGTTGTAAGTGTCATTTGGAAACACCCTGTATAAAATAGTTCAAAATATTAATTTTAAACCATTTTGTACACCATGTCTTTATTACATATTTATTTACGGAAATATTTCAGCAGAATGTGATACAATTTATGTAGATTTGCACCCTATATTTAACTTTCGTAGGAATTTCTTTGTAACGAGTTTAAATGAAGCTCCAGCCATCAAGCTAGAAACCGGACCACTCTTATCAGCTGATCCAGTGTTGCCACATGTGTCAGCGCGGCTAGTTCTCTAAAGTGGGTTGTGCAATTTCTTTTGAAGTAGTCCAAAATTGGTTTTCGCTTGTTTGGTGAGTCTTATTTATTATATCATATAAATTTAAAGTGTTATGCATGGAATTCTAAAATCCAGAGCTCAAAATGAGACTTGTACTTATAGTACGATGCCACTTTATCATTGGTTCAGCTTATTCCGAACGTTATGTGGTAACGCATGGATTGAGTTGAGGTGTGATGCTGCGTTATGCCAGTATACTGGATGGGCTCCATTCGTGTTTAGAAGACGTGACTATCCGCCATTCCAACACATTAATATATTTTATAATAATTCTCTGTCATTGATTACAGCAAAGAAGAAGCCTGTCATCAAACTTCAACATTTGGCGCTAGGGGAATCACACCTTATCCTAAACGCAAAATTAGTTTCAAGCAAATTTGGTGGTCATTTTGATAGAACTCACAGACAATATAACATTCCTAACCAAGAGGGTGACGGAACAGTACCGATGTCAATTAGATAATTTCAATTATCAAAAGCATTCACTCATATTTAGAGGATTAGTTACTGCAATTTCTTTTGAAGTAGTTCAAAATTGGTTTTCGCTTGTTTGGTGAGTTTTATTCATTATATCATATATATTTAAAGTGAAAAATGGTGAATCTAATGAACAAAGTTGATGAAACTTCGGCTGTCCTGAAACAACATTATTTTAGACCGCTAGCTAATTCAATAATGAAACTAATAGACCGTCATGTTAGAAAATGTGTTTTGACAGTTTGCATCCGAGGAGGAGTTGTGACGAAAAAGAGTTATAGGGAAGATATCGTTAGGCGAAATATGATCGAACCTTATCGGAGATTTGTGCATGCTTGTGAGATTAGAGCTAAGCTATTACAAACTTCAGGAAGCATTTATCGATCCGTATATCTAGAAACTATTAGAGTAGATGAAGACAATGTTATGCATGGAATTCTAAAATCCAGAGCTCATAATGAGACTTGTACTTATGGTACGATGTCACTTTACCATTGGTTCAGCTTTTTCTGTACGTTATGTGGTAACGCATCGATTGAGTTGAGGTGTATTGCTGCGTTATGCCAGTATACTGGATGGGCTCCATTCGTGTTTAGAAGACGTGACTATCCGCCATTCCAAAACATTAATATATTTTATAATAATGCTCTATCATTGATTACAGCAAAGAAGAAGCCTGTCATCAAACTTCAACATTTGACGCTAGGGGAAGCACACCTTATCCTAAACGCAAAATTAGTTTTAAGCAAATTTGGTGGTCATTTTGATAGAACTCACAGACAATATAACATTCCTACCCAAGAGAGTGATGGAACAGTACCGATGTCAATTAGATAATTTCAATGATCAAAAGCATTCACTCATATTTAAAGGATTAGTTCCTGCAATTTTTTTTTAAGTAGTTCAAAATTAGTTTTCGCTTATTTGGCGAGTTTTACTCATTATATCATATATATTTAAAGTGAAAAATGGTGAATCTAATGAACAAAGTTGATGAAACTTTGGCTGTCCTGAAACAACATTATTTTAAACCGGTAGCTAATTCAATAATGAAACTAATAGACCGTCATGTTAGAAAATGTGTTTTGACAGTTTGCATCCGAGGAGGAGTTGTGACCAAAAAGAGTTATTGAGAAGATATCGTTAGGCGAAATATGATCAAAACTTATCGGAGATTTGTGCTTGCTTGTGAGACGAGAGCTAAGCTATTACAACATTCAGGTAAGATTAATCCATCCGTATACCTAGAACTTATTGAAGTAGATGAAGACAATGTTATGCACGGAATTATAAAATCCAGAGCTCAAAATGAAACTTGTACTTATGGTACGATGCCACTTTATCATTGATTCAGCTTTTTCTGGACGTTATGTGGTAACGCATCGATTGAGTTGAGATGTATTGCTGCGTTATGCCAGAATACTGGATGGGCTCCATTCGTGTTTAGAAGACGTGACTATCCGCCATTCCAAAACAATAATATATTTTATAATAATTCTCTGTCATTGATTACAGCAAAGAAGAAGCCTGTCATCAAACTTCAACATTTGACGCTAGGGGAAGCACACCTTATCCTAAACGCAAAATTAGTTTCAAGAAAATTTGGTGGTCATTTTGATAGAACTCACAGACAATATAACATTCCTAACCAAGAGGGTGACGGAACAGTACCGATGTCAATTAGATAATTTCAATGATCAAAAGCATTCACTCATATTTAGAGGATTAGTTCCTGCAATTTCTTTTGAAGTAGTTCAAAAATGGTTTTCGCTTGATTGGTGAGTTTTATTTATTATATCATATATATTTAAAGTGAAAAATGATGAATTTAACGAACAAAGTTGATGAAACGTTGGCTGTCCCGAAACAACATTATTTTAAACCGCTAGCTAATGCAATAATTAAACTAATAGACATTCATGTTAGAAAATGTGTTTTGACAGTTTGGTTCCGAGGACGAGTTGTGACCAAAAAGAGTTATAGGGAAGATATTGTTTGGCGAAATATGATCGAACCTTATCGGAGATTTGTGCATGCTTGTGAGACGAGAGCTAAGCTATTACAACATTCAGGTATGATTTATCGATCCGTATACCTAGAACTCATTGAAGTAGATGAAGACAAAGTTATGCATGGAATTCTAAAATCCAGAGCTCAAAATGAGACTTGTACTTATAGTACGATGCCACTTTATCATTGGTTCAGCTTTTTCTGTACGTTATGTGGTAACGCAGTGATTGAGTTGAGGTGTATTGCTGCGTTATGCCAGTATACTGGATGGGCTCCATTCGTGTTTAGAAGACGTGACTATCCGCCATTCCAAAACATTAATATATTTTATAATAATTCTCTGTCATTGATTACAGCAAAGAAGAAGCCTAACATCAAACTTCAACATTTGACGCTAGGGGAAGCACACCTTATCCTAAACGCAAAATTAGTTTCAAGCAAATTTGGTGAATACATTGTGATAGAATTCACAGACAATATAATACTCCTGCCCAAGAGAGTAACGGAACAGTACCGATGTCAATTAGATAATTTCAATGATCAAAAGCATTCACTCATATTTAGAGGATTAGTTCCTGTAATTTCTTTTGAAGTAGTTCAAAATTGGTTTTCGCTTGTTTGGTGAGTTTTATTTATTTCATCGTATATATTTAAAGTGAAAAATGATGAATTTAACGAACAAAGTTGATGAAACGTTGGCTGTCCTGAAACAACATTATTTTGAACCGCTAGCTAATTCAATAATTAAACTAATAGACCGTCATGTTAGAAAATATGTTTTGACAGTTTGGATCCGAGGACGAGTTGTGACCAAAAAGAGTTATAGGGAAGATATCGTTAGGCGAAATATGATCGAACCTTATCGGAGATTTGTGCATGCTTGTGAGATTAGAGCTAAAAAACTTCAGGAAACATTTATCGATCCGTATATCTAGAAACTATTAGAGTAGATGAAGACAATGTTATGCATGGAAATCTAAAATCCAGAGCTCATAATGAGACTTGTACGTATGGTACGATGTCACTTTACCATTGATTCAGCTTTTTCTGTACGTTATGTGGTAACGCATCGATTGAGTTGAGGTGTATTGCTGCGTTATGCCAGTATACTGGATGGGCTCCATTCGTGTTTAGAAGACGTGACTATCCGCCATTCCAAAACATTTATATATTTTATAATAATGCTCTGTCATTGATTACAGCAAAGAAGAAGCCTGTCATCAAACTTCAACATTTGACGCTAGGGGAATCACACCTTATCCTAAACGCAAAATTAGTTTCAAGCGAATTTGGTGGTCATTTTGATAGAACTCACAGACAATATAACATTCCTACTCAAGAGAGTGACGGAACAGTACCGATGTCAATTAGATAATTTCAATGATCAAAAGCATTCACTCATATTCAGAGGATTAGTTCCTGCAATTTCTTTTGAAGTAGTTCAAAAATGGTTTTCGCTTGTTTGGTGAGTTTTATTTATTATATCATATATATTTAAAGTGAAAAATGATGAATTTAACGAACAAAGTTGATGAAACGTTGGCTGTCCTGAAACAACATTATTTTAAACCGCTATCTAATTCAATAATTAAACTAATAGACCGTCATGTTAGAAAATGTGTTTTGACAGTTTGCATCCGAGGAGGAGTTGTGACCAAAAAGAGTTATAGGGAAGATATTGTTAGGCGAAATATGATCGAACCTTATTGGAGATTTGTGCATGCTTGTGAGATTAGAGCTAAGCTATTACAAACTTCAGGTAACATTTATCGATCCGTATATCTAGAAACTATTAAAGTAGATGAAGACAATGTTATGCATGGATTTCTAAAATCCAGAGGTCAAAATGAGACTTGCACTTATGGTACGATGCCACTTTACCATTGGTTCAGCTTTTTCTGTACGTTATGTGGTAACGCATCGATTGAGTTGAGGTGTATTGCTGCGTTATGCCAGTATACTGGATGGGCTCCATTCGTGTTTAGAAGACGTGACTATCCGCCATTCCAAAACATTAATATATTTTATAATAATTATCTGTCATTGATTACAGCAAAGAAGAAGCCTGTTATCAAAAGTAGTATAGCAAGCGGGGTTCTGTGACACTTTGGTAACCATGCCATCCACTTCTCCATGCCTACCTGAAGAAGTGCCAGAGGGTGCGTACAAGAAGTGGCAATGACCAGAGGGTGTACAAGAATTTTGAAGACAATGACCAGAGGGTTACCTGAGGGCCTGTACAAGAAGTGGTCGACTATGACCAGAGGGAAAGAAAAAGAGATCAAGAGATAAGCGATAAGTTTTGCAAATATACAAGGAGTATCAAAAAGAACGACTAAGACCAGAGGGTGTGTACAAGAAGTGGTCGGCAATGACCAGAGGGAAAGAAGAAGAGATCAAGAGATAAGCGATAAGTTTTGCAAATATACAAGGAGTATCAAAAGAGTCATCTGACGACAATGACCAGAGGGTCGATGGGAAAGAAGAAGAGATAAGCGATAAGTTTTACAATATTATACAGGTTTATTTAAAAGTTACGTATAAGAGGTGGTGACTAAAAAAAATGTGACAAGAACAATGAAACAATGACTAAATGGTTAAAGTCAATTGTCATTGTCATCGTCGTTGTCGCTTTCACCTGTGCAGGTGTAAAATGTTGTAAAATATGTTTTGTGGTATTAGAATATAAATTGACGAAAGTGAATCAAATATTAAAATAAGTGATTACGGAATGCATACGCGCGCTCTTATCTCTATAATTGAATGCTAATTTATCTCCGTTGTATGAAAGAGAGAGGTCACAGAGGTGATTTTAAACTATTTAACGATAATGCAAAATTGAAATATGTTGTTGTTGTTTGTAGGAAAGAGAAAAAGTGTCACAGAGGTGAGCTAACAATTATAGGAAGGTAGGTTAGCCTAGCCCAGCCCCTACTCAAATAAAAAGACAAAATGGTATAAATAAATTACATTCTATGTAATTCCAATAATCACTTGCGATCCGTCGAACATTCAACAACAACAAATAAAAAATGGGGAAAAGAAATATTCTACTTAAATATAAATTTGATAAAGATATTGGAGCATGGTCAAATCTTGATCATAGAGAATATGCAAGCTATATTCGAACTCAACAATCGAACCGAGATCGTTCTGACAGAGTTGTATCTTCACATTCTTCTGACAGTCGATATTCTCCATACGATGGTCCTAGGAATCCACGTGGAAACCCAAAATTAAGAAGAGTATAAAACCAATTAAGTCATTGTAATTTGAATTTTTATTTCGTGTAGAAAAGAATTTGGTTACAGTCAAATTCCGTTCTATTATTACGAAGCTGATAAAATTATATTTTAGTGAAAACCATCTACGTCGAATAGTATAGATAAAAATGCCAGTTCCAGTGAAGTATAATTGTGTAAAGTGTAAAGGTGAAACTAATCGACCGAATACTACATGTTTGAATTGTGTCGTAAAAGATTATCATAAAGAGTTTAATGGTATAAAACATTTACCCTCTTCTTTAACTAGAAGGCTTTGTTGTGATATGTGTAAAGTTTTAGAAAGGTGTGAAGAAAGATAGATATATGTTATTAAAAGAAATCTGTTTAGAATACCTTTAAATTGATATTGTATATTTTTTATGAAAAATAAAATCAAATTTATATATATATACTTATGGTTTTATTTAATAATTAGTGTTCTGTTGACAATGGACGATGAAACATATTGTTGTATTCATAAATGTTTCAATATTTTCAAATTTGATCATGTCGATGGAATAGCATGTAAAGAGTGCAATCAATTTGGTTATTGCGGTTGTAGTTGCACAACTTTTATAGAAGAAAAACAAAAGAAGGAGAACAATAAATCCTCTTCTATAAAATCATTTTTTTATTGTTTTAGTTGCAGTTATCTTATGTCAGTGTTTAGAGTCAGATCAAAATAATGTTAAATTCTGCGATAAACAAATTACCTTTTGAAATGCATCTACCTGGTTATAAATTTTGTGGACCCGGTACAAAATTACAAAAAAGATTAAATCGAGGTGACAGAGGTATTAATGGACTAGATGAAGCATGCAGAGAACACGACATTGCCTATTCTCAAGAAAAAGATTTGAGTAAACGTCACGAAGCTGATAAAATATTAACCGACAAAGCAATGCAACAGTTTCGATCAAAAAATACTGCATTTGGAGAAAAATTGGCACCTCTTAGCGTTGCTGGTGTAATGAGAGCTAAAGTTAAGTTAGGTTTAGGTTTAAAAGCTACAGAATATCGTTCAACGATAAAGAAATGTATAAGAGAATTGACAAAAACAAGAAGTAATTTAGAAAAAGTTTCGACTGGTATAAATTTTTGTTTATTAACACTCAATCAAAATAAACCCAAATCATCGGTTAAAAAGAAAAATGAAAGATATAGGAAAAAAGATACACTTCTAAAGAAAAAACTCAAAGAGAATTCAAATCAAGCAGTTGAAAAAATGGAAATGGTAACTGATAATGTTCCTATTAATTTAAAAACTGAAATAAGACCCCGAAAACAAGCGAAAAGAAAATTAATTGATATTACAAATGAAGTGGCAGGAGCAGCTAAAAAGTCAAAAATAAATCTAGACGACTCATTAAAAATTAATCCAAGTAATAATAGGAATAAAAGAAAATTAAGTGCAACTGAATTAGATGATGATGATGATGATAAGGATTTTCCATCTGAAAAACGTATAAAAACATGATGAAAATATTATTTTTAATGAAAATAAAATTTGTAATATTTAACGTTGTTGTTTTATTTTATATATATATATATATATATATATATATATATATATATATATATATATACGAATGTTTTTATTCAAATTTAATTAGTATAGTGGTATTATTCGTAAAGTAAACATGGTCTCTATCAAAAAACAAACCAACAAGAGAAAAAGAAAAGTATCGAAAAAGAAAATTAAAAATTTGAAACCGATATGTTTGAAGGAGGTTATTAAAAGAATAAAAAATAAATTGTTGACCTCACAACCGCGGACAATAGGTGAAGCTATTAAGTTGGCTGTAAAAGCAGCAAAATCTTACAAGAAAATTTCAAAACCTCGTGTTATTCCGATACCTAAAACTGGAGGCATATTACCACTGATTCCAATTTTTGCCGGCTTAAGTGCTCTAGGATCTATTGCAGGTGGGGCGTCAGCAATTGCAAAAGTTGTAAATGATGCTAAATCGGCAAAATAACAATTAGCAGAAGCTCAACGACATAACAAATCGATGGACTCTATTGCAATGGGTGAAGGATTGTATCTGAAACCGTATAAAACAGGAATGGGTCTTTTTTTATGAAAAAACAACCAAAAATCAATTTACCACATCATCCATTAACGAATATGGAATTGGAAAAATATGCAAAAGTATTAAATATAGCGAAATTCAGAGACGTATTTATGAGAAATGATTTACCAAAAAAAATATGGAAGACTGAATGTGGCATAATTAATTTGGACGATAAAAATGGATTCGGAACACATTGGACTGCATATAAGAAAGATAAATCTAAAATTGTATACTTTGATAGTTATGGTAACCTTAGACCTCCGAATGAAGTGATAAGATATTTTAATTCGAATGGCTTATGTAAAATTTTGTATAATCATACAGTATATCAAAATTATGATACATTTAATTGTGGTCATTTATGTTTAAATTTTTTGAATAATAAATATGTTTGAAAAATAAATTTGCTTTATTTCATTTGCAACCTTTGTTTAGTCAACATGTCTTATCTTTTTAATTTATCAAATAGAGATTCAGTATTGTCCACCAAAGTGTATCCACCTATAATTTTGGATGATAACAAACAATGGATGTTGGGTTTAATTGATTTATTTACCTACAATACTATTCCAAATATATACACATCAAATAATATGTTTTATATTGATAAGCATAAAATTGAAATACCACAAGGTTCATATGAAGTACAAGATATTGCTCAATATATATCAAGTAAAATCGTTGAGTTGGAAAACAAACCAGACTCTATATCTACAAAACCAATGCAAGAAACTGAAAAAGTTAATATTATATCAAAAAGTGATCCTAAAATCAAAATTGCACCACCACCACCACGGAAAACGGATGATCCAACTGTACTAGTATTAAGAATAAATAATAATACGTTAAAATGCGAAATTAAAAGTAATAAAGACATTCGCTTCGACAAACCAAATTCCATAGTTTATTGGGATTTGAAAAAAAGAAATTATCAGCTTTCAGGACACACATATCAATGTACCCCATAAATATTACTAAAGTCAACTCAATCGGAGTAGATTGTAATATTGTTACCAAAAAGTGTATGGAGCCAATAATTCAAGTAGTATTACTAAAAGATTCAAAGCGTTAACACAAGAAAATAAATCATTTCTAACTTCTCTTGGTTTCAACGTGATAGAGCAGCAGCAGCCAAACTAAAAAAACGAAAAATGAGTTTCGACATTTTAAACATTGGTGATCATGTATTGATGGACAATTCAGTCATTAGCTGTGAAATGCATAGTCATCCTCCGTATGCCAATACGACATTCAATACTCCAGATGAAATACGAATACCAATACAGACTCAAGATATTTACACGTTACCATCACAAAGTTATTTGTACATTGAAGGACGATTAACCGATTCAGACGGAAAGTATAGTACCACAATAAACTTCATAAATGGATTATCTTTTCTATTTGATGAAATTCGATATGAAATTGGTGGATGCGTCATAGATAGAGTCCGGTATCCTGGTATAACATCAACTTTGAAAGGGTTAGTGTCATTTTCGGATAGTGAATCAAATCGTTACAACAGTATTTGTTGGAATCCAATTGCAACACCTCAAATTACAGATAACGAAGGATACTTTAATGTTTGTCTACCTCTGAAAGTTTTGTTAGGATTTTGTGAAGATTTTAAAAAAATTCTAGTCAACATACGTCAAGAACTTGTACTTATTAGAAGCCCGACAGACGTTAATGCAGTAATTTGCACAAAAACCAATGAAAAAGTTAAAATTGAATTGAATAAAATTTTATGGAAAATTCCTCATGTTCAAGTATCCGATGTTGAAAAACTACGCATGCTAAAATATATCGAAAATGGAAGAAATTTGGAAATTGCGTTTAGAAGTTGGGAACTGCACGAATATCCAGTACTGCAACAAACTCAGAGACATACATGGAACATAAAGACTACAAATCAATTGGAAAAACCTCGTTTGTTTTAGTAGGCTTTCAAACAAATAAAAAAAATAATGTAACTAATAACATGAGTCGTTTTGATCATTGCAATTTGTCAAATTTGAAATTATTTCTCAATTCTGAAATGTATCCTTATGATAATTTAAATTTTGATAAAAATCAATTTGCTATCCTGTATGAAATGTATGCACTATTTCAAGAATCTTATTACCATAAACACATTGGAGAACCGTGTCTTACGATGTCGAAATTTCGTGATTTAGCTACGGTAATTGTGATAGATTGCAGTCATCAAAATGAAACATTAAAGTCGGGTAGTGTAGACATTAGACTGGAATTTGAAACAAATAAAAATATTCCTGCTGCTACCACTGCTTACTGTTTAATCATACACGATCGAATTGTAAATTGTAATCCTCTGACTAATGTTGTAAACATGTTTTAAATATATTTGTGTTTTATTGAACATATAAATAAATAAAAGTAGATGACAATATTTTCTTTAGTTTCCTCTGTCATTCAATAGAAGTAACTAGTATCTTATAGGTACAAATCATAAACCTAATCAAAGCTGATCGAGACCTGTTCAAAAGCTGATCGAGACCTGATCAAAAGCTGATCGAGACCTGATCAAAAGCTGATCGAGACCTTATCAAAACCTGATCGAGACTTGATCAAAAGCTGATCGAGACCTGATCAAAACCTGATCGAGACCTGATCAAAAGCTGATCGAGACCTGATCAAAAGCTGATCGAGACCTGTTCAAAAGTTAAAATATGCTTAACGAAAAGTTAAAGAAAAGACTTATTCAAAAACGTCAAAATGTGAAAAATAAATTAAAGTTACTTAGACAGGGCCAAGTTTTACAAGAAGATCTTTTTAATCCTATTACAAAACATTTAAAAAACATAGAATACAAATTGGATGGTTCTCAAAATATAAGTAGTAGTAGTAGTAGTAATTTGGAACCTGAACAATTTTTATCTCAAAATTCACAAACGGAAATTATTTCTAATATAAAAGAAGAGGGTATGGAAGAGGTAGAAGACGATAATGAAACAAGTGATTTGAAAAAATCAATTATAAACGACATTAATTCTGAAGATGAAGAAGAAATTGATAATGTTCAATCGAAAGTACCTATGAATGAATCACAACGTTTTGAAGATATTGCCAAACAATCTTTTGACGATTATTTAGAACAGTATGATCCTTTACCAAGAAAATATGTTCGTGGAATGTACATTGACAACGAAAATAAAGAATACGATCATAAATATGGAATACGTCTGATACTGAAACAGAAAAACTGATGATTGGTGATTCGCAAATTCACATTGTTGGATCTGATTTGTTTATTAAAAATAAAAGGTATAAAGGAACTCAAGGTTTATATGAATTACTATTTAAAAAATATCCTATAAATTTCACTCAGCAAGATCAACAAAATTATAAAAATATTGTATCCAAGACGAATGCTAACAGAAGATATTATAGATCAGATAGACAGATTGATGGTAGCAAATTGGAAAAGTATAAAAAAATAATTGCACCAATCGTTCAAGGAAAAGGTATGTTTATGGAAGTCGATACCAATGACACTAAAATAGATTATATTAATTGGGATGATCCGAATGAATTAGTCGACAGATTACGATTACTGCTAGCATCACAGTCAGCCGGACATACTGGTCACAAAAACGAAATAAATTCCATTATTGAGGAACTTAGAGAAGCACGTATTATAGAATAAACGGTATGTCAACAGTTAAACGACAAATTATAAATGAAATTCACAAACCTGTAAGAATTAATTTTCAAAGAAGAATAACTATAATAAAATCTTTGAATGATTTATTTCAAGCTGATTTGATAGATGTTCAAAATTATTCTGATGAAAATAAAGGTTACAAATATATTTTAGTTGTGATAAATTGCTTTTCAAAATTCCTATGGGCATTTCCATTGAAAACCAAAGCAGGCGTAGAAGTATCAAAAAATATGGAACAAGTATTTCGAAAGCAGAAACCACCACCAAAAAATCTTCAAACCGATATGGGAACTGAATTTTACAATTCATATATGAAAACTCTAACCAGAAAATATGGAGTTAATCATTACAGCGTTTATAGTGAAAAAAAGGCATCTATTGTTGAACGAGTTATACGTAGTATAAAATCACTATTGTGGAAAGAATTCAGTTTCAATGGAAATTACAAGTGGACAGATATCTTAGCAGAAATTATCGATCACTATAATAACAGAATTCATAGAACTACTGGAATGAAACCGGTAGAAATAAAACGTAACCATGAAAAACATTTATTAAACACAGTGTACAGCCGTATAAAAAGAGTCGATTTGGAAAAACGAAAATTTAATGTTGGCGATCATGTTCGTATTTCAAAATATCGAGGTGTATTCGATAAAAAATACAACCCAAATTGGTCCACAGAAATTTTCATAGTTCGTGAAGTGAAATTGACTAATCCTATAACACACTTATTAAAAGATTACAAAGGTGAAAATATTCTTGGAGGATTTTACAAAGAACAATTACAGAAAGTAAAACATCCTGATGTGTATTTAGTTGAAAAAGTTTCAAAAAGAAGAAAAAATAAGGTTTTTGTTAAATGGTTAGGTTTTGATAGTTCTCACAATTCGAGGATTGATAGAGATGATGTTTTATAGAGAGAGAGAGAGAGGGAAAGTATATATAAACTGACATTCATGCAGATAATATACAGTTACTCTTGCTAGGCTAGCTAAAAGAAGAAGATGTTTATTATCGATGTTCAAGGTTTTAATTTTCCCAAAGAAAATGTATTTCTTTGTAGAGAAATTGCAATTTATAATGTTGAAATGGAAGATTATGTACACAAATTTGTAACATTACCCATTACTAAGGAAATGTTTAATTTAAATTTTATTAATTTTAAAAACCAATGTGAATTAGATTGGGCTTCATGGGATGATCAAGAGGAGATAAAATATGAAGAAATATCCAAATTTTTATATAATTATGTGATGGATGGATCAATATTAGTGAAAAATAAAGATGTTAAAACGTTTTTGAAAAGTTTTTACACAACAATATAATCAGTTTAGAGGATGAGTATTATGATGCAAATTATCTAAGCGATGAAGAAATGAAGAAAATTTTCCGTTCACATCAATGTTCAAATCACTATAATTGTGATAAAGCAGCATGTGCTTTAGAAAATGTATTTAACATGTATTTTTGGTATAAATTTTGTAAAAAAATAACATTTTTGTAAAACTGGATACATTAAACTTTTCTTTTCATTATTTTAGTGTATTATTTTACCACAATTCTATAAAACGTATAATCAATTCTAATGAAACATTATTTTTGAATTGCTATTCACAGCAAGAACAATTAAAGTGAAAAAAATATGAAGCTTGTAAAACAAAGTACAACATTAAATGTAGAAAATAATATGTTTGAAACTTTAAATGAAGACGAAAAATTTAAAAAACAGCGATTTATTTCCTTCGACAATTCGATGTAGTAGGACCCTCGAACTGTGGCAAAACCAACGTTATGGTGAATTTACTTGAACATCCGCATGGGTTGAAGTTTGAAAATGTTTACGTTTATTCGAAATCTTTGATTCAACCGAAATATAAATATTTAGAGTTATTGCTAAAACCTATAAAAAGTATTGGATACTATACATTTAGTGCAAGTGAAAATATAATGCACCCATCTGAAGTCAAACCAAATTCAATTTTTATTTTTGATGATGTGTCATGTGAAAATCAAAATGTTATACGAGAATATTTCAGTATGGGACGTCATTCTGGAGTTGAATCATTTTATTTAACACAATCCTACGCTAAAATACCTAAACATTTAATACGAGACAACGCAAACGTAATTATTCTATTCAATCAAGATCTTCTACACCTTAGGCACATTTATAATGATCATGTAGGAACTGATATGGAATTCGAACAATTCAAACATATTTGTTCAAAGTGTTGGAAAGAACAATATGGATTTTTATCAATATTTAAAGACTTTAGTATTAACGAAGGACGATATAGAAAAATGTTTGATCAATTTATAGTAATAGAGAATTAACAAAAGTATGTAAACAGAGAAATAATAAAACGATATACTTAAAACTCACATCTTTTATTCATCATTTTTATTTACATTAGATAGTAGAAATTCCTTTATCATTTCTTCTTCTTCTCCATCTTCTAAATCTAATACATTATTTTGTTCGACATCTAATGAACCAGTCTCTGATGAAGTTGATGGAACGGCATCAGTTTCTGCTAAGTATTGTGAACGTTGTTGATCCACATACTTAATTTGCGGCACTTCCAATTCATCGCTAACCAAATTGTATTTGAATTTTTTCACGGCCCTTTCCAATACTTTGAATTCACTGATATCGTCCACCTTGGTTCGCATATATTTTAGTGGAAGCTGCTGAAATTTATTCTTCAATGTTTCCGCTCGTGGTGAATAAGTAAGGTGTACAAACACCTTATCATGAATTAAAGAGATTTTTTTCACTCCATATCTATAAAAAGAAAAATATATGTATATATATATATATATATATATATATATATATATACTATAAATCAATATTAATACTTACTGAAACAGGTGTTTCATGAAAATATAAACATCTTTAGGTGGAAAATTAACTTTATCGTCACTAAAAATAATGATTGTTGATGGAACTGAAGCTATTTTTGCGTTGTGAAGTTTAAAATGAAATTTTTTACTTGTACAGATCAGTTTATATACCATTCAAGGTATATGCGTAATACATAATTTTTATAAAATACTGTTTACTCGAAATAATAAATAACCTACAAGTTATCAACATTTTTATAAAAATGTTGATAACCTTAAATCATAATTTCGAGTAAACAGTATTTTATAAAAATTATGTATTACACATATACTTTGAATGGTATATAAACTGGAAAAAGATTTGAATTCTTTAGTTCTTTTGAAAAATTAATACAAACATCACCGTTACAAATAAACCAACTAGCGTTGCATCATGAGTGCCAAATCATTAGATGTTATGTCATCAGAAGCAGTGCAAAAAATCGAATTGGTGAGTAGATTAGTTAAAACTAAAAAAGACTATAAAATTCATATTAATCATTTTAGAAAAATTTTATTACTATTAAAAAAAGCCATTAAAACAAAAGATTGTAGTTTGGGTAATTTTTCGAAAATTGAAACGAATATTTTAACTTTACAATACTATTTAAATAAATTTAAATCAGATTCCAAGAAAGTTAAATACTTACAAGGTAGGCAATTGGTTTGTCAAGATGTGGATTCATGTTTTAAAGGAAGAATAAAAACTGGATCAATTATAAATTTAAAAATTAAAGACCCCAAATTTTTTCTTGATAAATGTTTTAAAGTTTTTGTAGGACGAATCAAAAAGGAAATTGTTAAATCTTTATTAAAAGTAAATGTTGGTTTAGTTTGTAAGTATATTAAACCGCACGATAATTTGGATAGATCTATTAAACATTTTCAAACACAAAATGTAACAATCGATCGTACTACAAATTTATCTGATTAGTATAAGGTTAATGTTGTGGATAAAATTTTAAATAAAATGGAGGAATTTCAAGAACGGGATAGTGGTTGGGCGTTACTCGAAACACTTTATTTAAAAGTAAACATTAATTCATTTAATCCCATATCTGTAGGTTTTTCGACTTATGGTAATTTACCAATTTTCCTTAAAAATAAGAAGGCTGTAATTAATATTAAAAATAATGATGCTTATTGTTTTCTTTGGGCTATAGTTGCAGCATTACATCCTGCACCCAAACATAAAAATCCATTACGAGTAAATTCCTATCCTCACTTTAGTACTGTTTTAAATTATGAAGGTATTAAATTCCCAATTGATTTAAAAAGTATTTCAAAATTTGAATACATGAATAAATTGAGTATTAACGTTTATACGATGGACAAATCTGAAATTTTACCTTTAACATTAACAAAGACAAATTTTTCCACAAAAATTAAATTACTAATGATACCTGGCAATGATCAAAATATTACTACAGATGATACTAGATCTAATCAAACTTATTATCATTTTGCTTTAATAAAAAATTTAAGTAGACTAATAGGAAAACAATGTGGAAACATTAACAATAAAAAATGGTACTGTAATCGATTTTTAAATCATTTTATGTCAGAAACAAATTTATTGAACCATCAAACAGATTGTAATGATTTAAATGATGTGAAAGTTTGTCTTCCACAAAAAGGAAGAAATATTTTGAAATTTAAAAATTATAAACATAAGTTGGATGTACCGTTTGTAATATATGCTGATCTTGAAAGCATTTTGGTTGATTACATTGATAACGATAAATTTTATAATAATAAATCTACAAAGTATCAGAAACATGAACCGTTTAGTATTGCTTATTATTTGAAATGCTCATATGATGAAAGCTTATCGAAATTTTCATTGTATACTGGTAAAGATTGTATGCAGTGGTTTGCAAAACAATTGAAACAAATTGCTGATAAATGCGATACAATATTTTCCAATCCTGTACCGATGAAACTAATGACTGAAGAAGAAAGAATCAACCATTTTAATTCGAGTAATTGTTATATTTGTGAAAAACCGTTTTTGTTGTCAAATAAAAAATGTTTAGATCATGACCATTTAACTGGAAAATATCGTGGCGCTAGTCATAACTCGTGTAATTTAAATTTTACAGATTGTCATGTTATACCGGTGGCTTTTCACAACTTGTCTGGTTATGATAGTCATTTCATTATTAGATCTCTTTGTAGTGAATTTGAGGGAAATATATATTTACTACCTATAAATAAAGATAAATATATTTCATTTACAAAATATGTTTCAAATACAAAAATAAGTTTTAGGTTTATAGACTCGTACAGATTTATGCCTAGTGGATTGGAAAAATTGGCTTCTTATTTGGAAACTGATCAAAAAATTATTATTAAGAAGTATTTCAATGATGATGATGATGATTCGAAATTTAAATTAGTTACAAGAAAAGGTATATTTCCTTATGAATATCTCAACTCGTGGAATAAATTACATGACACGCAATTACCACCACGTCAAAATTTGTTTAGTAAAATTAAAAATTGTGAAGTATCTGAATCTGAGTATAAATATGCTCGTAGAGTATGGAAAGAATTTGATATTAAAACACTTGGGGAATATGCTGAACTTTATTTAAAAATAGATGTATTGCTTTTGGCCGACGTTTTTGAAAACTTTAGAGTTACATGTAAAAAGACGTATGATGTTGATCCTTTGCATTATTATACTGCCGCCAGTAGCAAAAAGGCGGCAACTACAATTTTTGGTGATTTTCAGGTTTAATCGTCGGTAAGTTCGTACGACTGTTTTTAACATATATGCGTAGTTTAAAAGCAGTAAAAGCAGTCAATATAGATGAAAAAGGCAAATAAAATTAGCCGTAAGTTCGCAGCGTCATCATTTCAAGAAGTAAAAAGGCGGCAAATAGTAAATATTTAGTGAGAAAGCGGTAACTACAGGATATGTAGCAAATACCGCCTTTTTATTACAAGTTCTTCGATTGGTATATATTAGTACTGACTGTTTCCTCGTCGGTGTCACAAATTGTGTTTATATTTTTTAATTTAGAGTATAATATAGTAGTGGTCAGTTCAGGTAATGAATGAGTGCTGAGTTGAATTGTTAATAAATAAAAATAGTGCACTTATATGAATAGTACATTTTGCTGAAATAATACTTCACTATCATGTCGACAAGTAGAGGTCATCTTCTAGTGGCCTTAGCTAGAAATGAAAGCCTAATGTCTAACATTGTAAAGTGTAAATCAGCAAAAACAAATGAAAATAATGATCCTACGTTTTCTTCCCCGGACAAATCTTGTTACCAAAGCAGTTGTAGTAGTAGTTTTCACTCTTCAAATCTTCCTGAGTGTACGCGAAAGGAGCTGCGGGAATTACAGAACATTAATTGCAACAGTTCCATCATTATCGATAATATCAATATAGAAATATGTGATGCAGAGGATTTACAACGGAATGTTGACCTAGGTAAAAACCATTTTTCATATTACGAAATGATTATCTAAATTACACTTATTATTTCAAGATGTTGAATCTGTCAGGATAACCGATTGTACAGAAATTAGAGAAGTTACATTTGCAAGAACAACTTCAACATCCAATCAACTAGATGTTCGTAATGATATTTACACATCTCCAATTGATTTTAATGGTAAGTTTATAAAATACTATTTTTGTTTTGGGGTGGTTATTATTTACAATATTTGCAGACAAAAGTTGGAATATTGATATCAACAGCATAAATGAATTCATGTATGTCCCAGAGAGTAAGGATGATAACAATTTAGACGTCTCCATTAATGGTGAAAATGATATACCATCAGGCTCAACTGTAATATTGGAGGATAATAAATCTGTCACACATGAGAATGTACCATTTTTACCAGTCTCTAATGAGAATAGCAAGATTGACGTTATACATCAGATTATAATACCGAACCCAATCGACCAAGCAGCTTTTGAAGGCCAATTTAATCAAGAAGAACATATTATGGAACCTTTGAACAATCTTTTATTGGTTACCAAAAAGGGTAAACCCAGAAAAAGGCGTACTCTTTCGACGCCACTTGCTGCTAGAAAAAAAGCCAAAAAAGATGAAAAACGAAAAGAATATTACGTTAAACCTCCATGTTCAGTCAACTGTAGAAGACAATGTATCTCGCATATAGCTGAGAATAGGAGGATTCAGATAAATGATGAGTTTTGGCAAATGAGCTGGGATGAACAACGTCAATTTATATTGAATAATACTCAAAGGTTAAACGTAAAAAGGCAAACTAACAGAGTCGATGTTTCTGCTAGGAAAAGTACCTTTACCTATCACATGAAGAATGAAAGTGGTACCATTTTTCAAGTATGCAAACCATTTTTTCTGACTACCCTTGGTTTTAAGCCAAGCAACGACAAAGTTGTTCAGAACACTCTCAATATGTCTGTCAACCACCTTACGTTTACACGCGATAGGCGAGGTTTGTATATCATTTCGAGGTTTAAAACTATTTGTTTAATCAGTATTACTTTTCAGGTAAGAAGCCTTCTACCAAAAAACTGGACAGAACTAAGATACGGCTCCATATTGAATCATTTCACCCCTCAATCTCACATTACCGTAGGGAACATGCTCCGAATAGACGGTATCTACCTAGTCATTTGACTTTGACATATATGTGTAAGGAATTTAATAAGGATAATCCAAATTTTGAATGTTCGTATGATGTATATAGAAAAGTTCTGAATGAACTTAATATTTCCTTTGCCAAACTTGGCCACGAAGAGTGTGAGGTTTGTGGAACATTTGATCAACACGAACACACAAAAGATAATCTGCAAGCAGATTGTACCACTTGCAATTCGTACAGCTGTCATAAGGATAGAGCTAAGAAATCCCGAGACCAGTATCGTAAAGATACCAATATTTTGAATAGAGACATATCAGACGTGTGCTTTTCTGCGGATCTGCAGAAAGTCATAATGCTACCCCGCATGGATCAATATAAAATTGTCTTATTTACCCCGAGAATCGTCTTATTCAATGAAAGCTTTGTTCCTGTGGGAGTTAATCAACGTCAATTAAATCCCATTGCAATTCTATGGCACGAAGGAATTGCTGGAAGGAAAAAAGAAGACATAATCAACAGTTTTCATGCATTTTAACTCAAAAACAGGGATGCTACCACGATAACCCTCTGGTTAGACAATTGTTCGGCACAGAACAAAAACTGGTGTTTCTTCACGTTTCTGGTCTATATTGTAAATAATTGTATGGAGATTAGTGCAACGGAAATTTACATAAAGTATTTCGAACCAGGACATACATTTATGAGCGCCGATAGTTTCCATCACCAGGTGGAACAAGCGATGAAGCGTTATGGAAATATTTATGACTTGAGTGATTTTGAAAAGGCGGTACAAGAGGCAAATTCCAAAAAGGTGTCGATTATTTCCATGCAGCCAAAAGATTTTACAAATTGGCTGGATTGCACTTCACAGGCCAAACTTAAGAAAATTAACCCTCGGCCATATCTGAATAACATAGTTCAGGTTTGTGCAACTAGGGGTAAGAATAATCTCAAATACTGGACGGATTATGATGGTGAAGCATGTGAATTGAATTTTTTAACAGCAAAATCAATGAAAACAGGTATAACAAAACCACAATTCCGAAGTGCTTTTCGTGGTATCCCACAAAATAAAAAAGATACCATCATCAAGAATTTATGCCCACTAATGCCAGAGAACAGGAAACAGTTCTGGCATAAAATGCCCGTTGGTGACGTTGCCGATTTAAATGTTGTTCAAGAATAATAATTTTTATATTAATTTTGTGTCGAATAAATGTAATTTCTTATTGCGTCCATTTTATTCATTTGATTTAAGAAATTCGAACAATGATTCGTATTTATTGTACTTGCCGTCTTTATATTGCGTATTACGCTACATTTTGTCCTTTATCAACGTAGTTAAAACGGATGCATGTGATACAATGTTAGTGTTGCCGCTTTTATGTTACGTATCGCTCTAGGTTCCAAATTGTATCTACGTAGTTAAAACGGTTTATGTGTTATAACTTTAATGTCCAAGGAAACAAAGCAAAAAAATATATTTAAAAACACAAACACTTCAATATTTTTCAATAACGAAACGAAATATTATTAATTTCTTTTATTTCTTTCGTGGCGTACCACAAAAAAGTTTTTCGCCATTTTCTCAAAACTGTACTTGTGGTAGTTGCCGCCTTTTTACTACTGGCGGCAGTATACAGCTCCAGGTTTAGCTTTTGATAGTATGCTAAAAATGACTAAAATTGAAATGGAACTGTTTACTGAACAAGATGTTGATATGGCTCTGTTTATTGAAAAAGGTATAAGGGGTGGTGTTTCACAATGTTGCAACCGATATGCGAAAGCAAACAATAAGTATATGGGAAATCTATATAATCCCAATGAGGAAACATCATATCTCATGTATTATGATGTTGTTAATCTGTACGGTGCTGCAATGTGTAGTGCTTTACCTTACGGTGGGTTTCAGTGGATACCAACTACAGATGTATACAATGAGGATTTTATGAACATTTCAGATAATAACGAATTTGGTAATATTTTAGAGGTGGATATTGAATATCCAAAGGAACTTTTTGAAAAACATAAAGATTTACCTCTTTGTCCAGAACATTTAGTTCCACCAATTTCAACTTCAAATATTCTAAAATTATTAACAACATTATATGATAAAAAACGTTATGTCATTCACTATAGAAATCTTCAACAAGCTGTAAAACTAGGTTTAAAAATTACAAATATTCACAGAATTTTAAAATTTAAACAATCGAAATGGTTGGAAAAATTTATCAATTTGAATACGGAATTGCGTAAAAACTGTAAAAATGAATTTGAAAAAGAATTTTATAAATTGATGAATAACGCGTGTTTTGGTAAAACAATTGAAAATGTTAGAAAATATAGGGATGTTAAATTGGTAACTAAATGGGGTGGACGTTATGGAGCAAATTACTACATATCACAACCAAATTTTCATAGTTGTGAAATATTTGATGAAAATATGATTTTAATTGAATTAAAAAAATTAAAAATTATAATGAACAAACCAATTTTTGTAGGTATGTCCATATTGGATATTTCTAAAACGTTTTTGTATAATTTTCATTATAACTATGTTAAGGAAAAATTTGGAACCTTATCAAAATTGTATTATACAGATACAGATAGTTTAATTTATGAATTTCATATGGATGATATTTTTAAACACATTAAACACATGTTTGATACATCAGACTACGCTGCTAACAATCCATATGGTATACCTCAAAAAAATAAAAAGGTATTAGGTTTAATGAAAGATGAAAATAAAGGTGTCATTATGTTGGAATTTATAGGCTTAAGATCAAAAATGTATTGTTACAAATTAAACGTTGATAAAGATACTGCAATCGAAAAAATTCAAGAACAAGAATCGGAAAACTTTAGTGAACAGTATTTGAATAATTTCAAGTTAAATTTAGGAATATATAAAAAAGCCAAAGGTGTTCAATCTTCAGCTCTAAAATGTATTACTTTTGATAATTATTACGATTCTTTATTCAATCACACGCAGTACGTAGTTGAACAAAATACAATTCAATCAAAAAAGCATAATGTTTTTACCATAAAACAAATTAAATCGGCATTGAATCTACATGATGATAAACGAATTATCTGCTACTTGAATAAAACCGATACAGTCCCTTGGGGTTATTACGATAAATAGTCTTTTTTTTATTTTCAACTAATCTATAAACAATTCTCACAAAGAAAACAATGGTATTTGATGAAAATATTTAATAAATTAATTTTTAAACGTTATACTTCTTTTAGGATAAAAGTTTCAAAATGAAATGGGAAAATGTTTTTACCAGTAGTGGCCGTTTCGAAAAATTATCCAATTTACAATTTAGAAGAATTGTTCCAAAACAATTGCCTATTCCGTGGATTTTCAAGCGAGATGGAACATTGTGGTGTGAAAAATGTAAAAAATTCTTTTGTTTTTGTAAAACTTCAATTGACTACCACGCATCCAACAAAAGAAAGGTTTCAACCGATTTATACTGTGATGAAGTAATGTCGTCCTCGTCGTCCTATTTCATATAAATTTTTTATAGTATCCACTGACTTGGGACTTTCCATCTTCCATGGAAGAATTGTACAACATCAAAGATGACTTGGTATACAGTAGAAGAAAACATTTTCAACTGTATCAAGCACAACCACGATATGAAGAAGAATGGGTTACCATGGAAGAGGAATATCAAGAAGCTGGGATAAATGATGCAATTGCTAGCGAATATTGGAATGAAATTAAATGTAACGTCTTTTATTTGGGAACTTTTTTCAATTATCATAAAAATAGAAAACGTTCTTATTCTTGTATATAAAAAAACTTTTTGTATTTTTTAAAAATTAATAAAATGTGATTATACCATTTTGTCTTTTTATTTGAGTAGGGGCTGGGCTAGGCTAACCTACTGTAACGAAGTTTTCGTTACTACAAGGTTATTTTGTGTAACTGAGTGTATTTTCATTTTGTATTTTCTGCCGCTGAGTATAATTGTTTTATATTACATATCACCCGTCACGTATTCGTTTCTTTGTTATATTTTCATTTGATGGTTTATGTCACCGAGTATATATTTGAGTTAAATTATTTGATAGTTTATGTCACCGAGTATATATTCATTTTCATTATGTATCACTCATTGCATATTCGTTACTTTGTTATACTTTCATTTGATGGTTTATGTCACCGAATATATATTTAATTTAAATTATTTCATTGTATATATTTAATTGATATTATGTATCACCCGTCACATATTCGTTTCTTTATTTATAATTCATTTAATATTTTATGAGCCGAATATATTTTCATTTTACAATTTATGTCGACGAGTGTATCTAATCATTTGTATATTGACTTATAATTAGGGTAAAGTATTGTAAATCTTCGCGAACATTTTATTTTATTTTATCCCCTGGTTTCGGGGTAGAACCAAATGTTATAATAGGTTAATATTTATCCAAATTCCGATATTTTTATTTTCTTCCTAGTTGCGATGGAGGGATCAATTTTTTTTTCGGGAGTAAAGTATTTACTTCAATTTTAAAATTCAACATTTGAAGGTACTGGTCGCCCCACTACAACAAGGTAGATATGGATAGAAGCGCGCAGGTCGAGAGGGAGGTGGAACCGTGAGGTTAGACGGCTGATATATTTTAAAAATAGAGAGAGTATCGAAGTGCCAGCCGACCGAGCCAGAAGTGTAACTTATTCATCGTCCGCTGTAAATTATTTTAACTTTTCTTTTGCCGATTTACTTTTGAGTTTTTTTTTCGTTGGGAAAAAAAATTTCAGTGATAACTTATTACTGTGAAGGTAAGAACTTTAAACAATAATAATTCCGAAAATATGTTGTCTTTTCAATGATAATTTAAAACATTTAGATAGTTGACTTTCATTTTAAAATACGTTGATATATCTAGTACATTAGAGTGTGGTAAACCATTTATATATCGTATCTGATTTAATACTTTTTCCGATTTTCTTTTTTCGTAGTTTTCTTAATATTAGTATATTATTCTTCTATTTTGCAAAGAAAATTCCTGATTGAAATATCCGTCTGCGCCAGGCATACCCAAGCTAGGGCTCCCGGATATTTTAAATCTTGAGTTCCCGACTGCAATACTTTTTCCGAGTCTCCTTTTGGGGAATTTAGTTGATATCCGCCCCGTGTTTTAACACGAATTTGGTTTATATTAGTTCCGTTTCGAATATTTTATTCTTCTCTCCTCTTTGTGAATTAAGTTGATATTCGCCCCGTGTTTTAACACGAATCTGGCTTATATTAGTTCCGTTTCGAATATTTTATTTTTCTATTTTGCAAGGAAAATTCCTGATTGAAATATCCGTCTGCGCCAGGCATACCCAAGCTAGGGCTCCCGGATATTTTAAATCTTGAGTTCCCGACTGCAATACTTTTTCCGAGTCTCCTTTTTGGTGAATTTAGTTGATATCCGCCCCGTGTTTTAACACGAATCTGGTTTATATTAGTCCCGTTTCGAATATTTTATTCTTCTATTTTGCAAGGAAAATTCCTAATTGAAATATCCGTCTGCGCCAGGCATACCCAAGCTAGGGCTCCCGGATATTTTAAATCTTGAGTTCCCAGCTGCAATACTTTTTCCGAGTCTCCTTTTTGTGAATTTAGTTGATATTCGCCCCGTGTTTTGACACGAATTTGGTTTATATTAGTCCCGTTTCGAATATATTATTCTTCTATTTTGCAAGGAAAATTCCTGATTGAAATATCCGTCTCCGCCAGGCATACCCAAGCTAGGGCTCCCGGATATTTTAAATCTTGAGTTCCCAACTGCAATACTTTTTCCGAGTCTCCTTTTTGTGAATTTAGTTGATATTCGCCCCGTGTTTTGACACGAATTTGGCTTATATTAGTTCCGTTTCGAATATATTATTCTTCTATTTTGCAAGGAAAATTCCTGATTGAAATATCCGTCTGCGCCAGGCATACCCAAGCTAGGGCTCCCGGATATTTTAAATCTTGAGTTCCCAACTGCAATACTTTTTCCGAGTCTCCTTTTTGTGAATTTAGTTGATATCCGCCCCGTGTTTTAACACGAAATTGGTTTATATTAGTCCTGTTTCGAATATTTTATTCTTCTATTTTGCAAGGAAAATTCCTGATTGAAATATCCGTCTGCGCCAGGCATACCCAAGCTAGGGCTCCCGGATATTTTAAATCTTGAGTTCCCAACTGCAATACTTTTTCCGAGTCTCCTTTTTGGTGAATTTAGTTGATATCCGCCCCGTGTTTTAACACGAATTTGGTTTATATTAGTCCCGTTTCGAATATTTTATTCTTCTATTTTGCAAGGAAAATTCCTGATTGAAATATCCGTCTGCGCCAGGCATACCCAAGCTAGGGCTCCCGGATATTTTAAATCTTGAGTTCCCAATTGCAATACTTTTTCCGAGTCTCCTTTTGTGAATTTAGTTGATATCCGCCCCGTGTTTTAACACGAATTTGGTTTATATTAGTCCCGTTTCGAATATTTTATTCTTCTGTTTTGCAAGGAAAATTCCTGATTGAAATATCCGTCTGCGCCAGGCATACCCAAGCTAGGGCTCCCGGATATTTTAAATCTTGAGTTCCCAATTGCAATACTTTTTCCGAAGTCTCCTTTTTGTGAATTTAGTTAATATTCGCCCCGTGTTTTGACACGAATTTAGCTTATATTAGTCCCGTCTCGAATATATTATTCTTCTATTTTGCAAGGAAAATTCCTGATTGAAATATCCGTCAGCGCCAGGCATACACAAGCTAGGGCTCCCGGATATTTTAAATCTTGAGTTCTCAATTGCAATACTTTTCCGAGTTTCATTTCTTTGAATTTGGTTGATGGTCGCCCGTTCTTTAACACAAATTTGGTTTATATTTAAATCTGGTTAACTCTAGAATTGCCTTCCGTTTTCATTACCTTCCCCGAATTTTCTTTTAGTGGGATTTCGTGATATTAGTTCCGCCCTTTTGATACCCTTCTTGATTTTGTTCAAAGCTTAGGGAGATGTCTGACGAGTAGATATAGAGTTCCCGATCAATAGTATTGTTTTCCCGATTGGATAGTTTTTTTAGTAGCACCGGACCCGTTCGTTACATAAGGGTCTATCAAATACATGAATGAAAAGACCACCAAGCTTAACATAGTTTTGCTTGCCTTTTTTACCGCTTCTTTTATTTGCATGAACGCTATTTTATAATTACAAACCACTCTCGCTTATGTCCTGCCTGCTTCGTCGCTAATAATACATATGTGCTTTTGAGTATTGTTTATTTTGTATGTATATAACAACTTAGAAGGTATTAATGTAATAAAACTGAAATAAACCGGTGTTGTGTTTTATTGACCTATTATAGACTAGTATTTCCTTATGGTAGCGTAGTTGTTTGGCAGCACGAATTTTAGCTTCTCCGTAGTGTGGATCAGGATAATAACATTTATTTCAGGACTAGCGAGAACATTTGTTTTATATATTTAGCAACATCCCGAATTTTGACGACAATAGACCCCTGGAATTTACCGTACCTCCATCTGAGGCTACCTGGAACTCTCGACGAGGGAAGTCGAGGGGCCGTGGAGACAACCACGTTAAAAATCTGGCGCCCGAGAAAGTGTAAGGTTTCAAAGGTGTCAGGAGTGACGTTTCCGAGGCGTTCCACGCGCAGTGCAGCGCGCAGTCATCGCCTCTCATGTGGGGAGGAAAACGCGTCACATCTTGGCGCCCGAGCAGGGACCTGAATTTGTTGTTTAAATAGGAACTGTTTAATTTTTTTTTTAGGTTTTCCGTATTCTTGATTAGTAAAGAATATTTTTCTCCCGTATTACTGATTTATTGATTGAGCAAGGACCTGAAATTGTTGCCTAAGTACGAACTGTTTTATTTTTTTTCAGGTTTTCCGGATTCTTGATTATTAAATAATATTTTTTCCCGTACTGCCGATTTATTGATTGAATAGAGACCTTAATTTATTGTTTAAGTAGGAACTGTTTTATTTTTTTTCAGGTTATCCGTATTCTTGATTAGTGAAGAATATTTTTTTTTCCGTATTGCTGATTTATAGATTGAACAAGGACCTTAAATTGTTGTTTAAGTACGAACTGTTTTATTCTTTTTCAGGTTTTCCGTACTTTTGATTATTAAATAATATTTTTTCCCGTATTGCCGATTTATTGGTTGAGCAGAGATCTTGAATTGTTGTTTGATGCTGATTAAGCAGGGATCTTGTATTGTTGGTTGAATACGAACTGTTTTATTATTTTTCAGGTTTTGCGTATTCTTGATTATTGAATAATATTCTTTTCCCGTATTGTTGATCCACTAGTTAGCAGGGACACTGGCTGTTTGTTAAAACCGGAACCGTTGTATTTGGTTGTGGAATTTTATTGTTTCAGTGTGAAGATTTGTGTAGGGACTTTGAGATTATCGAAGGAGTCCAGTGATAATTTGGTTTCCACGGCGTACCGTTATATACTGTTTTGACTGTTTTCCGTCTTATTGTTGAGTGTTTATTAAAACAAGGATTTTATATCTCGTTTCGAATTATCTTGTTATTGCTGTGAAGGTGTAGGAAGAGGCTTCGTTGCTGTGAAGGTTGAGGAAGAGGCATCGTTGCTGTGAAGGTTGAGGAAGAGGCTTCGTTGCTGTGAAGGTTGAGGAAGAGGCTTCGTTGCTGTAAAGGTTGAGGAAGAGGCTTCGTTGCTGTGAAGGTTGAGGAAGAGGCTTCGTTGCTGTGAAGGTTGAGGAAGAGGCTTCGTTGCTGTGAAGGTTGAGGAAGAGGCTTCGTTGCTGTGAAGGTTGAGGAAGAGGCTTCGTTGCTGTAAAGGTTGAGGAAGAGGCTTCGTTGCTGTGAAGGTTGAAGAAGAAGCTTAGTTGCTGTGAAGGCGGGAGCCGTTCTACCTTGCTGTGGCTGTAAAGAGGCGAAGGAGGGACGAGAAGTTGCGACTACGAGGGATACAGAAAGAAGAGATAAAAGTAGATGTCAAGAGGAAGTACCGAGGAATTGGACATTGCTTTACCATTTGAACGTGAAGTGGCAGAGGAAACATTACCCGTTCCGTCAGCATCGACCCAATTACCCGTCGTAAATTCCATAGAAGAAACTACAGACCATCGCGTAAATTGGGTATATCTACTGAAAAACGAGGGTCTTACTGCCCAACTACGAAAGAGGAATTTATCGACTGCTGGAACCGTTCCTGACAAACGAAGAAGGCTCGTCAACTTTTTGAGACGAAGACATATTTCCCCACCACCCGCTAGAAACCAAGGAGATCTTGTGGATTATCTGACCGATATGGCGACCCAACCGATAAATGTACACGATTGGAAGGTGTCTTTTGGGAACCGAGGAGATCCGGCCGCTTTCATAGAAAGGATCGAAGAAATCTGCACTGCAAAGAATGTCCAGAAAGACAACTTGCTTCCGGTATTACCGGAATTACTATCAGATGAACCCGCCTCTTGGTACCGCAACAACCGAAGTCGGTTCACAACCTGGGACGAATTCGAGGCTGAATTCAGAATTTTCTTTTATCCAATCAACTATGAAGTCGATTTGGAAGCCGAGATAGGAAGACGTCTTCAAAGACGAAATGAATCCGCTGCAACGTACATGACCGAGCTACAGACCCTGATGAGGAGGCATGGGAAGCTAACTTCCGAACAACAGCTAGCATGGCTGTACCGAAATCTTTTACCCGAGTACCGGCTGCAGATCCGAAAAGTAGACTTCAAGGACTTTCCTACGTTCTGTCAAGTGGTGAGGGAATATGAGCTCCTGAGGAAGGAACTCCAAAACGCACCCAACCCCAGTGGACCGAACCGTGGACCAGCCCGTCCGCAGCCAGTGAGTACCCCTAGATATGGACAGTCCCACAATCCGCCGTCCGATCCAGTAAGAGAAGCCATCCCTGGTACCAGCCGTCCGTTACCGAACGATACTCATCACGGTCCGACACGTGATAATACTCAACGACCGTCTGGCTCGTCTTCACGCCCACCAACCTGTTTCCGCTGCGGTGAATCCGGACACTACCGAAGCAATTGCCAGAACCCTCAGAAGATATTCTGCTCCCGTTGTCATAAGGAGGGAGTATTTTCCCGAGACTGTTCCTGCAGGAGGCAGGAAAACTAATCCGAAGCTGTCCCGAGGAGAGGCCGACACAGCTTCCGCAGATATTTGCCTCTCATGCCGAAACGCCAGAAGAAATGACCGATTCCCGACCGCACATCGACGTTGAAATTGAAAACCGCAAGTTCAGAGCCCTATTGGATACTGGAGCTGCTAAATCATACATCGGTGATCAGATAGCTAGGACATTTTCCCAAAGAAAGCAAACCATAGCCCGTCAAGCTGCGAGAGCCCGTTTAGCTAATGGAATTTTAGTCCCTATCACCGACACATACAAGATAAAACTTAACATCCATGACGTCATTATGGAAGGGCCATTCGAACATTTCCCTGGTCTGATAACTGATATTGTGTTAGGACACGATGTCCTTCAAAAGTATAATTTCCGGTTGGAGCTAGGAAGCGGGAAAATATACATGGAAGACAAACTGGTGATGCACTCACCATCAACCAGTCCTGTTGAGATGTTGGAAGTAGTGAGCCCACTCACTAAAGAATCCGATGCTGCTAAACCGACCCTAAGTATGGACAATACCGACAAGTGTCTCTCAGAAGACCGTGTATCTGAAGTCTCTGCGTCTTCCCTGGGGTTAGGGGTTGACAAAGAACAATCTTTTTCTGAAGTCTCTGCGTCTTCTCTGGTGTTAGGGGTTGACAAGGAGCAGTCTGTTTCTGAAGTCTCTGCGTCTTCCCTGGGGTTAGGGGTTGACAAAGAACAATCTTTTTCTGAAGTCTCTGCGTCTTCCCTGGTATTAGGGGTTGACAAAAAGCAATCCGTTTCTGAAGTCTCTGCGTCTTCCCTGGTGTTAGGGGTTGACAAAGAGCAGTCTGTTTCTGAAGTCTCTGCGTCTTCCCTGGTGTTAGGGGTTGACAAAGAGCAGTCTTTTTCTGAAGTCTCTGCGTCTTCCCTGGTGTTAGGGGTTGACAAGGAGCAGTCTGTTTCTGAAGTCTCTGCGTCTTCCCTGGTGTTAGGGGTTGACAAAGAGCAATCCGTTTCTGAAGTCTCTGCGTCTTCCCTGGTGTTAGGGGTTGACAAAGAGCAGTCTGTTTCTGAAGTCTCTGCGTCTTCCCTGGTGTTAGGGGTTGACAAGGAGCAGTCTGTTTCTGAAGTCTCTGCGTCTTCCCTGGTGTTAGGGGTTGACAAAGAGCAATCCGTTTCTGAAGTCTCTGCGTCTTCCTTGGGTGGTTTATGGGTTGACAAAGAGCAGTCTTTTTCTAAAGTCTCTGGGTCTTCCCTGGTGTTAGGGGTTGATCAAGAGCAAGCTGGTTCTGAAGTCTCTGCGTTCTCCCCGGTGTTGTTAGGGGTTGGCAAGGAGCAAGCTATTTCCGATGTCTCTGCGTCCACCCTGGGTGGTTTAGGGGTTGACAAGGAGCAATCTAATACTGAAGTCCTTTCGTCGTCTCTGATAAGGGTTAGAGAAAATGAAGATGATAATAAACCTGGAAGATTGAAGTTATCTCCGGAGGAGTTAGGAGATAACACCAATTATGGCTACATAGGATGCCCGTTCGAAACAATCATTCCGAGTGAAGAAATCAATTTGACGAAAAATCAAAAAGAAAAGTTGAATACATTTTTGAACCAGGAACTTCCGCTGTTCGAGAAGATTAGAGGTCCGACTACGCTTATTGAGCATGAAATCCGTCTGCTACAGTCCCGTCCGATTAAACAAAGACACCGACCGCAAAATCCAAAGATGCAGGAAGTGTGCAATACCGAGATAGACGCGATGTTAGATGAAGGAGTGATAGAACCTTCTACCAGTCCTTGGAGCTCTCCAATTGTAATTGTGAAGAAGAAAGATGGAAAGAACCGTTTCTGCATCGACTTCCGCAAAGTGAACGAAGTTACGATGAAGGACGCTTACCCGCTTCCATTTATTAATGCTATACTGGATAAACTGCGAAAAGCCAAATATATTTCCAGTTTAGATTTGAAGAGTGGGTATTGGCAAGTTCCATTAACACCGGAGAGCAAACCCATTACCGCGTTTACCGTACCGGGACGTGGATTGTTCCAATTCACGGTCCTTCCATTTGGTTTACATTCCGCACCTGCCACTTTCCGGAGATTGGTTGACAGACTAATAGGCCCAGAGTTAGATCCATACGCCTTTGCTTATCTGGATGACATTATAGTTCTAGGGGAAACGTTCGAACAGCATTTGGAAAATCTGTCTGAGGTGTTCCGTCGATTACGAGGGGCACGGTTGAAACTGAATCCGGAGAAATGCCACTTCTGTTTACCGTCCATGAAATATTTAGGCCATGTAGTCACTGGAGATGGAATCCGTACCGATCCAGAAAAAGTCGAGAGCATAATTAAATTTGCAGCGCCGAGAAATATCCGAGAGTTACGAAGATTTTTGGGAGTCGCATCCTGGTATAGGAGATTCGTGCCATCGTTTTCACAAAAGGGGTTAACGAAATTACTCCGCAAATCCCAGCGATAGAAGTGGGCTGAAGAACAAGAAGCTGCCTTTGCTGAGATTAAAACATGTCTGTCAGAATCCCCTGTTTTAAGTTGTCCTGATTTTTCCGTACCGTTCACCCTACAGACCGACGCCTCCGAATATGGTTTGGGAATAGCCCTTACCCAACAAAAGAGTGGCCAGGAACATGTGGTAGCATATGCAAGTCGCACGCTAAGTCCTGCCGAGAAGAATTACTCCGTCACTGAGAAAGAATGTCTTGCCATTGTTTGGGGAATTGAAAAGATGCGTCCTTATTTAGAGGGCTACCATTTCACGGTTGTTACCGATCATCAATCTCTTAGATGGCTGCATTCCATACTGAGTCCGTCCGGACGTTTAGCCCGATGGAGTATTTTTCTGCAGCAATATGATTTCGAGATACAGTACCGTAAAGGTGCTCTAAATCGCGTGGCTGACGCGTTGTCCAGAAATCCGCTACCAATGACAGCAGAAACCAATCCACCATCGATACTTTGTGTGACCGAGGTAACCGCCGAATGCTCATGGTACCGTAACAAGAAGGAAGAAGTCCTGAAGGATCCAGAAAAGTTCCCTGACTACTGCATCAAAGAAGGCCGTTTGTACCGTCATTTTTGGGATATAAATGACTTAAGAGAACCAGAGATGAGTGATCCATGGAAACTATGCATAGCGAAATCCGACCGAACCCGAGTTCTCGAAGAAAACCATGATGCCCCTCATGCCGGACATCTGGGAATCGCCAAGACCATTACTCGTATAGCCAGATCTTACTATTGGCCGGGAATGTTCCGAGACATCACCAAGTACGTTCGCAGATGTTCACAATGCCAGAAGTACAAACCATCCCAACAAAAGCCTCCTGGGAAAATGCAGCCATCTCCAAATCAACGACCTTGGGACACTGTTAGTTCCGATATCATTGGACCATTGCCGAGGAGCAAGAAGGGGAACTGCTATATTGTAATTTTCCAGGACCGATTTACCAAGTGGGTACAGTGCAAACCATTGAGGAGTGCCACTGCCAGTAGTATCGGTACCGCATTTCACGAAGAGATACTGACCGTATTTGGATGTCCCCGTACCGTTTTAACCGATAACGGATCCCAGTATACTAGTACGTTGTTTAAGAATATGTTGAAAGAATTAGGAATCCGACACCGCTTCACACCCCCGTACACGCCGCAAGCTAACCCGGTAGAGAGAGCCAATCGCACTTTGAAGACGATGATTGCGCAATATTGCGAGCAAGATCACCAAGATTGGGATATCAGACTAGCCGACTTGAAGTTTGCGATGAACAACTCCAAACACGATTCGACTGGGTTTTCGCCGGCCTTTTTGAATTTTGGACGAGACCCCGACATTCCGAAATCCTTGAGGAGGGAAACTGAAGACAACCCGGAGAGCACTACGAAAGAAGGTACCGTAACCGAAAATCCTAAGGAGGAAGATACAATACCGCACCGCACGAGGCTGGATCAATTGCAAGAGTGTTTTGACCTCGTACGTTTAAATCTGTCCAGAGCATTTACCAGTCAAAGCCATTATTATAATCTACGCCGTCGTGACTGGAAATGCAAGCTGGGGGAAAAGGTTATGAAAAGAGAGTATACTTTGTCTTCAGCCGTTGATCATGTCGCCGCGAAATTAGCTCCAAAATACTCTGGGCCCTACGAAGTGGTCCGAGTCGTCTCCCCGGTAGTGTATGACTTAAGAGACGAAACCGGCAAGCGACATAACCGAATCCACATTAAGGATTTAAAACCGTTGAATGATTAATTCCGCCTACAGGAGAGATGTTCCCGTCTGCGCCGATACACCAGAGCCCGAGGATTTAGGCCTTGCTTCAACGTCCGTAGCAGGGGCTACCGACTAAAGAAAACCAGGCCACAATAGTTCGCACCGTGGAAGACAAGCCCGGATCATGGAACAAAGACTTTAGAGTAAGAAATTGTAGCTTTGATAGATTGTTTGGAAAAAATGTAAAGCCCGCGAGCGGTGCTCGCGTCCTTTAATTTTTTTTTACCGAAGTAAGGGGGGGATGTAACGAAGTTTTCGTTACTACAAGGTTATTTTGTGTAACTGAGTGTATTTTCATTTTGTATTTTCTGCCGCTGAGTATAATTGTTTTATATTACATATCACCCGTCACGTATTCGTTTCTTTGTTATATTTTCATTTGATGGTTTATGTCACCGAGTATATATTTGAGTTAAATTATTTGATAGTTTATGTCACCGAGTATATATTCATTTTCATTATGTATCACTCATTGCATATTCGTTACTTTGTTATACTTTCATTTGATGGTTTATGTCACCGAATATATATTTAATTTAAATTATTTCATTGTATATATTTAATTGATATTATGTATCACCCGTCACATATTCGTTTCTTTATTTATAATTCATTTAATATTTTATGAGCCGAATATATTTTCATTTTACAATTTATGTCGACGAGTGTATCTAATCATTTGTATATTGACTTATAATTAGGGTAAAGTATTGTAAATCTTCGCGAACATTTTATTTTATTTTATCCCCTGGTTTCGGGGTAGAACCAAATGTTATAATAGGTTAATATTTATCCAAATTCCGATATTTTTATTTTCTTCCTAGTTGCGATGGAGGGATCAATTTTTTTTTCGGGAGTAAAGTATTTACTTCAATTTTAAAATTCAACATTTGAAGGTACTGGTCGCCCCACTACAACAAGGTAGATATGGATAGAAGCGCGCAGGTCGAGAGGGAGGTGGAACCGTGAGATTAGACGGCTGATATATTTTAAAAATAGAGAGAGTATCGAAGTGCCAGCCGACCGAGCCAGAAGTGTAACTTATTCATCGTCCGCTGTAAATTATTTTAACTTTTCTTTTGCCGATTTACTTTTGAGTTTTTTTTTCGTTGGGAAAAAAAATTTCAGTGATAACTTATTACTGTGAAGGTAAGAACTTTAAACAATAATAATTCCGAAAATATGTGGTCTTTTCAATGATAATTTAAAACATTTAGATAGTTGACTTTCATTTTAAAATACGTTGATATATCTAGTACATTAGAGTGTGGTAAACCATTTATATATCGTATCTGATTTAATACTTTTTCCGATTTTCCTTTTTCGTAGTTTTCTTAATATTAGTATATTATTCTTCTATTTTGCAAAGAAAATTCCTGATTGAAATATCCGTCTGCGCCAGGCATACCCAAGCTAGGGCTCCCGGATATTTTAAATCTTGAGTTCCCGACTGCAATACTTTTTCCGAGTCTCCTTTTGGGGAATTTAGTTGATATCCGCCCCGTGTTTTAACACGAATTTGGTTTATATTAGTTCCGTTTCGAATATTTTATTCTTCTCTCCTCTTTGTGAATTAAGTTGATATTCGCCCCGTGTTTTAACACGAATCTGGCTTATATTAGTTCCGTTTCGAATATTTTATTCTTCTATTTTGCAAGGAAAATTCCTGATTGAAATATCCGTCTGCGCCAGGCATACCCAAGCTAGGGCTCCCGGATATTTTAAATCTTGAGTTCCCGACTGCAATACTTTTTCCGAGTCTCCTTTTTGGTGAATTTAGTTGATATCCGCCCCGTGTTTTAACACGAATCTGGTTTATATTAGTCCCGTTTCGAATATTTTATTCTTCTATTTTGCAAGGAAAATTCCTGATTGAAATATCCGTCTGCGCCAGGCATACCCAAGCTAGGGCTCCCGGATATTTTAAATCTTGAGTTCCCAGCTGCAATACTTTTTCCGAGTCTCCTTTTTGTGAATTTAGTTGATATTCGCCCCGTGTTTTGACACGAATTTGGTTTATATTAGTCCCGTTTCGAATATATTATTCTTCTATTTTGCAAGGAAAATTCCTGATTGAAATATCCGTCTCCGCCAGGCATACCCAAGCTAGGGCTCCCGGATATTTTAAATCTTGAGTTCCCAACTGCAATACTTTTTCCGAGTCTCCTTTTTGTGAATTTAGTTGATATTCGCCCCGTGTTTTGACACGAATTTGGCTTATATTAGTTCCGTTTCGAATATATTATTCTTCTATTTTGCAAGGAAAATTCCTGATTGAAATATCCGTCTGCGCCAGGCATACCCAAGCTAGGGCTCCCGGATATTTTAAATCTTGAGTTCCCAACTGCAATACTTTTTCCGAGTCTCCTTTTTGTGAATTTAGTTGATATCCGCCCCGTGTTTTAACACGAAATTGGTTTATATTAGTCCTGTTTCGAATATTTTATTCTTCTATTTTGCAAGGAAAATTCCTGATTGAAATATCCGTCTGCGCCAGGCATACCCAAGCTAGGGCTCCCGGATATTTTAAATCTTGAGTTCCCAACTGCAATACTTTTTCCGAGTCTCCTTTTTGGTGAATTTAGTTGATATCCGCCCCGTGTTTTAACACGAATTTGGTTTATATTAGTCCCGTTTCGAATATTTTATTCTTCTATTTTGCAAGGAAAATTCCTGATTGAAATATCCGTCTCCGCCAGGCATACCCAAGCTAGGGCTCCCGGATATTTTAAATCTTGAGTTCCCAACTGCAATACTTTTTCCGAGTCTCCTTTTTGTGAATTTAGTTGATATTCGCCCCGTGTTTTGACACGAATTTGGCTTATATTAGTTCCGTTTCGAATATATTATTCTTCTATTTTGCAAGGAAAATTCCTGATTGAAATATCCGTCTGCGCCAGGCATACCCAAGCTAGGGCTCCCGGATATTTTAAATCTTGAGTTCCCAACTGCAATACTTTTTCCGAGTCTCCTTTTTGTGAATTTAGTTGATATCCGCCCCGTGTTTTAACACGAAATTGGTTTATATTAGTCCTGTTTCGAATATTTTATTCTTCTATTTTGCAAGGAAAATTCCTGATTGAAATATCCGTCTGCGCCAGGCATACCCAAGCTAGGGCTCCCGGATATTTTAAATCTTGAGTTCCCAACTGCAATACTTTTTCCGAGTCTCCTTTTTGGTGAATTTAGTTGATATCCGCCCCGTGTTTTAACACGAATTTGGTTTATATTAGTCCCGTTTCGAATATTTTATTCTTCTATTTTGCAAGGAAAATTCCTGATTGAAATATCCGTCTGCGCCAGGCATACCCAAGCTAGGGCTCCCGGATATTTTAAATCTTGAGTTCCCAATTGCAATACTTTTTCCGAGTCTCCTTTTGTGAATTTAGTTGATATCCGCCCCGTGTTTTAACACGAATTTGGTTTATATTAGTCCCGTTTCGAATATTTTATTCTTCTGTTTTGCAAGGAAAATTCCTGATTGAAATATCCGTCTGCGCCAGGCATACCCAAGCTAGGGCTCCCGGATATTTTAAATCTTGAGTTCCCAATTGCAATACTTTTTCCGAAGTCTCCTTTTTGTGAATTTAGTTAATATTCGCCCCGTGTTTTGACACGAATTTAGCTTATATTAGTCCCGTCTCGAATATATTATTCTTCTATTTTGCAAGGAAAATTCCTGATTGAAATATCCGTCTGCGCCAGGCATACACAAGCTAGGGCTCCCGGATATTTTAAATCTTGAGTTCTCAATTGCAATACTTTTCCGAGTTTCATTTCTTTGAATTTGGTTGATGGTCGCCCGTTCTTTAACACAAATTTGGTTTATATTTAAATCTGGTTAACTCTAGAATTGCCTTCCGTTTTCATTACCTTCCCCGAATTTTCTTTTAGTGGGATTTCGTGATATTAGTTCCGCCCTTTTGATACCCTTCTTGATTTTGTTCAAAGCTTAGGGAGATGTCTGACGAGTAGATATAGAGTTCCCGATCAATAGTATTGTTTTCCCGATTGGATAGTTTTTTTAGTAGCACCGGACCCGTTCGTTACATAAGGGTCTATCAAATACATGAATGAAAAGACCACCAAGCTTAACATAGTTTTGCTTGCCTTTTTTACCGCTTCTTTTATTTGCATGAACGCTATTTTATAATTACAAACCACTCTCGCTTATGTCCTGCCTGCTTCGTCGCTAATAATACATATGTGCTTTTGAGTATTGTTTATTTTGTATGTATATAACAACTTAGAAGGTATTAATGTAATAAAACTGAAATAAACCGGTGTTGTGTTTTATTGACCTATTATAGACTAGTATTTCCTTATGGTAGCGTAGTTGTTTGGCAGCACGAATTTTAGCTTCTCCGTAGTGTGGATCAGGATAATAACATTTATTTCAGGACTAGCGAGAACATTTGTTTTATATATTTAGCAACATCCCGAATTTTGACGACAATAGACCCCTGGAATTTACCGTACCTCCATCTGAGGCTACCTGGAACTCTCGACGAGGGAAGTCGAGGGGCCGTGGAGACAACCACGTTAAAAATCTGACGCCCGAGAAAGTGTAAGGTTTCAAAGGTGTCAGGAGTGACGTTTCCGAGGCGTTCTACGCGCAGTGCAGCGCGCAGTCATCGCCTCTCATGTGGGGAGGAAAACGCGTCACACTACCTTCCTATAATTGTTAGCTCACCTCTGTGACACTTTTTCTCTTTCCTACAAACAACAACAACTTATTTCAATTTTGCATTATCGTTAAATAGTTTAAAATCACCTCTGTGACCTCTCTCTTTCATACAACGGAGATAAATTAGCATTCAATTATAGAGATAAGAGCGCGCGTATGCATTTCGTAATCACTTATTTTGATATTTGATTCACTTTCGTCAATTTATATTCTCCTAATACCACAAAACATATTTTACAACATTTTACACCTGCACAGGTGAAAGCGACAACGACGATGACAATTGACTTTAACCATTTAGTCATTGTTCTTGTCACATTTTTTTTTAGTCACTACCTCTTATACGTAACTTTTAAATAAACCTGTATAATATTGTAAAACTTATCGCTTATCTCTTCTTCTTTCCCATCGACCCTCTGGTCATTGTCGTCAGATGACTCTTTTGATACTCCTTGTATATTTGCAAAACTTATCGCTTATCTCTTCTTCTTTCCCTCTGGTCATTGTCGACCACTTCTTGTACACACCCTCTGGTCTTTGTCGTTCTTTTTGATACTCCTTGTATATTTGCAAAACTTATCGCTTATCTCTTGATCTCTTCTTCTTTCCCTCTGGTCATTGTCGACCACTTCTTGTACAGGCCCTCAGGTAACCCTCTGGTCATTGTCGACCACTTCTTGTACACACCCCTATGGCCTTCACCCTCTGTGCATTGTCTTCAAAATTCTTGTACACCCTCTGGTCATTGCCACTTCTTGTACGCACCCTCTGACACTTCTTCAGGTAGGCATGGAGAAGTGGATGGCATGGTTACCAAAGTGTCACAGAACCCCGCTTGCTATACTACATCAAACTTCAACATTTGGCGCTAGGGGAAGCACACCTTATCCTAAACGCAAAATTAGTTTCAAGCTAATTTGGTGGTCATTTTGATAGAACTCACAGACAATATAACATTCCTACCCAAGAGAGTGACGGAACAGTACCGATGTGAATTAGATAATTTCAATGATCAAAAGCATTCACTCATATTAAGAGGATTAGTTCCTGCAATTTTTTTGAAGTAGTTCAAAAATGGTTTTCGCTTGTTTGGTGAGTTTTATTTATTATATCATATATATTTAAAGTGAAAAATGATGAATTTAACGAACAAAGTTGATGAAACGTTGGCTGGCCTGAAACAACATTATTTTAAACCGCTAGCTAATTCAATAATTAAACTAATAGACCGTCATGTTAGAAAATGTGTTTTGACAGTTTGAATCCGAGGACGAGTTGTGACCAATAAGAGTTATTGGGAAGATATCGTTAGGCGAAATATGATCAAACCTTATCGGAGATTTGTGCATGCTTGTGAGACGAGAGCTAAGCTATTACAACATTTAGGTAAGATTTATCGACCCGTATACCTAGAAGCTATTAAAGTAAATGAAGATAATGTTATGCATGGAATTCTAAAAACCAGAGTTCAAAATGAGACTTGTACTTATAGTACGATGCCACTTTATCATTGGTTCAGCTTTTTCTGTACGTTATGTGGTAACGCAGCGATTGAGTTGAGGTGTATTGCTGCGTTATGCCAGTTTACTGGATGGGCTCCATTCGTGTTTAGAAGACGTGACTATTCGCCATTCCAATACATTAATATATTTTATAACAATTCTCTGTCATTGATTACAGCAAAGAAGAAGCCTGTCATCAAACTTCAACATTTGGCGCTAGGGGAAGCACACCTTATCCTAAACGCAAAATTAGTTTAAAGCAAATTTGGTGAAGTCATTTTGATAGAATTCACAGACAATGTCACATTCCTACCCAAGAGAGTGACGGAACAGTACCGATGTCAATTAGATAATTTCAAAGCTCAAAAGCATTCACTCATATTTCGAGGATTAGTTCCTGCAATTTCTTTTGAAGTAGTTCAAAATTGGTTTTCGCTTGTTTGGTGAGTTTTATTTATTTCATCGTATATATTTAAAGTGAAAAATGATGAATTTAACGAACAAAAATGATGAAACGTTGGCTCTCCTGAAACAACATTATTTTAAACCGCTAACTAATTCAATAAATAAACTAATAGACCGTCATGTTAGAAAATGTGTTTTGACAGTTTGCATCCGAGGAGGAGTTGTGACCAAAAAGAGTTATAGGGAAGATATCGTTAGGCGAAATATGATCAAACCTTATCGGAGATTTGTGCATGCTTGTGAGACTAGAGCTAAGCTATTACAACATTCAGGTAAGATTTATCGATCCGTATACCTAGAAACTATTGAAGGAGATGAAGACAATGTTATGCATGGAATTCTAAAATCCAGAGCTCAAAATGAGACTTGTACTGTTGAACGTGTTCTTTTCAAAATATAAATAAATAAAACAAAATGTTTCATCATTTTCTACATTCTATAAAAAATATCTTGTTATACATTTAAATCATTTATTTTTTAATGATACAGCAAAAAGTATTCTTATCAAAACTAGAGTCATCCTATAATACGCCGCAAGCTACATAATCAATAGAATGTATTCTCACGGATTTGATAAGTTTCATTTTACCAACAAGGTGAAATAAAATTTGAAGCCTACACCTTTTTATAGACACAATTAGATGAGTTAATTTTATAAACTTTTCAAAAATTCATCTCTTCCATGGCTTTTTGTGTGTTAGTTTTGGATCTTTTTTTAACCATCTATTTACTTGTTAGTTCAAATCACAAATATATTTTGACATCTTGTCACCGATTAAGGAAAGATCATTTTGAATCTTTTAACCAAGCCTGCAATACAAAATTTGAAGAAACCGCTTAAATCACTTCTTAAACGTGTACTTTCTATTTATGATGGATAATAATCACTTTTTATTGTTTTTATTTCGTTTATACACAATTTTATATATGATTTTGTTGAATTAAATCCAATGTCTTCAATACAAAGTTTGAAGAAAATGCTTAAATCACTTCTTAAACGGGTACTTTCTATTTATAATCGATAATAATAAAGCACGAAAAAGGTTACACTCCGAATTTAACAACTGAATTATTAAAAATTACGAAAGTCAAAATAACGAATCCTGTAACGTATTTGATAGAAGATATGACTTGATCGCCTATTAGAGGTTGTTTTTATGAAGAATAATTACAAAAAACCAAAAATCCTAACATTTATCTCGTTGAAAGAGTATTGAAGAGGAAATGTAACTACATATACGTTAAATGGCTAGTCTTAGACAAAAAACATAACAGTTGGATATACGCTGATGATGTAGTATAGATGTTACCGTAAATACCCGAAATCCGTTAATACGCGTAATAACTAATGAGAACCCGAAATAACTAGATATTTATATTTATTTTACAATATATTTTATCAAAAAAGATTTTTACATAATTATTTTCATACCTGCTTAATGTATATAATTAGCTATTGTTTTATGTTTTTTCACTCATATTAGATTAGGATTTTATTTTACAAGAATTGTGCATATGTTACCGTAAATACCCGAAATCCGTTAATACGCGTAATAACTAGTGAGAACCCGAAATCACTAGTAAGAACGCGTAATTACTACGAGGTTTAGGAAAATACCGAAATAAAACTTTTATTCGGCTATTTACTGAAATTTTCAGTTAGAACGCGTTCTTTCTAAGCGTAAGTTAGTAACCACTGAGTGTTACTCGATCTTTGCAGGGAATGGCTACATTTTATATCGCGATGTCTCTAAAGACAGGGGAAGGTTCCCCCGCACCTTGCGCGGCTCCATAATACGTTATTTTATCTTAAGTTGTTACTGTGTGTACCACGCCGTTTGCCGATTGTTACTTTGATAAACGTTGTTATTCGAAAAATGAATTCTTCGCTGATTGCTTGGAAAGAAAAATTTACGAATGATTTATTAAGTACGTGCAGTAAAGATCCCAAATTATTGAAATATACTATTATGAATAAAGAAACTTACGAAAATCTACTTCAAGAAATTAAAGAAGCTAAACTGACAAATAAGAAAACCACCCTACAGTATCGTCGTTTAAACCGTTTTGACATCATGGAATTAAGTGGCGTTCAGCATATTATAGCAAAATCCAAGAATGATGAAATATTATATTACCTCCCAATTGAAGAAATCTTTGATGTTATCGAAGCTGCTCACGTAGCAATTGGGCATTGTGGTCGGGACCGACTTCGAATAGAAACAGCAAGAAAATATGCAAATATTACTACCAGAATGATAAATTTATTTCTGTCGATGTGCGAAGTCTGCAACAGTAAAAAATCTAAGAAGGGGATTGGTTTATAAACCAATTTTACACAATGAATTAAACAGCCGATGCCAAGTAGATCTGATCGATATGCAGAGCCAATCAGATGGAGAATATAAATTCATAATGGTTTATCAAGATCATTTAACCAAGTTCATTTTGTTAAGAGCTTCAACATCTAAACGAGCTGAAGAAATCGCATACAAATTGAACGAAATATTTTTGACTTTTGGAGCGCCGTGCATAATACACAGTGATAACGGTCGAGAATTTGCGAACTGTGTTATAAACGAATTTAAATCCTTATGGCCAGAACTTAAGATCGTTCACGGAAAGCCACGACACAGCCAGAGTCAGGGATCAGTCGAAAGAGCCAATCAAGATGTTGAATTTATGATTGCTTCATGGATGTCCGATGATAAAACTGTAAAATGGTCAGAAGGTCTACACTAGTTCCAGTCCATCGTTAGAGGAAGGTGTAATAGCAGAGTTGGTCACTGAGTCAAACCAACTCGTAGTCGACTTCACCGGCAACTTGGACGCCTCCACCAAAAATTTACAAACCCTCGTGTTCTGTCGAACTTTTTAGTTCGACAGTTCTGTTTATTTCGAAACAAAATTTTTATTTATGAACCCCTGAAGAAACCAGCAACTACCACAACATAAATCCACACCAGACGTAGGAAGGATATTAACCCAGGTAAATATAAAACACCCACGAAAGTTAATAAGTCAGGACACCCTTAACTGGGGAGGCAACTCCCTTCAGCAGTGAGTCCGCTGTTGATATTAACTTTCACAACCATCCACACCTATTCATATCACAAATAAAAAACCCAAAATGTCCTCCAGACGCACCCGCAGATCCCAACGCTCCACATCCCAAACCTACGGTTTCATCGACTTTTCCCGACAACTCGACAAAATCCACAGAAAAATTATAATCCCCGATCCCACAGACCCTACCAATTCAACCCCTTACTTACTCCAAGAACTTGACGAACTGGGGGAAAAAATTAGACTCCAAACATCCATACTCGAAGCCTCTAATCACTCCGAAGACCTAAACTACCACCGCACCTTACAAACGGAATTCGAAGAAAGGAACAGTACTATCCGACAGCAATTAGAGGCTAATGAAAGACTAGACCTCCTCTCCAGACACAAATCTCCCCACTCATACTCCCTAAACTCTCAAAATTTCTCCACGCCAACCTCAAACTCTCATAATTCTCCCACGTCAACCCCAAACCCTCATAATTCTCCCACGTCAACCCCAAACCCCAATACACACTTACACCTCCTCTGTAAGTTCCCCAACCCACACTCCCTCAATCGTCCTACAACCATCCATCCCCGGCGAGGATTTCACCCTCGTCGAGCGAACAAGACCCCGATCAACCCCAGCTTCTACCTGCCTCAACAACCCCCGCCAACAACACAACATACACCCAAACTCTGAACCCTCCCACCCCAAAAATCTTTTTATACCCTCTTAAACATCCTTGAACTTCTCAACGTACACATCCTATATCTTAAAGCTAACTTCATTCCGTCCATCTATCGACACCACTGCTCTATCACAAACATAGGCAGGAGTGCTCACTTCGCTTTCACTCCCACCAGGAGTGAAAGCACTTCCACTTAAATCCGCGAGCCCCAACCCCTCCCGTCGGTGCTGCAGGTTTTCACGTTTTTTCCTGTAGCATGGTGAATTTATTCACTAGCCAAATGGGCCGACATCGACGAAGTTTTTAGATTTAAAATTATTATTGGTACTCAAACCACATTCAACTCAAATCAATTCTACATAAACAAACAACCTCCCCTCGAATTCTCCAGCGAGCCATTCGCCTTTCAACATCAACACCAACACAACCCTCCAACCCCAACCGAACGCGTACACAAACCCCAAACAAAAAAGCCTCCAACCCCGCCCTGCAGAGGAACCGCATCCTATATCAGGGCCTTATCTCGAAAACTCCCAAAACCAACTCAAAAGCAGAAAAACCTTCCAAAAACTCTCTCGAACTTCTCTCTCTCTCTAGAAGGTCTACGATTTGTACAATTTATAAAAAATCGTGCCTATCATTCAGGCATAAGGCAAACTCCATATAAGGCCATGTTTGGCATCGAACCTAGAGTTGGATTAACTACACCGTCTTTGCCTCCTGAGGTTATTTCATCTTTAGAGCGGAAAGAGGATTTAGAAAAAGTCGTTAATGATGTTACCACGATGAGAGAAGAAACTCAAAGAGAAGATTCAAATTCAGAAGACGACATTGCTGAAAAAGATCAAGAACAAGAACGCTTTTGCAACAAATGTGGTGCTATTTTACCGACTAACATTGATCGTGACTTTTGTTTGAATTGTAAAACAGAAGACAATGTAAAAGCAGTAAGGTCAGAAGCAAGCCAATCGCTAATTCATCAGGCAAAAAAGATGAAAAGCTACAGTGATAAAACATATCGACCTGCAAACGTTGGCGATAATGTTACGGTACCTATTCCTGATGTGGATAAAGCAAAAGGTGCATTCAGAAATATAATAGCTGTTGTGTTACTGAAGACCGACGACAAAAGCTGGAGTCATAAATCATCTGTATACCAGATCCGAATTTATTGACAGAACTTTTGCACCTGCCATCATTTTATCATCATCTATCGAAACTATGGGACCTACCAAAATGTCCTTCAATACTATAGAATGGGATGAGGTCATAGAGGTGCTGGATAAAAGTAACGAGTATTTCAATCCTCCAGATGATAATGGTGAGAAAAGTCCTGTCAGTCCCATCATGTTTTATCAAGATTTTTGTCAAATAACTACAGTCATTTATGATGATCAGAAATTTGTGGAAGTTCGTCAACATGATGTTACATTTTTCCTCGATGAAGAAGACGTTGTAGAAATTTTACGCCTTCATGAGAATTTGCTTTAACACCACCTTTCAATTTTAAAAAATGTAAACGTTTGTGATTTTTATTCTATCATTAATTTTTTGAAGACATTTATACCTAATCCAATGTGTGGCTTTTCTAATTGTATAGATTTAACGTATGCTGTTTGTGATATTTGTTATGAAAACAGTTTAATAGGGAAAGCACTTAGAGACTATCTGTATTATCCATGTAATCAATGATTTAACATTATAAAATTTTGAAAATATTCTTTGTTTCATTTAAATACCTAATCGATAAAAAAGTACAAATGGATTGTATATTACCATAAAAACTTTCTGATGTAGAATCAGTATTAAAGCTAACGTCGAAAGTGAAGGATGATTCTCTTACTAATTCTACCTTTAGTTGCACCTGAGAAAATTGATCTGAATTATGCTGTGAAATATATTGAAAGATTTGGATATGCTAACAAGGCAGAACATGATTTCACAGATATGACATCGACTTTAAAAGATTTCTAAGAGAAATTCAATTTACCTGTATATGGCACTCTAAATCCTGCCAGGACCATTACATTGATTGAATTTTTTAGGGTGATTACATTTGGTGATAGCGTCTACGCATATTCATTTGATGAGAACGGTACCCGATATTTACAAGATGGGGCTAATATTGTTACATTTGGGGTTAAAATTATTACAAAAGAAATTAATTGTATATATTGCAAGCTGGGACACAAGACAACGGGCAGAATAAATTGCGTAGAATGTAAGAGGCAAAAAAAATTAAAGAACTGATGACATATGAAAACATATCTTTCTATGAAGCAAGTAAAACAAGTAACCAAAGACATAACGAATTTGTGTATGACAAAAACCCTTTTCCGAGGATGCCTACAAACAGTAACGACCAAAATAATATAATCACAGTTGCAGAGAGACGACGGAGCAGCACAACATCGAAAATATATTCCCGTATAGTCAAATCCCCAAGAAAACGTATAGCCAAATCTCCTGGAATACAATATGATCAAATAGTACACAATAGCTGCCTATTCCCAACAATATGTAGAACTCCAAACTATAGAGATAACAGTCACACATCAACAGAGAATACAGAACAAATGGATGAAGAAATGACAGAAATAGTACCAATCAGCGATTAAAAAAATATACCGGGTGTCCCACTTAACTTTTCGGGGTTTTGATCGCTTATTGCTCAAATAGTTTTAGGAATAGAAACATGCGGTTTTCACCAGTTCTATTGAAATTTATAAAAGTTTTTTCTCAATAATGGGATATTTTATCGTAATGCCGGTTTGACCGGAAATTAACACGGCGATTTTTAGGGATAGGGCAACTTTGTTATTTTAAATAGAACACCCTGTATATTTTTAGTCCAACACAAAGCTCAATCGTTAAGCTTTCTAAACATATATAGTTTGTGCTGCTTTTTCCGGAAATTATGGCCTAAAATTTAAGTTTGACAACTTTAAGCATTTTCTGAGGCAATTTATTATAAATGTCGATAAAATTAACAATTTTGAACTTAAAGACATTCAACAAAAAAGAATATTATAACAAATTTCAAAATTGTGTCCTTGGACGTTTATACACATTTGCAATCTTTTCATTCTGGACCTGAGTCTTAAAAAGGCCAATCTCCACTTTCATCGATTTTGAGATATCTTCAGCACTAAAATTCCCGAGTAGTTCATTTCTATCGATACAAAAAAGGCCAATCTCCTGTTGCTAAGGGTATATGATATACCATTTCAAGTGTAGGGCTTATATCCAAAACGATTAAGAACTAAAATGGCCAATGTCCACCTGCCATGCAATAATCAGCAACAACCGCAACAAAATAACGAATGGAGATTGGCCCCTTGATTAAACTTAACCTAAAAATGTGTGTACCACATGACGTTTGGTGCCGTTTTTGACATTTTATTAAAATGTATTCTGAAAGAACCAAAGCTCAATTGTGCTGAGAAGAAAACTCAAGGTAAGTTGCAATAATGAAGAAAAGTAGTAGCTATAATATTTTAGTATTACTTAGTATTATGAATATTGCATTATCTTGTACTTATTTTAGATTCTCAGTCTGCTTCGACTTCTGTAATAGTCGAAGAAATACCTCGTATTGATGATAATGTTAATGTAGAGGTTCCGGTTACACAGGTGAGCAGTAAGATATTTTGTTCGACAAGAAAAGTTTAATAAATAATTTTTTAGAATGCTGAAGAAGAGGTCAGTGACGACGTGGAATTTTCAGACGATAATGACATTGACTATGTACCAAATGAAAGCAACAGTGAAAGCGAAGAAATTAATGATGAAGGAAATGTTTTGCCAGAGAAAACGAAATCTAGGAAACGCGTCAGAAAAGAGAATACATGGAAGCACGTTGAACGCACACAAAATAAAACAGTGCAAGACAGCAAAATGTTATTACAGAAGAGATAATATATTGCAACCTCATTGTAACTGTAAGAGAAAATGCCAGAATTTTATTAACGAAGAACAGAGAAGTCGTGTTTTTACTTCATTTTATGCACTAAGTAGACACGCCCAGGATCAATTTTTATCGGAAACTATGGAGGAAGGCTTGAAAGAGCGAGAAAGGTTACCAAAAGGAAAGCTCCTTACCAGGCGACAGTTTTCTAAAAAATATTATTTAAAAAACATAGAAGGAAGCAGAATACAAGTATGCAAAAAAATGTACTTAAAAACCTTCGACATTTCGGTAAAAAAGATTAGAGTTATTTGTGAAAAAAAAAGAAAAAATAATGGTGTTTGTCCACAGGATGGTGGGGGTAAGCATGGAATGCAACCTAAAATAAGTGAATTGATTAAGGATAATGTTCGTCAACATATCAAGAGCTTTCCCTGCTATACTAGTCATTATTCTCGCGAAAAAACGTCGAAAAAATATTTAAGTCCTGACATGTCGATTTCGCTAATGTATAGACTCTATTGCTTATATTGCGAAACTACTAATTTAGATAAAGTGAAGGAATTTAAATATCGAAAAATATTCAACGAAGAATTTAATTTATCCATTCACCACCCGGCCAATGACACCTGTGCAAAATGTGACAATTAAATCAATTGACAGTTGTGCTAATTCAACAGAGGAACAGAAAGAAAAGGAGAGAATACAATTAAAACAAAAAGAACACTTAGATTTGGCTGAAAAAGCATACAAATGTAAGGCTGAGGACAAACAGAAAAGCAAAGTAGATCCTAGTTTTGTAACAATCTCTTTCGATTTGGAAAAGTGTCTCCCAACGCCATATCTAAGAAACGGCGTATCCTTTTACAAAAGACAGCTATGGATCTATAATCTAACAACATACAAGACAGATACAGATGGCAATGAGGCAACCTGCATTTTGTGGAACGAAACGATAGGGGGTCGTGGCGGACAAGAAATCGCTTCCTGTATAAGAAAATTTATATTGTCCTTGGATTCAAAGAAAATTCAAACTTTGAATTTTTACAGCGATTGTTGTTCAGGCCAAAATAGAAATATTTACATGGCCATAATGTTTTGTTACATTTTAAAGGAGCTTCCACCAACCAGTACAATCGCTGAGATAAACCATAAGTTTATGGAACCAGGCCACACTCACATGGAGGCTGATACTATTCATGCCGTTATTGAACGAGCCAAGAAAAAGACAACAATGGATATAGAAGTTCCACATGATTGGGTTAGTTTTATTAAAACATCTGTGTACAGAAAAAAGCCTATGAGCATGATTGAGATGTCTTAAAATGAGTTTATAAATTATGAGACTGTCCTTAAATATTCGCTAGTCCATAGAAAAAAAGATGATAAAGGAAACCCAATCCCATCGCTTAAAATTAAGTGGATGAAATTTCAGAAAGACCAAGAACTTCCGTTTTCTTATAAAACAGACTTTAGCGATGGGGAATTTCAAAAAGTTGATTTAAGAAGAGGATCGCTAAGAACTCGACAAAACCACAGTGATTTTGAATTAAAACCTCTGCACGATCAATCATTACCGATAGCTGATTTAAAATATAATAATTTACTAGAACTTTTGCCTTATGTTAGTGATTACAACAAGTCATTTTTTCTAAACCTTCAACATTCGTCTACTATGAATCCAGAAGTTTTCACTGTTCCAGAAGATGAAATTTAAAGTTTTGTTAATTGTTAAAGTGTCTGAAATGTTCCTTGATTTTTTTGTATTAATATAGGTTTATAATAATATAAAATTAAGTTTCGTTTATTTTTTCAACTAAATTTTATATTTGGTTCAAATAAATTTAAGTTTACCTATTAAATATAGACAATTTTGTGCTTCTTTTAGTTATTCTTTTACCCCACTTCATAGAAAAAGCTAAAGAAAGTGGGTACTATTTCCCATAACAATAATTAGTAAAAGGGCCAATCTCCATCTAAATCATAAAATATCTTTTTTTTTCATAAGTAACATAATTTTTAAAAAATATACATTATTTTGAAGTGTTTTATAGATTTTTATTACTTGAAAATAATTATTCACACACTTAAAATTATAGTCATATTGCTTTTAAATTTTGCGTAATTAATATCTCAGATCACTGAAAATGGAGACTGGCCTTTTTAAGACTCAGGTCCAGAATTAAGTTTCGATAACTAGCGAGACATTTGGAAATAGATTTATATATTTTTTAAGTAGGCTTTGCTTAGTGACAGCAAATAATTATTTCACGCGAACTGTCAGTTTACCACAATGTTCACTTTATCTGAAAAAGGAAAGTGTGTAATAATGTTTGCAGAAACGAAGTCAATTGTGGTGACACAAAGAAGATTTCGAAGAATATTAAATAAACAACCATCCAGTGATAATGCAATAAGAAGTTGGTATCATCAGTTATGGGACACAGGCATACTTGCTCATCAAAAAAGAGAGCGTAACCAAGACAATTTATTAAATAAAGTTCAAGTTCAAGAAGCTGTAGAAGTAAATTCCACAACATCAGTTAGAAAAATGGTTAGCACTACGGGCGTTTCTAGGAGCACACTTCATAGGATTTTAAAAAAACAATTAAAAGTAAAGGCTTACAAATTTCACTTGGTGCAAGAATCAAAAGAGATTGACCATGCCGTGCGCGTTAATTTTTGCCGCCAAGGTTTAAGATTAGTTACAAGAATTAATTTCAGAAATCTTCGTATTATGTCTGACGAGGCTACTTTCCACCAAAATGGTCAAGTAAATAGACACAACTGTCGCATTTGGGGTTCAGAAAACCCTCACAGAACTACTGAATATGTAAGAGATTCACCCAAAGTAACTGTATGATGTGCCATGAGTTCTACAAAAAGTTATGGCCCATTTTTCTTTAGTAAACCTATAGTTACCGCAGTAAATTATCTAGATATGCTACAACTGTACTTTTTTCAGCAACTTCAGCAAGATAATTTATTACAAACATGTTACTTTCAGCAGGATGGTGCAAGTCCACACTATGCAATGATCACTAGAGACGTTTAAATGGAACATTTGGTGAAAGGTGGATTGGAAGAAGAGGTTCAGTGAGGTGGACACCGCGATCACCTGATTTAACGGTACCGGATTTTTTCTTTTGGGGTTACATCAAAGATCGATGTTACAACCCACCCCCTACAATCTTGGAAGAATTAAAGACAATCATAATAAATGTGATTGAAACTATTCCTAGAGAGATGTTGATAGCTAGTTTTCGAAACTTAATTAAAAGATGGCGAATGTGTGTAAACGTTCGAGGACATCATTTTGAAAATTTGTTGCAATAATCTTTTTTGTTAAATGTCTTTACGTTCAAAATTGTTAATTTTATCGACATTTATAATAAATTGCCTCAGAAAATGCTTAACGTTGTTTAACTTAAATTTTAGGCCATAATTTCGAGAAAAAGTAGCACAAACTATACAGGGTTGGGATAAAGTATGGAACCAAGTAAATATCTTTTGAACGAAAAGAGCGATATGTATGAAAATTTGCAGGTAAGTGCAATGGAACAAAATGCATCTGATGTACATTTTTTTTGTTAATAATATACTCCTGGCTTAACCGGAAATGCCATCAACTTCTTTAATTTGAATGGGACACCCTATATATTTTTACAGATTTTGAAAGAACTTGTTATTTTGAATTCATACATACTGAGTTTAGTGTACAAAAATTGTAAAAACGAGGAATATAGTACTTTAATAAACCTCCTTTGAGTTTCTTGCATTAGAGCAAAAAACTATTTCGATAAACTGATTGATGTTGTTTGTATGCATAGTAATAAATAAACGAGTACTGTTTAGTACGTCTTTTGTTCTCCAAGTGTCAAATTCTAATTGACGGAAATAAATTTTACAATTTAGAATGGTTCAATTAAGTGAAAAAGAGCGTATTGACATTTTAATGATGATCGGTTATGGTGATAGTGTTAGAACTCATGAAGAAGTGTGCCATATTTTTAATAACTTGCATCCGGAGATATATCCTATATCACGCTCAACAGTACCTAAAACATTACAACGTTTTAATACAACTGGAATGGTAAAAAATTTGTTAAAACCTGGAAGACCGCGGACTGCAACGAACGAAACTGTTAAACAAATCGATTTAGAAGAATTACCTCAAACTTCCACCACAAATTTGGCACTAAACCATGGTATCAGTCGACGCTCTGTAGGAAAGATATTAAAAAGTGGAAAGTATCATCCGTATAAGGTACAGTTGGTTCAATAATTGTCAGACGATGATTTTGACCGACGGCTGGAATTTTGCGAACGGCTAATGGACATCTGTAATGTCGACGAAAATTTTGCTTCTTAACATAGTTTTTTCCGATGAGGCAACTTTTTGTTTAAATGGAACAGTTAATCGCCATAACTCAAGGTATTGGTCAAATGAGAATCCTCATTGAATTCATGAAGCACATACCCAGCATCTACAGAAGTTAAATGTTTGGATGGGAATTGTCGAAAATAGGCTTATAGGCCCATTCTTTATCGACGGAAACTTGAATGGTGACAAGTATTTGTATCTACTAAATAACGAAAGTATTCCTGCACTTCAACAGAATGGGCAATTACCACAAACTGTTTGGTTTCAACAAGATGGAGCACCTCCCCATTATGATAGATGGGTTAGGGATTTTCTGGATGTGAATTTTCCAAATCGATGAATTGGACGTAGAGGATTCATAGAGTGGCCTGCTCATTATCCGGATCTTAGCCCGTTAGATTTTTTTCTTTGAGGTTATCTAAAATCACGTGTTTACGTTAGTCGACCAACAAACTTACAGGAATTGAGACAAAGAATTATTTATGAATGTGAACTAATACGTGGAGAAGTCTTGGAAAGAGTGACTCAAGAATTTGTTAATAGGATGGCATGTTTTCAGCAAGTAAACGGCGAGCATTTTGAACATTTGAAGTAATTTTGTTTCTCATTATTCTAAAAAAATGAAATGTACACGTATTGTACACCTAACAGTGAGTTATTCCTCGTTTTTACAAATTATTTTACACTAAACTCAGTATGTATGAATTCAAAATAACAAGCTCTTTCAAAATCTGTGAAAATATATAGGGTGTCCCATTTAAATTAAAGAAGTTGATGGCATTTCCGGTTAAACCGGAAGTATATTATTAACAAAAAAATGTACATCAGATGCATTTTGTTTCATTGCACTTACCTGCAAATTTTCATAAATATCGTTCTTTTCGTTTAAAAGATATTTACTTGGTTCAATACTTTATCCCAAACCTGTATATGTTTAGAAAGCTCAAAGATTGAGCTTTGTGTTAGACTAAAAACATACAGGGTCTTCTATTTAAAATAACAAAGTTGCCCTATCCCTAAAAATCGCCGTGTTTATTTCCGGTCAAACCGGCATTACGATAAAATATCCCATCATTGAGAAAAAAACTTTTATAAATTTCAATAAAACTGGCGAAAACCGCATGTTTCTATTCCTAAAACAGTTTGAGTAATAAGCGATCAAAACCCCGAAAAGTTAAGTGGGGCAACCGGTATTAAAACAGAAAACACTAACACCACAAGAAGTTGATAAATTTATAGAAGCACCACAGACAATGGTAACTAATGAATATAACATCACTGAAACCAACAATACCAGGTAATCTAACTAACTGCTGTCTCAGATGGCGCGGAATCCACATTTTAATAGAACTAAACTAAAGTTGGATCTAGCGTATTTGCTTATGGCTGCGGAGATACTTCAGTTTTAAATAAACCCAAGAGAAATAAGAATGTTATATTGTATTCCACCATGCACCTCAGCGATAATATCGATCAAGATACTGGCAAATCCGAAATAATATCACAATATAATTTTACAAAAAGTGGTGTCGATACTGTGGACAGATTATGTGCCTAATACAACATAGCACGTTCTTCAAGAATATAGCCTTTGGTTCCATTTTATAGTTTGTTGAATGTTACACGAATAAAAGCATTTGTTATTTTAACTTTAACAATGGGGATTCAACAAAACCAAGACAGGAAATATCAACAACACTTGCATTTGCTTTGATGTATAACCATAACAAAAGTAGACGTATGAATCGGAACATTCTAACAACAATCTGAAGAGGGCGAAAGAACTTTGTGATGCGCAAGAAAATAAATCATCTGGAAGGAATCTTGCGCAAATTGGAAGATGTGGTAACGGTTATTGGAAGAAAAACAGAAAAATAAAATATTATTGTGAATTGTGTGCAAAATATTTGTGCTTTGAACGCGTAAGCCTTATGTGGGGATTGTTATGATTCACATCAGTAACTTTTAGCCTCGTTTTTATTTACTCCGTACGCCCATGTACCTTGACTTTTTAGCGAATTTACATTTTTCTTTTATTATTTAATTATTAAAAAACAAAATAAATTTTAAAATTATACAAAATAATTTTTAATTTCAGTTTTATAATCTTTTAAAAAATATAACAATATTATGTAACCAATAAATAAAATTATACACTCACCGGCACGAAAAACGGGCATCCCCTTAATTTTTCATAATAAAAGCATTAATCAATTAATTTTGTATAATAATTTGATTTTACACATTAACTGCCGGTTTCACAATGTCAAGTTATCCTGAGGTTAACAAATAACCCTTGGTTATCTCAAAACAAGTGTTTCACATTATCCAGTCAAGGATTCAAGTTATGGTTAACTCTCAGAATATTCAACCACCAGAAAATCTAGTGGTAATAAGAATAACCTGGAGATTATAACCTAACAATTGAATGAAAATTGTTGCATTTGTTTGTTTATTTATTTGGGTGTGTTGTATTTTATTAAAATACTTTAAAATGAACGATTATGAGGTAAATTCCTATAGTAGTGATGAGGAACCAAGAAGACCTAAAATAACAAGACCCAGATATGATTATTTTGAAGAGTATGACAATCTCGATTTCTTCAATAGATTTCGATTGTCAAAGAGAACCGTCGGGCATCTGTTAGAAGAAATTGAAGATCATATTTCTCATCCTACAAACAGGTAATTGTGCCGATAACGGTTTTCGGCCAATTTTGCAATTTTTTAAAAACGGCTTATATAGACACTTAATTTAGGTTTCCCTGATCACTGTTTAACCACCGCTGTTCTAAAATATTGTTTAAATAATTAGTTATTAACAAAACAAACTTACGAGATAGTGCATCGAATAGGGGTGCAGGGTGGGGTATATTTCGGTAAATACTAACCAATGAACTTTGTATAACATATGTTCTGCACCTTCTTTAACCCTTAACTACCTGGGTGTGGTCTCTCAGGCCCAAAAAGCGGAACGACTTGCCGAATTCCCCCCACTCGTAAAGCCTACACACCTACCCGCTCATGTATTCTTCAGTCGACTTATAATTAGTCTATATCCAGCCGCTGATAGGGTTGTTTGTCGATTTGTGAATAATATTGCAGTTAGAAGTGCGCGAGTGGTCGTAGAGACCACACCCAGGTATTTACGGTATGGCCGATCAGCCGAGTTGTTCTAAAAGTGTCCGGTATGGTGACTTTAATTTCGAACAAACGTTGCAAGACTGGTATGATGACTCTAGTGATAGTGAGGTGGAAGTGCCTAGAGATGAATACATTTTATCTGAACATGATTCGGATTCAGAAATTGAGTTAGAGGAGGAAAACTGCGAAAATAATGAAGTTGAAGCTCCTGCGCACGATACAGTCGAAACTGAAGACGAACAAGAATCGGAGGATGACGATATACTGCGTTACGGAGTAAGAAATTATTTCGGTAAAAATCGCTTCAAATGGTCCAAGCAGGAGGCACTTAGTCGCTCGAAAACTAAAAAACATAACATTGTAATGCATATCCCAGGACTTCGCGGAAACTTGCGAAACGAAAGTGAAACTCCTGTCGCTGTGTGGAGTTATTTAGTAGATGAGGAAATTTTAAATGAAATTGTACGTTGGACAAATGAAAAACTTGCTCAACAACGACCGAATTACAAGGAAAAATCGACGGTAAAAGAATTAGATATTACCGAATTGAAAGCATTTATTGGGTTATTGTTTTAGTCGGCAATTTTCAAATCTAATCACGAAGATTTGGATTCTCTCTTTGCTACAGATGGAACTGGTCGCGATATATTTCGATGCGTAATGGGAAAAAATAGATTTGCAATACTCTTATCCAGCCTTCGTTTTGACAATTCACAAACCCGAGATGAACGCAAAAGAGAAAATCCTGCCGCTGCCATTTGTAGTATTTTTGATATGTTTATAGAGAATTGCAAAAAAGTGTATTCTGTAGGACAAACGACGTGTGTCGACGAAATGTTAGTAGCCTTTAGAGGACGCTCGAAATTTAAAATGTATATGCCAAATAAGCCTGCAAAATATGGGCTAAAATTGATGTGCATAACTGACGCAAGAAACGGATATCTTCATAACGCCTATCTTTACACCGGAAAAGACAGCGATGGCTTTACTTTAAACGCCGAAGAAAGAAAAATGTCAAAACCTGCACAAGCTGTGATTCGTTTGACAAAAAACATATGTAACACGAATCGTAACGTAACAGCAGATAACTGGTTTAGTTCCATCGAACTGGTCAACGAACTAGCTACAAGGGGACTCACATATGTTGGAACTATGAAAAAAAAATAAAAGGGAGATTCCCCAAGAGTTCTTACCAAATAGAAGTAGAATAGTTGGATCAACGTTATACGGATTTACAAACAAAATGACTTTGGTTTCTCATGTTCCTAAAAAAAATAGATCCGTCATTTTGGTATCATCAATGCACCATCAAAAGAGCGAGGAGGATGGAAAGCCTGAAATAATACAGTATTACAATACCACCAAAGGAGGAGTAGACGCTCTTGATGAGAAATGCGCAAATTACAGTTGCGGAAGAAGAACAAGAAGGTGGCCCATGGCATTCTTCTATCGCATTTTAGATATAAGCTCTGTAAATGCATACATCCTGTATAATGCCCAGAAAAATCATGAAGAAACGACGCGGTTCAAATTCATGAAACAACTAGTACGAGAACTTGTAACACCGCATTTGAATCTAAGAGTAACCTGCAACAGCCTCACGTTTGAATTGCGCGCCTGTATCAGGAGAATACTTGGAGTACGGGAGGAGTACACGCCAGTAAGTGAAGAAAAATTGGAAAAAAGAAAAGTTTGTTATACATGCGATCCAAAAAAGAGACGGAAAACATTTTACTTATGTTATAATTGTAAAAAACCAATCTGTTTGGAATGTTCAAATAAAATATGCAGAGAATGTGTTGCCGAAAAATAAGCAAAATTAACCGGTTGTGATTTTTTTGAGAAAATACATTTGAAGTAGCTTTTTTACTACCATTTGTTTTCTTAATGTTTATTTCTTATCTTGAGAATTTTATATTATGTTATTTTTAAGGTTAATAAATAATATTTCACTTTTTTCATCAGTGTCTTTTTTCGTTGTCATGTTTATAGTATTTTATAGATCAAGGTTAAAATAATGAAAAAATAATAACACACGCTGTGCAATAATGTTTTAAACTATACTAAAGGGAATGTACTACTATGTACTCCCCAAATAATTGGTCCAAAAATAATTGCTAGGGTCCTCAACCTTTTGGGCTTATCAGACCACACCCAGGTATTTACGTTATACTTTTGAAGCCCAGGTAGTTAAGGGTTAAATAATGCACAATGTTTAAACAATATTTCTCATTAAAAGTCCAAAAATTTTTAATGTTTATTTTTAGTATTGAGGTTAGGAATGATGGTAAAACCAAAGTCTGACAACTTGATGTGCTGTTGTCACATTCACTTTTATATGTTCTTGAAAATTCTTGATTTATAATTAATTATTCTATTCTTTTCCTAACAAATCTAGACTTTTTCTTTTATGATATAAAAGTAGGTACGCGTGTAAGTTAGTCATTATAGTTTGAGTTTCGTATTTGTAATTTGGTAAATTAAATACGTGCAACCATGGCGAATTGTAATACTTGTGAGTTTTCATTGAAAGATTTTGTTCTATTATTATCAAACAGGAGGCGGCTAGTGTACTTTTTAGTCGACCACGGACTTTTATTATCGCATGCTACTTGTCGCACGTGTAAAACACAGGTGGAATTAAACAGAAATTCATTACTGTTTACATGTGGAAAAAAATATAGGAAAAATAAAACAATCAAAAAATGCAGTTTTAAGAAAAGCGCAAAAAAGGGAACATTTTTTGAGCAGTCCAAACTTCCTTTGGAGAAAATTGTATATTTTGTAGTATTATGGCTACGAATTGGATTTCCACGTCAACGTTTTGTAATGAGGGAACTACAGTGTAATTCGCATACAGTAGTGGATTGGTCTTCTTTCTGCCGGGAAGTATGCATTCAGTGGGTCTTAAATAATTCAGAAAAAATAGGAGTAGGAAAAATAGTAGAAATAGGTGAAGCTAAATTTGGTAAAAGAAAGTATAACAGAGGACGCAGGATAGAAGGAAAGTGGGTGTTTGGAGGAATTGAAAGAGACACAAAAAAAGTTTTTCTAGTTCCAGTGGAAAATAGAACAAGTGAAACGTTGCTCACCGTTATTAAGCAATGGATACATCCAGGAACTATAATAGTATCGGATTGCTGGAAGTCCTATGATGTTCTTCAGAGTGAAGGATTTATCCACCTAAGAATAAACCATTCTTTGCAGTTTGTGGACCCAGATGATGCAATGATTCACACTCAAAATATAGAACGTACTTGGAGAGATGTTCGTGGTGCAATTCCAAGGTACGGTAGAAAAGAATTGCATTTTATTGGGTATTTAGCAGAGTTTCTATTTAAGCGTCAATTTTGCTTTACAGATGTTCATAATTTTTTTATTGAAACTTCCAAATTGTTTCCTCCTCGATAGATGCTTTGTAACCATTATTATTTTATTTGTTTTATTATGTTTGATGTTACATACTGATTTTATTAAATAAACTTTTTTAAATAAAAATTTGTATTAATTACTGTTTAAATTTTGGTTCGCTATGGTTAGCTTTGGTTAGTTTTGGTTAGGTTAGGTTAGTTTGGGTTAGTTTTCATTTGGTAATAATCCGACAATCTGGCAACAATGCAATCCAATGTCAAATAGATCATTTTGAGGTGACGTCACGACCAGCCCGCCAAATGTTGGTAGGTCATATAAAACGTTCTCGCCATTGAAAACAATACAAAAGATCCAGTTTTAAAGTGCGAATAATTTAAAAATGCCAGCGTTCTGTGCTGTTGTGGGATGTTCTAAAAGGGCAGAAAAGGGATAAAGTTCGTTTTTTTAGAATCCCCAAAGCCTTAAAAAACCGAGGAGAAATGCTGGACGCCGTATCGAAACAACGTAGAGAATGTTGGGTTAAGGCTTTAAAACGGGGAAATTTAAGCGATACTTATCTTAAACATGCACGAATTTGTGCAAATCATTTTGTATTGGGTAGGTAAATAATGTTAATGCATAAGAAATACAAAAATATTATTCAAAATTTTAGAATTTATACTTAAATATGGTGTTAAACTAAACGTTTTTTGTTCAACTTTTTAGGAGAACCAGCCAAACTGGAAGATAGGGATAGCCCTGATTGGGTACCTTCTGTCAATATGGGATACATTACCATAAAAACAAAAGATGAGCAAAGCGTAAAAAGGCATGATAGATTGGTTAAACGACAAACGAAACGTCTTAAAATGGTCAGTATTATTGTTATTTAAAAAAGTTGTAATCCTTAATCAAAATCTCCATTTTTTAGGATGAGGTAGATGAAGCTGGGAATAACGCAATAATTATAGAACCTATAGCTGGTCCATCTACAGAAGCCGTAGAACCTCCCGAAGAAACACCTGAACTGTACAATGAACATGAAAGTCGAAAGACTGCCAACACCCAAACAGATTTGGATATGGACCACTTAAACAAGCTCTTTGGAAATCTCGATTTTGCTAATCAAAAAATATATGTTTTGGAAGAAAAATTGAAAGCATCAGATTTAACGGAGGAGTCATTTAAAAACGATTCAAGAACATTGTACTTTACTGGGTTCCCAAAAGCTGAAATGATGTTTCTAGTATTTAATAGTGTGGTTCCATATTTATCAACTAAAAGTGTTCTGTCTCCGTTTAGACAGTTTATTTTGACATTAATGAAGTTGCGTCTTAACTTGCCGTTCAAGTATTTGTCTTACAGATTTGGTATTGCTCCATCAACTGCTTCAGAATTATTTTACAAATGTATTGATGTACTCTGAGCTAGGTACAAAAAACTTATATTTTGGCCAGATAGAGAGATTTTGAAAAAAAGTATGCCTGCCTGCTTCAAAGAAAATTTTGGTGATCGTGTAGCAGTAATTATTGATTGCTTTGAAATATATACAGAAACACCATCAGGTATGTTAAATGCAGCTCGTTGTTGGTCAAATTACAAGCATCATGAGACTGTTAAGTTTTTAATTGGGATCACTCCTCAAGGAACAGTATCATATATCTCAGAAGGTTGGGGCGGCCGAACCAGTGATAAGTTTTTAACAGAAAACTGTGGATTCCTAAATTTAATTGTGCCTGGTGATGTAATTTTAGCCGATAGAGGATTTTTGATAAGAGACTCTGTTGAAACTCTAAGAGGACACCTGGAAATTCCTGCCTACACAAAAGGAAAAAATCAACTTGATCCTGTTGATATAGAAAGCACCCGTAAGATAGCAAACGTAAGAATTCATGTGGAGCGAATAATTGGCCTGCTTAAGAGAAAATTCAAAATTTGTCAAGGTCCCATTCCTATTAGCATGTTATCAGCATCTAGAGATGATTTAAGTGTTTTAGATAAAATTTTAGTTGTATGTGGAGCATTTCTCAATTTATGCCCTTCTGTTATCCCCATGGATTAAAAAAGTCCCTAATTTAATTTTAAACATATTTAGCTCTACGCACCTAATTTTCTAATTTGTTTTCTGTTTTAGATAAGATTTTAGTTGTATGTGGAGCATTTCTCAATTTATGTATTTCTGTTAACCCCCATGGATAAAAAATCCCTAATTTTATTTTAAACCGAATTCAAATTTTTCATTTTTGTTCCTCATTATTTTGAACACGTTTTTGATATACTGCAATAGTTAAAATGCCAGTAAAATTAAGTATTGAACATAAAATTGAAAATGTTCTTATATTTAAGAATAGACACCCTGATAATACATTTTACAACTATCAGACAAGTAATAAATAAATTCAAGAGTTCTGGAAGTGTTGAAAATAAATTTATTAGGAAACATGAGCCATGGATTACAAATGAAGATATTGAAAATGAAATGATGCCATCGGTAGTGAAAAATCCAAAATACTCACTTTGAAAAAGAGTATAATTAGGCAACTTTTTACTCTTGAACAAATGTCATATTTTTTTACAAACCTTGTGTATGACTAAAAAATAATAATATCTGATAGTTGCATTTTGGGTTGTAGGCCATGCAAAGATTTTAATAAAACATTACTTTTTTGCCTAAAAGTGATAATAAAAGAGTTGTCCATTTGTATATAACTTTTTGGGAGAGACTGTATGTATATATTTTAATATAGTGTCATTATGTATGGTAACTTTATACTAATTAAATATTTTCAAGTATAAACTTTGTAGGTTTTATAATGAAACTTTATTATGTGAGATTTTTATAACAATGTAAAATATGGATTTATCCATTTAATTTATTGATCATAACTAGGTCAAAGTACTTGGTGGTTGAAGCTTTTAAATCAAAATATGTATTATATAAAGTGGATTTTGTTATTAATTTTTTTTTATCAACTCCATACGTAAAAAATAGTATACTGTTTAACGAGTGATGAAAGTAACATTTTCTGCAAACGAGAGAACAGTTCATCTAACAAGGCACAGCCGAGTTGTAAAAAATGCTTTTGACAAGTAAAACAATACTTTTTCTATAACTATGGCTTACTACGTAGGATGTTCAAGAAGTTTGAATGAGTTGAGTTATCTTTAAAGTGAACTTTACCGTGCTTGTTTTGGCATCCACCTTTATATTATAATTGAACGTATCTAAACTTTTACCATAGATATACTGTATAAAATCCTAAAAATGAAATCTAAGATTGCAACAATAATTTTATTCAATTAATAATTTACTAACTTTGAATAACTCAATACTAATTGTGTATTTTAAAATTTAATTAACATATTTATTGATAGTTATATTAGAACAGTTATTTAAAATTATTAAGTTGTCAGCAATTTAATATCTGAAATTGCAACCATTTACTTTTGTCACTAGTGATGTTATGGGATATTCTATCACTGGTGTCGGAACTGGCATTTTTGGGTGGAGTAAAAAGTGACGAAAGTTGTCGAATCATAAATGCTTACAGAAAAACACATTTTTTAAACTATAATTTTATTTGCATAGTATATACAAATGTCAGGATTCATTTGAATAACAAAATAAGATAATATTAATTCAAAAATATGTAATGTTGACATTTATGTATTCCCTACTTTTAAAGCTATTAAAATTGGTACATTATTTTTTGTCAGTATGTTCATTGTAAACAAAATATCATAGCCTACCCTAATCTATAAAGGTCGTGAATGGCAAAATATAGATAATTTTTACACATAGTATAAAAAATGGCAAATAAAATAGTATATTGTTTAATGAGTGACACAAGTAGTATTTTCTGCAAACATGAGAACAGTTTCTAATGTTCCCAAGTTGCAGAAAATGCTTTTCGACGAGTAAAACACAATACTTTTCCTATAACCATGGCTTACTACATAGGATGCACAATATCCTGAAAAAAAAAATCCTAATTACTGGCATGTATCACAAAACCAAGCATTTTGTGGTTCCTCTACCATTCCAATGCAATCAAAATGGAACCAACCTATTACACAATCATCATTATCACATTTTAACATAGGTCGACCATCATCAGGCGTTTTGCAGATACACCACATCTCAACCTTTTCCACACCACATTTAGTGGTGAAAAATCTTGCAAGTAGTTCAGGTGTAATGACATATTTATGGAAATCTAAAGATTTCATCAAACATTCATTAAAAAACTCCTCATTAAAACCCACTCTGTCAATATACATACAATTGTTTGACCAAATAACAAAATCACAATACTTGGTCTTTGTGACGAACATTTGTAATTGCATTTGGTAATAATATACATGATTTTTGTCTAAAGAAAATTCATTGTCATTATGATACAGTAAACATGTATTTTTCTTCTTTGCAAACTCCGGCATACTCAACTCTTTTAACAAATAGGGACACTTTACCTCAACACATCCCAAACCACAACATTCACATTGCACAATTCCATCTGGAGAAGCACCAAACTGTGGATGTTCATGTGAAATGAAGAAACCTGCAGGTTTAAGTGAAATTCCTTCGTGGTACTTCTTAACTTGGGTGAAATACTCTTCTAATGCCAATTTTTCATATTTTATACCATATGAAGTTTGTTTTGAAAAAAAATTACTTTCTGAGGATAACATACACCTTTTATTAGGGATAAAGGAGGCTTCTCCAATTTAGCCCTGCATGCAGCTTTGAATTTGGACGCAGTTATTCGGTCAGCCCTATATTTAAACCAAATATTGTTTTGAGCTTGGTCTCGGGTTGCAGATTCTATTTCTTTGATGTGCTCTTTGCTTATGGTTAAATCAATTTGTTGTGATACCAGTTCTTTATATGTACACCCTTTTAAATCATTATTAAAAAGTGTTACCAAACCATTGGGTAAATTTTTCGGGGGCTTGTACATTTCAGAAACAAATGGCTCGTACACTGTGACAATTGCTGGTCTAACATCTAATTTAAGAAAACCACGGATAATTGTGACTAACGATTCATCTTCTAAGGCTGGTACTCCACCTTGGGGTAACACCATTGGTTTAGCTTTCCTAGTCCAGTCCATGTCTCTTACCCTTACCATGTCGATGGTTTTGGTTGACGGAACTGGCCACCGAGCTAGGGTTTCTGTGCAAGAAACCTCTTCACTACTTGGACGGGCTTCTAAATAGAACAGAACTGCTGCCACATGGCTGCAAACTTCGCTCAAGCCTGCCATACAGGTGCAATGTGCACAGGATATAGCTCCGTCCAGTAAGACGATGACCCATACATGAAGGGCCTTTTCCCGTGTTCTTTGAGAATGTTTCACCTAAAACAACAAAAGAGGGAATTAATAAATTTGATATTGGAGGTCACAGAACATTTTTTTTGCTAATTATAATGAGTTTAACTTAGTTGGAATAAATAAACTTACCTTGCCAACTACAACAAAACAATTTTCATTTATTCTCTTGGCCAATACTTCTACAACAAATCCAGCCTCATAATACTTGTAAGCTTGTAGGGACTTGTAGGCCTTCAACTGTTGTCCAGTATAGAAACTGTGAGTTAGAATTAGGTAATTCACCATGTCCATTATGCTTACAGTTGGCAAAAAACTCAAGTTGCTGGTCAGTTCACTCGCACTTAGAGAATAGGGATCAACATTGTCTATAATTAAAAGTTTTAAGTCGTAACGGGACTTCATGTCTCCTTTGAGGGATGAATAGTATTCACTACAAGCCATACTATAATTAAAGTTCATAAAAAACGCAATACACAAACCGAAAACTGGAAATAAACACAACAAACCTGTAGATAACAATGAAAAACTTATGGCAGACCCACGTTTGTATGTCCTACCAACAAAATGGCCGCTCTGTCAAACGCACGTGACTCAAAATGATCTATTCGTCATTACTAACCTTCAAACAAACAGTACTTAATTTTGTACTTCCAAAAAGAAAATATTCTTTAAAAATTGTGCATCACTTAAAAATAAGTGCAGAAAATATGTTTTAGTAAGTGTATTAGTGAATTCTTACTGAAATATCCCCGCCCAGCACCCCTATTCACTCCACAATCCCGTAAGTTTGTTGGGTTAAAAACTAATTATTTAGACAATATTTTTGAACAGCGGTGGTTAAACAATGATCAGAGAGATCTATATTAAGGGTCTATATAAGCTGTTTTTTAAAAATTGCAAAATTGTCCGAAAACCGTTATCGGCACTGTTACCAAGCATATTAATAATATGCAAAAAGAATTAATGATTTTTCTTTTCATTTTCCTAGGAACGATGCTTTATCTTATAGTCAGCAGCTGTTTCTGACTTTGAATTTTTATGCTAATGGATCATTTCTTAGAACAACTGGTGATTCTATGGGTGTCAGTAGAGCAACAGCAAGTAGTGTAGGGGAGAGTGGTCGAATATCAACCGCTGTCCAATATCGATCACACACCCCTACCCAATTCTTGAAGCTTTTCAACTTCTTAATAGAGCGAGACCGCATGCGCTGGGATGGTATTTACTATGTATACAGTCACCTACGCACTTAGTCGATGTTTGACCGTAGTGAATGCTTGATGTTAAATTTTGCCTTATTCCTTATAATATTTGTGACACCGATACGAAAGTAAGTAATGATTTAATTTGATTGTAGCTTTGATTTTTGTGCAGTAAGGTAATTAGATATGTATGTGCTTATTATGTGTGATGAATTATCGTTACATTTTCACAGATTTTTTTTGTAATTCATCTTTTTTGTCTACCACGTGCAGTCGGCTAATGTCAACCGGGGTGATCGATATTTTCCTACTGTGATCGATATTGTACCAATGGCGTTTATTCTTTCACAGATGCCTCGTCAAAAGTATACACGCAAAACTTCTCGCGCTTCGTGGTCTGAAAAGGATATGGAACGTGCGCTTAAGACAATACATGACAAAGTTGCTTCCATACGAAAAACTGCACAAATGTTCAATATTCCATATGGAACATTACAAGACCGTTTAAAAGGTCGCTTCGCTACAAAAAAGTACAAAATGGGCAGAAAATCTGTTTTTACTGTTCAGCAAGAAGAAGATCTCGCAAAACATGTTATAAACCTCTCTCGCCTTTTTTATGGACTAACATCTTCGTCCATAAGAAAACTTGCATTTGAATTTGCACAAACCAATAAAATAAAAAACACTTTTAATAAAGAGAAAGCAATGTGTGGAAAAGATTGGTTCTATGCATTTATGCGGCGCAACCCGACATTGAGCTGCCGTAAACCGGAAGCCACAAGTCTGAGCCGTGTGTTGGCATTCAATAAAGATGAAGTTACGATATTTTATGATAATTTAGATAAGCTCTACTCTGAACACACTTTTGAAGCTCATCGTATCTTCAATGTAGACGAAACAGGGATTAGTAACGTTCACGTGCCAAGCCGCATTATTGCCCAGAAAGGTCAAAAGCAGGTAGGAGCTGTCACAAGTGGTGAGAGGGGCCAACTTGTAACTGTTGTTGTAGCGATGAGTGCTGCAGGTTCGTTTGTTCCACCGATGTTTATTTTCAAACGAAAGAGAATGAAAGAAGCTCTAGAAAGAAACGGGCCAACTGGTGCTGTATATAGGTGCTCTAAGTCTGGATGGATTACTGAGGAGATTTTTGAAGACTGGATTCAACATTTTGCAAAATTTACAAAAGCTAGTAAAGATGATCCGGTCCTGTTATTAATGGATAACCACTCCACTCATTCAACTTTAAGGTCATATCATTATTGCAGAGATAATGGCATTAAAGTTGTTTCAGTTCCGCCCCACACTTCACACCGGTTGCAACCGCTCGATGTTGGTTTTTTCGGACCATTAAAGAGTGCATACAATCAAGAATGCGATAGATATATCAAAGCAAGAAAACACGATAAGATTCTGCAAACGGATATTGCGGAGTTATTTAAAACTGCTTTTAATAAAGTGGCAGCTGTAGAAAAAGGGGTCAAGGCTTTCGAAACTACTGGCATTTATCCATTTAACCGCTCTGTATTCAGTGATGAAGAGTTCAGTACCTTACTAGTCGATCCAGCGCCAAATGCTGAGCAGAATCAAGAACCGATAATTGCTGAAACAAATGCAATAACACGATTAGAAAAAACACTGCATCCTGTACCTGGACCATCTAAGATAAAACAACACGATCCACCTTCCATGAAAAGAGCACTTCCTATATCACCTACCTCCAAAGTTCAACAACCATCTCCATTAAAAGCTCCGTCGCCTATCCCTGGACCATCTAAGACAAAACGTCACCGTACACCTTCCTTTGGTAGTGAATCTTCAGAATTAGAGCTTGAAGAAATTGTAGAAGATGAATTGACCGACGATGATGATCCGACACTTCAGCTACCCGTGGAAAATAGAAGCTTTGCAGAACTTCTACCCTTGCCAACAGTAACAACTAGAACCAAATCGCGAAAAACCAAGCATTCCCAGATACTGACCTCAACGCCATTAAAAGAGGAATGGGAAAATAAAGAAGAGAAAAAGCAACAAAAACTGAAGAAGTTAGAAAAACAAAAAGATATTAAACAGGAGAAGCTGAAAAAAGCTTCACGACGTATAGTTCCCGAAAAGAAAGATAATTCTACAAATGCCGACATATGTTCTGTTTGTCAAGAGTTTGGAAAATCAAATGAAGTATGGTGGAGATGCCGTTCATGTGCCGTGTGGACGCATGCAGATTGCACAATCATTGAAAATGCTAAAGATTATGTTTGTAGTAAATGTTAAAAAGTTTGTTGTAACCTTACTTTTTGAATAAACTAAATTTAAAAAATTTGGTTGATATTACCCGATATGGTTGACATTACCCGACTTTATGGTTGATTTTATCCGACTGGTCGATATTATCCAGAAAAGTACCGGTATGAGTTTTGTACATTAGAAAAGAACAAACATTATTTATTCCATTATCTTTTTTTGCCATAACGTTACTTATAGTTTTTGAGGTAATTTCATATACAAAGCGTCTTTATACATATATTACATATACAGTTATGAACAATTTTGCTTAAGTGGTCGATATTCGACCACTCTCCCCTAGTGAAAAAAGTCAGCATAGCAATATCTAATTTACTGCCACAATATATAACGATGCCAGAAGGAGATGAAATTGGTGAAGTTAAACAAGCAATATATAATATTGCACGCTTCCCCAGATGTATAGGTGCTATAGATTGCATACACGTTAAAATTCAATCCCCAGGAGGAAAAAATACTGAGGTCTACAGAAATAAAAAAAACTTTTTTTCGATAAATGTTCAGACCGTTTCTGGCCCAGATTTGAAAATAAGAGACGTCGTGGCAAGATGGCCAGGTCCTAGCCACGATTCTTATATATTTCAAAACTCTACCATATATGCATCCTTTGAACAGAGTGAATTTGGAGACAGTTTGTTAGTTTGTTAGTGGGGGATAGTGGCTTGATCTGCTACTATATCAATTATGACATTATCCATCTCTGTAAATATCTCTTGAGAAGAAGGTCCACCTCCGGTTTGCCTTTGCTGTAATTTATTCTGGACAATTTTTCGTTTTTTTAAATTTATGTATTTCTCTTTCAGTGTCTTTACTGGTCTATATCCATTTACACCGATTGTGCTATTAAATTACTTTTCTATTTCAACCCATTGTTTATTTTTCTCTTGCCAAGTTACTGCGTTTGGATTCTATTATATCTTTATATTTATTAACTAAAGACAGCAATAAGGTTTCTTCTTCTTTTGAAAAATTGGAACAACATTTCGAAGAATTCATATTAATTCAAACTATGATTTCTGCCAAAGAACCAAAGATTGCCCAACTACTAGTGTACCACAAATAAATTAATTTTATATTGACCCAAGGAGATAACCCGATATTGTGAAACCGGCCGTAAGTTATCAAATCTGAAGACTTTTGATCAGGAAATATCTCTCAAATTGACCATATTTCAGATATTGTAACAATATGATAGTTATCATAATGCCTTTACTTCAGTATTCCGTGTAGGCTATGCGTTTTTAATTGAGTACGCGATAACATTTTTCTTAAGTATTGGTAATGTCAGATTAGGTTAAGTCTTTATTACTTGCTTGTGTTAATTAGTGCTAATTAGAGAATGTCTTTAACACGTTGGCTACAATATGAGTCACCGGTGATACACAAAACGTAGTTGCTTGTATACCGATATAAATGCCATACACGTTCCGTTAGGGACCAAGCACGATCCTGAGTGAAAAGTAGAGACTTTGGTAAACAGATGTCGCTGTGCACTTCAAATACGTTATTAGGGGCGTTTCTGAGTCGTTTTGTTATTTGATCACCGGTAATACACATGGTTCATAGGTGATCCCTAATATTATATTACACGTGTTTGCAAGTAGTTTCTTCAGTTTTTTGGATTGTTTTGTGGTAAAAGTGTTTTTACATGGATCCAAAGGAAGAAGCGAAATTACTTCAATGGTATAATCAGTTGGAATTTGAAGGTAAAAAAGTCCATGCGCAGAGACAATCAAAAACAAAATAGGTTAGTTATAAGGAATTTTTTTGTTCTAGAAACAAACACAGAAAGCAGTCAGAACGACAATGTAGATCAAGGCAATGAGTTTGAAGACAGTAGCGAACAAACATCTGTAGGTAACGAATTTTGATGTTATCTACTTTAAGCAACAGGTTAGTAAAGTATGTTATTCTCTCTAGGTTTAAATCTTCGAAGCGTTAAGAATAAGAGGGCAGCGCAGGAGAACAAGGACAATAAAGCCGAAGAAAGTACTGGGGACACAAGTGAAAATAATCGTGACTACCTAGGCTTTCAAAGTGATGACGAGGAACCATTCCCTCCTTCTGAATTAGTGATGGGGTATCGAATACTTTTTTGGGAATCGATTGTTCAGTACTCGAATACATTTAAGAATCGAGTACTTGACCGAGTACTGGAACGTTACACGTTACGTTTTAACTGCTATAAGTGCACGGCATCGGCATTGGCTGGTGTACTCGTCAGCTCGGCCTCGAGTTCTGATCGATAAGATCGGTCCATTTTTACGAGTAGGTGGTTCACAGCAAGTAGTTTGTATGCATGTAGTTCTTGACAGAAATACAAATAGTGATGCGAAAAAACGGGAAATAGACAGTAAATTATTAAAAATGGTAACTGTTGACTACCAACATCTATCCATAGTGGAAAATATAGGTTTTCAAGAATATACCAAAGCTTTAAATAGTCACTATAATTTACCAAGTCGTAAAATTCTGACGGAAAATATGATTCCAAAACAATATTCAGAATGTGTCTCAAAATTAAAGCAAATGTTTTTAGTAAAATATGTTTCCATAACGACAGACATATGGACCTCAGATAGTTGTAAAGCGTATATATCTATTACAACACATTTTATTTATAATAACAAAATGTGTTCTTTTAATATTACTACCAAAGAAATAGTAGGATCTCATACAGGGGAAAATATTGGATATGTCCTCATAAAAATCTTAGAGGAATGGCAATTACTAGAAAAAATATTGACTGTTGTTTCTGATAACGGTTCCAATATTAAAAAAGCAATTAATGAATATTTAAAAAAACATCACCACCCATGTGTAGAGCATACATTGAATTTAGGTCTAACAGATGCTATAGGGTAAAGTACGGATACTTGCCCTAGGCGGATAGACGCCCCGTTGTCAGCCATCTTGTAATAGAATAGTTGCGACGTTTTTCAAATACCGCGTTCCAAGCGTCTTACGTTCCATACCTTAGTCACAAAGTAGCAAGCGGCTGGAGTGCACGTGGGCGTTGCAACAGAACGTTAAATACCGAACTATTTCTAAAATATCCGAATAGTTTTGTGCCGTTAATTTGGATCGTTTGTAAAATCAAGGTAAGTAAAGTTTATTATGGTTTAAAGATCGAAATAGGTTAAATCGTGTATATATTTTGATTTTTTGGTGTAATTAAAGTCATTTTGATTAAACAAACTTGTTAGAGGGCTGGGGCATCTATCCGGACGCAATGGGATAGTTGCCCTGTTGAGTGGTACGGATACTTGCCTTTGGGGGATAGATGCCTCAATTATCAAGAACTGTGTGTGACTTTAGACTCACTTATAATTAATAGCAATAATTGATTAACAATATTTTTTACAGATAATGCCTCGTCGATATACTCGAAAAGTTGGCATTGCTCCTCGAGCAACCTGGTCAGAAGAAGCTCTAAAACAAGCTGTAAGTGAAGTAGAATCTAAAGCAATGAGCATCAATGCAGCCTCCAAACAGTTTGGTGTTCCTTCACGTACATTAAGGCGACGTATGTTAAAAAAGGACTACATTAAACGTGGTCTCGGAAAAATTCCTGCTCTTGGTTACGATGTAGAAAAAAAATTAGTTTTACATATTAAGAAATTGGAAAAAGCGGGCTTTCCATGTACCCGAACTGATGTTAGAAAATTGGCATTTCAGTTAGCACAACAGTTAAATATTAAACATAATTTTAATGTAGGTTCAGAAATGGCTGGAAAACAGTGGCTACAAAGCTTTTTAGAAAGACATGAAACTTTAAGTGTTAGACAAGCAGAAGGAATGTCTCGAGCTCGAGCACTAGGATTTACAAGGGAAGAAATTGAATCTTTTTTTAAACTGTATGAGGAAACTTTAAGTCAACACGATCTTTTTGACAAGCCATGTCATATTTTTAATATGGACGAGACTGGTGTACAAATGAACAACAAACCCGGAAAAGTAATCGCTACCAAAGGAAGCAAATTGGTCCAACACATAACTTCTGGAGAAAAAGGTGAAACCATTTCGATTGTTACGTGCAATAATGCAGAAGGAGTTTTTCTACCACCTGTGTTAATCCTTAAAGGAGTAAATAAAAAACCGGAATTTTTGGACGGTTTACCACCTGGATCTAATGTATATATGAGTAAAAAATCTGCTTACATAAACTCGGAGCTATTCATGAAGTGGTTGGTAGAACATTTTATTCCTCGCAAACCTCAAGGTAAAGTTGTGTTACTACTTGATGGTCATGGTTCCCACTGCAACGATATTAATATGTTGGAAACAGCAGCTCTACATGACATAATTCTTTTGGGACTTCCCAGTCATACAACACACGGTTTACAACCGTTAGATCGTTCCTTTTTTAAACCTTTTAAAACATTTTATGCAACAGAATTGCGTCAGTGGATTGTTGCAAATAAGGAAAGAAAAATTACGAGATATCAAGCTGGAAGACTAATTGGTGCTGCTTGGATCAGGGCAACTTCTACGGTCAATGCTCTATCAGGTTTCAAGGCATGTGGAATTTTTCCGTACAACCCCAACGCTATACCTGATCATTATTACACGGTAGCAGATGCTTCCCAGTATTCTACGGAGAATGCTGTTACTACTAATATGTCTGAAAATAATTTAACGACACCAACAGAAAACGCAGACACTTTGCCAATCAAGGAAAATTTACTCGTTCCCATGAATTCCCCACCCTCCACATCTACAAGTGAACCGATGTTTGGATCTAATACTGTAGAAAAAGCGTCTTCTACCAGGCAAGCAACTGAAAAAATACCAATTGTTATTGAATGCTCCCCCTCTACATCTAAAAGTAAATCAGTTTTATTAGATATTAGTCCAACTCAACAACTTCTGCAGCTATCTCCAATTCCCATTGTTGCTAAAGTGCCAAGTAAAAGAAAAAGACAAGTAGCACAATTATTAAATTCTCCCACTGTGATTAACGAAAAGAAAAAGAAAATTGAGGAAGCTTTACATAAAAGTCAGGAAAAAGAAAACAAAAAGATCAATAAGACAAATAAAGGTAAAACATCAAAAGGAAAAGAAATAGTTAAACCAACTACTCTTCAAAACGTTACTAATCGAAAAGAAAATTATAAGAAAAAAGAAAAGAAAAAGAAAAATATTGACATTCACTCCTCCTCTTCGGAATCAGAAGAATCCGAACTGTCCCATACTAGTGATGAACTAAATGAACAGTGTCGCGAGTGCCTTGAAATCTATGGTACCACTAAATCTACTGCTGATTGGATTCGATGTATTTCGTGTGAAAAATGGTTGCACGAAAATTGCACTCTTTATGGCGATTTCTGCAACAAATGTGGCCGTGCAGAAAAAATTAAAAATATAAGAAAATAATAGGGGTGGGGTGTAAATTTTTCTTAATACCTATCAATAAGGTGGGTACGATAGTGAAATAGTTTGAGTTTTTTCTTTTTATTGCTTTAATATAAACAAGTTTTTGAAATTAATATTTATTTAATGCCCTATTTCTATTTGGGGCGACTATCCCTCTCTAGCGAGGCAACTACCCCACCTCTGGAGGATAGATGGCCAAAAAAATGGTAAGTAAAATAACTATCCCTCTTGTCGGTGATCCAGTATAGACAAACTAACTTTTGTGGAAAAATAGCTAAATATATACACTAAAACGTAGTATAATTTACTTTCAGAAAATAAGACAAATTTTCCATTTATTAATTTTTTTCAAAAAGGTGGGCAAGTATCCGTACTTTACCCTACAGATCAATGAAATTCTCACAACAATTTAAAAAAAATGCAGATCTTTAGTGGGTCATTTTATGCATAGCGTTGTGGCAACAGAGAAACTAAAAAATATTCAGACTCAAATGAATACTCCAATTTTAAAAGTTAAACAAGATGTAGTAACACGTTGGAACTCTTGTTTAATAATGATTGAAAGACTACTAAAAATTAAAGATTCGTTAGCTGTTTGTATAACAAATCTTCCAAGTGCACCAGAAGGTTTGGACGCTTCTGAATGGTTGATACTTGAAGACTGTGCAATTATATTGAAACCACCTGAAAAATTAACAACAGTTCTTTGTGGCGAGCAGTACCCCACATTGTCATTAGTTATTCCTCTTATTAGGAGACTTCAACATTCATTGCAAAATATTGTTCCCAAAACCAATTGTGGCCAAATGTTGAAAACTCACCTTATAGAAGTGATTTCTAGAAGTCTTGGTTGTTTAGAACAAAACAAAATAAATGCCAAAGCCACCTTCTAGATCCCCGTTTCAAGAAAATCGGTTTTGGTCTAGAAGACAACGCAAAAAAAGCTGAACAGTGGATTTTGGAAGAACTTTCACAATTAATCAGCTCCAGAGAAATCGCAGATTCAGGTAGTTTTTTTCTAAATTTATTATATTATTTTTATTATATTCTGCTACTATTTTTAGCTACTAAGTCTTCAACAGAGGTGGGAACTACAGCACAATCAGCGCAATATAAGAGCGACTCTAGTGATATTTGGGCATTTTTTGACTCCAAAATGGAACAAGTAAAAAATACTTCGTCTTCAACTAGCCCAGCTTTAGTTACAATCAAGCAATATCTACAGATTCCCTACTTAAAAAGATTAGATAATCCACTAGAGTTTTGGAAAAAACATGAAATTATGTTTCCAGATTTGTACCAACTAGCTATAAAATACCTCTGCGTTCCAGCTACATCGGTTCCATCGGAAAGAGTATTTTCGAAGGCTGGTCAGCGAACTAACATTAGAAGAAATCGTTTATTACCAAAACATTTGGATATGATTATCTTTTTGAACAGTGCCGATATATAAAAAATATAACTCATCCCATCATCTAGCCACTTTAATTCTTATTATAAGTTACTTTTTTATTTTTCGTTCATGTCTGACTTAGGCCAAAAATTCAATATTAATAAGAGTTACGTTTTTAGTTATTTTTTATTATAAATAATTTTTATTTTTGTTTACATGTTTTTACATTATTATATATGTATACACACTTTATCCAACGTTCTCATTAATTTGTGTTTCCTGATGTGAAAATATTTCATTTTTTAAATGAAAGATAATATTTGTTTAGTTTTTGTTGGATTAGGGTTAAATTTTAAAAAGTCTATTTTAATTTGATATTTACTTTACGATGTTTGTGACGTAAATAACTGCTAATTGTTGAAAACTTTCAGCCTAAAAGTTAAATAAAAACTCACTTTTTAAATCGCCGAAACCCAACAAAGCATAAATATTTCCGATTTTCACCAATCACCATCGACTAATAGCTGCGAGTACGAATAATAAAAATGTAAAGTAGAGAAGAGATCGCAGTAACCCAAGTCGGTCTGACTTGGCTCTGTGCGGAGAACATAAAAATCGAGATGTTGTGTACTCGTTTACTGTATTCGATTCCGTTACCTTGTACTCTAATACACCGAGTACTTTCAAGAATCGAATACTTTTCGATTCTTTGTATCCGAGTGCCCCATCACTATTCTGAATCAGAGTACGAGACTAGCTCTGATTCAGAAACAGAGTCTGAAGCAGACTCAGTAATTATTAATAACGATGAAGATATCGATCAACCGACAATTATTCCATGAAATGAGAGGTTTACTTTTGTTGATTTAGGCAAAACAAATGTCCCATCTGACTTAAAACCTGTTGATATTTTTAAACTCATTGTGGATTCAGATGTTGTTGATTTGATGGTTTTGGAAACAAATAAAAATACCAGAAAAGCCAGAATAAATTGGAAATATGTTTCCGCTGACGAAATGGAAAGGTAATAGATTTAAAATCGGTATTTACCTGTCGTATCAAATGGCTTCTTATTTTACGACTCTTCGCCGATCCATAAGATGGTACCATAAGGTGGCATTTGAAAATTTATTTGGTACGTCCGTTATTAATGCTCTTATCTTATATCAAATCTCAAATAAAAAATAATTCAAGTAGCAGATTTTTGAGAAGCTCTCGTTACAGTATTGCTTGGGGAAATTGGAAAAAAAGTAACAAACAAACGAAACACGTATTGAAACACTCACGAAACTATTTGCCTGCTTTTATATAACGGGACTTTTAAAGTTCGATTAAACATTTTAGTGCATGATATCACATGTGATACATTTGGTCCACGGATGAACTACGCGGTTTGTGCACCGGTGATTCACATGGTACAATAGGACAGACATCTCGCTATAGCATTGGTAGCCAACGTGTTAAGCGCAGAAACTGTTGCATCTATTGTTGCGCTCATTCAAGATGGAAGAAATCAAAGTTATGTGGCTAACAGATTCGGGATTCCACGCAGTACCGGGTAACGTATATTTACACGTTTTACAGAGACGGGAGCTTACACTCGCCGTCCTGAAACCGGTCCACAGAGAAGAAGTACTCATCGGGATGACCGTTTTATTGTATCTTAAGCAATAAGAACGCATCACTCAACTGCTGTAGATATTAGTAACGACCTTGAACATGTCAGGAACGCAGATGTTAATGAACGAACAATTAGAAGACGGTTGAGTGAGGCTAACCTGAGATATAGAAGACCCGCATGAGTTTCAGTACTATACAGGGAAGATCGCTAGGGATCATCAAAAGTGGAATGCTGACAACTGGAAATGTGTGTTGTTTACTGATGAATCTAGATTTTGTCTACAATCTCCGGATGGTTGCGGAAGAGTCTGGAGAAAAAAAGGTGAACGATATTCCGAGTGCACTTTTAGTCCTACACTACGAGGGCGGTTTGATATTGAAGCTACCTAGCGCTAGATGGCAGCACAAACAAAAACTTTTTTCTGTCTTAGAAATTACGATCTGTCAAACGTCAGCTGTTAAAATTTTAGCCAAATTCATCAGTTTATTTGTTGTAGTCGTTTGAAGTAAGCAACTTTTGTATTTCTTGGGAAATGGAAAAAAGTGAATTTAAACGGGGCCGAACAAGCACTGCAAGAATAACATCAAGAGGAAGGACAAGAGGTGGTTACTGAAGAAAATATCAAGAAAATCCTCGATATCGTTATGAATGATCGCCGGGTCAAAATACGTGAGATTGATGAAATGGTAAACATATCATATGAACGTGTGTTCAACATTTTGCATAAACATTTGCATATGAAAAAGCTATCGGCAAGATGGTTGCCGCGTTTGCTTAGTGTTGAACAAAAACGAGTTCGACAGATCACTTCACAGCGGTGTTTGGACATGATAAGGCATAATCCTGCTGATTTTTGGCGTAGGTTAATAACTGTTTATGAAACGTGGGTCCACCACTACACACCTGAAACCAAAAATCAATCGAAGCAATGGGTGGAAGCTGGTGGAAGTGCTCCGAAGAAGGCGAAGACAGCGAAATCGGCTGGCAAGGTTCTGGCCACTGTATTTTGGGATGCACACGGAATATTGCTCATCGATTATCTTGAAAATAGATCCACAATCACAGGAGAATATTATCGTGCATTATCGGATCAATTGGTTGATGCAATCAAGGAAAAACGACCACATTTAAACAAGAAAAAAGTGCTCTTTCTTCAAGACAACGCACCGGTTCACACAGCATTAGATACGATGCTGAAACTACGAGAAATCCACTTCGAATTGGTTGATCATCCACCTTATAGTCCAGATTTAGCCCCTAGTGACTTTTTCCTGTTTCCAAACTTGAAAAAATGGCTCGCAGGAAAAAGATTTATCTCAAACGAAGAAGTGATTACCGAAACTAATGCGTATTTTGAGGGGTTCCCAAAATCGTATTATTCAGATGGTATAAAAAAGCTGGAAAATCGTCTTACTAAGTGTATTCAGCTAAAAGTAGACTATGTTGCGAAATAAATGGTTTTAAAAAAAATGTTTTTTTTCCTACTTAGGTAGCTTCAATATCAATCCGCCCTCGTAAGTTATCAAGCTGGTTCAGATATGGTTTGGGCTGGAATATCTTCGGAGGCGCGTACAGAATTGTACATGGTCCCTAGGGGATCCGTGACTGCAAATAGGTACATCAATGAAATACTGTCAGATTATATTGTCCCACATGCATTATTTATTGGAGACAATTCGAGTTCACATTTGAATATCGAGGTCATTCGTCAGTGCGAACACTATAATGTATCTTTCATAGCGTTGCCACCAAATGCTACCCACTTAGTGCAACCTTCAGACGTGGCTTTCTTTCGGCCAATGAAAGGTAAATGGAGGGAAATCCTGCATGAGTGGAAAGCCAATAATTTTGGTAGTAGATGTGGGACCATACCGAAAGATATTTTTCCCAGACTGTTGAAGAAGTTGATGGACTCCATAAATGATAGCACAATTGACATTCTTCCGGCGGGGTTCAGAAAATGCGGCATATGCCCGTTAAACCAAGCAGAAGTGCCAAGTCGGATGCCCAAGGAAATAATGGACCACTAAGGCATTGCCATAAAAGAAGCATTGGGCGCTAGTTTTCTAGAACAAATACAAAGAAAACGTGAAAGTACAACTGCCCTGCGGCAATGCCAGAGGCGCAAAAAAGGTAATGTGTGTCCTGGACGAAGTATCAGTGCAACAGAATACTTAAACGATGCCAGCATTTCCCAAATGACATGGCCAGCCGACAGTCCCGACTTAAATCCCTTCGAGCATGTTTAGGACATGCTTGGTAGAAGGATTCGATGCAGGGTACCTGCTCCTCATACCTTGGATCAGCTAAGATATGCTCTTTTAGAGGAATGGGAATAAATTTCACAAAATGAAGTTTTGGACTTGATTTACAGTATGCCTAGAAGAATTAATGCCATTATACAGGCTCGAGGATGTAATACGAGGTATTAATTAGACAAAGAAATGATTATTACTCTGGTGTTTTCATTGTTTTTTTGGGTTTCTGATGATAAAAAATAAATACATTTTTGTGTTATTTTTTCCAAACACGATTCTCTTAAAATAAGGGCTTCCCAAAAGATTTTCTGAACAAAGTATACTTTAAAAACCTATACCAAGTCGTGCCTGTTGTTGACAAAAGTTACAATAAAAACAAATATGAAATTTTGGCATTTTTATCAAAAATTAGAGGGGTACCGGTTTTTCATGCCGGTGAGTGTATTTATTCCAACATTTTTTATTTAGTTGCAGCATAAACTACAAAAAACACGTTTCTTCATTAAAAAACTAATGATTTTTTATCTAAGCTCCTAGTACTAATGAACAAATTTCACCTGCACCTACTGAAGGGTTACCTTATCATGTAAGTACTAAAAATAAGTTTTGTCTAGCAATTATTTTGTTATTATTTTGATTATCACTTACCCATTGGTTGATTCACTTTAGTTGCAACTTTTAATTTTTTTCATTTAACATTGTAGAATTTTTTGTTGTTATGACGACAGGGTTTTACAAATGGGTGGTGAATGGAAACCGTATCACTCAGCCACTAAACGTGGCATTTTTCCGTCATCTATAGATATCTTGGCGGCCATCCATGAAGAATGGAAAAAATGAACAGGTTCATATGAAGCAACATTCCCAAAAAAACAAGTTCTCCTCTTTAATGAAAAAGGTGTTTGAAGCCTGCAAATCTGAGAATGTATTATCTGGCTTTAAAAAATGTGGAATCATCACTCCAGTTCGTCAAAAACTTCTTGATAGGCTACCAAAGACATCCTTCCCTAAGACCCCTACCCAATCAACATGTACCAACTCTCCTGAATCATCTGTTGAAGATATTGGATACTGATTTAAAGAACTGTTGGAAAACTTGAGACAAACTGATGCACCAAATACACGAAAAAAACCTCGGTAAAGTGTATTTACCAAAGATTTTGAAGAACCGCCAGTAGCTGAGGATTAGACAGTCGATGTGAATGAACCACAATCAAGAATCTCTAAAAAGGTGCTTCTAAGACAAGAAAACCCAAGAAGAAAATATCGGCACCATCCTCTGACTACTCCTGCAAGATTCTGATGACGACTGCTGCATGTCTGACTCGGATGATGACCTCACCTGGCTGGACTCATAATCCTAGATTTTTTGCTTTCGTATTTGTAGAAATGTTCACTTATTTTCTGTTTGTTTATTCCAATTTGTTTTGTAGTAAGTACCATTATTAAGAAGTAGATTATATCATATTAGGATCAAAACCGTGAAATTTGTCTTTGCTCGTAAAAACAATTACCAATTTAAGCCTCAAATAAACCTGTGGCTATAGCGTTTCCTTTGTACCTGAGGTAAATTAATTTTCTTGCATTTTATATATGTAAAAATGTGAATAAAATATAATTTGTGATCAGAAAATGTTTGTCTTTAAGTTCTGCATCAAACCATAATATTTCTAATCACCCTCCATATGAGTGGATCGAAACAAAGTCTGTTCCTACTCATTCATCCCGTGGAATGTGTACGAACGCCAATATTTAATTTATTTTTTGGTAATATATCTGTTGTTAGATGGCAAAACCAAATATGTCAATTTTGAGACATTTATACCAATAGTTTCCAGAACAGATACCAATTAATATTTGGGTGTAACGATAGATAGTCATATGAGATGGGACGTTCACACTGAGAATGTGACAAAAACCTTAAGAAGTATGCTGTTCAAATTCAAATATTTGAGCAAATTACTTGACACTTATCACTTGAGGATAATTTACTTCGCTCGGGTGGAATCTCGTATTCAATATGCTGTACTGAGCTGGGGAGGGGTTGCTGCTACTGACTTGAAAAAGTTGGAAACGGTGCAGAAACGAATTCTGAAAATTATGTATCGAAAAGAACCAACCTTCTCAAGCAATTTGCTTTTTTTACAAGCAAGAATCTTCGATGTAAGACAAATATTTCTTAATAACATTCTTACTCATATACACAAAAACAAAAATCTATTAAATAATATCGACCATGAACATTTCACTAGCAAAAAAAGAATATCACGTTAAAACATCTCGGAGTAGTACAAAAATTGGACAACGAAACATATATTATCTCATTCCAAAAATTTTCAATTTTCTACCCCCTGAACAAAAAATGAATATAATGAATATAAAGTCTCGTCACAGGCTGAAAAAAATAATAAGAAAGTATGTTCTTAACTTAAATCGAGATCTGGTTCGATCTCTTTTTGACTGACAGACTTTTGTGTTATATGATTCAATGTCGTTTGTCAATTGGAATACTCTACAAAGTGTTTATTTTCTATATTTTATTGTTAATTTTCTCGAATTTATGTCGAATGCCTAAGATGGAAATCAACAACGTGAAAGTACACCTGTTTTACATTCTGAATATCTGATGTGCTTGGGAAATATTGTAAATATTTTGTATTCTATTGTGAATGTTTTATATTTTTTATTGTTAATTTTCTCTTATTTATATATGAAATGTGTTGAATGTCCAAATGTTAGAAATCAAGATATTAATATAAAAAAGATGAATTCAAACCTACTTTACATTGTCAATATATATGCAGAAAGACTATTGGAAATTTAAATGTGTAAAACCCACGCGCAACTTTAGTTTTAGTGGGAATTCCATGTTTATTTACATGTAAACAACAATTTTTATGTAAACCATGTAATAACATTTTGATAAACTTATTATTAGACCTTTTCCAAGTACGTCATCGTGACGTTACTCGAATTTCTGTCACCAGACAACCTTTGCATGTGTGGAATAGGAGCTAAAGTTGTTTTTACTGTTTTTAAGTGATTGTTTTAAAATAAATTGTAAGATAGTTAGTTTAGTTGAAAAGTGGTGATTTTTTTTAAATTTAGTGTACAATTTCTACTTTATAAAGACAATTTTAACTGATTTACAGATATTATAACTTCATAACCTTTAAGGTAAGTCTTTATTTATTCCAGTGTGTTAAATGAAACTCAACGTTTCTAACTAATTCCACAATATAATGAAAAATATTAAAAATTCTAAAAAATTGACAATTGTTTCGATAACTGAATATCATCGTCAGAATGACAGAAGTTACATTTCATTTTATGCCTACCTGATGTTTAGTAGTTATTTTTGGCTAGACCAAGAAGTGTCCTACCTTGTGATTGACTTAATATATGTTAATAGAAAAAAGAAGATGTGATATTACAAATATTGAAGCTTAGCCCTATGGTGATATCCAGGATACAATAATTGTGTTTGAATCACCTATATTATTTTTAGGAAGAAGCGCCTCGAAGCACCGCCACTGAAGAAGTGCCTCAAAACATTACAGAAGAGGTTTTATTGGAATGTGCTGAAGGGCATATCCGAACTCTGCCACAAAATAAAATTTTACCTGACTTGTATCAATTTGAGGATTACTGAAATGTTCGAACTGTGCCGCAACCATTTAGTTTAATCCTATTAGAGTCATTAGGGTTTATAATAGATAAAATCGGAGGCCCATAGAATTATGTATATTTCTGAAAGGTTTCAAAGAGTTCTTGTATTAAATATTTTGAAGAAATCTTGATTGTTTTGATCGATCTTTAGGTGATTAGGGGAAGGATGTTGATGCTCTTACACTATATAAGAGTTATAGTTGTATTCAGTTACTTCATATCGATCTACAGAAGTTAAGAGTGTAGTACACATAGCAAACAGTGACCAAAATGGAGAACAAAGCATCTACAATGTATAGTGAAAGAGGAAATAAACTAATAGTGTTGAACAGTTATAAATTTTCGAAAGCTAATACTAGCAAATGTGGAAGTGCTGTAACGCAAAATGTCCAGTTAGAGTGTACTCCCACGTTTCTGATGAAGAAACAATCACAGAAGTCAAAGGAGAACACAATCATACTATGGAAACGAACCTATCAAGAAAAGCAGTGAGTAACAGCATTAAAAGGAAAGCGACTGAAGATCCCACTGAGAAACCCTCCAAACTAATTCGGCAAGAATTGGTGTCAAATAATTTCGCGGAGGATATCAACACCGAAGATATTGACCGAATAAGGAAAATTATTCACGCGGCGAGAAGAAAAATTTTACCCCTATTGCATAAAAATCAGGAAGAAGTATTTAATAGTGTTCGTGAATTACAATTACGAACGAACCGAGAAGAGGAATTTCTATTAACAGCAGACCAGGTATTTAAAATTATTGTGTTCTCCTGTTTTTCCAACCTTAATTTTTTATGTAATTCGGATTGTATTTTGATGGATGGGACTTTTAAATACTGTTCAACTTTTTTTTACCAAATGTTTACCATTCATGGTTTTAAAAACGGCTATTACGTACCTCTTGTTTTTTGTTTGCTTCCGGACAAATCAAGTCAAACATATTCAAATTTGTTTTTAATTTTAAGACAAAAATGTAAAGAAGTAGGCTTAAATTTTCAACCTAAAGAAGTCGTAGTAGATTTTGAACTAAGCATTCATAACGCTATATATGAATGTTTTGGCAGAGATCAAATTCTTTTTCGTTGTAAATTTCATCTGTCAAGCTTGGTTTCGTAAGATTCAAGAGTTTCATTTGGTACAAGAGTACAGACAGAAAGGTTCTGTAATTGGCGAATACTTAAAAGTACATTTCGGTATTATGTATCTTAGTCCTGAGGAAGTTGTAGAATTTTTTTATAATGAACTACATTTTTTGCTTCCGAATGACGAAAGAGTTATAGAATTCCGAAATTATGTCAATAAAACATATATAACGCAAAATTCGATATTTCCACCACTTATTTGGGCAAATAATGCATCCTTTTTTAAGAGAACAACGAATTCTTGTGAGAGTTTTCATTCGCATTTCGGTGCTTCCTTTTACAAAGCACATCCAAACATTGTTCAATTTACCAGTGTGTTATTGGATTTACAAACGGAGGTATACGCGAAAATTCGTTCGGCAAACCAAAGCCAGAAAAAAACCAAAAAAACTATTAATGTTAAAATTAATTTCATTAATGATCATTTGGATCAATATAGGAAAAATGTTATTTCTCGCTTTATGTTTGTGAAAACGGTTGCATGTAAAAATCTTCCACGCGTTTAATTTTTTGTTTTTTTTTATATGTTTATGTATATTGAATATATTTTATTGTAATGTAGATGTAATTTTTTAGAAGTGGTAAATATACTGAAACGTTCACTTAGCAGTTAACATTTCTAATAGAGTTTTAAATAAATAATTCAGCGATGCATGTTAAATGTATTGGTGGAATAGACCACACGTCCTTCCTTGCCAATGTTTTAAACAACTATTTAAATGTTGGTGGAATAAACTGTATAGATATCTCACAGAAAAAAATCCTGAATAGAAATTCGGAATGCGGCACTATACGAGAGATTGTAATAGAGAATGGTAGTCGCAGAAATCCTGATAAAAGTTTTAAATATTCTGTATATTTATTAAAAAAACTTGTTCAAAGAACAAATTCGCAGGGATTACTGGTATGTTTTATTTTTTTTTGTGTAATATTTTCTTAAATTGATAAAGGTTTTTGTCCAGGACAAATCATTAAACTAGATTGTATATCTGTAAAAAAATGATAAGTACAGTTTCATATATGTCACTGGACAGATATCTAAATATCGTGTTAATTAAAAAAAAGGTCTATCTGTAACACACTTGGTGTTCTTGTAGCGATACCGCCTGGAATAATTTAACTATTCCGGTAAATTTAACTAAAATCACCCGACGGAAGAACTAAGGTGAAGATTTGTCGGCAATTTGTATTGACTCACAAGAAATGGTGTTTCCATAAGAGCCAATTCATGATCTAGATACTCAACTATGTATTATACTGAGAATTATTTAATCTAGGAAGATTTTATGGAGAATCGACTTCGACTTGATACTTCAAGATAAGTAAAATTATATTGTATGGCTTCACCATTCATATTTGTACAGCTTGTCTTAGTTTTTATTTATACTTTCTTTTTCTTCTCACATACACACTTTTACTAACCTATTATTGTCAAACTATGTAACACGTTTAAATATTTTTTCATTCATTATATTCATACATATTAGTAGTCTGTTGTTTTATTTATTATACAGAAAGACCTGTGAAATAGCCTTCAGTACATTTTTTTTGCTTAAGTATTGTCTAAAAACTAGCAGAGCACAGCAGGTAAGAGTTGACTGATTAAGGAGGTTGATTTTTTCTAATTTTGTTTAGGAACAAAGTTAGTGGCGCCCTTACTATTGATGTAACTTTACTGTTTTTTAGTTTTTCTCTCTCTCTCTTTCTCTTTCTTTTTCACATTTTCTTTCTTTAATTAAACTTCTTTCAGATAACAGAGCCCTGAGAACTGGCTCCGTTATCTCCAATCTCTTTGTCAGTTTGGAAAGAACCTACTCTCTTTTAATACTTTCAATTATTTAAATAATTTTTACCCTGAGAGTAAGAGGATTTGTTTCATTGGCGCTCCAACGTGTATTAACTCTTACATGCTGTTATCTGCTATTTCTTTTTGGTAAAAAATTTTAATACTTGAAAATTTTTTTTCCTGCTATTAGGGGGGAAATATCTTTGATATAATGTTTTTATAAAACAGGTCCTGTGTAATAAATATATACATCTTTTTCGTTGTTTGAAATAGTATATGATATATGTTATATTATATTTATAACTGGTGTGAAGCTTAACGATTCATATATTACTCAGTTTTTATATCAATTCATTTGTTACCTTTCAGTGACCTTCAAATTGTAAATTAATTTTGTTGAGTATTTGTTTCAAAATTTTTTTTCTATCATTAGAGTATAAAATTTTAACTTAACTTTAATTACCAAGAGAACTGTATTGAATTTATTTACAAAAATGTCTTTGCCTTATAAATTGAAGGTCGAATATTTATTATCTCATGAGCTGGAACACGAATTGGCATATAGAAATGTTGAAGTATTACCGACAGTAGCGGAGCGTAGAAAATTGTTGAGGGGTATTTTAGCTCAAGAAGCATACGGTCGCAGTTCTATTTTATATGAGAATAGTCAATTGAATTTTGATAGTGAAGTAAACGGTATAGAGTTAACTTTATCTGATTTGAGCAGAAAAATTTCAGAATTTGTAGGATCAGATAGGGACAATGAATATCTCAGATTAACATGTAGATTAGCTCATGCAAATAATCGGGTGTCTCTTAGGGTAAAAATTATTTAAATAATTGAAAGTATTAAAAGAGAGTAGGTTCTTTCCAAACTGACAAAGAGATTGGAGATAACGGAGCCAGTTCTCAGGGCTCTGTTATCTGAAAGAAGTTTAATTAAAGAAAGAAAATGTGAAAAAGAAAGAGAAAGAGAGAGAGAGAAAAACTAAAAAACAGTAAAGTTACATCAATAGTAAGGGCGCCACTAACTTTGTTCCTAAACAAAATTAGAAAAAATCAACCTCCTTAATCAGTCAACTCTTACCTGCTGTGCTCTGCTAGTTTTTAGACAATACTTAAGCAAAAAAAATGTACTGAAGGCTATTTCACAGGTCTTTCTGTATAATAAATAAAACAACAGACTACTAATATGTATGAATATAATGAATGAAAAAATATTTAAACGTGTTACATAGTTTGACAATAATAGGTTAGTAAAAGTGTGTATGTGAGAAGAAAAAGAAAGTATAAATAAAAACTAAGACAAGCTGTACAAATATGAATGGTGAAGCCATACAATATAATTTTACTTATCTTGAAGTATCAAGTCGAAGTCGATTCTCCATAAAATCTTCCTAGATTAAATAATTCTCAGTAGAAGGGGCTGATGTATACATCTTTTAGTTACAAGAAAAGTTACTAAAAAAGTTACTAGATTTGCCCCGCCCCTCCCCCTCCCCTCCCCACCGTCTCCCCAGGGCGCCAGGTGTTCTAAAAATAGCCCTTCCAAGAAATACAGATGACGTCACTAGCGCGGCTGGCAGGTGGAGAGTTTTGAGGTTGTTCGTAGTGTACAGAAATCTTGCATTTATTATCGTTCGAAAAAATAAAAGTGTAAAATAAAATAGTATATATTACAGTCATAAAATAAAAAAGGTGTAAAAGTAGATTCTTCGATAATTTTCAAGTACAGACCTATCTATATATATATATATATAAAATTCAAATATGAAATAAATAAGTTAAATTTATCAGCTATATTGTACAGTTGTTTATTTTCAAGAAACCGCAGAGATGTTCCGGTTTTATATGATAGCGCGAAATCGTCGTCGTTACGGTGATAAACATTTATTTCGATTAATTTCAGTTCTGTATAGCCCCGGGGTTTAGTAAACATCATAGAGTATTATAATAATATTTAAAAAATCTGTGAAAAGTGCACATATTTTATAAAAATGGTGGAAAAATGTATAATTGTGTCGAACTGTGTCATTTTGTTTTTGTGAGCAAAACATAGGAGCATAGAACACAGGTAAGTTGTTTTTTCATTTAAAATCAGTGGAAAATATGCTTGACGCGTAGATATTGTGTATTTATTATTAAATAAAAGTCATTTTTATATACTGACCGTTGAAACTAGGGGGTGTAAGTGGTATATAAGTAGTATTTTTACGATGAAAAATATAACAGAAAACATGGTAACTTCGACGCACATATCACAGCGCATGTGTCGTTTTCAGTGTATGGCGGGACATTCAGACAGATGTCAACATCACTTCTTCTTCTTTTTTATCACAAGCACGTGTGCATGCTTTTTTTCTTGACGTCACGACGAACATATTTGTGTAAAAGGAGTAAATACAAAGCCAACTGAGAAAAGTCGGCTTTCTTTTTTCATAGTTTTTGTTATTTTTACTAAACAATGCTCAAAAAAACCGTGTCACTGGAATTGTTGTGTGGAAGTCAAAAAAAGAGACAGATTTTATTCTTGGTACCTAAATTTCTATGGATTAAAAATGGTGAGTACAAATATTAGCTTTAAATAGCATTGTAACAGAATATTTTTACAGTCTACGTCGTTTTTTTCCACAACAAGTCAATGTTAGGTATTATTTTAGTCGTTAGCATTTTGTTAAAAAAGTCAATATTGATAAAGTAGTATATTTCGAAATAAATATTAAGATCGTTTCCACATCACCTTAAAGTCTTTCAGACTTATGAGGTAGACCTTTCAATGCGTTGTGTTTTAATATTTAAAGTGGTAAAACACTTCGCCCATAGCCCTATGAAAACCACTACCAATTAAAACGTAGATAAATATTCTAGAAAATTTGCCTCTTTTGTATTTTTAAAGGGTTTCCAACGAACACTAGTCTCTAAATTAATAAAGACGGTTCATAGCTGGTCACTCTTTTAATGGGTCTTTTGTATTGCCTCTTTTGTATTTTTAAAGGGTTTCCAACAGCACGAACACTAGTCTCTAAATTAATAAAGACGGTTCATAGCTGGTCACTCTTTTAATGGGTCTTTTGTATTGCCTCTTTTTTAATAATAATGGGTCTTTTGTATTGTCTCTTTTTTAATAATAATGGGTCTTTTGTATTGCCTCTTTTTTAATAATAATGGGCCTTTTGTATTGCCTCTTTTTTAATAATAATAATGGTTCTTTTAAATATTGTTGTGTTTGAATAAATATCTACGTTCATAATTAGCTTTGATAATTAGCCATAAAAACGGCTGATTTTTTATAGCTGTGAAAACAGCTGATGTGTTTTCTGTTCAAATATTTAACATTATCACGATGATAAGAAATTAAAATACATTTTTATGCAACATAACAAGTATCAATTTAATAAAGAAAATTAATACCCCCACGGTAAAGTATCGATAATATCAGAGTCATTATTAACAATACGTCGTTTTTTATAATCCATACGAAAAGTTTTAGAAACTCTTTTTCTGGTCTCTATATCTTTTGTTTGTGTATTTCGTGTAATTTGATCGTAATTAAGAGTGACTTTATCTGAACAATCCTCAATTATACTGTTCATAGTTGCACTATTAAGTAGTTGACTATTTTCGTAATTTAATGTAAAACCTTTAATTTTAGTTACTTCTTTGCCATTGAATGTCTTGAAATAGTAACTTTTTGGTCCGGTAGATAACCAATGTGTGATGTAATCACCGGGTAATTCGTCGGACCAATCACCCAACATCTCGCCTGTGGGTACGGTATTTTGACCATCGTCTATATAAACAATAGAGTCAGTATCGTAATAAACTACAGCCTCACCTAATTTATCTAACATTTCGTACAACCTGAGACGTGCGTTGGATGTAGTGAATGTCGCTATAAAAATATTGGTAGATTTCGGATCTTCGTAAAACTGATCTTTGTATTTATAGGTGACTTGAACAATGTCATCGTTAATAAAAACACAATTAGATATATTTATTTTATCGTCCAATAATATGTCATACCAATCTTTGGTATCTGTGATATATTTAGACACACTCATGTTAGTTCTTTGACCGAATTTACCCCAGCAGCTATTTAAAACTATTTTGGCAATAGCCCTCTTACCGGGGTTGGACTTAATGTTGTTAATATCCAGTTCGATGCCCATTGTTTCTTTGATGGCTTTGGCATATGCTTCGTTTGATTCATAGCTATGCGGGCTCGTTTCTAACTTGATTTTCATAAAATCCCTTACATATCCTTTAAACAACTCATTCGTTTTTTGTTCAAAGTGCCACACTTCGGATATATTGATAATTTTGTATCCTTTTTCTATTGCTTTATTTATTTCCAAAGTGGTCCAAGTACCTGTAAACATACGTTCTGAGTCTGTATGAGTACATACCGACGTATTGTTTTCCATGCAGGTACGACAGAGGGCAAATGTTAATTTTGTAGTTTTCACCGGTAATACAGGGTGATACAACTCACGAGGAGGTAAAACAGTGCATTTTATCAACCCGAACCATGTAGGATCATATGTTTCGGGTTTAAATATTTTTACGGGAAATCCTACTGGATAGAAATCCATATAATTAACGGTTGGATACAGGGAAACCACATCAATGTACCTGAGTTTTTTACCTGTTACCTTTAATTTTGCAGCATTGGTTCGGCCTCCAAAGAATGAATCTCTAGGCTTTAAAGACTCATCAAATTCTACAGGTTTAGCTTTTTTAAATTCAGCAGATTTGAGCCAATCACATTCCCACATTTCAACTAAATTGTAGCCAGCATCTATAATTTGTTGACTTCTACGTCTTGTTTTTTCATAAAGGTCTTCCATGGTTTCGTTATTAACTTTATTAATAGTTGTGGGATTGTAACATTTAGGGCACCCGTGCCAGTAGCAGCCGGAAAATTGGAAAACTGTCGGCTTTTCTGTCGCCTCAAGAAATCCATCCACGGGTTTTCCGCAGATAACTACTTCACCACCATTTAAAGCGTGACGTACGTTAGGGTACTGGTTTAACCACGTAATAGAGATCTGGCTAAACTGTTCTTTTCTTTCATCCTCTACACTAGCTATTGTTTTAGGTACCAAGTATTTAGAACGGAAAATACCCATACATAAACTGGCTACTGTTAGGTATTGAAACGGATCAATGTTGGCTATTTCCAAAAAATCTTTCCTAAATGTCAAACAACCTCTTCTTAAAATATCAACGTCGGAATCGCAATAGGCCTGTATTTCTTTCTGCATGTCAAAGATATCATTTTTATGTTCTTTGTACCATTCTAAAAACTCATTTCTTTGTTTAACTTTCATAGTGCTAACCCCATAATATTCAACATCTGGTAGGGGGCCTACGTAATTTTGGTTCTCCACTGTATTAAAATAATGTGGAAAATAACCTTTTTTTAATTCTTTTAATTCGAATGTTGTTGGAAATGCTGCTAGAGGACCAGCCACAAAGTTTGAACTATCGATTATTTTCAACTTTATGTGAGGAACTTCTAACAACATTAATTTAGAACCGTTGTAAATAGTGAAAGGTTTTATTGTGTTCTCCACACAATATTTCAAAATAAAATATGAATCGTAACCTTTTGCATTGTGAGCAACCGCTGTATATCCTCGATGTTTTTCGGATATAAGCCACTGACAAAATTCGTCATTATTTGTAAAAGTATATTTGATACCATCAAAGTCGTGGGCTATTACTAAATTAGGTATATGTATACCGGTATCTTGCATAGCTTCGTAGTCGAAGAAAATATACTTTTCGTTGTAGGTACACCTCTGTATTTTATCTTCTGACATACCATTACAAGTACAAGGTTCTGTGCAAATAGGTGAAGTTTTTTTATATTTACAACCCTTATTCATTCCAATGCTACGACCGTTGCATTCACAGGGCACGTTACATATACCTCCTTTGGCAGGTTTCTTAGTCATGTAGCATTGATGATTAGTCTCTACAAAATCGTCGCAGTTTCTACAGTATGAAAAACCACACTTGTGAAATTTTTCACGACTAAGAAACTTGTTGCACCCTGTACACCTGTATACCTTTTTACAAACTTCTTCGTGATTAGACAGACACTCGCGATTATAGCAATACCTGTTACAGTTTTCACAAAAGATTTTGTTTTTACTATCGATGCCATGCTGTTGCATATTACACAAGTTACATTTCGGTAATTTTTTACATTTATGTTTTTGTTTATGATCGTAGCACGTGTCACATTTATAACAATAATAGTTACGGCCGTGAAAACCAGCCATCTTACTTATAACATCAAAATGATTGTGATTTTTATACAAGTATAATTTTACAGGTTTTTCCTTACCCTCGTAAATAATTGTGTTGAAATTTTCAGCACAAATAATTTTAATCTGTACATCTAATAACTCTTCTGCTCGTTTAATATCTTGTAAAGAGAACCCACATACGTAGTCACCGCCCAGTCTACGACATAATGAACGGGCTAGGTTAGTTTGTATAGATCTACCCAATCTAATGTGTCTTATGTCTGATGCCGATAGTTTTTTACCCAAGATTTCATTGGTGTGATATGTAAGGGCTACTATTATAGCACGAGCACCGCACAAAGCATCACTGTTGTTTATCCTTGTAATACTTCTTTTTGATATACGATTTTCTGCTAAATTAATTATTTTTTTACTATGACCTTTACCGCGTGGTACTTTAAATATCTGTACGTCGAAGGTTGTACCTTTAATATCGACATTCTGATCTGACGTAACGATGTTTTCGACGAGATCTAAAAGAGTATCGGTATTAAGCTTAGTAACCGTTTCCGTACTTATCGGATTATTAAAACCAGAGTTTTGAATAATGACCCTGATTTTATCACCCTTTACATAATTAGCTTCTTTTTTAGAATGGTCTATGACCTCTTGTAAACTGTTACGTAAAAGCTGTTTTTCAGCTCCTAAACCACCACCATATTTAATATCTTTATTTAAATTATACTGATATGTAGATAGAAAAGCGTTAAATTTTTTAATATATTTCTTTGATAGATTTTTAAAAGACCAAGGTTTGTTTTCCATTGTTAAAAATTTTTCGAAAATCAAAAAACTCAAAATTTTCAAAAATCAAAAAAAGACTCAAAATATTTTTAGGCTTACCGCAAGAGCAGGAGACACGTCTGAACACGCCGAGAGCAGGAAAGAAAATGAGTTTGAGCAGCCGTTAGCTGTTTTATACAGAGAGAAAAAAGGGGCGTGGTCTGCCGACGTCACGTGATCTTCTCAGGAGAAAATATCTTTCCCAGGTGAGTTTATACAAAACCGTTTTAAATTATATATTATTTTATCAGGGGATTGCCACCGTGAATCATATATAAAAATATAGGTATTATTTCTCGATTTTATAACATATGATCGGACTGTGGTTAGATAACCTCACTTTTACAATTTCGATAAGCTTTATAGCGAGCTGTTTGTCAGCTGTGAATATGATTCATTTATAAAATTTATTTTAGGGAATCTCTTTTAAGCACGCTACACCTACAAAGTAATAATTTTAATTACTGGTTTACTTAAAATACTCAAATTCTGTTTCTGGTAAATCTGAAAAAATTTAGGAGACTACAAAATGGTCGAAAAAAAATTTCGTGGCGTGTGCAACGGCGGAAATATAGATAAGAAAATTGTTATAGTTTTGAAAAGCTTGTAAAATTGTGGGAAAAGTGTAGAGCCGTGCGCAAAACCGGAAACGATGATAAGAAAATCGCGATAATTTGAAAAAGTTCGTATATTTTAATGGAAAATGTGGCAAAAAAAATCATGTTATTAGATAAGAAAAATTACAGCTTGTAAAATAAATTGCGCAATGACACGCTGACGTTGTGTCATAATGATATTAAAAAAGGATAAAAAATAAAACGTTTTAAATCAGAAAAAATATTTATTAATAAATATAAAATCTTATTTATTTACATATATAAGTATTCTATAACTAAACACTATTAGAGTTTTTACAATCACAATTGTACTCTTCATCGCAATGTTATACTTCCTCCTTTACGACAAAAAGAACAAAAAATTTGGTCTGCAATCGCTGCAGTCACAGGCTCGACCCCAATCACAATTAGGCCTGTTTACTCTAGAAAGGTATAACATGAAATAACTACCTGATCCTTAGGTAGTGTCTTTTATTCAATTATATCTGCCAGCCTAAGCTCTTCAATTATTTCACAAAATTCTTCATCTTCTCTGTCAAGTTGTTTTAATCGTTCCACAAGTACATTTGGGTCTGTCCAATTCTGGAGTATATTATTTACAGGGTAACGTCGTGTACTAATAGTAGTTGTTGGGGGTCTATTTTCTGAATTAAGTTTTGTTTTAACGAGGTCTTTGTTCATATATGCCATGTTTTCCGAAATACCTCGTATATTTCCCACAACTGATCTTGGTAGTGTACTTTTCAAATTTCCGCGGGTACGTTTGGTGCTTCTAAATAATGGTTTAATTATTTTATTGAACTTAGTTGGACATGACTGGTGTTTTAAATGTCCTCGGCGATTGCGATGCACACCTGTTAATTCCAACATTTGTTTATAATTTTGATGATCTTCGGGCGTAAAATCCTTTGGATTTTTAGCAAACAAAAGCGAATATAGACCAGAAGTTCCTTTAAACTTTGCATCGGTTAGTGAAATATTTTGACCGTCAAACTTAAGTTCTTTATTACCTAATTTCCATTGCGAGCCATCATAAACGGGGCCAAAGGCGTTATCATAATCATCACAAGTTTTCCAATATGTATCTAAATAGGAATTATTCTCTTCACTTATAGGGGGCACATCATTTCTTGGCTGTTGGGAAGGTGTTTCTTTCGTAGTTTTAATTTCGTGTGAAGACGGTTCACCTTGTACTAAGGTATTTTTTATTTGTTTTAACGGTTCTGTTACGGGTTTAAATATATTTTCGAGATGTTCTTCTCGATCACGCTCGTATTGTCTGAGCGCATTGTATTTTTCACGAATAGCTCTTGCGAGCTCTAATACGTGTTGCTTACGCAATGTCATGGTAACGAATGAAAAAACTATTGTGTACACCCCTATTTATAACCTCGGTATGTACTCGGACAGGTTCATACATGACCATAGATGACCATAAGTGATCATATATGTAAAACATAGCCGCGCATAAGCGACCATAAGCGACCATAAGTGACCATAGGCGACCATAGGCGCCCAAATGTGTAAATCATAGATGTGTATAAGCGACCATAAACAACCAATAGTCGTAATCATAGATGTGTATAAGCGACCATAAACAACCAATAGTCGTAATCATTGACGTTCATACGCGTACATAGAAGCCCCTAAATAACCTTTATTAACTAAAAAATAGGTACGAAGACATAAGTGAAGGACTAGTAGTACAAATAACGTGTTTTATAGATGATGTTTTAGTAAAACACTTTACGTATCATCTACAGAACCCCGCTGACAGCACATACTCTGGTGATCTTTACACATGGGGTGCCCATGAATATTCTTTCCACATCGGGGATGGTTCTTGGGTCCCTCCGACGCCTAGGGAGGAATAATATTTATGTAAGTATTTTTTGTTTTTTGTTGTTTTTTTGGGGAAAGAGGATTAAAAGACATGTTAAATTCAAAATATTTTTTATTGTAGACATCTAGAAAAAACAAATAATTAGTCTTTATTTAATATGATTCAAGATGCTATAATACCTCAAGATCCATATACATGTGGCCTGCTCCCTTCTATCGTTGGGGTTGTACCAGAAAGTAAACCCCTGGTACGTCCCCAACGAGACCATGTCGGGTGGTCTATATTCTTGAGAGGGGCTTACCCCCTCTCTAATAAAAATTACTTGTTGCTACAAAAAACTATGTATCTGTGTCTGAAAAAAACAATAATATTAACTAAATGTTTTTACGGAAAGGTTTTTATTCATACTCATCCTTGGTGATATATGTGTTGTTTTGCATTCTTATCTTTTCCTGATTCTCATTTTCCACGAATTTCTCCAGAGGATCAGGATGTAATCTTTGAGAGGTACATAAAACTGTACCGTCAAATAAATATCCCAGGACGACACCTGTCATCGCTTGCCTCATGAGGTGTTTTTACACACCTGTATGATCGATTTCTGGGTTGAAATCGACTCTGTATTGATATAACCCCATTTTCCTGACTGTAGCAAGGCAAAATAATTACTAAGTAACGATATTGGGGTTCCAGAAGACCCTTGTTTGTTAGTAACTAATAATGCCTGAGTGTGAATATATTTTCATTTAATTCATCGTACACGCATGATTTGGTATAAGTTCTATACCTTTTCCGAACATGTAACCGCTTGTTTCTTTTATCATCAATGGCGTGTTATATATGCTCGCGAATCTTTCAAGATTGGGTAACCAACCCCCTTTGGCGATAGGTTCATTTACCCAGTGGCTGTTTCAAGATTGAGTAACCAACCTCTTTGGCGAAATATGCTAACGTGTATGGGTGATAGAGTGTATATAGCACATAACACGCTATCTGGGAGGTTGAACATATTGAGAGTTATTCTCATAAACCCCTTCCAGTTTCAGACATCTTCACGGCTATCTAAGTATTTATGAAAATACACAGCGAAGAAGAAATACCTCTACACCATAGATTTGAAGAACATAGATTTGAAGAAAAGGTTTTGCTGTACTATGGCCGCATATAAGTGTGAGTTTTTGAGAATATTTGTTTGTTAACTTCGTTGATAAACTAGGAAAAAGTGTTTTTTCTACTATTTTTCATAATGCCTGAGTGTGAATATATTTTCATTTCATTCATCGTACACGTATGCCTGTGGGAGAATAAACGTTAGTAAGTTTTGTTCTAAATAAATATTTTTTCCAAATTTTAGTAAATATATCTAAACGTTATATAAAATATAATTTTATCAAAATTTTACTACAATAGCCACTCTCGGTCGAATAAATAACCTTTATTAACTAAAAAATAGAAAATAAACGTCATTTATTCTTAACAACAGAAACCACGAGAAGGTGGTGGCTGTATTCTGTCAGGGGTTAGGATGTCCCTCCGACGCCTAGGGAGGAATAATATTTATGTAAGTATTTTTTGTGTTTTTTGTTGTTTTTTGGGAAAAGAGGATTAAAAGACATGTTAAATTCAAAATATTTTTTATTGTAGACATCTAGAAAAAACAAATAATTAGTCTTTATTTAATATGATTCAAGATGCTATAATACCTCAAGACCCATATACATGTGGCCTGCTCCCTTCTATCGTTGGGGTTGTACCAGAAAGTAAACCCCTGGTACGTCCCCAACGAGACCATGTCGGGTGGTCTATATTCTTGAGAGGGGCTTACCCCCTCTCTGATAAAAATTACTTGTTGCTACAAAAAACTAATTAGTATATTTAAGACAGTGTTGACTTTATATCCTTACAGCATATTGCGGCGGTAGCCTCCGGCGCACAACTCTATAAAATGTATCTGTATCTGAAAAAAACAATAATATTAACTAAATGTTTTTACGGAAAGGTTTTATTCATACTCATCCTTGGCGATATATGTGTTGTTTTATAAATATGTATATATCCTTTTTATATGTCTACAATCCCACCCCAGGTTTTTGTTTAAATTATCGCTAACCACAAACAGCAACCTGTTTGCTACATTGTATGCTATCAGTCGTTTTGTAATACATAATATTGTTAAAAATCACATTACTGTATCGAATATTGTGCTTTTTATATCTTGGTTGATAAACTAGGAAAAAGTTTTTTCTACTATTTTTCATAATGCCTGAGTGTGAATATATTTTCATTTCATTCATCGTACACGTATGCCTGTGGGAGAATAAACGTTAGTAAGTTTTGTTATAAATAAATATTTTTTCCAAATTTTACTACAATAGCCACTCTCGGTCGAATAAATAACCTTTATTAACTAAAAATAGAAAATAAACGTCATTTATTCTTAACAACAGAAACCACGAGAAGGTGGTGGCTGTATTCTGTCAGGGGTTAGGATAGGTAAAAAAGGGAGTAAAAGGTTTTATAGGTATGTGTTGGTTGTTAAATCAAAAAAATTATTTTTTTATAACTATAATTAAAACTGAAAAAACAAATAGCAAAATATTAGTGTCACAATTTTCCAAAAAATAAAAATAAAAAATACTTACATCAAACGATGAAGTCATCGCTGAAAACATATATTAAACATTATTGCTATTGTTTTTAAACAGTTTTTAAATACTTACGGATCATTTATGATTATCATGCCTAGCTCTGTTGATATGCTAGAAAAAGAAGAAAACTTTGTTTTAATTTATTAAAATTTTGTTTTATACTTACAATTCTGTAGGTTCGCTAAAAATAATTATTGAATTAGCTTGGTTTTTATATAATTTTCATTTACTCACGCATTCGGCCTTACTAGACACCCTGGAAAAATAAAATTTTACAACTTATTTAATACACACACTTATAACCCACTTACATCTATTTTTAATTATAATTAGGGGCTCTCGCCCCCAACAAAAAACCCAGCGCTGCCCCACAGGGGCCTGTTGGTAAACCAGCGACTTTTTGAATTTTTTTATAAAATCTTCCCTAAAACATATTTCTTTAGTTTTTAAAGACTGATTCAGGTTGTTTACACTTACTTGTTCATGATTTCAAATAAGCCTGAAAAACCAAAATCGTGTTTATATACAACCGCACTAACCGCTTACACATATAGTTTCGATTTATTTTTGCGATATTGATTATTACGTTTGAATTTTCTAGGCCGAAGAAGATAATAATGATAGTTAATATTTATAACATAGAAGAGGTGTGGGTGTGAGAGAAAGAGAGAACCATGTGTAGGTATGTATTTTTTATCTTGTTTTTGATTTTCTTTAATTCGAAAACTTTAGCCCCACAAGAACATTTTATTGTTTGAAAAAATTACATAAACTAAATCATATAACTATATTTCAATTTATATTTATATATACCGTCGTGCTTAAAAGCTTTTGTGTAACTGTCTTCTACATTGTTAACTGACATACTCCAGTTATTTAGCCGAGTCATTGGTTCTGGGTTGTTATAACTTTTTTCGAGAACATTTTTTATTGATTAAAAATTATATAAACTAAATCATATAACTATAATTCAATTTATATTTATATATTTTTTAATACAGAGCAAATATAGACCTTCGTGATTAGAATCTTTTGTGTAACTGTCTTCTACATTGTTAACTGACATACTCCAGTTATTTAGACGAATATTGTGCTTTTTATATCTTGGTTGATAAACTAGGAAAAAGTTTTTTCTACTATTTTTCATAATGCCTGAGTGTGAATATATTTTCATTTCATTCATCGTACACGTATGCCTGTGGGAGAATAAACGTTAGTAAGTTTTGTTATAAATAAATATTTTTTCCAAATTTTACTACAATAGCCACTCTCGGTCGAATAAATAACCTTTATTAACTAAAAATAGAAAATAAACGTCATTTATTCTTAACAACAGAAACCACGAGAAGGTGGTGGCTGTATTCTGTCAGGGGTTAGGATGTGATACAGGGATGAGTAAATGAGTGTATAAATGTAGGAGTGTGATTAACCAGAAATAAAAAATTATCAAAAAATTATTTAAAATAATTGGTGTGAGTGTCTCTGTATTCTACCGACATACAGATTTTAATATAGGATGGTTGTCTCTAGAGAAAAGAATAAAAAACATCAATCTCTTTTTAGACTTCAATCCTTTTAACGAACACAACGAATCCTAAACCACCCTTAATGTAGCTTAATTCTACATTAGGTTGGAGTTGTAAGCCATCGGTCCACGCTGTAAAGACCTCGTGGGAGAGGAAGTGTGACTCTGGTGGTAAATCGTCACATAATTCGATACGCACCATTTCTTTTAAACGTTGTCGCATACGTCTATGAGCCTGAAAAAAAGATAAACATTTAACTTTATTTTTTTCACAATTTTTCTGTTACTTACGATGTTCTTCCTCTCCGTTACGAGAAGCCGTATTGGATACGGGCTTTTAATTTTGTTGGGTACAACCCTATCTAAAAAACAAAAACTCTTAAAATCGGTTGTAAACTGTTTTCGACATACTTACCACCCATCGTTGAAATAAATGTTTATTTTGTTTTCAGGTTTAAAAGCTCGATTAAAATATGCAATTTGTGCTATTGCGCAGAAAATACGGAAACAAAACCTCAATACGATTAGTAGGTATCCTCACTACTTGGCAACATCTCGCATTTTTCAATAGTTATTGTTAGGTAAAAAATATTACAGCTCCCTACCTTTAAACCTTACTCACCTATTAAGCTCAGATAACTGCCATACCTTAGATCTACTGGTAAATTTCATCAAGGATGTAAACATTAATATTTAGGTAGACTCTTTGAAAAATTCTGTGGCTAATGGACTTGCTTCCTAGCCATTTTCTTTCACACACACACACACATTACAGCTATAGATTTATATGTGTGTTGTACAAAACTTTTAACAGCTGTAGCAATGTTTTATTTCTATCGGCATAATTTGATTTAAAGAAATGACAACGTCTGTATCAAAAACACCTTATCGGGTTGAGGAGGAGGTGGCAACGTCGCTTTGGAGTAAAATATTCATTGTTCGTTGAAACCTCGAATATCGTTTCTTTATTCCTGTTTCAGATAGATAACACAATAATACCCCGTTATATACAAAGTACTCATTTCTTATCATTTCAAAAGATTTAATTTTATATCACAAATTTATTTACAATATTATCAATTTTTAGGTTCACCTTGAAACAAAAACTGCAATTTTCCCATGCACCAATGCAGCAAAGGCATGCGGAAGCGAAACCGCGAAAACCGTAAATTATTTGCAAGCTGGATATTCAGGAGACTACGACTAGCCTTGAACACATTTTATATCAAACACAAAATGGTATTTCTGTTATTTGTTCATTAATGATAAATAATTTTACATTTTATATTTAAGCGCCAAAACGATAATAATTACTAGGTCTGTGGTTTTTAAATAGCTCGACTTTTATCACTTTCTATAAGCTTTTATTTTTCGAACGATAATAAATGCAAGATTTCTGTACACTACGAACAACCTTAAAACTCTCCACCTGCCAGCCGCGCTAGTGACGTCATCTGTATTTCTTGGAAGGGCTATTTTTAGAACACCTGGCGCCCTGGGGAGACGGTGGGGAGGGGAGGGGGAGGGGCGGGGCAAATCTAGTAACTTTTTTAGTAACTTTTCTTGTAACTAAAAGATGTATACATCAGCCCCTTCTACTACTACTCTACCGATTTTAAGAGTTTTTGTTTTTTAGATAGGGTTGTACCCAACAAAATTAAAAGCCCGTATCCAATACGGCTTCTCGTAACGGAGAGGAAGAACATCGTAAGTAACAGAAAAATTGTGAAAAAAATAAAGTTAAATGTTTATCTTTTTTTCAGGCTCATAGACGTATGCGACAACGTTTAAAAGAAATGGTGCGTATCGAATTATGTGACGATTTACCACCAGAGTCACACTTCCTCTCCCACGAGGTCTTTACAGCGTGGACCGATGGCTTACAACTCCAACCTAATGTAGAATTAAGCTACATTAAGGGTGGTTTAGGATTCGTTGTGCGTTAAAAGGATTGAAGTCTAAAAAGAGATTGATGTTTTTTATTCTTTTCTCTAGAGACAACCATCCTATATTAAAATCTGTATGTCGGTAGAATACAGAGACACTCACACCAATTATTTTAAATAATTTTTTGATAATTTTTTATTTCTGGTTAATCACACTCCTACATTTATACACTCATTTACTCATCCCTGTATCACATCCTAACCCCTGACAGAATACAGCCACCACCTTCTCGTGGTTTCTGTTGTTAAGAATAAATGACGTTTATTTTCTATTTTTAGTTAATAAAGGTTATTTATTCGACCGAGAGTGGCTATTGTAGTAAAATTTGGAAAAAATATTTATTTATAACAAAACTTACTAACGTTTATTCTCCCACAGGCATACGTGTACGATGAATGAAATGAAAATATATTCACACTCAGGCATTATGAAAAATAGAAAAAACTTTTTCCTAGTTTATCAACCAAGATATAAAAAGCACAATATTCGTCTAAATAACTGGAGTATGTCAGTTAACAATGTAGAAGACAGTTACACAAAAGATTCTAATCACGAAGGTCTATATTTGCTCTGTATTAAAAAATATATAAATATAAATTGAATTATAGTTATATGATTTAGTTTATATAATTTTTAATCAATAAAAAATGTTCTCGAAAAAATTTATAACAACCCAGAACCAATGACTCGGCTAAATAACTGGAGTATGTCAGTTAACAATGTAGAAGACAGTTACACAAAAGCTTTTAAGCACGACGGTATATATAAATATAAATTGAAATATAGTTATATGATTTAGTTTATGTAATTTTTTCAAACAATAAAATGTTCTTGTGGGGCTAAAGTTTTCGAATTAAAGAAAATCAAAAACAAGATAAAAAATACATACCTACACATGGTTCTCTCTTTCTCTCACACCCACACCTCTTCTATGTTATAAATATTAACTATCATTATTATCTTCTTCGGCCTAGAAAATTCAAACGTAATAATCAATATCGCAAAAATAAATCGAAACTATATGTGTAAGCGGTTAGTGCGGTTGTATATAAACACGATTTTGGTTTTTCAGGCTTATTTGAAATCATGAACAAGTAAGTGTAAACAACCTGAATCAGTCTTTAAAAACTAAAGAAATATGTTTTAGGGAAGATTTTATAAAAAAATTCAAAAAGTCGCTGGTTTACCAACAGGCCCCTGTGGGGCAGCGCTGGGTTTTTTGTTGGGGGCGAGAGCCCCTAATTATAATTAAAAATAGATGTAAGTGGGTTATAAGTGTGTGTATTAAATAAGTTGTAAAATTTTATTTTTCCAGGGTGTCTAGTAAGGCCGAATGCGTGAGTAAATGAAAATTATATAAAAACCAAGCTAATTCAATAATTATTTTTAGCGAACCTACAGAATTGTAAGTATAAAACAAAATTTTAATAAATTAAAACAAAGTTTTCTTCTTTTTCTAGCATATCAACAGAGCTAGGCATGATAATCATAAATGATCCGTAAGTATTTAAAAACTGTTTAAAAACAATAGCAATAATGTTTAATATATGTTTTCAGCGATGACTTCATCGTTTGATGTAAGTATTTTTTATTTTTATTTTTTGGAAAATTGTGACACTAATATTTTGCTATTTGTTTTTTCAGTTTTAATTATAGTTATAAAAAAATAATTTTTTTGATTTAACAACCAACACATACCTATAAAACCTTTTACTCCCTTTTTTACCTATCCTAACCCCTGACAGAATACAGCCACCACCTTCTCGTGGTTTCTGTTGTTAAGAATAAATGACGTTTATTTTCTATTTTTAGTTAATAAAGGTTATTTATTCGACCGAGAGTGGCTATTGTAGTAAAATTTGGAAAAAATATTTATTTATAACAAAACTTACTAACGTTTATTCTCCCACAGGCATACGTGTACGATGAATGAAATGAAAATATATTCACACTCAGGCATTATGAAAAATAGTAGAAAAAACTTTTTCCTAGTTTATCAACCAAGATATAAAAAGCACAATATTCGATACAGTAATGTGATTTTTAACAATATTATGTATTACAAAACGACTGATAGCATACAATGTAGCAAACAGGTTGCTGTTTGTGGTTAGCGATAATTTAAACAAAAACCTGGGGTGGGATTGTAGACATATAAAAAGGATATATACATATTTATAAAACAACACATATATCGCCAAGGATGAGTATGAATAAAACCTTTCCGTAAAAACATTTAGTTAATATTATTGTTTTTTTCAGATACAGATACATTTTATAGAGTTGTGCGCCGGAGGCTACCGCCGCAATATGCTGTAAGGATATAAAGTCAACACTGTCTTAAATATACTAATTAGTTTTTTGTAGCAACAAGTAATTTTTATCAGAGAGGGGGTAAGCCCCTCTCAAGAATATAGACCACCCGACATGGTCTCGTTGGGGACGTACCAGGGGTTTACTTTCTGGTACAACCCCAACGATAGAAGGGAGCAGGCCACATGTATATGGGTCTTGAGGTATTATAGCATCTTGAATCATATTAAATAAAGACTAATTATTTGTTTTTTCTAGATGTCTACAATAAAAAATATTTTGAATTTAACATGTCTTTTAATCCTCTTTTCCCAAAAAACAACAAAAAACACAAAAAATACTTACATAAATATTATTCCTCCCTAGGCGTCGGAGGGACATCCTAACCCCTGACAGAATACAGCCACCACCTTCTCGTGGTTTCTGTTGTTAAGAATAAATGACGTTTATTTTCTATTTTTTAGTTAATAAAGGTTATTTATTCGACCGAGAGTGGCTATTGTAGTAAAATTTTGATAAAATTATATTTTATATAACGTTTAGATATATTTACTAAAATTTGGAAAAAATATTTATTTAGAACAAAACTTACTAACGTTTATTCTCCCACAGGCATACGTGTACGATGAATGAAATGAAAATATATTCACACTCAGGCATTATGAAAAATAGTAGAAAAAACACTTTTTCCTAGTTTATCAACCAAGTTAACAAACAAATATTCTCAAAAACTCACACTTATATGCGGCCATAGTACAGCAAAACCTTTTCTTCAAATCTATGTTCTTCAAATCTATGGTGTAGAGGTATTTCTTCTTCGCTGTGTATTTTCATAAATACTTAGATAGCCGTGAAGATGTCTGAAACTGGAAGGGGTTTATGAGAATAACTCTCAATATGTTCAACCTCCCAGATAGCGTGTTATGTGCTATATACACTCTATCACCCATACACGTTAGCATATTTCGCCAAAGAGGTTGGTTACTCAATCTTGAAACAGCCACTGGGTAAATGAACCTATCGCCAAAGGGGGTTGGTTACCCAATCTTGAAAGATTCGCGAGCATATATAACACGCCATTGATGATAAAAGAAACAAGCGGTTACATGTTCGGAAAAGGTATAGAACTTATACCAAATCATGCGTGTACGATGAATTAAATGAAAATATATTCACACTCAGGCATTATTAGTTACTAACAAACAAGGGTCTTCTGGAACCCCAATATCGTTACTTAGTAATTATTTTGCCTTGCTACAGTCAGGAAAATGGGGTTATATCAATACAGAGTCGATTTCAACCCAGAAATCGATCATACAGGTGTGTAAAAACACCTCATGAGGCAAGCGATGACAGGTGTCGTCCTGGGATATTTATTTGACGGTACAGTTTTATGTACCTCTCAAAGATTACATCCTGATCCTCTGGAGAAATTCGTGGAAAATGAGAATCAGGAAAAGATAAGAATGCAAAACAACACATATATCACCAAGGATGAGTATGAATAAAAACCTTTCCGTAAAAACATTTAGTTAATATTATTGTTTTTTTCAGACACAGATACATAGTTTTTTGTAGCAACAAGTAATTTTTATTAGAGAGGGGGTAAGCCCCTCTCAAGAATATAGACCACCCGACATGGTCTCGTTGGGGACGTACCAGGGGTTTACTTTCTGGTACAACCCCAACGATAGAAGGGAGCAGGCCACATGTATATGGATCTTGAGGTATTATAGCATCTTGAATCATATTAAATAAAGACTAATTATTTGTTTTTTCTAGATGTCTACAATAAAAAATATTTTGAATTTAACATGTCTTTTAATCCTCTTTCCCCAAAAAAACAACAAAAAACACAAAAAATACTTACATAAATATTATTCCTCCCTAGGCGTCGGAGGGACCCAAGAACCATCCCCGATGTGGAAAGAATATTCATGGGCACCCCATGTGTAAAGATCACCAGAGTATGTGCTGTCAGCGGGGTTCTGTAGATGATACGTAAAGTGTTTTACTAAAACATCATCTATAAAACACGTTATTTGTACTACTAGTCCTTCACTTATGTCTTCGTACCTATTTTTTAGTTAATAAAGGTTATTTAGGGGCTTCTATGTACGCGTATGAACGTCAATGATTACGACTATTGGTTGTTTATGGTCGCTTATACACATCTATGATTACGACTATTGGTTGTTTATGGTCGCTTATACACATCTATGATTTACACATTTGGGCGCCTATGGTCGCCTATGGTCACTTATGGTCGCTTATGGTCGCTTATGCGCGGCTATGTTTTACATATATGATCACTTATGGTCATCTATGGTCATGTATGAACCTGTCCGAGTACATACCGAGGTTATAAATAGGGGTGTACACAATAGTTTTTTCATTCGTTACCATGACATTGCGTAAGCAACACGTATTAGAGCTCGCAAGAGCTATTCGTGAAAAATACAATGCGCTCAGACAATACGAGCGTGATCGAGAAGAACATCTCGAAAATATATTTAAACCCGTAACAGAACCGTTAAAACAAATAAAAAATACCTTAGTACAAGGTGAACCGTCTTCACACGAAATTAAAACTACGAAAGAAACACCTTCCCAACAGCCAAGAAATGATGTGCCCCCTATAAGTGAAGAGAATAATTCCTATTTAGATACATATTGGAAAACTTGTGATGATTATGATAACGCCTTTGGCCCCGTTTATGATGGCTCGCAATGGAAATTAGGTAATAAAGAACTTAAGTTTGACGGTCAAAATATTTCACTAACCGATGCAAAGTTTAAAGGAACTTCTGGTCTATATTCGCTTTTGTTTGCTAAAAATCCAAAGGATTTTACGCCCGAAGATCATCAAAATTATAAACAAATGTTGGAATTAACAGGTGTGCATCGCAATCGCCGAGGACATTTAAAACACCAGTCATGTCCAACTAAGTTCAATAAAATAATTAAACCATTATTTAGAAGCACCAAACGTACCCGCGGAAATTTGAAAAGTACACTACCAAGATCAGTTGTGGGAAATATACGAGGTATTTCGGAAAACATGGCATATATGAACAAAGACCTCGTTAAAACAAAACTTAATTCAGAAAATAGACCCCCAACAACTACTATTAGTACACGACGTTACCCTGTAAATAATATACTCCAGAATTGGACAGACCCAAATGTACTTGTGGAACGATTAAAACAACTTGACAGAGAAGATGAAGAATTTTGTGAAATAATTGAAGAGCTTAGGCTGGCAGATATAATTGAATAAAAGACACTACCTAAGGATCAGGTAGTTATTTCATGTTATACCTTTCTAGAGTAAACAGGCCTAATTGTGATTGGGGTCGAGCCTGTGACTGCAGCGATTGCAGACCAAATTTTTTGTTCTTTTTGTCGTAAAGGAGGAAGTATAACATTGCGATGAAGAGTACAATTGTGATTGTAAAAACTCTAATAGTGTTTAGTTATAGAATACTTATATATGTAAATAAATAAGATTTTATATTTATTAATAAATATTTTTTCTGATTTAAAACGTTTTATTTTTTATCCTTTTTTAATATCATTATGACACAACGTCAGCGTGTCATTGCGCAATTTATTTTACAAGCTGTAATTTTTCTTATCTAATAACATGATTTTTTTTGCCACATTTTCCATTAAAATATACGAACTTTTTCAAATTATCGCGATTTTCTTATCATCGTTTCCGGTTTTGCGCACGGCTCTACACTTTTCCCACAATTTTACAAGCTTTTCAAAACTATAACAATTTTCTTATCTATATTTCCGCCGTTGCACACGCCACGAAATTTTTTTTCGACCATTTTGTAGTCTCCTAAATTTTTTCAGATTTACCAGAAACAGAATTTGAGTATTTTAAGTAAACCAGTAATTAAAATTATTACTTTGTAGGTGTAGCGTGCTTAAAAGAGATTCCCTAAAATAAATTTTATAAATGAATCATATTCACAGCTGACAAACAGCTCGCTATAAAGCTTATCGAAATTGTAAAAGTGAGGTTATCTAACCACAGTCCGATCATATGTTATAAAATCGAGAAATAATACCTATATTTTTATATATGATTCACGGTGGCAATCCCCTGATAAAATAATATATAATTTAAAACGGTTTTGTATAAACTCACCTGGGAAAGATATTTTCTCCTGAGAAGATCACGTGACGTCGGCAGACCACGCCCCTTTTTTCTCTCTGTATAAAACAGCTAACGGCTGCTCAAACTCATTTTCTTTCCTGCTCTCGGCGTGTTCAGACGTGTCTCCTGCTCTTGCGGTAAGCCTAAAAATATTTTGAGTCTTTTTTTGATTTTTGAAAATTTTGAGTTTTTTGATTTTCGAAAAATTTTTAACAATGGAAAACAAACCTTGGTCTTTTAAAAATCTATCAAAGAAATATATTAAAAAATTTAACGCTTTTCTATCTACATATCAGTATAATTTAAATAAAGATATTAAATATGGTGGTGGTTTAGGAGCTGAAAAACAGCTTTTACGTAACAGTTTACAAGAGGTCATAGACCATTCTAAAAAAGAAGCTAATTATGTAAAGGGTGATAAAATCAGGGTCATTATTCAAAACTCTGGTTTTAATAATCCGATAAGTACGGAAACGGTTACTAAGCTTAATACCGATACTCTTTTAGATCTCGTCGAAAACATCGTTACGTCAGATCAGAATGTCGATATTAAAGGTACAACCTTCGACGTACAGATATTTAAAGTACCACGCGGTAAAGGTCATAGTAAAAAAATAATTAATTTAGCAGAAAATCGTATATCAAAAAGAAGTATTACAAGGATAAACAACAGTGATGCTTTGTGCGGTGCTCGTGCTATAATAGTAGCCCTTACATATCACACCAATGAAATCTTGGGTAAAAAACTATCGGCATCAGACATAAGACACATTAGATTGGGTAGATCTATACAAACTAACCTAGCCCGTTCATTATGTCGTAGACTGGGCGGTGACTACGTATGTGGGTTCTCTTTACAAGATATTAAACGAGCAGAAGAGTTATTAGATGTACAGATTAAAATTATTTGTGCTGAAAATTTCAACACAATTATTTACGAGGGTAAGGAAAAACCTGTAAAATTATACTTGTATAAAAATCACAATCATTTTGATGTTATAAGTAAGATGGCTGGTTTTCACGGCCGTAACTATTATTGTTATAAATGTGACACGTGCTACGATCATAAACAAAAACATAAATGTAAAAAATTACCGAAATGTAACTTGTGTAATATGCAACAGCATGGCATCGATAGTAAAAACAAAATCTTTTGTGAAAACTGTAACAGGTATTGCTATAATCGCGAGTGTCTGTCTAATCACGAAGAAGTTTGTAAAAAGGTATACAGGTGTACAGGGTGCAACAAGTTTCTTAGTCGTGAAAAATTTCACAAGTGTGGTTTTTCATACTGTAGAAACTGCGACGATTTTGTAGAGACTAATCATCAATGCTACATGACTAAGAAACCTGCCAAAGGAGGTATATGTAACGTGCCCTGTGAATGCAACGGTCGTAGCATTGGAATGAATAAGGGTTGTAAATATAAAAAAACTTCACCTATTTGCACAGAACCTTGTACTTGTAATGGTATGTCAGAAGATAAAATACAGAGGTGTACCTACAACGAAAAGTATATTTTCTTCGACTACGAAGCTATGCAAGATACCGGTATACATATACCTAATTTAGTAATAGCCCACGACTTTGATGGTATCAAATATACTTTTACAAATAATGACGAATTTTGTCAGTGGCTTATATCCGAAAAACATCGAGGATATACAGCGGTTGCTCACAATGCAAAAGGTTACGATTCATATTTTATTTTGAAATATTGTGTGGAGAACACAATAAAACCTTTCACTATTTACAACGGTTCTAAATTAATGTTGTTAGAAGTTCCTCACATAAAGTTGAAAATAATCGATAGTTCAAACTTTGTGGCTGGTCCTCTAGCAGCATTTCCAACAACATTCGAATTAAAAGAATTAAAAAAAGGTTATTTTCCACATTATTTTAATACAGTGGAGAACCAAAATTACGTAGGCCCCCTACCAGATGTTGAATATTATGGGGTTAGCACTATGAAAGTTAAACAAAGAAATGAGTTTTTAGAATGGTACAAAGAACATAAAAATGATATCTTTGACATGCAGAAAGAAATACAGGCCTATTGCGATTCCGACGTTGATATTTTAAGAAGAGGTTGTTTGACATTTAGGAAAGATTTTTTGGAAATAGCCAACATTGATCCGTTTCAATACCTAACAGTAGCCAGTTTATGTATGGGTATTTTCCGTTCTAAATACTTGGTACCTAAAACAATAGCTAGTGTAGAGGATGAAAGAAAAGAACAGTTTAGCCAGATCTCTATTACGTGGTTAAACCAGTACCCTAACGTACGTCACGCTTTAAATGGTGGTGAAGTAGTTATCTGCGGAAAACCCGTGGATGGATTTCTTGAGGCGACAGAAAAGCCGACAGTTTTCCAATTTTCCGGCTGCTACTGGCACGGGTGCCCTAAATGTTACAATCCCACAACTATTAATAAAGTTAATAACGAAACCATGGAAGACCTTTATGAAAAAACAAGACGTAGAAGTCAACAAATTATAGATGCTGGCTACAATTTAGTTGAAATGTGGGAATGTGATTGGCTCAAATCTGCTGAATTTAAAAAAGCTAAACCTGTAGAATTTGATGAGTCTTTAAAGCCTAGAGATTCATTCTTTGGAGGCCGAACCAATGCTGCAAAATTAAAGGTAACAGGTAAAAAACTCAGGTACATTGATGTGGTTTCCCTGTATCCAACCGTTAATTATATGGATTTCTATCCAGTAGGATTTCCCGTAAAAATATTTAAACCCGAAACATATGATCCTACATGGTTCGGGTTGATAAAATGCACTGTTTTACCTCCTCGTGAGTTGTATCACCCTGTATTACCGGTGAAAACTACAAAATTAACATTTGCCCTCTGTCGTACCTGCATGGAAAACAATACGTCGGTATGTACTCATACAGACTCAGAACGTATGTTTACAGGTACTTGGACCACTTTGGAAATAAATAAAGCAATAGAAAAAGGATACAAAATTATCAATATATCCGAAGTGTGGCACTTTGAACAAAAAACGAATGAGTTGTTTAAAGGATATGTAAGGGATTTTATGAAAATCAAGTTAGAAACGAGCCCGCATAGCTATGAATCAAACGAAGCATATGCCAAAGCCATCAAAGAAACAATGGGCATCGAACTGGATATTAACAACATTAAGTCCAACCCCGGTAAGAGGGCTATTGCCAAAATAGTTTTAAATAGCTGCTGGGGTAAATTCGGTCAAAGAACTAACATGAGTGTGTCTAAATATATCACAGATACCAAAGATTGGTATGACATATTATTGGACGATAAAATAAATATATCTAATTGTGTTTTTATTAACGATGACATTGTTCAAGTCACCTATAAATACAAAGATCAGTTTTACGAAGATCCGAAATCTACCAATATTTTTATAGCGACATTCACTACATCCAACGCACGTCTCAGGTTGTACGAAATGTTAGATAAATTAGGTGAGGCTGTAGTTTATTACGATACTGACTCTATTGTTTATATAGACGATGGTCAAAATACCGTACCCACAGGCGAGATGTTGGGTGATTGGTCCGACGAATTACCCGGTGATTACATCACACATTGGTTATCTACCGGACCAAAAAGTTACTATTTCAAGACATTCAATGGCAAAGAAGTAACTAAAATTAAAGGTTTTACATTAAATTACGAAAATAGTCAACTACTTAATAGTGCAACTATGAACAGTATAATTGAGGATTGTTCAGATAAAGTCACTCTTAATTACGATCAAATTACACGAAATACACAAACAAAAGATATAGAGACCAGAAAAAGAGTTTCTAAAACTTTTCGTATGGATTATAAAAAACGACGTATTGTTAATAATGACTCTGATATTATCGATACTTTACCGTGGGGGTATTAATTTTCTTTATTAAATTGATACTTGTTATGTTGCATAAAAATGTATTTTAATTTCTTATCATCGTGATAATGTTAAATATTTGAACAGAAAACACATCAGCTGTTTTCACAGCTATAAAAAATCAGCCGTTTTTATGGCTAATTATCAAAGCTAATTATGAACGTAGATATTTATTCAAACACAACAATATTTAAAAGAACCATTATTATTATTAAAAAAGAGGCAATACAAAAGGCCCATTATTATTAAAAAAGAGGCAATACAAAAGACCCATTATTATTAAAAAAGAGACAATACAAAAGACCCATTATTATTAAAAAAGAGGCAATACAAAAGACCCATTAAAAGAGTGACCAGCTATGAACCGTCTTTATTAATTTAGAGACTAGTGTTCGTGCTGTTGGAAACCCTTTAAAAATACAAAAGAGGCAATACAAAAGACCCATTAAAAGAGTGACCAGCTATGAACCGTCTTTATTAATTTAGAGACTAGTGTTCGTTGGAAACCCTTTAAAAATACAAAAGAGGCAAATTTTCTAGAATATTTATCTACGTTTTAATTGGTAGTGGTTTTCATAGGGCTATGGGCGAAGTGTTTTACCACTTTAAATATTAAAACACAACGCATTGAAAGGTCTACCTCATAAGTCTGAAAGACTTTAAGGTGATGTGGAAACGATCTTAATATTTATTTCGAAATATACTACTTTATCAATATTGACTTTTTTAACAAAATGCTAACGACTAAAATAATACCTAACATTGACTTGTTGTGGAAAAAAACGACGTAGACTGTAAAAATATTCTGTTACAATGCTATTTAAAGCTAATATTTGTACTCACCATTTTTAATCCATAGAAATTTAGGTACCAAGAATAAAATCTGTCTCTTTTTTTGACTTCCACACAACAATTCCAGTGACACGGTTTTTTTGAGCATTGTTTAGTAAAAATAACAAAAACTATGAAAAAAGAAAGCCGACTTTTCTCAGTTGGCTTTGTATTTACTCCTTTTACACAAATATGTTCGTCGTGACGTCAAGAAAAAAAGCATGCACACGTGCTTGTGATAAAAAAGAAGAAGAAGTGATGTTGACATCTGTCTGAATGTCCCGCCATACACTGAAAACGACACATGCGCTGTGATATGTGCGTCGAAGTTACCATGTTTTCTGTTATATTTTTCATCGTAAAAATACTACTTATATACCACTTACACCCCCTAGTTTCAACGGTCAGTATATAAAAATGACTTTTATTTAATAATAAATACACAATATCTACGCGTCAAGCATATTTTCCACTGATTTTAAATGAAAAAACAACTTACCTGTGTTCTATGCTCCTATGTTTTGCTCACAAAAACAAAATGACACAGTTCGACACAATTATACATTTTTCCACCATTTTTATAAAATATGTGCACTTTTCACAGATTTTTTAAATATTATTATAATACTCTATGATGTTTACTAAACCCCGGGGCTATACAGAACTGAAATTAATCGAAATAAATGTTTATCACCGTAACGACGACGATTTCGCGCTATCATATAAAACCGGAACATCTCTGCGGTTTCTTGAAAATAAACAACTGTACAATATAGCTGATAAATTTAACTTATTTATTTCATATTTGAATTTTATATATATATATATATATATATATATATATATATATATATATAGATAGGTCTGTACTTGAAAATTATCGAAGAATCTACTTTTACACCTTTTTTATTTTATGACTGTAATATATACTATTTTATTTTACACTTTTATTTTTTCGAACGATAATAAATGCAAGATTTCTGTACACTACGAACAACCTCAAAACTCTCCACCTGCCAGCCGCGCTAGTGACGTCATCTGTATTTCTTGGAAGGGCTATTTTTAGAACACCTGGCGCCCTGGGGAGACGGTGGGGAGGGGAGGGGGAGGGGCGGGGCAAATCTAGTAACTTTTTTAGTAACTTTTCTTGTAACTAAAAGATGTATACATCAGCCCCTTCTACTGAGAATTATTTAATCTAGGAAGATTTTATGGAGAATCGACTTCGACTTGATACTTCAAGATAAGTAAAATTATATTGTATGGCTTCACCATTCATATTTGTACAGCTTGTCTTAGTTTTTATTTATACTTTCTTTTTCTTCTCACATACACACTTTTACTAACCTATTATTGTCAAACTATGTAACACGTTTAAATATTTTTTCATTCATTATATTCATACATATTAGTAGTCTGTTGTTTTATTTATTATACAGAAAGACCTGTGAAATAGCCTTCAGTACATTTTTTTTGCTTAAGTATTGTCTAAAAACTAGCAGAGCACAGCAGGTAAGAGTTGACTGATTAAGGAGGTTGATTTTTTCTAATTTTGTTTAGGAACAAAGTTAGTGGCGCCCTTACTATTGATGTAACTTTACTGTTTTTTAGTTTTTCTCTCTCTCTCTTTCTCTTTCTTTTTCACATTTTCTTTCTTTAATTAAACTTCTTTCAGATAACAGAGCCCTGAGAACTGGCTCCGTTATCTCCAATCTCTTTGTCAGTTTGGAAAGAACCTACTCTCTTTTAATACTTTCAATTATTTAAATAATTTTTACCCTGAGAGTAAGAGGATTTGTTTCATTGGCGCTCCAACGTGTATTAACTCTTACATGTTGTTATCTGCTATTTCTTTTTGGTAAAAAATTTTAATACTTGAAAATTTTTTTTCCTGCTATTAGGGGGGAAATATCTTTGATATAATGTTTTTATAAAACAGGTCCTGTGTAATAAATATATACATCTTTTTCGTTGTTTGAAATAGTATATGATATATGTTATATTATATTTATAACTGGTGTGAAGCTTAACGATTCATATATTACTCAGTTTTTATATCAATTCATTTGTTACCTTTCAGTGACCTTCAAATTGTAAATTAATTTTGTTGAGTATTTGTTTCAAAATTTTTTTTCTATCATTAGAGTATAAAATTTTAACTTAACTTTAATTACCAAGAGAACTGTATTGAATTTATTTACAAAAATGTCTTTGCCTTATAAATTGAAGGTCGAATATTTATTATCTCATGAGCTGGAACACGAATTGGCATATAGAAATGTTGAAGTATTACCGACAGTAGCGGAGCGTAGAAAATTGTTGAGGGGTATTTTAGCTCAAGAAGCATCCGGTCGCAGTTCTATTTTATATGAGAATAGTCAATTGAATTTTGATAGTGAAGTAAACGGTATAGAGTTAACTTTATCTGATTTGAGCAGAAAAATTTCAGAATTTGTAGGATCAGATAGGGACAATGAATATCTCAGATTAACATGTAGATTAGCTCATGCAAATAATCGGGTGTCTCGTTTGTCATGTAATAATGATGAGGAAGAATTAAAGAAAAAACAGTTTGCTACTCAGATTTTGTTGTTAGAGGGTGAACTTGATGGTAGATTACCGGGCACTATTCAGGCTCAATCAACTCCTGTGGGTCAGAACCAAAGCTTTACTTTCTCTAAGCCAGTACCTATATATAAATGGGGAATACATTTCTCAGGAATTGCACAAAATGAATCTTTGGCAGGATTTTTAGAACGTGTAGAGTGTTTAAAGATTTCTCGAGGGGTAACAGATAACGAATTATTTTCTAGCGCTGCAGATCTCTTCACTGATCAGGCATTTTATTGGTATTTAAATAATAGAAGTCAATTTCAAAATTGGTCAGAGTTAGTTTCTAAATTAAAGTCAGATTTTCTCCCATATAATTATCAGGAAGATTTATTGGATGAAATTAAAAATAGAAAACAAAATATTAATGAAAAAGTTACGTTATATATAAATTCTATGTGTAGTCTATTTAATCGATTAGAAATAAAACAGGATGAATCATCAAAAATTAGAATCATTAAGAGAAATTTGCTTTCTAACTATGTTCAACCGCTAGCTTTATTAGATATTACCAGTATCGAAGAGTTAACCGATAAATGTAAAAAGTTGGAAGAATCTTTTACCTACTCACAGAATTTTCAGAATTCAAGTATTAGTTCGAGCAAACCTAAAATATATCTAGAACCACAGTTAAATAATACTTTTACCTCATCTTATCGGTCTAGGAATCATAATAATTCTAGGCATCTATCTACAGTGTCTACAGTAAGTTCACATAAAGTTTGCTGGAATTGTGGTGAACAGAATCATTTTTATCCGCAATGTAAATACGCTTTAAAAGTATTCTGTTATGGATGTGGAAATCCTGGATTTATAAAATCAAAATGTCCAAATTGTTCAAAAAACGAACCAAGCGGTCAGGTCAATGCTTTGGTGACACCTACCGCTCCTCAAAATCCTTCAGGATCCACACATCCAAAGCAAAAAAATTCAAAAAAAACAATCAAAGTCAAGAACAGTTTCCGAAATAACGCCTTCAACCAGCAACCAATAAGTGAAATTTATTCCTTACCTAATCTATCTAAAAATTCAAATAAAAATAACTTATCTTATTTCAATAAAAATGATTGGTTAGCTTGGTTAAATATAGTAAGATCGTTTTACAAACCAAGCAAAGTAAATAAATTTCAGAATTCTATAAATACTCAATTATCTAGTAATTACTTTTTAGACTTGTTATATCGAAAAGATAATGATAACAGGCCTTATGTGGATATTATTATTTTTGGGAAGACATTCTCTTGTTTGATTGATACAGGAAGTAATCTGAGTGTTTTGGGTTCTCTAGGTCTTGAGTTTCTTAAGAATTTATCTATACTTATTTCTATTACCGAACAGTTTCAAGTTTCGACTGCTGATGGTACATACCATGATGTTGGTGGTTTTGTAGAAACTTATGTCACAGTGGATAAGTTATCTCGGATTTTAAAATTATATCTTTTACCTTCAGTTACTCAAACAGTTATCTTAGGAATGGATTTTTTAAAGACATTCAATATTAAAATAGATTTTTCTAAATTTACTATGAATTTAAATGCCGTATCATTAAATGTCATCAATACTGTTAAGGACGTCACAACTTTAACTAATGATGAAAAAATTAAACTTGATGTTGTTATCGAAAAATTTAAAAGCATTAGCCCTAAGGATAAAATTGGTAGGACACATATCTTAGAGCATTTTATCGACACAGGAAATTCTCCTCCATTTAAAATAAAACAGTATCCATTGCCTCAAGCTATGGAAGTTCATGTGAATAATGAGATAGATACATTATTAAAATTAGGGGTTATTGAACCAAGTACATCTCCTTATTGTTCTCCTATCTGTTTAACTCATAAACCTGATGGTAGTATAAGGTTACTTCTTGATGCTAGATTTTTAAACAAGCAAACTAAAGCAGATTCGTATATGATTCCAAATATCGAGGTAATTCTTAGTCAACTAAGGGATACGCGATATATTTCTAGTATCGATTTAAAACATGCTTTCTATCAAATACCTTTAGAAAAGTCGTCTCGTCCAAAAACAGCTTTCGCAATACGTTCTAGAGGACTATTTCAATTTACAAGTACACCATTTGGTTTAATCTCAAGTCCAGCTACCATGTCACGATTAATGGATATGGTAATAGGTCCATCTTTAGAACCATATTGTTTTTATTATCTTGATGATATAATTGTTTGTACATCACAGTTTGATAAACATGTTGAAATTTTGTCTAAAGTTTATGAGAAATTAAAAGAGGCTAATTTAACGGTAAATATTGATAAATGTCATTTTTGTCGTCCTTCTCTTCGCTATTTAGGTTATACCTTGGATGAAAACGGGTTAAGTATTGACGGTGAAAAAACTAAAGCTATTACTAACTATCCTGTACCGAGGACAACTACAGAGGTGCGTAGATTTTTAGGTGTTGTTTCATATTATCGTCGTTTTTTAAATAATTTTTCTACTTTATCTGCTCCCATTTCTGATCTTTTATCTAATAGAAAAAAAAATCAACCAATAAGTTGGACACCAGAAGCTCAAAAAGCTTTCGATGATATAAAAACTGTCTTAACTACCGCTCCTGTACTTTGTAGTCCTGATTTTGACAAATCATTTTATCTAATGTGTGATGCAAGTGATGTAGGTATTGGAAGTGTGCTTTTTCAGTTAGAAGATGGGTTGGAACATCCAGTAGCTTATTATAGTAAAAAATTGAATAAATGTCAAAAGAAATACACAACTACTGAAAAAGAGGCCCTTGCAGTCCTATTATCTATTGATCATTTTCGTTATTATCTTCTGGGACGACATTTTACTGTCATCACCGATCACTCTTCTCTTGTTTGGTTAAATAACATGAAGAAACCATCACCACGATTAGCTAGGTGGATTCTACAACTTTCACAATACAATTTTTCGATAGTCCATCGTAGAGCAACGGGTACCGTACCTGCAGATTTTCTATCAAGGGTGCCGGAAATAAATGTATTAGATTTATCTTTACTAAAACCTGATAATTGGTATAAAATTATGATAAATAAGGTTCAATCCGATCCGGATAGTTATCCTAATTTCAAGGTGGAAAATAATATTCTATATAAGCATGTCTTTAACAAGTATGCCAATATTTGCAATTTAACTGACTGGAAAATTGTAGTTCCAACGGAAAACAGACTTGAATTGTTATCTAAATTTCATGATGATCCTACTGCAGCTCATTTCGGTGTTTTTAAAACATTAGAAAGAATTTCAGAGTTATATTATTGGCCCAAAATGAGACAGAGTGTACAAAAATATGTGAGCCGCTGTAAAGTTTGTGCTGCCTGTAAGCCCACAAATTTGCCACAAGCTGGTCTCATGGGTAAATATCGTAACATAGGGTTTCCTTTCCAGTTAATTTCCTGTGATTTAATAGGCCCATATCCTAGATCTCGCCAGGGAAATACGTGTGCATTGGTCATTGTTGATTTCTTCTCTAAATTTGTTTTAATTCAACCTTTAAAACAAGCTACCTCTTCTGCGATTGTGAAATTTATTGAAAATAATGTTTTTCTAATTTTTGGAGTTCCTCAAATAGTAGCTGTAGACAATGGTAAACAGTTCACAAGTCAGTTGTTTAAAAATTTGATGTCTAAGTACAATGTCCAAAGTATTTGGTACACTGCAAATTACACTCCTCAAGCCAATCATACTGAGCGTGTGAATAAATCTATTGTCACTGCAATACGTTCATATTGTTTTTCTGATCATAGAACTTGGGATGTAGAATTACAGAAAATAGCTCAGGCAATTCGTTTGTCTAAACATGAAGTCACAGAATTTCCACCATCTTTTCTTGTGTTTGCTAGAAACGTACCTGTATCAGGGTCATTCTTCGGGAATATTGCAGAAAATGCAAATAATCAGCCTGCAATTGCTGATAAAATACACCGTTTACAGGATACTCAAGAAATGCCAAAAATTTTCGAAGATGTTAGAAAAAAATTACACAAGGCTTACATAAAATCGAGTAACCGTTATAATCTTCGTAAGCGCGATATTAAATTTCATGTAGGTGATCATGTTTGGAAAAAGAATTATCAGAAATCTGATAAAGCTCAATTTATTTCTGCAAAATTTATGCCTAAATATATACATTGTACTGTTAACCGTGTTATATCTCCCTTGATTTATGAACTTAAAGATAGTAATGGCAAAAATATAGGACGATGGCATATTAAAGATCTAAAAGAATATAACTTATCTACTGATGAATCAAGTGACTCTACCGATGATGAAAATAATCCTGACTCAGTATCTTCGGATAGTGAATGAACATTTGTTAGATGAACACATTTTTACCTTATCTGCAAAAGTAATTTTACTGTAGATTTTTCTGTGTTGTGCAGAGAGTTAAAAATAATCTCTTGGCTAAATTAATTTGTTGGTAACCTAGGTTTATCTTGTAGATTATATTTTTGAAATTAGAAAGTATTAAGAAATTAATATTATTTTTGTTTACTGAATTAGAGTTATGTGATGTTGGAACGGTAATTAGTATCACTAAAATTTGAATGTTCCATATTATATTTCTAATTTGTAGACTTATCTTTTCAGTCGAAATGTGTAGTTACACATACTGAAAAATATTATCTTATCTTACCGTTTACTGTTGAATTGTGTCAAATGACACAAACTGAAATAATTTATCTTACCTAGGGTTTTTGTGTGTTAGAGAGAATGACACACAGAGCTTTATCTTTACCTTATTTTATCTCGTGTCGAAAATTTATCTTTACCTTATCTTATCTTGTGTCGCAGCAGACATAAATCGTGCGTCTTCTGTACATTTAAATATTGTCCCACCAGACATCTATTGTATAGTATATATCCTAGCTTGCTATAATAGTTATAGCAAATTTGACTCTTACCTCTTTTGGCACAGCAACACAGAAATGATCTATCTATGTTACTTAATAGTTGGTTTAATTTTATCTTAAAATTTTTATCTTTATCTTTTCTAGTTAGATTCCAAATGAATCCAGTTCATTGTAAGGAATTTAATTTTCAGTGTTCTTAAACGCTTATCTCTATCTAACAAATAGTTATTTTCACTATTCAAAAATATCTATAATTATCTTGATATATCCTACCGTAGAAATTAAAATTGCTATCTGTCAAGAAAACATATTTTCTTTATCTTATAGTAAGGGAATTTGAGAGGATAGAACAAATAAGTTTGGAGTTTATTGCCTCACCATTAGATAATGACATGTTGTTAAATATGTTAGTGCTGGAATAATCGTCCATTCCTTTGTGACAGTATTTGTATTTCCTCTAATTTACTTTCTCTCTGTTTGCTATTTAGGATTCTTATGAATTCTTATTATTATCTACATAGAAACATCAAAATATCTTTTTGATATTTCTTTACCTGACTATGACTCATATACACTAGATTATAATATTAATCTAGGCATTAAAAACACAATATCTTTACCTTAATGATTCACAATATCGAAAAGTAGATACGAATAAGTTTGGAGTTGGTTACCTCACCATTAGATAATGACTTGTTGTTGTTAAATATGTTAGTGCAGGAATCATCGTCCATTCCCTTGTGACAGTATTTGTATTTTCTTTAAAGTTTACTTCTTCCCTCTTGTGAATATTGCGAAGTGTTTTTGATGTTCCTTTACCTGATTGTGACGTCTATATTCTCAATGAGAATAGTAAGTTTTTTTATTTTTTTTCTTTCCTTTCATTAGTTATAGGATACGGCAATTAGTTATGAGTTTTATCGACCTATTTATCTGAGCCATATTATGTTATTCTTTTCTCTTCCTATTATCATTTTATTTTAACTTTTATTTTTGATTTAAAGAATTTATCTGGGGTAGTATTCTTGTGAGTTTATTCTCACCAGTGTTGCTTGCAGTTCGGTCTACGGATAACGAGGGGCAACCCTGAAATATCACACCTGGGCAAATGTCTTTTCCTATATTCCTTACCTTCAGAACAAATATGCACTCAGTGAATAAGGTTCGTGACAAATACCTAACTTGTCTTTCATATAATGGGTGGTTAATGTTGGACCATCTTAATAAATTTCCAACTTTTAATCTTTTTCTATATCTTTTTATGTTTCTTCCCGACTTTGTCTTTTTGGTATCATTTAATAACCCTTCAGGTTATTATTTTAGCGTTAATGATATGCTAGAATATCATTGAGGGTGCAGTACTCTGAACTGGACGTTGTGTAGTGTCTTCGTTCGAGCTACATTGCGGTGTGGGGTGTTTGAAGTTGTTATGGGGCAATGTGGAAGCAGTTGAATCGGAATACGAGGCTCTCTTTGCTGCTAAGTTTGCGCAATTTCGGTCTTGTGTGATCACTTACAACTTGGCACACCTTCTGTTTCTAGATTGAGCCATGAGGATTCTCAGCATCTGACCTGACGGTGGATATCGGATGCAGACAGTGCAGAACATGTATGAGGGTGTGTTTTTTATCTTTCATTTTTTTTTTGTCTAAAATTTTCTTTTGTTATGCTGTATTTTAAGGGTTTGAGTAAGTTCAGTTACTAAACGGGTAGACTGTTCCCTTGTATCAGTACTTAAGTCCCTGAAAATGCATATCTGGGTTTTTGGTTTTCCTAATGTAAATTTTTTTCATATTCGATTTAGGGTTCTATGTTGATAAGTAAGAGCAGTTACTAATTGGGTAGACTGTTCCTTTGAATAAGTGCTTAATAACACAGAAGCTTAAAGTTTATGTTAGTCTCAATATGGGGATGAACTTTATTGGGGGTGTATAAATATGTACAAAATATGTATGTATATATATATATATATATATATATATATATATATATATATATATATATATATATATTAATATTGACTTCATCAATGTTTTTTTTTAAAAATAGTAAGGACTTTCCTTTTTTTTACTCATATGTGATTCTCATATTTTAAAGTTTCTATTTTAAATTTTCTTCCCTCGTTTTTTTTTGGTCTCAATAGTTTAATTATATAACAAAAAAATTTTTTTTGAAATTTTTTTTTCTTGGCTGTTAGGGGTATGAAACGTTCACTTAGCAGTTAACATTTCTAATAGAGTTTTAAATAAATAATTCAGCGATGCATGTTAAATGTATTGGTGGAATAGACCACACGTCCTTCCTTGCCAATGTTTTAAACAACTATTTAAATGTTGGTGGAATAAACTGTATAGATATCTCACAGAAAAAAATCCTGAATAGAAATTCGGAATGCGGCACTATACGAGAGATTGTAATAGAGAATGGTAGTCGCAGAAATCCTGATAAAAGTTTTAAATATTCTGTATATTTATTAAAAAAACTTGTTCAAAGAACAAATTCGCAGGGATTACTGGTATGTTTTATTTTTTTTTGTGTAATATTTTCTTAAATTGATAAAGGTTTTTGTCCAGGACAAATCATTAAACTAGATTGTATATCTGTAAAAAAATGATAAGTACAGTTTCATATATGTCACTGGACAGATATCTAAATATCGTGTTAATTAAAAAAAAGGTCTATCTGTAACACACTTGGTGTTCTTGTAGCGATACCGCCTGGAATAATTTAACTATTCCGGTAAATTTAACTAAAATCACCCGACGGAAGAACTAAGGTGAAGATTTGTCGGCAATTTGTATTGACTCACAAGAAATGGTGTTTCCATAAGAGCCAATTCATGATCTAGATACTCAACTATGTATTATACTGAGAATTATTTAATCTAGGAAGATTTTATGGAGAATCGACTTCGACTTGATACTTCAAGATAAGTAAAATTATATTGTATGGCTTCACCATTCATATTTGTACAGCTTGTCTTAGTTTTTATTTATACTTTCTTTTTCTTCTCACATACACACTTTTACTAACCTATTATTGTCAAACTATGTAACACGTTTAAATATTTTTTCATTCATTATATTCATACATATTAGTAGTCTGTTGTTTTATTTATTATACAGAAAGACCTGTGAAATAGCCTTCAGTACATTTTTTTTGCTTAAGTATTGTCTAAAAACTAGCAGAGCACAGCAGGTAAGAGTTGACTGATTAAGGAGGTTGATTTTTTCTAATTTTGTTTAGGAACAAAGTTAGTGGCGCCCTTACTATTGATGTAACTTTACTGTTTTTTAGTTTTTCTCTCTCTCTCTTTCTCTTTCTTTTTCACATTTTCTTTCTTTAATTAAACTTCTTTCAGATAACAGAGCCCTGAGAACTGGCTCCGTTATCTCCAATCTCTTTGTCAGTTTGGAAAGAACCTACTCTCTTTTAATACTTTCAATTATTTAAATAATTTTTACCCTGAGAGTAAGAGGATTTGTTTCAATACGTTGAAAATATATGTATGTTATTAATATTTTCTTATATTGAATTTGAGTACCTAAAGTTCAAGGTAAATTGTTAAATCAGATTAGGCTATTAGACCCCTACTGGTTTGGTAGTTAATCTCCAAAATTTTAAACACTGGCAGAGTTCGAACAACCCGTAATGACTACCTGCATTTTGTGGCAGAGTTCGGATACTCCGGTGCTGAAATACCTAGGATTTGTATCCATACACAAACTGAATTACAAGCTGAAGACACTATTATGCGTCAGCAATTATACCAATTACGGTTATTTGGAAAAAATTCCACTTTCATGCAGAACTTATTCATAAATGATGATAAGAAGACCCGATATTTTACAGGAATTCCTACGTATGAAGCATTAAATAGCATATTTACACGATTAATAGAACAGTTCAATAAAATAACGCCTCAAACTTTAATTCAGGATAAATTTACGCATTTTTTGATAGTTTTAATTGAGCTTAGGTTAAATTTAGATTTTACTCTTTTATCCTACATATTTAATGCTAGTGTACAGACAATTTAAAGAGTGTTTTGTTCTACACTTACAATTATGTATTTTAGGCTTAGTAAATTCATTATATGGCCTTCAAGAGAACAATTGATAAAAGCTATGCCAAAATGCTTTAATAATGCCCACATGTTCTTTAGGTATCCTTTTAATAAATTCCAAATCTTCTCCCACTACTTCTGTCTTGTTCCAATGGCAAGCGGGTTGTTACTTAGTAAGACGAAAGGCTGCTTAGCTTTTCCTCCATGTTTTGCAGAAACCAATTCCAGATAGATGGTTTAACATTAAATAAGAACAAAGGTGGAAAATTTGTAAAACAACGATATCTTTAAAAGTTTTCTAGAATATTTATACAGGTTTAACAAAACTTATACACAAAATACAACTCTCTCTTTGTTTCTGTTGGGTGTATGTTTTAACACGTCAATTTTTATTTTTATCCTATAATCTAAGTCTATTTCTTCTAATTCTTGTTCCAACAAGTAATTCGAAAAGTAAAAAACATTTATATTGTCTAGTTTTAATATGTACCGGATTCTACCTCTATGCATAACTTCCTTAATTCCAGATATTACCAGTTCTGTACCTTCTGCAAATTCTTCTAGTCGATGACAATCCCTAAATTTATGCTATCCGCAATTTCTTGCATTGTAACGATGTTAACCCTCTCCACCTTCACTTGAGTAAATGGAACGTCTATATTTTTCTATGCGCCTGTGTAAAATTGCCTCGAAGGTAACTGTTAAACAAGCCACAAATTTCCTTTTTTACAAGTCCACTTCCTCCATTACAGTCTTCCGAACCGCATAACTTTACTACCATTATATTGTCACAAAATGGATCCGTTATCGGTCTAAGTGCCTCTCTCAGTAGCTCTTCTCCTTCCGTGTAATCGAGATTTCCAATATCCGTAATTAGATTGTCTATATTTTCTGTTAGTAACCATGTTCCGAATATTTCGTTAGTCGGTTTAACCTTTCTCCCGTATAACTCTCTTTTAACACTTCTACGATCTGGCGATCACTAAACTGGGTATTGCTTTAGACGCTCTTATTGATAGCAATCGTGGAAATAAGTTCCGTTATCTTATCTTCGGACAGTTTTGCATAACAAATGTACATAAACTCGCGACTTAAGCTACGGAAGGAGGCGAAAGGGTTGGGAGGCGACGGGAGTGGAGGTCGTTTAAACTCGATCGTGGAAGTTAAGGTAATATTAAATTTTACCTATATGACAATATTGTTTGTTGTTGTTTGATTTTCCCCAACGGTCAATGTTATATATTAAACGTAAATTGTGGAAATTGGATTAGAAAAACAGCACCATTTATCAGAAATAGTTTGAGATAAGGAAATATAGGTTTCCTGTGTAAAAAATGCAGTGCGTATCATCGCTTACCCAAAATAATGCCATAACGACTGTGCATTAAACAAATAACATATGTTATGACTACACCCTGTATATAAGAAATATACACCATATTGCATTTTCTTTGGTACATCGTATATATATATATATATATATATACATATATATATATATATATATATATATAATGCTCTATCACAATGACGTATGTTTGTATGTTCTGTATGGTATCTTTTACGACTACACTCTATATAAATACGGTCACTTTATTACTACTACTGTATAATGAATATATTGACGAATTTATCAAATTACATTCTTATCATAACTTATTTGTTTGGTGACCTCTGGGGGTCGAGGTTATTATTATTCATTTAATCAAATGCGTCATATTATATTTTAGTAATGAAAAGAGTGTATTTCGGGCAACATGTGTGTCTATTAAGAATGACATATGGAAAAAAAAGAATTGATAGGAATTGTAGATGGTTTTGAAAAGTAAGTAAAAAAAATGTGTTTTTAAGACATTTGTTTTAGGTGGAAGATACAGATTTTAGAAATATTCTCTGCGTAGACTTTATGATGATTCCAAAAATAAGTGATAAAGTGTATTTTGCCTTTATAAAACAAAAGGACAGATGGAAAAAAACGAAAAGGAATCTTTTGAAAAGGTTTATGGATTTAAAACGTTTATTTATAACAATGTGTTGTATTTTTTTATAAAGATTGTTGTTGTTGTTTTATTCACGAAGACGTTAACTGACGACACATATTTGACAATGTAGGTTGACGACGACAGATGGCGTAGACTGACAACAGAATGACAGACATGACAATGAATACAAGACACATGTCAGAGACTATACAACAATAGACACAGCGCCCATGTGACAGACGACACATCACAGACCATACGACAGAAAACAAGAAACACATGACAGACGACACAGACTATACGTCACACAGAAGATATATGACACAAGGTTAACTGCATTACCGATACATGTTGGACAATGTAGGTTGACGACGACAGATGGCAATGTACGTAAACTGTATTACCGACACGTGGTGGACAATGTAGGTTGACAGTATTGACGACAGATTGCTTGACAAGGTAGGGTAACTATATTACCGACACCTGGTGGACAATGTAGGTTGGCCAATCAGACACGAGGACGCTAACCAACCAGAGAACGGGTCCAATCAGACACGAGGACGCTGACCAACCAGAGGGAGCTGAGCAACCAGAGGGACCTGAGTAACCAGAGGGAGCTGAGCAAACAGAGGAGGGCCTACAAGTAGCGGAACAATCAGAGGATGGCCTAAAGATGGCGGACAAATCAGAGGAGGGAATGGTGGACCAATCAAAGAGGAGGATGGCCTAAAGATGGCGGTCAAATCAGAGGAGGGCATGGTGGACCAATCAGAGAGGAGGATGGCGGACAAATCAGAGGAGGGCATGGTGGACCAATCAGAGAGGAGGATGGCGTACAAATCAAGTGGTGGGGGTGGTCCATGGTGCCGGTATTCCTACTAGAAGAGTTGGATGCGTTCAACAATGAGCAACAAAAGAAAAAATGCAAGAGAGCGATGCTCAGAATATTGTTGGAGCACCAAGAAATAGATGACGGATATTTATAACATGCATAATTAAATTCAATTATTTTTCAAATATATATTTCTTGTTTTTCTACCCACCTTTAAGTATGTTTCTTGTAGAACCTCAACTATAACCATCAGAACTTCTTTTATAATTACACTTAGGGCCGATTGTACATAGCAAGCTTAAACCAAGGTTCATCTGAACTCAACAAATGGTTGAACCGGCCTATTAAAAGGATACGAATTGTACATATCTCGTTCAACGTCGGTTCAGGTAAACTCCATTATTGTAATGTTGGTATCATATACACGGGGTTGCCAGATTTCGAATTTATGAAGTATGTAAGGGTATCTTTGTTTATCTTATAAGAAAAAAAGAGAGTATATAAAATATGACTTCTCTTCTTCTTATCATTTGAGTGGAGTAGAGAAGCTGAGTAACCACTATTTTTCTGATTTATGAGGTTAGAGAATACGTTGTAGTTGTGTGTGTTGTTTTTTATGTGTTTATCGATTTAAAATAAAAATATGGAACTGAAACAGAAAAGAACACCAAACTTCACTAATTCAAAAGAAAGCTTGTTGGTGCAGCTAGCTAAACAATATAGAAATATTCTGGAAAATAAAAAGAGCGATGTCAATATAACGCGCAAGAAAAATGAGTGCTGGGTCAAAATTGAATTCGAATTTAATTAAAAAAGTACCGTTACTTTTCGCAGAGATAACGTTTTAATCTTTGTAAAAAATTAGTGTCATTCCACTTCACAAAATGATTGTCCCTTTGTCTATATATTTGTGGTTGCCTTTCTGGCTGTTGCAAATTATTAACTAATTCCATGAAATCTTCATCTTCAGACATTTCTTCCATTTTAAAAAATAAAGATAACTGTTATTTGTCCAAGAGATAACCAATAAAAAACAAAACTGTTTCAAATGAAAAATCAAAATTTGTTTATTTTTAGGTCTCTCTGTCAGTATCAACGTGTAACATGTCCATCGACCTGTTTCGATGTAATATAATAAATTCCGTGTAATTTCCGCTTGCCGTCTCATTAGCCACTCCCAACCATAGAATTAAAACTGAACGTTTAGACAATTGACGTTTATCAATTTCCCCCTGTTCGCTACAAGCTGAAAATCCTTTTTCGTTGCCGCATTGTGATATTCGTGCACCACCTACCGTTATCGTACCTTTTTTTGAGAACCGTTCCTTGTGGAACATCATAAGTGTTGTCGCCCTGCCAAATAATCGTTCGCTAGTAAAGTGGTATTTCACCTTTGGTGACGTCACTATGACATATCTTTATTGCTTTATTGGGTGAACATTAGGCTGATTCATGGAATAATTAGAATTCCGACGGAATTATATTCAAAATCAATTCTAAGTTGGCATCACTCACCATTTCTTTTTTGTGTCCCCCTGGAACACTTCGTTTCGTATTTCACGGAATCTCGCGCCCCGCGAATCTAGAATTCCAGCGTTTTAACGAAACATACCCTACCATACCTTATCGTTTTACCTATACTGAGAAGTTATCGCACCCTACCGTTACCTTTCGTTCTCAGTATACGTTTTGCCTTATACGATGACATAACAGCACGATTGTCACAAGACGACAAAACTACCTTTCCTTTACCTTTGACAGTCATCTTACCTTCTCTAAAATACATAGATTTTGCAAGAATACCTCATCTTCCTACCTTATTAAGCCCATGTTTCGAAAAAAAAATCTTTGAATCATTTTTTTCCCGGAGGAGAGGGGGTGTAACATGTCCAGCGACCTGTTTCGATGTAATATAATAAATTCCGTGTAATTTCCGCTTGCCGTCTCATTAGCCACTCCCAACCATAGAATTAAAACTGAACGTTGAGACAATTGACGTTTATCAATTTCCCCCTGTTCGCTACAAGCTGAAAATCCTCCCTTTTCCGATACCGACGTTGAAGAGAAAACACGTACTCACGTTTTCTCTTGTTCTGAAAGTTTTCTTAATTTGCTGTGGTAAGTTGAAATTTATATTTTATAATCTCTAAGCTTCATTCGATATAATCCCTGAGATTATTTTTATTGCATTTCTCTCATTTCTGTTCTTTCACATATTCAGACATAAATTACAGTTGCACGTGGTCACGGAATCATTATTTTATACCTACATATTCATTTTAAAATAAATACAAATCATTGCTTAATTTTGTGCAAATACTTGAGAGCTTTTTATGTTGCAAAATATCTTTTTTCAATATAAAGAACATTTTAATTACATTTTTAAAACCCATAGAATATTCATTCGTATGAAGGATGCTGACACTACAGGTTTCAGATATATTTTTTAAAGCACGTTATTTATTCAGATAAGAATTTTTTGGCTCATAAGTTTTTCAGAACATTAGTATACTACTAATTTAGTTAAATTGTTTTTTTATTGTTTCAATATGGGAGACATATATGTTGGGAAGCTTTCAGTAAATTTTATTTTTGTAAATTCAACTAACTGCCTTCCTTTTAAACCTGAAAAGCTGAACCAACACAATGTGCCCCATTACGATCAAGTTCCTACATATCCCTGATTCTTGTGTACTCTTAGGTAAGCACAGCAGCTACGTCAGAGCTACGTAACAACTTTCATTTATCTAAGACAACTTTATCTTTGAAGACAGCTTCCATTTATGTAAGACACCTTTACCGCTGAAGACAGCTTCCATTTATGTAAGACACCTTTACCGCTAAAGACAGCTTCCATTTATGTAAGACACCTTTTCCGTTGATGACAGCTTCCATCTATCTACGACACCTTTACCGTTGAAGACAGCTTCCATTGGTCCGAGACATCTTTCACCATAGAAAACACCGTTTCCATTCCTTCAAAACATCTTAAATCACCAGAGTACCGTCAGTTAAGTACATCCTGTATTTTTTCCGTCCCGTTCTAAGGCAGAATTAAATTAATTTTTCTAAGATATATTCTCTTTTATTTCTAATCCACCCGGCTGTGAGAGCCACAGGGTATCGTGTTCGGGTTGATTAAGTTTGAGCACATTTTATTTTTAACGTTTTTAATATTAATTTTTCATAGTATTTTAATTTAGAGTAAATTATTTTACACGGTGTTTCCACCTTTATCACCGTAGTTTGTTCTTGTTCTTTCGTAACGTTTGAAAAGGTGGTGGCGCCCTGAACTTTCATAGTCTGATCATCCTCTGTTATACAAAGTGTGTCATTAACTTGGAGTTGGACCACCCTTGAGAAGTCTCATGCCGGGATTTTGTTCAAGGGAATGAATAAGCTTTACAAACTGGCGCCCTCAAACATAAAGCGTTACAAACGTCACCAACACAACGTTGTATGCTGGGGTAGCAACATACTAAATTGAAAAATACTTCTGAACTTGGTTTAAGCGGGGAAAATTGACCGCTTTGTAGAACTCGTAGTTAAACGCGGTTTAGGATCTGAACTAGTATTGTACAACGTTAAGAACCAGGTTTATCTTGAACCAAGGTTAAACTCGCATTGTACAATCGGCCCTTAATGTATTACGTGGAATTCTTGTAGACTAGGCCAATGTTTTCAGAGTTTCCCCTGTAGCAAGGTACCGTAAAGTAGCAATTAGGCTAAAACAATCCCAAAAAATAAAATAACAACATTATTCTCAGCAAAAGTATGTTTCAATATTATGACACCAGACCACGAGCGTTTTCAATCAGTAGGCTCCGCCCCGACCAATGGGAACGACGGAAGAACAAACTTTAACAAACTACGCAGTAACTACGAGAAGAAAAGTATAAATACAAGGATTTTTGAGAGCATCAGGCAGTCGAGTCCTGCCATCCAAGAAGACGCTACGCCTACTACGAGAACGCGCTCTGGTGAAACCTACTACTGCTTGAGCCCGAAACTGATCAAGTCAAATACAACTCCTTAATCAGTGTTGAATTATTTGACCCCTGAACAGTTAGCTTCAGCACTTAGGACAATCACCGAAATTACATACAGTGTCAGTCTAAACTAAGTAGTGATATTAATAGTGAACTTTTACCCATAAGTGGGCAATATTATTTATGAAACTTGCTTATTTTAGTGCCGTGTTAGTACAAGCGTATACAGGGTGTACGCTAACTATATACACGAACTAAAATACACAACAATAGACATTGTGTTAGTGTTTAGTGTCAATGCGTACTCAATCGTACGACGACTTAGACCTTTTCACACTTTGTTTTATTTTCGAACTTTATAAAAGTATTCGTCTATACGCACTCAACCGTGCGTCGACTAAGACTTCATTTTACACTTTGTTATTTTCGAACTTTATAAAAGTATTCGTCTATACGCACTCAACCGTGCGTCGACTTAAACTTTATTTTACACTTTGTGTTATTTTCGAACTTTATAAAAGTGTTCGTCTATACGCACTCAACCGTGCGTCGACCTAAACTTTATTTTACACTTTGTGTTATTTTCGAACTTTATAAAAGTGTTCGTCTATACGCACTCAACCGTGCGTCGACTTAAACTTTATTTTACACTTTGTGTTATTTTCGAACTTTATAAAAGTGTTTGTCTATACTCACTCAACCGTGCGTCGACTCAAACTTTATTTCACACTTTGTGTTATTTTCGAACTTTATAAAAGTATTCGTCTATACGTACTCAAACGTACGTCGACTTAGACTTTATTTTCTTTACAATATTCCTAGTGGCATAGTGCCCGTGTATAGCCAACTCGTACTCCGTACGCGTCTGAGACTATTAAACACGAACTATCGAGCTTTCCGCCCTAGCCCTATAGACTTTACCCTTGTCATATACAGAGACTTTGACAACAGATATTAATAATGTCCTTTTCAGATTATTATCTTCCGAGAGACAATATTTCAGAGTCAGACGAAGAGTCGAGGATGTCCAACCAGAGGCCACTCCCCGACACACCCCCGTCTGAACATGGCGCCCAACATGGTTTTTCCAAGGTCATCCTCCCGGATGTCCAACCCAGCCCTGCAGCCGACCCACTCCAATTGATCGCAGAGACCCTCCAGAGGCTCAGCACCCAGGTCAACAACAACCAAGGCCAACGAGAAAGTAGATGGCAACGTCAACCACCCACCTTCCAAGGCCATGAGGAAGAGTGCCCGGAGGCCTTCCTCAGAGAACTCGAGGACTACTTCCACGACGAGCGAGTCCCGGACGAGCACTGGAAGCCCATCTTCCTGCAGCAGCTCCGAGGGGAAGCCTACGCCCAGACCCAGACGACCTACGGATTCCTGACGTCCAGGCTAGTAGACCACTACAACCACCACTCGACGCTGGACAAGCTCACGGCCAAGTTCTATGGGAACCTGCAGCGTGACGAACCAGCAGACAAATTTATCATGAAAAAGATGGCCCTGGCAAACAGAATCTTTTCCCAGATGTCCCGCTCCGCTATGACAAGGACCCTGATTGAGCAACTTAGACCAGAGATCCGATGCCAGCTGAGAACAGCAGCACCCACCAACATCGAGGATCTAATCCGAGTAGTGCAAGACATTGAGAGGGACCTTGCCCTGTCTTCTAGGTTCAAGCAGACGACCCCTAGAAGCCAACCCACGCCCAGAAACCAGTCATCTAGAGATAGATCTCCACCAAGACCAAGGCAGCGATCTCCACCGAGGCCAAGACAGCCGTCTAGAGCCAGGTCACCACCTAGAGCGAGATCGCCATCGAGAAATAGATCCCCACCAAGACAGAGACAGCCCAGCAGAGCTCCAACCAGCCGACAGCAGTCGGGAAACGAGCAGCGGGGCGCCCACTAAATCAACAACAGCCAGCCAACTCCGAGACTCCCACACTCAGCCCAGCATGGGAGAAAACCAAAGCAACCAGTCTACCTGTTATAGAAGCAGAAGTCCGAGGCCAACCAGTCCGAATCCTGATCGACACCGGAGCCACGTCCAACTTCTGTTCAACCAAATTGATGGCATCAGAGGAAGCCACCAAAGACGAAGTCCAGGTAGTCCTAGCTTGCCCAAGCAGAAAAATCAAGAGTCCCGAAACCACACAGCTGGATGTCAAAATCAATTATTGGTCCTTCCAAATTGACTGCCGAATCCTCCCAGATCTAGCCCATGATCTGATCCTGGGGATGCCATGGCTGAAAGACCAGAACGTCCTGATGGACTTCGCAAGACGATGTCTACACGCCGGCAACAGTCAACGACACACAATATACTGGAAGAAACAGACCAACGCAGCAAGTGAAGCGCCCCTAACCGCTGTAAAAACTGAGCAAACTACACCAGAAGCAGTAGAGCAAATCCAAGCACTAGTAACAAAGTTCAGAGACGTATTTGACAACCGCCTTCGACAACCAACCACGAACGCGGCTGTTATGAACATTAAGCTTAAAACTGACAAGCCAGTAAACACCAGGCCATATCGCTACGCACCAGCGAAAAAGAAAATGATCTACGAAGAAGTAGAAAATATGCTTGCAGCCGGAGTTATACAACCAAGCCACTCCGCATACAACTCACAGATAGTTATTGTGAGTAAGAAAGATGGCAAGCCACGATTCTGCGTAGATTATCGAAAACTAAACGCTATAACTGAAGACGAAGTCTCACAACTGCCACCAATCCATGAGACAGTCAAAGAGTTAGGAGCTGCCAAAATATTCACGGCCCTCGACTTGAAAAGCGGCTTCTGGCAAATTCCACTATCAGCAGAATCAAGAAAATACACAGCAATCACTCTACCAGACGGCTCATCTTACGAATTTAGAGTGATGCCATTCGGCCTGAAGAATGGACCAGCGGCCTTCCAAAAATTGATAACCAAAGTCCTGGCAGGTCTCATCGACGAATGCGTAAAAGTATATATGGATGACATCATAATTTACTCAGAGTCGATGGAAGACCATATAAAACATCTACACCTGGTTCTGGAGAGACTAAGAGCACACAACCTCTGTTGAAAAATGCCGCTTCGCTGTCCCAGAACTGGAGTATCTGGGGCACAAGGTGACAGCCGATGCTACCTACCCTCTAGACCGCCACTCCACGAAAGTCCAGGGATTCACAGTGCCAAAGACAGTCAAACAACTAAGGTCATTTATCGGCACAGCCAGCTGGCTGAGAGAATACATACCAAACTTTGCTGAAATGATCTCACCACTTACCGACTTAACTAAAAAGAGTAAGAAATTCAGATGGACACCCGAAGCAGAAGAGGCCTTTAACAAAATCAAACATAAGATGTCAGAACCACTGAAATTATCAAGACCAGAGCCAAATCTCCACTTCTACCTGCAAACAGACGTCTCCGCCAAGGGAATGGGAGCAGTACTATTCCAGGGAAGCCCAAAGAACCGACAAGTTATTGCATACGCCAGTGCAAAGTTCAACGCAGCCGAACAGAAATATCACGCCAACGAAGCAGAATGCTTGGCAGTAGTATGGGCTCTGAAAAGATTTAGGCACTTCCTGCAAGACCAACGATCAGGGATGCCAAACCTCACGATTAATCGTGAGATCTCACGATTTGAGTGAAGATCTCACGATCTAACGATATCACTACATATTCTCACGATTTTTTAATACATTACATATTCAAGCACAACGAAAAATAAGTATGACTGCGAAATAAAAAAATGGTAACATTGAATGTTTTCGACTTGTCTTGTATCGAAATTTTTCTCCCATAGTCTATGCCAGTGCTCCGCAACCGGGTGCCGCGGCACACTGGTATGCCGTAAGCCGACTTGAGGTGTGCCGCTCTTTCAGACAATACGAATGAGATTCGTATTGTAGCGAGACCCGCGAAAAATAAAGCAATCTGACAACAGCGCCGATGGTAAACGTCTATCCGTCTATCGGCGCGGCGCGGCGGCTTGATTCTCGAAGGCGACTAAACTAGAAAGATCCGTGCCGTTCGAGGCGCGACTCGATGTTTTCCTGAACATCGCCGCTGCCTATATAAGCGCGCCTGTCGTCGCTCAGAGACTCAGAGAGAGTCGAATAGTCAAGTGAATCAGATAAATACGCGGGCAAACAAATAAATCGTAGAGTGAAATAAATAGTGAATTGCTATATAAATAAATTCTTGTGCCTTATAAATAAGTGAATATAAATTAGTTATAATTAGTTAAGTGTTATTTTTAGAGTTCCTGTTTTCTTTTTTACGTTGCTGGCCATATTGTGTCTAAATAAATTAAATTAAACTGGACTAAGTTTTGTTGCAGTATCTACTTTTATAAATAACTATAGTGCTTCAAATATGGATAAATTTTTGCTGAAATCACGAGCAGATGACGAAGAACCTAGCACAAGCTCCAGCATAAGTGCTGCAAAAAGAGCAAAAAAGGTGCTGAAAAGGAAGTACAATCAAGACTACCTTCGATATGGTTTCACTTGGTGTGGCGACGAAGCGGCTTCAAAGCCTGAATGCGTCATTTGCGGTGAACAGTTGTCAAATGAAGCAATGGTACCCAGCAAACTAAACCGTCATTTGATCACAAATCAACCCAGTTGCGTCAAAAAAGACATTCAATTTTTCCAACGGCGCTTGGATCAAAATAAGAAACAAAAGCAGTTTATGAAATCGGCGGTTACGGTTTCTGAAAAGGCATTAGAAGCAAGCTACCTTGTTGCAAAATTAATTGCACAACAAAAAAAACCGCACACTATCGGTGAAACGCTTATTAAACCAGCATGCATGGAAATTGTTAGACTTATGCTTGGGCCAAACGAAGTTAAGGACGTGAGTAAAGTTTCTTTGTCGGCCGATACTGTTAAAAGACGTATCCAAGATATGTCAAGTGATATTTTGGGAACACTAATTAAAAAAACCATTTCGGCTGGAATTTTTGCGCTTCAAATCGACGAATCAACCGATATTAAAAATAAAGCACAACTGATGGCTATTGTACGTTTCGTTGACGAGGACTCTATTAAAGAACATTATTTATTTTATAAGGAGGTTCCAGAGAGAACTACCGGTGAACAAATTTTCCAAGTAACTGATAATTTTTTTAAAATACATAATATTCAGTGGACCAATTGCGTTGCTATTTGTACAGATGGTGCTGCTGCAATCATGGGCAGTAAGAAAGGTTTTGTATCTTGTGTAAAACAAAAAAATCCGTCAATACAAATTACACATTGGTGCATACATCGAAAAGCATTGATGGTCAAAAATTTGCCCGAACAGCTTTCGATCACAATGAATGAATGTATTAAGATCATAAACATAATTAAATCGAGAGCCTTAAATTCGCGAATCATTGGAATACTCTGTGAAGAAATGGGAAGCGAACATGAATCCTTACTGTTTTATACAGAAGTTCGTTGGTTATCCCGGGGAAAAGTTTTAGCTCGACTGTTTGAACTTCGCTACGAAGTGCGTGAGTTTCTTTCAAGTCAAGATATGTACGATCTATGCCAGCACCTTCATGATGAATACTGGATAGCCAAACTTGCATACATGGCTGATATATTCGAACATCTGAATGAACTTAATAAAAAAATGCAAGGACGGAATGAAAATATATTGACGTGCTCCGATAAATTACAAGGGTTCAAAAAGAAACTTGAACTTTGGCAGGAACAGTTGCAAAAAGGATGTCTAGAAATGTATCACAGGACCAACCACAGTACGATCGAAAACAAGCAGTTGATTGTGGATTTGGCCCAACAACATTTAAGTATGCTTCAACAAAAATTTGAATACTATTTCCATTCTATCAACACGGAACAATACAATTGGATTCGAAATCCTTTCGCAACCAATGCAATAAGTTCCACGGAAGCACTGCCATTGCAAACTCGAGAGGAGTTCACAGAATTAAGTAATGATATGACCCTAAAACTTAAATTCGACGAAGTTCCGTTAGATGTTTTCTGGATTTCCATCAAGACAGAATATCCACGCATCTCCGACAAGGCCATCTTCACACTACTTCCGTTTTCCACAACATATTTATGTGAGCAGTTTTTCAACGCTTGTATTAATTAAAAATGATAAACGGTCATGCTTAAAAGATCTTGACCAAGAAATAAGAGTTGCGCTGTCTAAAATTGAGCCGAATATAAAACTTTTGTGTTCAACGAAGCAAGCGCAGATATCACATTAATCAGTCATCATCATGTCAAAATATTTATTACTATTGACGTGTCAACAGAAGTAAATTTAGTATACCTACCTGTCCTACCTAGTATTTAGTATAGTTCTCATGTATGTACCTATTTGTATTTTTCAATCTATCTGAATAATAAAAAAAAAATAAAAAAAAATATGTATTATGTCCTGATCGAAAATTTTGATGCCCCAAATCTGAAAGGGGCTTCTTCACATTTTAAAACAATAAAAAAAACTAAGGTAGTTTGGACATCCATAAATAATTAGTATACATGGAGTGAACTGACCCCCGACCTAGCTACGCCACTGCTATAAATATATTTTGGTGTGCCACGAAATTCTAGGGAGCAGTTTGGTGTGCCTCAGATGAGGAAAGGTTGCGGATCACTGGTCTATGCCGTATCGGTGAATCCCCGAATATATTGTTATATAATGGTTTGTGGGTTGGTCAATATACTATGTTGCTTTCTGTAAATCACCGGGATCGTCGCGCATTGAACTGTTATTTTATTTTATTACTTTTCTAGCGTTTTAGGGTTTTATTTTGTTTAGTTTGTCTTAGTTATATCCGTTGTAGTTGTATTGTGTAGAATTTAAGTTATTGGTTTTTAAAAACATTGTAATTATATTGAAAACATGTCTAGTAACGAAAGTGATAGTGACCAAAGAAATGTAGCATCTACATCATCTAAAAAAATGAAAATATCTTATAGCCAAAAATACAAATCCGAGTGGGAGAATGATTTGAAGTGGCTAAAATCTAGCAAAAAGGGCCCTTTATTTGGATGGTGAGACAAAAATATATTTTTTTGTTCGGTTTTGTATTATATGTGAATATATTTTAAGGTGTAATGTTTGCCAATGTGACGTCAAGGTTACACACGGCAAGTGAGATGTTTTTAAACATGGGACTACAGAAAAACATATAAAAGCATCCGCTACAACGGTGGGACAAAGATCTATTGCATATTTGTTTAGTAGAGACTCAAAACAAAAGGATCTACAACTTAAAACAAAAGAAGCTGAAATTAAAATATCTGGCTTCATTGCGGAACACAATTTACCATTTAAAGTGATCGATCATTTTCCTGCTTTGTTAAAAAATATTTGTAGCGATTCTAATATCGCTAAAAACATTACTTGTGGCCGTACAAAAATTAAATCCATTATTAATATAACTGGATCAATACAACTGCAAAGAATTATACAGAAAATGCGTGTCAAAAAATTTAGCATTATAGCGGACGAATCAACTGACCGTTCAAATATAAAGCAGTTATGTCTTGCTGTTAGAATCAACGAAGAAAGTGAAATTAAAAATTATTTTCTAACGTTAATACATATAGGGGATGCAACTGGCTCCGCAATATTTGACCATATAATGTCATTCTTCATCAAACATGAAATTCCTTATATCAATAACTGTATTGGATTCGCATCTGATGGTGCTAATGTCATGATGGGGGCTCACAATTCGGTTTCCAGTAGAATAAGAGAAGCAATTCCCAATATATTTATAATGAAATGCATCTGCCATATCTTTCACCTTTGTGCATCATATGCCTGCCAAAAGCTTCCAGAAGAAGTTGAACTATTTTGTAGAGAGGTTGGTTAATTTCCTGCTTAAAATTATTGTTCTTTATAGATTATTTTTTAGTTTTACAATTATTTTGCAAATAGCCCAAAAAGAGTCTGGGAACTTAAGGAATTTCAACAATTCGCAAACGCATCACCTCTAAAAATATTACATCCAGCACAAACGAGATGGTTGTCATTAGAGTCTGTGGTGAATCGTGTGCTTAATCAATATAGTGCATTAATACTTTACGTTACTGATCAGTCTAGCCAAAATATTATTTCGGCTACTAATATTTTAATACGTATGAATCAGTCAGAAACCCGACTATATTTGGAATTTTTAACTTTTATATTAACTGTGGTGGTTACTTAGTAAGGGTCCCTCGTATACTCGACGTTTACCATAAAGGCATATTATTATGGAGGAAACCACTTACCTAGCAACCTGTATTCGGGAACAGAATAAACAATAACACATTTATAAAAGCACTGGGTTCAAGTTTAATACATTTAAAAATACACGATTATAAATATCAAAACGACTTATTCAAAGTATTAATAACAATAATATCATCCTGGTTCGTTCACACCCATTATATAGGAAACATAGTTGTGTTTTACTACACACCCGACCTCCGTCTATAAACTGTACATGTCTGTTTATAAAATAACAAAAACAAGCTTTCCTTGATAAATGACATTGACCATGGCCGACCAATGCTCCCTAAATACTATAATTAATATTAACCTGAATTTAAATATTATTTCTAAGTTAGTGTCCTTTTGTCTTTAATGTGTTTTAAGGGATCACTACATAACTACAATTAACCAGTTAAATATAAGTATGCAGAGTGAAAAACCTAAAATTCACATAATTTACAGAGAAGTTACAGAAGCGGTCCAGCGGTAAAAACTATAATGGACTGTTACATAAAACCAAATTTAATGGATAAGTATAATAAAACAATTTTTGATATAGACTTCCTCGCAATTTTTTAACAATGGAAAAGATGTATTTTGGAGCTAAAATTCAAAATAGTAATGTTGACAAAAATATTTTGGAGAGACTTAAAGTAAAATGTCTGAGTTTTTATATTGACAGTGTCAGTCAAATATTTTCTAGGTTTCCTCTAAAGATTTAAGTTTTTGAGCAATTTCAATTCATTGACACCAAAAATGTTTTAAATAAAAAAATTTCAACAATTGCGAATATCGCACAATATTTTCAACATTCGATTGATGATATTCAAGTGCTTGATAATGAGTGGAGAGTGTTAAGAAATATAGATTTTACCGATGTGGGAATAAGCTGTGACGACGAGTATGATAAGGATGTTGTAAAGTTTTGGCAGCAAATTTATAAAATTCAGTTGGGAAATGGGAACCCAAATTTTTTTTATTTGTTGTCTATCATTACATTTTTATTTGTTTATTATTTCATTTCAATATGATTTTGTTACATTTTTAATTTGTATTATATTTCATTACAAAGAGATGAAAAAGAGGAGGAAGAACAAATAGATAGACTCGCCTGGCCAATATCAGAGAACAACACAGAAGAAGACGAAAACTTCCCATTCCTGTGCCTACTGGATGACGAAGTCAGACGAAGAGTCGAGGATGTCCAACCAGAGGCACTCCCCGACACACCTCCGTCTGAACAATTAATTACAGCCCTCTACTCGAAGTTCAACATAGCTCGATACCGGTTACTCGCATTACCCGCGGTTTCTAGAAAGATAGTGAAAGCAGGCGCAGTAATCGAAGACCGGAGAAAGGGAGTTTTTCGACGCGGTAAGTTTTTAAACAAGTTGAGATTCAAGTTTTTTCTTGAGGGGAAATTTATTCGTTTTTATTATTGTACGCTGGTTCTAAACTTGGTATTTAAAACATAACTATATAGATAGGTAGAAGCTATAACAGTATATTTATTTTATTATTTATTCTTTCACGGGGATTTGACAAGTTGGCAGGTTTCAATTAGGTACTGCAGGTCCAGGCTCACAATTTGGGCACCGCTCGTTATATAAGATATGAGTTTATCGTGTATGATGAGAGTAAGGTTTTCTCTAAAATTGTAGGAACATTTCACTTTCTTGAGGGTGCATATAACCGACAGGAGTTGGGCACTATTTATTTGATTTTTGTTTTACGCCACATAATTCACTTCCACCTCGTAGATGGAAAATAAACAGAGGATTAAACCGAGATTTATTTGTACCGAGTAACACGGGCCCGGAGCGTATGATTTTGTCTCCTTGAAGTCCCATTTCCAGTGAAATTTCGCTACGATAAATAAAAGCTAATTATTTCAGACGTGGTTAGGTAACTTCATTCATATTAAGTAAAATAAATAAACATTATAGGTTATTCAAAGACCTGAAAATTTGCAACCCGGCACTTACGCACTGAACGGGATTGTCGATAAACATTTACTACTCATAGATCAGCAGAATTCCTTTTAACGACTCTGATTTCACTTTCTGTTGATACAGGGGGCACTGACTCGTTTTGTATAGTATTTGTTTGAAGAGCAAAATAAGTGTTTCACGCAACGAGGCAGGGGAACTTCGAAATAAGGGTTAAATCATACCCTCCTCGCACACGTTAAACATAATAAATGATAAATGGGTAAGAATTTTGTTCTATTTCATGGTGAGGGATATTATATTTGTTTGATGTTGGTCATATGTTATATAGCGAAAGATTTAGTATGTACAATTTATAGATAAGTGTATAGTTACTTTGATAGTGGGGAAATTTATTTATAATCCTACCCCAAATTTTCCCGAGAGTGTGTATACATAGTGGATACTAGGACGAACTGAGAGAACAATCCTGTCCTGGCGAAGGAAATCAAACCGTTTTAAGTCCAGGCGTTCCCAGCCTAAATTGGATTTGCCTTACACGCTCGGCTGCATGTGTTTAAAAGGAATTGGTGACAGCATTTGTTAGACTGGTGACAGCGGACCCGGTATAGAAGGGGTCAAATTTATTACGGTTGAGGGCCAAAATATTACAATAGAGTCACCATAAGAGTGTATAACAAGGTCTTCATTTATTACATTGGTGACAGCGTTTTTTTTTGTTAATAAACAACTCGGTAAAATAAGGGTCGAGAGTTGTTCAGAAGCATATATGGCAAGATAGCACATTATGGATGAGCTGCAAAAAATAGTAATACATCTTGGGTAAGATACTAGTGGGACTGAACTGTCTGACAGTGAAACCGATAACGATAATTTAGGATGGCAACCATTACAACATTTTAAATGCCGTATTAAAAAAATTATGTCATTTTAACTTTTTGTGTAAGTACCCACTTGTAGTTTTCTTATTTACCTACTGAAAATAAATCTATGTATTAAATAATAATTTCCACCAAACCAATCTTCAACCCGACCAGTGTGAACTTTGACTAGGCTATTATAGTGAAGTAGTTGAGTCAATGTTTTCGGTTTCCACTACAATAATTTTGTGAGTTGTAGCCTGAAAGCGACGCGCAGATATGTTCCAAGGTCATAGCCCTTAAAAAAATCCACAAGCTCTAGTACAACAATTAAAGTAATCAACTGTCATATTAGAAAATGTTGACAAATTTGATACATCAGACTACACCACTAATAATCCATACAATATACCTCGAATTAATAAAAAAGTAGTAGCTTTAATGAAAGATGAGGCTAATGGACAAATCATCACACATTTCGTTGACTTAAGGTCCAAAATGTACAGCTACAAAGTTCAGGGAGGTAAAGTCGTTAAAAAATCAAAGGGAATTAAAAAATGTGTTGTAAAAAATAAAATAACTTTCGATGATTATGTGGATTGTTTGAAAAATTGGAAGCAAATGACAATTACTCAGAATACAATACGTTCCTTCGCTCATAACGTGAACAAACCAAAATCGCGTTGAGTCCTCACGACGATAAAAGGGAATTACTGCATAATTCTTTTGATACACTTCCGTGGGGACATCATAGTATTTTAAATAATTTATGTTTTAGGAATGACTACTACACTACAAGATATTTGTATTAAAAACATTTGGGAAAACATAACTTCAATTCTAACTTTTATAACTGAAGTTAATTTACCACATAATTTATTATTAGAAATAATCGGATATGATAAACATAGGCGGAATTATTTGATTAAAAAACAAACAGCACTAGAGTACCTAGGTGAAAGTGATTGGAAATATCACTCATCATCGGAATAAGAAGATGATGATGATAAATTTTGTGTTTGGTTTCATCAGTATTATATTAGAAATTTGAATCAACGCTGCTATAAGCAGATAGTTTACATTTTGGAAGACAACAAAATTGATATTAACCTTCATGTTTTAAGAGATCATTGGCATCAAGTACATGACAATAGAAGTTTATCTATTCTTTACAAGTCAAACAATATGCAGTGTCAAAATAAATCAGTTACTGTTTCAAATGAAAACTAGATCAGAATTTGATAGGGATCTTCATCCAAATCGAATGCATCATCGTCAACCAAATAGTTTCATCGATATTTATAACGATGATTATGACACTGATAATGATTTGGGAATTTTACCATTTTTCACTTTGAATATCTAGTGTGGAACAGCCAAATGGAATAAATTCGCTAACGAATAAATGACAGCGTGTTGGGAAAAACGCTTGGACACGTCGATTTGTATTTTTAGATGCGCATTTTTTTCAAAAAATAAATAATTATATAGGGTGTGTCATGTGACAGTGGCCGATACCAACTTTCTTATTTTAAATACAACCCCCTGTATATTATGATTTTAGGATTCTTCAGAAAATTCTAGACATAATTCATGTACAATGTCCTATACCTCTGCGGTGTTATTTTAAAATGCCTCATCTGCAAATTTTGGTGAAATTGACTTGAAAACGTAGCCATATAAAGGGTGACTCTGTTTTCATATATTATAGTCCGAAAATGACTTATCTACTTTTTAAATTGAAAATTTAACGCAAACAAGAAACAACTTATCTGCAGAATGAAAGGATTTGTTGAAGAAAAACGCCTTATCTCTCAAAAACGCCTCATCTACTTGGCGCGTGCGCATTACACTTTAGCGTTTCAGTTGAGTCAAAAATAACAACACAATAATTAAAACATCTATACCGGGAAACTCAGTAACTCGGCAGATGGTAGTAAAAGACGGGCGGGGCAAACATAATAATTGATAAATGGGTAAGAATTTTGTTCTATTTCATGGTGAGGGATATTATATTTGTTTGATGTTGGTCATATGTTATATAGCGAAAGATTTAGTATGTACAATTTATAGATAAGTGTATAGTTACTTTGATAGTGGGGAAATTTATTAATAATCCTACCCCAAATTTTCCCCAGAGTGTGTATACATAGTGGATACTAGGACGAACTGAGATAACAATCCTGTCCTGGCGAAGGAAATCAAACCGTTTTAAGTCCAGGCGTTCCCAGCCTAAATTGGATTTGCCTTACACGCTCGGCTGCATGTGTTTAAAAGGAATTGGTGACAGCATTTGTTAGACTGGTGACAGCGGACCCGGTATAGAAGGGGTCAAATTTATCACGGTTGAGGGCCAAAATATTACAATAGAGTCACCATAAGAGTGTATAACAAGGTCTTCATTTATTACATTGGTGACAGCGTTTTTTTTTTTTGTTAATAAACAACTCGGTAAAATAAGGGTCGAGAGTTGTTCAGAAGCATATATGGCAAGATAGCACATTATGGATGAGCTGCAAAAAATAGTAATACATCTTGGGTAAGATACTAGTGGGACTGAACTGTCTGACAGTGAAACCGATAACGATAATTTAGGATGGCAACCATTACAACATTTTAAATGCCGTATTAAAAAAATTATGTCATTTTAACTTTTTGTGTAAGTACCCACTTGTAGTTTTCTTATTTACCTACTGAAAATAAATCTATGTATTAAATAATAATTTCCACCAAACCAATCTTCAACCCGACCAGTGTGAACTTTGACTAGGCTATTATAGTGAAGTAGTTGAGTCAATGTTTTCGGTTTCTACTACAATAATTTTGTGAGTTGTAGCCTGAAAGCGACGCGCAGATATGTTCCAAGGTCATAGCCCTTAGAAAAATCCACAAGCTCTAGTACAGCAATTAAAGTAATCAACTGTCATATTAGAAAATGTTGACAAATTTGATACATCAGACTACACCACTAATAATCCATACAATATACCTCGAATTAATAAAAAAGTAGTAGCTTTAATGAAAGATGAGGCTAATGGACAAATCATCACACATTTCGTTGACTTAAGGTCCAAAATGTACAGCTACAAAGTTCAGGGAGGTAAAGTCGTTAAAAAATCAAAGGGAATTAAAAAATGTGTTGTAAAAAATAAAATAACTTTCGATGATTATGTGGATTGTTTGAAAAATTGGAAGCAAATGACAATTACTCGGAATACAATACGTTCATTCGCTCATAACGTGAACAAACCATAATCGCGTTGAGTCCTCACGACGATAAAAGGGAATTACTGCATAATTCTTTTGATACACTTCCGTGGGGACATCATAGTATTTCAAATAATTTTTGTTTTAGGAATGACTACTACACTACAAGATATTTGTATTAAAAACATTTGGGAAAACATAACTTCAATTCTAACTTTTATAACTGAAGTTAATTTACCACATAATTTATTATTAGAAATAATCGGATATGATAAACATAGGCGGAATTATTTGATTAAAAAACAAACAGCACTAGAGTACCTAGGTGAAAGTGATTGGAAATATCACTCATCATCGGAATAAGAAGATGATGATGATAAATTTTGTGTTTGGTTTCATCAGTATTATATTAGAAATTTGAATCAACGCTGCTATAAGCAGATAGTTTACATTTTGGAAGACAACAAAATTGATATTAACCTTCATGTTTTAAGAGATCATTGGCATCAAGTACATGACAATAGAAGTTTATCTATTCTTTACAAGTCAAACAATATGCAGTGTCAAAATAAATCAGTTACTGTTTCAAATGAAAACTAGATCAGAATTTGATAGGGATCTTCATCCAAATCGAATGCATCATCGTCATCCAAATAGTTTCATCGATATTTATAACGATGATTATGACACTGATAATGATTTGGGAATTTTACCATTTTTCACTTTGAATATCTAGTGTGGAACAGCCAAATGGAATAAATTCGCTAACGAATAAATGACAGCGTGTTGGGAAAAACGCTTGGACACGTCGATTTGTATTTTTAGATGCGCATTTTTTTCAAAAAATAAATAATTATATAGGGTGTGTCATGTGACAGTGGCCGATACCAACTTTCTTATTTTAAATACAACCCCCTGTATATTATGATTTTAGGATTCTTCAGAAAATTCTAGACATAATTCATGTACAATGTCCTATACCTCTGCGGTGTTATTTTAAAATGCCTCATCTGCAAATTTTGGTGAAATTGACTTGAAAACGTAGCCATATAAAGGGTGACTCTGTTTTCATATATTATAGTCCGAAAATGACTTATCTACTTTTTAAATTGAAAATTTAACGCAAACAAGAAACAACTTATCTGCAGAATGAAAGGATTTGTTGAAGAAAAACGCCTTATCTCTCAAAAACGCCTCATCTACTTGGCGCGTGCGCATTACACTTTAGCGTTTCAGTTGAGTCAAAAATAACAACACAATAATTAAAACATCTATACCGGGAAACTCAGTAACTCGGCAGATGGTAGTAAAAGACGGGCGGGGCAAACATAATAAATGATAAATGGGTAAGAATTTTGTTCTATTTCATGGTGAGGGATATTATATTTGTTTGATGTTGGTCATATGTTATATAGCGAAAGATTTAGTATGTACAATTTATAGATAAGTGTATAGTTACTTTGATAGTGGGGAAATTTATTAATAATCCTACCCCAAATTTTCCCCAGAGTGTGTATACATAGTGGATACTAGGACGAACTGAGAGAACAATCCTGTCCTGGCGAAGGAAATCAAACCGTTTTAAGTCCAGGCGTTCCCAGCCTAAATTGGATTTGCCTTACACGCTCGGCTGCATGTGTTTAAAAGGAATTGGTGACAGCATTTGTTAGACTGGTGACAGCGGACCCGGTATAGAAGGGGTCAAATTTATCACGGTTGAGGGCCAAAATATTACAATAGAGTCACCATAAGAGTGTATAACAAGGTCTTCATTTATTACATTGGTGACAGCGTTTTTTTTTTGTTAATAAACAACTCGGTAAAATAAGGGTCGAGAGTTGTTCAGAAGCATATATGGCAAGATAGCACATTATGGATGAGCTGCAAAAAATAGTAATACATCTTGGGTAAGATACTAGTGGGACTGAACTGTCTGACAGTGAAACCGATAACGATAATTTAGGATGGCAACCATTACAACATTTTAAATGCCGTATTAAAAAAATTATGTCATTTTAACTTTTTGTGTAAGTACCCACTTGTAGTTTTCTTATTTACCTACTGAAAATAAATCTATGTATTAAATAATAATTTCCACCAAACCAATCTTCAACCCGACCAGTGTGAACTTTGACTAGGCTATTATAGTGAAGTAGTTGAGTCAATGTTTTCGGTTTCCACTACAATAATTTTGTGAGTTGTAGCCTGAAAGCGACGCGCAGATATGTTCCAAGGTCATAGCCCTTAAAAAAATCCACAAGCTCTAGTACAACAATTAAAGTAATCAACTGTCATATTAGAAAATGTTGACAAATTTGATACATCAGACTACACCACTAATAATCCATACAATATACCTCGAATTAATAAAAAAGTAGTAGCTTTAATGAAAGATGAGGCTAATGGACAAATCATCACACATTTCGTTGACTTAAGGTCCAAAATGTACAGCTACAAAGTTCAGGGAGGTAAAGTCGTTAAAAAATCAAAGGGAATTAAAAAATGTGTTGTAAAAAATAAAATAACTTTCGATGATTATGTGGATTGTTTGAAAAATTGGAAGCAAATGACAATTACTCAGAATACAATACGTTCCTTCGCTCATAACGTGAACAAACCAAAATCGCGTTGAGTCCTCACGACGATAAAAGGGAATTACTGCATAATTCTTTTGATACACTTCCGTGGGGACATCATAGTATTTTAAATAATTTATGTTTTAGGAATGACTACTACACTACAAGATATTTGTATTAAAAACATTTGGGAAAACATAACTTCAATTCTAACTTTTATAACTGAAGTTAATTTACCACATAATTTATTATTAGAAATAATCGGATATGATAAACATAGGCGGAATTATTTGATTAAAAAACAAACAGCACTAGAGTACCTAGGTGAAAGTGATTGGAAATATCACTCATCATCGGAATAAGAAGATGATGATGATAAATTTTGTGTTTGGTTTCATCAGTATTATATTAGAAATTTGAATCAACGCTGCTATAAGCAGATAGTTTACATTTTGGAAGACAACAAAATTGATATTAACCTTCATGTTTTAAGAGATCATTGGCATCAAGTACATGACAATAGAAGTTTATCTATTCTTTACAAGTCAAACAATATGCAGTGTCAAAATAAATCAGTTACTGTTTCAAATGAAAACTAGATCAGAATTTGATAGGGATCTTCATCCAAATCGAATGCATCATCGTCAACCAAATAGTTTCATCGATATTTATAACGATGATTATGACACTGATAATGATTTGGGAATTTTACCATTTTTCACTTTGAATATCTAGTGTGGAACAGCCAAATGGAATAAATTCGCTAACGAATAAATGACAGCGTGTTGGGAAAAACGCTTGGACACGTCGATTTGTATTTTTAGATGCGCATTTTTTTCAAAAAATAAATAATTATATAGGGTGTGTCATGTGACAGTGGCCGATACCAACTTTCTTATTTTAAATACAACCCCCTGTATATTATGATTTTAGGATTCTTCAGAAAATTCTAGACATAATTCATGTACAATGTCCTATACCTCTGCGGTGTTATTTTAAAATGCCTCATCTGCAAATTTTGGTGAAATTGACTTGAAAACGTAGCCATATAAAGGGTGACTCTGTTTTCATATATTATAGTCCGAAAATGACTTATCTACTTTTTAAATTGAAAATTTAACGCAAACAAGAAACAACTTATCTGCAGAATGAAAGGATTTGTTGAAGAAAAACGCCTTATCTCTCAAAAACGCCTCATCTACTTGGCGCGTGCGCATTACACTTTAGCGTTTCAGTTGAGTCAAAAATAACAACACAATAATTAAAACATCTATACCGGGAAACTCAGTAACTCGGCAGATGGTAGTAAAAGACGGGCGGGGCAAACATAATAATTGATAAATGGGTAAGATTTTTGTTCTATTTCATGGTGAGGGATATTATATTTGTTTGATGTTGGTCATATGTTATATAGCGAAAGATTTAGTATGTACAATTTATAGATAAGTGTATAGTTACTTTGATAGTGGGGAAATTTATTAATAATCCTACCCCAAATTTTCCCCAGAGTGTGTATACATAGTGGATACTAGGACGAACTGAGATAACAATCCTGTCCTGGCGAAGGAAATCAAACCGTTTTAAGTCCAGGCGTTCCCAGCCTAAATTGGATTTGCCTTACACGCTCGGCTGCATGTGTTTAAAAGGAATTGGTGACAGCATTTGTTAGACTGGTGACAGCGGACCCGGTATAGAAGGGGTCAAATTTATCACGGTTGAGGGCCAAAATATTACAATAGAGTCACCATAAGAGTGTATAACAAGGTCTTCATTTATTACATTGGTGACAGCGTTTTTTTTTTTGTTAATAAACAACTCGGTAAAATAAGGGTCGAGAGTTGTTCAGAAGCATATATGGCAAGATAGCACATTATGGATGAGCTGCAAAAAATAGTAATACATCTTGGGTAAGATACTAGTGGGACTGAACTGTCTGACAGTGAAACCGATAACGATAATTTAGGATGGCAACCATTACAACATTTTAAATGCCGTATTAAAAAAATTATGTCATTTTAACTTTTTGTGTAAGTACCCACTTGTAGTTTTCTTATTTACCTACTGAAAATAAATCTATGTATTAAATAATAATTTCCACCAAACCAATCTTCAACCCGACCAGTGTGAACTTTGACTAGGCTATTATAGTGAAGTAGTTGAGTCAATGTTTTCGGTTTCTACTACAATAATTTTGTGAGTTGTAGCCTGAAAGCGACGCGCAGATATGTTCCAAGGTCATAGCCCTTAGAAAAATCCACAAGCTCTAGTACAGCAATTAAAGTAATCAACTGTCATATTAGAAAATGTTGACAAATTTGATACATCAGACTACACCACTAATAATCCATACAATATACCTCGAATTAATAAAAAAGTAGTAGCTTTAATGAAAGATGAGGCTAATGGACAAATCATCACACATTTCGTTGACTTAAGGTCCAAAATGTACAGCTACAAAGTTCAGGGAGGTAAAGTCGTTAAAAAATCAAAGGGAATTAAAAAATGTGTTGTAAAAAATAAAATAACTTTCGATGATTATGTGGATTGTTTGAAAAATTGGAAGCAAATGACAATTACTCGGAATACAATACGTTCATTCGCTCATAACGTGAACAAACCATAATCGCGTTGAGTCCTCACGACGATAAAAGGGAATTACTGCATAATTCTTTTGATACACTTCCGTGGGGACATCATAGTATTTCAAATAATTTTTGTTTTAGGAATGACTACTACACTACAAGATATTTGTATTAAAAACATTTGGGAAAACATAACTTCAATTCTAACTTTTATAACTGAAGTTAATTTACCACATAATTTATTATTAGAAATAATCGGATATGATAAACATAGGCGGAATTATTTGATTAAAAAACAAACAGCACTAGAGTACCTAGGTGAAAGTGATTGGAAATATCACTCATCATCGGAATAAGAAGATGATGATGATAAATTTTGTGTTTGGTTTCATCAGTATTATATTAGAAATTTGAATCAACGCTGCTATAAGCAGATAGTTTACATTTTGGAAGACAACAAAATTGATATTAACCTTCATGTTTTAAGAGATCATTGGCATCAAGTACATGACAATAGAAGTTTATCTATTCTTTACAAGTCAAACAATATGCAGTGTCAAAATAAATCAGTTACTGTTTCAAATGAAAACTAGATCAGAATTTGATAGGGATCTTCATCCAAATCGAATGCATCATCGTCATCCAAATAGTTTCATCGATATTTATAACGATGATTATGACACTGATAATGATTTGGGAATTTTACCATTTTTCACTTTGAATATCTAGTGTGGAACAGCCAAATGGAATAAATTCGCTAACGAATAAATGACAGCGTGTTGGGAAAAACGCTTGGACACGTCGATTTGTATTTTTAGATGCGCATTTTTTTCAAAAAATAAATAATTATATAGGGTGTGTCATGTGACAGTGGCCGATACCAACTTTCTTATTTTAAATACAACCCCCTGTATATTATGATTTTAGGATTCTTCAGAAAATTCTAGACATAATTCATGTACAATGTCCTATACCTCTGCGGTGTTATTTTAAAATGCCTCATCTGCAAATTTTGGTGAAATTGACTTGAAAACGTAGCCATATAAAGGGTGACTCTGTTTTCATATATTATAGTCCGAAAATGACTTATCTACTTTTTAAATTGAAAATTTAACGCAAACAAGAAACAACTTATCTGCAGAATGAAAGGATTTGTTGAAGAAAAACGCCTTATCTCTCAAAAACGCCTCATCTACTTGGCGCGTGCGCATTACACTTTAGCGTTTCAGTTGAGTCAAAAATAACAACACAATAATTAAAACATCTATACCGGGAAACTCAGTAACTCGGCAGATGGTAGTAAAAGACGGGCGGGGCAAACATACTACCAGAACCCGACAAGTTGATGAAATGCTGCTAGAGCAGCATGTGAAATCTTTTCATCTTAGTGTTTCACACTACAGGCGAGAGCACGCCCCCAATCGTCTTTATTTGCCATCTGACCTCACTATTACTTTAATGCATAATGATTTTTGAAGAAAAAATAAGGATACAAAGTGTTGTTATTATACGTACAGAGCTTTTGTTACAGACGTCATGAAAATATCATTCACAAAATTAGGGCACGAGGAATGTGGACATTGCGAGATTTTCAATAAACACGATGAGTCTCATAATAAAGACAATCTAGTCGTGGACTGTGATATTTATCAAAGGTGGAACAAACACATCACACGGGCAGCAATTCTAGAAAGCAGTACCGGGAAGATAGGGAGTCGCAAAATTGGAATTCAAGTACTATTTGTGTATCAGCCGATTTATAAAAAGTAATCATGCTACCCCGCATGGACACCTTTAAAGAGGCAATCTTCACAAAAAGGATAATAGTCTTCAATGAGAGTTTTGTGGGCGTTGGTAAATCACAAAAAATTAACCCAGTTGCAGTCATATTGCACGAAGGAATCGCAGGCCGTAAAAAAGAGGATATCACCAGTGCTTTTCACAAATTTTTAGTCTTTCACAGAGACGCTAAATATATAGAAATTTGGCTGGACAATTGCTCAAGACAAAATAAGAATTGGGGTTTGTTTTGTATGTTTATTTATCTCATAAAGTCGACAGAAATTGCTGCAGACGTGATCGAGCTTGCATATTTTGAGCCAGGACATACATTTATGTCTGCCGATAGCTTTCATCACCAAGTCGAACTGGCCATGAAAGCTAAAGGTAAGATTTACAACTTTGACGATTTCAAATCTTGTATAGCAGAATATCATTCTAAAAAGCCCCCGGAAGTGTAAGAAATGAGCATTACCGATTTTGCAGACTGGAAAGACCACTCGTCCCTCACTAAAATTAAGAAATGCAATCCAAGGCCTTACCTGAGTGAAATTGCAAAAGTAAAATTTGAACGAGGAAACTATCACCTCCAGTATTCAAATGAGTTCGATGCTTCTTACGTGGAAGTTAATTTCTTAATGGCAAAATTTCTAAAGTGTAAAACGAAGTCCGACGTTCGATCCGCTCCTAGGGGTATTCCCAGGAGAAAACGTGAAGACATTTTGAAGAAACTGTGTCCGTTAATGCAAAAAAACCGACAGTTCTTTTGGGAACATGTATCGACATCTGATGACGTCCTATATCTACTTACTGATATTGATGATTAATATAATGAATTCCTTATCAGTTGTTTTTTGTTGAAAAAACCTTTGTATTTCCCATTATATCTTGTTAAATTTGAATAAATTCAGCTTCATGATTACGAGTAGCTGTTTTAGTAAACATACCCTTTTATTAATTTTCCATTTTTTCCATACAATTTCTGTAGATGTGAACTTTTTATAAAAAATAGTTCAACTTTATATTTTTACCTGCTGCCATAAGACATTTTCCACAATAATAATCATTTACTAAAAACAGCATTGGTGATCAAAAATGTCTCAATGGCCAATGAGACATTTTTTATCAACAACGGTGCATACACCATTTGACTTATCTGCTAAATAATCCCATAGACTGATGATTTAACTCCTTCAACAATGTTAGAACATAAATTGAAATATTTTGAAATCAACCTGCAGTTTATTTACCGACTCAAAAGTGAAATTTATGGTGCGCAGCCAAATTTTATGTTTCTGCCTTTTACTGAAAATGGCGCCTTCAGTAGCTGAGGCGTTTTAAAAAAACACGGCAGACCTATCCTCAACTGTTTCGGAAATATTAAGTGTTTTCAGATGTATTACAAAAATTAACATTAAGAAAAGAAAACTATTTTATTTCGCAAATTCGCTACATTACACTCAATACTTATTTCCTATTTAGCTCTTAATATTGAGAAAATAAGCAAAAACCATTAATGCGTTCATTTTTACTGATATGAAATAAAAAAAATACAAAAACAGTTTTGTTTATTTTCGTATAAATCTCAGCCTTATCAACTTGCCTGTCTGCATGACAGTAGTGATCAGTGTCAGTGCTATTGTCGTTTGAATTTCGTAAACTGTACGTAATAATATCAGGAAAATGGTTCATTTAACAGAAATGCACAAAATAACCATTCTACAAATGATTGGTTATGGAGATAACACACGGACACAAATGGAAGTTTCTCGCTTATTTCACGAAAAATTTCCAAATTTGCCGCCTATATGCCAAGGAACAATTAGCAAAATAGAAAAATAATTTCGCGAGCTTGGTCATGTAAGACAGACAAAAAAAGTAGTTGCCAATGAACTAGGCGATGATACGAAATTGGACGTTATGCTTGAGTTTCAAGAAAACCCACATAATTCTGGTCGAAAAGCAGCCTCACTGTTCAACATTAGCCACACATCAATTTTTCGAATATTAAATGAAAGTAAAATGCATCCCTATAAAATGATGCCAACTCAGGAACTAATGGAAGACGATTTCGACAGGAGAACGTATTTTTGTGAACAAATGATGGAAATGTTAGATAACAATATGATCCAATTAGAAGATGTTTTGTTTTCTGATGAGAGCACATTTACACTTCACGGTCATGTTAATCGTCAAAATTTCCGCTATTGGTCTAATGAGAATCCTCACTGGATGAGAGGAACATACGCAATATCCTGAAAAAGTTAATGTTTGGGCAGGAATTGTTGGAAATCATATCGTAGGTCCCTTTTTCATTGATGGCAACTTGAATGGAGATAAATATTTAGAACTGCTCCAAAATAATGTCGTGCCAACTTTGACAAACTTATATCCTGATCCAGCAAACCCACAAGTTCCTGCCAATATACTATGGTTTCAGCAAGATGGAGCACCGCCCCATTACCTAATCAATGACCGGCAGTACTTGAACCAAAATCTTCCAAATCGGTTGATAGGGAGGCGCGGATCGATAGAATGGCCAGCACGATCTCCTGATCTGACGCAATTAGACTTCTTTTTGTGGGGATAAATCCAAAGTATTGTATACCAAACTAAACCACTCAACTTAGAAGACGAATCACGGTTGCGATTAGATCAGTCACGCCTGAGATGTTGAGTAACGTTAGAAGACATTTCTATACCAGATTAGCATGTTGCCAAGACGTTCGCGGTAAACATGTTGAACATCTCTTACATTGAAATTAATGTTTTTTTGTTTTTTTTTACATTATTTGTGAAATAAAATAATTTTCTTTTTTTAATATTAATTTTTGTAATACATCTGAAAACACTTAATATTTCCGAAACAGTTGAAGATAGGTATGGGACATTGTACATGAATTATGTCTAGAATTTTCTGAAGAATCCAAAAAACTAATAATATACAGGGGGTTGTATTTAAAATAAGAAAGTTGGTATCGGCCACTGTCACATGACACACCCTAAATAATTATTTTTGTTTGAAAAAAAAACGCATCTAAAAATACAAATCGACGTGTCCAAGCGTTTTTCCCAACACGCTCTCATTTATTCGTTTTCGAATTTATTCCATTTGGCTGTTCCACACTGTATATGTTATATAAAATATTCTCAAAGATAGTTTCTAGTTTTATTTTATTATTATATATTAACTTGTTGCATGTTATTAAATATAGTTATTATTATAGTATATATTTTGTATTATTATAAGTATTATTCTACTCTCATTTTAAATGTGTACTATCCCACTTTCATATTAACTAAACACGTTAAGTGCCGCGTTGTAATTTGTGATTTTTTTTATTGGGCCCAGTCGTTATTTTTGTAGTTTCAGGTTGATTTTTATTAATAATTCTTAAACTTCTCTTATTTTTACAAAAATTTATCTAATTTTCCCTAAAAACTGAAAAAAAAATTTGGCCCTCTGAGACAAGTGTACTGCAAAAGCACGATCGGTCCCGCTCGGCAGTCCACGTGGGTCCACCGACTTCACCTGTCTATTGCGGCGCGCGCGTATATTTTCGGCTGTTATTGCAATTCTAGTGTCGCGTAGGAAGTCGTTTGGTACGCTACGGTTAAAATGGCTGGTATTCGAGGCCGCACGAAACGTTTACTTTTATTGGCGATGGTAAGAGTTTTGGCTTTTAATTTATTTTTAAGAGTATAGAAATTGATTAAATTTTAGATTGCTCTGATGATAGTGATGTCCCTGATCTATATGACGCTCCCGCAGAAACTGCAAACCACAATGACACAAAGGTAATCTTTTTATTTAGAAATCCTTTATACAAATTCAAAAGTCCCCTCCCCCCTCGTATCTTTTGAACGGCTACACTTACATTAATAAAATTTGGAGGGTGAAAATAAAGTGTTGTAAACTTCTCTACGAATGGTAACAGGTGACGTAATAGTAATAGATGACGTCACAGTGCCACTCTGGTCAATAATTTTATATAGAACCTTATGGCAAGTGATATCTCGTTTGAAAGGCATTGACATTGGCTACATAGCCATATTAATTTTGTTTGGGTTTAAATTAATTTTGACGTATAAATTAAATAAATACCAAAATTATTATTTCACATTTAAATATTGAAGATTTTTCATTCCGCCTCTGGTTAGTTGTCAAAAAAATTGACGTTTTAAATTTAATACTATTTGTTGCTTTGCAAAGTTTTTCTAAATAGCTTAAATATTTAATTTTATTATTGTTTAACGAGACGTTTAAGAGTTTACATAGGCAAAATGGTACGTACTCAAGCCGACAAAGTAGCAGCTATCTTAATAATTGGTGAATCTAGAAAGAATCTCCATGAAGCGGAACGTTTATTTAATGAGATACCCAGATCGCCATATCTCGAAAACTTATTTGAGGTAGCTTCTTCACAAGTTTGAAGCAACAGGTAGTGTTCAAGATGCCAAACGATCTGGTCCGACCAACATTTAGTGATAATAAAAAAATTGATATAGTTGCTAAAATGGTAGTAAACCCTACTTCCCCTTCAACTAAAGTTGCGTATATCTGTGAAGTAAAAGTACAGTACAGAGAGTGTTGGCTAAAAATAAATTCCATCCATACAAGTTAAAAATGGTGCTCCACCTTTCGGATGACGACCCCGACAGAAGACTCGAATTCTGTGAATGTATGACAAATAAAATTCGTCAAAACCCACATTACACAAAAGTGACGAAAGTACTTTTTGCCTCAATGGAAATGTGAATAAACAAAATGTAAGGTATTGGAGTGACACAAATCCTCACACCTTTCGTAAACAACATACTCAATTTCCAGAAAAAGTCAATGTTTGGGCAGGTATTTTGGGAAACCACATACTTGGTCCTGTTTTCCTAAACTCAAATTTAAGCGGTGAATTGTATTAGATAGAGGCGAGGGGTACAGCTGCGACTGCCGTCTGCTGATAAACGAGTTTAACAATTGAAGGATGGATATAATATTTGGAAAGTTTACAATTAATTTGTTATTTATGCATGTCACTGAAGTGCTCTAGTAGCAGTTCTATAAAAGGCCAATGAATGGTAAATACTCAAATGCAGTGTGGTGCAACAATCATCACATAACTTTGAAATTCAAAGTTATTGCATTAAGCAATGATGACTGTTCAGCATGATTGATAAGTTTATTGTTCCCCAAAGTTTGTCCCCTCTGGTTTGAAGATAGTACAGTACACTAGAATTTTGTATCTGATGATGATTGTAGAAAAACGCCGTAGTAGCCAGTAGTGGTTTTCAAATAAAAATACTTCAAGCATTCTGTTATTGGAACTGGTTCATAATTTAGACTGAAGGGGGGGTACAAATGGATAGAGTATATCAATAATGACTATTTACTTAGGTTAATTTTGCACATAACACAAGTAGAAGCAGAAGTAGAATGTCTAGAACGACAATCATCACATAACTTTAAAATTCAAAGTTATTGCATGAAGCAATGATGATTGTTCAGGATTAACGATAAGTTTGTTGTCTCCTAAAGTATGTCCAGGCTGGTTTGAAGATAGTATATAGTACACTAGAATTTTGTTTCTGATGCTGATTGTAAATATACAATCTATAAATCAGTAGTGCTTTTCAAATACCTTGCACATACTGTTGTTGCAACGGGTTCATTATCAGCTGCAACTAAATGGGGTACAAGTAGATAGAGAAATATGTTCAAGACTTTCTTTATTTCGGGTTTTGGATGTTCAGTCTTGGTTTTCAGGTTTTTCAGAAAGTGGGGCCCAGATATTCGGTTCGTTTCCTCTACATTCTGCAGTGCTGGAGTTGTTTTTTTCTTGGGTGGGATCTCTTCGTGCAGTTTGGCGCGTGAGGGCAGGTGCGACAGTAGTTGGTGATGACAATGAGCGGCTCGTTAGAGTGCATCGCGGAACGAGATTTAAATTTTGGTGGGACTACTTCGTTGTACTTAGATAAACAATTATATTAGATAGAGGTGAGGGGGTACTGCTGCGACTGCCGTCTGCTGATAAACGAGTTTAACAGGTTGAAGGATGAATAGAGTATTTGGAAAGTTTACAATTAATTTGTTATTTATGCATGCCACTGAAGTGCTCTAGTAGCAGTTCTATAAAAACCCAATGAATGGTAAATATTCAAATGCAGTGTGGTGCAACAATCATCACATAACTTTGAGATTCAAAGTTATTGCATTAAGCAATTATGACTGTTCAGCATGATTGATAAGTTTATTGTTCCCCAAAGTACGTCCCCTCTGGTTTGAAGATAGTACAGTACACTAGAATTTTGTATTTGATGATGATTGTAGAAATACACCGTAGTAGCCAGTAGTGGTTTTCAAATAAAAATACTTCAAGCATTCTGTTATTGGAACTGGTTCATAATTTAGACTGCAGTGGGGTACAAATGGATAGAGTATATCAATAATGACTATTTACTTAGGTTAATTTTGCACATAACACAAGTAGAAGCAGAAGTAGAACGTCTAGAACGACAATCATCACATAACTTTAAAATTCAAAGTTATTGCATGAAGCAATGATGATTGTACAGGATTAATGATAAGTTTGTTGTCTCCTAAAGTATGTCCAGGCTGGTTTGAAGATAGTACACTACAATGTTGTTTTTGATGCTGATTATAGTATCACGTCCTAGCAGCCGTAGTGCTTGTTAAACAAATACCTCACGCATTCTGTTGTTGAAACTGGTTCATTATCAACTACATCTGAAGGGGGTATAAATGTAGAGAGTATTGCAAAGTCTGTATCTTGTCAATAATGGCTATTTAGATTATGACAGCAGTGATTTTGCAGAAGTAGAACGAAAATAATCACATAACGTTATTGCATGAAGCAATGATGAATTTTGTTTCTAATGCTAATTGTAGATTTACGCCCTAGCAACCAGTAGGGCTTTTCAAACCTCATGCATCCTGTTGATGGAACTGGTTCATTATTAACTACAACTGAACGGGGTACAAATGAATTGAGTATTTGGAAAGTCTACAATCAATTCATGTTATTTATGCATATAACTTAAATACAGTTTGGTGCAACAATCATCAAATAACTTTCAGATTCACAGTTATTGCATAAAGCAATGATGATTGTTCAGTGTGATTGATGCTGTTCCCAAAGAATATCCAGATTAGTTCAAAGATAGTATAGGTGTATAAAAGAAGTAGGGTATAAGACAGGGTAAAACGATTAACTGATTATATACTAGATACTAGATTTTTAATCAAGTAATTGGAAAACACAAATACAATCATAACACAATATTCTATTGAGGAATAATTCTTAAGCTATATGGATCTGAGTGTCTTGATGCCCAAATAAAGTTGATGGCTGTTTGGGTACCTAAAAAATAAATAGAACAGATAGTATTATTAATTACATTCATTTTTCTACTTCCGTTACTAAAACTGCATTTTGAACACGGGTTTGATATGCACAAAACGACTCTTTAAACAGTAGTGTTTCAAATGCGAAAATGCAACACACCCCGTTTATCTTTTGGTTTTTTAAAATGACAAATCAAATGTATCTTTTGTATGTTAAATTTCATGTTCATGGGATAATTTTGTTATTCTGTGTCACTTGATTTGTCAGTCAGCCGTCAGCAATCGTCCGCCATGTTATGAATATAATATAATTTTTTCCTTCCTGCAGGCGAAGAAAAAGTATAGTAAGCACCTCGTGTTAAAAACGTCTTTATAGACCTAACCAAGGCCTTTGACCGTGCAAATTAGAAGATGTGCTTAAATTACTAAAAGCAGGAAACCAATCCAACACAATGGTAAAGATAATTAAAGACGTGAACACAATAAAACTAAAATTAAGGTCGAGAATGAATTAACATCGGAATTAAATATTACATCAGGAATTCAACAGGGAGATAGTTTAAGCTCATTACTATTCAATCTAATAATGGATACAATAATAGAAGAAGTAAAAAACGTGGGACACGGATACGGGCTTGGAGGAAAACAAGACCCATTGGAAGAAGACACAATCCGCATTTTCACAGATAGCCCTAAAACCAATGTAGGCTCAGGATGTGAAATTTTTTCCAGGCCCCTGGATCTAAACATAAAATGGGCAACTGGCTGCAATGCAAGTATTGCTCAAACAGAGCTCACTGCAATATGTATCGCTTCAGAAGAGATTACCAAAAGGAACACCACAGGTAATAATATTTAGATCCTCGCGGATAGTAGACAAACACTACTAGCCCTGAACAGACCACACTTTACATCAAACCAAGTATTAGATTGTCACAGTGCCTTAATCGAAGCATGTAACAACACATGGTCACTTTAGGCTGGATCAAGGGCCACGGGAAAACGAAAGGAAACCGTATTGCAAACTCGCTAGCCAGGACAGCAGCCTCCCAGAAACTCTTGGGGCCAATTGTGGCCTAAGTGCTGTGGGGATACCCACCCTTCAAATTCTTACAAATACAGAGAAGAAGAAAAGGAAATATTTGTATAGTGAAAGGCATAATTACATCCCAACACAATATGACCAAAATACTTTACACCAGTCTATTAGGATATGATGAAACAGAGGAAACCGTAATTTCTTCATAATGTGCCAATAGACACCCCGAAAGACTACATACCTACAGCACTTACGCAAGCAAGCGTCTAACGGAAAAATACCAAATATGCACTATAGTGAATTGGCACCGTAAAGCACGCGGATTTTTAAGGGTGAGGAGCTTAGTGCAAACTTCAACCTAAGATTTCTCCGTTATTCAAAAACCGATTTTAATTTTGTAAACGCTGTTTCAATCAGTAAATTGCGATCTATTTAAATACAAAATAACAAAAAAAAGCAAGCAACTTCTTCATTCTAGATCAAATTCTATGAAATGAGAGGAAAAATAAAATGGTTGCATGTTGCCTATTGGATGGATTCTCTTTGTTTCCTTCTTGAATTCAATAAAACAAGATTATGGGGTGAGTTGGGAGATTTGCGAAACAAAAATTTGATGATTTTACTTTGTGAAAAAATAAAAGAACCAGTTTTCAAATTGAGGCTAAAGTTAATTCCACTGATTGTGTGCTCCGTAAATATTTGCAGTCTTCTGAATATTAGATAAAAATGATGTTGGAGATTGTTATTTTGTATTTTGTGAGTTTTTACTTGTAATCTTTGTTTCATTTTGTTCCATTGCCTATATTGTAAAAACATAATTAAACTGGTTACTTTGGTTAACGTAATATAAAACCTACTGAGAGAGCCAACACCCATTAAAATTAAAGAAAAATGTCAATATGATTGAGATATCAGCGAATATATTTGCTTTTTGTAAGCATTGCATTTGAATATAAATATGTTATAAATGCCCTCTAGTTTACAGTTGAAAGATTAAATGTGTTATTGATATTTCTTTATGAAATCTACCTTCAATGCATTTTGAATTGAGCCTAAGTTTATGAAAAACAAATCAAATATAGAAGTTTTTTATCAACAGTTTTTTAAGGAGTGATAAATCCAATATTTTCAATTGCCTGTTGAGATTCGCCTTATTTTAAAAGTAATGAAAAACTAAACACATTCCACATGTATCAGAACTGATACACACAGTAAATAATTTTTACAACTGCATACTTGAAGAAACCACCAATATCGCTAAGGATATGCTCCAAATGGTTAAAATTCAATGTATGAGGGTCAATGTAAAATCTAGAAAAAGTGACGAACAAAAAATTTGGTAGTATAACGAAATAAGTAAGACATCAGATTTTTATTTTGGGAATGTGTTTGGTTTTTCATTGCCTTTAAAATAATAAAATAAGGTGAAACTCGACAGAAGTTGCAGTTTAAAATGTTCTCGGATATCTTATACTTGAATAACCAAAGCCAAGATTGACATGAGCATTCTGTATTACATAATCTTGTAATATTTGTTTGTCATATCGGACTTAATTATGGTGCCTAGAATCTACAGTTTAAGACATTGGACATTTTCAATTAATCACCCTGTGTTCTCCAAAATTTCATTCCTGTGGTTCAGGAAAAATATCAACTATTATTATTATTATTATTTTTTATCTATTTTTTTTCCATTTTAAATCTGACAATTTTTTTATTGATTCAGGTTACTGAGAATATGTTGTTTTCAACACTTAACTGCATAGCGTATCTTATTTGATGAACCTAATAGTAGTATAACCTATATTATATTCAGTACAATACGACCCTAATAAACCAACAACACTTTCCTTAAATTCGTTTCAAAAATACATCGGGATTCTTATATTTTCATCTGTGGCATGTGTTTCTTCATTAGAGATCTGTGGCACCCTATTTTAGGTAACGATATGGTGAAAGCAACCACGGAAATCAGTAAGTTTGAAGCCATTCGTTCTGTTCTACATTTCAACGCTAATACTAACAATTTACAAGCAGATAATACTGCTAGAGAAAAACTTTTCAAACTGTGTCCTGCCATAGATCATTTAAATAATACATTTTGTAGTGTGCCCATGAGTGAAATCCACAAAAATAAAAAAAATCGGTGTACAAAAAACTGCTAGGGGGACTGTAGAAGAATTTGTTACAGAATGTGATGATTGTTCAATTTCTATTGTTCATTAGAACAATAACTATCTTGTATATTTGGCATCCAGTCTGTATGGTGAGGAATCCATGGATACAGTAACACAAATATGTCCGAAATGAAAAACAATATGTGAACATTCCTTGTCCAAAAATTATTGAAAGGCACATGAGTGGTGTAGATTTAATGGATGCTCATATTGGACGGCACAAAATAACAATGAAGTCTAAACAATAGTATATTTTCGCCTATTTCACCACTTACTTGATTTGATCACTGTTAATGCTTATGTTCTTTTTAATGGAGTAAACACCATAAAAGGCAGAGCCACAATAGATACATCAGGGTCGCAAAGGCTGGCGTTACTTATTAACCAACTCACCTCTAACCTTAACCATAAAAGGCAAATCAACAATGCCTCAGGAACAACTTCGAATTGATTTAGCATACAGCCTTTGTAAAATTGAGAGTCAGACTCCCAGGCGTGGACGACCTGCTAGTGTTAGTTAGAAGATCTGCTGCCCGATGGCCACAATTTGAAGAGAAAAGAAATATATGCAAGTATGGTCACTGTACGTCTTTGACTAATTTTATTTAAGGGAAATGTAAAATAAATGTTTGTATTATGAAAAAAAGAAACTGTTTATGAGTTACATCTGTGAATGAAAAATTTCAGTAGTAATGTTTTGAGTTTGTATTTCCATATTAATGTTCCCTCTTGGCGATGTATCATATTTGATATTTTTTATTTTTTACAAAAAACGTACTAACAACATTTTTTTAATCAATTTTTTTCCATAACTGAGGACAGATCAACTAACCTGAATTTAGTTGGCTTTCTTTTGACGATTTTATAAATTCATGCAATTTATGGTTAATACTATGTAGTATTAACTTATTTCTTGAATTTTTGTTTCAATAAAAATCACCACACTAGTTGATACTAATCTACATTTTGATTGCTAAGGTGTCCAAAGCAAAGTACATTTTAAACCAATCCTAATGTATAGAAAATCAAACGTAGTTACCTTTGAAAACGGGCACATATTCTATAAGACCAACTTAATTAATAAATTCTCTCTCATCTCATCATCACAATGCTCATTTTCCCAAACTATTATTTTTCAACATTTGCATTATGAATCTCTTGATTTTTTTGTAACATTGATACTTAAGTCTTTTCTTGAATTTATAGACATCATGTTGCCTGATTTGATAAAGAAGTCTGTTCTCGAACTTCTGAAAAGTAAAATATACCAATGAATTGCATACAAGTTTTATGTTATTAATATTATTTTAATGCAATGTATGTAAGAAATGGGTGCATTCCATTATTTCAATTATTGTACATAACCTAAAAAATTAACCAACAAGAAAAATAGTTTGTTCTAGGGTGTCTGGTGTCCCATTCCTCAAACATATAGCAATTAATAAGTATTATAAAAAGTGAATAACAGTCTAATACTTTACTGTAGCTCCTTAAAAATCACTGTCTTAAATGTATGTAAGTACGTATTTATTAAAATTACGTGTTTTACAAGCACGTACGGTTGGTTTTAAAGTATTTTTGCTCAATCCGAAAGGTCTTTGGTCCCAATCACTTAGGATTAGCGGGACTCTACTGTACCAAATTGTACCATCGATCCAAATTGTGTACCTTTTACCGATTTAAAAAATATTAAGCTAGCAAGACCAAATTAAAAAAATTTAAAATTAAAACAAAGGTAGTAATAAAAAAGATTCAATTTGTACTATAAAAAAATTGATATCGCACTCGCACTACAATACCAAATTATGTCAAAAAATATCAGCTAGCGTTTTTTTTACGCACCTACCAAAAACACAGTCGTATCGATATAATCATTATTCGATAACAGATAGCCCGCTAAGCCAGTCTTGATGAATGAATGCATTGAAGGTCATACTACAAACATGGACTCAATTTTAGTTGTGACTGGTCTGTGAAGAGAACATCATGTCAAATCATTTTTCAACAGCGAATCATTGCGTTATAATCTCGTGTTGTTGAATTGTTCAACAAAATTGCCCCGAGTTATTTATACTTAATACAGTATTGGTGAATTCTCCCAGATCGGCGTTTTGATATTATTCAGAAATAATTCAGTTTTGTTGGGAAGGTAAGACTATTTTTTTCAATTATTCCTAGATACCTCCCTATTGAGTGAAAAATCTGAGATGCAGTTAAATAATGCACTATTGATGGTGATTTTTAATCATGTCATAATTTGTTCAAGTATTAAAGTTTATAGTTTAATACAAACTTTCATCGGTCCTAATTAATTTTATTTGAAAACAATTTTGTTAGTATTTTTAAATAATGTTTTACTACCCTAATGTTTATTTTTTTGAGATAATCCACTATTGGTGAATTAACTCAATTTTAAATCTTCTTTTGGCAGATGATGAAGGGTCGAGGACTACTAATTCTTGGAAAAGCCAGGGAAACATCTTTAGAAGAGGGACACTCAACTTCGCTACGATATCCTGATGAAATGGAGACAGAACATGATGAACAAAATACCAACGCTACCACTTCAGCTACTGCATGTCAATCAAGTTCCACCGTTTCTGCATCAAATGTCGTTTCCAGCAGTCCAAAATATACGGGGGTAAAATATACTATCAGATAATAGCAATGAAAGTGATGTCATAGACGATTCAGATACGGATCCTACTTTTTCGTTGCCTCGTAAACAAATACGGGCTCTTGTAATGCCAAGAAGAAGGTCCTCTTCGAGTTCATCATCAGAGTCCAGTTCATCATCTTCATCAAGCTCTAGCAGCTCTTCTGATGACGAAGCCAATGGATCGAGTGTTTCTGTGGTTAATCCTAATTCATTGACAATACAATCTTCAAGTTCATACTTCAATACAACTTTCAAGTAGAAATTTGAGTAGCACGATTGACGCTTCAAGTAGTGATCCTATATTAAAACGGAAAAGACGACTTAATACTGCTGGCTGGAAGTCCAACACTGCCAAGAGACTGCGGAATACGGGAAAAGCCTATGTATCACTACCAAAACCTAATAAAACAGTCCCTGCGCGTCAAGTTCATCCACCTTGTGGCGACAAATGTAAATTGAAGTGCAGAACGCACATAGACGAAACAAGAAGACAGGAGATCTTTCACAAATTTTAGCAGAGAGGTGACCTAGGACAACAAAGAGTTTATCGTTCGGCATACTGCAGAAATAAAGCCAAAATACCGATACATAACTTCTCAAAAATTGCGGACTCTAAATTCGGCTTATTATTTTGAAATCGAGGGCTCAAGAGTAAGGGTGTGCAAGGAATTTTTCAAAGCTACTATTTGCCTTTGCGATAGGTATATTAAGACCGCGCTTTCAAAGAAATCCAATGATGGTTTTTCTAGAAACAGATAATCGAGGAAAGCATGGTAAACAGCGCAAAACAGATACTGACGTAAAACATAGTGTTGTTAATTTCATCAACTCTATTCCAAGAATAGTCTCATTATCTGAGGGCTTAAACTACCAGAGAATACATCTCTTGTGACAAATGTTTGGCCGACTTGCACCGAGACTATAAACAACTCCGAGAGCAAAATAATCTAAGCCCTGCATCAGCTTCTACTTTTAATAGGATATTCCATGAAGAGTTTAATATTTCTTTTCATATTCCAAAAAAGGATCAATGTGATCTTTGTGAAAGTTACAAAAATGCTGATGATGACGGAAAAGTTAATCTTCGTGAAAGTTATGAAAACCATCTGATAGAAAAAAAGAATTATCTAGACTAGAGAAATGAACTGACAAAAATTGAAACGATGTTATAGTAGCCGTAATGGCCTTCAGGCCGTTATGCAGATTCCAAAGGGCCAAGTGTCTCTTTTTTTGTAAATCGAGAATTGACTGCTTCAACTTTACTGTAAGTGACTTGAATGTAAAAAATGTTGATTGCTATTTCTGGGATGATGGACGGAAAACATGGAGTAGTTGAGATTGGCAGTTGTATTCGTAAATATATAGAGATGGTACTTGAACGGAGTGATAATAATAATGATGTTGATATAATATTCTATAGCGACAACTGCTGTGGCCAGCAAAAAAAATAAGTTTATACTATCCGTCTAAGCTCACGCAGTCAATAAACTTAGAGTAAATTCCATTACCCACAAGTTTTTGTTCCGCGGCCATCCACAAAATGAAGGCGATAATGTCCACAGTGTGATAGAAAAACAGATCAAAAGGTTTTTGAAGTCTGGTCCTATGTATTCTCCCCAGCAATACGCTACTTTGATTCCTACTGCGAAAAAAACGGGAAACCCATATCGGGTACATGAACTTGCTTACGACAGTTTTTACGATCTTAAAGAACTACAAGAGTCGTGGGACATTAATTACAATGTAGATGAAGATCACGATAAACTAAAATGGCACGATAAACTAATATGGCACAACATAAAACAACTACGTGTTGAAAAACAACATCCATTGTCATTTTTCTACAAGTCATCGTACATAGACACCAATTTCAAGAAAGTAAGTGTTCGAAATCGTTCACGGTGAAAGAAAGAACAAGAATTTTCACCAGTTTTGCATATACGGGAAAACAAACTTTGGCAGACAACAAAAAGAGAGATATTAAGGATTTAATTGATAAAAACATTATTCCTGCTAATTACGTCAATCCCTAATATAAAACTGCTCTAGAATTAGAATAAATGCTTTAAATTAAAAACTGAATGGTCTCAAGCTTTAAATGCGACGTGAGGTTCAGTTGGTTTTAATAGATATTTACCGACATTTTATAGTATTTTGGTCGGATGTTCATATATGATGAAAAAACGATTTATTCAGATTTAGTTAAGATCTCATTTTAGTTACAATAGAGTCCAACAAAGTTCTTTTACTACATTGTTAAGAGTGTTGTTTAATTATGAATATACCAAGAAGACTGTTAACTATTCTTTGGTTTTGTTATTTACTAAGGTTACTTTTGCGTTTGAAATATTTGTATTGTACCTAGTTGTAAGTTTTTGATATATGTATGTGTACTTAGTAGTTTCTTGTTGATTGAATAGTATTGTCATTACGCTAGTTAAATTTGAATTCTTTATAAGACTGATTACAATAGTGCAAAGTTCTCATATAAAAATTATCGTATGTAATAATTTAATTTGTGAGTTGATCATACAGGCAATAATAGTTTTAATAAGCAAGAATACTACAAGTTTAAAAATTATAAGTTGTAAGACAGGTCTTAAGGAACGACTAGTCTAAAACAGTTCCTTTTTTACCATTTATTTTGCATGTGTTCACAAACACGACACGCAAATGTTTTAATATATAATAGTAGTTATTTTTTTATTATGAAGAACCATTCACGAAACAAGCAAGAACTCTTACCTTGATTACTTTTCTGCTTCAAATCTCGTACTGCCTTTTCTTAAAATTAAAAATTACTCACTCAGGTTGTTATTACTTCCACGTGGCACGATCTAGGTATATTATAAGACCAACATGCGCTCTATGCCTTTTCCTTGAAGTAGGCTAGAGAACTGCTTGTATTCCATTGGCGTTCAATCGCCGCGAAATTTAAAATGAAAACACGTAAATCGTGAAGTGTTAACAATATGTGTATTAAAATAATTTGTAATACAAATAAAGAATAATAAAAGTTTACTGCTGATTATAAATTCGATTTTTTTATTTCCGATTCCATAGGTTCTAGTATGAAAATTCAAAATAATTCGCTATTGGTATTTTCCAACCAACAAATCTACAGCAAAACAATAGTGAATTATTTTAGAATTATTCAGATACAGTGGAGTATTTAGAAATAATTATTATTTTTATCTTTGCAATTATCCAACAATACTGAATTAAGTCGAAAAATTAATCATTTTGCATTAGTTGTTAAGTTCATTATGAAAAACAAATTTCTTGTAAAACTTTTTACAATTATTAAATACAGATTTCGAGATAGCTGGAGAGCAACAGGAGAGGGACGTTTTTTGCCGATTCCCAAAAAACTCTTATTTTGACATAATTAGGTATTATAATAGGAGTGCAATATATTCAAACAAACAGCTTGATACAATCTCAAATTACATTCAAATGTGTTATGCTCAAGAGTAAAGTGCCTCTTAGCATGAACTGAATCAATTGTTATTTTCACTTAAGAAACAACATAATTTGTACCATTAAATTACTAAGTTTCATATTTTGCACTTTCCCTGTTCATTCAAAAACTATATTGTAATACTAATAATATCTCACATGTTATAAAACAAGTAATCAAAAATTAGTAATACTTAAAATAGAAAAAAATAAAAACTTTATTTACGTACAAAAAAGCACCAACAATTCTCCAGCAACATAATAAAATTTACTTCAATAGTTTAAGTCTATAAAATTTGAAACACAGTGACCACAGAGGTGACCACTATATAATTTTATGAAGAAACTGTGGTATAAAATATTAAACTTTATATTTTAGCTACACAAATTATTATGTCACCAATGCAGAAGTGACGATTGATGCCGTTTATGACAGTGGGTGCTTTACTCAGCAGAATCAATTTTAGAAAAAATGATGGAGGTACATAATTTCTAACTTTATATTTTAAGGATGCAGTTTCAATTTGAGTTTCAAAGAGTGTCGATTTGAAATACAGAGTGCTGTGAATTCCAGTGAAAAAGAGATAACAAAAACCATTATCAGACTTAAACAAACAAAAACGGGTCTTTTGATAAATAAAATGTACTTATCAAAACTAGAAGTAATTAAGTGATATAAATATAAATAAAAAGTGTAAGTGTAAATAAAATCAGACAATATGTTCAATACGCAAATGAACGCATCAACCACTCCGGTGGCCTACCCAATTAATTTTCAAAATTCAGAAAATCCACAGATGCAATATATAACAACATCCAACCAAATGACAACCCAGCCTCCATTCTATGGATTCGATAAACAAGAACAGCTAATGCAACATCCTTACCAAATGTATGAACAACAAGTAACTCCAATTCAACCAAACATAAATAATCACCAAAATACAGCAAGTAGCTATCAAAACATAAGTCAATATTATCCTCCATTTAGCGCAACATCTAGCAATGAAGCTGAAATGCTTAGTGATAACGAAAAAAACTCATCAAAACATCCTTGGCAAGAAGTGAAGCCCAAAAACAGAAGAAAAAGAACTCATCATCAAAACTCAACCCAAAATTCCAACTTCCAACAGAAATCAATCACTTTGCAACGAAAACCCTCAAGAAAAAAACGAGACTGTAAACACAAACCCTGAAAATTCATATAATACTCCTAAACAACTAAAGCCTCCTCCAATATATATTTACTCAGTCAGCGACTATAAAGCAATGCTCAAGGACATATTGTTAGCAACATAATGAATATTAGACACAGGGTTAGTAAAGAACCACTTCCATTGTTCTTTTTTGATATTGAGCCCAGTAACAACAATAAAGAAATATATAACATAGATAATATTCAATATTGCAAAATAAAAATTGAACCACCAATAAAGAAAAATAATATCGTTTAATATACAAGATGCCAGGATTACAACCACTCTAAAACCTACTACATGAGACCTTTTAAATGTGTGAAGTGCAGCGGATCTCATGATACAAAAATATGTACTAAGAACAGAGATACTCCAGCCAAATGTGTTCTTTGTCAGGGCAACCACCCCGCAAACTATAGAGGATGCACAGTTTACCAAGATCTACTAAAAACGAGAAACAAAACAAACAACCAAACCCATCATACTCAAAACCAATCACAATTCAGTTTCACAAGGAACACCCATATTCAAAACCAGCCTCAAACCTGAAACATTTAGTGGTGAACAATAATAGATTGCCCCCTCAGACTACAAGCAACAATTTAGATATAAGAAACAAATTGACAGACTTTTTAAACGAGTTCAAAACTATGTTTAACCAGCTTATTAGCCAAAGCAGCATGGTACTTACTATGCTGACAACACTAGTAATTAAGTTAGGCAAATAAAATTCTATAATTCAATACGGACTGCAGCATGGTTTAAGTAACTATGTGCAGGAAATCATACTATTTATAGAAATAAACAAAATAGTTATATTGCTTATATCTAAAAGTCACTCCACAGACAGAACGGTCGACAAAATCCCATATTATAATACTTAATTCTCAAATCATCCCGATGGAACTGCACGTGCAGGAACTGCACTTTTCACCAAATCATCACATGTTCTAAAACCATATATAACTAATAAATTACAGTGTACAAGTGTTGAACTCAAAATGGACAACAAACCAATAACAACTGCTTCAGTGTATAGTCCACCTCGACACAATATAAGACACGAAAAATATAATGAAATATTCACTGAATTCAATAACAAACTTTCTAATAGCAGGTGATTGGAATGCAAAGCATACCACATAGGGGTCTAGACTAATCACGCCAAAAGGAAGAAACCTATTAAAAAGTATTCAACAAAATCAAATACATATTTTGTGAACAGGTGAGCCAATTTACTGGCCAAACCAGACTTAAATAAAATCCCCTACTTACTAGACTTCGCATTAACCAAAGGTATATCCGATGTTTACTGCGATATGGGATCCAATTCTGATTTAAGCTCGGATCACAGTCCTATCATCATAACTAGAGTACCAGACCAATTTGGAAAACAGCACCACTGAGGTTGTAACAACAAAACAGACTGGGTAAAATTCCAACAAGTTAACGCAAACATTAAATTAAACTGTCGGCTATAAACTAAACATGAAATTGAAGTAGTTCAGCACATAACAACTGTGATTCAAGAAGCTGCTTGGCATTTTTTTTTTAGTCACGGGGGGGTTAGGGTTTAGGTGCCCTAATTGTTGCCACTCAGCCATTGATTGGCTTATTGTGCACCCCCACTCACAGGTATTAAGCAGAGTCCCATCCTAAATTCTTAGCGAACATTGAGATACGTCGGACTATGTTTTCCTGCATTCCCTCCTGATTTGTGCCTGGAGAAATATCTAGACAGGAGGCTCGCCTTCTGCACAGGGCAGGGCAATCGAAGACCACGTGCTTTGCGGTTTCCTCTGCTTCTCCACACATCCTACAATGGGGATTTGTTATTTCAATCCCCATTTTCTGTAGGTGTGCGTTGAATATCCAGTGGCCAGTTATGAATCCTACCACTTTTCGCAGTTCTTTCCTACCCATTCTAAAAGCATTTGCTGCGTAGGAACTCCTTTTAGCATTCTTTTGGATTGAGCATCCCCGTGATTCTGTTCCAGCGCTTTTGGTGTTCAAGCGACACCCAGTTGGAAACGGTTTTTCGTACGGCGCTGTATGATACGCCGTATGCTGGTTCTGGTCCCATGAGGATGAGATGAGCTCCTTTCTTGGCACACTCATCAGCTCCCTCATTTCCAGCTACCCCTATGTGGCTTGGCACCCAAGTGAGAATTACTCTGTTGTCTTTTGCCAAGGTTTTCAAGGTATTGTGACAGTCCCACACTATCTTCGATGTATAGCTGTGGCTTGCTAAGGCCAAAAGGGCCGCCCGACTGTCCGTGTTCACATAGATGGTCTTATTGTTGTATTTCCTGTCTATGCATGTTCTGCCGCATTCGATTAATGCAGCTATTTCTCCCTGAAATACGGTCATCGTTTTGCCAAGGCAAACACTTATGCTTTGCCTGGGTCTGACGCCGTAAACGCCTGCTCCTGTACCCGTTAGAGTCTTTGACCCGTCGGTGTACCAGGTGATACTGTTCAACATGCGTTGAGGTTCTCCCTGGGCCCATTCGGATCTGCCACTCAAGTTGACACGATATGGTATCTCAGTTTCCACGACCTTGGACATTCTGTCAGGTGGCATTTCGATGATGTCGCACCTCATGTTGTCGTGTATTTTAGTATGTTTCATAGCATGGTGCTTGCACCAGTTGCCATTGCACTGCATTCTGTAAGCAGCCATTTCAGCCTCCCCCTGTATATAGAGATCTAATGGTGGGATGTTTAGCAATATTTCCAATGCTGCGGTTGGGGTGCCCTTCATGGCGCCTGTAATGCTCAGACACGCAGCTCGCTGCACTTTAGAAAGCGTTTTGGCGGCTGTGCTTTGCTGAACTTTAGGCCACCATGCGATCGTACCATACACCATCATTGGCCTGATTACTCTGGTGTACAACCAGTTTACCATTGTCGGAGTTAGTCCCCAGGTGTACCCAATTGCTCGTCTCATCGTCATTAGCGTGATCTGAGAACGGCTTGTGGTGCTCGCTAGATGGCTGTTCCAGGTTAGCTTGTCATCTAACCAGATTCCTAGATATTTTGCCTTCCTGGCAACCTTTATCTGTTTGCCGAAGAGTTTTGGCGCACTAGTAATGTCTGCGATTCGCTGTTTTGTGAATGGTACCATGATGGTTTTCGAGGGATTTACAGACAGTCCCTCCGCATCACACCATCTCTCCACTGCGGACATTGCCCTCTGCATAAGTTCCAGGTAGATGTCCACGTGTTTTCCCCGTATTAGAATGGTGATGTCGTCAGCATATCCTTGAGCATACCACCCCTGCTCGTTTGGTGAGACAAGAAGGTCGTCGACTACTAGATTCCACAGCTTTGGTGACAAAACGCCTCCCTGTGGACATCCTCTTTCTGTCTTCACCTCTCTTGTGACTCCACACACGGATGCTTGTGCTCTCCTGCTGCTTAGCATGTTCCCTATCCATCGGGTGATTGTCCTGTCTGTGCATCTGGATTCCAGCTTTGACAATATTGAGCGAGTGCTCGTGTTGTCAAATGCTCCTTCGATATCTAGGAACACAGCCAGTGCAACTTATTTGTGGGTAATGGCTTGCTCTATCTTGCTCACCGAGCTATGTAAGGCTGTTTCGCAAGATTTGCCGCTTTGGTAGGCATGTTGATTAGGGTGCAGCGGCATGTCGCCCAGCACCGTGACCCTCAAATGCCTATCTATCATCTTCTCTAGTGCCTTAAGAAGAAATGACAAGAGACTTATCGGACGATGAGCCTTTGCAGTATCGTAAGAGGGTCTTCCAGGTTTTGGTATGAATACCACCTTGGAGATTTCCCACACCGTTGGTATAACTCCTGTGGCTAGGCTTAATCTGAACAGATTCACAAGTCTTGGAGTTATGTCGGCGCTTTTTTGGAGCAGTACAGGGTAGATTCCGTCCATTCCAGGCGCCTTGAAGGGATTAAAAGTTTGAATAGCCCATGTCACAGACCCGTATGTGACTATGGACTTCGCACAGGTCCAGCTATCACGAGTTGCCAGACCGCGGACAACTTGCCGTTCTTCTCTGACTTCGCTCGTTGCTTCGACTTGTATTTCGGTGAATCCCGGGAAGTGCATTACTGCCAATGTCTCCTCCGGTCCATCCGTGTGTGTGCCGTCTTCTTTGAGTACGGTCTCTGGAGTGTTAACTGGATTTTGAGCCATGACTCAGCTGCTTGGCATGCCACACCAACTAACCGAAAAACATTAAATTCTAAACATAACATTCCTCTCCTCATAAAAGAGAAATGAATCCTTTCAGATATAATTATCAAATTTGTCCCCTGAAAATCATTCCTTGTGGAAAGCAACGAAGAAATTGAAAAGACCTATGGTAGCTGTTCCACCTATAAGAAAAACTGATGGTTCTTGGGCTCGAACTAATTCTGAAAAGGCTACTACAGTACTATCTACCCCGCATGAAATTGATATTGAAGACGATGCTATAGAAGCATTCTTAGAAGCACCATGTCAATTGTCACCTCCATTAAAAATATTTTCCCCTCCTGAAGTACACAAAGAAATAAAATACCTTAAGTCACACAAAGCTTCCGGATTCGACCCCATAGTGGCAGAAGTCTTAAAAAAGCTGCCAAGAAAAGCAGTAGTGCTGTAGACTACAATATTTAATAGTAAGTTGAGATTATGCCATTTTCCTAGTCAGTGGAAATATGCATAAATACTAATGATTAATAAGCCTGGAAAACCAAAAACTGAAGCAAGTTTATACTGGCCAGTAAGTCTTCTTCCCATAATGTCCAAAGTTTTTGAACAGCTAATTTTAAACAGGATTGAAGCTGTAATCCCTATTGAAGACCTTATTATTAACTGTCCATTTGGGTTTAGAAAAGAACACTCAACAATTCAGCAGTGCCACAGAATAGTATATAAAATTTAAAAAAAGCTTTGAAACTAAGAGAGTGTGTACTGCAGTGTTCCTAGACGTTCGACAAGCCTTCGATAGGGTATGGCACAAAGGTCGCCTCTACAAAATCAAGCAAAATCTCCCTGATCAACTATGCCTCATTTTAAAATCCCATTTAGAAGAAGACAAGCACTTTCAAATAAATTATGAAGATGAACTCTCAACTTTCCATCAAATCAAATCTGGAGTACCTCAAGGTAGTGTCCTGGGACCCTTCTTATTTTTGCTATCTACAGCTGATATACCAATAACACAAGAGACAGACTTAGCAACTTTCGCTGATGATACAGCAATATTATCATCTGACACTGATCCCGAAAGAGCTTCTAGCAAGTTACAAAACCATCTAAACCTTCTGCAGTCCTGGCTAAAAAAGTGGAAAATACAAGTAAATGCAAATAAATCCTGCCATATTACTTTCACCACAAAAAGAAGTATCTGTCCTCAAGTTAACATTATCAATGCTCCCATACCTATAAAGAATGAAGTCAAATACCTTGGTCTCCACCTGGATCAGAAATTGACATGGTGCACACATATTAAAAACAAAAGAAAACAATTGGATTTAAAAGTCAAAAATATGAATTGGCTAATTAATAAATAATCGCAGCTGTCACCAGAAAATAAAATTTTAATTTATGAAACTATATTAACACCAATTTGGACATATGGCATTGAACTGTGGGGGTGTAGCAAGCTATCTAATACTAAAATTTTACAGTCCTTCCAATCCAAAACTCTTCGAATGATTCTAAATGCACCATGGTATGTATCAAATCAAACTATCCATTACGATCTAAGAATTCCATATATCAGCGATGTCATCAGAACACATTTAAATAAATATAAAAATAGATGTACAGACCACGACAACGAACTAATCAACGTCCTATTCAACCCACCATTTGAGGATAGAATATTAAAAAGAATCCGGCTAGAAGACTTGTAAACCCAGAGAACCATCACTTTTTAAAATCATCGAAATCAAATGAGCGGTTCGCGAGGAAGCTAACATTGAAATTGGGGCCAGTTTTTTTTGCCGGTGAGTATATTTGGATGCTGTCAACAAAGTTAACAATGAGTACGATTTTCCCTGTTCAAAAACATCAAATGGAAGTTGAAACTGGATTCTGTTTGTACCACGCGGAAGATAACAATTTATCACAGATGTCTAATTGCATTACAGAGGCCGAAAAAAATACTAAGAGAAAAGAAAAATACTCTCAAGAAGTCTGTCAGCGAATATTTAGATGTTGGTATAGATCAAGCCCTTATTACCCCAACTATTACCCAATTTTTGAAAAGAATAAAGACGTTCTGAAACAAAGCACTGATTTGTTAGTCCCAATTTGTTAAAACTGGCAGAAGAAAGCTGCAATATGTTTGAAACCCCGCTCGAAAGAACAAGTTCGTTTTTAGAAATATTATATAAAATATCTTTGCAAAATACATCAAATAATTAAAACATGCTAATGCGTTTGATGAATGCACGAAAAAGTTTGCCCTTTACGTATACTATGTAGGTAGTTTTCCACCACCTTTTTTCTTTATGAAGTACTACAATCTAATCTAAGTTCTCTGCCATCTATTACGTCTTTAAACCGATATGCCATAAATCAAAGAAAGCACTTTGAAGAAGGTCATTTCGACTTTGAAGGAGTCAAAAAATACTCAAACGAACGAAAGTTATCTTCCCACATCTGGATCGGAGTAGACGCCACAAGTATAACTGGGAAGATTGAGTATAATCCACGGAATAATAAGGTAATGGGATTTGTCCTACCGTTGAAGAACGGTGTTCCCAAAACTGAAATTTATAAAGCTACTTCATCAACTACAATAGAAAGTTTTTATAAAAATTGTAAAAAAGCAAAGAATGCACATGCTGTTATGGCACAGCCATTTTCTAGAATCGCGCCTGCAACTTGTTTAACGATATTAGGTACAGATAATTATTTCGACTTTAAATCTGTGGTTGCTAGTAGGAATTATCTAAAAACTAAAGCAGAGATGCACATATTACAATACTTTGGATTTTCTTCCGATGGCGATACAAGATATTTGAAAGTTATGCATATAGAATCATCTTTATAATGATGTAAACATGGATGAAAAAAAAACGGCCATGGTTTCATATAGATGTTAAGCAGTTATGTTCAAGACACGGTTCATATAGGAACAAAATTAAGAAACCGACTGAAAACAAAATGCCATTCATCCCATAGAGTATTACTCCATCTATCTGAACCATTCAAGTATGCCTTACCCATTCCGACATAAATCCAGATGATCAAATGAATTTTCAAAGCATTTTAAAAATAATTAGCTGTGATGTCTTAAATTTTTTAGACAACAACCTTTTCGAATGTAAAGGAACTCAGAAGTTTTTAAATATGATAAAATGTATCCTAACTTCTTGGAAAAAAATATGGATTTGAAAACACGAATTTATAATATTTGGAACGCTCTATTTTTTTTTTTAAGAATTTGGAGTACCTGGGTGAAAGAAAGCAAGGCCTTCAAAGTTCAAGGCAATTTCATATCAGATAATGCATATCTGTGTGTTGGTCGAAATGCGCATTTCCTGGTAAAATTAATACTAATATTTAGGGAACAAAACATTGAATCGGATATGTTTTGCCCATGGTTATTCCGAAGTCAATGTTGCGAAAACATTTTCAGAAGTACTTTCTCCTTAACTAGCACATTTGCTACGGTTGTTAACTTCATCATTAAGGACATTATTCAGCGAATATGAAGAAGGTAATTAACGAAATAACGTTTGATCTACAAGAGACTATCAGATTCCCGAGAGACGAAAAGGGACAAAAAAAGGAAACACATAGTGATGAATTTCTAATATTTTTTCCGATTTTATGGTTGAAGCAATAGCTCATTATTGAGAACGTATTGCAAGATGCCAGGACAGCTTTAAATGACCTAGGAATCAACGAAATTACAGAAGAATCATGGCAACAAATAGCGATAGGTTTAAGCAAGAAAATTCATTTAAAAATTAAGTGGACGAAACTACAACCAACGTTGAAACAACTTATGAAAAGATCAAGGATTACACTTTTAACGAGACAATACTAGATGAGATACTGACTGAGGCACATAATATTAAAGGAGATGTAAACATTAAAGATTATTCAAAAACTGTTAAAACTGTAAGTGACAAGAACCCCTTCATAAAAGTCTATATTAATAAGAAAAACAGTAATTCAAACATCTACATATTGCTGGCTTCTTGATGAAGGTAACAGCTGCATTAGCATAGAAAGTTTAAAATATTTCACAATGCTCACAAGAAAAACAAACACTCAATTAAAAAAGCAAAAGGAAAGAAAGAAAAAGAAGATCATTGTACCAGCGATGAAAACCTATAAAACCGAGCAGAAATCAGTTATGATGATTCCACGGACACCAAAACTTTCTCTCAAGATGACATTACGTCAAGTAATGTAAAAGATAAGGTACGTTATTCACTCTCATTTATGTTAAACTACTCATACTTATTGCACGACTGGTGTCAGCAATGTTAAAATTTTAGCTACTTAATATAAATTGTTTGTTTTATAGCTCTTCAAGTACTGTTTTCGAATTCTCTTGAATTTGGGCTACCCTATAGGTACCTCTATATCTGTAACCCTGTAATTAGTTTTATTAATACAGTACTTACAACCTTTTTTATCAGTTCCTATTAAAAATGTGATTAAATACCTATAAGTATTTATTAATATTTGCTCGTTTTGTTTAGTTCATTTATTTTGGTTTTGTTTATTTATATTTGTTAGGTTGAAAGGTAGGTATAGGTTACCTGATTATTACCTAATAATAAGAGTTAAAGTTCCTTTTGTTAGGTACTTTGCATATTTTGGTATATTTATGAATATCTGGTTTTTGGAATAAAACGCTACTATATACAGGGTAAAGGTAGAACACTGCAACATAAGTTGGGTTCGCCCAGTGAAAATATTTCGTAACAGCATCCGTTTTCAAGATACAAGGTGTTGAAAAAAGATCTCTCATACACATTTTTTACGATTACGCTGAAACTACTGGCGACATTTTACCGAAATTTTGTACGAATATGTTTTGGAAGCTGACGGATTGCATAAATTTGTTTTTATATCTGCGTCTACAGAGGGCGCTAGTTACACGGTTCATACCGACTCTTTGTAAAACTCGATACCGTATACCGTTTTCGGAATATTTTTATTTGAAAATGTTGAAGTAATAACTAATTCTTGTATAAAGTATTTTTTAAAACCATTACCTATTTGTTAAAAACCTTCTTAACTATCAATAAATCTCAATTTTCCATCGCTAACTTAGATAAACCAATTTTGAGTTTTGCGAGGAATACTAAACTTTTTTAACGTAAGGCATATACTAAATAATTGAAAATGCCATAATTTTAATTAAATTTCCTATTTCCTTCATGCGATTCTTTATTTAAATAATATATTTAGCATTAGAAGAATGTTACTGTTTTTGGGTTTGAATAAATAGGTAATTGTTTTTAAACAATAATTTATATCAGCAATAGTTACTACTTCATCATTTTCAAATCAAAATATTCCGAAAACGGTACACAATATCGAGTTTTACGAGTACCTTTTAGGTGTAAAATTGAATGTTGTTGAGTTCACATAAAATTTGGGCTAGAAAATTCAACCTCAAAAAAGATATTTAAAACTACTCGGTATGAACTGTGTAACTAGCATCCTCTGTTAGAAGCAAATATAAAAAGATTTATGCGATCTGTCAGTTTTCAAAACACATTCTTACAAAATTTCATTAAAATGTCGCCTGTACTTTCAACATAATCGTAAAAAATGAGTATATATACATATCCTAAGGGGGACACCTTTTTTTGAACCACCCTGTATACTGAACGTTGAAGTTTATTTATACCTAATTAAACCTATTATTATTGCATGCTTTCTAAATTGGCTGTAAGCATGCTGCAAGATATGCCGCATAGTTAAGATTAATAATCATCTGTCAGTAAAAATATGTGGAAACCAACTTATTTGACAGTGTTCTACCTATCCTAGCAAGGGGGCACCATTAATTGAAACACCCTGTATACTTAAAGTTGAAGTTTATTTATACCTAATTAAACCTATTATTGCATGCTATCTAAATTGGATGTAAGCATGCTGCGAGATATGCGGCATAGTTAAGATTAATAATCATCTGTCAGTAAAAAGATGACATTTTTTTTCTAAAAATCGCTACTTGCTATTATACTTACCTACCAATTTAAATATCAAACTTGAAAATTTTAAAGGCTTGAATACAAATAAAGAAATAAATAAAACATACAGGATGGAAAAAAGGCAGTATTACAGGAATTATAAGAATTATTAAGGCAATAAGGGTAAATAGTAGGAAATAATGACATAATACCAATAGGCAATATATTGAAGAAATATGGGGAAATATGAGTAAATATTGCCTGAAAAAGGCAATATTTCCTGAAAATTGGGTAGGTTGTTCCCTCTCGGTAGTAATACTAGAAAATACTTTGTAATCTCAATATTACTTATTAATATTTGGTAATATTCAGTAATACTACCCAAGAAATTCGAAGAATTCTAGGAAATACCCTTGTATTTCCTTAAATAAGAAATCACTGTACAAATTCTGACCAGATGGTTCTCCCCTTGGAAAAATATCATGTATTTTATCATTTCAGATATTCGACAATTCTTTTATTGATCCAGGATACTGAGATGAGAATATGTACTTTTTAATACTACATAAAAATTATGTTTCAATAAAAATTACCACATTAGTTGATACTATTCATCTATATTTTGATTGCTAAATTGTCCAAAACAAAAGTACATTTTTGTTGGATGTACAAGAAATTCGTTATTTATTCATTTATCACAAATATTATAATGTTCTCTTTCAATAATCTGTCAATTAAAAAAATATTATATAGGTATAATACATTTTTTTTGACATTTACTATATCTTTCCATTATTAACCTTCCAGTAGTCGCGCGTATCTGAGATATACATACCGATACTTTTTTCTCTCTTTCTCTTAGCGGTGGGGATGTGCTCTCGTCTACCTACCTGCTCGCGGGAAGTTTTGAGGTTAGTATTGGTGCAAACTTTGTAGAGTGAACAGTTTGTAAAAAAGTGCCACTTGTATTGGAGAGATACACTGCGATCATTCATGTAAGCGCAGTCCTTTTTGTTTCAAGTAGACCATCTGTTAATATTTTATACTTTGCTACTAAAAAACATGAAAAAAATAAACTTGTATCTGTGGGATACCCACGAGCATTCTTGCCTGTTCTAAATTATTGTCCTAACTATTAAGGATTTTTGTTGTTTTTGCAGTGAACTATGGCTTTCAAGAGAATGTATAGCTTCAATAATGACGCAGATGTATTAGAGCTCAAACAACTCTTTCTTGAAGACGGTGATGACGCAGTTGAAGACGTCTTAGAAGAAGATTATGATACTGACTGTTCCGAAGCCATAGAAGAAAGAAAAGAGGATTCAGATAGTGAACAAGACGATACGGATGCAGGTATATCATCAGATGATGAAGATGAAAATTATTATGTTACTGTCAGAAAAAAGAACGGAAAAATCGTTGACAAATATTTATTGAAAAAAACACCCTATAACAGAAAAAGAAGATTAGAGAAGCAAAACATACTTGCACGTCTTCCAGGAGTTATTGGCAACGCTCGCCAAGTTACAGGATTCTTTGAAGCGTGAAAGTGTCTATTCGATGACCGTATTCTAAACCTCATAGTCACTTACACGAATCAGCATATAATAAGTGTACAACCCAATTTCAGCAGAGAAAGAGACGCACATATTACTGATATGATCGAAATCCATGCATTTATAGGCCTACTTTACTTGGCTGGACTTTATAAAGGCGGCCGATAGAACTTAGAAGAGCTGTGGGGACGCAACAGGAAACGGTGTTGAAATATTCAGATTGACGATGAGCTTAATTCGTTTTAGATTCCTGATGCGCTGTATCAGGTTCGATAACCGACAGTTTAGAGATGAGAGAAAAAAAATTGATCGGTTGGTTGCCGTGCGAGAAATATTTGAGATGTTTGTTGAAAACAGTAAAACATCTTATTCACTAGGAGCTAATGTAACAATCGATGAAAATCTGGAAGCGTTTCGAGGCAGGTGTAACTTTATTCAATATATACCATCAAAACCGGCCAAGTACGGTATTAAGATCTTTGTGCTGGTTGATGCTAAAACATATTACGATGGTAATATGGAAATTTATGCTGGAACACAACCAGATGGCCCCTATTCTATCAGCAACAAAAGCGTTGATGTTGTAAAAAGGATGATCTTACCCATACACAACAATGGACGTAACGTCACTATGGACAATTGGTTCAGCGATGTTACATTACTCCAAGATTTAGCTATAAACCATAAGTTGTCCATGGTAGGAACATTAAAAAGAAACAAGTGGCAAATTCCAACACCGTTGAAAGTTTTGAAAGAACGTCCTGTAAAATCAAGTATGTTTGGTTTCAGAAAAGAAGGAACAATAGTGTCCTACGTTCCCAAAAAAAACAAACATGTTCTAATTTCTAGTTTACACTTTGAGGACAAAATTGACGATACTACTGGGGATCATATGAAACCCGAAATAATTACTTTCTATAACGAAACCAAAGGAGGTGTCGACGTTGTAGATAAATTATGTTCCTCTTACAGTGTTGCCAGGAATACAAGACGTTGGCCGATGGTTGTATTTTTTTCGATGCTTACTGTGGGAGGAATAAACTCCCAATTTATTCATATAGGGAACGGAAATGAAACAAAAAGTCGGCGGCATTTTCTGCGAAAACTTGGTAACGAACTAATCAAACCACACCTCCAAAGACGTAGTACCTCCAACACTGGTCTACCTCGTGAGCTATCAACCAGACTCAAAGAAGTAGTCGGACAAGAAGAAGAAAAAGTGCAGCAACCAAATGATCAAAACAATGAGCAAAAATGTAAACGTTGTGTGCCATGCCAGCAAGAAAAACGCACCAGGTTAACAAAATTCCAATGCTCCTCCTGCCAAAGACATATTTGTCTCCAACACTCTAGTGTCGTTTGTCTAGACAATTGTGGAGGGCCTACCAAGAAAAGTAGACTAGATGATTAAGATATGTGGATTAATGGCTCACAATACGCAACTTATGCAAATAACAGCAAATTATTTCATTTTTTATATATTTTAAGAATTATTGATTTATGTAATCATCTTTTTACTGAAAATACATATGTTAACGAATTTAATCATTGCTCTCTATTATTTACTAGCACACAAAATTTACCGTTTTAAAAATTGGGATTGTATTTCAATAATAAAAGTTATGTATCCGTCGGATACATCCGCGACCATTTTTGTTGAGCAGCACCCGCGACTACTGGAAGGTTAATTAAAAGAAAGTAGTATCTTATAAACCTGGAATTAAATATATTGTGATTGGCTGGAAGTTATTATTTTTCAATTTTTAAACCAACCATGATGTACAGAATATCAAACGTACTTACCTTTGGAAAATTACTCATCTTCTACAACATCAACATCAGTAATCCATTCTCTCTTATCTCATCTCATTTTTCCAACAATTATTTTTCAACGATTGCATTATTAATCTCTTCAACTTGTTTTCCTGTAACACTGATACTCCAAGTATTTTCTTCAATTTACAGTCGTCATGTTGGTAAAGAAGCATGTTCTCGAATTTCTGAAAATTAAAATATACCAATGAATTGCATATTGCATGTATGTAAGAAATGCATTGACGTTATACCCATGGACTGCGCCTAAGTTGAAAATACTGTTGTCAACATAGGTAGACAAGAACACATTAAACTCAATAGTGGCAAAATACAAATTTTATATTCGAGCTTGATACATGTAAGTGAGTGTTTAAAGAAATATTGAACGTTCTTGTTGCAAATGATAAAAATAAATATAGTGAAATCGTGCGCCGCTTTTGCCTGCACTGAACGGTATTCAAAGAATTTATTAATATCGTTCCACAGGAGAGTATATTCATTAATTTATTGAGTTATTATAAGGTTATTTGGATAGATTTTGGAGCCAAAGTCATATCAGTTGAAATAGAAAATAGAGAATTGTGCATATGTAGACACTGGTTTTTTAATTATAGATTTCCAAATGACAAAAAATTATAAAGACAAAAATGGATTATTGCCACTAAAATATAGATAAATAATACCATAGTTTATCAAAAATCACTGGGATAATATATTGAATATTATTTCTAACAAACAAAGTTACTGACCACAGATAACTTATACAAAATGCATTACTAACATGACACTAGTTAACAATGAACTCTCTTTTTCGACGTAAGGAATTCCTCTATATATATTATTAATTAAAAACTAAACATAAACAGTCGATGATCTCCGTCGACCTTACTATACTTGAATTATTTATATCGTTGAACCGCGTTTATTATTATATTTACAAACAGTCGTGAATCCGTTTAGAACTATAACCTTCCTACATCTTGTTAACGACCTTCAAGTTCACTGGCCGCTGACAATACTTAAAATTAAACTAACTAAATCTAATAGTGACTTTTCGGATAGTCACAAAAGAAATGATTGTACAGGTAGAATTCGACATCAAAATTAATTTTATTTAATAATCAGTAAAAATTATTTATCTACTCCTGATAAATTATATATTAGTTATTCAACTGCTTTTGAGCAAGTAATAGTATCAGCAAACAATGTGAGTTATAATAACTCACCTAACCACAGATGCATAGCTATAACTCACACTCTCTACTTTTGTACAAGCTGATTAGCCGAAAGGGAACAGTCCATTATTGTTATTGAGGGGAGCAGTGTCATTTGAATAATTTTGACTTTTTCAAATTAAGTTGATACTTTTAACAAATAATATTGGTGTATTCTTTGCCTTTAATAATAGTTAATCTGTGATTAATACCTAATTATGGTTGTGGGGTACGTTGATGATACCGAAAAATCATATACTGCAAATAAAATATACAGTTCTATAACACCTCAACCAGTTAGTACATCAACCTAATATTTGCAACAAACACAAAAAGAAACAATAAACTTGCGTAATTCAGTTTACTGTTGTTCAAACTTTACAGTAAACAAAATGAGTAATTACAACTAAATTTTTTATAGCATTGTTATAGGTAACACTATCAAGATTTGTGTATAAAGTTCTTTCTCAATCTGTACTTGCATCTTAGTATTTATTGTTATAGTCGTAGATAATGTATAGTATTCAACTTGCGGTATAACTCACTTGATGAATTATAGCACTCGCCTGCGTGAGTTATGGCCTACATTACCGCTCGTTAAATAATATACTATTTTCTCTATGTAAGTGCTCATTTCATGTAGTTTTAATAATCCTTGGTTTTTATTTATTTTCCATGCTTTTTTATCCAATTTTTAATGTTGTAGTAAATTTGACGGATTCACCCCCAGTTTCTATAAACAATTTATACTTGCATAGTTTATGTATGAGATAAATATTTCTAGAAACCCACCATTAGTGATATTTCTGTCAGGACATCTATTGTGGCATATAAATACTAAACTAATAAGTAACTACTAAATATGATAAAAAATTAATAAAACTAGTAGTTATGTTCAAATACCATATTATAATCAAATTAATTAATAATTGTCCGTAATCCTAAGAAATTATGCTTTATAGTTTAAATTCAATTTTCAACTACTTTTCGTATAGAGCTAATATGAACTTCGCCACTAATGAAAATTGGTGGTTGTATAACCATGTTGACACCAACCGGTATATGGACAAGTGTTGGCCAAGCGCAGTCCATGGGTATGTCAATGAAGAAATGGGGCCATTCCATGATTTCAATTATTGTGCATAATCTAAAAAATTCTCCAACAAGAAAAATAGTTTGGTCCAGGGTGTCCGGTGTCCCCTTTCTCATACAAGTAGCAACTACTAGAAGTGAATAAGTCAGCTAATTTTTTACTTTATCTTCTTAAAAATCACTATAATTGGAAGGTCCACTGTTTGTAAATTGAAACATTTATCCTAAAAATAAATAAATGATTTGGTCTAGAGAACCAAAGGCATGAGACACAATATTTTGGGCACTATACTGATCAAAACTATTTTAATTTTTAGTTCAAAATGTGGGTGGTATTAGGGGGAACAAGTGAGCTTACGCTATTGAAAGTATGTAAGCCACTAGACAAAGAAAAATATATTTTATTTCCATAATTTTTTCCTGAATTCTTTGGCAGATACTTCAGTTCAACGTGCAAACTGCTAAAAGTAACATCATACAATCCCGAGTACAATCCTATTATAATTAATAAGTCATCTAGTCTGAAACAGTAGCCACACCAATGTTACTTCAATTTGAATTCCATGTATATAGTGTAACATGTATTTTTGTGCGTAACTTAGACCTAAATATTTTTCTTAAAGACAAATTGATTGTTTATTTTAAATTTTTCTTTTGGAAAATGTACATCCAGTATCTTGCATGTTCTTTCCCTCTGTTAACTAGCTATTGTAGCTGTTACATATTTTATACCTACAACAGTTTCACCAGCAGGGACCCATTCAAGAAGTTGATTCTTGGAGAGAATTATTTGTACAGAAAATTACTCCAGATTTAATATAGAACCTATTAGTTTGGCAAAAGGGCTATTAAATGTTTAGAAAGAGTTGGTGGAAATGCCCAGACATTACTGAAATCATTGAAAATAATGTTCTATGTATATGTACTTTCATGATGTTTGTTTACAATTTGTTATTTGTATTGATTTCCTTATGTTCAAAATACGTAACTGTTATTTGTTATGTATTGCAAAATAATTAACAAATATTAATAAAAGAAAGGCAGGCAGAAAAATATGTTTTCATAAATTAAATCTTCATAATACTATTCTATGTTCAACAGAAAAAAACCAAAGGGCAAAGTAAAATTTATATTGTATTTCAAAATCTTATTAACTGGTATAATAGGAAAAATTATTATGGATATTTTGTTTCCCTTTCCAGGATGCATCACAGGGCGGCTTTTTGAAGTTTTAATTGTTTTATTTGATGCTGGATGAGCTCACAGACACATGACAGTGACAAAATAAAAAGCTGATCCCATCTTAGAAAACAATAAGTTAGGAAAGAAACAGCAATATTCCTGTTTTTAATTTTAGAAACAGAGACTACAGAGTCAATACTGTTACCATTCATATTATTTGGTTCATTATTATACCTTAGTGAGTGCAGAGAGCTTCAGTGACGATTTAGTAAGGTTATTTAAAACTTTTATTATTAATAATATTAGTGACAATTAGTGTGGATTTTGAAATTTAATTAGCTACCTTTTTACTCAGTAAGTTCTGACCTTTATTGCTGATGTCTGAAGGAAATTAAAAGCAAGTGACTTTCATATAGTATAAAACATAAGACAAACTGACTAATATTAGACTATATCAAAGGTTGTAATTCAAAACTAATAAAAATAAGTAGAACACAGAATATTTGTGCTGCAAAATTAATCCTGACGGAAATGAATTAAGATTGCAAATTGGAAAGGAGGAGTCGAGAAACCTATGTTTGGTCCCACAAACATTGAACACATCACGCAATTCCGATAATATGGAACAAACATTTCAAACATCCAATGTTGGTATTGGTTACTGTACCATTGAGCCACTGGAAATAAATCTGACTTTTAATAGCAAAGGTGATAGCAAAGCTGGTAAGCTAGAGATCCATCTACTTGACCAAATGTCCTTCAAAATCGAACTATTGAAATAATAATAGCTAATGATCCCATCCAACTAGAGACTAATTTGAATAGTTCAAATGGTTGTTCAGATTGGAAACATGTTTCTCATATTTTGTAAAAGCATGAAACTTCTGTACTTCATTTAGCATTCAGTGCAATTATCAATCACTACGACAACTCAATTGAGTTCACTTCATTTCAAATAAGTATCAAAATGTCACTTTTTGGTAATGCGAATGTTCAAAGTATAAATGCTTTAATCAAAGAAAAAATTCCCAGAAATACAACCTACAGCCACAAATATATTTGGGGAATATTTATGGAATTTTACTGCGAACGAGAATATGAATTAAATTAACATAGAAGTTTAGAAGAATTGGCGTTGATACTAAAAGATTGGGTGGTCAATATGAGAAAGAAAGATGAGACCAAATTTAAAGAAGCAACAGTGAAGACAATGTAGAAGGTTTCGTGCAAACTTTTACAAGTACTATATGACTGTAATATTATGATTGACCCTTTTAACAATAATGTATTTAAACCAGCCCGAGATGCTGGTGATGCAATCAGAAACAAACTACAAGCAGATCCATGTAAACGTAAGTTCAGTTTCATTAAATTTGTCTGAAGTTAATAAAATGTGGATTTTTTTCAAATCGGGTAAAATAATGATGACTCTCCTTCCAATCACATTGAATACAATCCGGTGTTCAGTAAAATGTGCCCTAAAAGCTGTATAAGTAGTAAATGGTTGGTTTCCAATAATGAAAAACCAAGCTGCCCTACATCTTTATCATAAACTGATATCAAAATGAGACAACACCAAGACTATTCTTAAAACCAAATCTAACCTAACCTATCCTTTATCTATGATCGACACTGGAAAAATGAAACTGGTAAATGGTACAATATTGTACCTGTTGGGAGAAATACAATAAATGGATGGACTAAATCTGCTGCTGAAGCAATTGGATTGAATGTGAAGGACAACAAGTTAACAAATCACTAGAATAGATCAACTGCTGTTTGTCAATTGGCAAAAAGTGATATAGAAGAACAAGGATTGCTGAAAATGAATGGTCATAGCAATCAGTATTCTATCAAACCCTACTTAAATCTTGATCAAGAACACCACAACTATATCATAAATATTTTGTGTGGAAATAGATCTTCTATAGTAGAGAACAACAATAAATCTAATGTTAAGTTAAATTTTAATAACTGTACTTTCCACTAACTGTACTTTCAATAAATAAATAAATAGTTTGTTGTGTAGTTATACATTTTTTTGTCAAAGAATTTTCTGCCAAATATCCCTCAGACATTGACAAATGCCTCATAATTTTATAACAAATCAAATTTCTCAAGCTCGGTACTGTACCTTATTTATATCCTTGAATTGTTGTCACCTATTTGTGGGCTTGGTTCACAGATTTGTGATATAAAAACCAGGAACCATGAACAAATTCACATTAATTACACTATAACTTCACCATTGTTATCGAAAGATTTCTATTCGCGTTGAAAGAATGATTAATATTCATAGGATATTTAATATAAACTTGGATTAAAATATTTTAAAAACTTCCAGATATCCTTATGTCATCCTTGTGTTTAGTAAGTGGATGGTGGTGCCGTGGTGGTGGATCATTGTATCAGTGATGCCAACCGGTTGAAATGTACCCCGGTACCCCCGCAACGTTTATTGAGTGAAGGTTGAATGGTAACTCTGAGCCAATGAGAGTCAAGCAGAAAAAGCGCGGGAGTGACGTCAGCCTGGGTGCCACATTTGAATTTTATTATTGGGACGAGTATTTGCTCGTTAAAATACCACTTGTAACTAGAACACTGAAATAATATAAAACTACTTCTGATAGGCTTTTGTTTTAAAAAAACAATATATTCTCAAACAAACACATATTTTTGCAGCATTTGTTAATTTAAGTACATATATTCAAATGAAAAAAACTCAAATATACTATGTACATATTAATAACCCAATCTTTATCTCTATTTGTGTTGCTTTATACGTTTTTGTTTTCAGAGAATAAAACGTATTATTTGTATTGTAACATACTATTACAAATACAGTTCTTTATTATTAAAAACTATAAAAATACATATATGTGTTATCTGATGTAAGAAATAAAACCAATAATTTGCACCACAGCACTTTATCTACCGAAAATACGATCAATATTTTTAATATACAAAAATAGCGACTTGCTTATAACAAAACTGTTGAGAGAATGTCCCTCAAAATAACTAAATATCTTACGTCTAGGCGAAAACTTCAACATGTTAATGTTTAACTTGTTTATCTTAACAGAAATGTTTATGAAATTAATATGATTTAGGTCCTAAAGAAATAGTTCATTCATGACACTTAAACAGTATCCAGACTGATGGTGCATGAGTGACATCATCGCTGCAACGAATACTAGATAAAACAAATAATATACAATCTCATCTATCTACTTACTACTTTTGATGTAAGAAACCAATATTATTGTAACATATGTAAAAAAAATAGTACACAACATAGGCAAGCCTTTTTTCTCTTTCTTTCATAACTTAAGCTGGATACTTTAAAAGTTACTTATATTTGGTATTGAAAGAAACTAATTTTACCTTAAAAACCCATATACAAAAAAGTTTCTTAACATTAAAAGGTAAAAAATAAGTGATATATGACAATCACTAAATTCACTTGACAATTTTTTTCATTTTTTTTATCAATTTATTCCCTTTTTCTTTTGATAAGGGAGATTTTCTCTTTTTTTGTTTTTCTTCAGCTTCTTTTAAATTTAAAAATTTTATTCTGACAAATATTCTTTGTCGACTAAATGACTTAACGAGCTCTTTTGGGATCTCTACTAATTATAAAATAACTCCAACACAACAGTAGCAAAGAATATACAACGATAATATTCTGTGACTATAGTTTCAGTTGCATTCACAACAATACATATGAGTCTACTTCTTTTGTCTGTACTCTATAATACACAAAATACAAAAAGAACAACAATAAATACTAATAAAGGAACAAGAACCCGATATAAGCAATAATATGCACTCCTACTTCTATAAATTCATACAGCCTTGTCAAAGCTGGCACCCACAGTGACGTAACGATCCCCTCTTCCGTCTGCCCCAACGAGTAGTTATCAGGCAACCTTCTCTCTTCTATAAACGTTGGTACCCCCGTACCATCGAGTTTATCGACTATTCCAGGATGACGTCACAAACAATCCACCATATTGCCTGAGGGGCAATCAAAACAAAATTACCATGTAGCGATTTTGTCCCGCTTTGGTACCCCACTTTGGTCAGTCAAATACACACTAATCGATTTCGTTTCTAGAAACGATGACGTCAAGGTTACTTTGGTACCCTTTTTGGTCTGTCAAATCACATACCGAGATCTGCAGCACGGTTACTGAAATTGGTAGCTTTCTATCCTTGTCCAAAGCAGTTTTTTTCTTGCTTTTTATTAGTAAACAAACAGAGTCGTTGAAACAAACTGAATTTTGGGCCAATATTCTAAAATTCTTTAAGTTTTGTCTGTTTGTTTCTTTTTTTGTGTAGAAATAATGAAATCTGTTGATTTTATTATAAGAAGCTTTTTTGGGTTTTTATAACTATATATATTTAACTCAAAACTCCAAGAGAGTATAGTAAAACTCAATAAACAACTTTTCCGATCGCAATACAAAACATAAATGTAAATTTCATCAATCAGCTATACCAATTGAGAACCAAACTATTTCGCCTGTAATTGGTACTTTACGTCATACCAGTGACGTAGGACCTACCATTTGGTTAACCAAAGTCCCTACCAACCAAAGCGGGACGAAATCGCCAATTGTAAACGACAGTATATTCACAAGTTTAATATATATTTCCCGTCGACTGTCCATTTATGGTGTATTTTAACTCACTCAAAATCGTTCAATAATGACCCCTATTAATAAATGATTTTGTATTAATCAACGATTTTATTATATACAACCCAAAAACAACAAAAAATGTAGGCAACTGTTTACCTTAATATATCTTTCAATGGATTTCGAATGTACTGGTTCGATTGAGTGGATTGCATATTTCTCATATGTTAAAACGATATAAATTGTAACTTAATTTTTTATTTCAATTCAATTTATATACATAATGAGAACTCATTTTGACATACAAATCAGAGATTCACGGCTTGACTTGATATTCAGGCTACTTGACTTGACTTGATTTGAAATCACAGCGGTGAAATTCTGTACTCATTACTCTTACTGTCCTTAAAATCAGTTGCAGAAGCGAACTTCATGAGCGCATCATGTAATTATGATAATTAATACACGAGGGAGCCTCTTGTAGCATAAGAAGCAAAACATTTTCTACAATCTGTTGTTTTACATCTTTTATGCCCGATTGCACCAACATTACGTTAAGGAGAGAATAGTTAAGGAGTCCATAAATTTTAAGTTGCCCTTATCTTTTTTTTGGTTGCACCATCAACTTTAAGAGACTCCTTAGCTAAGCATTCCCTAAGCTTGGCAACATTGTAAAATGTAGTGAAATCTACTTATTCAAATTATTTTGGGTAGGCCTGTCAAGCAATTAAACTCTAACCTAACCTTATATTTTTGATATTGTGATTCATATTTTATACTGGATACCTGGCTTTTATTTTTGTTTGTAAGTGGAAGAATTTTTTTTGATAAAAGTGAAAATTATTCGTGTTCCACAATGACTGATTCTGGTGGTGAAGAAATTTCAAACAATTATAGTTTCCCAAAAGAAAAGAGAAAGAGAAGTGCTAACTTTACAACAAATGAAACAATCTTGCTAATGTCCCTTGTGAGTGACCTGAAACATATCATCGAAAATAAAAAAACGGACGGGGTATCGGTGCAACAAAAGAACATGGGCTGGAAAAAAATAACAGATTCATTCAACTCAATGTGTCCAGAAAGTAGGTACAGGACTAGTGAATCCCTCAAAAAGTTATATGATAACAAAAAGAGGGAAGTCAGAAAACAAAAAGCAGAGGAGAAAAAAGATATTTTGTTGACTGGTGGTGGATTTTCACAAAAAATTGACAAAGACCCTGCCCATGATCTTATATTATCCATAGTGGATCCACTAACAGTTGTTGGTGGACCAAGTTATTACGGATCAGATAATTTGCCAATTGTCAAAAGTAATAATGAAAGTTCAAGTGAAAATCATAATGATGATTATTTTACTTTTGAACTTGATACCAGAGGTGAAAATATGAAGGAAGATAATATGGAAGAAAATATTATAAATATTGATCAGGTAATATTGAGGGCCGAGAGCATAAAATAAGCTTCGGCACACTTGTAGAAAATTATTTGTAGGAATTTAATGTTACTATTGGATTTTATAGTTTTAAATATCAATTAAATGATTGATTAAATCATCAGTAACGAAAAATATATATAATACCTATTCATTTATAAAAATTGTTTTAAGGAGGAACAAGGAACTAAACAATTATCATTAGGACAAAACGATCAAATATATTCAAATGCCACAAAAACTAATTGGAAAACAGGCTCTGATTTAATGAAATCTGTAGCTTCTCCTTTGAAAAGGCCCAGAGAAGTATTGGTAAGCATGTATTTGAAAAATTATAATATTTTTATTTTTCTCTTACTGACTAGTCTGTACTATTAAATATTTAGATTATATATATGTATGTATATATATATATATATATTTTTTTCTACTATACACCTCCGTTCAAGTCAAAATATTAATATCGATATGTCGAAATTATAAATATTTTGACTTATATTAATATTTTGACATCTTTCATATAGACACACCTCGTATTTTATAAAATTTTAATTTATATATATATATATATATATATATATATATATATATATATATATATATATATATATATATATATAAACAATTTTGGTACATATTTTAGGAAACCCAAAATAATTGTAGTAGTCAGGCCAATAGCAAGCACAGACCTCTGAACCGTAGAAGACCTACTGAAACTGTAGTAAGAAGTCTTGCTTCAAGCCAGTTATCTGAAAAATATAATCAACTGGCAGATAAAAAAAACGTTATAGCAGAATATGCATTAAAGAAACTCAAGCAAGAAATTGAACAGAATAAAGAAGAACATGACATTAAAATGCAAATATTAATGCTTCATCTAAAAATAAAAAAACAACATCTCAGCTCTAACATATAATATTTATTTTCCTAGTTCCTATGTTTGGTTATGTATTATTCTGAGAGGTTTTATTTTTAGAGATTTAAAAATTAAAAACTATCATTATTATATGTAATTTACCAAACATTTTTGTTGTAGGTTCAATTTGTATATTCTCGAGTTTTTATTTGGTTTATGTATACAAAAAATAGAGGGAGATATTTCAGGTGTTGATTCTCTGTCATAATGGTTGTTTCATATTTTATGATACGGAATCACTCAGTGAAATAGATTCGTTTATTTTTTATGCGTGCCATTGTTGTACACTTCAAAAAATCTCTTACTTTTACTTAAATAATAATTATTGTATCAGGTATTGTAATAAAGAAATAGATGAATCATGTGTTTTCTGCAGTTTTATTGTAATAAAATAAAAAAGTACAAACGAAATCAGGTACTTAATAAAAAAAATACATTGAAATTGATAAAATATTTTACATTTTTGTCGTAAAGATATAAATAAAAACACTAAATAACACCTTGAAACTAATATAAATCCCTAAAATAGTTAATCATTCCCTGTTGAACATCATTTATATTTCTGTTTCTGACTGGTAGCACCTGTATGTTTTGTATGTCAATTAAATAATTAAGTTCATTTACATTAATGTTCTCTGGAGGTGGTGGCTCCAGTTCATTCATTTCTCTGGCAATATTGTGTAATACTGTTGTAGCAATTATTATTGCTTTTGTGGTTTCTAACTTTAATCTTAAGCCATAGGCAACTACAGGAAATCTTTTCCAGATGCCTATGATTCTTTCAATTATGTTTCTAGTTCTCACAAGTGATTCATTGTACAGCTCCTCAGCTCTTGTTACAGGATTCATTAATGGGGTAAGGACGTAATTCCTAACTGGATACCCACTATCTCCTGTAAAAATAAAACAATGTTAAATTTTATTCACAGTTGTTACACTTCAAGTTTGAGTAAAACATACAGATGCTTAAAATAACAAAAAACTTCATACATCTTTGAAATGACAGTTCTGAAGAGGCTATAAAACGCAAGAAAGCTGATAAATTGGTCATGCGAATGTGTTAGTTTAGTATATTTTGTATCACATTGCCTACTTTAAAAAAGTTGGTAAACTACAAAATCAAATAATTTAAGTTACATATTTAGGTTATACAGTCAAATATCAGAAAGGATAAATTAATTTATAGTATAATACCTAAGAGTACACTGTTAGGGAAGTGTCCTGCTTCAAAACGAATTCTTAAATTACTGTGGCCAAATACTGTGGAATCGTGAGAAGAGCCAGGCCATCGTTCTACAACATCCATAAACTTAAGATCAGCATTTCCCACAACCTGTACATTTAAAGAATAAAACCCTTTTCTATTTCTAAAAACTTCTGCATTATCACCACCTAAAGACAAAAAATAATTTATAAAATAAAATGTGCTAGAACCTAGAAATTTTAAATAGTCATGCAATTCAATCATTAGCAGCATTTAATGCTTACTTGGTTGACTATTTTGAATGCTATCAAAAACTATACTGTTATGAGAAACATAAATATACATAAGTGAATAATACATACCAGGAGACTGTATTCTAACGTGTGTGCCATCAACCACTCCTATTACTCTAGGAAATCGAGCAATGTCATAAAATTTATTTTGAAATTGTATAATTCTATCATCTCCTGGCATTTTAACATAACGTGGAAATAAAGTAGCTATTGTTCTTGAAACTCTACTAACAATCCTACATGCTGTGCTTACATCCATTCCCATGAAGTCTGCCACTTGCCTAAGGTGACCCGAACTAGCATAATAACGTAAGCAGCACAAAAGCTGGTTCATAGGTGAAACGCTGTTATTTCTAAAATAATAATTCATAGGTATTATTAATTAAACCTACCAGATTCCTATGTATTTAGCCAATAATTTTCTATGCTTCCCCTTTTTACAGGATTATTCAGTAACCATCCTAAAACAACCCTTACCTGTCATGGGGATATTCTAGTTGATCCTCTATCTGAGTCAAGATATTCACAACAGTTTCCTTATTAAGCCGGAATCTTCTGAAAAATCCTAAGGGATCCATGTCTTCAAAGTAATTGGAACGATTATAAATTTGACGCGGTAATCCTGCTTCAATTAGATCAATCAGTTCCAAATCGTCTTCCAAAAAATCTGGTTCATCATCTAAATAGTTTAAGTAGTCCATTATTATTATATATTTAATTAATGTAAAAAGATAAAATTCAGAAATGAAAAACTTCAATTACGATCGAAAATTTCAGTTAAAATTCAAATAAAATCACAGATAGAGCTTAGTTTAAAATAAACAACGAGAACGCGAACATACAACATAACCCCAATCTTCCTTAAGTGGTCGGTGACGGGGACTTACGAAAGGAGACTTTAAGTGGAGGATAAGCTTTACTTAACATTGGTGCAAACAAAAATTCGCATTTAAGGAGTCCTTAGCCTTAAGTATTCCTTTAATTCGTTGGTGAAATCGGGCATTTTAGTTACTTCCAAACGATACAATTTTTTTTCGCTGTAAATCCTGGGATGACATTCATAAGGGGACGATAAGAAAACTGAATGTATAACTAATATCAATGATAATTTTAAAAGCGAAGATCACTTTAGGCGAATTAATATCGCATCAATATATGGCGAACCATAACGCCATGCCGTTTATATGTAGTATAAATAAAACACATAACTTTTCACTATTACCTGTATTCCACAACTTACATAAATATTGTATTTGTTAGCCGGTCACTTAACTGATCACTTAGTGGAAGGTGCATTTATATTTTTGTATAATTAATCTTAGTACTTTTAATATGCCAGGTGGCTATTATCAACCATTGTCACCGGCGTGCTTTTTCCGATCCTTCGACCACGCAGAGCCGCGCCATGGAGGGGACGAACTTCGCGCTCATGTCAAAATGTGGGTCGATTTTTAGAGTTGTAATTAATTGAGTGATCATACCGCTGATGACGTCAATGCCTCGCTTTGCTCGCAGAAGCTATTTCAATAGATTAATTCAGTTCGAATTTTATTCGAACACACTTATCGCTGATTATTGTCTGTAAAATCACTCAAAAAATTAACTGGCGTCACTGTCACTCTTCGATGACTCCTCAGAAAACGAATTATCACTTCCTTTTTGTAGTTCTATAATAAATGGTTCAGTGACCACTTCAACACGTATGTCTAAATCCCAAAACCTCATTTCTTCTTTATATACGTGCTGAATACATTTATGCCAAGTATCAGCAGTAACAGTATCTAAAGCATCGTCAAACCGTTTTTTAACGTCAACCATTTTAAATGTTTGGTTTTTTCGTGTAACTTAGTTTTTCACTTCGGCCCAAATCAGCTCTATCGCGTTTAATTCGCAGTGGTAGGACGGAAGTCTAAGAACTGAAACGTTAATTCTTTTGCCATTTCATCAACTATATATTTTTTATAATTGGCTCTATGTGGCCACACCGGGGATAATAATTCAGTTTTTAGCATTGCTTCTTCGTGCGGAATACGTTTACTAGCAAGCCAATCCATTACAACACTCTTGCGTCTAGCTGGAGTAGGTATGTGCTCCAGACGGAGACTGTGGTATGAAGCATTATCCATAACTATTACCGAACCTGGAACCACTTTTGTTAATATTGACTTAAACCATGCTTCAAATCCGTTACCATCCATCTTTTCATGGTAATCAACAGATTTTTTGACTCGAAAGTCAATAAGCCTCCTTTCACAAATCCGTCTTCGCTGCCGATATGTGCAATAATGAGTCTGCGCCCTTTTCCAGAAGGAGCTTTCAAACCGGTAGACCAACCCTCCATAAAGGCTTGTCGAATGCTTTGGATATTCAAGTCCTGCCATACTTTTGATACAGTGTGACCTTCGTTAACCCAAGTTTCGTCAAGATAATAAATTTGTCTTCTTTCATTACGAAACTGTCGTATCTGCTTTAAATAGTTTCTCCTCCATTGAACAATTTCATTTCGTTCGATCAAAGTCCTCCTTAAAACTTTATTGCTGACGTTTTGTAATGTTGCATCTGCTTCTATAGCTTTACTGATTTTTGTTAATGTGGGGATTTCATTTTTAAAATAAAAAGAATGAATCAGTCTACGTACAGCGTTACGTGTTTGGTCGTCTATAACAATTTTATTTCTTCCTCTAGTTTCCTGCTTAGCATTTTGATTTCCTTCTCATGTCAATGTCCCTTCTTGTACATTTTTCAAAATTTTATATATGGTACTCTTTGAAACTTTTGTTATATAACTGCACAGAGCCACAGCATGGCTAACGCCTAATTGTTTATCCCTGATACCTAACCCTTCATAAACATTTAAAATAATAATTTTCCCTTTTAATAAATTTGGACGACGCCGTTTTTTGTCGCTAACACCACTACATTCGGCCATTATTGTTAACAAAAAATAAAAAGTAACCCTAATTTACAACGTACAAAAAAAACAAAAATTGTGACTAATAAAAATAAAAACACAAAAAGCACAAATTGATAAAATACCAAAACGATCACAATGTTACGTCTATGAATACTAGACACTGAATAAATTATGCATCCTCTCGATCCGTCTTCTACACATCGCTGCATCAAGCTGTCTTTTTTCACAAGTAAGTAAGTCTTCGACGTTGTCACGTACGCCAAAATTCTCGCAAATATTTTAGGCTTATTTCAGAATGAAATAGGACTATTGTAGAGAGTAGCATGACGCGACTTCGAAAAAATGTCAATGCAATTTTTCGTTTTGGTGCTCCCTGATGCCATAATGACCCTTTGTTCCGAATATGTACGAATAGTGCGTGACATATGAACAATAAGTAACGAAGAGATTAGTGGGTATTGCACGCAAATAGAAGAAGGGGCTACTGAAAAGAGTGAGAAACATGCATGTCTGCGGTTACCACTCTTTTCAGTAGCCCGTTCTTCTATTTGCGTGCAATATCCACTAATCTCTACTTATATATATATATATATATATATATATATATATATATATATAAATATATATATATATATAACTTCTGTGTAGATTTTTTTAGGGAATTGCAGTAATAAACAATAAAACGTATCCGTGTACTCTTTTAAGTATTTAATCCAAGCTTTCGAGTGAATTTTCACCCATCATCAGGGAAGCTACATAAGAATATACTTTGTTAAAATAATCTAAAATGTTATACAAAACACTATTTACTTACAAACTTACTGAGATTGAAACGTGATTAACAGTGGTAAAAAATGGAATGGCCATCGACAGCACCAACAACTACGTCTATCATTAACTCACACTATATCACATTTAATTACAAAATAAAAGTATTACACAATTTAAAATTCATTTTTGTTGAAGTCTGGTTATCGATCACGTGCTTGAAATCTCAATCCCACACTGACAGCAAATTTACAAGTTTATACATTATAGGTTATACAGCCATCTGGCCTGTACATATTCAAACTATTAAATTTTCAGTTTTATACATTATAGGTTATACAGCCAATTGGCCTGTACCTATTCAATATACTAATATTTCTGATTTAAAATTTAACTATTGAGTTCACTCTATATAAATATGAAGAAAACTTTCAGGAGAATCACCTTTAAAATACATTTGTATGCCTGTTTTATCGAGAGGACAACCTGATTGTCAAACAAAACTCTCCGACACAATGCGACCACCGCAGTGCGCACACCCCACAGCCATTTGACTGATGAGATCAACGGCTGTGTGCGCCCCTAATGCATGATCATAAGGGCTATTCAGATAATGAGACTGAGAGCCCCACAATGCGCATAGAGAGGTCCACGACCCCATGCTGACCTCTGTCTTGAGCATCCAAATGTAGTAAATAAGCAAAAATATCACTGAGATGTCTAGTATCAGTTCTATGATGTATGTTGTCCGGATTTCTTTTTATATGCACCATTTCAAGAAAATTTTTTTTTGATTTGATATGTTCCGTATCCAATACCCTGACAGACTCATAGTTCATTGAATGACCTGTTTTATTGACATGTTCCGCTAGAGCACATCTTTCGGGGTGCAATCTACAGTCACTTTTATGGCTAGTGATTCTATCTTTTAAGTGTCTTGAGGTTTGGCCAATGTATTTGGCATTACAATTTGAACAATCTATACTGTAGATCACATCTGACTTCAGTTTCTGTGGGATTTTATCTTTTGTTTGTGAAAACAGGTTTCCTACGGTGAGTGCAGGTTTGAACGCTAGTTTTATGTTTGATGTATTACGAAACGGACGATTAAACTTTCTTGCTATGTCTCTATGCAATGGTAAAGTTATATATTGGGTTAAGTGGGTGTTGGTTTCATTTATACCTTCATCGCTACGTGGAGCCATCGCCACTATGCAATTTTTATGTTATCTAGTGGTTTAAAAGTTCTAATTAATTTAGGTATTTCCTTAATATATGGAAGAGAAATATAATACTTCAGGATTTCAGAATTTTCTAGAGTAATGTATAAATTTGAAGAAAAATTATATATGTATTTCACTAAATTATTTGGATATCCATTATCTAGAAATAATTGATGAAGGATTTTAAAGTTCTTTTCGTGGAAAATAGGGTCTGATATCTTAGTTATTTTATTTTTCATTTGTTTCATTAAATTAGTTTTCATAGAATATTCATGATATGACCAAAAGTTCATTAATCCTCCAGAACTTATTGGTTTTCTATACCAGTCAATCGATAATGTGTTATTATCATTTCTTATTAATTTAGTATCCAAAAATGGTATACTTTGTAATTCGTCTTCTTTTTCCATTGTAAATTGTATATGTGGATCATTGTTGTTAAATATGGAAAGAACTTCATCTAATGTATTTTCTGGTAAAGATAAAATAATATCATCAACATATTTTTTTTATGAATATTAAATTGAATTGTAAAGTTGGTATAACTGTGTCTAACAAATTATCCATAACATAACATGCTATAATTGGTGAAATTGTAGCTGCCATTGGAGTACCAAAAGTTTGTTGATAAATTTGATTATTAAAAGTGAAATAGGTACTTTCAAATAGAAATGTTATGATTTCTTAAAAATATTTTTTAGATATTTTGCATTGTTGATTAATATTATTCCAATTCTTATCTATTGCTTTCAAAGCAGAATCTAAAGATATATTACTATATAAAGATACAACATCTAAACTGCAAATAACATAATTGTTTGGTAGTTGAAATTTATTAAATTGTTTATATACTTCAAAAGAGTCTTTGATGTAGTACTTTGTATTAAGATCATAAGCTCTAGTTAAAATATCTGTAATATAAGAACCTAAAAAATTAGTAGGTGTTCCTAAAGATGCAACTATTGGTCTAACTGATAAAGTTGGTTTATGAATTTTGGGAAGACCATAAGACCATAGAGCCAATGTCAGTTCGGTAGCAATCTGCTGCCACATTTGCTTTATTGTTTTTATTTGAAGTGTACCCACTTTTCCTCTTTTTTGTTGGTAAACATCCAACAACATTTTGGTTGTGTTCGTGGTCCATCTTATTTCGGAAGGAATTGAGGAATTATTTGGGTCGCTTTAAATAATTACTGTTTCCCAAATTGGAGAAGCTAAAAAATATTTATTAGTATAATTAACAATCAACATATACGATTTACTTACCAGCCATTTTATATATTATATAGATATTATACAAAATACAGCGCGAGCTTATGTCATCGCCACGGTATCGTAACAGCAACACAAGAACGAGAAACACAGATGAGTGAGTATTGCTTAGGTTATGTTTGTAAAACATTTTTAGAATCGTTCATCGTTCCAACAATGCATAGAGTATGATGTTCATGGATTAATTCACGTACAGGTTCTCGAACGTTTGATTCGTACATAAATAAGTTCACGAACGTTCACGTACTAATCAGAAGGTGGTTGTTAAAACAAACCTATTAGCTTGTCTTAATCAGGCTAGTCACTACGCGGGACTTGACAAATACTGGTACTTGATCATGTACATGTACAAGTTCAAGTATGGTCGATACATTACGCGGTTACTTGGCAAATTCCAGTTTTTGCGAATACTGCAAGTACTTGGGAAAGCTCGTAATTACAATCAAAATGGAAATTGATAGTGAAACAGAGGCAGCAGCAGCAATTGTTGTTATGAGGAGTGCATATCTTTTAATGAAACCAAAACACAGAAAGCGAAGGTGGTGGGTTTCATCTTTAAACAGAAGCAGAGAAAGGTATGTTAAATCACTTAAATGAATACATTCATTTCTTCATTTGCATTTAATTTTGTAGATATTGTGGTACAGACATGATATCGGGTTTTCTAAAGGAACCTTCTGGCTTATTCGAGAACTTTTGTCGAATATCTTTCGAAGATTAAGAATATTTGCTAATTAAAATTGAATGTCATATCTCTAAAGAAGATACAAAGTTAAGAGAAGCTATTCCAGCAAAGGAACGACTGGCAATAACGTTGCGACTTTTAGCTTCCGGCGATAGCTATCAAAGTCTCCATTATCTTTTTAAAGTTTCCCCACAGTTGATATCAAAAATTGTACCAGAAGTATACAAAGCGTTAATTCAAAAATTGCAACATCTCATTGAGGTACATTATTTATTTTATATATATATATATATATATATGTGGAATGGTACAAATGAGGTCTAATTTTCTCGTATTTTCATATAGTAAGATACAATGAGGGTCCACTTTGGTCTTTGAGGGTCGGACCCCGATTGTCTTTACGATGTAAAGATACAATCAGGGACAGCCGAACATTGCCGATCGGTTAATGTAACATGCGCACACGGGTGTTAATAAAAGAGTAAAACCATTTCATCGAGTGGTTTTGAAACGGTTTTAATGAACGGTGCGGTCGTATCGCTTTCCGCATTTAGACGATAGAGGTCGCTGTTCATTCTTAATAAACAATGGAATTATTAACCAGATGTTTTTTATCTATCTATGGAATTAGGTAAATTACCAAAGATCACCAAAATTACTAAATATTATAAACATTACTAAAAATTATCCAAAAATTACCAATAAATACCAAAATTACTAATAAATACCAAGAATTATAAAAATAGCTAAAATTCACCAAAACTACCAATAAATACGAAAAATTTCCAAAATTACTAAAAATTGGCAATACTCACCAAAACTACCAAATATAATCAATATTACCAACAAATAACAAAAATCACCAAAAAATACCAAGAAATACCAAAAAACACTAAGATTACCAAAAATTACCAGATATTACTAAAAATTACTAAATAGTACCAAAATCACCATGATATTCTAAAAATCACCAAAAATTACCAAAAATCACTAAAATTACAAAATATAATCAAAATGACCAGTATATTCCAAAAATATTTCCGAAAATTATCCATAAAATACCAATAATTTCAAAATTACCAAAAATCGCCAGGAATTTCTAAAAATTGCCAAAAATTAACAAAAACTAACAAAAAGCAACAGAAATCAACAAAAATTAACAAAAATCATCAAATATTACCAAAAAATTTACAATAAACTCCAAAATTACCAAAATTGGTAAAAATTACAGAAAATCACCAAAATTACCAAATATAATCAAAATCACAAATAATAACTAAATATTACCAAACATTAAAATTACCAAAATTTCAAAAAAATACCAAAAATTACTAAAAATTGAGAAAAATTTACAAAAATTTACAAAAATTAACAAAAATTAACAAAAGTTAACAGAAATTAACAAAAATTGACAAAAACTACCAAAAAGCACCAAAATTTCAAAAAATTACCAAAAATTGACAAAAATTAACAAAAACTCACAAAAGTTTACAAAAATTAACAAAAATCACCAAAAACTACCAAAAATTACCAAAATTTCAAAAAATTACCAAAAATTACCAAAAATTACCAAAAATTACCAAAAATTACCAAAAATTACCAAAAATTGACAAAAACCTACAGAAATTAACAAAAACTACCAAAAATCACTAAAATTTCAAAAATTACCAAAAATTGCCAAAAATTACCAAAAACTAACAAAAAGCAACAGAAATCAACAAAAATCACCAAATATTACAAAAAATTCACAATAAACTCCAAAATTGGTAAAAATTACAGAAAATCACCAAAATTACCAAATATAATCAAAATCACAAAAAATAACTAAATATTACCAAAAATTAAAATTACCAAAAATTACCAAAATTTCAAAAAAACACCAAAAATTACCAAAAATTGACAAAAAATAAACAAAAATCAACAAAAATTTAAAATAATTAACAAAAATTGACAAATATTACCAAAAATTACCATAAATCACCAAGATTTCAAAAAATTACCGAAAATTGACAAAAATCAACAAAAATCAACAAAAATTCACAAAAATTTACAAAAATTAACAAAAATCACCAAAAATTATCAAAAATTACCAAAATTTCAAAAAATTATCAAAAATTACCAAAAATTGACAAAAACGACCAAAAATGAACAAAAATTTACAAAAATTAACAAAAATTAACAAAAATTAACAAAAATTAACAAAAATTAACAAAAATTACCAAAAATCACTAAAATTTCAAAAAATTAACAAAAATCCACATAAATTTACAAAAATTAACAAAAATTACCAAGAATTACCAAAAATTACCAAGAATTACCAAAAATCACCAAAATTACCAAAAATCACCAAAATTACCAAAAATTCACCAAAATTTATAAAAAAACTAACAAAAATTGCCAAGAATTACCAAAAAGTACCAAAATTTCAAAAAATTACCAAAAATTAACAAAATCTACAAAAATCACCCAGACGAAAGTTTACCCAAAATTTCCAAAAATTACCAAAAATCACCACAAATTAACAAAAACTAACAATAATTGACAAAAATTAACAGAAATTAACAAAAATCACCAACAATCACCAAAAAAATACCAATAAACTCCAAAATTACCAAAACTGGTGAAAATTAAAGAAAATTACCTAATATAATCAAAATCACCAAAATTACTAAATATTATCAAACATCAAAATTACCAATAATTAACAAAAATTACCATTAATTAACGAAAATTAATAGAAATTAACAAAAATTAACAAAAACTATCAGAAACTAACAAAAACCACCAAAAATTGATACACATCAAAATGATCAAGAAATACCAAAAATTAGCAAAAATAACCAAATTACCAATTAATACGAAAAATTACCAAAATTAGCAAAAATTACAGAAAATCCTCAAAATTACCAAATATAATCAAAATCACCAAAATTACCAAATACAGGGCTTTTAGTGGAGTCCTTTTTTTCCCTTAAAGTCCCTTTTCTTCTCGATGGTCCCTTAAAGTCACTTTTTTGGAATTTGGTCCCTAATGTCCTTTTTTGGTGATAGGAGGAGCATATTGAGATAATCCCCAATTATGTAAAACCTGACGAGGCTTTTACCTTTTTGGAAAAACTTTTATTTTATATACCAAATATAATTAAAATTTCCAACAAATAACAAAAATCACCAAAAAATACCAAAAATTACTAAGATAACCAAAAATTACCAGAAATTACCAAAAACTACCAAAAATATCCAAAAATTACCAAAAATTACCAAAAAGTACCAAAAATCACCAAAAATCACCAAAAATTACCAGATATTACCAAAATCTACCAAAAATTATCAAAAATTACTAAAAATTACCAACACGTACCAAAATCACCAGAAATCACCAAGATATTCTAATAATCACCAAAAACAACAAAAAATTACCAAAAATCACTAAAATTACAAAATATAATCAAAATTACCAGTGTATTCCAAAAATATTTCCGAAAATTATCCATAAAATACCAATAATATCAAAATTACCTAAAATCGCCAGGAATTTCTAAAAATTACCAAAAAGTAACAGAAATTAACAAAAATTGACAAAACCGACAAAAATTACCAAATATTAACAAAAATCACCAAATATTACCAAAAAATTACCAATAAACTCCAAAATTGGCAAAAATTACAGAAAATCACCAAAATTACCAAATATAATCAAAATTACTAAATATTACCAAACATTAAAATTACCAACATTTCAAAATATTACCAAAAATTGACAAAAATTAACAAAAATTAACAAAAATTAACAAAAACCAACAAAAGTTAACAGAAATTAACAAAAATCACCAACAATCACCAAAAAGATACCAATAAACTCCAAAATTACCTAAACTGGCAAAAATTAAAGAAAATCACCAAAATAACCAAATATAATCAAAATCACCAAAATTACTAAATATTATCAAACATCAAAATTACCAAAAATTAACAACAATTACCAATAATTAACAAAAATTACCATTAATTAACAAAAATTACCATTAATTAACAAAAATTAACAGAAATTAACAAAAATTAACAGAAATTAACAAAAACTAACAAAAATCACCAAAAATTAATAAATATCAAAATTATCAAGAAATACCAAAAATTAGCAAAAATAACCAAATTACCAATTAATACGAAAAATTAGCAAAATTGGCAAAAATTACAGGAAATCACCAAAATTACTAAATACAGGGCCTTTAGTGAAGTCCTTTTTCCCCTAAATGTCCCTTTTTTGTGATAGGAAGAGCATATTGAGATAATCCCCAATTATGTAAACCCTGACGGGGCTTTTACCTTTTTGGAAAAAGCTTTTATTTTATATAATAATATTTAGTCAAGTACCAAAATACTAGAGAGTGACTAATGCCTGAGTTATAAGTCGGTGCCATGAGATACTGAACCGAAAATACCCTAACATAATAAAGGTAACTATCGCGAGACCTCCAAATTAGCAGAGGTAGCAGTGAATTCGCACAATTCTTGCCTCTGTGGTATGGTATTTTCCCTTTAGTATCGCAAAGAACTGACTGAATCGCGGTGTTAGTCACTCTCTAGTATTTTGATACTCACTAAGTATTACCGGTCTCATCAGACAACTCGATCAAGGATTCCTGGTTGATATAATTTGTTAACAATTCGTGTTGGAAGAAGAGAGTGTAAAATTTTTGATTTCGGGATTTTTTAACAAGAAACTAAACATTTCACGATTTTTAGCTATTTAGTTAAAAAATCCTGAAATAAAAATTACCAAATATAATCAAAATTACCAACAAATAACAAAAATCACCAAAAAATACCAAAATTGCCAAAAATTACCAAGAAAAACCAAAAATTACCGAGATAACCAAAACTTACCAAAATTTACCAAAACTTACCAAAATTCACCAAAATTTAACAAAATTTACCAAAATCTACTAAAACTTACCAAAATTTACCAAAACTTACCAAAATTCACCAAAATTTACCAAAATTTACCAAACATTACCAAAATTAACAAAAATTGACAAAAATACAAAAAAATACCAAAAACCACTAAAAATTACTAAAAATCACCAAAAAGTACCAAAATCACCAGAAATCACCATGATATTCTACAAATCACCAAAAACTACAAAAAATTACCAAAAATCAATAAAATTACAAAATATAATCAAAATTACCAGTATATTCCAAAAATGTTTCCAATAATTATCTATAAAATACCAATAATATCAAAATTACCAAAAATCACCAGGAATTTCTAAAAATTACCAAACATTAACAAAAAGTAACAAAAATTTACAAAAACTGACAAAAATTAACAAAAATCACCAAATATTACCTAAAAATTAATAAAAATCACCAAATATTACCAATAAACTGCAAAATTACCAAAATTGGCAAAAATTACCAAAAACCAACAATAATTAACAGAAATTAACAAAAACTAACACAAATTAACAAAAATCACCAAAAATTACATATAAACTCCAAAATTACCAAAACTGCCAAAAATTACAGAAAATCACCAAAATTACCAAATATAATCAAAATCACCAAATTTATTAAATGTTATCAAACATCAAAGTTACCAAAAATTACCAAAATTTCAAAAAATTACCAAAAATTGACAAAAATTCACAAAATCTACAAAAATTAACAAAAATCACCAAGATCTATGGCTTTATTAATAGTAAACAAAACAAAGATTATATTTAGTAGGGTTATATATGATTTAATAAAAATATTACAACATGAGTGATGAATATGAAGCGATTTATACATATAATAATGTTACATACAGCATAACAGATACCAAAAATGTTCACGAATAATAATAATAATTAATTCAAGCTCTCCAATCGAACAGATACATTCAAATACCTCTATAGCTCTTGCAGACATCCTAAAATGCTCCTTAAAAACTAAATCATTGTATGCTGGAATTATTTCTTCGTAATAATTTCTGTTTTTTTCTCGAATACCACGTCTTCTCACGTTATAACCATGCAATTGTTCCTGTAAATTTTCTACTACATGGGCTATAATATTTTGGTTAATATCTATTACACCACCATCATCTAATAATGCAAGAATTAAATTATATTGTTCTAGCCCTAGCCATAATTTTAATTTCTCAAATATTTATTCCAAAGACAATACAATCTATAATAAAGATTATCTATGATCTTTCCAAAAAATGATCGTTCAGAAGACATACGTCAACCATTCGTTGCTCAGTGAGCGCTCACTCAACAGTTGAGTTATGAGGTATGTTTTCTGAACGCAACCATTAATAGGTATCATAAATGAACGATTTTGAGTGCGTTAAAATACACCATAAATGGACGGTCGACGGAAAATATATATTAAACTTGTGAATATACTGTTGTTTACAATAGTAACTTTGTTTTGATTGCCCCTCAAGCAATGTGGCGGACTGTTTGTTACGTCATGCTGAAATAGTAGCTGCGTTCGTTATTTGCGTCTGATGAATCTTTTTTGTCTGAATCGTTCGTTTATTACATCTAGAGGGAGGCAGATAAATCTGAACCGTTCGGTAATTCCGTCTGATCAATCCGATGTAAATCTTTTTGCTCGTTATTTGCGACTGATCAATCTTTCTAGTCTGAACCGTTCGTTTATTACATCTAGAGGTAGGGAGATAAATCTGAACCGTTCGGTAATTCCGCTCAGATCAGTCCGATTTAAATCTGTTGGCTCGGAATATTTTAACCGACAAGAAAAATTAATTTGTTTACCTGTCATGCTGTGAGGTTATGTTGTGTCTATTAGAAAACGTTTTGTATACAAACATTTAATTTTTAGATTTTATTTGTCCATTCTCCATGTGTTTGGCAAAAGAGACCGAAATTGAGGAAGACAAAGTATATAAATTTCCTGTATCACAAGAAAATTATAATGACATTATTGCTGGAGGTACATTATTTGTGTTTATGCAATGTTTATCACGTAGGTGTATCCAATTTACTTAGAATTTGTCTGAGAAAGCCCATCTCTGCAAAATGTATGACACATATCACGACATATCTGGAGCTTGGTAGAAAAAGGGCCAATGTCCATTAAGACACTTTAGAGAAAATGTAAATTAAGAAGTTAGAAAGACATCGTCATTAAATTTATATAATAACTCCACTACTCGCCAATTCATAGGGGCATATAAAAGACCCCTCGTAAGGGGTGAAGTTATAGCCGGCGGTGTAGGAAACTGCATTCCTTTGGAACAGGTTCCTGTGTTATTTGCTTCCAGTAGAATTAAAAAAAAACAGATGAAATTATATATCACAATTTAAATGGAAGAAGTGATCCACATTACCTGTGGAAAATGATATATTTTTAATAAAAAAACCCAATCAATCATAAATATTATTTGATGAAAACAATATGTGTATATTTTATAGGTAACTAAAATTGAATCCCAACAAGAAGATGGGGTTCGAAGCCAACTAACGAAATTATTTCGAGGACAGTGAAAACATACTGTTCTCGAAATAAATGAATTTCGTTAATTAAATAAAATAGGTTTAGAGAGTCCTTTTTTGTATTATTTTATAGTTATAGTATAAGTTAATATGTATGGGTTAATTTTTAGCATACTACCAAATAACGTTTGATAAGAAATAACTATTGTATTTATACTGGCATCACAGTAAAATTGTATTGATTTCAATATATTTTTTCCATTAATATATCGTTTTATTTTTGTATATTGTCATGTATTTGTTACTCTTTAAGTAGATTAGATATACCAAACCATATTATTGTTAGACACTGATGTATATAAGACATTACTTATATTCATTCACATAATCCATAAGTTGAATTATTAATCATACTCTTTAGTTAAATAGTATCAAATAATATGAATCCATATTATATTTTGTTAAGTAAATAAGTTAGTGGAAAATATTTAAAATGTATAAGATGTGTTGTATTTTTATAAAAACAAGTATGACTAAGCGCATATCAATTCGATAACAGAAAGAAATAAGGTATTGGATATTTTTAAGCAGGCATTCTATTGAGTTACAGCGAAAACAGTTGTAAAATTATTAAATAGTGGTTTTTGAAGAATATTGTAATTATTTCAACACCCGTGTAATAATCTTCATATTCTACAAATTTGAAATTAAATAAAAGTCCTATCTAATGCATTCATATTTCTTACACCTAGTAGTCCTAATAAATTGACCAACTTTATTTGAATTTAGTGCTTCTCAAGCAATGTAAAACTTTTTCATAACTATAATGGCCTTAAGTTGCATATAATATGTAAAAACAGTTAATGAAAATATTTTGTAAAAAATAGTAATGTTTCACACTAAAAACATAATTAACTTGTAATATTTTCGTTCCTAATTGATACGCCCTGCGCGCTACTCACTTTGAGCACGGAACAAAAATCAATTGCTTTCGTGAACCATGGTTTGGTGCAAGTGGTGGTTTCATTGTCTAAGGTATATATCTATGGCTTCTGTAAGCTTTACACTGTCGTTTATTTGCTCGAGCCGCTCGTTAATGAAATTTGCTCAGATTAATCTATGATCACGTGACCAAAAATCCGTCGCGTCTGCGATGCAAATACCGAACGCTACTAGTTAATAATCTCTGGGATTATTTCAACCGGTTGGTAGTTGGTATCACTGATCCACTTAAACCACAGACCACTTATCTCTGACTTAAACAGAAGGAAATATAAATATATATAGCAATAAAAACCCAAAAAAGCTTCTTGCCATGTATAATAAAATCAACAGATTTCATTATTACTACACAAAAAAAGAAAAAGCAGACAAAACTTAAAGAATTTTAGAATATTGGCCAAAAATTCAGTTCGTTTCAACGACTCTGTTTGTTTACAAATAAAAAGCTAGAAAAAAACTACTTTGGACAATGATAGAAAGCTACCAACATAGACAAATAACAATATAAGAGACAGTTTGATGCATAGGCGGTATGTGGCACAACGTTTCTGCGCAAGTTCCCCGCGCATGGAGTCTCTACTGTCGCGGACTACAAGACTGTTTTACATAAACAAAATAGAACAAAATATCATAAATTTCGATTCATTTCAAAACATCTCCTTTAATGTGGATAAATATTATAAAATATCCTAGTATATTAACTTTTACGTTATTAAAAATGAAAATATACAAAACCAATCTTACATTGGTTGGTGTGAATCTGCAGTAGGACTCCGTGCACTATCGTATTCTAGCTGTCGCTTTCTATCATAGAATTCTACTGTAGAAAGCGATAATCGAATTTGATAGCACTCTGTGTTGTAATCGCCTTCTCGTCGGGTATTTCCGGAATTGATAGGGTAATTTGTTGGTTTTTTTTATTTTATCTGATGGCATGTCATAATGACAACGTTATGTCACTCAATTTTGATGACATAAGGAAGCTCATTATGGGACTAAGTACCATAATGAACTCATTATGGGACTAAGTACCATAATGAATTTATTATGGTACTAAGTACCATAATGAAATTCTATAAGGAAAACATGTAATGGTTTGATCAAAAAAGTTTATTCAAAATGCATAACTATGTACAAAACTATTTATTATAAATGGTAAAAGAACAATTACTACAATTTGTAATATTAATTCTACAGTTTTTACATCAGTAGTTGATGATTGTTGGCAAACTTGTAATCCTGCTTGGTTGTTGGCACCAAAAATTGCTTCTGATATTTTTTTCTTTTGCTCTTTCGAATTTTCGATGTAACCTTTAGCGACAGTATTGCTTTTCCATCCGCCATGGCGTTTCACGGTACACAGATCAGCTCCAGAATCAGCCAAAAATGAAGCAGACGATCGCCGAAAACAATGTCCGGTATATTCTTCAGGGCGAGGTAAATTCAAGAAAGTGGCAATAACTTTTGGCATTTTACCAAAGGTATGTATTCCAACGGGTTGTTTTGTGCATTTCTTATTTCTATAAGTGACAAAAAAACGTAGATGGTTTGTGTTGCAAGGTCGTATTTTCACATATTGTCTGACAAGTTCTACCATATTCAATCCTGGGATATTCCCCGAAGTTACAAAAAATTCTCGCATTACCTTTGTTTTTGTATTCGGTAATGTAATTCTAAAAACGGATCCTTCATCTATTACATTTTCAACAAGCAAATTTGTCAATTCCTCTCTTCTGCATGCTCCACTTAGTCCAATTATCATGGCAACTTTATTAAATAAGTATGTATCATCTGATGCTTCCGTTAAAAACTTTGTAACATCTTGTTTAGTAAAAATTTTGGATTTTTTAGCTCTGTAACCTTCTGATTTACGTTTTAGTAATGCAACCAGCTGTAGGTACTTACTAATATCGACGTTTTTTCTTGTTGATAAAATACTTCTTATCATCGAATAATACGACCAAAGAGAAGATGGTTTTCTTTCCTTAGATAAGCATTCAAAGTAAGCCAACAATACTTTTTCATGAGTGATATTCTTGATTTTTTTAGCAGAACACCATTCTTCGTACCGATTAAACACCATTTCATATACACTCCGTGATTTTTCCGGCAAAAGGGAGTCCACGATATTTCTCGACATTTCTTCCAAATCAGAAGGTAAACTATCAGCTTCAGAATCACTCATTTTTTAAATTATATTAAATTCTACCTGACAATAATTATTGAGTTTGACAGCGATAAATAAATATTGCCGTTACAACCTGATGACGTTGTCAAGGAAATGGCAAAGCACAGCTCACTCACCTACTAATATTTGAAACTACACAATACTTACTCCTTTAAAAATAGTTGTCATTGTGACATGTCGAAAATGCAGTTTTTAATTTTTCGAAAATGTATTGATATAAATGCCATCAGATAAAATTTTGTATGTAATACGAATCATAAACAATCATTATGGCACACGCCGTGTTAACATTCACGACTTGTACCATAATGATCGTCTTTATGATCCCTATTACATAAATAATTATAATAAACGTCAATCTCATATCTTATGTGTGTAATTTGTATTTTTATGAGTTTGTTGATTGATCTTATTCAAATTGCAACTAAAGGTGAGTTTAAACAACTTTTATTTTGCAAAGTAAAAGCGTTTAGATAATTATGTTTCCTATAAACAATTTTAATTTGGTTGTTACTGAAGAGGAAGAAAGGTTAAAAACATAAGAGTGGAAAACATCGAGCGAAGAAATATGCGACTTGAGGCCGACTGTTTTACAATTGTAGATATTCGCTTCAAGGAATTATTTCGCCTAACCAAGGATATGGCTCAGTTCATACTTAACGGTAGTATACCTCTTTAAATCCAGGGAAATAACCCAGTAGCTATAGCGCCAACAACAAAATGTTTTGCTGCATTGCATTTTTATGCTGCTGGAACTTACCAGGGGGTAATTGGACCAAGCTATGTCTCAATGGCACAACAAAGTGTTTCTAGAGCCATTGAAGAAGTAACTGAAGCAATAGTACCTATGAGGCCAAATGGATTCAGTTTCCTTTAACTCCCGTAAGAAAAAATACCATTAGGCATAGGTTTATGGAGGCCAAATATTGGGTTTTTCTCACATAAATCCAGCAATAATCGCCAATGTTCTGCACGAACACGCATATTTATAATTTTTAATAATTATTTACTACTTTACTAATAAAAATAAACAAAAAATGACAGAACATCGACAGGTTAATTTGCTTCCCAAATAGAATACGAGACGTCCATACACCTCGCCAGAAGTCGATCGCTTTCGTGATAAGAAATCTATTTTACGCGTGTACAGAGTGCCAGTGCTATAGAATTTAGGCGATTTATAGAATTCTATAGGACACAGAGTCCTAGCCTTGGTTTCTGCTTGTCAAATGCAAAGTGACAGCAATTCCGAAAAAGAAGACAATACAAGAGTGATTATTTTTTAATTTATTTGGGTTTTAGTTTTAATAGTAAATAAAATTAAGTGAACCTTTAAAATGTCACCACCAGGTAAAATACGTCGTAGTTGTATAGCAAAAAATTGTAATATGATACATATTTTTGGCCGCTTCGCAATTTGGAGTTTATGAACAAAACATTTTTCAAATTTCCATCTGACATTAGTCAGAGGGAACAGTGGTACAAAATTTTAGAACTTCCTTATACATCCAAACATCAAAGGTTGTGTGAAGATCATTTTGATGATGAGGCATTTACAAATTCATTACGCAAAAGACTTAATAAATTTGCTTTACCTTTGCAACCCCTCCATCATACACCACCAAAAGTAATTGAAGATAATAATAATAAAACTCAAGCTTTTGAAAATACAGTATTGCCCGTAAAAAGAAAGCTTATTTTTTGTAACAATAATGATAGTCTTAAAGAAACTGAATTTGAACCTTTGCCTAAAAAACAATGTTTGGAATCTAGTATTTTAAGTAAAATAAACGAAACTAGGGTCAATAATTTATCTCCCAAGAAGAAGAAAATGTATTACATTAATAAAGATCAGAGAAATAGACACAAATTGTGAAGCAGATGATAGCAGTTTATTAGACAACTTACATTCTTTCTTAAATTTACATAATGAACCAAAACTATTAACTTCTAATACCATTAATGAATTGGAAAATGTTGAATTCCTGTTTTTAGATATAGAATTAAATGATTCAAATTTTGATACTCAAGCAATAAGCTACGTTATGGTTTCGTTGTTAAAAAAATTACAACTTTTAATTGCGCAGAATGTAAGGCTAATTTGCAAACAGATATTTTAGATGTTCACCATACTTTCACTTCCTTCAAAGGAAATGATGATAAAACACGTCTAATTTATGTTCAAGGAGACGTCGTAAAATTTCTTTCCATTCTGCATGACATTGTTTATCATTTTCTACCACTTTTAGGTCATGTAGAAAATATTACTGAAAAAACTGAACTCTTTGCAAAAAGTCATATAAATTATGATTGGTTCACTTGTCTAGAACATAAATCATACGTATTTTCTCAACTCATACAAGTTTGTGTCCCCTTATTAATTAAAAAATATTATAATGATGGTAAGAGGACTAACAAACAAAAACAATTATTATTTTTTGGTAACAATGTACTGCGTTTAATTTTTTTTGTTTCAGACCTGTTCCTGTTTTCATGTAAAGGGGAATCTACATTTTAAATGCTTTTTATTAAAATACTTGATGTAATATTGGATAAACTTTCTTAAGTATAATGCTGTAATTTGAGTAGAAATATGTAATTTTGTGATTAATAATATGTAACTGTACGGTAAATTAATGATATAGATAATAATAGTTTTTTCATGTTTTGTGTTACCAATTTAAAACATTTAATATTCAAGCTAGTGTGCCATTTTTACTTTTAGTTTTCGCTAAGTATATGTTTATGTTGTGTATTTATACAACTGTAGGTTTCCTCCGATATACATGTTTTGTCTTTTTAATTAATTTAAAGAAAGTAAATGTGAAGTTTCTTGTTTTCTGAAATAAAAAAGTTAAAAAAAGGTGAAAGCTGGGCTATGGAGATGGGGGATGCAACAATAGAAGTTTTTTGGAAAATGTATAGTTGTATAAATGCCTATTTATAGTGTGTGTGGTAGGAAAAATAACTTTGAAAATAAAATTGTGTGGAAGCACTGTTAAGTGATATTAGAATAATTGTTTTAATAATAGAAGATATTATTGAAAATTTAAATTTTTTGATTATTGTAACTGATAATTTAATCAGATGTTTTTGTACTTTAATATTATCGTTAACTATTAGAATAAGAGTTTTAAAGTTATCAATGTAATAACATGTATAAATAACAGACCTATGTATAGTAAACAAATATTTTATTAATTTGTTTTTATATTATGTGCAGGTTAATAAAAATTTTAAATGTGAGCTGTTTTATTATTTATTACCTAAATTATTTGTCTCAAAATTGTTTATTATTATTATTTCATTACAAAAATGAAATATAATTTTTTGGAATGAAATAATTATATAATAAACAATTTTAAGACAAACTGTAAAATTTACCTACCCATAATCCAAACTACCAATTTTAAATATCCCGCCTGTAAGAATTAGTTCTGTTCCCCGCAAGGGGTGCGCTGAGATCGACGCGATGCCAGCTGTTTATATGGGAAGAACACTCTTAATTTGTTTATTTCTCTATGGCTACCAATTTCAGTAACCGTGCTGCAGATCTCGGCATGTGATTTGACAGACCAAAAAGGGTACCAACGTAACCTTGACGTCATCGTTTTTCGAAACGAAATCGATTGGTATGTATTTGACAGACCAAAGCGGGACAAAATCGGTACATGGTAATTTTGTTTTGACTGCCCCTCAGGCAATATGGCGGATTGTTTGTGACGTCATCCAGGAATTGTCAATAAACTCGTTGGTCGGGGTCGGGGGTACATTTCAACCAGTTGGCATCACTGATATAATTGGTGCGTTCTTTTTGACTGAGATCTCAGATCACTACAGTTAGGGTGATCTGAGATAAAGTGGTGTGAGTGAGCATCAAAAAGAACGATATCTCCATTGAAGCGCGCGATCTGTCGATAGATTTAAATTATACGACAGATTCGTATCAGCATCTAATAATGTTAATTAATGTATCCATAATTTGTAACAAAAGAAAAATAGATTATGTGTGTTTATTATTTTAGTTAAAATCTTAGATAACCTTGGTTAAAACTAAATATAAACCAAGCAAATTAAATATTTCTTCATCCCCTCCACTTTATTTCCGACTCAATTCCAACTGATACCCCTTACATCACATTCAGCATCGGTGAAGGGGGAGGAAAAATCTCAGCTCACTTAAAGTGAGTAAAACAAAAAGAACGCTCACAGCTCACATTACTGATGTGAAGCTCACATTACTGATGTGAGCTGAGAATAACTGAGATCTCAGTCAAAAAGAACGCACCTATAGATCCACCACGACGGCACCACCATCCAATTATTAAACATAACGATATTTGGAAGTTTTTAAAATATTTTAATCCAAGTTTATATTAAACATCCTATGAATATTTATCATTCTTTCAACGCGAATAGAAATCTTTCGATATCAATAGTGAAGTTATAGTGTAATTAATGTGAATTTCATCATTCCTGGTTTTTTTTATCACAAATCTGCCAACCAAGCCCACAAACAGATGACAACAATTTAAGGATATAAACAAGGTACAGTACAGTATTATTTTTTTCCAAACAAAATTCTACATAATATCGGTTGTATAAGTTAAATTTGGTCTGTATAAAACTCATTTCAAATTATAAATCACAATGTCACATGGTAAGTATGAGGCTACAATAGAACATTGAATATTAAATTTTGTAAAGTCTGTAGCAGGTAAAGAATACGTTCCTTTAAAAAAGCGTGATTTTTATTTACACAGGATTATGAATATAAAAAGCAAATAAGAATTACCATGGGGCAGATTAATTCAGCACATTTGAAAGTTAAATATTCGCTACAATTTACAACAATTAAGCTGCGACTTTGTGCTTGCAACTCGATTTCAGTCCGGTTTTGCCAATGTTATCTTATGGAGCCTATTATAGGAGTGAATTTTTGTTTCACTACTTGAAATTGTTTCAGTGTTATGCCTGAAATCGACAAGAAACTAATTTTCTTGTTTCTGAAACTAGCGGGGCATTGGGTTATATGGCACATTATATGCTGCAACTCTGTTTCATGACCATGTTCTTGTTAGATCTTTCTTTATGTAAGTTAACAGGTCATCAAAAAGACTGACATGCCAAAATAGTTCAAAAACTTTTTTCTACTCCCCTAAGAGAATTAAATATCTGCTATCCATACGTACTTTTCATTATGAAACAGATTTTCGGCCTATAGAAACACTTACTTGGGGATAATAAAGTGGTGTAGTGTCAACATACTTGTTTGACGTTTAATTTTAATTGATATTCAATTACAACATGTCAAATGTACCAAGAAGTATATAAATAAGTCGAGTAGTGAAGAAATATCTTGTACACTACCAGAATTTTCCGAAAAAGCCAAAAATATTTGAAAAAATCTGGTTCCAAAGAAATAAAAAAATCTATGACAAATTATACAGGCAATTCATGGACTGGATAATTACAAAGATATTTCTTCTATTTCGGAAAATTGAAAAACTTTGAAATAAACTCAAATCCTCAACTTTATGGACACACTAATGATATTGATACTAATAATATATTTCCGTTTTATTAAATATGTTGGAATATGTTGAAATATAATTTGTTTGAAATGAATTCTTGCTTCTATTCTATTAGTTTTATTGGTGTAGAAAAAATAGTGTTTGCAACGATCATGTAATGGCTATTAATATACCCGCACATGATTTACCTTGTGCTCGTGTATTAATAGCTATCATAACACGATCGTTTTATTACACACAAATATATAATATTACACACAAATATATAATGTAACAACACTAATAGAAACTCTTAGTGATGGAGTATGAAACTTTAAGTTCATACGAGTTATACTACGAATAAAATATACAGTGCACCTACGTTCTTTTTCAAGTTGATAGTACTTTTCGATGGCTTAGTGGCAATAACATGCATTAACATTTTTCCAAGTTTTCAGAAAACGTTAAAAATGTATATGTGGTCCGGTTTCTAGTATAACAGTGATTTTTTGCAAATAGTAAATGTTTTTAGGTACATACCAAATTTTTTTTTATTTTAGCTTAATGTGCCTCGACAGCGCTGGTCATTGGCGCAGAAAAATAATTACAAATATTTACATGATATTAAATAAGTGCAGTGGGTGACTCATGCTTATTAAAAATGGTGAGTGCGGTATCGATTATAGGAATAATTTTGGTCCAAGGAGGAGAAGAAGGTAGTGTCAGAGAGAGGTCAGTATCTTTGAGTAAAGTAGTGAGCAATTGGGGAAGAGATTTCAAGGGCAGAAAAGGAGCCGGAAGAAATGTTAAAGTGAGTGTTGAGTCCAGTATTCAACAAGCAGGTTCCGGAGGAGTTTATGACGTTTTCTATAATTTTGCCTCTAGTGCAACCACGAGTTGAGCCCCACATGGTGTGATGTGCATTAAAGTCACCAACAAGGATGTATGGGTGGGGGAGCTGAAATACTAGGCCGGTTAAGTCTTCTTCATTGAGGGGGTGATAAGGTGGGTGGAATGTAAATACTGCAAATGGTAAGCTTATTGGGGCACCAAGCAGTTACAGCAATTGCCTCTAGATATGAGGTTAGTGGGAGATGAGATGAGTATACATCGCTAAATACAAATATTGAAGTACCACCACTGGCTCTCATACAGTTGGTACAGATGTAATGATAACCTTCAAAGTTTTTTTAGCTTGCATTGTTGGTTAATTTTGAAGTTGGTTTCCTGGAGGCAGAGAAAGTCAGGGGTATGGAGTGATACGATTTTCTGAATTCTTTCTAAGCGAGGATAAAATCCATCGCAGTTCCATTGAATTAGAGAGAATGGTACTAATTAAAGGGGGAAAGAGGTTAATTACTGAGATGGTGTAGAGGAGTCAGTGGTGGTACCGTCATCAGAAAAAGGATCGTCAGTAAGATTGTTTTGGTCGGGGTGAAGTTTAAATTTAATTTTATTGGTCAGACGTGTAATGTGATTTTTCAAAGATCTTTCATTGATATTAGAATTCAGCGGTAGATTCAGTGGTATGTCCAGTCTGCTTGCAAAGAAAGCATTCAAGTTTATCAGTGGAAATTAATATTCTGTGTGATGTATTTTCATGCGCAATAATCGAAGTTTGCAGTGAAAAATCGTTACTGGTGGGCAGAACGTAAGTTACACGGCGGAAGCTCAGGACATGTGCGTATTCATCATCAGGCGAGCCACATTTGACGTATGAAATAGAGGAGGTAAGTGTTAATCCTTGGTCATACAGGGCTTTTTCAATAACGGAATGTGGAATGGAAGGACTGACATTGGAAATAACGATTCTTTTGGTTTGGGGAATAAGCCGACGAATAGGAATGACATTGGAATTAACTAAGATGTTTTGATTCGATTTTAGAAGGTCGTCGACTTGAGTGGTATATGATAAATAAATACCTACATATGCGGCCATGAGAGATTCTGGAAGCGAAATGTATGTTTTTGGGAGAGACAATATTACCTATTGCTTTGATATAATTGAATAGTACAGTGTTGGGGATAGAAGGCATAATGATGGCTTGATCTCGAGATGGTACCGGGGGAGGAGGTAGTCTTGCGGAAGTGGCCGCGGCATAAGATATGGGTGTTGAAGGGGTATTTGTGTTTATTGAGATAGATTGTTTAGTGGGGGTTGAAGAAGTGGTGCTATTTGAGAGCAGTGGTTGTGAGGGGAGGTTGACATATTGATGTGATCCTGGATACCAAAATCACAATCAATAGCTAGAAATAGAAATAAAAGGAAATATATAAGTAAATCTCAACTCAGTGACTGGCCTATTTATTTCCATCACAAATAAGTAAATTTGAAGAATATTTACCAATTTGGCAGAGAAACGGCACTAATTATTAAATTAATATTTACATAATCATGTGGTAAGAAAATGTCTATTTTTAAGTTTTCTTTCAATAACGCTGTGAACCGAGTCACACTCCGTTTGAGTTCTAAGTACTTTTAGATCACTTGTTTTTTATACTTTACAGTATAGTTTAATAGAGCATTAGCAAAAACCACATTGAGGTTTTGGTAAGGGCAACCGTCACTCCATAAAACAGTGGGTTTATCTTCAGTACAATATTTTTCTAAATGGCTTATTATAATAGTGGTAAAAACAGATGAGACAAGATCTGCTTCTGATTTGTTCCACCAGTAGTTTGTACATTGGTGACTGGCCAAGTTATAAAAAATGGTAAAATTATCCAACTTAAGTTTTGCCTTAAAGTAGAACTTGTTTGCATTATTAACTGGATATAGTTTAACTGCTTGTACATCCATAACAAAAGTGTATTGGTCGCCTTCACTTTTTTCCAATCGAGTTGCATCTTTTAAGTCAATATGTTTTGTATACTCCTCATCAGTCACATTGCCAGCACTATAAGACACAAAAATATTACATTGGTTTGTTTTTGGGTTAAATAAAGACAAGTCCGTTTCTTCAAAAATTGACCAAAACGTAAACACACAGGGCTTGTTGGTTGTTTTCGTCACAATGTTTTTGGTATAGCCTAAACACATCCATTTTTGAACAGAAATCTCCTTCTAAGTACAGCTTATCACTATCCTTTCTACAGTAATGTGAGCTCTGTTTCAGTAATTTATCAAAAAATTATCTTGAGAATAATTTTTGTTCCTCAGCAATTTGAATAGATCTTGGTTGGGGCTGATCAAGTTTCCTAGTAGTATTAACAGCTAGGAGGCTGTGCATACCATGAATGTTTTACAAACATCAGTGTGATACCATCCATTCTTTTAGTCCCAACGTTGATAGGAACAACATTTTTTTACATACCTGCTTAACTTCATTTTCAATCCTCAAAAAATATTCATAAGTGAATGACCTTCTTGATTCCCCTGATACAAATTTTCTAGCAGTACTCTTCTTCTTCATTAAACTTGTTACATAGATTTTTTTCTGGTTCCATTCTAATTATTTCCAAAATTTGTTAAAAATTACTTTTCTTGTCCATGTTTATAGTATTGCAGAACCTGGTTTTGTATTTCACACTTCGATGAAGTACAAGAAGGTCCCATAGTCTTCGGCTGTCTCATTTTATTGTGGAATACTTTTCCATCCTTGGTTCTTGTGTAACCTAAATACTCTTTCTTCTCCCCTCATCCTTTTCAATCTTATTTTTTCTCTATCCCATTCGGCCTTCGCCGGTTTTCTTCTTCGCTTTCTTCCTTCTGCTGCATCCTTATATTCTGAGTCTAATATTTCGTTGGTTTCTTCATCAGGATCATAAAGATTGTCGTCAATATCTGATTCATGATTATTTTCCTAAATTTGCGCCATTTGCCATGTCTGTTTGTTCCAATGTTCCAATTTCTGTAAAATTTGTTACATCTTCTAACAAATTATCTTTTTCAAAATTGGTATTAGATATATTTGTGGTGCCTTTTTTGGTTTGATTTTCATTAATTATTTGGATCTCATTGTTCTTGTTAATAATATCTGGATCTAAATGTGCCTTAAATATTTAGTATTTATGTTAGATAATATCTTGTCATTTAATAGTCACTTTGAATATATTAAGAAGAAAATTTTGAAAAAACTATATTTTTTTTCTAGAGTGTCTCAACACTTGAGCTTAAATTTAAGAATTACAGTATACAAAACCATCCTTCAACCTCATTTTGAATATTGTCCAACATTGCTATTCTTCCTTGATATAACTAAGATGTGTCAATTACAAACATTACAAAATCGAGCAATGAGAGTTATTTTGAGGTGTAGTAGAATCACTCCTGTATCACTGATGCTCCAAACTTTACAGTTGTTTACTATTGAGAGATGGTTGAAATACTTGACTATGGTTTATGTTTACAAAATGCTACAGAATCTATTGCCGATACATTTTAGAAAATTTATCGTATTTGCTATTCAAATTCACACATATGATACTAGAAATCAGAATGATTTATATGTAAATACTCAAAGTAGTACATATAATGTGAAAACTTTATTCTTTAGAGCAGGGCTTCTTAAACTTTTTTCATTCCCGACCCCATTTATGATTGCGAGTTTCCTGACGACCCCTTATAAATATGAAAGAAAGATAAATAAATATTTTTTGATGATTTATTTATTAGGTAACCTATACATATGAAAATATATAGTTTTAAAATTCGTTTAGAAACATACAAAAATTAAAAATTGCACAAAAAGTTCTAAAATTTTATTTATTATAGTTACAAAAATTATATGCCCTATTTTTCATCAAAATTGCATTTTTTGCAATAACATAAATAAAAGAGAATTCTGACTGTCTTAGATCACTCGAATATATTCGAACGAAGTCGTTGAGTGGTAAGTATTAAATTAAAATTAAAGGAAAACATTTAATGAGATGGATGTGCCTGTTTTTTATTGCATAACAAATTAAATCTTGCTGGAATGTTTGACACTGCTGGACGTAAGACCTCTTCAACATTTTTTAGCGATGAACGATATTGGAATTTAATATGTGTTAAAGCTGAGAAAGTAACTTCACATAAAAATGTGGTGTTGAATGGCAGAAGAACATTTAACGACATATCAGAGATTGTGGGAAATTCAGTTCTAGCTCCAATCCAGAATTCAGCCAAGGGCATTTTTAGAAATTGTAGTTTTAAGTTTGAGTCACTCGAAAGCTCAGCAAATTCCTCTTGAGCTTTAAGTGGCAGGTGATCAATCTCACTTAAGCCAATCCAAAACATCTTTTGAATCCAAGCTACCTTTTTGAAATCAATATTTAATATAAAATATGTACGGAACTGTGTTTATAGCGCTTTTAAGTGATCTACAATAATTTATGCAATAAAAGTTTTACAATGATTTTTCTCGATTATAAAATTGTCGACACTGGAAAACATTTCGAACGAATTTTTTTCTACCCTACTTTTCCGAATGTTGATCTTTTTAATAAAACTTTCAATTTTATCATTCGAAGTAAATATATCGCAATTTTTTCCATGAAGAGATAAGTTGAGATCGTTTAATTTCGCAAAGATATCTGACAAATAACACAGCTTAGATAGCCATAAGTCATTTTGAAAAAAAAGCAGCAAGCTCACATTTTCGTTCGGTTAAAAATATTTCGATTTCGTCCTTTAATAACAATAATCTTCTCAAACTTTGACCTCTTGACAACCATCTTACATCTGCATGTAATAATAAAGTTGTGTATTTGGAATCAGTATCCTTACAGAGATTTTAAAATAAGCGGCTGTTAAGGACAAGGCTCTTAATAAAATTTATAATTTTAAGAGCATCCTGAAGCACATCATTCAATTCTGTAATTATTTTTTTGCTGCAAGTGCCTCTCGGTGAATAAGGCAGTGAGTAAAAGTTATATGATCATAATGAGAAGCTCGAAAAAATTATTTAAAACCAATATTTTTGCCCGTCATCACTCTTGCACCATCTATGCAGATTTCAGAGCAATTTTTTCATTCTAAACCTTCAGTTTTTAAAAATTCGTCAACTTTACAATATATGTCTTTCCCTGTAGTATGGTCTTTCATAGGACGACAAAATAACAATTCTTCCTCCACGCTTTCTTTATAAACGTACCTTACATATACTAACAACTGAGCCAATTTAGTAATATCTGTTGTTTCGTCCGACTGAATTGAAAATTATGGGTCCTTGTTAATATCAGAAATTCTATTCGAGACAGTGTCGTTCGACAAAGGAATTTTTCGAATATCATCACCATATTTACTTCCATGTAGTAGCAGCAGGTAATACAAGATCTTCTCCAATGGTGAACGGCTTTCTATTTTTAGCAATACAGTATGAAACTTAATATGACGCTAGTAAATATTTTTCATTAACGGCCATATATTTTTCAAAGGATTTTTTTTTCTTTATTTAAAGATTTATACAGTCTTTCAGAATATTCTTTTGGTGTATTGACATACGAAACATGCTTTGATTCAAGATGTCTTTAATTTTGATGGTTTCATCCTCTTCGGAGCCAATAATTCATTGCAGATCAAACAAAGAGGTTGTTAATTACCCTTAAAATTTTTAAATGTAAATGCAAATTGAAGAAAATACTCATCATATTTTCTTCTTCGCACATTAGAAGCCTGTTTTTCAATACGTCTTGTCTGAGGAGAGTTTGTAGCATTATCATCTGCGTCATTACCATTCTTATTTAAGTTCAGCCATTTATCCATGACCAAAAATTATTTTGATCCTAAAATCCAATAAGCATATAAAAATAACATATTGCATGTAATAATTGAATCATTAATTACCGAATAAATAAAAAAAATCTCTCTACGGTGGAACACTGACAATTGACTACACTACAAGAGAGTTAATACTACACTGCCGTCCTAAGAAAAAACGCAGTAAGTGCAAAAAAGTCGAAAATCAGTTTTTTATCTACACCTATGTATTCGAACGCGCTGAATTCGAATAAGAAACAATGCAGTATATACAATGATTGCTGAGATATCGTCGTGGAAATGATCACAGTAAGTGCAGGAATCGTTCCTTTTGTACCTCAAAATATAGTATCTGCATCTGAGTAAGAAAGAAAGCAGTATCTGAAAGTAGACACTGTGTTTTAACTTACAATTCGTAAATACTACATTTTAACTTATTGTCTTAAGTGCACGGACAAGAATCAACAAGTAGATTATTTCAACTCACTGAGCTCAACTCAGTTGTCTCCGTTGATTCCAGAGAGTAGGTTCATTTATACGCGGAAATGTTTGGAAGTAGATCAACAAAAATAATGGCGATGGTGCGTGATAGAGAATTACAGAAAGTGTTGCAGCAGCAAGCAGAGGCATTACCAGCAGTATCTGAATGTAGACACTGTGTTTCAACTTACAATTCGTAGAAACTACATTTTAACTTACTGTCTTGAGTGTACGGACAAGAATCAACAAGTAGATTATTTCAACTCACTGAGCTCAACTCAGTTGTCTCCGTTGATTCCAGAGAGTAGGTTCATTTATACGCGGAAATGTTTGGAAGGAGATCAACAAAAATAATGGCGATGGTGCGTGATAAAGAATTACAGAAAGTGTTGCAGCAGAAAGCAGATGCATTACCAGAAGTAGAAATGGCTAATCAGGAAATAGTTCGCAGAGAACTGAAAATATCGAAAGTGGGAATGTTCTTATTCCTAAAACTAGTGCAGGACGGAGTGAACTGGTAGAAATACCAGTTGTTATTCAAGAACTTGTTCAATTAGATTCCCATGAAAGTATTATCATTATGCCAGAACTAGCGATTGAAAGTCACAAAGAAATAGACGACATACCAATTATATTTCAAGAAGATCTTGAAAACGAGAATAGTACTATTATAGACTTTGTTAGCCTAGCAGAAGGTTGGTAATCTTCACATATTACCAAGGTAATTAATTAACGAAATATTACCATTTCCAGACCCAAACCAGCAGTTATCACAATTGGAAGAAGTATTGCTCGAAGAAGAATCAAGAGAAGAACTAATCCAGATATCACAAGTAGAAATACAAGAAACAACTGTCCAGTCAAATGAAAGAGGTTAGTATAAGTTGCAATATTCAGAGTATTAATTAGCTCATACTATAATAATGTTTCAGAGTATACAAAGAAAGGAACAGTGAGAAAAAGAAAAATCAAACGGCCCAAAATTGAAAAATTACAGGAAAAACGATTGAAATTGCAAGAAAATCATAGAGTTTTAAAAGGATGTAATGTCGATAAGTGTAAATTGAAATGTGGTGACAAGTTGATGATGAGCAAAGGTATAAAATCAATAGCGAGTACTGGAAGTTAAACTGGGAACAACAGAAATCTTTCATTCTACATCAGTGTTCAAGAAATAATGTTAAACGCAGAACGCTCAAAACTGAATCATCTCAACGAAATGTAACTATACAATATCATCTCCATAGTAAAAAAGGTACAAATCGGCACGTTTGTAAACTATTTTATTTTGACGACTATCGGTTACAAACCCAAGAACGACGGCATTGTTTTCCGTGCTTTATCAACAGTTGCGAGGTCTTCAAGCACCCCTGCACCCGATCGGCGTGGGCATCATCCCAATAAAGCTAAAATTGACAGAGATCAAATACATTTGCACATTAAGTCCTTCCATCCGGAAACCTCTCATTATAGGAGGGAACACGCTCCCAACGTTAGATACTCACCGAATGACGTCACAATTAACTTCATGTTCAGCGATTTTTGTCGTAAGTACCCGAATACAAAAATTTCATATGAACTATACTGAAAAGTAGTGGGCGAAATGAACATTCATTTCACAAAACTTGGTCACGAACAGTGCGAACATTGTGAGACGTTTTGTTTACACAATTCAGAACATACCAAGAACAATTTAGACTCAAAATGTGAAATATGCAGTAAATGGTCCGCACATAATTCCAAAGTTGTAGAAAGTAGGAAACGTTACAAAAAACATGCAGATACGATATTTGATGAAAACACCCTGTGTATATCAGCTGACTTACAGAAGATAATTATGTTACCTCGTATGGATATGTTCAAGTCAGTTATTTTTATCAGACGCCTCACATCTTACAACGGAAGTTTCGTACCGGTGGGAAGAGTGGAGAAATCTCGACGACCATTCGCAGTTTTGTGGCACGAAGCAATAACTTCTCGAAAAAAGGAGGATATTATAAGCATCTGTTACCAATTCTTTTTGCATAATAGGGATACCAAGAATATAATCATTTGGTTAGATAATTGTTCCGCTCAGAACAAAAACTGGTGTATGCTCAGTTTTTTTGTGCGTATTGTGAATTCTAGCATGGTGTCACTTGAAAGTTTGGAAGTTAATTATTTCGAACCAGGACACACTTTCATGAGTGCCAACAGCTTTCACCACCAAGTCGAATTAAGTTTAAAAAAGAAAAATAAAACATATGATTTCCTGGACTTTGTAGAATCAGTTTCAAAATCAAATTCAGGAAAAGTTGATGAAAAATCCATGCAGATCAACGATTTTTTCCAATGGAAAGACCATCATTCCGTGGCAAAGACTAATAATACAAAATTCAATAATCCTAAGCCATATTTGTGTGATATTGTACAGATCCGTGCAGAGCGAGGAAAGTTCACATTGAAGTACAAAACAGATTTCAGTTCCGAAACAGAACTTGAGCTGAATTTCATCAAAAACGCTTCAATGAAAACGATTGGTACTTAACCCACTGCTCTGAGTGTGGAAGACGGCATCGAGAAAACCAAAAAGGAGGCTTTATTGAAAGTAGTGGGGCTATTGATGGACAAAACTCGTTTACAGTTCTGGAAAAACCTCCCAGTCAAAAAAGAAAATTAATTCTACTTAAAATACTTATTTATTTGTTCTTACAGTTGATATTTCGTATCCATTATTATTTTATATGTTACCTATTGATAATTCGTTTCGTTTGTTTTTATTTACCAATGTGGCATTGCAGTTGTGATCTCAGTTTGTGAATAGTAAGATAAGTTGAATAAAAAATTATTAAAAACACATACTGTTTCATGATTATCAAGATATGAATTTTTTTCATAAATTAAAATACAGTAAGTAGTTACTTACTACGTTTTATTTTATCGAAACGGCTCAACCTCGTGTTGATAATCACAGTAATTGTTATATTTTTTGAAATATTCTTCGAATTGTTTCAAAATTCATAAAACATGAAACTGGAACAATAATACTCAGTTGAATTGAATTTCATGAGTATATCTTGAATTGAACGACCTCAAATGGTCTTTCAATATGTGTATGTGTTTAACTGCCATTTTACTTTTTTGTACTTACTGCATTTTTCCTTGGCACGGCAGTACACTAGTTCACATGACAGTCAGTGTAATTGAATCATTATCTCGCTTCACGTGTGCGCGCACATTCCAACCTTTGTGTGCAGGTATGTGAGTGTGTGCACAAATACACATCTAGATGTGTATTTAAATATTTGATATTAAAATCTCTCACGACCCTCTTTGGGGTCGCGACCCATAGTTTAAGAAGGCCTGCTTTAGAGGATTTATTACTTACAATAATTTACCGAATAATATCAAAAATTCAAAAAGTCTTTCTGAATTCAAAAGACATTTATCGTTCTTGTATAAAAATCAATATAAAACATTTTAGTACATTTGTGTAGGTACTGAATTGCGCTGTTTTGCAATATGTTTTAATATTTTGAATCAGTTCTTTTCAGTACCTTCAACGTTATTATAAACTAATTATTATGTCACATTTGTATTAGTGTATACTTAGTATGTAAGTTGTACTCAACTACGATATTGTAATTCTTTTTTTTAAATTTTAATTTTTTTATGTATATTAGGGTTTCCTAAATAAAGATTCTTATTGTATTATTATTATCAATACACCTATCTTCAATAATCGGCAAAGTTTCCTCTGCAATAATTATTGGATAATTTAAAGCCATTTCTAACATGTTCTTGCTTCTGATAGTACCACAAAGATGTGAAATTGGAAAGTTATTCATTTTCTGAAACAAAAAAAACTTTAGTAATAGTAAGTAACGACATGTTTAGTCCAGTTTGTTTTTAAATTTATTAAATAACACGTAACAGTCTATAAAAACATGTATCAAACATAAAGTACATGCGTCAGCCTTATTTAAAAATAAAAAAATCATGATTGAAATAGCATGTAACATCCGTTTCATGAATAATAGGCAATATTTAATTAAAATGTGCTAAAAAAACTATTTTAGAATGTATTTTATTAAGAAACAAACAATCTTATTTCGAAATTAACGTAGATTTTTAGTTTAAATTGAACAAAAACACTAACAAATATCACACCACAAGCACAGCGACCATTCAAATAGTTTCTTAACCTATAAAATATATTGATACCTGATATTGAATTTACTGGATGATATGTGGTGTTACCATGACACTAAAATAAAATATTTTCATTGGTCCAAACGTCACTAGCATAAACTGGATATATATATATATATTATCAGAAACCCAATTACCATAGTATATGGTGTAGGGTATACTTTTACAATTATTTCAATTACATCGCATTATACTTAAGACATATATTCATTTTTTCATTGATGCTTTGGTCCAGATAGAATTTTATTCGTGTACAAATTTAGCCCATTGTTGTTTATCTCTTGCCATTGTTTTTGCCTCTGTCCATGTTTTTCCTTTTTCTTGCATTATGCCTACCATAACACCATCCCATGTTTGTTTTGGTCTTCCCTTTTTCTTTCTTTTTTGTATTTTTGATTGCCATACTTTTTTAACTGGTCTTGTATCGTTCATTCTTTGTAAATGTCCCCACCAGCTTAATTGTCTCTTTTCAATAAATTTAAGTGTTGATTCTATTTCAAGGTCTTCTCTTATTTCCGTACTTCTTAGTTTGTCTTTCTTTGTGACTCCTTTAACTCGCCTAAGATACTTCATCTCAACTGCTTGTATTCGACTCTTTTGTCTCTTTGTTAATACCCAAGATTCGCATCCGAATGTTAATATTGGCCGGTAAATTGTTTTAAATACATTTAACTTCGTTTTCTTGGAAATTTCCTTTTTATTTATGAATGTCGAGTTCATCGTGTGATAAAGTTTCATCGTTTTTTGTACTCTATTGTTAATTTCGACTTCCTGCGTCCCATTTTCTTCTATTTCTACTCCCAAGTATTTATATCTTCTAACTTGCTCAATTTGTATTCCCTCTAACTGTATATTTAGATGTTTTTGTTTCGGTCCTATAACCATAACTTTGGTTTTACTTTGATTCACTGTCATTCCAAATTCATCCGATACCGTGCTCCATATTTCCATATTCTTTTGTAAATCCTTCTCTTTCCCTGCCATAATTATTAAATCATCTGCAAAAGCTGCTTCTGATATATCCACTCTTCCTAAATGTTTGTATCCAATGTGTAGTTTTGCCATTTTAGTTGACGATTTTTTAATTATTTCATCAATAAAAATTGTAAATAATAATGGACTTAGTCCCCCTCCTTGCCTTAATCCTTCTTGTGTTGAAAATGGTTCTGATGTTTTATTCCTGCATATTACACAATTTCTATTATTTTTGTAAATGTTTTTGATTATATCTATTATTTTGTAATTTACTCCCCTTCCTTCTAGTACTTTCCATAACTTCTCCCTTGGTACTTTGTCAAAAGCTTTTTCCATGTCTATAAATCCCATATATACCTCTTTTTCTTGTTGTGAGAACTTCTCAATTATCTGTTTCACTGTGAATATGTGGTCTTGGATGCTTCGCCCTCTTCTAAATCCACTTTGCGATTCTTCGAGAGTATTTTCTATCCCTGGTCTTATCTTACTGTCTATAATCTTCTCGTAGACTTTCATAGCAGTACAAAGTAGATTTATTCCTCTATAATTATTGCAGTCTTGTCTATCCCCCTTTTTATATATTGGAACTATTAAGGCTGTCTTCCAATCTTCTGGAATCTGTTCTTCACTCCACGCCCTGTTGTATATTGTCAATAATATTTTTGTTCCTGTTTCCCCTAAATTTTTGAACATTTCTGCTGTTAATTTATCAATTCCTGGAGATTTTCCATTTTTCAATTCATGTATTATTTCCTGTAATTCTTTTAGAGTTACAATGTCTTTATTTTCTATTATTGCATCCTTTTTATTGTTAATGTCCTGAATTCTGTTGTCTGCTCCTAGTAATTCCTCAAAATACTCTTTCCATCTATCAATTACTTCGTTTTCATTTCTTAGTATATCTCCTTTTTTATTTTTTATCCATGTTTTTTCTTGTGGTTTTTCCTTTCTTAATAACTTCAATGTTTTGTAAAACAGTTTTTGATTTGATTTACTATTGCTTTCCATTTTTTCGCCAAATTCTTTCCACTGATTTCTTTTAGCTACTGTTACCATCTCTTTCACCTTTTTCCTCTTCTCTTTGTACACTTCATAGTTTTTCGTTGTTCTGTTATTTATATATATTTTCCACGCTTCTTTTTTTAATTTTACTTTTATTTTAATTTCATCCGTCCACCAAGCTGTTTGTTTTTTCTTATTAGTTTTCTTGCTACAACCACATATTTCTTTAGCGGTTTCCAAAACGGTTTTTTTGAAATAATCCCACATTTCTTCTAAATTTTCATTTTTCATTATATCACAATTATTTAAGAACTTTCCTGATAATGCCGTTTTGTATTTCTCTGCCATATCTTTGTTTTGAAGTTTGTATGATCTGACCGATTCATATTCTATTCTTCTACTTTTTGCCTATTATGATTTGTAATTTCTACTTGTTCTCTTATTTTTGTTACAAGTAAATAGTGGTCACTTCCCATTTCTGGTCCTCTTCTAACTTTGGTATCCAATACTTCCTTTCTATTTCTCTTTTCCACTAATATGTAATCTATTATGGACCTTTCATTTCTGCTTTCCATCACACGTGTATATTTATGTATGTCTTTATGTTGGAAAAATGTATTAGTTACAATAAAATTGTGTAATATGCAAAAATCCAACAGCCGTTCTCCATTATTATTCCTAAATGCTTCACCATGTTTTCCAATCACTGTACTGTAAATGTCATCTTTTGTTCCCACTCTGCTATTCAAATCTCCAAGTATAATTATTTTCCCTTTTGCATTTTCTGTAGCCATAGTTAGATCTTCCCAAAACCTATCTTTATTTCCTACTGTATCGTCTTCATTTGGTCCATATACAATTATTATAGTTTTTGTGTCCATATTTTTATTTTTCATTTCTATCACCAGTAATCTTTCCGACCATCCCGTCCATCCAGTAATTTGTTCTTCAAGTTTTTATGTATTATGCATGCAACTCCTGCTGCCGCTCTTTTCTCATTTTCAATGCCACTATATACGAGTATATGACCATTATCCATATTCACTATCCCTTGTCCTTTTTTCTTTGTCTCTGTTATAGCTAGTATTCTCAAGTTTGTATTTTCGAACTCTTCTTCTAATTCTTTTTCTTTTCCTAAAATACTTCTAACATTCCATGTTCCAATTCTCCACATTTCCGGTGCTAATTTTACTTTATTTTGATCAAATTCCGTTACCGTGTCTTTTTCTCTGTTACCATGAATATCAGGTTCTTTATTTAGTTTTTTGGATGTATTTTTTCCAGTATTTTCATTCTATTTGTTTCTTTATCCCATCTCCATTCTTGCCCATTTACTGTTACCTTATTGTATCCCATTTTTACTTCTTTTCCCTTATGATTTTCTAATTTTGCAAACATCCTTATCTCTTTTTGTTTTTCTCTTTCCTTCTTGGTCATATCATTATTTATAAAAACTCTTTCTTCTTTCCTCTCCTTTAATTTAGCTTTATTTGCCATAATTTTTTCTTTATCAGCTTCTTTTTGACATTCCACTATACACATCCCCTATCTTGTTAACTGCTTTAGGCTCGATATTTATTTTTAGTTGTTGACTCAAAAAGTTTCTGACATTTTCCACCAATTTCGACGGCTCATTAGTATCAAGTTTCAATCCATTTATCATCACATTATTTTTTCTTCTTTCTTTATCTATAATTTCCATTGTTTTTTTCATATCTTCCATTTCTGTTTTCATTTCTGCATTTTCTTTTTTAATTGCTTGGTTTTCTTTTCTCAATACTTCATTTTCAACTTTCAACTTTAATATTTCCTCGTTAAACAGAGCCTGTTGATCTTTAGTTTCTTTGATCTCGTTTTTAATTAGTTGTTGTTCCCATTTCATAACCTTTTGATCTGCAGACATTTCCTTCATTAACGCTAAGATTTCATCTAACTTTTCATCTTTTTTACTTTTAGGTGGGGTTCTGTTAGTCCTCTTGCTAACTTCAAATAATCCATCCATTTTTCTTTTCTTTGAATCTTCTGTAGAATAATCATCACTATCCATTTTGTTTATATTTTGTATTGAACTACTATTTGATTATATTATTTTCGTGGTAGCGTAAGACCAAGGTACCCAGATCAACTCTTCGGAGATACTTAATCTATCCAACCACTTACTATATATCTAGTTTCTTTCTTTATTTTGTCCTTTATTTTTTAAATTTGACAACGTCGCGAATTATATCGTTTTGAACTCGCCTTAAATCAATTGCTTTTTATTTCAGTAACTTAATTCTAACCTATTTATTTAATTGTTTTTACAAAATCTAACGTTTTTCTTTGTTTTTTTTTGTAGCACTACGTACTTTACCTTTTGTTTACACAATTCAAATTCTAGTTAATTAATTTTCGCTGCACTTTCCGATATATCGAAATAAATGCAGGCGAATTTTATAAACACTTTATTATTTCCACACACTGTTGCCACTCCGCATAAACTGGATAACTGACAGAAATAATAAAAACCATGATTTTGCCAAATTTGATGATACGTGGTATTACCAATAAGCCGTCAAGACCGGATTTATCTAGCCAGATGGTAACACTTGAGAATAACACTTTTGAATATAATTTGATATTGTATCAAGCTGTTTGGTTGAATATATCATTTTTTTTATAGTACAAATTCAATCTTTTTTATTACTACTGTTGTTTTAATTTGATCTTGCTAGCTTAATATTAAGCTAAGCCACGTTTTTTTTTAAATCGGTAAATGATAAAAATTTGGATCGATGGTACAATTTGGTACAGTAGAGTCCCGGTAATCCGAAATTATTGGGACCAAACACCTTTCGGATTTACTAATTTTTCGGATTAAGCAAAAATACTTTAAAACCAACCGTACGTGCTTGTAAAACACGTAATTTTCATAAATACGTACATATATACATTTAACACAGTGATTTTTAAGGAGCTACAGTAAAATATTAGCTGACCGTTATTCACTTTTTATAATACTTATTAATTGCTATATGTTTGGGAAGGAGACACCCTAGACCAAACTATTTTTCGTGTTGGAGAATTTTTTAGGTTATGCACAATAATTGAAATCATGGAATGCACCCATTCTTACATACATTGCATTCAGATAATATTAATAACATAAAATTTGTATGCAATTCATTGGTATATTTTACTTTTCAGAAGTTCGGGAACAGACTTCTTTATCAAATCAGGCAACATGATGTCTATAAATTCAAGAAAAGACTGGAAGTATCAATGTTACAAAAAATAGGTTGAAGAGATTCATAATGCAAATGTTGAAAAAGAATAGTTTGGGAAAATGAACATTGTGATGATGAGATGGGAGAGAATTGATTAATGAAGTTGATCTTATAGAATACGTGCCCGTTTTCAAAGGTAACTATGTTTGATTTTCTATACATTAGGATTGGTTTAAAATGTACTTTTGCTTTGGACAACTTAGCAATCAAAATATAGATTAGTATCAACTAGTGTGGTGATTTTTATTGAAACAAAAATTTAAGAAATAAGTTAACCATAAATTGCATGAATTTATAAAATCGTCAAAAGAAAGCCAAATAATTTCAGGGTAGTTAATCTGTCCTCGGTTATGAAGAAAAATTCATTAAAAAATGTGGTAATACGTTTTTTGTAAAAAATAATTAAAAACATTACATATGATACATATTTAAAAGAAGAAGAAGAAGAAGAAGAAGACATATGATACATAATGCTAAGAGGGAACATTAATATGGAAAAACAAACTCAAAACATTACTATTGAAACTATTCATTCACAGATGTAACTCAAAAATAGTTTTTTTTCATAATACAAAAATTCATTTTACCTTTCCCTTAGATAAAATTAGTCAAATACGTACAGTAATCATACTTACATCTATTTATTTTCTCTTCAAATTGTGGCCATCGGGGCAGCAGATCTTCTAACTGGAGCACTAGCAGGTCGTCCACGCCTGGGAGTCTCGCCCAATTTTACAAAGGCTGTATGCTAAATCAATTCGAAGTTGTTCATGAGGCATTGTTGTTTTACCTTTTATGGTTAAGGTTAGAGGTGAGTTGGTTAATAAGTAACGCCAGCCATTGCGACCCTGATGTGTCTATTGTGGCTCTGCCTTTTATGGTGTTTACTCCATTAAAAAGAACATAAGCATTAACAGTGCTCAAATCAAGTAAGTTGTGACATAGGCGAAAATACCATTGTCTACACTTCATTGTTATTTTGTGCTGTCCAATATGAGCATCCATTAAATCTACACCACCCATGTGCCCGTTGTAACTTTTAATAATTTTTGGACAAGGAATGTTCACATATTGTTTTTCATTTCGGACATATCTACGTTATTGTATCCATGGATTCCACACCATACAGACTGGATGCCAAACACACAAGATAGTTATTGTTCTAATGAACAACAAAAATTGAACAATTATAATATTCTGTAACATATTCTTCTACAGCCCCTAGCAGTTTTTTTCATACTCTTTTTGTCACTAATGGGATTGTTTGGTATGCGATCTTTTCGTATTGTTCCCAATGCAAAAATATCCTTCCTCATTAACTGAGCCATGAGAGGAAGGAAGATATTGTAACTGTCAAAATTTACGGTATACCAACAACTTTCTGGGACACCCCTAGTCAACTGAATAACAATATTGCAGTTTGCTCCTATATCTGTCCGTCCATTAACAATTACATTTTTTTGTCCTGAGTGGATTTCAATCAAGCAAGACCATCATTGTCACATAAAACAAATAATTTGTACCCCGATTTTTTTGGTTTTTGTGGATTGTATTGACACAACAAATATTTTATTTTAGTTGCACATATGTGTTCATCAACTGAAAAATGTTCACCCATGGACACACTACAAAATAAATTATTTAAATGATCTATGACAGGACACAGTTTGAAAAGTTTGTCTCCAGCAGTATTATCTGCTTGTAAATTGTTAGTATTATCGTTGAAATGTAGAACAGAATGAATGGCATCAAACTTATTGATTCTCATAGTTGCTTTCACAATATCGTTACCTAAAATAGGGTGCCATAGATCTCTAATGAAAGAAACACATGCCACAGATGAAAATATAAGAATCCCAATGTATTTTTGAAAGTAATTTAAGAAAAGTGTTGTTGGTTTAATATGGGTCGTTTTGTACTGAATATAATATAGGTTATTCTGCTATTAGGTTCATCAAATAAGATACGCTATGCAGTTGAGGGTTGAAAAGAACATATTCTCAAAAACCTGAATAAATAAATTGTCAGATTTAAAATGGAACAAAATATAAATAAAAATAATAATAATAGTTGATATTTTTCCTGAACCACAGGATTAAAAGTTTGGAGAATACTGGCTGATTAATTGAGAATGTCCAATGTCTTACACTGTAGATTCTAGGCACCAAAATTCAGTCCAATATGACAAACAAATATTACAAGATTATGTAATACAAATCTTGGCTTTGGTTATTCAAATATATGATATTCCAAAAAAATTTAAATTGCACTTTCTGTCGAGTTTTACCCTATTTTAAAGGCAATGAAAAACCAAACGCATTCCCAAAATAAAGATCTGATGTCTTATTTATTTCGTTATACTACCAAATTTTTCGTCTGTCAACTTTCCTCGATTTTCCATTGACCCTCATAAATTGAATTTTAACCGTTTGGAGCATATTGGTGGTTTCTTCAAGTATGCGGTTGTAAAAATTACTTACTGTGTGTATCAGTTCTGATACATGTGGAAGGTACTTGTTTTTTCATTCCCTTTAAAATAAGGCGAATCTCAACAGGCAATTAAAAAATATTGGAAGTTATCACTCCTTAAAAAACTGTTGACAAAAAAACTTCTATATTTGATTTTTTTTATCAATTCAAAATGCATTGAAGGTAGATTTCATAAAGAAATATCAATAACACATTTAATCTTTCAACTGTAAACTAGAGGGCATTTATAACATATTTATATTCAAATGCAATGCTTACAAAAAGCAAATATATATTTATTCGCTGATATCTCCATCACAACATTTTTCTTTAATTTTAATGAGTGTTTGTTCTCTTAGTAGGTTTTAGATTACGTTAACCAAAGTAGCCAGTTTAATTATGTTTTTACAACATAGGCAATGGAACAAAATGAAACAAAGATTACAAGTAAAAACTCACAAAATACAAAAGAACAATCTCCAACCTCATTTTTATCTAATATTCAGAAGACTGCAAATATTTACTGAGCACACATTCAGTGGAATTAACTTTAGCCTCAATTTGAAAACTGATTTTTTTATTTTTTCACAAAGCAAAATCTTCAAATTTTTGTTTAGGAAATCTTCCAACTCACCCCACAATCTATTTTATTGAATTCAAGAAGGAAACAAAGAAAATCCATCCAATAGGCAACATGCAATCATTTTATTTTTCCTCTCATTTCATAGAATTTGATCTAGAATGAGGAAGTTGCTTGTTTTTTTTTGTTATTTTCTATTTAAATAGATCGCAATTTACTGATTGGAACAGCGCTTACAAAATTAAAATCGGTTTTTAAATAACGGAGAAATCTTAGATTGAAGTTTGCACTAAGCTCCTCCCCCTTAAAAACTAGCGACATTTAATGACGTCAGCAGCCGGACGCTCGCTTTCGTGCTTTACGGTGCCAATTCACTATAGTACATATTTGGTATTTTTCGGTTAGACGCTTGCTTGCGTAAGTGCTGTAGGTGTGTAGTCTTTTGGGGGTTTTATTGGCACATTATAAAGAAATTACGGTTTCCTCAGTTTCATCATCTTTTAATAGACTATGGTGTAAGGTTTTTTGGTCATATTGTGTTGGGGTGTAATTCTGCCTTTCACTATACGAATATTTCCTTTTCTTCTCTGTATCTGTAAGTATTTGAAGGGTGGGTATGTTCACAGCACTTAGGCCACAATTGGCCCACCCATCCTACTGAGTACTGAGGTTCAGACTTCCATCTAGACCGTCATCCAGCCTACTTGTTTAAAGTAGGCGATAACGTCGTCTGAGGTAAGTTCTCCCATACTGACGTATGTTAACCTGTGCTCTCCAAATACACAAAACTTAAATATAGAGTGTTGGACATTCGCAATGAATGTGTTCGACAGTCTCATCTTCTTGTTCACATCCTCTACGAAGTGGGGTGTCAGACAGACCCAGTCTGAGGAGGTGTTTTCGTAGGTAGCAGTGACCAGTCACAATACCCGTGGCTGTTCGTAGGTTCTGCCTATTCATAGTCACGTATTTTTTGGCTACTTTGCTGCCTGGATACTGTAACAGTTCCTTGGCGAGCCTGCAGTCTTCTGGCTGCTTTCCTGGCTAGCGAGTCTGCAATACGGTTCCCTTTCACTTTCACATGGCCCTTGATCCAGCCTAAAGTGACCATGTTGTTGTTACGGGCTTCGATTAGGGCACTGTGACATTTTAATACTAGGTCTGATGTAAAGCGTGGTCTGTTCAGGGCTAGTAGTGTTTGTCTACTATCCATGAGGATGAAAGTATTATTACCTGTGGTGTTCCTTTTGGTAATCTCTTCTGAAGCGATACAGATTGCATTGAGCTCTGTTTGAGCAATACTTGCATTGCAGCCCATTGTCCACTTTATGTTTAGATTCAGGGGTCTGGAAAAAATCTCACATCCTGAGCCTACATTGGTTTTAGGCCCATCTGTGAAAATGCGGATTGAGTCTTCTTCCAATGGGTCTTGTTCGTTATCTTTAAAGATAAGGCGATATGCCTGTGAAAGACATTGCGGTGGAATCGAGTCCGTATTGGCCTACAGCAGTGGGACCTCTCTGAGGGCCTTGTTCGAATTTGATTTAATTACAAAATTCTCCTGTGATTTTTTTATTTTCAACTTCCCCTGTATAACACAAGTTTGAAAACTTCATTCCATATAAAAAACCACAGATAATTGTATAACAATTTCTTTTCTCCACAAAACTACATGCATCGGCTGAGTTTCAACAGTCATATGACAGTTTCATTTAAATCTCTATTTCCCATTGGTTACATTCTCACATAACTTTCCTTGTTATCACCCACTTTAAACGACATATAAAAATATCCATAACAACACATATTCAATTTTTCATCATCATACAAAAAACCGTTGTTAGTCAAGTAACAAAAAAGCATAAAAAGATCTAACGACACATCTTGTCATGAATTAATCATAAAAAAGTAAAAAGATATCGATTGCATTATATAATAAGCAGTTGTGATATTCTTATTTGTGACGCAATATGAACAAAATGTAAAATAATACAAATATATAGTAAAAGTGCATGTGATCATCGATTATCATTTAATATAACAACTAATTCATATACATGTAAAAGCATTCATTATCGTCATATTAAGTCGATTGGTCCTTCAGAGCACAATACCATAAAAGTGAATACGATATTCCGCATTTTGCTTTTCCAACATAAAAGAGGAAAACGCAGAACAGGCCTCATGCCACAAGTTAGGTCTCAGTTTACCGGATCCTACATCAGGTTGTATACTGGTAGAGCGTAGACGTGTCATGGTCATCAAAACGACCTTGATGTGTATGTCAAGGGGAGTGAGACCAAGGATCACCTCCATAGCTCGTTGGTGTCGGATGACTGTGTTTGCTTCAACTCTCCAGGCAATCGCGCCGTACGTTAGCATATATCTAATGATGGCAGTGTGGATCCAGGCAGTGATCCTAGGCGACATTCCTCAGGTACGGCCGATGGTTCTGCGACACTGTTCATAAGAAATATATGCATTTTTGACTCTGTTTTCTAGTTCCACGTTAACTTACTGTCGAAGGTGACCTCTAAATGTTTTACCTCTGAAGAGAAGTTAAGTTTGGTGTTTAGGAGCTTTGGGGCTTGATGTTTTACAAGCTTCCTTTTTTCGGGAAAATAAATGTATGCATTTTTTACTCTGTTTTCTAGTTCCACATTAACTTACTGTGGAAGGTGACCCCTAAATGTTTTACCTCTGAAGAAAAGTTAAGTTTGGTGTTTAGGAGCTTTGGGGCTTGATGTTTTACAAGCTTCCTTTTTTCGGGAAAAGAACCATCTCTGATTTTTCCGATTTATTGACAGTGAATGGTCTTTGCACCGTTGTTCTATGATATTGAGGGCCTCTTCCATTAGAGCGCAGAGTATCGCCTCGAATCTTCCTATTAGCAGAATCACTAGGTCATCTGCATAAGCTATTGTATAGAAGTTGCCATCGTTAATTCGGCTGACCAATGAGTCTTAGACCATGTTCCACAGTAGTGGCGAGAGTACCCCTCCCTGTGGACAACCTTTTACAGCCAAGTCTCTGATGTTTATTTCGTCTACGCTAATTTTTATTGCTCTTTTTGAGAGCATGTTATATATCCAGCCATTTATGGTTTGGGGGATATTCTTGTTGGCAAGTGCATTTGTTATTTTAGGAAATGTGGTTTATCAAATGCACCTTCTATGTCTATGAATACACCCAGGGTGGACTCTTTATTCGCCAGCGATCTCTCGATGCGGCCCGCCACGAGATGAAGAGCTGAATTGGTAAACATCCCTGGGCTGTATGCATGTTGATTTGGATGCAGTGGATTTTGCGTTATCACTATTTCTCTTATATATCGTTCGCACAGCGTCTCCAAGGTCTTCATTGCAAACGATGTGAGCCTCATGGGTCTATATGCTTTTGGAATGGAATGGTCCGTCCTTCCTGGTTTTGGTATGAACTCAACTTTTAACTTCTCTCTAACCTTTTGGAATATACCTAAGTGCCAATGAGGATCTGAGGATTCCCACCAGGTGTGGCATTAAAGCATCCAAGCCCCACTGAAGTTAAGCTGGATAAATGCCATCCGTTCCTGGAGATTTAAAGGAGGAGAAGCTAGAGATGGCCCGCCTCAGTCTGTCCATGTCAATGATCTGTCGCGATATACGCCAGTCGTCGTCCATCGGGTAGTGATTCTCCTCTTCCTCCCAGGTTGCCGTGTTTGTGGTCCTGGGGTCAGAGAAGTAAGTTGACATTAATAATTGAAGGCTTTCCTTCGGGTTAGCAGTTTTTGTGCCATCCTCTTTGGTTAGTATACCGATAAGACGGTAGGGATTTTTGGAGGCTATCTGCTTGGGGGAAATCTTCGATTTCCTCGCCGTATATTCTCCATGATTCTCTTTTTTTTTGTCTAATGACTGTTTTATACTCCTTGAGGTGAGACTTATATGCGTTCCAATCCTCTTCGAGTCTGGTACTTTTTGAGTTTTTAATGGTTTCAGAGTAAAATTCAAAATCTCCTTTGTTGTTTGGCAACACATCCTCGACTTCTCGCAGGGCCCCCTTCAAACAGTTGACATATTTTGTCCAGTCCGTTTTCCTGGGGTTGTGAGTTAGTGTGGAGGTTGTGAGCGCCAGTTTTATTCCAAATTTTATCCAGCGGTGTACCGACATTGAAATGTCTGATACATGTCAGTCGGAGATTATATTTGAAATATTAGTAGTAGATAATGTAATATATATTCGAGTTTGACTTCGGGAGTTAATAAAAGTTGGTTTAGTACCTATATTTCGAATACAGAGATTCTTGTTAGTTATGTAATCATAAAAAGACTTATTAGTGTTTTAAATGAAACTCAATGTTTCTAGCTAATTCCACAATAGAATGAAAAATGTTGAAAATTCTAAAAAAATTTTTAGAATTTTTAACGTTTTTCATTATATTGTGGAATTAGCTAGAAACATTGAGTTTCATTTAAAACACTAATATGAGTAGATTCCTCGAAGTAAGGGTCGAGACAGTTAATTTCAATAAAAAGACTTACCTCTAGTGTTAATATCTTTGCTGCCCCAGCTTACATGGTGAGAGTTTGAAACACAGCCTATTACCAATTCCAGATTCTGGGTGTAACAGTGTTCCACAAGGTCCTCCAACTCCTTTATACGTGGTGTTTTGGCTGCATCTGAGGGGAGGTATGCGGATGGCCAGTATTAACACTTTCTTTTGACCTTTCAGCGCATATTCAACCTTCACTACCGTTAGGTCGGAGGACGAAAAATGCGTCAGTGGGTAGGTCTTGAAATTCCTAGGGACATATATTGCCGTCCCAGGTAGCTGCTTGCTTGGGAAATTTTGGATTATGTACACTCATGATTTTGGTTTGTCTTATCCAGGGTTCATGGATAAGTGCTATTGTGTCCTGCATCACATCAAGGTGGCGGCATAGTGTTGCCGAAGCCACATTTCTGTGCTGAAGGTTACACTGAATATATCTCAACATGTCATTGCCATCTCTTCTTGATGATGGTGAGATAGGTTAGCTGTTTAGGCCATCTCCACATCCTCACTTGGAGGTGGGTTGACGTTGCCTGTATCTTTGCTTAGAGCTATTAGTTCTGCCAAGAGACTGTCGGTCGCCATCTTAGGAGATGACTCGACAGCCTCCACATAAGTAACAGCTTCTTGGAGTTCCTCGGATGGAACATGGGGGATTCATGCTTGATCTAATCTCGCTCCTCCGTTCCGGGTCGATTTTTTTGTTTTAACGATCAATGAGGTGAACGCGTAGCTCTTCCTCATTGATCGTTTTTCGAGGGCTACCGTCTCCTATGCCGAAGACGAAGAGGGGCCCTTTGGGATTGGCCTTCGCTTTGTGGTAGAAGGAAAACCACGCATCCACCCGACGGTTTGGGTTTTGTTTTTCGAGACGCGCATTTCTTTGTCGCCTAGGTCAGTGTGAGTTTCGCTAGGGACCCAGGGGGTGCCTTTTGTCAGCAGAGGGAGGTTGTCGACGTGCATCACGTCGAGCTTAGCCTCCTCCCATGGTTTCAGTTCTGAAACCACTGAAACCGTGTTCTTTAGCCACTCTAGCGTTTTCTCATTATCGAAGATGACTCTGATTATTTCGCCAGAGTGCGACCATGACCTATTATTAGGTGGCTTTTTCTGACTGCCGGAGGCGGACATGAGGGTTTCGTCCAAAGCCTCCATTTGTTGTCTCTTGACAAGGTCCCCATTATCGGTAATTATTTTACCGTATATGTCGGCCTTGTATATAATAGCTACCAGTAAGTGTTTGTTAGCTGCTTCGCTATAGCTTTTTAATTTAGCGTCCATCCGTAGCCTCTTTCTCTGCTGGAGTGGATGCGCTTCTTTTCCTGGGGGGTGACGTGTTCCGGGCCTCTTGGAGGAGGAACTAGCATCGCTGCCCTTGCATTTTTGGCCCATGGTGCTGGGTTTGGATAGGGAGGGCGAATGGCGCTGGTGGTGTCTGTGGAGACTTCAGCCTGCTGCCTCGATTTTCTCCTTCTCTTTGCCTCAGCACCGCAGAATCTTTTACCTCGACGGTCTTTTTGTGTTGGAGGTGTGCGTTCTTGCCCATCCTCCGTTTTTTGCTTTATTTTGTTTTCGATCATCCATTGTGATCCTACGAGTAGCTAGAGAAAGGTTGTGTAATCTCTGGCAGAGCCCTGCATGCCAGGGAAAGGCTATTTCCAAGGGGGGTTCGCCTGGTACGCCCAGGGGAACGTTGGCGGCCGCATTCCCTGCCCTGCGGCCATTCAGCCGCCTTACACCTTAGCTTGGGTTTTGTTGGTATGTCGTTTGGTTGGTCAGCACTGGTGTCACTAGTGATCAACAATGCTAACGTATCCAGCTTTGCCACGAGGAGGCAGGACACTCGATGGTTGCATTTCTCCATTGGGCTGCAGCTACCTACAAGCAAGCAAGCAAATAACCTAACCAACTACAAAGCAATGGCCAACTTACAACCAACCCCGCTCCTTCTCTTCGTACTTGTACGTATCCTACCGCATTGTCACCATAATTTTCTCTTGCAGATCTACAAGTAGTAATAATAAAATCTTTCACAGTCAAATTTCGTCATTAGTAATATTTTTAACGAACTTTTACGGACACTTGACAAACAATATCTACCTAATACCAAAATCAGTTGAGTATGGGACTGATATCAATGTTTTCTAAAAGATATAGCCAATTAAAAGTATGCGAGTAAAAATTTAGTTTCATGTAGAGTTTAGAGCGTTACTGAAAACGTATTTTATGTACAAAAGTACCACTGCCAATGGAATCAGTACTGCCACATTGGTCACTCTCACTAATTAAATATTCCATATTTTCGAGGGACTGAGGGGTGGAAGGGGATTTTTTCGAGATTTTCTGAAAAATAACAATATTTGACATCACCATTCCCGAAAATATAGGATTTAACTGATTCACTCCATTTGCACTCCACATTAGGGCGGACCGAAATAAGTCGTTTTTAATTTTTTTTTTTGATAATATTGATGCGCTAGTTGTAGAAAGCTGTGAATGGCTATTACATTAAGTCTGTTAAAAATTGGATGACCTTGGCCAATTTTTTTAGTCAGAATTGAAGCTCCGCTACTCAACAAAATATTTGTTAAGTGATTCTAATTAGTCCTATAAAATATGAACTTAATCGAAAAACATTTAGCCGGCCCAATTTGATTTATAATGTTAATGCTTTAAACGAAACATCGACTTTTTATTATTTATCGCAGATCTGCGCCTGACTTAATCTTTACTAGCTTTAAAATATTACACTTCTAAGTGGTAATCACTATGTCAACCCAGAACTCACTGCGTGTAGGTATCTGCACTTCGAGTTACTCCCACCCACCCGCCTGATTTTAGTACATTTTACTTAGATTTTCGGTGTCCAAAATATTGCTTTTTGTTTTTAAAAGAAGGCAGTACTTTTCTACCTTCTACTTTTTAACGGATTTAACCATCTCTTTCTGTTTCTCCGCAAACTTTTTGAGAAGCTTCAGTTACACATTGCTCTACTGATTGCATTTGACACGGATATTTTTTAAAGATAGAAAGTGTTTCTCCTTTTATAATTTTTTTAAAATTTTCCATTGAATGTCCCGCTGTTAGTGGTGGTTTACTTAACACACTTTTGCCAATCAGTTATTTCTTTGTAATCCTCTGCACATAAATTAATAGCGGGAATTTTAAAATATCCAACATCTTGTTCGGGAGCCAGAGATCTTGCTTACAGCTCATTGATGGATATGTTGGCGAGAGTTTTTGTCAACAACTCTTGAGGTATCTTGTGGTGAAATAATATCAAGATCCTCTAAAACAGCATTTACCAATGTAGCCACAGTTCTGTTGGAGGATCCTGTTAGATCTGCCACTCTAGTCGTATTCTCTTTTGTCTTTTAATGTTCCGTTTGGGTAAATCTTTGTTTTTTTCATAAGATACTTCAAAGTTCTCGTCCATTATACTACTGTCGCAGCTAGAACTGGTGGAAGTTTCGTTTTTTTTTTAAATTGACCAACACCTTTAACCTTCGTGGGACGGACATCAAAATTTTACGAAAAGGACTAACTGGGGTCCGAGAAGACCCCATGCGTAAAATTGCAGAAATGCTGTATTTTTCTTTAAATTAAATATATAGAAAAGAAGTTTTATTAAAGTTTTACTATTAACCATTTATTAGTCAAAAATCATCACGAAAAAATACAAAATACCCTAATCACTAATACTACTAGCTACATATCATTTTAACATTTTTTACAAACTATCTCCGATTTTGAATGTTTTAGGCACACAAAGTTATTACACCTAATACATATTTTTCTGGATTTTCTGTGTTTTACTCTCTGACACATAGTATATGTAACATCTCATCGTCAGTAAGCCCCTTGCGATTGTTTCTAAATAAAAAATGACTCGGCGATGTCGTTAGGTTTAGTGGCATAAACTTTGCTCTTTAGATATCCCCATAAAAAAAGATCTTATGGAGTAAGATCGGGTGATCTTGCTGGCCACTCAATTGGGCCCCTTCTTCCAATCCACCTATTTGGAAACACTTCGTTAAGATAGGTCCGTACATTTTCAGCAAAATGTGGTGGTGCCCCATCTTGTTGAAGCCACATCCGTTGGTCAATTAAGTTAGGATCCAAATTATTGGGGAATAAGTTTACTAAAGTAGGAATCAGTTCTTCTTGGAGTATATTAAGGTATGTTTCTCCGGTTACGTTTCCATTGAAAAAAAAGGACCTACTATGCGATCCCCAATAATTCCAACCCAGACGTTTGTTTTTTGAGGCCTTTGGGTATGGTATTCACGCATCCAAGGGGGATTTTCGTCAGCCCAATAACGGCAGTTCTGTCGATTGTCGTGCCCATGTAATGTGAACGTAGCCTCATCAGAAAACAGCACCCATTCCAAAGCAATTTGTCCACCATCGATAGAAGCCATAATTCGTTCGCAAAATTCGAGTCTACGATCAGGATCATCTTCGTTAAGCTCCTGCAGGTTTTGCATCTTATATGGGTGCTTATTGGCTTCTTTAAGAATTTTTAAAACGCTTGTGTGACTGACAACATGAACGCGAGCTATTTGCCTAGCTGGAGTAACAGGATTTTCTTCAACTTCCAACAATATGTTCAACTGAGCTTCTTCGTCAACTTGTAAAACCTTTTGTCGATGAGCATCCCTTACGCGGCCCAACTCCCGATATCGAGTTTCAATTTTGCTAATCGTACTTCGATTAATTGAAGGTGATTCTGGATGAACTTCAGTAAACAATCGAGCGACTTCAGCCTGTATTCGACTTCTGTCCCCATATCCGATCATCATTAAAATTTCGATACGATGCGTCTCGGTTAAATAGGGCATTTTCTTATTTCTCGTTTGTTATTTACACGTTGAAATACAAACAAGTACTAACAAATCAATCATATTCAGTTCAAATTGACCAAAAAACTATCGAGCAGGTTTTTTATTGGGCTTATCAAGTAAGAAAAAATGTACCTATACATTAAAGTAATTTGAGTAAATATTTCCTTATTTCATTATTTCCCGACACATTGCTTATAAAAAGTAACACAAAAAAGTGGAATTGTATTAACAATTGAAAAAGCTTTAGAATAAAAAATTAATCAATCTACTCTTCCATTTAAAAAAAAAGTTGGGGTTGTCTGCAACCCCACCAGATAGTAAAAAGATAAACAAATCTCTTTGTAATATGCCCCATTGAAAATTAAAATTGACGTGTTTCAGGAATTTTGCGATAAACCTTTATTTATCAAGTTACAGAATTTGTTCCAGTTAGACTTTCCACTCTGTTACAATAGATTCTTTACATTAGTATGTAAGAAAGAGATTATTTACAGGAGCGAAAACAAGAGTGAAATATCTAGAGGTTGGATAAAAAAACACTCCGCTACATATCAGGAAACATGTTGCCAGTTATGAGTAAACACTCGGCCAAATATATACACGCTGTTAGTTAAGAACACACGCAGCTAGTTATGCAGCATTAAAGTCCAAATCAACGTTTTACTATTAAAATCATCATTAGGATGAATATAGTCAATAGCCAGTTGGAAAGTCTGAAAATTACACTAATCTATACAAATTTACAATAGTTACAGTTGAAGCCAAACCCGCACATAGCTTCAATCAATCAAGTAATGGTTTCAGGTGAATATAAATTCAGAAATTTACATAAAATAATTACACAATAGAGCAATAAAACGTTTACAAATCAGTTGTTAACAATATGGCATCAAAACCAGGACATCTTGAAATTAGCTACCAAATTTCTTTGGCATTCTTAAACGCGCGGTGCTAGATGAATGGATTTCGACTTGGAGACAGTCGGCGGATATTATTGGATATATTATCCTTCTAATAATAATAAAAAAGGTACTTACAATTGGTTCCAATAATAGGTTATACTATACTTATTAATTATTAGCAATTACAAGCGGCACAATCCCCATATTAAAGGAAAAACACTATACTTCTTAGAGCACAATGAACAGACGTCACTTATATGACATTGTCAAAAAACAAGTTAAGTTATTAGCGGGAAAGCGAACTAGACCAGCAAGTGTTTGACGTTTGACCTAACCTAACCTAACCGACTATTGTGCGAATTTAATGAGAAATTCGTACAGATACGTCAAACAGTTTTTAGGAGTCTATTTGAAACTGATTTATTTTATTTTGTAAGAATGGTGTCATTAATCCTTTGATAGGCTTAATCAGGTTTGGGTATTTACCATTGTAAGCCAGAATAAGTTTTACGATGCGCTCATGACTTACGGTTGGTAAAGATGCATAGATCCAAACTTCCATCACTTTTGTTTCCACTATTGCAGCCGGGGGTTGCTTACCACCACTGCCTTTTAGTGCTAGTCTATCACTAAAATAACATTGCATTACATCTTCATATGTCGGCAATTTTTTTGGAACTACAAAATAATGGACAAGTTGCACTTTTTCTTGTCATTACTAAATGTTTTGGCATTGTAAACTACTTAAAAAACGCACACAAGATTGTTGAACAGTTAGAATCAGACGCTGCAAGTGATAACTGTGAGTCAAATTACGTATCGAAACGAATTACCTGATACCCGTATTCAAAGATGTCTACGTTAATACTAGACACACTCATCGTCCGTATTTTGTGATACTAGATAATTGAATCGAACGTCTAATTAACCGAAATGCATGCTTCGAGCCACGTAGGCGCCGTTTGCATCGCATTTCTTCGTACTTTAGACAGGTCCGGCCTAGAAATAAACAACAAAATAGATGGGGCCGGCTAAAATTAATATCAGTCCTTAATTTTTTTTGTGTAATAAAAAGCACATAGAGAATGCACAGAAAAAACAAAAAATATTGAACCCTTTAGGGCACATGGGCCCGGTTAAATTTTTACTTAGCCGCCTACGTTTTTTTTGTTTTATTTATACATTCACAACTTTTCCACAATAGCGCAACGTCCATTTATAGAAAAATTTATTTCGGCCCACCCTACTCCACATAGGGGATGAATGAAATTTATTTGTATACCTGAACAATATTGACTGAAATATATCTCAATAAATGTTAATAAATCAAGAAGATTTGCTTAGAAATTCAATCCCCTTTTCACCCCCCCCCCCGTATGAACCAATTTTAATAAAAAACAATAGGGATCTTGCACCCCAGACCAGCAATAACAATAAATTTCAACTGGATAAGTCGCATGGTTCAGGAAATGTGAGACATTTTTATTCGATTCTCTGCACCGTCTACATCTTAGCAGTTCGAGGACCTACCCGGCAACTTTTATTCCATTAATTTCAGCACCAATAAATTCCGGTTTCGCTCCAATAAACTACATTGTCATAGATAAATCTATTTTGGGCAAATTGTTACGTATCCATGCACGAAGATTCCACCAAACTACAACCAAATATATTATAAGCTACTAGCTGCACTAATACTTATAATGATAACAGATATACCCACACAAAAAAAAAGTAAGACCATACAAGTTGCAGCATAGGGTAACAATTTTTAATCAGCACCTATTTCTAGACGATCTGCTCAGCACACGTATTGTAATAATTTATTACGCACTTATAATAATTATTATTGTTTTCAAATTATTCGCAGTGGCATTCACTTTATATTGACTACATTTTAATAAGTTTTAAAAGATATTTACATTTATAAATAAATATTAACTATGCTGCAAATCTAATTATTCATATATAGGGAATTTTATTGATGGACAAGATCCCTTCATGAAATTTTTTTATATGATTATATGCTTATTGTTATTTTTTAATAGATTGAGTAATAAATAAACAAATATAAATTGTTTCGGAAACATACTTTTAATGCACTTTGAATTGAACACAAGGTTGTCAAAATCAGTTCTGACAAATGGAAGTTACAGCATTTTTTCTTCACATCCTTCACCAATTAATACAGATAAATCACTTGAACAAAAGTTATATAATAAGAACAATAGTTTCTAATGTTTATATCTTTTACCAATGGTAATGAGGGTATATTTTCAGAAAAACACAATTATAGTTTTTAAATAATAGGTTGTACTACCCGTTGTGAAACTACAGCCTTGAAAATATTTAAAAGAATTTATAAGTTGTTTTGTTTGAACATTTTTTAGCCAACACTATAGTTGCAGTTTCAAAATATGGTCTGTGTCAATTCTTAATGAATCACCTTGTGCGTGTCCACTAATACTAATATTAATAATCTAATAATATTGTAACCCTGAAGATATGAGGCATGTTTTTTAAGTAAGTACCGTTTTGCGATTCCGCTGCCGCAGCGCTACAGTCGGCGTTCCGCGCATGCGCGCTGGTTACCTACATCTCTTGTGTATGCACTGATGCCATTACAGTCTGATTCTTCATTGTATACGTTGTTTACTGAGTGTTTAAGATGCCTCCGACAATCGTGAGTCCCGCCGATTATGAAGTACGGGCTGTTATACGATTTCTTAGTGCTAAAGCCGTGAAACCGATCGATATTCATCGTGAGATCTGTGAAGTTTACGGACAAAACATTATGAGTGATGGAATGATAAGGAAATGGGTGAGAGCATTTAAAGATGACAAGTTGAGTAAGGGTATCGTTTTGCTGCATGACAATGCCCGTACACATGTGGCTAATCGGACCAAAGATCTTATCAAATCTTTTCAATGGGAAACTCTAGATCATCCTCCATACAGCCCTGATCTGGCGCGCAGCGACTACCATTTGTTCCTGCACTTAAAGAAACACCTGGGCGGTCAGCGTCTTCAAGACGATAACGAAGTCAAAACATTTGTGATACAGTGGTTAACAAGTCAGGCGGCAGAATTTTATGAGGAGGGTATTCAAAAACTGGTGCCACGTTATGACAAGTGACTCAATATTCACGGAAATTATGTAGAAAAGTAGATTAAGGTACAGGCTTTCATGTAAAAATAAAATTATTGCGATATCTTTGCACGTCTTTTTTTAATTCCAAAACTGCACTTACTTAAAAAACATGCCTCGTACAATTTTTCTGTTATTTCATCTATTTTACGTTTCTTAGCGCAGTTACAATAACATCAAAATGAGTGTTATGGCCTAATGTAATGAGCTAAGATATATGGGGTTAATTCGACAATTCTATCTGTTCTATTTATTTTTTAGGACCCAAACAGTTATCAACTTTATTTGGGCAACTACAATACCCAGATCCATATGGCTTAAGAATTATTCTTCAATAGAATCTTGTATTATGATTGTATTTGTATTAACTACCAATTACTTGATTAAAATATTATATAAAATCTGTTGTTTGTCGTTTTATCATGTTTTTTATTAATTTTAAAGCTGCTAGAGCGTAAATGTACAATCAGAATCAGAAATAAAATTGTAGTGTTCTATTCCATCTTTGAACCAATCGACATACTTGGGGAGCAGCACCAAAAACAAACTTATCAATCAAGCTGCACAATCATTGTTTTATGCAATAACTTTGAATCTGAAAGTTATTTGATGATTGTTGCACCACACTGTATTAGAGTATTTACCATTTCTTGTTGTTTCATAGAATTTCTTTTAGAGCAATTCAGATATATTCATGAATAACATGAATTAGTTGTATTGTATTTCAATTGCAGTTGATAATGATCCAGTTCCGACAACAGAAGGCTAGAAGCGTCTACAATCAGCATCAAAAACAAAATTCCAGCATACGATACTATCGTCAAACCTTACCTGGACAAACTTTGGGAATAGTATTAAAAACAAAGTTATCATTCACATGTAACAATTATCATGGCTTCATGCAATAACTTTGAATCTGAAAGTTATTTGATGATTGTTCTACTTCTGCAAGAGCACTGTTATGTGCTCAATTAACCTAAATAGTCATTTACCAGATACAGCAATTCCAAATTCTCTATATATTTGCATCCCCTTTAATTAAACTAAATATTGAACCAGTTCCGACAACAGAATGGGTGCAGTGTTTGTTTGAAAAGCACTACTGGCTGCTGGAGCATATTTCTACTACCATCAGAAACAAAATTGTAGTGTGCTATTTTATCTTCAAATCAACCTGGACATACTTTGGGTACAACAACCTTATCAATAATGCTGAACAATCATCATTGCTTTATGCAACAACTTTGAAAGTTATGTGATGATTGTCATTTTACTTCTGTTATGTGCATAAATAACCTAAATAAATCCAGAGTCCAGGTACTATACACCGAGGGTTCAACAAAGTATAGATTGTGAATATTCATAAAAGTACTACGATTTTCTTTATTGTTATGTAAAATATTTATTGTACAGATTATACTTATGTCATTGATTTATCTGTTCTATTCTAAGTAGACCTTTATGTAGGAAGTTCAAGTTTCATTCACTCATACTTACATTACATGTTATGTGCTCAGCATCAGAAACAAAGTTGTAGTGTACTATATTATCTACAAACCAGCCTGCACATACTTTGGGGGACAACAACTTTATCATTAAATAAAGCTGAATAATAATTCTACTTCTGCAAGAGCACTTCCGTTATGTGCATAGTTAATCTCAATAAATCGTCATTATCAACAGGATCAACACCTTCCAAATGATCTGTCCATATGTACCCCCTTCGGTTGCCCTAAATAATTAATGAGTTTGAACAACAGAATGCTTGTAGTATTTGTTTCAAAAGACAACTGGCTGCTAGGGCGTATTTCTACAATCGACATTAAAAAGAAAACTTTCACTGTACTACTATATTATATTCAAACCATCCTGAACATATTTTGGGGAACAACAAACATTAATAATGCTGAATAATCATCATTGCTTTATGCAATAACTTTGAATTTGAAAGTTATGCGATGATTGTCGTTCTACTTCTGCAAATGCAATTATGTTATGTGCACAATTAACCTAAATGAATAGTCATTATCAACAGAATAGACTTTGAATGCTTGAAGTATTTGTTAGAAAAGAACTACTGGCTGCTATAAATACATATTACTGTTGATACAATTTCAATTAACCTTTCGAGTGATGGGGGATTTTTTGTCTTTACAAGTGATAGGCGGTGCACAATGACTTTTCCATCTCTTTATTTTCGAAATTTTGGACCAGAATATTGAAGTTATCATTACACTGAATGGAAATCCATCTAATGCAATCATTCTTGCGAAAACATCATCCAGAATATCGTCGACATAGTAACAAAAATTTTCTGGAGATGGGGTTGTGTTCAGACGTTCAAAGTCTTGACTTGTTGATGCTGATATAATCTTGATATTATGTTGTGATGACAAATGTGTATGTAATTCGTTAGTCGATCCACCCAACATCTTGAAAATGGCTGGACATTTCTTATATTTAAAAGTATTCCAACACTGACGTCATATAACTGTCTTTTATGTTTAACAAAGTTTCCCACAATTTAAAATACTTATTCTTCGAAGATAACTTAGTTTCAAATTTAAATGACGTAAACTCGTCACTGCTAAATAATAAATGAAAAAAATAAAACCTGATTGGCATATTTATGCTTTCGTATGGGAAATACCCCACAACTATATTATGATATGAGGTCAGGTGATTCCTCTGTTATCCAGATTGGAAATTACCTTAAGAATATTGTATTGAAGTATACAGAGCGGGGAAGTCCCTTCTAAGTTCTACAACAAATATATTATTAGGGTTGTACCTGTGTTGTACATATCGTATCTTGGTGTTGGTTTTTTGTTATGTAATAAATGCTATTGATATAATCTAGGCAAGATCATTGTCAGTGCCGGACTGGCCTATCTTTGCCAAGTGAGTCGCATACGGAAATTTTAACAAATTATTGGTTTTCGTACTATTAATGGTTAAGGTGCAAGATCATCTCTACACTTGTCTTAGAGTAAAAAATGAAATAAACACAGAAAGACAAAATAAACAAATTATAAAAATAAATACATTTTTAGTAAATCAAACCAAATAAATATTCTTATAAAAATAAATACAACAAATACAAAAATAACTCTAAAACGAGGAACTGAAGACCTAATATTTTGGCATCAAAAAGGAACAAAGTAAATAAAAATAGGGGCGAAGAACCGCAAATATATAATAATTACTTTACTTTAACCAATTAACATTTTTTTATACAGTGAGCTTCCTGCAGTCAGACGCAAAATAATTTTTTCTGGGTCTAGAACGCAGCGTTTTCGTTTCTACACTGATAGGAATAAAACTTTCTAATACATTTTCAGACAAACTAGACCGTAAACCCGTTTTGACAATTTTTAATTTTGAGAAAACGCGCTCACAAGCAACTTGAGTACAAGATAAGGTAATTATATATTTATATGGAATATGCAGGTCTGTATACGTTGAAATATGCATATTAAACTGTCTAATCAACTGAAAGCAACAGTGAACGCACCCGTTACACTCAGAATTATTATTGTTGCTTTGGATACAATTCTTTGTTTTAATTTTTTATAAACTTTGAAAAATTTCTGAAAATGTAAGTTCTGTATAAAGGTCATCTGGATCCATGTTGATTTTATTTGATATATTCAGCAATTTTTTCTTATTGTGAAGAAGTCCAGGCACCTTAGCGAAATTTCTTGCGTCAAGAAATGGAAAATCATTATAAATTTGTACTAGTAACAGTTTGATTGTTTATCGTTTTGTATACTTCAGTTTCAAATATCTTGTACTAATCAGGTTGAACAAAGTCATTAGCTAGTTCTCCAGGCATATTTTTCTTTTTGCGTGTTCTTAATTTTGGAAATTCGCTTTCTATGTCTACATCTGATAGCTCGTCTTTGTCAATTAAATATCTGATGAATTTGTCAGCTAAGTTTTTCAAATTGTCGAACTTTTCGTACATATTTTTGATATTTTGTTTTGCGTTGTTCACTATGTGGAAGGCCTGCATAAAATCTAAGCCCTTGGTTTGTAAGTATTTAGAACCCGGATTAAGATATCCAAACAATTCGAGAAAAACGAATGACATTAATATGGTTTCATACTGATAGAAGCTTTTCAACAAGGAAGTGGCTTCTCAGCAGGTTTTTGCATCATATTCCAAATGAGCACTAAGATAGTTGAGGGCTTGTAAAAGCGTTGAATAGAGTTCGTTATCTTGGTTATGAACATTTCCGAGTAAAGTCAATACGCTATTGTTCTTACTCCACCATCTAGTTTCTAGAATTTTTTTCAGGCGTTTTTGAGATTTATTTATTTCTTCAACAAACTGATCCCAAACTTTCATACACTTATAAGATTCGGAAAAAAACAAGCTACTCTGTTCAACAATCCGAAATAATTTTTTATTCTTACATTACATTGGGTGCTATCACTAACTACTAAATTGAGTATGTGTGCATAACACCAAGTGTAAACTGAATTTGGAGCTATATTTTTAATACGAGCCTGAAGGCCGACATATTAGAAGCTCCGTCAAAACTGCACCCAATAATATTCTCTTCCTTCAAATTGTTTTCTTCTAAAACTTGCCTTAGAGATAAATGTAATGCTTCTCCGGTCTTTTTTTTAACGTCAAATACATACCTCACTATCAATGAATATTGTTCCAATGTGCTAACATCTAGAGTTGAATATATTTGGACACTAAGTTGTCCAGCATGGCGAATTTCTTGACTAATTTTATACTTAATTTCTTGACCAATAAGTAATATTAACTTGTTAATCGTAGATTTGCTAAGAAAAGTTGTTAAATTTCCTCTACCCCTGCTATCAGGATTATTAATTTTTCTTTGTTTGGATTTGACGGCAATATCTTGTACGTATTGTTTTAAAATATCATATTTGGCTAGTAATAAAATTAATTCTAGAAAGTTTACTCTTTGGTTAACTTCATCGTCGATAAGAAAATATGCACTCTCATTGTCGCCTCTATATGCTATACCCTGCTTTCCAATGAATAAAATAATGTCAATCAGACGTGTTAAAACTTTTTTGTTGCGTAATATTTCTTCAGTCTTTTTATCCTGCATTCCTTTGTTAATATAATTTCCTATGTTCTGTCCTTTTTTGGCAAGAAAATATGATTTGACTGCATCTATATGAGTTTGCGAATTTTCATGAATAGAAACTCTATCATAGATTACTTTAAAATTATTAAAACCTGTCACGAAATTGGATATCGGATGCTTTAGATTATTTGTAGTGAATGCCATACACATACAGCAAAATATCTTATTAAGATCGACTGAATAAGATAACCAGTTTCGAGCTAAGTTTTCGCCACTTGGAAGTAATTTTTGGTACAATTTATTGGGATTGATCGGCAATTTCAATACTTTGCCAATGCCATTATCTTGAGAATCTTGAGTTGGCTGGGTGTCTAAAATTCCGTGTAGCGTTACGTTATTTTATTGATCTCCGTTTTCTTGTTAGGTTTTTTTTTTAAAATACAGAATTATTTTAAAACTGTTTTACGAATAATTGTTTATGAATTCTTTTTATATTTATTTATTTTTCTCTATGATTATGCCAGAAATTATTTTTATTGATAGATATTATTACTTTATCCTTTATCGGGATTCTATGAATGTTATATGGTCGTTCTATCTACAACAATATATATATATATATATATATATATATATATATATATATATATATATATATATATTGAAAAGTTTATTTTCTTGGGTTCCTAGGTTGTTTGAAATAATTAAAAACGATTATGTTTCACATTTTTCTATGAAAAATGGATATATAATTTTAACGTTTCGCTTCTTCTTTGGAAGCATTTTCAAAAACAATACCATTGTAAAAATAAGAGACGATTAAAATATCAGCAGATAGATAAAAACATAACATTAGTAGGTTTCTTAAAAACATTAATAAAAACATAAAACCATAGCATTAAAATTGATGTACTCACCTTAGAATATCAACGGAACGATACTATACGAGGTAGGTTGAAAATGAAATTAGTTGATTAGCTTATAATAAATTTGACTCTTTAATTGACAATTTTTGTTGATTGGTGTCTTGAGCTAAAATTTTTGTTTTTTTATAATCAAATTCATGATTCTCAGTGCTTTCATGTTTGTGTAAAGCGGTTGATGCATTTTTTGTATATTTGTGACCATTAATTCTACTCTCCAAGTATTGTGTAGTCATTCCTATATAATTCTTTGGACAATTCATGCAATAAATGTGTAATAAATTGTACTGTTTACAATGTAATGAATGGTAAATTTGGAAACCGTTCTCACCAGAATAATAAATGGTATTTCCTATGTACTAAATTTGCGTTTGGTTATCGCTGTCAGACGGTGTAGTGAATTCGTTTATTATATTTTTTTTTTCACTCCTTCCAAGATCGTTGCAGCGTGCTGTCACCAGTGCCTTGCGGCACAAAAATTGTAGAACCAGGAATTCTCCCTGCGGGATTACCTCGAGGGAGGGGTTGTTCCAAGCTCGAGCGATCAAAGACGTCGTGGGGCCCCTTGGACTTATACAGTGTGCCAAGCCCGAGTTCGTAGTGCAGGTTTAGCCGGTCCGCCCTATTTGACGGGTGTGGGGGTGGTGAAGATTGAGGTTATGGAGATAAATTGAAAGGTTAAAATATATACAAACATATATTACAAAGAAAAAAAACTGTATCAAGTAAAAAATTCGGAAAAGTAAAAAATTAAGATAGGACTGTCTGTGACCCCTAATATAATATAAATGTCTGCGCGCTATTATCAAAATTTTTAACCTAGGATCAACTATAATCTCTAGTACAATGTAACATCTCTAAAATAGGATTAAATATAATCTCTAGTATAATGTAAAATCTCTACAATAGGATTAATTATAATCTCAAGTAAAATGGAAAATCTCTAAAATGGGATTAATTATAATTCTCTAGTATGATGTAAATATCTCTGAAATAGGATTAATTATAATCTCAAATAAAATGTAAATACCTCTACGAAATTCTCAAATAGTCAAGAAAAACAAAACCTATACATATGCAGGAAAATGGTCCCTGAATATAGCTAAATAAGATGCCTCTACAATTTAGGCCTTACCAGTAGATGAGGGGCGCTGATATATAAGAAACACTAGATATGACTGAAAATTACTATGGGGTCCCTTAACCGTCTTGGGATACCCGGTTAAGTTAAAGGAGAATATAATATCACAGTTCAATATCCAATATAATAAAATAATTGTACTTTAAAAACTAACGTTTTGAAATCCCACTAGTCACATAAATTTTCACACTATTACTGCTTGAGGGTGAGGGCCCGTCAATACTTAGACTTGCCTCACCAGGGGAGAGATACTTCCTCTCTCTCTCTCTCTCTCACTGACTGCCTTCATTCCCCTTCAGTGAAGGTCCATTTTCAATATCGTGTTTATTATTATGGTAAACAAAACCTGACCTAATCATAATCTGATATATTTTGTTAACCTTGTCTTTACACCGTTTTGTTTATGTAATTTCTTTTATTTGAGGTCGTCAATTTAATAATTATTTTGAATTAAGAAAGAAATTGTCTATATAGGGTGTTTTTAGAATTTGTGTCATATCTCGTGTTTATTACATCACTTCCCCCCTTGTAAAAGTGTTGTGACGTTTCAGGTCCAACACCTTTTTTATGCCTTAACTAATACATTAACATTGATTGTTTCGAGCACATTACCGTGAACTTTGTATTGCTTATAAGTTACTTTTACGTATTGCGCACTTGACCTCACTCGCGTTTCAAATTAACTGTTTTGACCCTGACCTAGGTCCCGATTATTTTCACTCGCGACACTGCTGCTGAGTAGATTGTAGTGATGGGTCGTTCATGAACGAGTCGTTCAATTTGAACGACTCAGTTAAGTGAGCGGTGAACGAACGACTCCGTCCTGCTAAATGATTCATTCGAATCGCCATTACACAGCATATGCTGTGGCCATTACTTATTTTAGTTCAGTTGTAAGACTAGTTCGTTTGAACTATTTTGTGCGCGAAATACACATTTCTACCAAAGATCTTCTACTGATGATACGAAACCTGCAGGCAGAATGCCGCGAGCGCTTGGTGTATTTAGTATTCATTCAGTTAATCAGTATTGTACTGTGCTCATGAGTCGAATACTTGAAAATTATTTACAGAATTCTTTATAGGGCGCCGTGCGTACGTGTATAGTGTATTGTATATGGTTGAATGATGATGACAGAAAGATTTATCAGACGTATTCAATATCCTCTTTTAGTTAAAAGTGCTTCTAAAATTCACAGATTTACACATTTTAGGATAGGAAATATTTTTAATTTTAAAAGCGTTTTTAAGCTAAAAGTGGATGCTGAATTCGGCTGTATATTTTTAAATTATACTCGCAGGTGCGAACCACAGGAAAGCAATAGCGTATCGCGCCCATATTTATTAAATTAAACACTGAAAGGAGAACATTATTTATTAGAAGTTGTTAAACATATTGTTAATTATCATAGAATCATTATATTTTTGGTATACTAGCACATAAATCATATGAAATAAATCAACAATAAATTCTAAACAAAAAATAGAACTAAATAAACGTTTAAAGCAAAACATAAAGTACAACTTAAAAAATTGTGAAATCAAAATAAACATGTTACTCTACAAATTTGCATTTAAGAAAATTATCATAGAAACTTTTTCGCCACTTGGTTTGTTTCTCTTTTCGGTTAGAGTTTGACCTGCCTTTGAAAAAATCCTTTCACTAGGTACAGAAGTAGCGACTATACATAATGTTTTTTTCATAAGGCCATATAGTCGAGGAGAAACTTTGCGTCGTTCCTCCCACCAAATAAATGGATTTGACTGCCTCGGTAGTAATGGTTCCTCAAGGTATTTTTCCACCTCTACAATTCCAGCTGCTACAGGATTAGGATTAGAAACCACTTTGGAAACTGAACGATCAAAAGCTTCCCATATTACCGAGGGAGTTGCCGGAACTGGAGAAGAATCTTCGTCTTTTTCTTGGGATGTTGAACGATCATCACTGGTTGGTTTTGCATTTAAATGTGTGACGTAATTTACTAAATTTTGTTCAGCATTTTCAAAAGCATTTTTATCAGAAAACCCAAATTTTTTAAAACGCGGATCCAAAATAGTAGCTTGAGCAAATATTTTGTTGTGTTCAATATTATGAAATCTTTTTTGTAAAGCAGTCAGTAAAGATTCTGCTAAATTCTTGACAAGTTCTGGCAAATCAGGATGGTCATTAAGATATTGTATACAATATTTTGTCAACGCAGAACTGGACAAAATAACTTTCGATACTGTCACTTCTTTCTCAGAACTAATTTCCTCAGTAACGTCTATAAATATTTTAAGAATTTCACAGCACATTTCTAAAATATTAATATCAGTGTTTGATATATTTTCAATATCTGGGTAATGGATTGCGATGACGGACATAAGTGATTCTTTAATGTCAAGAATTCTTTGAAACATGTTGTTGTTGGTACGTCTTGTTTTATATTAAGTTCTGATGTTCCCAACTGTTTTTGCATTTGTTTTAATTTTTCAGTTGCTTGTGGACTTCTTCTAAAAAAATCTACTATAATTTTTATTTTTTGTCTAATGACTTGAATGCTCTCTAACGATGACTGAACAATTAAATTAATTGTATGGGCGAAACACGGAATATGTTTCCAATTAGTTCTTCTTATTGCTGCAACAATATTCGCCGCATTGTCGCTAACGACGGCAACTATTTTATCGGAAATTTTCCACTCAGTAACTATTCTTTGTAGTTCTTCACATAAATTTGTGGCGGTGTGTCTTTCGGTGTATTTATAGCAGCTTAATAAATAGGATTCTATTTTATTTATATTTAAATAATGGGCAGTAACCGCAACATAACTCTCATTTGTTACCGAGGTCCACCCATCCGTCGTTAAACAAATAGCGTCAGCAAGTTGAATTTTGCCAAGTACTTTTTCCTTTGTCAAGTTGTAATACTGTGGTATTAATACCTGAGAAACAGTTTTTCTACAAGGCAGTTGGTATCCAGAATTTAATTCTGCAACAAAACTTTTAAAGTCTTGGCTTTCTACTAAGTAAAATGGTAAGAAATTTTTTACAATTGTTGTTACTAATAACCTATTGATGTCATCTCTTTTTTTATTTGTTACTGGTTTGGTAAAAAAAGTACCTAATGTTTTTTGTTTTTTTGTCCGAGGTTGATGATGATTTTTTGTTGACCCATTCCCATCATAATCATTAGTACTAAAGGACGTGGAAGGAATAGCATTATTTTCTTGAAATTGGGAACTTGCTTCAGATTCAGGTGGTGTGATTTCATTATTGGAACTAACAGGTGCCTGTTTACTTGCTAAAACACAACTCGAACTAGGCTGCCTACTTTTCAAATGTCTGCTTAAATTGTAAGTTGAGCCACCTTTATTGGATAAAATTTGTGAGCAAAAATTACATTTTGCCTTACTATCAGCACTATCAGGCATTTGCTCAAAAAAGGTCCATACTTCGCTTCTTTTTTTAGACTTCAATGCTAATTTATCACTTAAGAAACGAATATTCGTTACTTACACTACTACGCAGTGCACACAAAATATACTTTAATTTAAACTGAAGTTGAAATTCACTTACAAAATACACAAAGCCAATGAAACGCATGTACGCAACAACTCAACAAAATGCAGCAAAATCGTACGTCACGAACCATAGAATTCCAACTGCAGCGACAAGTAAAAACAATGATATCATCAGCTCACGCTCCAGAGTCGGACGGAGTCGATGCAGCAAGTAGCTCAAAACCACCATCAAGAATGTGAACTCAACGAGCGAAGAGCGCGCCACAAGTGTTATATGGCATGTCGATTATGTTATCGTTCAAATGAACGACTCAGTGTGAACGACTCACTTAAATGAGTTGAACGAATTGAGCGCGCTCTTTAAAAAGAGTCGTATGACCCAACCCTAGTAGATTGTTCATGGAGTGATTTCTCTCCGTCCAGTGTTGCGATCTGGGGTGGCTCGTCTCTTGATGCTGTATCTGTTCCATTTCTATCGCCTCTTCGTCTTGTTTCTGGGTTCTGCTGTGGGAATGTATTACCCATGCCGTAAGGGAATCCCAAATGCTGCATAACATCGCTATCCCACATCCTACAGTCTGCTGGATGCGAATTGCGTTTAGTATCGTGTCTACTATGTATTTTAGTAGTTGGTATGTGCAGTATATACCAATTATACCGCTTATTATTGAACCTATTTCCGTGAACCATTTCCAAGTGTGTTTTAGGGTTGATTCGGCTAGGTTTTTGATTTCCTTTGCATCGAAAATATCTGACACTGCGTAACCTTGGCTGTTGGCGATCAGTCCGGCTGCTCTGCGGGTGATTATGTTTTCGACCGCCTTTCTTTCGGTTCCGAATGTGAGAGTTATTTGCGCTGCGTCAATTTCTTCTGGTGTGTATAGACCTTTTGCTCCCAATGGTTGGATGGGACCAAAGTGGAGGTCCATGTCTTCGTCTGGTTTGAGTATCTTTGGTTCGTTTGCTATTGTGGGGTGCGGGTGTAAGCCTAACCATTGGTCTTCTATGTAGTGTAGTGGTGGTATCATGTTGTTGCAGTCTATTTCTTCTGCGTGATTTTGGATTATTCTGGTTAGTGGGGCCATGAATTTCGTTTCGTTGTTTACTTCGATTGGTAACTCGTTGTAGCATTTTTCGGTTCTTCTTATGTTAACTGTGGTTGGTGTACACTTCATTATGTAAAGTACCTCGCCCAGCACTCTACCTATATGACCAGGTCCGTTCTCCATTAATTGACTAACTGCGTTTGGTAGTGTGTGAGCCATTGTTAGTCTGTTTTTTAGTACGTCTCTCTTTATTATGCATCTTCTATGTATTGTGTCTGTATATAGCATGCTTATGTCTCGTTTATATGCTTGCTCTATATACAAAAGTTTGCTATTTACGTAGTTCATGAGATCGACGTTTTGGGGTAGAATTGGCAATGTCGGTTGAAGGTTTTGGTTGTCTTCAAGGCCAATGACAATTCTGGGGTGCTCTGTTTGCCAAACTTCGATACCGCATAGTAAGTTTCTCTTCTGTAGTGTTAAGGCGAAAACTTTGTCTTTTTCTTCTATGACTATCAGTTTCTCTTGTGTTTGTTTGTTTGTGATTATGTTTCCCAAGCCTTTGTATAGCTGGCTTAGGTGATCTTCACATGTGGATGGCTCGTAACTGGTCCAGGTTGCTTCGCCCGTGGTCGTGTCGAAACAATATCCATTTGTAAATTTGCATGTTATGCCTTCTTTTAGATGGATTTCGTTTGTGTCGAGAGTCACTCTGGCTAGATAGTCTCTTGTTGTTATTTTGACTGTGGCTATTATTACCACGTCGTTCCAACTTATTCCATTCTCTTGGTAGGAGGTCCCCTTGCAAGTTCCGGTGTTGTCTAAAGTCCCGCCTATTTTTATTGATGCTGTTGTAGTCCCGTTCATGATTATATTGTCGATTGTCTGTTGATACAGTTGTATTGTTTTGTATCTATGCATGGCTCTGCATTCTTCGGATCCCAGTTTATGTATGTAGGTGGACAGCCCTTCGTTGACTAGGGATGTGTGGCTATGTATCCCGCAGTAAAACATGAGTCTGGTTACTTCTGCTAGGCATGCCCATACTTTTTGTAGTTTGATTTCGTTGCGTTGGATCACTTGGATGTACCTGCTTTCACTCGCGTACGCCGTCTCAGGTTCCGGGCACTTTTGTACGTCTTTTAGGGAGATCACTGTGATGTTTATATTGGGGTTCGAACAATCGTAGGCAATTAACGTCATTGCTGTTTGAAGCCCGCACATAACGAATGTTACCCAGGTCAGGAGGGCGGTGTGTCGTTCCATGGTTGTGCTATTACCGATCTCTACAACTATCAATAATTACGTTTGTTAACATTCATTGTTTTCATATTTATAAGCATAATGTTCATTTATTACAGTTTTTTATTATTAATTCTTTGAAAAAAAAAACTACATTTATTTTTCACATGTTAACGCTACCTTTGCGTTTTCTGTTTGGTTTTCTCAATTGACCGAACTGTACAATCATTTAGGACTGTCAATTGAGCTCCTTGTGTAAGATTATTTTTAAATTTCAAGTGGGTGACTTTTGTAACTTATGTGTTCACCTTGTAGCTATTGAAATTGTATCTTTTTAAACATACCTTGAGTTGACCTTGCAATGGTGCAAAATTTTTTTCAAATTGATTACCTGAATTGACCTTGCATTTGTCGGTGTGTTATGAGTAGTAACGTACGTAATGGAATTTCTTCCTTGTTTGTTTGTCTTAGTCGACAATAATAACATGTTTATTGTTTGAATTATGAATAATGAATAAATCTGTGTTTGTCTTAAATCTAGTGTACCTATTATATATTTTAGAACTTGTTTGTTTTTGAGTGCTTGTATATGTATTACTGTATCATATGGTTTATTTACTCTTAAAGCAAAATTTGACTTTAGTGTGACCTCGGTGTGTGTGAATGAACTGTGTTTTGGCGGTTATGTTGGTTGTCTGTGTAAGGGATATTTCCCCCTGATTTTGTATGGTGTATGATAGCGTTTGGTTAGTTTCGTCTTTTTCCTGTATAATTTTGACGCCTGTGCCCATGTCATATTAATGTAGCCGGGTGCGCTCGGAATTCGATTTCTTATCCTGGCTGATCTTCGAATTTCCGGTGGGGGTCTTAGTGAGACTGGGAGCCTTCCGCTCTGTTTATCTTTTTGTGGTTTTGTGCGGGGTACTGTCTTTTCACTGTGTGGTTGTGTTGACCATAATGGTAATGCTGCTAACTTCCCTGTGTTTATGTCGTTGCTGGTTTCTTCTTGTGGCTCTTCCTTTTCGTGTGCTGTGTTCTCCTCATTCTGGGTCGTTGTCGTCTCTAAAATTTCGTGTTGATCCTCGTTCAGTTTGCCGTAGTATGTTTTTAATCTATTAATGTGAACAACCAGTATTTTTTTTCCTTTGTTAGACGCTATGTGGTAGGTGACTGGTCCTACTTTGTCTTTTATTTCGAATGGTCCTATCCATCGGTTTTGAAGTTTTTTCGATAATCCTGTTGTGTTACTTATGTCTAGGAGGTAAACTAACCTAACCTAACCTAACCTTTATCTGATGGTATGACTATTAAATTTGGATTTTCTTTTAGAATTTTTTTTTGTTTTATATAACAGTTCTCGGAATTTGTTTTATATAACAGTTCTCGGAATATAGAAGATTTTTTAGGTTCATGAATATAATTAGGTAATATATTTGTTTTAGCAATAACGATATTTCTTTCTTGTTCGTTTTTTATAAACGATGACATGTAATCATCATTAGCTAGTATAGTTTTTATTGAAATGCCCTTGGTAATTATAGGTTCAATGCTGAACTTAGGGCCTAGTGATAAGAACTGTAATATATCCTTAGGTATCTCTGTATCTGATAGATTTTTAATCCAATTATTAATAATGATAACATTCACAAATTATTTATAGCCCTTGATAATGAATAAAAATTATTCGAAAGCTCGGGAATAAATATCTCAGAGAATTTACTCTGGAGTCTTATTGCCACATCCCCACAAAAATATCCATTATATATATATATATATATATATATATATATATATATATATGAAGCAAAATGGTATTCTTGACGGTAGATAAATCAAAAATCTCTCAATATCTTAGGGATTCCGTCGTAAGTAGGGCTGAATGAAACTCTTATTTACTACCCAACGTTTCGAAAAAATTTATTTTCTTTTTCAAGGCTGAAATATGGACATGTTGGTACATTTCATTAATTAACAATTTTTTATACTTACGTGTAAAGTGAGTTAATAAATATTAAAATAGTTCATACTCGGAACAACAAAAAAAAATATATTTTATGTATAGATACTTTTTAAGTACTAATTCAAAAGGATCTTTTTGATTTGAAGGAACATTATATATATATATATATATATATATATATATATATATATATAACGGATTTTTTTACAGCTGTTGCCGTTTCTCCGTCCCCAATTTCCATTTTTTCCTATCAAAAACCTCTTCTTCCTCTAAGTTCCTCGTGGTCATCGCTTGATCAATGTCATCTCGCCAGCTCGTTCTTCCCCTCCTTTTTTCCGGTGGTATCCATTCCAGAACCTTCCTGGGCCATCTGTCAGAGTTCATCCGTTCTACGTGCCCGAACCAAGTTAGCTGTCTTTTCTCTATGTCTTCATGTATATTTCTATCCATTTGCATTCGCATTCGGATGTCGTCATTCCTGACTCTTTATCTTCGTGTCGTGAATGCAAAATATCATGTTTCTGCCTCTTGATCTGATTGGAAATGTAGCCTCTTAACTGACCAAGAGATCTATTCAAGTCCACTTTTTCTAGAAAAATTTTGCACTCGGCTAAAGTTGGCATTTCACAATTTTCTATATAATAAATAAATTCCTTATCAACCAAATCTTTTTCCTGATTTGTCCAAGATAACCGATCATTTTTTTTATTTGGCGTACCTAAAAAAACTTTTTAGAGACTTATTGCATACAAACTGACCAATATTCAAACCTGTACTTGTATCAAAACCTTCCTGATTGTTACTAATGCATGCATTATTGCTTGTTGAGTTACCCTGATTGTTTTCCAGATAATCTGAAACAAGCGCTTATTGAACACAAGTGTTAAAAAAGAAGCAAATTTAGTAGACGAACAGTTTGCCTCCTCAAGTTGTTACGAACTACCATTATGTAAGAATGATATTGTGCACTATCTCCTCAATTTTCAGTCTAAAAGTAGCCAATTCAATATTTAATATAAATTGCATCATTATAAAAACGTGCCACCTTATATTCTTACCTACTTATTTACTGACAGTACAAGATAAATAAGTCTATTAAATATAAATTATTGTAAAACCAATGAATGTACTAAATGTAAACTAGAGACTTTATTGAAATAATCAAGAATTTTTCATTACCTATAGATTCGTTGGGCGCATCTTCAGAACACATACTTATGTCGCAAATATCATCATTACTTGACTGTTCGGAGCTATTGGTATTTCCTTGGGATTGCTCTAAAATACTCGACATGTCTTTGGCAACATTAGGTAGTCTGTAATCATCTAAATGATTTTTTTCATTGTTCCCTAAATAATCTGCTACATCCTTTACTTCGGTTTTGCCTAAATTTATAGTCCCACATCTAGTTGCAATATGCTTTCGTAGTTCGGTACCTCTTAATTATTTTGGATTTTGAGCTCCACATAATTTGGAATAGTGATTCATTAACGTAGTGGCCGAGAGTTGATTGTGGGAGTCACCTGGTAGACCAAAAAGATATTTATTGTTAGAATCTACCTTAGCCTTGCTTCGGAGTTTAAGCAACATTTTAAGAGCAATTAAATTAGTTTTGTTTACGATTATTGGTACCCCTCTCATCAGCTTGTCTTTTATTAAAAAACGTACATAATTTTTGGTTCTCACCCTTTCGTTTGGATCGAGATTATTTAATAGTCCATCATTTGGTTTCAATTTTTCATATTGTAAAATATCGCGAATTTCAATCCGTTCTATTTCACCAGCTCTTCTTCGGTTAAATAACTGCAACGAAATAAGAGTGGCGCCTAATAATTATTTCCAAGAATAATAAGAAAAACCTTGATAAAGTTTTTTTATGTGAATTGTTCCTCGTCTTTCCAAAAATAGTCTTAACCCTCAACTGGTATGGTGATTTTGTTAACCTCTTAAGGTATGTTGGGTCAATAATGACCCGTGTGTAAAAAGTCTGTAAGATTTAATAAATTAACAAAACATGTTTCTTCTATTAGTTTACACTATTACTTAGACCTTTAGTACAATATATAAAATAGGAAAATCACTAAAAAATATTATCCTATTATTATGGTGTAAAAGCAAACATCGTGTGTTTTTTAAGGTTTTTGTAAGAATTCAGAAAATAATGATAAAAATTAAAAAAAAACTCCGTTCAAACTGGTTGATCTTTATTTAAAATCATTCTTCTACATCTAATAAGAAAAAAAATAAAAAAAAGAATTTTAGTTAAAAAGTCTGGGGTATTTGTATGTTCAAATCATTTCATTGCTTAATCTCTCGCACACTGCAAACATTTCACGACATCAATGCTATGGGCCCTTGAAACTCATTGAACATTTTTTTTTGGATGTTTGTTGTCGTTGGAACACATGTAACATCGCCGTCTTTTGTTGTCATGGGGATTATCTGGTCTGGGTTCTTCTGGGGGTGATCCAATAAAACGCCTTATCATACCTCGAAGTTCAATTGGAATATTTCTTATTTCAGCTCTCATTTGGAGATGATCCTTGATAAGCTCTCTTCCAACAGAAATAATATATTGTCGTCTGTCCATTACCTTATTAGTATCTACAGTACTGTTATATATAATGTGAGAATTGACGCCCATAATATTTACCATTGCATAAAATATTGTCAATGGCCAACGTCTACTTCGACGACCTACATTATAACAGGCGCACTTTTGGTCTAAGCTGTCAACCCCTCCCTTAGTTATAGAAACAAATAATTTCTGGAAGTTTTTTTTCATTATCTTCTATTGTCGCTGTATGTGAAGTGTAGTGAAGAGAGTGTTATGACAGCTTTGCGCTTTTTCGGCACATATGATAGGAGTGTTAGATCCCTTGTAAATCCAAAAATTGTTGACAAAGCAGGGCGGTCTTTATTGGGCAAAAATTCATGGGGAATCTCTTTTTTATTTTTTCGCAAAGTTTCTGTATATGTTAGACCAAATTTTTTTAATTCATTCGTCAGTTCAATTGATGAAAACCAATTGTCAGCAGTGATGTTTCGATTGCTCTTTACAATAGGTTGAACAAGTTGTAAAACGTTGAGTGTGGGAACTGATAGTTTTCTCGGATTAGGGGATTCATCTTTACCAGCATATATAAACGCATTCAATAAATAATGTGTCTTAACATCACACAAACACATTATTTTTATACCATATTTGTTAGGCTTATTAGGCATATACATTTTATATCGAAATCTTCCCCTAAAGCCTACCAGCATTTCATCAATAGTCATCAATTGACCACAAGCGTAATTTGATTGAGAGTTGACAATCATAAGGTTAAATATTTCCGAAATGGCGGCAAGTTTATCTCCATTCTGAATTCGTTCGTTTCTTGTGGCACTATTATCAAAGCGCAATGCAGCGCATAAGAAACAAAAACGTTTCAGTGTCATAGTGGCGCGAAAAATGTCACGACCCGTTAGATCTGTAGCCCATAATGAATTGACATCTTCATTATTTGATTTGAAAGCACCAGACAGCAAAAGCAAACCAATAAATGCTTTCATTTCAGGTTTTTCTACGTGGTTTGTGAATTGACAGTCTAAAGCTCTATCACCATAAGAAACTGTCAAATCAGTAATTCTTTCGTTTCTATGTTCTATAATAATATCTAACATATTATCGTCAAAAATCAAATTCCATGATTCTACTGGTTTCGTTGGCTTATTCCTGTATGCATCACCTATGACAGCAGGTATGCGTGTTCTGATTGTATTTTCTGCTCGAGTTTTACTTGCTGCTGGAGGTGTTTTGACCACTTGTATTTATTCTTTTTAAAAAAATACTGTTTTCTTTCTGCCTGTAATTCTTCATTTCCACCACTTTCATCAGAATCTGGTTGTTCTTGCACATTTTCATTATCATCTCGCTCATGTTCTGATTCCTCTAATTCTGACTCGCTATCATGTTCGCTAAACTCACTCTCTCTAGATGAATAGTCACTAATATGTGCGTTTAAAGCCTCTTGTTCAAGTTCAAACTGCGTAAGGGTTCTATTACGGTTCATTTTCTAACTCAAAAATAGTATCACCAAAGGTATGCAGGGTCAGATCTGACCCGGTTGCTTGATTTACTGCCAAACGATCACCTGCACTCACAAAGGTCAGATGCCAACTGATAGTACGCCACAAACTAGGAGAATTCGTAGCGGGCCAGTGCTGTCCGCCAATTGTAACATTTCTTAAATTATCACACAAAATTTCGTTAGGTCAAAATTGACCCACCATACCAGTTGAGGGTTAAAGTTTGAATATCCTGGACAGTAGGGAGGGTTACTTTGTTTTTTCTTCAAGTTGGTTTTCCTGTACTGTTTTATTTATATCGTGTGACAAACCTTCTTGTAGAAGTTGAAGTTAATCTTTTACTTCTTCTTGTCTATCTTTAGCTTTTTTTTTAATGTACTCAGATTTTTTTTTAATGTGATCCTATGGCAAAAGCTGTTGCAGGACTCCTATACTTTCCAGTATTTTCATTCAGGCCACACGTTTTATTAATACTTAATATAATGTTGTCATAATGTAGAGGATCAAATAATTTTTCTCAAAGTTAATTGACATGTTAGTTATCTCTTTAAATGTGAGGAAAAATGATGAAACACACCTCAGTTTGGACCTAATCATTTTATGTAGATGAGGAGCTCTATACTTTTGGGCCAAACGGTTTCCAAAAAGTATTATTCTTGCATCTGAGCAAATGGTACGAGTAATTTTAACGTCCCGCAAAACTGGTAAAGTTTTATTTCTGAGAGTGTCACATGCTTTTGAACTAATGAATAAAGATTTCTGTTTACTACAAAGTAGAGCATCTCTTGATCCCTTTGCTCTGTTTTTTTTACACATTCTAAAATGAGTTGCTAATGACAAATGAGAATACATCGCTCCACAATTTCCACATGGCCTAAAATGCTCAGCTGTTCTCGATTTTTTGGAGGAAGGGCGCCGAACTACAATTAAATCATTGCCTGTGTTATATTCTTTCCGAGAATTGTACAGAAAATCCCCTTCAGCTCTAAGTTCCTGAATCAATTTTAATCGGATAGGATTTTTCTTGGGAAAGCTAAGAAGATCCTTAACTCTATCTTCATTATAATGTCATAGTTCGGGCAATTTTAAACAGAATTTACAAAAATGCATTTTTGATTTGAAATTTGCAATATTTAAATTCTTGTAATTCAAATCCACTCGATGTAAACTGCGATCTACAAAAGAAAATATATGTGAAAAAATTTACTGTCTCGACATTTACTTCGGGGAATCTACTCATATTAGTGTGAAATGAAACTTTAAACTTTTAAAAAATGTTAAAAATTCTATGAAATTGACAATGTTAGGTGTCAATGAATGATTGGTGTCAAGTAGATGTTTTGCGCAGTGGGATTTATCTGGTTATTTTAATCTGTATGCTCGTATCGGATTTCAAAATTTCTAAGGGTCTGGCCCAAATAGACAGAACTAGAAGTACTACATATTTGTGATAATAAACAAGAACTTGGATTTCCTTGAAGAATTGGAAATTAGAAGGCACTTAAAAAACCACAATATTAAGTCGTCAACTAACAGATAAATCTAGGGAGTTCTCCACTTTTAAACTGTCTTCTTAAGTGATAATTGTAAAGATCAGCAGATATAGTTTTCCTCGTTTTCTATATCATTGCACAGTTATACTGATCAAGGTAGGTCACTTCTTGGTCTAGCCAGAAGTAATTATTAAACATCAGGTAGGCATTAAATGAAATGTAACTTCTGTCATTCTGACGATGATATTTAATATCGAATCAATTGTCAATTTCTTAGAATTTTTAACATTTTTTAAATATATTGTGGAATTATCCAGAAACAGTAAGTTTCATTTAAAACACTAATATGTGAAAAATATGCATATTTTTACATCTTAATTTAAAAATGTCTTTAGTACACAAAATGTATTCAGTGTGGAACTTAAAAAATGATTCGACTTTGTGCCCGTCAATTGAGTTAAATATAATCAAAAAGGATAATTAAATGTTGTACTGTTTCAATCCTTATTTTGTGGAAATCATTCGACCATATAATATTATATTTATATTATATGGGGTAATTTAATTAGAAATTGTTAAATTTCATTCAGAAATATACTAGAGAACCCGTGCTGCTCCGCAGCATTAGGATAGATTATGTTTGAGAGAGTGTAGTTATTGCATAAAATTATGATACAGTACTACCTTCCAGACAATATTATCTTTGCGTCGGCCGCAGTATATAGAAAAAATTGAAAGTAAAGTTGATTGTGCACACATAACTTTCCTCAAGCTCAACGAATTTAAATAGTTAATAGCTCAAAAGAGACGGCTTGATCCACTGAGTGTTCTTAGACTTGTGTCAACAGCCTACGTTAATTATAACTCTAGTTATAGATGTTTGAGTGAAGGGAAATCTTGAAAAAATTGAATGTAAAGTTGATTGTGCACGCATAACTTTCCTTAAACTCAACGAATTTAAGCAGTTAATAGTTCAAAAGAAAGAGCGTGTTCTGAGAGTGAAACGATCAAGATCCATTCATTAGAAGAGGAGCTATGAGAATTAGAATTTCTTGAGTGAACGTGTCCCATAGGAAATGTACAGGGAAGAATCGCGTTTGAGTATAACTTGAGTAAGGTGGGAGTTGTGTAAATTTCAATGATTGATGACATATCTGTGTCTAAATACCTTTTAATCTGACAAAAATGAAGGAAATCGGCTAGATCAGTGGTTCCCAACCTTTTCTGGACCACCGCCCCCTATAGAAGAGAACAAAAATTTCACCGCCCCCCCCCCCAGTCGCTGGTAAGTCCAAAGTAGTTAATTTGAATATCATCTGTACCGTCCCAATTGATCTGTATTTAGCTTTAATTTCAGTTAATGTCTAAATTTTGTTTTAGAGGAATGATGAAGTAGAAATTTATTAAACGACTACCAAATGTACAATAAAATGGTTATTAAACTTTTAAATATAAACACAGAATCAATAAGAAATACAATCACAATAGAAATAAGAAATGCAATACAATAAGAAATACAAAATTAATAATAAAGAAAAAATCAATGGGACGGTTGAGGCTGGTGGAGTGTTACCAGTTAATATCGGGTTCCAATTTCGTTAACATCGATCGCCACGTTCAGTGATGTGTAGTCTATTCCTCTTCTTTGACAGCAAATCAGTTACTGCACTGAATGCACGTTCAGCCATATAAGACGAAGGAAACGCAATTAACAACTTCTGTACTGTACTGTACAATCCAGGATGGAGAACTGGTATTGGTTTTTGAAGCCAGAACTCTTGATATTCACATTTGAATTTTACTTTCAGTTCTTCGTTAGTTGTGAGTTCTAATAGCTGCTCTTCCAAAATTTGTTGAGCCGTCAGTATCTGTGTTTGCGAAAGGATCTATAACCCAACTTGGTATTTCCATGTTTAAAATATCTTGGAAACGCTCTGTAGAATCAACATGAAGAACTTCCAAGTGGTGGCAGTAAGTAGGTAAATCTTCCGGTTTTGCAGACACTGTTGATAATGTGGGAAAATGGTTGTACTCACCTCTACCAAGATTTCTTTTGAATATAAGAAGTTTTCCTGCAAAAGCAGCTATGATGTTTTTAGTTTTAATTCAATTTAAATCATCACCTTGCAATTGTAGATTAACTTGATTAAATACTTTAAACAGGTCCGTCAAATAAGCGATATCATTTTTTGACGTTAACAGGTTTTCGCGCAATTGTTCGTTTTCTTCAAGAAATTCCAACACTGAGTCAAATAGATTATAAAAAACGATTCAGACAACACCTTTAGAGAGCCAACGTACTTCTGTGTGCAGCAGCAAGCGATTGTAGTTTTAGTGTTTTTAAATGAAACTCAAGGTCTCTAGTTAATTCCACAATATAATACAAGTTATTGAAAATTCTAAAAAATTGACAATTGTTTCGATAAATCAATATCATCGTCAGAATGACAGAAGTTACATTTCATTTTATGCCTACCTGATGTTTAGTAGTTATTTTTGGCTAGATCAAGAAGTAACCTAACTTGTGATTGGCTTAATATATGTTTATAGAAAAAAGAAGATGTGATATTACAAATATTGAAGCTTAGATATTATTAGCCCTATGGTGATATCCTGGATATCATTTTTCCAATTAAGATCAGTATAACTGTGCAATGATATAGAAAACCAGGAAAACTATATCTGCTGATCTTTACAATTAAATCTAGGGAATTCTCCACTAATAAACTGTCTTCTTAAGTGATAATTGTAAAGATCAGCAGATATAGTTTTCCTGGTTTTCTATATCATTGCACAGTTATACTGATCTTAATTGGAAAAATGATATCCAGGATATCACCATAGGGCTAATATTATCTAAGCTTCAATATTTGTAATATCACATCTTCTTTTTTCTATAAACATATATTAAGCCAATCACAAGTTAGGTTACTTCTTGGTCTAGCCAAAAATAACTACTAAACATCAGGTAGGCATAAAATGAAATGTAACTTCTGTCATTCTGACGATGATATTGATTTATCGAAACAATTGTCAATTTTTTAGAATTTTCAATAACTTGTATTATATTGTGGAATTAACTAGAGACCTTGAGTTTCATTTAAAAACACTAATATGAGCATATTCCACGAAGTAAGGGTCGAGACAGTCAATTTGATTGTAGTTTTCATCATTTTCATTGCAAAGCTTATGAAACAAACGGTCATTCAATGAATTGCTTCTAATGATATTGATTGCTTTAATAATGTTATTGAGGGACGCATGCAGACGTTCATTTAATTTTTTTGCAACCAAATGCTGACGGTGAATAATACAATGTACAGCGAGTACATTTGGCACTACTTTTCTCAAATGTGCTATAAAACCCTTATGACGCCCGGTCATTGCTGGAGCACCATCTGTAGCAGCAGACAAAATAATGCTTATAGGAATTTCTTTCTCTTGAAAAAATTCTTGCATGATATTCAATATAGAATACCCCTTTGTATCAGATTCCAAATTCTTAGCAAATAATAACTCTTGATGAATTTTTTCTTCTTTTATAAATCGTACCTATGATAAGAGTAGAGCTTCGTTACTTGGTAGAGTTGATTCATCGAGTTGAATGGAAAATTTGCAAGTCTTTAGGTAATCGCATAATGATATTTCAACGTCATTTGCCATTTCATCTATTCTTCTTCGCACTGAATTATTACCGAGAGGAATTTTTTTAATGATATCAAATGGTGTCTTATGATGGAGAACAGTTTTTAATATCTCTTCCACTGCCGGCAAAATTAATTCCTCGCCAATGGTGTGTGGTTTTCCTGACTTTGCGATTAACAATGAAACGTTATATGAGGCTCGTAGCCCATCATCGTCTCGTTTAGAAGACGATGCAAAAAGGTTTGATATAGTTGGCGGTTTTAAATATTGTTTTTCGAGTTCTTGAAAATAGAATATATCTTTGTTCTTCTTATCAGGATGCATTTTATGTAAATGCTTTTGTAGCCTAGAAGGTTTCATAGCTTCATTTGAAAAAACTTTTCGGCAAATTAAGCACATAGGTAATGATTTGTTTATAGAAGATTCCGCAAATCCATATTTTAAATATTCAATACTGTATTGCCGGCATTTCTTTTTTAATTTAGAAGTAGATTCAGCCATTTTCATACAAAAATTTAAATTCTCAATAGATTTATAGATAGTAATATTTATAAAATGACACACCACTCACGATTATTTACTACGGCAGAGCTTATGATTCACGACTATATATCGCGGCCAAGCACATACAACTAACTAACAAAAAATTCGTAGAGCTGTTGCTTTTATACGTTTCATTTCGTGCATGATTCAACTTGTCTGTGTGCGAACATGTCGAAACATGTTATTTTATATGAACATCGCGCGTTCGCTTATCAACGTGCGAGGACAAGTCATATACTTCTATTCTGAACTAAAAGAAATTATTATAATTAATAGTATTATTATTAATGCTAATCTAAAACTGTTTATTAACCCTTATTAAATCATCACCATATCTTATTATTTGCTTCTGAATCCGCTACCGCCCCCCTAAAAGGCTGCAGCGCTCACAGTGGGGCGGTATCGCCCCCGTTGGGAACCAATGGGCTAGATTATACGGCCAGACGGACAGTTTTCATAATTTTTTTTAGTTAATAAGATAATTAATTGTGTTGCAGTTACAGGTAATATCTATTTTGGTATACAATAATTCACGCAGGGGACATTTAATTAAATATTGATGTAAGAAGCATATTATATTATGTCAAAATTAACTATTTTAAGACACATTGTGTTTAAATAAGTTTGAGGTGAATTTTGAAAGCACGTTATGAAATATTTAGTTTAAAACCAATTATATAATATATAGGATTGGCCCTTTACTTTTAACGGAAATTTTATGATATATTGAGAAGGGTTGCTAATTAGTTTATTTCATTGAGCTAACCTCTATCTGCTCCATAATCCACTGAGTGCAACGTTATTCAGGTTTTTTAGACTTTCTTCTCCTTCCGCATCTGGAATATGAGCCGAAATTGTAATGGAATGTTTTTCGGGCACTTCGTATTCATCTAACGTCAGTGGTATATCTAAAACTCACCATTGATGATAGCATATTAACATACATACATAATGTATAAGTGAGCCTTTAAAACAAGCGGGCGCAATACTTTCAACGTAGAAAGTGCTTTAAAGGTACTTATACACGTGTATGATATGCTATTTTTTATTATACATAATTTTAATTACATGCTAGAAGTTAATTTTAGATCACATGATGTTCCTTATAATTAAAATACATCTAATTAGGAATGTAATGGACATCTGATGTTTTGTTGACATCAAAATCATCTCGTTGAATGGTATAGATGTTCATATGGCCAGTTTTTTTACCTAGCTCGTAATCTTTAAAACACGAAATGTTTTAATCTTGAGACTTCGCATGCTTTTTATTGCATAGGAAAACGATCATGATGTAGGGTAGACATACTTGACACTTTTAGTTTCGCTTTTCACCATGCCAATGAAGAAATCTGTTTCTTCGTCTTCCTCATTATCTAAATTTGGTTGTGAATCTACTACATGCACTTTTTTACTATTTTTAGGACACATTATAAAAATGATTATATACAGTTTCTAAAAGAGAATTGTAAGCTGAAATATCGTTCGGATCCTCTTTTAATTTTTTCACAGACATATCTGCCAGCTGCAGTAAATAATTTCTCAGAAGCTTCAAATCAGTGGCCAATGGAGCCATACTAGTTTTATTCCATTTATTCAGAACAAGATTGCTGGCTGCTTGGGGCGAAATTTCATATTTCCAGTTGGATGTTAGTAAATGAATCATTGTTTTCAACTCTACTTCAGCTTCGGCTGATGTGATTGTACCGTAGTCACACCTTTCTTCAGTGCAAATGTTATGGCAATATCACAACATTGTTTTAGAGAGTTAACAATATTCATGGCATACGTGGGAGATCCGAAAATGTCTTTCACGGGGTCATAGTTAGCCACAGCTTTGGTAGATTCAACAATGATATCGAAATATTTTGGTTTCAATGCTTGAAACAGGTTACATATGGAGGGTCCCTTTTTCTATTCTCTAGCAATAGTCTACCTAGCTCCCTCATTATACGTGAAGTCACATTGACAAAATGTTTATCTCGATGCACTTTTAAATATCGAGCTCCAAAAGCACATATCAATACATCTTTTTTTACAGCTATTGATATGTTATCAGCACGCATATTGGGAAAAACTTCTTTCAATCGTCGGTCAGTTTTCGGAGGGGAAAAAAATAAAGTTTGACCAGAAGCCTGAGATGTACTTGAACTCCCTCCACATTTTTTTCTATTGCGGTAGAGTAATTTTGAGAGAAAAATCCCAAACAATTATCACATGGCAATAGAGACCTATTAGGTATATACGATTTTCGGACGGGTTGGAAACACTTCAGCATTTTTCAAGTAATTTCCTTTCCTCCTCAAACCATCGAGCAAGCGTCTTCGCTCTTTAGTTTTAGGAGGATTCGAAAATATTTTAACAACTTCTAATTCTGTTGAATGGTTTCGTTGTACATGTCTCGAAAAGTTAAGAACTTCATCTTCACAATAGTAACAAAAATCTGGTTTTCGCTTGTAGATATTTTTTTTTGCTATTTCTGAACTAATCAGTATGTTTTTTCCGTTACCATCGGTTTCATCTTTCTCATGGTTCGGATTTAATGTTATCAAGCTATTTTCACCCACTCTGAGCGTTTTTTGTTCATAATTTTTCTTCAAAGTATTTGATAGTGAACTATCATATCGTCGGCTTACTTTCAAAACCTCCTATGTAATTTTTTGGTAATTTTTCAGGAGACGAAAAAAACGTTATATTTTCAGAATTTTGCTATCAGAAAAGATGCTTTTTGAGATACGTTTACGCAAATGGTTTAGCAAGAGTTCTCTAGTACTTTCAACCAAATTGTTGAAAATTAAAATATTTTAGAGGACATAGGAGGTTTCAACATTAAATTTCTAAAGTATTCAAAGACTTTGGTGGTTTTGAATATTTTATTGTAAGCGTATAAAAATACAAAATGCTATCAAAGTATTTGAAAAACGTTTCATAAACTATGGATGTTATTTTAAAACTATTCAATCATTCACAGCAGGAAGTGTATCATAAAATGAATGATAAGGTCCTTGTGGTTGCTTTCCAGCATATATCTCCATATTATGAGTATGGAATGTTCGCGCATCTTTAGGCCATATTTAGCTGGTTTATTATGTATAAATTGAAAGCGGCACCGTCCTCTAAACACCTCCAGCATTTCCTCAGTCGTCATGTACTGAACTGGACTGTAACTGCGTATATAAATGTCAACAAAATTTTCAAAAATGTTTTGAATTGGAGCTAAGTTGTCCAGTTCCATTCTTTGTGGTCTGCTATATTTGTCGTAAAATCTAATTTCTCGAATTAGTATATGAAATCGCTTTTCTGACATGGTCGCTTGGAAATAATCCGGTGCTGTTCCATCTGTAACCCACAATTCGCTCGTATTGAGATGCTGTGCCTTTTTTTACTCCTGTCAAATATAGCAAGCCTGTAAAGGCCATTACTTCTTCTAAATTTATTGGTAGACAATCACGTGGTCTTCTGATTTGTGAGTGTAACAATGTCTTGAAGAGCATTCACAGGGAAAAACATGTACCAGCAATCAATAATTTCATATTCATTTCTTGCTTCTCCCAACACCTTAGGAAGTTTGGTAACTATATTTTCGCGTTTTGTTCCCGTTGGCCACTTTTGTGATAAATGTTTTAACCAAGGTGTTCTATCTTTTCGATAAAATTTGGGTGCATTATAAAATTTTGCTGACTGTAGACTGGGTGACTGTTGAGCGGGAGGCTCTAGAGCGAAAGACTAGAAGATGGTCCTGGTCCTCATCTTCGCAAGACTGTTCCGTATCTGTATCATGTGTACTGTGCTCAGAGACGTTATCGCCTAAATCAGAGTCAACCTCACAAGCAGAAGGAATTTCCTCATACCATTGTAGCCATTTCTTCTCCGTTTTTGGTGAAGCCATCACATATGTAAAGATAAATTTGGAGAATTCAAAGTAAATTTGCACAAACCGAATAAGATTCAATTATTACAAAACGTATCTGTTTAGAATTCTAATCATACGACACCAAAATTACAAAATATATACGAAAGACATCACCAAAATATAAGAAACTTACCAACACATATTTTGTTCAAAACAAAAAAAATTACCATACACGCGAAAGGTCGCGCCGTTAGAATTTTTTTAACACTCCCAGAAATTTGCGAAGACGTTATCGGTCGCGCACTAGGTTTAAACTAACAATAATAAAATCCAGAAGCCGCTGAGTCATCCACTACGCGTAAATAGTCAGTAATGATGTGTTGCCACCTCTGTGAGGCATTCCTAGGATCTCGATAAAGTTTATCAAATTTTACAGAAAAAGTCTTCAGACAATAAAATTTTGTTAGATTTCTTCTAACGCCGCGACCGATGGAGGGTTAATAGCATCGTCCTACACACTCTTAAACGTATTCCATCTTTCTTTAAGTGATACAATAGAGTATTTGATCGATGAGAAATTTCCCGGACTTGATTTTTTTTATTTTTGGCAGGAACAACGTCAACAAGAGTTTGTACAAAAACTCGTTTTTCTTGCCAGCTCATGTTCTTCCAAAACTTTTCAAAAATTGCTTTTCTATCAGACTCTGAAAACATTCGACATTGTAGTTTAGTCTTTTGTCCGCTCAGATTACAGTTACAAGCAGGTTTCAGCTTCCTTCCTGCTCGTTCTTGGTCGGCGCTCCATTTTCCTTCTGCAGTCTTTCGCAGCCCTTTATAAGTTGTTCCTCTTTGTCGTTTCATTTTATTCTCTTCTCTGTTCCATTTATTTTTATCTGGTTTTCGTTTTCTTTTAGAAGTACAGCTAGTTTCGTCTTTTTTGTCATTGTTCTGGATGTCTACATAGTCATCTTCTGACATGAGACTTTCTGATTCTTCTTCACTATTTCCGTAATCTTCATCGTTGTCACTGGGTTCATAAGTTTGTGTTTCATTACCATTATCCAATATTTTATTGTCTTGTCTCTGATGTCGTTTATTTTCTAAAGGTCCTTCACAATTTTTAACGTTGTAACAATAATTTTCTGTTTCCCGAACTATATTTTCTATAGACGTAGACTCTGCTGTTCCTTCACTACCACTGTAGTTCTGCAGAACATGACTACTTCCTTCTGCTACCTGATCTGTAACTGATACAATCAATCTATTCTCATCAAGTGTTAAAACTTCATTATGTTCTAATAAGAGTAGCTCATGATTGGGTTCACTTTGATCTCCACTATCGTTAGAGAGAATTCTTAAAGTTGCATCAACTTCCTTTCTTAGATTATCGAAAGCATTGTTGTCTTCTTGGTATACATTAGAAATAGCCATTGCGGTTATTAGTTTGCCTCTTGATGCTCCTGGCGGCATCAAAATCTGTAAATAGTCAAATAAACGCGTTTTAAAACCCTACAAGCAATAAAATTTTGTTCCAAAAAATGAAATCAATAACTTCTAAATCCTAATATTAATTTCAAAATTCAAATTTTTTAAACCTTCTAAGTCTAGTTAAAACAAGTCCTTATTACAATCTTTTCCGTAATTAAAAGCTAAAAATTAATAAAATAAATTCTACTCACTTTTCTTTTGTTGAAATCAACCATGTCTGCAATTTATATTAACATTAAACACTTAAGTCCACTAATTCACTAAGAGCATCACTGTCACGTAGGTTAGAAACCAGACATAGGAGGATTTGATTAACGTTTTGAAACATGTGGGATTTCGGAGGTAACGAAATTTATTAATAGATGGCACTACGATCACTGTATACTTCGAAGGTTTTGCAAGCTTATAGATGCCGTCCTTGCTAATCTGAAAACATCAAAACCTTAAAAGTGATTATTAGCGGACTTAGGAGGTTTTGGAAGTAAGCCGACGATATTGAATAAAAGATGTTCCCTTATTTTTGTCCACCTTTGTAGCTTTACTCATAAACCTGGTGGTTATTTTCCTAGGTTTATTCAAATATAAATGTTTCAAATTTGTGTGGAAGCTATTAGTGTTCTGAAAAATTTAAAATCATCATCGGGTTCTAACTAATAACTGTTATATTATCTCCTCGTCGCTGGGAATATGAAGAGAATCTTCTTCGAAATTTGCATAAGGATCTTCTTCTGAAGATGAAATATCTGATAAAAATTCTACTTCATTATCCGATAAAATTTTTCCCAATGGATTGGATAATGATAACTTTGTTTCTCCGTTTATAATGTTTTTCTCCTGAAAATGTATTTATTGATTTAACATTTTTAAAAGGTTATATTTAACTTACCGTTAAGAAACTTTGTTCCAGGACCGTTGCTAGGCCTTCGGCCGCCCGCGTGCTAGAATTAATTCGGCCGCCCGCTCTGAAAATAAACTTTAAAAAATTAAGTAAATGTTGTAACTTGTAACGTTTTTATTAATAATAATAATTAAACATTAAATTATTTGTGCAAATTAGCACGTATAAAATACATTTAAACATATAATGCAAGTATGGAAGTAATATTAAATAAAAATAAAAAATAAACATAAAAAGAAATAAACGCTTAGGTCTAAATTGTCTATCATAATAAAACGTTATAAAAAAGGTACTTTTCTAGTTTTACTTTCCGCAAATTCTTGAATTGTGTCATTAATATTCAAACTGTCCAAAATATCATGTTCAATAGATATTAATGATAAATTTGTTAATCGTTCTTGCAACATGGTAGACCTTACATAATTTTTAATAATTTTTAATTTTGAAAAAGACCTTTCGCCGGTTGCAACTGAAACTGGTAAAGTTAACATTATTCTTAAAGCAACAAACAGATTAGGAAATGTTGCCATAAGGCTGTTCTCTAAAATAAATTGTAGAATATCCTCAGGTTCACGTTGTAAAGACTCCTTAAAATGTAAATTAAAAGCTTTAATTTCATTATATAAATCACTTCCGTCAATATCGGACTCGTTTAGGGATTCATCTCGAAGCTTTAAATCCATATCTTTACAGTTTTTCATTAAATCTTGGTCTGATATGTCACCGATTTTAAACAAAAAGCCAAAAATGTCACTATAACTTTGTAAACCATCAAACCTGTCACTTAAAGACGATAATATCTGATCAAGGACTTTAAAGAAAAAATTTATTTTAAAATGAATTTTGGGATCTCGCACTGCTTCGTCTTCATGCTCGTAATCAAATTGACGCGAGGTTCTACGACGACGCATGCTATGAACGGGCGGGAAATCCGTTTGTATTTCTAAATCATTTGCAAGTTCGGTAGCTCCTACAAGTACATTCATATATCCCTCATCAGAACGCATTTTTGAAAAAAAATCTATTAGGTTTTCAAGATAATCTACGCAAACTTTTATATTTAATGAAGAACTTTGCATCATTTTACTTAACACATTTACTTTAAATAAGATATCATGCCATGTAATTACTGCGCATAAAACTTTATAATCGTGCAGTTTGAGTCCCAATGCTTGTGCTTTATGTCTAGTAGATGCATCGTATAATACTAAGTTTTCCGAAATTTCAAATAACGCATCATAGACATTGCCGATTTGATACCTTAATGGTTTTAATGCATCGATTCGGCTTGACCATCTTGTATCACTTAGTGGTTTTAAAGTTAATGTTGGCACGTGTCGTTTAAGAACATCCCACCTTTTGGTCGATGCAGAAAAAAATACGTATAAATCTTGGACTAAATCAAAGAAACTTGTTGTTTCATGAGACACATTAGCAGCATCATTGACAACTAAATTTAACGTATGCGCTGAACAAGGAACAAAAAATGCACGAGGATTTATGTCTAAAATTTTCTTTTGCAAGCCATTATGCTTACCTCTCATGTTTGCCCCATTGTCATAGCCCTGCCCACGCATATTATAAATGTTCAAGTTTAATTGAACAATTAAATTAGTTAAAAAATCGCTTAAGCCCTCGCCAGTACAATCAGTTATTGGACAAAATCCCACAAAATGCTCTCTTATTTCTACCTTTTTAGATTCATAATTTAGAAAAACAAATCGAAATATAATTGTTATTTGTTCAGTATGGCTCACGTCTGGAGTACAATCTAATATTACAGAGTAATATTTTGCGGCCCTGATCGAATTCAATATAAATGTTTTTATTCTCATGCCTATTAAAGTAATTATTTCATTTTGGATCGTATTACCCAAATAATGACTCATGTGAATTTGACTCTCCTGTGATTTTTGGACACGAGATACATGTTCACGCATTACAATATCAAATTGCGCTATCATCTCTACGGCTTTCAAAAAATTACCATTATTTGGTTCGTATAATTTGGAAGAAGACCCTCTAAGAGCTAAACACTGTCGCGATAAATATTGGATTATTGAAACAATTCTTTCCATAACATTAAACCAATATTTTTTTTCTGATTCTAAAAGTCTTAATTCCATTTGGTTGACGGTACTTTTTTGATTTAACATTTTAATTAATGATATCCACTGTTTAACGTTTTTGTTATGGCGAACACTTTGTTCGTGCCTTCCTAATATTTCTGATAGATGGTGCCAGTCAGAAAAGCCTATTTGGTTATTTAAATTGCCAATAAATGAAGTGCCAAAAATTTTGCAACAAAAACAAAATACTGCATCATGAGAAATTGAATAAACTAACCAATCTCTCTTAATTTTTTCACCATTTTTTAATGATTTATAATAATAATTTTCCGAAAACTTTCGTCCAGATTCACTAATGGGATATTTTAAGTTTTTAACTTGAATAGGTCCCCTTTCTACCAACATTTTTGCCATACTGCTAGTGATGTTTTCAGGCCACGTCCCTGGATCATCCGATACACTGATAATATTTACATCAATTTCATCTTCATGAGATAATTCAGCAGGCGGTTCGGCTTTTTGCGCGGTGGAAATCTCTGTTAAATTGACTTTATTAAACAATTCCGATCCTTTCTCATCAGAATCAAAATCTCTGGTTTCCTCCTCATTAGAGCCTCTAGCTTCTTCTTCTATATCTACATCCATGTACTGCATGGATGTGCCGCTTGTAGAGGGCATTTCTGTCGAAAATTCTTCAGTATTCGTTTCTTCGTCTGGATTCGTTTCCTTCTTTAAAAAGACATACATGGATCCTGCTAATTTCAATTTCTCCTCCTCACGTCTTGATTTTTGTTGTCGGTAATTAAAACCAGATAATCTCTTTGTTTTTCTTCGTTTCTGGAAATCAAAATTCGCATTATTATTTTTTAAATTTTTGGTATTATTGTAAATATGCATGAGAGAAAGCGCTCTCGATAAGATTAGAATTTCGATGATCGTTAGTTTTAGTTTCAGATGTAATTTCAGATTGTAAAATTAGTTTCAGATTGTAAAATGATTTATTAATTTTAATTATTTTACGAAAACTAAACAACAACAACAACGCACCTGTTATCTTCTTAAAATTATTTAAAAAAAGAAAACCGAATCCAATTCAATAGACATCAACTTAAAGTTTAAAAAATAAGACTAAATTTACTTACCATATTGTCCATATTTTCACTGTTCAATACCTCGTCTTTTTCTCACAACAATAAATTTAAAAATGATGTTTATGTCTTTACTAAACTTTAGTTAACACACTAACATTATTAATAACTAACATAAGTACAATAACGAAAATTAGTAATTATAAAACACGACACTTAACTAACGAATTTCGGACTCAAGATGATATAACTGATTCGTACGTAAGTGCAAAAATGTAACTGAAACTGACTGGTGAAACTAAAAGAAATAGTTTATTACAAAAATATTATTATTACCTACTCCTACTGCAAAATTAATGTATAACCAATGAGAAAAATCTACCACAATTAGGGGGTAGAAATGGGCGGCGTTAAGCACGAATAAATACCAAAAATAAACGCTATTACGAATTCATAAAATATTTTGCCCTAAAAGGTAATAAAATTAATGCTAAATTTAAGAATAACATGCAAGTACGTGATCAACAAAGACTATAAGATCGACGGCGCTGGGAAAATCCAGTAATTCTGTCTAATGTCTACTCAACAAAGAACTTTACAGTGGCTGTAAAGTAACAAAATAATTGCCTTTGCTACCTGCTACGCCCCAGATCTGAGTACTTAAACACCAATCAATAAATTTTTATGATGTGGGGATAAGTATGGAATATTGCACCAATTTTATACAGATCTTACTTGTTACTTCCGATATTTTAATTTTTTGAAAATGTTGGCAACTATAAACTAAGCAAGAGTTGGCCCTGTGAGGCCGCCCCAAAAATTGTAATTTTTTGAAAATGTTGGCAACTATAAACTAAGCAAGAGTTGGCCCTGTGAGGCCGCCCCAAAAATTGGCTGCCCGCGTTCCATGAACGCCTTGCACGCCCGCTTCCAACGGCCCTGCTTTGTTCATATTCAATGTTATCGGAATTCGTTGTGGAAATGTGACAACTTTCTTTCCTATTACCCATATTTTCATAAATTGATATACACTGTATATGATTTGTAGAGCTTGACTATGAATTAGCCATTCATGTTTCCAGATTTTGTGTGAAATAAAAGATTTCAAGAATTAATGAACAAACATTTTAACATTTGAAAGTGAATATGGAAATTAAAAAAAATACTCTCATTTCTTTTTTAATCAAATTTACAAATTCATATACTCAATTTTTAAACCATTCGATAAAGTAACAACTGAAATATTGGTTAAAAATTCGATTTTCTGCGCAAAGTAGCGCCACTCGATTATAATTCAGACTTAATTTTATCGAAAACAAATTAAATACATACCTTACTGTCAAGTTAACTGATCCACTGCCTACACAAAATATTTTCACAAATTATTGTCTACAAAAATCCACTAAATTAAACTGACAATAGTAACAATTACTAAATCTATTAAAATTTTTTGTATCAACTCGGGATCCCAAACACAAATGGATTATGTTTGTGTACTACAATGTTTTTTCTGTTTTTAATAATGTAGTTAATGCAATTTACCATATTGTTATCCAACAAAACAGGCACAGTACGGTTAAGTTTTCCTCGTATTGTAAAACGAACGTATCTCTCAGCTTTTTGCTCCTACTTGATAATGTTGTATAAATGTCTGGATTTGTATTTTGTTCGATTTTTTGGTTATTTGAAAAGTCTGCAATTGAGATCCGTTCAATTTCTCCGGGGCGCCTTCTGTTAAATAACGGAATAGTTACCAGGGTGACTTCTGCTAACTCTCTCCATTTATCAAATGTGAATTCTTTTTAATTTCTTTCAGTATTATTTGTTGTTTTTCTATTAAATATGTATTTAATCGTTTAACATCATCCATGGAGGGGAGTTCAACTTTCTTTCTTCTTTGAATTTGGACCTGCGACTCAATTACTGTTCGGTTGACATTGGTGTTAAGATCTTGAACCAAAACTTTGAGGACAATCTTCAACATTTTCTTTTATTTCTTTATTTTTGGTTCTTATAGATTCTGTTATAAGGAGATTCCCAGTTTGTTTAAAAAAAGTACCTAGGTTAGCCGCTAAAGTAGGAGTTTCGTAAGAACAAGTATCTTAATTATATTTAGCAACTGAATTGATTGCTTTAATGGTGACTTCGGAATAAGTAGGATTAATAACCGATGAAAAATCACTAATATTTTTATTAATTTTTTTACAGCCAATAGAAATCTGCCCAGTAATCTTATTCTTTTTCGGATCATATCATAGAACCTTGGATTTCTATACTTTTCGCACATTTTGTTTGCGTATATGATAATTAGTTCATCATAACGAATATTTCTAACAATATCGTCCTCGCGAAGTGGCGGTAAGGCATTTGGCTTGATAATAGTTTGAACATCAGTCCCAATCATTCGAAAATTTAGCTTACTTCCCAGATCACTGCCATTTTGATCACATAAGATTAATGATTTGCTTTTCACATATTGGCACTCTTCTGCTCCTTTCACCGTTTGTTTGATGCTTTCATCACTTGTGAGAAAAATAACTTCACCATCCCTGTCCTTGGTTTTCTGCACCTTTTGCGAAATCAGTCCTTTTTCTATATCCTCTCTTTGTGTTAGACATTGCTTTTTTTCACTTCTTTTACTAATTTTGCCATCATTGTTTTTTCTTTTCTGTGTGTCAATTCGCTCTTTCACTGGCTAACAGTTCAAAAGTCAAACTCACACGGGTACGCCCTTCATTTGCAATTTTAAATTTTCACCAAGAGAACTGTATGAAATGTGCCATATTTCATAGTGGTCGTCGAAAATATTTTTATAAATAGCTTTATGACTAGATTAAAATTCTTACAAAAATATTAATTTGTAGTAAATTCATTTTTTTCTTGAGTTATTTTGAAAATTAAAGCTTGTTTACAAAGATATTTTTTTAATTATTTAATTTTCATATTTTTAGAAGCGTATTATAATCAACGTAATCCGCCATCTTGGATACACGCCATATCAATTTTTGAATTACGTCATATACCCTATTGGATTCTACTTGTCAAAATATTTCATTTGATGCTCATATCAATGATAATCCGCAACCTTCCGCCATATTGGATTTAGAAATACATGTATACAGACAAAGTTCCTAAAAGTTTGTTAATAAAATTGACAGGTCCAAAGGTCTTTCCCAAAAAGTTTTCCTGTTTGAGATAATAAATTCAATTCTTACTTTATATACACCAAAACAGCATTTTAGAGGAGTCCGTTTGACACAAATTTAATAGAAGTGCTCTTACAATTTTCGAAGTAATTGATATCTCGTATTAGAAAATATAAAGATAATTTTTTACGAAATTTCGTTAATTTATTGATTCAAATTTTGTTTTTCTATATTTTTTATTAATTACGTATTCCGCTAATCTAATTCATACAATAATAATTTTACCACTTACCTTATATTTTCACACTTTTAGAATCGACACTCGAATTGTGATCTGCACAGTAAAAGATGCAAATTCGAAATGATAAATCGGAACGTCGCGTTTAGGGCTTGGTCTAGCTTCGGTACATGAGCTGGACACTACTTAACAATAAATCACGGCAACAATGTTGGTCGAGTGATGCATCGCAATTTGTACAATTTGAATATTTTCGGATGACTTAAAGCTGGTAAATTAAAAACTTAATATATGCTAAAATGACGCAAAGACATGACTTTAGATGGAGGACCTAACGATAGATAGATAGATAGATAAATTTTATTGTGCATAAGATACATATTTTCACAAGGGTTCGGTACATACATTACGTTCATTACAATGATCCATATGGCATTTTCAGTAATTATTTAGTTATTTCAGTTAGAACATATATATTTGTTATTAATTGATATTATTATATTGTATATACATGTTATATTGTTATTATTCATTCTCCGCATGCGAAAGCTCTTAATTTTAAGATACTAATAACACTATGGGCCAGCATAGAGAGCTCAGAGAGATTATCATTAATGGCATTCAAATAATGTACCAGATCATCAACATTATCCACACTATTAAAAAATCTATTTTGTCTAAGAGGGCTGTAAATGGGGCATTTAAAGAGAATATGCTCCAACGACTCTGGTGTATGCATATTACAAACGGAACAGATTTCCCCACAATCAATTATATAGAAGTTTCCTTTAAAGGAAAATTTCAGTATCTTTTTACTGGAAGTTCTGATTTGTGCGACAATTCTCGTTATGTATATAGATGCGGGTATTCGCAAGTAATTTCTCCCGGTTTCACCAATTAATAGTTGAGAGTATATCAGAGAATAACTAGACGTAATCTTCCTATACATATCAATTTCGTAAAGTCGTTTTTCAAAATTTTCTAGAATAGCCCCATCTAATTTTCCTGAATATGTATTTAAATAGTTTGTCCATAAATGTTCACACTCTGCAAAGGTAAACCATTCTTTAACTTGAGTGACCCAATTATATTTAGCGTTCTCCGTAGCTAATTGTAAAAGTTGCATATAACAGATTTTGGACATTCTAGAATTATCCATTATTTTAAGTTTATTTAACCAACTTAAAGCATGTTTAAAAATAATTAGTGATAAATGGGGCGAATATGTCTCAAGGCGTACAATATAATCTGGAGTATTCTGAGACAAATTCAACAGTTGTTTAAAAATTTTTATCTGAACCCGCTCAATAATATCAGTATAGCGTAGTCCCCATATGCCAATTCCAAAAGAAAGGCAAGATAAAATGATAAAATTATACAATTTGATTCTGGAATCCCATGTATAAATTTTTGATCGGCACATAATATCCATAACCGCTCCAATGGCACGACAAGCTTTAATTTTAGTATTCTTAGCCATGGTACAGAACATAGCTGTAGAAGAGAAATCGACACCTAGATACGTAAATTGCTTTACTATCTCTAACCTAAAACCATTGTAATAAAACTTTTGATTATAATTATGTTTGTGCCCTCCTTTTGCAAATATTAATACTTTCGTTTTATCAGTGTTAACTGTAAGTTTATTGGTAGAACAAGTTTTTTCAGTTTGCGTTCTATGTCTATTGGAGGACCTAACGATATGAATATGACTATTTAAGGATTAACCTCGATTACTTGTAAGTAATAAATTTAAATTAATATTTTTGCCTATTTAACTAGTTGTATACATCTTTGTAGTTGACTGATGAAGAAATGAAGAGATTTCGAAAGCTTTCAACATAAAGTAAAAACAGTTTACTTATTCCTGAGAAGGCTTATTCCCGATAACTTTATAACTATTCTGGTTTATATATATATATATATATATATATATATATATTATAACATTTAATATTAATTATGTTATAATAATGATATAATTAATAGGATATTTGAATAGCCCACTACGTTGGGACGAAATTATTGTAATGAATTTTTTGTATGTATAGAGTATGAGATTCTTTCTGTTATCTGGGTTCTTACGGTTGTGAATAAATTCAGTTGATAAATAAATAAAGAAACATTTTACTTGAAAAAAATATTTTAATTTTATTTATAAAAATTTTATGCGACGCCCATGTATGGGTCAAATGAAATAATTGATTTTATTCTTATGTGTGGCGTTCTGTGCGCATGCTCAAGAACATGAGGTAACGATGCGCTAGAGTAAACATTTGATAGACGCGTCGGGTCTGTTCAGTTTTACAGCGAGCTTCTATGCTGTGTCATAGAACATGTTTCAAATTATATACAAGTTAAAAGAATTTATGCTGGGAGATTTATACATACAGAAATACAAATAATATGGTACAAGAAATAGTTATGAAATTTATATACATAGAGTTTAAATGTTACATAAAAGAGTTGGATGTATCTTTCTTAAGTTTCTTATTTGAGAAATGCGTAAGTATTAAATTTTATTTCTTTAGATTGGCCATTTATCATTTAGAATTATTTAATAATATAGCTATATTGAGTCTCTAATTTTAATTCTTTTTCAGATCGATCATTATTTCAAAGTTTATTTTACTCATGAGATTTTAAAGAAAACATTTGATTGACGTTAATGAGTTTTTTTATAACTCTTGTTGTACAACAATACACTGACCTTGTGTTCAGGAACCAGGATCTGCTTCTCGGGACTCTGGAAAGCAGCTTCCGAAGTTTACAGTTGAATAAATATGTGAAAATATGATTTTCACTCTGGAAAATCAGCTACAATCATTGGGTAAGTACATGTGCATGTTTTATCAATAGTTTGCTATGTTTTTATCCTCACCTTGAGGATAATTTCTTAAAATTTCTGGAGCACTTCAAAACCCAACCTTCTAGAAACGAAGCCAAGCCACCGACCCTTTTTCTTCAACTTTTTTCAACAATCAACAATCAGTCTTTTGTTTAATTCAGCTCACTATATTCAAAAATGTTTGTTACACTTGTTGTTGTTTGAAAGTTCCTTCTGTCATGTCACATAAACCAATCACCGTTTTCTTTTTTTTTAACGCACTCAAATTATGATTTCACTTTACATTCTAATATCTTTACCTACATACAAAAAATTAGTCTCACTAAAAATTGTTTATTCAACATTGAAGTTCATCTTGTTATTATGGGACGAATAGTTTTTCTTAGGCGATATACAATAGTCTTTAATATCAATGTTCAGTTCAATTTTCTTATTATAATTAGCAATTGTGTTTAGCCATCAACATAAATTCTTTTAAAACATTTATTAATATTCCTTAATCTAATTATTTATGTTCATTATATTTGATTAAACACATTAATTAATTTCTATTCATTTCATCTATGAAATTACTCTACTTTCAACGTTTGTCGCTGATACATATTGACATCTATATTTTGTCGCTAGCGTATGTCGCTAAGCGTATTGATATTACAGCGTTAAATATTCTAACCCATATGTTTCTAGTAAAAATGCGTTATAATATTGGACAAAATCCTTTTTATTTCGAATATTTATTAATTCATGTTTCTTTTCTAGATTATATGTTCATCGTTTTTTCTGACATGGGGTATTTAATACGATGGACGATATTTACTCTATGGCTTTGGATATATGATCAAGGTAATGTTTCTTTTGTCAATTCTATGTGAGTCTTCTCAAATTATTAATTATATACATAAGTTGTATTACTTTTTTAGTTAATATGAGCAATTTTAATGTCTCGTATTTATGATTCTAATAAAATATAGTCTGTTTTAATTTCTAATCAGTTTCCAACTAATCTGTTTTACACCAGTGTTTCTATCTTTATTTATACGTTATAATATATATCCCAGTATCTATCGTGCGTCCGTACAAGGAAATGTATTGCGTCCATTCAAATTTTGGAATATTTTTGTAGTGTATATTTACTCTTTTGTGCATCTAGAGCAGCACTGTCGGTTTTAATTAATATATATATATATATATAGAAGAAAGATAGTCTTTGCTGACTAGTTAGGAATAAAACTAGTGAATATTGGGGATTGCAGCAAAAAATTGGAAAAGATATACTCTTAGCGGAAAATGTCCAAGCTTTCGAGGATGTTTGTCCTCATCATCAGGGAAACTAGAATGAAAAAAACAACAGTTAAATACTGTGGTCAAAGAGAATAATTAAAAATGAAATTTACAACCACGTGTGTACTTACCTCCGAAGTGAGGTTAGATTCCATAAAGATGTAAAATCGTAAACTACAAGTCGTAAATTGTGGAATATTTAAGTAGGAATTGAACCAACGGCCTAATCAATCGTGTCATAGCAACAATTGTAATTGTCGCAGCATTTTATAAAATAAAACCATTGATTTCATCTTCATGTGTCACTACACTAAACGCCGGCGAGGAAATGATATATTTTGCCTCCAAAAGGGAAGTGGCAAGAGACAAACAGTGTTACCAACGTCAACAATGAGCTGTGGGACAATGCCACTATTTTCGTAATGGCAGCTGTAGGGCAAACAATTGGTGTAATGAGAAGATGTAATATTGTTGAAAAGAGGAAGAGAGAAAGAAATTGTGAGACAGAGCGTTCTCCTAGCTCTGTCTCACAATTTCTTTCTCTCTTCCTCTTTTCAACAATATTACATCTTCTCATTACACCAATTGTTTGCCCTACAGCTGCCATTACGAAAATAGTGGCATTGTCCCACAGCTCATTGTTGACGTTGGTAACACTGTTTGTCTCTTGCCACTTCCCTTTTGGAGGCAAAATATATCATTTCCTCGCCGGCGTTTAGTGTAGTGACACATGAAGATGAAATCAATGGTTTTATTTTATAAAATGCTGCGACAATTACAATTGTTGCTATGACACGATTGATTAGGCCGTTGGTTCAATTCCTACTTAAATATTCCACAATTTACGACTTGTAGTTTACGATTTTACATCTTTATGGAATCTAACCTCACTTCGGAGGTAAGTACACACGTGGTTGTAAATTTCATTTTTAATTATTCTCTTTGACCACAGTATTTAACTGTTGTTTTTTTCATTCTAGTTTCCCTGATGATGAGGACAAACATCCTCGAAAGCTTGGACATTTTCCGCTAAGAGTATATCTTTTCCAATTTTTTGCTATATATATATATATATATATGAAAAAATTTATGCATTTTTGACATTCCAAGGTACTTGTAGCTCCTCCCAGACGTAAGTATTTGAACTTCCAACATATACGTTTTTGTCTGATTTGCATTTAATCACACATCCATGCAAGGTTGCCAAGTTTTTCACAAAAGTATAGGCGATTTATTTCATTGAAACCCCATTCTGCGTCCGTTCAAATCATATAATTTTAAAAATATCATATATATTATGTCCATATAAGATACATAGCGTATAAAAGTATGTAGTGGTCCAACTTAAAATATTTTGAAACTTAATGTAGTTGGATTATGACTATACATTAACCAATTATTGGTTAATTGAATCAATAACAGGCTATGCATTGATAATAAAAACTTTATAAAAATAATAATATATAATACGATCAGATAGATAGCCGTTACGAAAAAAAATCTGAAGTTTTGTTATTATCATAACCCAGCAAACATTTTGATCTCTTTCCACATACAGCTCTCAACAAATTTTCTTTTAATTGTAGATTCCAACAAGAATTCTAATGATTTTAGTTTCAAAATGAAATAAAAACATTAAATTATCCATTATCGAATATTTCCTGGGTGAACTTTCCAAGTATACAAGGTGGAAAATTGTGATCAGTAAGGCTTGGAAAATATGCACTAAAAAATACCAAAATATGCATGCAAATATGCTCTAAAAATAGGTCAAAATATGCAGTTAAATATGCACTTGTGCTCTTAAATATGCACTTTTCTCCTTTATATAGATATTACCTAAACATCATTTTTAAGGTAAACAAAAAACAGAGTGAAAAAACACTATACTTATTTATTTATATTATTAAACTTCAATAATATAGTTGTTAAGCTTACCGTTTTAGCGCAAATTGTGCAGAAAACGGATGTCGAATCCACTATCTTTAAATCCTTTCTATTGTTGATCCACTTTTTTAGCAGAATATTTTTTTCGGTTGGTTGTTTTGGCATTTTGGCAACTTTGATAAAACTTTAAACTCCACAATTCACAAAATTATTCTCTTGTTGACAGAAGGACTACCAAATCAATTTTAACTAATGTTTTCTTAAGACAAGCAAAGGAAAAGAAATCCCTTCCCCAAAAGCATATTTAATAGTTTGAAAACTGGTAGCGGGAATGAATGAAGAATATCATTTACGAGCTATAGCAAGGTTATTTTATTACGACCCATGGTTTTTACAACCACCGAAATATTTAAGCCGGACGTGAAGAATTAGTATTTGAAAGAAATGTAAAAATAATCCCATTTTATGAGACCATCTGTCGTTTAACACAAGAACGGCAGTAAAATAGTAATTAGTGGGTCCTAATCCCGATACAAAGATGAATTGCGGCTACCTGACAAGCCGTCGCACTGTGCCTTGTTCTAAAAATGCACTAAAAAATTAAATTTTTGCAAAAATACGGTAAAATATGCATTATTTTATTTTGCATATGCATTATTCAAAAAATGGCGAAATATGCACATATGCACTTAACATGCATTTTGCATATTTTCCAAGCTTTAGTGATCAGTATGTTATTTAAAAATTTGGGAAATAATATATCATAATAAAGTGATAAAACTCACTATTGCTACGAAACTACGAGACGTTAAGGTGAACAATATTGGCCGATTTTGTGAAAACTGGACCGTTTTGTCAAAGACACTGTTATTGAGTATATAGGGCGAAACAGAGATTTTGGGTTTTCCACCAGGTATAAAAAATAATGATTTTTACTACGACAATAAGTCTACTTAGAAAAATTAAACAGCTCTCATTTTGAACCATCTAAAAATAATGATATCCAATATAAAGCTATTTAATGGTAATAAATGAATGAATGAAAATAGCTTGTCATTTCAAGTTAATAGTTTAAAAAAGCTGTTATTGAATAAATTTTATAGTAGTTTCACCTTCTATGGACAAAAAGAAACAAAATACTACTGAATACATTAAATAGGTAATGGAAATAAAACCCAAAATTTATTTAGAAGGGCGATTTATTACAAAATAATTTATAAACCATTGTAAAAATATTGATATTGTTTTAAAAAAAATCTCATAATAAACTCAAAAGATTATTCAAAATGGTTACAGTCCTGTTGTAAGTTGAAAAGTAGGAATTTTAAAATAAACAATATAATTCAAGCAACGTAAATCTAAATATAAATAAAACAATTTATTCTAGCAGCTTAAGTTCACAGTATATCAATTTTTCATTTGCACTTTTTATCATAAATATTTTGTATCAATACTTTTATTTTAAGCCAGTTTTTATTATGGAAACGTTGAGAACGATTGGCAATAAGTTGTTCACATTCAAGACTCTTCGGAGGTAGTTTTCTCTTTATGTGCCGTTTGAAGTATTGCCTGCATATATTTTTTTGTTCAGTAATCCAAAGGATACGAATACAATTTTTTTCGGCAGTTCGCTGGTAGTAGATGAATCTAATATAGATATGGAAGTTTAATTAAACTGTATATTTTCATGTGGGTTTATATCCTTCAGTACGTCTATATCGTTCAGTACGTCCTCTTCATCTACATCATTTAACAAGTGTCCTTCCATAAGATCATCTTCCATATTAACTTCGATCTCTTCTAGAGATTTACCTTTAAAATTACCACAAGTGCTACTTTCCATGAGCAATAATGTTTTAGCGATTTTTGCTGTTTGGTATCTGGTAATCTGTATGTATTTTTATGGACGTCTGAGGTGTGGCCCATAAAGTTGATAATTGCTCTAATTCCGATTCCTTCAAGTTGAAAATTTGACTGAGAGTAGCTAAATGTTTCCTCATTCGAGTTGAAGTTATTGCAACTGAATTTGTTGCGTTAGTTTTGTCAAACAAGTAAGGTCTAACTTTAGTAATTACTTCAATATCTTCTTGGACGTCTTTATTAAATAAAACTGGAACTCTACGACCCCTCTTTCCTATTATTACAAGTCTCTTGCATCAGACGGTGATATTGCGTCAGAATACTCTTCATAATTAGAGAAATTTACAGAGAGCATGTAGTCACGTAATAACAATCTCTGCAATTCACCAGGACGTCTTCTGTTTAACAATATTACTTTACAGGAAATGGCTTCTAGCAAATTTATGTATGCTGATATATCATTTGTATTATCCTGTAGTCTTCTTCTTGAATCTGCTGTTATTCGCCTCAAATATTCTTTGAATATCTTCAAGTCACTGGCCAGAGGAACTATATTGATCTTGTTACATCTTTTAGCGTTTAGGTCTTGTACCGCTTGAGTACTAATATCGAAACGTCAGTTAGAATTTAAAAGTTGAATCAAGGTTTTCAAGTTTGCTTCAGATTCTCCCGCCTAAACTGTGGAGTAAATTTCCTCCCGCTTTAAAGCAAATGTTGAAGCAATATCACAAAGCTGTTGCAATATTCTTGGCGTATGTAGGTGCATCAAAAATATTTGTCTCAGTACTAAAATTTGATACATTTTTGCACTCTTCACAAGGATATCGTAGTGCTGAGGTTTTAATGCTTTAAACAAATTTTTGATGGTGGGATTCGTTTTCTGAACTTCTAAATTATGTTACACACAAAGTTTTGACAAAGTTGTAGAGCATTAATAGGGTTATGTCATTTATATACAAAGAATCCAGCCAGTGCCAGCTAGAAATTGTTTGCTTTTTTTTTTAATTCACTATCACTGCTATCACTCTCAATCATATTGATAAAATTAATTTTTGAAAGTTGTGGAAAATGTCAAATAATTTAAATTTGTACATATATCATGTTACCAACTGTCAATAGAAAAATAATTTAAATAAATTTCATTTTTATTTAAAATTATTCGTTATAAAAAACGTTGTACTTAACTTTTCTTGGAAGGAATTTTTCGCATGAGCACTTTGTTTGCAGCACGACCGAAGCGAGTGCTGCATTTAAAACGAATGCGAAAAATTCCACTTCCCAAACACTTTAGGTAAATAACTATTGCCACATGATTCTACTTTACCACACGCTAAATACTAATTTTCCGCACGCAAGGTATTATTCTATTACATCTTATTATATTTTTTTCGTTTTATTGAAATTTTGTTTAATCTTGCATTAATAACTTTTAATTGATTACATCAATAAACAGAAGGTAACTAATAAACGTTTGTATATGTCCGCTCGAAGAAGAAATGTTGTTTCTAGCATTTGCGTGAAGCGGTAGGAAAATGTATGTTTGTTAATAATATAAGTTGCGGCGTCAAAAAAACATTGGAAGATAATCAGTTTATATCTCCGCGAAAACATACTTTTTTGAAGGTCTAACGTTTAAGTCGTTTTTAGTTACTGTCAAATGTTTAAAGATACAACCTGTACATTTAAAAAAATTTAAATAATAAAAAACCATCTTGAAAATGTTATAATACTTGGTGTCTAATTTGAACAATTGCTGGCATAAAATCACTGGCTACGAAGTTCACGCATCCTGTATATCCGAAATAATAAAATATAATTCGTTGAGACTTTACGGGTCAATGAAAAAAAAAATGAGACAAGCCATACAACCACGATAAAAATGTTCAACTTAATGACGTCATTTTTAATCAAGTGTATCAACTTTCAAATTTTACATGACACTTCCTATATATTTTCAAAACTATTGGGTAAGCGCTTAGTGATAAAATCGAAGATCAGAATGAAATTTTTAAGCAATACTTCTCTATAGTTACCTGTAAAATTTTTATATATTTGTCATAAGTTGCAATATTATCTTCCCAGCGACATACGCAGGGCCGTTCCAACCTGGTCGAGCGCCGTCGTGCAAATGTGATCACAGCGCCTTTTTTGGTGCATATATTTTTTAAATTTTATATTATGTACATTCAACATAATCGCTAGACGGTAATTAATAAATAATACAACTTTGAAGCAAAAATAAACATTTTATTACCAAACAAAAAATAAACATTTTTTGAACAAGAAATAGGTACCTAATCTAAATAACCTGAATAAAACTAAATAACCACTAAATAAAAGTAGCTTTACGCGTTTTCTTTCTGGAAAATTCAGAAATAAGTTCAGTCATATTTATATTGTCCAACAAATCACTTTCAATCGATATGATTGCCAAATTATCGAGCCCTTGTTGGCCCATTGACGATCTTAAGTAGTTTTTGATTAACTTTAACTTTGAGAAAGTTCTCTCCGCTGAAGCAACCGATACAGGCATTGTCAACAAAATTCGCAAAGCTACGCTTGCATGTGGAACAGAATGAGTTAAATTATTTTTTATAATGTAGTTAACATTTGTGTCGGTGTTTGTAGATTAAGATTTTTTAAAAGTTGCAACTCGTGGAACAATTCTGTTCCATTTATGTCACGCACATTACGATTTTTGTCTGTTAAAACTCCTTCAAGCTATAAACAACAATTTAGTTGTTCCTTTTCTGGTAAATCTGAAAATTTACAAATATCCCATAAAAATTGAAAATGGTCGGAATGGGACGACAATAAGTCGAACATTTCACCAATTGATCTTATAACAATATCAAGTGTACTAAAAAAATGTTTATTTTAAAATCCCGTTCTCCATCTGTAATTGGTTCATCGTCATTCTCGTAATTAAATTGTTTCTTAACACGCCTTGGTCTAAACACATAATTAGTTTTGAGGGTTGGCTCTACATCTAGAGATTTTGCAAGTTCAGAAGCATCAACTAATACATCTCCAAATCCTTTATCACTTCGGTAACTATTGAAAAACTTTAGCAAATTATTCATTTGGGTACATGCTTCCGAGATATTAAAATCTTTGGTTTGTAATATTTTGCTAACAGTATTGACTCTAAACAGAACATTGTACCACAATACTAATGTACATATAAACCGGTAACTTTTTAATTTATTTGCTAAACATTCAGCCATATGCTTTGTATTGTTATCGAAAGAAACTCCACTGAATATACTATATAAAGCATCATAGACTTCCCCAAGCTGAAACCTCAATGGAGTAATGGCATCAATTCTGCTCGACCATCTAGTTTCAGAAAGTGGCTTTAAAGTTAAATTGGAAATATGTTCTTTCAAAACGGTCCAACGATTAGTTGAAGCCGAAAAAAAATTGTAAAGTTCTTGAACCGTAGAAAAGAATTGCTAGCTAGAGTTGTTTCCCTTAACTGCATCATTTACAACCAAGTTTAAACTGTGATTACAACAAGGTACAAAAAATGATCTTGGATTCAAATCTAGAATTTTTTTTTGTAAACCGGCATGCTTGCCTCGCATGTTGGCACCATTGTCGTATCCCTGGCCTCTCATATCATATAAATTTAAATTTAGTAGAAATTTTTGTAAGCCCTCGGCTGTTGTGTCTTCTATTGGAGCAAAATGTAAGAAACGTTCATCAACAATTTCCCCTGATGCTGTATCTAAATTTACGAACCTGATAAAGACAGAAATTTGTTCTTGATGGCTCATGTCTGGAGTATAATCAAGAGCAATAGAAAAATATTTTGAATTTTTAATCATATATAAAATATTTTCTCTTAAATTATTGCCTATTATTTCAATTATTTCATTCTGAATGTGGATGCCAAGGTAATGATTCATTCTATTGCTTTGCATTTGTACCCTCTTAGTATGTTCAGCCATTATAGGATCGAATTTGGCAATCATTTCCACACATTTTAAGAAATTGCCATTATTATTTTGAAACAATTTCAAATTTTGACCGCGAAAGGACAGATTTTGTTTAGCTAAAAACTGAATAACATAGAATACTCGCTCAATAACTGCATGCCAATATTTAATTTCAGCATTAAACAAATATTTATGAGTTAGATCAATCGTATTGTTTGTTTTAAATCTAGTTAAACAGTCAGACCATGTCTTAAGATTTTCGAAATGCATTTTACTTTTTTCATGAATATTTAAATGTTCACTCAAATGTTGCCAATCATTATAGCAATTTTCATCAGCCAATCGGGCTTTTGCGGTGTTAAGGTTGAATATTCTGCAACAAAAACAAAACACTGAATTTTTCGATACCGAGTACAGAAGCCAATCACGCTTGATTTTTTCATTATTTGACAAAATTCGAGTGAAGTATGATTCAGAAAATTTTCGCTCAGTCTTGTCTTTCGGAAAAACGCAATTTGAATTGTTATAATAGGTTGGACCATATTTTATCAGAAGTTCAATATTCATTGAAGATAATATTTTCGGCCACAAAACTGGATCTTTAGACAGCAGTACAGTCTTACTATCAAAAACTTCATCGTCATCAGCTTCGATAAACGTTACAGTTTTTTCAACTTCAACTGAACTTGATGTCGATGGCTCCATATTATCATCATCATTTTTTACGGAAGCCTCCGAAGGAGAATCAATGGGTGCTTTGAAAAATTGAGTTATTTTCCTATTGGTATTTTCCAACACCTCCTCCCGTTTACGTTTGTAAATTAGATTTTGGTAACCAGAAATTTTGTTTTTACCTTCAGACATCTAAAAAAATAATACCACATAAAATTTTGGGTTTGGGTTCGGGGTTTGTTGAATCTAATTAATTTATAATTACGAATTATAACGATCTGGATATACATTACTTACCTTAACTTTATTTTATACTTATAACTTATACTTTAAAGTTTGAGCTTACCGAAAAGAACAAAATTTCAAATAAGGAAATAAGAAATAGGTATAACTTTTTAGCTGATGCGAGATGCGATTTACTCTACTGCTTAAGACAAAAGCCAATGCTCAAATGAACATGATTTCACTGCAATACTCGCTTGGCCAGACAAGAATGAACTTGTGAAATGAAACATAGGAACTAAGAAATATAGTGCGGGCGCACGGCGCTCAGTAATAGAGCAAAATATGCAATAGGTCAGGACCAAGCAACTTAAAGAAGTCATATTTGAATATATAGATGATAATAATGATCATAATAATACACTTTATAAATTATTTGTTTACATATTATTACTTATTTCCCACTTTAATCTTAATTCTAGCATATTCAGACATTGGTAAAAATAAAAAAAATATCTTCGGCGCCTTTTTTGTGACGGCGCATATGATTGGAACGGCCCTGGACATACGCTGAATGAAACTGCGTCAACCAACAAGAAGACATAATTTTGTCAATAGCTGCTATGGTCCCAGAGTTCTAGTGAATTATGTAAGTTTACAAAAGATTTCTATGAAACGACGACCCAAGAAATAATCAGAATAGTCACTCAAATCTCAATATTGCTGTGTTGCCACCAACGGACGCATAAGTCCCTTGGTTTGGATGAAAAATATTTTAGTATATATACATCGTGTATATACAAGTAGCGTCAGTACGGAAATTTGTGGAACTCACATAATATATAATTCACTCATTTTAGCGTATTTTGACGTCCACCAAAAAATTTGTGAAAATGATTCTTATGACGTAAAACTATCGAAAAAGTAGTTTAAATTGAAAAATAATTGTGTGTCCGTATGTATATCGGACGCACGATTAAATTTAAAAGGACAATGTACGGACGCACGAAGATGTAAAGATGTATGTATATATATATATATATATATATATATATATATATATATATATATATATATATATATATATATACAAATATATAAAAATGAATATAATTTCATAAAATACGAGGTGCTATATGAGATATAAATTTCGATTTTCTACTACACCTGTTTTAGTCGAAATTTCAATAATTTCGACTTATTGGCCTGACCGTTCTTCGAAGGGCAAAACAACTACATTCCTGGCTAATACCACGCAGAATATTGAATTACATCCCCTTCGAAAACCGTGACGTCGATCGGCCATTTTGCCGATACGGACATCTGTGGTGATTCGCAACTGATAGCGGAAGAGCATAGTACACTTACGCGTTTCGACCTTCTTGGGTCTCTTCAAGAGTGCCGTAATGCCTTCCAGTTCAGAATCTCTAATCTGAACTTCCGCTATCAGTTGCGAATCACCACAGATGTCCGTATCGGCAAAATGGCCGATCGACGTCACGGTTTTCGAAGGGGATGTAATTCAATATTCTGCGTGGTATTAGCCAGGAATGTAGTTGTTTTGCCCTTCGAAGAACGGTCAGGCCAATAAGTCGAAATTATTGAAATTTCGACTAAAACAGGTGTAGTAGAAAATCGAAATTTATATCTCATATAGCACCTCGTATTTTATGAAATTATATTCATTTTTATTTAATACGACTAATACGGTCGCATTTATCTGAGGTGTTGGTTCGCAACTGAAAGTGAAGATGGCGCCAACTGACTACCTCTCGCTTGTGTAACTACACGAACCAAGAGAGGTTGTCGGAGGGTGTAATCTTCAGTTCAGATTAGAGATTCTGAACTGGAAGGCATTACGGCACTCTTGAAGAGACCCAAGAAGGTCGAAACGCGTAAGTGTACTATGCTCTTCCGCTATCAGTTGCGAATCACCACAGATGTCCGTATCGGCAAAATGGCCGATCGACGTCACGGTTTTCGAAGGGATGTAATTCAATATTCAATATATGCGTGGTATTAGCCAGGAATGTAGTTGTTTTGCCCTTCGAAGAACGGTCAGGCCAATAAGTCGAAATTATTGAAATTTCGACTAAAACAGGTGTAGTAGAAAATCGAAATTTATATACATACATATATATATATATATATATATATATATATATATATATATATATATATATATATATATATATATATATATATATATATATAAGGAAGATAGTCTTTGCTGACTGTTAGGAATAAAACTGGTGAATATTGGGGTATGCAGCAAGAGAAACGGAAAATTTTCAAGCTTTCGAGGATGATTGTCCTCATCATCAGGAATACTGAAATGGAAAAACAGCATTAAGATACTGTAGTTAATAAGTAAGATACAATATAGAAGAAATCGCAACAGGTGCGAACTTACCTCCGAATTGAGGTTAGAATCCATTATGTTGTATAGAAATAAACTACGGATATTCAAAATATGAAACAGTTCACTAACAAAGGTTTAAAACAAGATTAGTAGAAAGGATAGGTTGCCTGGTAACTTTGGACCAATCAGATGCTCGAATTTCAAGCGCGGCAATACGTCATCCAGACGACTGGGTTTAAATTCCCTATTTAATTGAATGCATGTTATAGAATAAAATTAAGGTAAATTAATGTTGATAAGTACCTTATAAAAATTGAATAATGCTGTGAAAATGTCTGATGCATTGCAATATAACTTCTAATGTTACCAAAATAATAAAAAACAGTTACCTAATACATTTTAAAACTTCAATTGAATGATTGTAATCTTGTTTGAACTTCAAAGGCTATTAAATAAAGGGGGAAAGTAAATGCTATGTAATTTAAAACATATATTTAATATTGTAAAGATTTTTTTAACAAATGTGGTAGATTTCAAAAGAAATAAAACAGACAAAGAAAGTCAATTAACGATTCTCTTAAATTTTTTCAATGTCTTTGTGAATGATCAATAAGAACTTTCCTTTTTAATGATTTATTTTTATCTTTTTTAAATTTAAAAATTTGATACGAACAAATATTCTTTGTCTGGAGAATGAATTGATAAGTTCCTTTGGCACATCAGTTACTTTGGTAGCAATATATTCAGTGGTTTTCTTTATAACACTTTTTCTCTCACAAAATTCTTGTTTATGAAACTTTTGGAAATAGTTATCCATCAACGCAACCTGTCGTGTCCATTCGTCAGACGGTTGGGTTAAACTTCCAAATGATAAGCTTTGTATCCACGAAGGCATGCTATAACTATGTAGGGTGTTTGCTTCTTCAGCTTGGTATGTGTACTGACCTAAATGCGGATATTTCAACTTATGTTTTTTGGCCAAATATCCAGCAATATAGGCCAAACCATCTTTTTCAGACTCCCCTGTTGCACTGGAATGGGTACTGCTAGATGATGTAGTGGTATCGTTATCTAATATGGGCTTTTCAGCCACTTCCATTCCCATACTTTCTTCAGGAATGTCAATATGCCCAAGACTTGCTTGTTTAAATATACTTGACAATAAATATTCCTCATCCTGCAATCCTGGGGAAGTTCCTGTATTAGAATGTTTTGAAACTAATCCAGGATTTTTCCCAAGTAAAATAATTCTGACCCGATATAGAGCATTAAGGGGAGAAGGATGATCGTGTAATCCTCCTCGAGTTCTTAACTAAAATAAAATGTTTTAATTTACAAAAAGTAAGTCGCATGAATTGTACTACATTTAGAACTTAAAATCAATATATATTTACCTGAGAAAAAAAGTTTTCCAGGCAGTCTTGATTTAGTCTATGAGTTAAGATGTACTTTATCTGAAATTCTTCTCTCACTGCCGAGAACAGAGCTCGAAGTGATTTGGTAGAAATTATTATTTCCTTTTGAAAGACCTGCAAACTTTTCTTGCCAATGCATCTCATTTCAAAGACGGTGGAAGACATTTTTTCTAAAATCTCATCTTGTAAATCCATACTGAGACCGTATGGCTTTTTTGTAGGTACATTTGCTGAAATTGAATAGGAATTCATCACATCAAACCAATTATTAACCATCTCAAAAAAATCAGCCACTTTGCTTGAAAATAACTGAGCTGCCAGTTTTACATTTTGTCTTTGTGTCTTCTCGACATTAATATGTAATGGCGTTAGTTTGTAACATGAATTTATTTCTGATCGAGTGGTCTCAATCAAATCCTTTACACAATCTTTAAGAATTTTAGTGCCATCTTTTAATACAAATCCACTATCTAAAAACCAGTTTCGCAGTAATTTCATTAAATGTGGGGCATCAGCAAAGAAGTAAATGGGATTTTTTGTAACTGGATGGTATGAATAGGTTTTGTCAATTGTAATATCAATTTCCTTCCATAATCCTTGATTGCCTCCACCACAGTCGGAATTGCAAGCTAGAACATTATATTTAATTTCGTGTAAACGAGTAATTATATTTTCAAGAAGTTCTTTGTTCATTTTTTGATCGAACCCAATGTAAACAGGTTGTTTCCAGTTACTAAACAATCCGCGTGCCATAATAACCTGGACATATTGATGTGGTCCCAGAATTTCGTCTTCTTTCTGATGATATTCATATAAAGAAGACACCTTCATTTCATCAAAGCATAATACAGTTGCCCTAAAACGAGAATTTTTGGTTTGACCTGCAATTCCCATAATGCGTAAGACATCTTCTAAAACTCCATGTGTTAAATCAATATGGGAAGCCCACTGTTGCAAAGTAGATAATCCTGGTAGTGGATAATGCAGAGTTTTTCGTAGATAAATATATGACCTCTTACTAAAATATCTCAGTGTAAAAGCTTTGGATAGTTCATCCTGTGTCCATCGAGCCTTGGTTTTCTTTTTTAAGGCAATTTCAACTTGATTTGGTGTTAAAATATGTTGCAAGGCCAACTTAATTTTTCCTTCAAGACTACCGTTTTTTCAAAATTGTATTTCTTAATTTCCTGTTCTAAATTGGAGATACTCAATTTCAAAATATTTTCGTTGTTTTCGTGATTCAAAATTGTTTTCTTTAGCTGCTCATTTTCTTGTTTCAATAAAGCAAATTTTCTTTCCCAAATATCATGTTCACTTTCGTAACTTGTGGATGGAAGGTCTGAAATATCCATAGAATTGTTATCATCTGCTCCAGTTTTTTCTGCAGTTTGTGTTAAACGCTTTACTAGTTCTTTGTTTTCTTTTCTAATCATTCGATGATTTCTTTCAGATGGTTCTCTATTAACACCCAAAGGTAAGAATAATGTGGGAATGGCTAAAAGAAAATTACAAAGTAAAGCAAACATAATACAATGCTTCTGTATAAAGTTTTCATTCATATATAAATTAATATTAATACCTATATAGTATTTAAATTTCTACTTGTAAATTTAATTATTTTTTCAATCATACCTGTTTTTTTCAATTTTTTCGGTTGAAAATTCATTAAACGAGCTTGCACTTCATCATCATAATCAGTTAAAAGAAAATGTTTACTGCATATTCTTTTATTCTTCGGAGTCCAATCATCTTTCCGGCAACACTTTCGGACCCACTCTTTTAATATTTTGGGGTCTTTAGGGAACGTGAAAAACATGACCTTTTCGCATTCTGGATCTGGCTTTTTTGAATTGCTTTTACATGTAGCAATGGCACAAATATTACCACCGCTCATCTAAATAAATTAGAAAAAAATATTTTAAATGAAAAGTTAAATAAGGATTGAAAGTTATAACAAACCTTAAATTCCACAGGATGTCAATCAAATCTCTTTTCTTAATACTTTTTACACTGAATAATAATAAAAATAAGTTCACAAATGAATAGTTTATAGAATTTCAAATAACGCAACATGCATGCAAACTCGGTTCTGTCGTCTGAGTGACGTAATCACTCCCTCCTCCGTCGCTTCCGCCATCCATTATCCAGGCAACCTACCCTTTCTACAGATCTTGGGTTTAAAATAGCACAATCACAATAAGATGACTAAAAAAGCCAACATCTAACACCATTTTGCAGACAAACGAACACGAGTGCTTTTTTATTGTCAAAAGCCGGCAGGGAAATGATATCAAATTCTTCTAATTTGGAGGGATTAATTGACAGGCAATGATGCCAACCAATAGTTGAGTGGATGTACTTGTTGTCACGTTCATCCACTCAACTCAATATATATATATATAATATAATAATAATGTTATTCCCAAATTCACCACTTGCACTTTGGTCGGATCGCAGCACAGCACTGGCCGCCGGATGAGGTACTAATCCGAACGACGTTGTAGGTCACAGGGAACTCTGAGTGTGACGTCACGAGATAACATACTGGTTCGTTCTCTATACTGTGCTGTCACCCTTGTAGGTGCATGCAACAAGGTACATATCATAGTTTATTTATTTTTGGTAGTTCAATTTGTTATTAAGCTGTCCAAACAATTTGTAGGTTTTATTTATTTTCTCTTAGCTCTTTGCTTCGAAAATAAAAATTTAAATATGTGTTTCTTACATTATGCTGACACTCAAACGGATAGAACAGCCAAATATAAGAAAAAATAATAATAACATCATAACATTAAAACGAACACAAACAAAGCTAAAATTTAATTCTTTAAGTTTCTCCACTAACTATTTTGTTGCTTCTCCATCCTGCTAGCCCCTCATTTTCCTTGATTCTATAATTTTTTCCTATATAGTAGTCTGATTCCTTATTATTCCTTTCATTAATGGAGGCTAAATGTTTTTGACTCAGTCCCAATGAAGTTAGCAGCTGAGCTGTTTTTGTAATTATTTTTGAGTTGAGATCTGGCTTTTAGTTTTTTTGACACCGGATATTGCAAGTTGTTGTGTTCCTGAAGAGCCTGCAATCATGAAAAATGTTAAAAACTTGACACCTGTTTTCTATTTATATGACTGTATTACCTACCGCAAAATGGGCCGAATAGGGACACTTTTTTGTATTTTAAATAATATAGCACATTTATTTTGTATCAAAATTAAAAGATCAAACGAACTTACCTTAAGTGAAGTTCGATCTTAATTATATGTAGGCCTCGTCAAATAAATATTTTGTAGTACCTTCCTGAGGTACCGAACGCACACATCTTTAGCTATTTTAAAATTATCCCATCTCTACCTGCCTCGGTGCGGTCGCTTCCTCATTTCTTTGAAGTATCCATTTGTTGCATTTTTGGGGAATGAAGGGACAGCAAGGCAATGGGTGGGACCTATTTATTCGACGAGGCCTACATATAATTAAGATCGAACTTCACTTAAGGTAAGTTCGTTTGATCTTTTAATTATATTCCGGCCTCGTCGAATAAATATTTAGTAGATTTCTAAAGTTAGATGTTACAAAATCCAGATTTAATTTTGTTTTTTACTGTTTTGTTTATTAACTAAAAAATATAAAGTGACAAATTAACTAAACCTTATACAACGGTAACTTAAAGTAACGTTACAATTTATCAAATACCGCTCTGGTAAAGTTTGTTTTATCTAGTACCGGCCTCTGGTAGAATCTGGCAAATGTATTAGAGTCGGTTGACCATCCAGCACAGGTCCTAATTTGATCCATATGTATTCCTCTTCTGGCTGCAGCTGAAGTGGAAGCATGTGGCTAATCGTCTGCGAACTGGCGTTACGATGCGGCCTCTTGTAGGTTAAAAACATGTTCTGATTATTATTGTTTCGTAACAGTTTTGTTCTTTCTAAATATTTGAGCAGAGTACCAGCAACACATATATTTGGATCTTTGTGGAAAAAGGGCAAGTATAGAACAGGTTGATCTTTCTTTGGACCTGACGTCTTTATTCGTTTAGGTATTTTCATTATGTTTTGTTCATTTCTGATTATATTTTGTAGCTCTATGCTTGCTAGTGTTTGCATTATCTGACCAGTAGCTAGGGCTATCAAAGTGGCTAATTTTTCTGACAATACATCCACTTGATCATCGCTTAGGGATCTTATAAAGTTCAGCACAACGGTTGGATCCCAAGTAACGTCATAACGTGCTCTACTGGGTCTTCTACATGATATTTGCTGTCATAGGGTTCTAATGGATTTTGAGATATTTTTTCTGAAAGAATAGGAAAATGCTTGGCATAGCTGTTAATTAGGTTTTGTTCCCAAAAATCCAGCTTTTTGATAAATGCTTTTATATCAGAAATCATTTCCGCTAGTTCTTTGTCTCTCCCCTGAAGCTGCAAATTAAGGTCGTTTAATTCCTCTGTAATGTCCACGAGAAAACCGAAATCTCTAAGCCAGATTGAATTTTCTAGTTTCGGAGTCGGTTCATCGCGTTATTTGAAAAATTGAACTATGTCAGATAGGACATCATTAAAACGTTCCAGCACACGTCCTCTACTTAACCATCGGACTTCAGAGTGAAGGAGTAGGTCCCCGTATTGACAGTCAACTTCATCGGCCAAGGTTTTGAATAATCTTCTTTGTAAGGGTACAGACACAAAGAAAGCAGGTTAATCAGCGCCTAGTTTCGGCGCCGAAAATCAGCGCTTACAAGTCATTTCATTAGTACACAATGAACGCTGGTTTTCGGTCAGTTTAAAAGCAACTTCCACACTACAAAGATGTCTGGTTCATCTTCAGATGAAGACTTGTTATTAACGGAAAATACATTTCTTAGGATGCAACGCACAAAGCAAGGCATTCATCCGGTAAATCGTGAACGGAAACTTTATGGTGAATATCACCATTTATTCCAATCATTGAAGCAACACGACCAACGCTTTTTTCAGTATATGAGAATGACCTTTGGGACATTCACCTACATCTTGGAAAAAATTAAAATGCGGCTAACCAAAACGTGGTGTAATTGGCACAAGCAGCCAATCCTTCAAGAAGAAAGACTCGTGGTTACCATTAGGTAAGTAAATTGAATTTTTTTAAAATATTTATTAAACAAGTAAAAACATTATTTATATTTAACCAAAGTCATACATTGAAACAAAAAATAGAAAACTACTAAATTTAGTGAAGGCGGATAAGATATTGGAAAATCCTAAATATTTAGCAGGTCGTTTGGAGACTCTGGTTCTGCCAACGATGTATTTTCATGAGTTGTGGTGTTATAAAGAACATGTCCATACGTTGAAGGGGCTGAGGCAGAGTATAGTGAGGACGAAGAATATGCGCTGCCAGAAGGGGAAATCAGTGGAGTAGGTACGTAAAGCGCGCTTTGTCCATATGCGTATTCGTCTACAATTTGCTGGATCCGTCCACGGAATGACAATATTTTGTTTGGTGGAATTTTACGAACGTGGGGCAGCAAACTTTTGAAGAAACTGCTGTGGTCATCTTCGTCCACTTCGCGTTGCCGTTTATTTGCCTCTTCCTGCAAATATCGTAATTTTTGGTGTTCAATTTCTATCATTTCTTCATTAAAAGAATTACTATCCTGTTTCCTTTTTATAGCTGGCTTATTAATCATTTCAGAAGCGTTCTTTTTATTGTCAGCCTCAAGATATTCAGTTTTACTGGAACTTGGTGCACTAATAGAGTCTTCATTTGTCAATGTCGCTGAGTCTAACTCGGTGTCTTGCATGGACACATTATTATCGGTTTCGGCATTTTCTTCTACAATCTCGGTAGATTCTATTGTGGCGCAATTTCCACCAGAAGTTCGCGCTTTCACTATGTCTTTCAAAAATAAAAGGGATTGAAAATATGGCCATTTTACCGTGTAATTCGGTGCAGGCTCCCCCGATCGGGTTTTTGGTATTTTTCCAAATTCTACAGAAAACTGGTCTCGCAACTACTTCCATTTTTTCCTTAGAACCGTTTCTGAAAAACAAACAATATACTAATCAATGATAATAGCTAGGGACTTTAAGGAACAATAATATGAACGTTTGAACGATAGTGGTTTATTGTATTTGTAATTGTCAACTTAACAATATGAAAGCACAAAATTCTCTACTTCTACCCTGTGTCTGATGATAAAATCCGCATCATATGGGAATAATTTCATATGATGCGGGCTTTAGCAGACACACTTAATATTTTAAGTTAACCAAAGAAACCAAAGCATGGCAAATGTAGGTTTATCATTTCCGTCCTTTTTTTACCCTTTTCAACAAACCGTCTAACGAAAGTTATGATAATATTATTTATTACAGGTATTTGGCTACAGGCTGTTCATTCAAGACGCTTGCATTTTCGTTTCGAATGGGAGCCTCAACCGTAGGAAAGATCATATCTGAAACTGTAGTAGCATTATGGGAAGAATTACAACCCGAACATATGCCTATTCCAACGACGGACATCTTCCAAAAAATAGCTGAAGATTTTCACAACACATGGAATTTCCCGCATGTTATCGGCGCCATAGATGGAAAACATGTCCGCATTATTTGTCCAAAAAAATCTGGGTCGATGTTTTTCAACTATAAAAAATATTTTTCTGTAGTACTTCAAGGAGTAGCTGATGCCAATTACAAACTAATTGCCATAGACGTAGGTGGATATGGAAAGCAGAGTGACGGCGGCACATTCCAATCATCGGATTTTTATAAACTACTCACTACAAAGCAAATAAAAATTCCAACGGCTTCTTCTCTACCTGGAACAAATGTTAAGGCCCCGTACGTTTTCATAGGAGATGAAGCATATCCACTTTTAGATTTCGTGCTTAAACCATATAGCGGAACAAATTTATCTATTGAAGAGGAATGCTTTAATAACAGACTCTCCAGGGCACGTAAAACCGTTGAATGTACTTTTGGGATCCTGTATTCAAAGTGGCGAATCCTATCTAAAGCCATCGAAACTAATATAGATGTTGCAGACAATATTATCAAATGTGTTTGTATTTTACAAAACACGATTTTTGATAGGGAAGGTATAGAAAGACACCTAACCGATATAGAAATTGTGCCAAGAACACAAAACAATCAGCATACTGGAAGACCGTTAAATTCAGCAAAAACTATAAGGGATATATTTAAAAACTTCTTCACTGATAATCCTTTAAATTATAGAAATTAACTACTTTTAATTAGGGTTATTGTACATACGAATAAAACTTTATGATTTGATGAAAAATTGTGATAAAGTACACTCACCTTCAATTTCCATTTCATTAGAAATTTCCATCCATAATTTCTGCACTATATTCCTATTGCTGTGGGATTTAAGTCGTTTGTCCCACAATGCATGTCTTTGAAAAATCGCAGAAATCAGTAATTCGACATCCATTATCGCACGTCCGGCTCCGAAAGCAAGCGACCAAGAACTACAAATTCATTCCGGTAAAAAGTTGGCGCCGATACGCACTGGCAACAAGCACCGACCTGCTTTGTTTGTGTGCGGGTACATTTAAACGTGAATTAAATTATTGGCGCTTATAAGCGCTTGTTACCAGCAAGCAGGCAACCTGCTTTCTTTGTGTCCGTACCCTAACGCTTGAGCTCTAATCTTGTTCACAATTTTTACCACCAGTTTCATAACGTTGTTTAGTTTCAAGAAATTTCCACATAATGCTTGCTGATGGATAATGCAGTGGTAACTGAGAAATTGCCGAAAAGTTTCATCTTTACGATATAACGCCACCAGACCCTTATCACAACCCACCATAGCTGGAGCGCCATCGGTCGTCAAGCCTACCATTTTCGATATTGGAATTTTCTTGGAAGAAATAATATTTTTTAAATGAGAAAACAACTCCTGTCCAGTAGTGTGTCCTTTCAGTGGAATAAACTTCAAAAGATCTTTAATCGTAAAATCACTAAAAACCATCCTAACGAACACGGCCATTTGGGCAGCAGTGTCAACGACATCTGTTGATTCATCCAGTTGAAGTGAAAAATAAACACAGTTATCTAAGTCAGTTTTTAACTGTGAAAAAAATATCATTGCTCATTACTTCTACACGTCTCATCACTGTATTAGCAGAAAGTTGCATTGATTTTATAGCTGAAACTATCTCGTCTTTATTTCTAAAGTTGGCAAATAACGAATCAGCAGCTTCTAAAAACGCCTGTTTTATCATTTCCCCGTCTTTATAAGGTTTCTTTTTTTTGTGCAATTATCTAGGACACACGGTACGATGCTTCAGTTGCAGCCTTATTTTTGTCGAATGTTCTTAAAAATATTGATTGTTGTCCAATTAACTGCTTGTTTAACTGTTTCAGTTTCTCCTTTCTGGCGGCAGAATGTAGTGGGAATGCTTTTACAAAATTAGAATGTACAGTTTTATGATGTCTCTCAATATTTCCTTTTTTAGCAACGGAGACCGAAGTATTACATAACAAACAAACATTTTTATCTTCAACTTCTGTAAAAAAGTATTGTTCTTCCCATTCCGAATGAAAGTGGTATGTCTTTACCTTCTTACAACTGCTTGCCATAATATTATTTTTTGTTGTTCTCTACTAACTCAACCGCTGGACGTTGGTTACGCGTTCAGTTTTAAACTAAGCGCAATGTCGCCGCGCCGTGCGTATTTATTCCGTTCAAAGCAATCGTGATCGTTCTCGAACACTGACGCGCTGGTCCGGCTGGTCGGTTCTAGCCGATTCTAGCTTGATGGCGTCAGCGGCAGATCGCTCACCGCAACGTTGCCGCTGTTTATGTTTACCATTATGACAATTAGATTTTTTTGTGGAATTTTCGGAAGCTTCTCTGATTTTTGCAGTTTGTATTTTTTAAATTAAAATCGTTGTGAGAGCTACCAGAATTGCCTCCGCGAGCTACCGGTAGCTAGCGATCGACAGGTTGGCGACCACTGGTCTAATTCCCAATTGATAGCACCAACGGTAGTATCCATCATTCACAACAAAATGCAGCAAATAACAATGGTTAAACAATAATATTCAAAGTGGTTACCGATAAAACAGTAAATTCTGCGAAGAATTCTCGCGGTCGCCTTAAACCGAAGATGCCTGTTATCTCCGCTCTAGTACAAAATAAATTCTAAAAAATAAGACCCCAGACACCTTACAACCGAAATACTGTGTAGATGCAGTCATTCCCACCATACCTGCATTCCAAGGTCACTGGTATTATTAATGAAAACAATATGATCCTGATTAAACAAAACATGGTTTATTTCGTATGGATATTTCTTGTTCTGTTCTATTTCTTGTAGATGTAGTATTAAAGTATGAGTGGATATATCTAGTTTTGAACGGTTTGGTAAAAGTCGGTTTAAAATTGAATATATCTGATTTTGACTGAACTTCTGATATTTACATGCAAATTTAAATGGAATTTGTTTGGTTTTGAACGATTTCTAGATAAGGAATCCATAAAATCTTGAAAAAATATTCTAAATCTATTTCATTCGTATTTTGTGAAAAAAGTGGATTTGTCTGGTTTTGAATGAATGCTCCTCAATTGTTCTGATTGAAAATTTTAAAATCAAAACAATAATTTTCTCCTTATGTAATTCACAAGTTAAAAAATCAGAACTCCTTTTTTCAATCATACAGTATATTTGATTAACCAGGTTAGGGCTATGAGGTTTTGTATCTAAACAATAATTTAATTTAAAAAATTGATAAAAACATTCCACAAATGTTGAGGTGGGGTAACAAAGTCGCCTAGCCCAGCGCCCATATTCTCTTGCAGCAATCAATTGTACATAACTGGATGAATAATCAGTTGTAAAAAGTAGCCCTTGGCATGTAGAGCACAATACCTTCTCTGGATTTTTTAAAATAAATTCTGCAACATCGCTTGTCACAACTCCTGTAATATCTTAGAAAGTTCTGGTTGTGTTCTGTTTAATGGCAATTGTAACATAGTTACTAACTACACTTGCAAAGTTGTGTCAGTAACAAATAATTTTTGTAACGAAATATACATTCTTGAAAATTCATCATTTTCACAATTAGATGTATTTTTATAAAAAGAAATAGTGGTTTTAAAAAATAGAGTTTTAAAAATTCCATAAATTGGAAGGCAGATGGATTTGTATTTAGTCCTCCAAAACTTCTTAAATTACCAAAAACATTTTCCACGGTATCTTGGTTCAAACGTCTTGGCAACAAATACTCAAAACCATTTGATTTGACAGTATGCCATATATTTTTAATGGCAAGTGACCAGCTGCGTAAACTAGGCGGCTTATTCTGGTCATGCCCACTTCTCTGTTGAAATGGCATGGAGTCTAGAAGGGGTAAAGCTTCTTTACTCCAAAAGTTGAGATGATCGGATGTATCACACAAACCACATCTCAACTGTGGATGCTTATTAGACCCATTAAATGAATCAAATAATCTGTCAAACATATACAAAACTTCAGCAGTTTCTTCAATTTTATTGCCAATTTTTTTCTGTATCTGTAAACAGAACAAATTAAACATATAATATGTATGTTATAAAAAATATTTTTTTAATCAGCAATTTGAGAGTATGCATAACAATACTCACCTATTCGACTAGCAAGTTGAAATGTTGCTGCAAATCTCTGGCTGGATATTTGGGCTGCATGTCTCACTTTCATTTTTTTCTCATAAATATGTTCCTCGGTAATATGAGGTAATACTTTTAAACCCTCTATAGGCTCATTATCATTTTCAAACATCATTTGACAGTTTTTTAAACATTGTTTGATTTGAAATGCAAATTTTTCTTCTCTGTCATTAGAAACATTTGCCCGAAGATATTTCTCTTTTGTATCCCTTATCAAACTGTTTATGACTGGCATATTTTTCTGATCACAGATAACCGATATTAGTGTTAACAATACTGAACTGAATATAATTTTTTGTAGCCTCTTTTGGAGAATCTAACACTAAATCATGAATGTCTGGGCCTCTAACAATAGTACTAAAGCCGCGTTTACACCGGAGTTAATAACACGAGTTTTTAACATTTTTGTTATTAACTGATGTTAATAACAAAAGTCATTAACATATGTTAATAACATTTTCTTTTGGCTGCTAGTTTTGTTATCAACAAAAATTAAAAGTCACTCCGCCATTATCAACGCTCATGCACAGCCAGTTTTTCTAGGTGAGACAATGGTGCGAGAGGATGACGTGGTTCTCGCTGCAGCTGCGTGCGTTGTTTTGGCTACCGCTGCTCAAAGGAGACGTAGGAGATACTGGGTAAAACAGTCACTCAGAGCAAGCACTGTGTACATTGGGAGTGATATGTCAAATGATCTGCAAGAAGACGATCGTGACCCTCTTTCAGGCGAGCTAAGGTGCGACGGAAGCATCAAGAATTTCCTCCGCATGACCAGCTGTGATGTTGAGTGGTTGATCGGACAACTGGGGCACAGAATTGGGAAAAAGGACACCAACTACAGAAAAACCATTCCAGTGAAAGAAAGACTTGCGGTAACTTTGCGGTTTTTAGCTACAGGGGACTCGTTTGCAAGTTTAGGATATTTATTTAAAATATCAAAATCTACAATTTCATTGATGGTTCCACAAGTACTGGATGGTTTGATTGGTTGCTTCAAAGAAAATGTAAAGGTAAGTAATTACATACCAGAATATGAAAATGAAAGTACTGTCACTTTGCATAATGCATCAAACTGTCGTTTTGCATAATAGTTTGAAACATCCAAAAACATAATTTTCAAAACCGTCATTATTCATAACGCGGAAACTTTTTTATCATCGACCTAGTTAGTCTACTCAACTATAGGTGTAGCAACTGCGCACTTACTAATAACTTGCTAATTTGCTGATAATGAGTACTATATGTTACTACTTAATTGCATTAAACAACCCAAAATCATTATTATTTCATATTTATGTTAACATAAAAAAAGTGTACAACATTCATAATTACATGTAAACAATGTATTTAAATAGAAAGAAACGTTACAATCAAGTATTTACAGTTGGGTAAAGTTAAGCAGGCTACAGAAATCGCTTGTAGTGGGAATGTTCATTGCATGGAGCTGAGTACTTTCAGGGTCCGCGTCATGCGGGCTCACGGATGAATACATGCTTGGCGTGGGGGGCTGTTTGTTGCTTCTAGCAAACTTCCAGGGCTAGAAGTTGCGTCCGACGGTTGGAACTCAGAGATACCAATTTCAAACAAAACTTGATTGATTCGATGTTTCGCAACCATTTGCAAACGACGGTCTTTTATTTGACGAACCTGGCAAGCTACGTTCTCCCCGAATACCTATCAATAAGGGATTATTGTGTTTATCCTTCTTAGGGTAAGTGTAGGGCAGTGTTATGTCTGTATATTGAAAACGATTTTATAACTATAACGTCAATATTCCTACCTCACAGTGATCTCTTTTTCCGATCTTCTTCTCAAGCCGATTCATAACGCCATATGCCTCCTCAGCTATAATTTGGTTTGTTTTCAGTTTTTTTGGTTGCGCTGCTTTCGGAGCTTGGGGTGGTGCCATAGCATGCTTAGCTGCTAGGGCTTGTGCGGCGCCGACTTGTGGAGACGGGGCTGGGGTGATTTCTGTTTCCTCATCTTCTGTTTCCCGATTGTCCTCATCTTCCTCTTCACGCTGAAAAAATAATTTAAAATAATCCAATAATTTAAGATGTCTTTTTCAGGTATCATCCACGCCTGAGGAATGGCTACACCATGCATAAGAATATCTTCGACTCTGGAACGTTCCTCACTGCGTTGGAGTCATGGACGGCAAGCATGTAATGCTCCAAGCTCCAATACATACAGGTAGTGATTACTTTAACTACAAAGGATTCTTCAGTATCGTCCTGCTAGCTTTGGTCGATGCTAATTATTACTTCTCCTACGTGTCTGTTGGATGTCAAGGACGATTGTCGGGCGGTGGAGTGTTTGCAAACAGTGCGTTGAACGAGTTCTTGGAAAGCAATACAATCAATCTACCTAACGCCACCCCTTTACCGGGAAGAACCCTACCCGTCCCATACGTTATCGTCTCGGATGACGCATTTCCATTAAAATCAACCATTATGAAAACATATCCTGGGCTGCATGAGAAAGGTAGTGAAAAACGGGTGTTTAACTATCGACACTGTCGGTGTAGAAGAGTGGTGGAAAATGCGTTCGGAATTATATCAGTCGTGTTCAGGGTACTAAGAAAACCTTTGTTGCTCGAACCTGATCGTGCACAAAAGGTTGTGTTGGCTTGTATCCATCTACACAACTTCCTGAGACGAAGCAAGTCGTCAAACGGAACATACACCCCTTCAGGCACGTTTGATCAAGAGAACCCTTCAACAGGACAACTAATTCCTGGACAGTGGCGAATTGTTGGTTTGCCATCAGAAAAAGACCGATTAAAGAAAATACCGAAAAAATCATCTGACATCGCAAAACTAGTAAGGAATGAATTTTGTGCGTATCTTAATAGCCCTGAGGGTTCAGTGCCTTGGCAAAAGAAGTACTAAAAGACCATGGGGCATATGTCATTCACTACCATAAGTGAAAATCAACACGTTAATTTTAATACATTTTTATGAAACAATTCTTATAGTTTTTACATTTATTTAACAATATTACAATACATATAGTCAAAATGTATAAAAAAGTGTTTCTTGTTGTATAAAAAGTAGCATTGAATTATATATATCTCTTATAAGATAATTATTTGTGTTATTTTACTAACCTCATTCTGGGCACGGTTTTGTCCCTCAAAAACAATAGATGTTCGTAACCAAACCACTTTACTTTTGCGTTGGTTCCAGACCCACTTTTTTGTTTCTTGGTCTCTCGTTGAAATTGTCCTATCACTTTTGTCATCTTGTTCTTAACTTCAACTTTCGTCATGCGTAGAGCTTGGCCAATTTCTGTCCAAGCATAGTTTTTTAAGTTTCTGTCTTTGAAATCAACATTGGTTGGGTCCCACAACACTGGGCGCTCGCGATACAGATCTATCAAATTAATCACTTGCTCCTGCTTCCATTCACTTTCCATCATTAAAATAAACAAAAACACTTCACGTCAACAATAAACTAAATAACAAATCGCAGCAAAACACACGAACTAACCTCACTCTGTCTCCACGTGTACCGTCTGCTTCTGTAGTTGGTACTGAGGGGCCACCACTGGCGCGCTCTGTGTAGCAGGATGCCGGGCGAGGGGGTTGCGGGGAAGAGAGGAACCTGTTATTAACAAAAGTTAACGCGCTAAAAGAGGCTATTAACATTTGTTTAAAACATAACACATATCCTTTGATATTTACAGACTCTTGATGGATAACATAAATCTTGTGAATAACAAGGAATTTTCTGTTAAAAACACGAGTTATTAACTAATTTTTGGCGATTCAGTTAAGTTAATAACTTTTTGTTAAAAACTCGTGTTATTAACTGCGGTGTAAAGGCGGCTTAAGTAGCCGGTTTAAGGTACACTTACTAGGTAATATAAATATCTTAAATAGTAAAGAATATGCCTTACCACTTTGTTTACACAATAGAAGTGCTAAGAATTTTTCATTCGTTGTGAAGCGCCTTAATTTATTTGCTCTATTAGCTTGATAGAGTCTTATGATTAGGTATTTGAAAAAACTATATTACTAGTTTTTATACACTAGTTACTGCAAGTTTTTTATAATTTTGCTAAATATAATTTGATACAATGACACATATGTACAGTTGCGGCCAAAAATAATGGGACAGTTTGTTGTTGCCTAGTGTGACAGTGACTTTTCCATTTCCGGGAAAAATGGGATAGTTTTGTCGTATATTTAAATGATAATAACACTATAGTGTAAATAATAATAATATAATTTTCAATAAAAAACAATTAATATTTAGCAATCCCGCCATTATGCTCTATGACTTCTCTTAATCTACTGGTCATCGATCTATATAATGTGGAACAATATTCTTCAGTTATTTCCTTCCAATCATTATTTATAACTTCCAACAAACCTTCATGTTCTAAAGCAAACCCCATTCTTGCTATTTTGTGACTATTGTTTAATAATAGTTTCCTTGCTGCTGCATGGCATTTCAATTCAGACTGTGATACTCTGCGACGGCCCGTACGACAGGATGCTGGAAAATTTGTTGCTGGATCAGCTTGAACTACTGTTTCCAATGGATTTGCTCTTCAATGGTTTATCACAGCAGCATCCTGTTCAGCAGTTGACTTTCTCAGACGTCCTGGGCCCGGAGTTCTATTAATTCTTCCCTCATTTCGCCATCTTATTAAAATACTTGAAACGGAGTTCTTGCTAACATTGTAAAATGCCGCAGTTTGCCTTACTGACAACCCATCGTCTACTTCTGCGATTATTCTACCTTAGGTCACTGAATTTATATGCGACATAATTGCTTTCAAATTTGGAATTGTCTGACAAATGCAAATCTTGAATTAATTTTCAATAAAAAATAATTAATATTTAGTAATCCTGCCATTATGCTCTATGACTTCTCTTAATCTACTGGTCATTGATCTATATAATGTGGAACAATATTCTTCAGTTATTTCCTTCCAATCATTATTTATAACTTCCAACAAACCTTCATGTTCTAAAGCAAACCCCATTCTTGCTATTTTGTGACTATTGTTTAATAATAGTTTCCTTGCTGCTGCATGGCATTTCAATTCAGACTGTGATACTCTGCGACGGCCCGTACGACAGGATGCTGGAAAATTTGTTGCTGGATCAGCTTGAACTACTGTTTCCAATGGATTTGCTCTTCAATGGTTTATCACAGCAGCATCCTGTTCAGCAGTTGACTTTCTCAGACGTCCTGGGCCCGGAGTTCTATTAATTCTTCCCTCATTTCGCCATCTTATTAAAATACTTGAAACGGAGTTCTTGCTAACATTGTAAAATGCCGCAGTTTGCCTTACTGACAACCCATCGTCTACTTCCGCGATTATTCTACCTTAGGTCACTGAATTTATATGCGACATAATTGCTTTCAAATTTGGAATTGTCTGACAAATGCAAATCTTGAATTAATTTTCAATAAAAAATAATTAATATTTAGTAATCCTGCCATTATGCTCTATGACTTCTCTTAATCTACTGGTCATCGATCTATATAATGTTGAACAATATTCTTCAGTTATTTCCTCCCAAGCATTATTTATAACTTCCAACAAACCTTCATCGTTTCCTGGTCTTACGTTTGCCTTTCGAATTTCTCTTACTAACATTGCCCAAACATTTTCTATTGAATTCAAGTCTGGGCTTTTACTACACCAGTTAAGAACATTAATATTACGTGACCGAAACCATTTGGTGACTACACCAGAGTTGTGCACTGCACAGTTATCTGTTTGGAAGATAAAATGATTGTTAGCGGAAAGAATCTCAACAGAAGGAACCATAACATTTTCTAAAATTCTGATGTATGCTTCACTATAGAATCTTTCGCCAATATACCATAGAATTCCAGGTTCCTGCTTAGATATCCACGTCCACATATTTACAGAAAAACGGCAATTTTTATTTGTGAAATTGACATTATTCTCGTCAAGCCGTGTAATCGGTGGGCGATAGACACGAATATTGCCGCTATTTGACGATTGGAAAACCTTTTCATCCGTAAAAATAACACGATTCCGAAATTGTTCGTCATACGCAATATGCTCTAAAGCGAACCCTATTGTTATTTCCTCCCAATCATTATTTATAACTTCCATCAAACCTTCATGTTCTAAAGCAAACCCCATTCTTGTTTCTTTGTAACTATTGTTTAATAATAGTTTCCGTGCTGCTGCATGGCATTTCAATTGAGACTGTACTACTCTGCGACAGCCCGTACCACAGGATGCTGGAAAATGTGTTGCTGGATCAGCTTGAACTACTGATTCAAATGGATTTGTTCTTAAATGGTTAATCAAAGCAGCATCCTGTTTAGCAGTTGACTTTTTCGGACGTCCTGAGCTTGGAGCTCTATCAATGCTTCCCTTATATGGACATACATGAAACTGAGTTCTTGGTTACATTGTAAAATGCCGCCGTTTGCCTCACTGACCACCCATCGTTTATTTTTGTGATTATTCGAACTTTCGTCACTGAATTTATATGCGCCATCATTACTTTCGAATTTGGAATTGGACGGCTTTTAGCTGAAAGGAACCAACCCCAAAAACAAGTTATTGAGTATTTAAGGGTTAAAGTTTTGAGAATTATAAAAAATTAATTACACAATAAAGATAATTTTAATTGATAACATAATTGGGCTTTAAATATGCATATACGATATGAATTATTAAAAATTAAAAAAATTACATACTTCGCTTGAATTTTTTGGTTTTTGTGGGTTGGTTCCTTTCTGTAAAATAAATGTTAGCACTTTTTGGTTAAAGATACTTTATTGCTTAACTAAATAGGTAAAAAATACATATTGTTTTTTTATTTATTCATCTATTATGGGTTCCACTTCAAAATCAGGTGCTCCACTGAATCCATCCACATCGTCTACGATGTCTGTGCCGGTTATATTTTCATAAAATTGCTTGCAATCGTTCGGAATTAAGTGCATCACAGATTTTATGTCTTCTACGTTTGGATGTGATATTTTTTTTCCTTCAGGCCACATTGGTATTAGCAAATCTTCAAATAATGCCGGACGACCTATTTGTTTTTTTCTGATATCTATTTCAGCATACGAGTTATCTTCAAAATTTGTTTTCAGAAAAATTGAAAATGGTTTTTCTTTATCAAGAAGTATCTCACGTGTTTTTTAACCAGCTAATTTTTTTATTCTCAACATCCACTTTTCTATTTACTATTTGTTTTTCTAGCTCAGTGGTCCCATAAAATTCAGTAGATAGCATTCGCGAAACTTTGAATTTATTTTTCGTTCGACAGTCTTTCATGATTTTTATATAATCATCTGGCAGGTAAAGGCGCTGTTGATGTTTAAGTCCACATTCGACGTCGGAAAAGTCCGAATCGTTCGGGAGAAAACCATGCCCAGATACAAGAAAACGCATACGAATTATTTTTAAAGAGGGGTGTGCCTGCAGAACAGCTTTGAGCATGAGTGTCATCTTAATGTTGCGGTTTTGACCGCCACAGGAATCCGACCACAAAATTAACTCAGTAACGTTAAAGAGGTTTTCTTTAATATGTTTTAATAAACATGATCCAATTTCTTGTGCTCCCCGACCTGCCTCGTTTTCAGTCCAGATATAAAAATGACCCTTGTTGGATGAGCCGGAATGAACTCCCAAATTGTAGAGCCAAATTTGTCTCTTATAAAACAATATTCCAGTTGCTAATCGTGGTAGTGGCAGTGTTTTTTCAAGATCGAATGTTAAACATTCTATTTCTTCGTTTTCTTTTGCCATTTTCATATCATTCTTCATCTGGTTTCGGGCTTCTTGCCAATTTTTAATATGGGTTTTGTGTTCTTCTTTGATTTTTTCTTTTTCGTTATTTGTTAGGGTATTTTGGAATCTGCTGTGATAGGTGTCGCACGTATTGCAGGTATCCTTTTTAATTTTTTTAAATTTTAAATTAAATTTGGTTAAAAAGATACGTCTGTAAGTCTGAAAACTAACCGGCTTTTCTGTTTCTTCTTTATATGCTGTGTATATCAAAGACAAAGTTATTTCTGGTGGTAGAAACTCGGCATCAGAACACTGAGCTCTACGATAATGACTTTTGTACTTTGGTATTCTGTTTATTTGGTTCATGACTTCTTGTTCTCTTCTTTCATCCACCTTATTTTTTCCTCCTTGTGATATTCCTCGCTTATCTGTTATACTGTCAGATCTTAGCTTCATTAATGATGAATTAACCCTTTTTATAGAAATTTGCAGAGTTTTGACAAAGGTTTCACGACATACTTGGACCCCACATAGTAGATAAATTCTAAAATACTTTTTTGGCTTTTGTCCTAGTCCGTAAGTCCTTTTCTTGTCATATTCTTTTACTAAGGCACCTATATAGGCTGTTTGGGCGTTGTAACTACCAAGCTCCCAGAACTTTTGAAAACAATTTTGCCGTTGTGTCAAACTTAATGTTGTATTGCATTTTTTAGAACAGGAACACTGAAAGTCTTCATCAAATTTCTTTTCTTCTACTGTCCTTCTTTTATAATCATAATGAGTTTTGTTTTCATTCTTTGCTTTTTTATTTTGTGTTCTTGTCATGTTCAGAGATCTCCTTTTTCTTCCTTTTCTTGGTCTTAGAAAATTTGTCGCTTCGTGACCGTCGTTATTGTTGCTCTCGTTTTTCTCTAGGTGATCGCTACCTTCTTGCTCTGAAGAAGAGACAATATTTTCTGCTTCGGTTACAACAAACTCGGGATCCTCATCAGAATCATATCCATCCATCTATAATACTTCTATGGCATTAAAATTATAGGAATTTTCAATATTTGTTTTATTTTTATCCTCCTTTAAGGCCTAAAACATATATTAGTAAATATACCAAAGCATAAGATTTTAAAATCTAAAAATCCAAGTTACCTTACTACAACTGGCCGCTTCGTCAGTCTTGATAAGTCCTGCATTAGACATGGGTCTATCATCAAGAGTCATTTTTTGAGAGATCTAAAAAATGGAAAAAAATAGTTTTTACCATCGTCAAATTCGTCAAGTTTTGCTTAAAATACCAAAATAAATGCAAACAACTGTTTTTAATTTTGCAGAAAAGAACCATGATAATTTAAACAGTGTATGCTTATCATTAACTATTAAAAATACTTTTTTTATTTCTAAAATCCTTTGCAACATTTTATTTGACAACTATATTATTGCATTTCTAAAATAGAAACTTAACCTACAAAATGTCTTAATGCACTATTTACCTGATTACAGCTTCTTGGACTTTCCTTCTCCTGTGCAATCTCTTTCTCCATAACCATTGCAAGAATTCTTTGAGATCTACTCTTGTTAAAATTCATTTTGGATAACAATAATATTTATTTATCAGTTTTATTTCACTTGTACTTCACACTCACTATCCCAGAAAACAATGAACCAAATACTGGCATCTGTCAACAACTCTCTTCTTTATTGTTATGCAGAAAGGAACCAAGCCGCTTGGATCTTTTCTGCAGGTAGGTTACTTGCTTAACAAATTTTGTTGGTTGGTTCATTGGTCAACAGATGGCGCTAGGTACCAGAATGTGGCTTGGATCTTTTTTGCAGTAAAGGTTACGGCTATTAATGTAATATTGTGCGTAAATCCAAAAATCACAAAATTGTGGGATGGTTCCTTTCAGCTAAAAGCCGTCCAATTGTCTGACAACTGTCAAATATTCAATGTTGACATTTGAGATGGTTCATAAGACAATTTCAAGCAGCTAGAATTAAACAAAAATCTGCTATAAGAGTTATTCCATTTTTTATTGGCAGCAACTGTTCATCAACAAAAATAACGATATTAAGAATGTTTATTAATTAAAAAGTACTTACAACAAGATGGTAAATATTTCAATTTTTGGAGAACAGGAGTGCAAGATATGAAGTCTGATGTACTGTTAGCATCTAAAATAAATCGAAAAGATTACAAAGTTATATACTTACTGCTTTTTGTTTTGTAAATTATATAATAGAAATACATACCACTGCAAGGCAATAACGAAGGCTCAGGAGTGTGTGTATCTTCAAGTGATATAACTTCAGCTAAAAAAAAATGATAATTTACCAGAGATATATAATGTAGGTCTGAAATTTTTTCAAGAAATCACATGTTTATTATTTGTTCACTACGTTTTTCTCTTGCCAGGTAAAAATAAGGATGCAATTGAATATAATCTATTGGACCGAGCTGTAGTGTACTTCACTTCAAAATGTTTATGGCATATTCTCTTTGATACACAGCTAACGGCTCCATCGTCTTCAATTCATCAGTTTATTGCATTTAACCATGCCTTGAATTTTTGAATGTCTTTATTTGGATTTGGAAATATATGCCTCACATTAGATGTTGGTGTGCAATTAGGCACACAACATTTCATATAACGTGGCATCATAAAACCTGACACACACTATTATTTAAATATTTTTAAAAATCGAGATATATCACTCAAACTGATTTTATATCACTTGAAAACGAAAACATAAAATAGGAAAAATAAAACTGTAAAGCGTTATTAACAGAAACAGTTATAAACACAAATCACTTTGATTTGTGGTTATCAATCAAAATTATTGACAATTGACATTTGGCAGCGGTGGGTGGATAAAACAGGAAATTTTACAATACTTCTAAAATTCAATGTTGCTTCCATCTGCTTGTCTGAAACACATACTAATACAATAGCTTGACCTTGATCCATCTGCGTGAAACATCTAAGAGTCGGTGATTTGTGGCTAGAACGAGAATAAACACGTGCGGTACTATGCAGTGCTCTGTAACTTTTGCTGTATTTTTTACTATCCTAATAATTGGGTTCTTTGTTACCCCTGTAAAATAGCCGAATTACCCGCAGGTTAGGATCCACTGCAATAGATCATGTACATTGGTAACATTGTATAGGGCGGGCATTTTTCTCAGAAACTGTCGACTTTAGTAGAAGAAAAGAGTTAATACAAACCTTGATTGTTTTTAAACATTTTTTAAAATTATTTGAGTTTTTATTAATACAGAATGTCTGAAAAGTGCTATACCCATTCACCAGAATTTTAAATAGGACACTTATATTTTTGAAATATACTCGGTGATCTAATTTCAATGAAATATCACAGTTGCTATCTAGTTAATCTAGCTATTACTAGTTAACCGAAGACAGGCAAATGTATTAAAAATTGGAACAAGGTTCATATTAAGACATAACTTTTTTCGATGCCTGTTTGACTCCTGCCAGGCAGATACAATACTTGCATAAGGTTCCATTGTCATTTACAAGTATTAGTAGTTCTGTATCCTCCAATGCCGTAATTAAGCCAGAAAATGCCCGTAAATATGAGTTAATAGAGAATACTGGTCCGCTTGAAAAACTGTATCAACTCTATTGATGCCATTGAATGGTTCACACGTACTATTTTTTATCTTTAATTTATAACGTAACGTGTAGCTTACCTGATGAATGGAAGGAAAACTTTCACAGTCTTATTTAAGAGGCACGATGCCACACTTTTGCTCAATACAGCACCAAAAAATAACGAGAAAAATAAGCACAACTTCTAATATAGAGTCAATCCTTTATCACAACACAACACCACACCACGGTAAAGGAGCGAGGCAAAAGAGGGATCGGCTGAGAGTCATATTCTGTCTGTACCATTAAATATTGTGGACACAATGTCACCCCACAATAAAGACTATCTGAGGGTAATTAAATAGAAATGATTGCCGAAATAATAAAAGAATTTCCCAACCCACAGCTGTAGATTGTTCACAATAAAAATAATATAAAAAATACAATTAGACTCACGATATATAATAAAAACAATAAGCATTTAGGTATTAAGCGAATGGAACACTTTTCAACGGTTGTCTAATCACGATTCTCCTTGGGGATGAAATTATTTAAACTCGAACCCTCTCGTGCTCCAGAAAGCACGCCTATCAGGTTGCTAACGTCAGCTCAGCTAATGCACACTCTCTTGGTTATCTGTCATTCGCACATGTAAGTGTGAATGTGTTATACCTCAGTGAGATGGGGTGAAGAGTTCCATTGCAAAAGTTGCGCAATCAGTAGCGTTGTCACAAAATTCTACGGTGTACAGCAGAATCTTGGTCTGTCTGATTTTCTTCGAACCACTTCGAACTATGATTGTGATAGCACATAAAACAAACAGTTGCCGTCTAGTTTTTTCATAAAGCTTATTTGTACAATAACCTTGTTACAAAGTGCGTGGTAACGTCTTTATCAAATTTGAAGACAAATTACGTCCTTTTATAATTATGCTAATTTTAGTATAATAACTTATAGTTTACCTTAGATTTTATGAGGCACTATCCACAAGAACCCTGAACAGTTACGATGGCTTCTCGTCTATCTTATTTTTCAGTACAAAGTCTCGTCGTCCTACGGACTAATCTTTTTGGGCTGACCTAGTCATGCGCAAGGCGTGACCGTTAAGATTTAAATTATTAACTTCGATATTTATTATTAAAAATAAGAAATTAGCATGCAATGTGTCTATTGCTACTCAGCGCCATTTGTACCTAACTCACAAGTAGCCAGTGATTTTGGTTGCCTATATAGGAACCATTTGCTGTAAATTAATTTGGGTTTATAAACGACAATGCCAATTTTAACATATTCTGTATACCGGCTGTCACAGTGAACCGTTACACCCGAAAGAGAGTTAGATCCGATATCAATGTCCTGTTAGGGTATTTTGACTTCCAGCTAAATTTAACTAATGGTTGAAATGTCTACGAGTTCTTCCTTTCATTTGAGTTGAATTTATCTGGAAGTCTAATTAACAGTATATTGATAAACTGGACCTTGATGTTCAAAGAAAATATTGAAATAAACTCTGGAAAATCTGATTGAACTCTCGAGTCATTGTTTAATATTACAATGGCATAAATAAAATCGGTTTCAGTTTTTTTTTTCATTAAAAGTATCAACGTCATAAAGACGTGCAGTAGACGTTTTTCAGGCACGTCTAAAAGAGGTCGATGAAACGTCGACGTCATAAACACCGTGAGTGACGGCACTCTGCTGACTGGGATAATAAGACTGGCAAGGGCCCTTATAATCCCAAATAACATTAGGACAAGGTCTGGACATTGAGTATGTTCAGAAAAGGGGCGTTTGTTGAAAAATCTGGTCTTTTTCATTGCAATCTTCAGTTCTTGACATTAAGAAAATAAATTCGTGTTTATTTTTGTCAGGGCGTTAAAAATACTGCAAACACCAATATGGTAATTACCTATAAAAAGTAAATAAAAAAATTTGATACATGTTCAAATTACAAAATTTTCAAATTTGATTTCAATGAAAGTATTGTAGAACTTACTTAAATGTATTTATTTTTTTCTAGCCACGTTTTTATTATTAAAGCTAGGTGATCCTTCAATGTTTTCATTAAAAAATTATTTCCTGTTGAAAGCAAAATATGCTGTTTAATAGTGTTCCACGCCTCGGGGTTAGCAAATGGATTTTGTCCTGCTACCTTACGCAACAAAGCAATGTCATCTTCTTCCCTGAACCTTATATCCTTCTTTTTACTGGCATGCTAACATTACTAGCTGTAATTAAAGAACAACTTTCTACCTCAACAATAAAAAGTAACATGAAAATTTGCCGACATGTGTTTAATAACGAGAGTTGTTTGAAGTCGTGCAGCTGCGTTCACTGCGTTCTGTTTTATTATAAGAGGCCCCAACTAATGATAGCAGCTCTTCGAATTGACTCGTTGACATCCGCAAATAATTCTCGAATTTATCGGCGCACGTAATTTATATAACCGGAGAATCCAAACAATTTTGTTCACTTCGAGAGCTGCTAACACTCGCCGAATTTTCTGAATCCGTGCTCTGTGAGCAATCTGTTGATATTGATCTACCCACTTTTGATATTGGTAAACAAACGATATCTCGTCAATTTCCGAAAAAACACTATTTTATTTTTATTCATTCCGATTTCTTTCACTTGTATCACCGCTACTAAGGAGGTTAGGAAATCAACTTTCGAGAGCATTCCTGCTAGCAACCATGTTGACGCTGCTGGTCGACGCGTTGACTTGTCGCTACTTTTTTGAGTTGTGGCAAATTGAAAATAGGGTCGCGTAACCAGATTTGTCACTATAAAGGATTATGAAGCGGCTGCATGAGGCCGCACCTTAATACTTTCGTTATGATGTATATTTTTTTCTGCGATGGAAAAAAGTTTGATTTTCCCCTTTAGGCAGGTGAAAAATTATAACATTTGATACCATGGGAAAAATGTACATCCTTTTTTCCCTAGGGAAAAACCCTTGTGTAATGCAAAAAAACGCCCCATTTTACATTTTATTTTACAAACTCCATTTGCATACCATGACTTGAAGACGCATTTACTGAAGTGGAAGCTTATTTTAAGCAATGACATTTTCCACTCTATCAATGTTAGCAACATTTTTTAAACTCGACAAAACTGTTTTTGAAGTACTGGCTTGAAAATTAGGTTTATCTGATAAGCTGCCACATTTTCCCAAAACTTTGTTAGCGATTTCTCTTCTTTGAGTTCCGATCCATCTACGTTATCTTTAGCGATCGTTAATGACTTCCAGCCTCCGTGCTTTTTTAGTAGTAGCAGGTCTCCTCCAGATTCCACAAGACGAGTAGCTGACGATCCTCGAAATTAATTCTCTCTCTCTCCAAAACCTCTCTCCCCCCCTCTCCCCCCCCCCTCTCACTCTCTCTCTCTTTCATGATATCGCTGTTTTTACGTCCTTTATATACGTAGCATATTTTACCGCCTTTTGGCTTCCTCTTTGTATATTAATTTTCGCGATACAGCGTATGGTAACTCCACCATGTTACCACATTTTTACTTGAACCCAGGAAAAAGTGTGGTGGTATTATTGCTTGATTATGAGTTAAATGAAATATGGGTGTTGACTTAACAACGAATTTTAAATCATTTTAATTTCACTGTTAAATCTTCATATTTACTGAAACAATTGCTCTCTCTGTCTCTTTTGGTTTTTTCTTTTTGTTTTTCCGTCCCAGGAATTAGCGTTCGTCTTATTCTTTTCTGGGAATCCTGATTTTTAGAGGGGCCTGGTTGACTAAATTCAAGGACAGGATTTTCTGACTCATGTTTATCGTCATCAGATGGCAAATCATTTATATCTATGTTCAAATCAATATTAATTTCATCCAAAGTCTTTCCTTTGTGTTGTGCCGCTTCCCTCTTTCCATTAGCAGCAACAATTTCGAAATCTTTGTGGTCTGGTATACATCGTCTGGTAATCTATACACTTCCTTATGGACATCACTGGCATGTCCCATAAACATTACCAGACATACTGAATAATTGAGACATTGTCACTAAGTGTTTTCTCAATCTGGTGCAAGTAAGTACAGAAGGAGTCTTTGCATTACTGCTACATGCATACTTACTTAGTATTTTGTAGCCGGCGATTGAATTATTCGTTTTCATATTAGCAAATAAATAAGGATTATTCCCATCAATAAATTGTTCTATAAGTTCGACTAGTTTATTTGTATGCTTTTGAAGTTCGGAGCTAAATAAAACAGGTACTCCTCTGTCTCTTTTACCTCTAATAACGATTCTCTTATATGTCTAATAAACATTTTTCAACTGGCGTGCCTCTGAAAACTCTTCGTAGTTTTGAGTAGTGTTATTCTCAACATAAATTTGCAAAGGTAGTCTTTCAAGCTCACCAATTCTTTTTGTATTAAATAACAACAATCCACAAAATACGCTTTCTAATAGTACTTGATACGCTTTGCGGTTTTCCTTATTTTGCTCTAAATACGTTTTAAAAATTCTCAAATCACTAGCTAACCGAATAAATGAAATTATGTTCCACTTTTTAGTATTAAGATCAGCTGCAGCCTTTGATGATAGTTCGAAACAGCATGAATCTTGCAACAATTGTTTCATGGTCCTCATATCTGACTCAGTTTCCGCAGAAGTTTTTGTGTAAGCAACTTTTTTAAATGTTTGAAATGGCTATACCACAACATTGTTTTAAAGAGGTCTGCATATACATGGCGTTTGTAGGGGATTTGTAACTATCTTTTTGGGCATCAAACTTTAAAACAACTTTCACACGTTGCACAATTAAATCAACATTCTGCGGTTGCAGGGCATCGAGCAGGAATTTTATTGTCGGTTGTGCATCCATCATTGCTATTAATAATCTCGATAGCTCACGCATTTTACGTGAACAAATAAAATGTTTTTCGCGATGACATTTCAAGTATCGTGCACCAAACATGCATATTGAGACATCTTTCTTGGCAATCAGAGAGATTCTGTCCGGCATCATTCTAGGGAAAACAGTTTCAGCCAGTCATTTATCAACAGTTATACCTTGTTACATTATATTTTGCGCATCAGTTAAATGGGAAAAGGATACAGCCGTATAGCAAGTCTTAAACTTACGTATTTTAATATGATGCCACAATTGTTTAGAGGAATAAAATCCAAGGCAGTACTTACACGGACTAAATTTTCCCGAGGAATCATCGTTTTTTAATTTTCTAACAGGTTTTGAACAAACCTGGGAATTTTTGATAAAATTTTCTTTTTTTCGTAACTATGATATTAATTAAATACTGCTTTTCTTTATTTTTTGGAGCAAGTGTAAATATTTTTACTACCTCCATTTCAGATAAGTGATTTCTTTTGTTATGCCGAGAAAAATTTTACACATCTCTCTCACAAAAATAACAAAAGTCGGGGATTCTGATACGTTTGATGTTATTATCGTCAAGCTTCTTTTTTGGTTTAACACCCTCATGTGATATAGACATTTTATTTTCTTTCATATTTACTTTCGTTGGTTGCGTTGAATTGAAACGTTCTTTGGCGAATTATTTTTCGTTAATGGTTATTTTCGCCACTGGCAATATTTCTATGCTAGCCACAAAAAACTTTCCAATACTTGTAGGAGACGCTAAGTCTTATGGATGGTTTATACTGGTCGCTAAAGATTCTGTAGAACTTGTAGATGACGGTAAGTACTCTGAATGATCGGAGCTGATTGGTTCACTTGTAGTACCTTTCCAACTTTGTGCTATCAAATAGTGAGCATCTTCTTGGTACTTGAGATATTCTGGCACAATTGTTTGACATGCATTAACCTTATTTTTTTCAAATAAATACCATCAGGTTGCTTTGTATATGTTCCGTCCTCAATTACTATATTACTATGTACAAATATTTTTGAAGTATGTTTTAATGTTGAACTCAATAACTCCGAAGAACATCGAGACGAGAGTATGTAATCTGGTTGGTCCGCTTTAAATTGTTCACTCGGAAAATCTGTGGAATTTTCTTTGGAAACATGATATTTTTGTAACCATTCTTCGACTTTACCTGTTTCATCAGTTATTTTCTCATAGTTTTCAAATGAACAAAAAGTATCAGCTGCATCCTTAATGATCTGTGGCAATTTTATGGTTTCCATTCCTAAAAAAAAAATAAGAAAACTTTATCTACATCTCAACTTTATTTTTTGCGTTATAAACGTACACCAGGACAAACTTTTAAACTCGGTATGGTTTTGTACGTCAAAATTGGGTACGAATATTAAACTTCGACTATATTGGTAAAGATAATGATTAGCACTGATATATTTGGCCTATAAAGCGCCTCTCATCCGATCGGCTGATAATCTGAAAGTTGGCCTAACTCACAGTGTGGCAACTTCACAATTATTGAATTTATTAATGTCTCTATTCTTACAATATTACACTAAATACAGAGCTACTTGAGCCTTCTATATTCCAATAATGAAATGGACGTAACAAGGGTGCATGATTTAAAAGATCTCGGTATTCTAATGGACAGTAAACCTACTTTCTCCCAACATATAATTAATTTTTCAATGCAATCACGAAAACTATTAGGATATGCCCAGAGAACTACAAAAGATTTGTCTTTAGTGTCATTATAAATCATTTATTGTGCAATTGTTCGATCAAATATGGAATATACATCGATTATCTGGAATCATTGTTATAACATTTATGTAAATATGCTTGAAACAATACAGCATAAATTTTTAAGATATTTAGCATATAAACTAAATATTCCCGTAGTCAATTATCTTGTGGACTACATAAATTTATGCTCCAAGCTAAATATTGAAACACTTGGAAATATGAGAACACGAGCGTACTTTTGTTTTTTGTACAAGTTGCTATCAGGTGAAGTTTCCTGCCCAGATCTTCTGCATGATATTGTTCTGAAAGTGAAGCCTTTTGGAACAAAATCAAATTCTACATTCCATTTACAATTCCATCAAAGGAATTATGGACTAAACAGCCTGTTAACACATGTAATGCGGAATGCAAGTGGTACAATTGTGGATTTTTGCAACCCTTCACTCAATAATTTTAAGAAATCATTGGTCAATAATGTTCCATCTGGACAAATAATTGATATATATATATAAACTAAATATTCCCGTAGTCAATTATCTTGTGGACTACATAAATTTATGCTCCAAGCTAAATATCGAAACACTTGGAAATATGAGAACACGAGCGTACTTTTGTTTTTTGTACAAGTTGCTATCAGGTGAAGTTTCCTGCCCAGATCTTCTGCATGATATTGTTCTGAAAGTGAAGCCTTTTGGAACAAAATCAAATTCTACATTCCATTTACAATTCCATCAAAGGAATTATGGACTAAACAGCCTGTTAACACATGTAATGCGGAATGCAAGTGGTACAATTGTGGATTTTTGCAACCCTTCACTCAATAATTTTAAGAAATCATTGGTCAATAATGTTCCATCTGGACAAATAATTGATATCTTGTAGGATTATAATATATTTTTATTTTTACATATATTCGTTTCGAATAGTTATGTCAAACTTTGTAATTTGATTGAAAATAATTGTTGTTTTTGTAGTAATGTCTTTATCTTTTTAACTATTTATTTTAAGTCTAAATTCAGTACTTTCACAGTAAATATCACATAAGTATTGTATTTTACTAATATTGGGGGTGTATCCCCGTAGAATTAATGAAATAAATAAAAAATAATCACATATTACGTAAACAACACCAAATGTTAATCTTAAACTCGTGCTGAATATGTGTTTCTCTTAGTATGTGGATTTTCAGAATTTCACAAATGATAATTTTTCCAATAAAATATTCCTCGTCTGGTAAATGTTGTCTCATCACAAAAAGAATTGTATCCAGAAGGAATTGACTTTGCTTGGCCACCTAGAGGTCCTGATTCCCTGATCCCTTGAATTTTTCATTTTGGTCGCAAATGAAGGAATTAGTTTACAAAGGAAAAATTAATTCTCTTCCAGAATTGCGACGGAAAATAGAAGCCCCAAATGTGAGTAAAAATAATAGAAACTGTGGACATTTTGAAAATTTCCTTTGAAATTTTTTTTGTTTTTCAATTTGTTATTGTTACACATTTAGAGAATTTTATTTTATAGAATTAAAATTCATTGAAATTTTATAAACTATTACCCCCCTAGATAGCTCAAGAAAAATGCTATGTGTTTTCGGTAAAGTAGGGGTGGGTAAATGTAAAGATGCAAGAATGCTTTACAGTGTAAAAGTGATACTTTAATATCACCAATTAATTCTTATGATGTGATTAACAATAATGAATCAGTTACACCAAATGGTACCAGTTGGTTCCCAACGAGTATGTATAAGCAAACTCATGTGATATATTATTATTAAATGTAAATGTCAAGTTTGTGGAGTCCTCAAGGCCAATAATTATTTGGAAAGATCTTACTTGATTGTCTAGTGCTTCTCCAATTAAGGGTAGAATTGCTGCCAAGCAATATCAGCGTATTGCCTGTGTGATTCAGTGCTGTAAAGATGGCTGACGTATGGATAGGGATGCAGTTACGAAGTACAGATAATGTAATGATGAAAGTAAGAAGAAGGTGAGAACTTAAAGGCCGATGATGTTGTGTGGCCTAGATGGATGATTTTATTAGTTGTTTAAATTTTCAAATCCTCTAAAGAGAGTGTTTTCATCAGCGAAATACAATTTAAAACAACTAAAAGTGTTTCTTTTCTTTTTAGGTATTAATCCTAGAAATCCTAGAATGTTAAGCTCTTGCTTAAAATCACAAACCCAAAAGAAAGGATGTAACAAGAAAACTCCAAAAAAAAGTTGAAATGTTGGAAGTTGAAATTTTACACCGACGAGTTTCAAATATATCACCTGCCTAACCTTGAAACGTACCTAATCATAGACTTATATTGACATAGAACCAGATTAGATTTTCAGAATTAATGAACACAATTATAAGTTCCATGAAAATTTTATGTCAATTACTACCTATAACCTGTACTTATAAACAATATAAACATTAAGAACATTAAAATAATATACTTTAAATAATTCATCTTAATCTGATTCAATTCTATTTATTTTTTTTTATTCTGGCACGATCTGGTAAATAATATAACAAATAAATTTAAGGACTCTTACTTTTAATTCGTAACAAACCATCTTTTTGACTGTATAAAATGTAATAGTTTCTATTTTTGACGAAATAAACTGAAGTTGTTTCATTGTAATGGATTTTAACAATATTTCAATTCTATACTATGCATTGAAATTAAATTTATCAAATTTCCAAATCATCTGCTTGTAACTAGGAACATTTTATTATCATATTAATTCTAGAAAAAAACTTCAAGACTCTATCTCAAAAACTTGTTGTCATCAGATCATGGTGTTATCGACTACTTTTTTTGATAGAGTTTTGTAGGTTAAATATCGCAGTATCTCAACATTTAGTTAACAGTAGGTAATTAGTGTTTTAAATGAAACTCACGGTTTCTAGTTAATTCCACAATATAATAAAAATTGTTGAAAATTCTAAAAAATTGACAATTGTTTCGATAAATCAATATCATCGTCAGAATGACAGAAGTTACATTTCATTTAATGCCTACCTGATGTTTAGTAGTTATTTTTGGCTAGACCAAGAAGTGACCTAACTTAGATATTATTAGCCCTATGGTGATATCCTGGATAACATTTTTCCAATTAAGATCAGTATAACTGTGCAATGATATAGAAAACCATGAAAACTATATCTGCTGATCCTTACAATTATCACTTAAGAAGACAGTTTATTAGTGGAGAACTCCCTAGATTTAACTGTTCATTGACAACTTCATATTGTGGTTTTCTTAAATGTCTTCTAATTTCCAATTATTCAAGGAAATCCAGTTCTTGTTTCTTTTCACAAATATGCAGCACTTCTAAACAATTTTGTACTAACGTTACTTTCTGTTTTAAAAGAAATTGTTGTATTCGTTGCTGAAGATATTTTCTTTGAAATATTATTAGAAATATTTCCTGCATATGTGATGGTTTTATAAGTTTTTATGTCATCAGTTTGTTTAGGAAATATTAGTTGTAATGCCACTTTTTCCTCTTTTTTATTAATTAGCTTATTTATCATATCTAATGGATAACCGTTGGATGTTGCTACTTGTCTAATTGTATTAGTCTCTTTATCAAAATTACATTTGTTCATAGGAACTGAAAAAGCTCTATGTATCATTGAATTATATGCCGCTAGTTTATGGGACATGGGGTGATTGGAATTAAATGGAATTGTCACTGTGTTGGTTTTCGGTAAATTGAATAATCAAGTACATTATTAACTCTTTGAATTTTTAAATCAAGAAAATTGTTTGAGCTATTTTCTTCAATTTCTAGTATAAATTTAATTTTTTGGTGTAAATTATTGATGTGGTTGAAAAATACATCTAATTGTCGTTCACTACCCATAGAACAAGCTAATATGTCATCTACATATCTATACCAAAATAAAATATTTTTCGAAATATTACTTTCAAAGATCTTTCTTTCTAAATTGTCCATAAAAAAGTTTGCCAAAATAGGTGATATAGGGCTTCCCATTGGCAAACCTTCATTTTGAATATATATGTTATTGTCAAAAGTGAAATAATTCTGATTAATGCATACATCAAATAAATTAAGTATATCTGATATTATTCCTGGATTAATATTTTTATCTTCTAGTAATTTTCTCACAAGTATTAGACATTCTTTAGGAGGAATTTCAGTGAACATATTAGTAACATCGAACGAAATGAGTTTATAGTTATCTTGCAAGTTGATTGCTTTCAACTTTTTGATTAGTTCTATTGAATTTCTAATTGAATACTGAGATTCATATCCGTAACTATTAAGTATATTGTTGAGCCTCTTTGCCAATATATTATTAGGGGCATTAACATAAGAAACTACAGGTCTAATTGGTTTCGTTATTTTATGTAATTTAACGGTTCCATATAATTGTGGACAATGAGGATTCTTATGTATGATAGACCTTTTTTCGTAATCACTTAAAAAAGATATAGTTTTCCTGGTTTTCTATATCATTGCACAGTTATACTGATCTTATTTGGAAAAATGATATCCAGGATATCACCATAGGGCTAATAATATCTAAGCTTAAATATTTGTAATATCACATCTTCTTTTTTTTCTATCAACATATATTAAGTCAATCACAAGTTAGGTTACTTCTTGGTCTAGCCAAAAGTTACTACTAAACATCAGGTAGGCACCAAATGAAATGTAACTTCTGTCAAAGATAATAAAATGTGTAAACCTCTTTCTTTCTCATTATATATATTTTTAAATTATTACCTACCAAAATAGTCTATAGCCAATATTTGTTCTTCACGGCTTGAACCTTTTGTTGTTTCCAATTTGGGTAAAAGAACAAGCGATTAATTCACACTTAGTGACAATATTTTTCTTGTTCGATTATTCATATTTCACACTAATATCAAGCAGAAACAATAACTGAAATTGAATGATGTGATGACCAGTAGCTTCGATAAATCACCAAAGGTTGCCAAATCGGTCGGGCGTTGTATAAGCAAGATGGTAAACGGTTATATATATTTTGGATGCATTAAACGCGGAATGATGAAATAAATTTGTATATTATATGTATAGAGGGTAGAAAGTGAGGAGGACCAACTCAGTGTATGAAAAAGTATCCGCTGACAGGGAGCAAATTTAGGTGGCGCCATAGTAGCAAGTGGAGAGATTTTAAAAGCAGCAACATAAATTATTAGAGTAGGATACTAAATTAAAAAGGAAAGAAAGACTTCCGCTCTGTTACCGCGCATTTTAAAATAGATTTCAGAAAATCTAATATCTGTACATAGTGATTCGAAAATATTTTCAAAAATTTAATGAATTAAAAAAAAGAATTATTATTGTAATATACAAGTTTCCAATAATTTAGGTACACAATCGTGTGCTGAGAAAGGGTCACAAGAATTTTATGATTGAACAAAAAAACTTTTTTTAATATAATATTTATTTTATATAAAATTCTTTCTTTAATATAACATTGTTTAAATATAATATTTCTTTAACATAGAGTTCTTTTTAAAATAATAAGCCGTACATTCAAGAGAGTAAGCGTTTTTTCGGTTCATTTTTGTTCTCATTATAGCTGCGTCATAACGTGTATTCTCTGATTTTGCTAAAAAATGAGCCGGCATCACAATATAAATGTCAATTATTGTAACAGTCACCCAACTTTAATCAAATTTTCTTTTTTGAGTTCGTGTGATATTTGACTTCTACATTTGTTAAAGCTTTACTCACAGCCCTCAAAACACACTTCTCCAATTGATTGGTCAATTCAAACAACTCGTAGCTAGCATACATAAGTCCACCATACAAATCCATTTTATTAATTACATCATTCCTTTGTAATCGTTGGCCATCTACTGCATTCATACGTATATTTTGTTTGCAATTTGAACATTTTACAATTTTTTGCAATTTACGAGTTATGTAGCCAGCAATGTATGATTGCACGGCATCACTGGTTACAGCCTCGTTGTAATTATGATCTTCATCAATTGAAGAACCTTCCACTTGCGGTTTAGCGCCTTATAGAATGGCATCAATGTTTTGAAGCCATAACTCTCGCTCTTGATTCGAGGAAATTAACACTTCATCAGGTTTAATTAAACTTTTCAAAAGATTCTCTCCAGAAATATTACGTCCTTTCGGAGGACGAATAAGTGAAAATGTAGATGCCAATCTGTAAACTTCAGCGAACATTTTTGTATCAGGGTGATCATTCCCTCCACACGAATGTCCCATTACAGAAAAAAATCTCTAAAATAAAATATCAATGATTATTTAATAGGCATAGTGATAAATACTGTTAGTAATAGTTTTATTATCTTTATTTGTGCATAATTACCTCTAAAGGATCCTGTGATAACGTCGCTGTCATCAAATATTTATATCCACATTCAATTTTAAGCATATCAAAAATTTCAAGTGTAGCTCGCAACGTTACTTTCAAACGAACTGAAGTACTCTTCGACACAGGAATTTTTTTCCAGGACTTTCCCAATTTTCAAAAAATTGCAGAAATTCCAAAATTGCCTGAAAAATTCATAATTTGGATGAGTAAAACGTTTTTAATCAGACAATAAATTATTAATTGTGCAAATTCATTAGTCTGCATAAGCACCTACTGTCAAGATTACATGCAAAGAAATAAATGAATGTTTGCAAATGAGACCACAAATATAACCCACAGCAGAACAAATATCAAAAAATAATTTTACAATATTCTACACCTAAGAAATGCACAAGAAAAATTATTTTATGAAGCAACATATAATTAATAATCGTTGGGTATTGAATTCCTGACAGTTTTATTAGTATTAGTCTTATATAATTATATAAGTTACAAACTAGCAATTGAAAAAATAATATGACACTTTATTCAGTTGATATTTGACAGTTTTGAATAATGTTTATAACTCATCAATAATAATGACAAAAATGTTTCAAAAAATTTGCACTTTTCAAGTTTGTTATTTAATTTATATGATAATGATTCACAGTTATTATAAAAAATGAATAATTGTTTTATATTTCTTAACTTCAGTATTGTAAAATGATAAATGAAAATTTGTTATACGTACTGTTGGTCGAAAAAAAGATAGAGGTTGAGACGCATCAGTTGCTTTATTTTTTAATTTTTGCCCACTTGGACAACTTTTCACTGAACAAAGCTTTCCTATTGTTTCTATTTTTTTCCTCTTTGAATTTACAACAAATTTATAATAATAATAATTAAAAATGTATCTACTACAGTTCATCGAATCACTATCCACGTTAGTTCAGCAGTTTCATAGGTTCTATTTACTAATCGACACTTGACTACGTAAATAGTTGACGTTTTATAAACTGCAATATGCTCAACTACACTAGTCATCAGAGACATTAAATTTTCCAACTTAGAGCACTTCACTCCGTTTACAACTGCTAATTTCATGTCCGTTCCACTCGCTACGCTAGCGTTATTGTGGTCGGTTATTGAACTGTAATTTGCTGCTTGCAGCTGGACACTTTTTCAACTTGTCCCCTATACAATACGGTTCTCCTTACTTTCTACCCTCCATAATTATGTGTATATTGAAAAATTCCGCAGCGCTGTCTACGGGAATCAGAGGAACTACAATATATGTTTCCTTTCTATGAAATCAACCATATGACGTCCCTCTAAAACATGTACCTATAGCTGTTAATGTCTGCAATACATTTATAGATTAAAGTCCATATACGGATGTCACATGATGGTGGACGCCACGTTACATTGTTGATAGGGTAAATATATATTATCTCTATTATATCTAACTCTTAATATACCTATATATATATATATATATATATATATATATATATATATATATATATATATATATATATAGAAGAAAGATAGTCTTTGCTGACTAGTTAGGAATAAAACTAGTGAATATTGGGGATTGCAGCAAAAAAAATTGGAAAAGATATACTCTTAGCGGAAAATGTCCAAGCTTTCGAGGATGTTTGTCCTCATCATCAGGGAAACTAGAATGAAAAAACAACAGTTAAATACTGTGGTCAAAGAGAATAATTAAAAATGAAATTTACAACCACGTGTGTACTTACCTCCGAAGTGAGGTTAGATTCCATAAAGATGTAAAATCGTAAACTACAAGTCGTAAATTGTGGAATATTTAAGTAGGAATTGAACCAACGGCCTAATCAATCGTGTCATAGCAACAATTGTAATTGTCGCAGCATTTTATAAAATAAAACCATATATATATATATATATATATATATATATATATATATATATATATATATATATATATATATATATATTGGTATCGTCTCGATTTTCTGTGTGTGTGTATATGATGCATATATGGTTGTTAATTTTTATGTTTTATATTTATCTGTAAGTTTAATATATGAGTGTACATTCGGCGGATATACCTACATGTCCTCCCTGTATATTGTTAAACGCATATTTAATATTCTTACTTCATATCATGATAAGGTAGGGCTTAAAAATTAACGAGAATGTAACCAAATTTAAAGAAAAATAAACTTTTACATATAGTATATTTATTTCAAAGAATTCTGTATGTGGGCGTAGATAGGGTTGCCTACCTTACTGCAGATTTTTCAAATCCACAGTGAATAAAACATTTGTCGTCTTCTGATTCCTGAAAATTGGGAAAATAACTGACACACTAATTGTAAATTTATACAAATAATTATATTTAATTCATTGACCATTCAAAACATTAAAATTCCTTCCTTAAATTCAGACCAGACCACTGGATGTATAACTTATCTAGGTATAATCTGAAAACTGTTCTGAGAGATAAAATTATTTAGTAAGAGTAAGGTTATTATATGCAAGATTTAAAATGAAACGAATATTATTTGTTAAATGATTGAAATTAATATGGGAATATTGAAATACTTTCAGATTATAAGTATAATAGTTTATATGAGCTCATATTGTTGGTAGGTAAGTTGATTAAATTATTTCTTATTATCTACAATTTACTATTATAAAATTCATCAAAAATATTCTTAATTATCACTAATAACACAATTTCTGTCTCTTTACAGTTATATGGCTTCGATAATATTGAGTTGAATGCTTGTAAGTACGGAAAATGTTCTAAATATACCTATGCACTTTCAAGATGTAATGTTTAGTATTGAAATAAATGACTCACAGTTTAGTCCTGGTTTACTTGAGGTAAGTTCTGTATTTGTTATCTAATTTTATATGTAATTTGTTAATTTATCAAGGTATTCTTCCTCATACTCCAAGTTTTTTAACCACTCTCCTCAATTTTCAATATGGCTTCCTCCATTTCAGTTCATTTGTCCTCTCGTCAATTCTTAGGACACAATTTTGTACCTCTACTCTTGACGATTGAAATATCATAATCCATCTGTCAAATTCTACACAGATTTATATAGACCTTTAAAAAAAAACTAACTTGATTTCATGAAATTAATTAAATTTTCTGTCAATCGCTATGTACCAGGATGATCAAAAAGTTACATAAGAACTATTGAATTAAATAAAAATATCTGAATCATGAGTAAATTCATTGTAGAGTTCATCATGAATATAAATTGTCACCATACTCAAAATTTCTCTAAATTTATATTAAAATAATAACTATATTAAAATTCATTTTGAAAGTCTTCCGTTTGTTCATTAACTGCTCGGTTCATTTTCAATTACACTCTTATAATTAAATATTAACATTCACAATTAAAGTTTGTTGATTGTTATTGTGTCTGAATGTTTTGAATTTTAAATGATTTATATTTATTTGTGAATTACATGGCTACAATCTGTTTTTAATTTCCTGTTGTATCTCTGTAATGTTTTATATTATTATTTACTACTATTGCTTTAAATACTATGATTTTTTTTTATTAATGAAAGCAAGTGATAATTAGGATTTCTTAGTTACGTCTATTTTAATCCTTGCAATGTGTGATTAATATAACCTCACTTGGATTACATGTCAATTTGTTATATTTACTATTCGTTCGAGTTTATTTTTCTTTTCTTCACATTAATTATGTTATTTATTGGCTATTATACCTTTGCACTGTTCCAACATTCCCTGAACTTTTGCAAATATAATTCTAAGTTCTTCTGAACTCTAGAATTTGTTTGTAAATGTTCATAAATTAGTTCTTTGAATTCCTTATTCTAACTATCATGAAACTTATTCTAACTATGACTATTCATTTCTTATGTATTCTGTTTTCTAAAATGCTATCCTAATAATATATTCAAACTCTATTCCTATAAATTAAAGTTTCTATATACACTTGAGTTATCTAACTATTATTAAGGTTTCATTAGGGTGAGGTGTATCTATATAGTTGTGTCACGTGAAATATTCCTCGATTTCTTCCTGAATCGGGATACTGCAACCTATAACTATTTATACCGTTTTCATTGGCTATTGTATATGGACCTTCATATATTAGTTGTAGCTTCTCACATTTGTTGTCTTTCTTGATAGGTTTCCTATGTGCTTTTAGTAAAACATACTCCCCTTTCTTAAAAGATACCTTTTTCTTTCTCTTATTTCCTTTTTTAATATATTTCTGCGCATTCTTGAGAATTCTTTCTTTTGTGTTCTCTATAATTTTTTCATATTCTAGTTCTAATGTGTTTATCCAAGGTCTATTTGCTGGAATATTCTTCATGATCTCTATAGGTGCTCGTTGTGTTACTCCACTTGGTATGTTGTTTATACAATCTATTATTTTATTTAGTTTCTCTTCCCACAAATTATGTTCATGATGAACTAATATTCTTAGATATTTGATAATTTCTTTTATTATTCTCTCTGCTGGGTTGGCATTGGGGTGTCTTACAGAGGTATATAAAGGTTGGATGTGTGAAGATTTCAACCATTTCTTGAAATTCTCATTATTTAGATATGTGGCATTGTCCATCAGACATTTTTGTGGTGATCCATGCTGTGCAAAGAAATTTGTTAGGCACTTCTTCACTGTTTCTTTATTTGTTCTTTTACAAGCATAGGCTTCTGTATACTTAGAAAAATGGTCAATTATCACAAATATGTGTGAATTTCCTTCCTTGCTCGGTGTTAAATTGGATATCAAATCTATTGCTATCAGTTCTAAAGGTTGTTTAGTAATGATAGATCTAGTTATATTCTCATTGTGGTGATTCTTCTCCTTTGCAAATTGACACAATTGACAAGCTTTAATTATTTGCTTACACATTTTTAGATCATTCTTGCAAACAAAAGCCTCTCTGAAAATCACATGTGTTTTTCTTACTCCTATGTGATTATAGTTTTCATGTAGTTCTTTTAATAACTGGATAGCCAAATTTTTTGTTATTACATATACTTCACGTCCATCAATTATCTTGTAATAAAAATTATCCTTGTTCGAACAACATTTACTCCTTTCTTTTTCACTTAAGTTTTTCTGATCTTCTATTATTTGTAGACTTGTAAAATTTTCTATATTATTAGTTTTCATTAATTGTACACCTATTTTAAATTCTTTCTTTTCTTTCAGATTCTCTCCATCCATTCTCGAGATTGCATCAGCCACTACATTTTTCACTCCTGGTAGATACTTAATTGTGAAAGAGTATTCCTGTAGGATGAGACTCCATCTATGTATCCTGCTATTACCATATTTGTTATTCAAGATCGTAGTTAAAGCCTGGTTATCTGTCTCCAAATGGAAATGGTTACCTATCAAATAGAACCGTAGCTTTGTCACACAAAATATGATGCAGGCCAGTTCTAACTCACTCACACTATAGTTTCTCTCTGCTGTTCTCGTGATCCTAGAGGCAAAAGATACAGGTACATATTTATCTTTATATTTTTGTAGTAATACACCAGCAAATCTATATAATGATGCATCAGTTTGTAATATGAAAGTCTGATTGTAGTCAGGATGATATATTTTTACTTGTTCCGTAAATTCTTGTTTTATTTTTACAAATGCATCCTCTGTTTTATCATCCCAATTCCACTTAACATTCTTCTTCAAAAGTTTTAATAATGGCATTTCCTTTTCACTTAAATTGGGTATTAGTCGTTTAAAATAATTCAGGAGTCCTAAGAAACCTCTTAGAGTTTTCAAATTTGTTGGTCTTTTATAATTTTGAATGATCATTATCCTTTCTTCGCTTAGAGAAATTCCAGTCTTATCGAGTTTATAACCTAAATAGATTACTTCATGTTGAAAAAATTGGCACTTCTTTATATTCAGTTTCAATCCTGCCTCTTCTAAAGCCTTCATAATCAATTGTACATGTTTTAAATGTTCTTCTTCATTTCTTGAGAAAATTAGTATGTCGTCTATGTAGTGTAAAGTGAAATTTTCGTATTGATTTAATATCTTATGCAGTGCTTTCAGTAATGCTGATGTACTTGACTGTAAGCCAAATGGTACTACTGTAAATCGGTATACAACACCATCAATCATAAATCCTGTGTAATCTCGGCTATTCTCAGCCAAAGGAATCAACCAAAATGAATGCTTCAGATCCATTTTCGTGAAAACTTTTGCCACTGAAATTCTTCCTAAAATTGCTTCTATCCTGAGAGGTGATTCAAACTCAGGAATTGTATGTTTATTTATATTTCTAGCGTCAAGACAAATACGTAAATCTCCTGAACTCTTCTTAACTATAACAATTGGGTTAATATATGGGGTTGTACTATACTCAATAATTCGTTCCTTCAACAGTTTCTTCACAACTTCTCTCATTTCCTCTTTGTATTTGTATGGAATCGGATAATTCATTGCTTTGAAAGTTTCCATATTCTTCACTTTTAATTCATGTACATAATCCTTAGCCACTCTTGCCTCTTCTGAAAACAATCCTTTATGCTTCTCCATCAACTTTCTTATATCCCATTCATATTTCTTATCACAAGCTATATCAATACCATTCCAATTAAAATTATTTGTCCTCTCTTCATTAAATTCTATCAAATTCCTTTCTTCTATAAAATTCTCTCCTTGTCCTACTTCTTCTTCAAATTTCTCTATTCCTTCTTTTCCTTCATTTGAAATATAATTTACTTTCTTTTCTTCTTCATATTGTAATTTCTTCCCTTTAAAATGAACTATAACATCTTCTATCCTAAAAGTTCTATCTTCATAATTAATTTTAGCTTGATGTTTGTTTAATTCATCCGATCCCAGTAATACATCATAATCCATATTTTTCACGATTATCAATTGTACAGCTATTTCCTTTCCCCCTAGTTCCAAATTTATTATTATTGATTTATTTGACTCTGTTAATTTCTTAGAGTTCATTGTAATTAGATTTATTTTTGGTATATTCATCACGTATTTGCTTAATTTCAATTTATTTACTAATGATTCGCTTATCAAAGAAATTTCTGATCCAGTATCTACTATTACACTTATTTCATGATTGTTTATTGTTGTATTTATAATTATTAAATCTATTGTTTCTTCCTTTTCCAGGTGATCTTCTGAAAATAGGAACTCACGTGGATGACAGTAACTATATAGATCACTACTCCTGACACCCTCTAATGAAAATGTTGCTCTGTAGGATTATTTGAGGAGTCGTCTTCCTGTGGACGTTGCTCCTGCCTATTTATTGGAGATTGATTGTTTGTATTTAAATCTAAACTATGTCTTCTTTGAAATTGTACCCTTCTATTTTCATTATGATGTACATAACTGTTATTATTACTATTATGATTTCTCAAATAGTCATTATTACTTTGTCTTATATCATTATCTGAATTTGATCTCTTTAATCTATTATTATATCTGTTGTTATTGTTATTATCATTTCTGTAATTAGGATAATTTCTAAAATTTCTATCGTTATTATTATTAATGTTTTCACTTTCTGTTCGCCTATTTTGATTTGTATTGTTATTAAAATTTTGTCTATTATCTCTATTATTGTTTCTAAAATTATTGAAGTTACTAGTTTGAGTATTATTATTATTATAGTTTCTGTTATTATTATTATATGTGTATCTTGATTGTTGTCTAAATTGTGTATCTTGTCTATTTACATTGTAATTGTTATTAATAAAGTCTCTCTGTATGTTTCTTTCTATTCTCATTAAATAACCAGTCCAATTGATCGAATGTTTTACTATTGTTTCTGCCACTTGAGGCTTAAAATGTCTGGACAAATATGTAACTATTTCCTCCTCTGAAATTGGAGGATCTAAGAATTTAGCTTGTGTATATAACAGTAACGCATAATTGTACATAGTGGTCCTGTTTTCTTGGTATTTTCCAAAATACAATCTTTCACGTACTTGTCCTTGATTGATTTCACCCCAATATTGATTCAAGAAAACCTCTCTGAATTCTTCAAAACTATTCAATTCTAGTTCTTTGCTTGTGTACCATATTTGTGCGTGTCCTGTCAAAAAACTTCTAATGATTTCTTTTTGGTCTTCAAATTTGTCCCAAATCTTCAATCTGTTCTGTATAGCTCTGATAAAAATTTTCGGATGTATTTTCTTTATATTTCCATCAAATTTGATATTGTCATCAATGTGATAATTCCCTACTGTGTTTATCATTATATTTTTCCTTTCAAATTGTCTTTGTTCTTCTATCTTTATTATTTCATTTCTTAATTCTTCTTTCGTTCTTTGGTTTTCCTGTTCTACTATTTCTATATGGGTGGTAATACCTAATTTCAAGTTTTCTTCCATTTTTTCTATTTCTTTCTTATTTCTCATAATAGCTATATGATTATCACCGATTCTTTTGTCTGTTCCTCTTTGAACATCTTCCTTTATTTCTTCTAGCTTGTTGTCTATGCCTTTCCGTATGTCCTGTGTAATATTTTGTTGGATATTATCTAATTCTTGCTCTTGTCTCTTTTGTACATCTTCTATAACTTCTTGTCTCCTTTTCAAGTTTTCTGTTTCATTTCCAAATCTTTCTTCTATCTTCTTCAATCTTTCTTCTATCTTCTCAGTTTGTTCCTTATATTCCACTTTTTGCTTAAATATTTCTTCTGTTATTCTATTTATGTTTGTTAATATTTCAAATTTTTCCTCCTGTCTTTTCTTTTCTTCTTCCAATTTTTCTTCTCGTCTTCTTCTTTCTTCTTCTAATTTTTCTTCTTGTCTTTTTCTTTCATCTTCTAATTTTTCCTCTCGTCTTTTTCTTTCATCTTCTGTTATCTGTCTCATTAATTGCATGAGCATATGATTGGTATCCATTTGTGGTTCCGTTTCTTCAACTCCATCTCCGTGTTCTATATCAAAGTAATATTTTTCTACATCTATTCCTTCTGATCTGAGTGCTCCTCGTAATCGTTCCTCTAGTGTTACCTTATTCCCCTTGGTATCCAATTTACGCTTTCCCAGTTCTCGTCTCAAATCCGTGATCTTTAGATCCTTGAATTGCTTCTTGTTTTCCATCTTGATCATATATATATACAATTATGCTTCACTTGTTTATTATTCCTTTTATTTTTTTAAAATAGAATTTTAAATAACTGTTTAAAAATATTTGAAATTAAATAACCCTATCTTGTGTTTACTATTTAGTTTCTATTTCGTCTGGTTTGTAAACACATTTGCCCCACGTTGGGCCGTCAGTTTGGTATCGTCTCGATTTTCTGTGTGTGTGTATATGATGCATATATGGTTGTTAATTTTTATGTTTTATATTTATCTGTAAGTTTAATATATGAGTGTACATTCGGCGGATATACCTACATGTCCTCCCTGTATATTGTTAAACGCATATTTAATATTCTTACTTCATATCATGATAAGGTAGGGCTTAAAAATTAACGAGAATGTAACCAAATTTAAAGAAAAATAAACTTTTACATATAGTATATTTATTTCAAAGAATTCTGTATGTGGGCGTAGATAGGGTTGCCTACCTTACTGCAGATTTTTCAAATCCACAGTGAATAAAACATTTGTCGTCTTCTGATTCCTGAAAATTGGGAAAATAATTTATAATAATAATAATTAAAAATGTATCTACTGCAGTTCATCGAATCACTATCCACGTTAGTTCAGCAGTTTCATAGGTTCTATTTACTAATCGACACTTGACTACGTAAATAGTTGACGTTTTATAAACTGCAATATGCTCAACTACACTAGTCATCAGAGACATTAAATTTTCCAACTTAGAGCACTTCACTCCGTTTACAACTGCTAATTTCATGTCCGTTCCACTCGCTACGCTAGGGTTATTGTGGTCGGTTATTGAACTGTAATTTGCTGCTCACAGCTGGACACTTTTTCAACTTGTCCCCTATACAATACGGTTCTCCTTACTTTCTACCCTCCATAATTATGTGTATATTGAAAAATTCCGCAGCGCTGTCTACGGGAATCAGAGGAACTACAATATATGTTTCCTTTCTATGAAATCAACCATATGACGTCCCTCTAAAACATGTACCTATAGCTGTTAATGTCTGCAATACATTTATAGATTAAAGTCCATATACGGATGTCACATGATGGTGGACGCCACGTTACATTGTTGATAGGGTAGATATATATTATCTCTATTATATCTAACTCTTAATATACCTATATATATATATATATATATATATATATATATATACCTATATATATATATATATATATATATATATATATATATATATATAGGTATCGTCTCGATTTTCTGTGTGTGTGTATATGATGCATATATGGTTGTTAATTTTTATGTTTTATATTTATCTGTAAGTTTAATATATGAGTGTACATTCGGCGGATATACCTACATGTCCTCCCTGTATATTGTTAAACGCATATTTAATATTCTTACTTCATATCATGATAAGGTAGGGCTTAAAAATTAACGAGAATGTAACCAAATTTAAAGAAAAATAAACTTTTACATATAGTATATTTATTTCAAAGAATTCTGTATGTGGGCGTAGATAGGGTTGCCTACCTTACTGCAGATTTTTCAAATCCACAGTGAATAAAACATTTGTCGTCTTCTGATTCCTGAAAATTGGGAAAATAACCGACACACTAATTGTAAATTTATACAAATAATTATATTTAATTCCATTGACCATTCAAAACATTAAAATTCCTTCCTTAAATTCAGACCAGACCACTGGATGTATAACTTATCTAGGTATAATCTGAAAACTGTTCTGAGAGATAAAATTATTTAGTAAGAGTAAGGTTATTATATGCAAGATTTAAAATGAAACGAATATATATATATATATATATATATATATATATATATATATATATATATATTATATATATATATATATATATATATATATATATATATATATATATATATATATATATATATATTATAGTGTGTTTCGTATGTTTTCATTAAAATTACTGATTTTTGAGAACTATTATTTTTTTTGAGTCACACGTTGATTGAGACAATTATTTTGATTTAAATGAAATAATCTGTATCGTGTTTCGTTTAAATTAATTATATGCGCTCCAGCTGATTGATTTAGAGGCACAAAACAGGTGTTCTCAGCATAGACAAATCGAAAAATTGCTCTCTATGGTTCTCAGGGTCATTAGTGGCTATGCGTCTGCATTTGAAAACCTTAGTGAATACTTACTTACCAAGACGTGTTGCAAGCGTACATAACTATTTAAGATGGTAATGCACTCTCGATAAACAAACACATTAATTAATTCAAAAATATACTTTAATGAGAATGAAAATTGAAATGAACGTGAGGGAGTAATGTGCAAATAGTACTCTGAAATATCTATGAAGGTTACTTAGAATACACACAAATAATTCAAAAAATGATCGTCGTAATTATGTATGGTCAATCTAAGGTTGAAATAACTTTACACTCGTATGTGTTATTAAATGTTTTTAACTGTCTCAATATTCTCAAACTAATGCTAAATACGTTTGAATCAACTTTATTTTCATAGAGGTTTCAATTTATCTATGGTTTCGAATTCAAGTTGAAATAATATAAGTTGTTGAGATCTATGACACAGGTGATAACAACACTTCAAAAGTTTGGTTAAAGTTGCTTCTTCAGTAAAATTAGGTAGTTGTGATACCAAACAAAGAATATTAATAAATGCCAAGATGAATCAAAAAGAAAATCATTAAAGGTAAGTTCTAGTTGTTAGTGAACTAAGAAGTCATGCGTTTATAGTTATAAACAGATCAAAACATTGGACGTATATCGTGATTTCAGGTTATCAAAATTCAAACTTACAAGTTTCTGGTATACAAATAGAAAAGTGAGCCATTTGTACTTATCGTTCCGACTGTGCTGTGTTCCAGAGATGACGAATAGTAAACATAATCTCCAGTTACCATTACAAAGATTTAGAGAACTTATTGATCAGGCACCAAATAATCTCAAATTTCTGCAAAGAGAATTAAACTTCCAGGTAAGTACAATTTATTTTAGCATTTACTGCGTTTCTTTTCGTCTTTTCCCTTTATTTTATCTGACAGCTCCCTACATCAACTTTCTGTCAGAGTTGTTTGAATTACAATTTCTAGTAGCTTTGATTTCAGAAACAAATGAACGTCATACAAAATTCTTGCGAGTCTTACGCTACAAACGCCAAAGAGAGACTAAACCTGACAATTATGTCAAATTAGGGCTTAAATTTGTTATTTTAACCTCAAATATTTTCCATAAAATGTGTAAAATTTCCTAAAATGGTTTAAAACATACTTATAAACACTGAAAAACATTATTTAGAAACAAATTAAACTATTAAATCTAATCATTTTTCTTGAAATTGTTTTATTACATTTATAGTCTGTTTAACGTTGTTCGTATGAACATGTCTTTATTCTTAACTCGTGTCTTGGTCTGGCACTTTTAACACTCCAATCTACCAACAGATTGTTTACTACACTCCTTAATATCTATTAAACTAATTAAAAACTAATGGCCTTATCTAAGATAAGAATACTGAGACAATTTATAAATGTTTTTTAAATTCCATCTGAAATGCTTTATATTCACTTCTCACAATTAATATGGGGCACCATGAGTTGTCTCATGTTATGAGATTGTTAGTTTTATGTCCCTAGTAAATGTTTCCATAGTGAATCGTTATCTAGAATTGTTAATTTGAAAATTTCATGCAAAGTTTGCTATTTATGTCACATGTTGTGTTACATAAACAATATTAGAGTGTAGTTTAAAGTAGCCCTAGATATTCTACACATTCTTATACTTGTAACTGGGTATTGAACTCAAGTTCTCCTGTCATAGTCATGATTCAACTATCTTTTAAAAGTACAGGGTGATCATTTTATCGTTTACCTTCTTTTTACTACATTTAAAGTTAACATCTAAAATTCTTGTGCAGTTGAGTGTTTGTAATTTACCTATGGATATTATACAAATAAACATTATCTATCTCATAATGAACTCATATGGAGTAATTATATACATCATTGATGCCTTCCGAAATGAATTTGACATCTAGGTTATTTATATATCAGTAAAATTTAATATTGCATATTGAATTTTATTAAATATTGCTGTAGGATAATTATTTCATTAGAATATATATTTATATGTTATATTCACAAATTCACATTTAAGTTTTTAAAAACAATTTTTATTACTTATTTATGAGTTACAGTTTTATATGTTGTATAAAAGAATTAATAGTTTGAAATGATAATTGTAACTGAACTATTCTACATAAAATCTAAGAATTTATAGATTTGGTTAAAACAACGTCAGCGTTTATTTCATGGAGAACACGATGTAGCGTTGTTTCCATGAAAATGCAGAAATCATTATTCTTCTGTAACCTGATATGTGTGTTACTTAAGGTGTTTATTTTATGAAAAATGCAATGTAGCGTCGTTCCCATGAAAATACGGAAATCGTAACCTGATGTTTGAGATTGCGTAACCTAGTATTTGTATTACTTAAGCATAAGCATTTTTTTCTATATAACATGTATATATATATATATATATATATATATATATATAAGCATAATTTATGATTACATTTTCAAAGAATTTACAAAAATAAATATTATATAAATTTGAAATATGTTTTAAAGTAAAAATATTTTTTACTTACTCTAATTGAGGTTGTTCACAAAAATATAATATTTATTTATATGATAACTGTGATGTATAACGTAAAGATATTCAAATTGGCATATTTTCAAATTGATGACAATTTGTGACAGTTTGATGTTGTCATAGAAAACATTATTTTATATATATTCAGTACATTAGTATAGTATATTATAAAATGTTTACTATACTCCCATTATTTTTAAATGAATTATTAGTAAATCGATAAAAATAATTCTCCTCTATAACGCCTTGATCTCCATTTTCATATTTTTTGTCAAATGATAATAAATAACTATAAATTGAATTTAGATTCTGAATATCAGTTCTTTTATTTAAACAATTATTCTCTTGAGCAATGAATGTCATTTCCAGGAAAATCCTTTTAGAGTAATTGTCTTCTTTGCACAAAATTTTGAAGTTTTTATACTCAATTACATGTTTTATTGAGAAAACGTGTTCTGCTAATGCTGAACGTTCTGGGTATAATCTTGAATCACTCTTATGTAGAGCTAAGCGCTCGGTGATTTTTTGAGAAGTCTGACCCACATATACAGATTTGCATGTAGAGCATGTTAATCTATATACAACATTAGAACGTTCAGTATAAGGATCAATTTCTTTCAATTTACTAAAAACACGATTAATTGTCAGAACATTTTTATTTGCAAGTTTTATGTTAGTTACTTCTTTTAAAATTTTGGAAATTCTAGGTGTAAGTTCTCAAATATGGTAAAGATGCAAAAAAGGTATTAGTTAAATTTGTATTCGTTATATTATCTACTTTATCAGTTAATAAATTAGGTTCATTCTTCTTACAGTGCCATATCCGTGATCGGACGTAGGCGACCTCTCACTTCTACCTGTGTTGTGCTCTCCAGTTCATTAGATAATGGTATTGGATGAGGAGTGTTAAATAGTATTTTTCTTACTAATGTTTTTGGATATCGATTATTTATGAATAGATTAGATAATGCATTTAAATTTTTATTGTGCATCGTATAATCTGAGATATTGATTACTCTATTTTTCATTTGCTTTATCATTAGGTTTGATTGAAAATAATAACTCTTATAAACGAATAAATTCTAATCCTACTTTATCATTACAAACATCATGTAACAATCTTGTTCAGAAGTTATTTGATGCTAATCAAATAGATATAAATACAAAAAAACAATTAACCACATATAATGGTACTATAGCTAAATACTATAGTTTACCAAAAATACATGAACCTAATTTATCAGTGAGACCTATTGTAGCTTCTATGGGAATTCCTACAGAACATTTATCAGCATATATAACAAATATACTAATAGACTAGTCATTTTAGATCAAAATTTCACAATTACCTCAAAAAACTAGTGCAAGCATGAGTCTTGTTGTATAGGTAGTATTTAGCATATCGAATAACATACTAAAGTCCTCGAAAAAAAAAAGTGTGCTATGACCGCCATAATACAAAATGACGTCCAAAAATAGCTTTTTCCATTTACTCGAAAACTACTACCGTTAGAAAAAAATTGCAAATACAAAGTAGTTGCTAGGGAACTGTCCATAACTTTTACTCCTAGCATTTTTTGCATTTTTTTCAGTATATGGTAAATAATAAGTTTTAATTTTACTGTCTTTATAGAGTCCCAAAAATTGACTTTATTTGTTAAACTTTAAACTCTTACAACAACAAAATTATTAATCATATACCTGTAAATAACAAGAATAGTGAACTCCACATTTTTCTCTAAATGTGACAACAGCGCAAATTTTGCCTGTATATATTTATGTAATGCTAGAATGTCCAAAGTCCAACTCACCGGTGTTGGTAGAGAAGTATTTGTAAAATCAAGGTTTACAAATTCACTCAGTTTGATTATTTCTTACTGATGATCTGCACAAATAACTAACTAAACCACTGATTCATACTGCTTCAGTTTTTACAATAAAACATTTAGTAAACCACTATTTACTTTCCACAGATTAAAATACTACAAAGATAAACAATGTGCTACAACGTTGCCAATAATGATCCTTCAGAAATCTTAAACCTTTCAATAATGAAGGAGGGGGGTGATATCACCCATTTGACATGGATGCGTACCAAACAAATATGAGGTTCGTTCGTAGTGCGAAATTTCCAACCAGTCACTGATTTTGCTATGCGCAAGTGCGTTAAGAACCTAGTTTCAAACCAGTTTCCAATTTTGTGCTCTGCGAACGACAAATTTGACACTAGTCAGAACTAAAATGCGATTGGTTTTACTTTTGTTGTCTGTCTGTTGTCATAAAGGCTACTTGTGGTCTGTTGACTATTTTTGCTTAATGTTTTTTTTTCTGTGGTATATTTTTAATCAATCATATTTCTTCTTAGCTTAGGTTTCTTATATAATATAAATTTAAGTTTTTTGGCGTTTTTTAAAGATTAATTTTAGTTGTTCAATTTAATAGTTAGTAATAAGTTTTATAGTTAGGTCTTCCTGAGTTTTTAATTCTTAGTTAGGTTTATTATTGTTAGGTTTCTATCTAGTGTTTCAATAGTTTCCCAAGAAAAAATAAGGATGGAAGGTAAAATAATTTTGTTAGTTTTATACAAATTACTAAATTTTAAATATGTACTTGTTTTAGAAGAACATTTAGAAGAATTTTTGATTCTTCCTGCGACCAGCAGAGAAACTGAGCGCAGCTTCATCTGGACATATTCAACAACGTTGGTCTTGATAGATTTATATAAAAAAATCAGAGAAGAGGTCGGAACTATGAAAGTAAGGACTTTAAAGAAGATGTGGCAAGAAATTTCTTTAGAATTTAGTAATAAGTACAATTTAAATACAACTCCAGCCAATTGTGAAAACCGTTGGAGAGTGCTGGAGCGAAATTACAAAAAACATGTAGATAATAAAAATCAAACAGGGGCTAGGAGAAAATATCTCGAATATGCAGATGCTATGGAAGACGTTCTGGGAAAAAAGAAAAGTATTCTACCGACGATTATCCTAACGGCAAATAGCAAAACAGAACTACCACAAGCAGCTTCTGTTGAAAACACAGAATTACAAGGTTCTGTTGCAGAAGCCACAGCTTCAATGCCACCACCAGAGGGGACTACTGACGTACTGAGAACTACAACACCAAGATCTCGTCCAAACAGGGTTAGAGAAAAAACTAGGACTGACATATTATTACAAATAAAAACAGATAAGAAGTTGAGGCATAATGAAAAACTAACTAAGAGAAATTTGAAAAAATTTTAATATTGGAAAATAAAAAGATATCGTTAAAAGAGAAAAAAAATGAATTGTTGGAAAAACGAAATAAGTTACAACAAGAAACTAATAAACTGTTATATGAGATTTTAAACAAAAAATAGTGTCCGTTTTTAATAATGTAAATATATTTGTGTATTATTTTGATAAAAAATTAAAGCTTAATTGTTTTTTCTGCCCAATTTAAGCAGTGCTGAATCAATAAAGTGAAATACAAAGGTAATGGAAAACAGAATATAATACCAGTAAGCGTTATAACAAATATTTTATTTTGTACCACAGAAACGTATTATATATAAATCTAATTATTAATTAACATATTTGCTACATGATTGCGCATTGTTATTCCATCTCGTTTATCTCTATACTCGGCAGGAGGGATATTATAATTATGTTCTTGCATAATATTTTCATTAGGAGGAACTTCATCATATGGGATTTCTTCAAGAGTAAATGCATCATCGTAAGCTAAATTATGAAGGACACAACACACTCTAATAAAGTTGGCAGTATCATTATCGTCTCTTAATTTTAGATGGATTCGTTGTCGAAATTTCTGTTTCAATAATCCAAAACAGTGTTCAACTACATATCTTGTTTTGGACAATTTTATGTTAAAATTGATTTGAGCTCTTCTAAGATTCCCTAGATCCTTATATGGTGTCAACAAGTGACGGCGGCAAGGATAGCCACCATCTCCTAAAATATAGTTATTTCCACACTTTTCTTCTAGACTTTCTGATAATGGACATGCTTGAAACACTCTACTGTCATGTACAGATCCTGGAAACCCAATAACTATATCCCTAATTTTTCTTCTACTATCACAAACAACCTGAAACTAAGTAATTATAAGGTAAGTAAAAATGATTAAACTTTTCTTTTATATCAAACATATTTATACTTAAAAATAAAATTTAAAAAGCCGAGTAAAAATAAATAATTTGTGCTACAAATTACTTGGAAAAATATTTTCAGCATACTAGACAATTCATGTTGTAATTGTTTATATTATTTATACACACATAAATTCAATTGTTTTCAGAGAAAAAACTAATTTAACAATATAACTGTAGAAACACCATGACTGTATGTGAAACTTACAGCTTCATAGAATGCACATATGTATACACTCAAGTATTATTTTCTTGACTTATTCTTACTTGCATTGAGTAGAAGCTCTTTCTATTTAAGTAGGAATCTGGATCTACCATTGGTTTATCAAGACGAATTTGGCTTCCGTCAATGACACCAACAACATTTGGGAAACCATTAGCTGAAAATTCTTCTTTTATCATTTGCTCTTGAGGTGTGGGCCAGGTGATAACTTCATCAGATAGATTACTCAAAAAATAAAGCATTCTTAGACTGATTTTTCTTAGAGAGCTTTTAGCTATTCCAAAGCGAGCTGAAACATCACGATATGATGCGGCTTCATGTCCAGCAAACCACAAAAATATCAGTGTGTACTGGTAGCTGGTTATTTTTCCAAACACCACTTTGGTGACTATAAAACTGAGAATTTTTGAATCTCTCTGAAATTTCTTGGGTAAGCTGACGACTTACTCGAAAATGTTCAATAAATTCTTCTGGGCTATACCTAGACACTGTTTCTTCGATATAGCTTTCATTTTTAATTGCTCTGAGTATGTGAAATATATGTACCAATTCCTCATCATCACTACTTGATGAACTTAATTGATCAAACATCTACAAATATAAATTAAATGAAACAGATTCAAACAACGAAAAATCCCACTTTTAAAAATATTCCACAAATGTATCTGAGCGTAGGGTACAAAATTACTAACCTGCAACTATTAAAAATACAAATAAATATACAAACTATGTTAAATTAAACGAACTATTGAAGAAAAACAAACAACTAATTATTTAAACTTAGGGAAAAAATAGAATAAACGAAGCAAATAAACAACAAATGAATAAATAATTAAACAAGCAAACAACGTGAAAATAGAAACCCATACAGATAATAATATAATATCGAATTAAATAATTAATTATTATATTATAATGATTTGTCTATGGAGAAGTCTATGGAAAACACAACGCGCATGTCTCCAATTGAAAATCGGATAAAAATAAGCAAATCATTCCAACGGTTTGAAACTAGTTACCAATTCTATAAATTGCTCTACGAACGCTGGATTTATGGTTGGGAATTTTTGGTTGGGTCTCTGCAAACGGTTTTTATACACTGCGCATGAGTCGTCCAGTTTCCAACGGTTTGTGATTGCACTACGAATGAACCTTATGTTTCTTCATTGTTTTTTTAAGAAGCTTTAAGTGTCACACATTATTTACTGACAAACCAACCTGTATGTTCGACAAATTGGCTGCTAACTAATAGTTATTGAGTGAACTATAAATTTCTTCTTTCAAATATTTAATTTTATGGCTAAACGGCTGACGATATCAAAAATGTGCAAGGGGCAAGTTTTATACATATTTTAAATATAAACCATTTTTATTTGAAACTTTTTTTATTTGATATACAGTTTCCGAGTAATCGGGAAAAAACTATTTTTTGGACGCCATTTTGTAGGATGGCGGCCATAGCACAGGGTTTTTTTGGAGGACTTTTAGTATGTTATTTAGGTAGGTAGTAATACCACATGTACCAATTCCGACATTTGCACACGTTTTTTAGGTGATTTTTTTAATATGACTAGTCTAAAATGGGTATTAAAGCGAAATCAGTATTCGCATGTGAATATTTTAAAGGAATTAAGGTTCCATCCAGAAGATTGGCACAATTATATGAGAATGACGGAAACCACGTATCTAAAATACAAAAGAACAATACAAAGATGAGACAAGCTGTCAGTAATCACGAGCGTCTAAGTGAAACTTTGCATTTTCTAGCCACTGGACGATCTTATGAAGATTTAATTTACTCATCGATAATTTCACCACAGTTATTGGAAAAAATCATTCCAGAAACCTGCGCCGCCATTTACACAGCATGTCATGACTATTGTAAGGTATGTACTGCAATAAAAGATATATCATTCATATAATTAGAATCATTTATTTTCTTTCAAATACGTGAGACATTAGGATTGAAAGTTTTCAAAAGAAGTCATTAGTTTTTTTTTCTTTTTCACTTGGTAACTGTTCTCGCGATAGCATCTGTCTGGCAAGGAGTAAAGGTTTAGTTTGAGGTTGGGAGGACTGATTATCAGGTATATTCAATTGTACAATCTGCTCTTGTGGTAGTGTCTGTATTTGGTGTTGAGATGGAGGAATATTCTGAGATAAATAAGTCTGTGAGTATGTAGAGGCCTAAGCTTGCGAGTGTGGAGACATCTGTGGCTGAGAACATGGAGATGTTTGCGGTTGCGAGTATGGAGAAGTGTTAGGTTGAGAGTAAGTAGAAATGAGAGGTTGAGAGTATGGAAAAGTTTGAGGTTGCCAATTTGGGGAAGTGTTATTGAAAATATTGTTAATTCTAGTCACGGACTGTCTACTTAGGTTTCCAAATTCTGCTTCTGACAAGGTTTAATTAATAATTTTCCTGCCCAGATACGATGTCACATGTATCATCAGGTTTAATAGACATGATTTTGTTGTTTATATTTTGAAGAGTTAAATCTATTGTTGAATTTGACCCCTTCGAAGATTTCTTCCGTTTAAATGCATTAGGTGTGAGTGGAGGTGGCAAGTTATCGGCAATTTCATCTTGACTTTGACTTGGCGACAGTACCTCAGAAGAATTTTCCTTGTCATCGTCATGTTCTTCCACAGGGGTATTCTGTGATAAAAGAAATTTGTTTTGTTTCAGTTACCTTCAAATGATAATGAATGGAAGGCAATTGGAGCTGACTTTGAAAAGCGATGGAATTTTCCCAATTGTCTTGGCGCTGTTGATGGCAAGCATATTAAAATAATTATAAACACTTCCACAGTCAGGTTCTTATGGCAATTGCTAATGCTAACTATGAGTTGAATTATTTTCACTTCGGTACAAACCGCCGAGTGTCAGACGGTGGGGCTATAAAAAATACAGATTTTTATCAAAAACTTATTAACGGTACACTGAGTTTGCCACAACAAGGTTCAGTGAATGGAATAACGCTTCCTTATGTATTTGTTGGAGGCGAAGCTTTTGCTCTAAGGGATGATTTTTTAAAACCATTTAATAAGTCACAGCTCAATGAAACAAGAAGAATTTTCAATTACCGTTTATCCAGAGCAAGATGGATAATTGAAAATGTATTCGGAATTTTAGTTGCACGGTTTGGAATACTGAATAATGAAATTAACTTGGATTTGGATAATATTGCTCCAGTGGTACTTGTAACGTAAAATCAAACCCCGTGCACCTATGCACTTATCCCACTTACGTTAGCGACCTATTGAAAATAGATCGAACTTGTGGCCCCGCAATCAATTACTACTAATTCACCAAGTTACCAGCAGATCGGATGACCGATCTATGCCACAAGATATTTTACCCGCTAGACTTCAGTCGAAGAAGGGAGATTCGTACGCTGATAACGAACAATCAAAATAAAGCTATATAACCCAAGGCGCCAGGTAAACCGTACCCGAGTAAATACCTCAGTTTAATTCCCTAACCGTAGTTTACCCCCAATTAGGAAAGTATTACATAAAATCAAACTCGTAACTCAACTTACAAGAGAAATGATTTATTAAGGTGGTGGTTTGGTTTGAATACAGTTATATAGTTAGTTAGAAAATTTTGGGGAGTAGTTATTCCCACAGTGGACACTTAAGGTCCATCAACCCTTACTATAAAAAAATAAACAGATCGATATGAAATCCCTTACGAACTGTGGACGGTTACAAAAGTCCCTTATAGTTCAATATATACAATGATACATTTATTTAAAATCCTATATACCCATACCCCAAAATTGATAACACAATGCTCAGAAGGATTTGAAACAGAGACCAATTCTGAGTTAAGTTGGTTCTGAAACCTGTAAAAAAATACAATCATACAATGTGAAAACGGTTAGAACCTGAAGAGTTACCCATACCGTGGCTTATCTAAACATATCAAATTGTAAACTTACCAAAAGCAAAAACAATATAAATTACCATAAACGTTCCGTGTGAGCTCAGACGCAACTTACCTACTCTGCCTAGAGTAATAAATGACCAAGAAAAATTACAAGCCACTTGTATGTTCACAAATGGTGAATTATATATACATACAAATGTTATATATACACTATAAAAAATAATTATAGAAAAATTTAAATGTTTAAAACTTGCGCGTCTTCACCCGCTGGTGATAAATCCTGACGATCCAAAAGTTGTTCCTGAGGTAGCAATCACTAAGGTGGGACTGCAAGCATCGCAGGAACGCCGTGGTACTACGAACCAACACCAAGTGACCCCGGAACTATTCCCAATAACCAAAATCCAACAATACCCCAGAATCTATGAATAAAACCCTAAAAAAAACACTAATTAGTGTTGTCACTATACTCAATTGACATTAAACCACTCTGGGAGTTCATCACATTCATCCCAGTGTGAATCCTATTATTATCCTACCAATAACCATTTACTACCTGAGTGGGACGGCCCACTTTAAAAAAATCCCAAAGTAGACTTCAATTAAACCATCTATTTGATAACGTATATTACCCCCTATAAAGTCTAAAATTAACAAAACCCGAGATAACCACCCCTTACTAACAAGTACTTTACCCCCAACATACTATACACAAGCTCTATCCTGAACATATAATTAGGTGGTGTCATCTTATTCGCAACACTATGAGGAACAATTACTAGTTACAGCAAATGGTAAATAAAATAAATCTCACCTGTTTGGCTAGGACAGGGTTCTCCTGTGTGCTGCTAATAGGTAATTAAAAGCCGTTAAATGGACATTAAACACATGGCGTTGTGGGTGACTGGGTTAGCACATCCATCTGCATCTCACAGATGAGGTCTGGACAAAATACTCCACAAACTTCTCTAACCCACACTACTCCATCCAAACCAAACTACCCTCTCAAATTCATGTTCCCCTGTGGAATGAATGTGGAATCTTCATTAGAATGTTTGGGGCTCCCAATAAACACCTCAATTCAACACCACGCTGATCAGAAAAGAAAGAAAGACGACAGATTTCATTGACAACCCACCTTTCCGTTCGAGAGACACTCACTCGAGCTGTTTGGAGCACATACGTTCTATGACCTCTGAGTGAATTACTCTACTTGCACATTGCACAATAAAACCCCCCGTACAAAAACAATAAACACTATATTCAATAATATACCACATCCCACGATTATATTTACAAAATAAAACATCACCCATTATACCCTGGTGTACATCCACAGTACACCGGTAGGCAACCTTCCGTACGAATCACAGATCTCTTAACTTTTGTAAAAGAAGAATGAACAAGGCTATTGGCATATGGCAAATCAGCTGTTTGATTCGACTAATCGAATGTTTTGTTTACATTCAATGGTACATAATATAACAAAGTTCACTCTTTTCAAGTGTATATTCAGATTACTGTAACTATTCTACTGAGTGTAATTAATTCCTTCAAACTATTAACCCAGTTGGTGCTAAACAAATTGACGGCCAGGCTATTGAATCACTGAATTAATGGTATAACTAGAAATTGTTGAGCTAGTCTGACTTGATATTAAGGTAGGAATGTTTATTTATTATGACCAAAACTGCATGATTGTTGACTTTTTATGCGACAGATTTATACTAACAAGAAAAACCGTAATATACTGGCTTGTTCTGCACTACACAACTTTTTACGCCGCGAAAATCCAGACACCTACTCGCCGCAAAATAGCTTTGATAGAGAAGACTATGAAAATGGAGAGATTCAAAATGGTCTCGAGAGAAGAAGAGGATCCGGTTTTCAGTCTGCAACTGAAAATAGGAACTTATTCGTAGAATATTTTAATGGAATCTGTGCAGTTCCGTGGCAGAACAATTACATATAGAATAAAAATACCTATACCCTGTTCAGGATACCAAAAAATAAAATGTGAACAAACTAACCTCTAATTCACAAACCATTTTTGTTTTTGTTTTTATATATATACATATGAATATTGTTATAAACGAGAGTAAAAAATTAAAGATTCAATGTTTTTCATAAATGTGAAGTCTGTTGTATATTAATTTCTAGTTTATTACATTTTTCTAGTACATTTTAATTGTTGTAAAAGCGACACTCAAAGAATATATTTATGGTTTGTTTAGATTTTAGTTTTTGGTATCTTGAACAGTCCTAGCTTAGTTTAAGTTGAAATTTTAATAAAAACTTGTACTCACTGAACTTGTAGAACTTATTCCCTTGTGTGGTATTTCCTGATCTTTTAAAAACAGTTTAGTTTAGGCATATAACCCTCGCCGGTACTGCTTCCGGACACCAGAGAGTCAATCTGTTTCTTCAATTCTTTGCGAAAGACTGTTCTTAAGTTATTAATCTTCTTTTTTACTTTATTTAAATCTGCAGTATTGTCTATATTTCTCATTTTTTCCAAAAGTACTTCATAGCACGCTGTCCTCTTTACGTTGTTATGATAATCTTCATGTTTTGTTTTCCATAAAGGCTCTTGCTTTCTGAATAATTCAATAAATTCAATCAAATCATCATTACTCCATGTAGCCATTTTGTTTGTTTCGCTCATCGCGTGTTGGTAGGTACGAATGAGTACTAACGCGCTAGCCAAGGCGTGCGATACGTGCGGCGACTGGCGCCAGAGTGAAACAAAATCGAATCAGTGATCGTAAAGAGCCATACACTGTCGATTCATCGTTACGATATTCATGATTGCATGGGTTTTTGTTACGATTTCCGACATCCTCTTCGATTAAGTAAATCGTTAACGATCTTGACATACACCATCGATTCGTCATTTCGATCGGTTTGACGCGACGGATCGTACAGATAAATCTTACCGTGTATGGGGCCCTCTAGGACAAGGACATTGAGTATGTTCAGATAAGGGGCGTTTGTTGAAAAATCCACCTTCTCTAGCAAATGAAATTATTTCTGCATATTACTTAGAAGATTAGCATATTCTAATAGACTAGGTGGTATGGAAAATACTTTTAAAAGATCTCCAGCTGCTTTATCGGAGATTAATAATTTCATGGCAACTATTGGACGGCTACCGTGGATAAATAGAGAACAATTGTATCGTTATGCACAAGTGATGTTTTTCTGTATATCAAAAAATATGTAATATGAAATCATAGATTAATTTAGTAGTATTTTACGCAATACCTGCCATGAAGCTACTTTTGAAAATTGTTGGGCATTTATAGATGGAAAAGCTCGACTAATCTGACTTACTGACGAGCAAGACGAATATTATTCAGGCCATAAGCATTTTCATTGAGTAAAATTCCAATCATTGGTGAGTCCTGATCGCATAATATTTAGTCTTCTTGGTGCATTCACAGGAAGACGCCATGATGCATTTATTTTTGGTCAGTGTGGAATTTATGAGCAGTTGGTGAAAACCACTAGGTTTGAAGATGGCCAGACGGGGCCAGGTTATTTATGGTGACCAAGCGTATGGTATAAGAGAGTTACTGTTGTGTATCTATCCAGGAAGGACCCTAAATGAAGCACATAAGAACTTTAATTTAACTATGTCGAGTAAAGCAAGCTGTTGAGTGGGGTTTCCAGAAAATACTAACTGAATTTTCATTTTTGCATTTAAAAAAAAATCAAAAACATCTTTTGAAATATATTCAATACATGTATCTACCATATTAACTATCATATATGCCTATATGGTAGTGAGACTGCTCAGTTTTTAATATTCAACCCCCACGCTTGGAACAATATTTAATAAAGTAAATTTTCATCAACTCAAAAAAACGGTATACATTAATAGACTTGTATTTCATTCCAATTAAATTGAATATTTAAATAGAAAAAGAGTTCAGTATGTACATGGTTTTGAAATGAGAAAAGTTTTTGAGTTATATCTGCGCTAGAAATACTTACTACAATATCCATGATCAGCTAATAAATAATTCTCTTTTATACTATTTATAGAGGTTGTGGACGGCGCACAGGACGAACGAGTGAGTCCTTAGAGTACTGAACATCCGCAATAGACTCTATTCTGCCTGCCTGGCGAACATATTGATATTTTTTGGACACATCGTTCGAAGAGATGAAAACAACCTGGAGAGGCTGATAGTGTCGGGAAACGCAGAAGGGCGAAGGTCCAGAGGACGCTCACCAATCAGATGGACTGATCAGATCCAAAAAGCCACCGGTAGCTCGTTCTGCGGCTCTGTAAATATAGCTCGGGATCGGAATCAATGGAGAGAAATAACGTCACAAGCTGTCAGTGATCACGATTCTCAGTAATGAGAGAACGACGATAGAAGAATAGAGTTTGTAAAGTTATCTCCTATTAACACATGTATCCATATCAAATCCAATTTTTAAATTCGCTACTGAATTATTGGCCCTACTTGTCTTGTCTGCACTTTCCATTATCTTTTTTCTTATATTTCTAAGACTCATAGCATCATAAATATCTTGACGCAACTGGCCTTTCTCATTGTAATCTTCAGTTATTGACATTAAGAAAATAAATTCTTGTTTATTTTTGTAAGGGCGTTAAAAAAATTGCAAACACCAATATGGTAATTCCCTTATAAAAAGTAAGTGAAAAATTTTGATACATGTTCACATTACAAAATTTTCAAATTTGATTTCATTGAAAGTATTGTAGAACTTACTTAAATGTATTTATTTTTTTCTAGCCACGTTTTTATTATTAAAACTAGGTGATCCTTCAATGTTTCAATTAAAAAATTCTTTCCTGTTAAAAGCAAAATATGGTGTTTAATAGTGTTCCACGCTTCGGCGTTAGCAAATGGATTTTGTCCTGCCACCTTTCGCAACAAAGCAATGTCATCTTCTTCCCTAAACCTTATATCCTTCTTTTTACTGGCATGCTAACATTACTAGCTGTAATTAAAGAACAACTTTCTACCTCTACAATAAAAATTAACGTGAAAATTTGCGGACATGTTTTTATTAACGAGAGTTGTTTGAAGTCGTGCAGCAGCTGAAATGGGCTCCCTCGCAGCGTTCTGTTTTGTTATAAGAGGCCCTAACTAATGATACTCTTCGAATTGTCTCGTTGACATCCGCAAATAATTTTCGAATTTATCGGCGTACGTAATTTAGATAACCGGAGAATCCAGAAACGTTTTTACGAACATTCCTTTTTGTTTTTGCGCAATAAAATTTTGTTCACTTCGAGAGCTGCTAACACCCGCCAAATTTTCTGAATCCGTGCTCTGTGAGCAATCTGTTGACATTGATCAACCCACTTTTGATACTGGTAAACAAACGACATCTCGTCAATTTCCGAAGGAACGCTATTTTATTTTTATTCACTACGATTTCTTTCACTTGTATCACCTCTACTAAGGAGGTTAGGAAATCATCATTCCTGCTAGCAACCATGTTGACGCTGCTGGTCGACGCGTTGACTTGTCGCTACTTTTTAGAGTCCCGTGACCAGATTTGTCACCAAAAACGAGTATCAAGCGGCTGCATGAGGCAACACCTTAATACTTTCGTTATTATATATATTTTTTTCTGCGATAGAAAAAAGTTTGATTTTCCCCTTTTGGCAGGGGAAAAAATATAACATTTGATACCATGGGAAAAATTACATCCTTTTCTCTCTAGGGAAAACCCTTGTGTAAAGGAAAAAAACGCCCAATTTTACATTTTATTGTACAAATTCCATTTGCATATCATGACTTGAAGACGCATTTACTGAAGTGGAAGTTCTTTTAAGCAATGACATTTTTCACTCTATCAATGTTAGCAACATTTTTTAAACTTGACAAAACTGTTTATGAAGTACTGGCTTGAAAATTAGGTTTATCTGATGAGCTGCCACATAACTTTGTTAGCTATTTCTCCTCTTTGAGTTGTCGATCCATCTACGTAATCTTTAGCGATAGTTGATGACTTCCAGCCTCCGTGCTTTTTTTGTATTAGCAGGTCTCCCCCAGATTCCACAAGACGATTAGCTGACGATCCTCGAAAATAATTCTCTCTTTCTCTCTATCTCTCTCTCTCTCTCTCTCTCTCTCTATATATATATATATATATATATATATATATATATATATATCCAACCTGAACCAATAGGTGATTCGTACTATCCTGAACCACCCATTTCTATACTAGATAGAGAGTAGGAACTGGCATATATCGGTGTATATGTAACGTGTTAGTACCGTTTTCGCAACATATACTTCAACATTCATATAAAAAAAAATATGTATATAATGCATATTAATAGCACAATCCTGAACCCGATATGTTTTTCGCACTACCCTGAACCAGTATACACATTTATACTTAGTTGGGCGCATTATCCTGAACCACCGCAACGTTGCCAACAGTACGTCCTCCCTCGCTCTGTTGAACCAATATGAATTTATTGTTAATATTTTTGTACGATTTCACTAAATTACTTTCTCGTAATGTGACAAAATGTAAGTGTCAGTATTTTTTTGACAATTTTGTCAATCTGTATTAGGGGTAGTTTTAGTAAGAAGTATATTAAATGATCAAAATATTTTCATTAGATTTGAAAACATTATATGATAAATCTGAAAGAAACCAATAGGCATTTCTTTCATAAGGAATAAAAAAGGAAGTTTATTCTGTGCAATAATTAACCAAAAAAACAATTGATATATTCATTAATTTTTTTTTGTCAAATTCTCTTGCTTGCTAATTATGTACCGGGTGGGCAAATAAGAAAGGCAGCCTGCCAGATATGGCCGATATCTTAGGATATCCCAAGATCGGACTGTAGTACAGCTTCGAGAAAAAAATTTGTAAGAATAGTGTTCTTGAGACAAACCTGGAAATTATTTATAGAATTGTCTGTCCACCACTAGAGGGTGGAATTGAATAAAGTACATTTAGAAATCCCAATTTTACAAAATTTACCTAATTATTGAGCATAACAAAAACAATCATCGTATTCTTAACAAAATCTGCGTATATTTGATGCTACAATTTTTAGTCTATCTTATCAAATAAGATGTGGGAATTTTGTTATGAAAGAACGCCCATAACTCCAGTTCTACGTAACTGATGTTTGCAAACTTAGTATTGAGAGGTTTATTCCATAAATGCTAGTGTTATACGTATAGCCAACGCAACTCAACAAGTGAGGTGCACGTTAGAGACGCTATTTTTTTTTAGAAATCTAGTCGTTTTTGGAAATCATTAATTGGAAAGATACAGTTTTAACAATGGAATATAGAAGTAGATGAAAATGCTAAGAAATTATCCAAAACCGGATTTCGATATATTTTTTCTATTCCAAGATATTTTAAGAAACGTGTAAATGGTTGAAATTTTTTGTCAAATTCCAATTAGGCTGGTTAGGCTCAACAGAAGTGAACAAATTTAGTGATGTTAGAAGGGCCTTACATTGGCCTATTATTTGCAGTAATCAAAAATGTTGTTATGCTAATGTTACAGTCACCACTGGAGAACGTTATCTAAAAGGTAACCATTATCAATTTTTGGTTTGGCTTACCTCTGATTAAAAATAATTAAAGAGAGAATTCTGCCTGAACAATTCCATCCAAATAAGAGATTTTTCTTTACGTTTATAATAAAATTAATCTATTAAATGAAATTATTTTTAATTGTAGATACTTACGCCAAACGAAAAATAAATAAAGATTTCCTTCTAGATAATGCCTTCTAGTGGGAACGGTAACATTTGAATTACAACATTTTTAATTACTGCAGATAGTGCATTTCTAGCAAGGCTAATTTTCTTTATTTCCGTTGTGACTAACCAAGCCTAATTGAATTTGGACAAAAAATTCCCAGCATTTACCCCTTCCTTTAAATATCTTAGAATAGAAAATTTAATACTTAGGTATATTCAATATTCTCCCGAGATACCTAAATTTCTAAGAAAAAAGATAGCGCCCTCTACCTTGTACTAAGTTTGCAAAGATTGGTTAAATAGAAACGGGGTTATGTGCGTTTTTTCTTAATAAATTTCTCACTCTCCCACGCCGCTTATTTGAGTAGATAGAATAAAACCTCAAATATACGCAGGATTTTTTGAAGAATACCATGATTGTTTCTATAATGCTCAATAATTAGGTAAATTTTGCAAACGTTTTTCACTCAGTTGCGCCCTCTAGCGGTGGATCTACAATTCCATAGAAAATTTTGAGGTTTTTCTCGAGGCCAGTTTTGGTATATATTTTTCCTGACGCTGTACTACAGTCCTATCCTAATATATGGTTGTCTTTATTTGCCCAGCTGGTACATTGATGTGTATAAATCAGGTGGTTTTTGAAAACGTGTGCGTTAGTGTCCAAAAATAAGTTTATTGAAAATAGAATCTTCTATACTTTGTGAATCTTACAATAGGAAATCGAGGATATGAATAATTATTATATAGAATTAAAAATCAGATTTGAAAAATTCAATATTTTAATTTTCCAGAATACATGTTGAATACCACAGCTTTAATTGAAGTCCAACGTTTCTCTTTAAACATACTGGGGTGAAGTGCGATTAGCTTATCTATTTCATTCTTTCTGGGGGCCTGCTTCTTTATAATGTGGTCTTTAAAGTATGTTGCTATAACATTTTTTTCTTTATAAGTCCATGATTCTCTTTGAGCTGATGTCTTATGTTTGCTGAGTCTACTTTTAAGTTTAGTGTTGTTTTTATTCAATTCACTCAACTGCTGCTCTTCAGCATTTCCACTCATATTTGAAGTTGTAGGACCAAGTACTACAGCACTATCGGAAACCTGTTCTTCTTCACCGATGGGTTCCAAATCAATATTTATTTCATCAAGGCTCATTCCTTTATACTTTTCTATTCCTCCTTGCGACATCAGGAGAAGAAGTTTTGACACTTTTGCGGTTTGATAAACACTGTCTGGTAATCTGTAAAAATTACAATGTGTATTCAAAGTATGCCCCATGAAACTTGATAGCTGCTCCAGATCTTTGCCTGAAAATTGGAGTAACTGGGTTACAGTAGCGAGGTGTTTTCTCAGCTTTGTTGAGGTAATACTGTGTACATTTTTTACACCACTTTTTTTTACATATTTATGTAACACCTTAGTACCATCAAGAAAATGGGAACCCTTTGTATGAAAAACAAATTCATTATTCTCTACAAATATTTCTCGTATCTTCAGTAGGAACTCAAAATGTAACTTCATTTCAGGAGAGAACAGTACTGGCACCCCTCGACCTCGTTTGCCCCTTATTACAATACGACTGTACGTATTTAGAAGAATTTTCTCGGTTGCTGTAAGACAGTTTTCAAATTCATTTTGTGACCTTACTTCTAAACTAATGGATTTATATGTATCGACTTTCAATTGTGCTACCTCTGCAGGTCTTCTCCTATTTAATATAATTATTTGACAATACAGCACTTCCTTCAAAGTATTGTATAATAACTGATCATCTTTGTTGTCTTGCAACCTGAGGTAACTATCATGTGCCATTCCTCTTAAGAAATCGTTGAGCTTTTTTAAATCAGAAGTTAGGGGTACCAATTCATCTTTATTCCATTTTTTTGAATTCAAATTAAGAGCAGCCTGAGCGGATACTTCATCAGCCCACTGTGACTCAATAAGAGTCTTTAAAACCTGCACATCTTTCTGCCGAACATCCGTGTTCACCATCTGAACTAAATGTATATAAGCTAAGTCGCAACATTTTTTTAGCAGTGTTCCAAAGTTCATGGCCAGTGTTGGTGACTCATATATATCAGTGTCAGGATTATAGTCAGCTATTTCGTTGACCCCTTCTATGATAAGTTTAAAATGACTTGGATGCAGTACATCTAATAACTCCCTGATCATGTTATTTTTTTCCCGGGCAATTTTTAATAATTTAGCTAGTCGTCTCATATTTTGTCTGACAACGTCTAAATTTCCTTTACTTCGTCGACCCTTCAGATAGGAATAGCCATAATTGCAAATAAGGAAATCTTTTTTAATTATCGCACTGATTTCATCAGCACGCATCCGGGGAAAGAGGACTTCTCTCAATAATTTGTCATGTTTAATGAAGGAGCCCAATAAAAGTGTGGTGTGACCATCACTTTGTGAAGTTTGTCTCTTTCCTTTCTTTCTCGCTTCAGGATTTTTATTGCAACGCTTGGTATGCTTGTATAAAAATAATTTAGAATAATAACCAAGACAGTGCGAACATGGCAGGTAGTCTGACTTTGATGGTTTGCTTGTCAAAGGAACTCTTTTAACTGGTCGGAGTTTATCATTTATTCTGTTAGCTACAAAATTACCCTTTTTTCTCAAATCTGACAAGGCTTCTCTCCTTTCTCTAGATTTCGCACCAAATGATAGAATACGTTGGACCTCATGCTCTGCTGAATGCCAAGTAATCATATGCCTAGCAAAATGTGAAACATCTCTCTCACAATAAAAACAATAATCTCTTTTGTCCTTATAATTAGCCCTCATTGACTGTTCGATCGGCACCTGTAAAAAAAAGCTTCTTGAAAAAAGTCATTTTAATCTTATTTATTACTATTCATCTTCAAAATACACTGTGCTCACGGATAAACGACAAGACGAGAAACATCTTATTATTAACGTTTAGAGTCAATGTATATAAAGATTTCGGCTTGTCGTGAGACTAATATTGCCACATAGTGAAACTCCTGGATCATATCTATTTGTTCGTTAATTGAGAAAAAATTGTTCAATAGTGACCCACATTCATTAGTAATAATACAATGCACATCTGATAACAAACTTAATCCTGAATACAAATCTTCGAACACGAAATTGATTTTTTTTCCATTAGAATGCACTACACTCATTATTGCACACAATACATACTCATATAATGTTAATTTTTTTTAATTACACAATTAGGGTTATCAAAAGACAAGTAATGAATATGAAAAAAAATTGGAAGTTTTATTTGAAAATTTGTATTCGGGCTTTATTTTTGATCAATTAATTTCATTGAATAGTTAATTAGATTTTAAGCCATATCTACAAATTTTTCTTCCTTTTTACATTCTAGCCGGTTGACGTATCGCTTCTACCCTGCTGTATAATCTCTAAGTAGGTACTCTGTCTGCCGAGTTGGCGTGTAATGAAAATAATCGAAATTTTATTGTGGCTTATTCTACCGAGTTGGCGTCCGATCATATACGAATTCCCTGTTTATCTTAAGAATTTTAATGATAAGAAATCTTCTTGTTCCGACAAGCACAAGCATTTTTTTCTTATGAATACCCTGGTTATCTGATCTAAGAATTTTATATGATAAGCAACATCATTTTCTCGACAATATTATCTTCAAGTATGGATCCAACAGAAATATCACTGTCATAAAAAGCGATCTTTTCATAATGTATACAAGTTTAACATTTGAAAATTGCACTGTCATTAGAAATAAACATAAAATAAATATATCTAGTTTAAAATTACTGAAAACTATCATTGACGAAAAGCAATCCGGAAAAATTATAACTCATAGACTAGACCTGAGGACTTGGATCAAAGAATATTTAAATTCAAAGAATCTCACCTCATTTTCGACTTGTAGTTTGAAATATTCTGGATTATTCACCTCAGGTAGTATCATATCTTGACTACAAGAGGTTTTGGGAACATCAACGGCTGGTTCCCCTCCTGAATTCTGGAAAAAACGTAAGGATATTGTTGTAAGTTTCGTACACATCCTACGGGGGACACTCCAGTAACTGCTCCTACGGACTCTGATTGAGTCCCGGATCTATACTGAAGAAGCCCGTGTCAACCGCGAATAATAATAATAACACACGCAAGTAGTAGTTAACTCCGACGAAAGCAGCGTTATGTGGAACAAAGGAGTTCAGACCGATGTAACTAAAGGTACACTTGTGAAAACTCATCATACCTCTCAAAAATTTACAGTAAAGGGAAAGCTTTAAAAATTTTAATCAAGTTTTATATTTTTTATTGGGTATAAATAGAGTAACCCTAACGGAATGCATATACTTCCTTAACCAAGTATAACACTTTCTCTGTCATTCAAATCTGCAATTTACACAATGACTAGAGCGGCAGGTTAGAACCCCTGAGGAGAGATTCGAGCGTTAGGTAGCTGAACTTTCCAGTGACTTGAAAAGAAATAAATAAAAGTTGGTATAAAAATATTTGAAGTTGGTCAGTCTCACAACAAAAGTTATTTATTTTGATATTTAGTCAGTATTTTTATTACCGGCTTGCTCTTTCCCGGAAGGCAGGCGCGGTAGTCAAGTACCGGCATGATGCTAAGACATAAAAAAATAAAATTTTGTGCACTCTATTTTCCCCGTTTAAATTATAAGAGTAACGGAGAAAACGATATGTTCTTTGTCTATGAAATTCAAATCACAATAATTTAGCTTGTAAAGCCCCCCACCCACTCCTAGAACCAAACATTAAAATGAAAGTTGGCGACAACGGCAAATATGGTGACCCAGCTTTGAGACAAACCCTCACACTCGTTTATTTTGATACATTGATTTTCGAAGTTTTATGTTAGCACATAATATTCACAAATGCAAAACGTTCCTTTAGCATGTCTATTTTGAATCAATGAAATAAAAAATAATAATAATAATAATAATAACAGACCCGGTATGTTGTTATTCTAGGCCCAACAAATTAAAGATGCCACAAGAAAAATACTTTTAGAAGACTGGTTAATCATTGAGGACACGAGAGAAATTATCAAATGATCTTATTTACCTCGTCCTCAATCTCGGAAGGTGAATAGTGAGGGTCTATAATGCTATCATCAGTGTCACTGTCAGTTGCTGAAATTTCGGTATCATTTTCAAGTTGCTTCCTTCCAAAACCTATGAACGATAAGTCTGTATCTGGTTTAGCTTGTAAGTCCTAAAAAAGCAATACATAATGTATTGAGCATTGTTTATATATTTTTTGTTTAATTAATAGAACTATTCCTTACATGGCCGACGGTATCGGAATAACTGGTTTCTGAAAATAAATATAGCGAGTTGATCTCAGTACCACTCGCTTCAAAATCTTTGGTAGAAACAACTTGTAAGACTGCTGAAGATACTGAGATGATAGGTTCTTTATCCTAAAAAAATATGATAAACAAGAAAATGACGTTTATTATATACTTCAATATTTTGAAACATCAAGGCTTTTAAAAAATATTTTACCTCAGGCTTGAGATAATTGATATTCGTTTAATGAATAAGTCATTCATTTACCTGATCGTCACTGTCAGAAGAGAAATGGTAAGGATCGTAAGTACTGCGAACCCTTATGTTTTCAGTGGATACATTAATATCAAACTCTTCTGATATTTGATTAGTTTCCTTAGCTCGTTGTCCCTCCGGTTTGAGTTTAATTAATTCTTTGCCTTTTTCTATATCAGGTAATTCAGATGGAACGAGTGGTACGTTTGTTAAAGTTGTTATTATTCTCGTCCCGTTTTCTTCAAGAACTCGCTCTTGATCGGAATCTGATTTCTGGAACAATAATCACAAATGTAGAATGTAAAAATGTAAAACAACACTGGTTAAGACAAAGGTACACACCATTTACATAGTGTAAACTATAGAAATTCGAATTCATTCACCTGAATTCTTTTTCTGTGGCGTCTACAGTTGAAGAATTTGAGATTGTAGTGATAAGGGAAAAGTCTTATTCCTACCGAGATTTTCGCTAGAAAATATTTTTCAAATTTCTTCGATTTGATTGATCTTGACTATAACATGACCAATTAATTTGTAACGATACCTGTATCAATTTGAAAACTGTTACTACTCTTTGAGATTTTAAACTTGTAATGAGGAAACTCGCCCTTCCATTGAGGTAGAAATGACTAGAAAATACGTACAAAAAGTGTCTTTCGGAAACAGGCATAGTTGAAGTTGAAGTGAGTTTACTTGAAAATATTAGAGTCGTACGAATTGAGGAAAGTTACGTAAATCAACAGCTTTGAGTTCTCTGTTTTGAATCACTTTTATCCACAACATATATAAACACATATTCGACAAGAAGGTACTTCAGATAAAGATGGAATAGATATTTTTGATGGATTAAATGCCACCACCCTCATTGAAATTGATATTAATTTTCTCGTTTCTTCAATTTTTTCATGAGAAACTTCTTGATCTTGTTTGGATTCTAATGCATTCAAAATACCCAATATCATACATTCATACACGTCAAGTTTCTAGTTCTCAACATCACATTACAAACAAATTATTCCATTTTGCAATTTACATAGAAAAATCGATAGATACACAGATTAAGAACAACAAATTAATGTGCTGAAAACAAATAAGCCATATAAATGGTAACGATCTGCATTAACAATGCTGGGAGAGTCAATTTGTTGCATTTTAGGATAGTGTATAAATATATTCTTTTATTTTTATCGCTATTTCACTATCTCATTCTACGTTATTCAACCATTTCTTCAATTTTAGTTATGGTAGCGAAACATGGGCGTGTCTGAAACAGGTTTATGAAAACAGAAAGAATGACAGAAAAAATAATGGAAGACCATGAAAATCATGGCAGACTGTGATATATGAAGCACTTAAAAAGAATGATATTCGAAGCACGAAAAGTCGAACAAGCTGTGCGAGTGTATGACTGAAGGCATGGGTGTGAGTGAAGCAAAAGATGTCTGGAAGAACAGGATCATATATATGGACAAGAATTGTGAAGTGTTGGTATTAGAGGTTATGGCTGCTATTACTATTAATCCCGAAAGGGTAGTTCTGAGTTTAATTAATTATTGAGAGCAGACAGAATTGTGAATTTAGAAATAAGAAATTTATCCAATTTAAGTAGGGACCTTCAAACGTTAAAAATTAATTGGGAAACTTGTAGAGGATTGAAACTTAGTAGCCCTAGAGTTTATTTGTTACTAATTTGAACCTAGACTAGGGGAGAACCAGAAAAAGAGAAGTATTTCCTGATGAAACACTCCGATGCTTTCTAAAACTTATCACCTGAGAAACGGCGTGAAAAATATATTTAATAATTTTCAGTCAACGCAAGAAATGCATAAAATTGTAGTATACTGTGGCAATTTCCAGACCATACGGACAGAGAATTAATAAAAATAAACGGCTACAGATCTGATTGAAATGTATAAAAGAAACTAGCATTTAAAAGCAATTTTTAATTCAAATTTAGACATAACTGATGAAACCCCAACCAGCTTATTAAAATCAATAAGAAGTTTGAGGCTGGAATAGATTTTTTCCACAACTACCATACAAAATACGCTTTTATACATAAATTACAATAACTTGTATACGTAATTTCGTTGATATCCGTTGGAAAAGTAATAATTTAAAGTGTGAGAAAAGTACACATTATGGCACATTCCCGCACGGAAATGTCACTTCGCCCACGGAAATGTCAATGTCAAACATTATCTTTATAGTGAATTTTGTTGATAGACATAAATATTGCAATAAATAAAAACTTCATTATCAAAAAAAGGTACACCGGGCATAACAATTCAAAATTAATCCAATTTCGCTATTATCTATACCAACATTCACTTGATTCTTCTATGTTCAATATTAATTTTTCAAATTCTCACTGTTTAAAGTTCAAATAGAATATAATTTTCTCTCATTAATAAACTGATTGTAGAAATAGTATCAATTAAAGACATGCAGGAAGAACCTTTAATTGCCGAAAGTGTTGTTTTTGATGCGATTAATGCTGTAGGAGAGCATATAAATTGATAAAAAGTGCATTAAAAGTGTTCAGATTGCACCCTCTCATTTGAAAGAGCTTCTTAAACGAAGAAGATCAGAAGAAAAAGCAAATGAACAATCAAAACATAAAAAAATACAGGAAATTTACCAATCAAGGAGCTTACTAAAAATAATGAAATCCTAAAAAATGCTAGAGTTGAAGTAACAATACTAAGCGAAAAGATACTGCCGTAAAAACAAGTAACCTTTGATAGTGACACTGTGATTATTATATTTATTCACATGTTGTTTTTTATAGAATGTTTATTTTTTATTCTGTATTTTTCAAAGAAACGTAAAGTGTCAATAATAGGTATATTTTTCATTTCCATCCTTGTGATAATTTTTTATAGAATTGAATTTTGTCTCAAAAAGTATCGTTATTTCTACCCAGTTTGAGAAGAATTAGGAAATACAATGAACGGAATATTCACTCACCTGCTCGCATCTGTTTGAAGCACTGTTGTTCTGGAAACGATAGTTAATCGGTACTCTTGTATCCGATATTTCTGTTTCCATTTTTTCCGCTAAACGCAGAATTTTTCTTGTTCTGCTTGACATCTTCATAAAAAACACCGCAAACTTGCACTAATGTATAACTTCTAGCTTTTAACCTGGTGACACAATGTTTATACTAGAATTGTGACTTTATATCACGAAACATCTACGTTTATAGGTTGCTTGTTGTGTACAAAGCATGGAGTAAGTACACTTAGCGCCGGTCCTATATTTTTATGATCTAGAGTATCTAGGTATAATTCCTAGAACTTTTTGTGGGGTAAGTGGGTTTTATTAGTTTGGTTTCAAACTAAAATACTTTGAATAAGTAAAATAACACTATCCATATCCGGAAATTGTAAATTATTCGATCGTGGGAGCCTGCACATAAACATCTTCTCACTTCCTCCTTAAAGCAAGTATTCGACAGTTCTACACTTTTATTTCATAGTCACAGTGACGTAGCATTCTCAATTTCTATTAATTATTAGAATAGTTAGATATAATTTTTACATGGTATATTGTGGTTTTTGTAAAGTTACAATATAGTCTGGATTTTGGTGCGACAATTGCTAACAATTTTACTAAAAACTTCATGTAATTATCGATTAAAAAATAGACTGTTCCAAATCCTATAAAATAAAAACTAAGGGCTAATCTAAAATGATATAAAAATGAAAATTTAAGTGAATCAACTTCTATATTACTTTAAAAACTCCAGTATTTGTGATGCGGAAAGCGAAAAGGAACAAATTGTCGGTAGAGTTAAATTTTCAGTGTTACTGAACAAAAACTTTCTCGTTTCTCTCAAAGCACTCTTTTTCCTACCCGGTACAAAGTATTTATTTTAAATAACTTCAAGTAACAATATATCATATTAAACTTGCTGGAGCACTTTTTTATATTTTACCTTTATTTGTTTAAATAAAATCAGAAATGTCTATGCACCGTCACAGCAAATAAACAAAGGTAGTAAATTTCCATGGATATTCCAATGTTATAACTACTTTATTTATCCACATTTCAAATTAAACAATAAAACTATATCATATTACTTTTCTACGCTTTTGTGTGATAAAATATTATGGAAAAATGCATGTTCAAGAGGTAATCATTAAATTAGCATTTATCATTTGTCCCAAGTTATAAATATTTTACTCTGACGTGAGGGGGAATGTTCCCATCAGCCCCTTGACTACGTGGATGGTTGAACGCAAAACGAAAGCAAATTCCTGTATGTAATATTTATTTATGAGGTATATCTTAAATTATTTTATAGATATAGTAATAAACTAGGTGGGTTATTGTATGCAAAATAAAAGCGAATTGTCGGGTGTAGTATTTATAAGTCTATCTTAAATTCTTTAATGAAAATCTCTCAATAGGTATAATCAAATAATACTGAATGATGACCTTCCAGGAATTGTATGGGGTGTCGAAATAGGAAAGGCCCTCGGCCATATTTATGAAATAATTATTATTGAGATCTGATGTTATGGAATGAAAAATGGTTGTGAGAAGTCTATGTATCGAAAATATTTTTGAATATACAGGGTACTCCATATTTAGGGATTAAATGAAAAATTTATTTTTTCACTGAAATACCCTAAATATTTTTGGATTTTTATATTCTCGCGAAAGAGGTGATTTTAATAACAAATACAGTGGAGTCCTAGAGTAACAAATAAATTCATTTTTACGTAATTATGAATGCAAATGAAAAACCTTGGAATGCAAATGAAAAATCTTGAAACAGGTCAATTTTTATATATGAAATTACACTTTCTTTATTGTATTATTCACCATCTTCTTCAACCCCTTAGGGGTAATTACTACCCCTTTAACAATTTTAATGGAAGCATGTGATACTGCGTTTAAAAGGGTTTTCAATTCTCTATTCAGTAACATGGCACTTTCTGATTTTTGGACGTTGATAGCAACAAGTAATATCAATTTTCAATTGGGCACCGTTCTTTTCTTGACGAAAAATAGATGATGTTGAAATTATTCGACAACGTTTTGCAACATCTCTGCGGTGATTTGAACAATTTCTTGCCTTATTCGGTTTTTAAAATCATCAATATTAGTCGGTTTTCTCTTGTAGATTTTTGTGTTTAAATAGTCCCACAAAAATAATCCACTGGAGTCGGATCGCAAGAAAGGGGTGGCTTTTCAATTTCGCAACGTCAACCGATCCATCGATACTGAAAAAGTTGATTGAGATAAGTGTTGTAGCTCCATCTAGTTGAAACCATATGTTTCTATTAATGTCTGCGGGGTTAACATTATCAGAGGAAACGTTATCGTAAATCAGGTATTGAAACATTTTGTAAAAAATCCACATAACTCAACTCAGTTACTGTCCCATCAAAAAAATACCGTCCAATTATTCTGTTATTTATTATGCCAGCCCAAACGTTCACTTTAATAGGACACTGAGTGTGACCTTCCCTCATCCAGTGCAGATTTTGCGTACTCCAATATCGACTATTTTGCTTGTTAACCGTTCCATTGAGGGACAACCTTACCCTATCAGAGAAAAGAAAACAACGGATTCCGTTGGCATCTATTCGTAAGTATTTCACAAAATTCTAATCTACTATCAGGATCATCGTCCTTTAGTTCCTGAGGTATTTGCATTTGATATGGATGGTATTTCTGTTTTTTCATAAGTATCAATACAGAAGTTTCACTTACGTCCACATCACCACCTACTTCTTTTGTAGGTTTCTGTGGGTTTTCCTCAACAGTTAACAGTCTATTCAGTTTCTTTTCGTCATCCAATTTTGATCTGCCAGGTTTGAGAAGATCTTGGACAGATCCAAACTCACGGAATTTTTATTCTGTTCTACTCACCGTAAATTGGGAAATGTGACGGTCAGGATACTTCTCATTAAATATTCTGCATACCAGAATGCGTTATTGTTTTATTACACACTCCAATTAATAATAATATCTCATGAAATTGACTGTCTCGACCCTTACTTCGTGGAATATGCTCATATTATGTTTTTAAATGAAACTCAAGGTCTCTAGTTAATTCCACAATATAATACAAGTTATTGAAAATTCTAAAAAATTGACAATTGTTTCGATAAATCAATATCATCATCAGAATGACAGAAGTTACATTTCATTTTATGCCTACCTGATGTTTAGTAGTTATATTTTTTTGGCTAGACCAAGAAGTAACCTAACTTGTGATTGGCTTAATATATGTTTATAGAAAAAAGAAGAAGATGTGATATTACAAATATTGAAGCTTAGATATTATTAGCCCTATGGTGATATCCTGGATATCATTTTTCCAATTAAGATCAGTATAACTGTGCAATGATATAGAAAACCAGGAAAACTATATATGCTGATCTTTACAATTATCACTTAAGAAGACAGTTTATTAGTGGAGAACTCCCTAGATTTAACTGTTCATTGACAACTTCATATTGTGGGTTTCTTAAATGTCTTCTAATTTCCAGTTCTTCAAAGAAATCCAGTTCTTGTTTCTTTTCACAAATATGCAGCACTTCTAGTTCTGTGTTAGGTGTCAATGAATGATTGGTGTCAAGTAAATGTTTTGCGTAGTGAGATTTATCTGGTTGTTTTAATCTGTAAGCTCGTAAGTGCTCACTGTATCGTATTTCAAAATTCCTAAGGGTCTGACCCAAATAGACAGCATTACATTCTGGACATTTGAGTTTATATATACCTGACTTCTTTAATAGTGGTATTTTTGTTTTTACATTTAACAATTTTGTACTAACGTTACTTTCTGTTTTGAAAGAAATTGTTGCATTCGTTGCTGAAGATATTATCTTTGAAATATTATTAGAAATATTTCCTGCATATGTGATGGTTTTATAAGTTTTAATTTCATCAGCTTGTTTAGGATATATTAGTTGTAATGCCACTTTTTTCTCTTTTTTACTAATTAGTTTATTTATCATATCTAATGGATAACCGTTAGATGTTGCTATTTGTCTAATTGTATTAATCTCTCTATCAAAATTACATTTGTTCATAGGAACTGAAAAAGCTCTATGTATCATTGAATTATATGCTCCTAGTCTGTGTGAGACAGGGTGGTTAGAATTGAATGGAATTGTCACATCAGTCTGTGTTGGTTTTCGGTAAATTGAATAATCAAGTACATCATTAACTCTTTGAATTTTTAAATCAAGAAAATTGATTGAGCTATTTTCTTCAATTTCTAATGTAAATTTAATTTTCGGGTGTAAATTATTGATGTGGTTGAAAAACACATCTAATTGTCGCTCACTACTCATAAAACAAGCTAATATGTCATCTACATATCTATACCAAAATAAAATATTTTTCGAAATATTACTTTCAAAGATCTTTCTTTCTAAATTGTCCATAAAAATGTTTGCTAAAATAGGTGATATAGGGCTTCCCATTGGTAAACCTTCATTTTGAATATATATCTTATTGTCAAAAGTGAAATAATTCTGATTAATGCATACATCAAATAAATTAAGTATATCTGATATTATTCCTGGATTAATATTTTTATCTTCTAGTAATTTTCTTACAAGTATTAGACATTCTTTAGGAGGAATGCTGTCTATTTGGGTCAGACCCTTAGGAATTTTGAAATACGATACAGTGAGCACTTACGAGCTTACAGATTAAAACAACCAGATAAATCTCACTACGCAAAACATTTACTTGACACCAATCATTCATTGACACCTAACACAGAACTAGAAGTGCTGCATATTTGTGAAAAGAAACAAGAACTGGATTTCCTTGAAGAACTGGAAATTAGAAGACATTTAAGAAACCCACAATATGAAGTTGTCAATGAACAGTTAAATCTAGGGAATTCTCCACTAATAAACTGTCTTCTTAAGTGATAATTGTAAAGATCAGCAGATATAGTTTTCCTGGTTTTCTATATCATTGCACAGTTATACTGATCTTAATTGGAAAAATGATATCCAGGATATCACCATAGGGCTAATAATATCTAAGCTTCAATATTTGTAATATCACATCTTCTTCTTTTTTCTATAAACATATATTAAGCCAATCACAAGTTAGGTTACTTCTTGGTCTAGCCAAAAAAATATAACTACTAAACATCAGGTAGGCATAAAATGAAATGTAACTTCTGTCATTCTGACGATGATATTGATTTATCGAAACAATTGTCAATTTCTTAGAATTTTCAATAACTTGTATTATATTGTGGAATTAACTAGAGACCTTGAGTTTCATTTAAAAACACTAAAATAATATCTCAATTCTTTGGGTCAGAAAAAGGCTCTTTTTAAAACAATTTAAGTATGGATATTAATGTTAAAAAATTCTTGAATACACTACAAATTATTAACGATGTTTAGCGAATTATCATTAATTTTAAATACGTCTGTACTTTTTGTGGCATTTAAATGTGACAAAAAGATCTGATCTAACTTTTTGACAACAAGATAACTAATATACCAGTCAATCGCGATAGGTACTTGAATTGAGTGCTTCTTGATTCTATGTAATGGAACCATTTTTTCTTGTGTATTCAGGTTCAAAAATTAAATTGTGCAATATTGCTGTATATAGAATTGGAAAACCCTTTTAAACGCAGTATCACACGCTACTCCTTTTCATTGAAAAGGAGTGATTATCCCGAGGGGGTTGAAGGAGCAGGGGAATAATTCTACAGAGAAAGTGTAGTCTAATATCTTAAAATTGACCAGGATTTTTCATTTGCATTCATAATTACTTTGTGAATGAAGTTATCCGTTACTTTAGGACCTCACGGTATATCATACTTACGTGCTAACTTTAATGATCTTAAAGTTATAGACGTTTGAAAATCGCATTATTTCAAATTTAACTGGCTGTTACGTCAAAACATTTGGAAATCTATAAAAACGGTTTTATAGTCTCTATCTTAACTTTTTAATTGCTATTTGATAAGGTAGTCTAAATGTATAAACAGAGTGATAAAGATTTGCTTATTTTCGATCACCGTGAATATCGATTTAGTCTGCCTCATCGAATGGCGATTAAAAAGTTGAGATAGGGGTATGAAAGCCCTTTGACTAGATTTTCAACCGATTTGACATAACCGCTAGAAAAAACGCGATATTCAAACGTCTATAACTTCAAGGTCGTTAATGTTAGCATGTTGATATGTATGTTAGTAAAACCACCTCTTTTGTAAATATTAAAATGTAAATATATATAAGATCTTTCTGTTCAAAAATAAGTTCATTTTTTAATCTCTAAATGTGGAGTACCTTGTATATTCAAGAATATTTTTGAAACATACTTTTATTACAACCATTTTTCTTTCCAGAATTTCAGATCTGTATCATTACTAATTTCAGAAATATGACCGAGTGGCGTTCTTATTGGAACACCCGGTACATTTTACTGGTCTTACCAACACACAATAACATTGTATTTAAAGTAAACTGTGACAATAGTTAGTTGTCAGATAATGGTTATAAAAGGTTCTCTTCTTGATGCTAAGGAGAGTATTTCTCACCAAAAGATGAAGTTGATTTGTACGAGAATTCAAGTGGTCTATATTTTTACCGATTTGTAGAAAGTTGGATAAATTATCCGGCATTTACTCAAGTTAATCGCAAATAATCGAATAATTATTTAATAATCAGCGACACAGGATTCAATTTCTTAATTAGTTCTTTGGAATAAATTCACAAAAACAGCCCTAGAAGTGTAAATATAAGAAAATCCCTTTATGCCTGTTATAGAAAAACGATATAAAGTATATTTACTAAACTGCTATAAAAATGCGGAAATAAGAAGCAAGATATTCGGACAGATAAACCGCCAGTTAGAAAGATCTCACAATTAAAGGTATTTGAAAACTGGAATGCTGGGGGTTTAAAGGGTGATCTTTTTAATTAAAATATTGGCCTCCCTCTGCGCCTCAGCATATAGCGCTCAAACTCTTGGAATCTTGTAGTGTATGAAAAGGTACCACTTTGTGATAAGCAATAAACACAAATAACTCAATTAATCAAAGCGTTCAGTTACCTAAATGAAAAATTTAACAAACGAATTAAAAAGTTCACCTATTTGCATCAAACTCAATAATAAGAAATTAAGTTACGACAAACAGAACATAACAGGAGCTTACTAAATATAAAAGAGATGATAAGCCATGTCTTTTCTGTGAATTGTAAATGTCCGGACGGCAATCAAAAATGGTCTTTTAATTGTTGACTTTCGCGTTGCCTTTTCACACGAGAACTACTGAGGGGTATACGGGTTACAGTATAGGACAGTATTAACAAAAATTATCCCGAATAACGTAACTATTACAAAAAGTGAAAAATATACTATGAATCCTCTTTAAATAATAAAAAACGAAATTACAACCCATTTTATCTGGAAGTAGCAGAAAGATGCCAATATTTTCATTAAACAGTTCACCCTTCAAACACCCAACATTCCAGTTTCCAGTTTTCAGACACCTTTAATTCTCGAGATCTTTCTAATCGACGGAATGTTGATGCTAGTTTTATTGCACTGAATATGGGCATAATAACCCTGAAACGATCGTTTGTAGTTATTAGATTAATTGCAAATCTAACAAATGTCTTCGTTTCTTGTGAGTTGCCTACATATTTTTAGCATATTTTATAAAATTGATTGTTCCTTATGACGAAAAACATTTTCTATAATATTTTTTCGTATGCGGTAAAACATTTTACGTTGGATTATATGCCGGCAAACATGTATAAAAAATTTCTTCAAGATTTCACTAGTTCAAAGGCTGCTGTAATTTTCTTCATTGAAAATATTTTGCAGAAGCAGTAGATATGTGGTTGGTCGGAAAATTTAGTACAAATTAAAGTAAATGATAAAAAAAATGGTGGCGGTTAGGGAGATAGTGGTTTTGAGGGGTGAATAATGATTTTACGATATCCGGGCTAAATTACACCTTTTATTGGAAAAGTTGAATTTAAAAGTTGTAGATAATTAAAACATACAACTTCTGTATCTACCAATTTCCATAACTTAACCTGAAATTTATGGATTAAAACATAAAAAAAATTTTTAATTTTTTCCTTCAACTATTTTGTTTCGATGTCTATGGAAATCACTAAAATTTAGATTTTCATGTCTTGAACAAACAGTAATTTTTTTGAAGCCAAATATCAATTTTTTACGAGTTACAAATTTTCAAACCAAAGATGTGGTAATTAAAATTTTGAATTGCTTACTTTACCAACCCTCATTTTTTTGAAAATATGTATTGTTTGGACCGAGAAAAACCAAAAAAATATATTCTTAAGATCAAGTTTTAAAAAAATGCTACGAATTTTCAATTTTTTATGACATGCTCGCTTAAATTATTTATTTACAGTTATAAATTTATTGAAAGTTCTTGCCACTTTTTTCACTTTCATAATTCATATTTCAATAATAGTTTGACTCAACAGGATTAATCGAGTTCCTGTCTAATTTAGGCTTGGGCTCCACTTACAAAGAAACTATCCGTCTCGACGCATCCATAATAAATGATAATGTTAACCATACTTGCTCAGCTCAGAAGATGTATACATTCAGTTCGGGTATGACAATGTCGATTGTAATACGTGAACTATTTATGGTCAAAATATGCAATGGGAGGTATAATGATAGCAACTCCGTCTTGTATTGCTTCGAAAAATATATTACTAGATTAGAGAAGATCCTATCGTCTGAAGAAATCCATAAGATTGATTTCATTGGACTTAAAACATTTTGAGAAAAAAATCAGAGGAATCCTTAAATCTGCAATATTTAGACGAATCTAAAGAAATCGGAAGTTACACCAACTGTAATGATGGAAAGGACCCTTCAAATAAAATTCGATTTAGATAACTTGGAAATCTTATTCATCTGCGGTCTACCATTTTCATGAGCTGATGCGTTTCATTTCCTGAATGATTTATATAAATCTTATTGTTTAAACAATGTTTTACTATAGTTTAGTGAAGTTGGTTTAGTATTACATGAAATCAACTCTATTGCATTAATTTAAACCAGCATTTGTCATAAAAAATGAAAATTCAAGCTACAGTATGAAAGTTAATAAGAATAAAACGAAGGTTATGCTGCGCTCCAAGGGAAATCCCAATCAAATAAACATCCCTTCAGGAGAAGAACCACTGAAACAAATGAAAGAATTCTACTATCTTGGCAGCAAAATAACAGAAGATGGAAGGTGCGCTAAAGAAACCAATCAAACAGAATTGCCCAACCAAAAAAACATTCATGTCAACGACGACCAACGCAATTAGTGTGAAACATAGGAAGTATACGTCTGGAGCAAACTGCTATACGGAAGCGAAACTTGGACAATAAGATAAACTGAGAAAGAATGAAAAGAGCCCTTTGAAATGTGGTGCTACAAAAGAATTGGGTAGATCGAATAACAGTAAAGAGAAGGATGAACGATGAACAGACGATTTGGAACAAACTTACTCATATAATAGATAATATGATAGGACACTTACTGAGACAAGATAGTTTGACTAGACTAAATATATAAGGAGACTTACAAGGACCTAATGCAAGAGGCATACCAAGATTGGAGTGATAAAGTAAATAAGAGATTTACTGTTTTCACCCTCACTTCGTGGACTTTACTCATTTTACTTTTTCAAATAAAACTAACTGTTTCTAAATGACAGTTAATTAAATGAGAGATTATATGCACGCTGGAAGTTACTGGCAATTAAAGAACCATGACACAAAACAGGAGGGGATGGAGGCTTCGTAGTGAACCAGTCACACGGCTGCGAACTGAATGATGATGATAATGATGATGACATAATCCGTGTCATTATTTTGAATTATTTTTGTAAGATTGATATATTAAGTAAAAGTTGAAAAATTACCTGATTTATAATATGTTTTAAAATGAAACTAACTGTTTCTAATTGACTCCACTACATATTTATAAAAAAATTATGAAAATTGTAAGATAATTGGCAATTGTTTCGGTAACTAATATATTATCATCGTCAGAATGACAAGTTACTTTCGACGTGATGTATACTTGATATACAGGGTGTCCCCTATGAGAACCTACACAGAGCAGAGGCGTATAGGGTAGCCCAAAATATGACGATTGGGGCCAATTTACCTTTATACCAACTTGCATCCTTAAGGAGTTATAGGGCATCAAAGTGGGGCCCAAAATTTTGAAAAAAATTAATTTCTTTGCAACCCTCTAACTTAAAAATATCAAATTTGGTACACTGTATGAGACTGTTAAGAGCATTGAGTAGTGGTAAGTGGAAGACGATAGAACCATTCTGGGGAGTTAATTAGGGGTGACCTAACCTCAAAATTTCACAGAATTTTCTCAACTGTTATTCGATTTGAAATTTTTTATTTTCATACCATGGATAACTTGATTCTTAAACTTTTTTTACTCTTGTCATTTTGCAGAAAACTTTGTCATTTTCAGGGAAAAATCGAGTAACCAGAGATATGTTTTCAACAATATTATTTAAAAAGTTACAAAAAGTCAAAAGTTGGCTATGAATTTATACATCAAGTTTGTCAACTTGGAATTCAATTCTTGTAGTAAGTAAATTGTTATAATTTTTTTTAAATGAGTGGAAAATTCTCATTTTGTGAACAAATGGATAATCATAAAATTTCAAAGAATTTCTTTATCTGTCAGTTGATTTAAAATATCTTATTTTCGTACTATGGATAATTTAATTCTGAAACTTTTTTTACTGTTGTAATTTTGCATAATACTTTGTCATTTTCAAGGAAAAGTCGAACAACTATTAGACGTAATTTACTCCATTCATATCATGAATTTTATTTCAGATTTAACAAATTAGTAGATACATTTAAATAAGAACAATTTATTGGACAAACAAATTGATAATATTGTAGAAAGAACATGAACATTTTAGTTTAGAGAAATTGCTGAGAATGATCACCATTTTCTCTTAGACACAAAATTATTCTTCGCCGAAAATTGAAGTCGACTATGGCCAGTAGTTGATGATGATTTTTTATTATATTGCATTTGTTTGCAATGCGATTCCACAACTCTTCTCGGGAAGCAACTGGAGAAGAATCCACTTATTTGGATATTGGCGGTTTAAAAAGTTTCTTACATTGACACTAAAATGAGGTGGTGCTCCATCATGCATAAACCAATGTTGCAATGTCAATCGTAATGGCAAAGCAAATCGTCAAATAAATCCGGAAGAGTATTTTGGAGAAACTCTAAATAAGTTTCGCCTGTTAGCCGGCTTGGTAAAACAACTGGTTAAAACATGCGGGTTTTCATCTGAATACTCATGATAGTTATGCATATTTGTAATACTTCTACGAGTAAAGCAAGCCTCATCAGTAAAAAGAATCTTGTTTTGAAAGTGAATATCCTGACGTAAAATAAATCGACAGAAATTCACTTGCTAAACCAAGTCTTGAGGTAACAATTCTTGCACTTTATGATCATGATATGGACGGAGTAAATTACGTCGAATAGTTCGTTGTACAGATGATCTTGATATGTCACTCTGTCTAGATAAAGTTCTAGTGCTAATATGCCGTTGATCGTCAATTGTATCCAAAATCAGTTCTTCATCTCGCACACTCATTTGAACAGTCCGTTCTCGATTAACATTATCAAACTCTCAATCAGAATCAAATCAATTAGAAAATGTTTCTCTGTGAGGAACTGCGCGATTAGGAAACCTCCTCCGATATTTTCCATGCTTCTTCTACAGTTTCCTCCACAAAAACCTAACACCAATAACATATCCACTTGTTCACTAAATGAGAATTTTCCACTCATTTGAAAAATATATAACAATTTACTCACTTCAAGAACTGAATTCCAAATTGTCAAATTTGATGTATAAATTCATAGCCAACTTTTTAAATAACATTGTTGACAACATGTCTTTTTCGATTTTTCCTTGAATACGACAAAGTTTTGTGTGAAATTACAAGAGTAAAAACAGTTTAAAAATTAAGTTTTCCAATGTATGAAAATAAAAAATTTCTGTGACATTTTAAGGTTAGGTCACTCCTAATTAACTCCCCAGAATGGTTTGATCGCCTTCTACTTACTATTACTTAATGCTCTTAACAGACTTATACAGTGTACCAAATTTAGTATTTTCAAATTAAAGGGTTGCAAAGAAATTAATTTTTTTCGAAATTTTGGGCCCCACTTTGAGGCCCTATAACTCCTCAGGGGTGCAACTTGGTATAGAGGTAAATTGCCCCCTACCATCATATTTTAGGCTCCCTTAGACGCCTCTGCTCTGTGTCGGTTCTTATGCGAACACCCTGTATATTTGTCTAGTCCAAATAGTGCCCCATCTAGTGATTGACTTCAAAGGAATCCAGTTCTTGTTTCCTATCACAAATATGTAGTATTTCTGGTCCTGTGTCAGGTGTTACTAAATAATGATTGGTGTCAAGTAGATGTTTTGCGTAATGTGATTTATCTGGTTGTTTAAATCTGTATGCTCGTAAGTACTCACTGTACCTAACTTCAAAATTACGACTGGTCTGACCAAGATACACAGCATTACAATCCGGACATTTAAGTTTGTATATCCCACACTTTCTTGATGGTAGTATTTTTGTTTTTACATTTAGTTCTACCTACATTGTTTTCAGTTTTGAGAGAAATTGTTGTGTTTGTTGCTGAAAATATTATCTTTGAAAAAGTATTAGAAATATTACCAGCATAAGTGATAGGTTTGTAATTTTTTACTTCCTTGAGTTGTTGGTGATATAGGGCTTCCCATTGGTAAACCTTCATTTTGAATATACACCTCACTATCAAAAGTGAAATAGTTCTGATTAATACATACATCAAATAAATTAAGTATATCTGATATTATTCCTGGATGAATATTTCTATCCTCTAATATCTTTTTTACAAGTGTTATGCACTCTTTTGGTGAAATTTTAGAGAACATATTGGTAAAATCAAATGAAATGATTTTAGAGTTATCTTGTAAGTTGCATGTTTTCAATTTTTTTATGAGTTCTATAGAATTTTCAATTGAGTATTTAGATATACATCCATAGCCATTGAGTATATTATTTAGTCTTTCAGCTAATTTATTATTAGGTGTATTAACGTATGAAACTACAGGTCTAATTGGTTTCGAATCTTTATGTAACTTAATTGTTCCATATTATAGTGGATATTGTGGATTCTTATTTATCAAGTATTTCTTTTCAGACATGTCGTAATTTTGAAGTTAGGTACAGTGAACACTTACGAGCATATTAGAAGAACCAGATAAATCACATTACTCAAAACATCTACTTGACACCAATCATTCAGTAACACCTGACACAAAACCAGAGATACTACATATTTGTGATAGGAAACAATAATTGGATTTTCTTGAAGAACTAGAAATTAGAAGACACTAAAGAGATCCACAATATGAAGTCCCCAATGAACAGATAAATTTAGGGAGTTCTCCATTATTAAACTGTCTTATTAAGTAATAATTGTGAAGATCGGCAGATATAGTTTTCTTGGTTTCCTATATCATTGCACAATGATACTGATCTTAAATGGGACAAAGATATCCAGGATATCCCCATAGTGATAATAATATCAAAGCTACTATTTGTAAAATCTTCTTTTTTCTATTCATCAATATTAAGTCAATCACTGGATAGGGTACTATTTGGACTAGCCAAATATATATCAAGAATACGTCACGTCAAAAGTAACTTCTGTCATTCTGACGATGATAATATATTATTTATCCAAACAAATGTGAATCATCTTACAATTTTCATATTTTTTTAAATACATAGTGTAGTCAATTAGAAACAGTTTCATTTGAAAACATAAGTTGAGTAGATTTCACGAACTAAGGGTTTATACAGTAAATGATTTATAATATTGATTCGCTCTGTATATATGTAATTTAATTATTATGTGGTAAACTAAAAAGCTTGTATAGTGGTTCAAAATAATATATTTTCAAAAATTTTGACGAATCTCGTTCGGACGTATTTCTACAAACAGTACGACTCAAGCATGGACCGTAAGTTATAAAACCATTCTCGGAAATGTTTATTGCGCCCATTCACTCTATCATAAATGAAATTGAAAGCCGCAGCCAAAGTGAAAACTGCAAAATCAATTTTTAAAAACCTTACTCTTCTGGCCATACTGAACTAAATGAAATAAGAATCCGTAACTTCATACCACAAATTCCATATGTAATGTACGTCAATTTATTGTTTATTTTCATCTGACATTTTATCAATCCACCATAAATAGTTGGGAGGCAATCAAAACAATTTTTATATATCTGCAACACCGTATGAACCAAATAATTATAGTAACTGAATCTATGTTCAGACATCAAATCGGTAAACTGGTTTGCATTATGAAAAATATCTTTCTCGATTTTGAAAAAGAAAACGATAAAATTAATATTGTTTGATGAGAAGTCATTTCAAGCACCAAACTTCAAAAGAAAGTACACTAATAAAAACGATTTTTTGTAATAGTGTTTTAAATGAAACTCACTATTTCTAGCTAATTGCACAATATAATGAAAATTGTTAAAATGCTAAGAAATTGACAATTGTTTCGATAAATCAATATCATCGTCATTCATTATCTTGTGGAATTAGCTAGAGACAGTGAGTCTCATTTAAAACACTAATATGAGTAGATTCCACGAAGTAAGGGTCGAGACAATTAATTTCGTTAACGATTTTTTGTTTTCTCCAGAACTGCATTCTGCTCACCAACTCAACTCATAGGTTTGGAAAATAAAAGAATAGTGTTAAGTATGTTTTATATAAAATCAAAGTCGACAAGTGCCCGGATGTTAAACCCTTTCTAAATAAAATGGATTCCGAATTTCTTTTCCAAGTCGCCAAATTGTGTAGGGGTACTTGACGGTAATCTCAACCGATAACACTACTAGAGGATTACCTACTACTGCGCTCGTGAACCTCAAATAACTGATAAACATTTGAAATTAATGCGTTGAGGGACTTGCAAGCTATCGGGGAACACGAACACAGATACATTTTTTGCCGAGAATCACTTTTCTCAACGTCTTGGAACTGGAGAGTCATAAAGACCAAAAATATGTTTTTCGAATTTTTTCTCCTTCACAATTTTTCCACATTTAAGATGTGCTTAGTTAATTAAAATCGTTGGGGCTCTTTCTTTTTCACGGAGTTAGCTTTTCGGAAAAAATCCCTTGAAGACTTTTTGTTTTTTAATATATTATATCTACCTTTTTGTGTTGCTTCCTTATTCAGTTAAGTGAAAAAATCAGTAAACTGTGATCAACGGATCTAATTTTCTCTCAGAAAAACAAAGTGTTCGATCTAAGACGTGAAATTCTCGATATCACCATTTCAGCCCCTCCATATTGAGCTCTTAACATGCGCGATATCACTCAAAAAAATGGCAAACAGTACTGATAAATACATCGATGAAAATTCATATCATCGCCAATTTTCAGTATTTTCAGATAAATAGGCTCTTCCTAGACTCTCTCGAGAACTAAGACAGACTTATCTTATCTTGATGATGTCTCTCTGTCCGTCTGTGCGCTCATTTCTGGCCAAACCGCTGAACTGATTAGCGCCAGATTTGGTAAATATATTCTTAGACATGAAAGGAAGAGTTGAAAAACTTTTGGTAATAATTGAACAACGTCTCTAGAGGGAGTGAGTGAAAGAAAATTATAAATGCTAATATATCTGTTGGATGTGGTTTTTCGGATAAACTGTACATACATAAAATTATTCAGCGGACCAATATGCATAACTTTAGTTTGAAAGATATTTCCATAAAATGAAGGGTTTACGTTTTTACTTTAGGGGTGGGTTAAATAATGCGAATAAGCGAAATATTTCGGTTGACAGTCAATATTTGACAAAAACGTATATAAATAAAATTACTCAGTAGGTCAAATTACAGAACTTTTGGTCAAAATATTTCTCTATGAAACGCTTTGTTTAAACCACTATGATTATTATTCAGCAGATCGAAATACACAACTAAGGCTACAAACATTTTTGTCTAAAATTACGCTTTTATATTGTTGACACTATTTTAATTTATGTTTGCAATATTGCTTTGTACTGGTTTTGTTCTGCGTTCATGTGTTGATAGTTACTACAGCTCACGCGGTTCCAACTTAAAACCCCCTATTCAGTGTTTCGATTTCAAACTATTTTGCATAGATGCAATAAATTGCGGGTGGTCTTTGTGGTGGCCAGAGCATATTCTTTTGTTAAGAGGTATTTAACGACACTAGAAATTTTTTCGACAAGGTATGATGAGCGAAACGCAAACAAAAGTATTCTCGCAATTTTTCACAAACCAGTAAATTTTTCAAATATTTATCCCTGCAAACAAAATGCTTGATTTATGATCAGTGGTGGTATTTTCTACATCAGAATATCTTCAAATCTTTTGAAATCACCATGCAGGGAGTTTAAGTGTTCTGATGGGAATTTCTTTTAAATATAGATCTTTCCTCTCCAGAAACTCTAAAACTGATTCGAAACGTGAATAACATCTCGTTAAACATGCACTTTTTTGACAACCAGCTTACTTCTATATGTAAGAGCAATCGTTGGAAGTCTTCATTATTTAAGTCGCACAATTGGGCAAATAAACGGGTATTCAACACATTGCTTCATATTTTGTCAACTTTTTAAATCACAAATTGAAACGACTAGTGCAATCTATCACTCAAATTTTTCGCTACCATGTGTTGTCGGTCGATAACATAGTGAATTGGAATTACTCCTGTTATAATGCTTTAAAATGGCTTATAAAACGACAATATTTCCCGAGGTTTTATGAAGAGAAAAGCCAAGCCATCATTCTAGTTTTTAAGACGGAGAAGTTTTCGTGGACCCCACTTGGGGAACCTGGGCTCTAAACAAAGAAACATAGATTTCTTTATTTATTGCTGATTAGTGATTATTAATTGGCGTCAAATCTAAGCTTTAATTAGTCTCCTTCACGGATGTTTATAACATGTATATAACAATTAACACGAAAATAGAACTTCTTACATTATCTCAAACTTTATTCGCCTGGACAGATTAATATTATCGGTAGTAAGTTGCAAAAGGATACGGCTGACTCTATCAAAAGCGAAATAATTTTTTCAACGTTCTCGCTAATGTTTTGAAAGTGTTTCATCTTCACAATTACTAACTTGATTTGTGTATTATTTTAAACTAGCGAGGTTTTTTCTTGAAAAATGTGAAATCTGCTAATATCAAACTAAAGAAATATTAAAGACAATGATACCTTTCCTATACCTACGATAATATAACATATTCTCAGTGTGGCTTTCACAATCTCTGTTTCCTACGTTTATTGAGAGAAAATTAAATTTGTGTTCGATCTTGAAAAAAACTGAACGCTTCAAAATAAGCCAATATTACTAATGCGCTTATGAGTACTCCCAACAGAAATAAAATTTAAAATGCACTATTGCCAAACGTTCTGGTTCAGGTTAATGCGAAAGGACAAATACACGTTACCACTGTATATGAACAGCGCCGCTTAACCCAATGGATATTGGCCGAACTAAAAAACACATCTTCCGGTCATCCTGAACCAACATAAATTAAATCATATTTCGTTTCCCGCTAATTTTTTCCCGGCAAATATAAATATTTCACGAAAGAGCAATCTTGAGGATGAGTGGCAAGGAGACATAGATATCGAAAATATTACCGCTCCTCAAAATGTACACGAAAACCATCCTGAACCATATATATGGCTCAGGTTCGTCAGCATATATATATATATATATATATATATATATATATATATATATATAGGATTATTTTTATTGGGTTTGTGGAAATAATACCAAAGTGTACTCTTTCAAATATTTATTTTCTTTCCGAGCTTTCGAATACAGATTGCATTCATTTTCAAGGACTACAATTATAAAATATGGTCAAAATTAAAATAAAGGATATATAAAAAATACTTACATTATTTAGCGTGGTTGTAGGTAAAGTTGTAAGAAATATGTATATAATAAATCATTTCAAATATTATCCAAAAATTATTATAAAACTTCAAAAAACAATATAGACATCAAATATTGTTGCCAAGTCAATATGAATTTTGTTAATTTGTATTACTTTGATGCTACAATTAATTTTATTATAGGTTTCTTATATGATTGGTACTTAAATTTTTGAATGTTGTTTTTCAAATTCTCATAGATATGCATAGATTATACTAAGATTGTGCAAGTCTGTTTTTTTATTTATACAATCAACATCTTGATTGATATATGCCGTTTCTAAAAACAGACGCTTTTTATAATTTTTTTCTGTAGTCAATACTTTAGCAGATTGATAGTTCATGGTATGGCCTTCATAAAATACGTGTTCAGCAAGTGCACATCTGTCAGGATATAATTTTCTGTCACTTTTGTGAGAGGTAATTCGGTTGGAAAGTGACCTCTTAGACTGACCATAGTACTTTTTATTACAAGTATCACAAGGAATTTCATAAATTATATTAGCCAGTTTGTTAGTAGGTGTTTTATCTTTTATTTTACTGAAAATTGATCTAATTGTAAGATGTTGTTTGTTAGCAATTTTTATATTGTGATGTTTGAATATGGCAGAAATTTTAGGTGTAACTGTTTTAATATATGGTAAAGACACATAAATTGGCATATTATAATTATTGTCAGTTCCATTGTCAATATAATCCAAGTTTGATGTTATGTTATTAGAAATGTCAGTCATTCTTTCAGAAGTATTATACAAAATTCGTTTTAAGAGATATGGAGGATAAGAGTTTTCATAAAAAAGGTTGTACAATAATTTTATATTTTTCTGATGAAATATTGGATTTGAAATTTGTAGGACTCTATTTTTCATTTGACGGATTAGGTTAATCTTTGTATTACGTGGATGATAAGAATGATAATTGATGTATTTACCTGAACTTATAGGTTTTTTATGCCAGTCAATTAAAATTTTATTTTCATTATTTCTAATGAATTTCGTATCAAGAAAAGGTAAGGAATGTTCTGTATTTTCTTTTTCTATAGTAAATTGTATATGAGGATCAAAGCTATTGAAGTAAAAAAGAATATTATCAATTTCTTCAAATGGAAGAGATAAAATTATATCATCCACATATTTTTTGATGCTATACAATTTAAATGGTGAAACAGATAACAAAGTCTAAAATGTAATCCATTACATAGTCAGCTAATATAGGAGATATTGAAGAGCCATAAGTGTTCCAAAAATTTGTTGGTAGTGTATATTATTATACGAAAAATATGTATTATTGAAAATAAATGGTATTAATTCTAAAAGAGTTTCTTTACTAATTTTACAATTTTTACTTATATCACTCCATTTTTGTTGAAGCGCTGTTAAATATATATTTAAGTGTACATTACTAAAGAGGGATACTACATATAAACTTAGAAGAACATAATTAGGTGGTAATATTATATCATTTAATTTTTTGCTAATTTCAAAGGAGTCTTTAATGTAATATTCATTTTCATAATCATAAGATTTTGATAATATTTCAGTTAACCAAAGAGTAAGCGGTTCAATTGGGGTGTTTATTGATGCTATAATTGGTCTAGCGCAGATAATGTTGGTTTGTGTATTTTAGGTAAACAGTAAAATTTTGCAGAGATACCATTATAGCTAGTTAATTTATCTTTTGTATTTTTGTCAATATATTTTTTATTGAATAATTTCTTTATTAATTTATCACAATCATTAGTTATTCTATAGGTAGGATCATTTTTAATTTTCTTATATGATGTATTATTATCTATTAGTTCTTTAGATAATCCGAAATATTGTTGTTTTTCCATTACAACTGTAACATTACCTTTATCAGATTGTATGACTATTAAATTTGGATTTTCCTTTAAAAAATTTTTGGTTTATATATATATATATATATATATATATATATATATATATTTATATATATATATATATATATAACAACAATAAAGACATTCATGGGTAAGTCACGCAAAAAAGGGCTACTGAAACAGAGTGGTAACCGCGGACATGCATGTCTCTGGCTCATTTGACGTCCTCAGCACGGTATAACCAAGAAAAGGACGTGAAACTTGGGAGCAAAGATGTTAATCGAAACATGAGAAAAATGAGAAAACACAAAACAACGGATTTCAACAGGGAAACCAAAAGCTCATTGTGCCTTCAATTGGAAGATCCCGAGTTTTCGGGACAACAACCAAGATCGACACGGAGGCGCATATAGCCCCCCGCCTGAACCTTCCGACCCATAGTAAACAACAAAGAAGATGTAGGAATATCGCGTGATATGTAAACAACAACAGCAAATAGATTCATGGGTACTTACAGCACTAGTGCAATAAGTAGTTACTTACCGCACGCTTGTAGATAAACTAAACGTTAGTTTCCTTACATTTCAATATTATGTTTAAATAAAAATACACTATTAATGGTCGATTTTTATTGACAATCGTAAAACCTATTTTAATTATTTATTTTATTCATTTTGTTTATCTTGATTTTATTACTTAACCACGTTTTGATCACTCTTGGGGATCGCCCTTTAGTTCTGGATTTTCATTTACTAAACTTTGTATTTGTGACAAAGACGGATAACGTTCATCTTCTATATATTTCGAAAAGAGCCCGAAAGCTGTCGAATTTTCTTGTTCTGTCCACCTTTTCTTTGCCTTTACTGAACCGTATGGAGATGCTAAAACAGTTATAGCAAATTATAACGGACATGTGACATGTAATTAATAAAGTTGTAAACTGCATTAGTAACTTTTACAGTTTCAAGTTTGGAAATTAAAATTTACAGTGTAAGTATTTTTCTCAATATGTCTGCTACTTGAATAACTCGACAATCTTTTTCCTTGGAAACGAACCGTCATAAGTATAATTTCTTTTAAAAAGTGTCAACATTTAAAAAATATATCACTGACATTTTTAATATTTTTTTGTCACACTTTAATAAAGGTTTATTTATTACTCTACCCGTCTTTTGTTGTGGCAGTAAGCAAAAATATTGAGAACATCGTAATTATTTGGTTTAGTAGGTTTCGTTGGATATGGGCGCAAAAACAACTAACAAGATGATAAAATAGAAATAAATCTTTTGCGTGAATTAAACAATGTATACGATTTACAACACACATAGATTCTCCTCACACAAAGAAATCTAAAATTGTACCATTCATTGAAGTGGCAATATGAAAATGTATTTATTATATTAACATTGCGGAGAATCCCGTATCTATGTTCCTTTTACGGTTTATAGATTTGCTTGAATAAAATTTTGAAAGCAGTGTTGCTTAAATGATGATGATTAATACATACTTGATCTCTTCTTGTAGGACTTGCTCTTCTCAATCGAGTTGCTCTTGCGGGTGCTATCGGTATCTGAAATAACATTTTTATATTATCTTAGTGTTAAGAGATTTATAATATGTAAATTACACTTGACAATAATTGTTGTAATAAAAATTGTGTAAAGGACAAATCGTTAATAATTTTATGGAAATAAGATGAGCAAAAATGGTTTATTTTTTAATTATGTTTGAACCTAATTTGTCAATGAAATGTTTTTAACCTACTTGTAGCAGTTTGCAACTCGTCTGAATCCGATTCTGATGAAGTATCATCCTGGTCCTTTCCCTGCGCCTTTTGTAAAACTCGAGACATTTTGACAATCTCCATGGTAATTATAGGTTGTCTATAATATCTTTTGTGGATATCGCTATGACCCATGAAATTAGCAACGTCTCTAATTTCGTCTTCAGAGAGATTGAGATTAATGCAGTGTGTTGCAACATGTTCACGTAAAGTTGTGCCACGTAGAGTTAAAGGAAATTCAGCACCACATTCATTAGCATGTTCTCTGAGTAATTTACATGCTCTAAAGTAAGTATATTAGGTTATATTGTGTGGATTCGGTGTACCATATCCAACGATAATAAAACAGGTACAGTGCGATTTAATTCTCCCCTTATATAAAACCTTACATAGTTTTTTGCTAGATCTTGAGATTCAGTAGTCAAACTTTTTAAATCCGCTTCAGAAATTGTCTGGTAAGTCCTAAAATCATCGATTAAAATTCGTTCGATTTCGCCGGCTCTCATTCGGTTGAAAAGTTGAATTACAATCAGTGTAGATTCTGCTAAATTTTCCAAGCTTCTAAAGAAACTTGCCCACTTAAATCTGCAAAGGCTACTTTTTCTGAAACTTGCCCACTTAAATCTGCAAAGGCTACTTTTTCTATTATTTAAATACCTATGTAGTGTTTGAATATCATGTTGGGTTGGTAATTTTGTAGTTTTCCTTCTAAAATGTTGTGTCTGGGTTTCTGCAACTGTTTTATTTACATTTATAGCTAGATCTTCGTTTAAAATTTTTAAAAAATCTCCAACTTCATTTTTTTTATCTTTATCTTTTTGCTTAATGTAGTCGGTAATGTATATATTTCATAGAAAAATGTGAAACATAATAGTTTTTAATTATTTCAAACAACCTAGGAACCCAAGAAATTAAACTTTTATATATATATATATATATATATATATATATATATATATATATATATATATATAAAGACAAATACTATTGAGGTTAGCAGCAAAAGGAAAAGTGTACTATTCTTAGATTTCCAAGCTTTCGCAAATATTTATTTGCATCTTCAGGGAACTACAAAGACAGAGAAAAAACATAAATTACAAAAACAGTCCGCTACAACAGTTTCATAACTTACGCTAATTGAGAATATATCCTTGATACGGACAATCGTCAAACAGTTAAAATTAAAGAAAGAAACAAGTCCAGATTGCATTACAAACACTAACAGTCACATATTAAAATATTTTAAAATCATTAAAAGGTTGAAACATTAAAACAGCGAGAATTCACACAAGCACATGGATCTATTTTAAATTATATCTAAATTTGAAAACAGAATAAGGACAGGTTCTTCTTTCCTATGAAATAGAAAAGAAAAATTATTAATTACCACGACCATAATGACCTAAACTAAAAACGATCGAAATAATATAAACATTTGAATAGAATACGAATACGAGGGAGGTACAATAATTCGGTCGATGTTATGTAGAAATATTGTTAGAATTATTACCAATCTGCTTACAGGAATTTTGCTTGTCTAGAGTCAAGAGGAGAGAGTACAAATTGCTTAAATTTTCAATGTCTGTTTTCTTATTAATACGAAAATCCTCCTGAAAAATTAAGGCCATTTCCAAAAATAATCTTTTACTGTAGTTTCTTTCACATGATACAATCTTAATCCCTTCAAAATCTATTTCATGATCTAAGGAGGAAACATGATTGGCAAGAGAACATCTCTCTGGATGCAGTCTTATATCGCTTCTATGGAGAGATACACGACTAGACAGCTTTTGAGAGGTCTGGCCAATATATGTATGATGTTGGATGTGGTCCTTCCGGTACTTCCTTTTAACATCCCTTTCATCAAGAAGTATGTTGATGATATTATTCTGGCTTGTCCTAAGGATTCTACCGATGATCTCCTTTCTATCTTCAACAGTTACGACCCCTACATCCAGTTCACTCTAGAAGTGGAAGATCATAATATGGCTGTGTTTTCTGGACACTCTTTTTACCTGGACACCGGATAACGTGATTATAATTGATTGGTACAGAAAGTTGAGTAGCTCTGGGAGATACCTCAATTACAACTCTTACCATAAATTCAGCATGAAGGTAAACTTGGTTAGACAGGTGACAACAAGGGTTATGAGTATTTCTGATTCCATTTTTAAGAATAAAACCTCCTCTGTAATTTTGTAATTGGTGATATCTGCAATATTTCAAAGAATATACTATTCAGTTATTCAGAAAAAATACGGAATTCCAAATTAATTTTTACTACCTTGAACAAATTAATTTGGAATTACGTATTTTTTCGATCTGTAACAGCTCGACACTTGTTCTTTTCGGCGCACGTATAATTAAGTTTTTTATTTTTTATAGATGTAACGGAAATTATACTTCTTATTGAAGAACATAATATATTATAATTAGTTTGGTTCTTATAATTGTTTTTATATTTTTATTTTATTTAGTTTTGTTTCATTATTATATAATTATTTATTTATGTTGTTGATGATGTTGGCTAGCTCAGGGTAAATAATCCTTCAAAGGAAAGCATGAAAACTCTATACTCTCTTTAAGTTCCGGATTAATTTAAACAAAAAAAAACTAAATTTGCAGCTCCACAAACATACTATAGAATTATCTCTTTTAATGGATGTAAAAATATAAAATTTATCTCCCAAGAATTAAATGTGACAGTCAAAATTTAACACAATGAATCGAATGCTAGTTGAGTATAATCACCAATAAAAATAAAATTGAAAAGTATTACAAAATTGACATAATTATTACTTTAAACAAATTACTACTATCTAATATAATTGTCGCATTGATATGTTCTTTACACTAATGATAATTATATATGAAAATTTGGCCAAATCAGAAAATTTTCTATTTTTATTTATTAAATTGATTAACCAATAAATTGATTGCACTGTACACCGGGAAGTTATAACTCGGACAATCTCCTACATCGAATTCTTGCTACTCTGCACTTATAAGACTAGAATCGGTCGTCGCTAGCTAGAGCATATCTCGCCGCATGCCATCCCCACTCCTCGGATTCGCCTGAAATCACGTGTATCGACAGTTCGTTGGGTCATATTGACGCGAGGATAGTAGTTAAGGGTTAATTAAGCAGTGTACAAAACGCCAAAAGGGCTTATTTTCATTTTTGGTACTTCAGTCTAAATCTGTGTATAAAATATTTTGTGGTACAAATGAGTAGAAATTCAGTTTTAATGGAATCTACTTATATATTTCATTTTTCAAGAAATTATGAAAAGATCGGTGAATAATAGGCTTGCTACACATACAACTTATTGAAGCAGGGATTGTTTAACTTTAATATTTTTCGTGGTACAAATTCAGTTTTAATAGAATCTACTTAATATTTCCTTTTTCAAGAAATTCTGAAAATATCGGAGGATAATGGGCTTGCTATTCAATTTATCAAAGCTGGGGTTGTTTAAGTGGGTTGACTTTAATATTTTTTGTGGTACAAATTAGTACAAATTCAGTTTTATTGGAATCGACTTTTATATTTCGTTTTTCAAGAAATTTTGGAAAGTTCGGAGGATAATGGGCTTGATATTGAATTTATCTAAACAGGGGTTGTTTAAGTGGGTTGACTTTATTATTTTGGAATATTCTGCGTGGTACAAATTTAGTACTAATAAAATCGATTTTAATATTTCGTTTTTCAAGAAATATTTAAAAGATCGGAGAAGTATGGGCTTGCTATTCAATTTATCGCAACAGGGGTTGTTTGAGAGGGTTGACGTTAATATTTTTTGTGGTATAAATTAGTACAAATTCAGTTTTAATGGAGTCGACTTTTATATTTCGGCTTGATATTCAATTTATCAAAGCAGGGGCTGTTTAAGTGGGTTGACTTTAATATTTTGGAATATTCTGCGTGGTACAAATTAGTACAAATTCAGTTTTAATAGAGTCGACTTTCATTTTTCAAGAAATTTTGAAAAGATCGGAGAAGTATGGGCTTGCTATTCAATTTATCACAATAAGGGTTGTTTGAGGGGTTTGACGTTAATATTTTTTGTGGTGCAAATTCAGTTCTTCAATTTTCTGTATTAATTTTCCTTTTTTTCATATTATTATTGATTTGGGCTTCCCAGGTTAACATGAAGCTAGCAGCGCAATGGTTTTTTCTTGAATGGGTAAAGGTACAAAATTATTTTTTGTGGTACAAATTAGTACAAAATGAGTACTAAAAATCGTAATAGGTTTTATTTGATTCTGCCAAAATGGTTCTGCCAGCTTCACAGAGGTTATAATCTCTGCTTGATACTTACTCCCATTTGTATATTTTGTAACACACTTTTTATTTTCTCTTTTACAAATGTTCTTATTTTTACAAATAAAATATGCACCATCCTCAAACTTCACTAGCACGTACATCATCTTTGGATAATTCAAGAGCAATAAGAGATATTTAAAAACATCATCTCAGTGCTGCCAGACGTGACGTAATAAATTATCGAGCAGCGTTGCCAAAATTATCGGATTTTTTAGAAAATTATGTTACATACAGAATAATTTAAAACCTAAAAGCAGGGGTCACTAAGGGTTCTAATAAGGAAATATTATGCACGTATTTTTTAAAATTTATTTTATTTACAAAAAAATATTTTTGGTAAAATATAAAAACTTAAAACCATAAATTATGTAATAAAATATATAAAAAAAGAAACCATAAGATACATTCTACTCTACTAAAAATTAACTCAACGTAACATCTGAAAAAAAATCATAAAAATAAAAAAATTACGTATTCAAAACAAACTTTTGTAAATCGTACATCGTCTTCATCGTCCATTAATTGAGGACATTGCCTTTATCATCTGACGAGTAACTTCAAAGTTATAGCGTTCGCCGTTACATCGTTGTGATGATAAAAGCAATGCATTTACTGTTTCTGTACAAATACTATTTCGATTATTAGTTTTTATTAAATTTATTTTGGAAAATACTCGCTCACAGTCAGCGTTGGAGTGAGATAAAACGAGTATGTCCAAGACAAATTCGCCCAAATCCTTAAATGATATGCATACTGAAAGGTCTTTATTTATTGATATTTTTTACCAATAACTGTCGATACTGTTTTCATTTTTGATCTCATCTGGAAACTCGTTTAGGCGTTGACAATACAGCCTCCACTGATCATCAATTTTTTGTTTTTTGTCAGTATCGTCGGGGCTTACAATTCTAGGTAGCAACTTTATTACCTCGAGAAGGGACTGAGGTCTTTGCTTATCATAATCAATCATTTTAGGGATGATAACACTAAATAATTATTATGATATAGATACTCGCTTAAATAACACAATTGTTATCAATTTTCGATGAGAGCTTTTTTAATATGTTTTGATATATCGATGGCTTAGACTGTAAACCAGCTAACTCCAAAAATGAAAATTTTACAGGAGATAATAAAAACTATTTGGAATGCCCAGAGTAAACTTAAAAGCTTTCACAAATATTAATAATAATAAAGTAGTAACTAGGGACTCTTACTGTGATTAAATACCTACATATTTGTTTATATTTTGTTTTTTATACGCAAATTTAGGAGATAGCTGTTTTGTGTAAAATAAAAACAATATTCACTCGGAGTTAGAAGGTTTTTATTTAAATTATCCACTACAAACTACAATACAACATTCATACTAATCTCAACAAAACTTTTCTAAAAATATTTAATCATATTTACTAATTATGTAATAATATAATTAATTCACAAATGGAATATTATTATAGAACTCATGATAGTCGGAAGGGATTACTTTTTTCAATTCTTGTAGATCCTCAAATTTTTCATTTTACGCCGGGTGGCTTACAAGCTTGGAATTTCATTCATAACTTTCGTCGTAACTTTATAATCTTTTCTTTGTGGTAATGTGACCCAATCAACCCTGAATCTTAATTTAAACAAAATGTTTCCGTCGAGATTGTATTGCAGGGCACGCAAATCCGTAACCTGAAAAGCAAAAAATTCATCTCAGAGTAAAAAATTACTAAGTACAAAAACTACAAACCTTGGGGTCACCGTTCATTTTTCCAGGTCTGATTGACTTAAAAAAATTCACATCCTTGAAGTTTTTGAAAAAGTCATGGGTAAGATACTGGACAATATAAGGCTCTGGATTTTTCCTAGCCTGTCTCCATACTTGAATGTACTCGGCCGGAACGTTAATTATTTTGTTCTTTAATTTTTTTCAATGGATGCGTGCATACTGTCGGCTTCCATTTGCGTATGCCCGACTTCCAAGAACTTTTGTTCGATTATTATATTATTTGACATAGCTAAATTTAATAGTGCATTACTCATAGTGACATTCCTATTTTGGTAAGTGCATCCGTCACTGTAGAGAATAATTCTTCTATTTTCATTGGTTATTTCCTCTTTTAATTGTGGTATTACTTTCTCCAATAGAAATGTAGTCACAGTCGAGGCAAATTCTTCAGCATTAAGTTCCCCTTCTGATTCATTCCATAAATAGCATGTTCTCTGTAGAGTTGTTAGGTTAAATAAACAAAAGTTATGAACACAAAGTTTGGTTCTATAATACAGACTAGACACATTGGATCGTGGTGCTAAAAAGACAGCTTGCAAGTCCATGGTAAATGTGTATTTATTGAAATTGACTGTCTCGACCCTGGAATATGCTCATATTAGTGTTTTTAAATGAAACTCAAGGTCTCTAGTTAATTCCACAATATAATACAAGTTATTGAAAATTCTAAAAAATTGACAATTTTTTAGAATTTTCAATAACTTGTATTATATTGTGGAATTAACTAGAGACCTTGAGTTTCATTTAAAAACACTAATGTGTATTTATTTCTTACTTTATCCAAATCTTTTTCTCTACGCGCTTCTTCTTTTCTTTCAAGATGTAAAGCATGTTCCTCGTGTGGATATTGTCCTAACTTATGTGAAAAACAAATCCGACATTGATCCTTTTTTGGATGATACAAGGACATATTTTTTAAATCCATGACATTATTAAAAGAGCATACAGATAAAGCTTTCACGTTACGTTCTTTGCACCAATTATTTACATAGAAATCGTAAAGGGCTTTTTTAGACGGCCAATCGGGTAAGAGATACTTTTTTTCAGTCGATTTTCTACAGTAATGTGACTCCATGGTCGGTAAGTTATTAAGAAATTCATTCATAGATTTGGTTTCCAACTCGAATGGATTTAATTTTTTGATTTTGATTTTTTGGATTCAGAAGAGGTTGGTTGAATAGAATTCACTTCCTCCTCAGTTTGAATTTCATTAATATTTTGCTTTTGCATTGTCTCCTTCCAGTTTAAAATGGACCACTTGCCAATACATAAAGTGTTTAAAAACATTGTCTTGCATACTCTTATTAACTCTTCTCCTTTTCTCAAATTATAATTTACAGAGCATTCTCTTCTTGACACCTTTTCATCTTTTCTGTCTCTGTGACGTTGGGTTGGTATAATTTGTACTAAAGCATCTATATAAATTTTCTTTTCCCCCCAAGTCATTTTCCAAAAGTTAGTAAAAATAGTTTGTCTATATTCTTCTGTTTTTCAACTCTATTATTCCCACTCTTGTTTTGCTTCTTTCCTTCAAAATATCTTTCACCTGATTCTCTTATCTTTTTGTTTTCTTCATAGATCCAAGTAGATTTATCCACTAGGCGTCTTTTCTTTCTATTTCTTTTCACAGGCTCCATTGTGTCAGAGTGGTTGTCAGAATCAGAATTCTCAGAATAGTCCACCAGACGAAACCCTTTGTCAGATTCATCACTAAAACTGTATTCTGAGATTTCAGCAGATCCATCATTGTTTGATTTATTGACTGTATTTACAACAAAAACGTTTTCTGAGCCACGTAAGGCACTAGTATTTTGGGCAACTACTATATTTTCTCCAACATATTTGTCAGAGGGTTCGTCGTTATAATCCATTCAAGTGGAAGGTTCCAAATTATGAAGTGAAGTCGATGCAATATAGCAAGATGATTTAGGAAAATTAATACTGGCAGACGAAGAAATCTGATAAGAGCAGTAATTTGAATTATTTATACCACAGTCGTCTATTTGTTCAACAACAATATTATTTTCATTTATTTGGAGTTCAGGAATAAGAAAATCATTTTGGTTATGTTGAGAAGACACATTTTGTTGATCCAAAAGTAATATGGGTAATTTATTGATAAAACTTGGATCATTTTCTAACTGGTCCTTTAAATATTCATTTTTGTCTTGTTTATATGATAATGCATTATCTTTATTTTCTGGTTGGCATACCAAGGCCAAAATTAATTTGGAACGGGCGGACATCGAATCCAAGGGCCTAAAATTTTAATTTAGCTCAATGATAATTAATTATATTTTTTTTAAATACATATTATTTGTATTAAGTAACACTGACTGAATTTACCCTTAATTAACCTCCCATAACGTTTTAATCAAATTAACATCTTTTCCAACTATCAAAATATCAAGAAAAAAAGTTTTTTCTTCTATTTGATCGGATAAGTACGGAAATACTTAATTATACTTTTTTTTTAACTACCGAGCTTAATAATCATTGCATTTTAATATTGATTTGAATACTACGTGCAATATCATATTACTTATGAAAAAACCGCTAACTCCAAATTAAACATATAATTTATTTTTGAAAAACCGCTAACTCCATATACGAGTTTTTAAGGTTAATAATTCTGGCATGATTAAAATAGGCATGTTCTAATCAATTAATATACTTACTCTAATATCACTACACAACTTTATTTATTATTTAATAAACTAGTTTTCAATTTTAAAGTAAAATCTGGAGCAAAATGCGGAGAGTCTCGTATCACCTCGACTTACACTATTTAATATAGCTACTGATACAGGAGTTAAAAGTTTTGCATTGTTGATATTTGATGCCACGGAGATAGCTAGTATACGTGCATCATGAATTAAAGAAAACTGTAAATTTAAAATATTTTTTACGTGAACTGACTATAGATTTCAGTTTTCTGTGGCAGATGGCATTAAAATCTTAATTTCATTAAAAAGTGGAGATAGCCGGTTTACAGTTTAAGCCATCGATATGCTTCTTTATTTTTAAGTACCCAATCTGTGTATATTACTGTTTTATGATATTCAAGTATTCAACTTAAGTTTTTATTTTCTAATAGACGCAGAATAGAACAGGGAACTTTAGTTCAGTTGTCCTTTAGTTTCTCAATCAATGAATTAGATAAAAAATATCATTGTATGTATACTTATTTATATTTCATCTACCGACGCGACGTCAGGAAAATAACGACCGATAACGGCAATTCCTTTCACTCTCCACTATATCGCGCAAATATTTTTTGTTGAAATATGTAGGTATGTACTGATCGTTTCTACTTTAAAATCTGGATCCGCGGCAGAAGGCGTCTGGTGTTATCACAACTATATCTATGTAAATGTCAGATATTTCAAGTGTTTATTTTGCAGCAAATTATATTTCCTCTCCTGATTTAACTTTTATCACAGATTTGCAATGTCAGAAAATATGATATAATGTTTTGTGATTAATGGGTATCGGTCATTTTAATGGGTATCGGTCAGCAAAATAAAGAAATGTTGGCTTAACGTTTTGATTTATTCAAAATATAAATCATCTTCAGAAGACTAAAACAATTTTCTGATTAATAATTCAATTGGACATATTATTTTAAAACTTACATGTATATTTAACGCACTTATAAGGTTCGTCAAATGAAGTGAACGTAAATTTTTAAAAATGTTAGTTTCTTGATAACGTTGATAAAAATCTTTACAAAAAAGGAAACAAAAACATTAAAAATCTTTATAAAATATGCAGAAGATACAGAAATTTATTGTATTAGATTGTGGTAAATGTTACTCAGATTGTTGTCTGTTGTAATTTTGTTCAGTTGTTAATATTTTCACATTTCTAAAATCAAAACTATTATCAACAACAAAACACTAATCGAAATAATATTGAGAGCACAGCTTTGTCAAAACACGCGATTGACAATTCTCATAGTTTTGATTTTGGAAATGTGAAAATACTGACAACCGAACAAAAGTACAACAAAATAATGATAAAAGAGATGATCCACATCAAAAAAGATTCTGACTCGGTTAATTCTAGAATTGATGTGGACAATCTGAGTAACATTTACAACAATCTAATACAATAAAATTTTGCATCTCCCTATACTGTATATACTTTTAGATATTTTATAAAGATTTTTAATGTACTTGTTTGCTTTTGGACTTCTATACTTTGCTTAAGCAAAAAAAGAAGTCTTATATTTTGACCCTGTCCATCCGTCTGTCTGTAACAAGGTATCACAGGTCAAACGGTAAGATATAGAGACAAACCAACTACGATTATCGATTTAGAACATACGATAAATCGAGAAAGTCGAAAAAATTTAAGCTCTAGCACTTCCGGTTTAGAAACTTGCCCAAATTCCGGTTTTTCCACATTCTATTTTCGGTTCAAAAATTATATTTTTGAGCGTGTTTTTAAAGAGGAATCTATATAACTATTAACAACTTTTTAACATGTTTCCTTTTTGAATTATTGGCGAAAAACTGGTCCAAAAAACACTTAGTAAAATTTTTGTGAAAATTATATTTTTTAACTTATTTTAAACCTTAGTGATTAACACAGGTGATACAACTTGTATCTACCTAATTTTTCATTATTGTATATATTTGATTAATCTTTGTTATTGAAATAAATAACACCTCTAAAGAGAAGTTTATTTAGGAGTTTTGGATGTTTAAGGTCAATACTCTTCTTAGTGTCTTTATGGAAAACGTTCTTAGTATTTTCGTCGAAAACGAGTTCAGGCTAATATGATTTTGGAATGGAATAATCGATCGTTCTTGGTGTGGGGATGAAGATAACTTTTTAACTTCTCTCCAATTCTTGGAAAGAGAGGATCTGAATATTTCCCAACAGGTGCGGTATCAGGATATCCAGACCCCATTGTAGTAGGGCGGGACTGATTTCGTTAGGTCCTGGTGATTTGAAGAGGGAGAAGCTAGATTTTGCCCACCTGATTTTGGCAGAGACAACTTACCCATTCCTACCAAAATGTCCCTGTATATACCATTATACATCAAATGTGTTATATATATATATATATATATATGTTACCTTTTTTAAAAAAAAGTCGTATATATACCTTTATATACTATATGTACACCTATGTATATGTCCCAAAAGTGGTGTTTTAGTGTGTCCCCAAAACTGCCAATATATATATATATATATATATATATATATATATTTGTTTAACCGCTTATACAGTCCCAAAACGATATATTCGACCAACGTTAATAGGACAAAAGTGACCTTATCAAACCCACCTTCGGGTCCCGTAACGTTTTCTTTTGTATTTAGCCTCCTTTCACTCATCTATTACCTATAAACTCAACTTGAAAAAAAAAATTTGGGACCGATTTTGAGGTTGTTTATGCAGTTTTATACATCAGTAGTTCATCTGTTTGCTCAGTAGAGGCGCGCGGGCTGCTATTGTATATCGCCAATTTTCTGACACGAATTTTAAACGTGTGACCAACGTTATCAGTTCCAGAATGTGGCAACAGTGTTTTGACATGTCTGGTTTGTATTAAAATATATTTTAAAAACTTGAGACACTGAAAATAAATCTACATATTGTGGACTATAACGTGCGATGTGCCGTCTACTGTAACTTCAAAATATTTGAAGAATTATGAATGCTTATTTACATTAGGATAAAATATTGCCAATTAAAAAATAAAGAACACAGTGTTACGAATCAACTGTTTATTAAAGATTAATAATAACTGAAAACAAGTTATCGAAATATTTCATTAAATATCATAGGAAATAAGGCAAATCAGGTAGTTATTCTTCTATCGCTAAAAAATTTACCTCCATTTTCATCAATATTTATATAAGTACACGAAAAATCGATGAACTAAAATGGTTAAATTTTGATATAGCGGTTAACTGAAAAAAATTAAAAATTACTTTTCTTAATGTTTCGTTTGTTCGTTTATTAAACAATTTTCAGAAGTCTTCTTCCAAAAATTTTGATTGCTCATTTTTAATGTGTTTTCCGAAATTTATTTATAAGATAGAATAAACGAAAAACAAAATTAATTATTTGTTCACCATGCCAAAATTTCCATAAAAACCTTTCACTCGTTAAAACTTATTCAAGTAAATAAAAAAATCAAGTTATTTAAGTCGGTAGGTATTGTAAACGAATGTTTTGATTCTAACCCAGTCCTTCGTATTAAATGTGTCATTTTGCTTAATAAATTCTAAACATTCTCCTTTTTTAGGTGGAATCTTCTTCTTTACATGTCTAGAAAAATATTTCAATACACATTTTTTTTCATTTTCGGACCAACAATGACGGGAATTTTTTTTAATATTACCCGATTTCTTATCTTTTTTTGATTTTAATGAAATTTCATGTTGTTTATCTTCCAAATAATATATTTCTTCATGCCTTTGTTTAATTGTTTCCTTATTTATTTCTAACTCTTCAGCTGCAGGTTCGGAAAAAAATTTATCCTTCTCAATCTCCTCATCTTCAAGGACGTCTTCCTGAACTTCTATATCTACTAAATTCTTCCCTTTTAAGTCTCTACCTTTCCCAGCATTTAAGAGCAATAAAACTTTTGCCACTTTTGCTGTCTGGTATACGTCCTCGGTCATTCTAAAGATTAATATGTATTTGATTAATAAGAATATAATGGAAACATTTTTTTATAAATCTGCTCCTAGACAAATTGCCTAATTTGTTTATATATTTACAATTATATGATCAAAATTGTACATATTATTTTCACTCATTTTTTATGAAGGCGAAAAGTCATTTGCAACGCTCTACATTTTGTTTACCTTGTATATAAAAACGCCCTAACAGTATTGATAATACAAAACATGTTTTTTACTACCTTTTTAATAAATTAATTGTTCATTTTATTTAGCTACTACTACTATTGTGAATTATTTCATTGTCACGCAAGCGTCACTTTTTACCTAAAAATCCTATCATAAACTAACTATAATTTATGTTTATACACCATTCATTAGATACTTCAAAACTCTAATTTGAAAATATTAGACAATGTCTCTAAGAGCCATTTTCTGTGTTTTTTTTTTAATAAAAATTAGATAATATCTAGGTACTGAACGTTAGATTTCAAAAAATCAATTGAACAAATTTTGCATTTATGCTGTATTCAACTCATTTTAAAAAAATCAATTCTAATTTTCAGGACATGAAACGTTTATAGTAAAAATTTTATTAAAAGGTTCTTGACTTACATCTTGTTTTTTAATAAAAATTATTATTCTATTCATTAACGGTTATAAGTAGCTATATTTTTAGGTAGTCATAAATTTTTTCATTAGTTTATTGTTGTCTTAACATTTCTTTGGATGCTTTACTTTTTGGTAATAATATAGGTCTGTTCCAACTGACACGAAAACCGTACAATGTGCGATACAAATCCAGTTGACTGCTGATTAGTAAATATAATAAGTCTTTGTAATTGACATCAAATTTGCTGCATTACTGAAATTGTTGGATACAAAAACGGTATTCACTTCAGTTGAAAGAAACCTAATCTATCACTTACCGATAAAATTCCAAGTGGGTCTTTTCAGTATGACCCATAAAACGTGCGATTTGTTCCATTTCGCTTTTTTCAAAACTCATTAATTGCAAAATTGTAGCGATTTGTTTTCGAAATTTAGTGCTTGTTAGGAGCTCTGGGTTTTTGGCACCGCACTTCTTGGCAAATTTTCGTAATACTGATGCAGCACACATCCACCTATCTGTTGAACCAGGATTTGCAAATACATACTGATTTGATGATGGAACAATGTCGGTGTGTGCTCTAACTTCCAAAAGTTTCTCAACAAATGTTTGCATTTGACGTGTTAACAATATCGGAACAGGTTTACTACCTTTACCAAAAACTATTATTCGTTTAAAATTTGAACACATCAATTTTTCAGTTTCAGTCAGCGCACTTAGACTTTCCTCTTGTATTGTACTTGAAACATCTCTTTTGTAACTTGCTAGATCTAAAAACTGGACTTCCCCAATTCTTTTGCGATTAAAAACTAATATCATACATAAAGTACATTCTGCTAACACTTTATAATTTTCTGCTATCTTGATACCATTAGTTATGTTTTCAAATGCAGCAGTTCCTTGACATATAATATAATTCTTAAATAAACCTATATCCTCAGTTACGGGAAGTAATTTTGGTTTTTCCCACTTTCTTTCGTTTAAAACTTTATGAGCCAAGCTAGAAATATCATTGGACCAATGACTTGATATCATTTGACGAAGATCAGATATTTCCTTTCGTCTCTTATCTCGTTCCTGGTCGTCTGAGATAGTAAATAATGGATCTTTGGTAATAATGGCCTTTATGGCCACGTCACATATGAATTTTAGGGATGTACCAAAATTAAGAGCTAATGATGATGCCTTGAATGTTTTAGTGTCAACATGATAACCTGAGATAATTTTTGCAGCTGAAACAATATGGTTGTACATATCTGGCTTTAAAATATCAACCAGTAGTTTAATAGTAGTTGATTTTTGCAAAGCAATTTTTAATCTCGCCATTTCTCGCATTTTATTAGAAACAACAACGTTCATTTGTTTCCTCTTGTGTTTATTTAAAAAAGATTCACCGTATAGGCATATTAACGAATCAGCCTTAGCCACAGCGCTAATTTCATCAGGTCTCATCATATCTAGAACTTCATTCTTAAGACGACTTTTTTTTAGAAAATTTCCTAGCATGCCAGTTGCAATGAGAAACGTCTGAGCTTCACTTACATGTTGTATTTTTACATTTTTTTGTACACAGTTATTTTTTGATTTACATATTTTCTTGTGTCTCCAAAGGTAACTTTTTTTGTAGTAACCCAAACAATGAACACAGGGTATATATTGACTATTGTCGGTAGACTGCAGAAACGTTTTATTAGGCTTCCTCACTACCTTGAGGATATTGCTTTTCTGTTGATTTAAATAAAAATTTCCTTTTTTTTTGAGGGCTTTTATTGCCGCTCTTCTATCGGCTGAGCTAAGAGCCAATTTTAATATAGTTTTAACAGACTCTTGATCAGAATGTTTTCTCTGCAAGTGACGAGCAAAGTGTCCCACTAGTTCATAACAAAATGGACACAAATTACGTTGTTCAACATCGTCAGTATTACGTGAATAGCTATTGTTACTGCCGGAAGTGGAAGGACCATTGTAATTTTTTTGCGAAGTCAAACCCTACAACAAGGTTAAAATTTTTGGATTTTTGAACGCGCACATTAAAATGAGAGGCTAAAATAATAAATATAATGAATATATATAATAAAGTTAGTACCTCTGTGATATCGAAATGACTGGTCCCATTTGTACTTAAATTCTCTACAATTGTCTTCTGTAATAAATCGCTTTGTTCGCTCGTACTACTAGAACATTTAGATATCGATGATAACGAAGGAGCATAATCTTTATCGAGAATATCATCATCAATATTGGATAAATCAGTAAACGATTCTCGACTATTAAATGTATCATCCTATTTAATATCTTCTTTACCAAATGAATAATGTAAAATAAAATTTTGGTCAGAATTACTATTTGCATTGCCTGTAAGAAAGGTACAAAGTTTGGTTATTTCTTAATTAGAGTTAGTTAGTTTTAAACAGAATACCTGGTAATGTATTTTTAGCCATTTGGATATCCTCTTCAAATAAATGAGGATCATCGTTTTCTTTCCTTGACTCATTACTAGTGGATAAAGGAATAGACTGAAGATAATGGTATACCTTATTTTTGGTTGAAACTTCATTTATATTGTTAAGGACCTACAGAGAGATACTGATATAACTAATTATATAGGGTTTCGGAATTCGGCTAGAATTTGCTGAATCCTATGTATGTGATTCACATCGATCTACTGATGATAAAAACTGTCTTGGTAAGAATATCCTACATGCATGCATTTTCAATATATAGAGTAAATAAAATCCAAAATTCATATTCGTAACAATATATTTCACACTAATTTTACAAATAGTGAAATACAATTTTTAAATAAAGTTTTGAAGTACAGCATACCACCAAAATTTACGAATAATATTAAACAAATATTTGCTACGGAATCAGAAATTACTTTAAAATCTAATTCAAATAATTTTCTTTATGAGAAATTACAAATTACCAATTTAATCAAAAATATTAAACCGTCTAAGGTTAAGCGTCAAACAAAAAATTGACATTTCAGTATTAAATTAAAAAAATTGAATGTAGAAAATAATAACATAACAATAACACAATCTGCCAAGGAGAACGCCCCTGTTATGTCAAATACTGAAGATTATGATTCAAAAATAAATAAATTTATAAAATCTAGCGATGTACAAATTCTTAGAGCAGACCCAACAACAAATTTTCTAATAATATAAGAGATATTGTTAATAATTAAAATTATCTTTAAAGTGATTATGAAAATACATCGTGAATAAAAATCCTCATTCTTCACAATTATATGGAACCGTTAAATTACATAAAATAACGAAACCAATTAGACCTGTAGTTTCATATGTTACAGCTCCTAATAATATATTTGCAGAAAAATTTAACAATATACTTGATAATTACGGATATACATCTAAATACTCAATTAAAAATTCAATAGAATTAATCAAAAAATGAAAAACAAAGATAGCTCTAAACTCATTCCATTTGATGTTACCAATATGTTTACTAAAATATCTCCTAATGTCTAACACTTATAAAAAAATTACTAGATCAAAATATTAATCTAGGAAAAATATCAGATATACTTAATTTAATCGATGTATGTATTAATCAGAACTATTCCACTTTTGACAATAAGGTATATACTCAAAATGAAGGTTTACCAATGGGAAGCCCTATATCACCAATTTTGGCAAACATTTTTATGGACAGTTTAGAAAGAAAAATCTTTGATTGTAACATTTTAAAAAATATCTCATTTTGGTATAGAGATGTAGATGATATTAGATTGTTTTATAGGTAGTGAACGACAATTAGATGTATTTTTCAACCATATTAATAATTTACAACCAAAGATCAAATTTACATTAGAAGTAGAATAATGCAAGCAAATTTTCTTGATTTAAAAATTCAGTGAGTTAATAATGTAGGTGATTATTCAATTTACAGAAAATCAACACACACTGATGTAACTATTCCATATAATTCCAATCATCCCATCTCACATAAATTAGCAGCATGCAATTCAATGATACATAAAGTATTTTCTGTTCCTATAAACAAATGTAATTTGAAAGAGAAATTAATACAATTAAACAAATAGCAACATCCAACGGTTATCCATTACATATGATGAATAAATTGCCTAATAAAAAAGAGGAAACAGTGGCATTACAACTAATATTTCCTAAACAAACTAAAGAAATGAAAAATTACAAAACAATCAATATTTCTAATAATATTATCTTTAGCTATAAACACAACAATTTCTTCCAAAACAGAAAGTAATGTGAGTATAAAACTGTTAAATGTAAAAACAAAACTATTCCCATTAAAGAAGCTTGGTATATATAAATGTCCAGAATACAATGCACTTTATTTGGGTCAAACCCTTAGAAATTTTGAAATCAGATACAGTGAACACTCACGATCACACAGATTAAAACAACCAGATAAATCAAACTATGCAAAACAACTGCTTGACATCAAACATTCATTGACACTTAACATAAATTTAGAAGTACTACATATTTGCGATAAGAAACATGAACTAGATTTCCTTGAAGAATTAGAAGACACTTAAAAGACCCACAATAAGAAGTCGTCAATGAACAGATAAATCTCGGGATTTCTCCAATTTTAAACTGTCTTCTTAAGTGATAATTATAAAGATCAGCAGATATAGTTTTCCTGGTTTTCTATATCATTGAACAGTTATACCAATCTTAAATGGTAAAAAGATATCCAGGATATCCCCATAGGGCTAATTATATCTAAACTTTAATATTTTTAATATCATATCTTCTGTTTTTTTCTATTAATATATATTAAGTCAATCATAAGGTAGGTCACTTTTTGGTATAGCCAAAAATAATTATTTAACATCAGGTACGCATCATATGAAATGTAACTTCTGTCTTTCAGACGATGATAGCAATATCGCAACAATTGTCAATTTCCTAGAATTCTTAACATATTTTCAATTTATTGTGGAATTATCTAGAAACTGTTAGTTTCATTTAAAACAGAAATATGAGTAGATTCTACAGAGTAAAGGTCGAGACAGTTAATTTTATAATATTTCAATTTAAGATGAATCTAGACGATTCAATTTACATTTTCATTTAACAAGACATTATAGTTACTCAAAGGTAATATCAGTGACTCAACGATCAGTACGTCGACTTGAATCACATGAAATTCAGCAAATTATGGGGAAACCCAAAACCCTATTCTTTAAATAAAAAGGTAGTACGTCCGTGTCAACACAGTAAAAATTCCTTTAAAAAAATTATTCTGTTCATGTCTGACTGTTAAGATAAAATTACTCTTGAAATTTACAAATTTGAATTTTAAAAGAACTGTTACTGGGTATATATTAAAAAAATTTAATTTCCAGAGCTGGCTTCAAAATGTATTATTTAAGTTAAGATGCCACTTACCTCTTCTGAATTAACAATTAGTTCACAATTTTGACGATGGTCTTCTGTAAAGAAAGGTATATAAGAAACCATTAAAATAGTTGAAAATTGATATGTGATTATTATATTCTTTACTTAAAATTAAATAATAATTTTTTCGCGGCTTTTTGTTATTTATATAAACGGCATGTACTATTATGATACATACTATAAACTGGAGCTTAGGAATTATATTATTATTAAATAATTACAACATGCCAAAACTTTATTATAATCATGTACTTACGTTCTTTTCTTGCAAGTTCCACTAAAATTCTCCCACGACTCATGTTTTATAACTTTATAATTTAGCACTTTAATCGTCTTGCCGACTTTAAACTCTCACCTTTCAACTCCAAACACTAAATGATACTTGATATAAGCATCAGTTATTCATCCGACGTTACCAGTGACCCTAAATTCGGCATCACTGCTGGATCTAGTAACGTGCATTATCTTTATAAATTATACACAACTGGGTTTGAAATAACTGCAGTGCTTATTGGGTTGGTTACCGTTTGTAGAATATATTTAAAAGTTTTAATATTATTTTAACCTACCCCTCTCATGTTCCATTGGTGTGTATTTGAATCTTAAATCTAATTATCAAATATACACTCCAAAAAACACGTTATTTCCAGTGGGTCTAAGGTTGTCTGACTAACGTATTGGGACTGATAAAGCTAGTTAGATAAATATATATATATATATATACATATATATATATATATATATATATATATATATATATATATATATATATATAAATTATAACGAGAAAAACCTACAAACCCTCTCAAGGCTCGTTATAGGTATGCGGGTTGTCTCACGTTGTACAACCCGTGCTCGCCAGTCGACTAGCTTCGAGTCGAAGAAGGGGTGGATTCTTCAAAAAAATTATTGAGTATATAAAAAGGGCGCCAGAGAAGTTTTGGCAAGCACCCAAGACTTCCTAAGTTAGCCCACAACTCCTCAGTGGGTTAACAACACTCACTACACACTCCAAAGGTTAAACTGATAGGTAAATTATCATAAGTAAATAAAAGTCAGCAAATACACCCTGATTGAAATTTTAATTAGTCTTGGTGGACCAAAGGTCTCTTTTCAAAATATTTAATACAATATCACTACCAAAAAGAAATATTACAAGTAACGTCTGAGCTCAGCTGAAGGCTGTAATCTCAGGGTGCAGAAGAGCTGAGGGCCCCAAACTACACCGATGTCTCAATTCAAAAATTCTAGAGAATCGACCAAATTGTTCGTGTACAATATTCCAAAAATACAACGATAATATATATATATATATATATATATCAAAACCAACAATGTATAGTTACAAGGGTTCACACTTCCGCAATTTATACCAGTATCAATATAGATATAAATAATTGCATAAGCCAAAAATTTAAATAACAACGAGTTCAGCGTTGCTGGAGAAAATACAACTCAAAATTATATACGGCGCAAATTATATACATAAAACCATTAGAAATAGGTAAAAACCACTAAATATCGCAATACTAGGTACGTACCATAGTGTTCCAGCGTATCTTAATCTATGAGCAAGATTTCAAAATTTTCAAATACAAAATACAAGTGTAAGCGAGATTATAGTAATTGCCGCAAGAAAAAAAGAAATAAAACTTAATATAAAAAAAACGGTAATATGTGAAGCATAGATGTGAGTTTACTACTGAGTTTGAAGAAATAAGAAAAGGAAAACTGTTAACTTATCCTTTTCCGGGACCAGAACAGGAACTGAAACTTCTCCAGATTAATCCAGTCCTCCTGGAACTGGTCTCACTGACCCATTAAATTCCAATCAGTGATTTTTTTTTGTTTCAATGTCCATATACAAAAACCCCCCTAAAATAGAGAAACGAATTAGCCTCTACATAGGGTTTACATTTTACCCCGGTCAAATTTTCGACGTACCCCCGTAATATCCCATCATACTGACTATAATAACAATACCCGAAATTCGCAAATAATTACACCTCATGACTTTTAACTGTATAAAAGCCACCTACTCTGAGAATAAAAACTATATGACCGGTTTTTTTCCGCTTAGCAAAAAAAACTACGATACCAATAAAAACCCATAATATAAAAACTACGTCGTTGGACACATCCCTGAATGTTTATACAACCCCTGTGATATATTCTTATTTCAACAAGATATAAAGCCATGAAGAATATGAATTAATAAGAATTTATGAAATATAACGAAACTATCCCGCGAAACCCAGATTACATACTCCAATAAATTACGAATCAAAGCAGAATTTCTACGTTAAATTGCCTACAAAACTGTTAATTCCGAGAAAGTATTTTTCAACCATTTACCTTGTTAATGAATCCTTCCAGCAAACGCCGTCTACGGAAATTTACCTCAAAACACAATTCCACTAAATTTTTATGGAAGAACCCACAGTCATCGACCGTTTTGGGACCAGAAACCTATCGGGTCGGAGCTGCCAATTGTTGGTTCCAGCTGTATTTCTCCTCCCCTATGTCGGAATTGTCGGATTTTCCAATAAGCACTAATGGCTGCCAGAGCACATGCGAATATCTTTTGTTAAAATGGTGTGTTTACACCTTGACGGCAAATGGAGGACTGAAATTTTTAACTTCGTACCGACAGCGCTGTGACTTCTCTCAGTCGACAGGTTAGCCAAATTAAGTCTCCGACGGCTCGGCAAATTTTCGCGTTACAAAATATATATAAATATATAAATAAATATATATATATATATATATATATATATATATATATATATAGTACAAAAAGTTTTTCTTGGTATTTGGTTCGGTTTAAATTAGAAAGCAGACTTTAAATAGTCATGCTATTTATTTAAAAATATATAAAAACGGGACGTTTCGACTGGTTCCCCAAGTCTTTATCATACCATAATATTCTAAAAACCCAAATCACAAAAATGTTTTTTCATATTAAAAGATAAATAAAACTCACCCTGAAACGTAATGAGAATATCCAAATTACACCATGTTGTGTGTTACAAATTGATAAAACATTGAACAATATACATTTAAAATCAATTAACGACGACATTTGTGGAATTATAATTCGAGACTTCATACATATTGTTTACATACACCCACACAGGAACTGTGTATTTATCATACTGAAACGATTTACGGCCAAGAGTTGCTTGCTTTTATTGTTGGTTCTATTGCGCAGATGAACTATTGTTTTATTCTTTTTATCAATTTTATTTTTAATTTTCAATTCTTAGTATTATTGTAAAGTTATTTTAGTAAAATATTTTAGAAACCTTAGTCATAATATACTAAAATATATTTTACTCAAGTTGTTCACGTCCTTTTTGTCATTCACCGCATATTGATTCCTCTTAAAAATGTCCATTGATTCAAAAATTTCCCTCTTTCTATTGTGGGTTTCAGTTTTGAGAATTTTTGTTTTATCATAGTTAAAAAGAGTGTTTGTGTTGTTTTTCGTGCTTAGTGAGCGCAGTTTGATTTTTTTTGTCATACTTGTGTGCTTGTAATCTAGGTTTAAGGTATTGGCTTGTTTGTCCTATATAAACACCATCACAATTGTCGCACGGTATTTCGTATACTACATGTGACTTTTTTAGGGGAGCCGTTTTTGTTTTAAGTTTGCTGAAATGGCCATTTAACAAATTGTCACGTCTGTGTGCTACAGGTATATTATATTTAGGAAGTAAATTTTTCAATTGTTCGGATAGGCCCTGTATATATGGAAGTGTTACATAATTGGTAAAATTATTTTCTTTTGTATTCTTTTTGGGTTGGTGTTGTAGTATATTATAAAATCTGTGAATGCGTGCTTTAAAAACGGAATCAATAAGTGTTTTTGGATAACTATTAATCAGGAGTGCCTGTTTAGCCTTTTTTATTGCCGTTGTCTGTATTCTATATCAGTAAGTTGAATAGCTCTATCAGCAAGTCCTATTATTACAGATTATTTTTGGGAAAGGGGGTGTTTTGAGTTGAAGTTCGTGTATCGAGAAGACCAGGTTTCTTTAGTGTACCATTCGGTTTTTATTTTATTGTTTTTATTGTGTAAAGTAACATCTAAAAAATGTATGGTTTTGTTTTGTTCTAATTCGATTGTGAATTGTAATTTTTGGTGGTAACTATTAAACATGTTCAGAATAAAATATTTTTTGCGTTGTTTCTTAGATAAACATAATTTGCACTTTCTTCTAATGGACCATTCCTTGCCGTCATTATTTGCTTTTTCTATTGTTTGTGGGCAGTGATCGGCAGCTTTTCGTTTTGGTATGTACATTCACTATATGATAATAAACACTCAATTATTTCAAGTCTGAAATTATAAAAAGACGAACGCGCACTAGTATGTTGATTATACAAAAAATATGCATTGATTAGCATGCATTGGAAAATATGTACACCCAGTTTTAGATTCCACCTCAGTGTTTTTCTTTCACAGCTATAGTATGAGAGCATTTGGTCTACCGCATCTATACCACTCATATATTTGTTGTACTCAACAATTGATCGAGGTTTCAATGTATGTTGCCCCCATCTATTTTCGCTCTCTATCAGTTCTCCTTGGTGTTGAGTTGATATCATTAAAATATCCTTTTTATCCTTCCATACTTTTTTAAGAGTTCGATTACAAATTCTTATACTTTTATTCACAAATTTAACCCATTTATCAATCATTATATCATTGATACTTTGATTTAGCAGCGCTAATGCTTTTTTACATATAATCACCATATGATCACTTATACTATTAACTTTATTCATGGTAATAAATAGGACTACTTACATAAAATTCAATCTAAGAAGAAGTTGAAGATGATTCTCCCAATGTTTCAACAATTCTGAACAAAATTCTCGGTTTGGACTTCGGTATTTCTTGGATGCCTTGAAAAACTAACGAAAATCATCCCTTGTTAAGTTCCGGCAAATTTGCTTTGAAAATTTCTGTAACCCTCTTTGGCAGGAAACATACACAATCTTGAAATTCTATAAATATTGTTGGTCCAAAAGGAGAGTTGATTAATTTTGCTTTCAATATTGGTTACGGTTCGTTTGGCTGCAACTCATCAACTTTAATTTTTGGTTTATTTTCAACCTCTTTCATGCATTCAGCATTTATCTTTTTTAAAAAGGACATCTGAAATTAAAAATAAAATGACTGATTTTTATATAACTATATTTTTAAAAAATTATATCGATAAATTGAAGAGGATAGGAGCAACGTCTTTTAAATGACTTAAAATTCATTGATTTCAAAATAACAAAGCATGAAAATTAGAGCGCAAAGGTAGTATTTTTTATGTCAAATAAATATACTTACATCGATATATTCTGCAGAATATAGCACACTTTATTTTAGACGACGGTAGACTATTTTGTGTGTGTAAGTTTAAAAAACACTTTTTAAAAAATCGAATGTTACTTTTATCAGATAGAGCACAATTATAGGAATGAGAGTAAATCGAACTTGTTAGTTCTTAAATACATCTGCAGCAGATCACCGCAAAATGGGTGTTGCCGTATTTTGAATTTTTTTTAAAACCAAAGAATCGGTAAAGTTGGTTAAGATAAAATCAATTGCGATGGAAAATTTTGTTTGGTGACTTTGAGATGATGATGCATTAGGAGATACATTTGAGAGGAAAGATTGTTTCCTATTTCAAGAAAATTTATCTAATATGACACATAAAACTTACCTAAATAATTATCAGTGGATCTGACTTCATAGCATGATTCAAGATGATGATACATTCAGAGGGGAAATTATTTCTAAAATGCTGCGATCAATTTATTAAAACACAATGTCTTAAAAGAAGATTTATTCTTTCGCAATATACTGTTGCTAAAATGCATATTTTTAATGTCTTCTGATGGCATACAAACACTTTTTCTCACAAACATTTATTCCCAAATTATCGGAGAATGTGAGAATTAATACAATATAAAAAATTATTTCTAAAATGCCACGGTCAACTCATTGGATTTTTCATTGAAATATCTCTTAAAATAAGATTTATTCATTCACAATATACTGTAAATACTTTTAATATCTTCTGATTGCACTTTACAATCAGCACATGCGCATATTAATATCCTTTCGCAACCAGCGCTACATCAAATTATGAAGCGCGCGCGCACGCTGCAACTTAAATACTTTTATTTAGACTCTGATAACATCGTACCGCGATAGTGTAGTGGATATACAAGGTGAATTTGACCAGACGCGCCAGGCAGGCCGACGGTTCGAATCTCACCTCCAGCAAGATTTTTATTGAAAAATATCTTCTACATTATTACGGCACGATACGTCACAATCCTTCTGTGACGTCACTTCTTTAGTCTCCAGAGGCTGTCACTTCTTGTAGCATGACGTCACTTCTTGTAATAGTCTCCAGTAGCTTTACTAAGTCTTCACCGTATTAGACCAAGAACTCTATGGTATGTGTCCATCTGCTCTAGAACTCTCACTATATTAACTACTCAAATGTTTTTTCAACATTTAAACACGAGCAATCTATGTCTATAATGAAAAGATGAAAGAATAACGCGTGGAATATAAAACAAAAACAGAATTAGCGGGCATATCACGCAGAAGAGGTTACAGAGAATGAGTGGTAACCGTAGACATGCATGTGTCTGGCTCATTAGCCGTCATCGGTACGGTATAACCAAGAAAAGGTGTACAACTTGGGAGCAAGGATGTTATTTGAAACATGAGAAAACACACACAACGGATTTGTCTCGAAATGAAATTCACCAACAATGCAGTTAAATCTTTTCAAGTAGAAAACATTATTTAATGTGAAATCATGGAAAACAAATACAATATTCGAATACAAAATTTTAAAAAGAATAACTTATTTACAGTGACCGTTCATTCAATACACATTCACACAAATGGATTATTATTAAATATAGGTACAATTATGCAACATATTATACACACTAAATAGATCATATGATGTCAAAAACTTTATAACGCAAAATGGCGGATATGGTGATGGTTAATGTCTGTGAAACGATATACACACAATGCAAGTGAGTTTATTTAACTTTTAAAATGAAATGGTTTTTAAATACCTATTCATTTATGTCCTTGTTTTAATTCTTCTTGTAGGTTCCTTCCTGTGATACTCCACAGTCCCTCCTGTTTGGGTATAAACCAAAGATGATGTTATATTTCATCTAAATCAATACATCTTTGATGGTTCTCCAGAGTCAAATTCTTTCTGAGATGTATCGTGGAGATATTATTTCCATGATACAAAACTTTACTTTATTATACGGATCAATATAGAGGTTAGTATTCTGCTATTTTTACCAATCTCTTGTTACTTTTCTATTCATCAGTTTCTTTTACAAATTTTATTGAATTATTTTAATGACTAATGAATTTCTTTTCATATTTACCATTCAAAATGTACAGCTCTTCTAGTTAATACTCAAAATTCTGTTCCAAAAATTCAATTTTCTCCCCCATTCATTGTTAAAAAAATTCTATCTAGTTAGTAGTGTTCATTATAAACAACCTCCCCCCTTCCTTTTTCTTAATTGATAAATTAGCTTGCCGCCGATTAAAACATTTCAAGTATAATTCACCAATCAAACAAGTTATAAAAATTTTTGTTGGTAAATCTCATCTCAGGTTTCAAATTGTTTATTTATCTATTTTAGAACATTCCGTTTTATACTTCCAAATAATCAAATTACACATTCTACTTCCTTTTATATAATTTCCAAAATATTTTAAACTGACAGTTATATTTATTTTCATTTGATCTATTAAACATTACAAACAATTTACTAAATGTCAGACATTATAACCCTAATGTTTTTATTATTTTTACTTTTATTCCTTGACATATTCTAAAATAATTTTGCAGTGTTTCCAAAGAGTTTCTTACGATATCTAATTAGGAAATTTTAAAACAAATCATAATCTTTTGACTATTACTATCTGAGAAATAGATTTTTACAATTTATATAAGGTGACGTTCTAAAGGTTCTCTCTTAATAGCTGGAATTCATGTTATCTCTACCATATGTGTATGTACAGGGTACATTATAAATTTTCTTTATGTCTCTTCGGTTTGATTTAATATTTATTTAATCTCTGGAATGATTTTCCTTCCATAGATCAGCTATTTCTTATGATTTAAATGGTAATCAAATTTTTAAATGTAATATTTACATACAGCGTGTAAAATGTTTTTCCCATATTAATATATATATATATATATATATATATATATATATATATATATATATATATATATATATATATATGTATATATATGTGTATATGCAAAAGTATAATAGCCAATAAATAACATAATCAATGGGAAGGAAAGAAAAATAGACTTGAACGGAATAGTGAATATAACAAATTGAGATGTAATCCAACTGAGGTTATATTAATCACACATTGCAAGGATTAAAATAGACGTAACTAAGAAATACTAATTTATCACTTGCTTTCATTAATAAAAAAAATCATAGTATTTAAAGCAATAGTAGTAAATAATAATATAAAACATTACGGAGATAAAACAGGAAATTAAAAACAGATTGTAGCCATGTAATTCACAATAAATATAAATCATTTAATATTCAAAACATTCAGACTCAATAACAATCAACAACCCTTTAATTGTAAATGTTAATATTTAATTATAAGAGTGTAACTGAAAATGAACCGAACAGTTAATGGACAAACGGAAGACTTTCAAAATGAATTTTAATCTAGTCATTATTTTAATATAAATTTTGAATGTGTTGACAATTTATATTCATGATGAACTCTACAAGGAATTTACTCATGATGGGAATAATTTTATTTAATTCAATAGTTCTTATGTAACTTTTTGATCATCCTGGTAGATAGCGATTGACAGAAAATTTAATTAATTTCATGAAATCAAGTGAGTTTTTTTGAAAGGTCTATATAAACCTGTGTAGAATTTGACAGATGGCTTATTATATTCCAATCGTCAAGGGGAGATGTACAAAATTGTGTCCTAATAATTTACTAGAGAGAGTGCTTTGAAAATAAAGAACAAATGAACTGAAATGGAGGAGGAAGCCATATTGGAAATTAGGGAGAGAGTGGTTGAAAAACTTGGATTATGAGCAAGAAAAACATGATAAATTAACAAATTACATATAAAACCACATAGCAGATGCAGAACTTACCTCAATTAAACCAGGACTAAACAGTGAGTCATTTATTTCTATACTGAACATTACATCTTGAAAGTGCATATCTTTAGAACATTTTTCGTACTTACAAACATTCAATTAATGAAATATCGAAGCCATATAACTGTAAAGAGACAGAAATTGTGTTATTAGTGATAATTAAGAATTTTTTTTGATGAATTTTATAATAGTAAATTGTAGATAATAAGAAATAATTTAATCAACTTACCTACCAACAATATGAGCTCATATAAACGATTATGTTTATAATCTGAAAGTATTTCAATATTCCAATATTAATTTCAATCATTTAACAAATAATATTCGTTTCTTTTTAAATCTTGCATAAAAATAACCTTACTAAATAATTGTATATCACACAGTTTTCAGATTATATACATATATAAGTTATACATCCACTGGTCTGGTCTGAATTTAAGGAAGGAATTTTAACGTTTTGAATGTTCAATGAATTAAATATAATTATTTGTATACATTTACAATTAGTGTGTCGGTTATTTTCCCAATTTTCAGGAATTAGAAGGCGACAAATGTTTTATTCACTGTGGATTTAAAAAATCTGCAGTAAGGTAGGCAACCCTATCTACGCCCACATACAGAATTCTTATAAATAAATGTACTATGAGTAAAAGTTTATTTTTCTTCAAATTTTGTTACGTTCTCGTTAAATTTTAAGCCCTATCTTATCATGATATAAAGTAAGAATATTAAATATGCGTTTAATAGCATACAGAGAGGACATATAGTGTAACGTAAAATCAAACCCCGTGCACCTATGCACTTATCCCACTTACGTTAGCGACCTACTGAAGATAGATCGAACTTGTGGCCCCGAAATCACTTACTACTAATTTAACCAAGTTACCAGCAGATCAGATGGCCGATCTATGCCACAAGGTATTTTACCCGCTAGACTTCAGCCGAAGAAGGGAGGTTCGTATGCTGGTAACGAACAATCAAAATAAGCTATAAAACCCAAGGCGCCAGGTAAACCGTACCCGAGTAAATACCTCAGTTTACTTCCCTAACCGTAGTTTACCCCCAATTAGGAGAGGATTACCAAAATCAAACTCGTAACTCAACTCACAAGAGAAATGATTTATTGCGGTGGTGGTTTGGTTTGAGTACAGTTGTATGAAAATTGTGGAAGCAGTTATTCCCACAGTGGACACTTAAGGTCCATCAACCCTTACTATAAAAAAATATATAAACAGATCGATATGAAATCCCTCACGAACTGTGGACATTTACAAAAGTCCCTTATAGTTCAATATCTACAATAATACAATTATTTAAAATCCTATATACCCCTACCCCAAAATTGATAAATGAATGCTCAGAAGGATTTGAAACAGAGACCAGTTCTGAGTTAAGTTAGTTTCTGAAACTTGCAAAAAAAAATTACAATCATATAAAATGAAAACGGTGAGAACCTGAAGGGTTACCCATACCGTGGCTTATCTGCGCATATCAAATTGTAAACTTACCAAAAGCAAAAAAAACAATATAAATTATCATAAACGTTCCGTGTGAGCTCAGACGCAACTTACCTACTCTACCTAGAGTAATAAATGACCAAGAAAAAAAATAAATTACAAGCCACTTGTATGTTCACAAATGGTGAATTATATATACGTACAAGTTATATATATGCTATAAAAAGAAATGATTATAAAAAAAAATATTAAATGTTTAAAACTTGCGCGTCTTCCCCCGCTGGTGATAAATCCTGACGATCCACAAACTGTTTCTGAGGTAGCAATCACTAAGGTGAGGCTGTAAGCATCCCAGGAATGTTGTGGTACTACAAACCAACACCAAGGGGACTCCGGAACTAATCCAATACGGGAAATACGAATCACCAAAGATCCAACAATATCCCAGAATAAATGTTTAAAACCCAAAAAAAACAAAACCCTAGAAAAAAAATACACTAATTAGTATTGTCACTACACTCAATTGACATTGAACCACCCTGGGAATTCATCACATTTATCCCAGTGTGACTCCTAATATTATCCTACTCAAAACCATTTACTACCCGAGTGGGACGGCCCACTTTTTTTGAAAAAAACCCAAGGTAGACTTCAATTATACCATCTATTCGATAACGTAAGTATATTACCCCCTATAAAGTCTAAAAGTAACAAACCCGAGATAACCACCCCTTACTACCAAGTACTTTACCCCCAACATACTATACACAAGCTCTATCCTGAACATATAATTAGGTGGTGTCATCTTATCCGCAACACTATGAGGAACAATTACTAGTTACAGAAAATGTTAAAACAAATAAATCTCACCTGTTTGGCTAAGACAGGGTTCTCCTGTGTGCTGCTAATATAGTAGTTAAAAGCCGTTATCTGAACTTAACCGCATGGCGATGTAGGTGACTGGGCTTACAAATCCATCTGCCTCTCACAGATGAGGTCTGGACGAAATACTAACTCCACCAACTTCTCCAACTCTCACTACTCCACCCAAACCAAACTACCCCCTCAAATTCATATTCCCCTGTGGGATGAATGTGGAATCTTCATGCGAATTTGTTTTTGGGGCTCCCAATAAGCACCTGCATACAACACCACGTTGATCAGAAAGAAAAAGGAAACACGACAGGTTTCATTGACAACCCACCTTTCCGTTCGAGACACTCTCACTCGAGCAGTTTGGAGCACATACGTTCTATGACCTCGGAGTGAAATTACTCTACTTGCACATCGCATATTAAAACCCCCCGTATAAATACAATAATTAACTAATCAAAAATAACATATATTCGCAAATATACCACACCCCACGACTATATTTACAACATAAAACATCACTTATTATACCCTGATGTACAACCACAGTACACCGGTAGGCCACCTTCCGTACGAATCACAGATCTCTTAACGTTTGAAAAAGAAGAATAAACGAGGATATGACATATGGCGAATCAGCTGTTTGATCCGAGTAGTGAAAAGTTTGTTTACATTCAATTGTACATCATATAACAAAATTCATTCTTTTTAAGTGTATATACAGATTACTGTAACTATTCTACTGAGTGTATTTATTTCCTTTAAACTATTAGTTGGTGCTAAACAAATTGACGACCAGGCTATTGACTCACTGCATTAATGATATACCTAGAAATTGTCGACGTACGAAGCTAGTCTGACTTGATATTAAGGTAGGAATGTTTATTTATTATGACCAAAACTGCATGATTGTTGTCTTTTTTATGCGAATGATATATATTAACGAGAAAAACCGTAACAATAGGTATATTAGCCGTATGTAGGACTCATGTATTAAACTTACACATAAATATAAAACATAAAATTGACAACCATTACGAAACACATATACGCATCACATACACACACAGAAAAACGAGATGATACCATATATATATATATATATATATATATATATATATATATATATGAATTGGCTATGGTGTAATAAGAATGTTATACTTATTTTATTTTAGTTTAAATTTACTTTAAGTTTATTGATGATTTTATATATATATGATAAACAGTTTATATTACTAACATGAAAACTTCTCATCTCAGGGTAGAGTTCAAGTATTTAGGATAAAATGATTTTAGAATTCTATATATATTAGCGCCAAAGCTAATAAATGCTTTATATTTCAAAAATAAATTTGTTAATCAGAATATGTTACTTGTTCAATGATTCCAAACTAAATACGGTCCTGTCCTGCTTAAAACAAATCTGCATAATTCAATAGATGTCATTCAGAGCTTCTGCGTATGGTAAGTAGATGGTGCGCAAGTCACCAGATGAAATGAATAACTCAAAAATAGTTTAAAAAAACGTTCTTCAAAAGAAAAAAACGATATTTAATTTAATGACAATAAATACATTACACTTTTACAAGTGTTCTTGAAGAAATTCAACTATCTAAAAGGATGACTCTTTCATACAACATACACGCACTCTGGTGAGATATTATTATAAGAGTGAAATACAATTATACAACTTCATAAACATATGATTTTTTAGAAAATGGCGAAATACACTCCTAAAAGCGTCTATGCGTCACAAAATTTTAGTTCTTTGCATAAATTGGTAAGTACGCGTGACTTTTTAATATATTAATAAATTAACTTGTACTACCTTATTCACTTCACTGTTTTGTTTGTTCACCTCAATGATCCGTTTCTTTTATTTGTTTCAGATTCTCCTCCTGGAAAAACTCCATGCTGGCATTCCGTTTCTACCAGAACAGGAATCAATGCTGTATTTCATTCAAAGTCCAAGCAGTTTATATAAATTCCATTAATCAGTGTTTTCCAAAAGCTATTGTGGCTATTTTACTTCCACAAGACACCATATTATAAAATAAAAATCATGGTTAGTACTGTACAACATTCGACAATTCCTTTTTTAATTATTAATATAAGCTTAACTACTTACACTGATGTATATCTTGTAAGTATAATGTATTTGTTCTTGAATTCTATAGTCAAATTTTTATCTTCCAAATAATTTCAAATGATTTTCTTTACCAAAGAGTTTTGCTGCTTACAAATTTTTCTTCCCAAAAATAAACACCTAGTCAATAGCCCCCATAATCAACAACCTTTTTACATTCCGATTTTTTTTTTCGGTAGCAACATAATTGTCGCCGATATGATCTTTTTTTAAATGTTTATTTACCAATCAAATTTGACTATTTATTTTATCACTCAAATTCTTCATTTCAACCAGCGAAATGTTCATCCATTATATCAGGATATTGTATTCTAAGGGTTTTAATTGCTTAGACTTCCTATATTATTTTCATTCAATAATATTTCCTAGTATTGTTAAAATGACATTTCCTAACCTCTAAGTATGTATGTCAAATGAATATTCTTAATGTTTTAATAGATGACAGCTGTTACCTTTAAATATATATGCAAAATGAAAATTCGTTTTTTTTTATGAGTCATGTTCTCTGAAATTCACATTATTATATACTTTTCTGCTCTGTTATGTCTAAACAGCTACACTAACTTACTTTAATGTTTTAATCAACAAATATTATGAGATTAGCTTGACTTTACAGAATAAAGCATTATTAGTTTCTTATCATGAACAAATTCTGATACTTGATTTTTTTTTATAAAAGTTTGGTTAATTTATTTCACATAAATTGTTTATCACACCTATTCGCAATTATCCCTACATTATACAGTCTGTCCTTTCTGGATGCCTTCTCTATCGAATAGTGGATCGTACAGATTGTCTCCATTCAAATGTTTAAAAAAATTTTGACTTAAAAAAAATTCTTCTAGATTACAATGCATAATCTTAATTCTTTATTGTTTGTTATACAGGGTGTTTCACTCTATAATAATATATATATATATATATATATAATGTGAAGGTATGTCTTTGCTGACCAGTTACAATGTAACTTCTGTGTAGATTTTTTTAGGGAATTGCAGCAATAAAACGCATCCGTGTACAAGTATTTAATCCAAGCTTTTGAGTGAATTTTCACCCATCATTAGGGAAGCTACATAAAAATATACTTTGTTAAAATATTCTAAAATGTTTTATAAAACACTATTTACTTACAAACTTATTGAGATTGAAACGTGATTAACAGTGGTAAAAAAATGGAATGGCCATCGACAGCACTAACAACTACGTCTATCATTAACTCACACAATATCACATTTAATTACAATATAAAATTATTACACAATTTAAAAAGTTTTAAAATTCATTTTTGTTGAAGTCTGGTTATCGACCACGTGCTTGAAATCTCAATCCCACACTGACAGCAAATTTACAAGTACATTATAGGTTATACAGCCAACTGGCCTGTACATATTCAAACTATTAAATTTTCAGTTTTATACATTATAGGTTAACAGCCAATTGGCCTGTACCTATTCAAAATCCTAATTTTTCTGATTTAAACTTTAACCATTAAGTTCAATTTATACAAATATGAAGAAAACTTTCAGGAGATGCACCTCTAAAAAACATTTGTATGCCTATTTTTCCGAGAGGACAACCTGAGTGGCAAACAAAGCTCTCCGACACACTGCGACCACCGCAGTGCGCACACCCCACAGCCATTTGACTGATGATATCAACGGCTGTGTGCGCCCCCAATGCATGATCATAAGGACTATTCATCTAATGAGACTGAGAGTCCCTCAATACGCCTAGAGAGGACCACGACCCCATGCTGACCTCTGTCTTGAGCACCCAAATGTAGTAAATAAGCAAAAATATCACTGAGATGCCTAGTGATACTAGGTTCTATGATTTATGTTGTCCGGATTTCTTTTTATGTGCACCATTTCGAGAAAATTTCTTTTTGATTTGATATTTTCTGTATCCAATACCCTGACAGACTCACAGTTCATTGAATGACCTGTCTTATTGACATGTTTTGCTAGAGCACATCTTATATATATATATATATATATATATATATATATATATATATATATATGGAAATAATATACCTCGATATCTTCAGCAGCAGGTATTAAGCTAGGTTTGTTATATTTATTAATGTTAATATTTTGAGCGGCCTCACTTGAAATTTCACTCGCCCAATCAGATTCCAGCAGTCCTTTTAAACTATCAATTTTTACTTTGTTACAATTTTTTTTTGTACTTCTAATGAGACTGCAGCGTTCACAGCATTTTTTAAAAGTGTCCCCATTTGAAGCGCTAAAGACGCTGATTTATAGGTCTTTGAATTTGCGTCATATTCCGCTATTTGTTTAGAACTGACAAAATATTTGAAATAACGGGGTATTAAAATGTCCTCCAAACCAAGTTTTTTCTTACCTAGTATTTTTCGAACATATATTAGTAGCCGAGAAAGACGTCTTATGTGTCGTTTGGCTACCCCCAGCAAATGTTTTTCTTTATGACTTTCAATGTAACGTCTTGCTACTTCAATTATAATTTTATCAGTTTTCGCAACCAGCGATATTCCGTCAACTTTGAGCATTTTAAATAAAACACTTTATACTATCGTATCATTTGGTCCTAATGGTCCTATCATTAAATTGTGTCCTTCAATTTGTGCTTGAAATCTTGCAGTTGGATTCGGATTATAATAAGATTGTTTCGTGTGTTTCCTTAAATATTTAGGTGCAAAATTTACATGGAAGATATTATCATAAGAACTTGTTTTATTAGTTACAACAGGAACAACAGTTGATGAACAGAAATCACCTTCTTTGCGTAATTTATCTAGTAAGTTTTTTCTTTAGATTTTTTATCAAACTACAACAGTTGTTGAACCTTAAATTCATCTAAATGATTTTTTTCTAGATGTCTGGGAAAATTGCTTACATATAAATAACAAAATTGGCAATGATGTATGCGCTTTCGTTTTCTCTTGCTAGCATTCGTAAGACTTTTATTTGTGTCATAATTTGAATTAATGGAAATATTCAGTGAAGTGTTATCCACGATATTTTCAGATTTCTCAATATTATATTCGACTATTTCCATTTTTGCTGTATTTTCTATATTTTCTTTATTGTCTTCAACTGCAAGAATATTTTCGGAAGTATTTACGTTTTTAGTAGGCTGAATGAATTCGTATACATCTTGTGTCGAAATTGATTGAACAGAATTATCTCAGATTTTACTTATATCCGTTGAGGGACAATATTCTAGAAATAAATAATTCAGTTAATGGAATCATATAATTTCACAATCAAATGTTGAAAACTTTATAATCGCCATTAGTAGAATAAATCGTTTGTCTAACTCGACGCTTTCTGAGGTGTGTGTGATTCAAAGGCACGATACACATACACCGGTATGCTATTGCGCATGATAGCATTCTATCTCTCTCGCCGCTGTGACGTCACGCTCGAGGAACTACGAGAAGTTGTTCATAGGTTCCAGTTTTATTGAATTTAAAATTATGGTGAATATTTTTTTTAATTAAAATTGATTGAAGAAGAAAATAGTTGTGTAAGGTAGTCTCTCTTCAGATTTGTACATTATACATAAGTTAGTAAAATGTGTTTTTAAATTATATTCAAGGCACATCAGTGTCAAGAAATGATCATTGTTTTTCTGGTGTGATTATTATTTTGAGAAAAATAAATAACAGAATTTTTTCGGGTACTTACCTAAGTATTTCAAAACATGAAAAAAGAAAAACCGCAGTGTTATCATTAGTTCTACACAAAAAAGTGAAAGAATTTGCTAGAATTTTTCTAAATATTTTATTACGCAATACAAAAACAAGAGCAAAAAGTAAAAGAATTATTTCTTAAAGTTGGTAAATTTAGACATATTTTTGTCTAGTTTTCTCTGAGCATTCTTGAAACTGATTTTCCTGTTCAAGTCTCGCAGTCTAATATATGTTCGAGTTCTTGAAAAGTACAGGACAACTTCGTAAGGCACAGATGTTTTCATTTGAGACATAGTTATATCGGCTAACTTCTTAAAAATGTTCTCCTCTTTAGACAAAGAGGTACCATGCATTTTGTGGAACTCGGACTCGAGTTTCAAAGCAACTTCCCACAATTCATCATTTGGATGGAAAAGAGAACCTATAGAAACAGCTTGTATCCAATCAGGGGCCTTATTCATATCAATACTTGCTGTGGGTTTTCCCAGTGAGTATTTGTTCTTGAACTTGAATGCTATAAAGCCTGCTATGTATTTGAGTGATTCCTGACTCACCCTTTCTTTCACCTCAAAATTGTGCATTAGCTGCATTGCTTCTGTGTCTAAGCCATCGTCTTCCAAATAAGGTGGTTCTACAAAAGAAATTGTCTTGATTTCATTTTCCACATATTCTTCTTCTTCATGCGGCTCTCCGGTTTTTGCGTTAAGCAAACTTCTTCGGCTTCTACATCAGTTGATGCGCTGCGGGAGTCCTTCAAAATATCTAACAAGCACCCCTCATCAGATTCTATTGTATTTCGGCTTTCCGTAAAAATTGCTGCTGAATGTTTGCCCAAAATATACCAACGAAGTCGGTACCTGAAGTCCAGAGGCGAATGATGATCGTTACTTCCGCCCATTCCTCGAATATAAGTGAAGAAGTTTTCAAGCACATCTTGGTTTAGTCTGGAAGTTAATATATACTCCAAATCATATTTTTCCATTAAATAATCGTACATTTCCGACAGTGATGGAATCAACCCATTGTGAGTGCCTACTCTAATAGATTTGACGAATAGATTCATCCGATCTAGTAGTTTTCTTTGGTTATCAATATCTGAACCGAAAGCATTCCTTCCTGGACAGTTCTGGGTGAATTTTGAACGTGAATTGAGCAAATCAAACCACTCATTGAATAGTTGGACCATATCAGAGGCTTCTTTCCAGAAGCAATTTTTCGGCATGAGACCACTTTCTCCACTATATTTTATAGCTCTTGCCACTGAGTTTGATAGAAGTTGCACTGCTAAATGTACTCGTTGTCGCATGGATCCTTTTACATTCAAATGCTGTTGGGTAAGTTTATGGGCATAGATTAATTCCGAGGTAGAAAATCAATATTTATTACTTTATCATCAATGATAAATCCCTGATCTAATAAGTGATTTCTTACGAGTTTTATAAGATGGGGCACGTCTGCAAAAACAAAAATCTTCAAAGCATCGTCACATGGATGTAAAAAATAGAATTTTTTATCGTGTCCCACATACAGTTTATTCCACAATGAAACATTTCCTGACCAAGTCACTTGAAATGGAAACCACAATGTAATTTGCTTGAAAAAGTTGGGAAATAATCTCTTCAAGAATTTGTTTTGACATTGGTTGATCAAATTCATAGTAAAGAGGTTGTTTCCGATGAAAAATCAATCCGCGCACCATAACTGCCTGACAAGCTTTGTGGGCTCCAATAACCTGCTCTTGTTTCTTCTCTATATCCATTTTGTTCGACACATACACCTCATCGAATGTCAAAACACAAAGCCGTTCAATAATACTGGAATCAGAGGCCTTTCTCTTCATTAGTGTTATAACACTTTTTAAAATCCCCTCGTTGACATCAAAATTGCCAGCCCAACTTCTTAATGTCGACATAGCTGGTAATGGATAATTAGGTGCTCTCAAATATCTGTAAGCTTTCGGGCTTACACCTCGCAGTGAAATGGCTGAAGCGATATCGTCTGTAGACCAACGAATCCTAATATTTTCCTTTGGGTGTAACAACTTTTTTATTTGTTCTGGAGTAAATACTGTTGCTAAAAGAGTGTCATATTTTTGGGAAGTGGAAGATTTAGCTTCTTCGACTTCTTTCAAAAGGTTTTTATTCTGAGGTTCCAATACGTTTACTTTTTGTCTGAGCTCAACTAGTTCAGCCTGATCACTCCTGGGAATAAAAAATAAGTATATTTACTTGTAATTCCACATAACACTATAATCTGTTTCAATATTGAAAAGAACATTGAAAAACACTGTTGATAACAAAAATACAACAATTCAAAATAGTCAGATCCAAATTTTGCATATTAATTTCACTTACTCAGTATTTGATAACGTTGGAATTAATTGTTATTCGTCACTTCTTGGAAGCTCAGACTCCTCAATATTTGTTTCGTTGTTATGCGTTTCTAATCCAAAACTTGAAGTACTTGCTGAAGATTTCAAGATATCGTCCACCTCTTCTCTACGTTTCCTTTTTGCGATCCTCAGTGATCTTTCCTCAGCTTTCCGCTTTTGAGCAGTATCTGATGAACTTCCAGGTATATTCAAAGTAGGTACTGCGTCCGCCTTTAAATGACGATCATTCTTTGGTGAGTATCAAAAGCTTTTGTTTCAGAGGGATTTCAAAATACTTCTCTTCAAAATGTATTGAGCAAATCGTTGCTGAAATGTGCGCGCAGATTTTAAATTTGGATTATCCCCAAATACGCCACAGCTGATTTACTCTTGGGTAAAACAATAAACAAAAACTAATTCAAAACCTAACTAAAATCATGTAAAGAAAGTTGAAATTTGAATCAGAAGTTTGTTAGTGACTTCCAAATAGTTTCAATAAATAATCGGTTAAAGGTACCTTTATTATGTTATGTGTAATATTGTTACTTCCAATGGAATTTTATTATTGCAACATAAAGACTTAAATACAATTATAATTCGCACACTTGTTTGATTTGTTTACTGTTTTATCCAAGAACAAAATCAACTGATAGCAGTGAAGGGGTGTGAAACTCACTAATTAATTCTAACTTACCATTTTTCAAATTTATTTTATCTTCTCTCCGGCAAGCCATTGTTTTGCCAAATCATCTTTCTTTGGGAAAGTAAAGTATTTTATACTGGCACCTTTGGTACTTTGATTATAGTTTTTACATTTAGCTACGGCACAATTCGGCATTATAATTTGTAATTAATCGCACACCCACATAAAGGCTCGTTTTCAGAGACGCGAAATTCGCAATTTTTTAGCGAAACAAAATGGCGACGCGAATTTTCGTTGAAAGTTCAATTAATTTCAACTTTTTTGCGAATATCGCTAAATATGACCACGGAACACCATTTTATTTTGTTTTATGATTATAATTTTGTTATGACACCTAACTTAAATGTCTTTTCAATTTTAATAGTTAGGTTTATGTTTGCGGTATTTTTCTAATTTTAAAAACAAAAAATATGGAAGTGGAAATAGATTATACAGAACATTATAGATATTATTTACGTTATTTGCAAATAATGTATTTAATAAATGAAAAAAATTCTAAAAAAGTTAAACGAAAATACCGCAAACAAAAAATGTGGGTTCGAGACATATTTTTAAACAGGAAAAAACAAGGTGATTTCAACAATCTCGTTCAAGAGATGAGATTTAACGATCCTGAAAAATATTTCAATTACTTTCGTATGAGCCCTGAACTCTTCGATAAGTTATTGGAAGCCATAAGTTTTCGGATTACAAAAAGGTTTCATTCAAGAGAACCCATATCTCCAGCAGAAAAATTGTCCTGTACCTTAAGGTAAGTAGTTTTCTCAAGTTCTAGTTTACATTTAGGCTAAATATTTCAAAATTTAACAGGTACTTAGCATCAGGGGATAGTATGGTTTCCATATCTTATGCATATAGACTGGGAAAAACAACAGTTAGTAAAATAATAAATGAAACTTGTGAAGCAATCTGGAATGTTTTGAATAATATTTATCTGCGTAAACCTGATACAAATGATTGGCTGAATATTGCAGCAGGCTTTAAAACAAACTGGCAACTTCCTAATTGCATAGGTGCTATTGATGGCAAACATGTGCTTATTCAAGTAAGTTTAATTGTTATTTATGTGTAGCAGATGTCTACAATTATTATGTCTTTTTCGGCTCCACCACGAGCTGGCTCTGAATTTTATAACTATAAAAATAGTCATAGTCTTGTTTTACTAGCACTTTGCGATGCAGACTATAAATTTACCGTTGTGGATATTGGTGCTAAAGGAAAACAAAGTGATGGTGGTATTCTGCGTAATTCTAAATTTGGCCAGTTACTTTTTAATAATGCATTAGATGTACCTATAGCTAGACCCATAGAATTTGCAGGGGATAATATACCATTTCATATTGTTGGTGATGAGGCATTTCCATTGCGTCATAATCTAATGAGATCATATCCAGGTAGAAACTTATCTAAAGAAAAAAGGATTTATAACTATAGGTGAATATATACATATTTTATTAGAAGTTACATTCTTGTTTTGAGAGAGTAAAAGAAATTAATTTTTTATAGATTAAGCAGAGAAAGACATGTTATTGAAAATTGTTTTGGAATTCTAGCATCACGTTGAAGAATATTTCGCAAACCTATTATTGCAAGTTTGGAGACAACAGAAAATATTATTAAAGCAACAATATGCTTGCACAATTTTTTAATGTCTAATAAAGATTTGTCAAACAATAAGTATTGCCCACCAAGTTTTGTAGATTCAGAAGATGTAGATGGATATTAATTGACGGTCAGTGGAGAATAGAACCATCAGATAATCTTACAGATGTTCCTCGCTCCGGTAGCAACTTTTCATCCAAAGACGCTTATTTAATAAGAAACTCACTGACAGCTTATTTTATGACAGAGGGAGCTATTTCATATCAGTGGAGTAAATAACTAACTATTTATTTTGATTTGTACACATATAAATATATATTTTTTAATAAAGTGCTACAATTATTTCACTACAATTCTTCATGCAGGACTGCATATGCCCGAGTTAAAAACTCAATTTCCAATTGTGCCCTTTTTCTGCTCGGTAGCTCATCCAGTATATTTGAAATTTGTATACAGATTGGATTAATTTTTTGCTCTGCATTTGTTTTGGGTGGCGGAGGTAATTTATTTATAGCTTCTAAAATAGCTGATTCTATTTTATTTTCGCCTATAAAAGAAGAATGTAAATAAAATTTAAATATCAATTTATGTTTACTTACCTTTATTTGAACTAATTTTTGAACTACCAGGATTCACCTCCGAGTCTGATGATATTAATGGTGAATTCAAATTTGAAGTAGTGCTGAAACAATAATTTGTTAATAAAATTCAAATACGAAACAATATTTCTTTACCTTTTTGGTGAAACAGTTTCAGATAAGAAACTCATTATTTCAAAATATTTCCAGGGCTTCTTACGTTTCTTTGCTCCTGATCCACTAGGAATATATACATCTACTTCACTTTTCGCCCTTATATAGGTATCTCTTAAATTTTTCCATTCTTTTTGCAGTTGTATGACAGAGTAATCACCTCAAAAATAAAAAAAATATCCACTATAACAATACAATTACCCACAATTAAATATTTAAAAAAATTACCTTCTAATGTAGACAGAATTTCTGTCCACAAATCATCCCTAATTGTTCGAGACCTAGCGTGGATCGGTAAACGAGTATCCCACAAAGGAGGTCTGGCTTCTACTAATGAAATAAGAATTTCCTCCAAAGTTGTCGGCTCATTATCCTCCAATGTGTAATGCTCACAGAGGTTATCAACAGTGTTTTCTAGTCCACATTCTTCACAAATCATTTTTTTTTCAACGTTGTTTTCACGCTAAACAATAATAAAGATGCAATCACGATTCAATATCGCAAGAATCTGAGGTTAGAACGCACAACAACCATGACGATTGACATTTCATGATGGCCAACTGTTAACACAATAAACTTAATCATACAAAAATTTCTATGTCAAATATAGTCAAACGTCAAATCTCTGAAAACAGACTTGGCGATCGTGCTTGCGAAATTCGCGTCGCCATTTTGTTTCGCTAAAAAATTGCGAATTTCGCGTCTCTTAAAACGAGCCTTAAAACCGAAAAAACACAATACAAATAACAAATGTAGATATCTTAGTTCACTCAAAATATTAAAATATTCTCTCCGCAAATGAAAATAACATGTAAACGGTCGAATGGCGAGTCTCGTTCCTCGAATGTGACGTAACTGCGCGTGGTGGACGCAATTGGGACCAATTAGTAGCATACCCGTGTATGTGTATCGTGATTCAAAGGTATAACTAAATGAAGCCTATATCACCTTGTAGAGGACTCTTTAGGACAGAAAATGAAATTCTACATATTTTTTTAGTAGGACCGAACTTTGAATATAGCCCTCAAAGAGCACTTAGGTCGAATTCGGAAAACAACATTTTTCTTAACATTCATCCTTGTATTATTTCAAGTTCTTAATCTAAAATTCTGATTTTGCGTACACCTGTACTTGAAATGTGAACGCATCTAATAGCAATTCAGAAATTTCCAAAAAGTTTATAGTTTTTGATAAAGAAAGTTAACAATCTAAATGTATCAAGACCCAAAACTTCACCCTGCGGCGAGCTATGTGAGTTATTGAAAATTTATAAATATATATTTTTATCCCGTACTTTGCTGGCTTCGAAGGAATATATTGCCGAAAGCGGCAATTTCCACGGAAAGCACCCAGCTTCTCATCAATGGTTACATTTTGGCCAAGGGAATAATTTTGTTTACAATTTTCTACAAATAGTGTAAATAGTTCGCAAATTGGAGCAAGATTATCGGTCCTATTTCTTTCTATGCGAGTATCTTGGTCGTCAAATCTCATACACCTTATCAGGAATTTGAACCTTTTAATTGACATAATTAGTCGAAAAAACTCTATACCGTGTCCATCTGTTGCCCAAATCTCTTCTGAAGACAACCTGTTATTGTGTAGTACATCTGCAAGGTACAATAGAGCAATGAAAGCTTTTATTTCAACTTTATCTGTTATTTTTGCATCTCTTTGACGTTGAAATTTGTGAGATATTGTTTCTATTCTTTGATTAGTCCAAGTAACAATTAAATCCAACATATTATCAGTTATAAGGCACTTCCAAGCTTCAATAGGTGTTTTAGCCTCTCTAGCTATACCCCTAACTCCTGCAAGGTGAGTCAGAATATTGTGACTACGAATTTTTGAAGATTTTTTTCCGCTTAGTCCATTTAGTGATTTTGTCCTTGCCAATAAAGAAGTCCTGTTCCCTGTTTTGCGTTTCGGTTGAAATATCAAAGACTTCCAGGTGTCTAGCCAGGGTCTTCTAATATTTTAATTAGAAGACGTATATTCCGTTTAAATTGAAATCTTAAGGACTTCCAGGTGTCTAGCCAGGGCTCCTTGATATTTTACTGCCCGGATTTCAACCGCTAATATCTAGTCGCGATTCCCCAAAATTCCCGAAAGTGGTTCCACCACTTGGCCCGATCTTTTATTCAAGAACCGAACCCTTTTTCGTATTTCCCTTCCCGATCTCTAGGAGCATCGTGTACTCAATACTCACATTTATTCTACATACCGGGTGCATCGAAAGTGATTGGACACTTTGCTAGCATCAATGTAGACTCCGTTTTACTAATTTTAATTTATTAACCTGTATATTAAAAAGACCCGTGAAATAAGAGCTTGCTTTCAACGCTTTTATAGTAAACATTGCATTTGCTGATAAAAACTCTCTCGCTTATGTCCTGCCCGCTTCGTCTCTAATGACCGCATGTTAAATGTATATAGTTCGCTAACATTTCTCTGCTTTTCTGGGGATACCAGAGTATGGGTTACCTTTATGTGTGATAAGGTTTTTTTTGTATATAAATAACGATTTGAGTAGCTACAAAGCCTGTTTTTGTTAAATAAAAACATTATTGTAATATAACCTAATCGAACCTCTGTGTTTTACTGACCTACTATAGACTAAAATAATCCTATGGTAGAGTATTTGTTTTACTGCACGAATTTAGATTCTCCGTAGTGTAGGCCAGGAGAATAACTTTCAGTTTAGGACCAGCGAGGAAGTTTCTGGATACAATCCTGCCGGATGAGATACAATTAGACCCCTGGAACCGTCCGTACCTCCATCTGAGGCTACCTGGAACTCCTGACGAGTGAAGTCAGGGGGCCGTGGAGATAACCACGATAAAAATCTGGCGCCCGAGCACTAATTCCGATCGTATTGCATCGATGGTGTCCAAAGTGACGTGCTGAGTTGGCAAGAGCCGCGTAAGGAGCGGAGGAAAAAAAGGTCGTCACAGTTTATTGTTTCGAAAATAGCTCCATTAATATCCCGACAGCAAACCCATTTAAGAAATCCTATCAGTGTTGAGGAACGTCTTGTGGTTACCCTTCGATTTCTGGCAACAGGAGAAAGTTATGCTAGTTTACAGTACAACAGCCGTATACCTCAGTGTACCCTTTCAACTATAATTCCAGAAACGTGCAAGGCAATATATGAAGCATTGAAATCTGAGTTTTTAAAGGTAGGTGTTTAGTAAAACAACCCCTCAAATGTTGAAACGAAAGTTTTATTGCTTCTTTAACAAAAATATATTGTGAACATGAAGCCTTTTTTAAATGTTTTATATGACTTCTAACTAAAAATTAAGTAAACTAGAGAAATAAGGCATAATATGAAAAATTATGTTTGTTCATAATATTCATTCATTATTATAATTAGCGCATCACTAATAATGTTACAAAGTGCAGGCTGGACTGGTCGAGGTCGTGGTAAACAGGATCCTTCGGATGAAGCTGGACTGGGTGGCATGATCGTCCGATCAATAATATCCCAGGTGTCCATCAAGACCGACTGTATTTTATGCTTTGCTTGTCTTACCATGCAGTTGCTGCTGGCACCCTGAATTTCATGTAGCTCAGTTGCCACAAACTTTCCAAAAACATCTAAATTATCATCTGAGGCTGGATTATGGACTGGTGGCTCTTTAGCAATTTTGACCATTTCATTCATAGTAGTGGAAGCTTGAGCAAGTAGGTCATCATTCGAAAGAGTCTTTTTTCTTTTAAGTTTTGGAGGCTTTGGTGTACTAATATTATCCATAGCAACCTTACAAGATGCACACGTAATTGCTGTTGTTTTAATCGCTTATCCATCATTACTCTGCATATCCTAAAACAAAGTATAATGCAGTCCAACATACACTAACAAACCATTTCTTAACAATGAAATAGTACGTAGAAGTGAAATAATAACGTCATTGGAAGAAACAATCATAAGAAATGCAACTAATACTGCAAAAGCAAATCGGGAATTATACATGAAATATTTTAATGGCACAGGAAAAGTATCCTGGCAAGAAGAAATGCTAAGAGCAGGAAGAAGTTAAATTAAAACACTTACCTTCTCAATAGATTCTTGACCATTTGCATTCGTCGTAGCTTCATCTACAGTAGATTTATTCAACTCATCACTAATAGTGCCATTTTGGGTTTCAGTATCATCAATTATTGCCTGCGAGTCAATGGATGCCAATGGTACATCCTGATCTTTTGTGAATAAAAGTAACTTATAGTACCTTAAATTTCAATAAATACTTAATACAAAATCAGCAAAATTTTAGTCAATCACTTACCATAACGTTGGTATATAAACATCTTCTGTTCCTGATCCACTTCTATTAGCATTTTCAATTTTTTTACGTTATCTCCGAAAAGCATTTCACATATTTTGAATTTTTGTTTTCACATATTTTACAATTACATCATTATAATTTTTGCTTTTTAAAAATTGTATCAAATCTTCATATGCTTCTCTTTTTAAATTCTTATTTATATAATCTGGGTTTTTAATTTTCCACATGGCCGTTTCCTATATAATTCTATACACTCTGTTACTATGTCTTCTGTCCACTCCATTGCACCCCAAAATTCAAACCAACATCAAACAGACTCGCTCAACGACTGGCTCCTTTTGTTAGTTGCAAGTACAAAATTTGACTTGTAGCGACCTGTTCCTTCACCGATGACGTATTTCACCGACCAGATCCGTCGTTCAGCACTAACGTGCGTTCCCAATATGCCAAATTAAACAGACACTGTCTGTCACATACCACGTCGCGCAAAATATCGCTTCGTGTGTGGGAGTCTATTGACGATTCACTGATATCCAAAGAAGTTGCTTCTATATCAACCTCGTTCCAAGAGTAAACGTGAGGTACTTTGTTTTTTTTCGGAAATTTTTCATTGGCGTTGTTTCTTCTTCTACTTTTTGCAACCACTTCATACTCTGTATTATCCTCTTCTTCGTCATCTGATTCGCCTATAATTATATTATGTCCTGTAGGAACTCCAACTTTATCCTCCAAATCATCGGATTCATACGCTAATACCTCACTATCAAGTATTCCTCATCTGAATCGTAGGAGACATCTGACACTATTGGATCTGCAGGAACAACAGCTATGTCCCTCTTTTTTTCATAAAATATATGAGGTAGTATGGCGGGAAACTCCATACTACTAAAATAAAAAATTGTTTAGATATATGAACTCAACCGGGCAATGTTGCTTCTATGTTACATACAACAAAAGTCAGTTTCTAGCGTTATTTAGCGTACAAAACCCAATTTGCAAATATAATATATACAAACATAGAAATAAAAGTAATTTACTTACTATTTTAGACACGTTTTAGTACCACTTTTGTCAGAACAGCTGGTTTCTACCAGCCATATGGAATCACATAATTTCAGTTATTCAATTCTGAATGGCGACACTATGTACAAAGGTTAATAAAAGGATGTATTTTGAGAGTAACATTGCCCGATACAACTATTCTGAATATATACGGGGTAATCAAACATTAAGAAGCGATGTTGCTTTCAAGCTACATTAACCAATACAGGGTTAAATGCTTTCTGGTTTTCACTTTGCTATTTGTTACATTAAAAATTGCATCTTCAACCAATGAATTACTTATATTATAATTAATGAAAAGTATTGAAAACAAATGCAAGCCACACAGCCGGCAACATCGAAAATGGTGTATATGGTAGCCATCAGGTACTATAAATGGGTAAAAACAATGCTGGAGGCCACGAGCAGCGCGTAAGTGATCGCAAAGTATACTTCATGCAACTGTGGAAAACCGTGCAGTAACTGCTCAAACTATGGTGTATAAGAAAGTACAAAAATCGGCCGGCAGGGCCTCCGGCTGATATTTTGCTAAACGATAGCAGTGGTCCATACCTTTCATTTGCGATAAGTTCTAGCCGTATATCGGAAGTCACGAGGCCGCGGAGGTCACGGCAGACGCAATTTGAACATGGTCGGAGGTTACAACTGCCTATAAATACATGAAAATATCAGTTTCCAAAATTTTAAATCCTTTTCCAACAATATATTTGCAGAAAAAACATTAAATTACGATTGTCCGAATAATAAAAACATCAATGACGATATACAGTGTGGAAACCACTTATGGAATAAAATTCTGTATGTCATTATTTTAGCAAATTATAAAAAATGCCGAGACGCGTCAACTTTTGAATTGAGTTGTGCGTTATGTAAACATAAATTTAAATGTACAGGGTGATTCACGCAAGTATGCCATAGTCGGTGTTTTTTTTAATGAAACACCCTGTATATTTGCATATTTTTGAAATCCTCTTAATAAACCGGTTCCAACAAACTAAATAATGTATGGTCAATTATGAATTATACAGGGTGAAATTTTTATTTTTACAGTTATTAAACACATAAATACATTAAAATAAATGCTCAAAATGTTCTCCATCTAGTTGTTGGCAATAGCACAGTCTCCTATTGAACTCCTCCTTAACTTTGTTTAAAGTTTGAGATGAAATATTCCGTATTTCTGTAGTTATCCTGTCTTTGAGGTCTACAATGCTAGTTGGTTGTGTTACATATACTTTGTTCTTAAGATAACCCCACAGAAAAAAATCTAACGTCGTAAGGTCTGGCGATATAGCTGGCCAGTCAATAGTACATCTTCGTCCAATCCATTTATTGGGAAAGATTTCATCTAAATAAGTTCTTACCATTAAAGCATAATGGGGTGTTGCCCCGTCTTGCTGGAACCAAACATTTTCATTCGGTAAGCTAGGATCTATTGCGTTGTGATATAAGTTTGCCAACGCAGGAATAGCTTCATTTCTAAGCATATTTAAATATTTTTCAGCTGTCAAATTTCCATCTATAAATATAGGACCAATAATATGGGCGCCTATGATACCGGCCCAAACGTTCACCTTTTGAGGGTACTGAGTACGTGTCTCACGCATCCAATTAGGATTCTCTGCTGACCAATATCTACAGTTCTGTCGGTTTACCTCTCCATTCAATGTGAATGTTGATTCGTCAGAAAAAAGAATGGTACCAAGAGCTATTTCATTTCTGTTCAGCTTATTCATCAATCTTTCGCAGAAATCCATTCTACGATCTGGATCGTCTTCTGTTAACTCCTGCACAAAAGTTAATTTGTAGGAATGAAGTTTTTTTTATGAAGACATCTTAGAACAGTTGTATGACTAACATTATTTTCACGGGCAATTTGACGTGTACTAGAAGTTGGATTCTCTTGGACACTTAACAAAATATCCACTTTCACGAAGTGTGGTTTTCTTTTCAATGGTTTGACATGTCCAAGTTCTCTGAATTGTGCATGAATTTTAGACACAGTACTTTGTGAAATATTAGGCAATTCGGGATACCTCTGATTAAATAAGTTTGCCACTTCAACTTGACTTCTGCAGTTATCCCCATACCCGATCATCAATAAAATCTCAATTCGGTGAGTCTCAGTTAAATATTTCATTGTTATGTCGACAAGGAAAGACTGTTTGACAAAGATTTTACTTTTTCAGTAGAAACTGTCAACACATCAACAACTGACAGAATAGAAAACAATCCACATTATTTACCGATTAAAAACAATCCACATTATTTACCGTTTTTGTTTAATTATTTGCGTTTTTAGGCAATTTTTAGGTATTTTATGATAAAATTCATGGGCGTAGCAGGTTTTGTTTAATATCAAATACGTCTAATAATTAGTTAGTTTAGATTTCTGATAAATCCATATTTTGCTAATTTAAAAAAGTACCAATATTTCAAGTGTAATAAATTATTAATTTTAAAATTTCACCCTGTATAATTCATAATTGACCATTCATTATTTAGTTTGTTGGAATCGGTTCATTAAGAGGATTTCAAAAATTTGCAAATATACAGGGTGTTTCATTAAAAAAAATACCGACTATGGCATACTTGCGTGAATCACCCTGTACATTTAAATTTATGTTTACATAACGCACAACTCAATTCAAAAGTTGACGTGTCTCGGCATTTTTTATAATTTTCTAAAATAATGACATAAAGAATTTTATTCCATAAGTGGTTTCCACACTGTATATATTTGAAATAAACCGAAAAATACAAGGAATAATAATTGAACCTTTACAAAAACCCATGCTAAATTCGATGATTGTTTCTGGATGACGACACTTGTTTTCAACACAATTTATATTATTTATAAAAAACAACTTCTTTAAAGGATATTTGAAAAAAATACAATATTTTGTTTTTTTTTCAGAAAAAAGAAAACATCTTTTTTAAAACGTTTTTTTACAAATTTTAAAAAAAAGTTTTTGTTTTTTTTTTCGGAAAAATGAAAACATCTTTTTTAAAACGTTTTTTTACCAAATTTGAAAAGAAAAATTTTACACCACTAATAATGATTACTGTATAATTATTTCTTTATTTGCAGTTAAAGCAAAGGCCTGAGGAATGGCTGGACGTAGCGAGGTACTTTGATGCTCTATGTAATTTTATGCATTGCTTGGGAGCCCTGAAGGGCAAACACAGTCGCCCTTTAACAGTGGCTCCGAATTTATTAATTACAAGCACCAATTCAGTATTGTTTTGATGGCCCTCGTGGATGCTCACTATCGCTTTCTATATGCAGATGTATGGTGCCAGGGCAGGATAAGCGATGGAGGGGTTTACAAAAATTCATCACGATATCAGAAAATTGCCTCAAATGAAATACCTTTCCCGCCACCTGCACCTCTACGTGAAAGACAGCTTCCCATACCCTATGTGCTCGTCGAAGACGACGCTTTTCCGTTGACTAACCGCTGTAATACTTCTCGGTTCTATCCTGTGTATTTGTTCTTATGAGATAGCAGTGATCAACTCAGCCGGTGCTGCGGATGTCCCACCGACCGGTATTATCCTACTGTTAAATGCAATCGAGTCGGAATTATCCTTATCCAACACCAGTGTAATGGGATCGGTTATCTTTCGGGTTTCCTTTATCTCTGTTGGTAGTGACCGGAAGGCCCTACTGAACACTCCTATCCAAAGAACAAAATCGTTGCAGCGTGCTGTCACCAGTGCCTTGCGGCACAAAATTTTGAACCAGGAATCTCCCTGCGGGATTACCTCAAGGGAGGGGTTGTTACTGGCTCGAGCGATCAAGGTCGTCGTGGGGCATCTTGGGCTTATACAGTGTGCCAAGCCCGAGTTCGTAATGCAGGTCGAGTCGGCCCGTCCTATTTGGCTGGTACGAGGGTGAGGGCTTAGGTTAAAGGAAATAAACTGAAAGGTTAAATATGTACACGCATATATTACAAAAAAATAAAAAAATATACGAAAGTTTTTGCAATCGAATGAAATATAATAACTCGGCTCTCTCCTGATTTTTGGATAGCCTACGTGATATATAAAAAAATAACAAAGTAACGAGAGGAATTTCTTTTTGGTACTTAACCTGGAATAAGTATGGTACCCTATACACTACAGTAAATCATATAATGACAGTAGTATGCTGAAAGTCTCAAAAAAACTAGTAACTAATATACTTTTGGCGATAATTATGGTGGATATCCGTCACAAAAATTAAGGCCTTAAATAGGAATCAAACAAAACTTTATAAATTAGAACAAATACGATATCCTGTAAACCATATATCTATATTGCCAAAATTTCTGGGATTGAAAAAAATAATTACGAATCTCGTGAAATTTAGGTAACTGGTACAATATAAAAAAAAGAAAATCTATATCCCCTACTTTGAATTCTAATTACGATTCTCGTAGAATTTGAATATGTAGAATACAATCTATATCAATAAAATTCAGAAGATTAATTATGATGTCTCCGGTATCTAGATGTCCGGTAATATGACTGAAAAGTTATCGGTTGAAACTTTAAGATGGGACTAAATATGATCCCCTGTACAATATAAATATCTGTGCGATATTGCAAATAATCAAAACTCTAAGATATGACTAAATATGATCCCTGGTACAATATAAATATCTGTGCGCTATCTCAAATAATCAGATATATAGGGAGATGGTCCCTGAACATAAGCTAATACCTATAACTGTTTAGATTCTACCAGTAGATGAGGGGCGCAGAGGTATATGATACACTAGATATGACCGAAAAAGAACTGTGGAGTCCCCTGCCTTTTTGGGACCCCCGGTTAAATCAGTGAAAATATCATAAAACGGCTCAATACAACATATAATAAATTAATTGTACGTTAAAAACTTACGTTTTGAAATATCACTAGTCACAAACTGCACAATATTACTGTTGAGGGTGAAGGGACCGTCCGTACTTAGACTGGCCTCTTCGGGGAAAGTTGCTATCTCTCTCCTGATTCAACATTTTCTCGTTATTTATTCTAAAATTTACCTTGTGTGAAGTTAGTCTCCTGTATCATTATTTTTAATTTGTTAACGTATTGGTAAACAAAACATTACACAATCGTCAGCTGTGATGTTTTGTTAACCTTGCGATAACACATTTTGTTTGTATCACTTTCTTTCGTTGAGGTCAACAATTAATAATTATTTTGAATTAAGAAAAATTTTTCTATATAGGGCGTTCTTAAAATTTTCTATGTCATATCTCGTGTTTATTACATCACTTCCCCTCTTGTAAAAGTGTTGTGACATTTCAGGTCCAACACCTTTTTTATATCTTAATTAACATAATAACATTTTTTGTTTTGCGAGTACATTAACCTGAACTTTATATTGCTTATAATTTGTTTTTACGTACCGCGCACTTGACCTCATTCACGTTTCGATTTAACTGTTTTGATCCTGACCTAGGTCACGATTATTGACACTCGCGACACTGGTGCTTAGTAGATCGTTCATTGAGTGATGTAACGTAAAATCAAACCTCGTGCACCTATGCACTTATCCCACTTACGTTAGCGACCTATTGAAGATAGATCGAACTTGTGGCCCCAGAATCAAATTAATACTAATTCACCAAGTTACCAGCAGATCGGATGGCCGATCTATGCCACAAGGTATTTTACCCGCTAGACTTCAGTCGAAGAAGGGAGGTTCGTACGCTGGTAACGAACAATCAAAATAAAGCTATATAACCCAAGGCGCCAGGTAAACCGTACCCGAGTAAATAACTCAGTTTAATTCTCTAACCGTAGTTTACCCCCAATTAGGAAAGGACTACCTAAAATCAAACTCGTAACTCAACTCACAAGAGAAATGATTTATTGAGGTGGTGGTTTGGTTTGAATACAGTTATGTAATTAGTCAGAAAATTTTGGGGAGTAGTTATTCCCACAGTGGACACTTAAGGTCCATCAACCCTTACTATAAAAAAACAGATCAATATGAAATCCCTTACGAACTGTGGATGTTTACAAAGTCCCTTATAGTTCAATATATACAATGATACAATTATTTAAAATCCCATATACCCCTACCCCAAAATTGATATAACAATGCTCAGAAGGATTTGAAACAGAGACCAGTTCTGAGTTAAGTTGGTTTTGAAACTTGTAAAAAAAAATTACAATAATACACTGTGAAAACGGTGAGAACCTGAAGGGTTACCCATACCGTGGCTTATCTACGCATATCAAATTGTAAACTTACCAAAAGCAAAAACAATATAAATTAACATAAACGTTCCGTGTGAGCTCAGACGCAACTTACCTACTCTGCCGCTGGTGATAAATCCTGGCGATCCACAAGTTGTTCCTGGGGTAGCAATCACTAAGGTGAGGCTGCAAGCATCGCAGGAACGCCGTGGTGCTACGAACCAACACCAAGTGACACCGGAACTAATCCAATACGGAAATCCGAATAACCAAAAATCCGACAATACCCCAGAATCTATGAATAAAAACCAAACCCTAAAAAAACACTAGTTAGTGTTGTCACTATACTCAATTGGCATTAAACCACCCCGGGAGCTCATCACATTTATCCCAGTGTGAATCCTATTATTATCCTACCAATAACCAGTTACTACAAGAGTGGGACAGCCCACTTTAAAAAAAAATCCCAAAGTAGACTTCAATTAAACCACCTATCCCCTTATAAAGTCTAAAACTAACAAAACCCGAGATAACCACCCCTAACTAACAAGTACTGTACCCCCAACATACTATATACAAGCTCTATCCCGAACATATAATTATATCACCCCTATAAAGTCTAAAATTAACAAAACCCGAGATAACCACCCCTTACTAACGAGTACTTTACCCCCAACATACTATACACAAGCTCTATCCTGAACATATAATTAGGTGGTGTCATCTTATTCGAAATACTATGAGGAACAATTACTAGTTACAGCAAATGTTAAATAAAATAAATCTCACCTGTTTGGCTAAGACAGGGTTCTCCTGTGTGCTGCTAATAATAAATGCCGTTACTTGAAGTTAACCACATGGCGATGTAGGTGACTGGCTTTGCATAATCCATCTGGATCTCACAGATGAGGTCTGGACGAAACACTATCTCCACAAACTTCTCTAATCCACACTACTCCACCCAAACCAAACTACCCCCTCAAATTCATGTTCCCATGCGGGATGAATGTGGAATCTTCATACCAATTTTTTGGGGGCTCCCAGTAAACACCTCAATCACGACACCACGCTGATCAGAAAAAGAAAAGAAACACGACAGGTTTCATTGACAACCCACCTTTCCGTTCGAGATACTCTCCCTCGAGCTGTTTGGAGCACATACGTTCTATGATCTCGGAGTGAATTACTCTACTTGCACATCGCATAATAAAACCCCCCGTATAAAACAATAATTGGCTAATCAACAATAAACCCCATATTTACTAATATACCACATCCCACGACTATATTTACAAAATAAAACATCACCCATTATACCCTGACGTACATCCACAGTAAACCGGTAGGCCACCTTCCGTACGAATCACAGATCTCTTAACGTTTGTAAAAGATGAATGAACGAGGCTATGACATATGGCAAGTCAGCTGTTTGATTCGAATCGTGAAATGTTTTGTTTACATTTCAATGGTACATAATATAACAAGTTCACTCTTGTCAAGTGTATATTCAGATTACTGTAACTATTCTACTGAGTGTAATTATTTACTTTAAACTATTAACCCAGATGGTGCTAAACAAATTGACGGCCAAGCTATTGAATAATTGAATTAATGGTATAACTAGAAATTGTTGACATACGAAGCTAGTCTGACTTGATATTAAGGTAGGAATGTTTATTTATTATGACTAAAACTGCATGATTGTTGTCTTTTTATGCGACTGATGTATACTAACGAGAAAAACCGTAACAAATCCTTCCCCCCCCTTCTTGAAGAAGTTTACCCACGGGAAACTTCACAACTATCGTTCTGTAAATGGCCTGATGATCTATGAATTACTTCGGATTCATAGCCTTGTGTTCAATGTGGAATTTAAAACCTCAAACCTTAAGACTTCGATTGTCCTGAGACACAACCAACCCATATCTGAGTCCTGATTGGACTCTCCCAAACGGAGTCCCCAACCCACAGAGATTGCATCACCGTAAAATGATGTGTATCCCAAACCAACGCAACGTTTCTTCCACACTTTTAAGGAAGCCACACTTTCTACTTAACACATCAGCCTAGATATCCCCTCGTATCCCAAAGAACTAATACTATGGCCGTTTCTTTTTTTTCCTTTTTTTAATTAAAACACTTATGACACCGTTCAGCTTGAGACAGCGATCCCAAATTAGCGAGCCTTTCATCAAGTTACTTAGTATGATGTACCACGGAAACATTCCAAGACACCGTAGTATGATGTGACAAGAGTTTCCTTCCTTCTAGCAAATAAGCGATAGAGACTCATCCGAGTCTGGACATGGTTTCAAATCCTTAACTTGCCAGATACCCTTCGACACTCCATTATCATCTCTCAATTCATAAGTCCACGGTGAAATCCTCTTCTTGATGTAAAATGGACCTACATACTTCGGTGCTAATTTCTTAGAAAAATACTTAGTGGCATCAGATAGAACATAATTCTTGCGCCAAACCAATTGGTAGGGAAGGTACTCGATGTGTCGTCGACGTAGATTATATCTATCACAACTCTTCTCTGCCGCCAACTCCAAACGTTCCTTAATATCCGAAAACATCTTTCTAAAATGTACATTACGACTTAACATCCCATTCTGTGTACCATCTTCAACACCCACTAAATCCTTCTCTTCATAATCCTTCCCCGATAACAACATATTACGTCCAAAATTAAAAAAATAAGGAGTTAAATTAGTACCTTCATGAGTGCTGGTCCGGAGTGCACTACCAATTTCTGATAATCTTTCATCCCAGGACCTGTGATTGTCCGACACATACATGGAAATCATATTTTTAATTACCCTATTAACCCGTTTCGTCGGGTTTGCCCTTGGATTATAAAGTGCGCTAAACTTAACGTTGACATTATATTTATTAACTAGGTTGTTAAAATCCCTACTACGATATTGTACACCATTATCACAAATTATGGTGCGAGGTACCCCAAATACCAATAGTTATTTGTATACTAAGGCCGCAAAATGCTTTTTCGCGTTCCGAGAGAGAGATTATCGCCGAGGCCGCTCCGGCCGAGGCAAGATAATCTCGAGGTCGCGAACACATTTCGCGGCCATAGTATACACAATATTTTTCGGGCAACCGTGAAAATTACATAATCTCAATAAACATTATGTCTCTTTAGAAAAGTCAGCGTTTCAACGCGAATAGAGAAAATTACACGTCAATATCACAATGTTTCTATGGAGATGAAATATTTAGCAATACAAATCAATTTGACATTTCTCGTGAAGTCGTGAAGATGTCCGATAGCGATAGTGATATTTCAGTTACTTGCACTCCTCCTGAGCTGAGAGATCTCATAGACTCAGCACTTTCTGATTTGATACCCGAAAAATCTAAACGGAAATATGAAAAATGTTACAGCAACTTCAAAGATTGGTGTGTCAACCATAATGTCAAGACGGTGTCAGAAAACATTATTAGGATATTTGATGCAGCGATCAAAAGTTGTGAAGAGTTAAACTTTATGGAGCATTTATTCTATGTTAAAGACTATGCTTAACGTACGAGATGGAATTGACGTAAAGAAGTTTTTAAAATTGGTACCGTTCCTCAAGAAAAAGTCAGTTGGTTATCCAGCAAAGAAATCAAAAGTTTTTACGCACGAGCAAATTGATTCATTCCTCAAACAAGCTAGTGATGCAAATCATCTACTGTGGAAGGTATATAAATATGGAAAAAAAGTGACGTATGATGTTTTATTCATAATAATTATTATTATAGGTAGTTTTGATAATGGGAATATCAGGAGCGTTGCGACGAGATGAATTAGTGAGAATGACCCTCGAAGATATTCAGGAAGACAAAACTGCATTGATAGTAACTGTTCCTGATACTAAAACTGATCAAAAGCGTGTTTTTACTATTACTAATCAAGATTATATAAGAATTTACTATAAATATGTAACTCTTCGACCAAAACATACTGCTATTCGTCGTCTATTTCTGAGATATGAAAATGGAAAGTGCTCGGCACAGGTTGTTGGAGTGCATACGATTGGAAAAATACCTAGTATGATTGCAAAATATCTCGGCTTACCAAAAACTATTTCCAAATTCACAACAGAAACATACTTTATTTTTGATATATATTAACATTGATTGTACTGTTTATATTATTACTGATATTCATCCCTGAAGATGAAGCAACTAAATCTATTGTTTCTGAACGATCATTATTTACATTAGACAAAAACGTATTATTTTCTTTGGACATTAACATTTTGCGATTGACTACATTTGAACTAGATGGTTCGAAATACATTGTTATTGTCATATTTCAGAAATGTTAAATGCTGTAGTGGCGTTCAGTTTGCCGGCAGTCACTATGGGTACGGCCGTAAAAATGTTTGTCGGCCGTCACTCTGGGTAACGGCCGCAAAATATCATTTTGCGGCCTCTGTTGCGGCTGCAAAATGCTTGTTTTGCGTCCGGTTGCACGAAAAAATATTTCTTGTTCTAACTTACGACAAATTGCCACGCTTGTAGCTTTCTTAAGGGGCCACATTAACGTGAACTTACTCAGATAATCAGTGACTACCAAAATGTAACAATTTCCCTGTTTTGATCTAGGGAGGGGTCCCATGAGGTCCGTACAGATCATTTCCCATGGACGCCCTACTTTAGGATGGGAGACAATCTTATCAACCGGCACAGTCTGTGGTACCTTGTGTTCGGCGCAGGTTCGACAGCGTCGAACGACTTTAGCAATATCGCTCCTCATCTTAGGCCAATAGAACTTCTCGGCTACTCTACAGAATGTTTTAAAGACACCAGGGTGACCTGCAGTGGCTGGTTCATGAGCCTTTAAGATTTGTAGCCTTTCGCTCGGCTTTGGGGACAACTAACTTCCAGGAGTCAGATGGAGGAGACAATTCTGGATACAATGGGTTCCATTGTACTTCCACAGACGACCATTTGCCAACCGCCAATTACTGAGCTTCTTAGGATCTTTACTCACCCTATCTACCATCCATCAGCTGATACCAGTTGTCATCATCTACCTTCCAAGTACTAGCTACATTTTCATCAGAAATAATATCTATTGCAACTTTATCAACTATAGGAACTGCCCTAGATAACATATCAGGTACGACATTCAATTTACCCTTACGATGGACCACCTTAAAATCGTACTGTTGAAGACGAACTGACCAACGACATAATCGACCACTCAAATCCTTCAAATTCTGAAGCCACAATAAACTATAGTGATCAGTCACGACTGTAAACTGTACTCCTTCAATATAGGGCCTTAACTTCTCGACGGCCCACAAAACTGCCAAACACTCTCGTTCCGTAGTGGAATAATTGCGTTCTTGGCGCGTCAATGACCTACTTAAATATGCTATCACACGTTCTCCATCAGGATGAGGTTGGGAAAGTACTGCACCAATTCCGTGACCTGAAGCATCGGTCTGTACAACAAAAGGTAGTGAATAATCGGGACAACTGAGCACAGGTGCTGCTACTAACTTTTCCTTGATAACCCTAAACGCCTCTGCACATTCTACAGTCCATTGAAACTTTGAACCCTTACGAAGTAAACTCGTTATGGGAGCGATAATAAAAGAAAAATCTGGAATGAAACGTCTGTACCACGAAAATGTTCCTACTAAACGCCGAACTTCTGTAACACCTTTAGGTGTTGGTAACTCAAGCATAGCTCTTACCTTGTCAACATCGACATGGATACCATTACGGTCGACTACAAAACCCAAGTACTTCATCTCCGGTGTACAAAATTGACATTTCTCTGTATTGATCGTAATATTCGCTTCCCGAAGACGACGGAACACTTCCTCCAAAATCTGCAAATGTTGTTCGAAGGTCTGACTAACAATGACCACGTCATCAAGATATACAAAGACATGGGGTTCGAGGTCATGACCCAAAACATTGTCTATCAAGCGCTGCCACGTAGCGGGAGCGTTATGAAGACCAAAAGGAATTCGACGAAATTGAAATAACCCACGATTGGGTACTGTGAAGGCCGTATATTGTTTCGACTCTTCAGCCATTGGCACCTGCCAATAAGCACTTTTAACATCTAAGCTAGATACATACTTAGCATCTCTCAACTTATCTAACGTATCTGAAACTAATGGTAGAGGATAGCTATCTCTCACCGTTACTGAATTTAATTTCCTAAAATCCACACAAAATCTAAACTTGCCATCTTTCTTTTTCACGAGTAAAATCGGTGATGCCCAGGGACTATTACTAGGCTCAACAATACCCTGCCTCAACATATCGTCAAGTTCTTTATCAATCTGCTTCTGGACCACAGGATTCACTCGATAGTAGCGCTGTTTGATTGGTGCACTATTGGTAATGATGACATATTCTGCCTTATTAGTACACCCCAAGGTTTCTCCCATTGAAGTACTAATTCTATCTACAACTGCTTGTAGCCTAGATTTTTCTAAAGGCGACAACTGGGACTGACCATTAACATGAACCACGGAATTCACAACCACTGGCTCGTGGGAGAATTTCCATTCGTTATGTCGCAGATCTGGTATAATATCCATCAATTTCCAAAAATCTATCCCTAGTATCAACAAATGAGGAATCTCCGGCACTACTATAGCTTCAATCACCCGAAATCGATCCTTGAGAGTAATCGGCAACTCAACAACCCCAACAATACTACACCGGTTCCCATTCCCAACTATACAGGACGACTGACGACTTACATCTATTTTTAAACCTAACTCATGAATGAGGGATACACCCTTACTGCCTATCAGAGTACGAGATGCTCCAGAATCAAGCAGTCCTAATAATGATTTACCTAAAATATTTACAGTGATATATGGTCTTTCATCTCCCGCCGCATGCTCAATAACATAATCCAACAAAACCTTCACTCTATCGACCGAGAAGGAATGGTCGACATGCTTATCTCGATCACTTAGGCATGCCGCTCGTCGTTTCCCTGACTTCTACTACATCTTGGGCACGATTTAAGGGTCACACCTTCCAACTTACACTTGAAACAAAATTTCTTAGGACAACCCCTGGCATAATGGCCTGGTTGCTTACAATGATAACAATTGACCTGCTTCACATCGTTCTTTGGAAATGCTGCTGAAGAGGTACTAGCTATAGCAAGATTTTCTACTCCATCTGCTACTTGAACATAAGCCAAATCCGTTTCTAAAACTTGCAACTTACGCGAAGGAGGAACGAAGTTCTCGACTGCTTCCTTCCTGGCCTCAAGCTTCCTGCCTAACTCCCGTAAATGCGACACCGAGGTGACGTCCACCAATGCTAACTGATTCTGGTAAAATGGCGCAATATTTCTGAGCAATATTTTAAGTTTTTCCTCTTCAGAGACAGTACAAGTTAACCTATTAAAATACCCAATCATTACAGCTAAATAAAGTCCAATAGATTCATCTGGGCCTTGTGTCCGCCTACGGATCTCCTCAAAAAGTTTCTCGTTATAAGATGGAGACAGGTACTCCTCTCGCAGTAAAACGACCAGTTCATCCCATGATGACACTTCACCCCTATATGCAAGATAAAATTGATATGCTCTACCAGTAAACAAATCTATATCCGATTTCAACAAAGTTTCCTTACTAACATGGCGAGCAATACGCAATTCTCCTACGCGTTCTAAAAATGCACTTAAAGATAAACCTTTTTTGTCACCCGGAAATTTACAATCCCATTTATTTGGTAATATTGGTGAAACGCAGGTAGAGTTTCGAGGTGCAACAGTGTGTTCATCACGACTTGGACTCAATGATGTGGTTGATGACCTCCTGTGGGGGTCAATGTTCGCGTTAAAGCTAGTTTGTTGAAGTAAACTAAGTTGTGGTGGCACATTCTCCGGAGCTTTGTAATCCGCTGCCTTCTGATGTAGATCATCCAACAATGTCAAAGCTCTCGACCGCAGTATCGGACGCTCTTCCTTCTCTGTATCTGTAAAGATTTGAAGGGTGGGTGGCCCCACAGCACTTATGCCACAATTGGCCCATTGTGCATCCTTCTGAGGTTCAAAACTTCCTTCTAGCTCGTCATCCAGCCTACTTCCTTGAAGTAGGCGATAACGTCGCCTGAATTAAGTTCCCTCATATTGGCGTATGTTAGCCTGTACTCGCCGAATACTTGAAACCTAAATTGAGAGAGTGTCTGACATTCGCAAAGAATGTGTTCGACAGTCTCATCTTCATGTTCACATCCTCTACAAAGTGGGGTGTTAGATAAACCCAGTCTGTGAAGGTGTTTTCGTAGGTGGCAGTGACCAGTCAGAATTCCCGTGATTGTTCGTAGGTTCCGCCTGTTCATAGTCACGTATTTTTTGGCTACTTTGCTGTCCGGGTACTGTAGCAGTTCCTTGGCAAGCCTGCAGCCTTCTGCGTCGTCCCATCTACCCTTAAACTTATTAAGGGAGTGTTCCTTTAATAGGTCGGCCGTTGCTGACGCCGATAGACCAATGAAAGTGCCAGGTCCCAAGAGTTTTTGGGAGGCTGCCTTCTTGGCTAGCGAGTCTGCAATACGGTTTCCTTTCGATTTCTCATGGCCCTTGATCCAGCCTAAAGTGACCGTGTTGTTGTTACAGGCTTCGATTAAGGCCATGTGACATTCTAGTACTAGGCCTGATGTAATACGTGGTCTGTTCAGGGCTAGTAGTGTTTGTCTACTGTCCGTAAGGATGTATATATTATTACCTGTGGTTTTCCTTTTGGTAATCTCTTCAGCAGCGATGCAGATAGCAGTGAGCTCTGTTTGAGCAACACCTGCATTGCAGCCCATTGCCCATTTTATGTTTAGATTCAGGGATCTGGAAAAAATACCACATCCTGAGCCTACATTGGATTTAGACCCATCTGTGAAGATGCGGATTGCGCCTTCTTCCAATAGGTCTTGTGAGTTGTTTTTAAAGATTACCTTGTAGGGCCTGTTGAAGGCATATCGCGGTGGAATCGAGTCCGTATTGGCCTGCAGCAGTGGGATCTCCCTGAGGGCCTCATGCCACAAGTTACGTCTCAGTTTACCGGATCCTACATCAGGTTGTATACCAGTAGAGCGCAGACGTGCCATGGTAATCAAAACAACCTCCTTGATGTATATGTCAAGGGGAGTGAGACCGAGGATTACCTCCATAGCTCTTGTTGGTGTGGTTCTCATGCCTCCTGTTGTGTTGAGGCATGCTGTTCTTTGGATTTGGTCCAGTTTACAGACGACTGTCAGCTGGTTTGCCTTAGCTCCCCAGGCAATCGCACCGTACGTTAGCATAGGTCTGATGATGGCAGTGTAGATCCAGGCAGCAACCTTAGGTGACATTCCCCAGGTGCGGCCGATGGTTCTACGACACTGCTCATAAGAAATATATGCTTTTTTAACTCTGTTTTCTAAGTGGGAGTTCCATGTTAACTTATTGTCAAAGGTGACCCCTAAATATTTCACCTCTGAAGAGAAATTAAGTTTGGTATCTAGGAGCTTTGGGGCTTGATGTTTTGCAAGCTTTCTTTTTTACGTGAAGAGGACCATCTCAGTCTTTTTTGGATTTATTGACAGCGAATGGTCTCTGCACCATTGTTCTATGATATTGAGGGCCTCCTGCATTAAAGCGCAGAGTGTCTCCTCGAATCTTCCTGTTAGCAGAATCACTAAGTCATCTGCGTATGCTATTGTGTAGTAGTTGTTATCATTGAGGTGGCTGACCAAGGAGTCTAAGACCATGTTCCATTGTAGTGGTGAGAGCACCCCTCCCTGTGGACAACCTTTTACAACCAAGCCTCTGATGGTTACATCATCTACACTGATTTTGATTGCTCTTTTTGAGAGCATGTTATATATCCAGCCATTTATGGTTTGGGGGATATTTTTATTGGAAAGTGCATTTGTTATTTTAGGAAAAGTGGTTCTATCAAATGCGCCTTCTATGTCTATGAATACACCCAGGGCGGACTCCTTATTTTCCAACGATTTCTCGATGCGGCCCGCCACGAGATGAAGAGCTGAATCCGTGGATCTCCCTGGAGTGTATGCATGTTGATTTGGATGCAGTGGATTTCGTGTTATCACCACATCTCTTATGTATCGTTCGCACAGCCTCTCTAAAGTCTTCATTGTAAACGATGTGAGGCTAATGGGTCGATATGCTTTTGGGATGGAATAGTCCATTCTTCCTGGTTTTGGTATGAACACAACTTTGACTTCTCTCCAACCTTTTGGAATATACCTCAGTGCCAGTGAGGATCTGAGGATTCCTACCAGGTGCGGCATTAGTTCATCCAGGCCCCACTGAAGTAGGGCTGGATAAATGCCGTCCGTTCCCGGGGATTTAAAGGGGGAGAAGCCCAAGATGGCCCACCTCAGTCTGTCCGCGTCGACGATCTGTCGTGATAAACGCCAGTCATCGTCCGTCGGGTAGTGATTCTCCTCATCCTCCCAGGCCGCCGTATTTGTGGTTCTGGAGTCAGGGAAGTGAGTTGACATCAATAATTGTAGACTTTCCTTTAGGTTGGCAGTTTTAGAGCCATCCTCTCTGGTTAGTATACCGATATGACGGTGGGGATCTTTTGAGAGGGCTTTTTGGAGTCTAGCTGCTTGGGGGAAATCCTCGATTTCCTCGCAGTAGATTCTCCATGCCTCTCTTTGCTTTTGTCTGATGACTTTTTTATACTCTTTGAGGTGAGACTTGTATGAGTTCCAATCCTCTTTGAGTTTTGTTTTTTTGCCTTATTGAAAGATTTCCTCGCCGTCCCCCTGAGCTGGCTAATCTCATGGCACCACCACGAAGTGGAGGCTCCATCGAGATCGATCCGCCTGAGTGGGCAAGACATCTTGTAGGCATTAATGATGGAGTTTCGAATTGTTTCATGATAACTTTCCAAACCTCCTTTATTGTTGGGCAACACATCCTCGACTCCTCGCAGATCCCCTTTCAAGCAGTGGACATATTTTGTCCTATCCGTTTTCCTGGGGTCGCGAGTCATTGTGGAGGTTGTGAGCGCAAGTTTTATTTCGAATTTTATCCAGCGGTGGTCCGGCATTGAAATATCGTCGGATACATGCCAGCCGGAGATTTTATTCGAAGTATTAATAGTAGATAGGGTAATATCTATTCGCGTTTGACTACGAGAGTTAATAAAAGTTGGTTCAGTACCTCTATTTAGAATGCAAAGATTCTTGTTAGTTATATAATCATAAAAAGACTTACCTCTAGTGTTAATATCTTTGCTGCCCCAGCTTACATGGTGAGAGTTTGAATCGCAGCCTATTACCAGTTCAAGCTTCTGGGTGAGAGAGTATTCGACAAGGTCCTCCAGCTCCTTAGTTGGTGGTGGTTTAGCTGCGTCTGAGGGGAGGTATGCGGATGCCAGTATTAACACTTTCTTTTGACCTTTCTGTGCATATTCAACCTTCACTACCGTTAGGTCGGAGGACGAAAAATGCGTCAGTGGGTAGGTCTTGAAATTTCTAGGGACGTATATGGCCGTCCTAGGTTGCTGATTGCTTGGAAAGCTGAAAATTAAACCTTTTGGATTATTTAGACCCATGATTTTGGTTTGTCTTATCCAGGGTTCATGGATAAGTGCTATTGTGTCCTGCATCACATCCAGGTGGCGGCAAAGTGTTGCCGAAGCCACCTTTTTGTGTTGAAGGTTGCACTGTATGAATCTTACCTTTTCATTGTCCATCTCGGCTTGATGGTGGTGAGATGGATATTTCTTTTAGGTCATCTCCACTTCCTCACTTGGAGGTGTGTTGACGTCGCCTGTGTCCTGGCTTAGAGCTGTTAGTTCTGTCAGGAGAGTGTCAGTCGCCATCTTGGAGGATGGTTCGACAGTCTCCGCAGAAGCAACAGCTTCTTGGAGTTCCTCGGGTGGGAGAGGGGGGTCCGTGCTCGATCCCTTCCGTTCCGGGTCTAGTTTCTTTGTTTTGACAATCAATGAGGTGAACGCGTAGCTCATCCTCATTGATCGTTTTTTTAGGGCACCCATTTCCTCGTCTCTTACGCCAAAGACGAATAGGTGTCCTTTGGGGTTGACCTTTGCTTCGTGGTGGAAGGAAAACCATGCATCCACTCGAAGGTCTGCGTTTTGTTTGTCCAGCCGGCGCAGCACATCCTCTTTGTCACCCAGGTCAGCGTGAGCTTCGCTGGGGACCCAGAGGGTGGCTTTTGTCAGCTGGGGGAGGTTATCGACGTGCACCACGTCGAGCTTAGCCTCCTTCCACGGTTTCAGTTTTGAAACTGTATTTCTTAGCCACTCCAGCGTTTCGTCATTATCGCAAGTGACTCTGATTATTTCACCAGAGTGCGACCATGACCTGAAAGTAGGTGGCTTTTTCAGCCTGCTGGAGGCGGACATAAGGGTTATGTCCAAAGCCTCCATTAGTTGTTTTTTGATAAGGTCTCCATTATCGGTAATTATTTTACCGTATGGATCGGCCTTATCTATAATGGCTACGCGTAAGTGGCTGGTAGCTGCTTCGCTGTAGCTTTTATCTGTGGTTTTAGCGTCCATCCGCGTCCTCTTTCCTCTTGAGGAGTTTTCCTCTGAGGTGTTGGAGCGGATGCGCTTCTTTACTTGGGGGGCGACGCGTTCCGGGCCTCTTTTGGAGGAGGAACTGCCTTCGCCACCCTTAAGTTTTTGGCCGCTGGTGCCAGGTTTAGAGAGGGAGGGGCGAGTGGCGCTAGTGGTGTCTGTAGAGACGCCAGCTTGCTGCCTCGCTTTCCTCCTTCTCTTTACCTCAGCACCGCAGATTCTTTTTCCTCGACGGTGCTTTGGTGGAGGTGAGCGTTCTCGCTCATCCTCCGGTTTTTGTTTTTCTTTTGTTTCTTTTTGGTGCATTTTGGTCCCACGAGTAGCTAGGGAAATGTTCGTCATCCCTGGCAGAGCCCCGCATGCCAGGGAAAGGCTGTTTTGCAAGGGGGTGTCGCCTGGTACCCCCAGGGGGACGTTCGTGGTCGCATTCCCTGCGGCCATTCAGCCATCGGCACGTTCCTCACACTTTAGCTTGGGTTGTTGGAGTGTCATTTGGTTGGTCAACACTGCTGTCACTGATGACCAACAGTGCTAACGTATCCAGCGGTGCCACGAGGAGGCAGACACTCGATGGTTGCATTTCTCCATTGGGCTGCAGAAAGCTACCTACAAGCAGACAAGCAAAGCGCATGCAAGCAAATAAGCAAACCAACTACAAAGCAATGGCCAACTTACAACCAACCCCGCCGACGCTCTTCCTTACCTTCCGGAATATGATCCATCCTGTAAAGAATATGATGCAACTTCGTCTCATATTTCTTAAAGTTTCCACTTGAAATTGTATCCCTAAAATCGGCAACCAACGGTGTGAGTTCATCCAGCTTCGCTTGTACAGCTTCTATGTCCTCTTCAGGTTTATAAGGATAAGCAATTCATTCCGATTGGCATTTTCTGAAAAAGTTGGCTTTGCGAAAAAGTTATCAAATCTACTGATGTAAACATTTCATTTAAATAATTCGTGTACGACATGAGCGCTTAAGGCCTGCTCATTTGGATTTTCCAAACTTTTTCTTACTGCAAATAAAATAATTAACTGATAAAATGTATCAATTTTCTAATGAGCAAATTGTCTCACTTCATATTTTGTGGAGGGAATTTCTTTATTGTCAAGTCACAGTCGTTCAACTATCAGTTATTTGATTAATATGATCTCTATAAGATATTGAACTAGTTTTTTATTTAATAAAAATTAGTCAATTTTAGTCAGTATTTTTATTAGACCATCGGTATTATATCGATTGAATTGGGTAAGCAGATCTCATAATTATTAGGTACACGGAGAAAAAATTATAGCAGTTATCAGTGAAGAATATATGTAAAAATTACTAAATTTCGATTATAATATCGAATCGCGATATTCTAAAAGTTCATAATCATTAATGTATAATTAGTAAAGCGTTTAGGAATTGTTCATGCAGAGATGTTGAAATATTTATTAATTAGCACTGTATATGAGAATATTTCGATTTTTGTTAAATATTTTAATTTCTCTCCAATTTTCGAAATTCGTATTATGTGTGTGTATAATAATTTTTTTTTAATTGGTAAACCGAAATAATAAATTTATGAACTAAATTTGCCGCCCTAGGCTCCAGCCTACTCAGCCTGCTGGTAAATCCGCCACTGCCGCCAACGTCGAAACGAGCACGCATTGGCCAAGGCTTGCCATGGCGTCTGTAGCCGGCTTTAGAGGTAAAGAATCGTATCTCTAGTTTAAAGAAAAACGCGTTCAAAGTTTTGAATAAGAATTTTGTTTATTTGCTTACACTAAAATAAATCTAACAATATAATGTATTTATTTTCTAATTAGGTAATTATTAACTGTATGGCTTTAAAGTCATATTATTGATAAAAGAGCTTACTTGACGATAATTAAGGTAGTTGAGGCTGTTTACAACTAAACAAAAAATCAGGTAGGTCCCAAAAAAAACGCAACTCCAAACTTTCAGCGTCATAAACTGGAAATATGATTGGCCTATTTCGTTCTGAATCGGATCCGTCGTTCACCTCATTAGATATTTTCATATTTCTATAAAAATCGTTTAATTGAAAGGGTATCCACGCAAATAAATTCAAAAGATGTCGATGGTTTTTCATAGTTATACCTTTACATGTTTTGTAGATAATAGGCAACTCCTGCGGAATAGAAAAACATTTTCTTTTAGAACTTCTATTCAAATCAACATTTTTAAGTCCTTCGTCAGCGGCAGCAGTAAATGATGTTTTGTTATAGAGTATACCTGGGCTTTGACGACGTACTTCTAGCCATACCGTCGACGAAATAAGAAAATTTTCGTTGGATGTGTTGCTTTTTCGATTTACAAATGGGGCGTTGGCAACTGAATATAAAACATCAAATTTTTTAAAATGATTAAGTTCCATGTTTCAAACTGTAGTGCATGTCGATCTAATTAATTGTTGCCAATCCCATGGGGTCGCTATTGTCATTGTAGGTTGCTTCTTTAGGGTTCGCTCAATTAGAGCGTGAACATGATCGGCTTCCATATGAGTATGACCCCTACGAAGGAATTTATGGACAACTGATTTCAAGGAAGTACAAACATTTAAAAAGTAGAAATAATTTCTTGTCATCAAGATGTTTCGATTTTGGCTTGGGCAATTGTCGGACCAAATTATTAATGTCTCTGTTTTGGAGTATTTGAAAACTTCTTTTGCCCATTTCAATAGTGCCGATGCTATTTCGTTTCCGCCTCTACGAGGAACAGACTCATCCCACACCATGCAGTGAGCCTTTTTCGCTGCAGCGTCATAAATGGTAAGGTTCAAGGTCCAGAGTTTCAATGAATAAAAGCTTTTCGCGTTTGTTAGAACATAGGGTGTAGGCAAACAAGATTTTTCAAGGACGTAACATGGTAGAATCTTCAAGTATACTATATCATTGTATGTATATATACAAAACCTAAAAAAGATTTTAATGAAAAATCCAAGTCCTTATTCAAAAAAATTAAGTTGATTGTCACCCTGTAAAGACGAAACGTCGTAATGAATTTTTTGGTATGGTAATTTATAGAAAACTTCGTTCATTTAAAAAAGTTGAGCATACTTTTTTTGATATCTTTTATAATAACAACGGCCATTTAACAAATGAAATTAGAAATTGAGATTATCATATGCAGGTTTTTCCGTTGCTTGAATTGAATTTGCATAGCAACTTATGCAATTGCTAAGTCGAAATTAACACTAATACATTTCTCGCCTAATTCCTTCTGCTATTTTTTGACTTTCCTTCATCGTCTGTACAACCATGTCTTTTCCAGTGGGTGAATCAGTAATCGGGGTCAAATAACATATTTTCTGCTGCGTGGGTGTGTTAGGAATGTGCAGTGCATGTGAAAGCATCCATAATACGTCGAATGTTTTCATTAATTCTAATGTTGTTGGAATTGATAAACGTCTTTCATCGTTGTTTGACAATAAAACCTCAGACATTTTAATTTTTTTATTGTAGAGAGCAATATTTGGAGTTATAACTTCTAGCGATATTTTTCTTTTTCTACCACCTTTTGCCCAAGTCCCACTTGATCTAGGATTCACAGAAACTTCTTCAATATCTAATACTAGCTCTTCATCGAATACTGCAAGATTTTCGTGCAAGTTACGATCGACATTTTGGTAGATGATACCAACAGTATCATGCAGAGTATCTTTACCAGACGAAGTATCGACGAATCGATCGAAATTATCGAAAGCAAGACCTTTTTTTTCTCACAATGCCTTCCAGACATACAGTTGAGCGTTAGTAAGAAGAATAAGTAGCTTCTGTTTCTAATTCTTCAGCAACGTGATAACGACAACAATGCCCGTATCTGTTTATTATTTCGACGATTTTCCGGGTACTTGTTAAACTCTTTAAAGCCAGACCTAGTGGTAAATGCTTTCTGGTTTTTACTTTGCCATTTGTTACATTAAAAATTCCATCTTCAGCCAATGAATTACTTATTCTTTCGGTATGAATGTGTCGCCTGCGTTTACTTTGGGAGCCAGCAAGTAAAGTTATATAAAAGTCTTTTAATACTTGTGGGATTAAACATTCTCCTTTCAGCACGACCGATGTTTCTATATTTTCAGGTAAAGGTGTTTTTTCGATGTTTAATATTTTTACCGCAAAATTTTGAACAATGTTTTCCTCCTCTAACAATGAAAATAAAAACTCGTCAATTACACGACCCTTAGGCTCTATTATTTTTTTGTGATGCATTATTGTACCTTGCAGTAAATCTTCGTATTTTATTATTACTTTTTTTCGAAAAAACTCTTAACCTAAGTCACCATCAAACTCCTCTCCATTGTATTGATATAATACGTACATAGAGAAGAGAAAAAGGTGCATTTTCTGTTTTGAACTATATTTTTGTCAATAAAAGAGCAAACTTCATTAAAAGCTTTTTCACGATATTTTAGTTTTTAATGGTAGTCGGTTTGAGGTTTTTTTTTGTGGGGAAAAGATTCACCGGACCAACTGTAAGAAAATTTGCACATAACTAAAAACGTTTATTAAAAAAATCGTATTGCGCATTTTATGTTTTAATTCCTTCTGGGACTATCAAAATAAACATGTGTACAAATTAATATTAGGAGTACAAAACTAGGTGTCTAAAATAACAAAATTTATCTACGTATATATTATTTCACAACATCGACTAACTTAAATTAAGTAATAGGTGTACAGGGAGGCCCAAATACCTCGACCACAATTTTCCCTTTGCAGGTTGTCTCAAACCAGAAAATTTTGAAACGAGTATGAGATAAAATATGTGTCCTTCATTTCCCCTGGAAATAATTTCACTATTTCTTCTGCTGCACACGTAAAGTGAACTGCCCTCAACCTATAAAAAATGAAAACTGTTAATATGTTTGATTGATAAACATATAATTTTCTTATTTTGTATTTAAGGGTTCGTTGTGTAATCTTAATAATTCGCTCACTACTATTTTACAATGTTTCTGCCTCATATAATTGTTTTTCTTATGAAGAAGTATTAATCTCGCTTCTGGAGTTCCTTGGAGAATATTTTCTAATTTCTGAAAAACGAATAAGTATGTGTAGAATGATTTATTCTCTCTCTTTCTCCCTCTCTCTCTCTCTCTCTCTCTCTCTCTCTCTCTCTCTCTCTCTCACTCTCTCTGTCACATGTGTGATCAGCACTGTTTTTGATTTTATTGGAGTTGAACAAGCTGGGATATCTACAGATTGTCTTCAAAAATATTCTTTAGTTCTTCATCTAATTCAAAGATTATGCTGTTGTCCTCGTTGGTCTCAATTATTTTTTCTTTAGGTACACTTTTTAATAAAGAAGTATATTCTTTTTTGAATTTGAGTCTAGGACCAATTTTTAAGATAACGTCAACTGTTGAGTCATCTAACAAACTAAAAGACTCGTCGTCTGTACCTTCATCTAAAAAAATAGTATACAGTGTCCAATAGTGCATAAATGCTAGATATTTCGATTTGTGTTATAGTTACGCAAACAAGTTTCGAGTAAAAGTTATATGGATATAAAAAAACTCACTTTTTAAAAATATTTTGATAGTTAGGGTATATAAATCAGTACGTGGTGGCAGCACAAAGTAATATTTTTTCCTATGGAACATTTTTTACTAATATGTTACTGCATGTTTAGATTGTTTATAGAAAAACCAGTTTTCAAAGTCAAAATATTTTTTAGGGTTTTAAACAACCTTGAATTAAATTTTTAAACAGGTCACAAAATAGTACTTAAAAAATGTTAAGGTGTGAAAGTTTTTTTAAGGTCTGTAGCATACATAATAATAATTTTAGACCACAAGTGTATTACATCAATGAACTGTTTTTTTTTACAAACAATCTAAAATTTTTATAAAATACAGCATGTTCTACGGAAAAATATTACTTTATACTGCCACGACATAATGATACACTATGTAACTTTCTAAATATCTTTGAAATGTGCCTTTTTTGGATCCTTATAACTTATAACGTTTACTTGAAACTTGTATATCAAGCAAATGCGCACTATTGAGAGTGAGAGTATAGTTATTTCACTAGATCTTTAGATAAAATATTATAATGATATGGATTTTGCCCTTTTCAATTTTATTTTCAATTTATGTACTTGAGTATCACTCTTTTCTCAAGTGGAGTTCATATAGCGAGTTATGGTATACAACCAACCTGTATTGCATAATAGTGGAACACCATCACATCAGCCTTTCTGCAGTGTCAGCAGTTTATAAAACTACTATAAAAGCGAAATGTTAACAATAAAAAAATCATTATAATATTTGTCACACAGTTGTAAAGATATATGTATAATTTAAATAAAGTTTTTTAAAAACCTTTCGTACGTATTCGAAACGTTAATTGGCGCAATCATCAGTAGGATAGTTTCGAGTCGTTTTTCGTGTGTATAACGGTAAAACGTCGTGAATTTCAATTTTTAGTGAAACAACACCTATGGTTTTAAAGAAAGGACGAAAAACTTGTACAAAGGACTTGAAGAATTTCATGTGAAGTGTCCAGACGGAGCATACGTCCCAGCACTGCTCAAGAAGACTTCAGAAAAACGGTGAGCCATATTTTTTCCTTTCCTTTATTGTTCATGTATTACAATTTACTTTTGGCAAATTTTTGAATCGGTTGTGAATGAATAGAGAATATAGTTAGTGTTAAGTATATAGTAGTAAAAGTTAAGAAATTACAGAATTGACGTATTAATAAGTTTAATAAATAATTCATCTTTAAATCTCAACACAATGCCAAACAACGATACTCCTGTAAACTATCAATTAATTAAACTATATATTGACACAATTCCTAAGTTTAGTGGTGATAGTAGCACATTAGAAATATTTCTAGAACATTGTGATAGCCTTATAAATCAATATAAGAATTTACGAAGCCTAAATGATCCTATAAATAGTTTTTTTAAGAGCTGTGATAGGTAAGCTATCTGGCAATGCTTTAATGTTAGTAGGCTCTAGACCAGAAGTTAGAATTTAATATACCCCAACTAGACTCTAAATTTTTAATAGACACATGTAGATCACGAAGCTTAATTAATCCTGAGATAGTTCAACATTTTCATCCAAATTTAACAAAACGTGAACATTCCCAAATACAAACCTCTAATGATATAACGTTTCATGATAAAGTAGTAGTAATACCGATAATTGAGAATTTTAAAATTAAAGGAAACCATACATTTTAAATTGCAAGCTATTATTAATATCGATTCGAAATTGTTGATCACACCTCGTATTAAAATGCATTTAATTTTTAACAATTATTCGAAAACTAAGAACATTACAATAACAGAAAATTATGCAATAATAACTCCTGGAAATTCAGAGCAAGTCGTCAGATTTCCCGTAAATCAAGAACATGGAATTGGATTACTCGAAGAGATAAACTTCGCTGAAAATCTTGAAACTCGCATTGGTATTGTAAACATAAAAAACTTCTTTGCGATAACCACCTTATCAAATTTTACGGATAATCCACATGATATTACAATTTTAGCTCCTTTCAACGTAGAGATATTAAATGTAAACGAATTAAATTATATGCCGAATAACAAATCATCATACAGTGTGAATCAAAATGTTAATAAAATTTTGAAAGAAAATTTATCCAAATTAAATTCAAATCATTGTAATTCTGAGGAAAAAGAGGCAATATCTAAATTATGTTTAGAGTATAGAGATATTTTTTATTCAGAGGAAATACCTTTAAGTTTTTCAAATGAAATCAAACATTCAATTAAATTAACAGATGATAAACCGATATATTGCAAATCATATCGTTTTCCAGAAGTACAGAAACAAGATGTATGTAATCAAATTAACAAAATGTTAGATCAAGATATAATATATTCTATTAGCCCATATAGCTCAAACATTTTGGTTGTTCCCAAAAAATATAACTCTAAAACTGGAGAACAAAATTATAGAGTAGTAATAGATTATAGGAAATTAAATGAAAAACAGTAATTCCGAATATCGTTGATTTATTAGATAAGTTAGGTAGGGCGAATTATTTTGCGACATTAGATTTAGCATCCGGCTACCATCAGATACAAATTGAAGAAGAAGACATACCAAGAACAGCATTTACAGCATTGAATGGAAGATACGAATTTACCTGTATGGGTTTCGGTCTTAAAAATGCCCATTCCACATTTCAGAGAGTTATGGATAATGTCCTGAGGAGATTAAATAATGATATTTATATATCTAGACGACATACTTTTTTTTAGCACATCCCTACAAGAACACATTTCAAGATTGAAAAATGTTTTTGATCGCTTACGAAAAGCAAATTTCAAGGTGCAATTAGATAAATCTGACTTTTTACAAAAATCAGTCTCTTATTTAGGACATGTAGTTTCAACCGAAGGAGTGAAACCAAATTCAGACAAAATACTTGCCGTTCAAAATTTTCCTATTCCCAAGACGCATTCTTAGGTTTAATCGGATATTACCGCAGATTCATAAAAGACTGCGAAAATCACAAAGCCAATGACCCTCTGTCTTAAGAAAAACGCAAAAGTTATTCATGATCAAAAATTCATAGAAAGCTTCAACATTTGTAAACAGATTTTATGTAATAGTTCAATTTTACAGTATCCTGATTTTGCCAAACCGTTCATACTGACAACGGACGCATCGAATGTTGCACTTGGAGCAGTCTTATCTCAAGGCACTGTTGGACAAGATAAACATGTGGCCTATGCGTCACGCACATGAACAAAATTACAGTACAATTTAAAAGGAACTTCTTGCCATTACATGGGCCTGTAAATATTTTAGGCCGTACCTTTTCGGCAGACAGTTCGCCATTGTTACAGATCATCCACATTTAACTTAGTTATTTAATCTTAAGGAACCAAACTCTAGATTAATAAGGTGGCGTCTTAAATTAGAAGAATTCCATTACAAAATTGCATTCAAACCAGGTTAATTAAACAACGACGACGCCTTAAGCCGAGAGCCAATAAACACTTTAGAAACACAATTGATAATAAATAATCCCAAGGCACTGTTGGACAAGATAAACATGTGGCCTATGCGTCACGCACACGAACAAAATTACAGTATAATTTAAAAGGAACTTCTTGCCATTACATGGGCCTGTAAATATTTTAGGCCGTACCTTTTCGGCAGACAGTTCGCCATTGTTACAGATCATCCACATTTAACTTAGTTATTTAATCTTAAGGAACCAAACTCTAAATTAATAAGGTGGCGTCTTAAATTAGAAGAATTCCATTACAAAATTGCATTCAAACCAGGTTAATTAAACAACGGCGACGCCTTAAGCCGAGAGCCAATAAACACTTTAGAAACACAATTAATAATAAATAATCCCGGTGATATATATGAAAAGGGAACAATAATTGACGACACTCGAAATTATATTCCTGATAGAGATTTTGAAGAAAACGGTCCTAGCAATGCACCTCAACATATTCCAAAACTAAAAATCATATCAGATGTAAGAATTGTTCCCCCCAAGTCATACAGAATTAACTAACAATTATAGTAACCAATCAGAGTCCGATGAGACTCTTTCAAAGGAAATTCCAAACGAAGGCATACCAATATTAGATGAAATAAATAATAAAAATTATCTAATTATTGAAATTAATTGTCTCGACCCTTACTTCGTGGAATCTACTCATATTAGCGTTTTAAATGAAACTCAATGTTTCTACCTAATTCCACAATATAATGAAAAATGTTGAAAATTCTAAAAAATTGACAATTGTTTCGATAACTTCTGTCATTCTGACGATGATATTCAGTTATCGAAACAATTGTAAATTTTTTAGAATTTTCAACATTTTTCATTATATTGTGGAATTATCTAGAAACATTGAGTTCCATTCAAAACACTAATCAAACTATTGTTTACGATAACAATAGAGAGAAACTAACCATTAAATCAGAGAAATATTATAAACAAAATATAATAACAGTAACATTACCGTCAGAAAATAATACAGAATTTGTCTTGGCACCAATGAAATTTGCTTCGGAAGAAAATCGCGGACTGTAGATTTATTAGCAAACGACTGTAGGTTCTTAGCAATGTGGGTACTCACCGTATTTCTGGCCTTCTACACCTTATTATCCCCTGATTTAGGCTATCACCATTTTCATTATTCACTTGAACGTCTCAGTATCTTTTCAATCACTTTAATGTTCAGTTTGTATGTATTTATCACCAAAATTACTACTTTTTAAATTGACGTGGTTAACGGTCGCCTGCCAAACGTTGTCTGTCTTATCCTTTTAGCGCAAGTGCTACTCGATATGCGCACCCAATCGCTTGAAACCAGCTGTTTTTGATCAGCGCAGAAATTATTTGAAAATCAGAAATAACTCAAATCATTAGTGCATGAACATAAACCGGCCGCCAAAACACCTGTGTTTTAACTAACCTAAGAATATATACACTGAAAATCTAGAAAGATAAACAATTTTGTACCATACAGAAAGAAATAACAAAAATTAAAAATTCTGAAAATAAGAAAAACATCTTAAAACTATCGAAAATATACATATACGAGTGCTTTTACAACTGCTCCTTGTCTTGATTGGGCAAGGGACACAGTTTAACGATCGGGCGGCGAAGCATTGGATTAAGATCAAATCATTAAGTTTTATTCCTACTGCAGTCTTAATCCACTTTGTACGCTGTTGTAAAGTATTAACCCTTAAACGGCTAGCGTTACTTATACGTAACGCTAAAGAAGTAATACAAAACGTGACAGCACCGCATCATTGTTATTGTGAATGACGTGAATATTGGTTAGTTTGTCGTTGAAAGCCGACGAAACAACATAGTGAAGAGAGTTTACCAGTTGGTGCAACCAAATTATAGAAATTAGGTGCTAAACTTAACCTTATTTTTTAAGGCGGTGAAAAATGGACTTGCGACTAGAGTAAGTTTTGTCTACTTTTTGATTTTAGGTTATGATTTAATTTATTAATAAATTATACTAGTAAAATAGTCAGTCTTGCATGTCATGTTATATTTTTTATAAAATCTAACGTCAATTTTTTTACATAAGGCTGTAAAAAAGGGTGTTACCTTTTGGTAACGCTAGCTGGCTATGGTATACAAAATATTGTAAACTTTTAAATCGATGTTTTCTTTTTAGACGTGGATTTACTTTGGAAGAAGCAATTCAAATAGCATACGATGATGATATTGATGTGCATGAAATATATATTGAGCCTCCTGATGCAAACATACTGACGGACGAAGATTCCGGCGAGGAGGATGGTGGCGGATTACTGGATAATCTTAGTGGGCGGCAATTATTACCAAAAGCTGAGTTAGTGCTTCGAAGCAAAGTTGCTCCAATAAATATGCTCTTTCTGTAACCAACCAAATCCAAATATATCCAAAGAGGAAATGAAATGTGCAATCGGAATTTTCATTGTTACAGGCTATAATGAGTTGCCAGGGCGAGATTTCTACTGGGATTCTAAATTGGACATGAAAAACTCCATGGTCTGTGAGTCTATGAGAAGGGACAGATTTCGCTAAATCATAAGAAATTTGCACTGTGCTGATAACTTGCAGCCTAACCTTCAGGACAAAATGTGGAAGTTACGGCCGCTAATGGATTTGCTAAAATCTAAATTTATCAAAAATTGGATTCCAGAACAAGAATTGGACTACGACGAATCCATGATTAAATATTTTGGAAAGCATTCGTGCAAACAATTTATACGAGGCAAGCCGATAAGATTCGGTTACAAAATGTGGTGCCTCAATTCTGCCTCCGGTTACTTGGTAAACTTCGATATGTACCAGGGAAACAATCCAAAAGCAAACACTGTTTATGAAGACCATTTTGGAAAGTGTGCTGCTCCATTCATGTACATGATAGATGAGTGTTACTACGGTACTGCAACGATGAGAGAAAATAGGATACCAAAAAGTTGTCATTTGTTGCAGAATAGTCAGATTGCTAAAACCAAGAAACGGGGAGATGTGGTTTCAAATATTGAGAAATTGCTCAATCATATCTCGCAAAATTCGCTGTTGCACCAAAAGGAACTGGGAAGCAAAGGACTGCCAAATCAAGTGTCACACTCAACAGGGTTTCGGCCAATCTAAGATATGATCGACTGGACCACTTGCTAACCAATATTCCAAATAATAAAAGACGTCGTTGTGCTGGAGAAGGATGCATTACTAGTACCCGCACCATGTGCAGTAAATGTGATGTGGGATTATGTTTACAATGTAACATAATTTTTCACAAAAACTAGTAATGTTGCCCTCGTATTTTTGTATGCCATAAACGGCTAGCGTTACTTATATGTTGATATATGTTGTATAACAAAAAATTGTAAATTCTTGAATAATAAACCATTTTTGATAAATATGTTGACTTTTTATAAGTTTTATCAAAAAAAAAATCATTCTCGCCGTTGAAGGGTTAAGATACTCGATGGAATATCTTTTCCAAAAATCGGCTACTAATTTTTGAATTAGCTGCCAGCGGTCCAATCTATTTAATTTGAAATTAGAAAAATCAGGTGTTGGGATTATAGGAACCAAGTTTTTCAAGGTAACGAAGTTCGCCGGCGTAAGAGGTATTAAGTCGTTTCGATCTGACGACTGGGAATACAAAGGAAAACTATTTAATACTGCCTCAATGTCAGATATTAATGTGTTCATTTCGTTATAGCAGAGTATTCGATTGCCAACCACACGAACTAGGTGTGTTTTGAAACTTTTTACGCCGGCCTCCGCTAAACCGTTAAAATGTGGTCCAGTAGGGGGAGAGAACCTCCACTTTAGCGCAAGCTCTTCAGAAGCTTGTTTTGCCAGCTCAAGTAGCTGATTATACCTTCCAACAAGGTTAGTCCCATTATAGCTTTGGCAGAAAACCACCGAACCTCGCCTTGCATCAAATCGCCTGAAACAAGCAATGAAACTCTCTGTGGTGAGATCCACTGCCAGCTCTAAATGAACCGCCGTTGTTGAAGTGAAACGCGTCAACAAGTTCAAATTGAACATTAGTTCAAATGAATGAAGATTTGAACAAATTATATTATTTCATACTTTTTGATGTTTAGTATTAGGATTTGTTCCTTGAGGAGAGATATTTTCAAGAATAGTACATTGTTTATACAGAAATTTGAAAAAATCATTGGTAGATGAAAGCTTAGACACGTCACTTTGTTCTTCAAAGGTTCTTTTTGTCTTAAAATCTAATTTCTGTTCCAAGACTTGAACAAGAAAAGCTTCAAAAAGTTCCTCATTAGTACAACAGAGTTTAAAGCATCTAGTAGAAGTTGAAGTTGCAGAGAATTGTCTCAAATTTTGAGAAGTTAAACATTCAACTTGAATTGCTGAAAGTAATTGTTTACTAATGGTTTTTTGTTTTCATAACGCTTGGACAAGAGTTTGATTGCTATATCAAAGTTTTCATCAGTTATAGATAATTTTTCAATTAGTAGATTTGAGGTAAAAAATTCTTTCAGATTTTGATTACACGGGTTAAATTTGAAAAAAAAAATTTTTCGTACACTTATAATAGATATTTTTCTTTACATACTATATGAAATTTTAACAAATGATAATTCTATAAGTACAATGGCTTTTGCTGTTGCAACTGAAAGTTGGCAACACATTGTACTTCCACTATTACACTCTTCACTTGAAATGTTATTTCTTTTTTGAATTTAAAAACAAAATGAGCACAATATGCACTGCACTGTAATATGATTTTTATAGAAAAACTTACTGGGTAAATTTTTACCTTCTTCCCTGCATGGGCTGTGATGAATCGTTGACTGTAAAAACGACTTCAAAATCTTCAAATTCGATTAATCGCTGGCTGTGATCCGGCTCGAAGACCATGAAGAAAAACTAGGGTTTTCTTGAATGTAACTATATTTACAAAATGGCACTTTACAGTACAAATCTCACTAAATTTACACTTTTTGCAGAGGCTAAACACATTACACATTGGTTCCAATAACTATCATACCTGTTGTACTATTGGTTGATTTCACTTCAACTTTCATATGTTTTTTTTAAGTACATTGATTGAGGATGGATGAGATATTATTAAATATATATTTTTCGGTTATGCTGTGATTATGAGACTCTAGGTCAGTAGGTTAGGTACTTGTCGGTTGAGGGTAGAATTGTAACAGGGAGAACAGTGGTTGGATGTTGAAAATTGAATCATTTTTAGACTGGTGTCGAAAGTCGAAGCTAGTATAAAACTATAAGTAGGAAACAATTAGATGTTAAAGGGTAAGTTCGCTACTAACGGGGAAGTGGCGTTAGGAGTATGATTTATAAATAATTAAAGGGCGGTTTATCACAGTTGAGGAACTAGTTTTTCAACAATAATTGTTGTCGCACGTCTATCATTATAGGAATATGTTGCTAGGTATGAAGCAGCTGTGGAAGCTGAAGAAGCAGGAGAGGGCGAAGGGGAACACATATCTAAGCTGATTAGAAGAAACGTTATTTGGGAGAGCATAATTGCTGTTAATATGATATTGTTGTTTGGAATGTTCTTGTGGCCGACCCTGTGTTTGTAAAAGCTGTTCTAATTCCAGTTCTTGCACTAAAGTAAAGATTCTACTTTCAGCGATATTTCGATAATATGGCATGAATCGCTTAATTTTTTCAGCAATACTTTCACAAAAGAAATCTGTTGGGTCTTTTGCTGCAGAGCGACCCGCTTCTCCTCTTTGTTGCTTCTCAATAAGGCATTTCATTAATTGTCAAGAAGCAGGTTCATCTTTTTTTAGTTTCGATAATTGTTTTATATTTGAAGAAAATCGCTGCTTTTTAGAGTAGGGGTAAATTCGATTGCAGTAACAGGTATCCTTGTAGCTTCTGTTCTGTTTCCATCATTTTCAGTAACAGTGGTATTTTCTTGGGTCTGAGTAACAGCGGTATTCTCCTGTGTCTCAGGCTCATCTTCCTCTATATCATTAGGGTCTTTAAGATTGCCAATTGTTTCCCTTTGGCGCACAAATGGTTCCAAAAAAGACATTTGTTCTTCTTTACTGTCTCATTGGCTTGTCCCGATTTCGTTACATGCTTTTTTTTATTTTTTCGCCACTGGTCTCTTAGCCGATTCCATCTACTTTTGCATGTTGAACCTGTAATGAAAAAAATATTCAATACAGGGATATTTGCAAATTCGATGAAGAGCGCCTTATTTTACTGTGGACGAACATGTTCGTTGGTTAATAAAGTTAATGAATAGTTAGGTGCCCAGTTGTAATTTACTAAATAAAGTAACAGTTCTAAAGCAATTTTAACAAAGGTTGAACATTTATTTGTATAGAAGTCAGACCTACAAGAAGCAGGTACAAAAAATCTGCATATATCCTTTTTCTTTTCAGGTTTTTGACAACAGGTGATTCTTTCCGTACAATAGCCTTTAGCAATGTAAGGGATAGTTTATAAACTTTTTGTTTTTTTTTTGTCTGATGATTAAGAAAATAGACATATGACAACAGCATTTGACCCATAGAGTTATAATATTATTTGTCTATGAATTGACCGTCGTCTTCTGTCATTGTTCTATATTGTTCTATACAGCGCCATGCATCAAGACGGTGGAGCGGTTGAACTAAAGTAAAAAGATGTTCGTTTGCAAAAATTTGCGCACAACAAATCTCAAAAAATACAATGATTTGAGATTTCATATTTTCAGAATCGAATTCTATAGGCTTCCTTTTGGGGATCAGGTTTTGGTGTCCAGATTGGTGACCTGATCCCCAAGACAACACTTAATTTCCCTGCGTTCTTTAGATTTGTTGTGTACAAAATGACCTAAATTTTGTTGCAAATCACGGGTGCCAACTGTTTTCAGGTTCTTAAAACCCTCTTAAGATAAACCAAAGCGAAAACCAGCGCTGGCCAAATACTGTGTGTGCAGGTGGAGGCCAAAAATAAAAAAGAAGAAGAAGGTGTCTACTAAATGTTTTTGTAGTGAAAATATTGAATAATTATTTCCGAAATAATATAGTGAATTGATCAATTGTATCGCTCTTAGACATATTGTCAATAAAATGGCAGAACAAAATACAACACCAAAGTAAGTGAAATTTATATTTAATAACAGTATATATGTCGCCGCTCCAAAATACATTTATTTCCCCCGTAAGTCTGAAATGCATTCTAAGAGAACTTGACTTAACAAAAAGTTACATTGTAAGGTAAAAACTAGATTGATAAGAATGAGTCTTAAATAACAGTACTGATTTAAAGATATGAAACAATGAAAATATGATTAAAAGAGATATTAACTATTTAAATAGAATACAATAGTAATTAACATTGAAAATATATATACAAAAATAGTAAGGTAAAATAAAATATACGTTGTTGTGATCCGCAAATCAACAGTGATTGGAATAAAACACTTGGATATCAATACTTCATTTATTCCCTGTAACTACTTAGTTTTTGATGTTACACTCCCAAGAGCTAGTCGAATAATCCTCTTATATATTTATTATCTACATTATGTGTTTTAAACAATAGTTGCCACTCAAGAAGATAATAAGTTTTGATATTTTGAAAGTAGCGAAATATGCAAAAATAGGCAGTTTGTATGAGAAAAAGTCAAACTAAAACTTATTTCCCCTTGAGTCTGAAATGCATTCTAAGAAGAGAACTTGACTTAACAAAAAGTTACATTGTATATAAAATTGTAGTTAATATCACATTTAATTCGCGACATTAAAAGTAAAAACTAGATTGATAAGAATGAGTCTTAAATAACATGGCTTTTACTGGAGACAGCAGTGGGAGAAAGTACTGATAAAGATATGAAACAATGAAAATATGATTAAAAGAGATATTAACTATTTACATAGAATGCAATAGTAATTAACATTGAAAATATATATAGAATAATAGTAAGTTAATAGTAAAATAAAATATACGTAACCTCCTAGGTTACAACACTTCCCCTCTTAGAAAAAGATTGAACATCTACTAAGATGTGAAATCTTTTATATTCTTCCGTCCAATAATCGGGCGTGTTCTAATACTTTCTGAGGACGTCAAATCTGTATATTGTATTGAAGGAATTTCTGGGTTACTAAATTGAACAACTGGTTCTGAAAATCTAGGAGCTGGCGAATTACTATTTATTCTAATACAAATACCGGGAAGAGCTTCGCAACATTTTCTACCTAATCTACATTTCTTATAAGAGCAGCAACAAAACGTAATTATCAAAATTATAATAAACTAAATAGCTAAAACACTAGAACTAGATGTCAACGAGCTGGGAAACCAAAGCATATTATTTAATTCTTCATCAACTTCTGTTAAATTTGACTTGCTAAATTTAAATCATCTAAATACATGCTAACTGCTTTAAAATTTGGGTTCAAATGCAATGTAGTAATATTTAATTGTTTTCTTAACTTTTCATCTTCGTCACAACAATCACCGATTAAATTAACAGTTGGAATAAAATTATGATTTACATTTAAGGTATATATATTTTTTATGAGGTATCAATAAAGCGCTAGAAGTAAAAGCTTTACAATTTTCTGTAAGTTCTAGGATACCTGTACCTTTTAATAATTCAGTAAAAATTTCATTTTGACAATTTATTGTAATTCTTTCAGAAGAGACTAATACATATATCCAAGCATTTCTTGTTGTAAGTTGATGCCATATATTTTGATATAAATTTATTAATCTTTTATCGCAGTTAATGGGAACCGAACTCGTTGCATGAAATAATTTGACCTCACAACTTTCATGTTGATGAGCCAACAATAATGGAGTTTCTTGTTTACATATAAAGTTACACTTAACATACTCCACACATGTTAAAAATTGTTTTTCAGAAAGTAAGAGATACTTCTGTTTAACATTATTAATAGCCAAGTATTTACTAGATGGTTGAATAAAAATATATTTTTGTTCACTAATATGAACAGGTAACGGAGTAAGCTTATATATATCGTAATTTTGATTATCTGTCATAGGTATAGATAAAATGTACACTAAACGACCATTTTTATAAAATACACTTAATTTTATAGAATTTAAAAATAAATGAGCGTTATCTACAGTAGGCATTATGGGAAAATGTAAATAACTAGTGGCCGAAATGTTTTGTAATTCAAACATAAGTTTTTCGGGTGTTAGAATAAATGGATTAAGTTCACCGGACTTCGCTGATAAAATAGCATTTATAAGAGCATGTGTTTCAAGTTGATATTGTACGTATATCATAACAAAATTAGAAAAATGTTCATCAATAATTTGTCTGGTTTCCAATAATGTTATATCTTTCATTTCAGTACTAACATACTTTTCAATTTTATCTAAGTTCTCTTTTAAAATTCTTTCGTTATTATTTAAAGTGAAAATAGTATCATTAAAATTAGATATTGTTGTTTTAATGACATGACTTTGATCTATAAGTATTGTAGCCAAATCTTGCTCATTTTGATTAAACTGATTGATTTTTTGAGTATAATATTCAGCATCATCATCGTCTAAGTTGCCGAATAAAAACTTAGCTGCTTTACCTACAAAATTAAATAATCCACGTTTTTGTCTAATAGTATTCATTTCTTCATCTAAATTATGACCTACTAATTGATTTGATAAATTTCTTTCATTTTGAATTTTCTCGAGAACAGGTTTAGTCATTTGTAAGAAAGTGTCACATAAATCTCCTATTTTAAGCGCATAAACTTTATGTTGACAATATGTCTCGGTACGCGTATAATATGACTGCAAAACTTGTAATTTTTCATTATGCTCATACATATCTATATAAGTTATAATTTCATACAAATCGTTATATAATTGAGAGCTACCTAAATTTTCGTAATGTATTCCGGATGAATGGTTAAATTCCGAAAATGAATATTTCTTTTTGGAAGGATAGGCATTATCCATGGACATCGAACTTCTTATTGTCCCGATTATCCTGTAACAACAAAATTGAATTTTCTTTTATTTTTGATAGTACGGTTTTAAGCGATTGTTATGTACTTTCATTAGTTTTTTTCCGTATTTAATGGTACAGTTTACATTGGAATCGACCGTAACTACTTGGTACGGCCCTGTATAACGCGGAAATAATTTTTTACTTCGGCTGGACTTTGTTGACTCGTCAGTCATTAATACTTTATCTCCGACTTGATATTTGATATTTTTTTGAGTTTTTATCGCAATAGTTTTTGCTGTTTTTAAGTCATTTAGAAAATCATCGTAAGTGTAAGAAAATGTTGGGGGGCTTAAAATTGAACTTGGAAGTCGCGCTTCTCTGCCATACAATAATTCAAAAGGAGTGGAAGTTGTACTATGCGGGGTTGTATTATAACAAAAGACATTGAAGGGTAACCAACTACACCAATCGGTCTTATTTGAATTTATAAAACTTCTCAAATATTCCGCTACAGTTCTGTGATTTCTTTCGACAGAATTTGATTCGGGATATGATACGCAGTACAATTTAATTTCTTTATTTTCAATAGTTTACAACATTCAGTAAATATTTCTGACATAAAAATTTGATCCTTGATCCGTTACAATGGATTCCATTATACCGTGTCTACAAATTACATCCGTAACTAATTTTAACGCGATAGTTTCTGCTTCTATGTTCTGTAAGGGAATAGCAAAAATTTACTTAAAGCATCTTGACAGGTTAATATATACCTATTACCGTTTTCGCTAATAGTTAACGGACCTACTATGTCCATGTAAACTTTTTCAAAAACAACTTCTGGTGTATCAGTAATTTGTAGTGGTTTTACGATCTTTTAAGGTATTGTAGATATTTTCATAGCTTTCCTTTTCAGTTACTATTTTCTGTAAAAACTAATAAAAATAAAAATTTATCCTTCAAATTTATACATGAAACTTTTTCTTTACAAGTAATTGTTTCATAGATTTTAGTTTTACAATTTAACAAGTTAACTAGTTGCAAGTTCATGTCTAACTCTGTGCTAATAGTAATTGCCAACGAATTTGTTGGAAGGGATTTTAAAATATTGTCGTTAATTTCATTGATTTCAATATTAGGAAAAATGTGCGTTTTTGAGTAGTCACAAAATTGTGAGTAGGATATTTCTTCTGAATTAATATTATAGATAACTCTACTAAGCGCATTTGAATTTAATTTTCCTGGCTTATAAATAGGTTCGAAATCATATTCAGCTAATTCAAGTTTAAATTTCATTAGTCTAGAATTAGGATCTTAATGATTTTTTAAATAAAGTAAACTTTTATGGTCGCTAACAACAAAAAATTTATTTCCGAAAAGATATGGTCGGAAGTGATTACAAAGCCAAACAATTGCTAATAATTCTTTCTCAGTGGTACTGTAATTTTTCTCAGCCGAATTATGTGTTCTTGAAGCGAATGCAATGGGTCTATCTTTACCAATTTCTCCTTGAGAAAGTGTTCCGCCAATAGCATAACCCGAAGCGTCGGACGTTACAATGAATGGTTTGGTAAAATCCGGGTACTGCAATACTGGGGGATTCATAAGTTTAGATTTCAAATCTTGAAAAGCTAATTGACATTGGGATGTCCAAATAAAATGTTGACCCTTTTTTAATAAATTAGTGAGTAGTTTAGCAATTTTATAAAAATCTTGTATAAATCGTCTATAAGAAGAAGCAAAGCCTAGAAATGATTTAACGTCTTTTTGATCTTTAGGAGTAGGAAAGTTTTTAATACACTCAATTTTAGAATCGTCAGGCTCTATCCCATGGTCAGTTATTTTGTGTCCAAGATAAAGAACTTCTTTCTTTAGAAATTCACATTTCGGTGGGCTTAATTTTAAGTTATGTTGACGAAGTCTATCAAATATTTCGACTAATTTTTCGCAATGTTCTTTTAGATTACTACTATGAATACAAATATCATCTAAATAGGCGAAAGCTTTAACATTCTGAATTCCTGACATAACAGTGTTAATTAAATTTTGAAATGTAGACGGAGCTGATTTTAAGCCAAAAGGCATTCTTTTGTATTCGAAATGTTTTGAGTTTGTACTAAAAGCCGTAATATGTTGATCTTGTGGATCCATTTCAATCTGATGGTAACCGCTAGACAAATCTAAAGTGCTAAAATATTTCGAATGACCTAATTGATCATAAATGTCAGTTATATTTGGTAATGGAAAGGAATAACCAATAGTATTTTCATTGACTTTTCTATAATCTACCACAATGCGCCAAAGAGGTTTGCCATTAGGTTCATTTGACTTTTTCTTTACTACCAAAAGAGGTGAATTATAAGGACTTTGACTTTCTACTATTATTCCGTCGTTTAACATTTGCTCTGTTTGTCTTTCTATTTCTTCGCGTTGACTAAATGGTAATCTATACTATTTCACATTTACCGGTTCTGAATTTGCTTTTAAAGGAATTCTATGTTTTACTGCAGATGTACTTGTTAAAATTTCTCCTTCCAAATGAAAAATATCAGAATATCGATATATGACATCTAACAAAGAATTTTTTTCTTCGGTATTCAAATGTTCTAAACGTAACTTTTCCAGTAAGATTTCTACTCTTTTACTATTACTATTAATATTGTATATTAAATTTGGAGTACTATTTTCTTCCAAAGATATAGGTTCTAATTTTGAAATGGGACATTCAAAATCGATAGGGTGATCTAAAACGTTCATAAAACTAACATAACATTTATCTCTATTAACTCTTGTAACACAGTGACTCAGAAAAACACCGTTTACAATTTCTTTACCTTCGCAAACATAATCTGTACTAGTTCTATCTACTGAGCAATATACTTCTAGTATTTGTTCACATCGTGCGGGATTAGTTATTTGATTTATGCTACTTCTAGAAATATCATTTTTATCCAAATTAGACTCAATGTACTTAGTTTCAACGAAATTAGATTCAACGAAATTAGACTCAACGAAATAAGGTTCAACTAAATTGGATTTGACTAAGTTAGGTTCAGCGAATTTTGTAAGTACTAAGCTTGTCGTATCGTAGTCTATTTTGTCATGGTTATTGACGAATTCGAGTAACTTGTTATTAAAATAAATACAATTTTCTTTATAACTAATTATTGAGTTGGTAAGAGCGAAAAATTCGTTTGATAAAATACCTTCAGATTTATATGGAAATGGAAAGGTATCGCTAACTAAATGAAAACATATAATAATATTATCAATACTGTCAAACACAACACCTAAAGTTCTAATTCTTGATTCACTTATACCAGAAATATCTGTAACTATATTTTTATATATAAATTGATTGGGTTTTACACAGGATATCTTTAAGAGGTTTACTGATGCTCCAGTATCTACAAGAAATTTATTATTCTTTGATTTTGTTATATTTAAATCTAGATTCACGTATTTTAAATCTAATGGGTCTGCGAATGAAGTAAGAAAAATTTCAGGTTTAGGAATAGATTCCTGATTTTCCAAAGTGTGTGTAGCCTTTTCTATTAGGGAGCCCTGGGTGTCGATTGGCCACTTACCGACGGGCGCTGATCGTTTCCAGAAATCGATTTATTTTGTCTTTGAGACTCGTTGTATATTCTTTTCCTACATTCAGCAATTCTATGTCCTATTTTTTTACAATAAAGGCATGTATTGGAATTTACATTATTAGAGTTCATGTGAAAAGTTCTATTTGGCCTATTTTGAAAATTTTGAGTACTATTAAATGGACGATTCGGTACTTTTCTTTTCAGATAACAGTCTTTTTCTCTAATTGCCCTGATTTTTTACAATAATGACAGTTAATGTTTGATTTATTAAAATTGAATTGAACTCTGTTTCTAAGACTTAAAACTTGTCGCTCTTCTTCGCGCGCTAACTCTATGGCGTCTTCTAAAGTTTGAGGGTTTCTAGCCTTTAGATGTAACGTTATTGGGTCAACTAGTCCTTGAATGAATACATCTAATGCTTGTGCTCTTAATAATTGAGAAATTTCGCGGGCTATATTATTAGTTTTTCCGACGATGGACGCATCGACTAAATTTGATAAACATTTTTCGATTCTGTTACTGTAACTTGCAATATCTTCATTTTTAGATTGCCTACACTGATTAAGTTCAAGTTGCCAAAAACTAATTGATCGCTTTTCTGAAAAAACATCTTCTAAATAATCTTTTAATTCACCCCAGGAGGGAAAATCTCGATATTTTGTTAGTGCACGGGCTTTACCAGTTAATTTAGTTTTTATTAAATTAAACAAAATATTTTTACTTCTCGGATCTACGGATTTAAAAGCCATTTCGCAATTATCCAGAAAATCGTGAACTATCACCTAATGTATTTCCATCATATTCACGGATCAATTTAATAGCAGTATCGATAGACACATATTTGTCGTTATTTGTTTGAGTTAAGTCAGAAGGAGTTGGATCTGTCATTGTTTGTTGTCTTTACTTTTCTTAAAGTCAAATAAAATTTTCAAATATATTGGCTATTAAAATATCAAACTTACAGGAAAATCACAAGTAGTCTGCTCGAGACCATTGAACTCGAATATACTTCGCACGAAACTTTCCGAAAAAAAAACTTTCTTTTTCTTTACACTCCGAAACACTACACTAGTACTGCAACTCTGGAACGAATTTTCTCGAACGAAAACTAGTATACTTTTAGGAACAAGGTATACTAACAGGAACTCTTGAACAAGTTTACTATCAGGAACTAAGGTTGCTTGCACTCACGAACTCTGGAACTTTTTATAACTTCAGACGACTTTGGTTTTAACTTTTCACTAATTTATGCTGTTTCTTCGTTGATATTTTTATTTCCACAAGTTGATTGAAAATGGGATATGAACTTTCTTGATACCCGTGTTGAGTTTCCTTGGAAACGTGTCCTCAGACCAAGTTTTCTTCAACACAATCACAAAGGTTCGCCAAATTCCTTGAAATCTGGAAAATCCTTTACCGCTGCCACCAAAAATTTCTGTTGTGATCCGCAAATCAACAGTGATTGGAATAAAACACTTGGATATCAATACTTCATTTATTCCCTGTAACTACTTAGTTTTTGATGTTACACTCCCAAGAGCTAGTCGAATAATCCTCTTATATATTTATTATCTACATTATGTGTTTTAAACAATAGTTGCCACTCAAGAAGAAAATAAGTTTTGATATTTTGAAAGTAGCGAAATATGCAAAAATAGGCAGTTTGTATGAGAAAAAGTGAAACTAAAACTTATTTCCCCTTGAGTCTGAAATGCATTCTAAGAAGAGAACTTGACTTAACAAAAAGTTACATTGTATATAAAATTGTAGTTAATATCACATTTAATTAGTGACATTAAAGGTAAAAACTAGATGGATAAGAATGAGTCTTAAATAACATGTGGCTTTTACTCGAGACAGCAGTGGGCGAAAGTACTGATTTAAAGATATGAAACAATGAAAATATGATTAAAAGAGATATTAACTATTTATATAGAATGCAATAGTAATTAACATTGAAAATATATATACAATAATAGTAAGGTAAAATAAAATATACGTAACCTCCTAGGTTACAACAACGTCGTTATACTTTCGAAATAAAACAGGCTAAATCTTATTGAGTCAAACTTTTTATTGTAGACCTGATACAAAATCCACTTAAAACCAATAAAGAAAAATATCATTTTGGTAATTGTAGTAAAGAGTGATAACAACGAACATGAAAATTATTAAGTAGTATTAATTTTCAAACAGATGCATTTTCAAAATACAAGAAAAAACAGTATAACAGTATACTACCAAAACTACTATCTACGGATATCAGTAAAACTTTGCGCCATGTACACGTCTCAAGTGACTCTAGAAAGAATAAAATACCATTTAATAAACAATTAAAATAACTAATTAAATTTATATCACAAAAATTTTTGAAATCTCCTAAAATACCATGTCGTATATTAAATGTATCCACCTTTTTCTATTTTCAATTGATACTTACCAAAAAACATTCTTCCAAATAATTCTCAATTTATTGACTGAAATTTATTCAGATAAAATTTTTATATATACATAGTTATTTTCCAACTAATTTTAAGCTGATCTAAAAAATCATTTGGCAAGAAAAAAATTTATAAGACTTGGCCCAATTTTTGCAGCCTTATACCATAAATTGGGCCAAGTCTTATACATTTTTTTCTTGTCAAATGATTTTTTAGATCAGCTTAAAATTAGTTGCAAAATAACTATGTATATATAAAAATTTTATCTGAATAAATTTCAGTCAATAAATTGAGAATTATTTGGAAGAATGTTTTTTGGTAAGTATCAATTGAAAATAGAAAAAGGTGGATAACTTTAATATACGACATGGTATTTTACGTGATTTCAAAAATTTTTGTGATTTTAATTTAATTAGGTATTCGAATTGTTTATTAAATGGAATTTTATTCTTCCTAGAGTCACTTGAGACGTGTGTGTACATGGCGCAAAGTTTTACTGATATCCATAGATAGCAGTTTTGGTAGTATTTCAATTATTTTTGTAGTTTAATCTTTTAATTCGTTATATTGTTCATTTAGTTTCATTTCTTCAACGTGTGACAAGATTATAGTTTTTAATCAAAAATATTTTTTTTCTAAGACTAGACTATCTACAAAATATTTTCTTCACTTGTTTAAATATTGTTTAATCAAACTACATAAAGTGTGGCCAGCCTAAAATGGAAAACCTTCTCATCAATTTTGAAAAGACTATTAAGATTCCTATTTTTGAGGTGTGATTATTAAACTATACATAAAAAAAAATTTAAAATACTGAAAGATGAAATTCGAGACCGACAACCCAGAAATTTAAATATTTTACACTTAAAAACCCCAAACTTGTTAATATTGTTACAAAAAATTTTATAAACAACAAAATATACGTTATTTAATAATGTAAACAGTTATCGAAGAATTACTTGAAGAAAAGGATGAATAATGGTAATAAAAGAACCTTCCGAAAACTTCATAATAGAATTATTTATTGATTTCACCTAGAAAACTACAACTAAAACGAAAACCTTCTTTTCAATTTTGAAGAGACTATTCAGATTCACGTTTTTGAAAAATAATTATTAAACTATACACAAAAAAAAATTAAAATACTGAAAGATGAAATTCAAGACCGACAACCCAGAAATTTAAATATTTCACATTTAGAAACCCCAAACTTGCTAATATTGTTACAAAAAAGTCTATAAACAACAAAATATACGTTATTTAATAATGTAAACAGTTATCGAACAATTACTTGAAGAATAAGGATGAATAATGGTAATAAAAGAACTTTACGAAGACTTCATCATAGAATTATTTATTGATTTCACCTAGAAAACCACAACTAAAGTGGAAAACCTTTTCTTCAATTTTGAAAAAACTATTCAGATTTCTGCTTTAGAAATATTTCTATCAAACTATACATAAAAAAAAATTAAAATACTGAAAGATGAAATTCAAGACCGACAACCCAGAAATTTAAATATTTCACATTTAGAAACCCCAAACTTGCTAATATTGTTACAAAAGAGTCTATAAACAACAAAATATACGTTATTTAATAATGTAAACAGTTACCGAACAATTACTTGAAGAATAAGGATGAATAATGGTAATAAAAGAACTTTACGAAGACTTCATCATAGAATTATTTATTGATTTCACCTAGAAAACCACAACTAAAGTGGAAAACCTTTTCTTCAATTTTGAAAAAACTATTCAGATTTCTGCTTTAGAAATATTTCTATCAAACTATACATAAAAAAAAATTAAAATACTGAAAGATGAAATTCAAGACCGACAACCCAGATATTTAAATATTTCACATTTAGAAACCCCAAACTTGCTAATATTGTTACAAAAAATTCTATAAACAACAAAATATACGTTATTTAATAATGTAAACAGTTATTGAACAATTACTTGAAGAATAATTATCAATAATGGTAATAAAAGAGCTTTTCGAAGACTTCATAATACAATTATTTATTGATTTCGCCTAGAAAACCACAACTAAAATGGAAAACCTTCTCTTCAATTTTGTAAAAAACTATTCAGATTTCTATTTTAGAAACATTACTACCAAACTATACATCAAAAAAAATTTAAAATACTGAAAGATGAAATTTGATACCGACAACCCAGAAATTTAAATATTTCACATTTAAAAACCCCAAACTTGCTAATAATGTTACAACAAATTCTATAAACAACAAAATATATACGTTATTTGATAATGTAAATAGTTATCGAACAATTACTTGAAGAATAAGGTTGAATAATGGTAATAAAAGAACTTTACGAAGACTTCATAATAGAATTATTTATTTATTTCACCTAGAAAACCATAACTAAAGTGGAAAACCCCCTGTTCAAATTTGAAAAAACTATTCAGATTTCTATATTTGAAATATGATTATTAAACTATACATGAAGATGAAATTCGAGACCAACAACCCAGAAATTAAAATTTTTCACACTTTGAAACACCAAACTTGTTAATATTGTTAAAATTCGATAAACAACAAAATATACATTATTTAATAAATAATTATAACAAAGGAACAATTTTGGATTCTGTGTTATTCAATCTTTGTATAAATGAATTGTTTTCAGTGAGCAGTACTGGATATATACAATTAGAGTCGCAGACGATACAGCCTTTATTTATGAAATAGATAATTGGTATGATTTGAAATAGTTGAAAATGATCTAAGATTAATTAAGGATTGGTTTCATCATAAATTACTTACTCTAAATTTTAATAAAACATAATTTGTCATTTCTTAATTCTAGAGACCATAAGAATAGCTTCACATATTTTTTATAGAAAAAAACTAGAGATTGTGCTTTATAACTTTAAGTGTTTAAAAAAGTTTATGTATAATGTCAATACTTGCAGGTATTGTACTACGGTCTAGTGGAAAGCCATCTCAGGTATGGCCTATTTTCTTGGGGATGTGCTTCCAGAACATTTATAGGTCCCTTTTAGAGATTATACAAAGAAGCTTTATTTAGATTATTATGTCTAGTTCCAGCATGTGCCCTAATGACGCACTGTATAATATAAACAAAATCTTTGACTTGAAGAAATTATGTTTTCTGTGTGCATCTGTAGGATATCATACTATGAAAAATAAAATTAAGTTACCTATACATACATATGAATCCAAAAATAATAATATGAAGCTCCTATGATGACAAAATCTTTGTCAAATTTTTCCTATTAAAACAACCAAAAGTTTTGTGAAATTAACGTCTGAAATATCTCTTCATTCTCTGCGATGTCTATCCACTTCATAGATTTTATGTATAAGTAGGTATCTCTGGCATACATTTTTTAGTATTTATAATTAACAAATTGGTTTTCATAAGTCGTTCGGGATACTAATGTTCAATTTGGGTTTAATACTACTGATTAACTGATTGTAGAATTCATTTTTATAGGAGACATTGATAACATATTTGAAAAACTTATTTAAATTTGACGTTATAAAATGGCAAATGACATTTGTGTTGTGACGTCAACTGACGCAGTTGTGAGGACGATACAATTCGATGATTTTACGAACGGTGCTCGAGAATATCAATTCTAGAAACTATTCGCAAATAGAGCAATCACAGGCTTGCGTATGCATGACGTTGGGAACGACGTCAAGAATAACGCCCTGATTCCAGATTCAGGGCATCAGTGCGGATGAAACTCAATCATCGACCACCACACCTGCAAGAAATGAATCACCGGTAGCGACATTGATTTTTTTAGCGAAATATCGAAACCACACATGAGAAACCTTAAACTTTAGAAATATTTTTACAAAAGTTACAACTTTTATTTTTTAGAACTGAATATCTTTTTAATAAATACATGGAAAATTATCATTGATGCTGCAAATGGAAGATCATATATGAATTGTATGGCAAATGTATGCATACTTTGCCCGTAGATAATATACTTTTTAACTAATTAAAAAAATAGAATTGCGGGGAGAGGAGAAAGACGAAATTTTTGGTATAAGAGTGTCTGTCGTCTAGCGCAAAAATATATAAAAGAAGGCGGAGTCGAGACGTGACATGGCGCGAGTGACGGGCAGTCACTCTTGATTTTTATAATAATAACAAACTTAAACATACATTTAAAAATATTGAACATTAAAATACTAAAGTATAGGTGTACCTATATTCTCTATGTGAAATAAAGTAAATAATTTTAGATTGTTATACTATCGAAAAAATGTCTATAAAAATCAGGTATAATGTGACTATCCACTAAACTTCTGAGATCTTTTATCTTGTTTTCAGATAATTTAATCTGTTTTAGATGAGCTTGTTTAACAGTAATGCTTTTTATATCTTTTAGATCAGAACGTCTCTTTCTTGTTCTAAAAATAACAGAGTTCCATTCTTCTTGCTTATAGCTAGTTTTAAACTGAAACATGCTGCTATTTTTTTCAAATTTCAAAACTCACACATCGCTAATTTTAAAGTCTTGTCCCTCAATATCTTTTGAAATATTGAGTGACATGTCACCTTATAAACTTTTAAGATAAGAAAATCATTGAAACCCATTTCCTGGACTTTTATTGGATTACCCTTTTTCTTGGCACTGCGGATGACCGATACGTATTGTCCTGGAATATAAAGGGGTCCAGATTTTTTTGACCTTTTTATTGCCCCTTCGATAACACTATGAATGGCATCACCCTCGTTTTGAGTGTGTCCTCGCACAAAATATTTATGTGTTATAGAGTTAATGTTTAGACACTCTACCCCGCATAAATATAAGTGGCAATTAAAAACCTAAAACAAAATTATTGTTATAGATAGTTTACAGTTATCTGAAAAAAACACAAAATTCGCTTCAGGAGTAGTTTCTGATAACTCTGCTAAATATTTTAAAATACATGTGCCAATTTCTACAGCTCCTCTATGACCAAGTGTTTCGTGCCAAAAAAAGCTATGGTTTTATCGGTGCCTATTTCTATAACCTAAAAGATGGTAAACATTCAAAACACTTGACAAAAAACAAACACAATATACTCACAGTGAAATTGAAGCAATTTAACCGCGACTTATAAAAAAATGCAGATGTTTGACCTACAGGTACTGGCATAATCGCCTGTAAATCATAAACTGCCAAAGTTATTTCATGATTTTTTGATTTTTCCTTGTCTCTTTCCTTTTCTTTTCTACTAAGATCTTTCTCTTCTAGATGTTTTCTATTTTTGGTTTCCAATTGTACTTTTTGATCTTCGGTGGCGTTCTTATATGCTTCGCATTGATCACACTGATTTTTCTTTGGTGCGAAAAACCCGATGTTGTTTTCAATGTTGAAAATTTTTGCATATATATCATAAGTAGCTAGTTCTTTCTTAAGATCCTCCCTTTTCTTCTTATAGTTCCTGTGGAGTTCGGCGATAGATAACCCGCCGTCTATAAATTGTTGAGAAGTAGCATTTCTGACATAGTGACTCTCAATTCTTGGTATAGAGTCAATATGAATCCTGACAGAATTTAATATTTCTTCTGAGGTTTTTTTGTGGTTCTTATGTTTTCCTCGTTGATCTTCTGGTATTATTCCTGATCCAGAAACTTTCGATTTACTAAGGGTTCTAACAGTTCTTTCTGATATTCCGAATGTGTTCATCAGAAATAATTTATATACGCGAACTCTTTTCCATCAATTTGCAAATAAAAAGCGCAATTCTGATTCCTAGGATGGGCACCTGAAATTCGCCTATATTTAAGTTCTAGTCGTTCTATACAAGAACCCAGAAAATCACGTTGACGCTGAAGATATGCTGAATTCCAATACTCTTGAAACAATCTGTCTCTAAGCTGTTCTGAAATTTATGCTACACACTTATGCTACACCTCTCATGTCTCCTTACAATGCCAGACTAGAGTCAAGCTCAACAGGGTCTTCTTTCCCCGCTAATTTTTCCAAGCCCGTTCCCTTGGCAGTGGTTTCGCTAGATAGTGGGTAGGGACAGTGGGAATCTCGTTAATCCATTCATGCGCGTCACTAATTAGATGACGAGGCATTTGGCTATGAATAATATTTATTTCTCATAAATACATGTGCCGTGATGTTAACGGCTTCGTTTAAGCTCCTGGCACGCAGGCCAGAGCGTCAAATTACAAAAATTTGTTACAATCAGTATCGAAAGTGGCGCAAACTCAGACACATCACTCGCGCACTCGTTACCTCGAAGCCGGCGCACTGACGGCCCGCGGGTGGACTGGGCCGGGCGGACGAACCCTAACGTTGTCTCCAGACGGAACGCCCGAACGCGGCGTGAATGGAGGCCCCCCATTTGAGGGCCGAATGAACGCAACCACTCTTCACCGATTGAGGTATTTTAAGTAGGGATTCGATTTTTTCGTTGCATCGGGGCCAGACGCCCCGCGCGCCGATCACAATCGGCTCAATAATGATCTCTTTGTTAGGCCATCGCTTTTGGGCGGCCTCTATGAACTTGGGATGGTCATAGACGGCGCGCTTGGCAGAGTGCGATACTCCCAAGAGTTGAGATCCTTCCCAATTGACACCCACATCGCACACGACGACTTGTGAGCCCAGGTGGACGGCAATGTCAGGTTTAAACAGTGTGCCGTCGTTATGCCGCACGTGCGGTTCTTCCTCAGTGCTCCACTGCCTACGGCAATGTCTGGCGATCTTTCCAGCAACCTCGTTGTGGCGCTTAATTCTCTCCCAGTGTGTGGCCGGACATTGTTGTAAGACGTGACTTATAGTCTCGGATTTATTGCATCCAGCTCTACACCGGCGGGCGTCAGCAGGGTTGGACATAATGCCCGCCACCGGTAGGTTGTTGTTGCGGAGCTGGATTGCTTTAATATAGTCACGCCCAGTCCACCCATTGGGGACCCTACTAATCCAGGACCTGGAGGCCGCGTCCTCGCAGGTCGCCTGCAGCCCCGAGAGAGTGGGGGCTGCTATAAGCCGTTCTTTCCACAACTGGTTGTCGGGAACATCGCCAGCCAGTGTCTGCAGCCGCTCGAAGAGCTTTCTGCAGCTGTCCGTTTGCAGTGAAGCACTGAGGACTTGATCGTCGGTCCTCTCGAGGAGCCCAGTAAGTCGCTTCAAGAACACTTGCGGGATATGGTGTCTGAACTCCAGAACTCCAAGACCTCCATCTCTCAACCTGGCGTATAGAGCAGGGTCAGGTGTATGCTCGTTGAGGTGGAGCATTGATTTTATGGTTTTTTTAACTAAACGGTCGGCAGATCTGAGGATTTGCCCGTTAATCCTGGGATTCTGGAGTCCGTACATCATTTTTGGTATAACGAAGTCGCGCACAAGAGCCAACTTCTGGTCCGGTTTGAGTGCCGCCGAATTGACTCGACCAAGCCACTGCGGAAGGTTGGCAAGCGATGGCTTGAGTATGCCGGATGAGTTCACTTGATGGCCAAGATATTTAAATGAGTTGAACTCGTTCACCATCGGTATTGGCTTGTTGCCAACCTTAAACAGTGGCCGAGTGTGAGTCGTTCTGACGCCTGCCCTCCACTCGACGCAGGCGGACGAGCACTTCTCCGGATTGAGGATCATACCTCTTTTGGAGCAGAACTCCTCCGCCCCCGCAAGCAGTATCGGCATTCTCTCAGGTTTGTCGGAGATTATAATAATGTCGTCGGCGAATCCCAGGGCGGTGACAGACGCCCCTTCAGCAACTGACGCAGTGCATTTGCCGGGCTGATTAGCCATGCCCAAGTATTCGTCGACGACAACATTAAACAGAAGCGGGCTCATGGGGTCGCCCTGTTTTACTCCTCGATTTACCTTTATTTCCTTAGTGAATGTGTTTCCTACTCGAATCGACGTAGTGGACTCCCCTAGATTGATTCGTATGTAATTTATGGTGTCATCATCAACACCAACTCTACGCAGTGCCCGTAAAACTGAATAATGGGACACTGAGTCGAAAGCTTTGCGCACGTCCAGCGCAGCGACGGCAAACGGTTTTTGTCGTAGTCGTCTTTGCCGGATGTAAGTGTCAACTATGGTTGAATTGCCAAGCGTGCCGTCCATGTCAATGAAACCCCTTTGATTAATATTGAGTGAGAAATGGCGTTTGATCCGATTGGCCAGCGCGCGGTGCATCAGACGCTCCAATGCCGACCCGATTGTTATTGGACGGTAGTTTGATGCGTTCGCTCGGTCCCCGTTTTTATAGATTAGTGTAGTGCGAGACCTCACAAAACGACGCACACGGACGCCCCGCATGAATATAATGGTGTATAATATACTTAAGGTTTTATCGCCGCATTTCCGTACCTGGTCCACCCGCAGACCGTCAGCACCCGGTGCCGAGTTGCCCCAATTGGACTTCGCGTCAGTGATTTCTTGATCGGAAAACGGATAAAATAGAGAGTTGACTGGCGAGCAAGAGCGCACTACCCTCTCGTCGTCGCGAGGAGATTCTCCGCTCAGCAGTGCCCCAAAGAGACTTTCCACCTGTTCGACAGAGTCATAGTTACTCCCGCCGTTTACCCGCGCTTGCTTGAATTTCTTCACTTTGACATTCAGAGCACTGGGCAGAATCTCGGACAGGACGACCGTGTAGTATACATATATCGACTATATAAAATATACTCTCGCCAACAAACTTTGTGTTTGTATGTAAAAGTGTTTATTTTATAATCGTGCTTATACATGCGTGGTAGTTGTGTACAAAAGTACGTAGTTTTTCAGATGAAGATCTACGTTGCTTTCGCATTTTGGGATGCCGCACAGATATATACACACATAAGATGTAGTGTGTTTTTTTTCTTTCTTGTACCAATATTCCACTTTTAGTCGTATATTCCTTCCCCGAATTTTTTAAGAGGGGCCTCCTCACAGGTATATAAACCTAAAAACCTACACAATACTAGTTACTAATTTAGTAATTATTTGGTTCAAAATGTTTACGATAGATGTCGATAGTAGTATGAATCGGCTTTTACTTATTCAACATATTTTCTCTCTCTGTCTTTCCACTCTTGACGGTTCAAAGAAACGCATCTCTGTTCGAATGTTTTGATTTCAAATATTTCAACTGTTTGTGAGCACAGAAACCTTATCTCTGTTTTTTATGTTACATCCTGTGCATATATTGTTAAAAAGTAAGTAATCGTATCGACCCGATATCAAAAATTATAATTATGATAATGTAAATTATCCTGTAATCCGTATTTTTTAATTTTAAAAGCTATGTTTGAGGTTATGTTTACTGGATTATTTGATTAATGTGAAAATGTGAGCTCAGATGACGAGCAAATCGCCGGAATAAATTCAGCACAGCCCTATACACTGGACTGAATTACCCCTAGCTATAATACAAATCCACTCAAAAACAACGTCTGTCCCGTTGCCTTCTACAAATCTAAATCACCCCCCTTCAATTATCGAGACCCTGTTTTTCAGGGAGCACCCAGCCGAAAATTTAAAGGAGCGAGAAATATATCCAGGGAAAAAGTTAGTTGAAGAATCAAAACACATGAAGAATGCGAGTTAATCGCAAGGAGCCAATTACTCACAGACGCACACATCAAGATCAAGAATCGCCAGACCATCGGCACTCTCATTTTATTTTTCTTGTACTTGTTTGTATTAAGGGAATCGAAGTCGATTGTCAATAAAGATATTTTAAACTTAAAAATGTGAGATAAATAATACTGATTGTTTGTTCTAGTATCATCAAACCATCTTTCAACATTCTCTTGAGACCTTGTTTTAATGATAATATGGGTTTGTTAGCGAAAAGCGAAAAATGCTTAATTGAAGTGAAGTGACCTTTGAATTATCTGAATGAAGAAAAATTGAAACCGCTCTCAAAAGACAAGAATTGTATAATTCATTTTGATGAATATATAATAGTGATAATTGAGAAATATAACTATTATCACCTGATACAAGGTGCATTACACATTGCATGAAAGGACATGTGCTATTTAATAATAGGTTTGTTCCAACCATGGTTTTTGTATCATTCGAAAACCATATATTGCATCGTTTAATCAGCTTGTTTTGCGCAAACGCGTGTCCTGCACTATTATTTGGTTGGAAATAAACGAATACAGTTGGAAGGGTTTGTGAATCATTTGGAAACCAATTTTAATCTCTATTATATTATCATAACATAACCAAAGATTACAAGAAGTTTGTGGGTAATAAAAATAAGACTGGTAAATATTTTATACAAATTAATAAACCAATTAATCAATTTATATGATAGCACTAAAGTTAGTAAAATGTATGAATAAAATTATTTTGCTTTAGGTAGAGGTCGAAAGTATTTCGAGTATGAAAAAGAAATGGACGAGATATTTGGAAAAAAGAAAAATGTATATCCAGAACTCATATTATCCAATGAAACAATGGATAATAATTTAGTTGACACCTGTGATGAACAATTAGTAAATGAAAACAATGAGCCTGATGTACCCCCAACACTGACAAAAGTTAATCGAGAAAAAAACACGAGCTGTTAAAAAACAATCAACCCTGCAGTATATAAGATCTGAGAGAAAATTATATTATGAAGAAAAACTAAAAATTGACAGAGAACGTTTAGCAGAATTAAAGGAGTGTCATTGTAATTCAGATTCTCTCTTGTAATTTTTTATCTTCTATTATATTTATGTAGTTAATTTTTATTTTCATTCAACTTTTTATTTCTGTTTTACTGTTTCCAAAGTTATTTTTAATTACATTTATGTAGGTATTTATTATACAGTTAACATTTTATTTCTGTGGTACTTACTGTTTCCAAAGTTATTTTTAAGTATATTTATATCAGAATTTATTTTACATTTTATTTCTGTTGTACTGTTTGTGTAAAGTTATTTTTAATTGTATTTATGTAGGTATTTATTATACAGTTAACATTTTATTTCTGTGGTACTTACTGTTTCCAAAGTTATTTTTAAGTATATTTATATCAGTATTTATTTTACATTTTATTTCTGTTGTATTGTTTGTAAAGTTATTTTTAATTATATTTATGTAGGTATTCATTGTACAGTTAACATTTTATTTCTGTGTTACTTGCTGTTTCCAAAGTTATTTTTAAATATATTTTTCTACTCCTGTTATATAATACACTCATTAAAAGAATGAAATTTGTATCGTAATGAACTTCATTATGATACAGATTTTCATTACGATACAGATTTTTGAGCCAATATAATCAAGTTACCTATTTTTAGTTAAGTGAGACATAATTTGACAACTATCAATCTATATTTTCAAAAGTACCTGTATCTAAAATTAAGTTAACAGTTTATTTTGAAGAATGATAAAAGAAAATGAAACAATCATCCTTATGGCCACATTATTCAAATAGCAAATATTTGAAACATAAAGAATAATGTTGACATATCAAATTAAATGCAATTTTAAACATTACATTCGCGAGAAGCCATAGCCCAGTGGTGTAAACGTGTTACGGTTTTTCTCGTTAATATATATCATTCGCATAAAAAAATACAACAATCATGCAGTTTTGGTCATAATAAATAAACATTCCTACCTTAATATCAAGTCAGACTAGCTTCGTACGTCGACAATTTCTAGGTATATCATTAATGCAGTGAGTCAATACCCTGGTCGTCAATTTGTTTAGCACCAACTAATAGTTTAAAGGAAATAAATACACTCAGTAGAATAGTTACAGTAATCTGTATATACACTTAAAAGGAATGAATTTTGTTATATGATGTACAATTGAATGGAAACAAACTTGTCACTACTCGAATCAAACAGCTGATTCGCCATATGTCATATCCTCGTTAATTCTTCTTTTTCAAACGTTAAGAGATCTGTGATTCGTACGGAAGGTGGCCTACCGGTGTACTGTTGTTGTACATCAGGGTATAATAAGTGATGTTTTATGTTGTAAATACAGTCGGGGGGTGTGGTATATTTGCGAATATAGGTTATTTTTGAGTAGTTAATTATTGTATTTATACGGGGGGTTTTAATATGCGATGTGCAAGTAGAGTAATTTCACTCCGAGGTCATAGAACGTATGTGCTCCGAACTGCTCGAGTGAGAGTGTCTCGAACGGAAAGGTGGGTTGTCAATAGGTTTGTTTTCACATGCAATCAGAAATATGTTTCTGATAGCTTTCAAACTACTTATACTGCGCATGTCATGTAAGACAAAAATCCATAACAGGTTTGTGATTTTTCTGGAAACACTGGACTAGAACGTATTACTGGTTGCATAGGCATTCTTCTTCTTTTTCTTTGCTTTTAAGAAATATCCTTATGAAACTAACCTTACTTTATTTCCACAAATTTTCATTATTTATTTAATATTTTTTACACCATAACACTAGCGCTAAATAACACCATTACTCACCACTATAATTAAGTACAATTTTAATCTTCTTGTGCTAGAAAATGGATAAAAGAAGTAAGTATATTGAAACATCTTTTAAAATGATTTAACATAAGACTACATTATTTTTTAAGGGAGCGTACCTCATGAATTAAATGAATTTATTATTATTAACGTTGAACCTGACGATACATCTGTTTCAAGACAATCAGACCTATGGACCTGGACAACTAATAATACAAAAAGAATGATTGATATTTATGCTGAATTAAAGCCTAAATTAGGTACTCATGCAATAAAAAATATGAAAAGATTGTGGGAACTTATCGCTGAAAAAATGAATGGGCCGGTAACACCAGCACAGTGTGAAAATAAGTGGAGAGTATTGGAAAGGGCCTACAAAAAATATATAGATAATCAAAAAAGTACTGGTAGTGGTAGAAAGTTTTTTGAATATGCAGAAGAGATGGACTTGATATTTAAAGGGGAAAAAAATGTGCAGCCTATTTTATTACTCTCTGACACTACAAAAGATGATATTCCAAATTTAGTACAGGATGACTTAGACAGTGTTAGTGAAACTGATTTAATTAAACCATCATCTTCTAAAAAAGTAGAACCTGAAGTAAAACAAAAAGAAACGCCTTTTCGAATCAAGCATAATCGGACTAGGCAAAGAAGCAATCCAGTGTTAAATAGGAATATTACTTTGGAGAAAATGAGACAGGATAGAAAAGAATATTACAATGCACGCATTGAACAAGAAACGGAAAAGGTAAATCTTTTGAAACAAAGAAATGCTTTGCTATCAGAAAAAAATCAAATTCTGAAGAACAAGATCTGCTCACTCAGTTTAAATAGACCAAATTTGGAATAAGCAAAATATGTAGAATATAAAACAACTGTAAGTCTGAGTTTAATGTACCTGTGTAGAGTTAGAAAAAAGTTTTATATCTCGTTAATTTAATTTAGTTTTTGAAATATACTTGTGTAGGTATATTTGTTCGTTCTGTTTTGTATGTTTCATAATAAAAACTGTTAAAAAAATTGTTAAAAACTTTTATTTCAAAAACAAACAAATTTTTGGACACCCTCTGTATGCTCAAAACGAGGCTCAAAATTTAAATATGTATTTAACAAAGATTCTTACAGGCCTATCACTTTAATTATTCAAACTTATTGTAGAGTATTTACAATCATGTTTCTTTTTTGTACAGCATCTGGATTTGCAATATTTGCATGTTCTGCAGCATCTTGGATATCATATAAATTTACATTATTTTCATTTGCCTCTAAATTATTATCACCTTCTATGTAAAGGAAGTTATCATTCAGTGCCAAGTTATGAAGAACACAACATGCCCTAATAAAATGAACTATTGTACGTATATCCCTTAACTTAAGGTGATATAGTTGGCGCCATTTTTGCTTTAAGAGGCCGTTACAATGTTCAATACAAATCCTATTGGATGAGTGTTGAAAATTATAGTTAATTTAATTTCTAGTTAACATTCCCCTGTCTGGAAAGGGAGTCATAAGATTGTACATTAAAGAATAAGCGCTGTCTCCTAAAATATGGAATTCATTACACTTCTCTTGGAGTGAATGAAATAGGTCTGATGTCCTGAAAACACGTGCATCATGCACCGAACCTGGATATCCAACAAATAAATTTGTTATTTTTAATTGATGGTCACAGACAAGTTGTGCCTAAAACAATAAAAACTTAATATGCACTTTATAAATTAAATATTAATATTAATTAATGTTAATATGCTTACCTGTATTGAATAATACCCTTTCCTATTTATATAAGAGTCCGGGTCCTCCAAAGGCTTGTCAATTTTTATGTGGGTTCCATCTACGGCTCCTATAATTCCTGGATAACCATTTTTTTCGCGAAAATGTCTTTCGATTTCAGCTTGCTTTTCATTGTTAGGCCATATTATTACTTCAGGCGCCAGATTACTTAGGAAATATGTCATTCGTTTAGTTACTTTATGTAAGGAACTAATGCATATATTAAATCTATCTGCCACATCACGGAAACTGGCACTTTGATGCCCCGCAAACCACAGAAAAATCTGTGTTTGCTTTAATGGGGTAAGTTTTTCATGTGGTCCCAATTGCCACTTATAATATTCACTATTCTCAAAACGAACAGCGATGTCTGCAGCAACATCTTTGCTTACTCGAAAGTGTTCTATGTGTTCTTTATCATTAAACTGCGGTACAATCTGATCAAAAAAACTTTGATTTTTAGGCCGAATTCTTTCTTCTAACATAATTTCTAGATCTGAATCTGTTTCCGACATTTGGGAAAACTCTGATCCATCGGATGAAGAAAAATCAGACATTTTTTACTACAAAAAAAAATTAAAATGCAATAAATAACACTATTTAATATTCACATTATGAATGAATTAATTACCTATTTAACTTCACAAATCAGAATAATTATTTTAACCACTTTTAACTACAAACACAAAGCAAAACCGCAAAACGTCAACACAAATAGCACAAAATATAAATTAATTGTCAAAATTCAAAATAATGCGAATTGCGCATGCTCCAAACTCTTTACTTGTAAATAATCCGCAAACTCTTCTTGCTGCTAGCAAACTGTCAGGAACTGATGTGTGAACAACCGACTCTTAGTTTGATAACAGCTGGAAAGTGATGTGTGAACGCAAAAAAGGTATTACGCAGAATCCAAACATCAGAAACACGTTTCAAACTGATGTGAAAACAAACCTTATGAAACCTGTCGTGTTGCCTTGTTCTTTCTGATCAACGTGGTGTTGTATGCAGGTGCTTATTGGGAGCCCCAAAAAACAAATTCGCATGAAGATTCCACATTCATCCCGCAGGGGAATATGAATTTGAGGGGGTAGTTTGGTTTGGGTGGAGTAGTGAGAGTTGGAGAAGTTGGTGGAGTTAGTATTTCGTCCAGACCTCATCTGTGAGAGGCAGATGGATTTGTAAGCCCAGTCACCTACATCGCCATGCGGTTAAGTTCAGATAACGGCTTTTAACTACTATATTAGCAGCACACAGGAGAACCCTGTCTTAGCCAAACAGGTGAGATTTATTTGTTTTAACATTTTCTGTAACTAGTAATTGTTCCTCATAGTGTTGCGGATAAGATGACACCACCTAATTATATGTTCAGGATAGAGCTTGTGTATAGTATGTTGGGGGTAAAGTACTCGTTAGTAAGGGGTGGTTATCTCGGGTTTGTTACTTTTAGACTTTATGGGGGGTAATATACTTACGTTATCGAGTAGATGGTATAATTGAAGTCTACCTTGGGTTTTTTTCAAAAAAAGTGGGCCGTCCCACTCGGGTAGTAAATGGTTTTGAGTATGATAATATTAGGAGTCACACTGGGATAAATGTGATGAATTCCCAGGGTGGTTCAATGTCAATTGAGTGTAGTGACAACACTAATTAGTGTATTTTTTTATTCTAGGGTTTTGTTTTTTTGGGTTTTAAACATTTATTCTGGGGTATTGTTGGATCTTTGGTGATTCGTATTTCCCGTATTGGATTAGTTCCGGAGTCCCCTTGGTGTTGGTTCGTAGTACCACAACATTCCTGGGATGCTTACAGCCTCACCTTAGTGATTGCTACCTCAGAAACAGTTTGTGGATCGTCAGGATTTATCACCAGCGGGGGAAGACGCGCAAGTTTTAAACATTTAATATTTTTTTTTTAATCATTTCTTTTTATAGCGTATATATAACTTGTACGTATATATAATTCACCATTTGTGAACATACAAGTGGCTTGTAATTTATTTTTTTTCTTGGTCATTTATTACTCTAGGTAGAGTAGGTAAGTTGCGTCTGAGCTCACACGGAACGTTTATGATAATTTATATTGTTTTTTTTTGCTTTTGGTAAGTTTACAATTTGATATGCGCAGATAAGCCACGGTATGGGTAACCCTTCAGGTTCTCTCCGTTTTCATTTCATATGATTGTAATTTTTTTTGCAAGTTTCAGAAACTAACTTAACTCAGAACTGGTCTCTGTTTCAAATCCTTCTGAGCATTCATTGATCAATTTTGGGGTAGGGGTATATAGGATTTTAAATAATTGTATTATTGTAGATATTGAACTATAAGGGACTTTTGTAAATGTCCACAGTTCGTGAGGGATTTCATATCGATCTGTTTATATTTTTTTTATAGTAAGGGTTGATGGACCTTAAGTGTCCACTGTGGGAATAACTGCTTCCACAATTTTCATACAACTGTACTCAAACCAAACCACCACCGCAATAAATCATTTCTCTTGTGAGTTGAGTTACGAGTTTGATTTTGGTAATCCTCTCCTAATTGGGGGTAAACTACGATTAGGGAAGTAAACTGGGGTATTTACTCGGGTACGGTTTACCTGGCGCCTTGGGTTTTATAGCTAATTTTAATTGTTTGTTACCAGCATACGAACCTCCCTTCTTCGGCTGAAGTCTAGCGGGTAAAATACCTTGTGGCATAGATCGGCCATCCGATCTGCTGGTAACTTGGTTAAATTAGTAGTAATTGATTTCGGGGCCACAAGTTCGATCTATCTTCAGTAGGTCGCTAACGTAAGTGGGATAAGTGCATAGGTGCACGGGGTTTGATTTTACGTTACAAACGGTAGAATATGAAAGTTATGTAGTTGTATGGTAAGGATTCCATCAATACCCATACCCTGAGTTTTTTATCAGCCCACCAAATTAATTTTTAAAATGTTACCATAAATAATTTAGATTTATATAAACAAAGCAGATTGAAAACTATTATGTCCAAAAGTCTTAAATTTATTTGTTGAATTTCCCTTTATTGTTCATTGATAATTATTAATTAAATAATACTTATTAATCGGAGTAGACAAAATAATGTATGCAACTTTCATATAATGGCCATTAATACACTCGCATGTTAAATACGAAACTCGCCTGCGGCTCGTTTCGTATCCTACAACATGCTCGTGTATTAATGGCTATCATTATATGTTCGTTGCATAAAATACTATTATATCAGTATTTATTTTACATTTTATTTCTGCTGTACTGTTTGTAAAGTTTTTTTTAATTTTTGTTTATATCATAAGGGGATATTTTTTTATTTACATATTTGTAATTTTATAATTTATTTAGTACTTGTTACCTACTGTAGTTTTCTACTTAATAAAAGATACTATTAATGATTGTTACTGATATGTTATACAAATATCTTAATTAAAAGTGGTGAATGGTAAATTATTCTATAATGGTAATGCATACGCTATTCTATCTCTAATTATGCCTAATTCAACATTTTCTTCATCAACATCTTGATCTTGGACACTAGCAACAGCTAAAAATATTTGTGGATTCTTTTATGTCTAGGCTACACGAAACACAATCTTGTGGAGTAAATATATATAGCATTTACGTAGCACAAATTTACTTATTTAGCATGAAAATTACTTAATTATAATCACTTACAAATACAATACACACTAAACTATAAATTTGGGATATTTTTATGAACACAAAACATATGACAACAGCATTTGACCCATAGAGAAAGTTATAATAATATTTGTCTATGAATTTACCGTCGTCTTCTGTCATTGAGTTCTATACAGCGCCATGCATCAAGACGGTGGAGCGGTTGAACTAAAGTAAAAAGATGTTCGTTTGCAAAAATTTGCGCACAACAAATCTCAAAAAATACAATGATTTGAGATTTCATATTTTCAGAATCGAATTCTCTAGGCTTCCTTTTGGGGATCAGGTTTTGGTGTTCAGATTGGTGACCACAAATTGTCAAAACTGTCAAAATCACACCATCACTTAGTGGCTTATATCTTTTTTATAACAATATAAAACTCAACCAAAATACCTGATCCCCAAGACAAAGGTCCAAGTTATATTGTGTTAAAATTTCAATACTTAATTTCCCTGCGTTCTTTAGATTTGTTGTGTACAAAATGACCTAAATTTTGTTGCAAATCACGGGTGCCAACTGTTTTCAGGTTCCTAAAACGTGAGGCCCCTCTTAACTTCTTTGTTTTTACTCTCGCCCAAGTATCTTCCTTTCTTAAACGTTTTTTACCGTTTACTGGAACGTCAGGTATGTCGACACATCTAGCGTTATCACTACCTGCAATCTCAAGAAGGTTCTTGCCACTTACTGTTATATTACTGTCCACCGCAGGATTGGCTACATTTAGAGGTGCTGTATTTTTCCTTTCTTTGTTGAGAGTACATAATTGTGAACTTGAGGATGTGGAGCTAGATGAGTTCGAATAATCGTCATCGGATGGTGTATAATCATCGCTAGAACCATCGGAAAATGGTTCTGGTGGACTGTTGCATTCTCGGTATGTTGCTGGTGTTACTTTTCTCAAGCTCAATTTTAATAAATTCACATGCTCATAAACATAATAGTTAGAGCAACTAGGAATGCTTTGTACTGTACTTATAGTGGTACTAAGTGTGGGTGACAAATTAAAAGCGGCATCGTTGAGGTCCAGTTCATTATGCATTTTTTGCGGGTCGCAATTTTCAACTGAAACGTTTTCTTTGTTACTCCTATCAGCATTTGCAACACAATTTTGTACTGTTTGGTGTATACTAATAGGCAGTTCATTATTTGTTACTTCGGTGAACAAATGTTTATTAGCTATAGGGCTACTACTTGTATTAATCTGGTTGGAAATTTCGAATAAACCGTTTTCTTCGGAAACTACTTTACTTATGATTTCAGTTGATTCGGTTTCTTCTTTTTCCTTCATTTTTGTATTTCTGAGGGCTTCAAATATTTTTTTCGAACGTGAATTCATTTTTGAGTTTTCTGAAAAGAACGATTGGTAAAGTACAGTTGCGGCCAAAAAAACTGGGACAGTTGTTGTTGCCTAGTGTAAATATGACCTAACGTATATTTAAATGATAATACCACTAAAGTGTGAATAATATTATTTTTCATTATTAAATATCACAGGCTACTAAATAATTTTTTATTTTCTTATATTATTTTACATGACGCATTTTTACTAAACATCATTGATAATTACATTTTTATATAAACTTCAAATAAATACTGAAGATTTCAATTCAGACTGTGCTACTCTGCGATGGCTTATACGACAGGATGCTGGAACAGCTTGAACTACTGCTTCAAATGGATTTGCTCTTAAATGGTTAATCAAAATAGCGTCCCGTTCAGCAGTTGACTTTCTCGGACGTCCTGAACCTGCAGTTCCATCAATTCTTAACTCTCATATCGCCATCTTCTTACAATACTTGAAACTGAGTTCTTGCTTACATTGTTACAATGTTGAATTACTTTCTAATTTTCAATAAAAAACAACAATTAATATTTAGTTATCCCGCCATTATGCTCTATGACTTGTCTTAATCTACTGGTCATCGATCTATATAATGTTGAACAATATTCTTCAGTTATTTCCTCCCAAGCATTATTTATAACTTCCAACAAACCTTCAACATTTCTTGGTCTTACATTTGCCTTTCGAATTTCTCTAACTAACATTGCCCAAACATTTTCTACTGGATTCAAGTCTGGGATTTTACTACACCAGTTAAGGACATTAATATTACGTGCCCGAAACCATTCGGACACTACACCAGAGTTATGCACTGCACAGTTATCTTGTTGGAAGATAAAATCATTGTTAGGGAAAAGAATCTCGACAGAAGGTAGCATAACATTTTCGAAAATTCTAATATTTGCTTCACTATTAAATCTTTCGCCAATATGCCATAAAACTTCAGGTCCCTTCGCAGATATCCACGTCCACATATTTACAGAAAAACGACCACTTTTATTTGTGAAATTTACATAATTCTCATCAAACCGTGTATTCGGTGGGCGATAGACACGAATATTGCCGCTATTTGACGATTGAAAAACCTTTTCATTCGTAAAAATAACACGATTCTCCAAAATTGTTCGTCATAAGCAATATGCTCTAAAGCAAACCCCATTCTTGATTCTTTGTGAGTATTGTTTAATAATAGTTTCGTTGCTGCTGCATGGCATTTCAATTCAGACTGTGATACTCTGCGACGGCCCGTACGACAGGATTCTGGAAAATGTGTTGCAGGAACAGCTTGAACTACTGTTTCAAATGGATTTGCTCTTAAATGGTTAATCAAAACAGCATCCTGTTGAACAGTTGACTTTCTCGGACGTCTTGAGCCTGGAGCTCTATCAATTCTTCCCTCATATCGGCATCTTCTTACAATACTTGAAACTGAGTTCTTGCTAACATTGTAAAATGCCGCAGTTTGCCTCACTGACCATCCATCGTCTATTTTTGAGATTATTCCACCTTTCGTGACTGAATTTATATGCGACATAATTACTTTCAAATTTGGAATTGTCTGTGGATGAGAAATGGTTCTTATTAGAAATGTCCAACTGTAACACACTAAAATGTTATTGGATAATATCTCTTCGATACGATCGCCGGTTCACTTAAAGTATATACAGAGGGGTTGAAAAATGAATATTTGCAGATTACACTAACAAATATATTTAACTAATTGAAGATCTATTTTACATGAAGTTTATATAAAAATGTGATTATCATTGACGTTTAGTAAAAATGCGTCGAATAATACTGAAGTGACATTTTGTGATATCAACTGACTAGATCGAAATGTGAAATTAGATTTGAAGTGTGACAGATGTTAAATATTGCATTATGACACATTCATGACAATTTGATCAAATTACCAGTAACAGTATTGATTATATAGACCAAAAATGTAATGACGTCATAAACATAGCCGCTGACAGTTACTGAGGGAAAACAAATATTTATTTAATTATAATAATACTAATATAGCTGATTCTATATAGACACATAATACTAACCAAACATACATTTTTTTAAACATATTATTTTTAATACACATTAAGTTCATAGATAAATAAAAATTATATATTATATTATAATAATAAACAGACACATTCTCTACAATAATATAATAAATAACATTTCATAAACTACGAAATAACGTTTAATTGTAAAATACAAAAATAAATAGAAATATACGAATTTATATAGAATACCAACATCTATTACAAACCATAGTAATAATACTCTATGGTAACCGTACATTAGAAATATATTATAATTATTAACTAAAACTTTCGTAAATAATTAAATAGCGTTTGAAAACACGAATCGATTTTTAGTATATAATTATATATGTATAAAATTTATATAAATTAGATATTCTTAGAGTAATGAAATTAAAAGAATTGGAGGCAAACGTCATAAAAACAGCGCGAAACCGTAGGATAATGGAGGGAACGTTAATATATCCAAGGAAAACGATTTTAATACGTCATAATTATACAATACAGAAATAATAAAATTTCACAGGATTATACTGAATCCCTACAGTCAATATATTAAAACTAATATTATAATATATACATATAATAAACGATTATTTTGTTTCGTCAACAAATACATACAAACTTTAATTAACAACATTGATACATTTATTCAGTAAGTAACTATATGCAACAAGTATTACACCTAATGAGTTACTATATACAACACATATTACATTAAATTATTTACCTATAGATTCGATCAGATGGGATCATCATTTACTTATTACATATACGAGAATAAAAAGAATGTCATTAATTAAATTGGAGAAATGATAACAGGAAGATATTGATTATAAAAAACATAATTATTAACATTAATTGATTTATTTAGTACATAACTATATGCAACACGTAATACAGCAGATGAGAGATATGCAACATGTATTACATCAAAGTAATACAAATAATTAATTATGCAATAAAACATTTAAATAATGTATACCACCAATACAAACTACATTCAATATTACTTCCCGAACACAACACGTAAATAAACGATTACGACAATAACACATATCATATAATATACCTATATAAACAATAAATAACTTAGAAAATAAACGTCATTATAACAGTACACGTTTATTTAACATAATACTAATATAGCTGAATCTATATAGACACATAATACTAACCAACATACATTTTTTTAAACATATTATTATTAATACACATTCAGTTAATAGTTATAAACCAATGTTATACCTATACATACAACAATAACGATTTCATCTTCAAATATCCATCCAATATTAATACACTATCTACAACAGATATAAATTATAACTGCATACGTGTATTTTACATATTTTTTATAATTGGATATATATCAACACATACTACTAACAACACATACATTTTTGAAACATATTATTAATACACATTAAGTTCATAGATCAATAAAAAGAATGCAGTATTAACAAAACATACATACTTATAAATGTATATTATATTATGAAGCGCCAATAAAACATACGTATATTAAATGAAATGGTCATATTTATAGAATAAGTATACATAATTACACGATACGTTCCTTTCTAATATCAATTTTATCGTTAATTATCCATAAGAACATAATAAATTATTAGCCAATCATATAATTTATAACAAGACGCCGATAAACCATCAACATTTGATACAGTAACAACATACATATATTTATAACGTAATCATTATATTTGGTACTAACGCTTACACAATCAAACACGACAAATAACCCGAACGTATTTTCAAAGTAACAACGTAAATATTTTATGAAAATTGTGTGACGTAATCATTACATTGTGTACTAACACCTACAAAATCGAACGCGACAAATCACCCGAACTTATTTATAAGGTACCAACAAGTTACGAGCCAACAACACGCAAACACCGAAGAAATACGACACCTTTTATTAAACATTGTATTATTATCTCTGTTACTTGTTTATAATTTTTAACACAGTTGTTACGTTAATTTTGCGTGCTGACGTGAAACAGTTATTGCATAGGGAAAGTATAGAGTATTAAAAAGCAATCTGCGTATTAGATTTATATATTACTTAAATAAAGCAAAATTATGATCGGTCCCTAGCTCTTGCAAGAGTGTATGGATTCCTGGAGATGATATAACCCCCTAAATAATTACCTCTCCCCAAGTATCCAGCACATAAATAATTGATTAGATAGCTAATACATTTAATTTGGTAAATTGCAGAAAAGAGTGTTGCGCAAAGTGTAGAAAATAGTCCAACGTTCATAAAATAAGCATTATTTTAATTTATAATAAGTGAAATGTCCCACGAAGGGGGTACTTATCGTTAAATTTAAGAAATTGACACTGTAGAATAGCCTCCGTAAATTCCACTAGAAAACAGCTGTATATTTTAGCTCCCGATTACTTTCCATCCATTATTCTAATAGTGGTTTCAATAAATCCACACTCGTATTTTAATTGTAATAATTTGCCTTGTAATCACCCATGAAGAAAAACGCCTAAAGAAAGAAAAAAATGCATTGTGCTAACCTTCAAGTTAGAATTCACAAAAACTGACCTCTCGCACAGTAACCCTTATTGCCAGAGACGTTTGATTCAATTCTTCTTTAACCCCAACCAGTTTATATCATACACGTGTAGAACATTGTGTAAACCACAATATCCCAAAGTACACAATTTTAAAGAAATATTTAACAGATCTGCCTACAGCAATCTAACTTAATATTAAAAATATTTCTTTACCAGTTGTAGGTGAACTAACTATCCTTTCGCTTAACACCAAAACCCACATTTCAACTCTTCACTCGTAGTCGCTTTTTCCATGTTTTTGTTGATACGGCAATTGTAAAACACAACCAGTTCAAATGGTTTTTATTCTGCTGTTAATTATACCGGCTGTCCCGATTTATTAACGGAAAGTGATGAAATGTATTACGGATATACTTAAATTTATTGCGGTGAGAATATTGGATTATTACTACCCCAGATGCATGTTAGTTCGTAACACAGTTTCTATCTAGCTTTTGAAGCATAAACATTATATTGTAATTAAAATATATTTTTAAAAACGGTCTTAAAACTTATTAATCTTTATCTGGCGCAGTCAGTAGGATTCGCAAAGTCGTGAAAGTACTGTGAAAAATCGCTTTAGTTGAAAGAAACAGTGAAAATTCAGGACTTTGACGTTTCAACGTCTTTATCGCGAATCTGTTGAATCTACCCTTTTGAGGACTTTTCCGTTACCCTTTCGAGAACTTTAAGTTACCCTTTAGTGGAAACGATACCGAATCGACTGGACCTCGGCCGAAACTCGGAGAAGAAACTGGTATCTACAACCATCGAGGTGAGTGCCAAGTTCCTTTTTGCCCTCCTAGCTCTTTCGTGGTTTTTCGGAGGATAGTTGTTAAGATTATTGAATTTTGTTATTACAGAACAATAAAGTACTTGTATTTATTAATTTATGAGCGATTCTGAATTAGTAGAATTCTTTACTAACTTGAGTATTAGTAAGAGTAAAAACAAATCTAATTTAAATAAAATTTCATCTGACATAAATATATAAAATATGGCAACCGCTGCTCAAGAGCCTCGTACCGTTAACTGGAATTTATTTAAGTCAAAGCTAGAAAATATTAGACCCTATGATGGAGATGTTGATACTTTAAATATTTTTATTTCGCGATGTGAAAGTTTAATAGCAACGTATATTAATTATGGCGACAGAGAATTAAACGATCATATATTTGAATGCATACAGGGAAAACTTATTGGCAAAGCGCAATTAATGGTAGGAAATCGGATAGAATTAACTAATTGGAATATGTTAAAAGATGCTTTAAAGCAATGTTTCTCAGATAAGCGTAATCTGGACTGTTTAATTCAAGAACTCGCGAGAAGCAGACCATATAGATACGAGAATTTATTAGAGTTTGGAAATAGGCTTCAACTTTTACGAAGTAGCATAGTGCAGAGAATTAGTAACGATATGAATTTCAACCAAAATGAAAAAATATGTCAAATGCATCACTGTGACAAAACGGCGTTGAATACATTCATTGTCGATTGTACAGGAGTACCAAGAAATAATTTACACTTAAAACAACCAAATTCTTTAGAACACGCGTTAGCTTACGCTATTGAGTATGAAAATTTTGAGAAGTTATATTCACCTTCTAACGGAACAAAATTCAATTCCCCCAAAAATAATTATAGACCTCAAAATTTCGTAAAATCAAACAATCATCAACCAAATTCACAATTTAATCAGCAAAACTTTCCAAATGCAAATAACCCCCAACAAAACTTTCGAAGAACCGAAAGGTCTTCACAGCCAATAAACATTCAACCACGCCCTCCTATACAAAAACATAATTTTCCAACGAATGCCCAAGTTTTTGGAAGACGAAATGTTTTCAAACCTAACTCGATCCCTCAAAACCAAATGCCGAAACCGCAACCAATGTCCACCGCTTCTAGAATCCCTTCAATGTATACCAACAGAATACAGAATCAAAGCAATAGAAATAATAATTATTTTTCTAATAATAATAGTCAAAGACGCAATTTTATATCAGAAGAATTATTTGTTAATGACTATAATGAAGACGGTGTAGATTGTCAAGAGTACAATCATAATCAACAAGAAAATTTCCCCGATCAAGATGGTAATTGTCAAAAAAATGACACTATTGAATGTTCAGATCCAAATTTTCAGAGCAATGCCTCCCGGAACCGTCTATCTTGACAGAACTCAATATAACTTCAAACAACCCATTACCTTACATTGAAATTCAAAAACCCCCATTAAAAAAGCTAATCGATACTGGTAGCACAAAATCTATTTTAAAACCTATCGTCGCAGAAAAATTTTATCCCCATGGTATATATCACTCGAATATATCACTTTCAACTTCTCTAGGTACTAAAAATATTAGATTTCAAGCTGAGATCCCTGCATTCAGCGAATTTAATAATAATCATATGTTACAATTTATACTGTATGACTTCCACGAATTCTTTGATGGTGTTATCGGTATAAATGATTTAATAGAAATGAATTTTAATATTGACTTAAAGAATAAACGACTTATTAGTGATCACGCTATTATTCCGATTAAATTAAGGAAACCAACCGACATTAAATTTCAAATTTCAGTGGGACCGTATGAAAGAATTTTGAAAGAAATACCTGTAACCACTCTTAATGGTGAAATTCGAATAGATAAAACTATCTTAGGAGATATTTATATACCAGAATCTTTAACTATAGCTAAAAATGGATTCGCTTTAGTTGAATTCGTTAACGAGAGTAACAAAAACGTATAAATTACATTACTAAAACCGATAAACTCTATTCCGTATAAATCAGATTCTTATGAAATGTATAAATTCGAATTCTTTAATGATAAAACTAAACTTAATCTAAAGAAAAATGATATTCAAAATTATATTAGAACACAACATATGAACTCGGAAGAGGAAGATAATACTATTAAGTTGTGTCGACAATTTTCAGAAATATTTCTTAAACCAGGTGACCCCCTTACATTTACTTCAAAAGTAAAACATATTATAAAGACAACAGATGAAGCACCTGTTCATGTAAAGTCATATAGGTATCCTTATGCTCTCAAAGAAGAGGTAAGTCGACAAATAGACGATATGTTAGAAAAAGGTATCATTAAACCATCTTCTAGTCCATGGTCCTCGCCAATTTGGCTTGTGGCAAAAAAAATGGATGCTTCGGGACAGCAGAAGTGGCGTCTCGTAGTAGATTACAGAAAACTTAATGACAAAACGATTAGTGATCGGTACCCTATACCGCATATTAACGAAATTCTTGATAAATTGGGCAGAGCTCAATACTTCAGTACACTTGATCTTGCTAGTGGTTTTTATCAAATAGAAATGAGCAAGTGTTCAATTGAAAAAACAGCATTTAATGTTGATAATGAAAAATACGAATTCCTTAGAATGCCAATGGGTCTTCGTAACTCACCAAGTACATTCCAGAGAGTTATGGACGAAGTCCTAAAAGATCTCCAAAATAAGATATGCCTCGTCTACATGGACGATATAATTATATTCAGCACTGGATTGCAAGAGCATATCCAAAATTTGAAATTAGTATTTAATAAACTGAAAGAAGCCGGTCTAAAAATACAAATGGACAAATGCGAATTTCTACGGAAAGAAGTAGAATTCCTAGGTCATGTAGTAACACACCAAGGCATTAAGCCCAACCCAAAAAGATTCACGCAATAAAAAATTTCCCGATTCCGAAAACGCAGAAGGAAATAAAATCTTTTCTTGGCCTTCTGGGATATTACCGGAAATTTATTCGAAATTTTGCAAAATTAACTAAACCCTTGACGATTTGTTTGAAAAAGGACAACAGAATAGAGCATACGAAAGAATTTATAAATTGCTTTAATCACTGTAAAAATGTATTGATATCAGAACCAGTATTAGCTTATCCTGATTTTGAGAAACCTTTCGAAATTATGACGGACGCATCAAAGTACGCTATCGGAGCCGTACTAACTCAAAACAATCACCCCATAAGTTACGCTTCACGAACTTTAAACTCTGCCGAAATCAACTACTCAACCATTGAGAAAGAGTTATTGGAAATTGTTTGGGGCTGTAAATATTTTCGCCCATACTTATTTGGTCGAACCTTTAAAATTTTAACAGACCATAAACCTTTAGAATGGCTGTTTTCTCTTAAAGAACCAAATTCTCGTCTTATGCGCTGGCGGCTTAAGTTAGAAGCACCTCCTAAACTTGATTTGAATGCTTTAGAAACCGAATCATTAGATGTCAATATAGATGATATTGATTCTATAATTCAACAAGAAATTGAAAAGCTGACTGAATTGCCAAATTTGTCCGTAAATGACATTTATGACACATTAAACGAAAATAATAAAATAAATATTACTGAAAGTGTTCAAATTTTACCACCATTATCAGATAATTCAGAAACGGATTTAGAAACAGTACATACATCTGTAGATAACCCAATCCTGTCGATATCCATTGTAGATCGAGCAATCAATCAATATAAAAATCAAATACTTTTAACGAGTGGCGATATAGTTGAAACACTTTGTACAAGTGAAAAAATATTCGAAAATTCAAGATTAAACGTTACCTTACCAAGTAGAAATTTGGAAAAGAGTATTTTTAAGTTTGCCAAAAACTTTCTAAACCCCAAATACACGTATGCTTTGTATTTTAAAACGCAACATTTATCCGAGATTTTTGTAGTAACTTTTCAAAAATATTTTCGAAACTCTGCATTTAAACTTTTACATTGTACAAAATTTTTAAGCGATATTTTAACTATAGAAGAACAGCAGGGGAAAATAACATACTACCATATTCATAAAAAAGGACATCGTGGAATTAACGAAGTAAAAGCATCATTAAATAAATTTTACTATTGGCCGAAAATGAACGATGATATAGAAAAATACATAAATAATTGTGAAACGTGTTTGAAAAACAAATATGACCGAAAAACCCCTATTGTTAAGTTCAATTTAACACCAACATCCTCTAAGCCCTTCGATCACATACACATAGATGTATTTAGAATATCTAATACCCCCTTTTTAACTATTATAGACTCATTTTCTAGATATGGACAAGCCTATCCTCTCGATACTGTTAGTGGTATTTCAGTCGTAGACAGTTTATTAAGTTTTATAACTCATCATGGATTACCCTTAAAAATTACCACCGATTGTGGTACAGAATTCAAAAACAAAGACTTAGAAGACTTTTGCAAATTGCACCGAATCGAACTACATTACACAACGGCTAAAAATAGTAATTCAAATTCGCCGGTAGAACGATTCCACTCTTCCTTAATAGAACACTTTAGATGCTTACGAGATGAAAACAAAGACTTAACTCCAATTCAAATAATAAAACACTCTATACTAAGTTATAATAACTCGATACATTCAGTCACGAAATATACTCCATTCGAAATAATTAAAGCTCATGTAGACAATCCAGACCCCTTTGATCTAAACGATCATTTAGTCCTATCTTATTATGTACAGAATCACAAAGAACCTAGTAAACAGCTATATAAGTCGATAAAAGAACGTAAGTATGGACTATATCTCTTTAAAATCAGTAGGGCAATTTGTTACTAGGCTATGGCTACTAAAACACGATGACATTCGATCAAAAAATACTCGAGGAATTTGTTGCTGATGTATTACTGACTAAGTGTGGACTTTATTTTTTTAAAATCAGTAGGGCAATTTGTTGCTAGGCTATGGCTACTAAAATACAATGAATTTCGATCAAAAAATACTCGAGGAATTTGTTGCTGGTGTATTACTGACCAAGTATGGACTAAATTTCTTTAAAATCAGTAGGGCAATTTGTCGCTAGGCTATGGCTACTAAAACACGATGACATTCGATCAAAAAGTACTCGAGAAATTTGTTGCTTGTGTATTTCTGACCAAGTATGGACTATATCTCTTTAAAATCAGTAGGGCAATTTGTTGCTAAGCTATGGCTACTTAAACACGATGAATTTCGATCAAAAAATACTCGAGGAATTTGTTGCTGGTGTATTACTGACAAAGTATGGACTATATCTCTTTAAAATCAGTAGGGCAATTTATTGCTAGACTATGGCTACTAAAATACGATGACATTCGATAAAAAAATACTCGAGGAATCTGTTGTTGATGTATTACTGACCAAGTGTGGACTTTATTTTTTTTAAATCAGTAGGGCAAATTGTTGCTAGCCTATGGCTACTAAAACACGATGAATTTCGATCAAAAAATACTCGAGGAATTTGTTGCTGGTGTATTACTGACCAAGTATGGACTATATTTCTTTAAAATCAGTAGGGCAATTTGTTGCTAGGCTATGGCTACTAAAACACGATGACATTCGATCAAAAAGTACTCGAGAAATTTGTTGCTTGTGTATTTCTGACCAAGTATGGACTATATCTCTTTAAAATCAGTAGGGCAATTTGTTGCTAGGCTATGGCTACTAAAACACGATGAATTTCGATCAAAAAATTCTCGAGGAATTTGTTGCTGGTGTATTACTGACAAAGTATGGACTATATCTCTTCAAAATCAGTAGGGCAATTTGTTGCTAGGCTATGGCTACTAAAACACGATGACATTCGATCAAAAAATACTCGAGGAATTTGTTGCTGATGTATTACTGACCAAGTGTGGACTATATCTCTTTAAAATCAGTAGGGCAATTTGTTGCTAGGCTATGGCTACTAATACACGATTAATTTCTATCAAAAAATACTCGTGTCATCTTTTAGCAACAAATTCCTGTGCATTTAGTTTTTTTCAATATTACTTATTTTTATAGTTATAGCGTGTGGCTACGCTAGCTAAATATCAAATAATAGTGAGGGGTGGGAAAATCGGGGTAAGGGATGATTTTTTCCAGTATCGGTTAGTGTCATCTTTTAGCAACAAATTCCTGTGCATTTAGTTTTTTCCAATATTACTTATTTTTATAGTTATAGCTTGTGGCTACGCTAGCTTAATATCAAATAATAGTGAGGGGTGGGAAATCGGGGTAAGGGATGATTTTTTCCAGTATCGGTTAGTGTCATCTTTTAGCAACAAATTCATGTGCTTTTAGTTTTTTTCAATAATACTTATTTTTATAGTTAGAGCGTGTGGCTACGCTAGCTTAATATTACGCTAGCATAGTTTGCGTTTTCTTGGAAACGGCATTAGCAACAAAATCAAGCTCAGCGTTACAAATTAGCAACAAATTATTAGCCTGGTCCGAAGGATGCCCTGTAAAATGGCTACGCTAGCATAATATACATCATTACTTGTAAAAATTGGTTCATAGACAAATACACTTTACCTATGATTAAACACTGTTGAATACTTTTGTGAAAAAGACCTGATTGTTGTTTTTTGAATAGGCGTTTGTCATATATAAACAGTAAATGAGGAAAGCAATAATAGTTTTTAACTTCAAATCCATATTCGTAATAAATATGCATTCGAATAGAAATTACTTGCTAAAATAGGTGCATATACAAATCGTGTATAATACTTTGTCTATGATTAAACACTATCAAAAACTTTTATGAAGAAGATCTGATTGTTGTTTTTTAATTGGGGTTTCATATCCTTAAATGGGGAAATCATAGAATGGAAATCAGAGGTTAAATATCTAGGGATAACCCTAGACAGTAAGCTTCTGTGGAATAAGCATGTTGAAATAACTGCTAGTAAAGCAATAAGAGCTTTGATGGCGTGCAGAAATCTAGCTGGTAAGAGGTGGGGCTGTAACCCAAAAATACTGCGATGGATGTACGCCATGATTGTGAGACCAGCAATTACGTATGGGGCAATAGTTTGGCACACAAAAGCAAGTCAGTACAGCACTAGGAAAACCCTCCATAAAGTTCAAAGGCTTGCCTGTGTGTACATCACTGGAGCTATGAGAACGTGTCCAACTAGGGCACTTGAGATCATTACAGATCTCACACCTCTACATCTGGTGATAGAAAGATCTGCCCAAGAGGCAATCCTTAGAATATGTAAGGAAGGTTCAGGCAATGAGAGTATTAAAAATCAGGGAGCTTGGTCCTCTCTGACAAGATACACCTCATTAGCGAATCTTCCCAGTGACGAAATGATCAGGAAAGTAAGCATCGAAAAGAATTTCACCACGATGCTAAATACGAGGAGAGACTGGGAAAGGGAATACACCACCCAAACTCTCAAAGAAAACACCATTAGATGATATACGGATGGTTCAAAAACCACCATTGGGGCAGGCGCTGGAGTATTTGGGCCTGGCACCAGATACTCATTATCGTTAGGCTCCTTCCCGAGCGTCTTTCAGGCAGAAATACTTGCGATCGAAAGATGCGTGGAAATGAAACTAGAAAGAAACTACCAGAAATGTGACATATCGATCCATTCTGATAGTCAAGCAGCTATCAAAGCATTGAGCTCCCATGTCATTGACTCAATGTTGGCATGGGAGTGCCGAAGAAAACTTGATGAATTAGGCAAGAATAACAGGGTCTCTTTAGTCTGGGCTCATTGCCACTCGGGAATCAAGGGAAATGAAGAGGTCATTAGACTTGCCACGAAAGGAGCAAAAACGCCCTTTATTGGCCCAGAGCCCTTCTGTGGTGTAGGAAAATGCTGCTATAAGAAAGAGTTTCGGAAGAAGGAGGAAACCGAAAGAGAAGCACCCTGGCGGTGCCTTCCCGGGTTGGAACATTCCAAAAAGTTCCTGGGGAACTTTGACACTGCTAGTTCTGGAATGCCTCGCCATTGCAAGCCAACGCAAGAAATGCTTTGGACAAGAAACTTGTAAGAGTAAGGACCTAACCTCGTTGAAGCCGTCCCAAATACTAGAGTTCATTAGAACCTTGGAACTGGAACGCGAGCTGTAGTAGCAGCGACAACAGCTCTGATAGGGGGGGCACAATAAACCTTTAGTTTCAGTGCACTGTAACCCCGTTAAAATCTAATCTAAATGGGGTGTGTCAAATATATAAACAGTAGCAGGAATAATAGTTTTTAACTTCAAATTCATACTCATAAAATAAATGAGCATTCGAATAGAAATTACTTTTAAAATAAAATGAATAAACATATCGAATATATCATTTTCTCTATGAATAGACATGTCATCGATTATAACTCGAGGCTGATCCGACGAGAACACCAGATAATGCCGAGCTACGAAATAACAAGCAGTTAAAATATAGCATTTGTAATATTCATAAATAATAAATATCCATTAGGAATTCGTAGAGTCCATATAATAATTGGAAGTTAAAGTAATTGAGCGGGAATATCGCTATAACAGCGCGAAACCATACGGAAATGGGTTGAAAAATAAATATTTACAAGTTAGACTAAATTAATATATTTAACTACTTAAAGATCTTATTTTACATGACGCATTTTTACAAAACTTCATTGATAATTATATACTTGAAATTTCAACAGTCTGGCAGATGTCAAATCATGAATGCTGCAATATGACATATTCAAAATTCAAATTCAAGCAGCTAGAATTAGACAAAAATCTGCTACAAGAGTTGTCCCACATTTTATTGGCCGCAACTGTACCTACCTAGTAGATAAACATAATATTCCTACTTTGTCGGTGAAAAACATAAGATTTGCATACACAAAATGTATTTACTTATGCTACGTTCTCCAACGAAAATGGAAGGAATATTATTTTTACCTACTATTAAAATAAGGAATAAAGACGTATTTAAACAAAAAAAAACATCATAATTTTTGTGAATAAATTGCCGTAAAATACAGTTGCGCCATTAGATATTTAATATTTTTGATGTAATAATGACATCAAATACAGTTTCGTCATTGTTGCACCAAAAAAAAAGAGATAACGTTTGTACTTAGGTACATCAAGGTACAGAGTTATCGAGTCAAGAAATACGCAAAGGACAATTACGTCGTTATTTCATCTAAATTTAGTTCACTAATCTACACACCGGTATACATAAACTGCACTTACGACATTATTACAGCGGACAACAACATTTCATTAGCAGAGATTTTGAGCGACTGACAGATGCGCCGGTGTTGCAATAACGATGCAACTACTCTCTAGCGGTCAAATTTTGTACCACAGTTCTGGAAAATTTTTACCAAATGAAATAGAGTTTTCTTTATTGCTTGGTGCAGTTAACTCGTTTTTAGAAAAAATTGCAGTTACGTCGATATTGTTCTGGAGCGGCGATATGTGCAACTTTCACACTTTGCTTTCAGGGTTATGGTTTTCCGACCAACATGGGACGAATTCAAGGATTTTTCTAAATACATTCGTCACATGGAGTCGAAAATGGCACATAAAGCTGGATTAGCAAAGGTGTGCCATGAATTTTATTTTTGTTTACTTGAAAGGTCAAATTTTGTTAAGCCATTTTTTTTAATTTGTTTGGTAAATGGCATTTGATTTATTAATGTATTTTGTAAATAATTATAACAATATTCTATCATTTACTTAAATTATTTTACCTCATGCTTATGTGAAAATTTTTGTATACAAGATTTTTTATTTTTTTATTACAGCATACAAAAATTTCAAAATACTATTTACTGTTTAGGTCTTTAAAATTTATGATTCATATGGTAAAAGTGAATATTTGTTTTGATTTTTATTATACTTTCCTGTGAAATTTCATATGTACACTTTGATAATCTAAAATTAATAGTAAAATATTAGCTGCATTCGGGGAACAGCATAGCTGCAGTACTTTCCTGAAGCGGTTGACTGAACGTAAGAAATTTGGCGTACTTAACTGCAGCCGTCAAACTTATATATTTTTTTAACGCTTTATCACTGCAACAATGCTGGAAATAGAGTGAAGTTATAAAAATAAGGTGACAAATGGATTTTGTTGTGGTTGATCCTATTATTCCTATAGAAATTGATGGCGAGCTTTTATATTTTCATTATCAGGAGACTTACTGTCCTGGATAGTTTGCCTTGACATTCGGAAATGCTTTTGACATTCTTCAATAGTGTATAATGGGATTGCGCGTTCTACATAATTCTAGTTCCGACCAGGACTTCTTCTAGGTACTACTGCAGCAGCTTCTAGGGGCGCTCCCAAATCTTCAACTACATAAGCAGTGTGGTTAAAGTGGTTATTAACATTGTTAAATACAATTTCATCGTCTAGTACTAGGTTATGGCAAAAAAATGCGAAACGTTCTATAATTTTTAAGATAACCATTCCAAAACCTACAGAGTAACTGTGCTGCAACATTTTATGGCTAAATGTCTCCGGAATGTGACTATTATTATTGATGTATATTCCAGTACCACAATTGTAGAGAGTGAGTCATATTTTCAACAGATCTTTGCGGGTCTGAGGGTAAAGGAATTCGATGTAGGAGTGCCGTTATTATTAAAAATATTCTTCGGCATTTTAGGATGAATTGGTTGTTACAAAACTTATTTTCTTATTTTAAATATGTGATAAATAGTTCAACATAATTGAATACTTCTTCCGTAGCTTGTTAAATCCATCTTTGAATATATGCCTCTCCTAATTCCGTTCTCCACTTTTGGTGATTTATGGCATCCAGTGAAATCTAGTTAATTTTACATCACCACATTGGTGGCCCCCCTCCGCCTCTTTTAAAACGATAGGGTTTCCAAGTTAGTATCCACCTGTGCCACCAATTTGATTCGCTCCTTGCAATATGTCCCACGAAACTCCATTTCATTCTTACCACTTTCTCAATTACATCTGTTACTTTTGTGGTTTGTCTAATCCATTGGTTCCTTTTGTCTTCTCTTAAGGATATTCCCATCATCGTCCTTTCTATGGCGCATTGAGTTATTCGTAATTTAGTTATGTTCTTGTTTGTCAAATTTTCAGCTCCAGAACACATTACTGGAAGGATGCACGTGCCAAATACTTTTCTCTTGTGGTGTATCCCTTTGTTTTTATTTTAAAAGATGCTACTTAGTTTCTCAAATGCTACCCATGATTGTTTCAGTCATCTCTGTATTACGGCTGTCTGGTTTTCTCTTCCCCTACTGTATCATGCATAACCTTTGTTTTATTGATATTAATTTTGAGACCTATCTGGAGTGATGTCTCATTGAGTTCGTGTTTAATCTACTTTTTTAAAGTCATCGTCAAGTGAATTAAGGGTTACTGCCCTAAAAGTCATTTTTTAAAAAGATACTTTATTTTGACAATAATTACACTGCTCAATAACTAAATTCACTATATGCAATATAATCAATCAATCAAATTATATACAAAAAAATAAATGCAACAATAAACTAAAAGTATACAATTCTGCAAAATCATCAGTTGTTGAAACATGGATAAGCAAGAAGTTTTGTAAGGGATGAACAAAAGTGATGGCGATGATGACACATTTTGTTGGATTTCTGGTTCTTGCGTAGAGGTCCTCGGCTATATAATGGGCTTCTTACATCTCTTGATAAATGTGGAGTTAATTGAAATGGGTAGATGTTTGCAACGAGCTTCTTCATTGGTGAGCTTCAGTATTTTGTTAACACTATCATAGCTTTCTTGAAGTAGCTGTTATACACATAGGTAATCAAGGCCTATTGGTTCACAGGGTGCTTCCATATATTGGCACAGATTTTGTGAAATCTTGAACGTATGGTAATTGTTCGGATGAGTTATGTTCATGCATTTTGTCAACTCAAGAGAGGGCGTGGTCGTTGCCAATGGGACTTTGAGAAAGTATTGCTCTCATGGCAAAGTTGTTGGCCACTGTGGTGAGGTTGAATAGCTTCGTAAAGTCTGGGTATGGAAGCAGTGGTTCATTAGTTCTTCTTAAAAGGTCTTGATACATTCTAGGAATTCTGGTGTGTGTTCTATTTTCGCATCCTACTTCAAGCATGAAGTTAAAGGTTTAATTATCTAGGTAATGTCTTTGATGAATTTTTTAGAATTGGGTAGTTGACAATAGTTTTGTTTTTGTCTGGATTCGGCTTAGTTCCTTCTAGAGTCACAATGTGGCCTAAGAAGATAACTTCCTTTTTTTAGAAATTCACATTTGTCTAATTGGATCCTGAATCCCGTTTCTCTAAATCTTTTGAAAATTTTCGTATTTCTTGGTGACAACCCAGATAGGGCAGCCATGGTAATTGACTTAGTCCGACATTGATGTTATTTGTTTATGGACCTCTTCTTTATGAATGTGTGGATAACGGTATTACTTGGTGTAAGTGGGAACTTCATCTGTTCTTCTAATGTTATGCTTGATTTGGTTGGTGAAAGTGAGGGGTGACTCTGGACAGTAGAAGACATCTGAAAACTATTTGCACAGTTATTTTATGTGCTCTTCTTTTGGATTGAGATGTTTCCTGTTAGTTTATGCGTAAAATAAAATTAAGCAGTGTATAATATCAAAATGAGTGGACCTAACAAAGATACGGTTTGGTAGTATTTAATGGTACAACTGAACACCTGCAAAAATCTTTCTAGTGTGGAATGATCACCTCTGTGAAGATGGCAGAACCATTTCGGCAGAATCAAATAAAACCTATTACGATTTTTAGTACTCATTTTGTACTAATTTGTACCACAAAAAATAATTTTGTACCTTTACCCATTAAAGAAAAAAACATGGCACTGCTAGCTTCATGTTAACCTAGAAAGCCCAAATTAAGTGTAATTTGAAAAAAATGAAAATTAATACAGGAAACTGAATTCGTACTAATTTGTACCACAAAAAACAATTATCATCAACCCCTCAAACAACCCCTGTTGCAATAAATTGAATAGCGAGCCCATACTTCTCCGATCTTTTCAATATTACTTGAAAAACAAAATATTAAAGTCGATTCTATTAGTACTAAATGTGTACTTTTTTGTACCATGAAAAATATTCCAAAATATCGCCCAGTTTATTTATTAAATCATCTTCAAGATTATTCCACCTCTGTGAAGCTGGCAGAATCAAATCAAACCTATTACGATTTTTTACTTTGTACTAATTTGTACCACAAAAAATAATTTTGTACCTTTACCCATTAAAGAAAAAATATGGCTCTGCTAGGCTTCATGTTATCCTAGAAAGCCCAAATTAAGCATAATTTGAAAAAACTGAAAATTAATACAGGAAATTGAAGAACTGAATTTGTACCACAAAAAAAATAACTTCAATCCCCTTAAACAACCCCTGTTGCCATACATTGAATAGCAAGCCATATTTCTTCGTTCTTTTCAATATTTCTTGAAAAACGAAATATTAAAGTTGATCCTATTAGTACTAAATTCGTACTAATTTGTACCACGAAGAATATTCCAAAATATTAATGTCAACCCGCTTGTACAACCCCTGCTTAGATACATTGAATAGCAAGCCCATTATCCTCCGAACTTTTCAAAATTTTTTGAAAAAGGAAATATAAAAGTCAACTCCATTGAAACTGAATTTGTACGTAGTATGGGCTTGCTATTCAATTTATCGCACCAGGGGTTGTTGACGTTACTATTTTTTATGGTACAAATTAGTACAAATTCAGGTTTAATGGAGTCGACTTCTATATTTTGTTTTTCAAGAAATTTTAAAAAGATCTGAGGACAATGGGCTTGTTATTCAATTTATCAAAGCAGGGGTTGTTTAAGTTAGTTTACTTTAATATTTCGGAATATTTTTCATGGTACAAATTAGTACACATTTAGTTCTAATAGAATTGACTTTAATATTTCGTTTTTCAGAAAATATTGGAAAGATTGGAGAAGAATGGGCTTGCTATTCAGTTTATCGATCAGGAGTGGTTGTTTGAAGGGGTTGACGTTAATATTTTTTGTGGTACAAATTAGTACAAATAGTTTCAATGGAGTTGACTTTTATATTTCGTTTTTCAAAAAATTTTGAAAAGTTCGGAGGATAGTGGGCTTGCTATTCAATTTATCTAAGCAGGGTTTGTTCAAGCGGGTTGACAGTAATATTTTGGAATATTCTTCGTGGTATAAATTAGTACAAATTTAGTACTAATAGAATCAATTTTAATATTTCGTTTTTCAAGAAATATTGAAAAAATCGGAGAAGTATGGGCTTGCTATTCAATTTATGGCAACATGAGTTGTTTAAGGGGATTGACGTCACAGTATACCTAACAAACAGTAGTGCATCTTCAAGGCAGTACCTTTGAAGTTTAAAAGTAACTGTTGGTCATGTTTTCTGAATAAATGTCAGGTCAGAAGCCAGCTTTATGGAAGCAACAGAATCGTACTTAAAAAATTTCTTTATTGTAACAAAGCGACAAATGAGGATATTTTCTTAATTTCCGTTTGTTAAATGTTGATATATTGTGGCCCCTATTTAAGTCTATACTTATAAAAACAATTTACAAAACACCTGTTCACACAAGATGCAATTAACATAAAATGAAATAATGAAAATCACAGATGAAAATGCTGTTCGTGACGTTTTCTTGTTCCTATGTTCATCGTGCCAAGCAAATGTCGATATTCCATTAGTTGGATTCAGACAGTAACTGGAGAATGCACCACACTCTTTCTTCGTTCTTGATTGGTTTAAATATTTTATCCTCAAAACATGGCGACTAGTCTGCGCAGTCAAATCTGCACGACTTTTCCCGTCTGTCCAAGATGCACTACTGTTTGTATTCGTATACTGTGATGACGTTATTTTTTTTGTTGTACAAATTCAGTTCTTCAATTTCCTGTATTTGCATTTTTTTCAAATTATCATCAATTTGGGCTTTCCAGGTTATTATGAAGCTAGTAGAGCCATATTTTTCTCTTTAACGGGTAAAGGTACAAAATTATTTTTTGTGGTATAAATTAGTATAAATTTGATTCTGCCGAAATGGTTCTGCCAACTTAGAGAGGTGGAATAATCTTGAAGATGATTTAATAAATAATCTGTACGATGCAACATACAAACTGGTACAAAAACAATACAAATAGACTATAACTCATTAGCAAGTTATTGCACATATGATTAGTAGTAACAACAAACAGCATAATATTGTACTTTCAGAAATTGAAAAAACAAATGTTTTGAAAATATCGAGGATCAATTCTCTACTTTGCCTCTTATTCTTTTAAAATTCTACAGCAGTCAGGTGCTTTATGAGATAAGAACAGTCTATTATTTAATGAAAATGTGTTATCAATGACTGACAGAATGGTGGCCCTCTACATTTGTGATCATAGACATCAGTGAAGGAAATAAAATAATTATCAAGCAACTAATGACAGCACTGTGGCGTCTTCTAAGGGAATTGAAAGAATATTTTCCGCATTTGGAGCACTACATTCAGACATATGGGCGTTCAAAGAGCTGCAAAATTAACATCTCTAATAGAATCTTTAAATAAATAAATTTTTGTATTTTCTGCTCGAACCTCAATTAACATACTTTATGTTTTCCGTCTATAATTTATTTGGTACGTTTCCCATACAATTTGTATTCAAAAAATTCATGAAATTATTTAAAATTCTGAATTATTTAAAATTCTGAATTTTTTAAAATATTCATGAATTTTTCACATCCCGTATTTATGTTTGTCACCAAATTTAATTGAAACTGAATTATTCACAATGAGTAAACATAAAAGCGTCCTCCACTAATATTACAAACAATTCAGGTCTGCTTTATGAAATCTCTATCAGCGGGCTTATGAAACTGCTTTGGCGATATGATCCATAACCTGATCAATGGCATTGTTTCTAATAATGTCGCTTTAATTTGTGACCACAGTTTTGGTCTCTGACATTATCTACCATTAGAGAAACATAAACTACAACCATGCAGATAATTTTAAGTTGAATCATACACACTGACGTCGTTCCATTTTGCCTTCGTTTCGAATACATTTGAACTGTTTAAAAAAATAGACCAGTCAAATTATTGAAAATATTTTTTTGTATATTTGTAAGAGATTAAATAGATTTTGCAATAACCCACTAATTTATTTATTTAATGGATAAACCAATTTATAATAATACTATTCTTACCATTCATAATTAAATATAAATTTACATCAATATACCTAAAAGCTATCGAACAACATATCTGCTCTTTTTTCATTTAATTCTTCTTTCAATGTCTTCATATTTTTCATCTGCATGCTTGTCATATCTAAGTCTAGACTTTCCTTTCCTTTTTAATGTGTCTCCTGTTTCTCATCATTGTCATTACTCCATCTGAATTCTGGAGAGTAACCTTTAGGGGACGATCACCATTTTTGTTTTTCTTTCCAACTCGTAAAGTTTTTATTATTTTGATTTCTTCATTTGTTATTTCAGTAACTATCTCCTTTATTTTTTCAGCATCTCTCACATCATTATTTTCTAATACATTATAGATCTTGATATTGTTAGCCCTTTTTTGACGTTCATGAATATCTGTTATTACATTTTCTTCAGACAGTGTTTTTTGTGAGTTTTTAAATTACTAATTCCTTCCCACATTTCATGAATTTCTTTAAGCAATTTTACCCCACTTTGACAATCTTCGCAGTAGTATCTTAGTCGCCTTTTACCTTTCAAATCCTCTTAACTCTCATCCATTAAGATCTGAACAATTTATATGTACAGCCGTTTCACAGCTGTCACATGCAATAGAGTTACAGTTAATTTGTTTATTAATTAATACTGAATATTTCTTCTTTGGTCAGTATTCAAAAAACCAATCAATCAAATTTACTTCACTAGTAAAAAATGTATATTTGATTGGTATATAAAATCTTTTTACAACATGAGTCACTATCTACATTTGTGATACTGGACTATAAGTGTATAGAAACAAAATGTCTACTTTGTGTTTGTTTTAAACTGAATTCAGAAAGGAACATACTTATTATATTTTTTTAAATTTCATTTATTTATATTTGCGTTTACCCACATTACAAAAAAAATACCAATAGATATAAATGCACTCAATGGAATTATGCATGCTGAAATTTGTATAATGAAACGATTTCAGTAATTACTTTGATATGCTAATTGTAAGTATCTTTCATCTCTGCATTTACAGTTATTGTAAAAATTGTAATTGATAATTAAAAATAGCTATCAAAGCATTAGCAAGCGTGTTTGAATTAGTAATAACATTTCTTTGTTTTCTATTTCCCATAATCTGTGATTTTTAAATAACATTTAGGAAACTAGCAAATAATCCGTTTATCAATTTAGGTTATACCTCCTACTGAGTGGGTGCCCAGCAAGAAGGGCTACAAAATTGAGGACATAGATATAACGATTCCAGCTCCTATTTGTCAAGTAGTCACTGGTAAAAAAGGTGTCTATAAACACATTAATATACAGAAAGAATCAATGACTGTGAAAGAATATAAAGAGCTGGCAGAGTCTGAAAGATATGCTACGTCCAAACATTTCGATTACGAGAACTTGGAAAGAAAGTATTGGAAAAACATTACTTATGTTGCTCCTATATACGGTGCAGACGTTTCTGGCAGTTTGACAGATGACAACGTTAATGTGAGTTAATTATTTTTACTCTTTGTTCTCTTATATTGTTATGTATTATTATTATTTTAAGGTATGGAATATGAACAAATTGGGTACCATTTTGGATTACGTTAATAAAGATTATGGTATACCTATTGAAGGGAGTGTTAACCTTACTTATATTTTGGCATGTGGAAAACTACTTTCGCTTGGCACACTGAAGATATGGACCTATATTCTATCAACTATTTACATTTCGGAGCACCAAAAACATGGTAATTTATTTATTTAATAGCATAATATGATGATTATCTAATTATTGCTATTTAATTATTTCAGGTACTCCATTCCACCGGAACATGGTAGAAGACTGGAAAGACTCGTAAACGGTTTTTTCCCAAGCTCTTACAAGACCTGTCAGGCTTTTCTAAGACACAAAATGACATTGATCTCACCTCAAATTTTAAAACAGTACTCGATTCCATACAATAAGGTAATAATTAACTGTAGTTTTGTTAAAATATTGATAATACTTGTCTATATAATTTTTAACTAATCAATTCTCAATTTTATTTCTTAGATAACTCAAGAGGCTGGTGAAATTATGATAACATTTCCGTATGGCTACCATGCTGGTTTTAATCACGGTTTCAACTGTGCTGAATCCACAAATTTTGCTCAAGAGAGATGGATCGAATATGGAAAGCGCGCATCACAATGCATCTGCAACAAGGACATGGGTTAAAATTTCCATGGATACGTTCGTCAAAAGATTCCAACCGGACAGGTAAATTATATTTATTTTGCTTTTTTATTGCTCTTATGAATAATAAATGGTTTTAGATACGAAATGTGGTTGAAAGGTGAAGATGTCGGTCCGCATCCAGAAGAACCGGATAAAAAAGTCCCGGGCCCATTGCCGACGCTGCAGGTTATTTTAAGTAACATAAACAATCCCACTTTACCGCAGTCTTGTCCGCATCCAGAAGAACCGGATAAAAAAGTCCCGGCCCCATTGCCGACGCTGCAGGTTATTTTAAGTAACATAAACAATCCCACTTTACCGCAGTCTTGTCCGCATCCAGAAGAACCGGATAAAAAAGTCCCGGCCCCATTGCCGACGCTGCAGGTTATTTTATGTAACATAAACAATCCCACTTTACCGCAGTCTTGTCCGCATCCAGAAGAACCGGATAAAAAAGTCCCGGCCCCATTGCCGACGCTGCAAGTTATTCTAAGTAACATAAACAATCCCACTTTACCGCAGTCTTGTCCGCATCCAGAAGAACCGGATAAAAAAGTCCCGGCCCCATTGCCGACGCTGTAGGTTATTTTATGTAACGTAAACAATCCCACTTTACCACAGTCTTGTCCGTGTCCAGAAGAACCGGATAAAAAAGTCCCGGCCCCATTGCCGACGCTGCAGGTTATTTTAAGTAACATAAACAATCCCACTTTACCGCAGTCTTGTCCGCATCCAGAAGAACCGGATAAAAAAGTCCCGGTCCCATTGCCGACGCTGCAGCTTATTTTATGTAACATAAACAATCCCACTTTACCGCAGTCTTGTCCGCATCCAGAAGAACCGGATAAAAAAGTCCCGGCCCCATTGCCGACGCTGCAGGTTATTTTAAGTAACATAAACAATCCCACTTTACCGCAGTCTTGTCCGCATCCAGAAGAACCGGATAAAAAAGTCCCGGCCCCATTGCCGACGCTGCAGGTTATTTTATGTAACATAAACAATCCCACTTTACCGCAGTCTTATTTGGAGCATCAGAAAGGATCAAAGAAAAGAAGAATGATGGCCAATTTTAATCCGTACGTATTTTATTTTTTATTATTAAAATGTGTATTATGTATTATTGTGCAGCATTGTTTGTGTTTATAGTTTGCAAATATTTATAACATGAAATTTCATTAAGTTATCGCTTTGCTTAATTGGATGATAATTTAGTTTGATTGTTTAAAATACCAAGTTTAAATATTTATTGTTATCATGCAATATATAATTAAAAAAAGGTTGAGTTAGGAATGTTAGAAATGTGATTTATAGTCTAGCAGTTCAAATAAAATATTTTTTTATGGTACTTACTTTTCTATATTCTACATTAATATAAATCAGGATCTATTTCTATCAGCTATGACATGACTCCAGTGAAAAGCCATCATCTATTTTATCTTATGTCTACAGGATCTTGCGTTTTACTTACTGCTATTTACGTACCGACTACATTTGAGGTAGTCTTTTTCATTTAAAAGTTTTTTTTATTACATACCTGTAAACTCCATACTTATAATGTTTCTACAATAATTTCTCGAGTACCAATTTTTAAGATTTACTATAAACATATTAAATAAAAGAATTTTCCGATAAAAGTGACTGTCTTTGGACAGAAATTTGGTTGCAGTTTGGTATAAGAAATTCGCGCTCTGTGATTGGCTGATCATTCGTTACTTCTAATGTATCCTTGAATCTTGTAGATCAGATAAAATTTTACCTATTAGCCAATAGTTTCAAACCGAATTGTTTGAGTGCAACTTCTTTTTATATTTATTTCTCCAAATGTTTTAAGGAATTCTCCGAGATGTCAGAAGAAGCTTTGTAAGGAATGCTTAAAAAATTAGGATTGGATTATTCGATTTTCCCAATACAAGAACAGGAACCCATTATAATGGCATTGAGGATAGATTGTGATGTACCGTTTGCCGCATTGGCCTTATTTCCGTTTTTATTTTCAGTTAGGATTTTTTCTTTAATTTGAATTTTGAGTAATGAATTTATTAGTAATAATCTAATAATCTATAGTTATCCTGTTCCGTTTTTCATATATTTTATCTTTGAATACTGTTTTTGTTTATTGGAATTTCTGTTATTGAATTAAACTTACATAATTAAGTGTATATTTTCTAACTAATATTTTCATTTATTACTAATACAACCTTAACACCAATTATTGATATAATACATTATTACTTGGCAAAACTTGGTGGTTACTTCCAAACGTCCCCCATTATAGTATAAGTTACCATCCATATTTGTGATATCTTAAATACATGTATCCGCTAGTTAACCAAATTAGTTGTTTTATTATGGGGACCATCCGATGCTGGACTGCAGGACAACAGAGGAGTGGATTACATGCTACTACCAGTGAAATAGTCCAATAAAATGAAAATTTGAATGTAAGGAAATAATTAAAAAATACCTCAAAAATTACTTTTTCTGAAAATGTTTCCAAAACAGAAAAATATGGAAATAAATCTCAAACAAAAAATGTAGAAATTAAAATTTTCTATAAAATCACAGAGCGCGAATTTCTTATACCAAACTGCAACCAAATTTCTGTCCAAAGACAGTCACTTTTATCGGAAAATTCTTTTATTTAATATGTTTATAGTAAATCTTAAAAATTGGTACTCGAGAAATTATTGTAGAAACATTATAAGTATGGAGTTTACAGGTATGTAATAAAAAAAACTTTTAAATGAAAAAGACTACCTCAAATGTAGTCTGTAGGTAAATAGCAGTGAGTAAAACGCAAGATCCTGTAGACATAAGATGAAATAGATGATGGCTTTTCACTGGAGTCATGTCATACCTGATAGAAATAGATCCTGATTTATATTAATGTAGAATATAGAAAAGTCAGTACCATAAAAAAATATTTTATTTGAACTGCTAAACTATAAATCACATTTCTAACATTCCTAACTCAACCTTTTTTTAATTATATATTGCATGATAACAATAAATATTTAAACTTGGTATTTTAAACAATCAAACTAAATTATCATCCAATTAAGCAAAGCGATAACTTAATGAAATTTCATGTTATAAATATTTGCAAACTATAAACACAAACAATGCTGCACAATAAATAAATACATAATACACATTTTAATAATAAAAAATAAAATACGTACGGATTAAAATTGGCCATCATTCTTCTTTTCTTTGATACTTTCTGATGCTCCAAATAAAACTGCGGTAAAGTGGGATTGTTTATGTTACATAAAATAACCTGCAGCGTCGGCAATGGGGCCGGGACTTTTTTATCCGGTTCTTCTGGATGCGGACAAGACTGCGGTAAAGTGGGATTGTTTATGTTACTTAAAATAACCTGCAGCGTCGGCAATGGGGTCGGGACTTTTTTATCCGGTTCTTCTGGATGCGGACAAGACTGCGGTAAAGTGGGATTGTTTATGTTACATAAAATAACCTGCAGCGTCGGCAATGGGACCGGGACTTTTTTATCCGGTTCTTCTGGATGCGGACAACACTGCGGTAAAGTGGGATTGTTTATGTTACTTAAAATAACCTGCAGCGTCGGCAATGGGGCCGGGACTTTTTTTATACGGTTCTTCTGGATGCGGACAAGACTGCGGTAAAGTGGGATTGTTTATGTTACATAAAATAAACTGCAGCGTCGGCAATGGGGCCGGGACTTTTTTATCCGGTTCTTCTGGATGCGGACAAGACTGCGGTAAAGTGAAAAAATTTTAATGTAAGGAAATAATTAAAAAATACCTCAAAAATTACTTTTTCTGAAAATGTTTCCAAAACAGAAAAATATGGTAATAAATCTCAAACAAAAAATGTAGAAATTAAAATTTTCTATAAAATTGTCTTAAATCATTTGCAATAGAAGCTGATCTATTTGCAATAAACGATTAAAATTTATAACTCAACGGCGTGGGATATTTAAAAAAATGTAAGTTTTTCAACATTTTTTGTTTTTAATCAAGTAATCCCAGGGAAATATTTTTTTAATCAGTTGTAGATAAGTTACTTTCCACACTAGTGCGGAAAGTAACTTTATATGCTGCCACTTTAGAAAATGCGTTTTTCCGATCATTTTTTAACTCGGAAAGTGCGTCGTTGCTGGTCTAGATCGCAAAATTGACTTAACTGCTTGGCAAAGTACCTACTTTCCCGAGCTCTTATGTCAAAATGTTCATTAAAGACAAAATACTAGATAGGGCATCGAGGATGAACTTTTGTTAAAAGTGGCTGGGCATCGAGGATCAGCTTTTGTTAAAAGTGACTGGGCATCGAGGATGGACTTTTATAAAGCTTGGCTAGGCATCGAGGACGGACATTGATGAAACTTGGCTAGACAATAAATATTCTGTTCCTCTATTATTGACAAATTATTGGTGGCTGCACAAAAAATATTGTACGCGCCTTTAAAGTATATAATTCAATTTGTTCCCCAGTTGTATCTAATAAGTACTTACTTTTGTCATTTTTTCAAATAAACATTAATTATCGGTATTTCTTTATTTCACTATGAAAGTAATTATAAATACATGTACACTTTTTATAGAAACAATATTCAATCATATACTGTCGCAAATAAAACGTAAGATTAGTCAGGTCACTCAATATACACCATCTGATATTTACATATTGTTCAATAAATTGGGTGGTCGTAGGAAAAATATTGCACATTACTTGTGCGAAAGTGACTTTTCACTCTCGTGGGATTGTCGCACTCGGCTACACCTCGTGCTACAATATTTCCCACTCGTGTGAAAAGTGTCACTTTCTGCACTCGTAATGTAATATACCATTTCCTAACAAGTACGGAAAGTGATACTTTCCCGCACGCGACTGCCGTTGACCCGAACGACGCGAAGCGGAGTTCGGGCAAGCAGTCAAGGGCGGGAAAGACACTTTACGCATGAAAACATTATTTTTTCTACGACCGCATAAAGATTCAAAAAGCACATTGAAAATATATATTTTATTTCAACATACAAAACATTCTATGAAAATCCACTAATTATTATTAATATTGAAAACACAATTTGTTGCATTCTGCAAATGCGTCGCAATAGCCGGTCCAAAGTAGTTAGTTGGTGGTAACTGGCTGTTAAGAGTAACACTCGTAGATTGCAAAGTGCATGAAGATGACGGAGACGGTATCGATTGCAAGTTGCCAGTACATGAAAGAATTTTATTCGAGATGGTTTTCTTCTGTTCTACGGAGTCCTCCAAATAACTCTCGTCTCGTTGCCGAGGATCGTCTAAAACTGTGACCTTAGGTATGCCTAAGTAGGTAGCGATCTCTGCCGGCATTTTACCAAATGTGTTTACGCCTTCTCACTGAACAGAACATTTGCCTTTTTTGTAATTGATAAAAAAACGACGGTGCGTGGTGGTAGGAGGCCGTAAATTTGCATACTTTCTATAGAGCTTCAAAAAGGTTCCATTATTTATGTCTTCAGATATAACAAAGGAGCTTGAGGTATGGTTTTTCGAATCGGAAATTTTCACAATAATTAGGTTTCCTTTATCTTGAATATCGTCAAGCGTGATTTTCACAAGCTCCGCTCTGGGAAGAGTACCGGCTAAAGCAAAAATGGTACCTACTTTAATCATAAGATATATCTCATCAGGGGCTAACATAAACTTGGATATGTCTTCTTTGGTAAAAATCTGCGCTTTATGTGGTCGAAAACCAACATTTTGCTTTTTTAGGAACGATGTCAATTTATGAAACTTGCTTATGTCCAGGTTTTGTTTTATTTTAATTAAACATTTCACCATCGAGTAACGCGACCATAGGGTATTGGATTTCAGTACCTTACTCAGCTCAGAAAAATACGCCAAAAAACCTCTTCTCTGAAGCTATTCACTTCTTTTTCCTTACACCAGTTTAAACATTGGTTGTATTGCTGTTCGTATCTTTCTCGTGATTTACTTGGTAACAGGTCTGAATTTACCTCATCTGCGGCCTTTAATATTGCTTCTGGGAGCTCTTCGTCTGACGAATCCATTAAAATATTGCTTTTATTGAAAATAATTTGAAAAATGCCATAATCGGACACTTCGACTTGAAACTTTGACGTCTTGATGACAACTTGGTTGTCATAACAAATCTTTGGTTACCACACCAAACCACTTGACTCAGCTTAGTTTGATTGTTATGTAGATTGATTTTGAGAAATGTATAGGGTAGATATATAAAAGTATCGCAATTTCTTCATTCCAATGAATGAAAAATAGTCTGGGTTAGATTGAATATTAAAACCTATATTAGTTTTAATAGTAATATACAGGTGAAATCAATGAAATGTACATTTAATAACGATAAATTGACATATTTTACTTCCCCGCACTAGTGCGGGAAAGCGAGTTTTCGGGAAAGTGACATTTTCTAAACTAAAATGAGTGCGGGAAAGTGGGTAAAAACGCACAGTCGTAGAAAAAGTATATATTTATCTCTACACTTTGTAGATACGTTTTTTTTTCTAAGAAAAACTCCCTAAGTGTGATTTTTCTTAGAATTATAATATGATCGTAATTTTGTTTCAACTTAATTTTACTAATTTTTATTTCACAGCAAAGGTTTTTTCGCACCAGAAGTTCCTTAGACTCCATTACAAATAACATGCTCATAAGGTTTCGTCCTTTTGAGTCTCCTCCTCTGATTCGTGTTGTCGAGTAGCTGGAGGGTTAAAATCAAAAAAAAAAGTTGAAATTTCACATTTTTCGATTTTTTATAAATTTTTAATATTCCACGTTGCTGAGCTTCCTTAGTTGTCCTTTAATCCCCAGGTGGACGTAGGGCTTCATCAAAGGAATGCAAGCATTCCTACGTAGTTTTTTCTCACTAGAAGTTCCTTAAACTCTTATTACAAATAATGTATACTCATTCTAACGTGTAATTTACGCATTACTCTCTGCTTTTAGCACTGATACTCATTTCACAACCTCATAAGGCTTCGTTCTTTGAGTCTCCTCCTTTGATTCGTGTTGTCGTGTAGCTGGATGGTTAAAAACAAAACAATAAGTTTGAAAATTCACATTTTTCGATTTTTTATAAACTTTCCGATAATCTACGTTGCTGAACTTACTCGGTTATGTCGTTTAATTCCCAAATAGACGTAGGGCTTCAACAAAGGAATGTCAGTGAATACGATTCTGAGCCATCAATTTGATTTGTCCCCATGACTTTCATTCTTCGGCGATTTCTTGTTCGAGAGTTCTTCGCCAAATGTTACGTGACCGGCCTACTCTCCGCTTTCCTTAGGGGTTCCATTGAAGAGCTTGCTTTGGGATGTTGTTTTGTCGTCTGAATGTGTGTTCCATTCAGCCATATTGCGTTACTTGATCTTGATAGTGTAACTCACTGGAATTTGGTGACATATATCCTCCACAGGTTTTCATTGGAAATTGTGTTGGGCTAGTAGAAATTCAGAATGTTCCTTAGACAATAATAGATAAACACAGTATTATTTATATTAGTTATATTTTCTGAAAATTTTTTTATATCATTTATTTTACTTGCATAATTTTCACCTAAGTCGCTATAATAATTATTAAATATATTTACAATTTTTTATATTTATTTTGCTGAATCTTGTCGGTAGAAATTGATTCATAGTTGTAGATAACTGCGATCGGTAAATGATCAGTTATATCATAATTGAAAACTTAGGAATTAAATTGATTTCGATTGTAATTATTTTTAACAAATATGTGGTCTATACATGTTTTACTACTAGGTCTTGTGACTTGATTTATATACGGAATGAAATTAAATTTTTATAATCATCAGAATCATTAGTGTTTTCCAGTAGATCGATATTCATGTTTCCAATGACAATATGGAATTTATTTTGTTTCCTTAACTGAAGATAATCATAAAGCTCTGTAATGAAGTTATTATCTGTACTGGGTGATCTGTAAATAGCTGTTAAGACCAATTTAATTTTGTTAACAATAATATGTAATTCAATGGCAGTACTCTGGGCAACCCGAACAATATTATAATTGTATTTTATATTACATTTAATAAACACTAAGATCCCATCATTTTTGTTTAATGTTACTTCACTGTAGACACTGCTGTAACCTGGAATAGTGTATACATCCTTATCGAAGATAGTGAAAGTTTCCGTTAAAATTATTATTTCATATTGCTCAGAAAACTGATTAAGAAATATCAGACACTCATTGTAATTTTTTGTTACACTTCTGATATTCAGATGTAAGATTTTAAAATTTGGATGTTCATGAGTCAAATAGCTTTGGTTAAAATTTTGTATATCATATATGAGTTTTCCTGATATTTCCTCATTTTCATAGTTTGCAATAAATGGATCCAGTTTTAGAATTAATTAATTCTATTTCTTGATGAAGGTTTTCTCTCTCTAACTGGGGTAGGCGGGGTGTTTTTAGGTTTACCCTTATTTTTTAGTTCATCCTCTTTCTTTTTTCTCAGTTCAGCTCCTACGTTTTTTCTTACTTCCTTTTTTATTCGGTCTGTTTTATTATATTATCATCTAATTGTGTTGTATTTTCAGCTGTTTCAAAATTATCAGGCCAATCTTTTCTTGGAGTTTCCGGTTCGCTGTGCGTTGGTTTTATTTCAACACCTGCCCGATCTTCTTCAAATCCAACAATTTCCCCAACCGTGTATTTTATATTGTTTCTATAGAGTTTTTCGCCCTTTATATATAGCAGCGATCTTGGGTTGTGTCTCTTAATGTTTTCAGATAATTCTTGAGTATTTTATTTCTCTCCTGCTGAATTTTAGTCAAATCGTGCACTATTGAGATGTTACTCCCTTTGAGCTTTTTGCAGCTCTTTAAAATGTAAATTTTCGCAAGAGTAGATGTTAATTCTACCTTGATCGGAGCTTTTTGGCTTTTTCCAAGTTTGTAAATGTTGCTAATATTTTGTGTATCAATCTTTATATCTAATAAGCTATCCAATTTACTACACACGTCGTCCACAGGGATATTATTGTCTGCTGTCCGAAATCCAAATATGATTATGTTATTTTTTCTACTATTCCTATCTAACCTTTTTATTTCATCTTTCAGTTCCAAATTTTCTTTTTCTAGTCTTCTTATTTTTTCATTTAGAATTGTTTCAATTTTCAATAATATATTTACTTCGCTTGCATGTACACTATTTTGTAGCTCTTTCTTACTAATAATAATTTCTTGTCTTAATCCATCCATATTTTAAAAACAGTCTGGCAACTATGCTAAGTAATGTTTATATTTCTACTTTCGATACAGAATAAAAACTACAAAATACCAGTTTATATTCATTTCTGGTTAAGGTATATTTATGCTTTAAAAATGTAATAATTGTTCCTAACAGCACTTCTTGCAGGTTTTAAGTCTTAGAACATCACTTTGATCAATTTGGCAATTTAATGCAGACTGATGCAGTTTTAAATCAAAAGGATAGTTTTAAACCACTAAATTTCTCACTTTCACTGGGAGCGATAATTATACGTGTTTTACCTATCGTAAACAAAACATCTATTGAAAAATGCCTATATTAATTGTATAAAAGGAAGAATGCTTTAAGGAAGAATTAATAGCAAAAAATGTTCACTAACAAATAATTTGTAATATATTTAAAAATGTAATATGAGATATTAGTTGAAACTGTAATAATAAAATTTCGCGATATATAATCTAAGAAATATATCGAATCCTAAAGATAATTTAATGAATTTCCTTCTTTTTCCAAAATTTTCAGTTCTTATTTTAAAATTTCATTATAATGGGAAAATTATAGTACTCGTCAATACCTGAGAAAAATTTCAAGTTTAAGATAAAATGATGAATTTTTTTTCAATGTGTTTCACGCACCGTATATGCCCTATACCGAAACTGAAGTTTCCATGTCTTCCCGTTTCTTATATAACAGTGTCCCCGGAGCCGAAACCCAACCATGGTCTTGAAATTTTGGCTAAGTTAAAAAAAGTGAAAAGATATTTCTAATATTGATTTCAATAACTGTATATCATGTTAAAAGTATTATTAAATATTCAATTATTGCTTATTATCGTTAATAAATCTATAATTAGAAATAATTATCGTTTTCTTTAATGGCGTCTCTGACGCTAAGTGACAGATCAAATATAATTTGAAGAGATTTACGGAATATACGATATTATCAAAATCCACATATACTGTAATATAAGAAATAATTATATTAAAAACTTACCTATTGGTATTTATTAAAACACACACACAAATTGTATTTAATTTATAAATTTTATAAATATATCTTCTTCACGTCACAGATAACCGCGTACTGAATCATAGATTAGGGAGGGTTAGATAGGAAACTGCAATGTTAAAATTTGAGATTTCATATGTCAAATGTACGCCATCAAACGACCTGTTCTCGAACTAAAACTGACATTACAACGAGCGTCTAGCAGCAGAACATATTAAGCCAATAAAAACGCCTGTCGGATCCCATGATAATTATCGCAATCCGATTGGTTGAAATAAAATGAATACTCTTGTCACAGATTATATATACTCAGATAGCAGACTCTCGCCTTCTCTCCAAAACATGTTTTACTAGTGACACTCGCGACATGAGGATGAACTAGGGTGAAAGGCGCCAATTTTGAAATTAGTATAAGTTCACTGTTAAATGATGCCATTAGCGCAAAATAGTGTAACTCTCAGTTTTAATCGGCCAAAGCGCCAACATATCATGTTTGTTATACTTCGACGCTTTGGTAAATTAAAACTATTATACAAAAAACGAGTTACACAATTTTACACTTATTGCCTCAAATAATATATGGCGCCAATAAAGTTAATTTGAGCAAGCAGTTATAAATAGAAATTAGATGCTTGAAAAAATTACTTCATATGAATATAATGCTAATAATAATATTTGAAGATCCAAATATTTGCACATTATATCTGATATTGAAACAAATATTTTGCATGTTTCATTGTTGCATTGGGGCCATGATTAATAGGATTCCGAATAAAATTTAAAAAGTAAGCAAAATTTATTATACACAACAATATTTAGTATGTAAATAAACAAAATAGATATATTTATAATATTTTATCTATACCTGCATTAAATCTAATATGAGGATGAAAAAATAATAAATAAGTAGGTATATCTGTCATTGTTAATTGACATTTTGTGTTTGAACCAAGACAATCTAGGTGAATAGGAGTTATGGCCACCATATTTGATAAAAATGAGTATTTTAAGTAACAAAAATAATATTTAAGTTAGTTTTAATATTTTAGTTATTAGTATATATACATACTTGGAATATTTAATGAAGGTACAGCATTAAATTTTAAATTGGTTCGATTGTTATTGATAATAAATTTCATATCTTCAAAGAAATGTAGATCACAAATCCTAAATGCGTTCCTTTGTTTAGTATTTACGTCAACAATATCGTTTCTTCCTATAGCCAGGCACCATTGTCGTCTAATCTATAAATCAAAATATGTATAAATTCGTAATTACTTAATTAATTCAGAATAGCTTACCTCTGGATCTTTTGGTAAACAATGCAATATTTTTGTATTACTGCAATCAGGAATGGAACACATAAAAACCATTTTGATAATAATTATAACAAAGAAAAATTATTCCACAGTAGTAACTGTAAAATCTCAAATGTAAATGAAACAATATATTAACTGTCCACAGTTTGGAAAAAACTATAACGGTAGGTATATGTTTCTTCTTCTGAATTAAGAATTAATTAAATCCTCTTTTCAGTGATCTCTGGTCTCTGTCAGACTCTTGTGTTATTGTTTTGAATTAAGGTTAGAAATACGAGGAGCTTTTTTGGTTGATTTTGATTTACTTTATTTGTTAAATATTTCAAATTGTAAATAATTGTGATCAAAATGAGTGAAAACATCTAAGCAGTACGTTATGTATGTGAAAAACAGTTCTCGAGAGCAGGGAATTTTAGAAGACAACAGCTAAGCAGGGAATTTTGGAAGACACAAGTATTTATCTATGTTAGACACTTAAAAACGAATCATTTCAGGATTGCAAAGAAAAGTCCGAGTTTTCCAGTGAAAATAAACGTTTGTATTACGAATACCTGGAAATAATATAATTTTTTTATGTAGTTGTAATAATATTATCAACATGTTATTATACACAAATTTGTTTTTTTTTACAAAAGATTGAATAGTAATGAAAATGAAAAAATATTTTGCTTCTATTGCAAGTGATGATTGTTTATGTCAAAATATTACTTTATTAAGGAGCATATTGGTCACTAAATTTGAAAAAAAAATTTAAGGGCGTTCTTGATTTATGGCAAATTTTTGATTTTGATTTAAAATTTTGAACACTCTATATCTTAGCAACTGGGCCCGTAAGGGTTCGTATTCCTATATCAAAATGAATCATTTATTGAGATCTCTCTGTGGTATAGCGTTGTCGGTCGAATATAGAAACACCCTGTATATAGTATAAATATAAATTACACACTTTTTTAATAACATTGAGAATTTGAATATGTAAAATTATTATTAATAAATAGTTGTCTATTCACTTTTACCTACCTCTTATATATTTTATTCCAGTTCACCTTCCCATTGCTGTGAGAAACAAGGTAGTCTCACAAATATCAAAGCATTTCACCATTTAAGAAGCATTTATTGTAATTGTTAAAGGTTTAAAACAGCTTTCTCAAAAAGGAAATTCCGGGACAAGAACAGCGGCTTTTCAACTGTTATCTGCAGTTTAACAAACATCATTTATATTGTGTTTATGTACTACAGATAAATATAATTCCTTGTTGTATTTGGATTCATTATTAGAAGCAAAGTTCAGTCAAGACAAATCACCTGCATTTGCCTCATTTTGCTACATCCTTCTCAGATAACAAAAATGACAGCTGCAGATTTAAAACTTCGTTTGGAAGAAGTCTTCAAATTTTACTACTTAGAAGGCATTGAATCAGAAGCTGAGATGTGGCGAGTTTTTTGGAGAAATAAGGAGAATCTCGAAACTTTGGATAACAGATCTGATTCAGAATGCAGAAACCTTTTACCCAAAGGATAAAATAGCCTTACATATTTTACAAGCAAAGATAGGCTAAATGGTCTTTGTATGCTTAGTGTTCATAAAAAGCTAATAACTTGCATGGGTAATTCTTTCACAGAAGATGTTTAAAGTCACTTTGCAAAAGATCCAAGAAGATTGCTTTTCAAAAAATATTTAAGGTATTCCTTAAACACCTATAATGTATATAATAAAATATTTAAATTTCTTATTTTTATTTGATTTACCATTGCATAAGTTCCCTATTTGGGCCCCCCTACATCAAAATCTGGGTACGCCCATGTGAGTCAGTTAATAATTAATAATGCAACTGTTCTATTGTTAGCGTTGATTGAATAAATGTTTCTCGATTAAATCATCAAATAGATAATAGCATTTAACATATTATAGAAATGTATTTATTTTGTAGAATGGATCATGAAAAATAAATCGAACGTTTACAAAGATTGTATGAGGAAATAGAAACAGACGAAGAGATAGTTGGATGTGATTCGGACCCTGAAGAAGATATTCTAGAAGAAAGCGACCATGATACGAACTCGGAGCAGTCAGATCCTGATCAGAATGATAGTGATGATGATGAGTCATACGACGATGTGCCTTTGTCTGAACGCCTTGAGAATTATGTGGGAAAATCTGGGATATTGTGGTGTAAATATCCTCCGATAAGCCGTGTCGCAAAAGTAAAACCAGCGAATATTGTAAGATTTCGGGAAGGTCCTACAAACAAATCGAAATTTGCTGTAACACCACTAACCTCTTGGAAGTTATTTTTCCCTGATGAAGTTATAGAAGAAATAGTGGTATGTACAAATATAAAAATTCAGTCCGTTCGTGCTAACTATACACGGGAAAGAGATGCCAGAGATACAGACGCTAAGAGCATTTATGGGATTGTTGTATTTGGCCGGCGTTTCACGTGCTTCACACCTAAATCTTTCGGATTTATGGGCCACCGATGGCACCGGAATAGAATACTTCCGATGTGTTATGACTTTGTTTATAATGCGCTGTATCCGGTTCGACAATATACATGACCGAGAAGCTCGAAAAACAGCAGATAAGTTAGCTCCCATTAGGCATTCGTTTGAGGGATTTGTAAAAAGATGTCAAGAAAATTACACTATTGGAGCAGATACTACAATAGACGAAATGCTGGAAGGTTTTCGAGGACGTTGCGGTTTCCGGCAATACATAAAAAGTAAACCTGCCCGATATGGCATTAAAATTTTTTCTCTAGCGGACTCATGTTCCTATTATACTTATAATATGGAAATTTATGCTGGGAAACAGGCAGAGGGTCCTTTCTTGCTAAATAATAGTCCTGCCAACGTTGTCAAGCGTCTTGTTGGCCCTATTCTGGGATCAGGGCGCAATATAACCATGGACAATTGGTTTACTTCTATTGACCTGGCTCAAGACTTACTAAAGGAAAAATTAACAATTGTCGGCACTATCAGAAGAAATAAAAGGGAGCTTCCAAAAAATTCTAAACAAAGGGAAGTGAAAAGCACAATTTTTGGATTTACAAAGAACATAACTCTGCTTTCCTATGTACCTAAAAAAGGTAAGACGGTTGCTTTGATATCGACGATGCATCATCAGGGTGAGGTTGAGGAATCTGTGAACAGAAAACCAAACATTATATTGTATTATAATAAAACCAAGGGTGGTGTAGATAAAGTCGATGATATGAAAGGCAGTTATTCAGTTTCGCGAAAAACTGCTAGGTGGCCACTAACAATTTTCTTCTGTGAAATGAATATTGGCGGAATCAACAGCCAGGTCATTTATGAGTTCAACACCAAAGCAAAGAAAATCAAGAAGAGACGTGAATTTTTGAGGAGCCTTGCCACGGAGTTATTTTCTGAGCATATACACAGACGGTTAACAATGGATATACCTTTGAATATTCGAACCAGTATTCACAACGTACTTAGAATTCCTGTGCAGCCAACCACAAGAGCTGATAGTGTTGTAGGAAGATGTGGATATTGTAGCTCAAAGAAAAAATAGGAAAACCACCACAACCTGTCAAACTTGTTCAAGATACGTTTGCAAGGAACACAAGGTAGATATTTGTGTAAGGTGCGTAGGAAACGAAGAAAATTAGCACCTTTTTTTTGTTAAGAATATCACTTTGTTATTTTTATTGCATTAAGAGTTTGTCATTTTCATTTTTGCTCAAAAACATACCTACTTTATGTTTATAGCCAATAAAGTTTCTATAAAAAGTATATCAATAGCTCAATACTTCTAATAAACAACATAAATACTGACATATTTAAGGATTTCCTAGTCGGTCAAAATGACCAGCCGCGAGCATCAACGTAACTTTTCAGGCGCGAGCGTTCTCGGGTTAATTACACTTACAAAAAAAAATACTTAAGTTTATTAAATTACGAAAAAAAATCTAAAATCTCTTGTGAAAACTGTACTCTTCTTCTTGAGAAGGCGCACTGCCTGTTTTCTCCGGTCTGTCTCCTGTGACGTGGATTGCCAGCTCTCTCGCCATTGCGTTGGTGGACATCCGATGGGTCTTCTTCCAAGTGGTTTATTACCCCTGGTGATCTTTGCCATTCTGTCTTGGCTCATTCTGTCCACATGCTGGCTCCACTCTCTCCGCCTCTTCCTTATCCATCTGACCACATCGTCCGCTTGGCACTTTTCTATAATATCATAATTTATCTGCCTGTCAGCCAGTGTGTATCTCGTTATTGTTCATAGGGTATTCATTTAAGTTATTTATAATATCCTCTTTGTTATATATGTTTCAGCTCTGGTCTCCGCTCCGTATGTCATTATTGGTTTTGTACATGTGCAAGCAGTACTTAGGTGTTTGTTCTTCCAAACAGGGTATTTAAGATGTCCTTATATTGCTGCAGCTTTGTTCACCTGCTTCCTCACTTTGTCTTCTAGGAACCCTGCGCTTGTAATTTTAAACCCGAGATATTCGAACTTCTATACTCAAAATAATATCTTAGAGAATCCCTCATGAAAAGCTTGTGATGTCACCATCTAGATTATAAACAGGGAAATACATCTTAAATATTACATAAACATCGTAGCAAGGTGTGGGTTTAAAATTTGTTGTTATTTAATGAACCAATATTTTTTTCTTGGATCACACCTCCTTTATATACTAATATTACTACCTAAATAGGACTAAATTTTACAAAAGATTTTTCCTATTGCTCCTGTATATCTTCCTTCTCTTGTAGGGTTGGTTTTGCTAGACGAGGGACAGATGTCTTCCTTTTTGTTGTAGAAAAAAATCTAAAAAGCATTTTTTAAATCATTTTAAACACAAGCTTATTTAAATAAACTTACCGATTCTGACCCTCAATTTTTTTATTGGCTGGGCCGAGTTTACTAATTGGAGACGCTGTAAATCCTACATGAGCTTTGGTGCCAGCTAAGTTTACAGCAGAGAGAAGAAGACTGTTAATTTTATTTTTTATTTCTGAATCTGTGATATTCCCCTAATCAAGAGAATGTAGATAATCAATATTCTTCCTAATTTTATTATCAATGTTATTTATGTTTGGATTTTTTAATGATGATAAATGATATGTTAGCTCCTCATTATGGCTTTTATCTTCAAATATGCTAATATATCTGGGTAAATTCACCCACATCTTATGAATATGCTTGCACATATTATAATTAATAATAAAATCCATGCAAGTACATATATACATGTGTACACAGGATAAGCATGAGGAGCATTTCAATTTACAGGTATGACCTTCCTGCAGCTCATTAACTTTCACAATATATGAAGTATCTTTGGATATTACAATCCGTCCATTTTCAGAAGTAGAAACCACCATATTTGTTGAATTTATGGCATTGATATGGCTCTTGTTGATCCTGCTTATTTTCGTTGTGACCTTGCTTTTTTCTAACTTTATAATTCTGTCAAATTGTTTGTCCTTCACATATTGTAATAGAACATGCACAGTTTTATCTAATCTTCTGCAAGTAACACCTAAATTAAGCAATAATATACATTAGTTAACTATAAGTATGAACTACGAGAATAATAAATTCCCTTTTAAGTAGATATATTTTAAAACTTTATGCATAGACTCAAGGTACATATTTGTATTAATTCATGATCCCACTCGAAAACATGCAGCCCATACAAAACATCTTGACATATACTGCTTCTCAAAATAATCCTTAAATAGTCTTAAGTCTGAGTCTCTTGATAATATATCCATAAATCCTATTAAGAATTCATTAAACTTTGTAGAATCTGGCTCTTGTCTCAGGGTACATAGCATTTTATATATCTTAAAAACAAAATTTTTGAATTAATTCGAGTAACGCACAACTTTTCTTGGGTATATTTACTTGAGCTTGTTTTGATTTGTCTTTTATGGCCATTACTTTGGACCTCCATGCTCTATCAACATGCCACATGCATAAAAGTTTTTTAGTGTTGACAGATTCCATAACCAAGCTCCAGGCTGCAAAATACTGTTCCGCGTCATCACTCATAAATGAAGCAGCCTTAATAGTCCCAACAACTTTTTTTACAGCAGCTACAAAGTATTTTAGAACTACATAATCTTCCCTATTTGTAAATAAATATGCTACTGGGAAACCTTCACCAAAATCATCCACCACCAAAATGGAAACTAGCTTAAAATCATATGGATTTGTTCCATGTGTAGCATCCATGCATACGATACCTCCATTCCCAAATTTTTTCAACATCTCACCTTGACAGTTGGTCATTAAACCTAATAAAAAGTCTTCCTGTTTTAAAGAAACGTTGGAGAATGTTCCCCTTGTATTTTGTACAATAAAATGCAATTTTCACTGCTAGATTGTACTTCATTTACCCACAAATCTACACTCTGTGAATCATTTTGATGTTTTATAACTGGCTCATGCAAATTATATGATTGCATGATATTATGAATAATATCATGCTTGGTCGTCAAATGTATTCTTTCAAAATTAACATCAACACTTTGTCGTATTTTCTTTAATATCTCAATGTGTGGAACTCCTAAAAAATAGAAAATGCTATTAAAAAACATATAGAATGAATCTAGTGATTTTACCTTGTATTAACAGAGCAGCAATTATATTTTTATCATCTGTAGATAATGGAATGTGAACCATTTTTTTCTCATGGCCATAGTGAGTGGTTTTGCGTTTTCCTCTTTTCTAATGTTAGAAAAGCAAAATTGCGGAATGCCGTATTCTCCTTTATGGTAAATGCTCTGAAGGACCAATCGTCGTAATGTGACGATAATGAATGTTATTCCATGCATGAATTGATTATTATGTGAAAATGAAATTCGATGGTTTCATACACTTTTCTTTATATTTTTATTATTTACATTTTCTTCGTTATATATCTGCGTCACAATGAAGAATTCACAAATGCTTATTATAATGCAATCGATATCTTTTTACTTTTTCATGATTAATTTATGACAAGATATGTCGTTAGAACTTTTTTAATGCTTTTTTGTTGTAACTTGACTAACAACGGTTTTTTGTATAATGATGAAAAATTGAATAAATGTTGTTATGGATATTTTTATGTGTGGTTTTAAGTGGGTGATAATAAGGAACGTTATGTGAGAATATAACCAATGGGAAAAAATAGAGATTTAAATGAAACTGTCATATGACAGCTGATATTCAGCCGACGCATGTAGTTTTGTGGAGAAAAGAAATTGTTATACAATTATCTGTGGTTTTTTATATGAAATGAAGTTTGAATGGTGTTATACAGGAAAAGTTGAAAATGAAAAGTCACAGGAGAATTTTGTAATTAAATCAAATTCGAACATATTGGGGGCGCGGGAAGAATGGATGAAAGGTGAGAGATGACTGATATCAGACATCAAATACTGATGTTAATGAAATAATTAGATAGCGTGAGGAGTGTATAGGGCTCTGATACAGGATTATGATTGAAAGTGAATAATTGTAAATAATTATATAAATGTATAGGGGTTGTAAAAATAACTTAATGTTAGTGTCAGAGTGGTATAAGGACTCTGGCGTCATGAATATAACGAATGAATGTTTAGGGTTGATGTTAGAGTGTTGTAAGGACTCTAATATCATGAATATAAGAAATGATACGTTTTTGATGTTAGAATGGTGTAAGGACTCTAACGTCATGAATGTGACGAATGAACAAGAGGTCTAGATGTATGCTAGTTCTTGTTTTTTAAGGGTACGAAAGTTTGCAATGTACTCTAGAAATGGACTAGAGGTGTGAATGATAATAATGTAAGCAATATACTCTAGAAGTGGACTAGAGTTGTAAACGATAAGAATGTATGCAATATACTCTAGCAATGGACTAGAGTTGTAAACGATAAGAATGTATGCAATATACTCTAGAAATGGACTAGAGTTGTAAACGATAAGAATGTATGAAATATACTCTAGAAATGGACTAGAGTTGTGAACGATAAGATCCAGGTATTCACATGAAAGTATGTGTAAATGAAGTAAAAGAACGAGAATCTTCAAGTCGATTCTAGTTCGACAAGTGTGGTACCAGTTTGTTCTACGAGTAACGGTCCAGGGACCTCGGTGTTTATGATGTGCTTGATTTCACGCAGGCCGTCAATGAGTGTAAATGAATGTTTAGGGTTGATGTTAGAGTGTTGTAAGGACTCTTATATCATAAATATAAGGAATGATAAGTTTCTGATGTTAGAGTGGTGTAAGGACTCTAACGTCATGAATGTAACGAATGAACAAGGGGTCTAGATGTATGCTAGTTCTTGTTTTCTAAGGGTACGAAAGTTTGCAATGTACTCTAGAAATGGACTAGAGGTGTGAATGATAAGAATGTAAGCAATATACTCTAGAAATGGACTAAAGTTGTAAACGATAAGAAGATAAGCAATATACTCTAGAAATGGACTAGAGTTGTAAAAGATAAGAATGTATGAAATATACTCTAGAAATGGACTAGAGTTGTAAACATGATCATGTTGTAGAAGAGTAAGGTTTGGATACCGGAGCTCGCTTCAGATGAGATGATTTTATTGAGAATGGTCCAGCGAACTCGACTCCAGTCATCTGGAAGGGACAGTAAGGTGTTACACGACGTGCAGGAAGATCAGACATGATTTGCTGTGCTGTTATGGCCTTGAACCTGTGGCACATTAGACATTTGTTTATGATGCGCTTGATTTCACGCAGGCCGTCAATGGGCCAGAATTGTAAGAGGATATTGGCTAATACATTTTGAGGACCACTGTGTCCTAAACGTATATGTTTTCTTTGTAATATCAAGCTAGTGAGTGCTACTACGAGTGCGAGTATAATTGGAATGAGGTTGTGAATTCAAGTGAGAGTGCAAGTAATATTGGAATTCATTGTGAATGTATTGAGTACAATCTATATTAAGAATGTATATGCGAGTAAGAGAATGTGCTCATGAGACTAGAGCAAGTACGAGAGCGTGCAACAACAAGTGAGTAAGAGTAAGTACGAATGAATGTAAATGCAAATGTAAATACGAATAAATGTAAAAGCGTTACGAATGTTAGTTTAAATGTGACTGCCAATATGAGTATAAGTTTGATAAAGGTGCAATTGTATGCGAGTGCGAGTTAGCATGAAAGTAAATGTAAGGTAGTGACCACGAGTGTATAAGTATGATGAGAGTTTTTTTTAGCTCTTTTGAGATTGTTTTTGGATATGTTTTTATGATTATAGATGTTTGTGTTAAGGGGACCCGACTCTTTTGCGGGCAAGAATGAATTTTTAAAATGTTTTGATTAATGTAAAGGAGAGTTATTTCTGTTCTCGTCAAGAAAAAGAGGGTAAGATATATATATATATATATATATATATATTATAATGTGTGCTCATGAGACTAGAGCAAGCACGAGTACATGCAACAACAAGTATTACGAATGTGAGTTTAAATGTGACTGCCAATATGAGTATGAGTATAAGTTTGATTAAGGTGCAATTGTATGCAAGTGCAACTAATAATGTAAGTGTGAGTTAGCATGAAAGTAAATGTAATGTAGTGACCACGAGTGTATAATTATGATGAGAGAGTTTTTTCTAACTCTTTTGAGATTGTTTTTGTATATGTTTTTATGATTATAGATGTTTGTGTTAAGGGGACCCGACTCTTTTGCGGGCAAGAATGAGTTTTCAAAATGTTTTAATTAGTGTAAAGGAGAGTTATTTCTGTTCTCATCAAGAAAAGGAGGGTAAGATATGTATATAATGTTTTTGTCAAGTCGTTTTAAATTCAAAGTGCCGTCAATGTAACTGTTTAAGTAACATGAGTAAGGGGGGATGCTGTTTTCTTCTAAACATCACCCAAGTGTTTATATTATCCAAGTATCATCTTCTTCAACCATGTATCATCTTCTTCAACCATGTATCTTCTTCTTCAACCAAGTATCTTCATCTTTTCAACCAAGTATCATCTTCTTTTTTTTTAACCAAGTTATCTTCTTCTTTTCAATACCTTTATCCAGGTATTCACATAATAGTTTTCATGTCAAAGTGTCTAAGCTTTTTTAATCGTCCAGGGTTTTAAATGTTAAAGTATTTGTTTCTCAATGTCTAAGTATAAGTTTAAGTTTTCCACAAAGTTTTTTTTTTAGTTTTTCTTAAGTGTCAAGTATATAAGTTTCACTGTCCTCTTCCAGAGGACTAAAGGTTTTTTTTTGAGGAGAAAGGGTTTAAGTAATGAATGAGTGCTATCCTGCACTGAAAGAGCGTTGAGTAAGAAAGTGAATCGTTTATTCGAGTGTAAGTATTGGTTTGAGAATGAATTATGAGTTAAGAATGTTTTTGAGGGTAAGTTGTGATTTGAAAGTGGTGTGGTCACACCAGAAGAATGAGTATAATGAGTATGAGAGGGGTTATCCGTAAGGTATTGTGAATGAGTCTTGTCCATAACAGTACGTTTCTTGACGATAATATTCTGGAGATTATTGCATTGTGGTGAATGGTTAGGGTTTATGTTCAAAGATCTCAATGATGTGTTTTGTTTGTGAATGTGGGGGGTTAAGTGAAGTAAAATGTGGTGCTTGTTTCTGCAAATGGCACATACACCGGTAGACGAGCAATGGATGAACGTGTGTCTGGAGCCCAGACATGCTGTGCACATTTTGTTATTTAGTATATATTTTTTGCGGTCAAGTGTAGAGAGTGTTCTGAAGTGTGAGCAAGAATAAATTTTATGACCTGCTTTGTTACAGAATGAGCATGTTGAAATGTTGATAGGGTTAGAGCTAAGAGTTGTGTTACAACGTAGCTGATTAAAGGTGTCCCTTTCAAATGAGTTGTGTAACGAATGATCAGCGAGTGAATGTTGAGTTGAAAGTTGTGTTGAAGAGAGAGTGTAGGTTGCATGGTTCACTTAATATGGAATGAAAAGAATGGGTCATGGCGATGATCGGAGTGTCATTTCTCTCGACAGATCTTGTGTCAGGGTTTTGTATAGGGAGAGAATTGTCTGAGTGGAGTAAAGTATGATGTCGTTTTTGACAGATTGAACAGGTTTTTAACGAAATACAATTGGATATTAAGTGTTTATAGCCCAGACACCTAAAGCACATTTTATTGTCTCTAATGTATTTACTTCGTTCAGGAACGGAAAGCATCCCAAATTGGGGGCATGTATAAATTTTGTGGCCTATTTCCTTACAAAATAAGCATGTTGGAGATGGGTAGGAGGGACTATGATATGCACTAGACGAGGGTTGATTGCGTTGATCATTGTTATGAGGAGAGTTTTGTTCAGGAAGCGAGTGTTGATTTGAAAGTAAGGTTACCCTGTTGGGTGGAGTGGTCACATTAGAAGACTGATTACGATGATGATGGGATGTATCAGGTTTAGGATCTTGGGTCAACAAGTTTTCCAAAACGGTACATTTTTTCTCCAGAAAATCAAAAAAATTATCACTAGTAATTAAATGTTGATCAATCTCTTTTTCTTCAAAATATCTTTTAGTGCTATAATATCATTTTGTTTTCAGTATGTGAACAATTAAAGCATCGAATAAATCTTCCTTACTGATATTTAAATTTAATAATGATTTCACTATAGATCTAGTTTCAGATGTGAATATTCTTAATTGCTGTGCGTTACATTTTAATATATTATTACAAGCCGTTAAACGGTTAAAATGGGCAGTAACATTTTGCCTTATATTATTATTGTATTTGGAATTTAGTAAGTCTAAAGCTACATCAAAATTAGTTTCATTTACTGGTAATTGAGAAATTAAATTTAGCGGGTCACCTTTCAAGTATGATTTCAAATAGTAAAATTTTTCAATTTCGGATGTCAACCGGGAATTGTTTACTATTAATGCATTGAACAGTTCTATAAAGGCATTATATTTTGTGCTGTCTCCAGAAAAAATCGGTATTTCTATTGACGGCAATCTAATAGGTGTTTCATTATGAGAATGTAAGGTTGATTAAGTAATTTGATTAAATTTAAAATTTAATTTATCGTAAGCATTTTGTAGTCTAGAGTGTAATACATAATATTTTTCATCAATTTGGCTTCTATCATCAAATTCTAATTCAGGATCTGAGGCTATGATTTCTATTTGATCTTGAATTTCAGAATATTTAGAGTAGCATTTATCTAAATTATCTATGCGGGATTTGAAAGCATACTTGTCTGTTCGAAAACTAGTTCGAACTAAAGAATTCAACTAAACATTTATTATTCACCCTGATTCACCCTGTACACCACATTCAACGGGTTTTGCAGTTTCCTTGTAAAAATGTTTGGTTAAGTTTTTGCATTCTGACGTAGAATTTGAAAAATCATTAAGACGTCAAAATAAATACACGACCCACCCCGTACAGTAGTTGGCGACGGCATTGACAAAAATGTCGAGTCGAGTTTTTTATGTGTCAAGGTGACAAGTCGAGAACGGTGAAGTTCTAGAAAGGTGTTTTTTTGGGTTGAAATAGTTTTTTCATTTTTCACTACGAAAACTAACGGTTTTTGTTAAATTAATAGAAAGTTCTACATAAGATTCCAGAGTGATTGCAACGCGAGAGCAGTGAATGCTTTAGTCGATTTGATTTGAATGGAAAGGTTCAATTTTATTTGTGCTAGCATTGTGGATAAATTCTTCTGATTACCTCATAGAGTAACCGATATCAAAGGATATTTACACCTACAGTAGTTTACAACAAATAAGTTACATTTGACCACGTTAACAATTATACATATACTCATTACAATTTGACAGTTGTCTTTCAAACCCTTTCAAAACGTGTAATTAGCAAAGGTGATTTTACTCATATGTGATCTGTGCAGGAAGCAGTTCGACAGGAACAATCAACCAAGGTTGTACGTGAGTACTATAATTTATAACTATTATATTGTTGCTACACATATACTGTGTTTCGCTGCGCACTACCTTCGGAACGATTCTAGTGAGTGATATTAAGCGACTTTGTTTTTATTTCAACAAGAATACGTTGGTCATGTGGCCAAATTTTTGATTTCAACAGAAATCTTTTCTGTGATAGATTTAAACTTATTTACGTTTAATGTTCTTTCATTGTACATTTTTCATTAGTTTTAATATTCATGAAGAACGGCCGTTCAATTTAGTTATGCATATTTTTTTTGTTTTTTTCTATATTAAGTATTCAGTATTCAGGGGTTTCCCCTGGCATGTCTACCATGAAGTGGGCTGCTCTGACTATTTGTGATCCAGTTGATGAGGCTGTAACAGATACTGATGCTGGAGCATTTGCTAAGGGGTCATTTTGAGGGATGAACGATGTATGGGGTGTTGTCGGGTTTTGCTTGGTTTGCCTAGCTTGAGTCATAAAGTCCTTCATGCTGTTCATGGCTGTTATTAGTGTAGACATTTCAGAATTGAACTCTGTTCCGGTTGATTTAGAGGTGCAACCTTTTTTGATCGAGGCAACCATACTCTTTATCTCCATAACATCATTATTCAGGTTGGACACTTTGTTCATCCAACCAATTAAATCTCCAGGTGCAAGGTTGCACTTTCTGAGTTCATCCCTTAGTCCTCCCCTAAACTTCCCTATTTCAACGTTGAGTGCACAGGCAAAGGATATATGCTCCGGATGAGTGGTTTGAGTAGTGTTGAGAGGGACCTCCCTAAATACACTAGATGCTATATCCTCTACCTCTAAATCCTCTTTGATGCATGCCTTAATTCCAGGTGGTAGTAGGTTAAATATATACCTCTTAACATCCTCTCTTTAGTCATCCTCCAACTGAGCCCAAAATGTCTGACTGACCACAAGCCTTAATCCACATAGCTGTGGAATAACTTTGTTCAGAATTTTTCCATTTGTACAAATCTACAAAAAACATTTAAAATATAGTATCAAATGTGAGAAATCTCCCAGAATATTATTATATTAAATTTTTAAATACCAAGGAATTCTCGTAAAGTTAATTTTTTCTGAAAATATTTGTACTTCAATTCAAAATATACAGTCTTTGTAAACAACATATTTTGTAAAATTTTAAGTAAGTGAAACATCTTGAATAAACACTGTTAGGATATTTCAAGTAGGAAATAATATAATATTCTGAAAATAATTAATTTAAAAAGAAGTAGGTAAATAATTATTGTGCTACTAATTTAAAAAAAATAGTATTAAAAAATGTAGATAGAAATTAAATAGTGCACAGTAAAGTCACTAAACACTACTAGCAAAATATTATAATATCTCGAGGTGTTGTAACTGCAGAAGGATTAGTTAAGGCCAGCGTCCTATCCCCACCACTAACCCAGACGGCACAAACATATTGCATGAATATCTCATGCATATCCCACCGGAATATTGGCATATGCCAGGGATATTCCATATCTTCCAAAATATGTGATATGCATATTCTATGGATATCCAAAGTCACCATGAAACATATCCCAGGAATATGTTTTAATTTCGGAAAACATATTCATGGCATATGCTACACATATAATTTCTTACCATAAAAATATATGCCGCAGGAATATATTTTCGTACTGCACAGATAACATGCTTTTTGAATATGTGATTGGCAGAAAATATATACAGGGTTTCCCAGTTTATATGCAATAAATTCCACCCTACATATGGTTAAATGTATGTCAGTTACTTTGAGAAATAAAAAACTATATCAGAAAAATATTTATTACACAAACGTAGAAAAATATTCATAACAAAAAGTGCAAACAAAAAAAAACAAATATATAGGCATTCTCTGTGATACAGAAAAAACTTTGAAATTAAAAAATAACAAAAATTAACTTTTTTTTACTTATTGTACCAATTCTTCTTCGGGGTCATTATGTTTGTTCTCCTTATTCCTAAAAACAACCAATTTAAGAAAAAATACCTCTCGTTATTACTACAATTTACTCACAGTCTTCGTTTGCACCTCTCAGTTGCTTTTGCCAAGAAAACGGCAAGTCTTTTCTTCCACTTGTTTCTCTGTGAAATGTTTGGTGAGGGGGTTTTTCTTACATACCTCTAAAAATAATATTAATATAATATCAATGAAAATTATATTTACTCTGCTAGTTAAGCATATTGATTGATAGCTGCAACATATGGTGAATATAAATAATGTTTCATAAAGTGAAGATGGAATTGACATTCAATTGTAAAAAAACCCTATGTAATGGAGTTGGTCTAAAATAACCTGAATAAAGTAATGACCCACCGCCTTCTTTTATATACAATGTTTCTTAAATATGAATACAGATTAAGGAAATACAGAAAAATGATAAAATAATCAAGAACAGTTGGATAACACTGGGAATAAGTGTATTAAATATGTCATAAAAGCCACCCAGTATAAAATAAGTAAAGGGAAAATGAAATTAACATTGACTATTGGATTCTATTAAAATGTTTACCTTTGTTTAAAGTAGCCATGTCTAGAATGGAAAATTTCTTCTTTCCTTTTCCTCCAACTCAGCTAAGCTGCCTCAAAATAGCATCATCCACTAACTGAGGCCTACATCTTCTGATGACATCTTTTATATCAGTGCCTCCAACATGAAGGAGCTTAGTAACCTATAAATAAAATTATTCGTTTCGTCTTTTGGTCACTGCTCTAGGTATTGATCTTAAAATAAAATAAAAATTACCATAAATTCTCCTATGTTTTGGTCACTTAGTTTTTTGTCTAGTTCCATTAACTGAATGTATGTCTTGGGTGGGATATCCTTATCTATTGCTTTTGCTGGATTATTATCTTGGATAATATTTTCATTTTTAGAATTTAATATGGCTGTTATTAAGTTAGCATTTTGTGCAACCATTCCATTAATTCTGTGCAGAAGTCTTATAATTTCAGTAGAATCTATAAAAAACAAAAAAATTTTAGAAGTCAAAAATGCATAAATATAAGCGGTTTACTGACCTTTACATGACAGACATTTCTGTTTTAGTGCAGAGGCAGTTCTTGGGGTCGATGAATCCGAGTTGGTCCCTTCCTTTTCAAAGTTTAAATTTCGTTTTACCAGTGCCAAAGTTTCAGACTTTGATGAGATGGTTTATTGTGAATTACCTGGAAAAATATATTATTTGATGTAATAAATAAAATGAAAACTAAAAACAGAAAATACTTCAACCTAAATGCAACCAACCTTTCTCCTATTTCCAAACAAATTTTGGGATAAACTGATTATGTCATTTACAAAATCTAAGAAAAAATCATTAACATCATGGGGTCTTTGGTACCCATGGTATATATACCAATCAAAACTACATTTTGAACTGATATGTTCAGATTCGAGATAACTGGCTGCCAGAACTTTTACTCAAAGGGAGTCAATCAATATTCACAGCAATTTCGATTTTTTCTGGAGATACTAGTTTATGAAACTTGAACTAGCACATTTTCAATGCCCATATGGCAGTATGTACCAGGGCTCACAACTCTAGTATTTACTTTACGAACAGTTGATAAAAAGGATCAGGTGCTTTTTGGTATACCGTCCAAACCTGGTTATTTTCGTAGAATATTCAGTAACTCATTAAGTGCGAGGTTACATTGGATGCGGATCCGTGCGTTTTTTACTCGTGCGAGCTCCGACGGAATGTAGTCGCACGACTATTTGGTTTTTAGTGGTTATATTAGATGCGTGTTCACGGAGACGAGTTTGTCAAAATAATGAATGCCACTACTTTTATGCTGTGTGAGAACAGTATTTTGAAATATTTAATTATGAAAAAAAGAAAATATTGGGTAAATGATTTATATGCAAGAAGAGGAGAAGAAAGTGAATATGTGAAACTATTTAATGAATTAAGACAGCAACCGACAAAATTTTTTGAATATTTTAGAATGACTTCATCAACGTTTGACTATATCCTAAATAGAATTAAACCTAGAATTCAAAAATATTCTAACTTTCGGGAATGCATTAGACCCATAGAAAAACTGACAATAACTTTAAGGTAAGTATTTATTAATTGCATATACAAAGTTTAGTTAAATGTATGAAAAAATCTTTGAATATTTGTATCATCTGAGGGTAATTCTTGAATTGTATTTTGATTGCCATTTTCTACCGATCTGAAATTATTTTCATATCTCGCTGGTGATGGTGTCTGTGACGAATATGTAAATGTTTCATTAGATGAAGAAGGGTAATTTCCTGTTGGTTGCATTTGCGTAGGCCCAGTTGTATTGATGGAGGCCTGTAGCATTTCTTGTTCGTTTATAAATAGTTGTTGAATTTTTTGTCGCATATACATATTCCTCAGAGATGGTAGACTCTTCATTTGAGGTAGCAAGCTCATTAAAAACATATAGTCACTGTCCATTGTATTATCCTTATCAGTTTTTGAACACATCGAAGTCAGTTTAGCTAATTTCTGTTCTTCTACAGCCAAAAGTCGATCATATATATTTGTTACTTTGTTCTTTTTTGACTGAAAAACGTTTTTTTCCTCATTGACTCGTTTTTCACCTTGGGTGGTGCGAAAATTTTGGCTTTGTTCTTCTCTTCCTTCTTCGTTTCTTTCTTCGTTTTCTTCTTCGTCTACTTCTTTTTCATCTCCATTAGCATCATCGTTTTCCTCTTCATTATGGATTACTTCGTCAGACTGATTAGAAACTGTATCATCCTGTGACTGCATTACACTATTTTTATCGGTCATTGATATATTACCACTTGATGTTCTACTTGTTATCGTATCTGTCAGAAATGACATAGCTTCAAAATAAATCCATTTAGGTTTTTTCCCCCCTTCGGCTCCAGAACGACCTTGCATTTTATTTAGTTCTTTACGAAAGTTATCTCTCATGGTCCTCCATTTAGACTTCACTGCTTCAGCTGAAAGAAACAAAACTATTTTAAAATCAATTTTATAACTTATAAATATAATTTTTCTACGGTCGTACAAAAAACAAAACGTTGTTGAATTACATTCACTGAAAGAAGTGGTTCTTTATTGCACTAGAGCAATACATTTTTATTGCACTCATCTATCATTCTACTACAGAGTTTTGTCATCGTGACAGACATAAAAAGCAAATCGACGCCATTTTTAGTACATCTAAATAAAATATGTTTAGGTTTTTGCAAGGACGTAGAAAAAATATTGTATGCAACTCGTGCAAAAAGTGTTTATTGCATTCAACGTGTTGTCAAACTCGGCCTAACGGCCTCGTTGGACAATTTCACGTCGCTTGAAATAAACACTTACTTTTTGCACTTGTTGCATAAATAAATATTTATGTCGAATAAAGACGTATAGTTTCTTTTAAAGTAATTCTTATGATTTTCAGATACTTGTCGACAGGATTGGCATTTCGATCACTGGCATTTTCATTTAGAATGTCGCATACGACGATAAGAAAAGTCATTTACGAAGTTTGTCAAGCAATATGGGACGAATTTTACCAGGAACATATGCCATTTCCGACAACTGAAAGGCATCTATCAATTGCAAATGACTTTTTTCTAAGATGGAATTTTCCGAATTGCATTGGCTGTATCGACGGAAAGCACATAAGAATTCGCGCTCCACCAGATTCAGGCTCAATGTTTTGGAATTATAAACACTTCCATTCTATTGTACTTCAAGCAGTATCCGATGCTCGTTGCAGATTTCTTTATATCGATGTTGGTGCTTACGGCAAACAGAGTGATGGGGGAATATTTTCAGCTAGTTCTTTAATGCACCACTTGCAAAATGAAAGTTTCCATGTTCCAACTAAGAGAAACATTCCAGGTACTGGCATAATTGCTCCATTCGTACTCTTAGGTGATTAGGCTTACCCTTTAAAAGTATATCTAATGAGGCCATATTCTGGTCGAAGCCTCGATCAACAACAAGAAGTTTACAATTATCGATTATCGCAAGCACGAAGAATAGTCGAATGTGCTTTTGGAATTTTAAGTGCAAAATGGAGAATTTTAAAAAAAGAAATTGAATGTCATCCAGATAAAGCGGAACTTATCGTAAAATGTACTTGTATTCTTCATAATATTATAATTGACAAAGAGGGAGTTCATAGGGGCATAGATGATCAAACGAATGTTCATTTATCTCAAATGGTTCACCAAGTATCTTCAAGAAGCAACAACCGTTCTACTGTGGCGGCATATAGTGTGAGAGAAATATTTAAAAATTATTTCAATAACCCACTTGGTTCTGTATCATTTCAGAATGCCTATGTTACAAATAAATAAAGAAATTGTTTGTATTTATAGAATGGTCTATACTTATCTGTATTATTCATTTCTTCGCCAACTTCCTCCCATAGTCTTTTTATCATATTTCTGTTATGGTAATCTTTGCATTTTTGATTCCATAATGGTTTTTGGATTGAACACAAACAATCAACTTCTCAACATCCATGATGGTCGCACGTACACGTATTAAAAAATCAAACAAGTTTGTTTTCATCCGACCAACGGAAAGAGTATGTGGACCCCGCAGCGAAAGTTCCCCATACTGCTACAATATTTACTACAGATATTTTTCTATTTGGACTTTCAGTGTCGTATTGGTATTCTCTCGAACACGTTGAACATTTAAAGACTACTGTACCAGTCAATCCTTAGCGCCGTCTGCGTTCTTCTTTAATACTAAGCATGCCCAGTGTACATATTTTGGAGTGATTGTACTGTAGTCGTGTAGCCCAATCTAACACATACCCTGGATCTACAATCCTATTTCCAGTAATAGGATTTTCAGGCTTAGGTTCTACTTCATATTCCGACGGATGTGCCATTATTCTGAAAAAATCATTATTCAAAAATCAATTTTAAGAGGTTTACTAGAAAATAGCTACTTGGAAATAAGAAAATATTTTGTAAAGCAACTTACTGTTCATATTTCATCTGATAAATATACCAGGCTCTTCAATTTTTTGTTGTGATGAAGATTCTTCGATATTATCATCCATATCTGTCGTTGGGCTGCCTTCTTCAACAACGATTATTATCTCCTCTTCTTGGGCGTCCTGTATTGAAATGTCTTCTTGAGCGTCCTGTAGTTGAGTGTCCTCTTCTCCAAAATCTTGTAGTTTAAATTCCTTTATCACGTCGTCCTGTAGTCGAATGTCCTCCTGGCAAGCATCTTGTGGAAAGTCCTCTTCCCAAGTGTCCTGTAGAATGTCCACTTTTTCGGTCTCTTGTAGTTGCAACTCCTCTTCTCCGTTGTCCTGTACTTGATTGTCCTCTTCTACAGCACCGTGTAGTTGAACGTCCTTTTCTTTGGCAGCTCATCGTCACAGCATAATAAACGTACTTACCATTGACACATCACGATAAAAATTGGTGACCTTGAGTCGCTGTTTTGGGTGTGAAAGTTCAGGGTAGGATTAAAATTAATTTTACTATGTTACGATAGAGTTGCCAGGTCGGTATTTACAAATTTAAATTGAGCGTATAGATATAATTTGACAGTAAGTTAAGATATAATAAATTATATATTTTTACAAGTCGGGTGATGTATGCCATGTAATCGTTATTAAGATTGACCGAATAAATAAGGAACAAAATAAAATAAATTTAACAATGTTTTTAGTCGCTATTAAATGTAGTACAAATGAAATTATTTACATAAATCTTTTTTACCATCCCTGATATACAGGGAGATCCCATACATAATTTAATTACACCACAAAAATAATAAAAAAAGGCTGAGGCAGAAGGGTGCGGAAATGACACTTTGGAATAATATTCCCGCACAGTTCGGTGCATATGTACAGAACTGACAACTTTCGTTTCTTAGAAATTGTGAGTGTGAATACAACAGCTTTTATGATAAGGGAAATAGACGAAATTTTTTTTTTTTTTGTTTCTCGCATCAACCAAGTTGGTTATTAGCGATGGCTTTAATAATATAATCACAGCTTATAGAGTAGAGAGGTATTTGACAGATATTTATAAATATTATCCACATCGCAATCCTTTCCTAGCAAGGTATTCATGTCATTTGGAAAATTACATTGTTGTCTTTGCGATGTGTATAATGAACATTCTAATAGTATATGTTTTACATTTAGTTCACGGTTACAAATTATACACATAGGTTTATCAGTTTTACGAATTAAATATTCATGCGTAAGTTTAGTGTGACCTATTCTTAGTCTGGTTATTACGACCTGTTTTGAGCGGTTACTGCACATTCGCGGCCACTGTTTGACACTTTCCTTTATTTGTCTCAATTTTTGGAGTGATCCTTGCCACTCCGATTGCCACCGAGAATTAATTTTATTTTTGATGTAGGTTTTCACGTCACTGTAAACCGCACTGTTCACTATACGTACATCTCTGCATACTGTAGCGTCTTTTGCATGTTTGTCAGCATCTTCGTTTCCTTGTATTCCTTGATGAGAGGGCACCCATAAGAATCTGACATCCAAGTTGTTATTTTGTAGTAGATGCAGTTGAGTCTTGATTTGTAGTTCAAGAGGGTTGTTAGTGTAAATATTTTTCAAGGTACTTAGGGCACTTAAGGAGTCTGTTATTATTACAGTTTTTTGCAGGTTTGACGATTGAATTTCGATTAAAGCTTGTAGGATAGCATATATTTCTCCTGTATACACAGAACTTACGTCGGGTAATTTATATTTCAAAGGTGGTTTATAGGAAGTGATAACAGCAGCTCCAACTCCATTTGGGGTTTTGGACGCATCAGTATATATTTTATGAAAGTTAGAATACATGGAAAGTTTCGTGTGAAACTTCTGATATATTATAGAGGCTGGAGTTTCTGCCTTGTTAAAGTTGGTTAAGCTGGTGTCTATGCTCGGAATTTTAATAAGCCATGGCGGTGGTATATCAACATTTGCTTCTAGTATGGAAGGTATCTGCATGTCTAGTTGTGTGATATATTTGGAAACTCTTTGATAGAAGGGGTAGTCGACTCTTTTCCTGGAATCGTAGGTGTTTTGATATCTATTTGTAACTGTGTTATTGTAGTTTGGATGTTCTTGGTTGCCCATTATAGTACTGGCATATGACAGTGTCAGGTATTGCCTTCTTTTATCTAGTGATTGCTCTCCTAGCTCTACTTGTAAGCTTTCAATAGGGGATGTTCTGTAAGCACCAGAAATGATGCGCAATGCTTGGTTTGCTATGACATCTAAACGTTTTAATATGCGTTTTTTAGCGGAGGCGTAGGCGATGGATCCATAATCGATCTTGGATCTAATAAGATGTCTGTAGATTAGGAGTAAAGTTTCTCGATCAGATCCCCACTCTCTGTTTGCGAGGATTTTTAATAGATTTAGTCCTTTCTGGCATCTAACGACTAGATTCTTAATGTGTTCATCCCAATTTAGTTGCGAATCGAAGATCATTCCCAGAAATGTGATTTTTGAAACATACCCGAGGGGACTACCATTTAGTTCAAGTAGTGGCTTTTGGCCTACTTCTCTCCTGGAGAACATAATACATTTGGTTTTCTCTGCAGAGAAATGAAAACCGGAGTCCTTAGACCATTTTTCAAGTATGTTTATGTGTGATTGTAGAATCGATTTCATTGTTGTTAGATTTTTACTTTTTATGTACATTACCAGATCATCCGCATACAGTCGGACTTTTATTGGTTTCTGTATATTAGTTGTGATGTTATTTATAGCTATAAGGAATAAAGTTGGGCTGATTACTGATCCCTGTGGTGTTCCATGTTGTTGTATTTTTAGATCGGAGATCGAGCCGTTTATCCTAACTTGGAAACTTCTATTATTTAGAAAATTGTAAATAAAAGCCGGCATGTTTCCGCCTATATTCCACTCTTGCAAGGTTTTTACTATGTTAGGTTTCCATGCTGTATCAAATGCTTTGTTTATGTCAAAAAATACAGCTATACATTTCTGATTGTTTGCTAAAGCCTCGTGTATGTCGCTTTCTAAGTCGATGATGTTATCGATTGTGCTTTTGTGTTTTCTAAATCCACTCTGTTCTGGTATTATCAATTTTCTTCGTTCTAACTCCCATACAAGTCTGTTATTGATTATTTTTTCTAGTAATTTGCACATGGTGCAAGTTAGGGATATGGGTCTATAAGAATCGACTAATAATTTATTTTTCCCTGTCTTCTGAATGGGTATAATTATTCCTTGTGACCATTTTTTTGGGAACGTATGTTTTGTCCATATTTGATTAAATATTTTTAACAGTGTTGCTTTAGCTGTTTCTGGGAAGTGTTGCAGAAAGCTTATATGCACGTTGTCTGGCCCTGGGCTGCAATCATCAAAAGAAGTAAGTGCTTCGTCAAACTCGCTCTTTAGGAGGGGCTTGTTGATGTCCGTGTCTATATTGTTAATGTGAAAGTTGCGTAGACTGGTTTCATTATTTTCCAGGAAATTTTCTTCGAAAGCAGCATCGCTAGATTGTTTCTCGTAATTGCTGGCTAGTAAATCAGCAATTTGTTTTGGATTGCTAATGATTTGTCCGTTATCTTCTAAGGCAGCAATTTTCTGATATGAGTTGTATCCCGATATTTGCCTAATTTTTTTCCAGATAGTGCTAATATTAGTTGAACTATTTATATTTTGTACGTAAGTCTTCCAGCACTCTTTTCTACTTTTTTTTAGCGTATATCTTGTCTTAGCTCTAAGGTTCTTAAAACTTGCTAGATTTTCAGGAGTCTTGTATTTTTTGTAGCGATTAAATGCTGCTTTACTTGCTTTTATTGCCCGACGACATTCGTCATTCCACCAGGGTACCGGATTGTGGCTTCTGATGGTTTCTGTCATCCCAATACTGTCTTTGGCGGCTTGTTCAATTATTTTGGTAAATTCATTGACTGTTTCGTCGATATCCTCTGTTATTTTGTATTGAGAAAGTAATGTTTCAATGTTTAGGGAAAATTGATTCCAGTTTGCATTGTTAAGACGCCATTTTTGTAGAGGTTTGCTATTTTCTGAGCCGGTTCTAATGTCAGAAATTATTATTGGGAAGTGATCGCTGTCATAGAGATATGGCATCACCTCCCAGTTTAAGAGAGGAGTAATAGCGACATCACATATTGCCAAGTCTATAGCAGACGATGTCCCATTATATGAGTTGAATCTTGTGTTAGATCCATTATTAAGCAGAGTGAGGTTGTAGTCATTCATAATTTCCTCAATAAGATTACCTCTATCGTCTTGTTTCTCCGATCCCCATAATAAATTGTGACCGTTGAAGTCTCCGACAATTATACGAGGTTGAGGTATTTGTTCAATCAAGTTCACCAAATCATTTTTATTGAGAATAATATTGGAAGGAATGTAAATATTGCAAATATTTATTTTAGATGGATAGAATACAGTAACCGCAACAGCTTCTAGATCTGAGATTATGTCGATTTTATTTGATTGGATATTATCTTTAACGTATGTGGCAACACCCCCCCAGCTCCTCTCTCCAGTGGGTCTGTTTTTATAGTATATGTTATAGTTTTTCAAGTTATGTACATTACTGTCTTTAAAATGTGTTTCCTGTAAACAAATAGAATTTGGTTAGTACTTAGACAATAGTTGTTTGAGCATTTCATAGTGTATGTAATACCCATTTAAATTCCATTGAAGTATGTCCATTTCTAATATGATGATTGTGTCGACGACTCACTTCCCGAGTCAATGGGGCCTTCTGATATGTATCGTCGTAATCGTTTTCTTATCTTGGTTAAGCGGATTTTTAGGGATTTGTTCGTGATTTGGGGGTACACTTTTTCCAGCGTATTAATAAGAGACTCAAAATCTGAGGTATAATTTCTTATGGTACTGATTGGATCACTAGAACCATGAATATTGGTAATCAAATCTGTCAATTGATCATAACTTAATATTAGTTCGTCTGCGTGTTCCTCAATGAAATTTTTGGCCGGTTCCATCATTTTCATTATTTCGTCAAGCCCAACTTTCTTAGGTTTTTTTTCTTTAGGTGTTTTGAAAGTTGGTTCCTCTTCAGTGGTGTTATCTGGTATTGGGGGACTTTCAATTTCATTGATTTTTCTTTTGTTGGTTTCTGTGTGATCATTATTTATTATGTCTATTTGGTTTGTTTCAAGTTCGGGTGTGTTGTTGGTGGATATAGGTTGGAGTGTAGGAGGAGTAATATTGATTTTCTCTGGTGGTGTAGGAGTAGTAACGTTAGCTTGAACTTGGGGTGAAGACGTAGTGATGTTGCTGCCGCTTATGTTTGATTGGGAGTGTAGTGGTATGTTAGGAGTATTATCAACTTGGCTGGAAGAGGTACAGTTGTATGCAGTGTGACCTGGTTGTTTGCATTTATAACAACCTTGCCCATCCATGTTGAGAAAAATACGATAACTGATTGTTTCGAATGGTATAAGGAGACTGTCTGGTACTGTAAGGTTATTTGGTGGATCAATATATACTTGACGTCGGAAACTGAGTATATGGCTGTACGCGGGATCAGTTACACCAATTCTTAGGAATGTTATATTTGACATTAGTTTTAGTCCAATATTTTCTAAGGCTTCTTGGATAATTTCGTTTGGGATTGAAGGGCAAACATTTTAAATTACAAGTCTTTCTGCTGGAGTAATCATCCTACGAGCTTTGATTTGTTGGCCATTAATAGTAATTTCTCCTCCATGCTCTTTCAAAAATTTGTCTACAATCTGTTTCGATGATAAATATATACATATTCTGTCATTAGCCATGCGTGAAGCATATAGTATATTTTTAGGTGAGATAAGTGGACCGACTTGATACAAGTATTCTTGGCATTTGATTCCTGTTATTGACGGAAAAATAATAGCTTGTTCATTTGGCGGGTACTTTGGTTGTTGACTTTGTCCCAATACACTTGAATACGACAGTCCGGGTTGTTGTAAATTGCTTTTAGAGTTATTATTCATGATATAATTTTGAAATTAAGTAACTTTTAAAACTATTTTCTGCTTCTGCACTACCATGTGCAGGTCCGACCCTGTCTACTGAGACAGAGTCAGAGGTAAAAAGTGGATAATGGAATTCCTTTTGATAAGCGGCTGGTTTGTTGATGAAATTTCGTCTTATTACTTCTATATACTATTCTAATTCAGTTGTAAATAGTACTTACGTATTTTATCTGTTGTAATTAACTAAGGTAGATTATGACTTTGGATTGAATTTATTCGATTTTATACTCGCACAATTCGCTATACACTTAGGAGCTGATCGCTTTCAGGTAGTAACCCAACAACGGTCAGGACCGTACTCCAATAGACGAAATTGATACGACCACTTTGTGTTTATTGACATGTGAAATAATGAATTCTATTTTTGTACCTATTAAATTTAAAAGTTTGTGCAGTATAAACTATACCCTGTTATCAAAATTATTAGGAGTTACTTCTGGAAATATCAAACTTTTAATAAAAAACCAAATAATTATTTATTGCATATGATCCGACCAAGAAAATATAATTAAATTGCAGAATCAAGATAAAGCGTATCCGATTAGATCAAACTCAAAACTTCCATTCCCATATTTAACCTTTAAAATTAGAAAAGATGAAGGATACTGGACTTATTAAACTACAGATTACGCCATATAATTAATTTGTTTCTAACATTTTTTTGATCTTTAAAATTTCTTTTAATATCCTTTAATGTGTACTATAGTCTAAGCCAGTGCTCCGCAACCGGTGTGCCGCGGCACACTGGTGTGCCGTAAGCCGACTTGAGGTGTGCCGCTCTTTCAGACAATACGAATCAGATTCGTATTGTAGCGAGACCCGCGAAAAATAAAGCAATCTGACAACAGCGCCGATGGTAAACGTCTATCCGTCTACCGGCGCGGCGCGGCGCGGCGCGGCGGCTTGATTCTCGAAGGCGACTAAACTAGAAAGATCCGTGCCGTTCGAGGCGCGACTCGATGTTTTCCTGAACATCGCCGCTGCCTATATAAGCGCGCCTGTCGTCGCTCAGAGACTCAGAGAGAGTCGAATAGTTAAGTGAATCAGATAAATACGCGGGCAAACAAATAAATCGTAGAGTGAAATAAATAGTGAATTGCTATATAAATAAATTCTTGTGCCTTATAAATAAGTGAATATAAATTAGTTATAATTAGTTAAGTGTTATTTTTAGAGTTCCTGTTTTCTTTTTTACGTTGTTGGCCATATTGTGTCTAAATAAATTAAATTAAACTGGACTAAGTTTTGTTGCAGTATCTACTTTTATAAATAACTATAGTGCTTCAAATATGGATAAATTTTTGCTGAAATCACGAGCAGATGACGAAGAACCTAGCACAAGCTCCAGCATAAGTGCTGCAAAAAGAGCAAAAAAGGTGCTGAAAAGGAAGTACAATCAAGACTACCTTCGATATGGTTTCACTTGGTGTGGCGACGAAGCGGCTCCAAAGCCTGAATGCGTCATTTGCGGTGAACAGTTGTCAAATGAAGCAATGGTACCCAGCAAACTAAACCGTCATTTGATCACAAATCATCCCAGTTGCGTCAAAAAAGACATTCAATTTTTCCAACGGCGCTTGGATCAAAATAAGAAACAAAAGCAGTTTATGAAATCGGCGGTTACGGTTTCTGAAAAGGCATTAGAAGCAAGCTACCTTGTTGCAAAATTAATTGCACAACAAAAAAAACCGCACACTATCGGTGAAACGCTTATTAAACCAGCATGCATGGAAATTGTTAGACTTATACTTGGGCCAAACGAAGTTAAGGACGTGAGTAAAGTTTCTTTGTCGGCCGATACTGTTAAAAGACGTATACAAGATATGTCAAGTGATATTTTGGGAACACTAATTAAAAAAATCATTTCGTCTGGAATTTTTGCGCTTCAAATCGACGAATCAACCGATATTAAAAATAAAGCACAACTGATGGCTATTGTACGTTTCGTTGACGAGGACTCTTATTATTTATTTTGTAAGGAGGTTCCAGAGAGAACTACCGGTGAACAAATTTTCCAAGTAACTGATAATTTTTTTAAAATACATAATATTCAGTGGACCAATTGCGTTGCTATTTGTACAGATGGTGCTGCTGCAATGATGGGCAGTAAGAAAGGTTTTGTATCTTGTGTAAAACAAAAAAATCCGTCAATACAAATTACACATTGCTGCATACATAGAGAAGCATTGATGGTCAAAAATTTGCCCGAATAGCTTTCGATCACAATGAATTAATGTATTAAGATCATAAACATAATTAAATCGAGAGCCTTAAATTCGCGAATCTTTGGAATACTCTGTGAAGAAATGGGAAGCGAACATGAATCCTTACTGTTTTATACAGAAGTTCGTTGGTTATCCCGGGGAAAAGTTTTAGCTCGACTGTTTGAACTTCGCTACGAAGTGCGTGAGTTTCTTTCAAGTCAAGATATGTACGATCTATGCCAGCACCTTCATGATGAATACTGGATAGCCAAACTTGCATACATGGCTGATATATTCGAACATCTGAATGAACTTGATAAAAAAATGCAAGGACGGAATGAAAATATATTGACGTGCTCCGATAAATTACAAGGGTTCAAAAAGAAACTTGAACTTTGGCAGGAACAGTTGCAAAAAGGATGTCTAGAAATGTATCACAGGACCAACCACAGTACGATCGAAAACAAGCAGTTGATTGTGGATTTGGCCCAACAACATTTAAGTATGCTTCAACAAAAATTTGAATACTATTTCCATTCTATCAACACGGAACAATACAATTGGATTCGAAATCCTTTCGCAACCAATGCAATAAGTTCCACGGAAGCACTGCCATTGCAAACTCGAGAGGAGTTCACAGAATTAAGTAATGATGTGACCCTAAAACTTAAATTCGACGAAGTTCCGTTAGATGTTTTCTGGATTTCCATCAAGACAGAATATCCACGCATCTCCGACAAGGCCATCTTCATACTACTTCCGTTTTCCACAACATATTTATGTGAGCAAAGTTTTTCAACGCTTGTATTAATTAAAAATGATAAACGGTCATGCTTAAAAGATCTTGACCAAGAAATAAGAGTTGCGCTGTCTAAAATTGAGCCGAATATAAAACTTTTGTGTTCAACGAAGCAAGCGCAGGTATCACATTAATCAGTCATCATCATGTCAAAATATTTATTACTATTGACGTGTCAACAGAAGTAAATTTAGTATACCTACCTGTCCTACCTAGTATTTAGTATAGTTCTCATGTATGTACCTATTTGTATTTTTCATTCTATCTGAATAATAAAAAAAAATATGTATTATGTCCTGAGTGAAAATTTTGATGCCCCAAATCTGAAAGGGGCTTCTTCACATGTTAAAACAATAAAAATAACTAAGGTAGTTTGGACATCCATAAATAATTAGTATACATGGAGTGAACTGACCCCCGACCTAGCTACGCCACTGCTATAAATATATTTTAGATTTTGGTGTGCCACGAAATTCTAGGGAGCAGTTTGGTGTGCCTCAGATGAGGAAAGGTTGCGGATCACTGGTCTAAGCCTTAAATGTAAGTTTAGAATAAATGTTTTTGGAAACTGTTTACAAGGATGCCTGAAAGGAATTTTATCGGATATTTGAAAAAGATTCTGGCAAATTTGTGGTTGGCTAACAAAACTATTAAAATTTGTTTGAAATGAAATTAACAAAACTGTCATTTGGATTTTTTAAATTGCCATAGATCGCTTCTCTGGTAGTTTCGTAAGCGCGAAAAAAATATATAATGATGAATCATCTAACATTTGTCGTTCTTGTGAAAAATTAATGCATGAATCACAGCTGTGGACTTTGAGTGCCTTTTTCAACAGATAGCCACAAACATATCTCACAAAATTCTTTTGCAACATCTCATCTGTTTGATAATCTGTATCGATTAATTGGGCTCTAACTACCTGTTGAGGTTGAGGGGTAGTTGATAGAGTTTCTGATGATATATCTTTAAATTTTAATAGAATAGAGTCGGGATCTGCCTCACAGTTTTCCGTACCTGAATGGAAAAGTTTGGGATACAACAAATGTTTAAAATATCTTTCGACTTGAATTGCAGTAGGATTTTTGCAATTGCCATTTTGCTGTCTCAGAGTCCCAAAAAAAATTTTTTAGGCAATCTTGATTTAACCGTCTTGTAAATAAATATTTAAACTGTGACTGATCTAAGTCGTTATACAGGCCTTTTATACTATTTATAGTAATTCTAACACATTTAAAACTTTCAATTTTGTGTGATATATCAACATTTACATAATTTTTTACTCTAATTTTAGTAAACAGTTTAAAACATTCATCTAACAGTTTAATTTGATGTGGTAGGTTTTTGAACGGCTTGTTAAATTTTTTTGATGCGTAGGTACTTGACGAATTTAAAAGATCAAAGAAATTGTCCATTTTTGATACAAATTCGGCCGTTTTGTAGGCGTCAGCGGGCAAGTGGCCGAATCTAATATACACATTCATGCTACTAGCTACAGTAGCGCTAAATATTTGTGTAGCGTATTTCGTTTTCATTTTTTTCAAATGAATTTGGTTTCAAATGAGTTGACGTCAGCTTTGGTGCTGCTCTTACAAGGGATATTTCTTATCATGTTCATAGAACGTTTATAGGTGGTTCAATGAAATTTTTTCATCGTCTATTAAAAAATCATATTTTAGTAACATATATCTGACCGCTTTAATTATAAGCGGAACATCAAAAATATAATAAATTTTTTGTTGGTCTATCAAAAAATAAGGTTTGTCAATTGTAATGCCTAATAAATTTGACAAAGGTATATTATTAGAGCCCATATCCGTTGTTATAGCACAAACTTTTAAACCCATAGGTTCAAGTTTTTGTACTACCTCAACGATTTGTTTTTTTAAAGTATGTGAGGGGTATGAAGATTGGCAGAAATAATATGCCAACGGTTGCTTCCATTGGGTGAATATACCTCTCAGCATCAGTACACAGATATGCAAAGCTGGCTGTGCTATATTAATACCTTCGTTAGGTTCTACCAAACCAAGTACCGTATGAATCGAGCGATTGTAAAATAAATTACATTTTATGGACATCTCGTCAATGCACAAAATGCTGCTTTCATGAAAGCTCTCAATTTTTAATTTTAGTACAGAAAATAACTGGGGATTATTTAAACCTGAATTCACCCTTATGCCCTTTATAAGATTAAATAGTGTTCGAGGTGTTGGAACGCAGTACTTTTTCACTAAAATTTGTTTATAGGCTCTTGGACCAGTAAAATACAGTGCCAAACATTCCATTTTTAGCTCGAGTGAGTATCTCCGACCTCTTGGCTTATTTGTTGACTGACCAACTTGGCAGTTAATAAAACGAGCGAGATTTTCATTGCCACAAAACTTCACCGTTAGAGCATAAAATTGCTCCAAACTAATATCGGATTCGGAGTATTCAAATTTACGCTCCAAATCCAGAATCCTCTTCTTTAAAGAAGCGTTCTCATTAATTAAACTTTTAATGTTATTTCGATGCTTTCTTTTTCGGGGCGTGTTAGAATAAAGATCACTAGAAGTCTGCGTTGCGGAACAGGGAGAAGGCAATTCTGGTGATGGCGATAGTAAACCTTCTAGTTCCACACTGAGCGGCTTATGACTCTCACCTAAAATAAAATACATGATATATGTCACCTACGTCTTTATAATGTGTTATATAGCAAATTTGTTCTGCTTTAAATATAGCTTCATATACCAATACAAAATATTACCTTCACAGTTACTGCTTTTCAAGGGATTCACAGTTTCCTCACAGACAGGAAGGCCACTATCAGTACCAATTTTTTGAGCTGCAACAAGTAAGAAGTTACCTATCTACCAAACTTTTAAGAAAATAAAAAAAATTAAGTATAAATTAGTTTGTGAAATTGTAGAATTAATCCACTAGGTATAAAAAGTTACCTTGGGTAATAATAACATTCTTTAAAACGTTAATCTTGGGAGCAGATTCTGTATTAATATTAACTCGACTATAGCGAGGTGTATAACTGTGATCTACATCCATCGATAGAAGATCCCTCTAGTGACGGAAGTAATGTAGGTGTTGCATTCGTCCTTAAACGGTTACGACACTCGTTTGTAAACATCTTCACCTCAAAGTGGTCCTGACAGAGTCTGTGACTTTTGTTAAGGTTATCTAATCTACCAACCAAATCTTCCCTATTGCAACTTATAAGCCACATCCTGGCCCTAGGGCAATAAAATAGTTAATTATTATTTGCATATAGTTGAAGACGAAAATGTTCAACTTTTAGAACTCAACGCATAACGTTCTAAAATTAGAATATAGAATATTTAAAAAATTGACAATTTCTGCAATTATTAAGTCGTCTACCTGCAAAAGTTATTTTTAATTTTCGGTGTAGAAATAGATATTACACGGTCCTACATAGAACTCATAAAATTACTTCAATATTGGGTTACTCATAAAATAGAAGGATTTTTGCACTCCAGCCGCCGCGCCGGTTTAATATTCTTCATTCTGTTTTTTTAAAAATTTCATAGCAACTAAGCTTGTACTTTTTATTTTAAATATATATATTCTCTAATCTGTATTAGTACATCTACGAAAAGTATGTATTATTAAAATTGTAAACTTTATTATTCCATATTATCGTTTCTATAATAGTAGCTGAATGGAATATAATTATATAATATGCAGATTAAATTGTCAGGAGTTACTTTGATATAATCTTCATTAGGACGCTATATTTAATAAAACGGATGTCCACGTCTGAATATTTAAAAAATAATAACTTACCTAGCTGTGTCAATAGGGAACCTAAAAAAACTCTTCTTGCACAAATAACTTCTGTTTTGACATTGTGTTGCTGCACATAAAAAACCCATCTTGGGAATTTACAAAATCAATCGGATATATTCCAATAAATAAAAATAGAATTAAAACCTGTTTGTAGGAACGAATTAACGAAAAAAAAATTAAATTAAAGGGACAATAAACTGAACTAATTAACGAAAGGAAATTTAAAGAAAACCCCAAACCTATTTATATGAGCTAAAATTACCAAAAAATAGATTGAAGGAACGATAACCACTAAACCTATTTTTTTTAACTAATAAACGAAAGGAAACATGAAAGTAAAATAATAAACCTACTTGTATAAGATAATTAATGAAAGAAACAATTAAAGAAAAAGGTCAATAACACTAAACCTATTATAATGAACGAAAGAACAAATTTAAAAACACTAAACGTAATTAGGTATATAGGTAAACTAATTATCGAAAGAAAAGAATAAAGTAAAAAACACGAAAATACAATTGGGAAACCAACAACGTACTATACCAAGCAAAATCTCGAACTACGCTGCTGAACTAGATAAATTTCGGTGTGAGCGAGACACTGACTTGATAGGTTTCACACCAAAGTAGGTAGGTGCTCGATGAATCTGCGCGAACCTCTTCATCGCCCAGAGTTTCACTGCTGTCCGTTTATTATGCTGTGTCATCGTTCTCTTCTCCGGCACCATGTAGTCCAATGTCCTCTTCTCTGACCTCTTCTTGAATTTCCTCTACTTCGATCTCCTGTAAGTCTTCTTCTAGGGGTTTTGCCTTTTCTCTTGGCCTAAATAATGAAAATAATTTATTTTTCCGCAAATCGCTAGGAAATTTTGACATTCCTGTCAAAATTTCTTGAAGAAAAAGTCAGGACTTCCTTACTGTAAGGAAATGTCATTTCCTTACAGTAAGGAAATGATATTTCCGTACAGTTGTTAGTGTTCTACATAAATGATTGAAAACACATTGCTTATAAGGAATTAATTTATATTTTGAAAACATCAAGTCATTGCTGAATACATTTTTAAGATCAATTTGTTATATTTACAGTAATTTGACAGTTAGTACAATTATTGAACATTGGAGGAACACTCTTAGAACTATGAGAAACATTTTGGACAACATGCAGGGTGGTAGGGTCATTTTGTTGAATATTTTGTACTGTGAAAATTTTATTTGCCACCTCAACCTTATTGTTAAGCGATTCTTCGATATATCCTTCAGCAACGTTTGATGACTTCCATCCGCCATGCCTCTTTAAACTAGTTATGTCGGCACCAGAGTCAACCAATATTGTTGCAGAAGAACGACGAAAGCAGTGACCAGTATATTCTGTCGGATTTACCAAGTTCAAATAAGTAGCAACTATTTTGGGCATTATTCTAAATTGATGAATTCCTACCACTTGTCTACAACCCTTTCAGCTTTGATATTTAAAGAAAAATCGGTCACTGTTCATATTTTCTGGTCTTAACGAAACATACTTTCGATAAACATTCAAGTAGATCTGATTAATTACAAATGATCTTGGTTTGTTCGTTTTCGAATCAGGTATGCTGATTAAAAGCTTAGATTCTAAGTCTTCTATATCGTGTACAGTCATTCGGACTAACTCATCCATTCTACAGGCCCCAGAAATACCAAATATTACAGCCACCTAAAAAATAAATAAAGGTATAATCTAAATAGAAATTAAAACCTTGTAAATTACCTTAATCATTAAATTTTCTTTATCTGGAGCTTCCTGTATAAATTTTTCAATTTCTTCCTTCGTTAAAATCTTAGATTTCTTTGCCCTATAACCTTGAGCTTGCCGTTTCAATAAAGAACGAAGTTTTGAGTATGTAGATATATCTACATTGTGTTTAAGTGCAAGGGTTGACTTCAGCATTGAATAATTGGCCCATAATGTTGAAGATTTCATCTTTAAACAAAGGTCTAGGAAGTATGCCATTACAACATTTTCTGAGAAAGAACTCGTATTTTTACTCATGCGATAATCCATAAAACGTCTGTATGCATTTTCGTACTTTTCTCTTGATTTCTTTGGCAATAATTCTAATGAAGCAGTATTCACTGCCTCAACCAGCTCTGGAGGAGTCCCAGGAATGGAAATTTCATCATCACTTATCATTTTACTTTCGAGAACACCAGCAATTAAATTTATAAGCGTCAAGTTTGACAATTCAACCTCAATACGTTTCCATAGTAACCCAAGTAATTTTATTAGGAATTTCAAAGCACCATTTATTTGAGAATAAAATTATCGCGTTTTTTTTTAAATCAATCAATATCTGTCAAATTTTAAACGATTTGCGGAAAAATAGTATGTTTACCTCGTAGGAAAAGCCACATTCCTGGACTCTGTGTTGCTAAGTCTCGGCTTGCGCCTCGACCTAGCAATCTTCACAGTCGTCCAGGAATGTTAAGGTTTTCCTACCCGGTAAACAATGTACTATTATTCTCTCGTTACAAACAGCTTGCCTGAAAGATAATAAATTGAGAGCTAGTGAATCCTACATCTAATGGATGTCTTGTAAGGATAACCCCTAAATATTTGAAAATGTCACAAAAACTTAAAAAAACAATTTGCGCTGTAAGTTTTAAATTTTACTGGGATTTAGTTTATTGACTATAAAGTTCAGAAAAAAATGGATAGTCGATTTAGGCGAGGAGAAGTATCTGACAGGTGAGTCTAAAGGGGTGTATTTAGCAGACCACACAAAACCGGGGGTCAAAAATTAATATAAATTATAAAAAAACTATATATTATTTAAAAAGCCAAATGTGTAGAAAAATAAATTTATTGAAATCTGAAGGACCTGTATTTATTTTTAATATAATTTTAGCTTCTTTAACATTGTTTTACTTAATAGCTAATCAAATGATAAGACATTTTGAGAACATGTCTGCATAAATAACTGAAAAATACAAGAGTAAAGTCTCCCTATGGTAGGGGTTAAAACTTTAAACATGCATGAAATCTCTTTACATCCATGAACAAATTTTTTGATTTGGATCATAAATAACATAGCTACAAGGATAATAAAATCACATTTTTCTGAATTTAGGTGGCCTTAGCAGACAAACGTTTGAAAATCAAGAAATATGGCTTTCATGTCCCTATTCAAACTTTTCAGGTTCTACTCTGTGGAGCAAGAAAATATCTGATACAGGGTGGTAAAAAATAAGTGGTTTTCGATCACCCCGTAATAAACGGTTATTCATGTTATAACATAAGAACTTGAAAAGTTAGGGCAGGGACATGGAAGTCGTATTTCTCGATTTTCAACCGTTTGTCTGCTACAGTCACCCAAATTAAAAAAAATGTAATTTTCTTATCCTTGTAACTTTGTTAGTAATTATCCAAATTAAAACAATAGAATATCGATGGAAAGGGCTTGCAAAACCCTTACGAGTAAGGTGTCACAGGACCCCCTTTCTCATATAAAATTTTTGGGGTTGTCATAATTCCAAGGGATTGAAAGGAGTGTGTTATTTTTTCAAACTAAAAATTGGCATATTAAGGATAAAAAATTTAAGCATTTATTATTTTTACGGTAAATCCAAAAAATAAAATAAAATTATGTCACATTTTCGAACGAACATCCAGTGTGTCACATGTAAGTATTTTGGAATAAGTCTCTTTTTCCTGAAAAATATAAAAGTCATTGATATACTTCCCGCCCGAAGTATTTTAAGAATTCGAAATTTAAAAAAAAATCGCGTACAAATCACACAATTTCTAACGTTCAGGTTCTCTTTGATATGATAAAATAATGAAGTTCTTTCGTGCCCTTACTCTATGTCGAGAAAAAGTACCTGATCTGTCAACACACCAATACCAGACTTTGATTTTTTTACTGAATGCATTTTGAAACAGTAAAATGTTGTGCTCGCTTATTTTACATCTCCCGGCAAACCGGAAAAATTGCCGGTAAAAATCCTCAAAATATTTTGTTACATCCTTATACTTTTTACATATCGATACCTGAGAGCAACAGTGAGATAATGCTAAATTCATTGTTTTATGATAATCGCACTTTTATTTGCAATAGAGGTAATTAAATATTTATGGGGCGATTTTATTTCAACTCAAGTGATTTTTAGATAGAGAAAGTTGATAAGCTTTAAGTAAAGATTGCTGAAATTGTTTTTGACACTTAATATTAAAGATTTAAAGAAAAAACAAAGATATCTCAGTATTGCTCTTAGGCTCTTTTTTTTTATATGAGATATCTCACTATTGCTTTAAATATTAGTATTCATATTTAAGTTTGTCTCAGTAAAAAGTACATCAAATAAATAATAGAGTTTCAAGCAAAAACATTTTTATTAAAAAAAATACATTTTTAAAGTATGGTAAAATTATTTTTATTTTCTACATTATAAGTCGCCCTCATCATCAGTGTCTTCTCTAATGTCAACATTTTCCTGTCCCTTTAAATTAAAAAAAAATTGGTGATACCTTTGGGGAATAGTTTTACTTTCACATAATGAAATAAGATCTTTCAACTTATTAGCTGGTATTCGAGGTGGTTCAGTATACGCGGGTTCCAATTCGATGGACTCGCATGTTCTCCTACGTCCTCTCATACGATATTTGACGTTAATAAATTTGCTGTAGTGCGTTTCTGAGTAAGATGTCTTATATTTTATTAGGTCTGGATCATTTATAGTTACTTGAATCATCTTTACATTTTGCCAAAGGCATTTTTCCCCGTCAGTGTTGACATTAAAGTTTTTTCCTGTTTGATTGCATACGTTTTTCCAGTCTATAAAATCCCCAGTCTCCATTTCATTCACAATATACAGAGGAGCATTTTTTTTGGCACATCGTATTATCATGGCTAACTCGGATGGGACAAAAATAGGTCCTTGTTTAAGAATTCGTTTCTTTTCCTTTTCTATGCAGGCATGAACACTGTCTCCTTCATTTTCAGTATGCCCGACGATGAGGTATTTATGTGTAATCGTTTGAATGTTTAAGGTTTTCAAAGCATATAAGTACATGCAAAACATAAATTTGTTTTTATTTTGTGCGTTACAATTGTCGCTGTAAAATATTACCTCCTTTTTACCCTGACAGTAATCTTTTAAAAAGGTATAAACGCCGGTTGCAATTTCAATGGCGCCTCTTTTGGCAATACTCTCGTTCCATAAGTAACAAATACCCTCCCTACTTTTAACATTATAAACAGTAAAATTGTAGGCGTTCAATTTACTTTTATAAAAAAAGGTCGAAATATTTCCATTTGGAAGTGGCATCACTGCTTGTAAATCAAAGGTAGCGAGTACTACGTCTTTTTCAAGCATGAAGTGCTTTTTGTCTCCTTCTTTTTCCAAGCGTGAGTTGCGTACATTTTCTTTATGAGTATCGTATTCATTCTTTTTTAACTCCTTTTCAGTTTCAGAACTATGTTTTTCATAAATGACACAAAATGAACACTGATCTTTTTTTTGGCTGAAAGAACGAAATATTAAATTTATTGTTAAATATCTTTCTATACAGTGATTCTTGAACGTATGGTTTTTGGTCCTGATCACATTTTTCTTTATATAATTTGTACATTAAAGAGATATTCAATGTACCATCTATATATTCTTTTTCAGTTCTAGCCCGGCAATAGTGAGACTTCACTCGAGGAAAGCTGTTAATGTGGTCTTCAACATCTCTAGTCAGATTATCAGAGGTCTTATTGCTACTTTGTCCCGTCCCACGTAATTCTTTTTCTAAAAACCCGTCTGGTGCCTTTTTTACTGCAGTACTTATAGTATTGTTGGAAATATCCAATGTTGCCATAAAAAAATTTTTACAGACTCGAATATCTGTTTCATCAATTTCAAAATAATATCCGTGGTTTTTTTTCCTACGCTTTGGCTCATTTTCCTGTGGATTCTGTGTTGTCGCTTTTGGTGTAATTGTTTTCATACAGTTTAATATGAAATCGCGTTGTCTGGTTTTATCAGCCAAGTTGTAAAACTGCTGAAATATCAACAGTCTTTTTTCTTTCGAAACATTAACAGCACATTTGTATAAACAATGTTCGTCACACGGGGGCTTTACCGCTTTTGCTCGGTGTACCTTACCAAGTCGTGATGTATACTCTTGGCCTGAATTTATTTTCTTCTTCTTTAAATTTCTCTTCCATGTATTTTCGTTCCTAATCCGTTTTCTGGTTTTCTTTTTTGTGTTTATTTGTTCTCCATTATTATCGCCATTGGTATCGCTGCTGCTGATACCCCCATCTTTCTTCTGAGGGTTGAAATCAGGGTCTTCGTCATCTCTGCGAGGGTTAAAATCAGGGTCTTCGTCATCTTCTCTGTAAGGGTTCAAATCAGGGTCTTCGTCATCTTCTCTGCGAGGGTTAATATCAGGGTCTTCGTCATCTTTTCTGGAAGGGTTAACATCAGGGTCTTCATTATCTCTGTGAGGGTTAAAATTAGGGTCTTCGTTAAAATCAGGTTCTTCATCAATGGAAGGTTGTAATAATTCTATCTCATTTTCATCCTGTAATAGTAATATTTCTATCCCATTCTCATCCTGTAAATCTTGTAAATGTATGGCTTGTTCTTCACTTAGCAGTATAACGTCCTTAGGTTCACTTGGTGTAAGTTCTACGGCTAAAATTGAACCAAAAGCTAATAGTCTATCACAACTTTCTTATATTTATGGGAAATAATTAATATTATATATTTATGGGACACCCTGTATATAGCCTATAGCCCTAGGTGTCTAATAAAATAGCTAAATAAAGTAATAAAGTAAGTTTTCACTTTTTGTTTTGCTAAAAATGAATAATTACATTACCTACATTGGACTAAAAATATCAAAATGAGGTGCTACAAAACCTCATTTTTGTAAATATTTATTAATAAAATAAATATTGTACTAACCTGCTTCACCGAGAGCCATATCACGAATTCGTTTTGCCCTTAAACTCATATTTTTTTATTATATTTAACTATGAATCGAAAACAGCGAAACATTCACAAAAACATCAAACAAAATCAACAAAACCAATATTGACTGTTAGGTTAGAATTTAGAATAAAAACGAGACAAAATACGCATCAACCGATTAACAATGTTGTCAACCCTATTGCAACAGTGATTTAACTCAGTGTTGCATGTAAGCGGCTGTAGGATTATTAATGCAACTCTGAGATATTTATAATATCCCAGTGTTACAATAAAAGAATAGACAAACAGATAAAAATGCAACACTGAGTTTCAGATTTTCTACTATTCTAAATATTTTTGCCGAGATGTCTCAGTATTGCATTCAGTTAAGGTCGATTTTAGTTCACGTTTGACATAGTTAGCTCGAAATCAACTTTTTGGGGTTTATCTCACTGTTGCTTTCAGGTATCGATATATAGATTTGATATTTAATTATTTATTATATGACTTAAAAGTATTTGTAAACATTACTGTATTTTTCCATCACAATGAAAATCTACTTCCCTCGTTCCTATTTCCCCTACAATTTCAAAAATAATTTTTACTTCCTTCTTCCAAAAATTCCAAAATCAATCATTTATTTATCTCGTAACATGCTCGCAACGTTCCTCAATTTCTTTTAAATCACCCTCCTTTTCAAATTTTAAATTTTTCCATTGGTTTATCCAAATTTTGACATATATATTAATATTATGAATCTGACTTTTTCTTTTCTTAAAGATGACAACAAACTTCATTATCTGTCATATATATAGTCTCGATCACATGCAAATATTAATTTTATTATAATGACACATGAATTTAAAAACAAATTTTTTATCTTAAATTTCATATCTATACAGTATATATCTTATAATATATGGTTAATACAGTATCATTGAAAAGTCAGATTCAGCGATTTACTTCAACGTTCATGGGATATGTTGCAATCACTCTTTGATTCCAACACTAAAGTAGGGTCGACCTTTCAATTGCCGAAATTTAGTTTACTATAATTCATGGGTGCCGGTTAAAATTATTCTTGGTTTTTTTAAAATTTTGATAATAAAATTAAACCCAACTGATTCTAATAACAAATATACTAAACTGAAAATTTCCTATATTACCTTTTAACAATAACTGAGACTTTACAATAGGTTTGTGCTAAAACACATTCATCCACAGGCCTGTCATTCACCCTTAATTAAAAACTACAACAATTAAATTATTTTACATTCACCAGAAATATACTACAAAGAGATCGGAATGAGGAAAAACTATGAAGTCCTATCTGTTGGTGTTGAGATAAGTAACACAATTATAAATCCACTTATCTTTTAAAATTGTTAGCACCTCTGTAACAATTTTTCAAACATCAAATAAACCATTCTCCAATTTTTTCTGGTGCGCTGGTCAAAGGTTCCCTTTTTTCTTAGTTATTTATCAATATACCTGTTGCTTCTTTTACAACCTCATTTATCACTTAATTTCCATTGTTCCTATTAATAACTTTATCTGGGGGTGAACTGCCATTACAATACCACTCTTTTCTTAAAAATTGTTCAATAACATAATTTTTTGAGTATTTCAAAAAGTGACAATAACTGTCATTTTTAGACTACTTATTTCTCACATAAAATACTGAAAGTTTTTCACTCATAATTTGACAGATGTTAAAAAAAATATTCAAGTGAGGTTAGATTTTTGACTTCTCCAACAGGATACACTCAACATGATGCACAGGAGTTTCTTCGTTATCTATTAGCAGGACTTCACGAAGATGTCAACAAGGTATATAAAAAACCAAAGCTCATATTAACAGAAATGGATGACAAACTTAGTGACATTGAGAAAGCACAAGAATCTTGGTTGAGATATCCGAGAATGGACAACTCCAAGATTGTGGATAACTTTGTCAGTCAATTAAAATCAACAATCAAGTGCACACACTGTGGTCACTGTTCAGTTACCTACGATTCTTTTTGAGATTGATCCCTTTAGATACCCCAAAAAAGAGGCCAATTACGACTTTCACAATGTTTAGATTCGTTTACAAGAGAAGAAAGCCGTACATATTAAATCTTCACTATCGCTACTGTTGTCCATTTTATTCTTTATATATACGTAAAATTATGATTATATGATTATTTTGACGTTTCAAACGACGCGCTGTCAGAAGCGATTTGCGTAGTTGGGTATTGACGTTTTAAAAGAGACGATTTGATTTATTCATTTTAGCGTGATTTCTGATAATCATAGAATGTGATTGGCTAGCGAGAGTGAATTCTTTTTCATTCTTCACTAGTGTGAAGGGTTTATATCATTATTTAGCTAAATATGTAAAAATAATTTGTGCATTATTTTATAGTCGTGGAGAAATAAAATTATGTCTTACCTGTGTGTTTTCATTTTCTTTATCCTTCAATGCTAAAGATAGTATATACTCGGCCCTATCGTTCATTCTCAAAGTATTAGCCTCTTCAAAAGACAACAAATAATAACAATATACGACTGATAAGAAAACATGCGATGACGTTCGAAACACAACCAAGCGACATAATAATAAACATCTAAAAGTGGGTTATGTCGCTTGGTTCCTTTTTAACCATTTCCAACTACAGAATTTTTCGACTGTCTCTTGGTTCTTGCACTAACAGAAGACTCATTATACGCTGGCGCTTGGATCTTTTTAGTATAACTAATTTATAATTTTAGATGCTCGTAGGTGCTATTACTGTGAAAATGTATAACGTGTCGCTTGGTTCCTTTTGGAATAACGCTATCCAATTGCTGTTTGCTGAACATATACACATGAAGGGACTGTCGGACTTCTTTGATATAAGCTGTTTTAATTTGTTGCATTAATATGAAATCAATGAGATCATCTTTATTCCTGTCGCTTCTTCGTAATTGTTGGGATCTCACTTTGCGGATGACAGTGTCTGATTTAACATTCTGCAAATTCCCCTCCAAAAGAATTTTAGGGGCTGATTGAAGAACGGACGTTGTTCTGTATTTGGACGGTTTGGAATTTTTTAACTTCCCCATAACAATTTTCCTTTCGATCCCTTTCAAATATCTGGTTACTGTTGATAAGTGGTAGTACTTTAATGATGAACTGAAGACAGTTACCTGTTGATCGCATTTTGAATGTATTTTTTCTATGTTATAAATGAGTTTTTTACAATTATGTGTACAATATGCGTAAATTTTGTAAATATCTTTCAAGAGTTTTTTACAATTATGTGTACAATATGCGTAAATTTTGTAAATATCTTTCAAGAGTTTTTTACAATTATGTGTACAATAGGGTAAAGTACGGATACTTGCCCACCTTTTTGAAAAAAATTAATAAATGGAAAATTTGTCTTATTTTCTGAAAGTAAATTATACTACGTTTTAGTGTATATATTTAGCTATTTTTCCACAAAAGTTAGTTTGTCTATACTGGATCACCGACAAGAGGGATAGTTATTTTACTTACCATTTTTTTGGCCATCTATCCTCCAGAGGTGGGGTAGTTGCCTCGCTAGAGAGGGATAGTCGCCCCAAATAGAAATAGGGCATTAAATAAATATTAATTTCAAAAACTTGTTTATATTAAAGCAATAAAAAGAAAAAACTCAAACTATTTCACTATCGTACCCACCTTATTGATAGGTATTAAGAAAAATTTACACCCCACCCCTATTATTTTCTTATATTTTTAATTTTTTCTGCACGGCCACATTTGTTGCAGAAATCGCCATAAAGAGTGCAATTTTCGTGCAACCATTTTTCACACGAAATACATCGAATCCAATCAGCAGTAGATTTAGTGGTACCATAGATTTCAAGGCACTCGCGACACTGTTCATTTAGTTCATCACTAGTATGGGACAGTTCGGATTCTTCTGATTCCGAAGAGGAGGAGTGAATGTCAATATTTTTCTTTTTCTTTTCTTTTTTCTTATAATTTTCTTTTCGATTAGTAACGTTTTGAAGGGTAGTTGGTTTAACTATTTCTTTTCCTTTTGATGTTTTACCTTTATTTGTCTTATTGATCTTTTTGTTTTCTTTTTCCTGACTTTTATGTAAAGCTTCCTCAATTTTCTTTTTCTTTTCGTTAATCACAGTGGGAGAATTTAATAATTGTGCTACTTGTCTTTTTCTTTTACTTGGCACTTTAGCAACAATGGGAATTGGAGATAGCTGCAGAAGTTGTTGAGTTGGACTAATATCTAATAAAACTGATTTACTTTTAGATGTAGAGGGGGAGCATTCAATAACAATTGGTATTTTTTCAGTTGCTTGCCTGGTAGAAGACGCTTTTTCTACAGTATTAGATCCAAACATCGGTTCACTTGTAGATGTGGAGGGTGGGGAATTCATGGGAACGAGTAAATTTTCCTTGATTGGCAAAGTGTCTGCGTTTTCTGTTGGTGTCGTTAAATTATTTTCAGACATATTAGTAGTAACAGCATTCTCCGTAGAATACTGGGAAGCATCTGCTACCGTGTAATAATGATCAGGTATAGCGTTGGGGTTGTACGGAAAAATTCCACATGCCTTGAAACCTGATAGAGCATTGACCGTAGAAGTTGCCCTGATCCAAGCAGCACCAATTAGTCTTCCAGCTTGATATCTCGTAATTTTTCTTTCCTTATTTGCAACAATCCACTGACGCAATTCTGTTGCATAAAATGTTTTAAAAGGTTTAAAAAAGGAACGATCTAACGGTTGTAAACCGTGTGTTGTATGACTGGGAAGTCCCAAAAGAATTATGTCATGTAGAGCTGCTGTTTCCAACATATTAATATCGTTGCAGTGGGAACCATGACCATCAAGTAGTAACACAACTTTACCTTGAGGTTTGCGAGGAATAAAATGTTCTACCAACCACTTCATGAATAGCTCCGAGTTTATGTAAGCAGATTTTTTACTCATATATACATTAGATCCAGGTGGTAAACCGTCCAAAAATTCCGGTTTTTTATTTACTCCTTTAAGGATTAACACAGGTGGTAGAAAAACTCCTTCTGCATTATTGCACGTAACAATCGAAATGGTTTCACCTTTTTCTCCAGAAGTTATGTGTTGGACCAATTTGCTTCCTTTGGTAGCGATTACTTTTCCGGGTTTGTTGTTCATTTGTACACCAGTCTCGTCCATATTAAAAATATGACCTGGCTTGTCAAAAAGATCGTGTTGACTTAAAGTTTCCTCATACAGTTTAAAAAAAGATTCAATTTCTTCCCTTGTAAATCCTAGTGCTCGAGCTCGAGACATTCCTTCTGCTTGTCTAACACTTAAAGTTTCATGTCTTTCTAAAAAGCTTTGTAGCCACTGTTTTCCAGCCATTTCTGAACCTACATTAAAATTATGTTTAATATTTAACTGTTGTGCTAACTGAAATGCCAATTTTCTAACATCAGTTCGGGTACATGGAAAGCCCGCTTTTTCCAATTTCTTAATATGTAAAACTAATTTTTTTTCTACATCGTAACCAAGAGCAGGAATTTTTCCGAGACCACGTTTAATGTAGTCCTTTTTTAACATACGTCGCCTTAATGTACGTGAAGGAACACCAAACTGTTTGGAGGCTGCATTGATGCTCATTGCTTTAGATTCTACTTCACTTACAGCTTGTTTTAGAGCTTCTTCTGACCAGGTTGCTCGAGGAGCAATGCCAACTTTTCGAGTATATCGACGAGGCATTATCTGTAAAAAATATTGTTAATCAATTATTGCTATTAATTATAAGTGAGTCTAAAGTCACACACAGTTCTTGATAATTGAGGCATCTATCCCCCAAAGGCAAGTATCCGTACCACTCAACAGGGCAACTATCCCATTGCGTCCGGATAGATGCCCCAGCCCTCTAACAAGTTTGTTTAATCAAAATGACTTTAATTACACCAAAAAATCAAAATATATACACGATTTAACCTATTTCGATCTTTAAACCATAATAAACTTTACTTACCTTGATTTTACAAACGATCCAAATTAACGGCACAAAACTATTCGGATATTTTAGAAATAGTTCGGTATTTAACGTTCTGTTGCAACGCCCACGTGCACTCCAGCCGCTTGCTACTTTGTGACTAAGGTATGGAACGTAAGACGCTTGGAACGCGGTATTTGAAAAACGTCGCAACTATTCTATTACAAGATGGCTGACAACGGGGCGTCTATCCGCCTAGGGCAAGTATCCGTACTTTACCCTATGCGTAAATTTTGTAAATATCTTTCAATATTACGTACCTTTTAGATTTGAAATTAATAACGCAAACAATATTGACCTCAAGGAATGTTTTTTTGTTAACAAAAATATATAACTATCGTTGAGTTCTCCGTCACGTAATATATCATCCATTTCCACTAATTTTATCATAAAGCTTTTGCAGTTCCTATACGATGGCATTAACCAATTGTTTGTTTTCATATTTTTCGAATTATCAGGTAATATATAATCTTTCTTTGTATCAATTTGGCTTAAGCATAGTAAAGAATTTGGGATATGATCATTGGAAGTTGAAATATGTTTAATTGATATCATGGAAGAAATGTGTTCGGCATTAGGATCAGTATGGTTTTGTGGTATTAAAACGATAAGTGCATTGCATTTGAACTCTGAATTACGATGAATAAATAGGTGACGTTTCCATAGGATTTCTAACGCAGAATGAACTTTCGTTATTCGATAAACTGTAGGAAGGTCTGATTTGATTTATAGAATCTCTTGTGAGGCATATTACCAATTTTGGAATGGATACTATCTTGCTTGGATAAGAGTTGTTGGCATTATTAACCTAAATATTTTGCAAAACTTAAATGGGAGGTTTTTGAAGATATGGCGAGAAAGATCTTGTATTTCTTCTGTTGAATGTAACGATCGCTTCGCAGTTTCGCCTGTCTCCACCGCCGAACAAAATGAGAGATAAATTTTGTATTATTTTGTTCGAAGAGGTTAGTTCTATTAAATCTTCGTAAGAATAATTTTGATAACTTTCACTAAAAAATAAGTTTAGCGCCTTCCCGTCAACTCGGTAAGGTTTACCAGGTTTCATATTCGAATTTATTGTAAAAACAGGATGTGCCGGAGTTTAGCAGAAGGTAAGTATAGGTTACCTATAAATATCTATATAAAAAAAATCGAAGGAAAATAAACATGAACTGTATTTCAAGATTTTTGAAGGTTCTCTAGAAAGTGTGTGTCCAAGTGGGTCCCCAACTTTATTTCTCTTGAAAAGTACAAAATTTTGTACTACCTTGATCGATGGACTGAAAGAACGGAAATATTCTACATCAGATATAAGATAATTAAGTCATCCGAATGTGTATCTATAAATTTCAATTTTTAACGAAAACATTTTTTATTGCAACCAAGATATCAATCTATATATCTACAAAAAGAAAAACCGCAAGTATATCTATACCTTACCTATTAGAGTGTGATGCGAGAATTCGAGAAAACTATGCAATATACTTAATTTCAAATTATTTTATGGTCAAGTTACCAAAAGCGTTATATTCAATGAAATCGGGCCCATAATCACAAATCTCATCTGCCACCTTAGAGCCGCCATCTATAAGGAAACGGAGGTAAATAATTTGCTGGTTACAGTATGAATCCAAAGTTGTTTGCTTTGGGCGGGTTTCCCTACACAATTTTAAGCGAGTCAAAACTAATAAATCTCGAAGGACGACTCTAGTTGAACAGCTGTATACATTTAAACTTGAAAAAATGTCATAGGTCTGGGAAAAACCATCTGATTCGGAGTAAGGAACAGGTAAGAAAATACACACTTCCCGTTATACCTTTTATTAAGAAGTGTTAGCCCAGTATCGGGAAAGGGATACAAAACCAGACACGTGATGTTGCGTGCATCTGTCCTACTTGGCAGCAAGTGATAAAATAAAAATATTAAACTGGACAGTTCCTCGTTGAGAGGTCCAGATAGAGTACATACAATGTAAACTGTGTAATCTAAGTTTCTCTTAGATCAAAAACAATTAAACGTATTAATTAAATGGATAAAAGAAAATTAGTTTGGTAGAACATGTGGTAGTCCTGCTGGTGCCAGGAGACCTAATACGACAGTTCATAGACATATTCACAAATAATTAATGTTATTCCTTGCACAACACCAACACTACAGTCGCGATCAAGTTAACAAATGAAAATTATAACTACATATTTACAAAAGTATCGATAATCGATGCTAGGACACTCGCATCGATATTCAAGGAATTGAAAGCGACCGCTCAGTGATAGATATATTTACGTCTACCTCTACGACCCAGCATAAATACACTACGATTCCACATTTTAGAAAAATGAAATGGGGGTTCGCCGTGTTTGGCCGGGTGAAACAGTTTGTTTTAAAGCAGGGGAGTATTACGCTCTAGTGAAAGCAGGAGTGTATTACGCTTTTGAAAAGAACCACTCTGCTTAAATGGTTGTTTGAACACCATCTTAAATCATAATTTTATCATAATCTGTGACCCCGAAAACACCCTTATACAAATTTTGAATATAATCGGACCATAATCACAAAACTCGTCTGTTATCAGATATGTTTGCCTCTTTGATGCCTGTCATTATTTATTCTGATCATCTATTTACTTCAATGAACACGTCGAGTAATAACAAATTCATAAAGAAATAATCAACATTGGAAGAGCAGAAATTATCGTTGTAGTTTGAGCAAATTTTAGCCACGATCTTCCTACAAAGCGTGTTCCGTTGTTAAATTGACAGTAAACAAAAATTCCAATTAAGTTATTACATGATTTGGAATATCAACTTACTTCAACAACGCGCCAAATCAGTTACCGCCAATTCCACTCACACTCGCTTGGACGCTTTGAGTACTAAGTCACTGCTCTCAGCCTGCAGTCAGTATTCAATTCTAAGGTAATAATAATGTTTTTCAATAATTTTCCGAGTCTTAACACGTCATGTATTTGTACTTAAGTTGAGGAAAGTATTATAAGCATCCAACACAATAAGGACTCCGCGGGAAATCAACTGAAGTAATACCTATGTAAGTTCAGCAAAACATTTCATATAACGGTCAACTCAATGTAAATGAACAACGATCTTTCGTTTTTCGTTCGGTGAGAGAAACAATGATATACTTGTTTATGCGTCAGATGTACGAAAACGGATCTACACCACCTTGAAGTTTCTTCCGATTCGGGTTGCAGCGCGACCTTTCATTGGGGTTCGTCGTTTCTACAATGTTTTGACTGTAATTGTATATTGTATATTTATTAAACTCGCTTTCTTGTCTGCCTGTTCGGTACAATTTTTGCACGTCTGATGGACCCCGCACTTCTCTTATGGAAAATGGTTCCCGGTTAATTTGTCTAAATTCCCACCAATTCTTAAAATATCTTGGAATAGGAAAAAACTGCATGTTTCAATTTAATATTTTCCAAAGATAACCAGATTTCTAAAAAAGATAGCGCCCTCTAACTTGCACGTTACTTATTAAATTGCGTTGAGTATCTAACACCTACATTTGACAAGACTAAGTTTGCAAAGAGCGCTTAAGTAGAACCAGGGCTATGAGCGTTTTTTCATAACAAAGTTCCCACTCTCCCCCACCTCTTATTTGGGTAGATAGAATGAAAAATCAAATATACGTAGAATTTTTTGAAGAATTCGACGATTGTTTTTGTTATGCTCACTAATAAGGTAAACTTAAAAAAAAAAGGGTTAAAGTTTTTTATCCAATTGCGCCTTCTATAAATAATTTTCACGTTTTTCTAGAGGCCAATTTTGTTATAATTTTTTTCCCGAAACTACTACAGTCCGATACTAATATATGTCCGACGGCCGTTCTCATCTGCCCAGCCGGTACATTGATGTTTATAATATAGGTGGTTTTTAAAAACGTGTGCTAGATGTTAATGGAATAAAGTCAAAAGAAGTTTATTGAAAATGCAGTCTTGTATAACCTTGAAAAACCTTAGTCGAAGTTATGAATAATTATTATATAGAATTAAAAGTCCGATTTGAAATATTCAATATTTTAATTTTCCAGAATACATATTGAATACCACAGGTTTAACTGAAGGTCAACGTTTGGGGGCGAAGTACGATTATCTTATCTATTACATTCTTTCTACGGGCATACTTCATTAGAATGTGATCTTTAAAGTATGTTGCTATAACATTTTTTCCTCTAGGAGTCCATGATACTCTTTGAGCTGCCTTGTGTTTGTTGAGTCTACTTTTTAGTTTCGTATTGCTTTTATTCAATTCACTCATCTGCTGTTCTTCATCATTTCCTCTCATTTGAGGTTGTAGGACCAAGTACTACAGCATTGTCTTGGACAACTTGACTTTCGAAAACCTGTTCTTCTTCATCGACGGGTTCCAAACCAATATTTATTTCATCAAGACTTATTCCTTTATACTTTTCTATTCCTCCTTGCGATATCGGGAGAAGATGTTTCGACATATTTGTGGCTTGATAGACACTGTCTGGTAACCTGTAAAAATATAATGTGTATACCCCATTAAAATTTATAGCTGCTCCTAATCTTTGCATGAAAATTGGAATAACTGGGTTACAGTAGCGAGGTGTTTACTCAGCTTTGTTGATAATATTTGTTGTCTTGCAACCTGAGGTAAGTATCTTTTACCATTTCTCTTAAGAATTCGTTGAGATTTTTCAAATCAGAAGTAAGGGGCACCAATTCATCTTTATTCCATTTTTTGAATTCAAATTGAGAGCAGCCTGAGCGGATATTTTATCAGGCCACTGTGATTCCATAAATGTCTTCAAAACCTGCACATCTTTTTTTCGGACATCCATATTCACCATCTGAACTAAATCGCAACATTATTTAGCAAAGTTCCAAAGTTCATGGCCAATGTTGGTGACTAATATGTATCAGTGTCAAGATTATAGTGAGCTATTTCGTTAACCTCTTCTATGACAAGTTTAAAATGACTTGGTTGCAGTACATCTAGTAAATTCCTGATAAAATTATATTTCCCGAGCAATTTTCTATAATTTAGCTAGTCGTCTCATATTTTGTCTAACGTCTAATTTTGCTTTACTTCGTCGACCTTTCAGTCTTTTTTTAATTATCGCACTTAATTCATTAGCACGCATCCGGGGAAAGAGGACTTATTTCAATAAATTGTCATGTTTAATGAAGGAGCCCAACAAAAGAGTGGTGTGACCATCACTTTCCTTCTTCCTTTTTTTCCCGCTTCAGGATTTTTATTGCAACGCAGTGCAAGCATGGCAGGTAGCCTAACTTTGATAGTTTACTTGTCAAAGGAACTCTTTTGACTGGTCGGAGCTGTTCATTTGTTCTGTTAGCTCCAAAATTACCTCTTTTTCTCAAATCTGTCAATGCTTCTCTCCTTTCTATAGACTTCGAACCAAATGATAAAATACGTTGGACCTCATGCTCTGCTGAATGGGAAGTAATCTCAAAAGAATAGCAATAATCTCGCTTGCCCTTATAGTTAGTTCTCATTGACTGTTCGATCTGAACCGAAAACGGACAGGATAGGGTAAATGTGTCTGATATGTTCATTTTTCAACATTAATGTTACAACATGATTATGAGAAGGTAGTAAGTAAGGATGTTTTTGATTATAAGAGATATTAGCGTTTTCTAGTCTTCCTCCAATACGGATTAAGTTATCTGAGTCTAAGAATAATTTTAGAGATAATAGTTGCTTATCTGAAATTACTTTACTAGCTCTTAATTCTGAAATTTGTTTTGCAAAATATTTTTGTTGGAGAGTTTTAATAATAAAATTTAAAGAAGAGTCCAATTCATCTACAGACAGAGGACCGGTATTTTTGATTTGATTTTTAGTGTTAGAAACAAATCGAAATACATATGCTAGAGTACGTTTCAAATGATTAAAACTAGAAAATTTTAAAAATGCTTCAGTCCAAAATGTAATATTTTCTGATATCCGGACAGTAACATGAGCTGCTTTCCGCTCCTCAGGGATGTTTTTAATAGAGACTGGATTGTCAAAATCAGCAAGGTTTAAATTTTCGTTATGTAAAAAATTAGGTCCGTTAAACCAAATTCCAGATTCTATGATTTCCAGGGAAAAGTTTCCTCGTGATAAAATGTCAGCAGAATTTTTTGATGAAGGTATATATCTCCATTTACAATCTTTCGTTAGCTCTTGTATTTTAGAGACTCTATGTGATACGAATGTAGACAACCTATTTGGATGGTCGTCACACCAAGCAAGGGCTATTTTAGAATCTGACCATAAGTTAGTTGATTGAGGTTAATTGAATGTTATTTTTGAAGATAGTGAAAATGTTATTTGTTAATTTTGATAAAATTAACATTGCACATAATTCCAAACGCGGTAAAGTAATAGTTTTTATTGGAGCAACTCTTGATTTAGCAGATATTAAATTACATGTTACTACATTATTTTCATTTATTACTCTAAGATAAATACAAGCTCCATAAGCGAATGTGCTTGCGTCGCAAAAACCATGAATTTCAAATTTTAAAGAGAGAGTATGAGAATATAACTTACGAGGAATATGTAAATCCTTTAAACTGAATATTAATTTTATTAGGGATTTCCAATCATTTATTAAAACAGGATCAGTGATTTCAGTATCCCAGTCTAATTTTTTTATCCATAATTTTTGAAGTAAAATTTTTCCTTTTACTATCACAGGGTTTATCAAACCTAAAGGGTCGAAACATTGAGCTAATGCCGAGAGTATAATCCTTTTAGTTGGTTTTTCCGTAATAGGAATTTCAGGGATCGTAATTTTTAAAGTGTCTGTTCGAGGAAGCCATTTTAACCCCAACACTTTATTTGGATTGTCATCAAAGTTCAAATTATATTCAATTAATTGGACTTCTGAAATAGTTTGTAAAAACGATTGAGAATTTGAACACCACTTGTGTAAAGTAAAACCTGAGCTATTTAAAATGGTATTTAATTGAGAATAAAGTTCAGAAAGTTCGTCATAATTATTACATCCTGCAAGGATGTCATCTACATAGCATTGGGATTTTAAAGCTTCAGAAGCCAAAGGAAATTGGTGTTCGTTAGTATTAGCTATCTCTTGTATAACTCGAGTAGCAAGAAAAGGAGCTGAGTTAGTTCCATATGTTACTGTTTGTAACTCAATGCATTTGAAAGTATCACAAGGATTTTCTCTCCATATGATATTTTGTAAAAAATTTTGTTTAGGATTAGTTTTGACTTGTCTATACATTTTTTGAATGTTTGATGTTAAAACATACGAAAAACATCTAAATCTACATAAAATATCAAAGAGATCTGGCTGTACTTGGTAACCTTTAAGGGTTATATCATTTAAGGACAATCCTGATGTTGTTTTCGCTGAAGCGTCAAAAACAACTCTAAGTTTAGTAGTAGAACTAGACTCTCTTATTACACATAAATGAGGTATGAAATATTTATTTTCGTTATTTTCATTAGTTAAAGATAAGGGGACATATTTTGCATGACCTAAATCAATGTATTCATCTATGAAGTTTTTATATTCAATAAACAAGTTATTGTTAGTTTGAAATCTTTTCTCCAATGATACAAATCTCTTTTGTGCCATTTTAAAAGAATCACCTAGCTTTAGATGTTCCTGAGGAGAAATGAGGGGCATATCCTCTTGATATGCTCCACTGTCTAAAATTTTAGTTGTAGATTTAAAAATACCTTCGGCTTTTTTCTCGTCCGGAGCCAATAAATGTTTTTGAGGAATCTCCTCAATTTCCCAAAATTTGGCAATCATGGATTCCAAATCCTGAGTTTGAATAAATAAAGAAACATTATTCAGTGAACTATCACTTTGAAATTTATCATTTTGAGAACCATCATCTCTTACATGAAAACATTTTTTTTCAAAATTAGGTAAAGTACACCTCACTGGTACATTTCCTGCTATCACCCAACCAAAGTGGGTGTTTAATAAGGTAGGGAAGTTATTTCCCAGGCTGTAAAAGCCTTCAGTCAAAATTGAGTAGAAAATATCCGCCCCGAGTAGTAAATCGATTTCAGAAGGAATATTAAAGGTGGGGTCGGCCATGTGTAGTTTGTATTTTTGTGGTATTTGCAAGGAATCTGAATCAATTGGGATTTGTGGCAGCTTGGTGGTTATGTTATTTAAAACTACGCACGAAACCAAAAATCTTGAATCATTCTTCTTTGAATGAATACATATGTCAGTGATTTTATTTGATTCAATTGTATTTTGGGAGACACTAGAGATGCTGAAAGATTTTTTGTAAACTTTGCATTGTAATTTATCAACTAATTGTTGCGTTATAAAGGTTGACTGGCTACCATTATCTAGAAGAGCCTTCACAGAAACTGTCTCCCGACTTTTTGAAACAATGTTCACTTGGACTGTTGCCAAAAGAACTTGAGAACTTCTTGTAGACACGGCTGATAGCGAAACAGAATTATCATTTGCTTGCAGGCTTGTGCCTGCACTTGAATTTGTTTGATTTTTATTTGTAATAGAGTTTGAATTTTGAGTAACAGCTGAACTTGATTGCTGCTGTGTTTGATTTTGATTTCGAGGTACAAAAACAGGAGCAGTGACAGTATTGAAATTACTAGTAGAACTTATTTGGGTTGGATTTGAAGAATTATTTGTATTTAAATTTGAATTATTATTTGTTCTTTGCTGGTTATTGGATTGACTATTAGTTCTAAAAGTTCTAGAATTGTTGTTATCATTATTGATGTTTGAATTTATATTTTGATTATGAAGCAAGGTATTATGTTTATTATTACAATATTTACATCGTACACTGACATTGCATTGTGTCACGTTATGTTTTCCAAGACAATTATAACAAAGATTTTTAGTTTTAATAAGTTTCTCCTTTTCACTTTGAGAAAGATCTCTAAATTTTTGGCAATTAAAAAGTCTATGATCAGAATTACTAAAAATATGACAGAAAAATTTATTATTTTGATTATTTTGCTGACTCTCCGTGTGTAAAGAAATTTTATCACTTTTCCTCTTATTTGGATTTTCGCTACTATCGATATTCTCAAAAATAAGACAACGTTTTTCTAAAAATTCGTAAAATTCTTGGAGCGAAGGTAACTCATCAGGGTCTCTCTCCATCTCGAAAGCCCTTTTTGTATTGTAGTCTAATTTTTTCTCAAACATATAAACCAAAAAATATTCAAAAAGTTCGTCATTAGTTAATTTTAATTTCCTTAGAGATTCCAGATTTTTCTTTAAACTCGCTATAAAGTCTCTCAATATAGTTGAATTACATTTAACAATTGGCGACATATCAAATAAATTATTTAAATGACTATTAACAACACAAGTAATATTTTCATATCTTTTAGTTAAAATATCCAACGCTGTTTGGAAATTGTCACCAACACCAGCCAGAGAGTCGACTAATTTTAGAGCTTCCCCCTTTAGAGCAGTTTTTAGGTAAATTAATCTTTGGATGTCAGTGAGACCACTATTATTAATAACTAAGGCTTCAAAAAGTTCAAAAAATGAGCGCCATTCTGTCACGTCACCGTTAAAAGGGGAAATTCTCAAATCAGGTAATTTAACACATGGTGAGCTTTGGTTTTGCAACTGTTGTACATTAGTTGTCGATACATTTGGTGAAGATGAGTTTAATTTAATTTTCTTACGAAATTTAGATATTAAACCATGATATTTATTATCAATTACCTCCCTATCTTCAGAATCACTAGGATCAATATTCTCTATATTGTCCTGTGCATTTTCATATTTCTCATAAGCCTTTCGTAGAGACTCTTCTCTGCTTTCAAATTCATCGGCATCATCTAAATCTTGGTTTAGTTGATACCAGTTAAATATACGGGTTATAGCCGCTTTGGCTCGTGAGCGTGTGTTTTTGAGTGTGTCTACATCCATTTTCAACTAAATAAATTATTCAATTTGAAATAATAAAACCTTAAAAACATACAGAATTATTGTAGAACCTTGTACATACGGTTGTAAGTTCACAACTTCTAACTTAAATCACAAAAAATTTCAAAAATCAGGATTAAATTCAAATATTTTTCAACAAAATTGTTGGTACACCCTGTATAAATCGCAATTAATACACAAATTTCATTTATGCGCAAAAAATGTTCAAAATGTGAATGAAATGTTCAAAATTTGAATAAAGTGTCAAATGTTCTTGTCCAGAGTTGTCATAACACACTGTATAGTTATTATTAATACGTAAAATTCACTTTCCCGCAAAAGTTTATAAAAAAACTGGGTAAGTTTCCAAAATATTTTTGACCAAAATTGTCGTAACACACTGTATAAAAAGAGATTAATACACAAAATTTTAATTCTTAGTAGAAAAAAATTCAAAAGTTAAGATAAATTTCCAAAATTATTTTGGACTGAAATTGCTGCAGCACCCTGCATAATATTGTCAGTATTTGAAACCGTTTAAATCATGCAAGGGAAAAATTCAGCATTTGGATCTAACAAATATCAAAAATATTTTGTCAAATATTTTGATTACACCTCGTATTATTTATTTTTTTTTGTTTCCTGTCAAAAAATAGGGTACAATATTTTACCAAAAAAAACGATGTAAAATAACAAGAGTTCTACCATAAAATTTATATCAGTCTGTAACCACTTACGCAAAAATTAAATCACTACAAATCGTTTATAAATGTTTGCATATAATATGGATAAAATCACTTGCCAAAAATTTGTTTATATATAACCATTATTTGTTGTTAAATGCTAAATTGAGATACATGAAATGTTTAGTTTATTTCTCTTGAATTTTCTGAAGAGTGCTGTCTACTTATGCCCTCATCCGTTTTCGAAGGACCAATGTTGGAGTAAAAGGGCCTTAATTTGGCGTGAGAGTCACTTATTAATAAAATAATATCTCCTACCTTCTACTCTTCCAAGGGGAACTGCATTCCCAACTGCTTTTTTCTTCTTCCCAGAACCTGCAGTTAACTGGTGTGTTCAATTTGATAATGCACTTTTAATCCACTAGGACTGGTTATAAAACAAATTGTACTACTATTCAATTTATTTACTTTAATCACTTGATGTACATTAGCCAGTACTAAATATTATCTACATATTATAATAATTGAGAGACGTTATAGTTTTTGTGTGGTCATGGACCATAAGTTTACTTTTGGGTCTAAAAACCGACTGACTCTATGACGTGAATTTACTTCAGTTAAATTGTGTCTCAGTTTTTTTAACGAGAGGGGAGATAGATGCACATTCAAGCTAAAATTTCTAAAAATCCCTTTCGGGTTGATACAAGGTGCCGCCGTGAATCGTTCGACTGTAGATTAAACGGCCCGACAAACGTTTGTTTTTCTGCTGTTTTTTTATACTAACATTTTGAGAGAGAATGGAACTGCAAAGATTTTAAACGTTGAAACTTGAGTAATTTTGTTATATTGCAAGTTTACTGAATATTACAAGGTTATTTGAACATATTTTACAGACCAATTCTAAATGTGATGATTTCTGTGATATTTGAGCTACAATACTAACATTCATGTTTAATTTATCACGATGGCAGGTTTTTAATAAAAAGGAGTTATTGTTAAATTGATATAAACAATTTTAAGCTTGAATATTCAGTATGAAAGATTATGTAGGTCAAAAATTATTCTATTTTAGAATTGTGTTTCCACAACACCATCATTTATTAACGTTTCGGCTCACTCAAGCCTTTTTCAAAATATATCTACATCTAAAACAAAGTGATACAACAAAAATCGTTTTTACTTACCCCAAACGTAGAATAATTGATAAAATATACATTAAAATATCCATTCACGAACTTCGTTAAAACATAAAATACTAACTCTACGAAAACCAGCCTCTTCGATATGCTTGCCGAAATTTAATCTTTATCGAGGTGAATTTCTAAATATTATATGGTTTCTTCTTCTGTTACTATGTTGTTAACCCTTGACTGGTATCGTCACTTTTACATACGTAACTGGTATCGTCGGGTCAATTCTGACCCGATGCTTTTTTTTTTAATGATTGTTTCAAATTCAAAAATACCATTGCTAATCCATTACTAGCAATATAAACAATAAGTTTACAGACCCAAAAGTAATTAAAATGAAAACACTTTATTATAGGTAGACAAATACAAATACAGTGTCTGAAAACGAGTGACGCAATACAATTTTGAAAATTTTAACATAAAGATGAAAATACAAGAAAACTAACATAATAGGCACTTATATAACATATTTATCCTCTATATTCTATAAAAAAAACACAAATAATTTATCATACAAAAAAACGTGCAATAACGTTTGCATATTCACATTTTGCATTTGTCGCATAACAATGTAGCTTTGCTGTGTGCTTTACATACGTGCTTGTTACACTTATTACACGTTGTAGAATTTTTGCTGTCATTGTTTGATGGACACATGTAACATCTACGTCTTTTTTTTCCCCTAGTATCTGCATCCGGAACTCTGGGTTGAGAAGTTGATGGCTGATTTTGATTCGCTGTAGTATCGTCGCATTTTAGAATTGTTTGCATGACTGAACGAAGTTCCCTAGGAAGTCTTGTTTCCAATAAACGTCGTCTCATGCAAGGTTCAATTAGAGTTTGACCTAATTGAATAATAAAATTCCGTCGCTTCATAGAACTCTGAGTACCAGTCTGGAACAATATAAATGAATTTACAGACGCTATATTCATTACAGCATACCAAATAGCACACGGCCACCTTCTGGTTCTACGACCCGTATTGTAATTTGCACACTTCTGATCCAATGCATCAACTCCTGCTTTTGTGGAGTTATAATACAAAATCATGTCAGGTTTCCTTGATTCTGGATCTACTTTGTTGTCATGGTGCATAGATGATAATAAGAGAACGTATTTATTTTGTTTTGGTACATACGACACTAGAGTTGTATTGCTGGTGAACACGAACCTAGAAGTACCTGGCTCAGTTTTTTTTATTTGGAACTACATATTGAGGTATTTCTCTTTTATTTTTACGCACAGTGCCGACATAAGTAAGTTGGCTCTTGCGCAATTCTTCAACCAATTCTATTGACGTGAACCAGTTGTCTGCCGTGATATTCCTGTTAGTATTTTTGACATTATCAATTAGCGATAAAACTGTTAGGGTTGGCACTGATAGTTTTCGTGGATTAGGCTGCAGATTTTGTGATTTGCCTGTATAGACGAAAGCATTGAGCAAGTAGTGAGTTTTTGCATCACAAAGGCATAATATCTTCAATCCGTACTTGTTAGGTTTACTTTTCATGTATACACGAAAAGAACATCGGCCCCTAAACCCTACAAGCATCTCATCTATTGTGAGGGATTCACCAGGACTATAGCAATTCTTACAATCCTGTATGAATGACTCAAAAATTTCACGTATGTGGCAAAATTTATCTGACATTCTCGCGTGTCTGGTGGAAACACTATCAAAACGCAATGCGATTAACAAAAACAGGAACCTCTTTAGGGACATAGTAGCTCTGAAAATGTCTCTGCCTGTGCCATCTGAACTAAATAAACCTTCGACGTCTTCATTGTTAGATTTGAAAACCGATGTCAAATAGAGTAATCCCAAAAATGCTTTCACCTCAACTAAATCGGTGTAATTCACAAATGTGGCTGTTTCTCCATATCTACTGGACATATCCGTAATTTTCTCATTTGTGCAGTCGACAATTGTGCTAATCATTTCATTAGTTATAAGAAGAGACCAGTAATCAACAGGGTTCTTATCTTGCAAGTTTCTTGCCACTGCTTTTAGTCCGGGTAAATGCATAATAATATTATGGCTTCTGGTCCGACCGGGTGTGGGAGCTTGTTTTGACCATTTGTATCTGTTTTTTTCATAAACATAACCTGTAGATGGTGAAGGCAAAACCGAAGAGTTATCTAAATCCGCACTGCTTGTGGCACTGGCACCAAGAGCGAACTCACTTACAGGAACTGGTTCAGCTTCATCAGCCACATCGTCGTCTATAGCATATTCTTCATCTGAATCGTGATCACTATTTATAGTAACCGCGTCACTAATATCGCCATCTTCTTCGTCGTTCAAAAACACCTCACGTACTTCTTGTGCGGTATATCGCTTGGCGTCAATAACTATATAATCCATTATGCACTAAACTCAAAACACACACGTAACTGGTATCGTCGGGTCAAATCTGACCCGAATGCATATATAACGACACTTGCAAAGCTTGAATTGAACTGTCGCTTGAGGCGTTTAATTGTATGCCTATTTTATGAGAAGTCACGGAACCCCCACTCCGTAACTGCAATAGCGCCCAATCTGCGAAAAATTTAAAATGCGCCGGGTCAATTTTGACCCGACGATACCAGTTAAGGGTTAATATTAATTTTCGAAGTAGGCGGTGGAATGTCGTTTGCAAATATTATGAATTGTGTTTTTTCTGTTTATTTGAATTTGCCATTTGTCACAGTAGCTGTTTTCTGTAATGATGCTTCGGTGTTTTGAAATTGCATATATGGCCGTATCGTCTGCGTATAATGCTATTTTTGTTTTATTGTTTTTGGGTATGTCGTTTATGAAAATGTTAAAAGTGCGGGAGACTATACACTAGCTTGCGGTAATCCTTCGGGCATGTTGTATTTGGTGTTTTTCCTCTGTTTGGAGGTAACTTTGTATGTCCTGTTCGTCAAATAGTTATGTATTGATCTTATTACGTTGCTGGGTATTTCTGCCATTTTAATTTTTTATATGAGTAATACACTATGTCGTAAGCTTTTCCAAAATCCATTGTCGCTAGTCCCGCCGTTCGTTTTTTGTTTAACTCGGTCTTGGCGTGATATATTATTCTAGCGAGTTGCATCTCTGCGGTGTGGTTTTTTTGAAATCAAATTGCCCGGCGATTATTATTTTGTTTTCATCCAGGTGATGATTGATTATTTTGTTCAGAATTCTCTCCCATATTTTCCCCATGGTGTTTTGGAGCGATATTGGCCTGTAGCTACTCGGTTTATTGGCTTCTTTGTTGGGTTCATTAATCGAAATTATTTGAGCGTTTTTCCATGCAGTCGGAAAATAGTTTATTTTCAGTGCTGTATTTAGTAGAGTTGAACAATCGCTTTTTTGGTAAGGTTTTTTTTAATTTCTTCCTGGTTTGTCCTTATGTATCCCGCATTTTCCTCGCTGATTGTTTCTTGGAATTTTGTTTCTACGAGCATTTTGATTTCATCGTTTGATTTGTTGTTAGTACGTGATTTCGACTGATTTGATCGGCTATTGCATTTCATTTTTCGTTTGGTTCTTTAATTAATATGTTGTCCATTATAGCGGCCGTATTTCATTATCATTCTTGGCTTTGTTTTTTTCTCGATTTTATCATTTTCCACACGTTTTTCTTACTGACGTTTATTTTCCTAATTATTTTGTGCCATTGCGCAATTTCAATTGATTCGAGCGTTATGTTTATTTCTTGTTGATTTCACTTATTTCGTCTCTCAGTTCGGCTGTTGCAGTGGAGGAGCAAGACCAAAATTTGATGTAGGCAAGGTACATTTAGAGAGGCCCTCTGGTGGCGCAAAAAGCAATAAATCAAAAAACAGTTTAAAAATGACTTTTTACTACTTTATTATATAAAAACAATGCAATCTAAGCTTTTCTAAACATTAAAGTTCAATATTATAGAAACAGAAATTTCTTGCTTTTGGCGTTAGTAAACTCTTTAATGATTGTACGGTAATTAAGCTTATATGCCATGTCTGCTTCAGTGGATAAAACTATCAAAGCTGAAAATCTTTATGTCCCATTGTACTTCTCAAACAATTTTTTATAAGTTTCAATTTTGGATAGCTCCTTTCAGCGGAGACTGTACTTACTGGTATCGTTAGCAAAATTCGATACACAATGTATTTGGGTAAAGTTCTTTCAAGTTATTTTCTATTATGTATTGAAGCAATTCTTTCACATATTTAAAGAAGTCTGGTACATTTTGGATCATTGTTTGTAATTTTTCATACAGATCTTAAGGTTGGAAGGCACTACTTTCACCCACTCTCAGGTCTGTATGTAAATTTTGACAGTTGTTTAATATTTGTTGGTATATTTTTTAATTTTATATGATCGTAGAGAAAACCAAAAATTTTAAAGTGTCTATTTAACGACATAAATCTGGAATCCATATTTATTATTATGGAATCAACCATTGCGTTAAAAAACCTGACTCGTTTTTCTCCACTTGTCCCCGTAACAAATTCTCTCACTATACTCCAAATCTCTGGACCTTTGTGAGACTACCAAACATATATAAGAGATCACTTTCTGAGCTTCCCACCCAGATTTAAATTTTTATTGTATATATGGAATTTTTTTTATATATTTAGAAGTTGTTGTTCCTGTATCATAGGCTCCCCGGAATATACAAGAATGTAAAGCAAAATAATTTCTCTATAAATTCAGAAATTCAATATTTTTTGTATGTTTAGGAAACAATCAAAATATAATAAACTCACACTCTGGACCATTGTTCAAATTTGAACATGAACTATTATGAGAGTTCACAATATTTTCATCAGAAATAGTATCATCTGGAAAAAAATAATGAATGATCCAAAAAATCAATGAGATGAATTTCACTTACCGTTATTTGAACTAACGCTGGCTGAGTCAATGATTTCATTTGCACCAACCGAAAAAATGCGGAAAATATGGAAGTTTCACAAATCTTTCAAGCTATTATTTTTACTGTACCTTCCATTCCACTTCCTGGTATCGATGTAGAAATTGGATAATTAAGTACTACTTAATAAAATGAAGGAGCTGGTTGCAAACACTTCTTTTTATTAAAAAACAACTTTACACAGTTCAAATGAGAAATGAATGTTAGAAACACTTCTGCTCTCCCTGAATGATAGTGAGAGAGTCTCTGGTCTTCAACGAAGTCAGGTCGCGACTTTGTAAACATTGAAAACAGGGACGGCTTCGCTGAGGCCGGAACAATCAACATTCTTGATACTCTGGCAAGGTCTCTTGTTGCTCTTGGTAAACGATAGTATAGTTCCTCACAAAGTTTCAGGGTTTTTTGCACTGCACAGAGTTGAAAAATGGCGCATCAGCATACAAGCATCCAAACATTTATCCTTATATTGAGAAATTGCAAACATATAAGGATTTTCCTTTAAATTGCCAGCCTTCTTTCTACTGTTTATTAAATATTTCAACATTTCTAGTAATTCTTTATACAACAAAACTGGCACTTCTCTACCTGATTTTCCTCTTACAGTGAATCCCACAAAATTACCAGCATCTTTTTTCCATTCTTCGGGGAAGTCATCGACAATTTCTTGATCTCTATTATCATCATAACATTCATAATTACCAAAGTTATCAACCTCGACTCTTTGCACTTCACCTGCCCGTTTTAAATTGAATAGAAGCTAGTACAGCTTTTTGCAGCTCTACATAATCATTGGCATCAAAATGTTTTTTCAATGAATCAAAATGATGTCTCCTGCACATTCCTAGGTATTCATTAAGGGATCTTATGTCTTGTTTTGATGGCAAAATATTTTTCTTATTTCTCTTCTGTTTTAACTGAGTTTCAAGAACCTGTTTGTTCACTGTGATGGCTAGGTCTACTTCAAGAATTTTCAAAAAATATAAAACACGTAACTTCATCTCATTATTTTTCTATTTTATTAACTTTGTGACATAAATGTTGGCGCATTTCTTCAATAGAGTGCCTGCTGAGCTTGCAATAGAGGGAGATTTGTAGTAAATATTTGCTGAATCTAACTGTGCAATTATTTTGATGGCCGTCACAATGTACTTTTGTGAAAGTAGGATAGATGAGAAATCGGTATCTGTTGGAACTATTTTTTTAACTTCATACAATATCTTGCCTATCAACCTTAGTCTGCTTCTTATCATTGGGTAGTGATGTAATTTTGGATATTTTAATGTCATTTTATTTGCATATGTTATCACCAGATCATAATATCTTAGAGGACGCGTGATGTGATCATTTCTCAATACTGCAAATATCAAAATGTCTTACAATTTCATTGGCCTTACAGCTAATATCACCTTCAACTCTCCTTCCATTGCTAATAATTGACCTAGCTCCTGTAGTGATTTTGTCACATTTCTTAAAATGTTTTCTCAATGACTTTTTTGAAAAAAATCCCAAACATTTTGAACATGGGGTCTACTGTGTTATGTCTCCTTTAAGATTTCTTCTAGCAGTAATAAGAATTCCTGTATTAAAAACCCTGTCCCCATTATCCTTAAAGTTTTCTTTTTTCCTGATTTTATCCAAAAGTCCTTTCCTTTCATAAGAATCTAAAATAATTTTTGATTGTATAACAAGTAGAAGTATAAAAGAAACGTGTTTTTACTTTGTGGGAATGACCTAATATACATAACGTCTGCTTCTTTCTGATTCTGACTTCAACTTTTCCTAATTCATTATGTTTATTACAATCATTGTAATGATCATTATTGTCACACTTCATCTGATTGATATACATTTTTGCCATATTTGTAACACTGTTATAACGAATCAAGTTGTAAAGGCTCTTTATTAAAATACGCTTCTATATAGAAATATTCGTCGAGACACTTTTAACTTTTTTAAAAAATATTTATTTGAATTTTATTTACAATAGAACTTAGAAATACAAAAGTAACTTGACAAAATAATAAACTGTTAATAATAAAAAATGGAACTGGATTAAAATAATTGAAGGAATGAATTTTTCATAGTCATCAACCTATTAGTATTTCATCAACCTATATTTAATACATCGGTGTTATGAAATTGATGATCGCGTTGCTTGGTGTTTTGAGTTCGCTGACCATGAGACAGGGTCGGAGTTCATTCACATTTCTCCTCCCTCCTTTGGTTCAGACTTCGTCCTCGAAGTCTCTGAGAACAACTCTTGAAGAATCTGGATTTGAGTTGGTTGTAGCTTGGGCCCATATAAGAATGTATAGATTCTCTTCCTTTTCTTCACAGCAACTGTTATAAAGATGCCTAAAACAGTTGAAATTATTATGAGGGAAGCAATGCTAAGCCCTGCGGAAAATTGTGGCAGATGTATTGGTTCGATGGGTTGAAGTTGACCGTGCGTCTCTGGAATCTGGAGTTTTTCTATCTTGATTTCGTGCTTCGGGTACAGTTTGATTAGGACCACTTGTGGCACTGGGAGTTCTTGGACAGTTTTTCTGTTGTACCGTATTCCTTCTATGACAATCGGCTTATTTGTCATTAAGATGCTACTTCTGCTAATTTCTTCATTTTGAATTTTTATTGGGTAAACTATTCCCAATAAAATTACTTTCCTGGTTTCTTGAGAAAAATTCTCCGTTGAGATTGATTTGGTACAATTTTCTACATTTGGAATTTGACACTGAGATTTTACAGGTTTTGTGCAGATAATTTGTTCGGCTAGGTTGGTGCAGGCTTCATACCATTTACCATTTGCGAAGTAATGCGCAGGTGGCAGAATCATTATGTGATCATTATTAGGGATGGGGTAGATTCTAAATGTGGGATAAGTATCTGGATAAAGGATAGGGATTTTTAATATTATGAGCATTGTCTTGGTGGTAACACAAACTAAAGATTTTGATGATTCAATGAGTTGGTAAGGATGTTCGTCACTGACTAAAAGGGCGTTTCGAGAATATATTTCTAACAGTGTTTGTTTTAATGTTTCCAGTTCGTCTAAAGTAAAGAGCTCAATATTTGAAAGGTCTAGTTGGGATAAGGTTATGGTTCTAATTAGTTTTAAGAAGAATTCATTTACAATTTGGAGATTGAGAATTTCGATATGAAGAGCAACGTATCCATTGAAATCGGATGATAACTTATTTACTGCAGCAACAATTACGTTACTATTATTGTTTATTAAATTTAAAAGGTTATTAACCCTTAACCAGGGAGGTGAAGTTTTAAAACGCAACTGGTCAGGTGGGGTGTTCACAACACCCCATATGATTTATTGTTTTTTGAGAACTCTAGTTGAAGTAAATAATAACATCGACAAATTAAAACAATTGTTTATTTATTTTTATTAATTATTTTTGTTGTCTTGACAATTTTTACAAATGTTGATCATGTGATTCAAACACATCCGCTTTTTGCAGTCAAAGCAAAAATATTTAGTCTTAATGTCTTTATTTCTAGGACAAACTACACATCTTCCTGGTTTTATTACAGTAATTTCTTCAGGAATCTCTTTGCTCACCCCAGCTGAATGTACATCTTTTTGTGATCCTGATATTCTAGCAGCTTTTTCTCGCAGGGTTCTAGGTATGTGCATGTTAGACGCCCGTTTTTTAATTTGAGGTCGGACTAATGCTATTCCAAGATCACGCAGAAACAATCTTCTTACAACTTTCCTTGGACCGTTATTAGCTTCGTAAATAACTTGAGCATTTATTCCAGCAATGTCCAGCAATCTATAAAAGAGGGCCATAGGCCAGCGCCTTGTTCTTCTTGATGTAGAATATGTGGCACACATTTCGTCTACTACGTCGACTCCAGCTTTAGTTGCGTTATACCATGTTATGATTTCAGGTTTGCACTCATCTCCTGTTTTAGGGTCAATAGAGTCATCAAAATGCATAGAAGATATGGCTAAAATATTTTTATTCTTTTTGGGAACATATGACACTAATGTCATATTGTCTTGAAACGCAAATATGCTGCTTTTGAGTGGTCGATTTTTTGTATTCACTAACTCTAACGGAAGTTCCTTTTTATTTTTACGTAATGTCCCAACTAATGTTAGTTTGATTTTGAATAATTCTTCTAGCAATGGTACACTACAAAACCAGTTGTCAGCCGTTATATTGCGAATTAACGTTTCGAATACGTATGAAAGGTTTTTAAAAACTTTATTTAAATTATACATATATCTTTACAACTGTGTGACAAATATTAGAATAGAATTTTATTGTTAACATTTCGCTTTTATAGTCTTTTTATAAACTGCTGACACTGCAGAAAGGCTGATGCAATAGTGTTCCACTATTGTGCAATACAGGGTGGTTGCGTACCATAACTCCTCCCCTCATTAGAGAAAGACTTCGGGTTCCAAGGGAGAAGGCTTTTCTTCTTCTTGTGACTTCGACTTCTTGTTGAAATATGCTTTGAGTTTGCGGGTCCATAATAAATACGCTGCTGCTGTTAAAACTAAAATGATTATAAAAGTCCATTGGATCCAATTAACTGATTTGAGGTCGTTAATATCTTCTATTGATAATGGGTTAGTTGCTGTCAACTCATTTTGAAGTGTGTGGATATCTTCTAATGGAATGTTTTGGATATTTAAAGGTTTCAGTGCTACATTTTCATTGGTTGTAAATTTGTCGCCTTCGATGACAGGAAGAATTAATGGCTGGCCATGTCTTGTGGTTTCTTTATTTCCAAATTTGAACTTCTGATACTCGATGCTACAATTCTTGGAAATCTGGACTACGGAGTTTTCGTTAATGGTGATGAAATACTCATCTGAACAAAAGGCTATCAATTTTAACACTTCACTTGTTATGGTTATTAGATATTCATCATTGATTTTATTGAGTATTTGTGAAGGGTGATTGATAGGTACGTGCACACACGTCGTTTTAATGTCTCGAATTAGGTCTTTAATACAGTCTTTAGTTTTCACATTCATTTGTGTTTGCGGACAAATGTAATTTTTCCGATGCGAATGCCAGGATCATCCATGTACTGGCGAATTTCTTCATTTAGAGCCAGAAAGGGTTTGCTGGGTATAATAATTGTATCACTTTTGGAAGGGATTGGATAGAGATGATAGTATTTGAATATATCAGGATAGACAAGGGGAAATTCTGCAGCAAATATTATATTATCGGCAGTAAAGAAACAGGTTGCATGTATTATTGAATACCATGAATCAATATCTAAATCTAATATTCCGGTGTTTCCGTAATTATCTTTCAATTCTAATAAAATGTCTTTTAAATTTTGATGTGTCAATATGTCTGGATGTAAAATACGTAATTTTGCGAACGTAACAGCGTTCTCAAGATTTTCAATAAGTGTATTGATGGTATTGGCATTTAGAAATATTTGATCAAGAATACTGGAATATACAGTGAATTTGTAAAGTTCACTTGTCAGATTATCTAGATAAGTCTTATAATCTATTATTCGCTTAGCTACTAGTTTTTGATTATTTACAATAGAATCTAAAGTTGTCGAATACTTATTTGTTAATGTTTTAGATAATGAGATTTGTGCATTTACCTCCCGGACTATTTTTTGTTGATTATTCTTTAGTAAATTTAGAGCATTTTCAATTCTTTCTCCATCATTTGCATCTAGTGTTCCAAATAAATACTTAGATATGCTACCGCCTGCATTTATTAAACCACGCTTCTGTTTCCTAATTTTGAAAAATTTAATATTATCGAATTTTTTCGGTAACTCCTCAATTATAGAACTCAAGTGATCGATTTTTGGTTGTAAATTTAAATTATGCGAAGTTTTTTCGTGATGAATGGAATTATTTACATTATGAAATGTTATAATTAATCTTTCGATTTCTTTTTTCAAGCGTTCTTAATTCTATATGTTGCAAGAAAATATGTTTACTAGTGATTATATTTGCAAGGCCAAGTTGAAAGGGAAGTATGCCAGGAGTGTGACTGATGTCAGCAACCTTGATTTCTTGGGCGTTAACTGTTATCAACATCACTATTAGTTTCCACATTATTTTGAGATTCTGCATTCTCCGGATTCTGAAAACAATGAGGTCTTCTTAATTCTTTGATATGAACTTCGGATTTTTTATGCTTTTTATCAACAATTTCTACTTTATTATTATCCAACAACTTAGTTATAGTATAAGGACCTATAAACTTATTATTTTTCTTATTCCTATAATATGGGTTTTTCTAGAATATTTAGCCCGTTGACATATATCACAAGCATTTATGAAGGTAGTAATTGTCTTTTTCATATTAACCCAGAAATAATATTGCTTTAAGTATTTTAACGTTTCTTCAACTCCACGATGATTAGTTTTTCCTTCATGTCTATATTTTATTAGCATTATTTGTTCATCCGTGTCTTTAATCGTATTTATTAATCGAGTACACATAATTAATTTCAAATAATCCTTTCGAAAATTTTCGGAATAAATATGTACAAATTGTGGAATGAATTTCCTATTATCGAAATAGATATGATAAGTTGAATTAGGTTTTAGGTAATTTTTTAGAAAATCAATTATTGATTCTGTATTATTTTCTGACGGTAATGTTACTGTTATTATATTTTGTTTATAATATTTCTCTGATTTAACGGTTAGTTTCTCTCTATTGTTTTCGTAAACTATAATTTGATTATTTTTATTATTTATTATTTCATCTAATATTGGTATACCTTCGTTGGCAATTTCTTTTGAAAGAGAACGAGGGGTCTCATCGGACTCTGAATGGTTACTATAATTGCTAGTTAATTCTGAATGACTTGGGGGAACAATTCTTACATCTGATATGATATTTACTTTTGGAATATGTTGAGGTGCATTGCTAGGACCGCTTTCTTCAAAATCTCTATCAGAAATATAATTTCGCGTGTCGTCAATTATTTTTCGCTCTTCATTTATGTCACCTGGATTATTTATTATTGATTGTGTTTCTAAAGTGTTTATTTGCGCTCGGCTTAAGGCGTTGGCGTTGCTATTTAATTTACCTGGTTTGTATGCAATTTTGTAATCGAATTCTTCTAATTTAAGTCGCCACCTTATTAATTTAGAGTTTGGTTCCTTAAGATTAAATAACCAAGTTAAGGGTCGATGATCAGTAACAATGGTGAACTGTCTGCCGAAAAGGTACGGCCTAAAATATTTACAGGCCCATGTAATGGCAAGTAGTTCCTTTTCAATCGTACTGTAATTTTGTTCGGATTCGTTAAGTGTACGTGACGCGTAGGCCACAGGTTTATCTTGTCCAACAGTGCCTTGAGATAAGACTGCTCCAAGTGCAACATTCGATGCGTCCGTTGTCAGTATAAATGGTTTGGCAAAATCAGGATACTGTAAAATGGGGCTATTACATAAAATCTTTTTACAAGTGTTAAAGCTTTCTATGAATTTTTGATCATGAATAACTTTTGCGTTTTTCTTAAGACAGAGTGTCATTGGCTTTGTGATTTTCGCAAAGTCTTTTATAAATCTGCGGTAATATCCGATTAAACCTAAGAATGACTTAATTTCTTTTTGTGTTTTGGGAATGGGAAAATTTTGAACGGCTAGTATTTTGTCTGGATTTGGTTTCACTCCTTCGGTTGAAACTACGTGTCCTAAATAAGAGACTGATTTTTGTAAAAAGTCAGATTTATCTAATTGTACCTTAAAATTTGCTTTTCGTAAGCGATCAAAAACATTTTTCAATCTCGAAATGTGTTCTTGTAGGGATGTGCTAAAAATAAGTATGTCGTCTAGATATATAACACAAACATCATTATTTAATCCTCTCAGCACATTATCCATAACTCTTTGGAATGTGGAGGGGGCATTTTTAAGACCGAAACCCATACGGGTAAATTCGTATCTTCCATTCAATGCGGTAAATGCTGTTTTTGGTATATCTTCTTCTTCAATTTGTATCTGATGGTAGCCGGATGCTAAATCTAATGTCGGAAAATAATTCGCCCTACCTAACTTATCTAATAAATCAACGATATTCGGAATGGGATATTTATCAGTTACTGTTTTTTCATTTAATTTCCTATAATCTATTACTAGTCTATAATTTTGTTCTCCAGTTTTAGAGTTATATTTCTTGGGAACAACCCAAATATTTGAGCTATACGGGCTAACGGAATGTCTAATTATACCTTGATCTAACATTTTGTTTATTTGATTACATACCTCTTGTTTGTGTATTTCGGGAAAACGATATGATTTGCAATATATCGGTTTATCATCTGTTAATTTAATTGAATGTTTGATTTCATTTGAAAAACTTGAAGGTATTTCCTCTGAATAAAAAATATCTCTATACTCTAAACATAATTTAGATATTGCCTCTTTTTCTTCAGAATTACAATGATTTAGATTTAATTTGGATAAATTTTCCTTCAAAATTCTATCAATGTTTTGATTCACACTGTATGATGGTTTGTTATTTGGCATATAATTTAATTCGTTTACATTTAATATCTCTACGTTGAAAGAAGCTGAAATTGCAATTTTATGTGGGTTATCCGTAAAATTTGATATGGTGGTTATCGCAAAGAAGTTTTTTATGTTTACAATACCAGTGCGAGTTACAAGATTTTCAGCGAAGTTTATCTCTTCGAGTAATCCAATTCCATTTTCATGATTTACGGGAAGTCTGACGACTTGCTCTGTATTTCCAGGAATTGTTATTGCATAATTTTCTGTTATTGTAATGTTCTTTGTTTTAGAATAATTGTTAAAAATTAAAGGCATTTTAATACGGGGTGTGATCAACAATTTCGAATCGATATTAATAATAGCTTGCAATTTTTTCAAAAGATCCATACCTATAAGACCTTGATAATTGTTATTAAAATTGAATATATAAAATTTATGGTTTCCCTTAATTTTAAAATTTTCAAATATCGGTATTATTACTACTTTATCATGAAACGTTATATCATGGGACGTTTGTATTTGGAAATGTTCACGTTTTGTTAAATTTGGATAAAAATGTTGAACTATCTCAGGATTAATTAAGCTTCGTGAACTACCTGTGTCTATTAAAAATTTAGAGTCTAGTTGGGGTATATAAATATAGGGTAATTCAGTTTCAACTAAATGATTAATTTTAATCAAGCTTTTTGGTTTACTGGTGTCACCTCGTGAAAATTTACATCTCTTTGATTTTTATTGTAAGGGTTAACAGATTCATTGATATGATTATATTCAATGCAATCGGATTCTTGATTATTAACTGGATAATTACAAGATATATCTTCGACTGTATTTTCGTTATAATCGAGTGGGATTTCAAAATTTGAATCTACATTATTGTGATCGGTTTCTATATTATATAGTTCTTGGTGTGTAACATTTTTGGGGCCAGTGCTTTGGAAATAATTTCTATTGAAATTCTGTCTTTGAACAGTGGGATTTCTAGTAGAAGTAGACATGGGTTCAGGATTATTTCTCGGAGTTTGACCTGTAGGTTTAAACACATTGTTTTGAGGTCCAAAAACTTGTGGATTTGTGAAATATCTGGGTGCAGGTGCATTTTGCCTTTGATTAATATTAATGGGTTGCGAGGGGAAATTTCTATGTTGGTTATTCTGACCATAAAAATTATTATTATGATTTTGGAAGTTATTACTCGGATATTGAGTAGGTCTGGAATATTGATGGTTTTGATTATAAAATGTATTTCTGTTGACAGGAGTTGGTCTAGAATTTATGTTTTGAATATGACCGTGTTGTTTTTGACTAAGTATAAAATTTTCTTCTTCTACCACGTATGACATAGCTAATTCGAGTGAGTCTGGATTTCTTAATCTAACTAAATCTTGTATACGGCCTGTTAATCCGCGAATATAAGTTTTTAATGATAATTCATCATAATTTTTAATTCGAAATGTTCGTTCTTCCGCACTTAAATTCATTAACATTAACTTTGATGCAATCGAGCTTCTAGCTTTTTGTATTCTTTGTCCGAAATTAATATATGATTCATTTTTATATGGTTTCATAATTATTATATCTTGAACAAGACAGTCTAAGTTTCTCTGATCTCCAAAACTAAGTCTAAGTAAATTTTTTAAATCATTCCAAATTCTAACTTCTGGTCTAGAGCCTACTAACGTTAAAGCATTGCCAGATAGCTTACCTATCACAGCTCTTAAAAGAAAACTATTTATAGGTTCATTTAGGTTTTGTTATTTCTTATATTGGTTTATAAGACTATCACAATGTTCTAAAAATATTTCTAATGTGCCACTATCACCACTAAAATTAGGAATTGTGTCAATATATAATTTCATTAATTGATAGTTTACAGGAGTATCGTTGTTTGGCATTGTGTTGAGATTTAAAGATAAATTATTTATTATACTTATTAATTCGTCAATTTTGTAATTTTTTAAATCTACTACTATATACTTAACACTAACTTGAAAATATTATATTCTCTAATATATCAAGATGAAAATTGTTAATTCATATATGCTCTATTTATTCACAACCGATTCAAAAATTTGCCACAAATAAATTGTAATGATTGAATAATAAAGGAAAGAAAAAAGGGATGGCTCACCAATTTTTTGAAGTCTTCTTGAACAGTGCTGGGACGTATGCTCCGTCTGGACACTTCACATGAAAGTCTTCAAGTCCTTTTCACAAGTTTTTTGTCCTTTCTTTAAAACTTTAGGTTTTGTTTCACTAAGAATTGAAGTTCACGACGTTTTACCGTTATACACACGAAAAACGACTCGAAACTATCCTACTGATGACTGCGCCAATTAACGTTTCGAATACGTATGAAAGGTTTTTAAAAACTTTATTTAAATTATACATATATCTTTACAACTGTGTGACAAATATTAGAATAGAATTTTATTGTTAACATTTCGCTTTTATAGTCTTTTTATAAACTGCTGACACTGCAGAAAGGCTGATGCAATAGTGTTCCACTATTGCGCAATACAGGGTGGTTGCGTACCATAACTTGCGATTCGTTCCTGCAATTGGCTTCGCCAACCTCATAACAACATCTTTGGTACTATTTGAAACAAGATAAGGACCGTCAGGTTGCGTACCAACATACACCTCCATACTTAGTGTATACCATGTTGTGGAATCACATAAGGTCAAGATTTTTACGCCATATTTTGCCGGTTTGCTTGGGATGTATTGGCGAAATGGACATTTTCCACGAAATGCTACAAGTTGTTCGTCTACAGTGGTGTATTCTCCAACTGAATAATGTTTTTGGCAATTTTTTTCAAAGGTTTCAAAAATATTCCTAAACGCAGCCATCTTATCTAACGCCCTCCTTTCGGTTCGATTGCGAACATCATCGAATCGTAAACAACGTAGCAGAAAAAGGAAGCGTTTTAGAGACATTGTCGTATAGAATATTTCTATTCCAAAACCGCTTTGATCCCATAAGTCTTCAAGATTCTGATGACCGGCACGTTGAGCACCAGCTAAAATCAGAAGTCCCACAAAAGAAATAATTTCTGTTTCATCCGTAGGTTTCACATCGCTGTAATTTTTATAGTTACTACAAACAGTTTGGATGTAAATATTCGTGAATTTTGTAATATCTTGTACCATTCCATCATCAAAAAAAAGAAAAAACAATCTACTGGTGTTTTTACATCCCTAGCAACATTCCTTACTCCAGGCAAGTCTCTGATTATGTTTTGGGCACGTGTTCTTACTTTACTTGATCCGCACATTTTTGTCCATTTCGTTTTCTTATCTTTGCCTAAGTAAAATGGTGTATCGCGATCAACACTTTGTTCAGCATCACTTTCGGAAGAATTTGAAACTTCTTGCTCACTTTCGCTGTCACTCCGTTCTTCTAAACAATCTATTTCTTCCCCATCAGAGTCATCATAAGATGTCGGGCGATCTTCCGATTCAAGCAAGAGGCTTTGTAAATATTCTTGTTCTTCTTCATAGCTTCTAAACATTTTGCTACACATTTTACACTAATTAGTTATAAAAACGCAACTGATCAGGTGGGGGTATGATGACACCCCAACGTTTAAAAAACGACTTTACAGCTACAAATCACACAAAAACGAAATTGTGAGGTTATGTTAGCATAGAATGACAACAAACAGGAAGATACTGCCAACCTCAAAGTTGGCATTAACAAGACATGCTAATTATATCTACAAATCTTCACGAGGGGTGTTGACAACACCCCAGGTCCCCGGTTAAGGGTTAAATCTCGTATCAATAGAATGACCAAAAGAGATTTCATTGTTAAGTTTAGTTATAATTCCATTTTCTTTGAGATCTATCACAGTAATATGTGATTTTATTAATTCTAAGTCGTAATCGTCGGGATTTCCAGTTATGTACTTAATTGTTGTACCTAGAAAGTTGAACAATCCTCTTTTATGCTTACGAGTTATTTTATGAAGATTGTCTTTTGCTTCATTTAGGAGGTGATTGTATTGAAATTTCAAAGAAGCTAAGGGTGCGTTTTCTAAGGGTGAATCGAAAAGGTCATTGGGGTTTATTTCTGAAGTGTTAGCTAATTTCTCTAAATTAATATGTAAAATATGTCTATGATAATGGTTAATTTCATTGGATTTGCCAAGTTCTTCTGCATAATTGGGGATTTCCTGTATATTGATAAGATGTCCCAGGGATAGGGTCGTCATGCAAAGAAGGTATTTCTAAAATATCCCTTTTTTTACTTTACGAAGTCTTTTAGCAAATTTTAAGTGTGTACTTGTTGTGTTTTGTTTATTCGTCTTGCCGATAATTTTTGTTTTATTTTGTTTTTTCGGATGTAGTCTAGAATAAGTGGAGCACAATTTAGGTCGATGTTTTTTCCTGGTTACGTAGAGAGAGGAAGAGGGATCGATTACAGGAATTGATTCGGCTTTTTCATTTTGTTTATCTAAAATTTTCTGACGTTTTTCTTTTTGTTTATTATATAGGTCAGTTATAAAGGGTTGCAGTTCGTCTTTATGTCCTTGATTGTATGTTTCGTATAATGGGAGATCAAAATCAAAATGTATTTCTTCGGCATAAGGGTCATAGAGAATTGAAAAAGGTGAGTAGTTAGTAGCACTATGAATGGACTGATTATAAATTAAAATGGCATTTGTGAAGGTATCGTCTAAGGGGTCTTCTGGATTTTGTTCTCGTAAGTTTTTCTATTAGGGTAGAATGGAACCGTTCAACAGGGGAATTAGAAGATGAGTTATTGACTGTTGTGAAACGAATTTCAATTTTATGAAGTTTCATAAATTCTTTGATTACAGCAGAATTAAATTCAGTGCCATTGTCACAAACAATTTTTTTCGGATAATTATGATGAGAGAAATAGTGTCTTAATTTGCTTAGAATTGAAACAGAAGTTTTATCAGAAATTTTATAGCATTGGGCATATTTGCTGAACGAGTCGACAATTGTAAGTAGTAATTTTTGTTACAGTGGAACAGATCAATATGGATTATATCAAAAGGTTTTTGTCCTAATAATGGACCTAATTGAGGTAATTTATACGGGTGCCGTTCATATTCATTTTTTAAACAAATTTCACATTGGTTAATGACATTTGAAATTGTAGTTTGCATGGAGGGCCAATAAAATTGATTTTTCAAGTGTTTATAGGTTTCAACTTGACAAAATAATAATATATTGAAAAATTGAACTGGATTAAAATAATTGAATGAATGAATTTTTCATAGTCATCAACCTATATTTAATACATCGGTGTTATGAAACTGATGATCGCGTTGCTTGGTGTTTTGAGTTCGCTGACCATGAGACAGGGTCGGAGTCCATTCACATTTCTATATTTAAAATTTGATTTACCTCGCAAAGTTTTTTATTATTTGCGCCCACTATATTAATTTTAGGTATTTTAATAAGATTTTTACCTAAGTTAGGAAATTTTGACAATAAGTTGTTATTAATTAATCTTGCTTCACTAGCATTGTCAATTATTACATCTATGTCTTGGTTTCCTACTTGCGTTTTTTTTAATTAAACTAGACGTTTTCGTTCAATTCAATTTCACCATCAGATTTTAAGAATTCCCTATAATGTTCGTATGTATACCTATTAGTTTTTAAATTTGGAGAGCGCTTCATTGAAAATTTTCTTTAAATTGAGAACCAGGAGAAACATGATAATCTTCGTTCATGTCCTCCGTATTATTTTGACTATTATCTGGACTTGGTTCCCTACTGTTTCCCCATGATCTATTCCTTTCCACACTTCCTTCTCGAGATGCAGACCTAGTCTGGAAGTAAACCATTCGATTATGTCCCACATTATTATTATTGTTAAAATTCGTGTTATTTAGTTGCCCAATTTGATGATTCTTATCATTATACCGTCTAGGATAATTATTATAGTTATTGTAGTTAGGTCTCTTAGTTGCATTATTAAAATTAGTATTGTTCCTATTATTCCAAATTATCTCTACTATTATCCTGATTAACAAATCTAGTATCATGAAAGTAGCTACAAATTTTGGACCTATATACAAAATAAGCTTCACAATTTTATGAATTTTGAAATGGCGTTGGCTATTATTTCCAAAATTAACTTGATTTTATTTCGGTCCTAATAGCAGACAATATTTCATAATCATATAGTGGGACGAGAAATATACTACTGTCATTATAACTTTTGGTTTCTTATTAAAAATATAATTTTTCGGTTTGATGTTTGACGTTAAAGGTCCCTACCTATTTGAGTAGGGACCCATAAGGTTTGCTATATGGTAGCTACGCCAACAGCCCAAATCTTGTAAATTAATGATGATCAAATCAATTATCAAATGAAATGCCTTTCTCCATTGCTTCTAGTTTTTTCTTGCACCTGACATTGAATTTAGTGCATTTGTTAATTGTTCCTACAAAAACTTAGCTTTTTTAAATGTGAAATCCTTATTAAATTTCCCACTCTTTAATTCAGGATGCTCTTCGATAAAAGCAATGAGGTGCTCTCTTTGAAACGAATATAACTGTGCGCCTCGCTTATTTTCCATTTTATTTTATCAATTATTAATAACATAAAATGTTCACGTTTGACTTAGGTTAGATTTTTACAAATTATGACAGGGTTTTTAAAGCTTCATAGTTGGTATTGAAGAATTTACAACGTTGTCAAGTAGAACCACTCGAACTTCCACGTCGCATACGAATTCTACTTCGACGCCATCCCTAAAATACGATCACAGATTATCCATCGAACTTTGTCACTCGAAGTTAACTACATGCGAACAAGTTCTAGTAGCTCGAAAATACTGCGCCTGCTTGTATCACTGCCACTAATTAGGAAATAGGTACTTTTACGCTGAAGTTACATTTACGAGTTAATCGTATACGGGTACTCGTAAAGGAGTACGAATTTTATTTACATTATGTGTTGAATCGTATGTGATTAAAGCTTATTATAAATGGCGCCAAGTAAAAGAAAGCGTGCAGCTGTGGCCGGGATTTTAATGTTACTAATGAAAAAGAAAATAGAATGTGAAGAGATCGTTAGTAAGAAAAGGCGAATTTGGGTTAAAACATCCCTACAATCGAGGACCGTTGTGGGAATTGAAGAGAAATTATTAACTGAGCAGGGAGATGGATTTAAGAACTTTCTCCGAATGACTCATAACACATTTTTAATGCTTCATGATATGGTACGTACACTTACAAATATCTTATTACATCAGTCTAGGTATTGCTCACAAAGTTTTAAATATTAATTTCAGATAAACCATCGTATTAGCAAGCAAGATACACAAATGAGAAGTTGCATAAGCTCTAAACTGCAATTAGCCACAACTTTGAGATTTCTAGCCACTGGTGATAGTTATAAATCTTTGGAATTTCTCACTCGTATATCTGCTAGTACCATATCCTCCTTTATATCAACTGTTTGTGAAGCTCTATATGTAGAATTACAACCGAGGTATATGAAAGTAAGTTATAATAAAAGCTGAAACAAATAGGTACCACCAACATTTTTTATTTAAAAATAATTATCGAAAATAAACATTGTTTTTACATCTAAATAATTTTTGGAATTTACAAACAAAACATGTGTAGAAAATGTCTCTTAAAATTAAGAACGTTTTTGAATAAAATGAATTTACAACCTATAATCTACCGGTTTTTCTAAAAAAACTAAAAATAAATATTCTTCCTCTACAAAACAACAAAAAAAAACGAATGTGGTATTGAAACAAACATCTTTGTATACTGCTTATAAAATTTGATCTCCCCTCATGGCTGCAAATATAGGATCACTATTTGACTCATCGCTATAATAGTCATTAGACTGCTCACCGATATTTTCGCATTGTGGCGGTGGCGAAAATGGAAACTGTGCAGAATATGTTGGACTGGATAGTGCACTTCTATCTGTATCGCTATGTAATGAGAAAGAAGACCTATATTCATCTTGAACATTAGCGTCATTTGTAGAATGATTTTCGTTTTCTAATAATTTTATTCTTTTTTTCGTAATAATTTCTTGCAGTTCTAACTGAAGCTCCAAGGCATATTTCAGAGGCATACTTTTCAATTGTGACGCGATACTCTCACCAAATTTGTCGAATTCTGATGATTCTGCAGCACAAACTTCTTTAAATGTTTTTAGCGCAGCATCAAATTCGTTAGTGGTGCTATCATTAATAGGGCGTCGTTTCTTTGAAAAAACAAGCTTTGGAGTTTCAGCATTCTTCATAGTTGACTCCCTTTCTCTGGTTTCACTACGAAATGCATGTGAAATCTACAATAAATAATTTACTTTTAGATACCAAACTCAGTTGCAGAATGGAACAAAATTTCAGAAGAATTTCCGTTCAAATGGTATTTTACGAATGTTTTAGGCGCAATACATGGCAAACATATCCAGACTGAAGCTCCTCCAAATTCAGGATCATATTTTTTTTAACTATAAAGGATTTCATAGCGTTGTTTTGTTTGCTGTAGCAGATTCAAATGCAAAATTTATTTATGTTGATGTGGGTTGTAATGGCCGAATTTCCGATGGAGGGGTTTTCAAAAATAGTACATTATATACAGCGTTAAAAGATAAATCTTTAGATATACCTGAGCAGAAATGTTTACCGAATAGAAATAAGCCTGTACCATACGTATTATTTGGAGATGAACCATTTTCTTTGTCAGAATATTTACTTAAACCCTTTCCTCGAAGTGCCAAATTAACTGCAAAACAAAGAGTATTTAATTTTCGTTTAAGTCATGTACGTCGTATAGTTGAAAATGCGTTTGGCATTCTGACTGCTCGTTTTAGGATATTCAGAAAACCAATCTGTTTAAACATTGATACCATTGATAAAGTAATATTAGCGGCATGTGTTTTGCATAATTTTTGAAGCACACAAGTAATGAAAATCAGAACACTTTTGAAAGTACTTATCAACCTCTCAATATTAGACATATTACACATCAGGGAAGCAATAATTCCAGCGTATTAGCTAGATCAATTCGTGAAGAGTGTGCAGATTATTTTTATAATGAAGGACAAGTTGATTTTTAGTGGAGTCGTATATAAATTTTAATGCACTTGAATGTTGTAAAAATAAACACATTGATACTTACTTGTGAGTTTTTATATGAACATAAAGTCTTTCTAGGTGTTATAACCTCATCCAAAAATCGCATTTTTGAGAACTATGGTAGTGAAGGTTCACATATATCTTCCGTTCCTGCGCCTTAAAACAAAAGCCCATATATATTTAAAAAAAACTTACTTGTTCTCTGAGACGCAACAACTTTTTTCATTTCTTGATTATATGTCGAACGTAGATTATTAATTTTTTTCTTTACTATTTCCACTGATATGTTCAAAATATCCGCTATCGTAGAATATGCTTTATTTCTTGCAATAATATCCCTATATTCCTTGCTTCTCACGTCCCATAAACACTTCATATTGTAGTATAAATCAATAAATTAGTCGATGTCTTCCGGCGATAACTTATCTTCAGCCATATTGAATCAATTAAAAACGAGATCACTCGTAGCCGTACTCGGATCTCTGGCAACTTTGAAACCAACACGTATATGACTTACGAGCTCCTGTTTAGACATGCGAAATCGTATACGGTTTGGTCACCCGTATACGATTAACTCGTAAATGTAACTTCAGCTTTAGCTTGTCCTAAATTTCTTACGTATCCGTAACGAACTGCGCATATGTAGACCCGTTACGGTTAAGCCGATACGATAGGAGCGTCTATTCGGAGGAGGAGAGGAACAAAATCCAATGTTGCCGTTTTTTATTCCTGTCCTGTCGCCTGCGTATGAAACATTACTGTCATAACATAATCTACCTAGTTTTGCGTATGCGTACCGTTTTGTAATCGTAATCTATATTTGCTTTACAAAACTGTTTTTGTTTGTTTTATGAATTATTTTTAGTTAAATATCATTTTGTTTATAGTAATCTTAGACTATAATATTTCTATTGACCAAGATTTTATCAGAATGTTAGATTTAAGCAGTTTGTTGAAGTTGATTTGATTGATAGGTAAAGGTTGTCATGATTATTAGCAGATTGATAAATTGATCGAACTGATAGGTGCTGAATAATGGCTGTTATAGTATAATAATATAGGGATGCCTATTTACGTTTCTTTTCCAATTAAACTATAAATATAGGATCAACTAGGTATTAAGGGAGAATTTTGCCATCATAACATAACATTTCTATTCCATGTGGTTTCCACTGCATTCACTTTTGAATCGGGCAGTTGTAGCCCCACCTGTTATCAAGTGTAAGGACAAAAGGTGTAAATAAACTGACTGCAAGTTGATGTAACATACATTTATTTCATCACATTATAATATGTACCTAATCAGTCAATACAAAATACAACAAAACGAACAAAACATAAACAATAATTATTTCTTAGCTTATTTACAGCATACAGAACATGTCACGATGGACGTAACATAGGATGGATAAGTCGCCAACAGCGTTGACTACTTTAGACACAATATTAGCTGATTATGAAAAAAAAGTGCGGATTTTGTAAGCATTGAGTTTTAAATTTCAGTTTTTTTATTTATAACGCGACACTATAAGTAAATCCTATGAAACTATCTGTAATACCAAGAAAGTACCTACACTAACCTACATTCTATACATATTTATGATCGTAACTAGGTTCTACTGATTTAACTAATAAATTTTTAACAAATCCATTGAAAACTTCTTTATCTTCAGATGAACTTTTAAGATTTGTGAAATTTTTGGAAGTTTTATTTTTTTGTTGAATAAAATGAAACCTGTTTACTACTGTTTTTATTTGATGGCTCTTTGATAGAAATTGGTATTTGTTTCAAATTCCATTCTGGTACAATTAAATGTGTTTATTTTACCTAAAGCAACAAGTACATTTGTATTTTTCAACATTAAATTTAAATTGTCTAAGCTTATGTTATCATAATCGAGGCTTTGCATTATCTGTAAACAGTTTGATTTAATTTTGCTTCCGAGTTCATCTAAGTTTGTAGTGTTAGATGTCTGTATCTCCGTTTTTCATAATTCTAATACCTCTGCTTCTGTGTCATTAGTATTTTGCAGACTAGTAGTATTTCATAAATAAATGTGATCAATATTTATATCATTATAATGAATGTACTTGCAAATAGTGGTTTTTATAACAAAATCTGTACAGCTACAAGTAAAAGAATGCACACATATATTGCAAAAAGAGCATTTCAATGAACAACAAACTGAATTTGTAACCTTTGTGACTGAATATGATTTACTAGAGTCAGCACTCTTTAAATTCCACGAGTTTTCATTTTCTTCTTGAATTTCAATATTTATTGTCAAAGCAACTCTATGCCTGCAATCAATTGTATTTTTAAGGGTATTCCTTTTTTTAAATGAATTATCCTTTTAAAAGTTTTGTCTCGTAAAAACAACATTAACTGATGTATTGTTTTATCTAGCGTTTTAATTTTCTTGCCTTCTAAATAATAATATTTAATTGTGTTTAGACCACAACCAGATCTATAACAATATGCCCATTCTTTAGAATTTTGTGAATAATATCTTTCAATATACTCACCAAATGACTTGGTGTCTTCATCGTCTAAAATAGCTTAAATAAACTCGACTAATTTTTTTTCAAAAACACTTTTACTAAGTAGATTTTGAAGAGACTTTATTGTTTTGTAAACCCAAGGCCTTTTTTCCTCATGTGCTATTTTTTTTTAAATGGGACTGCGAAGCCCTATCCACATGCCATGAGCACAGCAATCGCTTTTCTACACTGCCCATTACAAAACACCAAGCATTAAAATAAGTATCTGTAATATCGGACATAAAAATTTTAATAACTATCCGTCCAACTTCATCTTTTAGAGCCGTTTGACACGGTACTAATTTAAGAACTAAACATTTAGTGGGAGATAATATTGAAAACAATATTGTATACAATAAAGTTGACTGTATGTTATAGTAAATAAATTTGTTGCTGAATTTAGTACAAGCGCATGCGCATAGTAACTTAAAAATAGGTCAATATTGGTTTGAAAGGCTCCTACATTTTTTTGCTGATCTGTAATGGATGTATTAAGAAATAGCGATGGAAAAAAATAATATTTATTATTGGGAGACGCGGTTAGTGTTATTTTAATACTATTAATTCTGAAAAAGAAAACAAGTGCTAACAAATGTTGAAAACCAAAAGAAGTTTGACAGAGAAAATGGATTGGCAGAAGAGCAGAAGGAAAAGACATTTTAACTTTGTTGAATGAGGAATTGCTACTTCATCGTACAAGATGAATGAATAATGTTACATTTGAAAACCTTCTCTTTAGTTGACCTCTTATGAAAAAAACATGATACATGGATGCGTGATTGTTTACCCGCTAGAAGCAAGTATGTACAAAGCATACATGAACTTAAATTGAAATTTCTCCGTAATTATTTTAGACTAGAAACAACACTCCGTTTTCTAGCTTTGGATGGACGTCGTATAAAATTTAGAGCACCCATATCAGAAAGATTGTACTATTACAATTATAAGTGCAGTCATTCTATTGTTCTTTTAGCTTTAACAGATACAAATTACAAAATCATATACTGCAATGTAGGGGTAAATGGACGAACTAGTGATGGTGGTGTATTTAGGGAGAGTGGTTTATTTAAGGCCATGTCTTCTGGGAATTTACACTTTTCACCAAACAGACCGTTACCTGGTCGAATTATTGAAGTTCATATGTAATTGTTGTGGACGATGCTTTCCCCCTTTCAGAAAGAGTGATGAGACGAATTCCAAGCAGAGGGTTAACACATATACAGCAAATTTTCAATTATCTGTTAGAGAATAAAGTGCGGTTGGTTTCAGTTAATTTATTGAACAATATAACTTAGCTTACTTATTATTGCAAGAGGTACTATTATGACATTTTGAATTGCATAGAACATTATTTTTTTGCATTTGCATAATTTACTTTTACAATTTGTTACAATTTTTAGTGCATTTGCACATAAAAAACTCTGGCTAGAACCAAAATTAGATGAAGCTGCTTGACGTAAAGAAATTTGTTTATCTATCCTTATTAAATCAATGTCAATAAATTTTTGCTTCCAAATATCAAATTCGGATCTGGTATACAGATGATTTATGACTCCATCTTTTGTACCTAACTGGTACATGTTGTCGTCGGTCTTCAGTAACACAACAGCTATTATATTTCTGAAAGCACCTTTTGCTTTATCCACATCAGGAATAGGTACCGTAACATTATCGCCAACGTTTTCAGGTCGGTGTGTTTTATCACTGTAGCTTTTCATCTTTTTTGCCTGATGAATTAGCGATTGGCTTGCTTCTGACCTTACTGCTTTTATATTGTCTTCTGTTTTACAATTCAAACAGAAGTCACGATCAATGTTAGTTGGTAAACTAGCACCACATTTGTTGCAAAAGCGTTCTTGTTCTTGATCTTCTCCTGGATCTTTTTCAGCAATGTCGTCTTCTGAATTTGAATCTTCTCTTTGAGTTTCTTCTCTCATCGTGGTAACATAATTAACGACTTTTTCTAAATCCTCTTCCCGCTCTAAAGATGAAATAACCTCAGGAGGTAAAGACGATGTAGTTAATCCAACTCTAGGTTCGATGCCAAACATGGCCTTATATGGAGTTTGCCTTAAGCCTGAATGATAGGCACGATTTTTCATAAATTGTACAAATGGTAGACCTTCTGACCATTTTACGGTTTTATTATCGGACATCCATGAAGCAATCATATTTTCAACATCTTTATTGGCCCTTTCGACTGATCCCTGACTCTGGCTGTGTCGTGGCTTCCCGTGAACGATCTTAAGTTCTGGCCATACGGATTTAAATTCGTTTATAACACAGTTCGCAAATTCTCGACCGTTATCACTGTGTAATATGCACGGCGCTCCTAAAGTCAAAAATATTTCGTTCAATTTGTATGCGATTTCTTCAGCTCGTTTAGATGTTAAAGCTCTTAACAAAATGAACTTGGTTAAATGATCTTGATAAACCATTATGAATTTATATTCTCCATCTGATTGGCTCTGCATATCGATCAGATCTACTTGGCATCGGCTGTTTAATTCATTGTATAAAATTGGTTTATAAACCAATCCCCTTCTCTTCTTAGATTTTTTACTGTTGCAGACTTCGCACATCGACAGAAATAAATTTATCATTCTGGTAGTAATATTTGCATGTTTTCTTGCTGTTTCTATTCGAAGTCGGTCCCGACCACCATGCCCAATTGCTACGTGAGCAGCTTCGATAACATCAAAGATTTCTTCAATTGGGAGGTAATAAAATATTTCATCATTCTTGGATTTTGCTATAATATGCTGAACGCCACTTAATTCCATGTTGTCAAAACGGTTTAAACGACGATACTGTAGGGTAGTTTTTTTTTGTCAGTTTAGCTTCTTTAATTTCTTGAAGTAGATTTTCGTAAGTTTCTTTATTCATAATGGTATATTTCGATAATTTGGGATCTTTACTGCACGTACTTAATAAATCATTCGTAAATTTTTCTTTCCAAGCAATCAGCGAAGAATTCATTTTTCGAAGAACAACGTTTATCAAAGTAACAAACGGCAAAAGGCGTGGTACACACAGTAACAACTTCAGATAAAATAACGTATTATGGAGCCGCGCAAGGTACGGGGGAACCTTCCCCTGTCTATCGAGACATCGCTAGATGAAATCTAGCCAATTCCTGCAAAGATCGAGTAACACTCAGTGGTTACTAACTTATGCTTAGAAAGAACGCGTTCTAACTAAAAATTTCAGTAAATAGCCGAATAAAAGTTTTAATTCGGTATTTTCCTAAACCTCGTAGTAATTAGGCGTTCTTACTAGTAAGAACGCGAATTTACCGATACTCCTAGTTATTTCGGGTTCTCACTAGTTATTTCGCGTATTAACGAATTTCGGGTATTTACGGTAACATATATAACATGCTGAGTATCTAAAAAATCTCTTCATCTCCTTTTATAAAGGAGAGTTGGTTAGTGAAAAATTCCCCAAATATTTCGCTCTGTGTTCGGGTTCTAGGCACTTTTTGAGGTGTTTCTGTTTCAGCTATAAGAACTGTACTAATTTATTTTAAAACTTTATTGGCACTTCTATTAATTGTTTCATCTTCCTTGATGTCATGTAATTTCCGTTTTTTTTTATTAACCACGTCTAGATTTGCAGTTTTATTAGATGTGAAGTTAGGAGCTATTCCTATAGCAGATGTCGACAGATTAGAGTTACTATCAACTCTAGGCTTCATGGTATCAACTCTTATTATATTAATCCTATGATCTGGCTCTCCTACAAAAATAGCAATATTTAATTAAAAATGTACATATATTTATGGATACACAGTGCTTGCACTGTACACTATATGTAAGTAATAAATAAACAGAAGCTAATAACTATAAAGCAAGAAAAGGTTGACAGCAGCAGTTTAAGTATAAGGATGTCACTAAAGTAGAAGAACTGACTACTTTGTGTTTCAAAATATCATTTATTGTACAAAGGCCAATATGTTGCCTTGAAAGTTGTATTTCCTGTGTTTATTAAGTATTGCTGACTTTGATACGGTATCAAAGGCACTTTCAATATCAAATGCGGCAGCTACATCATGTTTTTTAAGGGAAGCATCGGCAATATATGTCTGTAGATAGGCGAGATTGTCAATAGTACTACGGTGCGGTCTGAATCCCGATTGTGCTGGATTTATTATTCTGTGTTTTTCCAAGTACCAAAGTATCCTTTTATTAACAGGTTGACTGCCACGGCGGTCGTATACGACCGACATGTAAACATGCCAATATGCCATGGCGGTCGTATACGACCGCTATGCACCATATAAAACTATCGATCCTCATTTGCCAGCGGTCCTATCTATAACGTTTTAAGGTACGGTATACGACCGCTCTGGCCTACGAGGCTCGCATATCACTGCGAGTTTTGGAATTGTCGAAAAATTATTGAAAAAAAACGGCATATTTTATTTTTTACTTTTTATTGACAAATTAATGCAGTTACACGAAACAAAACAAGTGAAAGGGGTTTGAATACTACAAAAACATTATAACTACTTTGAATGTAAGATATTATAACATTCCAAACACAAATGAGGCTGGTCTTCGCATGTTTCACAATATGTTACAACCTTCTTGACTTGGTTTTTGGTTATTTTCCCTTGAATTTTTTTTGCATAACAACCTTTACAGTACTTCCGGACTTTATCGAAAGGCCCTTGTTTTTTGAGGAACTTATGGATTGCTGATTTCCTCGATGGTCTCTGCTTTGTTTTATTTTCATGAGCGGTTTCATCATATGTCAGAAAGGATCTCACTACTTGTTCACGAAACTCTGTAATTTTAATTTTTTTGTCAGCAAGCTGGTTGTATACAATATGGGAATTCACAAGCGCTGTACCCAAAATAAATTCTATGGCAAGTTTCCTATACCATTTTAGGGATTTTCTTAAGGGTGAATTATAACTGGTCATCTGATCAGATTGATCAATCGACGATTTTCCTTCGTTATATTCGATTATGGCCTTCGGTTTTTGAACCATACCAGTGCGCCGCTGGACATTCACTGTTTCAACAGTGTGCTTAGTGGTGAGAAGAAGAACATCCCTCTTATCTTTCCACTTCAAGACACATATGCCTCTTTCGTTTTCTTGTCCGAATACTTCCCCTTTCTTCAATTTTTTTTGTACGACTTCTTTCGGATTTCCACGCCGGTTAGCTCTCAAGGTACCAATATAGTGTGTCTTACTGTCCAACAAAATATTTGTGAGTTCGAGACTTGTATAATAGTTGTCAGCTATGATGGTTCGTCCAGAATTTAGTAGGTCCCTGGAGAGATTGATCACAATGTTTGTTGAAACAGAAGCGTTGCCATCACCTTTTTCTTTTCCGGCATATATTCGCAGATTCCACGTATACCCATTGTCACTGCATAACTTGAAAAGTTTTATTCCATATTTATGGGTTTTTTGTGGAATATATTGCTTGAATAGCAATCGCCCTTGAAAAGGAATAATGGACTCATCAATACAAAATGTCCGGCCAGGAGTGTAGATCCTTTGAAAGTTGTTGACAAGTTTTTCTGCTAATGGCTTCACCTTATGAAGACGATCCCCTTCTGGACAACTTTTATTATCGGAGAAGTGCCACATTCTGAGAAGTAACTGGAATCTGTTTCTGGACATGGTTTTTGGTATAATCACATTCTTATATAGGTCGTCATTACTCCAATACTTTTCCAACGAAGGCATCTTCACCAAACCCATGTAAGCCACTACACCAATAAATCGAATCATTTCTTTTCTATCAGTTGGAGCCCATCTGTGTAGTCTCGAATCTGTCTTCACGTCGTTCGGATCACACAAAACTTGGGTGGCATATAGGTTTGTCTGATTTACCATCTCATCAATGATTTCATCGTCAAGGAAAGTACGGAAACATGTGTAAGGCGACAAATCGTTTATCAGTATTGCGGCGTAATTTCCATGTAAACCACCCTCTGCAGTGTATTCGAATTCTTGATGATTTCCAATTGGCTGCGTCCACGTATGCTCTAAAACATTTTGGTTAACTTCAACCTCATTGTCAGATCCCTGGATGTCCTCAATATTTGGTGGTTTGGCTTGAGCTAAAGTCTCAACTTCAAAGAATTCTTCCAGTTGTTGATCCTGCTCCAGATCTACTGATGAACTCTTCTTGTTTGTTTCCATAGAATCAGATGGAAAACTGATTGTGGCGTTAGCGGCTTCTGTTTCTTGGTGCGAGACATCATCGGATAAAACTGATTTGGAACAGCATGGTTGATCCAAAAACCTATTTTCTCCAGTATTCATTTTTTTTGAGACTGTCTTTTTGGGTTGCAATTTGCGTTTGGGCTTAGATTTCTTTAGACTGGAATTTTTGATTTCCTCTTCTGAATCTGAGAAATCTGAACTAGATAATATTTCTTCGTCACTAGACGGCAAAAACATGGGGTCAAGATCAGAGTCAAATGAACTATATGGATCAGATTCGTCACCTGGAAGGGATAGAAAAAGTGGCATATGATTCAAAATATTTATATCTACAGTAGCGGACAAAAGTTTCCAAACTTTTTTCCACTACTGTATTTGAGAATGTATATTTCAAAGGTAAATAATGAATATTACCTGACTTTTGGCCATCTTTCAATGCTAGTTCAACAATTTTTCTACTACGATTACTCATGGCGGCACGTGCACATCAAACAGCGACCAAGATCAAAACGAAACTGAACTGATACGTCTCACACTGACAAGTTACGACTCGAATAAAACGACCGCTGTCAATACGACCGCTGGCAACAATGACATAAATATGCCGCCTATGCTCGGGCGGGCGTATATGACCGCTGACAGTTTTTTTGGAAAACTGCTATTATTTTGATGAATTTTGTACAAACATATAGAACATATCTTTTAAAAGGTCATTTTTATAACTATTCTTCCCTTGGCGTATGGGTCATTTTTTATCGTTTATATATGGCAGTCAACCTGTTTTAATCATCTTTTCCAGCAACTTACATATTGTGCATGTTAAAGAAATGGGACGATAGGAGTGTAGATGTGTTGGAGGTTTATATGGTTTTTTTTTTGTTTTACAGGGATGGCCTCAGTCGAAGACTATTGGCCACAGAATTTTTTTTATTGATTTTTTTTGTCATATGAATATACTTACAGATCTATTCTTGCTTCCTTAATGAAGTTTATTATTGCATCGAAAGTATCTTTATTTATACATGCCAGGAGAGAACTCATATTCAATGGAAAAGGAAAGTTATTGTTCCTTAAAGAGGTATATAAATTTGATATAGCCACTTTGTTTTTCTTACACTCCAGAAATATATGATTGGTATCACCTATCGACACGTTGTCGCAGTTGCACGATGGAGACTGTAGAATGCCCAATTTATGTAGGTGAGCAGGGAAACGGCCATGGTTTAGTTTTAGTCGCGTTATAATTGATGCGTATTTTTTTCTATAATCAAACATTGTTATATGAGGAATGTTATTTGGAAGATTTTGATGAAGCTGGAAATAGAAGCTTTTAGATATTTTGCTGTTGTTATTGTAAGCTTCTCTCCATCTATTTCTAATGGATTTTTTATGCCTGTTAATTACGTCAGCCTGACAGGAAAAGTTTAATAACTCTTTTAATTTGCTAGCTTCTTTTGCCTGGTGGTCTACCTTCTCATTGCCTATAACGCCACTATGGCCTTTTACCCATATGATAGCAATTTGTTTATTATTAATTTTTAATTGATACAATAAGTTTTTTATTTCTAAGATCAGTTCCTGATTATAAATGTTTATAGGAGATCCTTCGATAGCTTGTAAAACCGATTTCGAGTCTGTCATTATAGCAGCTGATTGCACAGAATTTAGTGTGCACCATATTAAGCATTGTTTTATTGCAAGAGCCTCGGCAGAGTATACCGAAAATATGTCTGCTATTCTGAATTTTTCGACATGATTAGTGTTTGAAACAAAGAATGCTGCTCCTGTTCCATCATCATATTTGGACCCATCTGTAAATATTTTAGTTATATTGTCTCCGAAATCATTCACTACAGTTGTAAGTATTAAGTTATTTAGATTAGGAATTTCGGTGTATAAGGGGTATATGACGGTTGGTCGAAATATGATACTTTTGTAACTGTACTTATATGTAGGGAATTTAGGAGAATTTGAGATGAAATCTTCATCTTGATTGGTATTAATAAAGGCCTCTGCCAAGGGAGGAGTAGATTTTATTCTCCAGTACGAAACTGTAAGGTTACACGTATTTATATAAGCGATTTTTTGGACCATTTCCGTATTAAATGCTCTATATTTAATCATTTGTTTTTCAGCTAAAAATTGTCTCCGTATGTTAAGTGGCGGTTCTTGCATTTCTGCCAAAACTGCTTGGTTAGGAGATGACATCATTAACTCCATACAAATTTTTAAGGCTTTATATTGAATACGGTCGATAATTAGTAGATTTGTTTTAGATGTTGCTCCATATAATGTACACCCGTAGTCCAATATGGAACGAATATAGGTCTTGTAGAATGTATACATCAAATTGACGTCTGCTCCCCATTTTCTTTTGGAAACCACTTTTAGCAAATTCATACCTTTTTCACATTTTTTTTTAACATACTTGATATGATTTGTCCACAGCAGTTTTTTATCTAAGATAATGCCTAGATATTTGAATTCGTCGACAAATGGAATCTTAGAACCAGCCAGGTAAGTAGCTCCAGCAGTCCTAACTCGGTGTCGAGTAAAACATACCAAAGCAGTCTTATCCTGAGAGACACTGAATCCCATATCATTAAACCAACTTATTAGTAACTGCATACATTCTCCCAGATCTTCTAAACAACGCTCATAAGAACTACGGGTAAAGTAAAAACATAGATCATCCGCATATTGAATCATGTTAAATTTATCATCTACTAACCTGTGCAGATCTGCAGTGTAAATGCTAAATAAGATAGGGCTCAGTATAGATCCCTGCGGTAAGCCATTATATACTATATGTGGACCATGTAATACGTTATTATGATCACGTATAAATATTTTTCTACAATGAAAAAGATTAATAATATTGGTAGAGACAGTTTTATTAATTCCAATATTTTCCATTTTATTTGCTAAAATATTAAGATCAACTACATCATATGCCCCCGTTAAATCAACAAACAAACATAATGTGTAGTAATTTTTAGAGAAACTTATTTGTATATCTGACACTAAATGACTTACAGCGTCTATAGTGCCACGTCCTCTGCGAAAACCATATTGAATGTTTGGCAATAGAGCCCTACTTTCAACAAAATGTTCCAATCGAATTTTTATTAATCTTTCAAAAGTTTTTGTAATACAAGATATCAACGAGATGGGGCGAAATGATGAAGACAAACCATGGTCTTTATTAGGTTTAAGAATGAGACAGACTATAATATTTTTAAAGCAATCGGAATACTTTTGCTTCCTCCACCAATCATTGAATAATTGCAATAAAAATTTTTTTGCTGAAATAGGTAAATTATTAATTATTTTGTAGGTAAAACCGTCTAGACCGGGAGAAGTGTTGAGACCTTTTTTAATTACTAAATCCAGTTCATGAATCGTAAAAGAAGCTAGCAATTCGTCTTCATGATTGAATATAAACTTGACATCTGTTTTAACCCCAAAATTAAAGGCAGATGGAGGGGCTATTTTATTTAGAATATCATCAATTAAATCTTTTGAAATTGGTTTTTTGGGGCATTGAAAACTTTTATTGTTAAGCCTTCTAACAAATTTCCAAATCTCTGTTAAAGGAGTATTTTTATTAAGTTTATTTAAAAAGTTAATCCAACTGCCGCGTTGTTTGTTTTTGAATAAGCGTTTCGCTTGCGCAGCTAAGTTTTGATATATTATATAATTTTTGTAATTGGAATGAATTCTATAATTTTTTAATGCCGTTTTACGTTTTTCTACCATCCTTACGCATTCCTCATCCCACCAAATAGGTCTAGGAGAAACGGGAGTAAATGCCTTTTTAACAGGCATCGAACGATCTGCTGCAGAAGAAATGATCTCAAAAAATGCTGCGACTTTGTCTGTAAGATTTGTATTATTTTCAGTAAGTAATTGATTTATGTCTGCTTCCAACACTTTATGAAATGTATCCCAGTCTGCTCGAGAGTCATTCCATTTTGTCGACGGATTTACAGTGAAGGACTTTGGATTAATCTGAATTCCGATAGTTATTGGGTAGTGGTCTGATCCCATTGTGTCGTCTAAAACTTCCCAAGTTAACCTGTCTACTAAAACGTGCGAAGTTAATGATATGTCAACTGCTGAATGGTTTCCCCTGGGGTTAACTCTAGTAGGAGTGCCGTCGTTTAACACAACAAGCTCTAAATAATCGATTGCATCTGCTAAAATTTTTCCATGCCGATCATCCGGTATAGGACCCCACATACCATGGTGTGCATTAAAGTCGCCGCAGAAAATACTATTGGTATCAAATTGCTGGAATAAATTTAGCCAATCGTTGTAATTGACGGCTATATCAGATGGACGGTATAAAGATACTATCGAAATGTTTAAAGAGGACAATGTAATTGCGCATACTTCTAGATCTTTATTAAACGATTGTATAATATCTACCTCTGTATAATCTATACCCTGCCTTATAAAGATCCCTACTCCACCATAACCATCGATTCTGCACTTTTTAATTAAGTTAATTCCTTTTAAAACAAAATTTTCGTCTGGCTTGAGCCATAATTCTGATACTACTATAATGTCAATATGTGTTTTATTAATAAAGTTACTCAAACTAGCTTTATTTGCTTTTAGTGACCTGCTGTTCCATTGTAATAAACTTAGTTTATTCTTTATAATTTTATGATTGCTAGACGGGAAGGTTAATATTCAGATTTGGATCCGGACGCAGATCCGGATCCATTATAACTCAAATCCATCTTATATGTAGAATTATCGGCGTCGTACATATTATTTACAAATTCTCGTATTTCCGAGTCTGCAAAAGAGACTGCAGTAGCAGGGAAGTTTTTTTGCAATTCTTTGACAAATGTAGATAATATAAATACTGATTTTTCTTTATAACTCATATATTCGTCCCTGTAAGGGTTAGTGCGAACTGAATTAATCTTTACTTTGAATTGAGGGCTTTTCTTTACAGGAGGTGATTCTATGGTGGGGGATATAGGGGAAGTTTTACGTTTTTTGGGAGAAGGAATATTGGATTTGTTAACGGGTTTTCTTAAGGTTATTGGTGTACTTTGGAAGGATGTCTGATTAGAATTAGGTAAGGGAGGAAAATTGATAGAGTTATTTAATACCGCGAATCGGCTATTTGTAACAATTTTAGCGTACGATGGGTTGATGTAAATATTTTCAGCTTCCCTAAACGATACGTTTTCTTGTGCCATAATCTGTTTTATTTGTTTTTGTTTTATGAACACGGGGCATTTCCTAGAAACTGAAGGGTGATCATTTATTTTACAATATATACAGATATTGTCAGCTTTACAGTCCTCCTCACGATGCTTTATATCGGTGCATTTTTTACATCTGCTCTCTTTGGATTTGCACTGTTTGGCCGAATGGCCGTATCGCAAGCAATTGTAACATTGTACCACTGGTTGTATGTAGGGCTCTACCTGAAAATTACACAAGTTGATCTGTACATTCTGTGGGATTCCATTGCCCAAAAATTGTACGATAATCATTTGTCTTTTAACTAGACAAGAATTTCCATCTGAATCTATCATTTTTCTTTTCATACGTTGTACACCTACTACTTTTTTATTGGAAATAATCGCTTTTGTTCCCTCTCCTTTGCTACTGCCACTATCACGTACCATTCGTGGGGTATCCTTCCCTTTTGAATGGCGTCCATGATCAACTTTACATCGACCTCAGACTCGAGGAATGATATTATTGCGCTCTTGCTGGTTGCTCTGGGTCCCTTAGGTAACCTGCCATAAAGCGTCCGATGAACCTGGGCGTCATATTCGTGAATCCACTGAGATCTGCACGGGATGATGGACTTGTCGTGGAGTAAATCAGTGATGTCTACGTGCATGTCGAACTCCAGGCACTTGCTAAACGTTATACCTTTGAAGTCCTTTGAGGTCCACGGAAATCTCAAGTCCTCCGACCAAGATCCTCTTGCTATGCTTTGAACCACGTGTCTGCTGGTCTCAGGTGTGTAGGTTACAGGTGGCCACGCTCGTTTCTCCTTATAATAGTTTCGACAAAAAGTTAAGCTGAACATATCGGCCAGATCTGAGGCTACGGAGTCCAAATCTGTCTTTAGACACATCCCTTTAGAGGTCCAGGCTTTCACACTCTTGTCCATGTCTATGATGGGGTGTCCGAAGCATTTCCACAGCCCGCTCGTTTCCAGCATTAGATGTGCGTCTGATGTGGTCTCCACTCTCCTCGTTAACATCATGTATATGCGGGTATGATTGTACGGGGCGGCGGATTCCTGAAGGCTGTTGAAAAAGGTGCTCTTTGACTCAAGGTCTCGCAGTATTGACGCAATGGACAGCGAGGGCCATGACTTCAAGAGTGAAGACATGAAGGTCGGATGATGTTTGGAGAAGTGTCTCATTGCTGACATAACATCCACATAATGTTCGTATAGGTCATGACCGGAGTATTTGTTCCTGTTAGCAATCCCGTATAGCAGAACATCGACCCACGAGTTGAACATGTCTCTTAGTCCGGCGAGATGCGCATGTGTGATAACTAGGGCTTTTCCCCTTTCTATCCAAATCAGGTGCAGATTTCCGTACGCACAACCTCGGATGACACCCAAAGTCCATGGATCTCGAAACTTCGAACTAAAGATGATTTGATCAAACAAGTCATCCATTTCCGACTTGATGTTGTAACAAGTTGACAAGAAGTCCCCCACTTTCATCTCACAAGAAATGATGAGGCCTGTGTAGTCTTCCGTGGCTATTTGTGTCGTCCGACTGGCGATGTTTATTATGCTATTCAGCTCATCTCTTCGGGATCGTCCTTCCAGGAGGCGCAGGTTATTCATGAACCAGGAATATGCGTACCTGGGGTGAATCAACTCTGCATTCCCTAAATCCCCCAGTAATTGTCTGTGTTCTTTTTTCAGAGCTGCTGGCTTATTTTTGTATGTCATCATGTACGAGATTTCACTGATTATTAAGGCAGAAGACAAGTGGCGATCCTTTCTGAAGATCACTACGGGGGCCTTGGTAATCAGACCCTCCTCGAATAGCTCCTCGTTAATATCGGGACTCTCATCCATGATTTTTCTTAATATGTTGTTCGTTCGGCTTATATGGTTTTATCACTGGAATTGAAATTGATTCTCGCCATTGTGTTGGGAATAGCTGTTTAGTCCAGATAGTGTTATATAATTCCAGTAATTTTGTTGAAGAGATCGGTGATAAATATTTTAGAAAAATAAATGGTATATTATCGGGACCAGCAGCGGAGTTTTTACAAGAAGAAAGAGCGTAAGTTAGTTCTTCGAATGAGAATGGATGGTTCAAAGAGTCAAGGTCAGATATAACGGCGGGAATAATAGGGAGTGGGGACTCGTTCAGTTGATTGTGGTTTTGATTATTATTGTTCTTGTATTTCTCTTCAAAATGAGTAGCTATTAAATTTGCAATTTGCTGGTTATCAGTGACAATGTTATCATCAATTATCACCGCAGAGATTTTAGTCTGAGTTTTATTGCCTTTCATTTGTCGTATTTTTGTCCAGACTTGTCCCGGGGGTGTGTCAGAGGCAAGGGATGAAACATAGTTATTCCAAGAAGCTTTTTTACTCCGCTTTACTACCCATCTTGCTTTGGCTTTAAGTTTTTTGAAATTTATATAATTATCTGTATTTCTAGTCTTCCTGTATTTATTTAAGGCAGTTTTACATTCCCGGACAGCAGTTGCACAAGAGTCATTCCACCAAGGAACGAGTTTTCGGGATGCTGGTATTAAAGATTTTCCAACGTATATTTCTGCTCCTTGGATTATACAGTTACTGAATGCTGTAACCGATTCCTCGATATTTTCAGGAAATTGTAGCTGAGAAGTGAATTCTTTAAATGCATTTCAGTCAGCATTAGTACAGTCAATCTGGCATTTGGAGTCTCGACCGATGACCCAAGCTCTGATTTTTTGTCAGAAGTTAGTGGTCCATTAAAAAAGCTTAAATTCAAAAAGTTGTATCCCCCCACCCCCTGTTTTTGAGAAACTCAAAAAAGTTTTTGATTTGATTTTGTGGCTAAACCGTAGGTCGCACAGAAAATTTTAATAAGCAAAAAATAAAGACGATTAAATTGTCTATAACTTTACTCTCAGGTAACATAGCTCTAAAACTCACTGCAACAAAGTTAGAGGGCGCCAAAGTCGTCAAACACATTTTTAGGCAGTGTTTTGCATTTTTTAGGGTCAATTAATTTTTTTTTACGATCGCAATTTTTTTAAAGTAAAGAGCATAAAAAAATTACAAAATTCATGTAGACTTTTTTCTTCTACGATGCACTGTTTAGGAGATATAGTGCATTTAAACCTCTTCGTTGGCATTGGCGCACTTCTGTGTCAAAATTTTTGGTGTCCAGCGCGGCGTTGACGCATTTCTTCGTCAACTGCTGCCGCTACATTGTTGTATCATATGTCAAATATTTTACATACTGTATCGTTAGGAGAACAGTACTTGTGACTTGTGATGGGTTCATTTGAATCAAAATAATACCTTCTGTGCTTAAAGTATCAGTTTTTAATGTACAATTTAGATTGCAAAAGTGTCATACAGTCGAAGGTCTTTACATTCAATTAATCAGGAATTGGAAAATCGAAATGGAATATTGAAAAGGAAAATTACGTTGAAATACAATTTTTCACTTCTGTTGCCTGGCTTGCATTTTGTATTTTTTGTTGGTGGCTCCTGAACGCGATTAGTTTCCACAGAACGGTTACATGACATGTTTCCCACCGTCGCTTCTTCGATATTCTCTACAGAAGGGCTTGCTGCGTTTGTTGAATACATTGGTCTCCTGTATACTTGCGACGGACATTGGTCTTCATCATCGTCGTCGTCCATTGTGACTCCAGACACGTTGCTGCAGTTATCTCCTATGCAGTATTTGCAAAATGCGGAGCAGGAAAGTCCAGCTTTTCGGCATCCACAGGCTGCTCCGCAACTATTCATTCGACATTTGCAGGAAATAATATTTAATATTCTCTCGGGAGCCGAGGCTTCGGTGGTCGTCACAGGTTGCATTCCTCTGTCTGTTATTTTCCAACCCCACTCAAGCGGATCCAATGTGTTGCCCAACCATGACTGCACTTGCCAAAAAACTCTTCGGCTGTGTTGATTTGCCGCATCGACTGACGGTGGTAGTAATGCCAGATTGATCGATTTATTTCTAGCGTTTAAAAACTTGGTGTATCGAAGTGACTGCAGCGTTTCTTTCTCGGTATTTCCATTGTACAAGGCAACAAAAAGTAATTGACCTGCAGCGTCGATGTCTCGTATGTGGGCCTTCTGGTTCTTGAACACTTCTGCTGTCTGTCTGAGGGTTTCATTTTTGTCCAGCAAGCTAGCCAATCTCGTTTTTCCGACATTGAATGCCGCTGAAGTCGTGTCGCACCCACTGAAGGCATGTGCGAGTAGCAGGTGTGGTTTTGCACCGTCAAACTGGAAACTTGTTGAATCGTATACTCGTTCTGGAACTTTTCCACGACTCGGCTTGAAAAAGAATGTTTTGGGCTCACCGTCAGCAAAGGCAGTAAGTAGCACCAACAAATCTATGCTCTCACCAATTAAAATTGCACAATCATGTTGAGAAGATTTTTCGACAGTCCACTTCACGATCAAAGTATCTGCGTCCTCGAAAGCCTGTTCACAGAAGTACCCACAACTCTCCATTTTTTTCATCAAAATGCCTATGAGTCGGTCCTTGTTTTCGTTATTCTTCAAAAAGTTGTCTTGAGTTACAGTAATCTTGGTGCTTTCATCAAAATCAATAGAAGGTGCAGTGTTTTTTTTGTAACGGCGCTCTCTCTCAGCTGATTTTGTGCTGCTCTCTGAACTACTGGGATATCCATCGAAAACAATGGCAGTCGCATGTGCGCATGGATACTTTTTCTTCAGATACGTGATGTACCTTTCGCAGATAGCTGAAATAGTCAGGTTCTTGTCCCACCTGACCTTGTGAAGGAAAAATCCACCGTCAATGACATGAAACGAATTCGCTTCGTTCGGCATTAGTGACTTGTCCAATGGCTTAAAAGCTTCGTACAGATTAGCTTCGGTTCCTTTCCGCATTCCTGCTCCATTAAACAGGGACATTGGGAAAGGCGCAAGTTCGAATTGCAGATAATATTTCAAATCTTCTGCAGTTGGATGGGTTATCAACATTCGTTGGAACAGAGATAGCGGATTTACCGTCACTTCTTTATAGTTTGATTTCAGGGTGGAGAACATAGAAGACAACGATTTTACGGCATCCTTCCGATGTAAAGTCAGCGTTCCGAAAGTAATTGCATCTCCTTTCACCGTTGTTTCCGGTAACTTCTTTAGCGTTTGCAGACCGATCTCCTCGGCTTTGTGGCAGTCAATGGAATTGTCACCCACCACTCCCGAGCCTATGGACACAATCTGCTCCGTTTCTGGGAAAGGATTGTGCGACGAGAACCAAGTAGCGAACTTTTCGTAATCCGCGTTGTCTTTTCCGACGCGAGATGCGCGTGAGTCGACGTGTTGCTCTGAACAATTACCATACGTGTCGCAGAAAATTTCAAATTGTTCACAGATGTTCATCATACTGTACATACTCATCGTCCATTTGGCAGTGACATTGTCGGTTATGCCACGTTCGTGGACTGTCAGACCTTCATGAGACTTGGCTAAACGCATGAGTGTTTGCTCAATTGTCTGGTCTGTGAATATTCCGGAAAAATATTTTTCACTTCTTCGTATAGTGAAATACCCGTCCTTGGTGAAACGTTCGTATTCAGCTTCGCTCATATCATTCTTCAAGGTAGCTGCATCTTGTAGAGCCAAGTGAACGGATTTTGCGTAATTGAAGTGCGCGCTGGAATGGAAGAATGGTAACATATTCCTCATAGATGGAAGATGCAGTTCCCAATTGCCAGTGCGTTCAGCTTCTAGAAATTGCTTCACAATCGTTGTCATCCGAAAGTACTGAATCCACAGTTTAGAAGTTGGGCCTCTGCTTTCCAGTTCTTCAAGTTTTTCTGAGAACTTTGTTGAGAATGCAATTACAGTGTCATTGTCAGTGTCATCCAGTAAGTTCGTTCTGTCAGGGTGGGCAAGAATGTTGTCCAAGTGTCCGCGAAGATCGTGAATTTCATCATCCATACTGTCCAGTATGATTGAACTAAGGACAAGATTTGCTAAAATGTGGGCCCGAACAGCTCTTGTGTAGGCCTTCCCCAGCATCATTTGTCCAATCGACCCTTCAGCATAAATTGTGGTCCATAACTCCTCCAGCCCGCTTCCAGACATTATTTTTCCAATTGCACCCATAAACGACATCAACTGGTGAAAACCGCCAAGACGAGCTTTAGTTCCCTTCAGTCTGTGATCATCCGACGAGTTGGCGAGTATGTCTCTGGCGATCCAGTACAGTTGCTGGTCGAACGTGACGAACTTCGTGTCTTGACCAATTGAATTTCCGATTGCCGATGCCTGCAGAAGAGTTGTATTCACTGTTGTGTAGTCGGACGGCGGAGCGTTAATGAATATAAGGAATAATATTTTCGAAATATCATACGACTGTCCTTGGGTAATCTCCTCCATGAAACCATTCCACCCGGTCACCGAGTTGTTGCGCATCCACTTATCATACATCCACAATAAATCGTGACTTCTTGGAACAACTTTTGTAGGTTGCCCGTAGATAAGATCAAGGTCTGCAACTCCAATTTTCTTCATTCCATCATTCCGAGTGCCGTTGTATGCGACGAGCTCTACATCCGCTAAATCCGCAGCACATATGGATCTTCGGTTTTTATACTCTCGTCGTACTGCTTCCTCTGGCCGGAGTGCTTCAGATGGGGTAACGCACTGAATGACACCCATCACATGCCACGAACCTTGCCCATCAAGAGTAGAAATATTGTAATCCGCGTTGTCGGCAACCCACTGTGAGAATCCAGTTTCTAGGACTTCAGGCTGCTTTCGCGCAATGCAAGATAGCTCCAACAGTTGAACTTCGGAGTATGTTGACGAGAAACCAAGAGCTGCTAAGCTGTCAATGAGAAGGCGAGAGGCATACTTCTGCTTCAAAAAACATCCAACACCCAGCAAAATTGTCGATAAAAAACTTCGTGGTCGCACAGCTTGAACGATTGAATGGGCAATGGCAGTCACTTTCCTCTTCCAACCTTGAACGGCATTTGCCTTTTTTCCTCGCACAATTACTTCATTCAAGAAAATCATCAAACCTTCAGGAATACATTCTTTGGCGTCCGAAAAAAATTGAGTGGTTGCGGGATACTGTTCAGTGTCGTAGAATTTTGTCCGGATCTCCTCTCTAACAATAGCCCCTGCTTCGCGCAAAACTCTTTGCCTCTCTTTTTTTTCGTCTTTATCTCTCTTCAAGTACCACGCGTCTGACAGCAATTTACGTCCTGTGTTTTTGAAAAAATGAACCTTCCCAGCGCCTGTAACGTTGCACACCAAAAGATCGCTGTCATACTTGGACTTCAGTCGTTCGTCAATTGTGCTTTTGGCAGGACGTTCCCCAGGTGGTATAAGAGAAATGAGATGTTTCAGGGTGAACTGACAGTCTTCCGGGTTATTTTCGATGTACGAATAAATGTGGTCCATGGCATTGTCAACAAAGTCTGACTTTTGCGATTTTGGTTGACCAGTTTTTGGCCTCAAGAGGACGAATCTACAATTATCATGATACCGAGCGCCAAGAGCAATTAGATCCACATTTTTTATTCGATCCAATATTGCCAAACTCTGTGGGTCCTCTCGTCCAGACAGTTGTTCAATGAATCGGGTTTGAATATAAACTGTGCTCACCGCGTTGACTTTATTTTTCTCCGCTTTGGAATTGATCTCGGCACTGCCTTCGCAGATGATGCACTTGCTGAAGTCAAATGCGTATTCATGGGTGGGAGCTTCGAAATCATCCTCAGATTCAGCGGTATCGACGATATCCTCCACGATTTCTCGACCGCTGTAACGTACATAAAATATTAATAGCATTGGAAAACAACTGAGGTTGAAAGTATTAAATTCTGTACAGAGTTTCGTGATTGTATTTTATCATTATATCTATTATTAATATTTATGACTATTAATCACAAAATCACAAAATCAGCGGATCAAAAAAATAATGCAGATTGAATTTTGAATTTGGAATCGAAAAGTCCTTTACCGTTTTTCGAAATTCGCAAAAATGACCAAATATTAAATTTTGCAAATGTGCTTTTGTAAGACCAACGCATTATCACCTCTTATCTCCTTCTAAAGAGATAACCAGCTCTACTTCTAAAAGGAGATAAGAGGTAATAGTAACGCGTTAGTCTGACAAGGACAAAAACACATTTTCAAAATTTAATATCTCGGTCATTTTTGCGAATTTCGAAAAACGGTGAAGGACTTTTCGATTCCAAATTCAATCTGCATTATTTTTTTTGATCCGTCGATTTTGGGACACCCTGCATACACACAATCATTTATTTTTTTTCCATGCATTTTATTTTAACCTCAGTACTATGCAAACTCATAAATATATGTCAATATTTGAGTGACAATGATGAGCATTATCATATGAAAAATTTTTTACATAATTTAAAAAAGCATTGCTTTTTATATTATTTTTTATCGCATTTTTTTATATATATTTTCAATAATATATTTTCACCTTTACGATATTCATATTCCTTCTTCGAAAATGAAAATAAATTTGTCCAATTATTTTGATTTTGGAAAGTTTCCAAAATTGTTCAATTTATTTTTTTTGCCATGGTCACGATTGCAAAAAAACTATTTAACCGATATTGTAGATAATATTAATTTTGCCTAGAAATCATTTTCATCGCTATTATTTATCCATCATTTCTTTCTCCATCGTTTCGATTATTGATATATGTATTACTCATAAAAATTCAATTTGTTCACTCGCGGAATATAATTACCTCGTCGACGCTGTTGATGTACGTCGAGCATAAGCAGCAGCAAGTCGCTCATCGGTGTAATGCAAATAGCACTTTTTATGCATTTCTAGTGTCACATTATCGTCCTTGATGATTGCTTCATGCTGTTGATCTCCTCGAATTGCACAAGCTTTTATCAAAGAGGAGCGAGCCGAAAAACGTTACGTGGCCAACTAAAACCAGTTAGGAATGCGGGCCAGAGAAAGGAGGCTGACAATAGGCCCAGCGGCAGGTGTTTTCCAGCGCTCTCGCAGCAGCCGGCGGCATTAGAAACGTTATGCCTCCTAAACAGTGCATCGTAGAAAAAAAAAGTCTACATGAATTTTGTAGGTTTTTTTATGCTCTTTATTTGCGATCGTAAAAAAAATTATTTGACCCTAAAAAATGCAAAAAACTGCCGAAAAAATGCATTTGTCGACATTGGCGCCCTCTAACTTTGTTGCAGTAAGTTTTAGAGCTATGTTACCTGAGCATAAAGTTATAGACAATTTAATCGTCTTTATTTTTTGTTCAATAAAATTTTCTGTGCGACCTACGGTTTAGCCACAAAATCAAATCAAAAACTTTTTTGAGTTTCTCAAAAACGGGGGGGTGGGGGGATACAACTTTTTGAATTTAAGCTTTTTTAATGGACCACTAACTTCTGACAAAAAATCAGAGCTTGGGTCATCGTTCGAGAGTTCAGACCCTTTTTGATGCCAGATTGACTGTATTAATTAGAAATTTTCCATCTTGTTTTACAGTTTAATGTGGTTTTTGATTTGTCAGTGACGAAGATTGGAAAATGATTGCTATCATAAAGACTGTCAAGCGTTTTCCAGCAAAGTGACGGTGTAGTTTTAGGGTCACAAAGAGTAAGATCAATAGAAGATAGATTTCCTGTAGCAATATTTAAGTGCGTTTCTGCACCTGAGTTCAGTAAACAAACATTATTGTGATTTAGGAAATTTTTAACTATTTTCCCCCTTCCAAAAGTAAGTTTTGATCCCCAAATGACATTGTGTGTATTAAAGTCACCAACTAGGATGTATGGAGGTTTCAATACAAGTGCCTATTCCTACTCTGTTACAATTCGTCTGGATGCTCGCGCAACCATATTATGACACGTGATATTTACCAAATATTTACTGACCTAACTGACAATGACAAATTGACAAACATTCTTTGGTTTTTTTTTGTTAACTTTTGGCTGGAACTATAATAAGAAGGGTAGAAAACTGGAACTCAATGAAAAATTTATATTTTAAGATTTCTTTGTTGCCATAAGGTAGATTTTATATATTTTATCACCAACTTTTACAATATTTAATAATTAAAATTGTTTTTGTTGCTATTAGTATTAACTATAATTACAGTTCTGTAGTATGAAGTATAAACAAAAAAGTATCACCCAGAACGTCCAAGAAAGATTTATCTTGAATATGATTTCCCATGCATTAATTTGTATTAAATTTTTTGTTATATCTGAGGTTAGTTTCATCATCAAGGAATAATATGTTCATAATGAGCTTTGTTTTTAAATTGTAAAGTTTTCTCTACAAAACTCTTAAAGAGATTCAAATTAAAAGTACCTAATAGACTTTTTCGTTGATTTCATATTATACCTACAACCTGTAGTTTAACTCATACTAAGTATACCTACTTAAGGCTCGGACAACTGCAAAAATGGCGGGAAAATGAAAAATGCAAACCATTTAAATTCGTTTCATAGTTTTTTAACCAAAATACTTCATTCCATTACTCGCATAATTATCCATGTTGTGTCATTATGAAACGAATTTAAACGGTTTGCATTTTTTATTTTCCCGCCATTTTTGCCGTTGTCCGAGCCTTAAATGATGTTATTAATTTCAGGTTTTGATTCGTGGGCATATTTCGAGTAGAAAAGTTCATATAAAGGTAGGTATGACCACCGAAGCATGGTTTTCGATATAAAGGGTGCTGAAGTTTGAAAATAATTTTTTTTAAACACAGTAAAATAAGAAAATATACCAAGAGAAGAAAATGAAAGTTGTTTTTTTGGCTGCTTAATTCAAAAAAGACTATTAACTATAGTACTTCAGTTTCAAAATTGTAGGCAATGATTTATTCCCAGTTTCCGTATAGAGGTATCGACGAATTGATATAATTCTCGCCTTTATATTGTGATGCGAAGGTGTTCAGTGTTGTATCGCAATCTGGGTATGAATCACTGCCAACAATTTTGAAACTGAAGTATAAATGTATGCCACTGACTCTTATTTTTTTCTGATTGAGCAGCTATAAATATAACTTTTATTTTCTTAACGATGAAATAAAACAATATAGTTTGTTTAAATTTTCATATATTTGAACTAATGTTCAATTTAAACTTGTTGACGCGTTTCACTAACACAGTAGCTTTGTCAAAGCTACTGTGTTAGTGAAACGCGTCAACAAGTTTAAATTGAACATTAGTTCAAATATATGAAGATTTAAACAAACTATATTGTTTTATTTCATCGTTCAGTATGGATCTTCATCAAGTAAAAGCCTCATCTATTCAATTTTATTTTCTTCTCTCAAAAGTGATTTTATTTTTATACTTCAACACTGTATATTGAAAACCAAGCTTGGAAGGACATACCTTTATGAACTTTTCTACTCGAAATATGCCTAAGAATCGCAACCTTAAAATCCTAAAATTAATGCCATCATTTAAGAGAGTAACAAAAAATCTATAACATAGGTATTAAATACAGAGAGTCACAACTAGGTATAGGAAAAAATTGATATATATGTTGTATAATTCTACCTCACTCTTTTAATTAATTTTTGTTTCTCAGCTTAGCCATGGACAAATTCCTATATTTTATATTATTACAATCAAATGTCAAAATACCTAACAGCAAATGTGACATATGGTATTATGATGTTAATGATAAAGTATATGAAACCTACTAATTCTATCCTATTACCGAATTTAAAAATAGATATTTATATGCCAATAGTTACCTAAATAAATTTTTATTTGCGAGAAGAAATAAGCATCAGTCTTTATTTATTTTGAACGAATAAAAAATATTAAACTGGGGAATTATTGCGATGGTCACCACTTAAATCAAAAGTTTCTATTCACTTTAATCATAACGAACTGTGTGATAGGTTTGTAAAACCTAAAACTTGTGATTGATGATCTTGAAATCATCTTCAATGATAAGTCCTCTGTAACAATATTATGTACTGCACCAATATTCAATTAACTCAATTCTTTTTTTATTGCAATATTTTTGTATAATGATAAATACAAAATTCAATAAAAAACAAGAAAAACATTACACAATATTGATTTATCGAAACAATTGTCAATTTTTTAGAATTTTCAATAACTTTTATTATATTGTGGAATTAACTAGAGACCGCGAGTTTCATTTAAAAACACTATTACAGAATATTATTATTTGCAAAACTAATTTTAAATAAATTATATCTAAAGAAATTATGGGTATAGGTTCCAGATAGATATTGGGGACAAAAAAAATTATTGTGAGAACCAGAAAATATCATGCTTTATTTTACAAATTATTTCATTAAAATGTTGATCTAAACCAATTTAAAATAAAAACGGTTTTTTAACAGGTAATGAAAACTGAAAAGTTAAGCACTATTGAGGTACAAGATTATAAATTAATGATTTCTATCTATTATAACTTGGACCATAAAGGTGTGAATTTTTTTTTATTTTGAAATTTTTGCACATCAACCCCTAGTGTTATTAGCGCCCAACAATAAATTTACATTTAAGTCATGTACATAATAGGATTCTCAAATTTTATACAGTAAGTTAACCGCTTTCAGGAAAAGTAACAATTTTTCAACGTCACAGTTTTCTCCGATAATGTCTGTGATATTATTTGGTAAATTATACCGCGATCTTTGATGGGCAAAACGGGTACACTCCACTAACACATGCACTACCGACACTGGAACCTGACATGTTTCACATATGGGTGCCGCAGAATGAGACATTAGGTGGCCGTGGGAGAAACGAGTGTGTCCAAGTCGAGTTAATATTATTTGATCTCTTCTTTTGGCTGGAAGGAATTTCCAGGCAGCTACACTTTTTTTCACTATCCTCAATTTTGATTGAGATGTAGACCAGCAGTTTTGCCAGTGACTGATGACTAACTGTTTAAAAAAGTTTTTACAGTCTGTCACTGTAGTTCTTGATACTGAAGTGCAATTTGGATCTTGAGTTGCATTTTTGGCCTCGAGATCTGCCTTTTGGTTCCCGATTATTCCTATGTGTGACGGAACCCATAAAAAAACGAATACCCTTATGAGCTTCTTGTAGATTGACCAGCTCTCTTCTGATAATCTGTACTAATGGATTCGAGGAGTACATTTGGTGAATGCTCACAACAGAGCTTAGAGAGTCCGTAATGATCAAAAAATGACTTGGTTCGTGGTTTTTTGCATATATAAGGGCGTGAAATATTGTGTACAGTTCTCCAGAGTATACACTTGCCATTTCTGGTAGCCTAATTCTAATAACAGCACTGGGACCGATAATTGAAATTCCTACCCCTTTTCCCTTTTTCATTTTCGAGGAATCTGTGTAAATTTGTGTGTATTGACTAAGTCTGGACACTTTTTCATGGAATGCTGTTCTAATCAAGGCTTGATTTGCTTCGTATTTATTGAAATTTGATAAGGAAGTATCGCAGTACGGAAGTTTCGTTAGCCAGGGAGGAAAGGGATTAAGGTTCAGCGGGAAAGTTGTAGGAATGGAGGTATCAAATAAGATAAGGGATCTATTTATTCTCTCATATAGAGGGAAATCAATTCGTTTTCTTTTTTTGTACTCAGAGCTAAACCGATTTGACAGTGCATTTTGATATACCAGATAATTTAGATTTGAGGAAACTGATGCGGTGTACGCGAGGCTTAGATAATAACGTTGAAGATGGAGGGGAAGTTCAGAAGCTTCACATAGCAAACTGTCAATAGGACTCGAGCGAAAAGCCCCAAGGCAGATTCGGATTGCAGAGTTTTGAACAGAGTTAAGACGACTTAGGACGTTTTGTTTAACTGAGTTGTATGCCACACTGCCATAGTCCAGGCGAGACCTTATTAGGGCACGATATAGGCGAAGTAGACAGGCAGAATCAGCTCCCCAATTTTTATTTGATAATGCTCTTAACATATTAATTCCATTGGTAGACTTAGTAATAATATTGATGTGGGACTCCCAAGTCATTTTTGAGTCCAGGATAACTCCTAGAAATGTAAGATTTTCATGAAAGTGAAGGTTTGCGTTATATAATTTCAAGTTGGGGTAAACCAGCAAAGGAGTTTTAGAAAACATTAGACATTTTGTTTTCGAAATGGAGAAGGTGAATCCAGTTTCTCTGGACCAATTCTCCAATTGGTGGATTTGCTGCTGTATAGCAGTTTTCATGAAAACTAAGTTTTTGCCTTTGACAGAAATTACTAAGTCATCGGCAAATAGTCTACCTTTTAAAGGATAATTTATATCACACACACGCTGTCTATTGCTATTAAAAAAAGGGTTACACTAATGACTGATCCATGGGGTGTGCCATTCTCCAAGGATTTTAATTGTGACAATTGACTGTTTGTTTGTACACGAAAACAACGATTTTGGAAGAAATTTTGAATAAAAGCTAGCATATTTCCATTTATTCTCATCCCAGATAAAGTTCTCAGGATATTATGCCGCCACGCTGAGTCGTAAGCTCGATTAATGTCAAAGAATACGCTGAGAACTTTTTGTTTGTTAAGAAAAGCTTCATGGATATCTGATTCTAGATCAACTATGTTAGCTAAAGTTGAGCGTTTTTTCCTGAAACCCGTTTGATGTTTGGATAAGAGAGAATTTTTTTCAAGGAACCACATTAAGCGATAATTAATAATTTTTTCCAATAACTTACCAATGCTTGATGTGAGAGAAGTGGGTTTGTATGATGTGGGAAGGTGCGGAGGGTTATTATTTTTTAAAATTGGAATTATATATGCCTCTTTCCAGGAGTTTGGTAGACTTTGGTTGAGCCAGTAGTAGTTAAAAATTTTTAACAGATAGAGCATAGATTGTTTAGGTAAATTCTTTATAAAAATCACTGGTATCTTATCTGGATCCGGGCCACTATTTTTGGTGGATTTGAGAGCGTTTTTTAGTTCTTCTAGTGATATTGGCATATTTAGAAGGTCGTTTTGTTGTTTGGTCACAATAATGGGGAATTGTGCTTCTATTTGGATTTTCTTCTGAAGGAATTCTTGACTGTAGTTAGCATCACTTGAATGTGATTTGAATGTATCAGCGAGTTTTTCAGAGATTTCTTTAGGACAAGTTATAGTCTCGTCTTGAATAGATAAGGAGTTTATGTTGAAATGAGAGTATTTACCAGCAATCCTTCTCATCTTGCTCCAGATTTCCATTGAAGGGGTTGTTACACTAATAGACGAGATGTAGTTTTTCCAAGAGTCTTTTTTGCATTTTTTAATAATGTAACGTGCTCTTTCTCTCAAATTTTTGAAAATTTGTAGGTTTTCAGGAGAATTTTGACGTTTAAGTGTATTAAAAGCATGTTTGCTTTGTTTTATGGCTTCCTTGCCAGTGTGGTTCCACCATGGTACTTTTCTGCGTTGTGAGGACATATTAGTGGATTTATCTACAGAGATATTGGCAGCTCTTATGATCAAAGAAGTTAGAATATCTAGCCATTTTGATTGGTTTCTATGCTCGAAATCAGTTTGAAAAGGTGTGAAATTTCTTTGAGTAAGAATGATACTTTCAATTGATTTCTTTTTTCACAATATAGTTTGGGTCTACTATTTAACTATGAGTGACACTGCAATGGTTTGACTTTCAGAATGTGTTGGCCTTCGTATAACTGGCTTTATCGACAGCCTCATTAGCTGTCATCGGTACGGTACAACCAAGAAAAGATGTAAAACATGGGAGCAAAGGTGTTGAATGAAACATGAGAAAATATATCAGAATTCAGCAGGATAGTGTTATATGCACCTCCGTGTCTATGTTGGTTGTTGTCTCGAATATTCGAGATCTTCTAATATTACTGACACAAATGTTGTGTTTGACTATCCTGCTGAATTCTGATATATTTTCTCATGTTTCATTCAACACCTTTGCTCCCATGTTTTACATCTTTTCTTGGTTGTACCGTACCGATGACAGCTAATGAGCCAGAAACATGCATGTCTGCGGTTACCACTCCTTTCAGTAGCCCCTTCTTCTATTTGCGTGCAATACCCACCAATCTATTCGTTGTTTATTGTTCATATGTCACGCACTATTCGTAGATCTTGTTGTTATTTCATTGATCTGGGTCAAAAGTTTTCAGACGGGAGTGTTATATGCACCTCCGTGTCTATGTTGGTTGTTGTCTCGAATATTCGAGATCTTCTAATATTACTGACACAAATGTTGTGTTTGACTATCCTGCTGAATTCTGATATATTTTCTCATGTTTCATTCAACACCTTTGCTCCCATGGTTCACATCTTTTCTTGGTTGTACCGTACCGATGACAGCTAATGAGCCAGAAACATGCATGTCTGCGGTTACCACTCCTTTCAGTAGCCCCTTCTTCTATTTGCGTGCAATACCCACCAATCTATTCGTTGTTTATTGTTCATATGTTACGCACTATTCGTAGATCTTGTTATATATATATATATATATATATATATATATATGTACTACGGGTGTTCATTTCAGGACTTCCCACCCTAATTTTCTCGAAATGTGTGTATTTAAAAAAAAATCCTGGGACACGTCAACAAATATATCGAAGGGGACAACTTTTTATCATAAAGCCAACGCGCCCCCTTTCACCCCCGCCAGGGGGAGTTGCCAACTTCAAAATCTTAAATGGGAAGGGGTATCGAGTTATACCTCATTTTAAAGTTTTTTTAATCTCTACCCGTCGGCTTTTTTTTTAATTGATCGATTCGTTGTCGAAATATTTAGGAAAATCTGTTTGCTGCTTCGTACCATTAAAATAAAAACTGCAATTGTTTGTTTTGTTATTCCTTCCAAATTTTTTGTATAAAAAAATGCAAAAAAATGTTTTTGATAGAGAAAATAAAAGACATGATACCTATTGAATTGTTTACCATACTTACCAGTTGTGTGAAAAAGCAATTTATTAAAAATGGTTTACACTTTAGCTGAAAAAGTTGAAATAGTGTTAATTTACGGCGCCGAAAACCAATGTGCTCGACGAACTGCTGCAATATTTAACGAAAGGCACCCAGATAAGAACACATCTCATAGGTGTGTCCTAAATCTAATCACCAAATTTACTCAAACAGGATCTGTTGCAAATTTAAAACATGATCAGCCAAGAGTTTTGAATGAAGCCACTCAAATTGAAGTGATAGGTTATTTTGGTATGAATCCTACTACTTCGTAACGTAACATTTCTGCTGCAACTGGAATTTCCTTAGGCTCTGTCCACAAAATTACAAAAATTAATAAATTCCATGCCTAATAAATGAAAGTATGTCAAGAGTTAAGTGAAGACGATTTTGACAGAAGAATTGAGTTTTGTGAACAAATGACTACAATTATTAATAACAATAACGAATTTAAAAAAAATATCTGCTTCACTGATGATTGTACTTTTTATTCAAATGGTTTTGTCAACAAACATAATTGCAGATATTGGAGCAATGAAAATGACCATCTATTTGTCGAAGTGCATACCCAGCATCCCCAAAAAATTAATGTATGGGCCGGTATACTAGGAAATCAAGTAATTGGTCCATTGTTTATAAATGGAAATCTAAATGGTGATATGTAATGGAATATGCTAGAAAATACGATCAATCCGTTAATTACTGAAAATCAACTGGATAGAGATGGCACCAACTTTCTTGACAAAAATGAGTTATATTTTCAGCAAGATGGAGCTCCCCTCATTATGTGCTTCCGGTCCGTCAATGGTTAAGCAATGTATTTCCCGGTAAATGGATAGGGCGAAGAGGACCTATAGAGTGGCCAGCTAGGTCCCCAGATCTAGCACCATGTAGTTTTTTTCTATGGGGACATTTAAAATCGGTTGTTTACACAACCCCGCCACAAAATATAGGAGATCTTCGACAAAAGATTACTGCAGAATGTCGAGCAATTCGAACAGAAGTGTTTGAAAATGTGCGTCACGAATTTGAACAGCGGTTATACCATTATTTGGCCAACAATGGGCAACATTTTGAGCAATTATTAAATTGAAAATCTGTGTACATTATTGTAATTTAGTTTTGATAAAAGGAATGAAAATAAACAGTTGCAGTTTTTATTTTAATGGTACGAAGCAGCAAATAGATTTTCCTAAATATCTCGACAACGAATCGATCAATTTAAAAAAAAAAAACCGACGTGTAGAGATTAAAAAGACCTTTAAAATGAGGTATAACTCGATACCCCTTCCTATTTAAGATTTTGAAGTTGGCAACTCCCCCTGGCGGGGGGTGAAAGGGGGCGCGTTGCCTTTATGATAAAAAGTTGTCCCCTTCGTTATATTTGTTGACGTGTCCCAGGATATTTTTTAAATACACACATTTCGAGAAAATTTGGGTGGGAAGTCCTTAAATGAACACCCTGTATATATATATATATATATATATACATATGTTTTGTATTTACTGGCACCCTTTAAGATCAATGTGTATGCAGCACCCAGCGTATATTTTATGTTTGATATATTGAAGTTCTGGCACTCAAAAAAATAATTTCTTTGTGGCACCCTATATGTATATTTAATTTTTAATACTTCAAAAAGAAGCACCCCGCGAGGTTGTCAGATTTATGGTGCCACTTTAAAAGTAAATATCTAATATTATACATTGTTTTTGTCAACAGAAGCTGTTTAGTAATCATATCATCTCATGACTCAATGAATCATATATTTAGAGAATCGCATATTAGCGGGTACATGTATTGAACGTTTCGCACAAGTTAAAAAATGGGTTTTGTTTTTTTGTTTTTTGTTATGTTTATACTTTTTGAACAAAGTGCGGGAATAATTGATGTGTTGCCATGCACAGAAGGTGTTAATGCAGCGGGTATGGCCTTAGCGCAACGAATACTAGAGAATTCAACACCGCCTGGCTACCGGTTAATTGAAGCTGAGCCAATAAGTCAGACAGGTATGTATAAAAAACAGATATTGTCAAAGTTGTCAAAAATTATTATTATCTTAGCAATTTAGCTTGGCATCAATGAGCTATTGCAAGGTCAAATTATACCTGAAAATTTGATAAATTTATTTTTAACCAATGAGGAGGCTCCTTTTTGTTTACGTTGCTTATAATTTTTATTGATACTAACCAATTTGCTTTACATATCGAACACCGGGGCTAAAAGAGGCACAAACATTTTGAAAATATTTAAAATATTAAGAAATTCTTGCCCTGTATCTTTTTTAACGAGCAAAACACCTGGTGATTCTGTCATTAAAAATTGTCTGTGTTTCAACAAATATATGTAATATTTTGACACTCGTTCATTCCGTTCCGGAAATTTTAGTAATAAACTTTAGGTACTAACAAGTAAAATCAAGTTCTATTGTGAAAATATTGTGAAAATATAGTTCGTCATTTTTAATTAAACTCATCGGAAATATGGTTTTTTAAGTTGTATTTGAAACTATGTAAACATGTAATATCAAATGTTATGGTAAAACGAATTAATGTTTTTAATGTTCCTGAAATTTTAGTAATAAAACTTAATTACTAACAGGTAAAATCAACTTCTAGTGTGAAAGTACAGAGTGCATCATATTAAACTAAACTCATCGGAAATTTCTTTCTTAAAGTTTTACTTGAATTTTAAACTATAAAGACATTGGATTTCAGATAACAACCTTGTTATTTAATGTTTCTCACATTTTAGTAATAAAACGAGCTAACGGCTAAAATAAACTTCATCTTAAAAATCCTAATTACTTTCAATTAACTAAAGCCGCCGGAAGTATGCATTTTAGCAAAAAAATTACAATAAAAAAATACAATTTTTGAAATTTTCTTAGCGAATATCCCACGCAGCAAAATTAATTCCCGATAATTTAATTTTTTTCTCGGTTTCACTCATGTTTTTGTTGATAGAAATTTTCCCTTGTCTTGGAGTCTTCACAGTTTCACATACCCGTCCGTAACGCCAATTTTAATAAGATATTTTTCAGTATCAATAGGATTTATCCACTTATAGAACCTGATTTTTCCTGAAGATATCAAATCTTTTTTGTTCCTAAATTTAGATTTTTTAATATTTCAACCCTCCCTTAACCCCCATTTTATTCAGAGCTTTGTTTCAGAATCTTTATCCCATTATAGTGTTTGATTTTTTCTGAAAATTTCAAGTTGATATCATTCTTCGTTTTTAATTTATGATTTTTTTATTTTAACCCTCTTAACCACTTTATCTTTAATCAATAGACTTTGACCTCTTATAGAGCTTGATTTTTCCTGAAAATTTCAAGTTGAAATCGTTTTTGATTATGATTTTTTTTATTTAACCCCTTCAACCCCCCCTTTACCACCCCATTTTTAATCATGAAAAATTTTTTTACAGGCAGGAATCCACATCGGTGGATTGGACGTTTTGAACGAATAGATAACGTCTATAATCATAATTGTGACTTCCTCACTTCTGTGCGAACTGACTTCATACGAATTTGTCCTGCCGGGTAAGCAATAAGCCAAATAGGTGTAGTGGATAACCCCAACAGATCCTGTATTATCGTTCAGTTTTTAGTAAACTGTGGATGCAGAAAAATTCCGAGGAGAAGAAGAAAAAGATATGTATCAGAGTCTTACTGTTCAGGATTGCCGAATCAAATTTAAATCACCCTTGTATAATATCAAGGTTACTAAGAAATATATTTTTTGAATATTTCTAGTGACCGTTTTACTAGTTTTTTGTTATTTTTAGTGGTAAAATAAATTACTTAAGTTTGAGAACATTCTGTGTATTTTTTAATAATATACAATATTGTTTATAACAAAAACAAAGTTAAGATGAATCATGAGCTTACCAAGCCAAAGAATTACTTTTATAGGAATATCCAATATAGAAAAATTACTGTAATGAGCAGTTTATGTAATTCTTGGTATAAAAAAATAGTTTAGCATCATTTAATGCATTTCAGATTAAAAAAATATAGAAACAAATTTTAGGGTACATGAAAACTTAGGTAGGTACTTATCTAGAAGCCTGTTAAAAAATCTTATAATAATGTTACAGTAAAAATAGAAAATGCATATTTTTTTACTTAGACCTAAACCATTTTATATGGTTTTTCAATTATTAAAAAATAAATCAAATAAACACAAATCTGAAAACAGAAAAGGTATAATTATACTATCTACTGCAAAAAAAACCATTAACTTACGCTTATACAGTTGGCATAACTCTTTAGTGGCAATATATCAGGTAAATGTCAAAAATAGTAAACAAAGTCTACTTTACGCACTAGTGCTAAAAATTAAGCGTTACCCACTGTTTAGCGTGCGTAAAGTGAGTACTTTACGCATTTGTTAATGAGTTATTCTTTAGCTTTGAAACACAGCTTATTCAAATAAAAGATTGTACTTATTATTAGTAATATTATTAATTATTATTATTATTAATTAATTTCATTATTACTATTTTCTTTTCGTTTTTATAAATTTATGAGACTAAATAAAAAAAATCTAAAATTCTTAAGACCTTTAGATGCACGGTTTATTGGCGACACTACGTAAATTCGAAATTGGATCTACTTGACTCAAAGAATACAGACAAAATGAACGAAACGTTCATCTTTGTCTATATTCATTGTAAACAAATGTTTTGATTTTTAGCCAATTAACTGTAGAAAACATATTGTTATGTTTATTTATAAAAGTTTCGCATTCATCCTTCCGGAGTGCTTTTTTGGATCCAATATATTTTTCGAAATAAACTTTCATCACAGTTTTTTGTTCTGATGTCCATCTTACTCTTGAACCTAAAAATATATAATTTCGTTAAATAAATAAAAAAAATGTAATTATAATATAATAAAAAGATTTGGAAACAAGTCTATATATTTAACTGTGAAAATATTTTTCATTGACGATACTCTAAATACATACCCGATTTTTTCATTGGAGTGGAAGGCATGAGACGAGGAGATTGGGGACTTTCTGTATTTAACATTTCGTTTTGACCTACAAATCATAACAGATTGATTAAAAAATACTTATGCCAAAAAATTGTTTTATTACTGTCAACTGATATCTCTTCTTGACTCTCATCTGGATCCGAACATATTTCTTCCATATCAATATCAATTTCTTCCAAGGATTTATTTTTGAACCTGTCAGCATTTCCTTTTTCTGTTATCTGTAATATTTTAGAAACTTTTGCGACCTGATATACGTCCTCGGGTAGCCTAAAAATAAAAAATTAGTAATACGAGAGTATATTATTAAGACAGCTATAAAATGTTTCTAAAATCAACTTACTTATAGAATGTCTCGTGAGTTCTCGTTGTGTGCCCCATGAACTTGGCAAGCTGATCAATTTCATTGCCCTTTAAGCTCAACAACTGTGTAACAGTAGCAATATGCTTTCGTAATCTATTTGATGTTAGTAATTCAGGATGTTTTGCCCCACATATTGCAGCATATTTTCTCATTACTGAGCAGCCGTCAATCCAGAACTTAGACTTTGGATAGGTGAAAAAATAAATATTTTCTTCAGGAAACCATTTTTCCTTCCTCAATTTACATATCATTGAAAAATACTTTCGAATGTGTCTCGGTAATAAAATTGTTACTGGGCGACTTCCTTTGCCAATCGCTGTAATTTTGCAATAATTTTGAGTCAACATTATTTCATTCTCTGTAAGTGAGGCAGTAAATTCGGTTTGAGTCATTTCGTGGGATCTCTCGATTTGCTCTTCACAGGATTTCCATTCCAAGTACTGCACATCTCCCACGCGTTTCCTTTTGTGAAGTATTGTTGCTACTAGAGCAGTTTCTGATAAAATTTTGTAGGCATCAATATCTTTTGATGACTCAAGTTTTTCGTAGGCCTCTTCAGCTTTTTTATTTATAAGATTTATTAATTTAATTATATCTTCGGTAACGGGAAGAATCTTGGGTTTCGCTGATCCCTTCTCGTTTAGGTCCTTTAGCGCCAAGCTTCCAATTTCTGTAGCCCACTGAGTGTCCACTAAATTCCTAAACCTTTCCAAATCTTTTAGGCTTTTATCAATATTTTCTTGAGGTGGTATTATTTTTTTTCTTAATATTAGTTTCGTGGCCAAATCGCATAGAGCTGTTAACGTTGTTCTAAAATGCAATGCTAGAGAAGCAGCACCAAACTTTCTAGCAGAAGGATCAAATTTGGACATTGATTTTACGGCAGCAAGAGAGTCATCAAAATTTTCTGGTCTCAATATGGAAATCATTCCTTGGTGACACTGAAATTTTTTCATTTCTAATAAAAATCTTCCACATTCTCTCAACTTATTGGAGATATGGTATCTTTTGCGTTTTAGTTTTGTCTTCTTTAACAGATCTTCTCCGAAATTTACCACCAACACATCTTGAATAGCTTCAGATGTTACTTCGTCTGGTTGCATTTTACTGAATATTTCTTTTTTCACAGCAGATTTGCTTAGAAATTCACCAAATTTTTTTGTACACGCAGAAAATATTAAGGAATGAGCTAGGGGACGGGCCTCATTTTCGTCATTAATGTTCTTCGCCACACATGACTTTTTCATATGCCGACTTAAAGTCAATCTTCGGTAGAATCCTTTACAATTTGGACAAACTGCAAAATCCTTCTCTTTAATTTCTGTTTGATCGAAATGGCGCTTTTTTGGAATTATTTGTCCTCTAATAGCATTTTCTAAATTTCCTTCGTTTCGCAACATTTCAAGTAATCGTTTCTTTTCGCGACTACCTGCTTTAAAGTTAGCAAGCTCTTTAACTTCTCGTTCATTGCTATGGTGTCGTTCTAGATGTCTAGAAAAGTGTCTGGACACAACTAAGGATTCGCAATATTTACATGTTGTTTTTTTATATTTATTTTTAATAAGGTATGGTGATTCGTAAACTGCAGCTCTCTGAAACGTAAATAATCAATATATTAGTAGCCCTGAAAAAAGCGCAAAATAATTATTTGAATAAAATATAATTTTGAATATAGCAGTTTTTAAGACGAGCTATAAAGTATAATACAATTTTTTCTAGCTCCATACAGATTCCTAATCTCATACAGATAGTACTGGGAATTTGTGATTATAACTTTTGAATACCTATGAATATACTTGTAATATTTTAAATGAAAAACGTTGGGCGCTTACAATAATAGTAAGGAGTGTAGAGAGTAGCTGTCATTGAAAAAACTCTCACCATATTATTTGTAGTGCAATGGAATTGTAAGCGAGTTATCTATTCCATGCGCCCCATTTTTTTCATTTAAAACCTTCTAAGTATTTCCATAGGTATTAAAACTTTACAATCAGAAATTCTCAGGACTATCTGTTTGAGGTTAGGAATCTTTATAGGGCTAGGAGAAATTAGTCCGTCTTAAACACGTGGTATATTGAACATTATTTTTAATTCAAATAATTATTTAAAGTGTCATTATGTTCATACTGTCTATTGTGTCAAAAAATCAGTGTGTACCTTTTTCTCAATTTCCTTTTTCTGAGAAGCTATTTCCAGGACCCCTTCAAAAAATTCCAATGTCCTGTCAATAAGATCGTCCTGGATTAAAAAATCGCCCTAAAATATGATTAACCATTATAGATCAGTCAGAAATTAAACCGTTTAGTTTAGTATTAAAATTGGGTAAACATTTAAGCAGCCATGGCAACAGGCCATAACGCGAATCAATGTATTTTCAGGACAGTGGCGCACCGACAAGTTTCCTCTGGGAGGGGTTTTCTCAATACATAGGTATTGACCCAGGAAAACATATTTTTTTAATATAACTTGAATTATTTAACTCGTAGCCTTCATGATATGTCTATATTTAAAACAAAATCTTAGCACTATAATTATAAGTAAAGAGATCAATGGGCAATTTGATAGAGAGGGTGGTCCTGACGATGGACCTGGAGGAGGTCCATCCATCCCGTCGTCAACTAAGTTGCTATAGTTGCTTCAGTGTAGAACCGCTTTAAAGGCCTGTGACTAAAATTGTAACTTCAAGACCAAAGATTATAAATAAAAAACTTACTTTGAAACTATTATCATACTCAAATATCTGCTCCTCAAAACATATATCAGATTCTAAGTTCAGTAAGTTTGAAGCACCACGTGTAATATTTGACTGCGCCTGCTACATAAAAAAGTAAAATTATTTTAATAAACTTACATAACATCTATATCCACAGTGTGTCCCAGGTAATCGAATCTACAAGATCCTGCAATATATCTATATCTACACTGTGTCCCAGCATAAGATAATTTACAGGGTTCAGCTATAGTGCGTATATTTCAGAAAAATAATTTTGCATATACTGGGTGGTCCGAAAACATCTGACTCGTTCAAATAACTTTTTTAATGGCATATTGATTGATATAACATATCATATTTTTAAATTCAATTATTTTGGAGATATTTACATTTAAAAATTGACGGTTTGGTCACTTTGATAGGCTGTAAAATCGAACCGGTATAAGATCGTGTGCGAAACGGTTTGCACTTTCCTATCTTTGTTTTGCATAATCTATCATTTACTAAAATCGGGTAAACTTCCGGTTTGGCCGGAATTTAGTAAAATCCCATCAAACCGAAAGTTGACTAACTAAAATAAGAAAGTGCAAACCGTTTCGCAATATCTTTCACCGATGAATTTTTTTATTATTTTTACTTTCCTGTCTGTTTGCAAAAACGGCAAAAAATCACGTTTGTTGTACGGGTCCACCGTAAAAAATTTTTAATTTAGTTTTTTAGTACATATTTGTTGTTATAGCGGCAACAGAAATACATCATCTGTGAAAATGAAAACTGTCTAATTATCACAGTTCATAAGATACAGCCTAATGACAGACGGACGGACGGGCGAACAGACAGACAGCGGAGCCAATAAGGTCCCGTTCTTGCCCATTGGGTACGAAACCCTAAAAACAAACAATATTTAAAAAAAAAGTAGGTGCACAAGCCATACTTTTAGGACCCCTTATATATGCAAAATTATTTTACGTGGAATACACTTTTATATACAGTATATAAGGCAAGGAAGCGTAACGCAGTATTACCTGCATAAGTGAATCTGTGATGTGAATGAAAATTTTTGATTTGAAGTATAAAATCAGGTCTTTTTATTTTTTTGTAGGTAAAGCGTCTCTTTCACACAAAGTATGTATGTATGTTTACCGAATTTCATAACTATCAACCTACATTGATTTTTGTGATTTTGTGATGACCCATATAAAATAAGTATAAACGTATATTTCTATGACAACCTCCAAATTAAATCTCATGCAAAAAGACTCTTAGTATTTTGTACTTTACACCATTTGAATTGATTAACTAAGTAGTTTCTTAAATTTGAGCTCCTCTAATTTTGTATAATCAGGAACTAATGACTTTTATTTTTTAACTTTTAAAAATACGAAAAACTACCGATAACAGAATTTTAGTAACTTTTCACTATAGATTAACGTAATGATTTTTCGTAACAACCTTGCAAGGTTGTTGTTTAATATTTACCTTATTTTATAGAGTTTGATTAGGAATATTGTAATTTTTAACGGGTGGCAAAACCTACACCCCTTCCCCCCACCCCAAATAATTATAAATGATATCTAGACGCTAAATTTAATCAAAATGACAAACCTTTGCTGGAATTATTATTTCCTGGATCACGTTAATCTTTGGGGTACGGTTTTTTCCTCTTTTCCTATCAGATTCACCTTTTTCTGACAACTCGGCTATCTGAGTCGATGAAACAATATTATGTTTATAGCAGAAACAAGGTATAAACAAAATTAAATGTGACTTACCGAATGGTTACTGGAATCACTCGTTACAGAATTTGAAGGTTTGTATGAGTCAGTTTCGTCCGTGGTATAGGGATCTGGTTCTTCTGAACCTTCATTAAATTCGTAAATATCATCTAAACAATACGAAATTAAATTACATTTTCCAAATAAGAGGTGGCAAAAACCGTACTCGGTGTTCGTAATATAAATTGGATTTTTGTAATTCTTTAAAAATTAATTTTCCCATTAAGTGGTTGTCCACCCTGTACCTGTGTTTTAAAAGATTACAAAAAAAATGTGTTCTAGCAATAAAATTGTCATTGTTTAAAGAATTACCCCAAAAATATATTATGTATGTATAATTCTTACCGTTTTCTTGTTTTCCGTGAAGATTTGCAAAAATTCGTTCTGTTCTTGGGCGCATTATAGTAACAAAATAATTAAGCACTGGGAGCCACTTATTACACTGTTCACTATGGGAGCCACACGCACTAGATTTCACATACACGTATATTAGGCACAACACAAAATTCATATTACGAATATAGAAACCAGTAAATGCAAATTCTGCAAAAATAATAATTTATTACCTCTCCGTCATTTTCGAAGAAGCCATAAAGACTTCACGCTGATTCATATTATGATTATAAATCTCAATTAGGAAATGCAAATTATGCAAAAATAAAGAAGCGATAAAGGCTTCACACTGTTGCCATGTATAGGGTGCCAGAACAACATTCAATGTTGAGTTCCATAATGACGCTTCTTCACCAATTTTATACATCTGTATATACTGGTACGCCCTCTATATAAAAATCGATGAACAAAAATGTATAAAGTGAGGAAAATCATCAGCAATGTGGCTCCCCCCCTATATTTGGTGTACCACTTTTAGTCATTCTATCGCATGCCAGGAAGAAAATATACAGGTGATAACATTGTAGCACCCAAAGTCGGGTGCCACTTTGTAATATTGGGTGCTGCATATACAATGTTTATAGGAATTTGGTGCCACATTAACAACAACTATCTATATACATATATATATATATATATATATATATATATATATATATATATATATATATATATATATATATATATATATATATATATGTATATATTACAAATTGAGCAATGTATATATATATATATATATATATATATATATATATATATATATATATATATATATATATATATACATTGCTCAATTTGTAATATTTTAGAAATGGGTAAGATGTTAGTTTGATTATATATTATTTGTGTTGATGTAGTATATTGAAATTTGAATAAAAATTTTACAACTTTATTTTGCAGTGTTTCACTTTTTTTTAAACATTGTTTTCCCGCACGTTCCCCATAATTTGAATCATTAAACGGCAAGTTACAAAATTTTGCAGTTTTTGGTGTCAGGATTCTATCTATCCCCATCCTTATTTACATTTACAATTACCGGCAAATATGATATTTGCAAAAAATATATCAATCTTTGACCAACTCCTTTATCCTAGTCAAAATTTATTTTTAAACTATTACAATGGAAAATCTACAGTACAAAACATTGGAATACACAAATTAAGAAACTTTGACAAGGTAATTGCCACCTTTTTAGGGCTTCCCAATCCCAATTTATATACAGAAGACTATTTTCGTAGAACATTTGCAACCGTATTGGGGGATGGCGGATGTGATATTACCACCTTAGAAAGACACGGTGGTTGGAAATCCGCTACAGTGGCAGAGGATTATATTGAAGAAAGTCTCCAAAACAAAAATTATATCTAATAAAATTTTCAATTCTATTGAAAATAGAAATGAAACAAACATTAACATGCTCTCCAGTTCAATCACCATCATAACAGGATCAGTCTCCAAAATAAGTTTTACAAATTGTACAATAAATAATTTATAGATAAACCAAGAAGATTGAATAATTAATATGTTCAAAAGTTTTGAATTTACTTGTTGAAGTTCCCTTCATTGTTTTTTTTTATAATAAATGTTAATTATTAATTAAATAATACTTATTTGGTAGGGTGTACAGTGTCTACTATTTCTGCCAAATATTTATTTATTTTATTTATTTATTTATTAGCAGTTGATACAAATTCACAGTCTAATAGGGTGATACTTAGGAATACAATCTACAATAAATGCTAGAATCTCTAGTTACAATAATACTCTCTTTGGTTAATGATTAGTAAGGTAATTTATACTTCACTCTTATAAACTTAATCTTAATAAGCTATCATCACAGTACTGCTATGGTTTTAAGTGCACAATGGTATTTATAATACTGTGTGTGCACTCATTTATCTATTTTACAGTTACTTTTGAGGTTTTGTATGTTAGTTAACAAGTAATTGCATTGTATCACATTTTACCAGCTTATAAAATTATTATCAATATATTATTAGAATTATTTCTATTATTGCATTATTTTGTAACTTGATTTCCTTTCTTGTATGCGATTATATTACATAGTTTATTTTATATTTGCTTTCGACAATCCATTCTGTTAAGGTTTTTTTAATTCTGTAATAGTCCTTTAGCTTAAAGCGGTCAGGTAAGTCATTGTAAATTTTCGGACCCACACAGTAAATGTGCTTTTGACATGATTTGTGTTTAGGGTTTTGTAGCTCAACCATACCTCTCGTGACATTTCTTGTATTTTGGCAATGTTTTAAGTTTACTTTGTAGTCGTTATTTTTTATCATGAATCTTATGACTGATTTCAGATGGAGTTGTTCTATGTTTAGTATCTTACTTTCATTGTATACCCTATCACTAGGATATCTTCTTTTTTTGAAAAGCATAATTTTTATGATCCATTTTTGGGTTACCTGTAATTTTGTTAAGATTATTGAGCCAGCAGCTCCCCACACCACCAAGCCATAGTTCAATAGTGACTCCGCTACAGCAAGATAAATTGTTTTTAGAGTTTTGAAAGGTACCATATTCCTTAGTTCATAAAATTTATAAATTAGTTTTCTGAGTTTAGTTGTTACATACTCCACATGCTCTTTCCAAGTGAGCTTTTCATCTAAAATAAATAACTCCTAGATATTTTAGACTGGTTTTTCTTTTTATGGTCATACCACATTTACATTGATGATTCCGGTTGCATTTTGATTCATGGATTTTGATCGATTCAAGGTTTGGTAAATTTCTTGCGGCTAGTGCAAATGCCACAAAGTTTGTTTTTTCCACATTAAGCGAGAGTAAGCTATCATCTAACCAGTTTTTTAATTTCTGAAGAGTGTTTTCTGCTTTTGCTTTGGTAGCTTCCAGGTATCTTCACTTATTAGGACACTAGTATCGTCGGCGAAGCAATAGATTTTGATATTTTCATCGTCAAATAGGTCCATTATGTCATTGATGTAGATATTGAACAGCAAGGTTGAGAGAACTGTACCCTGTGGAACACCAAAGTTTACTTGTAATGCATCACTCTCATGTCCGGATACCAATGTGGTTTGGTTACGGTTAGTGAGGTATGACCTGATAAGGTTATTTGGGATTCCTCTGATTCCAGCATTTTCTAAACGTTTTAATAAAGTTTGGTGTTCCACAGTGTCAAAGGCTTTCCTGAGATCCAGGAAGATGCCCATTACTTTTTTTCCCCTGTCTAAGTTTTTTAGAATCCCTTCAGTTACCTTTACAAGTGCTTTATCAGTGTTTGAGTTTCTCCTAAAAGCAAACTGGTTTGCATTAAGTAGGTGGTGTTTTTCCAAAAAAGTGATTAATTTGCTTTTGAGGCATTTTTCGATAATTTTACTTATGGTACTTGTTAGTGCTATTGGTCTATAAAGGACAATTCACACATGTGGTACTGTGCGCCGACTGTGTCGTAACCGTGCACCGACTGTGTTGTGTTGTGCATATTCACACCAATCATGTTACGCCACCGTTGGTTAGTTTGTATCATGGATCCAAGAGAGGAGGACGTGGTTATAGCATGCGGAGCGTATCTAGTATTAACGGAAGAGGTGAAAAAAAGAAAGAGGAAGATTTGGATTAACCGTTTATGGAGAGCTAGGGAGGAAGAAGGAGAATTTCACACAGCATTTGCGCGACTCAAAGATGATCCAGAACAATTTGTCCGATACTTTCGGATGACTTTCTTGAAATTTGACAATCTGCTGAAACTTGTAAAACCAGACATACAAAAACAGAACACAAAGTGGAGAAGATCTATATCCGCAGAAGAAAGATTAGCATTAACTTTGAGGTATGTTGTTCATTATTAATACACATAACAATTATTTAAACAATTAATATATTTTCAGTTACTTAGCATCAGGTACTTCCCAGTACCGTCTAGGAATGAGCTATAGAATTGCCCCTTCAACAGTACAATCAATTGTAGTTTCCACCTGTGATGCAATATGGAGAGTTCTGTCAAGAAAGGAAATGCCCGAGCCAACAGAAGATGGATGGAAAAAAATAGCTGATGATTTCTGGACAATGTGGCAGTTTCCCAACTGCATTGGTGCAGTTGACGGTAAGCACGTTCAAATCCAGGCTCCCAAAAATAGCGGATCTCTATTCTACAACTACAAAAAGACATTCTCTGTTGTTCTCATGGCACTTGTAGACGCTAATTATAAATTCATTGTTGTTGATGTTGGAGGTTATGGCAAATCGAGTGATGGAGGTATATTTTCAAAATCAAATCTAGGAAAAGCATTGGAAAAAAATAATCTTCATGTTCCGGGACCAAGACCATTACCTAATTCAGATGATATTGTGCCATTCGTGATATTAGGAGATGAAGCATTTCCTTTAAAAAAAAATCTATTAAGACCTTATCCAGGAAGCACAGCACGAGATAATGAAAACCAGAAAATATTTAACTATAGACTGTCAAGGGCTCGGCATGTGGTTGAAAATGCATTTGGCATCCTGATTCAAAAATTCAGAATCTTGTATGGTAGACTTCAAGTGAATCCTGAAAACGCTGATAAAATTATTTTGGCCGCATGTGTCTTACATAATTACTTACGAAATGACAGATCTGAGAATACATCGGCCCTGCCTGTATATGAAGAGCAAAGCTCTACTTCACAGCAACTTCCACTAAGGGGACTCCGTCGGTTGGGTGGAAATTCAAGTGAAGTGGCTATAGGCGTAAGAAATACATTCTGTAATTATTTAAACACTACAGGCGCGGTACCATGGCAGTTGGAGGTAGTAAGAAGAGGTATACCCTACCAAAATACAGAGTAATTTTGTATTATTTATATTTTTTATATATTATTTGTAGTTCATATCGAAATATTGCATATTGGGTTAATAAATATTACATATTTATTAGAAAACTGTTTTATTCTTAGAAAGCTAAGTACGTCAACTCTACAAACATAATAAAAAACTTAAAATATTTTGGTTTCATAACGTAAATGAAACTCATGTTAAACAGATTAAAAAATAGAAGAAAAAAGAAACATTTTTTACATTTTGTAATATCTATCTTCAGTTTGGCTGGAGGACCTCGGTAGTGACGGAGGATGGTGTTGGGACTCTGTGTAGCCGGTATCTAGAGAAGGAAGATTTTGTACCCATTGACGTCTTCCATCTGTGAAGTTTGAAGAATACCCATCTTCAATTTGATTAGAAGACCCCGGCACTGGCTGAGAATGGTGTTGGGAATCTGTATAGCCAGCATTTGAAGGAGGAACATTTTGAACCCATTGCTGTCCCTCATCTGTGGAGTTCGGAGAAAACAATGGTAGGACATATTGCTTTTTTCTAAGCAGATCGATTTCTTTGCTGTTGACGAGGTTAAATATATCTCGTTTTATTTCCGCCTGATCTATCTCCGGGAACTTTAGAATACTTTCGGCTATGTCTTCAAAGAAAGTCATTAGCTTTCTTTTTGGTGAAGGTATTGTGACGTGATCATTAGAATCGGCGGATTGTGTTCTAGCTTGGATAAAATTTGTCAAAGCATCAGCCAAAGCGGGCTGAGTGGAGGAAGCACTTGCCTTTCGCTTTCTCGAAGATACTGTTGAGGCCACTGAAGCGGGAGAAGATGGTTGTAGATTATCCTCATTTGCCTTTCGCTTTCTCGAAGATACTGTTGAGGCCACTGAAGCGGGAGAAGATGGTTGTAGATTATCCTCATTTGCCTTTCGCTTTGTCGAAGATATTGTTGGAACCACTAAAGCGGGAGATGGAGAAGGTTGTGGGGTATCCTGATTGTCATCAACTTCATCATCTGCTTCAGTTTCCTCTGACGCATCCAAATTAGAACAGGTTCTGTAACAAAAAGATTTTTACTTATGTTTAAATTCTAAATACTAAATTTTATTTAAATCAGTCCCTGATGCAAAATGTGTGTTTGCATAGCACAATACGTTAACAAAGAAAAACTTATAAATTATAATGTAAATAACGTTAATTTAATGCTTTTTAATGTGACACGCCATGTACCAATTTCCGATTGTTTCAACGACAAGAAAACTTTGCAACTTTTAAATGTTACGTAAAATTTAGATACTTACTGTCGCTCTTGCATGTGCCTTCTAAGAAATTCCATCTGGTCTTCAAACCTCCATTTTTTCATGTTTTTTGCAGCTTGACCACTCACTGTTTTACGCCGGTTCAGAGCTCTTCTGTAGTAAGAGCGCAGCAAAGCCCATTTATTTTTACATTCTTCGGATGTTGAATTCAATTTATTCGCGATGTCTTTCCATATATTATCTTTAACTAGATTATTATCATAATCTTTATTTTGCAAATCGTATAAACATTCATGTTCTTGCACATAAATTATTAAAAATCCTTCATTAACAGGCATTTTTTGGCCTACTCATAACAGCGTTGAATTTACACTAACCGCGATGGCGCGATGAGGAATACCAGCGGCAAAATCGGAGACGACACCCGAAAATGAACGAGCGCTGGCCGAAACATGACGGTCGCCCTCTGGTCGCCTTCCAATAGTTCTCACTAGAGCGGTTATGCACGTACCGTGCTCCTACCGTGTCGAACCGCAACCTTGAGAAATCGCTTTCAGAGCGGTCGGAAGCAACACAGTCAGAGCACAGTCTATGCCTAGACCTACATGTGTGAATTAAACAGTGCAATTCAATACATTTTCAATGGAAACTTCAGCTGATAGATTTAGTTCAAATCGACACAGTCGGTGCACAGTGGGTGCCCAGTACCGTATGTGTGAATTGACCTTAATTGTTCATTGATTTTTTATCACCTTGTTTGTATAAAGGTATGATTGTAGTGATTTTTAATATGTTTGGAAAGATACCTGAGCTAAAAACCAGATTTGTTATATGTTTTAGTGGTATACTGAGATTATCTTTGTATTTTTTAATTATATTTGATGAAATGGCGTCCTCCCCCCCTTAATGTCATTCTTTAGGTTGTTTATTTCTCTAATTATGTCTTCACTTGACACAGGACTCAAAAAGAACGATGTAGCACATCTTTTTTCCTTCATAGCCCTATTTTGTGTGCATCTAGTAATCTTGTTTGCCAAATGTTTTCCAATGTTCAAAAGTATGAGTTGAACTCATTTGCCATCAGATTTTTGTCAGTTATTTCAGTATTTTTTTGGTTAGTAATGCATTTTATTTCTGACTCACAGACCTGGTCATTGGTGGCCTCTCTGATCACTTTCCATAGTTTTTTTGGGTCATTTATGTTTTTTTGGGTCATAGATTTGTAATAAGCATACTTTGCGTTTTTTATTAGTTTACTTAGCATTTTTCTATATTCTTGATACCTATTCAAGATAGTGGGGTTGCGAGGGTTTAGGGTACAATTCTTTTTAAGGCTGTTTCTATATCTAATTGATGTCAAGAGCCCACCAGTGATCCAAGGTTTCAATTTCATTTTTTTGTTTGTTATTGATTTTGTAATTGTTGCTTCTTTTATTATATTTTTTAATTTATTCGTAAACATGGTTGTGCATATTTCTACATTATTTTTTAGGAGAACATCATCCCATCCCTCAGCATCCAGTTTCCTTGTTAGATTTTGATAATTTAATGTTTTGAAAGTGTTAATTTCATTTTTATTTACAGAACATGTTTCTAACTGGAGGCTGAGCAAAATGGGGTAGTGATCTGTAAGATCACTTTCCAAGATTAAAGCCCTAGTATTGTTAAAAATGTTACTTTTACATTTGATAAAAAAGTGGTCCAAGCAGGTACCTCCACTTTCACTTTCTCTTGTTGGTTTGTTTATTGCGCTCATAAAGCCATATCCCTGTAATACTGTCAGGTAATTGTTCGTTGTGTCAGAATCTTTGGATAGCAGATCAATATTAATGTCACCGGCAAACACATACACTTTGCTTTGATCCGTAGCTTCTCGTTGTAGTACTCTTTCCAAGTTTTCGATGAGTTCTTCTTTTGACATGGCAAAACACCTGTATGTGGCTAGTATATCTACAGTTTTCTGGTTTTTTAGTAAAGTAACCTTGATAATTTTCAGGTTATTTTCTTGGATTATCCGATCCTCCACGTGAAATTCATTTTTGACAAGGATTATGCATCCATCACATCTATTTAGATTGCTTTCATTAAAAAACAAATTATATCCCGGTATATTGAAATCACTCTTGCACTGCACATTGTGGGTTTCAGACATCACTATCACATCAAATGATTTACCCAGTGATTCAAGATACACTACAAATTGATCGAAATTTTGGTATATACTACGTATGTTGACGTGGATAATGTTGATGTCCCTATTACTATTGTCGAAATAGTTTATTTGGTCTATGTTTTCACATACATGTGTTTCTATGGTCATATAATCGTCCAAGATATTATTTAGTTCCTTAAGTTAATATTTTTTTAAGTTACGTATATTTATGTGTAATACAAAGTTTTTATTGGTATTTCTCGAGATCCGCTTCACATCTTATTTTTATTGCCTGTTCGTTTTCATTGATTCTAAGAAAAATCGTTCCATTTACATAAAAAGCTGTCTTATAATTCTTCTGTTTTCTCAGATCACGTGTCGCTTTGAAAAGGACCCTTTTGGCCAAAGACATGTCTTCATTGAAGTAAATTTTTTTGTCATCCCCATCTAAGCCACATTTCTTAGAAGTTATACCTTTCATGTCTTTTATTCTCTCTAGTGCATCCTTCTTTGCCTGTTCGTTATTCATTTTCACCAGGATTGGTCCCTCACCACTCTTGTTGACCCTGAAACTCTCCAATATTTCATTGTTCAAAGTTTGTAATTGCATGCTTGTAAAAATTTTTTTAATAGTGACCACTGTGTCTAGATTGGGTTGTTTTGGGACCCCTGCAACTATCAGGTTCTTTCATTTTTCTGTGGCTTCTAGCGCCTCCATTCTTACTTCTAACGTTTGCATTCTCATCTTCAGGTTTTCATTTTCCTTCTTTAGAGTTTTATTGTCCTCCAGCACGATTTCAAAGACTCGTTTTTGTTCCTCAAACGACTCTGACATGAACTGAATTGAGTGGCCAAGTTCATTAATTTTTTTTTCTATTTTCTGCTCCACTGGGTTTAGAAATCGTATGAAAGATTCTTTAATGATTTCTTTCAGCCGATTTTCATCCATATCCAGAAAATTGTCTGATTTTTCACTGTTTTTTCGTGTCGAATTAGTTGTTCTAACCTCACTTTTGTCTGTTTCACAACAGATGAATTTTTCGCTTTTACTTTGGATTTCTACTCTGGTTGAACAGCTACTATGGTAGCATGCCTTACAATTATCACACTGAATGTATTCATTCACTTTCTTTTTGCAATATTTGCACTTAATTTCACTATTTATCTTTTGGCGGAATTTTTGTGTGTCAGTCATTCCTAACCTCAATTATATGAAATGAATAGGTAAAACAGTTTTAAAGCACTGAGCACAAATAGTTTTTAAATTTTTAAACAAAACACCCTGTAACTCAGTAAGCAGCTACATTTTATTTAGGTGTTTTTTTGATTAAATTTTCATAATTTGAAGTCAGGATTCTACTATTAAATTATTTCCAATTAGTAATGAATCACCCTGTATAAAAGTTTCACTACCACCAGCAAGAATATCAACAGTTTTCAGGATTATTTGGGATATCAATTTGGTAAATTTCAATATTTTCATTATCCTCTAAGGCTAAGTTGTGTAGATCACAGCAAGCCCTTGCAAAATGCACAATACTCCTAATGTTACGTAACTTCACATGATATAATTGGCGTCTTTTTTTTTGAGAACACCATTCACAATGTTCTATTTTTATTCTATTCGAAGAATGCCTCATATTGTAATTAATTTTCCTTGGAGTCGAAAGGCCTCTATCAGGAAAATGAGTTAAAAGATTCTTTGTCAGTGGATAGGCACCATTTCCAAGTAAATGTCCATCGTGACATTTTTCTTCTAACGTTTCAAATAACGGATATACTCTAAAAACTCTTGCATCGCGAATAGAGCCTAGATACCCTCTAATACGTAATTTGTGGTCACACACAAGTTATGCCTGTAACAAATACAAAAAAAAGAAGTGGTATGAAAAGTGAGGATTTTGGTATTCTAACAGTATAGATCCCTGAACAATTAATATTTTTCAGTAGGTACACTATAAGTACAAAGAAACTATGTAAGGTCAAAGTGTGCCTTCCAAAATGGAATATGTTTATTAATTTTGCTATGTTTGAAAAACTGCGAAACTTATGATTTTGTTACAATTTAACTGTACCTACTTTTTTGATATTAACTGTTCCATGTCTAATAACCAAAATAATACCTGAATTGAATGATATCCTTTTCTATTAATGTATGAATCAGGATCTTCTACAGGCTTATCTACTTTTATGTGGGCCCCATCAATAATACCAATAATTCCTGGGAATCCATTTTATGTCTAAAGAATTGTTCAATTTCAAGTTTTTCTTGGTCATTGGGCCATGTTATTAGCTCAGGAGAAAGGTTACTTAAGAAGTAATTCACCCTTTGAATAACATTGTGTAGAGCACTTATACAGATATTAAATTTATCAGCCACATCTCTATAACTAGCTGTCTGATGTCCTGCATACCACAATAAAATGTAAATATGTTTTAGGGGGCTTATCTTTCCATATGGGCCAGTTTGTAATTTTTAATAATTACTGGTTCCAAACCTTTCTCATTCAAAACAGTCTTCAAATTTTGATAAAATGCATCAACATTATTTTTGTTGAAGCTAGTGGATCTGCTAAGGCTAGTTGCCTCTGGCACTTTCCCCAGTATCCCACGCTTTCGGATAATTTATGTTGTTACTTTTTGCAAAATGATATGCAAGCTTTAAGTGCCGACTTACGATCTAGACCATAGTGTAGTTTCGAAGCCTGTATGTAGTATTGAGCTAACAAGGTTTCTTCGTCTTTCGACACTCATTGTTGAAGTAATAGGCCCCAATTTGACTCGATGAATTACTCATTAACAAAAGAGTAGGAGACCTTTTACTCCTACTTGAGGAACTTCATTCCCAACCGCTTTCTTCTCTCTCAGGAACTTGCAGCTAACTGGCGTGTTCACAATGGTAATACACTTGTACTCCACCAGGACTGGTTATTAAAAACAAACAGTACTACTATTGAATTTATTTCATTTACTTTCACTATATCAATATTTTAGGTCATGGACCACAAATTAGCTTTTGGGTCTAAAACCCGACTGACAATAAATCGCGAACTGGCTCGAGGTTGCCTCTTTCAGCCAAATTTTGTGTCACTTTTTTAGCGAGAGGGAGAGATACACACGATGAAGTTTAAATTTCTAGAATTTACTTTCGGGTTCATAAAAGGTGCCGCCATGAATGGTTCGACAGTAGATTTAACGGCCCGACAAACGTATGTTTTTCTGTCGTGTTTTTCTTTATAATAGTATTTTGACGGGGAATGAAGCTGCTTTATTGGTTTTACAGATATTTGAGTTTATATTTTCAAGGTCAGCCTCCAAAGTGTTTACGATTAATTCTAAATTAGTGTCATTCGTTAGTACACTTTAGTGCTTCAATAATTTTCGCTAGTACTTTATTGGTTTTCGAGATATTTCATGTTCTTTTTTTGAGGTCAGCCCTCAAAGTATTCACGATTCGATTAAATTTAGTGTCATTCGTTAGTGCTTCGTCAGTACTCTTTAGTGCTTTAATAATTTTCATTAGTGCTATCTTCTTTTTCTATATATTTGATATTAATTTGTTGGCACTTCCGTGAAGTTAGCCGCCAAAATGATCACGATTTAGTTGAAGTTAGTATCATTCATTAGGGATTCGTTAGTGCTTCTTCCAGGATCGAATATGTTTAGAGCCATTAATTTCATTCGTACTTCAACTTTTTTCATTAATTTAAACTACATCGCAATGATGCCAAAAATAGCACATAACTTAATATAATGCATGTATCTATATTTCAATTTATAAGTAGATCAATTTTACCGTTAACAATTAGCCATTATTTTTGGCGTGTCAAGAAGAACAGGAAAGGATCGACTCATAAATCAAAGTTCTGTAAGTCCTTTTAGTTACCTACTTTTATTATTTCTCAAGGTCTATAGTGGCGGATACTAAAATATTTCAATATATGATGCATTTTGGTAAAACGATTTATAACAAGTGAAGAAAATAAAAATATTGGATTGTTCTTTCGATTAAGAAATTTTGACTTTTTTGGCGCCCGGTATCACTCAAGTTTGGTATGACTTAAACAAATAACCAAACAACAACCAATTACCAAGGATATTGATAAGACCCAATGTTTTAGTCACAGGTACACACATCCAAATAAAAATGCAGACAAAATATTTAATATTTATTTAGAAAAAATATATTTGGAGATTATTTGTGTTCCAGTTATTTCCAGTGCACGGGTTAAGTCGAATAGAATGGATACAATTTAAAAAATAGGGCGTGTTCTATTTGAAAAAACTGTCACTTGTCAAAAAAATGTCCCTTCCGATACTCAGATGTTTTCGTTCATTTCATTTTCGGAAGGTTCTGTGAAAATTCTATAACTTTATTTACCCATTTCTCTAAAACTAATAAAAATGGAGATATCTGTTATTTATATAATGTTATTGGTCTGTCTAAGTATATAAGTGACATAAAACTGTGAGTTTGTAATTTTGTAGAAAATGTTTGTTTGATAACTTCAGGGAACTATAATACAGTTTACTTACACAGTATAAAATAGGAGTTGAAATGGAAAGGATCTTTCTTTGTCCACATTTTTTACTTTTTCAGACAGATCGTCATAAAGTTCAATACATCCATTATTTCTTCTACACACAGCTATATAATGGCCAATAAGGTCATTAGAAGCTGGTTTATAAAATATACCAGCTCCTCTAAACGTAAACTGTTTTTTGTTGACATTAATTATCAAATAAATATCCCCTACTTTTAGACTTATATCCGGAAGCTCTATATATTTGATTATTTGTTATACGGTCTATATTCTCTTTGCTATATTTTCTACATTTAATATTGATGATATTGAGTTAGAAATTATGTCAACCTTTTCCGGTAAATAAAACTGGTTATGTTTCTGACGAATTTTGCAATATGAGCAAACTTTAATTTCAATTGCAATTAAAATAATTTATGATATTTACCTACCTGAATTTTTAAAATTCAACAATACTCATAAGGAATGTTGACAGCCGGACAGAATTAAATTATTATGATGGCAAAAATGTGCAAGTTATTGTTTGTAATAAAATATATAATTACTACCTGTATTGCTTCTCACGGTACCGAAATATATAAATGCTTTAAATTCAGTATATTTTGCTGTCGGTTGCAGATAAAATGTAGGCAACATCACCCAGAAAAGAGAAAATATAATTTTTTATAACAATCAATAAACCACCAATAACAAAAAGGTCAGTAAAAATATATTGGCATTGTATACAGAAAAACAAACAGAATCTTTTGAGGCTTTTTGCTTCATATTGTAGAGTTTTTTTTAATTTCGTTACGTTTCATATTTATTGAACTATTCTCAGTTTTAATTTTTTTATTCGAAATCTCTTTAAGCTCTGAATTCGACCATATATTACGCTTAATTATATTTAAACATTTGTATGTCATCATTGCTTCATCAGGAATATGTTGATAATTATTTTTAAATAAAGTTAATCATATTATAATATACTATATTTAAGTTTTTATATAAGTAATAATTAAACATAAAACGAAAATAAAGAAACAAATGTTGTTACGAAGAGAACTTAATACTTTATTGTTTGGTTTATTAAACGAACGACATTTTGACAATCAGACGGATCTAACCCCTCACCGAAGTTTAACGGAACTTGCCTCCTATTAGAAGAATAATACTAACATACAAACAAGATAAATATATTAATTCTATAACTAAAGTATACAGCCTCTCAGAAGCGGTTAACTTGGCAACATTGCAAATATTAGCATTGATTCGGGCATCCCCAAAAACCCCCAAGTAGTAAATTTTGTAATTTTTCAAAGCCAGTTCCGAGGTATAAGACCGTTTCCACACCACACATAATGTCAACCCTGTAAAATTGCGTATTTAAAGAGGTTAAATTATCTGTCAACTAATATAATAATGTACCGGGAGGTACATTTGAAAAAAACGAGTAATATTTATTTAAAGACTGATACATTTCTATCGATGTAAAAAATACCCTGTATACGATATTAATGCATTGTTTTGGTAGAATTATTCGGAAATACAGGATGACGTCACAAATGACAAATTTTCAAAATTGCCCTGTAAGTCATAAACTGAAAGGACTATTGAAATTTTAATTAGCGGCAATGTAAGTTTCATAAAAAATAAAACAGTAAGCCGCGAACTCCATCTTTTTATCTTTGATAATAAGCTGGTACATGAAAATACACAAAAACTGGACACCTTGTACAAACGAAATTAATGGCACTAAACATATTCGATCCTGGAAAACTCGGGGATTTGCTAAAAAAAATATATTTAAATCAACAAAACATTTAGGAATATAATTATTGAAGAACTAAATAGCACTAACGAATACATGACACTAATTTGGAATCAATCGTTAACAATTTTAGAAGCTGATATTAAAATTAAAAATTACAAATAACTAGAAAACAAGGAACGCACTAACGAAATTTATGAAAGCACTAACGAATAACACTAACTGTAACTAAATCATGAACATTTTGGTGGCAAACTTCGCGGAAGTGCCAATAAATTGATATCAGATATCTCGAAAATCAAGATAGTACTAACGAAAATTACTGAAGCACTAAGGAGCGCTAACGGAGCCCTAACGAATGACACTTAATTTAGTCGAATCGTAAATAATTTGGGAGCTGACCTCAAAAAAAGAACATGAAATATCTGGAAAACCAATAAAGTACTAGAGATAATTATTGAAGCACTAAAGAGCAGTAACGAAGTACTAACGAATGACACTGAATTTAATCGAATCGTGAATACTTTGGGGGCTGACCTCAACAAAAGAACATGAAATATCTGAAAAACCAATAAAGTACTAGCATAAATTATTGAATCACTAAAGTGCACTAACGAATGACACTAAATTTAATCGATTCGTGAATACTTTGGGAGCTGACCTCAAAAAAAGAACATAAAATATCTCGAAAACCAATAAAGTTCAAGCGAAAATTATTGAAGCACTAAAGTGCACTAACGAAGCACTAACGAATGACACTAATTTGGAATTAATCGTAAACACTTTGGGGGCTGAAATTGAAAATATAAAGTCAAATATCTCGAAAACCAATAAAGCACTAACGAATGTCACTAATTTGGAAAAAATTCTAATAACTTTGGGGGCTGACCTTGAAATAAATTACTATTCAATATCTACCAAACCACAGAAGCACTAACGAAATTTATAGAGGCACTAACGATGCACTAACCGATGACACTAAATTTAGTTAAATCGTGAAACCTTTGGGGGCTAACTTCACGGACCCGGTGGATAGGCCTGTAGCTCTGTGGAAACTTCGTGTCTTTTTCGCTCTTCTTCAGCATGATCGTCTCCGTTTCTTTCCATCCTTCTGGGAAGTGTTTGGTCCTTAGTATTCCGTTGATGATGGCCGTCAGGAATACCACTTCTCGCCTTGGTAGATTCTTCAGGGCGTTGTTGGTGATGCCATCTTTCCCTGGTGCCTTCTTTGTTTTGCTGGTCCGGATGATGTAGTCTACTTCCTCAGGGGTGATGTAGCGTAGGTTTCCGTTGTCGTCTTCTTCTTCGTCTTGTTTTCGGACGTCATCTTCTACTCGGTCTTGGAAGTCCATGTCTGCGTCTGGGTGCTCGTTAAGGGTGAATTGGAGCTCCATGGTTCTTCTGAAGGCTTCCGCTTTTTCTTCTTCCGTATGGGCTAGTCCGTTGTCTCCGTGTAATGTTGGGATTTCTCTTCTGTTTTGTCTCAGGATCTTGGCGAGCTTCTTCTAGTTTTCTATCCCAGTCGTTAGATCGGTATAGTTTCAACTGCGTCTTGACCTCTTCATTTAGCCTGTATGCTTCTCTCTTGTCTTTTGGATCTCTTGTTCTGTTGGCTCTTCTTCTCGCTCTGTTTTTCACCCTGATGAACTCTCGTAGTTCGTCGTTGATGTTGGAGAACCTATTGTTGTTGTCCACCATTCTCGTCGTCGTGCTGTCTTCCATTGCCTGCTGGATTGCTTCTTCCAGCTCTGCTGCGTTGGTGATGAACGGTACCGGTCCTATCAGCTGGCCTGCTCTGCATTTGGAACTTCTTCCAGTCTGTCTCCTTTATCTCTCTTCCTGTGGTTCTCTCGCCTTCGCCCAACGTAATAATGACTGGCTCGTGTGCTGTTCCTCCTTCTCCGTTGATTATCTCCCATTCTTCTGTGATGTCTTGAACAATGGCGATGTCCAGTACTTCCTGCTGGGTTCTGTCTCGTGCTGTTCTAGGCTCTGGATTTGGCGTTGAGATCTCCCATCAGGACTCCTTGGTTGCCAGGTGGAAGGAGGACTTCGACGTCATCTTCATAGAGGTAATCTTCTGGTCTCTTCTAGGCTGATACCACTCGTACTTCGCCGAATCTTGTTTGGACTGCGATGATCGTTGCTTCCATTGCCAGGAGGTTTGGTGTAGTTATTCTGTGATGGTTCAGTCCGGTCTTCACTAGGATGGCTGTTCCTCCGCTTCTTCTGTTGTTGTCGTCTCTGTAGATGTTGTAGCCTGGCCACCTCATCTCGTATTCTTCTCCTGGTAGCTTGGTTTCTTGTAGGGCTAGTATGTCCACGTCTTCTTCCAGTATGGTTCCCATCAGGTCGATGTTGGTTCGTAGTCCTCCGCTGTTCCAGGTTCCTATCTTCATCTGGTGTGGTACGTTAGGGTGTGGATCCATTAACGGTTCATCAGACTTTGAAAGATGTTCTGCATCTGCTGCATGTGCGATGAGAAGAGCTTCATGCCTCGAACATGTCAGGCTGTTGTTGAGTGGGTGCTGTCTTCTTGGCTGCGTTGGCGTAGCTTGTTCCTGCTCTTCTCGTGGTAGTTGGTTGGTGGTGGTTGTCTTCTGTGTAGCGGCTGGTGGTGCTGCTGTCGTCTTGGTGGTGGTCGTCTTCTTCTTGGGTGCTTTGGGACACCCTCTATAGTTGGCTGGATGCTCTCCGTCGCAGTTGGCACAGGTTGCTGGACTGTTCCTCGGTCTCTCGCAGTCTCCGGATCGGTGGCTTCCTCCGCATCTGACGCATCGTGTGTCCATGTGGCAGGTTGACTGTCCGTGGTGGTAGTTTTGGCAGTTGTAGCACTGCGTTGGTCCATTCGATTTCCTTGGGGTTTCTTGTCGTTCCTTGGCGCTGAGGACGAATTCCGCTTTCTTCATTTTCTCGTTGTGTCCATTGGCGTAGTCCACCATGAAGATCGGCAGTCTTTTCTTTTCTCCATATCTTCAATGAAGCTGAGTGATCTTCTTGACCTGGATCTCTTGGTTCTGGAGGTCTTCTTTGATGTGATCTTCACTCCGTTTCTTTTGGTGTAGGTGTATCGCACTTGGATACCTCTAGCTTGGGCTTCTTTCCGGATCCTCGGGAAGTCCTTTGTTGACTTGATGAAGCCGGGGGTGGTCTCTTCGATTTCTTCTGTGTCGTGGTCTCTGCCTGCCTCGTTGGAGCTGCAACTTTTTCTTTTCTTTTCTCCTCTCTTCTTTCTTGTTTTTGTTTCCTCTGGATGGTGGTGAATTCTTCTTCTATAGCTGTCTCCATTGCTTCTACTGTTTCGTCATATTGACTGCTTGGTCCTGCTGTTTTCTGGCTGCTGGTTCCTCTTGACTTCTGGCTGCTGTTACGGCCCCTCGGGCTTCTACTTCTTTCTCGTAGTTGGCTCATCACTTGGGCTTGAAATCCTCTGGTTTCCTCTTGAAACAGCTTGGCTTCTGTCCTGGCTTCGGAAATTTCCTTCGTCAGGGCTTCTATCGTCTTTTCTAGTCTCTCGATTGTGGACCGCGCGTTCGTGAGCTGCTTCTTCAGCTGTTGGTTCTCTTCGTCGAGTTCCAGTTTCCTCTTTTTCCTCTCCACTGAGATTTGACGTTTGGGCTCTTCCATCTTAGCTGCTTCCTGTTCCTCCGCAGGTGCTAAAAAATACTTATTTATTAAAAACTTACCTTCCGGTGTCTTATTTCCAATGTCTGGCTTATTTATAGTAGACCGTCTATTTTTCTTATGACAAAAAAACAGAGCAATCATAGGTATTTCATAACAACAGTAACTATGCTGTTTTATTTTTTTAATTTAAATGCAAATAGTTAATAAGAAAATGATTTTAACTGAGATGTTTGTCAACTTGAGAATACAATTCATGAATTATTTGTACTAAAATGATGACGTATACAGTTAAATTAAAACATAATTATTACTGTTTCAAATGAAACTAACTGTTTCTAGATAATTCCACAATATATTGATAAAATGTTGAAAATTCTAAGAAATTTTTCACGAAGTTAGGGTCGAGACAGTAAATTTCACTGTCAATTATTACATTACACTGATTGTAGAATGAAAATCTTAACCAAAGCAACCATTTGTTTAAAAATTAAAGTCTGTACTTGGCCTACCTGATATTACAACCTCTGCATAAACTCTCACATTCATACCAGAGTTCTTGTCACAAACAAAACATTTATATTCAGGCAAACCTCCAGATACATCTAAAGAAATTTTATTCAGACAACCGGTATGATACAAATGGCCACATCTGACTAGAGATTGCTCTGGAGCTAGTAAATAGCCAAAATGGCAGCGCATCCCTAAAAAAAATTGTATACTGTGTTATCATGAAAAGGTGACGGGGAGAATATATTTATTCTTTTCATTTATACTATTTAAAATAATATGAAGAACTAGTACCGTAATCTGGGGCTAAATTCATAGTTTCTTTTTCTATTTGGCGAGAACAATATTGAATGGAAGATATTTTTTTTCAAAAAAAATATATAAGGCTTCTTATGGTAATTATGGATTCTGAGTACCACAATTCCAAAATTATCTCGGGTATCCTTAGAAAAAAATAAAATAAGGCTGACCAATTTCACACTTTGTATGGGGCGACTTTGATCACCTGTTCTATATTGCACCTACGTACTATTCAAACCATACACACTGAACAATTTGACCGCCAGCTAAATATTTTTCATAGTTCAAAATTTATCCGTCCTAAAATATCTCGGGGTCAAATTGATCGTATGAGTGAAATTGATCCATTGTACATTCACATAAATATTGCTGTTGTAAATTTTTATTAAATAAGAAATGGACACGTTTCTAACAAAAAAATCTAATTGGCAAAGTCCTCTCCAGACCAAGTTGATGTTTAAAACCAAACTAAGGTATAATAACTAAACTCGTTAAAAAATCAAATGAAAACCAGAATTCATTTTCTAAAAAAAGAAGTGAAAAACAAACAAACAATTAGAAAATATATTTCTTTTATATCAATGTCTTTTTGAAATTTATATATCGTCTCCAATTTTAGGATTTGGAAGTACTGCTATAATGTCGGATTCATCAATGACAAGTTATCACACAACACAACTTTGCGACCCTCTAACTCTTTAGCGTGCGGTAAGAAGCATGAAGTAAAACAGTCTGGGCATCCATCCAACCATGGTTTATACGGTTGTACCTCCAGATCCACAACATCTTCCGCTGCCACATGAATAACCTTTGGGATCATTTTCAGTCCATTGGACCCGCATGTTTTCGGATTTGTTGATTATATATGGAGGCAGCAATACGCGTGATGCTGAACCACACATCATAATGGATGTAGCACTTTTTGTAAAATTGCAGACCCTCTCAGGATACTTGGTTCCCCGCCGGAATAACATTTTCTTATTTCCTGGATTATCTTGGAGTTTTGTTTCATAATAATTAAAAATATTGGATGAAGGAACATCTTGCAATGTCCCGCGTAAATTGTTGAAATAATCCGTTATAGTTTGTCTTGAAACAGAAGCACGAGAGCGTTTTATATTCGCAGCCACTTCCTTAACAATTGCATCGTTATGTCGATGAAGCAAAGAGTAAACCCAGTCATTTCCTGGTAGATTGTTTTGGATCACGGCGACGTTGCGACCTTGACTATCTAAATAATTTTTGGCAAACTGCCTCAAATCAATCATGTCTAAAGGAAAACCCCATTCTCCAATAATAATTACTGCAGATAGAAAAAAAAATTCTTCGCTATTTATTTGTAAAATAGGTTTACCCCCCATTTATTCTTATATTGCAACCATGGAATTTATTATTTAGCGTTCCATAAGGTATGCTGTATTCTCGAGCAGCCCGTTGTAGACTCCAACCAGCTTCAGTTACCTTTGCTAGGGCTTGTCCAACGGTCTCTGCACTGTAGTCTTTGTATCTTCTAGCACCCTGCTTCCTTTAATATACTCGCACCATTTTCGAACGATCTGAAACAAGACAAAAAAAAATAATCATACACAATTTCACATCTGGAAGAGAAATTGAGCTGATCAATTTCACCCCATGTGAGTAATTAATTTAGCCCCGGCCCTCAATTTTTGAAATTTCCGCGAAATTTTTATAGTTGCTGCCGACCAATCGCACATGGCGTTTAAGGATACATAAACAAACAGAAGTATGATGACAGAATAACCCAAATTATTAACGTGTAGTACTTACCAGTAAAAGTTTGCAACGGTCTTGGAAACCTCAATATTATTTGATGAGTTTTAACCGCTTTTTTTTAGCAAAAACAAGGCAAAAATGGCACACGCGATCACACACATATCATTTTCAAAGCTTCACTGAACAATATTGGGGCACGCGACTGATGACCGTTAACTGAATTTGGCGCTAATATCAGAGAAATCACCAACGAATTTACTTATCAATTTTGCCCCGAACTACGGTACAGTTTTTACTTTATTGGAATTTAATTTTAGATTCATTAAGATTATTTTACATAAAATATACTTACATGTAAGGTTGTCATAGTTTGTGTATGTCACGTTTCATTTGTAAAATTTGCAGTGTGCATTTTTGCAGTGGCATAATTTGCCCACTAAAAATACCTCACGCAAACTACTGGCATTTTACTTGTAGGTATTTGTTGTTTAATAACATATGCCACTCTCTCTGTTTCTTTTGTAACACTTTCATTGAAGGGTCTTTGAAATAGTTTCAGTTGTTACATATCCATATTGTCAAGATGAAATTGTATCCGCGACATTTTGGAATTTTATCTATGCAATACAGGTAGTCGTGTATACACATACTGGCGGCATGCCGTGTCTGTCAAGTTAGTTATCTTCTGGACAAAATGGAGTGTTCAATTCACAAATATATTGAATGCTTGTCAAAATGCATTAGATTATTGTCTCTCTGCTACTAGTTGAAGATGTCTGTACTATTATGCATTGTAGGTTACAACACAGTTCAAAATTAATTTTTAAATTGTAAAATAAGCATTACAGGTATGAAACTCACTTATTCAACGCCCTTAGACGTACTGTAAATATTTATAATTAGTAGGATACATTTTGCAATTGCTTATTAATTACTTACATTTTTTGGGGTACCTCTCAAACAGATTTCCGGCAAAGTGGACACAGCAAAGACACACTTTCCAAATGCTGTATATCTGGGGTATTTTGGATAATGTTTAGGTGATAGGTGTTACAAAGCAAATGACCACATGTTAGAAAACCACCATCAGAAACACCTACTGTCTGCTGACATTCAGTGCATTTTGGACAGTATTTGCTATTTTTAATGTTTGGCGAAAAATATTCATAGGTACACTTGCTCCCACTACAGTGACCTGTAGCTCTGAAGCGTCCACATATACCTCCAATTTGAAATGTCCTGGCTACCTCTACGGCTACTATTACAAGAATCCTTCTTGTTCTACTTGTTTCGTAGGCATTTATTTCCGTATGGTTGAGGTGCATATTGATGCACTGGCCACCTCTAGAGCATGTTTTATAATTTTGAAAATGCTTACAATATGTGTAATTGTGATACTTGTCACACCATGGAGTACATTCCTGGTTATTATTAAATTTTTTACACCTACAATAATTTCATAGTATACTTTCAAATAAGAGCGCGTTTAACCATGCATATACATCTACTTAAGTTACTTGAACATAAAATCTCGATAAGTCATTATCATATACGAATATTTTTTATTATTTTTCTTTATAAAAAGTTGTGCATGGTGTAACACTCACAACTACAATAGAACTATCAGTTGTTATTTTTTTTCAATAATTTACTAATTTGCCAAAAAAGGTGAATTTGGTACAAAAGTAAATTACCTTTATCTTTAACTATAGAAAAAGTCAATGAAGAAAAATAATTAAGAATTTAAAACATCAATATCCAAAAATTGTTATAGAGAAAAGTTGATCATAATTGACAACTACGTTTAAATATTCAATATTTATGGATTATAAAAAAAAATTGTTTTTACTATTTTCCTTTTGAATAAAATTCATGGTTAGAGTAGGTATGCAAATTAAAATGTATTTCAATTTTTGGACCTTGTACAAGTTTTTAAATAATTCTGTGGTAGTATACTAAAAGGGAATAAATTAAAGCACAAACTTTTCCAGTAGATGGTTTTTTGTATTTTATAGGTGGTGGAAGGTGAAGGTGAAGTCATTTTTGTGGGTTTTAAGGATGGTTTGCAGTATTTAAATCAATCATATTTGCTGTAATTTACAATTATTTTGCCTTATTCCTTTGGAGCACAGGAAATGGCAGCTGACTCCACAATAGGGGATTAAGTGAACTTATACCTTTATTGGAAGTTTTAATTTGTTTGGTTATTACGAAACAGGCTTGTGTTTGATGATAATAGTTTGAAAGTTATTCAACAAAATATGAGTTTTATTTCTTATTATTTCTTCAACCATTTGTTTATAATATTGTAAAGTTCATTTTCTAGGGTTTGTAGGTTATTTGAAATTATTAAAAAACGATTATATTTCACATTTTTCTATGAAAAATGGATATACATAATGTAAACGTTTCGCTTCTTCTTTGGAAGCATTTTCAAAAACAATACCATTGTAAAAATAAGGGACGTAATGCGTATTGCCCGGGTAAGCCCAAAAGAGACAGAGTCCAATTAAATTAACTGTTTTATTTCTGGAAATAATATGTACAACGATAAAAATAAACTAAAATGAAATAATTCAATATTCTATAGGATGCTTCGGTACGTAAATACTTCGAAGGTCACGCTTCGCCGATCCGTATCCTTCCGTCGGTTGAAAGGTACTGACGGCCTGAATTGAACCTAGGTGGAACTAACGCGGTGTGTGTTTCGATTTTGGAGTCATACTAGTCGGTAGACGTGACTTTCTATGTCCTGTGAAATATTCAGCTAACCGGGAATCTGAGCAACCGGCGGATCAATACTCTTTCGGTTTTAGTCTCAAGATTCGGGAGTATCGTTTATCGCTATTCACTACTCAGCTTAACGAATACTTCTACGTGCAGGGACCGTAGTTATTCCAGTGTGTCAATACCACACCGAAATTATTCTACCAGTTAAAGCGATCGTTTATAGCCAGTCAGTACCCAGCTTAACGGCGCCTCCCTACGGAGATACTGCAGAGATTTCAGTGCGTCAGTATCACACCGAAATTCCTCTAACAGTTAGAACAATCGTTCATGTTTCCGACAATACCAGAAAGTAACGGCCGTTCTAATGAGTGATATACAAACTAAGATCAATACTCCGACTTAGTACAACACTCGGCAGAAGACAGTGTAAAGCGGTTAAAGTTGAAGTCTGTACCCTCGACCTACGCTTCGGACTGAAGGCAGCTGAACTTGTAGGAGCAGGAGTCCGTAAACCAAGGCGCCAATTATATTTCGTCACTTCGAAAAATACTTTTTAAAAACAAAAAATTACTATTTAAGACATTTATTCTATGCAAGTTACAAACAATCTCTCTCTTTATTACACCATTATTCATTTATATAGTTTTTAAAAGAAATACAACGTAAGCTAATATTATACATGGGTCAGCCATTGTCGTATCTTAACTCCTCCGGCCAAAGAGAAAACTATGGGGTTTCTCCGGAGTTTGAGATGCCAGGAAAGTTTTTGAAATCCCTTTTTCCTTGTTCCTTCTCATTTTTCTTCTTAAACTTCTTCTGTTTGCATTTGTAAATTTTGAAGGCTACTAGGATTATGCTTAAAAAGACAATAATATATAATAATATTGTGTAAAAACTAATCTTTTTGAAATGAATTGCTAATTTCGATTTGTCTTCTTGGAGTATGTTCTGAATGTTACTTAATTTATCTAAATTCACTGAGTCTATTTGCACTTTATTTAAATGAAAAGAATCTGTTTTAAAAGTCTTCGTTCGAAAATTGCAATTAAGGAAGTTCTACACTCTTATATTTTGGGATATTACTTGAAAAAGTTTTTAATGTCAAATTGTGTATTGAGACTACGCACTGGTTATTTAATTCAATTATAAAACTACTGTTTAGTGGAATATTATTCATGTTTTTACCACATTTTTGGATGGCCACTGTGTTAAATGGAGATATTACGATCCACTGGTTGTCTTCTATCTTCTGAATTTTTACATTATTGATAATCACTGGAATTTGTTTACATAATAAATCTCTTGACTGGGAGTACTTAAGTAGTTGTACTTCGCAAGGAGTGTGTTGAGTAATTGGTAACTTTTGGAGATCACTACACAGGAAATCTTCTTGAGATATTTCTTTGCAGCTTTCTTCTGAGAAGGTGTAATGTTGATCGTTTAAAAGGATACATTTGGATTGTGGTATAATCGTTTTAAAGGATTGTTTTGATGGTGTAGGTAAAGAATAGAGATGATAGTAATTTTATTCTGAATTTTCGACAATTGATATTTCTAGTATGAAAATTATATTGTTACCTTTACTATAGCTTTTGATTTCAATTATTTTCTCAAGCAATAAAATGTTTTGCAAAGACAAATTGATTGGAAATTTGTTATTTTTGTCTATGTTTTTACTGACTTCTAATATTTCAGAAAACAGATCGTTAGGATCAACTATTGAATTGTGAAAAGTATTAAGTTTGGCAAAACTGATTGCCGTTTCAATTTTTTCAAGTATATCATATGTTATTTGAAAACTTATAGAAAATTGTGAAACAAGTTGTTCTATTGCAAAATAGTGATAAGTTTCTACTTTATCTATATTCAAGTGTGTAATTATTTTTTGTAAATCGTTGATACGTGAATTTAATATTAATTGGTTATGAGCTAATATTTTGGTATTATTCTCAAAGTTGTTGATAGACGATTGGAGTAAAGTTATTTGATCGTGAATAAGAGATTTCAACTTGTTTTGACTGTTAGATAAATATGTAATGGCTTCGTCATAACGCTTTGCATCATTTTGATCTAAATTTCCGGTTATAAATTTTATAGCAGATCCTAATCCGTCAAATAATGATCTCTTTGATTTTGTGTTCCAAAATGGATTTAACTGGTTCAATTGAAGAGTAATCTTTTGTTCAATTAACTTGATCAGGTGATAAGAATTTTGAAAATGTTTATTAAAATTATAAATTTCAGGTGATTTCAATAAAGAGTTATAGAGATTATTATATTGTTCCTTTAAAGCAAGAAATTCTTTGTTAATGTTTGTAATATCAAATATATGTATAAACGTCCAATAGTTTATTTTAATTTGTGCTGTTCCTAAATGAAGAGGAAAGACCGGGATTATCATTTAGGTTATGGTACTGGGGTGTGTCTGGTTCTGCGTTGGCGATCCAGAGGAAGAATCTGTAATAGGAGGTTTCCTTAATTCTTTAATATGTACTATTTGTTTGTCTATTATTTGTTTCTTATGTTTTAATGATTTTCTGGAAATTTCTACTCTATTTCTATCTAATATTTTTGTTATATTATAAGGTCCTAAAAATCTTCTACTTTTTTTATTTCGATTTTTGGGGTTTCGTTTGAATACAGTTTGACCTATTTTAAATTGTTTGTGTCACCTTGTATATTTGTTTTCTCTATAATTTTTTGTTTATTTTTATTCACATTTTCTCGAACATCTTCATAAATATGTTCTAATTTTTCTTTATGGTTATTAACGTAATCTGTATAAAATGAATGAGTCATAAAAATTTCGTTAGGGTTTCTAGAATGTGTATGTCCAAAGGTAAGTTCAAAAGGTGTGAAATTCGTGGCACTGTGTATTGAATTATTGTAGGCAATAATAGCATAGTCCATTAAGTCATTTTCATTGGGATAAATTTCTCTTAGAATTCTTAAATGTTCTATTAAGGTGGAATGTAATCTTTCAACTATTGAATTTGACTCGTGATGACCAGGAGTTGTGAAGTGAACTTTTATTTTATGTAATGCCAGGAGATTTTTAACTGTTTCATTGTTAAATTCTGTACCTTTATCGACTGTTATTGATTGGGGAATTCCAAAAGAAACAAAATATTTTATAAGTGCTTTGCTTATAACAACTGCAGATTTGCCTGGAATGAATATTGCTTGTGCAAATTTTGTGAATGCGTCAATTAATGTTAAATAACTTTTTCCGTCAAAAACGAAAACATCTTTGTGAACAATTTGGAATGGTCTAGAAGCTGTTTCTGTCAACATGAGAGGAACATAAGGATTATGTCTTGAATATTTATTTTTTTGACAAATGGTACAATTATTAATGTAGTCTGTGACTGTATTTTTCATATTTTTCCAATAATAAAGTTTACGTAGTTGTACTAAAGTTTCATGGATTCCTCGATGGTTATTTTTACCTTCATGGTAGTTTTTTAACAAAAGAATTTGTTCTTCCTGATCTTTTACAGTATTAAGTAATTTAGTACATTTAATTAATTTCGGTCCGTTCGCAGAAAAATGTTTTAGATAAACATTATTAAAATCACGATATAAATTATCATTATGAAAGTACATATAAAATGTATTATTTAAATCTGTATATTCAGCTATAAAACAGAAAATGAATTTTTCGTTATCTGTCTCGGGAATTTTAATTTTCATTATTTTTTGATTTTCATGTTTCATGAGAAACATCTGTTTTTGAATATATCGATGGCCTAGAATCAATACCTCGTAAGTGAAAAATTCAAAGTTTTCAGTATGAACAAAAAACCTTCCATTTGTCATAATTAATAATCTACACTTCTACAATTGCAATTGTGATTTTATTATTGTCAAATAAATATAATTCTAAAGAAAAATTACAATTTATATGCTCTCAAAAAAAATGCAAGCACTTACGAGGTATTTCACTTATAGTGTTTGACAAGTAAGTGGTATTGCTGGCTAGGAAATTCCTTATCTTTATTTTAAATTTTATTAATTATTAAAGAAATCAAAAAAATATTACATGTTACTTAAAAATGAAACAAAAAAATTATTCAGTTAAATTGATCACTCGATCAAAGTACTGCAAGTATTAATTATTGTTAGTCTTGATCGGTTTGCCTTCCTTTCTTTTTTGAAGTTTCATGCGGCAAATTCTTGTAAAAATTAACGTAGTCCGGTTCCATTACTTGGCTTATTTCCATTAAATGTTCATATTTTTCTAAAGAAATTTTGGGTTTGGTGCGGTATAATTGCGGGTAAGTAGGTATAACGTTTGGTAAAGTTTTACCTTTTCTTAGTGGCAGGTATTCTGAGTCGAAATCAGTCTTGTAATATATAATCCCCTCGGGGGTGTATTTAAGGCATTTTATATCTGTAACGTAGGAGGTTCCTGGTGGTCTTAAGGAGTTATACCATTGAAAGTTTGGAGAGGCATAGTTTTTGAAGAAATCATGTGTTAAATACTTAGCATCTAGAGGAAATGGCTTCTCTCTTGCTCGTTTTGTAACTGAAATAAATTCTGCAGGTAAATGAATGTCTCTTCTATCCAAACGTCTCTCAATCAGGCTGTGTACCGTATCACACTCCATCTGTGTATGTCCCTTGCAAAGATACTTCTGCTCAATCGTTTTCCGCTCTTTTACAGCCAAAGGCAGCAAAGCATTCGATACAACAGTGCATCTGTTCTGATACCCACATCCATCTGAGTATAGAATAATGGGCTTGTCACTATTTTGGAAATGTGTGTATAAATAGTCAATAATGCAGCTTGCAAAATGCGTTAAAGTCACGCCTCCTTCTCCTTCATGCCACCAGAAATTAGTGCTCTGATGCGTAGCAACATTGTATACAGTAAAGTTATGAACCCTTAATTTAATTTTAAAATATAATTTTGAGGCGTATAACCTAGGGCATAATTGAACAGCCTGTAAGTCCATGGTTACCATGTTGCAATTGCCTAAAATGCTAGCTTCTTTATCAGTTTGTTTTTCGATTCTAGCTCGATCTTTATTTGCAATGTGACATTGATAATCCTCCTCTGTGACGGTTTCAAAATTACCTGCTTTGTAGGCGCAGCACACGTCGCACTGGTCTTTCTTAGGCTGGAAAATCGCTAAGTTTTTTCTATCGAAAATTTCGTCAAATGTAAAAGAACTTAGTACCTTGATGTTGGTGCAATCAGTTGTGTACCTTTTGTAAAGCTCGGATTTACTTTTTATGAAACTGTCTTCAATGTATTGTTTATTAGTATCTCGCCTTGCGTAATGAGACGGTAGTTTTGGCAAGTTATCTAGCCATGTTTCAAGAAATTTCCGTTGTTCGACGTTTTTTAATATTGTGCCGTTAGCTTCGCGATTAGAAGATCTACGCGCATTCACAACATCAACTGATGGTAAAGTACCACAAGTACTATTTTGGCACCATGACCGAACTGACCATTCGCCTAGACTAAGGGTACTGAGAAACATGCTCTTACATACCCTCATTTTGGTGGTTGCATCTTTCAAGAAATATTTAAATGTTGAGCTCTTTTGGGTTTCTTGATTTTCCGTGCGTCGGCGAGTTGGTTTCGAAATGTCCACATGATTCACGACAAAGATTTTCTTCTGTTCCCAGGTCATTTCACTCCAAAATTTTGAAAATATTATGCTTCTGACGTCATCAGTAAGCTTGCTACATTCATAAATTTTGGCGTGTTTTCCTTTGCACCTTTTGCCCATAGTCTTTGCTTCTCTCTGTGTATCGTTTTTCCATACTTTTTCCTTTGATCTCGTATACCCTATATAAGCCTGCCCTTTCATCCGTTTGTATTTATTATTATTGCGCTTCCATTGGGACCTATTTACAAAACGCTTGCGTGATCGTTTTCTTTTTAGATTTTGGGAACCTTCCACTTCCGCATTTACTACCGGATCATCTTCTGCTTCTTCCGGCGCATTTTCTTCCGCTTCTTCTTCTGATGTGGAAGAAGATGATTCTTTACCATCTTCCATTACGTATTCTTCGTCGGTATCGTGTTCTACCTCTTTCCCAGGATCATCATTGATTTCTATTTCAAACGTCTCCACGTTTTCAACTCGTAGGCTGGATGCGAGTTCTACTTCGTTAGTGTCTTCAGAACAGAGATTGGTTTCGAAAATGTCAACACTTTGTGCTGTCATAACTTCAGGAACCTGCATTCCTTCGAACTTCAAATTATTTTCATAATTTTCTAAAACAAATCCATCATCAAATTGGATTGGCAAGTTAGAAACGGAGTATTTTTCTATGCTTTTGATGTTTTCGATGGGGGATGGTGATTTTTTATTGGACTGGAGAGCCATTAATACCATTCGGCTTGCGCGACTGTTCATTCTGTAATAATATAAAGAATTAAATTTCTGGCAAATACCATAATATGACGAGTAGGTTAATAATTTTCAGTGTTCATTTGGTTTTAGTTCTAGGTAGTAATAATAAACAAAAATCTAACCTAATAAATAATTGCTAATACCACGTAAGTACTCAAATTATTCATTAAACCAATATGTCTTATGTACAAGTCATAAATAAATTGATATAATTAGAAGTAAATCACTATCTTTCTCAAATTTCTTTACTAAACAAACATTCTAAGGTAACAACAATTACAATTAGCTGGTAGTAATCTAATAAACTTACCTGTATAATAAACACTTCACAAAAAACACCACAAAACACTGGGTGACAGAAACGGCCATTAGCAATCTGGCGCTTACGAGCAATTGCATTTAACATTTGCACGCGAGGTATTGGCACGTGACAAATTGAAGCATTTTTATTGGTCTGGCAGTTAAGAGCTATTGTCAGAATGTAGAAACGACTTACAACAATGCAGTGGCGCTAAAACCTTAAAATTCAAAAAAAGTGTACTTACGAGGTATTGATTCTAGGCCATCGATATATTTGGATAAACAAGAACTTGATGTACTTTATTATTTATTATTTCGTCTAAAATGGGTATACCGTTACTGTTGTTTTCTTTTGCTGAATGGTTTGTTATATTGTCAGAGTCGTCTGAGTCAGGTTTTGTCCAGAAGGGTTCAGGAGTGTTTATATCATTACGATCATTATTTTCTTGTAGTGTTGGGGGTTGTATTTGTACGTCAGATATAATGTTAACTTTTGATTGATTAGTGTTACTTGTAGAAGGTTGTGGATCTATGGGAATATTTTCAGCAAACTGCTGTAAGAAATCTAGAATATCGTCTTGGGAATCTCCGGGGTTATTGACTATTGATTCTGTTTCTAATGCATTGATAGGAATTCGAGATAAGCAATCGGCATTGGAATTTAATTTTCCCTTTTTATAGAAGATTTTATAATCATATTCTTCCAACTTTAAACGCCATCGGACTAATTTGGAATTTGGTTCTTTAAGACTAAATAACCAAGAAAGAGGTTTGTGATCTGTATAAATATGAAATTTTCTGCCGTATAAATAAGGCCTGAAATGTTTACATGCCCACACAATGGCAAGCAATTCTTTTTCTATAACCGAATAGTTAATTTCAGATTAATTTAGAGTTCTAGAAGCATATGCTATGGGTTTGTCATTGGGTACGTTTCCTTGGGATAAAACTGCACCTATTGCATATTTACTAGCATCGGTTGTGAGAATAAAAGTTTTTGAAAAATCAGGATATTGCAAAATGGGGTCATTGGTTAATATCTCCTTACAAGTTTGGAATGACTTAAGAAATTCTTCGTTATGAATAATTTTTGAACCTTATTTCAAACATTTGGTCATGGGTTTTGTTATTTTAGCAAAGTCTGCTATGAAACGTCGGTAGTAACCTAAGAGACCTAAGAAGGTTTTAATTTCTGTTTGACTTTTGGGAACTGGATAATTTTTAATGATTGAAATTTTGTCTGGGTTAGGCTTTACGCCGTTGGGTGTGATTATATGTCCTAAATACATAATTGTTTTCTTTAAAAATTCAGATTTATCAAGTTGAACTTTTAGATTGTGTTGTCTAAGGCCTACTGTCCACGAAGCCGCACGTCATACGCACGACATCGTCATTTTACACTTGTGTGTAGCTTGTTTGCATCTTACGCAGAAAGGGACGACACTGTGTCCACGATGCGACATCGTCGCATTTGCGTATCGGCATACGTTCGTCATGCAGCTCGTGCAGCAGCCTGCCAGTACTCAACCGTACGGCGAGACGCAAACACGTGTGAAATGGCGGCCTCAGCAGCCAATTTTGTTCGGATTATCGAAGAATATCCATGTCTGTACAATAATAAATTAGCAGAATATTCAAGGAAAGATGTCACGGAAAAAGCGTGGAGTGAAGTGGCACAAAAAACCAATATGTCTGGTGGGTAATCATATTATTTATTTATTCAATTACACAGTAATTCCATTGCCAGGAGAGTGCACAGTCCGGTCTCAAAAAATAATTTGTTAAATAATTACGTAAACCGTTTGGTGTGTTAACGAAGGTCATATTTGGTATTAAAATTGGTTTGTTTATCTGTGTTGCTTCACCGAATGTATTCAGTGTATACCGGACTCCTTCGTGTTTACGTACATAATTATGTAAAATACATATACATTTTACTATTGAAACTATTGTAGCATATTTGCGTCATGTTATAGGTTTTATAAGAACTTGAAATTTTTGAGACATCATACCAAATACACATTCAATTGTTTTGCGTCCACGGCTCAATCGGTAATTAAATATTCTTCTGGTGTTGTCTATTTTTTTACAGAATATGGTCTCATCAAATATCTTTTTAAGGGAAATGCATTGTCCCCAACAAAATAATATGGAAATATATTCCCAGAATCTTCGTCATGTGGCAATGGTGAGCCTGCATTAGGAATATTTAAGCCATCTCTTTCCAACCACTGTCCGAAATTTGACACTTGAAAGACACCACCATCACTATTTCTCCCATCAAATCCACATTCTATAGCCGTAAAGTAACCGTCTGCATCGCAACATCCTAATAAAATAATTGAATGGTATCCTTTATAGTTGTAATTTGCAGATCATGTGTTAGGATACTTTTGAATTCTTATGTGTTTCCCGTCCACGGATCCTAAGCAATTTGGCAGATTCCAAAGTTCGTAGTATCTGGTTGCGATAGCCTTCCATTCATCTGTAGTTGGAACAGGCATAAAGGTATCTTTGAGTGCGTTCCATATAACTTCAGTCGTTTCTGCTACAACTCGTGATATTGTGCATTCTCCTCGAGCAAAGTAAAATCCTAGTGCTCGAAAGCTACACCCAGTTGATAGGTATCTGGAATAAAAGAGAAAGATATGTATGTTTTTTTGCAGTGAGCGACTGTCAAACTAGATGGAGGAATATTAGGAATGGATTTGTCCGCAGCCTGAAACCAACTCCTAGTGGTTCATCAACGAAGCAAAAGAAATTATACTATCTACATGATGAATTACAGTTTGTTCTCCCTTTTGTCAAAGCAACTATTCACACGGGTGAACCAGGCAATATCCCTTTATTTCCAGAAGAAGAGACTGAAAACATAGCGGTTGACAACATATCAAATTCTTCAGCTAACGAAGAACCTGCTGAATCTGCTACAACTTCTGGCGAAGCATCTTCTGAATCGGTCTTGCCCAAATTCAAACGACCCAAAATAAAAAAAGTTACCAACGAAGCGGATAAAGCATTTGTGGACTGGATGAAAAGAAAAGAAACAGCGAAGGATAATCCAAGAAAAATGTTTTTACTCAGTTTATTATCAGATGTAGAAAGTTTATCTGAGGAACAAATGCGAATGTTTAGAATTAAAGTGCTATTATTACTCGAGGAGATTCAGTCGGGCGCACCACAGCAAAGGCAATCATACACGGACAATTATGCGGCAACACACCGCCCACAACAATATAATAGCGACAATTATCTACCAGTACAGCACTCGGAACAATACAGGGATTATTCATCAACACAGCAGTTACAATACAGAGACAATTATTCGCCAAGTTCTTCTGTAGGATCTAATTCACATAACCCAGTCTCTCCAATAAATTATTCTGCAAATACAAATTGTACTGTTGATTTGTCAGAACTACAAAATCTTGAAAATTTGTGATCTGACCGAAATTTGTTTAACCGATGACGGTTATTTTATCAATAAAGTGTCGTCTATTCAATTTTACATTGTTTTCTTTTTTTTCTACCAATAAATACTATACACATACAAACAAACTGTTTAAAACTTACCTCAACGTTATAAGTATCCTTTCTTCCGGGCTGACACAAGCTCGCATAACAGTATTTCGTTTTTGTATTAAGGGCCCAACAATATTTACTAATGTTCGGTACGTATTTTTAGTCATTCGGTAAAATGATTGAAAGTAGGAATCATCTTCTGATAACTCTCTTGCCGCAACAAATAATCTACAATTAACGTTTCTTTCAATATATGGATGAAGCCAGTACAATCGACGTCTGTGTCGTCGCCGTCTAATAAAATTGTATGCTGCAATCACGTCTTCATCATCGCTTGATGACATTTTCACAGAGAATGAAAACGTGCTTCTGCGATGCTAAAAACCGTTTTGTAGCTTGCATGACGATTGTATGACGATTGCGTGGACGTATAAAAGATGCAAAATACGTATGTCGTCAACTGTAGCTTGCGTGCATTCGTCAAATGACGCCTCAGTGGACAGTAGGCCTTAGTCTTTCAAAAACAGATTTTAATTTTTCTAAGTGTTTCTGAAGGGATGTACTATATATTAAGATATCGTCTAAATAAACTATGCACGTTTCGTCAGTCAAACCACGCAATACATTGTCCATTACGTTTTGGAAAGTTGATGGACCATTTTTAAGTCCGAAACTCATACGTTTGAAATGAAAATGTCCCTGGGGAGTACTGAAAGCTGTCTTGTCAATGTCTTGAGGGTCTATTTCAATTTGGTGAAAATTTCTTGCGAGATCAAGTGTTGTGAAGTAATTTGCTCTACCTAGTCTGTCTAGTATTTCGTGTATTCTAGGAATTGGGTATCGATTTTGAACTGTTTTCTCATTTAATTTTCTATAATCAATAACTAAACGCCATTTCTTTTTGCCTGATGCATCTAATTTCTTGGGAACAATCCAGATTGGCGAGGAAAATGCAGATGTAGATGGTTCAATAATACCTTCGTCTAACATTTTTGTAATTTGTCTATTAACTTCTTCCCTATGTATTTCGGGAAGCCTGTAAGATTTTGTATAAATAGGGCTATCATCAGTCAAAGTGATTTTATGTTTTATTTGATTGGTAAAACTTAATGGTATTCCGTCACAATAAAATATGTCTCTATAATTAAAACACAAATTTCTAATGGCTTGTTTTTCTTCTTTATTGCAGTGATCAAGTCTGAGATTTTTTAAGTTTTCTTTAAGCTTATTTTGTTGAATAGTTGTTAATTCTGAATCAGATTCACATTCCATGTTTTCAAGAAAATTTACTTCTAGTAAGTTTAAAATTTCAATTTCGAAAGGTTCTTTTATATCTAATTTTACTGGATTTTCGTTACTATTTATGATGGTTGTAATTGCAAAATTATTATGAATATTGACTAATGCCTTAGGCATTTCTAAACCTTTTCGTAAGTTTTCGTATTCGAGTATACCTATGCCATTTGTTTCAGTTACAGGGATTTTAACAACTTGTTGGCAACGGCCAGGAATGATAATCGAATAATTATTTTTTTGTACCTTGCTATCATTATTTACATTTGAATCAAAAATTAAAGGAATAATTGCTGTGGGTGTTTCAATTTGTTTTTGGTGAACATTTATATTTTCCTTTAATTGTTTTAATAAATCGACGCCAAAGATACCATCAAATTTGTCGCTAAATTTGAATAAATAAAATTTATGTTAAAAGTTTTAAATAACGGAATATGAGCTATTTCATTATGATACGAAATTCCGTGTGCTCTTTGTATATTAAATGGCTCTTCAAAAATGCAGTGTTTATAAAATTTGTAACCTAAATCGGGATTTATCAGAGACTTATTACTGCCGGTGTCGACTAGGAAGTTTGCATTTATTTCTTGAATTTTGATATAAGGTAAATTTGCTTTTAAAGCGTTTACTAATATTACGTCTGGTTGTGTGGATATGGGATGTGAGTAAAATCCTGAGTTGCATTTTGAGGATTGTTACATGAGAACATATCCTGGTTGTCTGTTACATCATTGTTAACATGTGTAGAGAGATAATTATTATAATCGTAAGAATATTGAGTTTCAAGTTCAGATGAATATGGGTCAATGTTTTCTAGAGATTCTGTTGGGAACTCATTTTGATATTCAAATAAATTTTCAGTTTGATTATTATTTAATTGTTGATTTTGATTTGGATCACTAATGGTTTGATTATAAAGTTCGTTAGAAATATATTTTTGTTGTTTAGGCTGGAATCTTGTATTGCCAGAAGATGTGTCCATGGGTTCTGGTTTATAGTTTTGGGAATTATCAGGTGAATTAAATTGTCTTGAATTATTTTGAGAAACTGGTTGATGATTTTGATTCTGGAATATTGTTTGACGATTTTGGTTTTGAAAAATGGGGTGATGATTGTGGTTTTGAAAAGTTGGGTGATTGTTTTGGTTTTGAAAAATTTGAGAACGCTGGGCTGAAAAATTGTTATTGGTACGCCAATTATAAGGATTATTATTTGGTTGGAAATTTGGTCTGAACTGTGATGAATTCATAAGAGGTGTTGAGTTTTGTCGAAAAACTGTGGGAAATGATTGATTATTTCCGAAATTTGATGAAAAGTTAGGTGTTGGTTGTCTATAATTAGGATTTTTAGCTGGTGTAATTCTTAAACTAGGTCTAAAAGTAGAGTTTGAGTTTAATTGATTACTTCTTTGAGTAGAATACATAAAGTTTTCTTCCTCAATAACTAAGCTCATTGCTTTTTCTAAACTATCAGGTACTCTTAATCTAACATTTGTTTGAATAGGTAAAGGTAAACCTCGTATATAGGTTTTTAAAGCTAAATTATTATAATTTTCAAGTTGAAGTCTCCGTTCAATATCACTAATATTACTAAACGAATTTAATTTTGAAATAATTAAACTACGAGCGTCTTGACAACGCGTGCCAAAGTTATAGGGTGATTCATTTTTAAATGGTTTTAAATTAATTAAATCTTGAATAAGACAATCAATATTACGTTGATCGCCAAAACTTAAATTTAAAGCATCTTTAACATCCTTCCATGTTTTTAACTCTATTCTAGAACCAATTAATATTTGTGCACGTCCTGCGAGTTTGCCCAAGATAGCTTTTAATAGAAATGTATTTAAAGCTATGTCAGTTTCACTAGCAAATACTGATATTAAACTTTCACAATTTCCAATAAATATTGTTAAAGTATGAGGGTTTCCATCATAATAAGGAATAGAATCTAAATATAATTTTAGTAATTGATAATTTACTGAAGGAGTAGACATTTCTAAGTCTAGAGTATTATTTAAACTGTTTTCTATAGGACTATCTGGTTCGCTTAATGTTAAACTTTTTTCTAATAATATTTCTAAAGTACTAATATCTATATCACTCATAAATTACTATCAAACGGAAATTAAGGAAAGAAAAGTACTTACAAAAGGAAAACTTTGATCATCTTCTTATTTCTAGTTCTTCTAGGTTCAGTCGATGCGGTACCAAACCCAAGATCTTCTTACTTCTAACTTATTTCTAATTCTTATAGATTCGATCGATGTTAGACCAAACCCAAGATGTAATCTTCGTTTTTCTTTTCTTCTTCGAAGTTGACGATTGATCGGTTCGGAACTATCGGATTGTATTCGATATTCGCTCGAACAAGTCAAATAGTTCAAAGTTCGATATTCACTCGAAAGAAACCGGTCACTAAAGTTCGAAATTTTCGGTAAATCGTTGATACGAAAGCTCACGTACTATACGTTAAAAAACTCCGAAAATCCTACTACGACTGCGCCAATTATATTTCGTCACTTCGAAAAATACTTTTTAAAAACAAAAAATTACTATTTAAGACATTTATTCTATGCAAGTTACAAACAATCTCTCTCTTTATTACATCATTATTCATTTATATAGTTTTTAAAAGAAATACAACGTAAGCTAATATTATACATGGGTCAGCCATTGTCGTATCTTAACTCGCCTCTTCGTCTGTTGATTCGCATTTTTATATCCATGGTGGTGGTGGTGGTGGTATGTCTCTGTCTCTTCTACCTTCGATTCATGGTGCGGATCCGAAGTGGTGGCTCTGCTGTTCTGGTGGGGTATATCGTCATCGCGGCGATAACTGGTTTTCTGAATGGAGTTTTATAGTAACGCATTTATGTCGTTACAAGCTCTCCGGTAAGCAAATACAGTTTTATTACATATTATTAAACAATATTTACATTTATAGGCAGCACTAAACTCTGAATCGTCTTCGTACTGAAAGGTTGAAACAGTGAGGCAAGAGATGGTACTAATGAAATCAAAAAATGGTGATTGTCATCTTCATCAACTGGCCTGCTCGTTTCTCGTAATTCTCTAGGGAACTTAATATTTGGTCTTCCACAGGGTTCAATCTTTTTTACAAATTCTAGAACGTATAACGGTAGTTGAAACAGGCGTAGATGTTTCCGGTCTATTATTTTCCAATTCAGGGGACCCAAATCCATTGTCGGTAGACTCTAAAGAATTGGTGTTTTTTTTAGGACCAATTATATCCACGAGAAATTGTAACCTTTGCGAGTAAATGTAAGGGGCCTTTTGACGGCTTCCAGCTCCCGAGTTTCCTTTTCTTCCTTGTATGTATCTTGCAAAGTTGTCCCGGATGTTTTTCCATTTTTTATGCAATTCTTCACCTGTACTAGAACACAACTATTATAGTATGTAGGTTTTGATCATATATCTTTTGTATTTTAGGTATTTGGCATCTGGTTGTTCTTTGGTTGAATTGCATTATAATTTTCGTGTTAGTAGATCTACTGCTAGTATGATTATAAAAGAAGTATGTGAAGCAATATGGACTGAATTAGCACATAAGTGTTCAACAGAGAAGTGGATTCAAATTGCTAGAATATTTCAATTTTTTGCACAGTTTCCCGATTGTATAGAAGCAATAGACGGGAAACACATACGGACTAAGCAACCTCCAAATAGCGAATCCATGTACTATAATTATAAACATTACTTTTCGACAGTATTGTTTGCAATGTGTGATGCTAACTACTGTTTCACTTACATAGATGTATGATCGTATGGTAAATCAAGTGATGCAGGAATATTTAAACGTTCAAATCTTTATAAAAAATTATGTGAGGGTTCATTAGGGCTTTCTGCACCGTCAACTATTGATAATACAAATGAAAACATCTGACGAATGTTGAGACACGTTTAACGCTAGATTATCTCGAGCGAGAAGATATATTGAGCGCTGCTTTGGAATTTTAGCCAAAAAATGGCGTATATTTCACCGCCCTATTGATCTTGATATTGATGTAACTGAAACTCTTGTTAAAGCTGCTTGCATATTACATAACTTTGTTAGGACAAGCGATGGTATTCGATCACATGACGAGAATTTAGATGTAGAAACAAATCTCCAAAGTTTACTGCCAGATACACTGCATAGGGGAAATTCATTATCGTTATCTGCTAGAGACAAATATGCTCAATATTTTGTTAAACAAATTCGTTTACAGAATTGAGAAAATATGTTCTACATTTTTCTTAATACAATATTTAATATTTTAAAAGTTAAGTTCTTACCTAACTTCTTTTTTCCTCAATTGTGCTGTCTTCATGGGCAAAAAAATTGATGATCTCCTCCCAACACTTTATTTTAAGTTTCTATCACTGTGCCCTTTTTCTCTCATATTCCAAAGTGCAGGTCGACTTTCTTTTTCACTTTAGTTTCTCTACATCTACTTTCTCACCATCCATTTCTGTAGAAACCGCGCAGAAAACCACGTGCGTGTGAACGGACGTACCTAAATACAAAGAACCACCCAACTCTTCGATGAACAAAAACCGACTCGATTGCTCACAAGAATGACCAACCGAAGCGGTTGAAAAATCCAAAGGCGGTGTTTTACACTGTTATGCTACATTACAAGACGCATCGACTCAAGAACCGACTCGATAAACGCTTCTGTCAAAACCGCCGTGTCTGTCTTTGCCCTTATTCTCCTTAGATACTTCATTTCAGCCGCTTGTATTTTGCCCTTTTGTGTCCAATTAAGTATCCAAGATTCGCATCCATGTGCAGATACACTGGTTTGTAAACCGATTTAAATTCCTTTAATTTAGTGGTTCTTGAGATTTCTTTATTATAAATAAACTTTTTATTCATAGAATAATATAGATTGATTGCTTTTTCTACTATTTTATTTATTTCCACTTCTTGAGTTCCCCCCTGATCTACCTCTACTCCCAGATACCGAAATGATTCCACCTGTTCTATACTTTGATCTTCAATATATATTTTTATCTTTTCTGTTTTATCACCAATCACCATAGCTTTAATCTTATTAGTACTTATTTTCATTCCATACTCCTTTAATATTTCATTCCATATGTCTAGGTTTTGTTGTAGCTCCCTTTCACTTTGCGCAAATATATCAATGTCGTCTGCATAGGCTTAATTTGATATTTCGACTTTTTGCAAGTTTCTATGCCCTACTATATATTTCCTGCATTTATTATTTGTTTTCTTCATTATTTCATATATATGCACAATTAATAGAAAAGGACTTAATCCTCCACCCTATCTAAGTCCACTTTGAGTTGTGAATTCCCCTGATCTTCTATTATGACTTATAACAGTATTTAGATTATTATCATATATTTTTTGTACCATTCTTATTGTTTTGTTATTTACCCCTCTTTTTTCTAATATCCTCCATATTCTTTTCCTCGATACCATATCAAATGCCTTTTATAAGTCTATGAATGTGCAATATATATATTTCTCTTTTCTTGTATGCAATTCTTTGTCATATGTTTTATCGTGAATACATTGTCTTGTATGCTCCTTCCACCTCTGAATCCATTTTGAGCATCGTCTAATGTGTTATCCAGAAGTTTTCTAATTTCTCGGTCTCATATCTGTAATAATATTTTCATGCTTGTACAGAGCAATGTCAATCTCCTGTAGTTGCTAGATTCCCGTCTGTCTCCTTTTTTTTATATAGGAACAATTGAATCAATTCGCCATTCTTTCCGTAACTTCTACTTTCCAGCACTTATTGTATATTTTTAGTAAGAGCTCTTCTCCGCTTTCACCTATGTTTTTGATCATTTCTCTAGTTATTTTGTCACATCCTGATACTTCACCATTTTTTAACTTTTTAGTGATTTCCGTGAATTCATCTCTGGATATTACTTCACCATTATCGTCCTGTATTGTTTGTACTTTTTCTTCATTCAATTTAGTTGTCTTTTCTCCGTTATCTAATAGTTCTAGGAAATATTCCTTCCACCTTTCCATTATTTTTGTGTCTTCTGTTAACATTTCTCCTTTCTCGTTTTTAATATTATTTGTATTTATGTTTTTTTCAGTCCTCCATGGTTTTAGCACTCTGTAATAAAGCTTTTCGTTACTTTTACTATCCTGCTCCATCTTTTCTCCAAATTGTTTCCATTGATCTTCTTTTGCATTTTTTTACTAATTCTTTGGGTTTTTTTCTTCCAGTTTTATATTTTTCATAATCCTCAGTTTTCCTAGACTCTAGGTAATTTCTCCACAACTTTTTCTCTATTTTAATTTGGTTTCTTATTTAGTGAGTCCACCATGCATTTTGTTGTCTATGATTTATTTTTCTGTTTATTCCACATACTTCTTTTGCTGTTTCTATGATTGCATTTTTCATTTAATTCCAAACTATGTCAATATCATTGTCTATCTGTTTCTCCACATTCTTTAATTTCTTGCTCAGGCACATTTCGTACTTTCTCGCTATTTCTTTGTTTCTCAAATCAAACGTTTTTATTGTTTCCCATTCTTCTTTTCTGGGCTGTGTTTCGCTTTCTTCTTTGTTTTCCATTACGTATTCTTTCATTATGCTCAGTACTACATAATTATCACTGCCTATCTCTGGTCCTCTTTTCACTTTTGTATCCTGTACTTTGTTATTGATTGGTTAATCATACAAAAATCTAGCATTCTCTTCCCATTATTATTTCTTACTTGCTCTACATGTTTTCCTAATATATTTCTATACCATTGATATTCTATGCCAACCCTACTATTGAAGTCCCCCAGTGGTCCTTTGGCTTCTTCTGTAACTACTTGTAATTCTCCCCAAAATTGGTCCTTGTTTGCTGCTGTATTGTCCTCATTGGGTCCATAAACTACTATAATTGTTTTCTGGTTGTTTTGATCTGTTTTTATTTGTATTTTTAAAATTCTGTCCGATATTGCATCCCATCTATTTATTATTTTCTCTAATTTTTTATTTATTATACAACCCACTCCTGAAGATGCCTTTTCGTCTTGTTTTACTCCGTTATATATCAATATATTTCCTTCTGCCATTGTCTAGATTACCTACTAGTTCTATTGATTGCTCTTCTTTTTTTCCCAAAATATTTCTAATAGATACTTTTATTTCCTGTCTTACACGTAAATTACTTTGTCTTCTCTCTAATTCTTCAGTGATAATCTGTTTTCCAAGATTTTTCATGAACTCCACTCTTGTTTCTTGGTCATAGGACATATAGCACATTTTTTATTTAGAGTGTCAACGCCGGACTTGGTAGTATTATAGAAGTTAATAATTTCTGGTTTGTCGACGTCAGTATCTTGAGCCGCGGAAGAATGCATTGATGATATGAGTAACACAGCCTTCTGTTGTTTTGGTACATATGACAACAAAGTAACATTTTCTGAAAAAACATAAAGGGAACTTCCAATTTGCCTCGACTTATTAGGCTGAAACTGAGGTATTTCCGCTTTGTTTTTCTTCAAAGTACCGATATATGTCAACTTCTTGGTCATCAAAACATTAACTAATTCGATGGATGAAAACCAGTTATCAGCCGTTATGTTTCTATTACTTAAATTTTGATAAACGCTTGCGATGGAATCAGTAATTTTTTTTCACCTTCAGAAAGCATAATGCCATCAGTTTTTTTCCACAATACATATATCCGTTGTAAAAATAGTTATTTCTTGAATCGGTAAGTGCCATTAGTTTTAGGCCATATTTGCATCGTTTCTGAGGTATATACATTTTAAATTTGGATCTACCTCTAAAACTTATAAGCATTTCATCTACACAAGCCAAATGTCGAATAGTGTAAGCAGCTTGACAAATTTCCACAAATTTCTCAAATATTGCTGAAATAGGTGCTAACGGATTTCGTTGTTGTCTAGTTTCTGAATTATCAAATCTAAGGCATTGTAATAAAATCGCAAATCGGTTTCTGTTCATAACGCACCGAAAAATATCTCTGCCTGTCCCATCCGTTGAAAATAGTGAGGTGATATTCTCGTGGTTTGATCTGAAACCAGCAGTATATACAAGCAACCCTAATAACGCATTTAGGTCAACCATGTCCAAATCACGTAAATCCGATCTTATATAAATCTCTCATTTTTGATAGCTTTTGATTAGAATATTTAACAATTTCTTCTAAAATATTTACGTCTAGAAGGCACGTCCACGATTATTTTTCGGATATTTTCTCTTGTTGGCGCAAAGGATGGCACAATCCAGGAAATTTTCTTATTATATTATATTTTGCTGTTCTCACATATGGACTTACTAATGGTGTCTTAGACCAACGAAATTTGTGTTCCTCTTTTGCCATAAAAATATTTATTTGTTTCTTCCGTTTCCAAATTTTCATAACCTTGCTCATCTTCCTCCAAATGTTCACTTTCTATTCCATCAGTATCACTGATATGATCACTTAAAATGTATTCCGAATCACTGACATCGCTGTCATTATTGTGATCAGTCTCAACTTCATCAAACCACCTTGTTAGAGTTTCTTCAAAATCTGTATCAGTTATTCGGACCCTTTTTCTGGATGGTCCCGGAATAGAATCCATATTTCTATAAAAAATGGTAAAATAAAGAATATCTATGCAATTTCATAAACATTTAAAATATTTCAATATTTCCTTTGTAAACTCACCGGTTCTATATATTAGTTATTTGTCACGTAATAACAGACGGGAGTAAATTAGACTCCAAAGATGCACGTGATATTTTAAAACCAAATAATGTTATGAAAACGACGATGTTTATCGCTACAAACTTCTGGGCGTACTGGTGAATATTAGATTCGAAGGTACTTCAGCGATTGCGTGCCGATCTTTGCGCAAACAAAAAATATTTTTATTTCAATTTTCACGCACGAGTCGGTTTGACTCCTGACTGTGGTTAAGGGTTAAAGTTCACACACGGACACTTACGCTTATTGTGCCTTAAACAAACAATAGAAACAGAATCATTATAATGTTAGGACACGTTAGGAGGAAACTGTAAGTATAGTCTGTCCCAATAAGAATGGCACACGGTCATATCGCAGAAACCATTTATATAGCTTTGGGAAATAATTGTATACCAAAAGTTACCTCGAGACAAACTATTTACAGACTAGAGGACGTAATGGAATACCAAAAAATAAAAATTTTACCAAATTTGCCTAATTAATTTTGAATATATTTTATTTCACAAGCCTTCGTCTTTCATTGCAAATAAGAGGTAGAGGAGAGTAAGATTCATGTTATGAAAAAACGCCTGTAAGTCGGGTTCTACGTAATCCATCTTTGCAAACTTCGTCCTGTCTTTTTCGTTTCCATCAACAACCTAATAAGTAACGTGCTCACTAGGGTAGCTATTAAATTTTTTTTGGAAATAAACTTGACATCCAAAATCTAGCGGCCGATTTACCGAAGACGCCCGAACGATCAGTGGTGGATTCTTTAGGTGCGTTGAAATTTTACAAATCATGACGTTATACATTAAAAAGTAATAAACCACATCAACTTAACCAGAAAAAAATGAGATTTAGGTATTTATTGTACTATTTTTATTGTAATAATAGAGAACTGTTTTAGAAAACGAGATATTATTTTATTATATATAGTATATTGAGATTGAGAGAAATAAAATAACACTGGTTTTATATACTTACGGGGAGTCTAAACAGAGTCTAATAAGGTGAAATGGGGTAGCAGCCATTTCCAAAATAATTAAAAGGGTAGAAGAGAAAAAGTTATCACTCTGAAAATCGATATACAACTAACTAGTTACAGTATAAATGAAACGAGACTAGTCTGATTTTCTTACGGGGGTCTAAAAGGGTGAAAGGGGGTAGCAGCCATTTTCAAAGTAATAAAAAAGGGTAGAAGGGACAAAGTTATCACTCTGAAAATAGATATTCAACTATCTAGTTACAGTAGAAATAGAACGAGAATAGTCTGATTCTCTCACAAGGGGTCTAAAAGAGTGAAAGGGGGTGGCAGTCGTTTCCAAAATATGAAAAAGAGTAGAAGGGAAAAAGTTATTACTCTGAAAATCGATATACAATTACCTAGTTACAGTAGAAATACAAAACAGGCAAATTTTGCAAACTATAAAAAACAGAAAAAGGTTATATATCAACAAAGTAGCATAGTGAAGAGCCGATTTATAAATGCAGGATTTGCTGGTAGTGGCTCTTCTTTATATTTTTACCGAAAAATAGATGTTCGATGTTAGAAGGAAAAGTGTGAAAGTGTATTTATAAAGTAATATTTATTATACTCTGCACAATTCACAAATATTGTTAATTGTTTTCCCGCTTCTATCCAAGCCTTGTTTTAATTCATTCGCGGTTAAGAGGCATCTGTGATAAATTTTTCTTCTGCAGAGACGGCAGGTGTATATTGATTTTTCGTTAGATTTTATTGCCAAAGAACAAAATAAACCAAGTTCTTTTATGTCCGAACTATGATGAAGCAACAGCCATTTCAAGTCTATTCTGTACTGATTCATGTCTGTGGCTATGTTTAAACTTCGAGATATTGTAAGTTTTTGAAAAAAGTAGATTATCTAAAACCGCAATTATATGTGTCTCTGTAAAATGTGGGTAAGAACCACAAATTCAAAAGGTTGAATATCAATATTTTTCTTTATGAAAAGCTTACTCAGATATCTAAAATATGAATTTTCAATTAATACTTCGTTTCCCATAGGATCAATTTGTATTAATTTTTTACGAAATAATTAACAATACGTAGTGAAAATTTTAGTTAATCGGCATAACTATCATGTCTGATGTGTAGTTAATACCATTTACAAATTCATCTGACTTGATTGAAATTAATGGATCATTTAGCAACAAATATAATTTTGTACTTATGCAAATTTTTTTATTAAAAATATTCAGACAATGGTCAATTATGAAGCTATTTAGATATTAACAATTATTTAGAGTAATATAATCATCCAATATTTCTCTAAAGGAAAATTTAACTTGATTATTAGCCGTAACAACGTAACCCCTTTTATTCGGTTGTGTTCTTTATAATAGTTTACGTCACCTCCTAAGCCGTTTTCCAAAATTTTGTAAGTGTTGAAACACGTCCATTCTGCTTGAGCTGCAGTTAAGCTCCTATTTTTGGTTACGATGCTTGGAAGCATAAGAAAGTAATAAAAATGTATTTTTTTAGATTAAACTTCCAAAAGTTTTCTGATCTTTGTATTCGAATAACCTTATTGCTTTTAAAAGTATAAATTACTAGAACACACCATGATCTATTAGTAATTTCCAACAAACCTTGGATTTGATGATGGTACACATGGTTTTGTTTAATAGACTGTTGGTCCTTACTCAAAAAGTTAAACTTAATATTATTCCCTGACTGATATCTCGCAGTGTAAGTGCATTTTACCTCAATTATACCTTCCTTTCGTACTAGACTATCCGGAGAGGCACCAAGATAGCGAAAGACTGGTTGAACGAACAACCCAGCTTCCTCACACTTTATCATTTTTTCGTACTCTCTTATGGCCAATTTCTCGAAGTTAATGCCTTGACGAATTGCAGGGGTATTTACGTTCATGCAGCTTGTAATTAACTTTACAATATTTGGGTAAGAATTAACGTAAGCATTACATATCCTACCAAAATACGATGAAGTTACGCGGATTTTTCTAGCATTTCTACATTCAGTGTGCATATTTTAAGGAGTTAGCCGTAGCGAAGTTTGCTGATTGATTTTCTTTAGCACATGTTTTGAGTACAGTGACTATATACAAGACAGTGGCGACAATTGAGTATAAGCTCCGCCCATCCGCCATTAGTTTGCTAATTTTGGTTTGTTTACATTTGACTACATGCAACTAAATTCCCCTTTTAAAAGGGTTTTACCACTTTTAAAATAGTTTTGAATGTGTAATTTTAAATAAAATCCCTTTTATAAGGTGTATCATAAAATATTTTTGGAAAAAGATGACCGATGTTAATAAAAATCGTCAAGGATGTAATGTTGTTGTATACAAAATTATGGATGTATCTCTATTTACCATTCTGATAAAGATATAAGGTAAGTTCTTAAATTCTGGATTATAATATTAAATGTCATGCTGACAAATAGTTACTACAATAAGTCGTAATGTGTAGTGTAGGTATATGTACTAGGGAGTCTCTCTTTAATCTATGATTGCCGCATATATTCGGAGCGGAAATAATACACCAGGCCTCTTAACAAAAACAGAGAGCAGGTAGTTAATTAGTTAGATAGGTATATATGCCACATAGGGATGTTAGTTCCTATTCTTGTATGAATAGAAAAAAATAAAATAAGTAATAAAATATTTTAATTTGACTTGTTGGGATACAAATTTGGACTATTACTGTTTTAGTGAGAATTATATTAAATTTCAGTACATAATTAGAAAATAATTACTCTGTTTATTTTTTCATCTAATCTGAAATAATTAATGAATGTTTTTATATGTTACAGACTGTACCTGCAATTCTGACATTGAAACTCCACCAGAAGAAATGAAACACAAACCTATTTAATTAATATTTATATAATAAATGTTTTACACTATTTAATAAAGATAATATGAAGCTTATATCTAATATTTTTGCCCATTGTACCTGTCATAATGTCCCAATATTTTTGAATGTGTCTCAGAGACTAAGTTTAATTAAAAAACCATTAAGCAAATAAATAATAAAATAAAAAATGTTCTATTGCAATTATTTATTGAATATTCATAACAAATGTCCAGCAACGGACTTACTAGCTAATTTTTTAGAAGCATGCTTATTCTTTTTTGAACTTATTTTTAATCTGAATACAATGTATCGTTTAATAATTTTATTTTTCAATTTATGACAATCGGGTATATTTAGAACTAAATTTTCTTCACACATTTTTTTGACATAAAAATCTTTTAAGTTAATATTTTGTGTAGAAACAATGGAAAAATACTTTTAAAATATATGTTCCATGTCTAAAAAAAACAGAATATACTCTCACTACAAAAAAACAGACAATTTTCCCTGTACCTTTTTAACGCAGAAAATTTGTCAAATTTCTTGTGCATAGGTGTTTTGTTTACTGCCGCTTCAATACAAACTTTGCAGGTTTTTGATGTTTTTACAATACTTTGGAGTATGTACCCACAAATGTTATAAAGTGAATTTAGTTCACTATAATTTAAATTCAATGAATACGATGGAATTTCATTTGGAAGCTGAATATTATCGTAAACTTGTATTGTTTCAATATTGTCTAGAAATCCTCCTAAAAATTCCCTGTCATCCTCTTCATAGCTACTAGAGCTAGGGTTTTTCAAATATTGAGACACAGAAATCAATTTTAAGTTATTTTTTACTTGTAAGGCATTTGGGACTACTTGTTTACTCCTTAATACACAAAACAGATTTTCTAAGCAGTCTTGTGAAACTCGGCTGGTTAGGAAAAATTTATAGGACTTTTCATATAATAAATATTCTTGCAGATCCAGCATAGACTGTGTTGAAATTAAAACACCTGTTTGTGAAGGTTTCCATATTTTTTTATGGCCCACTTCTATGCTTGAAAAAAGCTTTAAAAACTCATTTAAAAAACTAATTGTATTATTATAAACATCTATATTTAATTTACTTAGGGCACATGTTGGATGACGAGATGTCATAACAAAAAACCATTTTTCAACTTGATCCAAAAACCAAGCTGTAGTCAAATATTCAGGTTTTTTCAATTCGTCAGCTAAAAATTTCAAAGCACTGCTTACTGAATGACTTATGACATTTGTGGATGTTGTTACCTTCATTTGTGAAAAATGAGAAGGCAGCAAGTCCTCCTCTGATAATTTTGGGGCTAATTTAAAAACATGAGATTGCTGATGTTTTACCAGTTCAAAAATGTGACTTGATAAAACTTCCTTACTTGGAAGATTATGTTTAGCAACAATGTCATCAGGCAGTACAATAATTTTGTTATTTATTAACATTGATTTAATATTTTTAAACAAATGGGGAACATCAGCAAACACGTGTAAACATTTGTTTGGATCTGAAGGATGGCGAATTTTGCAATTAATGGGAGAGTATTTTCCTGCCGAAATTCCCCAAGTTTTCCATAGGGCTTGGTTGCAAGATCCCATATCTGAAGTGACACTTACTATATTTAAGTGTAAACCTTCAGCTTTTTTCAATATGCATTTAATAATTTCTTGAAACACACCCCCATTAACAGAGTCCCCTGTAAAATAGTAACCCACAATCTGCTTCCATCGTTTTGTTAAACCACCTAGCATAAAAACAAGCACATGGGTTGCTATTCCTGTATGCCCTGGTAGTGTGACCTCACCAAGATATTTATTTAATGAGGTGTCATATGTAGTTCCTGGAGTGATAGCCATTTCATCAAGTAGAAGAGCACAATCTTTTTCATGTGTGTCAAAACTATTAATTTTTATTTTTAAAAATTCAAACACTTCCTCCAGTATTCCATGGTCAAACTTCAGATTTTGCAGCCTTCTCTGTAATGTTCTGATGGAAGGGAACGGGTAGCCTTGCCTTAATAACTCGGTATATCCATTGTTTCCACAGCTGAATTTCAATCGTAATGCTTTAGTTACTGTTTCATTTGACCATTTCATTAGCTTAGTAGATCTTCCATTCTGCTTTATTTTTAGGGCTTTAACTTGATCATTATTAAATAGGTTTAACGTAGGAGATTTTCTTTGTTCAATTACCTTCATCCGTCTTCTTCTTCTCTTCTCATTTTTGAACCTAATTACTTTTGCTCTTTCTCTAAGAAACAATTTCTCATATTTGGCTAATTTCTCCAACACAGTGTCATTTTCTGTTATTGTTTGTTTTTCTTCAGTCAAACTTGAAGATGGAGCCGCCACTGATACATTAGCTGACACAATATCTGCAGATGTCGAAGGTTGGCAGCTTCGTAGAGAGACTAACTCAAATGAATGGTCATCATGAGGTTCTACTTCATCAAGTATTACTTGCTCAGATTTCAATTCATCTAAAAAAAACTCCGTAAGTTCCTAATTATCTAATTATGATAAGACACTGTAATATCTTGTGCGATACTTTTTATATTTTACATGTTGTACCAAATAATTAAATCTAAAACACACATACTAGCTGTAATTTCATTAATCATCGCTAAATTTCTCTGAGGTGGAGGCCTTCGCTGCTTTTCAGGCTTAGAAAATGAAAAAATTGTAGGGACAGCATTTCTCTTTAACCTGCGAGTACCATCTATTCTTGTTTTTTCCCACATGTCAAGAGCGAAGTGTACCTGGGTACATATATTATTAGTTATTAGGTATGATGTAAGGCATAATAAGCAAAACATAACAATATCATTGAAATTGTGTACAAAAATGAAGAATATGGGTAGGTACTATTATTGTTGTCACAAATAAATTCAGCAGTATTAGGTACTAACCTCACATAAGCATGAATAGTCAGTCGGTTGCCAATTGTCCCTTCTGGTTTTAATGAGCCACTGCCTCCTTCTTTCAGGATCTTTTGGAAAGTGTTTCATAATAAACCCCTTTTTTGCAGAATTACTGCAATTTACAGCAGCACAGCCAGGCATTGTCTTACTAGAAATAAAACCAAAATAATTTTTAAAATACTTTAATTCTTATGCAAAGTTTTATAGATCTAAAAGGTTTTAGAAATAACAACAAACAACTGGTAAAACTCGAGAATACATTTATGTTTTAATGAATTAAATGTCATGCTCAAAATCCACTGTAAGAGCCACGGACATTTGATTATAAAAAGGCCAAATGGATATTTATTTGAATAATATATGTATTAATCACAAATTTTGTTACTCTAAACCATATATAACAATACAAGTACAGTAATATTAAACTTATCTACACTATACTTACAGCTTAACCAAAAACCTCAAGTGAAAATGATGTATGAAATAATAATTATAGTTCCAAAGCAATTAATAATACACTAATAAATAAGTCTTCAGTCCAGAATGTTCATAAATAGCACTTAAACACCAAACTTTGCACGAAAACTTCCAAAAACCAAAAATTATGGTAAGGACACAATAGAACCAAATGGTAAATAAACAAACATTTAGCAAACTAATGGCGGCCGATACCACGTGATATAGGTAACCAATCACTAGGACGACCATCATTGTCGCCACTGTCTTGTATATAGTCACTGTAGTTTTGAGCGGTTTCAACTTAAAGTGGCCACAAGTCCAATTGGCAGATATTATGATGAATTAAGCTTTGAAGGACCAGTTGGCAAAAGCGCCAGCTACTTTTAGATTTAGGAATAAATAAAATTCTGGAAATATATATATTATATACATATAAAAAAATAAATACAGTTACTAGTCACTTAAAAGACCTTAGGTTTATTTGCTCCAAATCTTAATGTGCATTACTACTAAAACGGTAGGAAACCGGCACTCGTTTGACAACAACGCGACAATGCCGGTGAAACATGAAAATGTGCTTGTTGTTGATAGAGTTGTAAATAATAAGTTATTAAATTTTAAGGTACACACATAACAAATAACCTTCAGGATAATCAGCGCAAAGTATTTCAAAAGAGATAAGTATACAAATAAATGAAAAACAATATAATATGTCTCAAAGTGGAAAATAGGTAATGACTTTTCTCTAATCCAGAATCTAATTTGATTATTTTTTCATACAATGATTTTATTTTATATACTATGGCTTTGATATGCCGTATTGCTAGAAAATGGGGTGATGGTATACCAACGCTAACGAACAATTAATCACAAGGTTTATCTAATTCATAGCAACATAAAAGATGTCCCATTTTTGTATCTTTATGTTTGCTCCAACTAATATTTCTGGGAGTATTGTATTTATCAAATTGATTTTCTACAAAGTCTGGAAGATTCTTGAGCATTAACGACTTACACTCAAGAAGTGAGAATGATATTTCAATAAGACTTCATTATGAAATTTTTCATGATTCTTATCAAAATTAATGTCATTTGCATAAAATATTCTGCAGTTTTTATTACATTTCCATTGGGCTTTCGATTTAGGATATTTTTGAAGTAGCATGATATTAACTTATACCTTCAGGATTTATTTTTATGGGGCGATTATTTATGTATAAAACATTTGTTGAGTCTCCAAACAAATGTGATGATTCATAGAAATATGATTCCGATGTTTTTGTGTGAAGAGATTGACCACAAAGATTATTTAGTTTCTTCCCTAAATCATCAGACTTTTTGAATTTCCCCATAAAGTAGTTTGCCTTAATTTTTATTCGTGTCAAAGTGTTTAAAAGTTGTCATATATAAATATCTCTTTGTATCATGCACCACTTTATTATTTTTTCTCATAATAATCGAATTTGAATCTTATTTTTAAATCAGCTTCAGATTCGATTACCTTCTGTAATTTCTGTATGTAAATTTCATTTGATATTTTTCTTTATATTTGTCTCCTCTAAATTTACTTTTTTGTGAAATTTTATTTAAACATTCATTATTTTTTGATTGAGTGCTATAAGTTTTGCAAGATTTTTTCTCACAATGGTTGAGCACGCACTTATTATCTAATACATTTATATTATTAATGTAGCTAGGGTCCATTGATAATACTTTCTTCTTATTTGAAGATCTATTTTGAGAATTGTCAATGTTTTCATTACTAATTAAAGATGCGGATTCATTAACATTCTCATTGCTAGATTTTTCTATGGTACAATTCAATTTTATATCAATTTGAACACAATAATTATAATCAATATCTATAATATCACTCTTTACACAATTATGTCTAATTTTATTATTGTTGAGAGAGTAGCCATGTTCAATTGTAGTATCTACAACAAAATTATATAATTTACTAGAATTATGATTTATGAATAATGGTGAACTAGCCTCTTCAGTAGGTACATCAAATTGAGTCTTTATTTTTGTTGATATACCTATCTTCAACAATATTTTTTACTATTGATGATGGAATTGGTTTTGAAATGTGTTCACTAATGTTCTTAGAATTATTGTTTACATTTTAAATTAAATTAATTATTTTTTTTCTTCATTGTCTATTACGTCGGAACGAACTTCTTGGGATTCAATCATGAAGTTCGTTGAAACAATTGATACAGCTGCATTATGACTCTTTTCATAACATAATTTATGTCGATACGTAGCAAAATATTCTGACTTTCGAATTTGTTCGAGTGGTAAGATATTCAAATCATTATTATCTTTAGTTTTAGCCGGAAAATCAATTTTTTTTCAGCTCAAATATTTTTATTAAATGCATTCGCATCAGTGCATGATTAAAAAGTATTTGCTCAGGTTTCTGAATAAAAAGAAGTGAAGTTGCAAATGCAATTGCAAACAATCCACAATCAACATTATTTGTTTGTTTTTCTTCTTTTAAAAAATACACTTTTTTACCATCTCTGAAGTAAAAAGGATGAAAATTTTCTAAATCAACTTTTTCATCATTATTAAGTTTCCCTCGATTAAGAGAATCATACACGTAAATATATTTTGTATTATAATGTGTACATATCCAGTGATGAGCGGAATAACTATGTAAACTTTGTATATGCTTTTCCCAAGGCTGAATAGGTGTAATCTTTTCAGGCTTTTGAATATACAGTGTGTCTTGATGAAAGTAATTAGTATACTTTTCCATAAGCATTTCAAAATGTAACATGTGTAAATCATTAAGTTCTCTATATTCGAGTATTTGTTTTTGACTACTACTTAAAGTAGGAATTAAAAGCGAACATTATCTTCTTTTTTTTCTACATATTGCTGTATTTGACGTGTTTATTTTCTTGTTACTATCATTATCTACTGAGCAAATAATAATTTTTGGGAACGAAGAAATGGTTTGAGTATTGTAAATTTGTATTAAATGATTGCGCATCACATGAACATCATATTGTATATGTTCTGGTCGTTCTCCTTGAACTAACGATACTGCAAATGCTGTAGCGAAAACACCACAATCATAACCATTGTTTTGATGCTGAACAGTTGGGAATATAATAGGATATTCTTCGAATGAATAAAAAGCGTGAAGACATTTTAGAAATTTTAGATATTTATCATTAACAATTTTATTATTTAATGAATCAAAGATATAAATATTATGAGTAACATAATAACTGGTATTCATAATTAGATTGAAGATGTATTAAATAAGCAATTTGATCAATATGTTCATCTTCTAGCCAACATTTATTAGTAATAATGTCAAAAAATCTTTTATTTAAACTTAACATGATGTTTGATTAAACTTAGATCAACAATATTAATAAGACCAAACGATTTTGAATGAAACTATTTTAATAATAAGAATAGTCTCAATTGGCTGACTAACAAGTCGCTGTAGGCTGACTAACAAGTCGCTAAGGGCTGACTAACAAGTCTCTTTATTCCTTTCCACCCGAGAAGACACGAGCGTGCGAGTGTATTGGTAAAATTCCGGAACCTGTCGAAATAAATTTTTGGGATCGCAATCGGCATCAATCGATCGTCAGAGTACCTCTCTACTTAGGTACTTACCGGCATTTTGTTTTAAATTTTCAGTCAGTAGAGATTTGATTTAGAAGATGGCCGTAAGAAGCGTTCAAGTAAAACGGGTGTGAAAACAGCCACGGTTTCGATGTGGCAACACCGCGCACACGTACCTATCATTCTATAAAAAAAATAACAATGCGATGGCACGCATTCAGACTCGATGGATAATGGTCTTATTCAATAGAATAATGGTTGTGAATTTTTATAACGATTACATATTATTATTAAATGGTTTAGAGCTTCCGTAACTCTTTCAGACTTTTTGCGGGACGGTAGGACAATTCCCAAATGAATGAACCATTCCTCGATAACCTTGAAACTATTGAAGTTGATGCATGCCGCAATCACCTCCCTCAAGAATTTCCGATTTCCCTCATTTTTATCGAGTTCATCAATATCGTTCGTTACCATTTTGAAAAAATGGGAGCAGCAGAGATGGATTAGAGATACATCTCTTATTATCTCACTGTCGTTGGTGAGTATATAGTCAAATGCCATATCTAAATAATCTTTCAGTGTCTTGTTGTTCCAAAAAATAAGAGTGGCATTGAAAAGGGCAAAACTGAAATATGTTACAACTCTTCAGAATAACGGCCATTTCTTCTTTTTCTGCAGAACAAACGATTTAAATTTAGCCATCCATACACCAATCGAGGTTGTATCATGGTCACAGCAAAACATTTCGTAAATGGGGCAAATCCTTTAATTGAATGATGTCACTATCACTCCAGCGTAATAAAATATCCTCTTCTTCACGTATTTATGCCTTCGAATTTCATTCCCTGTAGAGTCTAGGTATAGAATCAATTCTCCTTCATTTCTCATCAGTATTTCGAGCTATTCTAAGCTATAAATGAATACATGGAAAGGTCAACACATCTGATATATTCGTTATTTTCTCTTTGCATCAAGCACATATCAAAGAGTTCATCTTTGTTTCTATTATTATGTCCTAAAACCTCCGATCTTGCTTTACGAAGTACAGAGTCCGATTTAATCTTCTGGAGATTTCCAACCTGAACCAATTTTGCAGAACTCTCTTCTATTCTCTTCTCTCATTACTTGGAAGCTTTGATCAGTCTCATTTCCTTCTTCGTTAATTTTATTTCGTCTCCTTTTAAATACCTTGTTACTGACTCCAAATGATTGTAATTATTTGATGAAGAATAGACTAGAACATTATGGGCTCTGTCTAACTTGGAGAGTTGGTTTAGTTGAAGAATAAATACATGACATTTCTTATGAGCGCAATATTTATATATGTATATTTTTAAACAATCCCGCGACGAAACGTATCTCCTGTGTTTTATGTTAATTATACATATATTATTAACAGTTTTGAATTTATTAGTTACGATGTAGGTCCAACGTCCATCTACCAAGTTCCCATCTTTATACATTTCTGCGAATTCTTCCCGGGAAATTTGGAAATTTCCCAAATAGTTTTTACAAGCAGTGTAGGAAGGACAAGATAAATTGGCATCTCTGCTATTGACTGAATTTATTGGTCCCATATAGCTCGAATCAACGGTCCTTGATACATTCCTAACCGCTTCCGGCACGTCCTCAAAACTTGAAGAGATGTTCTTGGCACTCAAGGAATTTACTGAATTCTCAGTAGTGATTTCTGAAATATCACGTTCCACGATTAAGTCACCGTCTTCTACGAAAAAATCGCGAGCTGTCGACACGTTTTCATCCTCAGAATCATTTTATGCAGGTTGAATATTCTTGCTACGTTGCACCAGTTCTATTTCAATATCACCGTTCACATCGTCATGGATCATCATAAAGGCGGATTCCCATCTAAGCAGCATCGAGCGGCGCGGCGCAGAGCAGAGCAGCGCAGCACGAAGCAGTGTTTTCTGGCACCAATTCCCACCTAAGCAGCACGAGACAGTATACACAGTACAGCGCAGCACAGAATTTTCAGTTTTTGTTATTTTGTTCTGGTCGTCAAGATGTCTTCATCTTCATCAGACGATTTTATGTTTCTTGCAGTTGCTGTATGTCATGAATTGAAAAAGAAAAAGAAAACTAAACGAAAATATTGGGTCCATGACATATTTCGTGCAAGATTGAATGAGGGTGAATTCCATACACTTTTCGCGCGTCTCCAGCAAGATGAACAGAAGTTCTATAAGTACTATCGAATGTCCCCACAAAAATTTAATGAACTATTCGATCTTTTGCGCATTCCTTTAACGAAACAAAATACTAAATTTCGGCAGAGCATCAGTCCACAAGAGAGGCTAACTGTTTTTCTAAGGTAAGCAAATGATTGATTTAATTAGTCCAAATATTTATTTTTAATTGATATGAAAACACAATTTTTTATTTAACGCAACAAAATAAACTGATTTTATGTTTGATAATATGATTGTAAAAATAAACACCAGTGAACAAAACAGTCCTAAGGAAACACATAGAAAAAATAAACTAAAACACATATCTCTTCACAAAAAAATGGGCAAGATTAGTGAAGTGTCTATGAGTGAGGTAATTGAGTTGCGAATTGTGAATAGTATGTCGAAGTTTCCCCGAAGAATGTAGACGATTCATCTTGTACAGAGCTTTGTTGTTGCATTGGCGGTCGAGTTTGTACAGATGGTGGATTCTGCATAGGTGACTGTATTTGCATTGGTGGCTGAAGTGGAAATGTCTCATGAATTTGGGAGGGTGTCTGAGTGTGACCCAGAATTTGACACTCACTAGAAGTTTGTGTTATCAAAGAGGAGGACTTTGAAAACATTTGCAATTCGTATGAATTTACTATTTGAAATACTTTACTTTTCACGGTAGCTTGCCATAGTGGGGGAAATGTAGCCGTTGTTTTGCCCATATTAATAAAAAAATCTATTAGTGGGCTATTTTCATTTCCTGATGGTTTTACAAGATCTTTGGTCTGCTTTTCTAAACGACTACGTTTTTTGTCATCAACATATTCTTTTAATATTTCCGGTATTGACTCATCATTTCTGACTGCAGCTTTCAATGTCTTACAACGCTGGACACTTTTGACATTTGTAACACGAGATGATGGTCTTGATGGAGTCTCTACGCTTGAAGAACAAGATGGTGTGTTTGGCTGTGACACAAAAGACGGAATATCTAAACTATTTTCGGCATCATAATCTTCACACAATATGTCTCCTCTTTGGCTTTGTGTATTATTTTCTACTCGAGTATCAACTTCATCGTCGTCACTAATATCTTCTTGCTGTATTTGGCTAACATTTGAATGAGTTCTAAAATAAATAAATCACTGGTTAATAAGTTCATAATGATAGCATATGAAAATATTTTCATACTCTCTGCCTTTAATATGAAGCTGAAGAAAAGCCATGGCATCCCAGTATTTCCATTTCTTGTTGCCTTTAGCAGCTTGTCCACTTTTTGTGTGGTTGTTTTTTGCTGCTCTCTGAAAAGCGTCTCTTAAAGTTTTCCATCTCTGCTTACAAACCTCGGCTACAAAAAATGTGTAATAGTATTTAACCAGTTGTAAAAAAATATATTTTTATATAGAATACATTATTAAGTATGGTGTTCTTTTTCAGGTTTTTGGCAACAGGGGTAGACTACCAGACACTTTCTTTTAACTTTAGAATAGGACACTCCACAATACACAAGATTGTAAATCATACCGCCAATGTTATTTGGGAGACTCTAGGACATATTGTAATGCCACAACCCACAACAGAGTTACTTCGGTATTGTGCAAACAAATTTGAAAGTACTTGGAATTTTCCTAATTGTGTGGCTGCGATAGATGGCAAGCATGTTACTATACAAGCACCTCCCAGAAGTGGATCCTTGTATTTCAACTATAGGAAATCATTCTCAGTAGTGTTATTGGCGATGGTAGACGCAGAATACAGGTTCATTGCCGTGGATGTTGGAGCATACGGTAAAAATAGCGATGGTGGGATATTTACTGCTTCGAATATGGGAAAAAGTCTTAAAAATGGAACATTTGGAATGCCTAAGGATCGACCAGTTACTGTAAATGGCGAACCTTTACCACATGTAATAGTGGGAGACGAAGCGTTCCCTTGTAAAACTTATTTAATGAGACCTTACTCAGGACGTGGATTGTCACAAGCTAAAAGAATTTTCAATTATCGTCTCTCCAGAGCTCATAGAGTCTCCGAAAATGCCTTTGGGATTCTTTGTCAAAAGTTTAGAATATTCTTAAATAAAATACAGATTCACCCAAAAAATGCAGATAAAATAATTTTATCTAGTCTTTGTTTGCATAACTTTCTTAGAAATGACAATGTCTTCTTGACCGTACTAGAGCAAGAGAGAACAGACAATGAAGCACCAGTTTTTACAAGTATATCGAACATTGGTGGAAAATGCTCCAATGAAGCACTCAAAATACGAGATGCATTTAAGGGATATTTTAACTCTGATTCAGGGGCAGTTTCTTGGCAAGAAGATGCAATTAATATAGGAAATACTTAAACTAACTGTAAAGTTATTTTATAATTGTATGGTAATAAATAAAGTAAATTACCCGTTACTTATTAGTTTTCAAAATAGTGCCTGTAAATGTCATTACTAATTATATCTTAACTAGGACCCATCGTAACTATGAGTACATTGTATTAAATGGATAGTAACAGCAATAACAATTTATTATAAATTAAATAATTAATATAAATACAATAAATTAACACTTACCCTTTTCATTAAGTTTGTTACCAATTTCAGTCCAAATTATTTCTCTCCTATGTTGGTTACTATAATTTTTATGAGCCATGTCATATAGCTCACTATATTCAGCTACAAGAACGATAAGTTTATCAATTTTTTCTCCATCCATAGTTAACAATCACTTCAAAACAAACAAGTTGGAACAACTTGCTGCCTGCGCGCGAATCTTCCAATTCCCACTTGTCCGTCAACAAGCAGAGCGGCGAGTTTACGAGCGACATTCTGCATGCCAATGCTTCGCGGGAAATTAAAATTTTGCAGCGCCACGCTGATCTGTTCGGCGCTGCAACGCTCTGCTTAGGTGGAAACGACCCCATTGAATTATACGTATCCAATTGTAAGCAGCATTTTGCTGCTCTGCTCTGCTCTGCGCCGCGCCGCTCGATGCTGCTTAGATGGGAATCCGTCTTAATACGGTCCTGCTCTTCAGTGGAAACGTCTTCATGTTCCACAGAGCTATGATTCTCATCGATATCCATCTTCCTTTTGTCTTCCGGATTGATGCATTTTTCTTCTGAATAAAATTTTCTCATAATCCTTTTCTTCAGTTTAAAGCGATGCTTTTTGGATTTTTTTCCAAATTATCATCTTCATTCGAGATTCTCAATTCTCTTGATAAATTTTTCATGTCTCTTCTAATAGCAACAACAACGAATAACATAACTTATCGTTCACTACTCCAAATATAAATAACGATGTGTTTTTTACTATTATATTAGAGGCGGTCATTTTCTTTAATTCACTCCATGATTTATTTAGCGTATTGAAATAAGATGATAGTTTGTTTATATCACTTTTTGATTTAGGCGCCATATTTCTGTTGTATGTATGAAAAGGATGAGACGAAAGATCAAAATATTTCAAATGAAAAAAATATATTCATCCATGTACATGTATACGCCTTGCTGAAAATATAGGTATAAGTGCGAGGTTACATTGGATGCGGATCCGTGCGTTTTTTTACTCGTGCGAGCTCCGACGGAATGTAGTCGCACGACTATTTGGTTTTTAGTGGTTATATTAGATGCGTGTTCACGGAGACGAGTTTGTCAAAATAATGAACGCCACTACTTTTATGCTGTGTGAGAACAGTATTTTGAAATATTTAATTATGAAAAAAAGAAAATATTGGGTAAATGATTTATATGCAATAAGAGGAGAAGAAAGTGAATATGTGAAACTATTTAATGAATTAAGACAGCAACCGACAAAATTTTTTGAATATTTTAGAATGACTTCATCAACGTTTGACTATATCCTAAATAGAATTAAACCTAGAATTCAAAAATATTCTAACTTTCGGGAATGCATTAGACCCATAGAAAAACTGACAATAACTTTAAGGTAAGTATTTATTAATTGCATATACAAAGTTTAGTTAAATGTATGAAAAAATCTTTGAATATTTGTATCATCTGAGGGTAATTCTTGAATTGTATTTTGATTGCCATTTTCTACCGATCTGAAATTATTTTCATATCTCGCTGGTGATGGTGTCTGTGACGAATATGTAAATGTTTCATTAGATGAAGAAGGGTAATTTCCTGTTGGTTGCATTTGCGTAGGCCCAGTTGTATTGATGGAAGCCTGTAGCATTTCTTGTTCGTTTATAAATAGTTGTTGAATTTTTTGTCGCATATACATATTCCTCAGAGATGGTAGACTCTTCATTTGAGGTAGCAAGCTCATTAAAAACATATAGTCACTGTCCATTGTATTATCCTTATCAGTTTTTGAACACATCGAAGTCAGTTTAGCTAATTTCTGTTCTTCTACAGCCAAAAGTCGATCATATATATTTGTTACTTTGTTCTTTTTTATCTGGAAAACGTTTTTTTCCTCATTGACTCGTTTTTCACCTTGGGAGGTGCGAAAATTTTGGCTTTGTTCTTCTCTTCCTTCTTCGTTTCTTTCTTCGTTTTCTTCTTCGTCTACTTCTTTTTCATCTCCATTAGCATCATCGTTTTCCTCTTCATTACGGATTACTTCGTCAGACTGATTAGAAACTGTATCATCCTGTGACTGCATTACACTATTTTTATCGGTCATTGATATATTACTACTTGATGGTCTACTTGTTATCGTATCTGTCAGAAATGACATAGCTTCAAAATAAATCCATTTAGGTTTTTTCCCTCCTTCGGCTCCAGAACGACCTTGCATTTTATTTAGTTCTTTACGAAAGTTATCTCTCATGGTCCTCCATTTAGACTTCACTGCTTCAGCTGAAAGAAAAAAAACTATTTTAAAATCAATTTTATAACTTATAAATATAATTTTTCTACGGTCGTACAAAAAACAAAACGTTGTTGAATTACATTCACTGAAAGAAGTGGTTCTTTATTGCACTAGAGCAATACATTTTTATTGCACTCATCTATCATTCTACTACAGAGTTTTGTCATCGTGACAGACATAAAAAGCAAATCGACGCCATTTTTAGTACATCTAAATAAAATATGTTTAGGTTTTTGCAAGGACGTAGAAAAAATATTGTATGCAACTTGTGCAAAAAGTGTTTATTGCATTCAACGTGTTGTCAAACTCGGCCTAACGGCCTCGTTGGACAATTTCACGTCGCTTGAAATAAACACTTACTTTTTGCACTTGTTGCATAAATAAATATTTATGTCGAATAAAGACGTATAGTTTCTTTTAAAGTAATTCTTATGATTTTCAGATACTTGTCGACAGGATTGGCATTTCGATCACTGGCATTTTCATTTAGAATGTCGCATACGACGATAAGAAAAGTCATTTACGAAGTTTGTCAAGCAATATGGGACGAATTTTACCAGGAACATATGCCATTTCCGACAACTGAAAGGCATCTATCAATTGCAAATGACTTTTTTCTAAGATGTAATTTTCCGAATTGCATTGGCTGTATCGACGGAAAGCACATAAGAATTCGCGCTCCACCAGATTCAGGCTCAATGTTTTGGAATTATAAACACTTACATTCTATTGTACTTCAAGCAGTATCCGATGCTCGTTGCAGATTTCTTTATATCGATGTTGGTGCTTACGGCAAACAAAGTGATGGGGGAATATTTTCAGCTAGTTCTTTAATGCACCACTTACAAAATGAAAGTTTCCATGTTCCAACTAAGAGAAACATTCCAGGTACTGGCATAATTGCTCCATTCGTACTCTTAGGTGATGAGGCTTACCCTTTAAAAGTATATCTAATGAGGCCATATTCTGGTCGAAGCCTCGATCAACAACAAGAAGTTTACAATTATCGATTATCGCGAGCACGAAGAATAGTCGAATGTGCTTTTGGAATTTTAAGTGCAAAATGGAGAATTTTAAAAAAAGAAATTGAATGTCATCCAGATAAAGCGGAACTTATCGTAAAATGTACTTGTATTCTTCATAATATTATAATTGACAAAGAGGGAGTTCATAGGGGCATAGATGATCAAACGAATGTTCATTTATCTCAAATGGTTCACCAAGTATCTTCAAGAAGCAACAACCGTTCTACTGTGGCGGCATATAGTGTGAGAGAAATATTTAAAAATTATTTCAATAACCCACTTGGTTCTGTATCATTTCAGAATGCCTATGTTACAAATAAATAAAGAAATTGTTTGTATTTATAGAATGGTCTATACTTACCTGTATTATTCATTTCTTCGCCAACTTCCTCCCATAGTCTTTTTATCATATTTCTGTTATGGTAATCTTTGCATTTTTGATTCCATAATGGATTTTTGGATTGAACACAAACAATCAACTACTCAACATCCATGATGGTCGCACGTACACGTATTAAAAAATCAAACAAGTTTGTTTTCATCCGACCAACGGAAAGTGATGGACGTGCACTGACGCGCAAACTCGAATGAACTGTAACCACATGCGGAGGTTTCATTTGTTTGATTTTTGATGCGTGCACGTCCGAGCTCGTACGAGTAAAAAAACGCACGGATCCGCATCCAATGTAACCTCGCACTAATACAACAAAATCGAATGATATTTGTAGGAATAAGTCAGAAAACCGCGTGTACGTGTGTACAATCTTTAAATGCCTTAATGTAAAACTTACCAGGAACATTCCAGATATTTTGCATAAAATTAATACTTTTCAAAATTCACTTCTCAAACGTGCAGTATATTCACCACAAACATTAAAACACACAAAATCACGTTCGTTAAAAATGCACCTGTTATACACGAGTTCAAGATGAGACTGAATGTTGAAAAACCTTATCCCTTGATGAATGAATTGGCGGCATTTTTTGATCACTTGTTTATTTTGTTTGTTACAAAATTGCTGGACACAATGCACGTTAACCTTCCGCCGGGCGCACCTAGTTTTGAAACAAGATCGGGCGCAATGTATCTCACAGATGAATTGCAATATAAAGGTAACATAAACTCAAGTGAGCAAAGAAATATGTATATTGTTATATTACAAACATAATAAAATACAAAAAACGTTTTATAAAAAAAATATATGAAAATAAACATATTATAATATAAGAACAAGTTCTAGAAAACAAATCTGATAAAAATAGGAATATAATTTTCGTCTTAACAATAAAATATATAATATTTAGTACAAACTAAAACTAGAATATTACTTGTAGTTCAATCTGAGCTAGAGTTCTCAACAGTTTCTCTGTTTTCAAAACATCTTTGACACTTCCAAGCTTCAATAGGTGTTTTAGCCTCTCTAGCTATACCCCTAACTCCTGCAAGCTGAGTCAGAATATTGTGACTACGAATTTTTGAAGATTTTTTCCGCTTAGTCCATTTAGTGATTTTGTCCTTGCCAATAAAGAAGTCCTGTTGTTCCTCCTCTTCGCTGGAAGACTCTGCAGACTGTTCGGTTTCGGAGTTTTCTACCCTGGTTTCAACTTCGTCTTCGATTTCACTCTCTGATTCCGAGAATTCATATTTATTGTCATCGTCATTATCTAGCATACTCAGAAGGATTTCTTGATCTCTAGGATACTCCGGGTTATATAATTTACGATTTGAAGCCATTATTTCACGTAAATCTGAAACAATTTGCAAAATGTTACAATATCGGGCGGATGTATCCGACACATCTTGATGATAAAATCAGCAAACAACTTTATGTATCTAAAAAATTACTTGTACTTACCAATAATATAAGCTGATAATGCGTAAAAATATATAAAAAAGTAAATTTTTCTACACTATATAATGAAAACGTTTTTGGGCGCATCGTTTTGAGAGATCGTTCTGCAAACAGCTGCTGCGACGTGCTCACAAGAAAGTCACATTGTACACTAAGCTGTTACGCTCATTGAAGTAGTAGAATACCTAGCGGGACAACTTTGCGGCGTTGCGCGATTTATAAATATGGCAAAAATATTTTGAGATGTATCTCTCAGATCAGATGCGCCCGACGGAAGGTTAATATGGATACGACTTATTCAAATAATGCACATATGGACGTTCACGGGATATATTCCCTCAGTGTTTAATACTGCACTATTTTCAAAATTTGGCGATTTATTGAAAAGATAAAAGACCGTTCTACAGTTTAGCTTGACTATATTTCAGAAAATTATTGAAATTTCTTGTTGACAAATAATTTAAATTTGCGCTTCTTTCACGAGTTTAAAAACAGATTAATCGGTTTTAAAAGATATCTATAGTAAATTGAGTTAAGTCAAACTGTTATTAATTACTATTTTGATGATACTGAAATATTCATATGGTGGAAATTGGCAGCAATTTTCTAGCGGCCGAATTTTATCTGGCGGCCGAATCACCAGTCGCGTCGGTATAAATATGATTGCTAAAATGGTCAATTTCAAGTAGATTTTTAACAATTTCAATTATGAACTACTTGTACGCACATCATCTGAACTAATAACGGAAGTGTTAGTCCTTTATGATATTCGATATTTACTAGTCTTGGTCGATATATCGGTAACCACGATATTTCACCGGTGAATGTAAAATCACTGGCGCTACCGGTGATTTAGTTTCTACCGAAAAATGCAATATCGGGATGATCGATCATCGACACTAAAAAAAAAACTAAAACCAAGAAGTTTGCAAAATGCAATGACCTGGTAACGTACACATAAGGATGAAAGCGTTGTTGTCATATTTAATTCTAAAATCTCTTTATCTTTGTGAATAATTCAGAAATACTTTACAAAACTCTAGAACTAATAATTTTAACATGTATTCTTGAATTTTTTCTAAATTCAGTGAAGTTTGTCATACTCTAGTGTAAGGTTTTTTGATAATATTATATGTATGTGTAAATATTTCTTTCTCTTCTTACTTGTACGTAGCCTACCACACTGTCACCATAATTTTCTCTGGCAGATCTACAAGTAGTATTAATAAAATCTTCCACAAATTTCGTTACCATACTTGAAAATTCCACCAATATACAACCAAATATAATACAGGCTACTAGCTACACTAATACTTATAATGGTAACAGATATACCCACACAAAAAAAGTAATACCATACAAGCTGCAGCACATAGACAAATAATAAAAGAGACGGTTTGATGGATAGGCGGCAGGTGGCAAGTTTCTGCGCCGCCACCCGCGCATGGAGTCTCTGTAGTCGCGCGAACTACAAGACTGTTTTACATAAGCAAAATAGAATAAAATAATTTAAAACTATACAAACGAAAATAAATTTTAACATATTGCCTTTACTATCGATAAATATTATGAAATATCCAAGACCCTTAACTTTTAAGTCATTAAAAATGAAAATATCCAAAATCAATCTCACATTGGCTTGCGTTTGTCAAATTCAAAGTGACAATGTCAAAAATAACAATTGCGAAAAATTAGCCGTTACAAGGTATTTTTTAAATTTATTTAGCATTAATTCTACGAAAGTAAATAAAAGTAAGTGAACCTTTAAAATGACATCATCCGGTAAAAGTTCTTATAGTTGTATTGCAAAAAATTGTAATAATAAATATTTCAGATCACTTCGCAATTTAGAGTTTAACAAAACATTTTTCAAATTTCCATCTGACATTAATCGAAGAAAACAGTGGTACAACATTTTAGAACTGCCTTATGCATCCAGAGATCAAAGCTTGTGTGAAGACCATTTTGATGATACTGCATTTACAAGTTCATTACGCCAAAGACTCACTAAATTTGCTTTACATTCGCAACCCTTATTACATCATACACCACCAAAAGTAGCTGAACACAGCAGTAATACTCAATCTTTTGAAAGTACAATATTATTGCCTGTAAAAAGAAAGCTTATTTTTTGTAACAATAATGATAGCCAAGAAACTCGATCAGAACATTTACCTAGAAAGCAATGTTTGGAATCTTGTATTTTAAGTAAAATAAATGAAACTAGAGTCAGTAATTTATCTCCCAAGAAGAAGAAAATGTATTACATTAACCCTAGAATACTAACCTTATTTTACAATACCGTGAATACTAACCATTCGTAATTTTTACGATCTCGTATTTAAAAATCAAAAACAAGTTGACAAAATATTTTTTAATATAAAATTATACAAGATGCTAATTAATACATATGTATTGAACTAAAAGAGTTAATAAAATAAACAAAAATTATTTTTCGGCATCACAGGTAACACAACAACGTGCACGATGTTCGGCGCAAAATGCTCGGTGACAGGTGCTACAATAAAGTGACGTCATTCTACGTTTTTTGGATGGACAAATATAACAAGTAGTACGTTTTGATGCATTGGGTTCCTCTCGACTCTGGTAGGGGAATTTCGATTATTTCTGAAATCATACTTTTGAGTGAGCGTTGCAAAGTTGGAATATTTATGCGTCGCTCTAACCAAGGTCTTGTCAGTTGCTCAGAAAGTTGTATCATGAAATCTTTTCTTGAGATTATTTTCTTTCCATTATTTTGTAAATTTGTATTGAAAATGATCCAAGAATTTATACATGCAATGTTAAGCATGCCATAAAACATGCATACTGGCCACCTTCGTGTTCTTCTGGAACAACTTCTACCCCGCCTTTGGTTTTATTATAAAATAATATTATTTCTGGCTTTCCAGTATCCGGACACATAGTTGATCCTTCATGCATTGTAGATCGAAGAAGAACGCTTTTATTTCTTTAAGCTTTGTAACAAAAAATTGAGCTTCCCACCTCTCTGTTTCTCAGATTGATCATTTCAGGAGGCACTTCACGTTTATTGTGTCTCATAGTGCCAACGATTGTCATGTTGTATGGTGGTTTTAGAAGCTGGTCCGCAAGATTTACCGAAGTGAACCAATTGTCCATTGTTATGTTGCGATTACTTCCGTGGAGACTTTCAGTCAACTTCTTGACATAATATTCTCCTAACGGTACTCCGTTGGTGTCTGTATTTTTCCCAACGTAAGGTTCAGCAGCAAACATGTATTTTGTTCCCACATTGCAACACATGACGATCTTTATTCCGTATTTAGCGGGCTTATTAGGAATATACATCCTAAATGGGCAGCGTCCTCTAAATGCCAATAACTGCTCGTCAATAGTTATATAACTGCCAGGTTTATATGAGCGATTACAATTTAGAATAAACTCATTCCATATATCTCGAATAGGTGCAAAACGGTCTAGTTGTCTTCTTTCGACACGTGTAGTTTTGTCATCGAACCCCAGATTATCTAATAAAAATTCAAATCTCTCACGGCTTAGTGTTGCTCTGTAAATAGACCCGGACTTTTTGTAATCGAACATTTCTCTGGTGGCTAAATGATTGTCCTTTTGGACTGCTGCAAATATTAGAAGGCCAACAAAAGCACGTAATTCTTCTGGACTAGTACTGGAAATAGTGGATTTGGACACTTTGTAGTTTTCAGATTTAGTTCCTATCTCTGTATTTGTATGGATCATAATTTTTTCAAAAATAGAATCCGTCAGCAAACAATGGAAAACATCCAATGGCGTCTGAGCTTTCCGTGCATCTCCTACAGATCCTTGCATTATATGTACAATATTCCGTTTTGAAATTCGTTTGCTTCTGTTGGTAACAGAAGTACTCCAGCGGTGGCCATTCTTACCTTTTTTTCCCAATTTGGCACTTGTCTGATGTTTAGGAATCGAATCGTTTCCTAAGTCGGTCTGCTCATTTTCTATATCAAAATTTTCATCTTCTTAGACATTTTGTTCATTTGTTCCTTCCAAGTTTTGAGATTGATTATTTTCTATTGGAGTTTCAGTCTCGTCATCATCAATAGAGTAATTTATTTTTCGAGTTTCTAATCCTGAATTAGAGGATACTGGTACACTATGTTTATATCTTTTTCGCCGCCTGCTTTTACTTTGGTCAGAATCTGTGCTTTCTGCATCGGATACAACGGATTCATATTCTGATTCAGAGGGACTAAAATCATTCTCCAAGTTATCTTCATATTCGGAACCGCTAGATTCTAATTCTTCGTCATCTGAGAAGTTAAGAGACACCACCAACGCTTCTAACTCATTATCTGTTAATGGTCTTGTATCTTCCAAACGTTTTCGCTTTGACATTTTATTTCAAATACACCTATCAGAAAATTAAATTATATAAATATTCCAACATAATAGTAACGTAAATACCAACCTTTCGTAATAATTACGAGTCGAGGCTTAAAACGCACGTACACACTCAACTGATTGTCACTACAGACTACAAGAACTGCTTGTTGTACCAACTAATGAAGCTAGACGAGGCGGCAGAATACTGTGACTTAAGGTGGGAACAGACCAAGCAAACATTGTTGTGCAACAGTTAGGCAGCTGTTGGCAAACTTGTTTCCGTGGAGAGAAAACATTTTCGGCAAACTGTTCGCCAACATCGACCTACCTTGTTTCCCCGGTGTTTGTCCAGTGTTCGTTTAGTCGGTGCTATGAGCGACGAAGATGCTCCACTCGCCTGGTGTGCGTTCTTATTTATAAAAATAAAAGTATCACGAAGAGGCCGTAAAAAGCGAAGGTGGTGGCAAAGACGTATAAACGCTAACAGAGAACGACAGTTTTTACCAGAATTAAGAATGGAGGACAACATGTTGTTCAATAACTTCTCTCGAATGGATACAACTACATTTGAAAAACTAATTGTAATGATTGGTCCTAAAATTGCAAAAAAACATACGAACTACCGAGAACCAGTATGTGTCAAGACAAGATTACTGGTAACTTTACGGTTTTTAGCCACAGGAGATTCGTATGTCAGTCTAATGTACCTTTTTCGTATATCGAAGCAGTTAATTGGTACTATAATTCCGGAAGTATGCGAAGCGCTAATAGAAGCTTTGATGGATCAGATACAGGTAAAAAAAATCAAAATCTTTTCTTATTTTTTATTTAAATTAGTGTGTAGATAACATAGTTTTTTTACAATTCTGTAAAGTTATCTCCCTTTTGTTCTTGAGGTACAAGTAGAGCGTCAATAAAGTTGGGCTCCCGCGGCTCTAAGACAGCATGTTGAAGGCTTTCTGACGAGTATGGAGACGGGACTGGTGATGGATAGGATGAGGAACTTGCAGTGGATACAGTTGTCCTTTGATTAAATTGTCCTTGCGATTGGTAGAGCATTTGCATGTCAGCATCATGCAGAAGGCAATTAATTTTATGTTCTACGCTAGCTCGAATCAAAGCATTAAACGTTCTTAATTTATTTGCTACGTATTCGCCATATACGTCAAAGCTGTCCCTTTTTGCTCGGTTTCCTGTTAATGCTTTTATTGCTTTAAAAGCTTCATCAATTTGAGGATCAGAGGGAGCGGAGCGCTTCCCCAACGTTTTTTTTCCTGGTGGTACCAACTGCCTCACGGTGTCACGAGATGACTGTGATTCATAACATTGATAATCAGAAGAGGTTTCCTGTCTTGGTGATAAAACATTTGTCACTGTGTCACGCGATGGCTCTACATGAGTGTTGGACGAATCCTCATTAGAAAGAATTTCTGATTGTAATGTGTCGTCTTCTTGTGTATTTTCCAATTCCTGTGTCTGAAACAAAGAAAATAATGAAATAGGTGTACTGTGTGTGGATACAGGGTGTCAATTAATGATATGAACTTTTTTAATGGGTGATTCCTGGGCTAATTTTGAGTCGGAAAGTTCATATATGTATCTATTTTTTTTTCAGTTACCTGCTTCTCCCGAGGAGTGGCTTCAAGTTGCCCAGGATTATGAAGACCTGTGGAATTTTCCTCAATGCTTAGGAGCAATTGATGGGAAACATGTCGTACTACAAGCCCCTTTAAAAAGTGGAAGTGAATATTTTAATTACAAGGGCACTTTCAGTATTGTCCTTATGGCAGTAGTAGATGCAAAATATAGATTTTTATATGCGAATGTGGGATGTCAGGGACGAATTTCCGATGGTGGAGTTTTTAAAAATACAGATTTTGCAAAGAAACTAAACGCTGGTACATTAAATTTGCCACCTGCAAAACTGCTGCCAGGACATCGGGACAGGACAACTCTTTTTGTGTTTGTTTGTGATGATGCGTTTCCTCTACAGGAGAATTTGATGAAACCATTTTCAGGAGAACATGCGAAGGGGACGTTCCAACGTTCATTTAATTACAGGTTATCACGAGCAAGGCGAGTAGTTGAAAATACTTTTGGAGTTCTGTCAGCTGTGTTTCGAGTTCTTCGAAAAGCCATGCTTTTGCAACCTGCTAATTCTGAAAAAGTTGTTCTAGCCTGTTGCTACTTGCATAATTTTTTACAAAATAATAAATCAGCCACAGTTTTATACAGTCCGCCTGGAACCTATGATAAAGAAGATATTATCTCCGGAATTTTGAGTCCTGGATCCTGGCGAAACGAACCAGAACCCTCAGGAACATTTTTAAATATAAAGAGAATTGGTAGAAAATCAACCAGAGTAGCACAAGAGGTCCGTGAACAATTTGCGCGTTATTTTTCAACCAATGGAAGAGTGCCGTGGCAAGACAAAATGGAATGAAAAATAATATTGTTTGTTCTAATGTTAATATAATTATTATGATTCTGTAAACAGGCAATAAAAAATAATGCTTACTTACCTCGACTTGAGTATCTCTTGTATGTCTCGGCTTATTCTTGTCTTTTAAAAACATTAAATGTTTATATCCAAACGAGTGAGAAACGTACAATTCACTTGTTCCTTGGCCGGATTTTGTTACACTTTTAATACATTCTCGTCTAAATTGATTTTGCAGAACTCTCCATTTTCGCTCACATCCTCCCCGCGAAAGCCCTAGAGCTTCAGCTATGTTATTAAATGCGTCGGTACGTTTGTTTTTGTGTTTATAAGTCTCATTTTCGGGATTCCATATATCCGGAAAACCTCTTACAAGATCTATCAAGATCAGACTTTGCTCTTCAGTCCAGTTCTGAGACATTTTAATAACAGATGAAAACTTTTCGCATACGAATCGTCTCACTGTTTGAAATGCAACGTCTACACTAGCGATGCTGTGTGCGCACTGTTGGGCAACGTCTCCTTTGATGTACCGCCTCGGGACCAAACACCGCGCAACAGATCGCCAACAGTTGTACCACTGTTGCGCAACACGTACACACTGCGTGAACTCGTGTGTTGTTCGACAGTTGTTCGACTGTTGTTCGACTGTTGTTCAGCTGTTGCACAACAATGTTTGCTTGGTCTGTTCCCACCTTTATACACAGTTGCCAAATCCTAAAACACACTACAGCATTCGTAAATTTTACGAATGGTTAGTATTCTAGGGTTAATAAAGATCAGAGAAATAGAATTTGTAAATTAAAAAAGGCACTTATTCGTAGTAATAACAAAATTCAAAAAGCAGTTAAATTGCCTGAATCAAAGTTATTTCAAAATTTTAATTCAAAATTAGATCCAGCAGGCATGGAGTTTTTAAAAAGTAGTACTGCTAACTCTAAGAAACGTAAACCCTCATGGTCAATAAAAGATAAGGTCCTTTCATTGGCCATTTATTAAAAGGGACCAAGAGCATATAACTTTTTAAAACGTTTTATAGTTTTGCCCAATAAATCTACTTTACAGTCACTTCTAAGACCAGTGCCATTTGATACTGGAATTAATAAAGCAATTTTTGATAGACTTAAAGAAAGGGTTGTTAAAATGAAGCAGATAGATAAAAATTGTGTCCTTTTATTTGATGAAATAGCATTAAAAGAACAATTGACTTTGGATGTGGCTAATGACAAAATTGTTGGATTCGTAGATCTTGGTAGTAATTTAGGCAGGAAGTTACAACCTGCCAATCATGCATTCGTGTTTGTAATTAATGGATTACATAAAGCTTGGAAGCAGCCGGTGGCTTATTATTTTACTAAGGATCGGGTTAAAACTGAAGATTTGAAATCAATTATTGTAGAGGTAATTTCAGCACTACAAGATGTAGGATTAAATGTAATGGCAACTGTTTGTGATCTAGGAAATACAAATCGAGCAACTTTGAGACAATTAAGTAGACATTGGAAAATTGAAAAACCTGGTCCTTATTTTTTTGTAAATGGAAAAAAATAATAACTTTATATGACCCTCCTCATCTTTTGAAATGTTCGAGAAATGCTTTATTTAATCATGATATTTATTTTGATAACTATAAATGTGCAAAGTTACAGCATATTAAAAATGCTTTTTATATTGATAAAACGAAAAAATTTCGGGCTTTGCATAAAATTAAAGATTCATTTTTTGATCTTCGTAAAAACAGTAAAATTAAAATGAATGTTTCAGATGCTGCAAAAATAATGACCCACACTGTGGCTGCTACCATTGAAAGTTCAATTGTTCCTGCTATCTATACTGCCGAATTTATTGAGGACATTGATAAGTTATTTGGCAGTCTTAATGGTAGGAAATCAAACTTTGATGCTGGTAAAGCTCTTAGACGGTGTGTTTCAAAAAAGTCAAACCATCTGCTTTTTTGGAATTCTATGCTGCCAAAAATAAAATCTTGGCAGTTTTTACCGAAAAATGGGAAGGCTATGAAAACCAAAATGCCTTTTAAAACATCTTGGTTAACTACTATTATGAGTGTCAAATTGTTAACAAACAAGAGAATGTTGGAAATTAGGATTCAAATTCATAAGAACACGTTCTTTAAATCAGGACCCAGTTGAAAATATGTTTGGGGCAATTCGGCAGTATGGTGCTGCCAATACCTCTCCAAATTGTTACCAATTTATAATAGCTTTAAAAACGTCAATTTTAAATAGTTTAATTACTGCCAAGAACTACAACAATTGTGAAGCAGATGACTGCAGTTTATTAGACAACTTGAATTCTTTTTTAAATTTTCATAATGAACCAAAACCATTGACTTCTAATATTATTAATGAATTGGAAAATATTGATTTCCCGTTTTCAGATACAGAATTAAATGATTCAAATTTTGACAGTCAGGCAATAAGCTATGTTTCTGGTTTCGTTGTTAAAAAAATTACAACTTTTAATTGCGAAGCATGTAAGGCTAATTTGCAGACAGATATTTGAGATGTTCACCATACTTTCACTTCCTTCAAAGAAAAATATGATAAAACAGGTCTGATTTATGTACAAAGAGAAGTCGTAAAATTTCTTTCCATTCTGCATGACATTTTTTACCACTTTTTCGCAAAAGATCATGTAAATATTGATTGGTTCACTTGTCGAGAACAGAAATAATACGTATTTTCTCAAATCATGAAAGTTTGTGTCCCCTTATTAATTAAAAAATATTATAATGATAGTAAGAGGACTAACAAGTAAAAATAATTTTTTTTTGGTAACAATGTATTGCGTTCAATATTTTTCTTCAGACCTGTTCCTGTCTTAGTGGAAATGGGGAATCCACTTTTTAAATCCTTTTTATTAAAATATTTGTTGTTTTTGTTGTCGATAATTTTAAAATAACTTGATGTGAAATTTGATATGTAATATTAGATTAACGTTAGTAGAAATATGTAATTTTGTGATTCATAATAAAATGTAACTGTATGATAAATTAATTATATAGATAATTTTTTCATGTTTTGTGATACCAATTTAAAACATTATTTAATATTCAAGCTAGTGTGCCATTTTTTACTTTTAGTTTTTGTTAAGTATCTATATGTTCATGGGTTCATTGTGTATTTATACAACTGTGGGTTTTTCTCTGTTTCACATGTTTTGTCCATTTAATTAATTTAAAAAAACTAAATGTACAAGTTATGTAAATTTTATTGTTTTCTGGAATAAAAGAATTAAAAAAAAGGTGAGAGTTGGGCAGCTATGGGGAAGGAGGAGGCTGCAGTAGAATTTTTTTGAAAAATGTACTGTTGTATAAATGTCTATTTATAGTGGGTGTATCAGGCGAAATTATGCTTTTGTTCAGGAATTGTCAGGAAAAATGACTGAAAATTGTGTGGTAACCCTGTTAAGTGATATTAGAATATTTTTTTAATAATAGGAAATATTAGTAGAAATTTAAAAAAGGTTAATAATAATGTAACTGATAATCTAAACGCCTACAAGGTAAAGACAAACCAATACCTTATGTATTTATAGCAGATGATGCTTTTCCCTTAAAAGAAAACATAATGAAACCATATAAATTCCATGGTTTATCAAATGAGCAAAGGATCTATAACTATAGAATAAGTCGTGCCAGAAGAACTGTAGAAAATAGTTTTGGCATTCTGAGTAATAGATTTCGCATTTTACTAGAAGCATTGAATGTTGACATTACAAAAGTTTGTATTATAACAAAAGTTTGTTGTATTTTACATAATTATCTTTTAAAAACTTCTTCAATGTATAGTGATGACCATGAAGATCAAGATTTGTCATGTAAAATGCAAGGAGTGTGTAGACAAGGTGGATATCGTTGCACTACAACAGCGAAAGATATAAGAATGTAGTTTCAAAATTATTTTAATAGTACCGGTGCAGTTAGCTGGCAGCAAGCAGCTGTGAATAACTTTAGGATGTAAATTTTTTTTAATAAACAAGAAACAAAATGTTGGATGAACTTTTTTTTATTTATAGTTTTGTCTAAATATCTACAATCTACATATTTTTAAAGTATTACAAACTATATTAAACAATAATTAACAAAAAATAACTAATTTGCTGTCTTCAGTTTCTGAAGAATATTCCAGTAAACAACGAATTAATGAGTTTTTACGTGGTCTATGTTTTGATTTAGGGAGAACTCGCATTTCACTGGCAATAAACTCACCAAATGTTGTCCAGCGGTCATCTGTAGCTGATTTACTAAAATTAGTTATAGCAGCTGAAATTTCTGCAAGAGGTTCTGCTGACGCTTCATTTTTAAAAAAATTTTTTGCTCCAGAGTAGACAGTTCCACTGAACGGTCTTGAGTTTTTTACCGTTTTCGATGTTGTTGGTGTGTTTTCATCAGCTTCTAGAGGTTCATCTTCCTGCCTGTGTTCATCTAACTGAATACATACAAAAGCTAAGTGATTTTAATATTTCTCAAATGCATGTTTACTTACAGTATAACCGATTTGAATCGTTTCGTTTCCACTAGCCTCATTGGTTAAATTGCAATCACTTTGTCGTGCTGTAAACAGGTCTTGGAAAAATAGAAGTTGTTCAAAACACCATAGAGAAACTTTGACTGCATCAAGTCCGTAGCCAGTTGGTGCTTTCCTGATTCTGGTTAACTCTTTATTAAATTGTGTTCTTAAAGTATTCATTTTTTGTTTGACTTCATCAACTATAACAAAATTTGCATTAAAAATAAGCATTTTCCTAAAACTCACTTTCAACCTACCAGAAGTACCTGGGCGTATAACGTTTAATAACGAAGCGATTTCCTTCAAACTTTGCTGCCGAGCAGTTTTTTTATAATATACCGGATGCTTAACATTGTGTAAATTCTCCTTTTCCCTATATAAATCGATTAAAGCTGAAATCTGCTCCTTATTCCACGACATTTTAAATTCAGACACGAAAACAATAAATTCACAAAACAAAAAAGATACAAACAGTAAAAACACCACCACCACCAAGTGTCTCTGAAGAAGTCTCCAATTTAGTTTAATTTACATTTTTACAATGACATTATGGCACTCACGTCAACCGTCAATATTCTTTTCCCACCAATCAAATGGAGAGTTTACAGGACTTTATCAAACTAAGAAGATGACGTCATATGCTGTCAATTTTTTGGTTTGCTCAAACTAATTTGATCAAATATTTGACCGTGAGACATGGGCTTAAAACTTATTCCTCTGGTGCACAATTGGTTATGGTGTAGTGTAAATAAAACAAAGAAATTCATTGAATATACAATTTTATTTTGTAATATATACAATTTATACATATTATTTCCTAACATATATACAATGAACCTACAATTATTTATACATAGATATATACAAATATTTATAACAAATATACAATGATATTGAGTTACATATACACTTTAATATGAATGGTAAAAAGCCTTTAAAAATATATACAGTGTACATGTACATCAATAGAAACGTCTACTCTAAATAATTTGTATTTTACAGAAAAAAGAAAACAGTTCGAATATCATTCTGCTCGTCAGCTATTTGTTTTATTTTAGCAGCAAGTAGTTTTAATATAAAATAGAAATTTTGCATGACTATTCCATTAGAAAGTCATTCGATATACTGAGAGGTACACATATCCTACCGTTTGAGTTAAATCGATAAAATAACAATTTAGAAGTTGTTCCAAGTGATCATATATAATTTAGATAGTCTCTTCGCATCCTACACTATGTATGAATTCAAAGAAATTTTGGAAAATATGCTGAATGCACCATATAAATTAATATAGCAGTTCGGGTTAGACCGGAAACCGATATAACTATTTTTTGTAGTAAAACATTAAAAAATTGGTAAAAATGCGACATATTGTCGTGAATTGGGGGTGTTTAGATTCGATGTATTTGAATAATACACCCCCTCACGTATTATGTTGCTGCGTGATTGTCTAGGAGTTCGTGGATCGTCGTAGATGTCGTTGTTGAAATAGTCGTTGTGCATTTTGTATTCATAAATAAGATATGTATGTAAACTGATTGTAGTATTGATTTGAGTCACTGATATTAATATTAATTGATGTTTGCTTTGCTCTGGCGGTTCCTACTGCCTTCCTAGGGAACTGGGCCAAGTTAAATGAAACACTTGACTAAGTGAAACAACTTGCCCAGTTCGATCTATCGTGGAGAAGCAGCAGGACCAGAGCGTAAAGCGTACAAGTTTTAGAGGTGGTTTGACCTCATCCGTTGAATGCTTGAAGTTGACTCTCGAATTTCGCTTTCCGCCGCCTACTTATACATGTCTCTCCGGGATTTGCACGGAATCGAGACATGTGATTGGTAGGGGCGGAGCCTATAAAAATGTACGCTTGTGGCTCTGGTTACAATATCACAATTATTGTAATTCTGAAAATATAACTAGAAGTTACATGAGCAGTCCATGGATACACCGTAATTTTACTGTTCTATTTCATATTTTTCATAGATAATGTCGCGCACTTCACATCTAATCTAGTAAGACTTTCCAAATCGTTCATATCAAGACGATCACTGATTTTGGTTATTATTTCAAGAGGCAATTCACCTGTTATTTTTCCAATTACAGAATGCGCCTCGCACAACATCCGATTTCTTCGCCTGCCTTTACGAATACCTGTTATTACGAAGTCTTCGATATTGTTATATATTGGTGATACATCGATATGGGTTGTAAGCTTTTCAGTGAACAGCATTACCTCTTTATTGTTCAAATACTTAGCGAATTCATTATCATCAAATAGAGCTCGTAGTAGTCTATATTTAGAAATCGTGGAATCACCAACATATTGACTGTCCATTTGCTCTAATTCCCATTTACAATCATTCCAAAACTCGCTCAATTCTTTCGAAAATGGAAATGTTTGCGGAACATAAGGTAGAGCGTAGCGGTTGCGTAGAGCCAAAAATTTTATAATAAGCCCTGCAGAAAAAATATAGTCCTTTTTATTATGCTCTGTATAGTAGTAGGGAAAATTGTTGAATAACAAATCCATGAACCGACATTCCCCATTAGGTTTTACATCAAAATCGGCACCATTTTGTATTAATAAGTTGATGGACCTACAATTCCCTTGTATTACAGCAAAATCCAACTCACTATAATTTTTTGTTAGAGTTCTACTATTGATTTTAGCCCCATTCTTTATCAAAAAAACTGCCAATTCAAAGTTGTTACTCCGAATTGCAGCGTGCAAGATCGTATACCCATTATCGGTTTGACAATTGATGTCAGCACCCTTGCTCAAAAAGTAGGTGAATGTATGGTCTGCTCCCGCTTTGCATAATTTTTTCAAAATTTTCAGATGATTAAAATATGCTGCGAAATGGAGAGGTGTCCATCCAGAGAAATTTCTAACATTAATTTTGGCGCCCCTAGCTATTAGTAAATCGCTTATACCTGTTAACCCAAACTTAACAGACATATGTAAAGGACTATGTCCTTGAAAGTTAACTTTATTTATATTAGCTCCGTGCTTTATCAAAAACTTAGCTACCTTCACTTCCCTGTTGATAATTGCGATATGTAGAGGAGTGTTGTGTTGCTCGTCAACAACATTAAAGTCTATATCCAGTTGATTGAAATATTTCAGAAAATCTACCCTACCATGCTCCGCCGCCAAGTGAATAGAGTCATAAAATGTCTTCTTGCTCGAGTCAACTTCACGTTCTACCATGAATTTGGATGTCTCCAAATGTCCTAATCGCACAATTGAAGATAAAGTGATTGCGTCATCAGCCATTTTTCTGCTCCTCAAATGAACCTGGAAATAAGAGAATGCGTTTAAGAGATTTCCATGGAGATGATGATTAATGGTTAATAATGATCATTATTGTTACTTTGAATATAGGTACGGTATTTGGAGTAAAATTTTGGATTTCAGTCTAAAAGTAACGAATGAGGATATGATACGGATTTATTTTGAATATAGAGACATAAGCCTAATCGACGAAGAAATAAATAATATGCGAAGCAGAACAAGAAATGGGTATTGTCTAGGAGAAAATAATATAACTTTGGAAATGAGTAAAATCAAGAGATCTATTTATAAACGATGACATATTATGTGGTAACTATAGAGATAATGCCCTCGCTAAAGAATTAGCACGTTTACCAAGAACACGGTCGAAGATTATTATGCTGTATTTCAAAGTATTATGTAACCATCAGATCAAATTTCCATAATAAATTACGTGTTCCGAATGTGAGATGAAACACAATGAGTGTGTTTGGTAGAAAAAAGCGTTTGATAACGCTTGCTGACGATGAGAACGAACTATACAGGATATATTAGCTCTATCCGCCAAAATAACAATTACAGATTTTTTTGTGAGATAGGGTGACATGAATTGGAATTTAAATATCTAAAGGATAAAATTGATGTTGTGTACCATCCTGTTTCCATTTTCTTTCTAATTTCATATAGTGTGATACCAAGTGAACGAATTTCATTATATTGTTCTATTTTGCTCGTAAAATGGAATTTTTTCATGATATAAATTGAATACAAATAAGGCTAGTGTTCCTAATTTCATTTCTTGATTCAACACTCACTCAACAGAAGAAGGAGGAAATAATAATGTTAAGTTGGTTTTTGTATAGAATATTCTTCAAATAAATGGTCAGTGGGATGAAATAAGTTTGAAAACTTGAAACAATTTGTCGAAGAAGTATGTTAAATTATCCTGTTTTGGAAGCCTATACAGGGTGATCAGTTAAGGGTGGCTACCGGCCGTATCTCGGAAACCGTTGGTCCTAAAATATGGGAAAAAATTCTTATAACAAAATCGGGCCCGTTCAACCCTCCAGCGGGCGCGCCTTTTATAATCCCATAAACAGGCGCGCCGCGGCTATTGAACCGCAAATGTTTTTTCTTAAAAAAAAACGCATTTAATACTTTGACATGTACTTAATGAGTGAAAGTGAAACATATAACCAAAAACAAATGTATTTCTACAAATAATACTTGAAAAAATGCTAACAAAATTAAAAAAAATAACCAAATCATATTCTTACAAAAAAACGATTAAGAAAATGAATTAAACACAAAGAAATCTTTCTACTTAAAAGAACGTTTTATTGGACAAATATTCCGATTAGCATTTTATTCTACTTCCATTTCCTCTTCTTTACATTTTGCGCATGTAATATGTATGGAACTATGCTTTTTACAAATATTTCTTTCACACTTATTACACTTTTGTTTGGTTCTATTGTTCTTGTGAGTGCCACAAATGAAACAAATACCAGCCTTCACTTCTTTCAGACCCTTCTTCATTTCTATATTCGGATAAAAAGAAATAAATCTCCTTAGGCAACGATTGTATCAGAGCCCTCCCTTTCAAGTGATCTTTCATTAGTTCAAGAGACAGTTTCTTCAAAAATACACGTCTATTATCTTTGTTGTCCAAATTGTTAAATTTAAGTATGACACGGGCATTTATTCCAGCTATATCGAGATGTCTAAAAAATACAGCGAGAGGCCATCTTCTTGTAATTCTGGATACACTGTATGAAGCACACATCTGGTCTACTGTATCAACACCCCCTTTTGTGGAATTGTAGTCCAAATTCACCAACGACTTCTTTGAATCTTCGTCCACATCTGAGGTATTGTGCATTGTTGAGATAAATATAACTGCTTTGTTTTTCTTTGGGACGGAAGAAGTTAGACAGAAATTTTCTTGGAATCCAAAAATATGAGAGTTGACAGATCTAGTTTTACTGGGCAGAAATTCGATTGGTATTTCTCTCTTATTTTTCTTCATGGTTCCCAAAAATGTTATACCTTTTTGCAACAGATACTCAGCCAGCGAAAAGCTGCTATAATAATTATCAGTGGTGATATTTCTTTTTTTGTTCTCTATAGGTACAATCAATCTTTTCACAATGTCGTCTGGTTTATTAGAGGTAGCATAAGGACCTGCTGGTTGCTTACCGCAGTAAATTTCAAAATTAAGTGTATAGAATGTTTTTGCGTCACAGAGCCCATATATTTTTATTCCATATTTTGCAGGCTTATTAGGTATATATTGGACAAATGAGCATCGACCTCGAAAAGAATGAAGCATTTCATCGATGGTACCAAATTCACTTAGATTATAATAAGTAAAACAATTGGTAACAAATCTTTGATGAAAATGACGTATCGGAGCAAGTTTATCCTGTAACTTCCGTCCATCTCGAGTAAATATGTCGTCAAATCTCAGAGCGAAGCAAGAAAAGGAAACGTTTATAACTGAAGAGTGTGCGTAAAAGAATTAGTCCCGTTCCATCTGACTCCCAGAGCTCCAAACAATTTGTATGACTGCCTTTTTTGATGCCAATTAAAATTAATGCACCTAGCAGTGCTTTGATTTCAGATTTGGTGGTGCTTTTGCAGTCTCTTTCCCTTGAATATATTATAGACGATTTCTTATTTTCAATATAGATATTGGTATACGTCACGATATCATCAACCATTTCATCAGTAATGTACAAACTAAATGCATCAATTTCGGTTTTCGCCTTTTTGGCATTTCCTTTTGGACCGGGTAAAATTTTTAAAATGTTTTTGGCTTTTATTTTACCTGAAGAACTAATAGGCTGACTAATCCAAAGAGTCTCATTGTCTTTTCCAATAAAAAACCGATAGTCTTCATCTTGTAGGCGTGGTTCAGATTCTGCTTCTCCTTCATCTGCTGATTGTTCAGAATCACTGTTACAATGGTTCCTTTCAATAATTTCTGGCTCCTGGTCTGAGTCGCTATCAAAATCATCATCAATCACGTTACAATATTGTTCACGTTGATGTTCTATTGTAGATCTCTCTTCTTCTAATTCACTCACCACCTTTTGCAACGCTTTTTCTAATTCGTCCGGACTCAATATATTTTTCGACCTGTAACAAAAAATTGAAAATATATATAAAAAATGTTTAGCTAAAACGACATATATGTAAAAGCATACATACACAATGCGTAAACATAAAGAATCAAACACAATAAATGTGCATCAACACATGTTCAATTCGTAAGAAAAAACTTATCATCATACTTACATAACCAGGCGCGCCGCGGTAAATCAGCCGCAAAAATTGCACACTGTAACTAAACGCCACACTGCAACTAATGCCGACCGAAATAGGGTCTGTTCGATATAGGAGTGGGGGGACGAATATATCGCGTACGAATATCTGGTAGGACGGCGGCGTCAGTTCTTAATGCCCAGTATTTACAAAGAAAAATCTAAAAAATGCGGCATTTTGCTGCGGGCGCGCCCGCCGGAGGGTTAAAAATATTTTTAAGTTCGCAAATATCCGCTAAGTGGCGCATTACATGTCTTAAAAAATATATTTGGATTTTTACAATATATTCCCCAATTAAGGTTGATGATAATAAATATTTGCTTATATACCTCTGCCCATATTCTACAACTTTGGTGATACAGAAAAATTACTTAGACAAAAGCTTTAGAATATGGACAGAAATATCTGAAGCAAATATTTTTTTATAAAATTTAGTAGAGGAATATTTTGTAAAAAATCCAATTATATTTTTTAAGTGATGGAATGCACCACCTAGCAGATATTTGCGAACTTAAAAATATTTTTAAACAGGCCCGATACCAATGTACGAAATTGGAGATATAAGCCTATCATGAAGATATACAATTTACAACCAATATTGAACAATATAATAACTACATGGAATTAGCAATACTAAATACAGAATAAAGTATACAAACTTGGTCCTCCTTATATTGAAACAAAAATTGATGTCATCCTATCCTCACAATAGAAATTCAGTAAATATTAGTTTAGCTGATAGAGTTATTCAACTATAAGATCCTAAATTGTGATATTGATTAGAACTGAAGATCAAAGAATTAAATTTAATAATGGAAAAGCTGTTAGTTCCAGGAGAGTTTTAAATTATTATTCACAACATTCATTTGCTCAAAAATTAAATATCATGACTGCCCTTAAAAATAAAATTATTAAACTCAGTAGCCCTGAATATTTACACGAAAATATGGTTAAGTTCAAATAAAAATTGATGTTGAATGATTATCCCCTTAATGTTTGTAATATTATCGTATTGACTTGAAATTCATGTAGTTATTTTAAGGTTCCTTATGTTGAGGGTCTTTCGGAAAAACGGAAACACCTTATTACAAACTGAAAGAACAAAAATCGTATTTTACCATAAAAAAACGGTAAGATTTTATTCCTCTATGAAGGACAATTTACCGAGAGAATATGAATCAAACTTTATTTACAAAATAAATTGTTTGGGATGCGATAGATCTTATTTTGGTCAAACCAAGCAAAGGTTAAAAAACGGAATGTATGACCACAAGAACTCATGTGAAGAAAAACATAGTGAAAAATCAGCATTAGCAACACATACATTTAAACAAAATCACAAATTTGACTTTGAAACCGTCAACATCCTAGATCAAGAGACTAACTATCACAAACGCCTTTTAAGCGAAACGATATTTATTGAATTAAGTGAGAATACGGTAAACAAAAAATCACATACTGACAACATAAATAAAATTTGCAAACACATAATTACCAATTATATCAGTTAAAAAATAATCGATACTAACTCAATAAAAAATATATATAATAGATAACTTTGGTACTTTAACAATTTAGCTAAGAATTTTTCGGGGACACACTGTATCCAAAAAGTTGTCCCAGACCAACATCATTAGTAGTTTTTTGCAGTTTGTTTTCGTTTATCAATGGATACGTATAATTTACTTTCAACATTCAAATATCTAGGTACGGTTTGTGTATAGACTCTCGATGAAGAAAAAAAAGTATTTGATAATATTTGAAAATTTTACATTGCATTGTTTGACATGACGTGCCAGAACTACTTACAATTTTTTTTTATAATTATCGGTTATTTTGAAGTTGACAAGGAAATGAGGAATCATTTGTGCTCAACAGAAAAAAAACCTCACTAGGTAATAGTGACATCTTAAGGAATTTTAAATTTTATTTAATGATTATTCTTAGTGACATTTTTGAGGGATGTTTTAGCTTTTTTGCAATTTTTGAATTTTTACATGAGCGGGAGATTTAAAATTTTATGAGGTTTTAAAGTTTTTATTGATTACTTAATATTCATAATCACCAGATGCATGTATATCTTTGTAGCCTTGATAAAGGGTTCTAATAAATCCGAAACGTCGGCATAATGGAAAATCTGTTTTCTTATTATCCTACAGTATCGATAAATAGTCATAAATAATACATAAGAACACGATCACAGAAGTTATCAAAATATTTCATCAGCTTGAAATAAAAAACACCAAAAAAACAAAGATATTAATATTGTATGTGAAGTTACTTGCAATAATAGTGATGCTGTTCAGAGATAATAGACATCACAATATTTGGAAAATATGAACAAAACCAAACTAAAAATTTATGCATTTAATGATAAAGCTGCAAAAATTCTTAGAACAAAATCGAAATTCAAAAAAATTGTGGAAGATCTATATATACAAAGATGGGAATGCCATAAACGTTAAATATTAATTAAGTCAAGAATTTCAACAAATAAGAAGAAAAAGTTTTCATAAAGTTATCGCAAGTTGTGTTGTGGGTAATCATATTAATCCCAAAGTTGAAAAAATTCATTCTAGGATTGGGAGAGGGGCCCTAATCTAACTATAGGTGGACGTCATTTTGTTGATTTCAAGAAGTCCATATTTAATGTCTTCTCTACATTCACTTTATTCTATCAATTTAGCCTAGATCTTTTGAATTCCATTAACTTCCAAATTATTTATGTATTACTGTGAAATTTTGTGATAACCATAATCTATAAATTTCATAAAACTTTCATGAACCAGCTCCAACTTATCAGAATATGTTACAACTAGTATTTTCTAAAAACAACATCGTGTGTACATATTTCTTTTGGATTCGCTTCTTATAACTGAGAAACCAAAAAGAATCCAAATGTGTTCAGTATATTAGTACGAAATATAAAAAGAAGCGGAATCAAGTGCATTGAGTAGAATGGAGGACATTTTAAACAATTTTTGTAGCTCAAAACAGCTTTGATTGATTGTTAAAATTTGTTATTTTTCTCATGTAAATTAATAAAATTGATAAAAATCTTTCCGATTTTCCTGCGTTTATCTCGGCAGGTATAATTTCACCGTTATTCACCAGAGAGCTAATATTTTCTGGTTAAAACAGTCAAGTAGAATGTCTATTATCGTTACTAACCATGTTCCAACAATCTATAGAACAGTATCCAAAATAAAAAATTTCACGAGCCAGAAATAATTTCTGGATTTAATTTAACCTCGTGTGGTATTCGGAAAGAAACTTCCACACAAAATTAACCTACTTTAGTTACAAAAAATAATAAAAAAATAAGTTGACTAGCTCAATCTCACAGTTTTTTACAAATTTATTTAACTAAAGTTAGTAGAAATATATTTTTTTACAAGGACCGTCAACAAATTTTCAGTGTAATTTCATCCTCCTCGCCCCAAGGAGGAGAAAAATTTCCGAAAATTGTTTTGTTGCTATATTAGCGATACAAAATACGGGCTTTAAATTGATCGAACATGTTAGGTGTGGAATTTTCAGAAAAATTACATTATTTACAAAAAAAACTCACCGCAACTTCTTTTAAAACAGGTATTCCAAAACTGGTCGGGGAAACAGCACCGTCACTAGAAACAGCTATTTCACTACGAATTCTTAGATTGAAATAATGAAAACACTAATTGTAATAAATATCCTATTATATCAATAATCACGAAATAGATGATCTTTCAGCAACACTCGAACTGAATAGAAAACACTGTTTGTGATAAAATATGAAATTATATCAGTTGAAGAACTATCGATGTATACGAAATTTGAGAAAGATGTAGCATCGAAACTCAAACACTGAATACTAACTTTTTCCATAATTATTCCCCTTTTATAGAGATTCGAAATATTAAATCCTCTACCTGCCTGCCATGAATAAATAGTAAACAGATTAAACAATGAATGGTCATTACCACCCTTCCAGGTATTACTAATGGACTGGTTCGTAAATTTGTTTACTGTTATTAATACAATGAAAGGGAAATTCAGGTATATAGTTATGTGATCCGTTATATGAGTCATTCCGAGAATCAATACTTAGGACATTATAAAGAAAACATTAGGATTTAAGTTATTATTTTTAAAAAACTATCTTTCTTTTATCCTTATTTAGTTGAACAAAATTGGGAACAAATATTTGTATACTCTTATGAATCAAATTTTTTAACTAATAATTTGAAAAGTCTAATCAGGAAAACAGCTGATTGTAATTCTTCAATCTTATCAACGTATAGGAATCTATTCTGTTTAGTAAATTCTAATAATCAAACTGTACATTACAACAGTTACGTATTGACATTGTTTGGGATTTATTTTTATTTCAATAGACTTCAATATTCAATCTGAAAGCAATGACTCCTATGAATTGATAGATTCATTGAAATACAATAGTAGGAATAAAAATTATAACCATGCCCATGAAATTGTGTATTTGATTACTATTAATTTTGATCCAATCAATCCTTAGAAGGAATACTAGCCTCATATAGAATAGCACAACAGCCATCTATACCTGCGTGGGGTTTGAGCGTCATCTTTCATTTCGTTCTTTTAGTGCTCCATTTTGTCGGTTGACACACCTCAAATGTGTTTTGCCATTTTTTCAATTGATCAGATTATCGAACAAATCAATGTCGAAATAAAATTCCATGTGCGGAATCACTGAAAATGTTGGGTACAAAAAGCTAACAGTGAATTGAATTAACACGAAAGTATTAGTGGTACAGTATACATTCAAAAGCTTTCAAGATTTACTGTCGTGTGAAAGAGAAATTTGTGTGTTACAATCTTAGTATTGCGCTTTCAGAATTTTTGATACATAATGAGAGGGTGAATAATAATAATTATACACCTAGCTTGGGCCTTTCTTTACAGATATAATGTGCCAGGTAAATAATAAGCTTCTCAATCGAGGTATAGGTATATACATTTTGTTCACTACTAACGATGATATATTAGCAATTTTAATTTTGACTTTAGTAATTTCCTAACAATTTGTTTAATATTTGTCCCAAATTTTTGAAATGCTTCTAGAAAATATACTACTGCAGTTTTTGATATTATAACATTAACTCAGTAAATAAATATAGAATTTAACGTAATGACAAAAAACTCGAAACTTCCTGTTATTTTCTAAGATGGACCAATTTTTTTATTTAAAAAGGTCTTTATTTCAATTAATAATTCCCAATTAACAGAGATTTTGAAAATAAAATATGTATACCATATATATAACAAAGCCGATGTCCTGGCGATTTTCAGCTCCTCTCTTCTTTTCGGTATGTTCTCATAGCTCCTTGCTTCTAGCATTATCCGTTTGTTTTCTCTGGATTTATAACTTTGTCCTTAATATAAAAGTTTGTCTCCTACGACTTTTCGACTTGGTTATTTCCAGAAAAACAGCTGAAAAACGGGGTTACGAATTGATACGGGATATTAGTTTTCGAGAAAGCAACTTGGCAGACGTTGATTTGTTGTTATATAATATAAAAATGAGAAGATAAATTTGAGTTCTGTGGTGCAAAGGCCTCGCTGTTAATTACTGCGAGACTTTTACTCCCGTTGTGATGTAATGTGGTTTGGAAATCAACAACCTAAGTATGTAAATAACGATCCATGCAGAAGCCTACACTTACTATCTCGGATGCCTTCTAACGAAGATGACCATTCACTAACCTACAGAGTAACTGCGCTGCAGCATTTTATGACTAAGTTTTCCCTGAATGCGACCATGGACAAAATTGATTTTTCATGTGAATATTAAAATGCCGCTTAAATTAATTCCTTTCATGAACGAGATGAGAGGAAAATCGATTTTTTTGTGAAAATCACAAGTATCGGCCGATGCCGAGTGACGCCAGTACACTCCCACATAAACCACCATACCGAAAATGTCCAATACAAACTGTCTACGCCGTATAAATGTCAAGCCATGAAAAGTCACTATATATACAGTAATTTTTTACTTTTACACCACAAAAAGTTGAGAATTTTGAATTTTTTGGTTTATTTTCACGAAAAAACGGTTTTTAGAAAAAAATCCTGTACGTATGTCGTCGTAGCTGTTGTTATTTCCACTTTTCGTAACATGTGTTGTTAGGACGATACAGCATCCGGAGTGCAACAAGTCACCAATTTTATGATTGAATATTGTTCAGGACATCGCACAGATGAAACCTTTTAAGCTCACTAGATCTAGTGCACAGGTGTTATGGTACTTGAAGTACGAAATTTTTGTATAGTTCTAACTGAAACGTTCCAACTCCTGGACAGGCATATTTTTAAACTCAACAATTACCGAAGCTACTATTCTGAAGGCGATATAAATAAAAATGATAGGGATAAATGTTGAAACATGAAATCATGTAAATACTCTTATTACTTGCATCTACAGGCCGCCCTCAATCAATGCCGATAATCTCGTGAGATCTCTAGATCAGTACCACCAGCGAAATAAAAGAAACACTATCAATAATGACATTCCTATTGGGGATATCAATCTGGATCTACTCGAAGGAAACCAATCGGTATTCAATAAATATACTCGTATACAGGGTGATTCCAAGAGTTGCCTAGATCATATATTTGTTAAATCGAAAACAAATAATTTCTTTAAAAAATGTCTTGCCGTGGTTATAAATGCCAATATAACCGATCATAAAGCCACAATAATAAATTTTCCCTCAAAAGAAAATATTGAAAGAAATTCTGCTAAAAAAAGAAATGTACTGTTATAAAGCTATTCAATACGGAAAAATTGAAAGATGATTTGTTACAAACTGACTGGAATGATATCTACAACACTGACGACGTCCAACAATAAACAAAAAGGTTTATGCATGTGCTGGGTTGTTTAATTGAACAGAACACCAAATACATAAAAAACCAAAAGAAAACAAAAGGAAAATGTGGATTACAAAAGTATTGGTTGAATCCGTTAATCATAAAAATTATTTATACCGCGAACAAAAAAACGACCCAACAAATACAGAAAAAAAGAAACATACATTAAATATCGGAAACAAACAGATAAACTTACCAAACACAAATACTACGATAAACTAATAAACGAAAACAAAGAAAGTTCCAAACAATTGTGGAAAGTTATGAAAAATCTAACAGGGTCTGTTAAGCTAGATGAAATAATCAAAATTAATCTTGAAGGTCAAACAACTATCTCAGACCACGCAGATATAGCAAATGCTTTCAATGATTTTTTGTCGATGTAGGGAAGAATCTCACAGGAAAAATTACGAAACCAGAAAATCCCCCCAACCAACATAAACCACCTAGTTAGCTTTTTTTGAAACCGGTAACTAGAGAAGAAGTTCTCAGTATAATAATGGACCCTAAATCATCCGGTATAGATCAATTCAAAGCTGAAACACTAAAGGAAATTCGCGAACAAATAATCGATCCCCTAGTTTTTCTGATTAATAAAATATTCAGTACAGGTGTGTGTCCTTCTGAATTCAAAATAGCCATCAACAAAAAAGGGAAAACATGTCTACTGAACAACTATAGACCTATTTCGGTCATATCATCAATGTCAAAAATATTTGAGAAATGCCTCAGGAAAAGGTTGAACGATTTTTTTAACAAACATGATATAATATCTGACCATCAATACGGGTTCAGAGAGGGCTGCTCCACAAATAATGCAATTTCAAAAATAGTGGGTGATATCTATAAATTTGTAGACTCTGGAAAGCCGGCGCTCTGTGTGTTCCTCGACCTGGCCAAGGCCTTTCATACAGTTGATCATTCACAGCTGCTGGAGGAATTGGCTAGAGCGGGGATCCGAGGTGTTGCGCTTGAACTTTTCTCTAGTTACCTAAAAGATCGGAAACAGGTCGTCCAAATCAAGGACAAAATAAGTCACGAAAACACAATCAGCCACGGAATACCCCAGGGTACCGTTCTAGGTCCGATATTATTTAACCTTTACATAAATAGCTTACTTACCATGCAAACAACCGGTGAAATTATAAGCTTCGCTGATGATACAGCTGTCCTATATTCATAAGACTCTTGGCAGAACCTAAAAAAAATCGTTGAAAATGACTTCAAGAACATAGCGGACTGGTTTAATTCCAAATTATTAACCATAAATTTTGATAAAACACATTTCTTACCTTTCTCTAACTACAAAAATGGACTACCCGAATTTGATAAATTTCTGATATCTAACTAAATTGAAATTAATATAACCGATAAAATTGAGTACCTTGGTGTTATAATCGATTCGCACCTAATGTGGGATCATCAAGTCTCTAACATATGCAAAATTATTAGATGTCTATTGCCAAAATTCAAATTTCTACGTACCACTATGAATTACACTCACCTGAGAACAATTTATTACTTATTAGTACAGTCACGGATACAATTTGGTATCTTGAGCTGGGGTGGAGTAACTTATAGTTATCTGAAACAACTGGACGTTCTACAAAAAAAAAATATTGAAAGTAATGACCTTCAAAAAATTTACTTATCCGTCAGATGAATTATTTGTAGAGACACGAGTTATGGATATGAGACAGATGTATATGTATAATATACTATATCTATACAAAAACAGGAAAATACTTGATCAAGTTGACCACAATTATCCGAAGGGTAACAAACTGAAAGACAATCTCAAAATACCGCCAGCCAACAAAACCATAGGTCAGAAATATTATCTATATTTGTCATCAAGAGTATTTAATGTATTGCCTGATATATACAAAAAGTACCTGAAAACCATAAACTCAGATGACCTATTGAAAAAAATATTTAAAACGTATGTCCTTGATCTACCTAGAACCGACGTCAGAAAACTTGTTGAGTGAAGTATCTTTTCTTGGAGTTTGGATTAAGTAAAATGGAATAAGGTTGATGGATTGGTACATAATCCACAACGATTCGCCTAGTAAATTCAGTGTTGCTGTTATTATTTTGAATGTTTGGGTGTCATGAACAGAATAGTTCTCACTTTTTTCATCATTGTTTTCTTCCAAATCAATAGCTAATTGATTTTATTTCCTTCTGAATCATTGTTGACCACCATGTATGGCTACCGCATTTATTGTTATCACTAACACCACAGTTATATTGTTTTTATAATTGTTCATACATATTATATTGTTGCTATTGAGCAGAAAATGTATAAAACAATGTATTCCACACCTAAACATGGATAGTTGTAAATAATAATGTGAAGGGGACCCATGTACGACCATTGGTTCTAATGAGCTTACTCTAAATGTTTGTTTACAAGTCTCACTAACTATTTTACGATAATCTTCCATATAATATGAAATAAAGCGTTCGAACACTGTATTTCTCTGTCCGTATCGATGCAATGTAATATAAACATCGGTACAATATAATATAATATAATTCATCAAACCGGCACCGACAGTCTGCGACACTTACGTCTTCGCACCGTATCCCCAACAAGCCATACCGTAAAGCAGAACGATTCTCAGAGTCGTTAGTCTATCCGTAGACTCAGCACCTTACCCCCATACGCAGGTGAGAATTAAATCTAAGAGACTTCATTGTGCTCATAAAACCGTTCTCTTTCAGAAAACCGATTCCGCTAGTTCAACCGTACCGTTTACCGAGGTGAGTGATATTCCATTTTATACCTTAGGGTATATGGTTCTCGCCGTACAATCCGAACAGGGGAAGTAAAGGGAAACCGGGTCCGCTACTAGAAAGTTCAGTTCTCACATCCTAGTAGCGGCCGTGCTTGGGCCTTCAGCCATCCGATCGAGGGGAACCGTGTACGCTACTAGGAAGTTGAGTTCACACATCCTAGTAGTGGCCGTCGCGACTCCAAGATTTCGATACCGCGGAAACCGAGAGCCATATCCCCCGAAAGTAGAGCTTTGATTAACCTAGAGGTTTTTTTTTTCTTGAGTGTTAACAAAAATCTTCAACAAGACACCAAGCCACACACTCAGATTGAAAGGACCTGAGTCCCCTCGAGCTGCATGTGTAGCCCGATAGTGCCGGATTTTTACCGGCTAAAAAATCTTCCACTCTGGTAACCATGTGGCCTTGCCTGGGACTGACGAAAGACATTACTTCAGGCAGGGTGGTTGTATTGATGTTAGTACTAATTGTTTCTTCTTTCTTTCCTATATTCCTAGTCGCCTCCTTTTATCGGTTTCATTGTTCTCGATTATTTTCTTTACCATGCCTGAGATTGCCATCCAGTATGCTTGTTTGCTCATCATGAGGTTAATCATGCTATCTACAGTCAGTTCAGCTTTTATTACTGTTTCTACTTCCCGTCTTAACACTATCCACTCATCGCATTCGATCAGGGTGTGCTCTACAGTATCTTGCGACTGGCAATACATACATACCGCACTGTCTTTGTGACCAAGTCTATGTAGGTATACCATAAAACATCCATGTCCGGTAAGTATTTGTGTCAGATAGTAGCTTGTATCGCCGTGTGTACGTTCACGCCATGTTTTCACATCTGGAATGAGTGTATGAGTCCACCTTCCCTTCTCACAATTCGACCACTCGTTTTGCCATATCGCAAGTGTTCTATCTCTAGCTTCATTTTTTTCCGCTCAGCTTTTGCCCTGCGTCTTTTCTCGTTCTTCTATTAGTAGTCGTATAGGAATAATACCGGAGATAACTAGGCTCCCTTCTGTAGGTATTGTTTTATATCCTCTACATATTCTTATGGCGAGGGTTCGTTGCAACTTTACTAAGGGACTCAGATTTCTCTTGATTTTGATGCCTTTACTCCATATAGTTGATGCATACAGGATTATAGAGTGCACTATTCCAGCTAACAGTCTTCTCTTCACATCTGTTGCTCCACCTTTTCTTGGCATCAGTCGTATCAATGCCGCCATGGTATTTTGTGCCTTCATCGTAATTTTTTTAATGTGCTCTCGATATGTCATGCTCGTATCCAGGGTCACTCCCAGGTAATTAACGCTGCTACTCGGAGTTATTATTTTCTCCTCAATTCTAAACGTTACGTTTGTCCTAAGTTGTTTCTTTCCAATTAATAGGATTGCCTCTGTTTTTTCCGGCGCTAATTTCAATTCATGGCTTAGTATCCAGTTACTTACCATTTCTAGGGTCGTATTTACCGTAAGCATTAGCCCTTCTTCTGTTCTTTCGGTAACAACTACTGCTAGGTCATCAGCATAGGCTATAATTTTAACATTATCTGATGTTTCTAGGCGTAGTATTCCGTCGTACAGTATGTTCCATAATAAGGGGCCAAGTACGGACCCCTGTGGGACACCTGAGGAAACCCTATATTCCTCTCCATTTTCATCTACTATCCCACGATCCGTAAAGTAGCTGGTTATCAGTGTTCGGAGGTATCTTGGAAGTTTCCGTCTTCTAAGTTCTCTAACTATATGTTTCCATGGTGCTGTATTGAAAGCATTTTTAATATCAATTGTTATTAGGGCGCAATAGCCTCTGGATCTTTGATTCTTTATCATCTTCGTTTCCGCTACTTTCACCACTTGTTCAATTGCGTCTATCGTAGACTTACCCTTTCTGAATCCAAATTGAATTTCAGATATGTCATCACCTTCCTCCAATTTGCTAGTTATTCTAGCGGCTATTGTATGCTCTAGAATTTTCCCCATAGTATCAAGAAGGCATAAGGGACGGTATGATGAAGGGTTATCGTCTTGCTTACCAGGTTTTTTAATTAATACCAGTTTTCCCACTTTCCATTCTGCTGGGAATACTCCTGACCTAATGATGCTGTCCATAATTTCTTTAATTTTGTTGGGGCACTCAGCTATAGCAAGTTTTGTTATTTCTGGAGGTATTCCATCTGGGCCCGGAGCTTTGCGAGTTTTCAATTTTTGAGCTGCATCCTTTAGTTCTTCCAGTGTAACCTCTTGCGCTGCTTCCTCTAATCCTCCTTCAGGTATCCAATTAACTCTTCCTTGCTGCGGAAATAGGGTATCTATAATCTGTTTTCTGAAATCAGCGGGTATGTCCAGAGGTTTGGATTTCAGTTTCCCCATCACTATTTTGTAGGCTTTCCCCCACGGATCATGTTCGACAGTACTACACATGTTTTCCCAAGCTGCTACTTTGCTTTTTATTATTAGTTTCTTTAATTTTCTCCTAGCTTCCTTCAAGTTCTCCTTTTAATATCTGACTCTCAACGTTCACTAACAGCACTTCGTCAACTGTACTCTAATCACCCTATAACCATACTGATCAGGAAAGAGCTACAGAATTGCAGAAACAGCAGCATACATATTAAATTCATGTGGGTCCCATCCCATACTGGAATAGAAGGGAATGAGAGAGTAGATCAAATAGCAAAAAATGCATTCACCAATCAACAATCAGAAAGGAACGATTTTACCGTACATACTGATTTGAAAGCGTTCTACAAGAGCAAAATCTACGATAAATGGCAGGAAGAAGCAAGACATAACCAACACAAATCATATGAAGTCACTACAAATTCTCACGGTTGGAACTGTAAAAACATAAATAGAAGAGAACAAGTGATCCTTTCTCGTATTCGAATCGGTCATACGCGCATCACACACGACTAATTACTAGCAGGAAAAAATAAACCAATGTGCGAAATGTGTAACAGTGAGTTAACCGTGAAACACCTGGTAATCGAATGTGCGAAATACGACAAGGAACGGAAAAAGAATCAACTACCACCATCACTAAAAAAACTATTACAAGAAAAGCAAGAAACTAAAAAACTACCTAAAAGACTGTAAATTAAGTAGCAAAATATAGAGACTATAACCAAGCTACAATAAGTGAACTTCCATCATTTTAACTCGCTAATAACCCTACGTGGTTGATGCGATTGATATATAAAAAAAAAATTCTCGGCTATTTCTATTATACTAGCTGGGTTTTGTATGTTGATTCTCGTTCTCTTCCTCCTGAGTCTGTTGCATTCTGTTCTTTGTCTATTGATTTCTTCATTCCACCAGTAATTTTCTTGCTTTCTGTGGGTTCCCTTTTTTCTTGGCATCGATGTATCACAGGCTCTTCTCATGGACTCCATAAGACTGGTTGAGTTTAGTTGCGTTTTCCGTTCAATTTCCAGTCCAAGGGTTTGTCTAAAGATATCAGAATCTAGCTTCTTCAAATTCCACCCAGGTTTTTGATGTTTAATTGTACTGGCTTCCGAGGTCGCCCCTATCTCATAATATATGAACTGGTGCAAGCTTGCTGATTCGTCATTTATCACTTTCCAATCATGAATTCGGTCGTTACAATTCCCTGAGCTGAAAGTGACATCTATTAAGGACTCTTGAATGCCTCTGATGAATGTAGGTTTACTTCCTTTATTTTGTACTATCAGGTCATTTTTTGCCAGCCATTCAACCAGTCTGCCGCCTCGACCATCTTCTGTTTTCGATCCCCATTCTGGCGATTTAGCATTAAAATCTCCCGCTACTATTATTTTCCTTTTGGTTCTGGAAATATCAATCTCTATGGCCTGCAAATACCTTTCAAATTCCTCTATGTTGTGCCTTGGTGAAAAATAACATGACACTATTCTGTATTCCCCTATATTAAGCCAGCAATAGCTCTTTCTCCGTTTCCTTCTACTGATTTTTTCTTTTCTGTTGAGCACTCTTATTCCCGTGTCGTAATTCTTGTCCGTTATCCATGGTCCCATCTTCCTAATAATGTTGATGTTAGACTCACTCATTATTATCAAGTCACATTTTAATTTTTTTGCCATGACTTCAGTCAGGTCATGCGAGGTTTTACTCCTACCAAGGTTGATTTGTAGAACATTTATCGCCTTGTTTTTGGAAGCGTTATGGGTTATCCGAGGGTAACTCACAGTGTTCATGATCTAATTATTTAGGGGATAGAAGAGTGGGTAGGGGGAGAAAATTCCATCTCTTCTGTTGCTTCTTGTGTTTTTTTAGCATCGTCTACTATATTGCAGAATGACTCTATGTCTTCACTAGTTTTCTCTTCTCGTATGTGTTCTTCGTCAGTCATTTGGATTTCCTCTCCTGTTTCAGTCTCATTTTCCTTATCTCTCATCTGCGTTGGTATGCCTCTCTGTTTATTTAATCTCCTTGACTCTTTCAGAGCCTTTTTGAAAGCTGCACATCGATGTGTGCCCACTCTGTGTCCACAAGTATTACATAATGGGCAGAATTCTTCGTTTTTGCAGTCCTTGGCCTGGTGATATTTCCTTCCACATTTGTAACAATCGTTTGTCCTGTCAGGTCCTTTGCATTCATTAGTATAATGGTTGTATGACCAGCATTTTCGACACCTCGGTACCTTAAGTCTCTTTTCTACTTTGCATAAGACCATACCGATACGAGTGTGTCCAGCTTTAGTAAGTTTTTCAGCGCTTTCTTTGTCTATGGTAATAGTTGCACTCAAGGTGTCATTTCTTGCAGATCTGAGCTCGCTAATCATACTTTCCTCCTTCCAATTTCCAGTGTAAGCTCTAATTGCCTGCTTTATGTCTTCTTGAGTGGTTTCTAGCTCTAGCCCTCTTATATATAAAGTTTTTTGGGTCTCCATTTTTACAGGTGAGCAATTCTTTACTAGCATTCAAGGCCTCCTTAATATGTTCTGCTGCTTGCTCATCCTTATCCATCGTTATCAGTGGTTTTCTATCCCGTGTGCTCCGTATGGTTCTAATGATTTTGTTATTTGGATTGTCTCCTATTATTGTTTTTACCTGTCTAAGCACTTCTTTATATGTTCTTTCTTTATTGCTTACTACTATTCCTAGTGTGTCCTCTTCTTTTTTCGGTCTGTTTATTGGTTCTTGTTTGTACGGGATATATATGACTACATAGTTTTGCCTTTCCCGGAATATGGTCGCCACCATTTTTCTGATGCTATCTTGGCTCATGTTATTTATTGCGTGCACAGCGATCGTTTCTCCCTCCTTTGTTTCTTCTCTTGCTTTCTCTAAACTAGTCCATACATCGTCCTCTCTCCCACTGAGCAGTATTTTTATTACCATGTCATTTTTCGGCGAGTTATTCGAGAATCTTATCTTGGTGACTTGTTCTAGTACCTCAAATTCTTCAATCATAAGTATAAGATCTGGATATCTGTTTCTGAATAGTCGCTGAATAGTTCTCTCCATATCTTGATCATCTTGTTCAACAAAAACAACTTTCACCATTTTTTTCTCTGTATATATTGGATTGCACTTCCGAAATTCCGTGTTTTGCAGTGTTTTGTCATCCCACTCAATCTTCTCTACTTCTTTCCACGCCTCAAAAGTATTAATTCCATATAAATTATACAGTTTCCATGAGCTGTAGTCTACTTCCGTTTGTGTGGCAATCTCTGCGGTGTTTTTAACTTGCTCTCTAATTTCTTGTGTATAAGTATCGGTTTGAATTTCCGCGTCCTGGTTTTGCCTTTGGTAACTTTGTTGATGCTTGCCCATAGTTTGTGTAACCTCTTTAAAATAAAATAAAATAAAATTACGCATAGTGAAAGATATAGGATAATATACACAAAGTTGTTACACATTTAAAAACTCATCGACTGAATAGAAACACATATCTACTAAAAACGATTTGAGTAAAATTTTGAATTATTTTATTGTTTTACTTGATTTAATATATAATGGTAATTTATTGAAAAGTCGTAGTCCCATTATAGGAGGGGATTTGAAAGTAATATTACTTTTAGGAAAAGTCAAAGACAGATTATTACAGCGTCTTGTATTGATATAATGCTTCTGGTAGTTAGTTTTGAAATCACATATGTTGTTATATATGAAAACACAAACATCTAAAATATACAAACAGGGCAACGTTAATATTTTCAATTTTTTAAAGTGTTCTCTACAACCAGTTAGACGAGAGACACCAGCAATACAACGAATTATTCTTTTCTGTGACACAAATACGTCTTTAGAATTGGTAGACATTCCCCAGAAAGATATGCCATACCTCAGACGGGATTACACTTGTGCGTGATACAGCATAATCATTTGTTTTTGTGTAAGAACAGATCTCAGATTTTTAAATAAGTAATTACTGGAATTTAACTTCGAAATAATTGCCTCACATTGCTTACTCCAATTAAGACATTCGTCGATCAGCAAGCCCAGAAATTTGACACAAGAGACACACTTTATCGATTGATTATCAATTTTTAGATCTACAAACTGCAGTTGTTTTTGTCTATGATGAAATTGTATCACTTGCGTTTTTTCTGCATTAAGATAGAGTGAATTCATGCAAAACCAATTATAAAGACCCGCCAAGAGACTATTACAATTATCTTCAACTACTGATTGACACTTATCAGAAACCAACAACGAGGTGTCATCAGCATATAATGTAAAGTGAGTTGATAAGTTAACTGACACAATGTCATTTATATAAATTAAAAACAGAATTGGACCCATAATTGATCCTTGGGGCACTCCTACTGTTGATGATAGATAATGTGATGTACAGGTTTCGCTACTGTTCTTTGCTATTTTTGGTAAGCTCACGTATTGTTCACGTGCATTTAAGTAAGATGTGATCCAATTTAGTGAGTGATTCTGGATTCCTATATTATACAATTTCATAGTTAAGATGTTATGATCGACACAGTCAAATGCCCTGCTGAGATCACAAAAGATCCCAACAGGACACTCACCCGACTCCATCATATTTGTAAGTTCTTGATAAAAAGAATGTATTGCGGTGTTAATTGATTTTGCAGTTTGAAAACCGTGTTGGTTTTGCACAATCGTATTATTTAGCTGTAGGTATGCATTAAGCCTTTTCAGATAGCTATACTCAAAAAATTTTGAAAATATAGAAGGAATAGTTATAGGACGGTAATTTCTAACCTGTTTAGAATCACCTTTCTTAAATATTGGAATTATTTTTCCAGTTTTGATCAAATCCGGAAAAGTTTCATTCGAAAAGGAAAGATTGACAAGATATGTCAGTGAGGATATTATAAATGGCAATATTTTTTTAATTAAGAATGCTGGTACTTCATCGAAACCACAAGATGTTTTATTTTTAAGTTTGGCATGTAAGAGTTCATATAATTCTTCCTGATTAAAAGGACACAAACGAAAGGTATCATTGGGTATTTTCGATTCATTAAAATTAAAATTGAGTTGTTCTCCAATCGCTCCGGTACGTGAAATTTTAGACAGCTTTTCCTGTGGCGCATTGTTAAAAAATGTGGTAAACATATTAGCTACGTGAGTAGGATTATCTATTATTACATTATCGTTATTATACAATGAAATAACTTTTTTACGCTCATTATTTGCAGTAAAATCATTTATTAGTTTCCATGCACTTTTTGTTGGATTATCCGAACTTGAAATTATGGTTTGATAATGTATTTTCCTAGTTGTTTGTGAACGTTTTACATGTTCTTTTTTTTGTAAATTATAGTATGGCCGTAGTTGCGGAAATTGTCTTGACAATGCATGCAGATTTTTTAAATTATTACTAGAACATTGTACATCTTTGTCTATCCACCTTTTATTATTCTTAATTAGTTTCCTTTTCAACAGTGGAAAATGAATATTGAAATAATGCATAAAAATACTCATAAAATTATTAAAAGCTAAATTGGTATCCAAAATTTCATATACAGTATTCCAGTTCTCAAGAATAAGACTATCAACAAAATGACTCGTCGCACTCTCAGCAAAAACTCTCCTATAGCAAAAACTTGGTAAGGCAACCGATTCATAAACGAGTTCCACAAATACTGTACGGTGATCCGATACAGTGTTGCCAAAGACACAGGCCAAGGAAATATTCAGAAAGTTGACAAATACATTATCAATAGTTGTACTGCTGGTATCCGACACCCTAGTCGGCCACTTGACAATATTATTGTGTATATTAGAAGGTGATAACACATTTAAAAGTTTACTGTGATTACTATTTTTTGTTCTAGTATCAATATTAAAGTCACCGCAAATAATAGAAGAAACATTAGGTTTAAAATAATGATTTAAAATATTCTCCAGATTTTCCAAAAAAATGTCAACATTACCTGATGGTGATCGGTAACAATTAATCACAAAAAATTCAGTTTTATTTTTGTCCTTAAAAGAAAAGCAACAAAACTCATTTAAATTAAAATTATTTTTAAAAGTTATACCCTTTCTTACCCAAATTCCAACACCACCACCCTTAAGAGTGGCATCACGACAATAACTACTAGCTAAATTAAAACCCTCAACATGAATTTGCTCCACAGAGTCACTAGTTTCCCACAACTCCGTCAAACAAACTACGTCGATGCTCTTGTATTTATTAATGTCTAATATTAAGTCACAAATTTTGTTTTCGTTCAGACTTTGCATATTTAGCAGCATTAACCTCGGGTTAAAATCTATTTTGGAGGCTGTACTGGCTTCCGAAGGTATAAAAAATTATTGACACAGGCATATTTTGGCCAGATATTTGTTTCCATAGCCTTCCTGAAGTTTTCTTGATAAATTCTTACTTTAAATGAAGAATACAGATTTGGATAACGTGATGACATGCTTTCACAGATTACTTCAGGAAAATGTGGTTTCAATAAATCTTCCATTGCAGTTCGTTTGTCATCAGCAAGGAGCAGGCACTTCTAATTTTACTAGCCGTATCTTTTATATCTTTCTTGGTATTCGGTATTTCACTTATTACCTCACTCAGATTCTTAGAGTATGTGTCTATGCTACTTATTATATTCTTAATTTTTTTTGCTAATAATTCTTGACTGTTCGCTTCGGGATTATCCTCGTTTTTATTTTCCTTTTCCACTAGAATGTCTGTTATCTTTCTTTTTTTGGTTGACCTACCTTGTGTTTCGTCCCATTTGAAATCCAGAATTACTGTATTCCCCTTCGGTGTTGTGGCAGGTGATTCTATGGATTTGGATAGTGACGTTACTATTGATACTTTATCTATGTGTCTTACATTCTTTACTGTAGCATTTTCTTCTCCATTTGGGTCTATGTTCTTTATAGTTTCGTTATTCATATCGTTCCCACGAGTTGGGTCGAGTTTGCTGTCCGGCAGTGCAGTGCGCCCTTACCCTGCTAAGGCTTCTTTCTTCGGGAGGTCGCCAGGTTTCCCGAAGGCTCCGTTCGCGGCAGTCGATATAGTGGGACTGTCAACCAATCCATCAGCACGGGTCGCTTGACACCTTGGATTCCACTTGGACTCTTCTGTCGGGGTTACCATTCCTTAGCCGATGGGTCCCAGTTTTGTGGCGCCGGGATCTCACCATTCGCCCTCCCAATCCGAGTCGGACTTGTCGGTGTGTTCGAATGTAACGAGGGCGGATGATCTTCTACTGTTTTTTTTTGGTGTCGCCCAATCAGCATTTGCGACCCCACCCAGTGCCCCACCGACCGTTTCGAGCTGTTCCTTAGCTTCACTCCTTCGCTCCGTTCCATCAGGCTCGAAGCAAAGGAGCTACTAAACTCCCCGACCACGGCAAGGTCCCACAGCTCCCCATTAAGTAACGACGAAAGTGCGTTACACTTGAAGTACCAAATTTTTGTAATTTTTGGAGAATTTTCAGTTTTTTAGAACGATACAGCCTCGGGAGTATATGCAAGTGACTAATTTTATGATTGAATATTGTTCAGGGTGTCTCACATATCAACCATATTGATTTTTAGTTCACCAGAGCCAGTGCAATGGGTGCTATGGTACTTGACGAAATACGACATTTTTATGAAATTAACTGTCTCGACCCTTACTTCGTGGAATATGCTCATATTAGTGTTTTTAAATGAAACTCACGGTCTCTAGTTAATTCCACAATACAATAAAAGTTATTGAAAATTCTAAGAAATTGACAATTATTTCGATAAATCAATATCATCGTCAGAATGACAGAAGTTCTGACGATGATATTGATTTATCGAAACAATTGTCAATTTTTTAGAATTTTCAATAACTTTTATTATATTGTGGAATAAACTAGAGACCGTGAGTTTCATTTAAAAACACTAATACATTTTTCTCATTTTTTGAGAAATTTCAGTTTGTTAGTATGATACAGTCTCCGGAGTGCAACAAGTTATCAATTTCATGATTAAAGGACATCTTACACATGGAACCTATCAATTTTCAGCTTACTGTTGGCAGTACAACGGTTGCTACGGTACCTGAAGTATCAAATTTTTGTCATTTTTGGAGAATTTTCAGTTTGTTAGAACGATACAGCCTCAAGTGACAAATTTTATGATTCAATATTATTCAGGGCGTCTCACAGATGAACATTATTGATTCTCAGCTCACCAGAGCCAGTGTAACGGGTGCTATGGTACTTGAAGTACGACATTTTTGTCATTTTTTGAGGAATTTAAGTTTGTTAGCATGATACAGCCTCCGAAATGCAACAATTCACCAATTTTATGATCAAATATTGTTGCGGACATCTTGTATATTGATTTTCAGCTCACTGGATGCCGTACAACAGGTGCCAGATAACTTCTCTTTCGGTTTCCTCCTTCTTCCGAAACTTTTTCTTATAGGAGCATTTTCCTACACCACAGAAAGGCTCCGGGCCAATAAAAGGTGTTTGTCCTCATTTCCTGTGATTCACGAGTGGCCAGGAACCCAGACTAAAGAGACTAATTAATCAAGTTTCTTCGGCACTCCCTTGCCAACTTTGAGTGAATGACATGGGAGCTCAATGCTTTGATAGCTGCTTGACTATTAGAATGGATCGATTTGTCACATTTCTGATAGTTTCTTTCTAGGTTCATTTCCACGCATCTTTCAATCGCAAGTATTTCTGCCTGAAAGGCGCTCGGGAAGGAGCCTAACGATAATGAGTATCTAGTGCCAGGCCCAAATACTCCAGCGCCTGCTCCAGTGGTGATTTTTGAAACATCCGTACACCATCTAATGGTGTTTTTTTTGGAGAGTTTGGGTGGTGTATTCTCTTTCCCAGTCTCTCCTCGTATTTAGCATCGTAGTGAAATTCTTTTCAAATGATCAAGAAAGTAGATACTTTCTTGATCATTTCGTCACTGGGAAGATTCGCTGATGAGATGTATTTTGATAGAGAGGACCAAGCTCCCTAACTTTTAATACTCTCATTGCCTGAACCTTCCTTAGGTATTCTAAGAATTGCCTCTTGGGCAGATCTTTCTATCACCAGATGTAGAGGTGTGAGATCTGTAATGATCTCAAGTGCCCTAGTTGGACACGTTCTCATAGCTCCAGTGATGCACACACAGGCAAGTCTTTGAACTTTGTCGAGGGTCTTTCTCGTGCTGTAATGACTTGCTTTTGTATGCCAAACTATTGCCCCTTACTTAATTGCTGGTCTCACAATACAGCGTTATGATTGAATATTATTGAGATGAACCCTATTGATTTTCAGGTCACCAGAGCTAGTGCAACGGGTGCTATGGTACTTCAAGTTAGTCTTGGTCGATATGTCGGTAACCACGATATTTCACCGGTGAATGTAAAATCACTGGCGCTACCGGTGATTCATTTCTCGCAGATGCGGTGATCGGTGATTCAGTTTCAACCGAATACTGCAATATCGGCATCATCGATCATCGATTCTAGCATTGGAAGACCGTGCCGATCGAAAATCGATATAAAATATCATTATTTACAAATATTAGGTGGAAAAAAAACGGTGATCTAAACCGATATGATATAGGTATTTGGAATCTAGACTTTTGCTTTTACGGAATGAGAAGGCGGCAATTGGTATCGATAATATAAGTATATTAATGATACAAACATGCCGCCCGACCCGATACGGATAAGGGCAAACGTGCCGCTTTTTTGTGAATTATTTTGTTCCTTTCGAAGAGAAATATTAAAATAAATTTGGTGAACCCCTAACAGCCTTAAGATAAAATAAACGTTTTTTTTTTTTGTTAATCTCTGCTCTTTGTGCTGTATATAAAGGGAGCCTGTATTGTTGCAAGAATTTTAGTGACTTTAGGTAATGGCCAGAAATTGTAAACTTTATTAGGAGAATTGTAAATGTATTGTTTGTAAACCATTTCAAGAAATCCACTATCGTGCTACAATATGAGTGAATTGATAATTAAATGGCATGTCTTGAACTAATACGTCATTTTAACAAAACAATGGGATAAGGGGCAAAAAATAAGTTTTCGGGGTCATCCTGTCCAATTTTATTAAAAAAAAAGTTAAATATGACTTGTCTATTTAAATAAAAAGTTATTGTTGTTCAGAACGTGTCTAAAAAAGCGAAAACCAGTGAAATCTGGAATTTTTTTATACCTGTTGCAACATGTAATATGTGGAAGAAATTTTTTTTCTTATTAAAAGTTTTGAATAAACCCTAAAAATTGATATATTTTTTACAGATAATATGGCAACATGTTCATTTGAAATTCTCAATTTTGAATTAAATAATATTAAACTAGTTGCAATTTTTACGTTATACTTTTTATATTAATCTTTCTTCGAGTTAAGAGTCGATCTCGAGTTCGTATTATTGCTAATTCTCAATCAGGACAATATTTTTGTTTTAAAATAACCCGATAAGAGGTGCATAAATAATATATTCGTACGCGTCGCCAGTCACCGCGCGCTGGCCTTTTATTTTGATCTGTCTTTGCTATTTATATTCAGTCACTGCGGTGATTCAAATCACCGTTTAAAATCACTGTGATTTAGAAATCACTGTCGCCGTTTCACCGGTTACCGGAAAATCACTGTATTCCCCAACACTACTCCCAGTACGACATTTTTTGAGAAATTTCAGTTTGTTAGCACGATACAGCCTCCGAAGTGCAAGAAATCACCAATTTTACGATTAAATATCGTTCCGGACATCTTATAGATGGAACCTATTGAATTTCAGCTCACTGGATGCGATATGTTGCTTGAAGTACCAAATTTTTGTCATTTTTGGAGAATTTTCAGTTTGTTAGAACGATACAGCCTCCGGAGTGTATACAAGTGAGTAATTTTATGATTGAATATTATTCAGTGCGTCTTATAGATGAACCTTATTGATTTTCAGCTCACCAGTGCTAGTACAACGGGTGCTATAATAACTGAAGTGCCACATTTTTGATAAATAGTTATATTCTTATGAACACTCAAACCTAGTAAAGCATTTGACAGTACTGAATTCTTATTTTGGTAACAACATCCATCACTCCAAATTATGACAGGCTCTGAAGAATTTTGTAATTTCGAAATATAGTCCACTAAGCAGGAGGCAAATGTGTTTGCAGTTAAATCTGCTTCAGTCTCGGTAAACCAGTAGAAACAACACTGATGCGTGTTTATATCAAAAATGGTGAAATTATGACAAACCAGCAATGTTTTATAATATAGTGCGGACGCATTTATATAGGGACAAACTTTAACAGCTTGCACATCTTGACTCAATACAATAGCCAAACCCTTTTCCCCCATTAATTTTTCTTCAGATTTGGCTTCTCTTGCTAAATTTTTGTTTTCTATGTGCCGGTGATGATTCGTATACATTTTTGGTTTCAAAAGCGCAGCAAATATCGCATCTATCTTTTTTAGGTTGTTGAAATGATATATTTTTTTCTTTAATGATGTAGTCAAATGTATATCTACAGACTAGTTTTAGGTCAGGATATTTTTCATTACGCGTTCTTGCGTATTCTCTATAGACTGATGACATAGACTCTCCATAGATTGGCTCAATATACATTTTACTCGTAGATTGTCTACAATAGTAGGAAGGAAGCCTTGACAAGGAATCTAATAACTCTATGAAATAATGCTTTGTGAGGTCCACATCTTTTGGTTTCTTATTCCTTGTTTCACGTCTATATGTATTAAGAACATCTTGAGATATGTGCATTCCCGCAGAGGAATTAGAGGCCCAGTTATTGACGGTCAATTCTTTCAAACAAAATGTTGATAGGAAAAACTTCTTACAAACAGATAGTATTTGTCCATCAGGAGTTTTTATACTGTACTTCAAACTTTCAGTTCGCCTTGATGTTTCTGCAGATTTTGTAGACCTTGCTAGTTATGGTAAACAACCACCCTGTATTGCGCAATAGTGGGACACTATTGCATCAGCCTTTCTGCAGTGTCAGCAGTTTATAAACAGACTATAAAAGCGAAATGTTAACAATATAAATTCATTCTAATATTTGTCACACAGTTGTAAAGATATATGTATAATTTAAATAAAGTTTTTGAAAACCTTTCATACGTATTCGAAACGTTAATTGGCGCAGTCATCAGTAGGATAGTTTCGAGTCGTTTTTCGTGTGTATAACGGTAAAACGTTGTGAATTTCAATTCTTAGTGAAACAAAACCTAAAGTTTTAAAGAAAGGACAAAAAACTTGTGAAAGGGACTTGAAGACTTTCATGTGAAGTGTCCAGACGGAGCATACGTCCCAGCACTGCTCAAGAAGACTTCAAAAAATCGGTGAGCCATCACTTTTTTCTTCTTTTATTATTTAATCATTACAATTTACTTGTGGCAAATTTTTGAATCGGTTGTGAATAAATAGAGCATATATGAATTCACAATTTTCATCTTGATATATTAAAGAATATAATATTTTCAAATTAGTGTTAAGTATATAGTAGTAGATTCAAAAAATTACAAAATTGACGAATTAATAAGTATAATAAATAATTTATCTTTAAATCTCAACAAAATGCCAAACAACGACACTCCGGTAAACTATCAATTAATGAAATTATATATTGACACAATTCCTAATTTTAGTGGTGATAGTGGCACATTAGAAATATTTTTAGAACATTGTGATAGTCTTATAAATCAATATAAGAATTTACAAAACCTAAATGATCCTATAAATAGTTTTCTTTTAAGAGCTGTGATAGGTAAGCTATCTGGCAACGCTTCAATGTTAGTAGGCTCTAGACAAGAAGTTAGAATTTGGAATGATTTAAAAAACTTACTTAGACTTAGTTTTGGAGATCAGAGAAACTTAGATTGTCTTGTTCAAGATATAATAATTATGAAACCATATAAAAATGGATCATATATTAATTTCGGACAAAGGATACAAAAAGCTAGAAGCTCGATTGCATCAAAGTTAATGTCAATGAATTTAAGTGCGGAAGAACGAACATTTCGAATTAAAAATTATGATGAATTATCATTAAAAACTTATATTCGCGGATTAACAGGCCGTATACAAGATCTAGCTAGATTAAGAAATTCAGACTCACTTGAATTAGCTATGTCATACGTGGTAGAAGAAGAAAATTTTATACTTAGTCAAAAACAACACGGTGATATTCTCCTGTCAGAAATACATTTTATAATCAAAACCATCAATATTCCAGACCTACTCAATATCCGAGTAATAACTTCCAAAATCATAATAATAATTTTTATAGTCAGAATAACCAACATAGAAATTTCCCCTCGCAACCCATTCATATTAATCAAAGGCAGAATGCACCTGCACCCAGATATTTCACAAATCGACAAGTTTTTGGACCTCCTCAAAACAATGTGTTTAAACCTACAGGTCAAACCCCGAGAAATAATCCTGAACCCATGTCTACTTCTACTAGAAATCCCACTGTTCAAAGACAGAATTTCAATAGAAATTATTTCCAAAGCACTGGCCCCAAAAATTTTACACACCAGGAACTATATAATATAGAAACTGATCACAATAATGTAGATTCAAATTTTGAAAACCCACTCGATTATAACGAAAATACAGTCGAAGATATATCTTGTAATTATCCAGTTAATAATCAAGAATCCGATTGCATTGAATATAATCATATCAATGAATCTGTTAACCCTTACAATAAAAATCAAAGAGATGTTAATTTTCACAAGGTGACACCAGTAAACCAAAAAGCTTGATTAAAATCAATCATTTAGTTGAAACTGAATTACCCTATATTTATATACCCCAACTAGACTCTAAATTTTTAATAGACACAGGTAGTTCACGAAGCTTAATTAATCCTGAGATAGTTCAACATTTTTATCCAAATTTAACAAAACGTGAACATTTTCAAATACAAACGTCCCATGATATAACGTTTCATGATAAAGCAGTAATAATACCGATATTTGAAAATTTTCAAATTAAGGGAAACCATAAATTTTATATTTTCAATTTTAATAACAATTATCAAGGTCTTATAGGTACAGATCTTTTGAAAAAATTGCAAGCTATTATCAATATCGATTCGAAATTGTTGATCACACCCCGTATTAAAATGCCTTTAATTTTTAACAATTATTCTAAAACAAAGAACATTACAATAACAGAAAATTATGCAATAACAATTCCTGGAAATACAGAGCAAGTCGTCAGACTTCCCGTAAATCATGAAAATGGAATTGGATTACTCTAAGAGATAAACTTCGCTGAAAATCTTGTAACTCGCACTGGTATTGTAAACATAAAAAACTTCTTTGCGATAACCACCATATCAAATTTTACGGATAACCCACATAAAATTACAATTTCAGCTCATTTCAACGTAGAGATATTAAATGTAAACGAATTAAATTATATGCCAAATAATAAACCATCATACAGTGTGAATCAAAACATTGATAGAATTTTGAAAGAAAATGTATCCAAATTAAATGTAAATCATTGTAATTCTGAAGAAAAAGAGGCAATATCTAAATTATGTTTGGAGTATAGAGATATTTTTTATTCAGAGGAAATACCTTTAAGTTTTTCAAATGAAATCAAACATTCAATTAAATTAACAGATGATAAACCGATATATTGCAAATCATATCGTTTTCCCGAAGTACACAAACAAGAGGTATGTAATCAAATAAACAAAATGTTAGATCAAGGTATAATTAGACATTCTGTTAGCCCATTTAGCTCTAATATTTGGGTTGTTCCCAAGAAATATAACTCTAAAATTGGAGAACAAAATTATAGATTAGTAATAGATTATAGGAAATTAAATGAAAAAACAGTAACTGATAAATATCCCATTCCGAATATCGTTGATTTATTAGATAAGTTAGGTAGGGCAAATTATTTTACGACACTAGATTTAGCATCCGGCTACCATCAGATACAAATTGAAGAAGAAGATATACCAAAAACAGCATTTACAGCATTGAATGGAAGATACGAATTTACCCGTATGGGTTTCGGTCTTAAAAATGCCCCCTCCACATTCCAGAGAGTTATGGATAATGTGCTGAGAGGATTAAATAATGATATTTGTGTTATATATCTAGACGACATACTTATTTTTAGCACATCCCTACAAGAACACATTTCGAGATTGAAAAATGTTTTTGATCGCTTACGAAAAGCAAATTTCAAGGTACAATTGGATAAATCTGATTTCTTACAAAAATCAGTCTCTTATTTAGGACACGTAGTTTCAACCGAAGGAGTGAAACCAAATCCAGACAAAATACTAGCCGTTCAACATTTTCCTATTCCTAAGACGCAAAAAGAAATTAAGTCATTCTTAGGTTTGATCGGATATTACCGCAGATTCATAAAAGACTTTGCGAAAATCACAAAGCCAATGACACTTTGTCTTAAGAAAAACGCAAAAGTTATTCATGATCAAAAATTCATAGAAAGCTTTAATACTTGTAAAAAGATTTTATGTAATAGTCCAATTTTACAGTATCCTGATTTTGCCAAACCGTTTATACTGACAACGGACGCATCGAATGTTGCACTTGGAGCAGTCTTATCCCCAGGCACTGTTGGACAAGATAAACCTGTGGCCTATGCGTCACGCACACTTAACGAATCCGAACAAAATTACAGTACGATTGAAAAGGAACTTCTTGCCATTACATGGGCCTGTAAATATTTTAGGCCGTACCTTTTCGGCAGACAGTTCACCATTGTTACAGATCATCGACCTTTAACTTGGTTATTTAATCTTAAGGAACCAAACTCTAAATTAATAAGGTGGCGTCTTAAATTAGAAGAGTTCGATTACAAAATTGTATACAAACCAGGTAAATTGAATAGCAACGCCGACGCCTTAAGCCGAGCGCAAATAAACACTTTAGAAACACAATCAATAATAAATAATCCCGGTGATATATATGAAAAGGGAACAATAATTGACGACACGCGAAATTATATTTCTGATAGAGATTGTGAAGAAAACGGTCCTAGCAATGCACCTCAACATATTCCAAAACTAAAAATCATATCAGATGTAAGAATTGTTCCCCCCAAGTCATACAGAATTAACTAACAATTATAGTAACCAATCAGAGTCCGATGAGACTCCTCGTTCTCTTTCAAAGGAAATTGCAAACGAAGGTATACCAATATTAGATGAAATAATAAATAATAAAAATAATCAAATTATAGTTTACGAAAACAATAGAGAGAAACTAATCGTTAAATCAGAGAAATATTATAAACAAAATATAATAACAGTAACATTACCGTCAGAAAATAATACAAAATTAATAAATGATTTTCTAAAAAATTACCTAAAAACTTATCATATCTATTTCGATAATAGGAAATTCATTCCACAATTTGTACATATTTATTCCGAAAATTTTCGAAAGGATTATTTGAAATTAATTATGTGTACTCGATTAATAAATACGATTAAAGACACGGATGAACAAATAATGCTAATAAAATATAGACATGAAGGAAAAACTAATCATCGTGGAGTCGAAGAAACTCTAAAGTATTTAAAGCAATATTATTTCTGGGTTAATATGAAAAAGACAATAACGACCTTCATAAATGCTTGTGATATATGTCAACGGGCTAAATATTCTAGAAAACCCCCTTACGCCCCGTTGAATCTAACGGAAACCGCATCAAAACCATTTGAAATTTTACATGTTGATATTTTTCATTACAATAAAAATCTGTATTTAACATTAGTAGATCCATTTTCTAAGTTTGCGCAAGCAATACCAATCACTGGCAAAACTGCCATAAATATTTGTGATGCATTAAGTAAACACTTTTGTAGTTTTGGCATTCCTCAAAAAATTGTGTTAGACAGCGGTACAGAGTTCAAAAACGATACCGTTCGAGAACTTCTCAATTTACATAAAATTAAAATACATTTTACGACACCGGGACATCATGAATCTAATGGAATAATAGAAAGATTCCATTCGACTCTCATTGAACATTTACGCATTTTAAAGGAAGTATATCCCAACGATAACGATTTAATTATTTATGCTGTTCTTGCCTATAATAGTTCAATTCATAGTGCAACGGGATACACGCCATTTGAATTAGTATTCGGACACACCAACTCACGTAACCCGGACGAAATATTTCAAAATAAAGAACTTTTCTCGAGTTATGTAGAAAATCACAGAGAAAAATTGAAACATGTGTACACAAATGTCAGTAAACAATTAGAAACTGATAAACAAAAAGTAATAACGAAACATAACACAGGTGGCGATGAAAATTTAGAATTTAAGATTAATCAAGTAGTGTATAAGAAAAACCCATATTATAGGAATAAGAAAAATAATAAGTTTATAGGTCCTTATACTATAACTAAGTTGTTGGATAATAATAAAGTAGAAATTGTTGATAAAAAGCACAAAAAATCCGAAGTTCATATCAAAGAATTAAGAAGACCTCATTGTTTTCAGAATCCGGAGAATGCAGAATCTCAAAATAATGTGGAAACTAATAGTGATGTTGACAACAGTTAGCGCCCAAGAAATCAAGGTTGCTGACATCAGTCACACTCCTGGCATACTTCCCTTTCAACTTGGCCTTGCAAATATAATCACTAGTAAACATATTTTCTTGCAACATATAGAATTAAGAACGCTTGGAAAAGAAATCGAAAGATTAATTATAACATTTCATAATGTAAATAATTCCATTCATCACGAAAAAGCTTCGCATAATTCAAATTTACAACCAAAAATCGATCACTTGAGTTCTATAATTGAAGAGTTACCGAAAAAATACGATAATATTAAATTTTTCAAAATTAGAAAACAGAAGCGTGGTTTAATAAATGCAGGCGGTAGCATATCTAAGTATTTATTTGGAACACTAGATGCAAATGATGGAGAAAGAATTGAAAATGCTCTAAATTTACTAAATAATAATCAACAAAAAATAATCCGGGAGGTAAATGCACAAATCTCGTTATCTAAAACATTAACAAATAAGTATTCGACAACTTTAGATTCTATTGTAAATAATCAAAAATTAGTAGTTAAGCGAATAATAGATTATAAGACTTATCTAGATAATCTCACAAGTGAACTTTACAAATTCACTGTATATTCCCGTATCCTTGATCAAATATTTCTAAATGCCAATACCATCAATACACTTATTGAAAATCTTGAGAACGCTATTACGTTCGCAAAATTACGTATTTTACATCCAGACATATTGACACATCAAAATTTAAAAGACATTTTATTAGAATTGAAAGATAATTACGGAAACACCGGAATATTAGATTTAGATATTGATTTATGGTATTCAATAATACATGCAACCTGTTTCTTTACTGCCGATAATATAATATTTGCTGCAGAATTTCCCCTTGTCTATCCTGATATATTCAAATACTATCATCTTTATCCAATCCCTTCCAAAAGTGATACAATTATTAAACCCAACAAACCCTTTCTGGCTCTAAATGAAGAAATTCACCAGTACATGGATGATCCTTGCATTCGCATTGGAAAAAATTACATTTGTCCGCAAACACAAATGAACGTGAAAACTAAAGACTGTATCAAAGACCTCATTCGAGACATTAAAACGACGTGTGTGCACGTACCTATCAATCACCCTTCACAAATATTCAATAAAATCAATGATGAATATCTAATAACCATAACAAGTGAAGTGTTAAAATTGATAGCCTTTTGTTCAGATGAGTATTTCATCACCATTAACGAAAACTCCGTAGTCCAGATTTCCAAGAATTGTAGCATCGAGTATCAGAAGTTCAAATTTGGAAATAAAGAAACCACAAGACATGGCCAACCGTTAATTCTTCCTGTCATCGAAAGCGACAAATTTACAACCAATAAGAATGTAGCACTGAAACCTTTAAATATCCAAAACATTCCATTAGAGGATATCCACACACATCAAAATCAATTGACAGCAACTAATCCATTATCAATACAAGATATTAACGACCTCAAATCAGTTAATTGGATCCAATGGACTTTTATAATCATTTTAGATTTAACAGCAGCAGCGTATTTATTATGGACCGCAAACTTAAAGTATATTTCAACAAGAAGTAGAAATCACAAGAAGAAGAAAAGCCTTCTCCCTTGGAACCCGAAGTCTTTCTCTAATGAGGGGAGGAGTTATGGTAAACAACCACCCTGTATTGCGCAATAGTGGGACACTATTGCATCAGCCTTTCTGCAGTGTCAGCAGTTTATAAACAGACTATAAAAGCGAAATGTTAACAATATAAATTCATTCTAATATTTGTCACACAGTTGTAAAGATATATGTATAATTTAAATAAAGTTTTTAAAAACCTTTCATACGTATTCGAAACGTTAATTTGCTATAGGTCATTTCATTACGAGAGATGGAATATATACCTTTTTATGATCCCAGTTCATATCAGACGGAAATTTTTCAAACAGTTCTTGTTGCACTGACTCTGATATAGTGAAGCACTCTCTACTTTTTGATTTGGAACATAATTTAGAAACACACCTCGGTCCCAATTTTCTGGCTTCTCTTTCGGTTCCACGTTTGGCACCTTCATTTTTTGGTCTACTCCATCCTCTATAGGCTTCACTTTCTTGTCTCAATTTCTTATTTTTGGAACGGTGAACATTTCCTTTTTTTTTCTTTGGTCGTGTCTGAACCAATTGAATTTTCACAATCGCTATCAGAAGAGAGATATTCATTATTTTCCTTAGAGATAATGTTATCTTGATTGGAATCTGATTCTTCATTGGAGTGTAAATCAGGAAATAGATCTCCACTCTGATTAACTAGTGGCGGCTCTGTGGGTAACTCGGCTAGAAATAAGTTATTATTCCGGATACATGTCAATAAAATTCCATCGGTTGTTTCTTCAAGTTTATTTTCATCAAATATTTCGACCTCCTCTGGTCTAGGCACTTGAACTGAAAAAATATTGTTCTCCAAAAGAGGGCCATTACAGATACCTCTTTCAATTTTTGGGCCCGTTTCATCATGAAATTCACATTCCTCGATATCAATAGGTACACTTTGGGGTTCTCCCTGAACACTTTGAGTAGAATTAATCGATTCTCTGTTGATGATTTTTAAATTTTCAAATTTCTTCGAAGTTCTTGCTGAGTAGATTTGTTCGTTCGAATCCATATTTCAATTGTGATTCATCTGTTAACAAAATTGTGACTGAAACATAAATTGCAAGCAAAAGAATTAAGTATCAATAACACCAAGTAATAACATGTATCTACAGAAAATAAAACGTATCTCGCGTTGAAAGAAATTAAGCTCCTAAATCAAATTGAAATGGCTTAGAATGCTCAAATAATGTGTAAAAGACTCAAAAAGAGGTCTTGGTGCAATGTTTCATTATGATAATTAATAATTTCGAATAAAATACCATAAAAATTGTGTACTCTCCGACCAACAACATCACCGTGAAACAAACACCGTGCAAAAGCTGTAGATGCAAGTTCTCACACATTTAACCTTAAAGTTGCAGTTGCTAGAAGTCACAAGAATTACTTTTATACCAATAAGATTACGAAATGAAATTCTGAGGTATCACATAGAAGACGTAAAATTTTTTTCTGCAAATTTTGGTACTAATAACTCAATTTACGTGAAAAGTGTAGATACAAGGTATCACGTCTTAAACGTCGACATGTCCTTTTAAACGTCTAGTTAAACAAATAAAACAATTGTATTGGTCATTCTTGTTCCTTGTACTCTTTGGTAGTTCATTTCTGCAAAATTTGACATTTTGGCAACGGTCTACTGCAATTACCTTTTCCTTCTCATTTAGTGTAATCCGAAAGGTATAACAAACATCTAACAGAAATCGTGGGTTTACAGCAATAAACTCCTCGACTATAAATATTTGTATTGCTGTTTCGTAACAATATATTAAATAATATAATTAATTATAGGTGCACAAAATACAAAATATAGTAAAATATCACATTACATATCACAAAATAAGAAAAAAATTAGATTTTTTGATACAATTTTACAAAAAATTAAATACATTCGAACTTAAGTCTTTTCACTTTATTCCTTCCACTCTTTCTGGATAAGTCTTTTCACTCCACTTCTTCCATACTTTCTTGGATATTCTTTCTAATTTTTAATAATTTCCTAACTATATTAGAAGAAGCGTTGTGATGCGTCTTATATAATGAACGCTATTCTAGTTTTGATGGAAATCTCAATCTCATATTTCGCTCCAAATGCATTTCCAATCATTGGCCCAGTTGTATCTACACATTAATCGCTTCAGGAACATTTTTTCTGACATTCAATAACGCACATAGCATCCTCTTTATGTGTGTCTTCTGCTTTTAATTCGATTTTATTTTCTATACTGCGTTGCTTGAAATCCTTCTTTTTCGATTTTTTATAAATTTCGTCTATATTTCCGAAATAATACGGTAATTCGTTTGAAAAATCCATTTTTATTTATCGGAGTGATTATTTTAAAATAACTAGTGATGTCAACACTTCAAAGTAGCAACTATGCTTGTAGATGTAAAAATGTTTATAATATGAAGATGGACGTATCCCAATGTATAAACGGCGGTTTCAGGTAGAAAGCTTCCTCTTACAATAATTCTTGTTTACTTAATTCATTATTTGTACATGAATGATTAATATTTTGGAAAAATTTTACCAACGTTTACCTATATGAAACGTTACGTCTACAAATGTATTAATAATTGTAAAATTAACTTTTTTGGAATGAGTCGAAGAAAACGAGTTAAAAACCAATAAAATTACCATTAATTCTTTGACAGAAGTTCGTCTTTAACTGCACTGAAGAAAAGCAATATAATTATATATACTATTTGTAGCTTTCTAAATCGTAAAAAGATGGTTAAAGTTGTAAATGTCGATGTTATCAATATTTCCGGTTTCAATTGTTGAAATTGTTCTTTGAATATTTCTATTGTTGGAATAACCAAAAAGCAAATAAAGAGTTTCGAGATAGATTTAAGGTAAATATTTGATTTATAAAATATGAGAAAAGCCACCACACCATAATACAATAATAATAAAGAATATATACCTTTTTTGTTTACTATTTGGGCATATCAAAAAGTATGTTAATAGCTCTTCGGACGCATGGATGACCAATAATCCGGGAAAAAGCTTATATCCTCTATAATATTTCCAGCATAGTAAAAAATGGCCTCTTGCAATAACACTAACCAATATTGTATGAAAGGCTTCCCATCTATGACTCTAAATATCTTCTTGTAGAATTTTATTATTACTAGATAACTTAATTATAGTTTGTTCTGCTTTGCACAATCCTATTTGCACTATATTATATTCATAATTTATGTTACCTTTTATAAAAATTACAACTCCATCATTACGGTTAATATCTCCTTCACTGTAAATTATATCATAATCAGGTAATTGGAACAAACTTAAATCAGGAATATTTAGCTTTTCTAGAAGGACAATAAATTTAAATGTGTGATTCAACTGTGATAAAAATATTTTTAATTCTTCAATATTCTTATTTATACTACGTATATTTTGATGAAATATTTTAAAAGGACTATTTTTTAAGCTTTTGTAATGTTTATTAATATCTTTTAGTTCTGTAAATTCAATTGTAGGATAGGGCTAATAATTAACATCCCTAACGTATGGATCCATTGATAAAAGTGACTTTTATATCTATTAAAAACTAAAGTGTGAATTACTAATAACCTATTAAAATTTACTTCTTGCTTCCTATGCTTGTTCTAGCTTTGAATGGACCATCTTTGTTTTTTTCTATTTTTCTGCTTTAATTGTTGTTTCTGCTTCTTTGTTTGGTTTATATTCTTCTGTCGTGTTGTTAGGTTTTGTTTCACTGTTATTAATATTTTCCGAAATAGTCTCCTGCGACATTCTGTTCGTTCAAAATTTTGAATTTCATCAAAAGCCAAAGGTTCTACTGTTTGAAAAGTTGGTATAGTTGGTGTTTCTGGATTGCTATTGGTTTTCCGTTTATTTTCTGTTTCCTGGTTAGTGCTGCGTAGGTTACTTACTTTATAAGATTGATTGTTAACGAATAGTTTATTACCCTTGATGTAAGATTTATCAGTTGTATTGATGCGAGCTAATTTTAAATGTTCTGTTAATATTTTCTTGTCTTTCTATTGATGTTGAGTCGTTTACTATGTATCTTTGTACCTTTTAATTTTTTATAATTATTCAGTATTTCTAATTTCTTGAGGTACGATATAAACTCGATTTATGATTTGTGTGTTTATGTGTGTCTGTACTTTGCGCAGTGCGATGGCTGATATTTTTGCCAATGATACAAAACAGGTGTCATCTACATACATGGCTGTCAAAATGTGTGGTGTGGTTGGTAAATCGTGGGTAAATATTGAATATAACAAATATGATAGAACTGAGCCCTGAGAATCTCCGGTTTTTATGGGGAAATGTCCAGCGGAACACAGTGGCGGATTTAAACTTTTGCCGCCTAAGGGCTAGCGACAAATCTCCGCCCCCAAGTTAATTTATGGTTTGATTAAATTATCAGTTTGTAACTTGTAACATTTTTTTTTCAATATATAAATACTATTTTATTTAAGTTGGAGTGGAACTAAATGTTTAATAGTAAAAAAACGAAAAACGTAGTTTGATTTGAGGTAATTAATTGTTATGCAAATTTTATTAAAATAACATATTGAAAGTAATATGTGATCGGTGATTCACCGACGGTGAAAATCTTTTAATAATACTGTTACTGTATGTACAATTGTACAGAATCAGAATACAAGCAAACCCACTTCTTTAATCAAAAACACTTTCTTCGTGAACTTGAATTTGAAAAGGAGTCAATAACATCATCAAAGTCCAATCTCTTTGTTATGTCAGATTCAATGTTCAGTATTGCCACATCCCTCAAACGTGCCTCAGTCATCGTTGATCTTTCGTAGCTTTTGATCCTCTTCAGGACGGAAAATGATCTTTCCGCTGAACAGTTCGATGCCGGGATTGTTAAAATCAGTTTTAATGCTATATCGACATAAGGATATAAGTCTTGAAGTGCATTATCGTGTAGAGCTTCGTAGAGTCCAATAATTGTCAGTGGGCGTTCTTTTTCTTTCAGTTCTTTCAAAAAGCCAAAAAAATGTAAACATTCTCTAGCAAAATCTTCCGCCGTAGGGAGATCTTTGTGATACAAAGTGCACAGTTTCTTGCTGCATTCTCCAAGTGTTTTCATATTGGAGGCTTCTTCCCCATCATTATTATTGATAAGAAATCCAAACAACGAGTGAAGCTCATCATAAACAGTTTTTCTTCTTTCCATTTCAGAAATCAATGTGTCCAAAATGACGTTGTATGTATTCACTCTAAACTTGTCCCTACCAATCAACGTTACTTCTCCTTCTCTACTTTCATCGGACTGGAGTTTTCGTATCCGCCTTCGTTTTGTTACGTTTTCGTCTTCATATGTAGTCTCTTCTGATTTTACCAGTGCCCCATTTTCATAAATTTCGAATTCAAGTTCTCTTCTGAGACTACGTATGTACTCGGATAAAGATGCATATAATAGTGCTACTCTTGATAAATCGGTTTCACATGCCTGTAGTTTTTTACTTGTTACATTGAACCTGCATAGCAAATCTCCCCATAGAATTGATAAAAAAGCAGTTTCTAATCTGTGTAACTGACGGAGGTAGGTGGATGCTTCACTCCGTGTGGTTGCTTTTTCTGTTTCGTCATTTGATGTAACTGTAAGGGCTTCTATGATTTCATTCCAGTCTTCATTTAATGCCTTGCAAGCGTCATCCCTTGCTGACCAACGTGTTTTTGACAAAGTTTTAAGGCTTAGGTTGTGTTTTTTATTCAGACAACTTGCAAGTACTTCCCACCTTTTGGTAGAGCACGAAAAGAAATTGTACAGGTTGTTAAGAAGCATGATAAAGTTACGACTTTCTTCGCAACTACTAGTCGAATGCTCCCCGACTAAATTCAGTGAATGAGCACTGCAAGGAGAATACATTGCTGTTGGTGTTTTTTCTCGAATTCTGGCTTGCAGACCAGTATATTTTCCTGACATATTAGAGGCATTATCATATGCCTGGCCCCTGCAGTTTTCTATATCAATTTCATACTTTTTCAGAACATCCATAACAGCATGGAAGAGCTCCTCTGATTTGTGGCCAACATTTGGTAGAAAGCAGAGAAATCTTTCCACTGGAAGTCCGTTTTCAGGAACGTACCTGATTATTATAGATAACTGGTCAACATGGGAAATGTCAGGTGTAGAATCGATCACTAAAGAAAAATATTTTGCTGCTTTTATTTCAGCTACTACTTCCTCTGTAACTTTTTGACCCATCACTTTAAGGAATTCTTCATATGTGGTGGAGGACAAGTATGAAGTGTGCCCTTGGCCTGGATTTCCATGCTTCGAAATGTGAGCCGCTAGGAAGGGGTCAAATTCTGATATTAGTTCAATACACATAATAAAATTTCCACAATTATGTGTCGACCCAAATTTCTCATAATGCCCTCTCAAAGGTAAACCAGCAGCAGCTAAGGACCTCACAACTGCAACTACTCGTTTCAAAACATTTCTCCAATAACTCTTTTCATCCTCAAGTTGAATCATAATCTGAGAATCAATTCTTCCGGCCGTTGTCATTCTTCTTTTCATTACTAAGACACAAGATTTGTGGTCTGATGAATTTTCATGGCTTTTTAAGTAGTCGCTTCCGTGTTTCCAGTCATCGAATCCCTCTTTTGTTAGTTTCGAAATTCCTCCAAAAAGTTGACATGGTATACAAAAAAGTTTCCCAGAACTTTCGGAGTACATTAGGTAGGATCTTTTGACTTCCTGTCCATTAATTAAGTTAGTTTTAAATAGAGTTTGAGTTAGGAAGCGATGTTGGCCGCCGATGAATCTTTTGGAACGACTAAAATCTAAGTTTGAAACATCCTGGTTGATACCAGTGCTTAACACTCTATCTCGAGTGTTATCATTTACTGGCCACAGAGCAGGGTCACATACAAAATCTGTCTCTTGATTATCGTTAAGTCCTGTAATATTTGAACTTGTATGGGGGACTGATTTAAGGATCTGCTTAACATTGTCAGATGTAGAGGTACACTCAATTTCAGAGTATTTGAAACAATTGCTCCGTTCTTCTGTTGTCGGTGACGTTGGTGTTGCAGTTTCATGGCTACTCACTGATTCTTCTGAGTTCAAAGAACTGGTACTCGGGCCTAATTCACTCTCGGGAAATTTTGTTTGTGTAGGCAGGTCTGATTCCACGAAATTTTTGCTTTCAGGCAATCCATTTCCAGATTCGGGTTTTTGGAAGAAAGTAAATATTTTACTGGTCTTATTTATTACTTCCTGTTCTCTTTTATTCTTTTGTAATGTTGCTTTTCTGTAAGCAGCACCGCTTAGACGCTTTCTGCCGTCACTCATGATTTTTTCATTGAAATTCCTGAAAAAACGTAATGAAGAAATGAAAATTCAACATTGTTGTAAAATTAAAATATCATCATGTTGGTAAAACGCTAAGGGAAATTTTGTTTGTGTAGGCAGGTCTGATTCCACGAAATTTTTGCTTTCAGGCAATCCATTTCCAGATTCGGGTTTTTGGAAGAAAGTAAATATTTTACTGGTCTTATTTATTACTTCCTGTTCTCTTTTATTCTTTTGTAATGTTGCTTTTCTGTAAGCAGCACCGCTTAGACGCTTTCTGCCGTCACTCATGATTTTTTCATTGAAATTCCTGAAAAAACGTAATGAAGAAATGAAAATTCAACATTGTTGTAAAATTAAAATATCATCATGTTGGTAAAACGCTAAGTCTTTCTGTTTGATTTTTCAACTCGAAAACTGTATAGGCTAGGGCTAGGAACTTGAAATTTTGCACATTCATTACTGCAATTATTACTGAACTAAAAATTCCACTTGTATTTCCATCCAGGTAAAATGGTAAAATATTATATTGTTAATGTTTTTACTTTCTTTTTTAATGCTGGAAATGTAACAGGCTTACAAGAAATATCTACTAATACGCCCTACTAAAATTACCAAATTAGACTATGCTAATATATTGTCTTTTGTTTACTCACCGTTATGAAGAAAGACGAAAGAAAGTTTGATACATCAATAGCCTACCATCTCACAATAATGTGCAATTAAATGCAAAACGTACGCAATTTAAATACTGTATGCAACTGTAAAACTGAACGATAACTTAAAAGGGCTATAAAACTTCACCTGAGATCACTGACAACATGAACATTCAACAAAACACTGGATACCGTATAATGTTGCTCTGTTGCTCTACAGTAACTCGTGAGTCATCACGCCACTTCGCTGATTCGAACGAGTCCATTGCTGTTTTCGGGGGATGGGAGCTTGGTAGAGGCCGTTGAGGGATGATGCGATAGTGCGTATTATTAGTGGAGGTGGAATGTGGAAAGGTTTGATCATTAACAGTACGTGTGACTGAGTAGTTTCTCTTCTGTTTTGTTTTAACCCTCCACTCTCCTAGTTATGAAGTTTATTTATTGATTTTAACTAAATATTTTTTTAAGTTTCAAACTAAAAAAAACATGCTTCTAAAATTCGCCGCCCTTAAATATCTGCCGCCCTGGGCTGCAGCCCCTACAGCCCTCCCCTAAATCCGCCACTGGCGGAACATCAATGTATGTTAATATTTTTGTGTTTAACTTTTGGTCAAAACTATAGAGAATACATCACGGACTCTCAAGTTGCCTCAAATTAAATTTTCAAATCATTAAAAATTATTATAAAAATTTCGCCAATCAGCCCCGGTCTTCTGAATGGTCATATTATTTAATCTATAAGAAAAACTAGAACCATATGTGCTTTTGAGCAAAATTTAAAAGTGGAATTTTGATTTAATAAAAAAAACTTTGACTTCACAAATTTCGTTTTTGTAATACCTTCGAAAAAAGTTTTAAAATAGAAAGAATAGAAAAACCACATGGGAATTTTCAAAAAAAAATCAGGTAGATAAGATCTCCCATCAAAGAATCTAAAATAAATTTCGATAAATGGAAAGAAACCATATTTAGAGATTCATGTATTGATTAAAATAACTGAAAGTAGATTCATTTTAAAAAAAATTTTGATTATAAAATTTTTTTACTGTCATTAACTACTTGAAGATACCGGGAGAACGGACAAAATTCAATTTGGAGTTTTAGTAACTATATTCTATCTCTAGATATCTATAAGTAAACATTTATTTGTCGGATGACCGCCAACTTTAGAGTCATTAAATTATTTGATTTATATATGATAATATAATAAACATAAAATGATGTTAATCATTCGAAAATATTTTTATTTTAGTTTATTTAATTATAAAAATAGTTTCCCACAAATTCCTTCGATAAATAATTTAAATATTATTTTACTATAAATAAAATAAATGGAAAATACACCATATACATTATGAATAACTAAGCATGAGTATTAAATAAAACACAAATTATTATAATATTAATATATATTCCATTAAAATAAAAATATAATTATTTTAAGTCAAAATAAATGCTATGAAGGACAATTAAGTTTTGACAATGTTTGAAAGAATTATTTTAGTCTGAAGTTTTTATGAATGATTTTCAAAAATAAATTATCTATTTTTTTATACATTGCTATATCACACTTTACAACAAAAAATATAGTAGTCAAATTTAATTTTTATTAACAATATTTTACAAATATACAATCATATCAGTGTTAAAAAACACTGCTGTCACAATTACAATTTTAAAAGATCTTTAATATAAAATTATAAATAGACTATTACTAAATACAAAATTAGCGAGAACATTTTTAGATAAAATAAATTACTAAAATTTTCAAAAAAATTTTGTATGATATTGGTCATTTTTAATATTTAGGAGCTATTTTTACATTATACAGATAAATATACTAAAATTTAAAAAAAAATCGGTAAAATATTGGTTTATTTTTAAATTAAGGTGCTATTTTTACATTAAACAGATAAATATAAAAAAAATCAAAGTTGATTACCATTAGAATAATAAATAATCTTGAAAAATCATATCATTTTACATTGCTTGACAAAATTATTAACAAATGAATAAAAATATATTAAATAATATAATTCATTATAGGTGCACAAAATACCACATTACATATCACAAAATAAGAAAAAAATTTGTCTTTTTGATACAATTTTACAAAAAATTGAATACATTTGAACTTAAGTCTTTTCACTTTATTCCTTCCACTCTTTCTTCTATATTCTGTTTGACTTTCAATAAACTTTTAACTGTATTTGTAGAAGCTCTGTGATGCGTTCTATATAATGGACGCCATTCCAGTTTCGCCAAAAATCTTAATCTCACATTTTGATATATTAGCAAACCCAAACATCGATCTAATTGTTTGGCTACGTTAGTGGCTGCAGAAACATTTTTTCTAACTTTCAATCTGGCACACAGCATCCTCTTCATGGTATTCCTGATGTTCATGTACTCGATTTTCTTTTCTTTAGTGTGTTTATTCAAATAATTAATTTTTGCTTTTTCACAAACCTCCTCGATATTTCCAAAATAATAAGGTAAGTCACCTTGTGGTTCGTCAGTCGAAAATTCCATTTTTTTTATTATCGGAATGATTATTCTGGAATAACTAGAGATGTTTTCACTTCAAAGTTAGCAACAAAAATGACATACATCATTTAAAAATATTTATAATACTAATGGGGGCGTATCCCAAAGTATAAAAGGCGGTTACAGGTAGTAAACTTTCTCTTGGAATAATCCTTGTTTACTTGAATATTCTTAGGATTAATAATTTGTACACATTTTAATGGTCATCTATATAATGATGTAATAAACGAAAATGGAGATTTAAAAAATATTTCGATAAGAAAAATTGGAATTTTTCCAAATTTCGACATTTGAGACTTACTCTATACGTTTCATCAATTTGGAATAAAAAAAGGTGAACAAAATATTCAACTTATGATGCGAGTAGAATTATAGATGAGCAAAAAATGTATATAGAGCGAGTCGAAAAATATATAATGTATCAACAATTTCGGATAAAAGATTTCGACCATTCGTATATATTTCGTAATATGACAGACTTTGTGATATTATTCACGTATTCAACAAATTTTCCATTTTCAGAAATGTAATTAATTTTATTATATAATATAAATCACTTTGTATATTTTTTATTATTGAATTTATAATTTTCCCTCGCGTGCAGTTCAGCATGACTAGATTTTAGGGTTAAAAGTAATTATTTCAAATAATATTTAATGTCTACACTTCAGACCTTTATATTTTATTTGATGAGAACATCAGAAATCATTCAGTATGCTGATAACATAATGCGTTAAACATACAACCAATGTGTGGAACATTTCCGATACGAAATGTACTGCCTCCAAGCTTTGCTAAACGCGCGCTCCTTACAGTTATCCCCCAATAAATCAGCGGAGATGGTCTTCACCCTTCACCGTCTGATATTGGGAGAATTAACATTTCTATCCTTGACAGTTACAAATATTTAGGGATTGAAATTTATAAGATGCTAACTTGAAAAAAACATTTAGAGCATATTAAAAATAAAACAGAAGAAGGACCAAATCTGCTTAAACGTGTGACGGCGAAAAATTGGGGTGCGGACTCCACAACTATTATTTTGCAGAGTGAATATAAGATCTATAATAGATTACAGTTGTATATTTTATAAATCCGCAGCAAATTTGAATTTACTAACAGTAGATAGAATACAATTAAAAGCACTAAAAATTTGTCTTGGTGCTTACAAATCTTCAATATCACCAGCAGTGTTAACAGATGCACGAGAACCTCTCCTCATAATTCGAATACAAATTTTAGCTAAAAAAAAATAATAACGTTAAGAACAATACCTTGCAATCATATGATGACAGCAAACCTTCATTTAACCTCATTATGTTCAAACCAACTATCCTAAGGCCTCATTCCAATAATATGCAAATTAATAAGAACGCACTTGTGAAAACTATCATATCCAACTTAGGAAATTATAATATTACCTTCGGTGATGGTACGGAACTTGTTGTGCATTTATCATCTTATACAGAAATTTGGATAACAGATATTTGTACCATTTCTACTGCAGAAACATACGCCATTTTGCAGGCACTGGCGTAAGTAGAAAAATATTCGTGTTTTAAATGAAACTCACGGTTTCTAGTTAATTCCACAATATAAAAAAATTTATTGAAAATTCTAAAAAATTGACAATTGTTTCGATAAATCAATATCATCGTCAGAATGACAGAAGTTACATTTCATTTGATGCCTACCTGATGTTTAGTAGCTATTTTTGGCTAGACCAAGAAGTGACCTAACTTGTGATTGACTTAATATATGTTTATAGAAAAAAGAAGATGTGATATTAGAAATATTGGAGCTTAGATATTATTAGCCCTATGGTGATATCCTGGATATCATTTTTCCAATTAAGATCAGTATAACTGTGCAATGATATAGAAAACCAGGAAAACTATATCTGCTGATCTTTACAATTATCACTTGAGAAGACAGTTTATTAGTGGAGAACTCCCTATATTTAACTGTTCATTGACAACTTCATATTGTGGGTTTCTTAAATGTCTTCTAATTTTCAATTCTTCAAGGAAATCCAGTTCTTGTTTCTTTTCACAAATATGCAGCACTTCTAGTTTTGTGTTAGGTGTCAATGAATGATTGGTGTCAAGTAAATGTTTTGCGTAGTGGGATTTATCTGGTTGTTTTAATCTGTATGCTCGTAAGTGTTCACTGTATCGGATTTCAAAATTCCTAAGGGTCTGACCCAAATAGACAGCACAGTTATACTGATCTTAATTGGAAAAATTATATCCAGGATATCACCATAGGGCTAATAATATCTAAGCTTCAATATTTGTAATATCACATCTTCTTCTTTTTTCTATAAACATATATTAAGTCAATCACAAGTTAGGTCACTTCTTGGTCTAGCCAAAAATAACTACTAAACATCAGGTAGGCATCAAATGAAATGTAACTTCTGTCATTCTGACGATGATATTGATTTATCGAAACAATTGTCAATTTTTTAGAATTTTCAACAACTTTTATTATATTGTGGAATTAACTAGAAACCGTGAGTTTCATTTAAAACACTAATATGAGCAGATTCCACGAAGTAAGGGTCGAGACAGTTAATTTCAAGAAAAATATTCCTGTAAACTCTAGAGATGAGTCTATTAAAAAGATCACCAAAAAAGAGTCCTTCCAAGTAATATAATGCGCTTTCGCCAAATTTTAACTTTAGTAAATGTTGTCTCTGTGGCACACATTTGAAAAAGATAATTCAGGAGTCAGACATGTTTTTAAACGTATTGGAAAGTTTATTTTTATCATCTTGTACTTAACCCACTAAAGCCCGAATTAATTTTTTTTCGAAAATTATCAATTTTTTGGTAAAGATGATCTCCATTGAGTTAAATTAAATCAAATTATTCATTATTTTCAAAAAAAGTTTTGCAGTTTTTTAAAAATGGACGTTGCCATATGGCAACGCTAGGTCTTTATGAGATCACACAGACTATTTTAGAAAATTACTACTCATGCATTGTTAAAAACATTTATTCAGGTTTGTCAATAATTTTTAATGAAATATAAAATTTGTACGAATGATTGACGAGCATCCTTCACCTGCACATATCTTATTTTGTTTTCTCTGGGGTGGGTATCAAAAGATGATCTCTTCCATCATATCTTAAATCATCACTAATTCTGTTCAAGGAAATGCTATGTCTTGCTGTAGCTGGCCTTCCTCCCCCTTGAGGCGCAGTTCCATATCTAGATAGATATATATTTTCAAATTTCACGTCTGAAGTCCAGTTGTGGCATTTTTGTTCCCACAGATTTTCGATAAATAACCCAAGCATTTACAATTGATACATCAATCAACCATGTAAATATCACCCACCACCATTTTTGTGAACGTATTGCAATCCTATATCGACTGACATCTCCGTCCATTAGGTCAGTTCCACCCATTCCACTATTATACTGACTAATGGCAAAAGGTTGAATATGTTTGTGTTCGGCTTTCGAATATCTTTTTGCTTGAGACAAAGGATTCACACCATAACCGTTCGAAGCCATTGTTATTGCATTATTGTCCAACCACCTTATGAATATAATGCCATTACTTTTTTCAATCACAGAAGAATAATCTCCTTTGCGTCCCGTTTTGATTGAAACTTTTGAAGATGGCAGAGGGCAGGACTTTGGTACCCTATTCTGTCTGATAGTTCCGGCAGCGTTGTATCCTTTCAATCTCAAATATTTTAGTAAACTCATGCTGGTAAATAGATTGTCAAAATAGAAATTAAATTGAAAGTTTTGTTCTTTTTCAATTTCATCCAGCATAGAGATAAAAGGTGCAATGCACTTTCCAAAAATTTGTTAGTCTACATCTGTAGACTTAGAGTCTTTGCCTTAATACATATCAAAATTCAATAAGTACCCTGAAGCAGCATTTATGCACCACATTTTGAATCCGAATCTAATCGGTTTACCCCGAATAAACTGTTTACATCCATGGCGACCGTAATACTTCACCATGGACTCGTCGTAATTTAGATTCTCTTCTGGAATAAAGTGCTTCAAAAATGTTCCTTTTAGTAGATTCATTAGAGGTATTAGTTTATAAACTTTATCCGTTACATCTATGTTATTATTATCTGCACAATGGATGTATTTCATTATTTGAAAAAATCTATTTCTTCTCATCGATTGACTAATAGCCTGATTATTCATGTCGGGGCGTGAATACCAATAAAATCGCTTGCCTAGGTGTGGATTGTAGCCAGACACCAGTAAGATACCCAAGAAACATTTTATTTCATCCGTGGTTACAACAAAATCAGGTGCATTTTTAGAAGAAGCATACCTCATTGATTCCTCTACCAGCAAATTTATCATATTCTCATCAAAAAAAGTTCAATTAGTTCAGTTGGATTCATATTTTTGTACAGTCCATTTTTATCAGGAATCATCATTTTATTATGTTTTGGTGGAACCTCTAAATCTCCAGATATCCAAGAAAAGTTTTTGTCTAACACAATGCGTGGCGTAGTACACGACTCATCTTCTTTGTTGGCCCGATCATCCATGTCAATATCACCACCTATTCTTTGGTTATTGTGTAATACAATTTCAGCCCTTGCAGACAGTTGGCGTCCTGGTAATCGATTTATATCGAAATCATCTTCTTCGTCCTCCGATTTTTCATCTGTAAGAATATTAGGCTCAAGAGGATCAACGAATATCTGATCCACTGCTAAATCATCTTCATATACCATTTGGAGAGCTTCCTCTAAAGTAAAATGTCCATTTTAAATAAAAACACAGAAATTCGCTGTTTACAAACGTCTCCTAACAAAGTGCAAGCACACAATAAACAAATAGATTATAAAACACGTGTTCCTAAAAGCTTACTGAAACGACTTCTAGCGCTATCTCTGTTATAAAAAAAAATTTTATACCTTAGGAGTATTTTGGCCGACACCTGTTTCGCGTTGCCATATGGCATCAGAAGACAATAATTTATTTTTTCGAAAATGTCAGTTAGCAAAATGGCTCTTTTTTGTCACTCAGCTGAAAAATACTTTCATGTTTTTGAACGCAAAATACTTTGGTGTTCTATAATGTGAATGTTGAACAGTTTGTCTTATGTTAGGAGCTTATTTTTGAATTTATTAATTGAATACATTTCAGTACATAATAATAATGAACTATTATTGAAACTATCATAAACATGAACACAATAATAATAATTCATATTTAAATTGCCGATTTTGCAGTGACTAAAATTTATGCCAGATCCAGTGCTATTAGTTATCGTAGCTTCTATACAATGAGGCTGCTGTTGCAATTGTTTAATTTTACTCGGCCTTTGTATATTTGGCCAATTCCGTAGGCTCTGTTGAAGATGGTAGCATTTTATTTGCTATTGAAACACCATTTTAAATTTGTATGGATGAAATTTGTTTTTGGTCACATCCTGTGTACTAACTGTACTATGACTGACTCCACAGACGCTAGACGCTACTTTGGCAGTAGACGCTACTTTGGCTATGGTAGAAGGGCTTACTACAATTTGTGCAACTATATCAATTGGTTTATTAATACCAATATTTGGTCGAACCGATCGTTTGGCATCATGAACACTTAAATAATGTAAGGGATGCTAATTTCACCTCTTTAGAACGGTGTTGGAACATAGGAGGTTACGTATATTTTATTTTACTATCACTTTACTAGTATTCCTTATATTTTTATGTTAATTACTATTGCATTCTATTTAAATAATAAATCTCTCTTTTAATCATATTATTATTGTTTTATATTATTTATCAGTCCTTTGGCCCACTGATGTCTCGAGTAAGAGACATATTATTTAAAACACATTCTTATCAATCTAGTTTTTACATTCAATGTCACGAATTAAATATGATATTAACTACAATTTTATATACGATATATCATTTTGTTAATTCAAGTTCACTTAGAATGTATTTCAGACTTAAACGGAAAAAAAGTTTTGGCTTCACTTTTTCTCATAGAAACTGCACATTTTTACAAATTTAGCTACTTTTAAAATATCAAAACATATTTTCTTCTTGAGTGGCAGCTATTGTAAAATATATACAATGTATATTGTAAAGTACAAGATGATTATTCCACGAGCATTTATCAGTGTAACTTCATAAAATAAGTGAAGGGAATAAATGAAGTATTGATTACCCAAAAGTTTTATTTTCAACCATTGTTGATCTGCAGATCACACAATGTAACAGAAATTAGAAAAAAATATTGGCGGTTAGTCCTTTGCGAATGTACAGAAATTACATAATTTCAAGTTCTTATCTTTACTTAAATTTGGGGAATTCAAACTAACTTTTACTCTCAACCTGTTTCAAAATTTCACTTTTAATTCCTAACAAATTCGAAATAAATCTCTAAAATGTATGTCTACAAATTTATTAATAATTGAAAAGTCAACTTTCTTATAATGAGTAAGACTTTCAAAGCAATAAAATGACTGTTAATCCTTTGGCAGAACGTCATCTTAAACTGCACTGAACAAAAGTTATTACAAATACCATTTGTACCTTTCTAAATCGTAAAGGGATAATTATAGTTGTAAATTTAAGATTTTATCAATATTAGGTAGCAGGTATATTCTACTATCGACTTTTGCTGTTCAAATATTTCTATTATTGGAATAACATAAAGACGGCATTTATTCGGAAAGTTTTGAGGTGAATATTTGGTTGATAAAATGTAAGATATATTCAAAAAGATAAGCCTCCATTCCGTAATACAATAAGGATATGTACCTTTTTTGTAAGTGTTTAGAGTTAGAACGTTGCATTTTTCGAAAAAATCATAAAGCTAAATACACTGCGCAACTTATTTACCGCACAACCAAAAGTTTACCTCAACTTTGATGTTATGTATTTTCGACATTTTTGTTCGTTTTCATTGATTTTTTTCCAAATAGTAGGGTTTTCTCTTAGGAGTATCACTGTCTTAGTTGTTTTGGCAAAACTGATAATTTTGATATTATACCAGGTGCAAAGAAAATGTTACTTTTTTTCAAAATTTCAAAACGTCCCGTGGGGTATACAAGTCAGTGCAAATAATTGCAATTATAGCCAATTTAAAGCCTCATGTTTCTTCTACACTTTATTTTCTTATTCATTTACTTATGGCTGTTACTTCATAAAATATCCAATTTTTAAATTGACAGAATTTTTATTAGCTTCTTTTGTTACGCGGTTTTATTATGTATTACTCTTTATACTGGTTCAATACCTCATTTTGATTTCTCTTTTCCTCCATATCCATAAATAGCATACGTATGTCAATTTATGTAATACTAGCTGACCCGGCCACGCGTTGCTGTGGCTAAAGTTTTTGTTAAGTGGGGTTTACATTATATCACTTTTGAGGTACATCCAAAGTGAATCACTCAGAGTGAAATCATCCAGGGTGATCATCCTCGTTTACATATTTTCTACAGTTTGCTGGTTTCACCTCTCGTGCACAGTGTTCGTGTCTGTGAAAAGTGATGTCTCGTTCAAGAAGAAATCAAAAAATTATACGCAGAGGCATTGCCTTAATTTCACGTGGACTGCTGCATGAATTGAATGCTATTATATCACGTAAACGTGTTCAAAGACGTTGGTGGGTGAAGCCATGGGTTTCAAGGAGGACAAATCTGGGAGCTTCGTCAACCCTGTTAAGAGAATGGGCAGAGGAAAATCCTGAGGTGTATAGAAATCATTTAAGAATGAACGAGGAGCAATTCGCATATCTTCTAGACAAAGTAACTCCGTTGATAAGAAAAAAAGATACTTGGTTCCGAGAAGCTTTAAGCCCTAAAATAAAACTGCAAATGACGCTACGATATCTAGCGACTGGAGATAATATAGGTACCTTAAGTGCACTGTACAGAATTCCAAGAAGCACATTTTCACGGTTTTTGCCTGAGGTATGCAGGGCTATATACAACTGTTTGGCAGATTTTATAATGGTAAGTAGAAATTTAATATCTTGTAGTTTAATTAATTCATAGGTTAACAGAATAAAAAGTTGAATGAATGAATGAAACACATACTTTATTTACATGAAATAGATGGGGTACAAAAAAAGAAAAAGAAGAACATTACTCAAAAAAAACAAAAAAAAAACATTAATTGAACTTTAAAACAGTAGGAGAAAAAGTATTTAATACCAGCAATAGCAAAAGCTGTCTGCCGGTAGAATAAAAAGTTTACAGTATACAAAGTTTCAAGTAATTTTGAAAATGTTTTTTATTTCTATAAAATAACGTAAGATAATTTATTATAAAGCCATTAAATCATCAACTATTATTCCCGCTGAAGAAATGGCATCGGACAAAACATCACTGTTTTCATAATCGTCATCTTTTTCGGTAGATTGGTAGTAATGGTTTTGTGACTGCCGTGAATGTGTGCTGCTTTGCGTTGATGACATCGCAGAGTACGGGCCTGAAGTTGCTATCGACTGTTGATAATCAGCAGGTGACCTGGACGACATGGATGAGTGAGACTGGGGGTGTGATGTGAGTTGGAAGAGTCGTTCTTGTGTCATCACTTTCTGTAGCTGTCCTTGACAGATAAGAGCCCTATCTAAGGGCATTTTTTTCAACTGTATAGCAAGGCTGTCACAAAACACGTCGAATTCGTTCAGATCCTGCTTATTTTCTTCCGATAGTGTCTTCAATTGTTTTATTTCATCCTGAACCCCTGAAACGGTAGTACTGAGGGAACGTTTACGCCCCTTTGTGTTTTTTGGAGTATTCCTAATTTCCGCCGAAGAGGTTGCAATCATATTTGGAGATGTTGCCTCAGTGTCCTGAATGTGTGCTGTTTGCTCAGTTTCCTGTTCACGTTGTCCCAAATGTTGGCTATCATCGGTTGCTTTTCCAGAAATGCCCTTTATCGTCGATTCTAACTCCTGAAACAAAGAACATGAAATTACATGAAATCAATCATTCCCGAAAGCTATTGAAAGTTGACACAAATACAAAGCTCTAAAAATAGAATAATGTACACTGTCTAATAATTATTGCTTGTTACAGGTGCCTAACACAGTTGAAAGCTGGGAAAATGTGATGCGAGACTACGAAACTTTGTGGAATTTCCCAAATGTGTGTGGGGCTATGGACGGTAAGCACGTCACCATCAGGTGCCCTCCAAAAACTGGTTCACAGTATTTTAATTACAAGAAAGATTTCAGTACGATACTATTCGCAATTGTTGATGCCAATTACAATTTCATATACATCGATGTGGGAACCAATGGAAGAGTAAATGACGCTGCAGTATTTGCGAAATCAACTTTTAATGAGGCCTTGCAAAATAATTCACTGAATATACCGGAACAAGGAATTTTCGTCGCTGACGATGCCTTCCCGTTGAGAACCAATATTTTAAAACCATATTCTAGATGTGGTCAGCTAACGGAAAAACAAAAAATATTCAATTACAGACTTTCAAGGGCCCGTCGCGTTGTGGAAAACACATTCGGCATACTTGTGTCGAAATTTAGAATCTTTGAGAAACCTATTCCACTCTCAATACAAACAACGGAATAAGTGGTGAAAACTACATGCGCTCTTCACAACTGGCTGCGAAAGACTTCAACTCCCACACACCCATACATCCCGAGAGATATGCTGGATATTGAAAACTGGGAAGAAGGAAGGGTTGAACCAGGTACCGCTACCCAACATCCACACAGTGGTCTTGAGGAAATAACCCACGGTGCTTCAAATAACTACAGCAGGGCAGCAGGAGAAGTACGCAATTATTATGCTGAATGTTTTGTCACAACACACATTGTACCATGGCAATTGAAAATGATTTAGTAATCAACAAATTTAAAAAAAATAAATAAACATCTTATTTTTGGCTTTGAAATTGATTTGTCATTTGGTTTGTGAATTTTTATTAGCAAAAATTAATCATACATCATTTTGAGAAAAAGAAATAATTACGTAAGTATATGTATTTGAGAGAACTCACCTTCAAGTTTGATGAACTGGCTTTTGGAGTGCATATGTTGCGTAGAAACACGTCTGCAAGTTTAAACCAGAATAGTCTGGGCTCATAAACGTCATCAGCACTAGCTCCACTTCTTTCTGAATTTTTTATCTTGCAAAGTTCTGCCCCATAACGTGTTCTAATAGTTTTTATTTTTGCCTTGATGTCGAGTACAGTTAATCCAGGCAAATTTAAATCGGCCAGCATTAAGGAGTACGCTTTTTCCCGTAGGTTAGTTTTGCTGTAATCACTGCATTTATTATTCCACAAGCACTCATACCGCTGGTAAGTTTCTAGAAATAGTTCCATGTGTTTATCTTGCCACTTGAATGACATTACCACGATGATAGGTATGCACAATATTTAAATCAAATAAAACTACCAAAACCCAAAACAATCAACTGGTGTTTGTGAAGTGAACAAACGTAATAAACAAAGTGTTTACATTTGTCATTGGGCCCTCACTCTCGATGAATCATCGCTTCGAGGAACGACTCTTTCATCAAAAGTAGGTCGGGGGTCGAAATATTTCATCCTTCATCTTAAGTGTACACTTTGGATGAAATCACAATGAAAGGCAATTTACACTTGTCACTTTCGATGATTCCTCCAAGATGATCATCAAAAGTGACAAATGTAAATGGGCCTTTATATTACATTATAGTAAACAATCTAAGAGGAACAATAAGAGAACATCAGTTACGGAGTCCACTATGCTTTTTCACACAGATGGTATTTGTAAAAAAATATGGTGATCTCCTTATTTGACTTTCTACTACTATAACCCTTTAGTACAATGAAATTATTTACGAACAAAGACGAAAATGTTGATGTTGGTATACAAATTCACTGGATTGAGATTTGAAGGGGAAGTACGTTGAACACAATTAATTAAAATGTTCTTACACTTGATATTAAGCAGAAATCAATAGGTACAAAATAAAAATTTATCAGATTTATTATTTCCATTTAATTTTATAACAAATATATAGTATAAGTATATTACAGTATAATACAGTAAATAACATGTGACGCTTGAACTCATGAATGAGGTAGGCAAGGCAGACAGACTTAAACTTTTAAACATTAATATCTATTTTTTTGAATTATAAATACTTTCAATTTCAATTTAATTTAACACCAATCGGTGCACAATGTTTTTGTTTAACCTGTCTTTAGCTAACACAAATAGATTCGACGGTTTCCCAACACGTGAACACGCAACATATAGTTGCCCATGAGAAAAACATGGATTTTCCAAATCTAAACCACAAATGGACATTGTTTGACCTTGAGATTTATTTATAGACATGGCGAAAGCTAAACGAATTGGAAACTGTAGCCTTTTGAAGGGTATGGTAGAATCTGATGGTATCATTGGAATACGTGGCAGCAGGACCACTTTTCCTTTAAACTTCCCAGCCAAAATGGTTGCTTCAAGAATGTTTCCGGTGATCTTTTTGATGACCAAACGTGTACCGTTACATAATTGAGGTGGATTCAAATTACGGAGGAGAATAATAGGGGAACCAATCTTTAATCGAAGATTATGTGGTAGCATTCCAGGGATATCTAATGAATTTAAAAACTCAATCGGAAAATTTACACTTTCATTTTCATCAACAACAGTATCGATTGATTTAAAAGACATCAGATCGCCTGGTAACAACTGTTGTATCTGGAAGTTAATTTCGTCAACATCAACGTTTTTGGCTGCCAAAATCGCCCGTTGACTAAGCCATTCATGATTCAAATAATTATTCTGTATATCCGGGAAAATACTCTGAATCAATTCATTTTTATCCTGAACAACAGTGCAAAAATTGTCTGGTAGTTTAATGCATTGCGTATTTGGTTGCAGTTCTATTTTACCGTTCCCAATATCTAGTAGTTGTTCGGAAAATATTTGTGCTGATGGATCATTTTGCAATTGTACTCGCATATTTATGGTCAATCGAAGTGTTTCAACACTTCGCCATAAGAATGATTGTTTCAAACATGCATTAATCTCATCCGCGAAAGTAGAGCGAGGTATAACCGGTAAGGTCTGCCGGAAGTCACCAGACAAAAGTAAGATAGCACCACCGAAAAGTTTATTATTGCTGTTTAAATCTTGCATAGTTCTGTTTAATGCTTCAAGTGAATATTTGTGTGCCATTGTGCACTCATCCCAAATTATCATAGAACTCTTCCGCAACACTGCAGCTATTCCACTATTCTTTTTGATGTTACACATTGCATCTGGTTTATTATGAACGTCCAATGGCAGCTTGAATGTTGAATGTGCTGTTCGCCCACCATCCAGTAAAGTAGCCGCAATGCCTGACGATGCTACTGCTAATGCGATTTTTTGTTGCGACCGTATTTTGGCAAGAATTAACGATATTAAAAATGTCTTACCGGTTCCACCGGGTGCATCCAAGAAAAAAAACCGCCTTGTTCAGCAGCAACAGCCAGCATAATCCGATCATAAATAATTTTTTGTTCTGCTGTCAGTAATGGTTCACTGTTCATGATAATTGTTGCTAAACTTCCATGGCCATATTGATTTTCTCGTTGTAAATCGGTATTGACTAAGTCGGTGGCTGGACGATTAGGTGATGGCATACCATAATGATTAAGTGGTAAATTTGAAATAAGAACACATAAATCCTCGATCAAGACCAATGCTTCATTGTACATCTCTGGTGTATAATCTATGTTTTGGCATTGATTTGTTTGTCTAATTCGGTGCAAGATGTCTTCTGTCATACAATTTTTATATTTTTCCCACAAAGTTTGTGCTTGCGAGGGATAACATGTCGTCAAAATAATTACAAACAACTGACGAATGTTATTCGGTGTTGATGTCAACGCAGCATCAGCAAGCGTTAAGTCCCAATGGTTATCGTCTTCTAGCAATTGCAGTTCACGACATGCATCTTGGTATGTGTTGAATACTCGACCATTAACTGTTCGTAAAAATTCAAAAGACGTTGGTCCGGGAACATTCACCAATAACAAACGTAAATAGAAGCACTCACGTTGCTTTGGATGTACCGTGTAAAGTCTCCCCAATGTCTTAGCTTTGAATATGCCTGTAATGGAAGGATGTGGTTTTCCTTGTTTCCGTGGCTCCCATTTTTACTGGATTTGTTTCATGTGAAATAACGTGGAACATCACCATACACCAATGTCTTCGCGAATTGGCCAAAAACATCAGGTTTTTGACACAATGTAAAAAATTCAGTTAGAGTCGTTTTCGGAGCTTCGAACGCTCTTTGGAGAACATTTTCTTCAGTGAAGTATACACGTTGACCGTTTTCAAGATGTATTGCCAGATGTTGGACAGCAGGATCTCTTTCGTGGATGGGAAAGCTGAGAATATGCCAAATAGCTTCATTGCTGCTAATGTATCTGCCCATTTGGTATCGTGCTATTTCGTCATTTTTATTTATGTTTTGTTCTTCAAATATGGCCAAATCACTGCCTTTGTTTACATATTTACAAATATACTTAATTGATTTAACAGAACTGCAAAGCTCAACATTCATATGAGCTTTGTAAGTTTTTGAAAGTAGTGGTGAATATGGTACCACCCACTGATTATCAAACTCAACTTGATTTGGAAAGTTCGGCAGGCGCATTATAAATGTGTGGCCACCATTCTCAGTACTTCTGCGGCGATACATTGGATAACCATCAATATCCGTGATCGTGTCATTCGTATGCGGCTTTGGGAAGTTTTTTTTACATTTTCCATTTTCCATGCACGGTGACGTCATGTTGAAAGCACCGCATGGCCCATGGATCATGTGTTTGGTGACAATATCAAATAATTCTTGATCAATTAATGGGTCTGGAATTTCGGCTGAAATTATTTGATCGATTTCTTCAGGACGGATTCTATCTTTAAGCCAAACCAAAATGTGGGCATGAGGCAAACCTCGCTTTTGCCACTCTATCGTATACAGCCAACAACGTGTGATACCAAAAATTTAATATTTAACAATAAAATCAAATAAGGATTTCAATTTTTGTTTAAACACACGTGCAGTTAAATCATGACGATGAATGGGCTTGTTGTCCTGGCAATAGTAAAGTTTGTATCTCTTCCCAATTCGGATTACATGTGAATGTAATAAATAAATCCGGTCGGCCGTAATGACGTACGTAAGTCATCGCATCTTGTATGTATTCCTGCATGTTCCGTGGACTGCCGATGTAGCTTGAAGGTAAAATGAAAGCATTACCGATGTCATTGGAATTTAAATTTCCATCGATGTTTCCAGCAACAGCATCTCGTAAGTGAATATATTCTTCCGATCGTAGTTTTGCCTGGTTGAATCGAAGGAATCGCAAGCGTTCGCTTTCGACCTTAGCATACATATCAACAATGTATTGATGGAACAGCTGACGATATCGAAGGATATAATTGTCTTGATGTTGTCTAACCATTATTCGGTGTGCGTAGTAGTTTATTGAGCTAACTTTATTATTTCTGTAATCACCTAAAAAATTAAAAAATAAAATGCAATACGAAATTAAAATCTATACATACAGTAAGAAAGTAAATAGATAATTGTAACATTTACCGGTATTTGGATCATACTGTTTGATATTAAGGTGATATTCATCTTGTCCTTGCCAAAATATCAATGTATATTGTAGTGCGTCATATGAACGGTGTAGATCCGAAATTGTACTGACAGTGTTGTCTCGCCGTGTAATTTTTATAGATCTTTTGTCAACTGGATCACCAACCATGATAACAGCAACCTCATCAACAGTTGGAGCGTTGAATCTACCAGCATGTTCACCTAATGGTACTTTGTCGGCTTTTATGACGATTTGATAATTGTCATTTTGCAGTCGTGGCGAAACTCTTTTGATCAATTGAATTAGTTGATTGTGATCTTCTAAAAATTTTTCCAATAATATCACAATTGCTCTTCCCTCTGCTTGTTCAATAAAATTATACAGGCACCGAGTCGTCACGCGCTCTTCACAATCGCCCATAAAATAAATTTGAAGAAATTTCGGATTGTTATCAGGCATTGGCATCAGTGATCCGATTTTATGGTACACCTGGCCTTGAATTTTGAATGTAGTTTCAAAATTACGTCCATCGGATGCACGATCGCAAATTTTAGTTGCCCCAAATGACGTCATTTGGAAGCAAGAATTAAATTTGCGTATCTTACGCAAAAATAATTTGGAATCATCTGAATTGCCAGTAAGAATGGATAATAAAGGCTCCGGCGGAGCGGGTAGAGGTGACAGCACAACTTTTCCTGATGCGCAGCACATGCCAGCTGCTTCATTCCGAAATTTCAATGCCTGACAATATTGACATACTTTATCCATTCCACCGATAGCAATTTTTGAATGCGCTGAGTAGTTAATATCTGGTGCATATTCAAAGGCAAGCCGAACGAATGATGCACGTGTTAATGAGCGGCTGATCCGTTGCCTTTGTCGATCTAGTACTCGTACTGTAGCTATGTTTCGTTCTCGTGCCGCTCTTGTTCTCGTAATATTCTGTCGCAGACGTTCGTCACGCTGTTCTTGAGATTCTTGTGCACGACTTTCTGCAGTCCTGATTCTTTGAGCTGCATTTCTTGTTTCGATTTGTTCTGGTAATTGCTGAGCTCTTTCAACACGTTTGCGTCGTGACCCTTTGCTGCTCGCGATGTTGAGGTTAGATTTTTTCGGTGGCATTTGACTGAAAATAATAAATTAATCGTTTAAATATGAGAAAAAAAAATTGAAAATCATTCTAATTAACTTTTATAATTATGTGATAATACTGACATGTACATATTTAAATTATAGAGTTTAAATAAGAATTGAAATACTAATTTAATCGTTTAAAAAAAAAATCTGAAAAACTTGTTATCATAGCACATTGAAATAATAAGTGCTAAATATTTTTTAATAGAGGTTAAATAAAAACAATAAAAAAATATTTGTACAACTATTTAAAAAGTGTAGGAAATTGTGTATCATTTTTGCATTGACATTTTAATTAAATTTTATAATTATTTGATAATACTAACATACATATATTCAAATTAAATTATAAAGTTTTGATGAATGAAGCACAAATAAGTAAAAAACAGGATTAATTTCACTGTATTATCTTCATTATAATATGAATTCAATTTACACTTCAGTCTAAGTAACACGTGGCCGGCTATGCTAAAACCAAAAATTTAAAAAGTGGAAATAATTGAATTATACGGTATTTCGTTTTAATAATTCACTACAAAATAAATTTAATTAATTTTATAGCGTCAACAACACGTGGTAATTATGCTGTTAAAACGTAGCTTATATGACACGTTCGTAGATTTACCATAGCAGCGCCATCTATTGATTACTTACTCAACCCAGTCGAAAGGTATCGACATCTGTTAGAATCATTTGGACTTAACAGATAATTGTGAATAGTGACTAATAACAGACAAATAATTAGCAATAAATTAAAATTGCGACTATAATTTGAGATTTAAACTATCCTATCTCTCAAGTTGGATCGAACTGCACATGGTGTGCGAATTTTATAATAATCGGTTAAGTGGTTTAGGAGTCCATTGAGGACAAACATTGTGACACGAGATTTATATATATTTAGATAAAGTAAGACAGCAGTAGTAAATATATTTAGTATATTTTAATAGGAATTCAAGATATTAATTCACACGGTAAATCACATTACATCAAGTTATGGGCATCCGTTTACATCAGACTGAAGAACATTAGGTGATCAGTTTAATATTTCCGAAAAAATTGACAATTGTTATCAGCTGGTCCAAAAAGAAAAATTCTTCATCTAATGCCTTGCTTGCCATAGAGAAATTAAAAGGACGTGAATGTTGCAATCTGCTCTACAGACGTATCTAGAGCATGAAGAGTTATGGGATGCTGTCATAGGTACCGAAACATATAACAAGGAAATTACCAAAGCTAGATGAAAAATTATTCTTTTGGTTGATTCCATAATTTACGTCCACATACAAAATACAAAAACCTATACACCTATGGCAAAATTAAAAAGTATCACCGCTGTGCCGGTCGGAGTGGGGGGTGTTAGATTATTTTCGTTACGGAATTTCTGGATTCGGTCTCCACGCTCAAGGCCCGCGATAGAAGCTATGCAATAGCTTAAAAATATACCTAGAAAAATGGATTACTCGAATCAATAAATCAACGAATAATAGGAAACAAAACCAAAGTTCTAATTAGGTTCTGATCTAGGCCATTCCAGGAATCGACTAGACGTTCTTCCAATCCTTGTAAATTATAGGGTTATCGTCTCTCACTTTGTAATGCCGACCGATAGAATCTCAAACATGTTCAATGGGGTTTAGATCGGGGCTACAGGCTGGCCAGTCTATGTGATCAATTCCTACTTCTTCAAGATAATTTCTCACACGATAAGACCCGTGTGAGGATGCGTATTGTCGTACATAAGTAAAAAATTGGATCCTATATAGGGGACATAAGGCACAAAATGTCTGTGATGTATCTTTCAGAATTGAGATTTCCATTTACAGTTACCAAGTCTGTTCGCCCCGTTAAAGATATTCTGCCATAAACGACGACGGATCAACATCCATATAAAGTTGTGTGCAAAAATTACGTTGACTGTTTGGCTTTTCGAGTCTTCGGTAGACGCGAATACATCTATCACAGTTATATAAATCAGTCCAAAGAATACGTTCCCAATCTGCTTCCAACCAATTGTGCACATTGGCAAAATTTAATCTGGCTCTTCGATGATCTACTGTTAATGCGGGTCCTCGAACAGCAATCCTGTGTCTTAAATTTGCCTTCCACAGTCGTCGGCGTACAGTTTGAACGCATTTGAGTGGACCTGCATCTTGAAGTTGTGTTCTCAAATTTCTTGTAGTTATAAATCGTCGCCTTACAGCACTTACTCTTAAAAAGCGATCCTGGATATCAGTGGTAACACGAGTTCTACCTTGACCGGTCCGTCTGAAATGTTCTCCTATTTCCGCGTACCTTTGAATTGCTCTCGCTATGGTTTTGTGATACACTCCCAACTTTCCAGCTATGCTGCCTCAACACATTCATCACGAGTTGAATTTCGATTACAACCACAATATGAAGATTTCGATTACAATTTGAAAAACCTCCTCCGTCTAGAAATTCGATATTAAAATGGTATCAGACATTCACAAAAAGTGGCTCATTTGAGAATAAGAAGATATATAAAAATCAGAAAAATCCAAATTATCTCGATCGTCTCTTAACAATGAAATTTTGACTTAAAACGATAATCAAATTCCAATTAGAAAAAAAGAAAATGTTCTATACTCGATAATAATTTTTAATTTGTTTCCCAAATTAAAAATGTATATGACATATTTGCAAGGATAGGCTGTATAGTCAATTTAGAAGAACTGCCACGGCGACGAAGGAGTAGAACAGATGAATACCGACATCGATATTGTATACGTCGATACAAAAATTTAGTTACGGTCTATGACCTAATAGTTTTAATGATAACACATTTACGGGGTTTTCGCGCTGTGCATCACTGACTAATTTTTATATCATTATCCAATTGTGATTCTTATTAAGCCATCACATATTCTACATAAATAAAGTATATAAATTGAGCCAATAAATACTTATGATGCAGTTCTATCAAATATTTTATTTTGTTGTAGATGCCTGCGAAATGCTCAGTTGTACTATTAATTACTCTTCCAGCAGTAAAGGATATATTACAGTATTTAAGTTTCCACAAGATGTTGAACTGAAGAACAAATGGTTGAGAAGTATCCCACGTGCAAACTGGGAACCAAGTCAAAGTTCAAATCGTCGGTCTAAGATGCAAATGGCCTAACTCACAAAATGAAAATTTTACAGGAGAGGCAAAAAATGTAGCTGATCGATAATAAATAAAAAAATATATATTTTTTTCGCATTTATGATTTTATTTTATGGTAAACTGTAAATATTTAATAGTTCCTAGTAATTTTTTCTTTTTTCTTCGAAAAAAACGGACATAGGCTATTTGCGATGTTCCCATTCTTATAATTATGGACTTCGGCAAATTTCTGTTACCGAGAAATTGAAACTACAATTTGTTAGAAACTGAAAATTTATTACAAAAATAATGACAACGAAATATAGGTAGAATCAGGTAGATATTCAAATAGGTATAAAAGAATACCCATCCTTGTTATAAATGCACCAAGCTATCATAAAAGCCACGATAGTCTTGCTTTAAAGACATTTTTATATCCATCAGGTGCTGATATTTATCCTTCTTGATTGGTATAGGACTTTTGTAAAGTTTAGGCAGTTTATCGAAAGGAATTGCAACCTTTTTATTAAGGCGACATGGTAGTGGCGACCATTCCTCGGGATGACGAAGTTTAAACATTATTGACCCATCGGTGTTGTATCTAAGACCCCTGATGTCAGTTACAGTCGGGTCATTTGAAGTTCTACAGGCCTTATTGAATTAATGACTTGCATGGGTTCAAAATTTAAAAAAAAAACTATGATCCAGATATTCTACTAAATATGGCTTTGGATGTAAACGTGCTGACTCACACACGTCAACATAGTCCGCTGGGACATTAATAATTTTTTTCCTTAATTTTCTCTCAATTGCGGAATGCATTGAATCGCATTCCATTTGTGTGTGCCCTTTCTCCAGATATTTTTGCTCGATGGTGATTTGCATTACTTCAGATAATTTTGAAAGAACACTTGAGAGTAATGCATTTCGGTTTTGAGCAGTACAACCGTCACTATACAGAATGACCTTATTAACCCCTTCATCTACATGGTTTCTGAAAAAACTGTTCAGTATTGGAGCAAATGTATTGGCTGTAAGGCCATCGTTGCCTTCATGCCATAGATAACAATACCCATCTTTTGTCTTTAGGTTGCAAATTGTAAAATTGAGGACTATCAACTTTGTTTTATAGTAAAGGAGAGAAACGTTTGATTTTGGACATAACAACACAGACTGCATATCCATTGTATAAACATCACAATTATCTGGGCTATTTTTATCGGAATATTTTTCGTGGCGAGCTTCTTCTTTTTTTAACTGGTGTTGTTGATAATCTTGATCGCTTAGATTTCCGGTTTTATGGGCAACACATTTATCACATTCGTCTTTTTTTGGAGCAAATAGCGCTATGTTCTGATCGTCCATCATATTTGCAAATGAAGCACTAGACATGGGCCGTAAATTATTTCTAGTGCACCATTCATCTTTGTAAAGCCTGTACAGTTCCAATTTTGAGCTCCAGACAGGTTCTAAATAAAGTTTGCTTGTCGATTTGCGACAGTAGTGGGACTCTACTTTTGGTAAACTTTCAAAGAACATCTTTAAGTTTTCCTTATCTTGGTTTATTTTTGCTTGTCTTAAGTTTACAATATTTCTCCTGTCGTCATTAGTCAATGCAAGATTCTTACATTTCTCATGAAGCCAGTTTCCAATAGTTCTTTCGGAAATGCTAAAAGTATGACAGAACATCGTCTTACAAACTCTTATCCTGCATTTTGATGTATCTAGGTAATAAGAATATGAAAGTTCTCTCCTTGACTGATTTTCTACTTTTCTGTTTCTAATCCTTTTAACTGGATTCTTTTCAACCAAAGTTCTGACGTAAAGTTGCTTTTCAGTCCATGAAAGCTTCCAAAACTTTTCAAACAGTTTAGTTCTTTCTTCTTCCAAGACATCTTCGCACTTTGGTCCAGTTTTTTTATTATTACATTTGCAGCTGGCTTTCATAGTTTTGGGTTTCTTCATAATATGATAATTCCATTCACCTTCTAATTTACGCTTTCCAAAGTACTGCTGTCCAGATTGCCTCTTCAATTTTTCAGAATTTTTTATCCATTCACTTTGATTCATGTGCCGTCAGAATATCTCCTTCAGGGTCCGAATCACCTCCAACTATCTCTTCGTCTGTTTCTATTTCCTCATACAATCTTTGTAAACGTTTGATTTCTTTTTCATGATCCATTCTACAAAATAAATAGATTTCTATAATATGTTATGTGCTATTATCTATTTGATTTTGCCACATTTATTTGATTATAACCCCCAATTTCCCTGTAAACAATTAATAATTTGGTACAAACCTTAAAATGCTCGCGCGTCGGTTAAAACGACCAATTATCAGTTTTCAGCTTCTAGCAACACTCTCTAACAAAAACCAAAAGTAGACTGGCCCGCCGGTTCGACTTAGGAAGACTCCAAAGCGCGTCGTAAAATGGTGGTCCAAATAAATGTGGGAGGGGGAAAAACACATCCTTGGCGGCAAATCGACCAGGATGCGAGAGTTCTCGGGTTAAAAAGTGCAGAGGCCAGGACGGAGGTCACATTAAACAATTTCTATAGGATTTAGTTGCCATATTTTTATTCTTAGTTAATGCCATAATGTTTAAATTAGCAACAGAAACATAAAGCTTTTGGTAACTTCTGAATATTTCAGTGTATAAATAACAAAAAAATTAAAAATGCAGAAAATGCGTACTTTAAATAATTTAAAGTCTATTAGCGACATTGAAATAATGACAGTTGACCTACTCACAAAGATTTTTTATTTACAAAAATTAAATTACAAATGTTGACATTTTCAAAAAGCTAAGAATTCATCTTTCGAATGGTGTAATATTCTTTTTAAAAATGTATACTAATTTTTAGTTGAAAATAGGCAACTTTTTTTTCTCGCAGTATAACTGGGAAATATATAATTTTTACTGTTTAAATTTTAGTGAATTTGATTATGAAAGTAATTTCCTACAATGTTTTTCGAATATTAGTTTACTATAAATAAAATATATGGAAAAAGCATTTTAAACTTGAGCTACACTATGAATAACTAAGAATGGGTAATAAATAAAACACAAATTATCATATATTCCATTAAAACAAAAATATAATTATTAAAAGTAAAAATTATTAATTTAAATTACAATTTACAGATATTAAGTTTTGACAGGATTTGAAATCTGAAATGTTTATTTTAGTGTCTGATAAAGTCTTTTCAAATACACATAATTTTGTGTTTCTAAAACATGAAATTTTAAAACTAAATAATCGTAATTAACTATATTTCTTGGTACACTGAATTGAATTGAAGATCGTATATATTTACTTGTCATAATATTTCAGTTCACAACAAATCATAGAAAAAATATAGTGGTCAAAATTGACAATATTCTACGAATAAACAATAATATCAGTGTTTAGAGAAACACTGTTGTCAAAATGACAAGTTTTAAAGATATCTTTTAGTTATTTGATAAAAATTTCAAATAAATTGTTATTAAATATAAAATTATTTTTCTAAATGAAATAAACATTATATTTGATTAGACAGTTTAGTTAATTTAAAAGATAATTTTTTATTATACAGGTAAATACTCGAATACAACAAAATTTAATGTACCTAGAAATAATTATAATAATAAAATGTGTTAAAAATATAATTTTTTCCACTATTGGACAAAATTATTTGAAAATATCAAAATATAATTAATAATACAACTATAGCCTAAATACAAATTTTTTTTTAATAGATTGGGAAAAAATCCTTTCGAAAATTGAAACTAATTATTGAAAACCGCATATTTTTATCTTATATCTATTAGTCAATAATCACGTTTAAAATGTGTCAACTGAGACACCCTGTGTAATATATAGAAAATGCATCTAAACCTTGCGTTACCTCATGATTAACTAAACATGGATATTAAATATAACAAATTAATATATATTCCTTTAAATCAAAAATATAATTATTCAAAGTTACAATAATAATTTAATTGACAATTTACAATATAAAACTTTGACAGTGGAAAAATTGTTTCAGTCTAAAGTTTCAATTTGAGAGGATTTTTTAAATTTTATTCTACAATATTTCAAATACAAAAATTCTGTGTTCCTAAAACATGAAACTGTCAAAATAATTCATTGGAATTAACTCTATTTTTCAGTACAATCAATTAATTGGGATAAGACATTTTAGAACAAATTATGGAAAAGATATGGTGGTTAAAATTAACTTTGATTAACAACATTTTACAAACAAACAATTATAACTGTGTTTCATAAAAACACTGTTGTCACAATCACAATTTTAAAAGATCTTTTTAACTCTAATACAAAATTACAAATAGATTATTATCAAATATTAAATCAAGGAAAACATTTTTCTAAATAAAATAAATTATCCAGATTTATATACCTAATAAATTTGATAAAATCATTTATGGTTATTTCTAAGATTTAAGACATACTGTTTTTATTATACAGATAAATATAAAATTAAATTCAATGTACAATTCCATTAAAATAATAAATAAAACAAACCATTATTAAAAAGAATAAGTAAATAGTTAAAATATAACTATGCCCTAAATAAAAAAATTGATACCTACAAATAAACTTAAACACTAAAAAGTCTTTTCAAATCATTTCTCCCACACTCTCTTGGATATTATTTTCAACTTTTAATAATTTCTTAACTATATTCGAAGAAGCGGTGTGATGCGTTTTATATAATGGACGCCGTTCTAATTTTGATAGTAATCTCAATCTCATATTTCGCTCCAACTGCATTTCTAAACATTGATCTAGTTGTATCACCACATTATTATCTTCATGAACATTTTCTCTGTCATGCAAAAATGCACATAGTATCCTCTTTGTCGTGTATCTTATGCTCTTATACACTATTTTATTTTCAACAGTTCGTTCCTTCAAATACTTCTTTTTTGATTTTTTATAAATTTCGTCTATATTACCAAAAGGAAATTCCATTGTTTATTTTTGGAGTCATTATTTTTAAATATTTTGCGATGCTTACACTTCGAAGTTAGCAACGACTATGACTACTTTCAATGTAAAAATGTTTATAATATGAAAGGGTGCGTATCCCAATGTATAAAAGGTGGTTACAGGTAGAAAACTTTCTATTAGAATAATTCCTGTTTACATAACTCATTATTTCTACCTGAAGGATTTTTATTTTGTAAAAATTTTACCAACGTTTACTTATATAAAACGAAACGTCTACTAATGTATTAATAATTGAAAAATTAACTTTCTCGGAATGAGTAAGACTTTCCAAGAAAATTAGTTAAAAACCAATAAAATTACCGTTAATTCTTTGGTAGAAGTTCGTCTTAAACTGCACTGAACAAAATTTAAATATTGTAAACACCATTTGTAGCTTTCTAAATCGTAAAAAGATTATTAAGGTTGTAAATTTCAATGTTATCAATATTTACGGTTTCTATTATTAAAATTGTTCTTTAAATATTTCTATTGTTGGAATAACCAAAGAGTTTCGAGAATGATTTTAGGTGAATAGGTAATAACGGAGGACAAGCCGCCGAAAATTCGTGGGTAGGGGTTAGATGTTGAAATTCTTGATGGTTAAGTTGTTTGACATTTTGTTGATTTTCTGGGTTTCTTCCAAATTGATTTTTTCTATTTTGGGTGCTTCATACTCCGGCATAATTTCTAATTTTTCCCAGTTTAGCTTTGGGAGATATAATGGTTTTCCTTGTTGAATTCTGACGTCGTTGATACATTTTTTTGTGTTGACTTCTGTTTGACATGATTCTGGTATTTTTATTAGTGTAGGATTTTTGACTTGTATATATTGATCTGTGTGGCATTTGGAGAAAACTTTTTCTGTTTACATTGGTATAATGATTACTTCGTCTTGTGTTATTTGTTCAACGAGAGATTCTTCTAATGTTAACTTTATTCTTTGCAGCTCTTCACCCTCGGGTTTTCTATGAGCTGTAGAATGCAGCTATCTTCAGGGAAATGGTCTTCCATGCAAAAATATATAAGAAGATGAACTATAAATACTATGATGTACATGTTGAAAAGGATGTTTTTATGATGATGTAGATATACTGGAAATAATGAAATATGGGATTAACTTTCTTTAGAAGATACTGGCTATATAAAGAAACGGTAACGAAAGAAGATTTTGAATTCCCAAGTGATATGAAGTTCTCAAAAAGCATCAAAATTATAAATTAAAAAAAACAAATTTGTTTGTTCCATTTTTAGTAATAATTCTGTATCGCCAATAAATCAATTATTGTGTTGCCTGAGATTTTACTCTAGTACAGGACACCTGAGTACTATTGCTGAAATAACAATATCCTCAGCTTCAAGAGTCATAGAGAAGATATTAAAAATATTATACAAAAATAAATAATTCTGAATATAATGAAGCTGTCAATAAAATATATTTTGAATTACACATTTATTTATTTATAATTTTTGGTAATTACAAAAATAAAAACAACACATCTACCTACTAAGAATGAAAACCCTATATAAGTTTTATGAGCCATTTGACGGACCAAACCACTAGTTTTGTCACAATAAAAATATTAGGAATTCAGCCTTATTTGGTCTAAAACAAGAAAACTAAAATGAAGGTTTTTTTAAAAATGATAGTATAACAATTTTTTAACTTTTTTTACAGGGTGTAATTAAATAACAATAATGAAGTTTGTTTTTCAAGTAATTTTAATTTTGTTTCTTTTCATTCCATTTTTTTTTTAAGAAGCTTAGTTTTTAGAAAATGCGTTCTTTTTTCCTACTGACATTAGCTACTACCTTTTTTGTTAACATATCTGCAATTGCTAACCGTTTATCAACTAATATTATATTGTTCGGCTATGTGTGAAGAAATTAAAGCATTTACTCTTGTTTTTGCACATCTTCTATTCACAGATTTATTTTTTCAAACAGGTGTTCGTTCTTGGGTCTGAAATAGAATAAAATTCGATTATGTATGTTTAACAATGAGTAGAGTGCGTTGATCGCAAACGACTTGCATGCGATTCAACAGCGATAGGTATTTTTAATAAGTTATGTTCCTGAGTTTCATATGCATATGTTATTTTCGTGAAGTATATCTTGATATTCCAAGCTAGAAGTAAAATTATTATTATTCTGATATCCGTATTCTAATTAAAGTAATGTTAGTTGAGGCCCGATTAAACAATTTTGGAATGGATTACCTACAATATATAGCCAATTTGAAGAATTTATAAAATGCAGATGAACAAATCAACGTTTCGAAAATATCAACCCATTTGAGACATTGACTGACATCAGTTTTTACAAATATTAAGGTTAACAAAAAGATTATGCAGATATTTAAATGAAGCATTAACTTCTTTCTTGCTACCTCAAAGAAGCCCTACGGTGTTGGGTATAATAACCAAAATAATTGTTATAGATTTTTATTCTTTCCCAAAGTTTTCATTCAAAAGGTTTTGGTAGCTTGTCGATATTTTGCCTTTGGACGTTATCAAATGGACATTATAAGATATATGTATCAGTGTCTCTGTTCCCAGATGTATAGAAGAAGTCACTATCGCTTTAAATGAACCAGAAGTATTCAACAACTGGGCACATAGAAATTTTGATGAATTGAATGCTGTAAAACTCATGTAGGCACCTATTTGTTTCTACTAATTTCATTCTTTCCAATTCATAAACGTAGCCGGTGCGAATTTTTTAGTGTGATTTTTAATAAAAAGTTTAAGCCAAATCGGTTGGCTACGTTTATGAATTCGAAGGAATGAAATTAGTAAAAATCGAAAGAGGGGAGTAAGTACGATCATAAAAAAATACGGCACTTTTCCACCGGCATTACAAACCGAGTTATAAACATCAAAGTTGAAATAATATAACAATTCAACACCCTGTATGTCAATAACGACAAGGCTTATCACACATGTTTATAAGAACTTTTCGTCTTAAACTGGAGTATCGAAGAGCCCACTACAATATTTTAGATTACTTAGGAAACACCCTGTATAATTGATACACTAACATAATTATTAACCATTGTCTGGAAAAGGGAAAGTGGCCCAAGTTATTTAATAAAACGATTGTTACTCCAATTTAAAAAAGCGGAAATGAGACTTTAGGTATATCGGCCTATATCCCTAATTCCACATATGTCAAAAGTATTTGAGAAAATAATAGAAAACAGACTTGATTCATATAAATTGAATATAATCTAATTTCACCTAACCAATTTGACCCAAGACGCTATCTTGAAACTAACTTAAAAAATGTATGATTCAGTAAATAGGAACAAGGTGTGTTTATGTGCCTTCCTGGCGGAGTATCCGAACTCTGCCACAAAATGCAGGTAGTCATTACGGGTTGTTCGAACTCTGCCAGTGTTTAAAATTTTGGAGATTAACTACCAAACCAGTAGGGGTCTAATAGCCTAATCCGATTTAACAATTTACCTTGAACTTTAGGTACTCAAATTCAATATAAGAAAATATTAATAACATACATATATTTTCAACGTATATTTGCCACTTCTAAAAAATTACATCTACATTACATCTACATTACATTTACATTACAATAAAATATATTCAATATACATAAACACATAAAAAAACAAAAAATTAAACGTGTGGAAGATTTTTACATGCAACCGTTTTCACAAACATAAAGCGAGAAATAACATTTTTCCTATATTGATCCAAATGATCATTAATGAAATTAATTTTAACATTAATAGTTTTTTTGGTTTTTTTCTGGCTTTGGTTTGCCGAACGAATTTTCACGTATACCGTTTGTAAATCGAATAACACACTAGTAAATTGAACAATGTTTGGATGTGCTTTGTAAAAAGAAGCACCGAAATGCGAATGAAAACTCTCACAAGAATTCGTTGTTCTCTTAAAAAAAGGATGCATTATTTGCCCAAATAAGTGGTGGAAATATCGAATTTTGCGTTATATATGTTTTATTGACATAATTTCGGAATTCTATAACTCTTTCGTCATTCGGAAGCAAAAAATGTAGTTCATTATAAAAAAACTCTACAACTTCCTCAGGACTAAGATACATAATACCGAAATGTACTTTTAAGTATTCGCCAATTACAGAACCTTTCTGTCTGTACTCTTGTACCAAATGAAACTCCTGAATCTTACGAAACCAAGCTTGACAGAGATGAAATTTACAACCAAAAAGAATTTGATCTCTGCCAAAACATTCATATATAGAGTTATGAATGCTTAGTTCAAAATATACTACGACTTCTTTAGGTTGAAAATTTAAGCCTACTTCTTTACATTTTTGTCTTAAAATTAAAAACAAATTTGAATATGTTTGACTTGATTTGTCCGGCAGCACACAAAAAACAAGAGGTACGTAATAGCCGTTTTTAAAACCATGAATGGTAAACATTTGGTAAAAAAAAGTTGAACAGTACCTATTTAAAAGTCCCATCCATCAAAATACAATCCGAATTACATAAAAAATTAAGGTTGGAAAAACAGGAGAACACAATAATTTTAAATACCTGGTCTGCTGTTAATAGAAATTCCTCTTCTCGGTTCGTTCGTAATTGTAATTCACGAACACTATTAAATACTTCTTCCTGATTTTTAGGCAATAGGGGTAAAATTTTTCTTCCCGCCGCGTGAATATTTTTCCCTAATCGGTCAATATCTTCGGTGTTGATATCCTCCGCGAAATTATTTGACACCAATTCTTGCCGAATTAGTTTGGAGGGTTTCTCAGTGGGATCTTCAGTCGCTTTCCTTTTAATGCTGTTACTCACTGCTTTCCATAGTATGATTGTGTTCTCCTTTGACTTCTGTGATTGTTTCGTCATCAGAAACGTGGGAGTACACTCTAACTGGACATTTTGCGTTACAGCACTTCCATCTAATGTTTCCACATATGCTAGTATTAGCTTTCGAAAATTTATAACTGTTCAACACTATTAATTTATTTCCTCTTTCACTATACATTGTAGATGCTTTGTTCTCCATTTTGGTCACTGTTTGCTATGTGTACTACACTCTTAACTTCTGTAGATCGATATGAAGTAACCGAATACAACTATAACTCTTATATAGTGTGAGTGCATCAACATCCTTCCCCTAATCCCCTAAATATCGATCAAAACAATCAAGATTTCTTCAAAATATTTAATACTAGAAATCTTTGAAACCTTTCAGAAATATACATAATTCTATGGGCCTCCGATTTTATCTATTATAAACCCTAATGACTCTAATAGGATTAAACTAAATGGTTGCGGCACAGTTCGAACATTTCAGTAATCCTCAAATTGATACCAGTCAGGTAAAATTTTATTTTGTGGCAGAGTTCGGATATGCCCCTTCCTGGATCTTGCAAAAAATGTTTGATACTGTTAGCCATAGCAAACTATTACAGACTAGAATGTATGGGCACACAAAACAATTGCTTAGAATTATTTCAGAGCAACCTATCTGATAAACAACAGGTAGTAAAGATTGACGGGCTAACATATGGAGAAACAATTATAACAAAGGAACAATTTTAGATTCTGTGTTATTCAATCTTTGTATGAGTGAATTGTTTTTAGTGAGCAGTACTGGATATACATTTAGATTCGCTGACGATACAGCCATTATTTATGAAATAGATAATTGGTATGATTTGACATAGTTGAAAATTATCTAAGAATAAATTATCTAAGAATAATTAAGGATTGGCTTCATCATAAATTACTTACTCTAAATTTTAATAAAACATATTTGCCATTTCTTAATTCTAGAGCATAACAATGGCTTCACATATAAAATTTTTGGGCGTTTTATAGAAAAAAAACTAGAGATTATGCTTTATAATTTGTTTAAAAAAAATATATGTATCATGTCAATATTTGGAGACATTGTATTACGGTCTAGTGGAAAACCATCACAGGTATGGCTTATTGTCTTGGGGATGTGCTTCCAGAACATTTATAGGTTCCCTAGAGATTATACAAAGAAGCTTTATTTAGATTATTATGTCTAATTCCAGCATGTGCCCTAGTGATGCACTGTATAATATAAACAAAATATTTGACTTGAAGAAATTATGTTTCCTGTGTGCATCTGTAAAATATCATACTATGAAAAATAAAATTAACTCACCTGCACATTGATATGAATCCAGAAATAAACTCTTATATGTAGTTCCTATGATGATAACAATTGATTGTAGAATTCATTTTTGTGGAAGATATTTATAACATATTTGAAAAACTTATTTACATTTGACATAAAATGGCAAATGACATTTATATTGTAACGTCAACTGACGCTGTTGTGAGGACGATACAATTCGATGATTTTAGGAACGGTACTCGAGAATATCATTTTTGGAGCATTCACAGGCTTGCGTATGCATGACGTCGGGAATGACGTCCAGGTTCGACATTCAGGGTATCAGGGCGGATTAAACTTAATCATCGACCACCACACCTGCAAGAAATGAATCACCGGTGGCGACATTGATTTTCTTACCGAAATATCGAAACCACATCTGCCAAACGTTCAACGTTAGAAATATTTTCTCAAAAGTTACAACTTTTATTTTTTAGAACTGAAAATCTTTTTAATAAATACATAGAAAATTATCATTGATGCTGCAAATGGAAGATCATATATGAATTATATGGCAAATGTATGCATAATTTGCCCGAAGATAATATACTTCTTAATTATTTAAGAAATATAGAACTAAGGGGAGACGTGACATGGCGCAGGTGACGAGCAGTCACTCTTGATATTTTGTTACTGCTTCTGCTGGTAGTAGTTATAATTTTATATATTTATAAGAATGTAACTTATAATTACATTAAAATATGGTTATCGTATTTTTACGTTTGGCAAATATCTAGAGCGAAATGGACTAACACTGCGTTCTTTAATAAATAAGCTTCAGCTTTCCTAGGTATTTCAAATCAGTAAATATTGAGCATGATCATCTTTATTAAGGATCAGTATTAATTTTTACTACTCACTTTTATTACTTTCATTAGATGTGGTGCATGTAACGTTCTGTTTTCTTTTAATTTCGTTCATTATATATGCTTTGAGTGTAACTGGAGATCTTCTTTTGAGTACTGTATATTTTTTAACCAAAGAGGAACAATAATCCAATGTGGGAGATTTGAAGTTTGATAAATAAAATTTCGTTTTTCTGGGAAAAGTAACCTGTGATGGCCTCCTTTCTTCTTTTTATATTATATCCTAAAATTAGAGTTACATTTTATAAAACAATAATACCTTATATTTGCTTTTCAGTAGATTACAAAATTATTAGAGACTACTTACTCTTGCTTATTTATGAAAACAGATTAAAATAAGATATACAGCCGAAAAATAAAACAGTCACCAACTGTAATAATTCTGTATGTAACGGAAATGATGTTTTGATTGTGATAATAATTGAAAGATATCTATATTTGTTTTATTCTAACAGTCATTTTTGCCTTTTACTTACTGAATGTCGTTTTTACTGACAGATAAATGATCAATTTGTTTGTATACAAAAAATCATTTTGTATAAATTACCTGTAACATTCTCGGTTGGTTTGTATTGCGTTATACCATTATTTTTTATTACTTGACGGAGGGGGAAAAATATTTTCGGTCGCTTGAGCTTTTTTTAATATTGTCGACATTCTTAACCCTAGAGTGGGCGCGTGATTTATTTTGGCAACAACAGGCGCATCCGTCTGACAGACCGTATTGACAAAGAAGTGTTCTATTTAGTTTAAATTTAATTATACTTGTATTCAAACGTGTTTAACTATATTTATTATCAGAAAAATACAATAATAACATTTAGAAAGTATTTTAACAAAGTTCTAATATTCCTTTGTCACTACAACACAACATAAAACTTATTATAATTTTAGATTTATACATAGTTAGTTTTCAAAACATTCATTACAAATAACACCAATGTGTTCCAAGCACATATATTTATAACATTTGCGACAAAAAAAGCGCGTCTTTCTACTTTTTCTAGAGCTGCATATTACACATCTCCCGGTTTGTTGGTTTGGTGGAGCAACTGCTTGAGCTGTGTCGGGGTTTCCAGAAATTTCTTGTAGTCCATTCCTTAAAGTTCTTGGAATAGTCTGCAGGTTTGATCGAACAGATAAGTGTGGTTTAATAAGTTCTAATGCTAAAGTTCTCAAGAATCCGCGCCTCTTTTGAGTTGAATTTGGATTATTTGAACAAAATACTACAAATGAGTTTATGCCAGCCAAATTTAGAATTGAGTAAAATACAACCATTGGCCAGCGCCTTGTATTTCTCGCAACATTGTAATTGGCGCAAAGTCTGTCAACAACATCCACACCTCCTTTGGTATTATTGTAGTCAATATTAATTTCTGGCTTTCCAGATTGTTTGTCGATATTGTCGTCATGATGCAAAGATGAAATGAGCACAACATTTTTCTTTTTTTTTGGGATATAGGAAACAATGGTGCAGTTTTTTCGTAAATCCAAACATACTTGCTCCAACTGGATGTGTCGGACTGGAAAACTCTACAGGTAGTTCCCTTTTATTCTTACGGATGGTCCCTATAACCGTAAGTTTAAAATCTTTCAACAGGGTTTCCACAAGGGGCACGCTGGTAAACCAATTATCTAACGTTGTTTCTTCCGGAATTTTTAATTACATCGCAGAGCCTTACTACAACTGCACCAGGACTATTGCTTTCCTTATATGGACCATCTGGTTGTAGTCCAACGTAAACTTCAAGATTACTTGTGTAAAAAGTTTTGGCGTCAGAAAGAGCAAATATTTTGATACCGTATTGATTCGGTTTGGAAGGTATATATTGCCTGAAGCTGCATTTGCCTCTGAAACCTTCAAGCTTCTCATCAATGGTGACGTATTCAGATAGACTATAGCCAGTTTTGCACTTATTGACGAATAAATCGAATAGTTCTCGAATAGGAGCTAATTTATCCACAGATTTTCTTGCCTCTCTAGTTTCTTTTCTGTCAAACCTTAAACAACGTAATAAAAATAAAAATCGCTTGATTGACATTGCTAACCTGGAAATTTCTACCCCGGATCCATCTGATCGCCATAATTCTTCAACATTCAAACGATTTGCTTTTATAACACCAGCATACAACAGCACTCCTAAACAGGCTTGCATTTCAATAGCATCGGTCGGTTTGGCGTCCCTGTCCCTCTCAAAATTAGAAGCTACTGACTCAATATACGCGTTTGTGTTTTCAACAAGAATGTTCAACATTTCATCATCTATAAAGAATTTAAAAATATCTTTGTGATTTTTCAAGGAACACGTACCTAATCTCGAAATTGGAAGACGTAACACCTTATTTTCACTTCTTGTTCTAACTCTTTTAGGCGGTAAATGTTTTTCCCATTTAGTCTTCTTATCTTTTCCTATGAAAAAGGCAGAATTAGTAGCACCAGCCTCATGATCAGAGATATCTTCTTCCGATTCGCTTCCCCCTACTCTTTCTTCAACAAAATCGATTTCACCTTCTGACTCACTATCATCATACTTTTCATCCCGCTCTTCATCATCTGTAGATACCACTTCCATAAGGTGTTCAAGACGTGCTTGCTCCCGTTCATATAAATCCATATCTAAAACAACAAATAATGTCACTTACCATTTTTCTGTTGCAAGTCAAAAAAATTGGTTGATAAAATACATCTAAAATTTATTCCCACATAATAATTTTAACTCACAAAAAACTCTCAAAATGAATTTTTTTATAATGATTTTATCATATAAAGTTGTTTAGCATGTATATTAACCTACCTCTATTATTTAAAGAATTGTAAATCGCACAACAAAACTAGTACACCAATAGGCGCGTCCGTCTCATAGACCGAAATATCAATAACTTGACACACACTAAACGACTACGATTATCATTTAACACTAATGTGCAGATCCATGAACCAGGAAGGTACAAGCATGGTGGGGACTCAGAGTTCACGCGTAAGGAAAATATATTAAGTTTTAAATCTTGTCGGTCTCTCAGACGGCGCGCGCCTGCTCTAGGGTTAAAATAACCCGAGTGGCATTTGATAATTTATAATGCTCGAGGTGTATCTTTTCATAATGACCCATTTAATTAACCGAATATTTCAAGTTAATCCCTTGCAAATCCATAACACAACATTTAGTAGCAAATTGTTTTCGGAATTCAGTACCACGAAGACGCTCTGGATGTTCTGCCCCACAAATGTTAGCATAGTGAGACATCAATCTATTAGCTTCTAAATGTTTCATATGATCGATTCCTTTTATTCCAAAAAAATATGGATTGGTGTCTGGTACTTGCGCATTCTTTCTATAATCTAGAATCATTTTTATACATTTCGCCTTAAACTTATCGACTAACACTGGAACACCTGTACCAAGTTTACCCCTTATTAGGAATCTGACATAATTAGATTCGTTATCTAATTTCAAGTTCTCAATCATTTTATAGGCAACATCAACAGTTTCATACTGTAAAAAATCTTTGATTGCAATCATTTTTATTTCTCTAATTAGGACTGCACTACTCAATTCCTTCCAATCATTTAATGAAAATGTTTCCAGTAACTTGTTATAATACATTTTGATTTGATTATCTAAGTAGGTTGTCAACTGCAAAATATTTTATTTCGTTTAATTTCTAGTTGATTTTCTACTACTGTTTTCTAGATGTCATAAGTGAAGCCATCTTCAAGCAGTTGCAAAAAATTTCTTACTTCTTCTACTTTATCTTTTGTCTTTGTGGACTCACTTAATAAATACTGCGATATTTTTTTCAGAATTGTACAAATACTTGAGGCAGTGACAGGAGATCTATATTTTCCTGTCTCTTCATTCAGTCCTACTAGTTCATTTACTGCCTTAGCAACATCATCACTACGATCAACTACACTTTCAAAACTTGTTGTTTGTGGTTTAATATTTTTGAATATATGGTAAAACTTACCTTCACATCTCAAACAAGACCGAATCATATTAAAAAGGTGATGAGATCTACATTTTTGGGTAAGTCTATTTCCAAAAAGAATTAGTAGGCTCTTATTCCGAATTAATTCATTTATTTCGTCGTTTCCCATAGGAGGCAAAATTTTATTCCTCATTATGAAGTAAGCTTTTAGATTAACAAAACGTATTTGACGGCTAGCACATAAAAGATCTTTTTTCAATTTGTATGATATCTCCCCCCTTGTATTTTTAGAATTACCCATGAATATATTTGTTGTTATATATATATATATATATATATATATATATATATATATATATATATATAAAATATATTATATAAAAAATAACCTTTTTTACGCAATTTTGTAATATTTAATCTTTCTCTACTTTTTCTTTATCTTGCCGATTTTCTAGCTGCCTCGCTAATTTTGTTTGAAGTTTTTTACGAAAGAATCAAAAATGCCGTTTTGTGTTTTTCTCTGAAGACATTCTATGCAAGGACTTGATGTCTATATCCACCAATCCCATAAGTAAATTCTGATTTATATTACGTGATGTAACTTGTTTTAGTACCCTATCCATTTTTGATTTTTGTTGTGTTAAAATCTTTTCTAACTCATTCTTATTTATCGATTCCTTCGACATAATATCAATAGCTTGCATGTGATCGGTAGAAACTAAAGTTGGAGCAGGTCTATTTAATTTTCCCCTAGTAATGAATCATCCAAATTGTACAGCACAACTTTTTTCTTCTCTTCACTCACTCTCTTAAGACTAATATACTCAACAATTTGGATGTTTACGGTTAAATGTCATTATTCCTATTAATGTTATTTTGGACAATTGACTTCATGTGTCTCTATTGAATTTTCTGGTGAAGTCTTCCACTAATTTTTTGGATTGTTCTAATGCTCAATTTGAATAATTTGTTCATCTCCCCAGTATTAGATATCACTTCAATTTTTGTTCTTTGGCTACGAGTATGATTTTCTCCAGCAATCTTTGTAACAAATGCATTCTGGCTATGTTGCATAAGACAATGGTTATCTTCCATGTCTTTGCGGAGGGCTTGGTCGTTTTCTTTAATACTCTCACATTTGAGAAACTCAATAAAATTCATCGCCAAGGTACACGAGTGATTTGCTACACTAGGAGCTTTATATTTGCCATCTTGCAAACCAGCTAAAATATGTATACCTTTAATTAGATCATCAAAATGAGCAGGTTTCAGAAGTTATTTTTGTTCACAGTATGCAACAGTCTAGACATAGTTCTTAATTGCTGGCTTATCATTTTATGATGATGAGTACTTGAAGAATATTTAATGAGCAACATATTTCCGTATCGGACTATTGTTTCATCCTTCATAATTATTTGGAAAACTTCATCATGTTTCATATTTTGGGTGAAGAGACCCGAAAGAAGACATTGGCATTGTAAATAGTGACATTCCCTTACTAATTTTATTAAATATCAACTGTCCTTAAATTTTTTGTCATTAACGTAGACTGCTAAAGTTTTAGTGGGGTTGTGCAAAAAGGTTTCAACTTTCAAGAAGGTTTCAAAAAAATCTGTCAATTTAAATATCTTCGTCATTTATGTGTGGAAACAATGCAAATTCATTTTCATTTAAAGGTAGACATATATATATATATATATATATATATATATATATATATATATACTCGTATATATATATATAAATTAAAATTTCATAAAATACGAGGTGTGTCTATATGAAAGATAAGTCAAAATATTTATATATTTATAATTTCGACAAATCGATATTAATATTTTGACTTGAACGGAGGTGTATAGTAGAAAACCGGAAATTGTATATATATATATATATATATATATATATATATATATATATATATACATATATATAATTTAAATATTTAATAATACAGACTAGTCAGTAAGAGAAAAATAAAAATATTATAATTTTTTGAATACATGCTTACCATTACTTCTCTGGGCCTTTTCAAAGGAGAAGCTACAGATTTCATTAAATCAAATATAAATGAACACAACCTTCACCTCCTATTGTGAAAGGTGGTTTAGTTTTAATTAAAGATAAACAAACGCCTCCACTGAATTGGGAACTTGCCAGAGTTATTGATGTGCATCCTGCAGTGGGACTCTGTAACTATAAAGCGAAAGTGACTGCGTTCGTTTCCAACAGTTTTCCGGATTTGGTACTCTCTAATGAGCTTCGGATTGGATCGGCGAGGCCGAACGTCGACTCGGAAAAATAGCGAAAATTAATTTATTTTCAATACGTTTGGATGTTCTTAACCTATAATTCAACTGTCGGCACACCGTTTTCTGTGACTGTCAGCATTATTTTTTTATCTTTTTTTTTTAAATTCGGAAATCATATTTAGATTTAATGTAAAATGGATAAAAGGTTGAAAACTCATCCAAAACAATGGGCTGCCCTCTTGGACTTCGCAGAAAAAAATCCAGTTGTATTAACGAGAAAAATAGGAGGTCCATTTGGAAAAGAAAGATATGAAAGGTTGTGGGATGAACTCACTACCATTTTGAACAGTTTGGGATACTTACAAAAATCTAAAGAAAGATGGCAAAAAGTAAGGATAAATGAAAATATCATTGTTCACTTTTTGGTAGGACATATAATTTCTTTTGAATCTTTTTTTTATTTACTTTTTAGGCAGTCGCAGATTGGAAAAGTAAAACCCGTGCAAAGGCTGCTTATATTAAGATTCAATTGACAAAAACAGGAGGTGATGGCCAAGGACGGCAATTATCTGAACATGAGAAAAGATTGATTGGAATAACTGGATGGACATCCATCAGAGGAGCTGGGACAATAGAATTAGGAGCTGTAAGTTATACACTTAACAATAGGGAGGAAGCCATATTTTGTTGCTCATATTACTTATATACATTCGAAGCACCGAAAATTGATCTTTGCTTCATAATGAAAAAAAAATAATCATGGTTACCTAGCATAATATGCAGTGTATTGACACAAACACAGCATTTTAAATTATTTTATTTCAGATACAGCCATCAGATGCATTATCTGACCTGCAAGAAATGGCTAGTAGTTCGAAATCAAACCAATTTATTGAACATAATTATACTTTCTAAATAGAACCCACGCCGGTGAGGAATGTAAAAATTTCCCCACCTCCCCTCCTTCCACTTGAAAAAACTATAATCAGTGAAATAACTACTGGAAACAAACCCCTGACAGAGAATAAAGTTCCTTCCTCAGTACCATCAAAATTTGAAAAAAAATCAGTAAAGATGAAACAATCACCCAAATCATCGAAATGGAAAGCATGCCCTACAAACTTAGAGAAAATGCATGCAGAAACCTTGAATGTATTGGGGAAAATAAATACTAATACAAAAAATCTAGCAGATACCCAGAATAGAATGTTCACTTTACATGAACAATTTTTAGAGTACTTGCTTAAAAACTAGTAATTAACAAAATGTCTGGTTGTTAGTATTTTTTAATATCTTTTATTTTTGTTACCTGAATGGTTTTATTTTGTATGTACCTGAATGGTTTTTTTCTCCTTAGTACTTGAAGAAAATATACTTTCATTTTAATACTTCCTAGACATGTAATTGATTTTTGTGATTCACATCTCTATATTTGTTGGGCTAATGATGTTCCTTATATTTATTTGTATTTACCTGAACCCAGACTGTTGTTTTTTGTACCTGTATAATATCTAATTATATTTTAATACACTGTTTTGTACTCACATATTTATCCATAATTGTAAATAACTTGCTTATATTCCACAATAGTATTTATTTGATAATAAAATGTTTTTCTATTAATTTGGCCTTTTTTGTATCTTCCCTTATCTGCAAAGCTCAGATTTGGCTAGAAATAGGGAAATACAGATACCATTATGACTTAAAATAAGTGACACAGGAGGCAGGTAACTACTTTTTTTATTATAGTATAAAATGAATGTTTATCGCCACAAGTTAAGAAAAACAGGCTGCAATATGTATCCATGTGTGCCGGCATTAAGTATGTAAAACCAATTCAGTGGAAAAGTATTCTATTCATAAAACTTTATTTTACAATTATTTCACAATATTATCCATCAACAATGTAGACTTTAAGTATTTCTCTCAGAGTTGGAAGTATCTGGTTACTATAGAATTTCTGATACGGATTCCCTCGTTGTGAATATTTAGTGGTACATCAGGATTATTTTCTCCAAAATTATCATGGTCATCCACAACCATACCTTCATCAACTGGAACTCTCCACTTGATGCACATGTTATGCAAGATACAACATGCCTTAACAATAACTCCCACCTTTTGAGGTTCATATCTAAGTTTCCGCTCCCCTAAGAGACAGCGAAACATTCCTTTCAATACTCCATTGGCTCTTTCGATACAATTTCTTCTAATGATGTGAGAATCTTTATATCTCTTCTCAGCAGTATATCGTGAAGCACCCTAAATAGGTGTCATCAACCAGGGTTCTTGAGGATAACCAGAATCTCCCAATAACCAAGTGTTCCGTTTTCAAATGCAGTTTGAAGATGAACTTTAACTTGCGATTGTCGCCAAATGAAAGCATCATGGACACTACCTGGAAAATTGGCATTCACATTCATGATTAAAAGATTATGATCACAAATCAACTGCCATTTTTGAATGGAAACCTTTTTTGTTTAAATAATTATGTTTTTCATCTCTAGGAGCAATAATTGCTATGTGGGTGCAGTCAATCGCTCCAATAACTCCAGGCATACCACACTTCTCAAAAAATTTGACTTTATTCATGTCTATTTCTTCTCCATGAGGAAATATGATCCACTCCTGATGAAAATGATTCTGAATGACCCCAGAAACTTCAGTAATACACCTACTAAATACTTGTTGACTTATTGATAACATGTGTTCTTGGCCTATACCTCTTTGATAATTGCCTGTGGCAAAAAATCGCAAGACCGCCAGTATTCTCAGTTCACTTGGAAATTCTTGTTGTTCTCGAAGCATCTTGCATTAATGGTACAAGTTCGTTGAATAGGAACTGAGCCATCTCCTTATTCACGCGAAATAATTCAATAGATCGTTGGTTAGTTAAACTGAAAGGATCACTTCTATCGCGGAGAAATATAATTTCTTCTCGAGTGAGACGAAGTTGATTTCTTCATTGAGCTTCATTCATGATTGCAATATTCATCGGCAACATTTTCAATTATAATTCACCAATTATTTGCTATTGATGGTCAATCAATTGAACCATAGAATTGAACAATCATTTATCATATCAATAATATATAATCATTCTTCCATTGTTGGAGCACGAGAAAAAATGCAGGTATTGTGTTGGCATTACTGTTTTTGTAGTGTTGCCAAGTGTAACTTCATATTTTTCGTTTGAGTTCGAATGTAATCGTATGACGATGGCGAAATCAAAATTTGGCAAAGCGAACTACATATGGAGTACCGGAAAGCGAAGTCGTATACTTCGCTTCGCTTCGCTTTCGCTGTACGACACAAGTTACAGAGTCTCACTTCTGGCCGGGACAATGTGGTTCGTGTTGTTACATTGAAAACCAACCATGGCGTTATGCAACGCCCTGTGGTAAAGCTTTGCCCCTTGCCGGTTCATTAATTTATTATTACTTTAATTATCTATAGTATTTAAGTCGTTTTGTAGATTTAGGCGCGGGAATTTTTTTTTCTCACATTATATTTTGTTATCTTTGTATTCCATTTGATTAAAAAACATTCGTTTTGGTGGGGTGAATGTTAAGGAATCCCTTGTATTTAAATTTTTTCCGTTAAACACATCATTGGCGCATGGTTGATAAAACGTCGACATGCCCAGACGGTAGTACCTCGTAAACCTTCGCACGGTAAACATTAATTTTCGATACAAACCGGTAAAATTGTTCGGACGTAATTCAATCAAAAGGTGTACCAAAAAAACATATCTTCAACCTTCCCAGGCGCCTGGATACGGACGGCAAGACAGCTTCACCAGGTAGGAGCCTTATTAATTCTTTTTCTTTATAATATGCATTGCTGATGTGCTATATTTTGTTTAACTACTAAAAATACAGTCCAATAGTATATTTTTCATATTTTCATCTTCAACTACAGCCAAGGACCATTACAGGAATCAAGGAAGCACACAAGCTAGCAAAACTAGCACACAACGATACAGATTGCACGTTAACATTCATTACAAAAACAGACAAAGACAAAACGGCGACATGGCCAACGCTTAGAGTTAACCAACAGCGTTTTTAAACGTTAGGATTTCTATTGTAGATTCGTATAACGAAAGCTCTTATCGACAAACAGCTTATTGTGGGAACCAAGACAGGGTCTTCTTTTCTTTCTAAATTTTTGGAGTGTGGAAGTTGGGATGGGTTCTTCTTGACAAGTGGCGTTGATAGTCATTAGCCATATGCCGAAAGGTTGGTGGGCTGTTGTCCACAAAGCTAGGCTCTCATCGTTTTGAGGTCAAGCTGAGTGGACAATAAATAATTATTTTCTGTTTTTATATTTATATAGAAGAACCGACTATTTTTATTTGTACAATTATTTCGAAGAATTAAAAGATCTATAAGTAATCATTGTGTTATAAGATATTGAACTATTTTCAGTTGTGTTCTACTTTCTTTCTTTCTAAAAATGTCACAATATTGCTCCACGTTCAATCTTATTTGTAGTTATGCCGTTATTCTAAAATATTTTGTATTATTTTTTTTGTTACATAATTATGAATGTTTAGGGTAGCACTGTAACAAACTATGGATATTCATTGTACAATGTAGGAATTAATTGAATTATTATAAATTTATAGAAATACAGCTGTCAAAGATGTTCATGCGGGCTCGCACTGCTAAAATAGTGGCAAATATTGAAACCGATGCCAATACAATAATAATAGAAGGGAAGGTTGAAGAAACAAAAAATTATTTTGGAAATTATTCCAACCCAATAAACAATATAGAAGACGTTAACTACTGTAATTAATAAAGAAGGTAAAAATCAGAATATTTTTTTTTATTATTTAACCTAATATTTAGTATCTTAAAAATATTATTTAAATAATGTATATGACATGGGAGAATTATCGCGTTCAGTTTTTATTTCCGCTAATTATTTTATAATGTCTTACATTTTAGGACAGGTAGCTGACAACGACGAGGTCGCAGAGTCAGTCAATAGATTCGCAGAAATTTTGAATTGTTCATCAAGTAAAATCAATAATAATGGTCAGTATCAATGAAAGAGTTATCGGTTTTATTATTATTTAGTGTGCCTTATGAAATATTTCTTTTTCAGGACTGGTGCAATGTAATAAATTTCAAGAATCCTTAAGCGATCAGAATTGTTTGCAGTTCTATAAATCATCATTGTCCAAGAATTCATCTTCGTCCGATTCGGATTCTTCATCTTCATTCTCAGAAGATCGAGATGATGATATAGCTGATAAAGACTACGTCGTTTCACAAGTCAATAAAGGGAATAAAATTTCTTTTCTCACGAATGGCGAGTCGGAAACTTCTTCACATAGTGGCAGCGATGATGAAGAATTGATAAAAAATGTAAAAAAGAGAAAAGGCGATCCAAACAGATGGAAAATAACAAATGCAAAGCTTTTTAGAAATACGGGAAAAGAGTATGTTACAACAAGTAATTAAATTGTTGAGAAAAAAACGCTTGGACACACTTTCTATTAGCCAACGCTTCATAAGAACTGTTACCGAAAACAGGATTATTTCCCAAACTGGAATTTTGGAACTAGATAGACGAGTACACTTCGTTGCTCCATCGTTAAAATATAAAAATGATCTGAGTGAATAATTTCACCCCATAAAAGAGGGGGTTTTTAGTTTCATTTTATTTGTTAATTTTGTGAAAAGGTACATCTAACTATTGTGCCTGTGATGCCGATCCCCTTTCAATGTTTCCCTTTTTTAGGGGTATTTTTTACCATTGACGAAAGCTCCGATGATGGCATGTTTATTTGCCGAAAGCGCTTAGCTTAATTTTTTAATAAAATTTATTTACACACTTTCATCTTTTGAGAAAATACACCCATCAACCTTCTTCTACTGCTAAAATTCAAGTGTGTACATAGTCTTCAACAGTCTTCCATTAAAAACTTTATCTGATTGCCGAAAAGTTTTGGCACACTAGTGATCTTCACAATTCGCTGTTTTGTGAATGGTACCATGATAGTTTTCGAGGGATTGACAGACAATCCCTCCGCATCACACCATCTCTCCACTTCGGACAGTGCCCTCTGCATTAGTTCCAGGCAGATGCCCACGTGTTTTCACCGTATTAGAATAACAATGTCGTCAGCATGTCCTTGAGCATACCAACCCTGCTCGTTTAGTGCAACAAGGAGGTCGTCGACTACCAGCTCTGGTGACAGAACACTGTAACCCTGAGGGTCGTTAAGGACCTATTTACGTTATTTACAGATTACTGACGAAAGTAAATTTGAGGGAGATTTCACCTCTCTATCTGATTGCTTATTTGGTTATGTCTAGTGACTGTCACCACAAACATAAAATATTGAATTCCTTCGAACGGTCTAAGCTATTTTTCCGAAAGAGCTTGAAGCCCCACCTCGGTTTACAATACGAGGATTTATTTTTAGAAAAGGTTAGAGTGATTTTAAATGAAAAACCTGAGTTTAACTAATCCATATATATACATTCCTTTATAAGATAGTCAGAATTTTATAATCAACAAACAAATAAAATGAGCAAAAAAAATAAAGAAAATATAGGAGGTTTACAATTAGCCTATTCTCTAATTGGCGCAAAAAAGAATCAATTCAAAAAAATCGCTGAAGTTACAATCCCTTTAGTTTTTAGTAAAAGTATAAACAATGTGAAATTTATGAGAGAACGTGAGAGAACACTTTAAAATATGATTTTTTCTCATTAATAACCAAACAAAAAAAATTATTTAGCCTATACGGCCGAAATCTAATGGAACTAGTCCACACGGTTACAGTGAAATTTTGTCCACAATATAATGAACTACTGAGGATTAGTTCCTCCCTCTATTAAAAAAATATGTATCCGCTAAATGTCACTGTATACGTGTTTAAAATAACATGAAATGATTTAAACTGCCTGATATCATTTGATCAAATAAAAACAATTAGTAATAACAAAAAAATATATATAAAATAAAAAAACAGTTTCTTGTGAAGCCGTTACAAACTATCGCCTCTTACTGGCCCACTTGATCTGTAGATCAGTTGATGACCTTTTATGATTCTCGGCGGCAATATGTTGTAATACTTCCCTAAATACTACCCTGACAAATCTGATTAGTAGTTTAGATGTAGTCGATAGCGAAAAGCAATGTACCGACAGGTTACTAGTTTGTACAATATGACAACTCTCAGTCAATCTCTACATGTCCTGATTCTGCATGTACACCCCTCAAAACTGGTTAGTCTGTTAAATAAACTTTCAAATTACTCACCGGAGACGAATCTCTTCCCCTCAGACGTGGAGCGTGGAAGCCTAAAAAGTATACGCGGAACAAACAACAAAAAAATCACTGTTGCTAGTGATTTTAGCAATATTCACGAAAACTACCCGGGGTGTTCAAATCGCCGCACCGGCTGAGCAAGCTCTGGTCTGTCTACACTTTTTTCCTTCCCCTCTTCATTCAATTTTTTCAATTACCTGTCGACTAAACTCCATATGTGGGTCGCTAAATTTGCGATTTCATACATGAGTTAATGTATTTCTCAATTTTTTGTTTTAAATTATGCTTCTAAAATACAGTTGAAGTAGCTTAGGCTATAACTTCCGATAACCTAGTTTTACGAAATTATAAACCTTTTTGTTTAATATAACGTAACGAACTAGCTGAAGATATATTATTTCATTTTCTATATGATACAGGTTGTCCCAATTCCAATGGTTATTATTATATTATTAATTATAATTTATTTATACCCATCATTACAACACCTCCCTCTGGATATCTTCTTTCTGTCTTCACCTTTCTTGTGACACCACACATGGTGCTCTCCTGATGCTTAGCATTTTCTCTATCCATCGGGTGATTGTCCTGTCCGTGTCCCTGGATTCCAGCTTTGACACTATTGAGCGAGTGCTCGCGTTGTCAAATGCTCCTTCGATATCCAGGAACACAGCCAGTGCAACTTCTTTGTAAGTAATGGCTTGCTCTATCTTACCCACCAAGCTATGCAAGGCTGTTTCGCAAGATTTACCATTTTGGTAGGCATGTTGGTTAGGGTGCAGCGGCTTGTTACCTAGCACTGTGACCCTCAAATGCCTATCTATCATCTTCTCTATTGCCTTGAAAAGAAATGACAAGAGACTTATCGGGCGATTCCAGAAAAACTAAGTCTTTGAATTTTAGGTTATGGATTACTCGCTGTTTTAAAACTTATTTACATGTTTTAAATGTTTCTTCGGTAAATAATTTTAATTTATCATGATATTGTTTACAAAATATATACTTTAATTTTTTTTCTTCCATGGTTTTCACTATTACGAATAACTTAATATCAGTCACAAATTACAAGATATAAACAACAAAAACATGTGCTCTTATACACCCGACCTGCACTGTATACTATAGGTTGCGCGCACATATAATAAACAGAAGAGTGGAACAGATGGTGAGTTTAAGAAGGTGAACCAAGTTGTTGTGGACGTTTCACTCGCTCTGAAATGCATGCATATAGTGCTCTCGCGCTCGCACTCACGGCTGAATAATTATTGTTTTAAGGGAATTATTGGTAACTCGAATTTGTCTGACCGATGTGAATATAACTTTGTAATGGTTACTTTAATAGCATATTTAAAAATCAGACATGTAAAAATAAGTAAAGTTCATTCATCTTCTGTCGAGCATTAAAGCGTCTGACAAAAGCTCTGATCCATGAAGAGTGTCGACACTTTATGATACTAGTTTCGAATAATTTTCTACAAAATATATAAAAATTAGCCATACAAATTTAAGTTAAATAACTCTTATTTTAAGTTACCTTTCTCATCTGGTACCTGCCCAGGGACACAATTCTAGAACTTATACGGATATCAGTAGCATAGGAATTAAATTGGAACAAAAGATTCGAATACGATCGTCAATCTTAATTCTTGATTGGTATGCGGAAACATTTCCGTATACGGATGTTTGATTCCCCAGCGAATAATGTTCTCAGCTTATTTTCTTCTTTTTGGTACGTGTGCCGAAACAAATGTAAGGTATCTTAAAAAAGAAGAGCACATAATCCAAAATTTATTTCCCAAACGCAGAAAGATATTAACGTTTTTTGCTTTTGTCTTTATTTTATACTCAATCAGACTTAATATATGTTTAACCATAAATCGTGCACTTAAGAAAACTATGACCAAGTGTAACGTGAATTTCGTTCACCACTCATAATATTTCTCGTCGATGAAAGAGTAACGTAAATTTCATTTACCCATCGTAACATCAAATAATAATTCTGGTCGACGCTTGTCGAGCTTTAAGTTTTCGGAAGAGTTCGTCTCATTTGGATATATAAGCCAATGCACGCTAAGGTTCGGTCAATTCAATTACTTATTATCGAGTTCAACATTTTATCGTATCGAAGTGCATTTCATTGAAATGGTAAGTTTTCGCTTAAAATGTATAATATTTCTCCGCTAATTCTTTATCACATGGTACTTATTAGTTTCAAATTAATTTTTCTTTAAGACATTCAGTACTAGAGATATTATGTCGATTTCGTTTTTGTTATATATATTTTGTTCTGGTTCTTCATACATTTTTTTTGTACCAATGGAATTCTACGTTGAAAACCATCGAAATAAAATTAAGTGAATTCGTAACTTTTCTTACGATTTTTTATTATGCTTTATATCTAAAATCTCGATTAAAATATTGATACAGGAAACATGAACCACGTTTTCTGTTTTTTTATATTTTTTTTATATCAATGGAATTCTACGTTGGAAAGCCATTAAAATAGAGTTAAATAAATTAGTAACTTTTCTTATGATTTTTTATTGTGCTTTTTATATATGAAATGAATGAATTTTCTTAAAATATTGTAAAACACAGGATATATGAACCACGTTGTTTGATATTATTTCATAATTTTTGTACACATGTTACTTGTACCTACGGCAATTTCAATCTCCAGATATCCTGCATTTTACTGAATTCAAGAACTATATCTGATTCAAGTGTATTTTCTAGCACTTTTCCTTTGCCTTACCGGCCTAAACTTTCCGTACCGACCTAAAGTCATCTGACTAGACTAAGCCTTCGTAGCGACAGAAACATTTTATTTGTGGATGAATTCTACCTGCTGGGACCACAGCTCTATGCAGAACCGAAGGAATTGAACGTAGCACAGCCAGATGATTGTTTCCAGATCCATTTTTCAAGTCATCCAGATCATCATTGGAAAGAAAAACCAAGGAAAGTATTAACGTCCATAATCTTTGACAACTATAGATTATTTCTAACGAATTTTCATATAATATCAACTTAATAGTTTGTACTAATGTAAATTATAACTTTGTAAATATTTAATTCTTGGCTAAACTTTAGTTTCCTTCAGAGTCTAATTTTTTTATTTGTATTTTAATTTACTTTCAGTTCTAGTTTGTTTTTCTAAACTCATAAATTAAATTGTCAAATTTAATAACATTTTTTTTTAAATTTTTCAAAGTATAATTTTTTTATCAATAAAACCACTTATGAATAAATTTTCAATTTTCATCTGCTATTCAATAAAACTACTTGTACATTTTAAACAACTTTGTTCATATTTTTTATATAACCTTCCAACTTCTTGCGTTGCTGACTGAGATTAGTTGATGTTAGGTAACTTATAGACTAGTAGGACTCAGGGTGGCGCCCACTTATCTTTCCGTCTCGTTACGTAAAAATAAGTAGGATTACCCGAGAACCGGTAAGACCTACTCCTTGGGTTTCTACTAGTATATAACCCACGCCTGACTAGCTCTCCGACGAGGTGGTTGTTGCACAAGGACCAGAGAAAAGTGTTGGTGCAATCTATGAGTTACCACCCCCTATTATATTTTGGTAAATTCACAAATGATTTTACCTTAAAGAAGCTAAGGAAATGTGGATAGATTTGGCAAATTTATTAAATGCCATGCCAGGATGCTGTAACCCTGCGGGTCGTTAAAGACTTACTTACGTTATTTACGGGTTACTGACGAAAGTAAATTTGAGGGAGATTTCACCCCTCTATCTGATTGCTTATTTGGTTATGCCTAGTGACTGTCACTACAAAAAATAAGATTATGAATTAAGTACATCCCTGTTTAAATTCCTTCGAGTGGTCTAAGCTATTTTTCCGAAAGAGCTTGAAGCCCCACCTCGGTTTACAATACGAGGATTTATTTTTAGAAAAGGTTAGAGTGATTTAAATGAAAAACCTGAGTTTAACTAATCCATATATATACACTCCTTTATAAGATAGTTAGAATTTTATAATTAGCAAACAAATAAAATAACCCAAAAAAATTAAAGAAAATATAGAAAGGTTAAATTAGCCTATTCTCTAATTGGCGCAAAAAGAATCAACTCAAAAAAATCGCTGAAGTTACAATCCCTTTCGTTTTTAGTAAAATTATAAACAATGTGAAATTCATGAGAGAACTTGAGACAACACGTTAAAATATGATTTTTTTCTCATTAATAACCAAACAAAAAAATTATTTAGCCTATACGGCCGAAATCTAATGGAACTAGTCCACACGGTTACAGTGAAATTTTGTCCACAATATAATGAACTACTGAGGATTAGTTCCTCCCTCTATTAAAAAAAATATGTATCCGCTGAATGTCACTGTATACGTGTTTAAAATAACATGAAATGATTTAAACTGCCTGAGACCATTTGATCAAATAAAAAAATTAGTAATAATAAAAATATGTATAAAATAAAAAACAGTTTCTTGTGAAGCCGTTACAAACTATCGCCTCTTACTGGCCCTCTTGATCTGTAGATCAGTTGATGACCTTTTATGATTTTCGGCGGCAATATTTTGTAATACTTCCCTAAATACTACCCTGACAAATCTGATTAGTAGTTTCGACGTATTCGTTAGCGAGAAGCAATGTACCGACAGGTTCCTAGTTTGTACAATATGACAACTCTCAGTCAATCTCTACATTTCCTGATTCTGCATGTACATCTCTTAAAATTGGTTAGTTTGTTAAATAAACTTTTAAATTACTCACCGGAGACGAATCTCTTCTCCTCAGACGTGGATGCCCAGAATATATGCACACAACAAACAACGAAAAAAAATAATATCACTTATTTAGTGATCTTCGCAAAATTCACAGAAACTACCCGAGTTGTTCAAATCGCCGCGCCGGCTGAACAAACTCTGGTATCTTTCAATTTTTTTGTTTTCCCCCTTCATTAAATTTTTCAGTTACCTCCATATGTTGGTTGCTGAGTTTGCGATTTCATACATGAGTTCAGGTATTTCCCAATTATTTTGTTTTATATTATGCTTCTAAACTATGATTGAAAAAGCTTACGGTATAACTTCCGCTAACCTAGTTTTACGAAATTATCAACAATTTTTGTTTAATATAATTTCGTAACGAACTAGCTGAAGGTATATTATTTCATTTTTTTATATGATACCGGTTGTCCCAATTCCAATGATTATTATTATATTAATAATTATAATTTATTTATACCCATCATTACATTACTTCCCCCTTTGAAAAAGTATTGGACTTGTTGTCCAATTCTTTTCATTACTTAAAACTATTTACAAAGTTTATTTGCCCGATACAGTAGTTATCCGAGACTTGAGGGCGCAACACACGTTCCGCACTACCGCGCACTCGCGAAATTTTCTTTCTTTCTATTCACTAGCACTGGCAGGTGAGCTGAGGTGTCAACTCTGATAAAGCCCCAACCGTGATCTACCGGTCCCTTATTATGTTAGCTCTAAAACCTTCTGCTTCTTCTGGAACACACACCTTACATTTATCGCGATTGTGCCCGATTTTTTTCTTGGTACACCGCCGATATGTTCACTTTAATTGTCTCTGGATTGTCCTTCGACCGAGAACTGAGATTCAGTCCAGTGACGATCACGCACACCTAGCTGCGAATTCAAGGGAACAGTCTGTTCTAATTGCGCTTCACTTTGATCTTGCCGCCTTTTTCTGGGTTTGTTTCATATGTATTGTTTGACTTTATATATACCATAACATCCTAATATACTAATTCTGCTAGTTGCTTGACTTCAGATAAATAAAATATACTGTCTTACGTTCTTACTCAAAAGTTCAGGATCCATCTTGGAAATTTGTGAGTCCATACCTCCGTTAACTATGGAAGGGTGGCTCTGCATTCGACAATAAAACATTAATCGCGAATTCTTGATTAAATAAGTCCATACTCTCAGACGTTTGAATTCATTTCTTCCTGTACTGACACGTTATGACTCGCGTAAGCGGATTCCGGTAGCGGACACTTTTGTAAGTCCTTCAACGAAATTACGGAAATGTTTGTTTGGGGTCGGCACAATCGTAAGCGATAAGCCCTGACACTCGTACAGTCTTTAAACTAACGTAAGGGTGGTAATCAAGGTTAAAGCATTGTAAACTCCCATGGTGGTCTTGTAGATACGGCCAACTTTAGCCATATGGTGTCTTCTTTTTCTACCAGTCGGAAAACTGTTAATCAACCATTTGTCTTTCAATTGCGCACTGACATTTGTCGTTAGTTTAATACATTTACAATAGAAATCCGATTACCTATACAATTTTAACCAATACAAAAAAACGCATTATAAGTATACATAAAGATATATATTTTTATAACTACCAATCAGATGTTTCATTAAGCTGTTAAATTTTCCCCTGATTAAATTATAATCCATTTATCATGGTAATAAAAAAAATAAAATAAAACTAAACACACACTGCATACCACTCTTGCTCCAGACTTACGCTCTTTCACTCACCATGCTTGTCGAGCATAATTAACACAACTATCATACCACATTCTCTTACGTGATCTATCTACTTACAATTGTACTTTACCAACTCTCGTTCATTCCACTTTCATCTACATACTAGCGGATAGTCAAACTATTCACAATTTCTAAGAAAGTGATTTAATATCTTCTGTTGCCGACTCGCCATGCTTAAAATTTTTGGGATTCCAGACACATTCGCCCCTCGTTACAGAACAATTTCTTGATAACCATCTTTGGTTCGGCGACCTACTCCCGTGTATCAAATATTAAAGTCATACAACAACAAAAAATCAGCATTGTGCGTACAATTCTCCGTTTACCGTCTCCTCCCTTTCCATCCTATCCGACTCCCCTTGAACGTCGAAATACTCTTCCATTTCGGAGGCAAGTCCTTGCGACAAGACCTCCCTTTGGTCAGCGTTAGTTGCTGGGACCCCTATTCCGGCACGTTCTAGGCTGTGGCGAATGGTCTTTAACTCATTCCTTATAACACATACAAAGTCTGTTAAACTGGCTGGTCGTTGCCTTATTCTTTGGGAACGACGTAGGGGTTGAGGTGGTTCAGCATTACTCCTCATCCTTCTACGAGGCCTCTTGACAGAAGTTTTTGGCAGCTCTCTTCTAGGGCTGTTCCAAATTGGTAGAGCCGCTACTTGGGCTGGAGATACTTCTCCCTCTTTGTCTTCTTCATCCTCCTCTATTTCATCGTGGCTTCCTGTTACACCCGGTTCTTCGGCGTTCGCATTCACCTCTAGCGTCTCATCTTCTTTTCCTACATCCATGCCATGATATTTCTTTAATCTGTTAACATGAACGGTTTGTTCTTTCTTTCCTTAAGATCCGTAATTCGGTAAGTGACAGGCCCCAATTGATCCTCTATCTTGAAGGGTCCTATCCAAGGTTTTTGTAATTTCTTCGACCGTCCAACAGTACTACTCATGTCTCGCAAATATACTGGATCACCTATTTCGAAGAGTCTTTCCTCGGTTCTCTCGTTATATCGATTAATTCGGCTTTGTTTGGCCGTTTCGATGTTGTCCTGTACTGTCTCATAAACTTTCTTTAGCCTGGCTTCCAGTTCAGAAGCATAGTCTTCATCCATATTATATTTAGTTCTGCGGGGTTTCAAGAATTCGTCGATCGGCAGGGTTTGTTCTCGCCCATGCAGTAAGTAGTAAGGGCTATACCCCGTAGATGAGTGGGTACTACCTCTATAAGCCATCAAAACGTAGGGTATCCATCGATCCCAATCTCGCTGGTGAGGCGCGATAAAATGAGATAGCATATCCTTTAGGACTCTATGCGTCCGTTCAATCTGCCCGTTCGTAGTTGGGGCGTAACTGGCAGTATGAATTTGTTTGATCCGCATTAGTGCACAAACTTCCCTCATAAGTTCCGACATAAAATTACTTCCCCTATCTGTCAATAGTTTCCTGGGAGCTCCGTGTCTACATAGGATCTCTTCAACGAATGCTTTGGCTATTGTCGAGGCTTTTTATCTGCCAATGGTATGGCTTCGCAGTACTTGGTTAGGTGATCTTGGAAGGTCAATAAATACTTATTCCCTTCATCTGATTGCACCAATGGTCCTACAATATCCATAGAGGTTATTTCCCATGGTTCCGACACGGCTGTGAAGTGTTGTAACGGTGCTTTCTTAAGATGAGGGGAAGTTTTCCTTCTATTACAAGCATCGCACTCGGTGCAATACTGGATTACGTCCGTCCGCAGTGTGGGCCAATAGAAACGTTTCCTTATGGTTAACAGAGTTTTCTGCTGTCCTTGGTGGCTGAACATCGGAGTGTCGTGGAAATCTTGTAAAATCTTTTTGATCAATTTCTTGGGTACAACCAGTTTGTCCTGACCATCCATCTGGTAAAGTATTCCTTCCGAGTCCTTGAAATATTTGTCTATAGTATCTCCGTCATGATTTTCTAATCTATCTTTTATTAATTTACAAAAATCATCTTCTTCCTGAAGTCTTAGTAGCATGTCCAAGTCCCATATGGGTTCCCACAGCACATCTTCTTGTATGAGGTTCACTTGAGCGTTACCATCCGCTTCCTGGCGAGGCGCTTCTAATATAATTACTTTAATTCCACTCCCATAAAATATAAATTGGATCATTTTTATTACTTCTTCCCACTGTAGTCCTTTTATTTGGTCACTTGATTTTATGAAATTTAGTTCGTCTTCTCCATGTAAATCGCACTTTTGTCTTAACTGTTTTAAACATTCCCATACTTTTTGATATGACGATTCTTCCTGGGCTTTTCTTACATCCAGTAGGTAATATATTCTTCTTTCTGGAATCTTCCACTCGACTACACTCTCTACATCTTCCTCTTGAAGCATCCGAGGTGTACCATAAATGTCTACTATTTGTTGAGTCATAGTGTCTGTCGCAGGCCCTGCTTTTGGAATAAAAACGACTATGGCTTTCCCTTCTACTAGGGTATTTATACCTCCTCTTATTTTTGGTACCTGAGTTGATTTCTATTCCTCGGACTCTTCCCGGTATTTGAGGTGATCCTCATATGTGGGATCTGCATAGTTGTTCTGTGAGTCGTACATCCTACTTAGAGCGTCCGCATTGCCATGTTTTCTTCCAGGGCGATGGATGATTTCAAAATCGTACTCTGCTAATGTTAGGGCCCATCTAGTCAATCTTGAGCTGGGGTCCTTTAGTGTGAGAATCCACTTAAGAGGTCTGTGATCCGTAATGATTGTGAACCTCTTTCCGTACAGATAACATCGGAAGGTTTTAACCCCAAATATTACTCCTAGTAGTTCTTTCTCGGTAGTGGTATAGTTGAGCTCAGCTCGGTTTAGCTTCCGGCTAGCGTATGCTATCGGCCTTTCTTTACCCTCTCTAATTTGGCTTAGGATTGCACCTACTCCAATTCCTGAGGCGTCCGTGGATAGAATGAACGGCTTACTGAAATCTGGGAATACGAGTAATTTGTCCGATGTCAGAGCTTCTTTCAGTGTATCTATGGCTTTTATGATATCCTCTGTTATCTTAAACTCTGCATCCTTCTTAGTTAGATCTATCAGGGGTGCTGAGATCTCTGTGATGTTTGGTATGAACCTTCTATACCAGTTGACTAAACCTAAAAATGCCCGTACACCCTTCACATTTTTTGGCAAGGGGTAGGTATGAATTGCTCTTAACTTCTCTGGATCCGGTGATACTCCTTCCCGAGATATAATATGGCCTAGGTAATTAACCTCTGGCAGCATAAAACTACACTTCTTAGGTTTTAATTTGATATTTGCTCTACCCAGTCGTTCAAATACCATTTCCAAATTTTTGATGTGATCTTTTCCTCCTGTTGAATTAAACACTATGATGTCGTCCAAATATACCATACAGACCTCTCCTGTCAGGCCTGCCAACGTAACGTTCATAAACCGTTGGAAGGTAGCGGGAGCGTTCACTAACCCGAACGGCATTTTTACATACTCATAATGTCCTTGATAAGTGCTTAATCCGATCGAGGGAATGTCCTTTTCATCCATATCTATCTGATGGTATGCCTCTGCCACATCTATGACAGAAAATATCGTTTCCCCACCCGCTTTATAACCTTGTAACAGGTCTGTGATATTCGGCAGAGGATAATACTCCTTCTTCGTTACAGCATTGAGTCCCCGGAAATCTATACACATCCTGACTTTTTCTGTTCCATCCGCGGTTTTCTTGACTACTAAAACTACGGGTGCTGACCAAGGACTTGAGGATGGTCTTATAATCTTGGCTGCTAGGAGCCTGTCAATTTCTTGATCTAGTATTTTTCTTTGCTGATAGGGTATTCTGGAAGGAGCTTTACAGATTGGTTGTGAACCCGGTTCTAGGGTTATGCTATGTTTGACTTCCGTGGCACTAGTTATTGTTTCGTCATCATCCTTAAATAAATAGTGATATTTCTTTAATATCCTCCTGAGCTCTTCTCGTTGGGTCTCCTCAATATGGCCTAATTCAAACCCATCCTTTATCCAGTTGTCGTTTGAAAAATCAAATTTCGCAATAGTATGATTCATTTTTGTGTTCTGGGTCTCTACCGTACACTGGCAAGCCATTCCTATCTTCTGCCCTTTCTTGAGGGTAATCTCATTATATGAAGTGTTGACCAGTTGGATAGGCACCAACCTGTCATTCTTCGCCACAATATTCGCCAAGCGAAGAAAAAGATTCCCAAATTCTATGGGTTCATATACGACATATTCTCCTTCTATTCTCTTCTTGAACTTTCCATTCGTACACACCTCTGTTCTAGCTGGTACGGTCAATTCTTCCACCAGTAGTATATCCGCTGAAATATGTCCCGGAGCTCGTATACTCCCTTCTTGATCGACGAGGACGGCCTCTTTACTCTTCTTCATAAAGTCCTGTACCACCTGAAGCCATTTCTTCCACTCTTCTTTCCTTCCAGATCTGGCAGCAGTCCTGATCGAAGGGTTTTTACCCCTTTCTACCTCTTCGGTTTGACAAACTCGTCTTATATGTTGCGTTGCATGTGGCTTCATACCCTTACCCATAAATGATTTCACTTCCTTAAGCCAACATTTCCAATCTTCCTTCTTCATCATTTCAAGGGAATTCATCTCCTCATTGATTCTTGTTTGGTCCCTGATGCATTCCATCGGGCTAGTCCTTTCCGACAACTCCTCCTTGGAGGTAGTTTTGTATTCCCTGATGGTTAGCACCTCCATTGCTTCTCCAGCTAGGATTAATGGCAACCTGCGCCCCCATATTTCAATGGTTGGATCCGCAGCGTAAGAGATTACTGCTTTGTGCCTCAATAGGAAGTCTCTACCGAGTAATACCGTGACTTCTCCCAGGATATCTTTATCACATACTAAGAAGTCAGCTGTTGTCTGAGCATTCCCTCCAGGTGCTGAGACTGATAATGTAACTACTCCATACAGCTTAATTTTGTGACCTGTGATTCCTCGTAGGCTCACCTGATCCTTTAAAGTACTGTCTACGTATTCCGTTCGCACAATTTTGTTACTAATCAATGAATAAGCTCCACCCGTATCCACCAGGCAATCATGCAGTTCTCCATTAACTTCTATGGATACTTCCGAGTAGGGTCCCACGACATCATTTCTATAATGCGTTATCACTCTCGACGGACGTATTCTTCCCTTGTTACTTGTATGTCCTGGTCCCTCTGCATCGGCATCCTCTTGCCTTACTTCTACTGTACCATCTCCATTTTCTTGCCTTGTGCTAAGTACATCTACCCTTCTTCTGTCTGAGTTCTTGGAACTTCCTTGTTCCCCTTGATCGGTTTTACCGCGTGCTTTAGCTCCTCGGCTATCTGACTTATGTCCTCTAGCTGTTTCGTGATCATCCCATTTGACCTGTTTCCTCCGCTGTGGGTTACCAGCTTTTGGTGAAACCCATTCTTGCCGCGTTTCTTTTGACGCCCTATTCTTCATCTTTGGTCCTCCTTGGACCCTTTGCTCATGAGGTTGAACTGCTCCAATGCAATTGTTCATATCAACCTCTCCTTTTCTTTTATTCCCCAATGTATTAGTTCCACTTTGGGCTACTGCAGGGGGAGCGGCAGCAACCCTTAGCAGTTTAAATGTCGGCCCGATCCACTTGGTCCTGGTCGATTCCTATCTAAAGAGTCATCTCTTCTAGACGCGCCATCCCTCCTATCAGGCCGGTATCGAGGCTTTCCATACCCCTGACTTTGGAAAGAACGATGATTGCGTGTTTCTTGACGATCCTGTTGCTTCTGGATATCATTTCGTCTGATCCAGCAAATCCGATGCTTTATCTGCTCTATTTCGGTTAATCCCTCCTTCGTGCGGTCCTCTTCCTGTTGAACGGTTCTGGGCGTAATTTTTGGTTCGACAATCTCGAGCCCAATGACCTTCCTTCCCACAGTAGTAGCAACGGTCCTTATGCTCCACCAGCGATGCTGTGGGTCTTCCTTCCCCTTTGCTTCGGCATTCTCGGGATATATGTCCCCGATTTCCACAGCTAAAACATTTTTTCTCATTGTTGAAGAAAGCAACTCTGCTTGTTGACCCTCTTCCTTGGACCATCATAGTAGTAGTCTCCTGCAGGGTAACGATGGCTTCAGCTTTGTCCAAATCTAATTCCTTCTCTTTAAGCAACAGTACTCGAGTTTCTTTCATTAGATCCTTCCTCAAGCCCATTTTGAATTAATTTAGTAGCAACTCCCTATTCGTCTTCCTTATTCCAGGAACCTCATCCGCTGCTGCCCCTTTTAAATCATCTTCAAGAGCCTTAGCTCCCATCAGCCGCAGCCTAATACAAAACGTCGCCACATCTTCATCATGGCGTTGATAGCATTGGCTAAGCCGCAACAGACTTTCACCCGGTAACCGTCGCGGTGAAAATTTATTCAACAGCCTATTCTTTAAGTCAAAAAACGTTAAAGTGTCTAAGGATGGATCCGCTTTAAAAAAATCATAAGCAGTGCCTGAAAGTTTGAATTTTAATAATTTTAATGTTTCTTCTTCGGTCCAACCGTCCAACCTTGAACGCTGCTCCAACTTCTCTAAATATCTAGCGGCGTCTCTTCAATTAAAATCCGCTAGAGTAGCGGCAATAACTCCTAGGGGTTGAGTGGCTGGCGTTACCACAAAATGTGGTACCCCTCCAATCGAGGTACTGGTGGTCATCGTAGTGGGTGGTGTATGAGTGGGGTTAGTACCTAGGTTAGTGGTAGACATTGTGTTCTGCAGAATCAGGTATACAATCCCAGAGCAGTTTTTATGAAATTGAAATAGAAAAAAAAATAATCCGGTACCTTGTATGGCTTCCACGACGCCTGGAAAAGAAGGGGGTAAATTAGGGATGGGGAGTTCAACCCGCTTGACTTCACCAACCTAAGACAAGCAACAATACCACAAGAGAAAATATATAACTCCAAGTCTCTGCTGCGACCCCAACGTGTTGCGTCACCTAAGAATCACCCTGTACAAAAAAAATTCAAGCATTTACACGACACAAGATAGAATACTAAAACAAAAAAAAAAGAAGATCGGTTACTCGTTCCACCTTGTTTGTGCTAGAAGTCGCTTCTGGCGGCTATGGTTCACCCTGTATACCGATTTTTTCCAATCTCTGCACAAAATTAATTGAGTCGCCCTGTATGGTACTGGCCTTCAAGTAACAGCTCCAGTATTGAAATCTCTGATCAAAACGATACGTTAATCAAGACTCGGCTGGATCACCCTGTATAATTGAAAATGGTACCTCTTCACTCTAACAACCGGGTCGGCCCTGTATATGGTCGGCTGCACTTTTGGCAATGAAACAGAATTTCATGTGAGCCCAGATAAAGGGACCACCCTGTATAAAACCGATAAAAATCGACTTGTTTCGTGTAGTAACTGCTTCACCCTATATAGGTACTGAAACAATTTATGAAACAATAAAACAATTTATACGAAGACACGCGCTCCTGGATCTCCCTGTATAGATATTATTCCAACTCCTAAATAGTGGACATAATTAAGCTATTATGGGTCTCCCTGTATGTAGTCTGCTGCGATACTTTACCAGTGGAAAAAATTTTTCCGGATTCAATCGGACCTTCCGGTAGGTAATATTTTTCTTCACCCAGAATATAAGAAAAAAATAACGAATAAATACAACCCCGTTATTTAGGACTCTCCTCTATGTAATATGCTACGATCATTCACAAAAGTCAAGAACAGACAAAAAAAATACGTTCGCTGAGATCATCAAATTTGGATCACCCTGTATATAATTTGTTGCGATACTGCGAACAAGATAAGACACAAAATTAGCAAATCTTCTTTGAGAACAAAAATCAAACGAAACCCAGATGGGTTATGATATGGAAGTCTTCAGTTTTTCCCGGTTCTCAACGAATTCCTTGGTAAAGTGGGCCTACTACAACTTTCGTGAAATCCCCAAAATTCTTGTTAACATACAAAATAAAAATCAACTTTTTCTTCACTCTGAAAATAGATATCCAACAAATAATTTTGCAAGCTCCGCGAATTCCTGACTTCGGATGCCGGCCAATATCCTCTAGTGAAGATGGGAACAGCTATTCACGACGCCGTTACAAAATAACTATAATTGAAAGTTGGGGAGTCCTCGACAGGGTTGAACAGGGTAGGGTAGCTAATTATTTATAAAAAAAATACAAATAAAATATAAAATATACATGAATATTTCCAGTTGATTTGTTCATAAATTCCGCAATAAATTTTTAATCGGTTGTATTATTACGCTCTACTCAATGACTGAAAATTAAGTGTAGATCTCTTTGGGTCTATTTCCACCTACTTTGATATATCGAGTTTTTGTCAAAAAAATAGATCTCACCTACCTAACCTTTTCTTTTTAAAAAGACATCCCATTTACCTAACTTTTTCTTTTAAAAAGAGATCCCACCTGATCCTTATAAAAAATATTAATCCCTCTTAACCTAACCTTTTCTTTTTAAAAAGACATCCCACCTGATCCTTTAAAAAAATATTAATCCCTCTTAACCTAACCTTTTCTTTTCAATGGACATCCCACCGCTGTCACCAGATTGTAACCCTGAGGGTCGTTAAAGACCTACTTACGTTATTTACGGGTTACTGACGAAAGTAAATTTGAGGGAGATTTCACCCCTCTATCTGATTGCTTATTTGGTTATGCCTAGTGACTGTCACTACAAAAAATAAGATTATGAATTAAGTATATCCCTGTTTAAATTCCTTCGAGCGGTCTAAGCTATTTTTCCGAAAGAGCTTGAAGCCCCACCTCGGTTTACAATAAGAGGATTTATTTTTAGAAAAGGTTAGAGTGATTTAAATGAAAAACCTGAGTTTAACTAATCCATATATATACACTCCTTTATAAGATAGTTAGAATTTTATAATTAGCATACAAATAAAATAACCCAAAAAAATTAAAGAAAATATAGAAAGGTTAAATTAGCCTATTCTCTAATTGGCGCAAAAAGAATCAACTCAAAAAAAATCGCTGAAGTTACAATCCCTTTAGTTTTTAGTAAAATTATAAACAATGTGAAATTTATGAGAGAACTTGAGACAACACGTTAAAATATGATTTTTTTCTCATTAATAACCAAACAAAAAAATTATTTAGCCTATACGGCCGAAATCTTATGGAACTAGTCCACACGGTTACAGTGAAATTTTGTCCACATTATACTGAACTACTGAGGATTAGTTCCTCCCTCTATTAAAAAAAATATGTATCCGCTATATGTCACTGTATACGTGTTTAAAATAACATGAAATGATTTAAACTGCCTGAGACCATTTGATCAAATAAAAAAATTAGTAATAATAAAAATATGTATAAAATAAAAAACAGTTTCTTGTGAAGCCGTTACAAACTATCGCCTCTTACTGGCCCTCTTGATATGTAGATCAGTTGATGACCTTTTATGATTTTCGGCGGCAATATTTTGTAATACTTCCCTAAATACTACCCTGACAAATCTGATTAGTAGTTTCGACGTATTCGTTAGCGAGAAGCAATGTACCGACAGGTTCCTAGTTTGTACAATATGACAACTCTCAGTCAATCTCTACATTTCCTGATTCTGCATGTACATCTCTTAAAATTGGTTAGTTTGTTAAATAAACTTTTAAATTACTCACCGGAGACGAATCTCTTCTCCTCAGACGTGGATGCCCAGAATATATGCACACAACAAACAACGAAAAAAAATAATATCACTTATTTAGTGATCTTCGCAAAATTCACAGAAACTACCCGAGTTGTTCAAATCGCCGCGCCGGCTGAACAAACTCTGGTATCTTTCAATTTTTTTGTTTTCCCCCTTCATTAAATTTTTCAGTTACCTCCATATGTGGGTTGCTGAGTTTGCGATTTCATACATGAGTTCAGGTATTTCCCAATTATTTTGTTTTATATTATGCTTCTAAACTATGATTGAAAAAGCTTACGGTATAACTTCCGCTAACCTAGTTTTACGAAATTATCAACAATTTTTGTTTAATATAATTTCGTAACGAACTAGCTGAAGGTATATTATTTCATTTTTTTATATGATACCGGTTGTCCCAATTCCAATGATTATTATTATATTAATAATTATAATTTATTTATACCCATCATTACAATGCAACAAGCGATGGGACAAATGGAGAAAAGTAAATTTAATTTATATTATATATCTAAGAATAATACATTTTTTTATTTAGAATTACTCTTTGAAATAAAATGTGCTAGTCTTTAACATAATATCATAGGTAGGCATTTAAATTTGAAATTTGTTTTTAGACTTGGCATGACTTGAAAAATTCCACGAAAAATAAAGCAGCTGCAACTAAAAGAAGCCATAATAAAACTGGGGGTGGCATTTCACCATTCACGCCTAAAGAAGTTCAAGTACTGGACATTATGAATCCAGTACAAATTGAAAGTTTGCCTGTTATTGGGACAATAACATTTGATTTTGATGACATGGTTCTTTCTGGTGAACGAACCAGGTACTCCAAATACAGGGGAAGTAAAGCCAAATGTCACCCAAGAAGCAAGAATGGCAAATTTAAACAAAAGAGTACCAAATAGATTAAAAAGGCTAATTCATACTATCCAGGCCACCAATAAAATGAATGCCCAAATGGCAGAAAAACTTGAACTTAAAAGATGGAATTTCAAAGATATGTTAGCTCTAATTGAACGGGGCTTAACTGTAAGAAAATAGGATTGCAATTGCATTTGAGGGTGTTGCTGCTGCTTTAAGATCTAAAATCTGGAAAATCATTATTATGGGTTTCACAAACAAAAGCCTTTTTTTATAAAAAGTTTTGGTTATAGGTAGTTACAGGATGTTGATTAATGAAGAAGACATGCATATGCTTAAAGAGAGTAGTAGGTACCATTATTTTTATTTTTTTTTGACAAAAATTTCATAAAACAGTTTTTTATAATTTGGCAGTCCAAATACAAATTTTGAACTATAATTTCAAAATTTATTCATAACTGGAGGGCGAATAATAACGATAAGAGACTTAGCAGGGATGAATTCGTTCCAATATTGAATACAGCATTTTCAACATGAAAAATATTAAAAAACCCCAATAATATCAACTATAAATAGATATGTGGAGGGACAACTAAGGAAGTAACTGATAATTCAGATAATAATTTGGAAACCAGTAATGGTTCCAATGTGGTAGTGGTACCACATTTGGAAGAATTGTGGAATGGAAATAGAGAAGTCCAGAATCTTTTTTATTTATGGTTGAATTTGAAAAAAAAAGTTCAGGGTGAAGATTATTTCATAGATGCGGCAGTAAGTGATGACTTACTATATACAGGGTGTCCCGGGACTAATGGGAAAAAAGTCAGGAGCGTATAATCTGAGCCAAAATAATGTTAGTACTTCATATAAACTTTTTCTATGCAGGCCCTCGTTTTCGAGTTATAGGCCTCCAAAGTTTTAATTTTGAATTTGGTTTTAATTTTTATTTTTTTTACTAGTTATTTGATCTTTGTAAAATTTACGGCAAAGCTATAATGTACGTGTATGTTTATTTTGGAAAGGTAAACAGATTTACAGTAGTGCCTTGAAGCCAGGGACGGACTACTCGCAATGGTTAGTGATCCAAAAAATTTGCAGGGATGGCACACCCTGTATGAAATTATCGAAATTGACTTCCCCACACATTAAGCTAACGAAAAGGTACTCTCGCTGGAATTCGATAAAATGAGCCGTTTGGCTAATATTTACAGTTTTATTAATGCACTACGTACAAATTTACATAACTAACTTATTAATACGATGTACTACAAAAAAATAATTTGATGATAGCAAATGATAAAAACATTAAGAACTTATTTAATGGGAATTAAAAAGGTACGCAGACAACGTAATTAGTTGCTTTTAATCAAAATTACGAACACAACATTATTAAAACATTAAGAAAACCTCATAAAACACAAGTTATAAAACAATCGATTGAAACTAATTCCTAAACAACAAAAACTAACGTTCTTCTAATAAATGTTCAATATGAGCTCCTCCCACTTCCACGCACATTCTAAGTCTACGACGGTTGTTTCTTTGCACTTCTAATAACATTGCAGTGTAACAGATTTCTGTCTATTAAATCTTGCCTTGTTTGCACAGGTGTTGCGTATACCTTACTTTTGAGATAACCCTAGAGGAAGAAATCCATAGGATTAACATCTCCTGATCGCGGTGGTCATTGAAAAGGGCCTCCACGACCAATCCATCTATTAGGAAACCTTGTGTGTAAATGCTATCGTACATCTAAACTGAAATGAGGAGGGGCCCCATCATGCATGAACCATAAATTCCTACGAGTTTGTAGTAGCACATCATCAAACAGGTTCCATAACTCATTTTGCAAAAACTCCAAATATCTCTGACCGGTCAAAGTATCGTCAATAAAGTATGGCCCTATCAAATGGTTTCCAACTATTCCTGCCCAAACATTAACCATGAATCTATGCTGGCTCCTAGTTTGACTAATGCCATGTGGATTCGCATCATCCCATAAATGCATATTATGAGAATTTATGACTACATCTCTGGTGAAACCGGATTCGTTCGTAAAGAGAACGTTACTAATAAATGTATTGTCTGCTTGTTGTTGTCGCTGAAACCACTGGCTATACTCAAGTCGTGAAGGATAATCAGCCACTGTCATACTGTGTACTTTTTTCATGTGGAAAGGATATAACTGCTGTTCTTTTAGAACGCGATGCACAACTGATTTCGAGACGTTATGTTCTCTTGATAATTTTCGTAAACTCGTTGATGGTTCATTATCAACTGCATTTAACAAGTCTTGTTCAACTGCCACAGTACGTACGCTTCGTACTGGACCTTCTCCACCTTTTTTTGGCAAAAAACGTCCTAAAGTTTATAACTTTGTTTTGTATACATGGAAAATTACATTTACTTATTCATACCTGTTTCTCGTAACCTGAGATCAATACGCTCAAACATTCGTCTGTCTGGAAATGCTCTGTTTGCAAAATGTTCTGCATAAAGCCTTCTGGCCTCTAAACAGTTTCGAGAAACCAGTTCATACATTAAATTCATATCTGCGTACTCAATAAAAGTGAATTCTGCCATTGTAACTGTTAAATTAAGGACTTATGAATTATTGACCAATACTGACTACGAACTATTCTACACAACGTTTGACAACTAATCCTATGGTTACTTGATAAACGGTAAAAACACTTTTAAAAAGTTTTTACCAACTTTCCAATTAATAAGTCGTTAATGTTTTTTATCTTCTGCTATCGTTAAATTATTTTTTTGTAGTACTGAAGGTAAATCTTGGACATCGTATTAATAAGTTAGTTTTACCTCGTTGTGTACTTATTAAAATGGTGAATGTACGTAGTGCAATAAAACTGTCAATATTAGCCGAACGGCTTATTTTATCGAATTCTAACAAGAGTACCTTTTCGTTAGCTTAATGTGTGGGGAAGTGAATTTCGATAATTTCATACAGGGTGTGCCATCCCTGCAAATTTTTTGGATCACTAACTATTGCGAGTAGTCCGTCCCTGGCTTCAAGACACTACTGTAAATCTGTTTACCTTACCAAAATAAACATACACGTACATTATAGCTTTGCCGTGAATTTTATAAAGATCAAATAACTAGTACAAAAAATAAAAATAAAAACCAAATTCAAAATTAAAACTTTGGAGGCCTATAACTCGAAAACGAGGACCTGAATAGAAAAAGTTTATATGAAGTACTAACATTATTTTGACTCAGATTATACGCTCCTGACTTTTTTCCCATTAGTCCCGGGACACCCTGTACATATATATATATATATATATATATATATATATATATATATATATATATATATATATATAATATATTGGAACAGTATAAACTGTCCATAATAAGGACTATCCTAATCACTTTTGTTAGGAAAAATTAAGCAAAAATGCTGAGAAATACAAAAACAAAATGTTAAGAAAACAAACTAAACCTTCGACATTTGTCAAAGGTGATTTGGTGTTAATAAAACATTTAAGAGTACCTAACAGGTACAATAACGTTTGTAAAAAGTTGCAGCCATATTTAGAGGTCCCATTCGAAATTCTAACCGAAAACGATATAAACAGTTATGAATTAATATATCCAGGTACTAAATATTAAAGGGATTTGAACTTATCGTAGCAAATATTGAAGAGAATAAGACACGAATATATGAAATTTGTAACTTTGTAAAATAACAAATAGAGATTACTTTCTTCAGACAGATAGATATCTACGTGTAATAATAAATAAGAAATATATCTCATATCAAATCAAACACCTATGATATCAATTATCCTTATAACTATATAAATATACCAGTAATATTGAAAGTAGTTACCTTAAATTTCAGAATGTAAACATTGTGAGTCATAAATTTTAATTCATTTCCTTGGTAAATTATAAATTCACTTTCTTATTAGCAGCACAGATGATGACTTGTATATTTTATCTAGAATATCAAAATGAATCTGAAAAGAACATAAAGTTATTATTAGACACTAATAAACAGGATATTTGATACTAATATACAGACAAGTTATCACAGTTGTTGAGATGAAACTGAAATGTCAATACAAACTTCATGTCATGTAGCCTAGAATAAAGATATCAGAAATATATTCAACCACAGAAGTATTTAGGTTCTGAATTATTGATTATTTTCAAAGCATATAGGATGTTTGGAAAAATGTAACTGTATTAAATAATAGGCCAAATTTATATGAGATAATTGTTGAATCAAATATGAGAAATGAATTGGAAGGCATTATGAAAGATTTTAAGGAGGTAATGATTGTAAATGCATTGATATTTAAATTTAAAGTTGGATAAATATAATCATTGTATATAAATATAAGGTATATTTTTGGAAATATTTCACATGTAAATAGGTGTAAGGAATATTTTGAAATTTTACATAAACAGTTAATAACAATAGGAATAAGAGAAAGACAATTAAATTAACTATTAAACATTAAATAAAAAAGACTATGATATATCTGGTAACTTGTTAGTGTTTTGTTTGAAAATAACAAAGCTAGCAACAAAGCTTTTGTTGATTGAAAAAAACAAAAAAGTGTGTTGGGTGATGTGAAAGCAAATGAACATGTAAGAAATTTTTTCTAAAATTTAATTAAAAATATGTGGAAATTATTTGATATTAAAGTCAAAACCTAATACGAATGCTAAATTATAACCTTAGAAACATTTATAGCAGAAATTATCAGTAAATAGTAATTATTTGTGAAAAAATACAGATAATTGAAATTTGAGAAGGGACGCTATGCGTAAACTTTAATGAAGTGACCACATTACAGTCTTAAATACTAGATAAAAAACATTTATTATCATCATAGAAACATTCTAAGTCAAATTTAACGAACAATTTAATAAATTATCTCGACTTACCTGCTATACAAACAATAGAGTTTGTTTCCACGAGTTGAAGAGAGTCCAGCTTCACTCCGGGGAAGAACAGGAGCAGAGTGAACAAAGAAACTTTCAAGTGTTGTGAACAGGTTAGTGTATAAATAATTTTATATGGTTAACCATTTTAAAAAAATTCAGACACACATAACTAATTTGGCCAAATTTCACCACGAATAGTTTTCTATGTATAAGAATATTCAATTTAAGTAAGTTAGTTTGTAGTAATAATTTTGTTTAACAGAAGTTTTTCCTTCATAATTATAATTTTTTTGAATTTGATGTCTATCCGTTATTATATGAACTAAATTTTGACTCTTCTGAATTTTATTTACATGTCATCTGCTAAAGATAGAAAAAGGAGTGATATCATAGAGGTCGAATGGGTATGTTCCACATAATTACTCACAGCTTTCGGAGGAGATAATGTTAATGCAATATTTAGAAAATACAAATTTCATATATTTCAATTTAATCCGGAAACCCACGGGAGTAGAGTGTTCTCATGTTCTCCATTAATTAATAAGAAATAAAAAAAATAATAATAAATTACCCTGAGCTAGCTATTTAACTTAAACCATAGACAAACAAACAATAATTAAATAAAAACATAGACAAAATATATACATAGATAAATTAAATTTAATAAATAAATCAATAATTAAAGTAAAACTGTATTAATATATTATAAATATATTATAAATATATTATAAATATATTATAAAATATATATATATATATATATATATATATATATAAATTATTTGATTTTCTTTAACCTTTATATATAAATTTTTTTTCCATTTTTCGTGGGCATCAGGTTAATAGTAAACACAGTATCAGTTTATGTTTTAATTTGACGTTTCGCTCCCTCAATTTGGAGCATTTTCAAAAACTTCACATATCGATGTTTTACAATAAAATGAACAAGTTTAAACGATTAAAATTGAATGTAGACATACAGGTGATAAAAACTGGTAGTTAATAAAATAATTTCATAAACAAATAAAATCGAAAGTACATGCTTCAGAAACAATTCATTTACAGTATACAAGGGACAGTTAAATAGTTGATGTTATTATTATAATAAATTATAATATATCTGGCTTAGATTTTTGATATCTTGTTTATCGTTTACTACATTGTTCTCTTTTTTTATATGTATCATTTCTTTTATTGTTAGTTTTTTGTAATTAGAGTCTTGGTTTATTATTTTAGTATTATTAAAGTCGAATTTATGTTTTTCATTTTTCTCATGTTTATGAAGTGCAGTGGAGGCGTTTTTTGTATATTTATGGCCATTGAGTCTATTTTCAAGGTGTTGGGTTGTCATACCTATATATTTTTTAGGACAGTCTAAACATGGTATTGAGTATATGACGTTAGATTTTTTTGACGTATTTATTTGACTTTTTAATTTTGAGAACAATGGTGATAGAGTGTTTTGTGCCCTATGACAAACTTTTATGTTGTGTTTAGATAATATATAATTTAGTCTTTCTGATAGTTGATTTGTATATGGCATTGCGATGTATGTATGAGGGGGTAGTGTATTGGTTTGTGTTGAATGGGATTGATTATTGTAATATTTATGTGTACGTTGTTTAATAATTCTGTCAATATGTTTGGATGGATAGTGATTGTTTTGTAATATAGTTTTGGTTTGATATAGAATCTCTGGACGATATTCAGGTGATGTAAGTGTGATTGCTCTATCTACTAATCCTATGATTACGCTGTTTTTTTGGGAATTAGGATGGTGGGAGTGGTAATTCAAGTAGCGACCGGATGATGTTTCTTTAAAAAAATGTTTTGTTGTAATTTTATTATCTCCAGTCTTAATAAGTGTCATGTCCAGAAAATTTATGGTATTGTTTTGTTCTGTTTCTATTGTGAATTGAAGCTTAGGATTAAAACCATTGAAAGCAGCCAATATATGATTTATTTCATCGGATGGAACGGCAGCTAAGCAATCATCAACGTATCTTTTAAAAAATAATATATTGCAATTTATTTGGTTTAGGACATTTTCTTCTAGATATTCCATTACAATTTGTGCGAGGGTTGATGAAATTGGTGAACCCATAGTGCACCCGTTGAGTTGTATAAAAAAATCTTTTTTATATTGAAAAAAATTATTGTTTTGGATTAGCATTATTCCTTCTATGAATTCTTCATATGTGAGAGTTGTGTGTTCTTTTAATAATCTCCATTTATCATAGGGCACAAAACACTCTATCACCATTGTTCTCAAAATTAAAAAGTCAAATAAATACGTCAAAAAAATCTAACGTCATATACTCAATACCATGTTTAGACTGTCCTAAAAAATATATAGGTATGACAACCCAACACCTTGAAAATAGACTCAATGGCCATAAATATACAAAAAACGCCTCCACTGCACTTCATAAACATGAGAAAAATGAAAAACATAAATTCGACTTTAATAATACTAAAATAATAAACCAAGACTCTAATTACAAAAAACTAACAATAAAAGAAATGATACATATAAAAAAAGAGAACAATGTAGTAAACGATAAACAAGATATCAAAAATCTAAGCCAGATATATTATAATTTATTATAATAATAACATCAACTATTTAACTGTCCCTTGTATACTGTAAATGAATTGTTTCTGAAGCATGTACTTTCGATTTTATTTGTTTATGAAATTATTTTATTAACTACCAGTTTTTATCACCTGTATGTCTACATTCAATTTTAATCGTTTAAACTTGTTCATTTTATTGTAAAACATCGATATGTGAAGTTTTTGAAAATGCTCCAAATTGAGGGAGCGAAACGTCAAATTAAAACATAAACTGATACTGTGTTTACTATTAACCTGATGCCCACGAAAAATGGAAAAAATATATATATATATATATATATATATATATATATATATATAAACAATTTTGGTACGTATTTTAGGAAACCCAAAACATTAATGAGAATAGTTGTAGTAGTCAGGCCAATAGCAAGCGCAGACCTCTGAACCGTAGAAGACCTACTGAAACTGTAGTATGAAATCTCGCTTCAAGCCAGTTATATGAAAAATATAATCAACTCGCAGATAAAAAAAACGTTATAGCAGAATATGCATTAAAGAAACTCAAGCAAGAAATCGAACAGAATAAAGAAGAACATGATATTAAAATGCAAATAATAATGCTTGATCTAAAAATAAAAAAACAACAACTCAGCTCTAACATATAATATTTATTTTCCTAGTTCCTATGTTTGGTTATGTATTATTCTGAGAGGTTTTATTTTTAGAGATTTAAAAATTAAAAACGATGATTATTATATGTAATTTACCAAACATTTTTGTTGTAGGTCCAATTTGTATATTCACGAGTTTTTATTTGGTTTATGTATACAAAAAATAGAGAGAGATATTTCAGGTGTTGATCTCTGTCATAATGGTTGTTTCATATTTTATGATACGGAATCACTCAGTGAAATATATTCGTTTATTTTTTATGCGTGCCATTGTTGTGCACTTCTAAAAAATCTCTTAGTTTTACTTAAATAATAATTATTGTATCAGGTATTGTAATAAAGAAATAGATGAATCATGTGTTTTCTGCAGTTTTATTGTAATAAGATAAAAAAGTACAAACGAAATCAGGTACTTAATAAAAAAAATGTATTGAAATTAATAAAATATTTTACATTTTTGTCCTAAAGATATAAATAAAAACACTAAATAACACCTTGAAACTAATATTATAAATCCCTAAAATAGTTAATCATTCCCTGTTGAACATCATTTATATTTCTGTTTCTGACTGGTAGCACCTGTATGTTTTGTATGTCAATTAAATAATTAAGTTCATTTATATTAATGTTCTCTGGAGGTGGTGGCTCCAGTTCATTCATTTCTCTGGCGATATTGTAATACCGTTGTAGCAATTATTATTGCTTTTGTGGTTTCTAACTTCAATATTAAGCCATAGGCAACTACAGGAAATCTTCTTTTCCAGATGCCTATGATTCTTTCAATTATGATTCATTGTACAGCTCCTCAGCTCTTGTTACAGGATTCATTAATGGGGTAAGGACGTAATTCCTAACTGGATACCCACTATCTCCTGTAAAAATAAAACAATGTTAAATTTTATTCACAGTTGTTACACTTTAAGTTTGAGTAAAACATACAGAGGATGCTCAAAATAACAAAAAACTTCATACATCTTTGAAATGACAGTTCTGAAGAGGCTATAAAACGCAAGAAATCTGACAAAAATTGGTCATGCGAATGTGTTAGTTTAGTATATTTTGTATCACATTGCCTACTTTAAAAAAGTTGGTAAACTACAAAATCAAATAATTTAAAAGTTACATATTTAGGTTATACAGTCAAATATCAGAAGGGATAAATTAATTTATAGTATAATACCTAAGAGTACATTGTTAGGGAAGTGTCCTGCTTCAAAACGAATTCTTAAATTACTGTGGCCAAATATTGTGGAATCGTGAGAAGAGCCAGGCCATCGTTCTACAACATACATAAACTTAAGATCAGCATTTCCCACAACCTGGACATTTAAAGAATAAAACCCTTTTCTATTACTTTTAACTTCTGCATTATCACCACCTAAAGACAAAAAATATTTTTTAAAATAAAATGTGCTAGAATCTAGTAATTTTAAATAGTCATGCAATTCAATTATTAGCAGCATTTAATGCTTACCTGGTTGACTATTTTGAATGCTATCAAAAACTATACTGTTATGAGAAACATAAATATACATAAGTGAATAATACATACCAGGAGACTGTATTCTAACGTGTGTGACATCAACCACTCCTATTACTCTAGAGGAAATCGAGCAATGTCATAAAATTTATTTTGAAATTGTATAATTCTATCATCTCCTGATATTTTAACAAAATGTGGAAATAAAGTAGCCATTGTTCTTGAAACTCTACTAACAATCCTACATGCTGTGCTTACATCCATTCCCATGAAGTCTGCCACTTGCCTAAGGTGACCGGAACTAGCATAATAACATAAGCAGCACAAAAGCTGGTTCATAGGTGAAACGCTATTATTTCTAAAATAATAATTCATAGGTACTATTAATTAAACCTACCAGATTCCTATGTATTTAGCCAATAATTTTCTATGCTTCCCCTTTTTACATGCTTATTCAGTAACCATCATAAAACAACCCTTACCTGTCATGGGGATATTCTAGTTGTTCCTCTATCTGAGTCAAGAGTCAACAGTTTCCTTATTAAGCCGGAATCTTCTGAAGAATTCTAAGGGATCCATGTCTTCAAAGTAATTGGAACGATTATAAATTTGACGCGGTAATCCTGCTTCAATTAGATCAATCAGTTCCAAATCGTTTTCCAAAAAATCTGGTTCATCATCCAAATAGTTTAAGTAGTCCATTATTATTATATATTTAATTTAAAAAGATAAAATTCAGAAATGAAAAACTTCAATTACGATCGAAAATTTCAGTTAAAATTTAAATAAAATCACAGATAGAGCTTAGTTTAAAATAAACAACGAGAACGCGAACATACAACATAACCCCACCTACTACATACACAGACATATAGCACTAGTAACACTAGTATAGACAGGACAATTCGTGCCCGTGAATGCCTCAAACGACCTCCACTGGTAGGCAGATGTTCCGTATTTCATTGTACCCTTATACCTGCTACTGCCTGTCGGGCTGTATTTAGATCAGTTAAAAATTATTTCTTGAGTGTTAAAGACGTTATTTTAGTAGTATTGCTGTTGAACAGTTTTCATAATGAGTGATACATGTTTTATATGCAAAGAAGTGTTATCGGATGGTGATGTAGTAGAAGTTAGGCGTGGTCTTCAGACATTAAAAAATGCTAGTATCGCTAGAGGTGATGGTAATATTGAATATTCAGATACTGTGACTTTTCTAAATGTTCATAGCAATTGTCGTAAAAATTATACGAACACTTTGAGAATAGCGGCTTTTAAACGACGCCAAAAAGAAACGAGTACATCAATATCTCCACGTAAGAAAAGAATCAGCTTTTTTGATTTCAAAAAATTATGTTTGTTTTGTGGAGATGAAGCGAGTGAGGTAATTGAGAAAAAAAAAGAAAACAAATAGAGACGCGTTATTAGAGAAGTGAGTACTCTTTCATTTAAAGACACAGTATTAAAAGCTACAGAGACGCGTGGTGATAAATATGGAAGAAGTGTAAAGGAGCGTGTGAATTTTGAGTATGACTTAGTATCTGTCGAAGCTAAGTATCATGATAAATGTTTCTCAAATTTTTTATTAGTCAGTGGAAAGGGTGACGCAGGCCGTCCATTGGATGAAAATATTAGAATTGCCATGGCAAAAAAATGATACATTTCATATTGTCATTCACAAATATATTAATTAATTATCAAATAATTTCGGAACAAATACTGTTGTCATTTTTGATGGTTCACTGATACCAGTAAAAATTTCAAAGCGATGGAACAACTAAGACGAACCGCTGCTGTTTCTACATCTTGTGAAGTGCACTCCAATGAATCGATGGAAGTTCCTATCAGTCAAGAAAAATTCTTATCTAATCGATTTAACAAAAGAAAATTAATTGAAATGCTTATTAAGAAGTTCGAAGAAGTTGGTGTTGCTACAAGACAATCACGTGATGATGCTGACGTTTTAATAGTTGAAACAGCGATTGAAAAATCAATAAATAATACTACAATTATTGTTGGAGAAGACATAGATCTGTTGGTACTTCTCATAGCACGCACACAAATACTTGATTAACCTACATCAATTTTTTTTAAAAAACCAGGAAAAAACAATGTTGAAACAAAAATATACTCGACTGATAGCCTCAACAAATATCCACATTGCAAGAAAAATATTATGTTTCTACATGCCATGACCGGATGTAATACAACTTCAGCAATTTTTGGAAAAGGAAAATTGAAAATCATGAAGATGTTTGAAAAAAGACCCGATTTAACCAATTCTGCAGAAATATTCCAACAAGAAAATGGCTCTCGAGATGTCATTGTCAATGCTAGGACACATTTTCTACTAGCAATGTACGGTGCTCCAAAATCAGAACTTTCGATAGATAATTACAGATACTGTAGCTTTGCTAAACTAACAAGGCAAAGTACAGCTGTAAAATTTCGATTATTACCACCTACTTCTTCAGTAGCTCAACAGCATATTTATCGAGTGTATTGTCAAATACAAACCTGGCTAGGAAGAGAAATTGATCCAGAACAGTGGGGTTGGGAGTTAAAAAATAATATACTGCAGCCAATAACAACTTTATTACCACCAGCACCCGATAATCTACTAAACACAATCTTCTGTAATTGTACAAAAGGCTGCAGCGGCAAATGTGGATGCAGAAAAATTGAATTAAGATGTTCAAAAGTTTGTGGACATTGCCGTGGCCAGTCATGCTTAAACGCAGAGTCAACCAATGATGAAAATGATGAAGATGTTGATTTAAATATAGGAATAAGTCCACTCGACGTTTTGTCAGCAACTGTTGATGACACAGAAACTGAAGATATCGACAATGAATGTTAAAAAAAATTATTATTTATTCACTCGTGAAAAAAACCTCTTATTACATATTATGGATTATGCCTACGGGGGAAACCATGTAAAAAAACGCGCCCTGAATTCTACCTCGAAGGTGGTGAGGAAACGAGTGCATCGTTATAATATAGTCGCTTTCTCGGCGCTCTACTCCGAAAACGGTTAATTCTACAAAAAAATGCAACAGACATTTTTTGTAGACAATTTCACGACAAACAATTTTTATAATGACCTTTATTGACCTCTGAGCAATAGATCGGGAGATATTTTCGAAAAAGTGATTTTCGTGACCTTTTGACCTTTGTAACTTTTTTAGCCGGCACGATATCAATGTCGATTTTTCACATCTTCATTACAATGCCGTAATAAAGGTGAATACAAAAATTCAACTCACTAGGCATTTTTCCGCAGATAAAACCTAAAATGACTGGATTACAAGCATTAATAGCATCAAAAACGACTAGGTCACTATAGCTTTATTTAACAAAGTGCATTAGATCGACCAATAAAACGGAACCCATAAGTCCAATTCCTGCTATAGATTGTGTTTTTAATGGGATAGTCGACATTTCGCACAAATTAAGAACGTTCTCATAAGTCCAGATGATTCGAGAATTCGGAAATAGACAACACTAGCATAGCCAACTTGTGAGGCGTCACAAAACCTATCCGGGAAATAGAACTGGAACCTACATGGCGCGGAATTTTATTATTAGCTAAATTCAGCATTTCTATCTTTAACCTTGACCAGACATCCAAGATATCCTTTGAAGAAGGATCATCCCAGAAAGCATTGGATTCCCACAATTGTTGTTAAAGTCGTTTTGCAAGTAGAAGACATGGGGAAATAAATCCAACGGGGTCAAAAACTCGACTTATTTCAGACAGGATGTTTCGTTCTGTTCAAGGCCGTTCAAATGGAATATAGGTATAAGAGAAACAATATATTTGAAGGATCCCATTTGAGCCCTAACACTTTAATAAGGGATGGTTCATCTTTATCAAAGTTGCACGATTCCTGGCGATCGAAATGACTTACTTAAGCTAAAAGAGCAGGATGATTACTGGCCCATTTGCTCAATTGAAAACAACCTCGTTGCATGAGCTGAATCAATTCAGATTGAAGTGAAATGGTTGAACTTGGATCATTGCTTCCAAGCAAGCCATCATCTATGTAGAATTGATTATGAATCATTTTAGATGCTCGAGGAAAAGAAGATTGCTCTTGTGTGGCAAATTCTTTCAAAATTCGTAGAGCTAAAAATGGAGAACTCGAAATTCCGTAGACTACGGTTCGCAAAAAATATTCCTGAAGAGGCTCAGTGGGCTTAAAGCGCCAGAGAATTCTTTGATAATTCCAGAACTGAGATTGTACGTTAATTTGTCTGTACATTTGCTTTATATCGCAGACAAAAACATGAGAAAAAAATCGAAATCTTGAAAGTATTGTAGAAATATCATGTTGAAGGTTTGGGCCAACTAAAAGAGTGTCGTTAAGTGAGACACCCTGTACATCACGCAAACTCGCATCGAACACAACTCGAATTTTGGAAATTATTTGAGAACCTGAAAGTAGTTCTTTAAAGACGGCGTGATGGGGTATGTAATAAGCAGATGAAGATTTATAATCATTCAGTGGGACCGGAATCATATGTCCACTGTTAAGATAATCTTGCATGAACTCACAGTATTTGATGTGTAATTCAGACGATTTAAAAAAAAAAATTCTTGCATTGAAAATCTCCGATGAGCTTGTGTATAAGTATCAATACAATTGGAGAAAGATTGACGAAATGGCAGAGATACCGAAAATCGTCCAGAAGCTTCTCGAAAAGTGGAAATATTATAAATTTCTTCGCATTTCTTATCTTCTGGGGTTGCTGGGAAAGTAGCTTTGACAACCTGCTCGACCTCCCAAAACCTTTGCAATTGTATATCAAGATTTATATCCAAAGATGCATGGCAACTTAAAGAAAAATTGTTTGAGGAATAGAAGCAGTTTGTTCGTCCTTGAAGAATATAACCGAAAACAGTTTCTAAAGCGACAGGTTGATCCGGATTTCCAAATATACGACTTGATTTCAAAATCAATTCAGCTCTAACAAATCTGATTTTTCAAACAATCTACTGTCATGCATGGATCCACATTCCCCTGTATATACATGTGTAAACAGTTTCCTGTTATCACAAACACCTTGTAAAAGTATTGAGTGAAAACTTTTTCTGTTGTAATAAGAGTTAGGGTACTCATGGGGGGTAAAATACGAATATGGCTGCCATCAATGCAACCAATTACACCTAAAAATAGAAATTTTTGTAAGTTATAACTTATATTCAGCAACAACACATATTGTAGTTACTACCCTCTAGTCCATTGATTGTTTGAAATTCTTGCATTATATGTAGAACCCGCTGTCTTGAAGGCCAACAAATAATTTTAAAAGCCTTATTGATCTCCAAAATTTTTAGGGATGTTCTTACAAAACTGCCCAGCATGTCAACTTGCTTATGCCAAAACGATCAGCAACACATCTAAAATTGAAATAGTATTAAAACATTTTACGCTACCTATATATGAAAAGAGAACATTACGTTCCCTAAAACTTTCAATATTTGAAATGCTTGTTTTCCAAAGTGATTTCAGGATGACCCGAAGTGACATATTGTGTCTTTTAAACTGCATATCGTTAACTCGCGGAACGACTTCTTCAGCAAAGTTTTCTACTTTTTCTAATAAAGTATTTTCTGGTATCTCATCATCGTCACTATCATCTCCGAATATAATTTCATGGCCCTGGGATATCGCAAAAGTTGCAGACAATATAGCGTTTGGCATTTTATATTTCACCACTAACAATGGGGCCTAATCTGTGAAATGGGTAACAGTAACATTAAAGAAATGAAGAAGCTATTACTTATTTTTCGAAATGAACCAAGATAAAATGTAAAACAAACAATAAATTACATTATTATAACAGCTGATTCTTGTCAAATGTCAACCAGCATTCAACAAAACCAACCGAGTTCTAGGATAGAGAAAATAGTTCATTTATTGCAGATTGATCGCTTTGCTCGGTGGTCACGTGTGTAAAATCTCGTCTGATCTCGGGTCATATTACCGAACCCAGCTTAAGTCTCTATTTTGTTGTTTAGTGTGTGACGTATTTTTAGCTCCTTACGCGGCTCTTACCACCTCAGCACGTCACTTTGGACACCCTCGATGCAACACGTTCGGAATTAGTGCTCGGGCGCCAGATTTTTATCGTAGTTATCTCCACGGCCCCCTTGATTTAACTCGTCAGGAGTTCCAGGTAGCCTCAGATGGAGGTATGGACGGTTCCAGGGGTCTAATTGTATCTCATCCGGCAGGATTATATCCAGAAACTTCCTCACTGGTCCTAAAATGAAAGTTATTCTCCTGGTCTACACTACGGAGAATCTAGATTCGAGCAGCAAAACACAGAGGTTCAGTTAGGTTATATTACAACAATGTTTTTATTTAACAATAAATACAGGCTCTGTAACTACTCAAACCGTTATCTACATACAAAAAAAAATCTTTATCATACAAAAAAAAGTAACCCATACTCTGGTATCCCCAGAAAAGCAGAGAAATGTTAGCGAACTATATACATTTAACATGCGGTCATTAGAGACGAAGCGGGCAGGACATAAGCGAGAGAGTTTTTATCAGAAAAAGCAATGTTTACTATAAAAGCGTTAAAAGCAAGCTCCTATTTCACGGGTCTTTTCAATATACAGGTTAATAAATTAAAATTAATAAAACGGAGTCTACATTGATGCTAGCAGAGTGTCCAATCACTTTCGATGCACCCGGTATGTAGAATAAATGTGAGTATTGAGTACACGATGCTTCTAGAGATCGGGAAAGGAAATACGAAAAGGGGTTCGGTTCTTGAATAAAAATGTCGAAAGCTCGGGCCAAGTGGTGGAACCACTTTCGGGAATTTTGGGGATCGGGACTAGATATTAACGGTTGAGATCCGGGAATTAAAATATCAAGGAGCCCTGGCTAGACACCTGGAAGTCCTCAAGATTTCAATTCGAACGGAATTTACGCCTTCTAATTAAAATATCAAAAGAGCCCTGGCTAGACACCTGGAAGTCTTCGATATTTCAACCGAAACGCAAATTAGGGAATCGGGACGGGATACTGACGGTTGAGATCCGGGAATTAAAATATCAAGGAGCCCTGGCTAGACACCTGGAAGTCCTCAAGATTTCAATTTGAACGGAATATACGCCTTCTAATTAAAATATCAAAAGATCCCTGGCTAGATACCTGGAAGTCTTCGATATTTCAACCGAAACGCAAATTAGGGAATCGGGTTAACACTTAATAAAATATTTTCGAGATTTTAAATGTACCGTTTCTCGTTATATTTTTGATATATCACAAAACCACTAACGCTTGCAGTAAAAATGAAATGTCTAATATTCAAATAAATTCAAAATAGAAATTCAAATACCTATTGAAAAGGCCATTTTTATTATAATTTTCAAATATTCTTACCTTCACAGTTATCGCTTCAATCTTTTTTATTTTATAAGAAAAACGGGGAAAAAATTACTCAAAACATTCAAAAGAAACGGATAACAGTTCGATTTCTGCTATATCACAAAACCACTAATGCTTATAGTAAAATGAAATATCAAATATTCGAATAAATTCAAATATTTATTGAAAGACCATTTATGTTATAATTTCAAATATTCTTACCTTCACAGTTATCGCTTCAACTTTTGTTAAAACTCAAAAAACTACTTAAAAACAACTACAAGAAACGGTTAATAAATTGATTGAATGCTTACAGTCGGAGCGTTGTTCTAATGCTGTCCGTCGGAACTCGGGACTCGATACAACTCTTCTCTCGACTATCGACGCTAGCACCTACTAGGTAGGGGTAAACATAATCGGATCGCGGTCAAAATTTGAAATTTTTAAATAAAAATCCGGAATGAATATTTTATATCAAAGTGATTTCTACATATATAACGGGTTATAAATAATATCAAATAAAAGTAAATTCGGAACTGAAAATCATTAATAACTAGAAAGAAACTTCGTTACATCTGGAATGAATATTTCATATTGAAGTGATTTCTACATATATAACGGGTTATAAATAATATTAAATAAAAGTAAATTCGGAAACTTAAAATGATTAGTAACAAAAAACACTTCGTTACAAGTGTATGTACGTCTTCTATGTCTATTTGTGATGTGGTGAATGTGCCCTGAAATGCTGACACCAATTATCCACAAGAATAGGCTCGTGTCACTACCATTGAGCCTAGTAGCGGGAACGGAATCAATAAAATGTCTTCATAAAAAACCATTTGTTGGTTTATTATGATCAAAACTGGTACTCACATAGAGTGGAATACTACTAACACGTAACTATAAAAATTATTCGGGTTTTAAATGCTACATAACGAGCAACACTAACCTACGTCTACTATTTTTAATTACTTCATTACGATATTACTGTATATCACTATATCTGCACAATCAGCTGGTCAACGGTTTATATTCTATAAAGATCAAGGTGCCGCGATTTCAGTCAAGGTGAATTCCATGGCTGAACGCTGTGTTTGTATAAACTATGATTTGGTTTGTATATACTTGTTATCGCGCACTGTTTACCATATGCTTAGAATAACTTTTAATTTATAATATTAATCGTCTTATGACCTTTATGTTTCAATTTCTACAATGCCTTAAATTAATTATATAGGGATTCACTACTTATTGTCTCATGATGTTTGTTGCTATTTTTTTCTTTTAGTTCCGACAGTTCGTTTTCTTAAATGGTGAGATGTGCTACTAACTCTAACAGGTAGTTCGTCAGGGTTTCGATATTATTTAGAACCGTTCTTTGTTCGGCTTTATTAAATGAGATTTTGTCCCTTTCTGCTGCGGTTGTCTTGGTGACAGCTATTGTAATTCTATTTTTTAGCCTTTAAGTGTTTGTCGTCACTTCTAGGATTATGTCCTTCACGTGGGTATTTTGTTTACCCGAAAGATTATCCGGCTTGTTTCTTTTATGCACTGTCTCATCTGCCTGTGTCTCCTTGTCTATTTCGTCCTGTCTTCGCCTTTTCTTATGTTCCTTTATCCCTTCCTCGAGCTTCTCCACTTCTTCACTGTGGATCGCGGCATAAGCTCTACTATCACTTGAAGATCTGGACCTTTGGGGTGGTGTCTTTTGGAGGTTGAAACGCGGTCTAAAGGCTGTTACCCCGTTTTTTTCAGTGACCTTCGTCTACTGTCCTGTGTCCTGGATACCCTCCATTTTTCTAATTTAGCAACCCTATTTGTGTATGTCTATGTGTATCTTGAAACTGATGTTTATACCCAATGAGTATAACTATAACGCATTTCGTGTCCTGTTATATGTGATATATACAAATACCAATTATATACAAAGTAATAAAAAGTGTCTAGTAATAGAAAAGAAAATATTTACAAAGCTTTGAAAGTTTTATTAAAGTGTATTGAAAGAAAGTTTTTAATAAAAATAAAAACTTTTCTAAGCCCGTCAAGGCCTAGAAAAGTTACCTGGGCCAAGTTGGTGCTCCGCTGGTCCTTCACAAAAAACTCGTTTGGGACTTCGCACACACGACATCTGTTTCTGCTTGGGCCCCCTTTTCACTCACTAACAATACCAATAACTAACGTCGATACGTACGATTCGCAAATACGTCTGTATTCTACGGCGATCGACTAGAAAGTGAAATATAAACACAGTAAGATGAAACTTTTCGACATGTGCCGATCTTCAAGAAAAATATGTATAGTACCTCACAAAGACTCCGTGACAACTGAAGCCGTGCCGGTATTCAGTATTACTTGCAGCCGGATTTTGCGGTTTGCACAACGATTGAGTGCGCAAATAAAAAAGTGTCGTTCTTGCATATTAAAATAGACTTAATGTCGTATAGAATGGACCAGAAAACACAAAAAGGCATTTTTTTATTTATGCCAGTATTCCATAAGACCATCGATATTACTATTGATTATAATTGATGATTATTCCATTTTGTCCAAAAATCATTTGATATCTTGGCTTGATGGAAACTTTATATGAATTTCGGATAGATTTTCCCAAATAGCGTTGCAAGCATCATGTACAATACGACCAACTGTATTTCAGATCCACAGACACCAGTGTGAAATCAAATTACTATGTTAAAAGTAAACCTTGGTTTGATAATGAGTGTGTGGATGCAAAAAAGCTCTTAAACGCTTCATTGAAATTATTTAAAAAATATCCCTCTGATGTTTCTCAAAAGCTGAACTACACGGAAGATAAGAAAAATGATAGAAAACTAACAAGGGCAAAGAAAAAAGCATATAAAGATGCCTTTATATCCCGTTTAACAAGCTCACGTAATCCTAAAGACTTTTGGTCAGCAATTAAACAATTCCAAAATCACTCAAATCGAAATCTACTATCCGTGGAAATTTGGGAAAACTTTTATGATGGTATTTATTCGCAGAGAGTGTATGTTGACGTTCAATTCACAGACGTGAATTATCCTTTCCTTGATTCCGTAATAACATCCGAAGAAATATACCATATTCTTAACAAGTGCAAATCTAGGAAAGCACCGGGAATGATTTAATTTCCTATAAGTTCTTAAAAAATGTTCCTTACAATTGAATACTTTACCTAAATGTTTTATTTAACAATATTTTTCAAACAGCTCTCATGCCTTTGCAATGGACTGAAATACTACTTACAATGGTACATTAGGGTGGACTAGCGTCTGAACCATCGAACTATAGAGGGTTAGCATTAGCTAACTGTACTGTATTTACCAGTATACTTTACAGCAGACTCACACAATGGTCTGAGGAGAGCCACATTTTGCCTGTAGCTTAGGCGGGTTTCCGTCTTGGACGAGGGTGCATAGATAATGTTTACACATTGAATTCCATTGTCAACTTACATATCAGGCTTAAGAAGCGAAAAACATTTGCTATTTTCGTAGACTTTAAACGAGCTTTTGATTCCTTTGACCACCAAATCCTATGGGCAAAACTTTTTCAGCTAGGTTTATCATCAAAAATTTTGCGTGTCACAAAACACTTATATGATAATGCCACTTTTAAAATAAAAGCTGGTGATGGATTTACCAAAGCATTCGACGTAACTACAGGAATATTACAAGGCGAATCTTTGAGTCCACTACTATTTTCATTCTTCATCGTCGATATTGACGATTTTTGCTGTAAGAATGGGTCTCTGGGTGTAAACATTGATGATAGGAATGAAATATTAACTCTTTTGTATGCAGACGATATTCTAATACTGGCATTTTCTGAAGTTCATGTGGGAAAAAAATTGCAGATCCTTGAAAAATACTGCGCTAAAAATAATTTAACGGTTAACACTACAAAAACTAAGATCATGTCTTTTTCTAGAGGTGGGTTTCAACAAAAGTCTTATAAATTTTATTTTAACGAATGTTTAATCTCTATGACAAACGATTATAATTATCTAGGAGTACTATTTACATCATCTGGCGTATTTTGCGAGATGTCAAAAACAATAGCAAATAAGGCAAAGCAAGCTATAGGACCAGTGTTATCTTTAATAGCAAAAATGAAAATGGATAATTTGTCCCCGCGGATAAAACTATTTGAAGCTCTTATTGCTAGTATTATGTACAATGTATTGCCTATTTGGGATTAAGGTATCCATATATTATAGAGCGTGTTCAGGTGTCTTTTCTAAAAAGAGTTTTGATGGTGCCCTTAAATACTGACTATGTTCTACACTTGATGCAGGTCGGGTAAAATTGTCGTATAATTTGTTCAAGATAACATTAAATTGGATTAATAAGATACTTCTAATGGATGATTGCAGATACCCTAAGTTGTGTTTCAAACGGCAGTTCCTTTTCCCCTAAAGTTGTATACCGGAATCGGGATTCCCGAAATACCTTGAAAATCCCCCAATAATCTACCTGATTTGCAGCGAGGATGCTTGGGAGTTTCCCAACTATATTTCTTTTCCCCTAAAGTTGTATACCGGAATCGGGATTCCCGAAATACCTTGAAAATCCCCCAAGAATCTACCTGCTTTGCAGCGAGGATGCTGGGAAGTTTCCCAACTATATTTCTTTTCCCCTAAAGTTAAAACTGACAGTAAATTCTTACTTCGGAATTGTACACAAATACGCGGAAAATCACTTAAATTAAACAAACAGTAAGCGAAAATAGAATCTATTAATACAGCTACGAAAGACGCTAGGAGCAAAATGAATTTAACACAAGAAGAATGATTCATAAAATAATTTCTAAATTCGCTTACCTTGTTGGCGAAAATCAGTCGGAGTTTCGGAAACGGCGGAAAACGGCGGAACTGTGAAAGCACAGAACTAGGAGCTACAGAGCTAGGGGAGCAAAAGAGGCCTATTCCGTCCCGTTTGCCGGTTTTATACATTCTTCTCTCGACCCCACTCAGGAGGTCCCCTTCTTAACAATCTTAAGAACGGCGCGGACTGATTTGCGCGAATGGTACAGTAAGCAATACATATTCAATATATACCGGATGTATCAAAAACAATATACATATTTAAAATTATTAACAGCAAATAAATTTACAGCTTTTGATGAAAGAGGGGTGTATAAGTAAATAATAACATAACTTAATAATAATACCAATAAAATGAGAAACTAAAATATATACAGTGGGATGTCGAACGAAAAATAGTAACATCGTTACATACCCCTCTTTCTTCGGTGAAAAAAAATTAATAAATGAAAGTGAAGCTTTCATTTATTATATTTTTTTTTAATCAAAGCCTAAAATGAATATTCTTCACAAAAAACAAAACGTCTTTACCCAAGAAAACTTGGTGGAGTACATTCCAAACCTCGCTGGCATTACTGGAGTCTGGAACTCCTCGTATTCAGACTTGGATACGGGCGGGAAGAGCGTTGCCTCACTCTTCTACAGGTAGGGCGGTTCCGAAGCGTCGAGTACCGCTAACGAACAGCGGTGATGCCTTCTGGAGTTTCCGGGGAACAGTCACATAGATTGCATTGAATACCAACATCTCGGCGGGATCGGGAAACTATGAGTGCTTGAGTTGCTACAGAGCGTCTTCCCGGCTCAGGTGAAGAACGGGACATGGATCGACAGGTAGCTCGGCTTACAGACGGTTTTCCGCAGCTACAATCTTCTGATATACGCCCTGAATGATTCCAGCGGGAACGACGTAAAGACGGGTTCATAATGGTAGTCCTAACGGTCGGCATCTTGCACGAACAATCTCGTGACATCTGATCAAAACGTCCGCAACGGAAGCAGAATAGGACAGCTTTTCCACGAGTACAAGCGTCACGGCGGTGTCCGGGGTAGCCACATTTCCAACATAGATCCCTCTCAATGGGCAAGTAAATGTCATCGCATGTTCGCTCGCTCGATAACCCGTATTTTGTCTAGTATCGAGGACGTGCTGGGTGTTGCAGGAATTTCTGGGTCCATTTCGGTGTTACAAATCTCTTGCATCTTTGGATTCTGCGGGCGGTAACGTTGCTTGATCGGAGTTGAGTCTATGAGGCGGATCTCGTGTTGTACTAGGTCTGTCGGTCCTTCCTTCCTACCTCAAACTTCGGTAATTCTACGTCGAGGAATCTTCTCAACATTTCCTCTTGTGCTTCAGTTAGGTTTTGGTCCTGTAAGGGCGTTATATCTTCTATAGGAGATTCTTCGGTAGGTAACTCCCTACTGTCATCAAACTCTCCTAAATCAGACCGGGTTAAGCCGGTAAATGTTCCAAGTTCCTGGCAGTTTTCAGTATTGTTATCAGTGTTTACATCTTTGCAGATTCTTCTAACAGCGGATTCTCGAGGATATTCTATACTAGACCTCCCTCTATCACTTTGGGATCCTTCCACGGCTGACTGGGAGATATCGGTCAATATCCTATCAGTTTCTCCTAGAGGCTATTCTATACTAGACCTCCCTCTATCACTTTGGGATCCTTCCACGGCTGACTGGGAGATATCGGTCAATATCCTATCAGTTTCTCCTAGAGGATATTCAGTATCAGATCTCCTTTCATCACCTTCGGGTCCGTTCAAGGCTGACTGGGAGATATCGGTCAATATCCTATCAGTTTCTCCTAGAGGATATTCAGTATCAGATCTCCTTCCATCACCTTCGGGTCCGTTCAAGGCTGACTGGGAAATATCGGTCAATATCCTATCAGGTTTCACACGGGGATATTCAGTATCAGTAAAGCTTACTCTAGCGGTATCTGTAACAGTCCCATTTTTTCTCGCAGTATCATTATCAGTAAAATTGGATCTAGCGGTGTCAGTAACGGTCATTTCGCAGGACAACCCATGATTGTTCTCCCCTGGCGGTGGCATTACTACGTCGATGATTCCTATGGGAGAGGACAGTGTATCTGGCCCTTGACAGTTGACTAGCTTTCCGTCCTGGTAGATCTTCTCTGTACCTAGTTCTAAGCAGAAATTATACTTCTTCAATATATCAAGACCAAGAACCATATCAGCGACTAAACCTGGAAAGTGCTCCAACGGTCCCTTCATGATGACGTCATTTACCCTAAGCTGCTGATCATAGATGTCTGTGATATCAACCAAATTTCCATTCGCTAAACGTGCCCTTGTCGGATGACTGACCGTTCGCTTTCGTTGGGAAAATTGCTTCGCTACTGCATCACCCACATACGATCTGATAGCTCCTGTGTCCAGCAAGGCTTTAAACTTGAAGTTTTCCATTTGGACGTAAATTTGGGGTCGCGAACCTGACGGTTCGGAAGGCAGATGTTCTTGAGAGGCTAAAAGATTAGGAAACTGTGACGGCCTCCCGTCGGGACAGTTCAGGTCTAGTTTTCCGGCTTCGAACAGGAACAGTATCGGGAGCGGGAACAGAATATTTTCAACGGGTTTCTACAGTTTGTTCGGACGTGGCCTGTCTCACCACAACGCCAGCACAGTGTACTAGAACTTCAGGGCATAGGCGCTCGACTGACTGGATTGGCTGGACGGGAAGAACTGGTACTAGCTTCAGGTTCTCGGGCTGGACTGGCAGTTGCATTTGGATTCCGAGATGTATTAGCCGGCGGAAAACGTTGATTTGTTCCTCTTTTCCATCCACTGGTGCTAGGAATATTTTGGAGTTCTTTTCGTAGCAACTCGAATTCCTTGACCTCTTGACAGAAATAAGTAAAATCTTCAAAGACCGTTTTACAGATCTGCTATCGATATTCCGGTAGCAGATTACGACATAGCCAGACCAATTGTTGTTCATCGGAGAGTTTCCCATATCTACGCATCAAAGTTTGTAGATAAGTTATGTATGCCGATACTGTCTCATTCCTCATTTGCAGCCGTTTGCTAATTTCCGCTTCTAGGTCTACTTCATAATTAAACGGGTAGAAGAAAACGCGGAAAGCTCTTTCAAAATCCTTCCAGTTTGTCCATCGGCTTCGGTTGTTGCGGAACCACAGTGCTGATTCACCAGACAGTAACTCGGGTAACACCGGTAGTAAATTATCTTGCGGCACATTCTTAGCAGTGCAAATTTCTTTCAGTCGTTCCAGAAAATTTGCCGGGTCATCGCGATTTCCAAAGGATACTTTCCAATCGTGCACATTCAACGGAGAAGTAACGGGAGTAGTAGTAGTCATGGTTATTACGGAACTCGTGGAAAGAGGTGGAAGAAGTTAGAAGAAAACAAGAAGAAATTAAAGAGTTTAGAAGCACAGGAAGAAAAATTCAAGGGCCTGGAACAGGATCTTACACAAAAAACAAAGAAAATCACCGAAATAAATATTACGAAAGCAGTAGAAATAATAGAGAAAAGTGGAAAAAAGGATATAGAAGATGTAAAAAGAAGTATAATCAAACATGGAATCCATTAGAAGCAATATCAAGAAAGAAGTAAATGAAATTAGAGAAGAAACGGAAAGAGAAATATATAAGACAAGAAAAGAAATTAAAGAAGAGATGAAGAAATTAAAAGAACAATGCGATACAACAAGGTCTAGTGGTAATATGGAACATATTGAAAGCCAACTACACAAAAGAATAGACAATTTGGAACAAAGCATTGGAGAAATAAGGAATGAAGAAATTAACTATCCACAGAGAATTAGTGAAACTTACAATGAGATCGGAATGGAATTGGAGAAAATAAAGACATGAAAGAAGAATTGGAGAGGATGAAGAGACAATTGACAAGTGGACAAGGAACAGTCTCTTACACATATATAGGAGGAAATGAAGAAAGCGTCAAATTTGATGGAAATATCAGGAAGGTGCATCCAAAAATATGTTTAAGGATATTATCAAACAAAATAAAGTATATGAGAAATTTTGATGACGTTAGAGAAGTATTAAGAAGACACTTATCAGAACAAACCCTATTATGGTTTACGAGCAATGAAATTGACTTCAATAATTTCAAAGAATTTGAAACTGCCTTCCTAAAATTATACTGGGGAGAAATAATACAAGGAGAGGTCCGAGAAAGATTATATTTCGGCAAATATGATGAAAATAGAGGAAATACCATGTATCTCTATTCATTATCTCTTTATTCGCAAGCACAACATCTAGAACCGATCATGAAGGACGAAGAAATCATAATGTTTATATCTAGGCACTTCAAATCTCAAATTGCTGAAACCATCGCTATACAAAACATTAAAACCTACGAACAACTATCAAATTATTTAATGAGGATAGAGAGAAATCTGACAAGTAATAGAACCAAACCAAATAATTCAAGAAATAATTTAAACTATAATCTGAACGGATAAAATACAGATAGAGAAAATATCGGGAACAACAATTATTACACAGGTAACAACTCAAACAATAGAAACTTAAACAATAATATGAATAACAGAAGCTATAACAACACAAGAATGGGAAATTATCCAGAAAACAGTTATAATAGAAACAATCAAGGAAAAGGTAGAAATAATTACCACAATACAAGTAATAAATATAACAATAATAATGACAGACGGTACAATCAAAATTTTAATTATGCAAACAATAGTAATACAAATAATAACAATAATAATGATATGAACGACAATGTTCGTCAGAACAATCGATTTGTGCGTCGTAATTCTGACGGTAATGTAAATTTTAATAGAAGAAACTATCAACAAAATAACAATAACGGAGAAAATAGAAATGTTCATTATCAACGGAGAACACACAGCCAGGGCAGGGCAAATTCTCCAGACAATTATAGCACTAAAATTGAACGGAATGATTGCGTAAACGATGATCATCCGTCTACGAGTAGAAAAACAGCTGATGATAGTGTGCAAAACACTAGTAGTCAGAATTTTCATTGAAGGATGGCGTAGCACGCAATCGATACAGTTATGTCCATCCTAGAGAATTCCTCAAAGAAACGGATTGCCTAGAAAATAAGGAAAAAATGTATTAATATATATTACAGGTAAATTGTTAGATTTAAATGTAAACATTTTAGTTGATACCGGTTCTGAAACTTCTTTAATTACAAAGAGTATTGTGAACAAACTAACCTACAAAAATATTTAATAAAAGTACCAAAAGTAAATCTAATAGGTCTTAATAATAAAAAGTTTAGTGAAATTAATAAATCCATAATTGTAAAATTAAAATTACAAAACATAAATTTAGAGGTACAATTGCTAGTCATACAAGGTATGGAATATGACATATTATTGGGTTCAGATGAATTATCTAGGCATAAAATGGATATTAATTATGAAACAAGAACAGTAAGTGCTTATGGAATTGGAGTTAAATTTAATTAATGTAGAGAACAAACAAAAAACAAGAAAGTTATGAAGGTCACAGATGGAAAAGATATCAGACTAGATATAGAAGAAGAAATAAGGAATAATGATTGTTATGATGAGAACAAGGAATCTAAAGAAAGAATAGTTGAAGAAAAGTTGAAGAAATAATTGTAGATGAGGATAATGATGTTGATGATTGTTTTGAATATAATATAAAATATAATAATTGTAAAGATGGAATTTTGAATGGAGAATATGAAGAAGGTGATATTAACAGTTATTTAAAATATAATATGGAATGTGATAATTATGACGACGGTATATGGAAGGAAATACAGTTGGATTGTGAAAGAGAAAAAGGAAAGAAAGTACAGGAATTGTTAGGAAAATATGAAGGATTATTCGATAGGCAGCCAAGAGTAGCTAAGGATTTTATACATAGTCTGAAGGTAAAGGATATGGAAACTTTCCGCGTGAAAACCTACCCAATACCATACAAATACAAAGATGAAATGCAAAATACAATTAAAAAATTAATAGAAGAAGAAATTATAGAATATAGCACTACCCCATATATCAACCCAATAGTAATTGTAAAGAAAAGAGATGGAGACATAAGAATATGTCTGGATGCTAGAAACCCTATAAAATACTTTAGGTATTTTCTTAATATAAATTGGTTGAATTGGGTACATTAATTGTGAATTAAAACAAACACCTTTTGTTACAACTTTCCTATATGCTCTCTCATACCCAACTAACTACATAACATAAAGTAACGGTTGCAAAGGGAAAATGCAGCGTTGTCACGCTGAACACTCTTTCATAGTTTCCCAATATTTACGAAACAATAACAAATTTGACCATAAAAGGGAAATAATAAGATAGAAATATAAACATGCCGCCCACCTTGAAACGGCATTGGCTTCCAAACAAATACGTATTATTAAAATAGATAAGCAAATACAAGTTACATTTAAAATAAAATACATTTTGCATTTAATCCATAGGCAAAGGACATATTTTAGAAAAGCAACGTTTTATTAATCCGGATTGTGTTTTTATAACCGCCACTCGCGCTATTTTGTCTTTTCCGCGAAACACTTCTACAACTTTTCCCAACTTCCACCTCATACGGAGTGCATTATCATCTTTCACTAAAACTAACGCACCAATATTTAGACTATCATAGTTCTGCTTCCATTTGGTACGCTGTTGAAGCTCCGCAACATATTCCTTACTCCACCTGGTCCAAAGATGCTGCTTTAGCTGCTGTAAGTGTTGATACAGAGACAATCGATTTGTGGGCAAGTTTTTCAAATCTGCATTCAACCAGGAATTTAATTGGCGCCCGATGATTAAATGTCCAGGCGTTAATGGTGTGAGATCCTCAGGGTCAGAGGATAAGGGGGAAATGGGACGTGAATTCATTATTGCCTCTACTTCGGTTAATAACGTATAAAAATGCTCAAAGGTTAAAGGAGTATTACTTACTACTCGCTACAAGTGTACTTTCATGCTTTTAACACCTGCCTCCCACAGGCCACCAAAGTGAGGCGATTGAGAAGGTATAAAATGCCATTCTATATCTTCCTTACACATTTTTGAGGTTAATTCAATATTATTTTGTTTAATAAATTGACCCAACTCTTTTAACTCGGAATATGCGGACACAAAATTGCTACCATTATCAGAAAACATTACGGTGGGTTTACCCCGTCGTGCCGAAAATCTACGTAATGACAGTATAAAGGCTTCTTTACTGAGATCAGTCACTAACTCTAAGTGAACTGCCTTTGTTAAAAAACATATAAAAAGACTAATATATGACTTCGAAATTTTAGTGCCACGACCAGACCGACTCTTTAGCAAAAAAGGACCTGCATAATCAACCCCCACAATATCAAAGGGATGAGTACGAGTCAAGCGTTGTTCGGGTAAATCGCCCATAATATGTTTCAACATTTTGGGATTATATCTAAAACATTTTAAACATTGATGCACAATTTGTTTGGCCAACGACATACCTGCTAATGGCCAATATGATTCTCGTATTGAAGCCAATAAATGTTGTGGCCCACAGTGGTATAATTTCAAATTAGTGTTTTTAAATGAAACTCAAGGTCTCTAGTTAATTCCACAATATAATACAAGTTATTGAAAATTCTAAAAAATTGACAATTGTTTCGATAAATCAATATCATCGTCAGAATGACAGAAGTTACATTTCATTTTATGCCTACCTGATGTTTAGTAGTTAATTTTGGCTAGACCAAGAAGTAACCTAACTTGTGATTGGCTTAATATATGTCAATTTCATAATTTCAAATGTTCATGAATAAAAATTAATTTATTAAGATGGTGACGCCCTGATAAAATTAGAGGGTGTTTCTTTTCGAAGCTAAATCTCGAATTTGACAATCTTCCACCAACCCTCAAAAACCCAGAGTCGTCAATAAATGGCTTTAAACTAAGAATTTTTGAGGAATGTTTTATTTTATTAGCCCTTATTTGTTCATACTCCTCGGAAAAACAATTTTCTTGTACATGAATAATCAATGTTTTAAACGATTGATGGATTTCATTCTTTGTTATTGGACCGTGCTTACGGTCATTTGGACATTTTTTAGTACAATTGTGTATAAATCTACCCATTAACGCGGTTATTCTTTTTAATTTTACCAGATTCGAAAACCTCTCGATTACATAATTACCTTTTTCGTCTACCACTGAATTGGTTGCACAATAAACTTTATTTTCACGCAAATCAGGTAAACCGTCCCTTTGGCCACTCATTTTCAGGCAAAAGCAAAAATTGCGGTTCATACCACCACATATTTAAGTCTTTAATTTAAGAACATTTTATCCCTCGAGGTAAATAATCGGCTGGGTTAAATTCACTTGGAACATGCCTCCATGAATCACGATTTGTAATTTCCTGAATTTCGGAGACTCTATTGCTCACAAAAGTTTTCAACTTATTTGGAGCGGTCTTTATCCAACCCAAAACAATAGTTGAATTTGTCCAAATAACAGTTTTTTCCACATTTAACCTAAGCGCAGACAAAACCTTTTTAGCAAGTCTTGAAGCTACAAGAGCTCCACAAAGTTCTAAACGCGGCAAAGTTACAATTTGTAAAGGTGCAACTTTTGATTTTGACGATACCAGACTTACGCTTGCTTTCCCATTTTCGCTCAGAGATTTGAGATAAATACAGGCCCCATATGCCTTTTCGGAACTATCGGAGAAACAATGCATTTCGATAGACATTTTCAGAAACTACACGACGTTCTATTCTGAGCTCATTCAGAAGTTTTAACTCAGATGTAAAAGCAGACCGAACCACAGAAATATTGTGAGGAACTCGATCATCCCACGATAATTTTTCTAACCAGAGACAATCACACATGGACTAACAAGTTCCAAAGAATCAAAAATTTTAGAGCTTTCGGATAATATTGACCGTTTTGTAATTTTTTTTGAATGAATTATGTTATTCACCTTGAACATTGAATTATCATGAATAGGACTCCAGATCAGGCCAAGTGTCCTTTTTTCATCATTTTCACCTAACTCCACGATTTTAGATAAATGATCATTATCAGGGATGCTACCCAAAATACTAGGATCATTAGAATAAAATTTACGAAGAAGGAAACAACCCTGTTTAATTGTCTCAAAAACCAACTCACATATTCGTTTTGCACTTTCTACTGTATCGGCTCCCGTAAGCAGATCATCTACATAATAATCACTTTTAATAATTTCTGCTATATCAGGGTGAGTATTTTCCACCTCAAGAGCAAGTTGAAACAAACATCGAATCGCGAGAAAATATGCCGAGGCAGTGCCATATGTCACTGTATTTAGTTCGTAACAATTCAAAGGATCTTCAGGATTAAATCGCCATAAAATACGATGCAACTGCCTATCATCTGGAGAAACCCACACAGACCTATACATTTTTGTACAATCGGCCGAAATAACAAACCTATGCTCTCTAAATCGAAGTAGAATTGAAAATAAGTCTTCCTGTATTGTAGGTGCAGCCATTTGAATGTTATTTAAAGAAAACCCTGTACAACTTGGCAATGATGCATCAAAAACGACACGAAGATTGGTCGTGATTGCATCTTCCCGATATACTCCATGATGACACATAAAATAATCGCCTTAAAAAGTGGCGTCAAAATCGTTAACTTTTTCATATGTCCCAAATTAATATATTCTTTCATAAATTCATGCTATAATTTTTCATAATTATCATTGGAATACATTTTACGTTCCAGGTTCAGAAATCGTTTTTTAGCTTGCTTGAACGAACTACCTACCTTTGAAATTTCAACATTAAAAGGTAACCTAACCTCAAATATACCATCTTTGTTTCGCTTTGTATTTTTTTTAAAATACCTTTCACATGCTAACTCTTCATCCGATAATTTTTTCTCATCTGCACTAACATTTTCTAATTCCCAAAATAACTTTAAATCGTCGTGGATTTGCTGATTAATATTGACCTCGGTATTAACAAAACAACAGTTCAAAACCGCCGGATTATTTGTCTTGCCGACAGGACCAGTCACAATCCAACCAAACTTTATACTTTGTAAGATCGGCAGTTTGGAACCTAAACAAATATTTTCTTCACATATCAAATCCCATAATACATCCTATCCAATCAACATACCAACTTCCTGTGGTTCAAAAAATGCAGGATCAGCTAATTTACAATGACTGGGAAATTTTAAACTACTAATATTTATTGGCGAAACTGGCACAGGCCCAGTTATCTTTGGAATAACAAAGCAAGAAACATTTATTGAACATTCATTTTTCTTTGAAAATATTCGTGTATTGCATTTATAATTTATAGTTGAAAAAGAATTATTTATTCCATTAAGAGATACATTATTTTTTTCTTTAAACAATTGAAGTTTATCGCATTAACTCTCAGTAATAAAGCTCGATTGAGAGCCGCTGTCTAAAATTACACGAACAGTATGTTTATTAGTGTTTTTAAATGAAACTCAAGGTCTCTAGTTAATTCCACAATATAATACAAGTTATTGAAAATTCTAAAAAATTGACAATTGTTTCGATAAATCAATATCATCGTCAGAATGACAGAAGTTACATTTCATTTTATGCCTACCTGATGTTTAGTAGTTATATTTTTGGCTAGACCAAGAAGTAACCTAACTTGTGATTGGCTTAATATATGTTTATAGAAAAGAGAAGAAGATGTGATATTACAAATATTGAAGCTTAGATATTATTAGCCCTATGGTGATATCCTGGATATCATTTTTCCAATTAAGATCAGTATAACTGTGCAATGATATAGAAAACCAGGAAAACTATATCTGCTGATATAGTTTTCCTGGTTTTCTATATCATTGCACAGTTATACTGATCTTAATTGGAAAAATGATATCCAGGATATCACCATAGGGCTAATAATATCTAAGCTTCAATATTTGTAATATCACATCTTCTTCTCTTTTCTATAAACATATATTAAGCCAATCACAAGTTAGGTTACTTCTTGGTCTAGCCAAAAATATAACTACTAAACATCAGGTAGGCATAAAATGAAATGTAACTTCTGTCATTCTGACGATGATATTGATTTATCGAAACAATTGTCAATTTTTTAGAATTTTCAATAACTTGTATTATATTGTGGAATTAACTAGAGACCTTGAGTTTCATTTAAAAACACTAATATGAGCATATTCCACGAAGTAAGGGTCGAGACAGTCAATTTCAGTATGTTTATTATTAAATCGATCCAAAATATAAACGTGACAATTAGCAGAGTTATTTACTTCTTCTTTTAAATTCACCAATGAGGAAGATGAACTTTCGTTATCGATATTAGAAACTTGGTTTTTATCGCGAAATTCTTGCGAATTAATTTTGTCTGTCAACATGTAATAAAATATTATGCTTCTTGTTACATTTTTTACATGTCGGCTTTCGACAACTCTTATTAAAATGTCCGGGTTTCAAACAATTCAGACATAACTTTAAAGAAATAATTCTTTCACCCCGTTTTTCAATAGGAATTTTCAAGAAGGAAGGACATGATTGAATATAATGTTTCCCTTTGCAAAATAAACACTTTTGTGATCTAACATCAGTCAAACTTTAACATTGTGAATTATCATCTACCGCAATCAAACCTCTAAAATTACCACTACTGTGTTGTTTTTCTATGCGACTTTGTTCAAGATTGTCGAGAAGTTGCGCCTTGGAAGTTAGGAATAATTTAAAATCATCTAAAGATGGATTTATTTTTGCCTTCGATTTAAATGATTCCCAATCCCTGGCAGTGGTCTTATCTAATTTTGTGCTTAATAAATAAACAATGGGTACATCCCAGGATGCTGTGGGTAAACCAATTTGACTCGATGCACGCATATTTTTTGTAACATTATTTAAAATCGCACGCATACCCTTGGCAAGCTCCTTACTCATGGCTTCTATATTGTAAATGTTTTTAATATGATTATGTATTAATAACTTATCATTATTGTATCGTTTTTCTAACAGCTCCCATGCAATTTTATAATTATTAGAAGAAAATTCTATACTTGATATTAACTGAAGAGGTTCGTTGCGTACAGAAGCTCTCAAATAATGAAAACGCTGAATATCTGATAGTGATTCATTTTTGTTAATAAGAGACTCAAAAATATCTCTGAATTCAAGCCAATTTTGCAAAGACCCGTCCAATATGGGTAAATTTATATCCGGAAGCTTAACAGATTGCGTAGGGTTAATAATAACAGATCTGTTCGAACTTGTCGAGGAACCGCCACAATCGTTTTCTTTTTTGTTGTCATCCAAATACTTTTTTGCTAAAGAAATCACAGAATAATATCTGTTTTCGAATCCATTTCGTTCTAAATATCCTTTTTCTAACTCCGTTAATTCACATGATGTCTCAATCTTCTCTTGGATTCCGACAAATTTTTGCAACAAATTAATATCTATATTATTAATACGAGTTTACAACTCTAAAATTAATTGATGAGATATACTTGTGTTATTTTTCAAGTTATCGTCAATATACATGGAAAAATTAGTTAACCCATCAAGGACGGATTTAATTAAGTTTAGAATTTTGCAATAGTATATTTTCAAACTGTATTTTCAGAACGAAACAAATAGATTTGCTTAAAGAAATATAGTGAAATTTTTCTTACTTTCTTCAAAAATTAGTGTTGCCATATGGCAACGCGAGTAACTTACACTGCCCATGTTTCATTGAAAATAAAATTTTATTGATTGAAAAAAAAACTACATTCGTGTATGGTATTCAACATTGCACGACAAACAAACTCCTACATTACATTTGATGCATTTTGTGTGCATAATAGATTTGCAATTGTCGCCATTGCATCTTATTTTTTTTTCTACTGGTGTGAGGAGGTGCCCTATATTATCATATCGCACATCATCGCCAACACGGCTGAAAGATCTGCTCGATTTACTAGCAGATGGTCTACCTTTTCCTTTCGGTGGATTCTTGTACTTGTTGAGGTACGTTTTGATAATTTCTCGACGAAAGTCTAGTTGAGTTATTTTGTTGCCAGACTGTTTGTACAGGACCCAGGCATTTTGAATTGCGGCATCAAGTAGCCATGTGAAAAGACACCACCACCATTTTTTTCCACGTAGACTAATCCTATAGCGTGCAATATTTTCATCCATCAGATCCGTGCCACCCATAGATGCATTATATTTGGAAATCAAGTTCGGTCTTTTTACTTGAACAATTTTTTTCTCCTTCGCTGAATATCGTTGGACACTAGCAAGTGAGGCTACCCCATATTTGGTCGAAGCTGCTGAAACTACATTATTGTCAGTCCAACGCGTTAGTAAAATTCCGTTGGTTCTATCCAAACAAGAATCGAAGTCACCACGTTGTTTCTTACTCATATCCTTTTTGGATAGTAACGGGCAATTTTTAGGGATTCGGTTATCGCGAATGGTTCCTGTGGATGAGAAACCTCTTGATTTCAGATGACTAAGAAGGTGAAAGCTTGTAAATAAATTGTCTATGAATAGGTTGTATCGATGTTTTTTCTTTTCTTCTGGTAACTCATCCAAAAGCATCAGCAATGGAGCAGTAGATTTTCCAAACACAGTTTGGTATTCTGTGTTCACGCGCCTATCTTTGCCTTGATAGAAGGAAAAATTCACAAGATATCCGTATTTGTTGTTCAGCGACCATATCTTGTATCCAAATCTGATTGGTTTGCCACGGATAAATTGCTTGCATGAGTGCTTTCCAAAGTATTTGACCATACACTCATCGTAACTCAAATCTTCTTCTGGAACAAAATAATTCAGAAATTTTTGCCGTAGTAGATCACTTAGAGGTCGCAGTTTATAGAATTTGTCATTTGGATCTAGTGCATTATTATCTGCGCAGTGTAGATACCGCCAAATTGTTAAAAATCGGTCTCTCCTCATTGAATCCTTCACTAGTTGGTTACCAAGATCTGCATCAGTACTCCAGTAATGTTTTTTTCCAGGTAATTGACAATATCCCGATAAAATCAGAATAGCAATAAAACATTTCATTTCATTCAAAGTAATTTGAGGACATGGCAAGTTTTTAAATTGTGCGTACTTGTTTGATTCTTCTACCAGTAAAGAAAGTACGTCTTGGTCTATGAATAACTCGAACATTTCTGTTGGGGTTAAAGTTTTAAAACTTTCATAATCCGAACGAAAATAATTTTCTGAACTTTCTACCAGATCGCCTTTGATCCATTCAATGTCCTCATAAGTAACTTTTTCTACATGTTCCGTATCTGGTTCAACTAATGCATCATCTTCACCATGTAAAACAAGTTGAGCTGGAGCATTCAATTGATTCCGAGATAAATTATCAACGAGTCCGCCTTCATTTTCCTCACCGGAATCCTCATCTGTCATCGCACCCTCATTCGGAGGCTCAATATAAATTTGGTCGACATCTAAATCATCATTATACGCAATCTGAAGAGCTTCTTCGAAAGTCAGCCCACCGCTAGAAAAAAAAAGCAAAATGTAAAAAGGTAGTCCACAGAAAAGACTCGTGTTGCCACATGGCAACATCGAGTTCCAAAGCTTCACGATCTCAAAGGTTTTTGCAAACTCCCGTTATTCTGCCGCCTCTACGTTGATAATATATTCCCAAAGCTGTTGTAACGAATTTATTTTCGAAAGCTGTAACAATCAATTTTTATTTATACTTACGTAAACTTGATATCCATTTTTGAGAAGTCTTCTTGATATTCCCTAACAAAATCGTGATTTTATATCACTGGAGTGAACAGGCAAACACTACACACGGTTCTGTCAACTGACACTGCAATAAACTATTGCCGTGTATACCGCCATCTATGTTTTAAATGAAAAATCTGATGAATTTTAAGCAACAGAAAACTGTTAATTTCTGTTGCCGTATGTCAACACCAGTCCTTGATGGGTTAAACTAGCCTTAACAGAACCTCTTTGCCTTTTTAATATGTCAATTTTATTTTATTAATATTATTAATACTATTAAAGTTACTAAAATGATTTTCTTCTAACGAACAATTCATTAATAATTTGCGAAATGAGGCAACAACGAAATACACAACAGGTTTGAAATTATAATATTTGGAAATTAAAATAGGAAAAGAAAAGAGGATTACTCACTTTTTAGACTTTGGCCTCTGGTACACTTAACTTCTGTAATTTTTGTAAAAGCCGGTGCTGACCAAAATAACCTCACAATAATTATGGCGCCATGGCTTACTACAAGCACGTGTTGTAATTTTTCAACTTATTACTTCAATACTTTTGACATCGGATTATCCGTCGACTACGAAGGACCATATAAAATACATTGTATACCAGAATTTGAGGCACCTCTAAATATAGTAGCAATACTTGGATGGATTTTAAAAACCAACATTTTCACAAAACTAGACCTGAAACACAGTTTTTGGTTAATACCACTTGATAAAAATAGTAGAGATTATACTGGTTTTATGGTGGACTTAGTAGTCTATCGATTTAAGGTAGCACCATTTGGAACGCAATCGGCAACAGCAACATTACTTAAAGCATATCATAAAATCTTAAATAAATATGAAAAATTCACGCTGCATTACATCGATGACATTCTAATATTCTCAGAAGATGAAGAAGAACATATGAGACACATAGAAACAATTTTAAAAGCCTTAGATGAAGCTGACCTAAAGTTAAATATAAAAAAATGTCAATTCTACAAAGAGGAAGTAGTATACTTGGGCTACAAAATAAAAAAAAACGGTGTAAGTATGGATCCAGATAGGATAAAAATTATTAAGGAATACAAGAGACCTACCAATTTAAAAACTCTGAGAGGTTTCCTTGGTGTCCTACATTATTTCAAAAGATTAATCCCAGATTTAACAGAAAAGGAAATACCACTACTTCTTCTAAGTAACGAACAAACAAATTATGTATCGATTTGTCTTATGTGAAATATGACATCAAGTATATTATAATTATATTTATTTTTACATTTACAAATTTTTTAATGATTATTTATATTGAATTTACTTAAAATATTTTACATTGCCCTGAAGAAGTGTCAAAAGGACACGAAAGCTTGGCGGCATTTTGTAAATAAAAGATCTTGGCGTTGATTCTTTGGACTGAAATCCCCGTTATCCCCACCTATATATATATATATATATATATATATATATATATATATATATATTATAATATATTTCTATATATTATAATATATATATATATATATATATATATATATATATATATATATATATATATATATTTCTGATTTATTTTAAATTTATCTATGGATTTATTTATTGAATTGGTTAGCTCAGGTTATATGATTTATATTTTTATCATTAATTTAATGTTTTAATGGAGAGCATGAGAACACTTACTCTCGTTGGGTTCTGGATAAATTAAACAAGAAAATATATGAAATCTGCATCCCACAAACAACCTGCGAAAATCATCTCCATCAACGCTGTGAATCGATTATATGAAACACAGTAATTCATCCTATGTGTTATGAAACCTTGCCCTGTGTTTAGCAAATGACATGTAAATGAAAATCAACAACTCAAATTTAGTTCCTATAATTATCATACAAACGTAAAATTGAAAAGCATCATAATTAGTAAATAAAACTTATGTTAAAACAAATATAATACAGTGCAAATTACAAATACCAAATATTATTATATACCTAAAGTTATTAATGAGTAATTTGGCCAAATTTGTGAATTACGTTTGAGTTTAATATGGTTAACCAAATAAATCGTTAAAAACACTAACCTGACCACAACACTGGGAAGTCTCTAGTATATTCTATTGCTGTGGAATCTTCTGGACCAAAGCTGGATCTCCTTCAATCTTGTAGTTACAAACAATATAGTTTGTATGGCAGGTAAGTTCGTAAATTCTTGTTAAATCACTTAGATATTTTTGCTTATAATGTTTATGTTACAATGATAATGGTTTAGGAACGTATTTTCTTACTATAAAGTGATTACTTTTTGAAAATTCGGGTAGCGTCCCCTCTCAAATTTAAAATGTTTATATTTCTCACAAATTCTTATTATTTCCAAGTATTTTCTTTCCAAAATGTATATTGATTAAATGTTTGCAATGTCTTTTTACTTTAATTTCAAATAATTTCCCAAATATCTTTATAAAATTTATAAAATTTTCTTAAATGCGTCCTTCTTCATTAGCTTCGCTTCACCAACCTTTTGTTTTTTTTTAAATTAACAAACTTTTTGTTGTCCGCTTTGTTATTTATAAAACAAAAAACTTACTACATACTAGATAGGACATACTTTGTCTTATCTAATGTTTTATATGTCGATAAATGTCTTTATATTTTTCTATGATTATTGATTGTTGATGTAAGATTTCAAATTAATTTACCATTCCTATTTACATACTCATTATTTCAAAAATCTACCTTATTTTAATAAACAAAATTATATCTATTTGACTTTAAATTTCAATATTAATACATATACAATCTAAAATGTTCAAATACCTGTCATAATGCCTTTCAATTAAATCTTTACTCATAATTACATATTTATCTATTACAAACTTGGCTCTTTATTTATTTCAGTCATCATATTTTTCTATTATCAATAGTTCTCAAACATAAATAATTCTATGGTAGAATCTATTTCTGCACTCAGTGTACTTTGCTAACTGACATGAAATTTTTAGTTATCACTCCAGTTATCTCCTTTTTAATATAAACATTACACTTTTGTTGGTATATATTGTGATCTAAAATTCTATTTATTATTGTCTTATAATCATTTATATTCTTTTCAGATTCATTGTTAGATGTTCGAAATACTGGATACAAATTATCATTTGCTATAGACAAGAAAATGAGTTTATGATTTGTTAAGATATAATTAAAATTTTATGAAAATAATGCAGTTCATAATCTGAAATCTTAAGGTAAATAATTTTACTATTACTTATGTATCTCTTTCGTTTTGAAGCGTAACTAATATAATAAATGTTCAATTCAATAGAAAATATATATTCTTCTTATATTATCATCATTAGAAAAGATCATTCCAGCTGTGTGAAATAATTAATTTCCATCTGTTACTCTACAAGGTTGCAAATTTCATATATTTGTGTTCCATTCTTTTCACTGCTTCTTACGATAAGTTCAAATCCCCTCAAATTTAAATTTAATAAATATTTGCATGGTAATTTTTGTTTAAATTTCAATTTCACAACAACAAACTTATCGTTCCTTTACTATTTGACCATGAAATGATTTGAAACTTCTACTATTCCAATTCTGGGTTGAGAACTTCAAAAAATGGTCAAACCATTGCTCAAATAAATCGAGTTGCATATAACCTGTGGCAGGCACAAATTGTTTCAGGAGGCGCACCATTTAGAAACTGCTTTCATGCGAACACGTGGAAATATAATCATAGGAGGGATATAGCTGCCAACAGTATTCATACAAATAACTGCGGTACACAAAGTGCCACGTTCAGCAGAAGTAAGTGATCCTACTTGCTTACGTCCTTTCAATGCAATCACCCTCGAGGAACGTCCCTGTACAGTGGTGATCCCTGTCTCATCAACATTGTAGATTTTTTATGGAGAATAATTATGTTTTTGTTGAAGTGGTTCAAGTAGGTCAAAAAATTTGGAAACGTTTATTCGGTTGAAACTTCTCGCACGTGCAGCTGAGGTTGCTTCTGGAATTCGAAGTGATAGTCCATTTCTTTTAAGGAAATTTTGCAACCAGTGCCAACCAGCTTTCTTCTTAACGGTACTGAAGTGGTGCGATATGTTATTCTGTTTAGCAAATTGATAAGCTAAACGTCGCACGGAATTAGTGGTCAAACCAAAAACATCAATGTCTCCATGTTGGTAATAAACCGAACAAGGTCCATTTTTTGCGCCTTGTTAAACGTAACAAGTCTGCTACCTAAACCTTTGAGAGAATCTTTTCTTATTTTGTTTTTTCCTTTACCACGACGTTCTAAAGTACTCTTTGGTACGTGGCAATGTTTTGCCGCTTTCAGATAACCACATTCTGGATTTAATACCATGTCTATTGCTTTTTTCATGTTCTCCTCAGACCACCCCTATCGGTTGGTTTTTCTTGAGTATGCACCCGCCATATTGTGTATCTATTGATACTGCAACAAAGAAAAAGCAGGTAAAAAATGTTATCAAAATAGTTTAGGTAAAATGGGATATCTCATTTTAAACAAATGCCACATATCCCGTTTTATCTATACCTCAACATTTGTCTTCCGTGAATTTTACAAAGTTAACCTTAAAATATATTGATGAACTTTCATGACTATATCAACGTTTAACATCTTATCTGATTCTTTAAAAATTATCAACACATTCTCTTCACAAATAAAGAAGCAATAATATTACATTAAAATATTGAAAAACATAAAAACTTACGTCTGTCAACAATCACATTCACTATGAAACTGACAGTCCGTTAGCAAGTTTAAAATCAGTACAGCTTGCGCTTGGTTAATATTTCGCTAGATGGCAACACTCGTTTCACAAAAAAACATGGTATCCCGTTTTAGATTACTGTTCCATTTTAAGGACACTTCCCCTAATATGGAAATTAAACATATGTTTATACAATTACTACTGCATTAAGATTACACTAACGCACTACAATTGTCTTTATCTTCTTGTCTGGGTAATGGACACAAATGTCTAATGGAACGAGTAATTAACCCTTTAGGAGTTTGGATTTCAGCAACTCTTGCAATGCCGTCTCTTCCGGGGAATAATTGCGTAATTATTCCCATTGGCCATTGGCATGGTGGGAAATATATGTTTCGTTACACGAACTTTGTTTTTAAAAACTTTTATTCACTTAAAAATACAAAATATCGACTTTGAAAAATAACAGTGAAATATATAAATTGTATAAACAGAATGTGTAGATGAAAAATAATATGCAGACTGAATTAAATATATTTACAATTTGTATTTATATGCTGAATGTGCTGAGGTTGCACCAATGGTCGTTGCAGTACCGAAACCCAGTGGATACGTCGGCAATATACAGAATGTAATTCCTCCATCCCCAGAGAGATCCATACAGGATGTGGATAGGTTACTCATCTTCTTCTTCTTGGATAGTTCTCGGTTTTGGTTTTGGATCAGCTGAGACTGCGTTTACCATTTTTGTTGTGGGTTGGAGTTTACATCTCGACTTCCATTTGAAAACACCAACAAGAAGTGCGATCGCAATTACGACGTAAAGGGGTGTAGACCATGCATAGGCGTAGTTGTGTGGAATGTTTCTCAAAGTAACAAGTAAATTAACATATAAATTACTATCTCATTTTAAAAATATAGGGTATCCCATTTTAAACATAATACTCCCTAAAACGGGACCGTTGCACGTTTTTTCAAAAAAAGCATTATATTTTTGATATTTATATGTTGTTGTAAAAATTGTTTGGACATATAATGAAAAACACTTTAGAGAACGTAGTTAATTCCCCTTGAAAAATTTAAAAATTCATTTAATTTAATCAATTCATTTTAAAGAATGCAAAATCCAATTTACTATTAAACACTTAGACTCTAGAGATATCAACATTATTTCAAATCTCTATTATGGTCAAAGAGCAGTAGTGAAGATAGAAGAAAATACAACTGAAGATATGGAAATAAAAAGAGGAGTTCGTCAGGGATGTGTGCTTTCACCAATCCTTTTTAACGCATACTCGGAAGATATCATGAATAGAGCACTGGCTGATCAGGAATATGGCATTAAAATCAATGGAAGACCAATCAACAATCTAAGATATGCCGATGATACAGTGCTGATAGCCGAAACACTTCAAGACCTACAGAAACTTGTTAATGCAGTTGTGGAAGCTAGTGAGGAATATGGACTGTCACTAAACACAAACAAAACCGAATTTATGGTTATAACAAAATCGGTCCAAAACATCGGAAATATATTAATACACAACCAACCAATTGAAAGAGTGAGAAAATACAATTATCTGGGAACTCTTTTCAATGAAAATGCGGACTGCTCTCAGGAAATAAAAATCCGAATTGAAAAAGCGCGGAGTACTTTCACGAGGATGAAACGAGTATTCTGCAGTCGAGATCTCAGCTTGGAACTCAAATTGCGTCTTATGAGATGCTATGTTCTGTCAGTGCTGCACTATGGCATGGAATCATGGACATTAAAGAAGAACGATGTAAAGAAAGTAGAGGCATTTGAGTTCTGGGTGTATCGCAGGATTTTGAGAATCTCATGGGTACAGAAAGTCTCTAATGCCGAAGTGTTAAGAAGGATAAAACAAGACAAGGAAATTGTCCCAACTATTAAAAAAAGGAAGCTGCTCTACCTGGGTCACGTTATGAGGGGGGACAAATATCAACTGCTCCAGCTCGTTGTGAAAGGAAAAATAAGTGGAAGAAGATCAGTAGTACCTTCCTGGTTAAAAAATCTTCGCGAATGGTTCAACGTCACCAATAGTCACCTTTTTAGAGCAGCGGTATCCAAAATACGAATAGCCTTGACGATTGCCAACCTTCGGAACGAAGACGGCACTTGAAGAATAACGATACATATTTTTCAGCGGCTGAATGTAAAAGAAAATGGATATCTCTACGGGATAATTTCCGAAAAGCTATTAGGAAACGGAAGACCAAAAGTTGTCAATTCGCTACAAAGTATAAACCATGAAAGTTCGAAAAACAGATGTCTTTTTTACTTCCGTATATTAGTGAGCGAGAACAGTCTTCAAATTTGCTACCAACTGATAATGGATCTGAGGAAGATGGTAGCAAAACCCCAAATTCCCAAATTAGTGATTCTCAACCGAATTCCCCACAATCTCTTCCAAATACCATGCCCATATCTTCACATTCTACATTGGGTTCATCTACATCCTTTAAAGTTCGTCGACCGGCACCCATGTCAACGGTAGTACAAAATTATTTTGAAAAAAAACTAGCATCAAGAAAAGTGAAAGAAGAAAAGGATCACCTTACAAAATTTTTTGAGGCTAAGGAAGAGACCGTACGCATCTTTGAAGCACCTTTACAAATTGAAATTAAAGCAAAAATTTCATCTTTAGTAACAGAGTATGAACTACAAAATTTAAGCGCACGTCACTCCAACACATATCAATCATTAGAGTCAATTCAGCATACAACTGTGCAACAAAACCCACCTCCACAGGTGGAAAAACAACATCATCTCTAGCAAATTCCTATCTTTCTGATCCAGAACTAACGGGGGACCATGAACAGTCATGGATGCCACATCTTGAAAACTTATAAAATATTTTTTTTTATCTAAGAATTAAAAGTTTATTTAGATGAGGAGAATTCTTAAATCATTTGTAACGTACCTATTTTTAGCTAAAAAAAATTGTTTGTCGCTATCATGTTGACTTTTTCGTAATTAAAATGTGTTAATTATGATATATACGGTTGGCGATAAAACGTTGTATGCACCATGTCAGTAAAGTGCCTTTATCGAACTCGCCTATACTCGGCTCTCTCGCGTCGCTCGCTCGACTAGTAATCTCAGACTCGTTCGATAAAGAACCACTTCACTGACTTGGTACATAAATAACTATTTACTTACTTTAGTGTAACTGCTAAACGCTCTTCAGGTGAAATTGCTCTTCGAAAATTTATATCCTGCTGTTTTAAAGGCAATAATTTAACCAACTCAAAAAACTTTTCCTGTGACATTCTAAAGTATTGAAAAAATTTCTGGTCATCTCTTAATAAATCAGGAAACAGATGTCGAAACTCTCCAAATGTATCTCGTTTCAGATTAATTCCATGGATCCAAAACCTCCTGTTTCGTCTCTCTAGTTCAAGGCACGCCAGCGCGATTATATCGTCTTCGTCGGACGATGAGGAAGTCATATATTTTAACTCAAATAGGATACACAATGTAAATATGTCTTTTACACAACTAAAATAAATTTACCATTAGTCGGCACAAAGATTCTTTGCGGACTGAAGCACGCCGATCTGGTGAGCGGACGCTGGACTTTGCCAGTCTGAAGGCCTGGACACACCTGTCATACAGCCTTCCGATCCGACTACGGTCATACAGCGGGACGACTGTATGATATGGGAATAAACAATGGTTTGGAATGCAGTAGGTCTCACCTGTCCGACACGCGACCCGTCCTACTCCCACCCGTCTCCGATTCCGGTATCCCGTCATGCTCCGACATTGCAGACCATTCGTTTACTTGATGCGGGAAGGTTGTCGGTGGCAGTTTTTGTGTTAAATTCAGTGAAATGGCGGGTATAAAAGCGGAGGAGCTTATTGAAACTGTCCGAATGTTTCCAGCTCTCTATGATCAGGCACAAGAGCAATATAGAAACTCGAAGTACAAGGACATTATGTGGAAAAAAGTTGCGAAGAAACTAAATGTAGAAGGTAAAAACATTTGTATATTTATTGTTAAGTTGTTGTGTTTTAAACTAAGCTATTAAAATCTTGTCATAATAACAATATTTAAATCCACTTCCACTTCTAGGGAAGGGGTTTCCTGTTGGAATTGTGAATTAAAATAAATAAATTAATTAATTCCGAAAATATTCAAGGGATTTATTCGTTAGGAATATACCGGGTGTTTCAAAAGTCAGTTTACCGAGTTAAAACATAAAAATGTTAACAATGACCTTCACAGTTGATTTTATCATTGCTCAAAAACAGGTTGTGCAACATTAGTTACGAAAGCATTGTGTTTAATAAATCAGTTTACCTCAATTAGTTTGGTAAACTGACCTTTGAAATACCCGGTATTTATTCTTATCTATAGTAATTGACGAACGTAAGTGAGTCTATGATTAGAGAGTAGACTCGATCTGCATTTGGATTTTCTGTCTGTCTGTCTGTCTGTCCGTATGTCTGTCACGCGATACCGGCCGCAATTTTGAAGATATCGGCTTGAAATTTGGCAAATTTTTGCTATCTTTTGTACTTGTATTATTTCAATTTGTTTTGCTATTTTGCATTATAATTAATTCAACACATTGATTTTGTGCAAGTAAGTTTCAAACATATTCTTTATTGTACACAGGTTCTCACAAATTTTCAAATTTTTTAAAATATAGAACCATAATGTTTAGTTGTAAGTAACACAAGAAGAGCTATAAAATACTCATAGTTTCGAACAGTTCCAAGGAAGAACAACTAACTTATTAACCTATGAAAGCCCGGCGTTCTTGCCACTCCACACTACCCTCTTTAGAGTTAAAGAATTGCTTAAACTGCTCTCTTACATTGAATGCTTCACGATTTTCCCCTCCTCGGCGACGAGGAAAATCCTGAAGACGAGATTTCTCCACTGGAGTTGTGTCAGTATTGTCACTTACTTCTGGCACTTTGTAGTCTTCGTTAATTCTAATGAAGTTATGTATGATACATGCTGCAAGAACTACCCTTGTTATGTTGTCAGGATTTCCTTGGAGAGGCCTCATGAACATTCGAAATTTTTGCACCATAATGCCAAAGACATTTTCTGACATTCTTCGAGCTCTGCTCAATCTGTAGTTGAAAATTCTTTGCTCGTTAGACAAGTTCTTTCCAGGAAATGGCCTCATGATATTTTTTGTGAGGGGGAAAGCTTCATCGGCAACTATAACCATGGGAAGTTCCATGTTTGTTCCTGGGAGGCCTTTTTTGTCTGGGATGTTAAGTTGGTTTCGAGATAGTTTTCTACCTAAATTGGAATTCGCCAAAACACCACCATCAGAGTTTCTTCCGTAGCTTCCCACGTCTACAAAAATAAAATTGTAACGAGCATCAACTAGCGCTAAAAGAACAATGGAGTATGTTTTCTTGTAGTTTCAATAGAGGCTTCCTGATGCTTTTGGAGCTTGTATTGTCACATGTTTTCCATCCAAAGCACCAATGCAATTGGGAAACTGCCACCTTTCCCAAAATTCGATTGCTATTTCATTCCACCTGTCCTCTGTCGGAGCTGGCATTACTTCGTTTAAAAGTACTTCAATTACAACTCTGCTTGTACGATGAACAATGGAACCAACTGTACTTCTTCCCATTCTGTAAGTGAATGAGATGGTCTTGAAAGAATCTCCAGTAGCAAGAAACCTGTAACAAACAACTTATACTAATACACATACAAACTATATTCAATCAATAATTATTAATAATTTAATAAGGTTTTTTATTTTCCTGCTATGATGCTATCTAATTATAATAGTTTTAATTATACATTTTTGATTCTTTAGGTCAAGAGGAGGAATGTAAAAAGAAGTGGAACGGAATTCGTGACAGTCTGCGAAGAGCGAGACAAAAACGGAAAACCAAATCTGGACAGGCGGCTATATCTTCAAATAAATACAAATTTGAGACCATTCTTGAATTTCTGATTCCTCACCTCGCCGAGCGGAAAGGTATAGGTAACGTTCCTGATGAAGCGGAAGAAAATAATGAAACCCAACCCACTGATGACCCCCAAATGCAGAACCTAAACAATGATATAAATGCAGATATAAATGAGTATGTCTCTGATGGGACTGCAGAATCCGAGTCGTTGCTACCACCTAGAACTCCATCAGCTAGTCGAGTTTCTATCGACAACAGGACTCCATCTGCAAAACGCAAAAGAAAGCTCCCACATACCGAAATGAAACCTGGAGAATCTGCATCATCTCAGCTAATGGCATATTTATTGGCTGAGAAAGAAGCTGAGAAGAAAAAAAACCTAGTGACAATGACGAACAGCATCCCGTTGATGTATTTTTGTCTGGAATTGCTGCATCTCTGAAATCACTGGATCCTCTGCGCTTACATTCTGCCAAAGGGAAGATCTTTAATATTGTTCAAGAGTATGAACTAGAGCAGCTTCGTGAAAATAACAACCGACAAACTGCTATGGTTGTTACAAGGAATGTGTCCTCTGACACAACATCTTTCACACTGTCAGAAGAAGAAGGATCGTGTTTAGATGGACATCTTTCGAGTGGTGTACCACAAACATCATCATCTCCTGCTGTCAATGCTGACACGTACACCAACGTAACATTTTTTCAACTTTAATAAATCTATGTTTTGATGTAACTATGTAATTACATATTAATAAATTCTCTTTTGAAAAATTCCTTGTGTCTACTATGCTCTAATTCCAGTAAAAAGCAGTAATGTATTGTCCCTGTACCAATGATTCTTGCTTTGCCGCAATATAGTTCTTTGTTGATTTAAAGGAAAAAGCACTTTCAAAAAAGTAAAATACACTTAGGTGTGAAGGGGATTAGCAAACATTTTACATCCCTATAGTTTATAGTTTGTTACGGCTGAACCATTTTTTATGAAGATTTACTCACACACTATGATTGTAATTAATTTTATTTTATGACAATATCTTGATGTAAAATGGCCACTATCTTAAAAAGGCTTGAATAATTTTAATAACAATTTATTATAACTACGTTTAATATTTTACCTAATTTTTAAGTGTCATGTCAATATCTTAAACAGAGTCAGAGATAGGCTTGTTAACAGATTTTAAGTGACCGGCATTTATAAACGGATGATTCGACAACTATGTAAATTACAAAGTATCTTACCTTAAAAATGTAGCCAAACGGTGTCTAGGAGTGATAGTTTTTCTAAAATACGTGTCTTGCATGGCTAATCTTTCTTGGAGTTTAAGTTCCAACCGATTGAATGTATCCATCGGCATTCTAAAATAATGATAAAATTTTGTTTCGTCGTCCAACAGGTGAGGTAAAAGTGTGGCAAACTCTCCTTCTTTGTCTCGTGTTTTCCACGCATCATGAACCCAATATTTACGTTTTCCACTACTCTTCATCGAAGACTTCGCATTAAGTCGATCTTCTTCATCTAAACAGATAGCCACAATAGCTAAATCACGATTGCTAAAATGTTTCAACATTCGCGCAATATATTCGCAACCGTTTCAACTGGCGATTTCGAGTAGACTGAGTGTCAAATCTGAAAAGAGGAGGAAGTGGGCATGACATGTGTGCTCACCCCTTTCCGATCCCGCACCGATCAGATTCTTTAAGCAATATCGGACCGGAGTCGGATCGGAAGGCTGCATGACAGGTGTGTCCAGGCCTTGAGCGGTGCCGCGCCGATCGTTTACGATCCGATTCCATGAGCGCCCTGCTTGACGCTTATTTTGTCGACTTCTTTCCAACCGGCGATAAGATGTAAAAAATTAATTTGTTCGAGTTTATGCTATCGACGTTGTGAATAATTAGGAATTTTATTTCATCATGTTGAAATTATTTTCATATAGATTTACGAGGAAACGTTGAAAAGTCTGTGGGAAGCAGTAAGTTACTAATTCTATTTTATTAATTATTATATTACGTGGGAATGTGTAACTATTTTTAGATTTGGAGGGTGAATAAGGGGATTTAGCATGTCTCCTCATATTTTTTCTTTATAACACAGTAATTAATTCGGCTCTTATACTGTTAAGACACGAAGATCGTGAAAAACGAAAACGATCAATTATATTGGATTTAATGCGATGGGAAGTTACGGGGCAACGCCGAAAATTCAGTTTAGCGCTTATATCGTAAGCCTAGTCCAGACCTACATACATTTGCTCACAAACATCTTTAAAAACATTTGCCCGCAAACAAAGTACTTGATACATTTGTTTAAAAATATTTTTTTGACAATCACTTATATATGCAAACGCTACAATTGCGTCCAGATCAAAACAAAATAACATGTCGCTGCATAGTGAAACAATGGTGGGCATTTGTGCTGGATATACCGGGTGTCCATCTTTATTTTCCCTCATTTTAACTGCCCATAACTTCTAAACGGTTCGAGATAGAAATATGCGGTTTTCACTAAGATGTTTCGTTTTAGCACAAGTTTTGTTTAAAACAGTTAAGTTTTGTTTATTCGTTTTAACTACGTCACAACAAAAATGGCGGATGTTTGACAATTTTTTGTTCACTTTTGTTAATGGAACACCCAGTATATTTTTTGGCAGTTTGAAAGAATCGTCCTTTACCTATTCTTCGTGCAAAAATTTTTAAAATCGGTTAAAGTGTGACTGAACAATTAACTTTTAAAATGAGAGATGCAAAGTAGTACTTAATCACAAAACGTAACAACAATTTTATTCAAAACAAGACAAACAAAAAGGGATTGTTTTAATTTATTAAATGTTCAATGTGCCGTCCTTCTTGATCAATACACTTGCTTAACCTTACATATAAATTTGTAAAAGACTTGCCCAACATATTTTGGGTAATGCTGTTAAATGCATGACGAATATTAATCTTTAATTCGTCCAAATTTTGTGGTGTAGGGTTATACGCTAAAGATATTACATATCCCCTTACAAAAAAATCAGGAACTGTTAGGTCACATGGATTAGAAACTCATTGTACTGGACCAATTCTGCCAATCCATTTGTCACCAAATGTATTGGAAATAGAGTTTCTAGCTATCAAAGAAAAATGGGGGGTGCCCCATCTTGCTGGAAATAAGTTTCATTCCAATTACCATTTAATTGTACATCCTGATCCAACTGTGGATAAAAAAATAATTACAAAATGTCTGTATAAGTATTTCCATTGATTGTTTTTTCAGCGAAAAAAATGGTTCATAGATTTTAGTGTTGTTGACAGCACACCACACATTTACCTCTCTCTTTCATATTGTTCAAACTCGTGCGGATTTACTTCACACCAAATTCTGCACTTATGTTTATTAACTGCTCCCGTCAAATGAAATGTGGCTTCATCAGACATTATTAGATTGACGTTTGGTACATTCCTCCTGAGATCCATTACCGTTTCACACATAGAAACACGCTTTTTGAAGTCCCTCTCATTCAATTTCTGATGAATTTGAATTTTTTTAGATATTAGTTTTATTGCTTTCAAAATGTTTTGAACTTTAGACTAACTAATGTTAAAATAGGAAGCAACTTTTCTTAACGACGATTTTGGATATCTCTTAACAAAGTCGTGGTACTGTTTTCTTTCGAATTAATGATCCAGTTTCTTTATAAGTGCGGAAAAAATTTCTAATTGTTTCTGAACTGGGTGGTTGTTTATTAAAATCTCTGAAAAAAGTCTTTGAGTTAAAATCACCAATTTTGTTTCAGCAAAGGTAAGTACAACATTTGCTTTTTCTACGTCTGAAAACATCATTTTCACATAAAAACAGACAATAACAATGACTGACAATTCGCAAAGTTGATAAATTTGATATTTACATAAAACTTCCAAAGCTTACTATGATTAAAAGTAGTGAGCAAGCATCTCTCATTTTAAAAGTTAATTGCTCAGTCACACGTTAACCGATTTCAATAAAATTTGAACTGAAGAATAGGTAAAGGTCGGTTCTTTCAAACTACATAAAAATATATTGGATGTTCCATTAACAACAGTCAACAAAAAAATTGTCAAATATCCGCCATTTTTGTTGTGACGTAGGCAAAACGAATAAAAAAACTTAACTCATTTAAACAAAACTTGTGCTAAAATGGAACATTTTTGTGAAAACCGCATGTTTCTATGTCAAACTGTTTAGAAGTTATCGGCAGTTAAAATGAGGGAAAATAGAAAAGAAAACAAAAACGTTGGTGGGTACGTGAACTCCTGCAAAACGGAATAGAACAATCTGCAAACTTACTAAGAGACCTAAAATTGAATGATGGATCTGGATTTAAAAATTTTGTAACAATGCCTCCAACTGATTTCGAGGTATTAATTCAAATGATTGGACCAAATATTTGTGAACAAGATACAAAGTACAGAGCAGCCTGTTTCTTTGCGGCAAGCAATAACTCTTAGATATCTGGCTAATGATGATTCATATACTAGTTTAATGTACACATTTCGAATTTCAAAGCAGTCAATATCAGAAATAGTACCCGTTGTGTGCAATGTTATTATTACAGCTTTGAAACCTTATATAAAAAAAAGTATATATACATACAAATTAATTCTATTTGTCTAGATAATATATTTACATTAACCATACCTACTTTTCTGACACATGAAACGGGGAAATAGGAAAGTGAAAGACTATGACGTACGAGGTAAAAAATAAAAACTTTATTCAAAACAGAAAAACATTTATCGGACTTAATTTCATAAAGTAGATATCTAGAGATTTACAAGGTTCTTGGCATTATCATAATACATTCTTATATTTTCTGCTTCATTGAACTCTTGTGAATCTGTGGATCGATGTTGATGAATTTTATTGGCATACTCATCTTCTTCGTTTTCATAGACCTGTTGAGCCTGCGCTCGACAATTTTCTGCCACAAAGTTACTGTTTGCTATCTGTTGCGAGGAACAGAGTAAACTGTAAGATTGTTGTAACTCTGTAGTTTGTTGAGGTGATCGTTTAGACTCTAATACTGTGGCAAGTTGGAGCGATGGTGATGTCGCTGGGGATGACGAAATGCTAATTTGTGGGGAACCTAATACAATGATTGAACTTGCTGCAGAGGATGATGGCATGGAATGCATTTGAGAAAATTCACCCATCAATAATTTAAAGCAGATATTATCAATTGCACTCTGAGCAGATGCAATTTCCAACTTTGATCTACCACTGTTTTTACCTTTTTATCTTTACTGTTCTTTCACTGATGGAAAAGAACCTCGATTCTCAGCTAGCTCAAATGAATCGATAATGTTATTCAACGGTAGAGTAGGAATGGATTCATAAATTAAACATTTTTAAATTGAAACCATTGAAATTTTAATTTTCAAATCACACATATAGGATATTCATACGACCGAGTGGTACCCCTTGGTGTTTATAGGTAAGTTTTGAATATAGATAGAAATGTTTGGAGTAGACGTTATTGAGTAATGTATATATTGTCTTAAATGTGTTACAAACTTTCAGGTTCTTGTCTTTCCGATAACAACCCTTTGTGAATGGTGAGTGAAAAGATAAATCAGAAAGTTCTTACTTGTATCACTGATGGGAAGCTCAACGTCAGTTCTTGCAGTAGTTGTGATGACTTGACCTGTATCCTAGGTTTCAGATCTGATGTTATGAATAGCTTGGCATACATCAAATTTAAACACACTAGTTACATCTACTATCTACTATTCTACCACAGATGAATGATGTTATGTGGAAATGATCAAAAAGCTTCGAGGCAGCGAGGCTTAGTAAAAGCGGTGAGTGAAATAGCGCTCAGCAAATATAGTTAACGAGATGGAAACAGAGAGAAGAAAATAGAAGAAAGAGGCCTAAAAAAGTATGAAATGTGTGAAATATAAGTTACACATTTAATAAAAGTGAATGGTGCATGATTTTACTTACCCAAGTTGTAGGGTGGCCTTAACCCTTTCAGACCTGGCGTCCATTACAATGGACATAAAATTAGTCAAACAATAATTTTACACTGTTGTATTTTATATTGCCTATATCTCAATTACTGTCATCTAACACATCTATAGACGCGATTATTTAGTTTGAAACTGACAGTAGTCCGTGTTGGTCAGTGATAAAGCAATAATTGTGCGAGAAAGCATGACGGCATATACTAAAAGAAAAACACGTATGTAAATATTACCATTTTTCGTCGTTTTTCAAATTTAGCCAATAAAAAAATTATTTTAGTAATATTTGATTATCTGACAATGCATATTCAAACATGTCATAATAATTCTACCGTAGTTCTGAACGCTGTATGCAAAAAACTATCTGTCCATTGTAGTAGACTTTCGGATTAACTTACTGTTTGTAGGTTTCAATGTGAATGATCCAATGGATCAACAAATATTATTAGAAATGCTTGATTATTAATATGAAGAACTTGAAAAGGAATATGATGATATTCTAAAAACAATTGAAAATGATTCAGATGTGGAAATGGAAAGTGATCACGAAGGTGATGGTACAAAATTCATAACAAATTTTGATATGGAAAGAATTGTGGAATCTTAAAGAAGTCAAGATCATTCCAGTTGTTTTATCCTGTATGGGGCTAATTCCCAAGAAACTAAGTACTTCCCTCAAAGACATTGATATTCCTGAGTCAACCTACCGATTAATGCAAAAATCTGTAATCCTGGATGCGACAAACATTGTTAGGTCATTTCTAGAATAGTGACACCCAACGAAAGTCTTGCTGTTGAGGCCGACTGTCGTTGAAACACGACGGGTGTAAATCCGGTGACACAAAAAGGAAAATAATAATAATAATAATAATAATAATAATAATAATAATAATAATAATAATTGATAATAATAACGTTTATTCATAAATTTAACAAATACAGTGATAAGATACAAATAAAATTGAATAAACATCTAGACATCCACAGAATATTGTACATACTTGTATGTGGTGAATATAGGCAAGTGTGTCAAAATTAAAAAAAAATGCAGTTAAAAACAATATAAATCCATTTTTACATGATTGTATTTCAGACATACATTTCGTATATGAGTTAACTCTTCTCTGTTTTTTGATTCAGCATTCTATCATTTTGTGTATTTTTGTTTTGTCTGTTTCTTTAACAAATGTTACTAGTTGGGTTTTGAAGCGTTTAAAAGAAGTTTCATCGATAATTCTCTATGGTAGTCGCCCGAATAATTTAGGTGCCAAGTAGGAGTAACCTTTTTGACCCATTATTTTAAGAGCTGTTGGTATACAGTATTGATTATTCGATCTTGTCGCGTATCTATGATTTTGAGTGATAAGTTCGTATTTATTTTTATATTGATGGCATCCTATCTGAATAATGTATAATTGTCTAACATCTAATATTTGTGTTTCAGTATAGAGTAGTGAGCTTAAATATATTTTAGGTTTGTTGAGAATCATTCGGAGGAATCGCCTTTGAGACACTTCGAGGGCATTCAGATAGTTCCTTGAAACTCCTCCCCAGCCAATAATGCCATAATTGAGGTGTGACTCAACAAAACTGTGGTACAGTATTGTTTTAGATTTAAAGCTCAAAAATTGGCTTACTTGCTTAAATCGAAATAGGATACTACGAAGCTTTTTAGTTAAATATTCCATATGATGGTTCCATCGTAAGTGATTGTCAGTGTAAATACCCAAGTATTTAATTCTTTTTGCAGGTTTAATTGAAAAATCTTGTTGGATATTAAGATTGTATTTTGGCAGAGACGTTTCATGACTACTGAAGGGTAAGTATACAGTTTTGTCAAAGTTTATTGAGAGTAATCTGCTGTCGAACCAGTCTTTGAGTTTTCCAAGATCATTTTCAATATTTATTTTGAGATTATACCAGTCATCATGTTTGTAATAAATCACAGTATCGTCCGCGAAGCTGATTATTTTTCCGATTGTTTCCTGTTCAAATAGATTATTTAAGTAAATTACGAATAGCACCGGCCCCAATACTGTTCCTTGAGATACACCACATTTAATGTTGATCTCACATGATTTTTGAATTTAGTTTTTTGTGTTCTGCTTGTTAGATAACTTTTGAATAAATTATGAGCTAAACCTCTTATACCCATATCTTCTAGTGAATCTAAAAGTATGGAGTGGTCGACAGTATCGAAGGCCTTTTTTAGATCCAAAAAAACCCCAATAGATGGAGTGCTTGAATCCAAGAATTCGTAGATGGTTTTTGTCAAGGAATGGATTGCATCATTGGTAGATTTTTTTCTCTAAAGCCATACTGGGATGTCGACAGCAGTCTCGTTTTTATAATTTTTTCAAAGACTTTGCTTATTGAAGATAGAAGTGAAATAGGCCTATGGTTTGAAATATTTTCTGTATTCCCATTTTTGAAAATTGGAGTTATAAGAGATTTCTTTAGAATCGAAGGAAATATGCCTGATTCGAAGGATTTATTTATGATGTCCGTCAAAGGTTCACATACGAATTTTGCAATAATCTTTAGAGTTTCAGCTTTCATTCCATCAATCCCGGGAGCCTTTTTGTTTTTTAAGCTAGTTATTGTATTTTCAACCTCAGTAGTATGCGTTGGTGTAAGAAAAAGTGAATTTTTATTTATATATATTTTTTACTTTTGTAATTGGGATTTTGTCGTATGTTCTTTGCCAAAGTTTCCCCCACATTCGCGAAGAAGATGTTACGAGTAAATATATCAGCAGCATCTTTTGGATCTGTGACGATCTCATTTTTTTCATTCCTAATATTATTTATTATTCTTCCTGTCTTGATATTGAAAATTTCATTAACAGTGTTCCAAAAGTTTTTTACTTGCATTTTGTTCTTTTTCAACTAATTTTTTATGATAATTTTCTTTGGCAGTCTTTATTTTCTTTCCCGTTTCTTTTTTTTCGTTAAATAATCATTTTTCAAGTTTACATTATTTGGATTTTCTTTCCATAATAAAAATGAATGATTTTTTTTGGTTGATGTGTTTTATCAATGATTTTGTTATCCAATTTTTCCTTTTACGTTGACTATTTTTAAATCTGAAGTATTGAGTTGATTTTTGTACACATGTGTTTATGATGTTGATGAATTTTTCTGTTGTCGATTCGATATCATGCATTGGGTACAATTCATTTTTCCAACTTAAACTATTAATTGCTTTTTGTAATAATTGTTCGTCTACTTTTTGAAAATATTTTTTGTTTATTGAATTGTTTTTAGTTTCATTCAGTACAATTTGTAACAACGTTATGTAGTGGTCCGTAATTGATGTTGATATAGTGAGAGGTAATATGTTATTGAAGTTTTGTTGTTTTGTTGTAATGAATCTATGATCAAAACATGATTCACATCCGTTTCTCGCTCTTGTTGTAATATTAATAGTTGATTGAAAGCCATGCTCACTCATCATATCGAGATAATTTCTTGAATCTTCAGTTATTTTCATCAAGTCGATATTTATGTCACTTACAAATAAGCTATAATAATGTTGATTACTTTCTTTATTTAGAATATCCCCAAGCTGGTCAAGAAAGTCGTCAATTCGACTTGCTGGAGATCTATAGAATGCTAAAATGCAAAAACTCAGCTTATCCATAACCATTACAATGTTTAATAATATACCTCCGTTTATCTGAATATGTTCCTGCGAATGGTATGAGTTTGTTTTTGCAAAGACGATAACACCATCATTTTGGTTGTAGCTACCTCCATTGTATAGGGTTGTGTAGTTGGCCATGTTGAGTAAGGACGTATCCGGGACTCGCCAAGTTTCTGTTAAAACTATGCACTCGAAACATGTCTCAAGTTCCTCAAGATATATTTTTAATTCATCCATATTTTTTGATACACTACAAATATTAGTATTAAGAATCTTGAAGTTATTCAATTTGTTATTCACAGACAAAACTTCTTTTGCTTCATTTGTATCATTTAGGGGATATGTTGTTATTTTTTCTAGCATAAACTTTCTTATATATTCATCCATGTGAATGCACCAACCAGTAAACCGTTTTAAATTATTTGACAGTATTTACAATAATTATTTGGTTTTTATATAATAACAAAAGTATGATGACATTAATAAGATTTTTGAAGAAGTTATTTAAGACAGAAAGTAAAAATAGTAAATTAACATAGATAAATTATTTGATGCTTTGCGTAGAACCTGTGCGTGCTCTAGTATTTATTTTTTTTTCCTCCCACAAATGATTGTTCTTCTTTTTTTCCGGAACCGGTTGCTAATTCTTTGGCAATAAATGATGTTTGCCCAGCTGTTATTTTGGGAATGTTTGCCACTGCTTTATCTCGCTTCGAGGTCGCAGGTTCGCTATTTGATTTAGGTCTGTTTATTTCAGTAGTTTCTATTACTTCTAATTCTTCAGGAGAATATATTTTTCCGTCCACAAATAGTTTGTTTCTTCGTATGTAGCAGTTTATATGATTATTTGCTTTCGCCAGAATTAGGTGTTTTCTTAAAATCTTGTGCTCCTCTCGCTGGATAAGTGTTAGGTCATTAGCAACGCTTATGTTGGTATCTTTTAGATTCTTTGCGTTTTTAGGTACTTCTGACTTTTTCAAGTATGAAACAAATTCCACTTTGACAAGGCTCGTTTTTTCCTACCCAAAGAGTAAATATTATTCAGGTCGCTCTCATTTATTGTAACGTTCACTAGTCGCCCTAGCTCGTTACAAATATATTCAGGCGTTATTTCCTCGGGTTTGGTATCGAGTCCAAAAATCACTATATTATTTTATATTCTCCACAAAGGAAAGTTTTGGGGTTTCTGTTGAACATTCGACAACATTCGTAAGTACCGTTTATCTATACTACTGGTGAAGTATATAACCATTACCTGAGATGAATCTTCTGGTGGTGGAAGGGTAGATACTGACCGTGAAAGGGCATCAGAGGCCAAGTGGTCTTTCCCTTTCCGATGTACGATACTGAAATCGTATTGCTTGAGGCGGACAACCCAACAGGATATCCGTCCAATAGAATCTTAATATTGAAAAGCCACAACAGAGTCCAATGATCTGTAATAACAGAAAATTTGGTCCCTTTTATATAAGACCGTAGTCGTTCTATAGCCCAAATGACCGCCAGACACTCCTTCTCAGTGGTCATGTTTTTCCTCTCGGTTTTGGTTAGAGAGCGAGATAAGTAGAATATCACCTTTTCACCTTCCTCGTGTTGTTGAGTCAGAACAGCGCCCACTCCGTAATCGGAGACATCGGTCTAAATAACAAAGGGCATATCAAAGTTTGGGCATGTCAAAACAGGGGCGGACACCAAGTGACCTTTGATCTTAGAGAACGCTTGCTCACATTCCTCGGTCCATATGAAACGGGTATTCTTCTTTAAAGAACTGTTAAGGATGCGGTACGTGTTGAGACATTCTTCGGAGTTGGTATGCGTAGGATGGCTTCGACTTTTTCGGGATTCATCAACAACCCAGACGCATTCACGACATGTCCCAAGTATTTCAGTTCTGATCTACAGAATTTACACTTTTCTCGATTTAGTGTGAGTCCCGCTTCCCTTAACCAACCCAAGACTTCCCCAAGAACTTTGATGTGTTCCTCGAATGTGGGGATGCAAATTACCACGTCGTCAAGGTACACAAAAACAAAATTCTCCAAATCCATCTCTAAGACTTGGTCAATAACCCTCTGCCAGGTTGCAGGGGCGTTGTGCAATCCGAAAAGCGTCTGGCGGAATTGGAAAAGTCCACGTATAGGTACCACAAAGGCCGTTTAACATCGAGAGGCCTCGGCGAGAGGTAAATTGCCAATACGCTGACTTTATATCTAACGTTGTGAGGTATTTGGCGTCTCTAAGCTTATCAAGTGTGGAGCTAATGAATGGTAAGGGATATGCGTCAGGCAAACTAACCTCATTTAGGCGTTTATAATTGACGCAAAATCGGTAGGTCTCATTATGTTTTCGGACCAAAACTATGGGCGACGCCCATGGCGAGTTGGAAGGTTCTACGATCCCATCAGCCAACATTTTCTCAAGTTCCGCGTTCACATGTTTTTGTAACGCTGGACTTAACGGGTAGTGTCTCTGTTTAATGGGTGCAGAGTTAGTTCGAATTACATGCTCCACGACATGTGTACATCCTATCTTTCCATCAGCATCCTGACAAGTTTTCCCTATCAGGTCGTCAAGTTCACAGCGTTGTTCTACCGTGAGGTGGTCAGAGCCCCCAATAGAATGTACTTCTAACGGAGTACTACCAGAACGAAAAGCCCATTCCCCAGAATGAAGATTCGGAATAATTTCCATTTTACACCAGAAATCTACACCTAATATCAAGTGATGTGGTAAGCTTGGTACGACCAATACTAGAAAGACATTTACCCTATCGTGTAATTTCATAGGTACACTAAGGTAGCCGATAATTTTACATCTGTTTCCATTGACCATTGTGCACGTTTCCGAAACTGGATTAAGGGTACAAACCTTTTTAAGGACCCCCAGGCATACCTTCCAATGACTGATTTGGTACAGCCCGAATCCAGGAGTCCAACTAACAAAGATCCGTAGATATTAACTTTTAAATAGGGGCGGTTATCATTTGTAGCGTGGGCTATGATAAAGTCGATGATAATTTTATTGCGAAGTCGGGCGATGAAGAAAGACCCGTATCCCGACCATCTACTGACTCACTTTCCCGTTTTTTGAACAATAGGGAGATCTGTAGGAGGTAGTATATCACGCCCACTGGTGTAACAGAATCGACGTCGAGGTTCTAGCCATAGAAAAAACGAGAAAATGTATAAGAGAACACATTGAGAGTCTTCCAACGACTGAATCACACTATATTCGCAGAGACTCAAAATGTCAATATCTTCAAGTCGATATACAGTCCTTAGCTCAAATGTATAGGTTGTATATGGACTGGGCTAAAGAGAAAGATATTGTAATTGCTACATTAATACAATATTGGATTCTTTTTGCCGAAGAAAGACCAATGTGAGGTATGCGACAAGTACATATTAGCAGGCGATGGAAAAAAGCAGAATTAGAGACTGAAAGAATAAAACGCTAAGGAAATAAAGAAGCTGTTAGAAAACTAAAAGATAACCGCAAACAGCAAGCGAAGGAAGACAAATCATTGAACGTAGCCTGTTATGATTTACAGAAGATATTAATAACTCCCTATAAAGACGTCAGTGTATTTTACTATACATTGAAATATAACGCCTATAATTTAACATTGTTTGACATTGGCAATATGAAAGCCCACTGTTACGTATGACATGAAACTATTGCAAAAAGAGGTGCCAACGAAATAGGTAGCTTTGTTCTCGATTATATAAAAAAGGGCGTAAATACCTTTGTTTTTTACACAGATAACTGCGCTGGTCAAAACAGGAATCGTTTTGTATTTGCTACGTATGTTTATGCAGCTGAAAAATACAAAGTTTCAATAATACACCGTTTTCTGGAAAAAGGTCATACCCAAAATGAGGGGGATAGTGTATATGCTCTAATCGAATGGCAAAAACGTGTAAAGTTATATATACACCTGATCAATGGATTATGCTCATTAAGATGGCAAAAACTTCGGGGGAACCTTACGAGGTGATTGAAGTTAGTCAAAGTCTTGTTTACGATCTGAAAAAGTTAGTAGGGGAAGACAGAAACTGGAAAACTGATGAAGATGGAAATAATATTAAATGGAACGAATCAAGTATGATTTTCTATACCAAAATGCTCAATGTGTGCTGAACTTGTTGAAGAAAGAAATCAAAAAAAGAATAAATACCACCCCCAAAACAGCATCCAAAGAATTGTTCACCGCATACCAGAAACTTATTCCAATTTCAAAAAAAAATATGATCACCCTCAGTTCCGATGCAAGAACGTTAGTCCTGAAATGTACCATAAGTTTTATAGAAACCTTCCAAAACAAACATGTGAAATAGATAAAAATACAGATAAGTGAGTGTTTATTAACAAACGTTATATTAATAAGTTACCTGATACATTGCTCCTATGAGTAGATATTCAGCCCTATGCTGTAACTTCATTGACTTGATTTCAAGTTGAAATCTTGACAGAAAAATGATATTTGACATACATTTAAATTAAAATTGGAGACTGGTATGCTGTAAAATAAATTATAATCAACCTTGCTTCAAAACTTGAAATAAAGTCAAGTAACCATGAGAATTTCAATAATTGCTATGCTCTATATGAAAAATTGATATAAAATTGCAAGTCAAGGTTGAAAAATGTCAAGATTTTAAGGCACGTAGAAACCCTGGGTCCTTAAGCTTGAAATGAGTCGTTAACAAGTTTTATAACCTATAGATTTAGATAATTTTGTATTTTTTGTGGTCGTGTTTTTTATTTCAAAAGTTTTTAACATGGATATAGTTCTGTTTGTAGAATTTTTAGAAATTGAAATTCAAAGGCAAGTACCTGAATTAAAAATTTCATAATTTAAATCTATTGGTGTTTATTATGTTTCAATTTAAAAGACCGCCAAAATTTATTTTATATTTCTGACCTATTTAACCGTAATTTAAATAATAATAGAAGACTTCTGAGGGATCGAAGTGATCCACTTGCATTGCCAGAGCAAAGTTTTAAAAAGCTTTATAGAGTATCTCGAGATCTTGGTCATTGGTTATTGTGATATATTCTGACTCGCAAAAGTATGCCTAAGAGGTTGGCATTGCTGGGGAGTCATCTGTCAATGATAGAGCAATAAAGATCACTTGGTATCTAGACATGAAAAGTTGTCATGTGTTTTATTTTTCATACCTACATTTTACTACATGGTGCCGAAACCATAAGGCCAAGTTGAAAAATATTACTAAAAACGTAAGGGTAAACATCAATAGAAAATAAAAAGTGAAAGTATCACTTATAACAAACGTGGATGCCAGTTATTTTTACGGATTAAGTATGGATAAAGCCAACGGCATTGCGTCCATGCAGCTATCTGGGAACGTATATGAGAATTGGAGATTCTTCATTCAAAGATTTCGCTACTACATGAAAGCTGCGGAATTAACCAAGAAACCAGAAGCCACTCAATGTGCTCAAATGTTACATGTGATTGGAGATGAGTGTTTCAGAATATATAACACATTTAAATTTGAACCTGATGAGGAAAACAAAATAGAACCGTTAATCAACAAATTTGAAAACTATTTCAAACCAAAAAGCAACATATCAAATGTGAGATATAAAATGTTTAAAAGGAAACAATATGAAAATGAACCTGTAGCAAACTTCATCACAGACATTATTAATATGGCAAGGCAATGTGAATTGGGTCCACTTGAGGACAGTTTAGTAAAAACGTGCATAACGTGTGGAGTAGCAGATGAAAAAATTCGTCAACGGCTATTAGAAGATGATGAAATTACATTAGAGAAAGCAATTACAATCTGTAAAAACATTGAGGTAACACAAAAACAAGCTGAGACCATAGGCAATAACAATGCAGAAATTAACTATATAAAGAAAAACAAGAAACATGGTGGTACACACAGTAATGGAAAACAAAACAAAGCATCAAGTTATGGTGGAGGAGCTGGGATGCAGAGCAGTTCCAAATGTTATCGCTGTGGTTTAGATCATCGAGGGCAAACCTGCAAAGCACTAAAAGCTAAGTGTAATTCTTGTTTTAAAATAGGGCATTATGCGAAAATGTGTCTAAAAAAGAAGGTTAGCGTTATTCATAAAACAGAATCTGATTCAGATTCAGATTTATTTTTAGGTATGATTAAAATTAGTAATAAAAAACCATTAACCTGTCAACTTGATACAGGAGCTATGGCAAATGTTATTGCTTTACAGACACTTAAAGCTCTAGATAGCCAGGTAGATATTGAGAATACCGATTGTAAATTAACAACTTTCACTAATGAAAGAATAAAAGTGATAGGTAAAACCAATATAGCGTGTAAATACAAAGAACAAGTAGTAACAATTAGTTTTTATGTAGTTGACGCTGATGCTCCAACAATAATAGGATTACCTATATGTACATCATTGAATATATTAAAGCGTATTTATAATATTGAGGGAAAGGAGGAGAAAGACATTCAATTTAAAAATGATTATTCTGATATTAAACTAAAATACCCTGAACTGTTCACAGGTATTGGTTGCTTGGAGGAACCATATAGTATAAAATTAGATGAAACCGTGGAACCGGTAGTACATCCTCCAAGAAAAATTCCTTTGGCATTGAAAGAATCATTAAAGAAGGAGTTAGAAAATATGGAAAAAAATAAAATTATCACAAAGGTAGACAAAGCTACAGACTGGGTAAACTCGTTGGTAATGGTTAAAAAACCTGATAAAAATTCAGTCAGAATATGCATTGATCCTCGTGACTTAAATCGAGCCATCAAAAGAGCATTTTCAGCTTCCAACAGTAGATGAAATTGCTCCTAGTTTGAGAGGCAATAAATATTTCAGTAAATTAGATGCATCAAATGCCTTCTGAAGTATTAAATTGGATGAACAGAGTAGTGATATATGCACATTCAACACATGCTTTGGCAGGTACAAATTTTTACGGCTTCCATATGGTCTTAACTCTGCTCCTGAAATTTTTCATAAACGATTTAAAAAAAATTTTAATCTAGAGGGTGTACAAACTTACATCGATGATATAATAGTATATGGTTCGTCAAAGCGAGAACATGACAAAAGACTTTTTAACGTATTAGAAACTGCTAGATTAAACAACAAAAAATTTAATTATAAAAAGTGTAGTTATGGTCAGAGTGATCTAAAATTCTTAGGATTTATCTGCAATGAAACGGGTCAAGAGGTAGATAATGAGAAAGTTGAGGCCATAATGAACATGAAAAGATCAGAAAATAGAGGTGATATTCAAAGATTATTAGGAATGCTCACTTATCTGTCGAAACACATTAAGAATGTATCAGAATTAACAGCCCCATTAAGGGAGCTGCTTAAAATGGAGGTAAGCTGGCATTGATCAGAAAAACATAGATTAAAGAAACCATATCGGAGACACCTGTTCTTAAACATTTCAACATAAACGAAAAAAGTACTATATCAGTAAATTGCTCTAAAGAATCAATTGGTGCAGTTCTGTTGCAATCTGGACATCCAGTAGCCTATGCATCTAAAGCTTTAACGTTAACACAACGCAATTACGCACAAATAGAAAAGGAATTACTTGGAATTGTGGTGGCATGCGAAAAATTTCATAGTTATGTATATGCTACAAAATTTGATATCGAAACTGATCATAAACCATTGATTTCAATCATACAAAAACCGTTGCTAAGTACACCACCAAGACTACAACGCATGCTCTTTAAATTACAAAAGTACAATTTTAATCTTTTTTATAAAAGAGGTAAAGAATTATATATAGCAGATACATCCAGGTGCAGCACAGAAATACCAGAACATAAAAATAAACTTGACAATGAACTTGAGTCCCAAATATGTTTAGTAAAACTATCCTTTAACATGACCGATGGCCAATTATCAAAAATTAAACAAGCTGCAGAGAGAGATGAAGACTTAGTTTCATTGAAAATATATCTTAGAAAGGGTTGGCCAGAAACCCAAACACTTTCAGAAAATCTAAAAGCTTTATTTAAGATAAAAGACGAGATTTGTTTTTCTGATGGTATATTTTTAAGAAATAACAGGATTTTAGTTCCTACCTCAATGCGCAAAGAAATGTTAAGACGTATTCACTATGGCCATCAAGGCATTACCAAAAGTAAAATATTAGCCAGGCAATCATTGTATTGGCCTTCAATGACTCTGCACATTGAACAGGAGGTTAGAAATTGTAAAATATGCCCACAATATCAAAATAAGTTTAGAGAATCACTAATTGTACACGACATTCCAAACCTTCCCTGGAAGGAAGTGGGCTCTGATATATTTTTCATAGAGAAACAGGCCTATTTAATTGTCGTAGATTATTATAGTAAGTATCCTGAAATATGTTTTTTAAGAGACATCTCTAGCGCCACTGTAGTTTCCCATTTAAAATCAATTTTCGCACGTCACGGGATACCTAAAATCTTTTATTCTGATGGCGGCAGTCAATTTACCTCTCATGATTTTGACACTTTTAGCAAACAATGGAATTTTGTAGCATTAAATCAAGTCCAGAAAATCACAGGTCTAATGGACTCAGTGAAAGATATATACAAACGTATAAAAAAGCATTAAGGAAAGCTTACAGTGACGGCAGGGATATATATTTAACTCTATTGCAATTGAGAAATACTCCCATTGATATAAACTTACCTTCCCCAGCTCAGCTGTTAATGTCAAGGATCCTAAGAACAAACGTACCTACAAATGACAATCTTTTAAAACCGAAAACACAGAGTCCAACCGAAATTGTAAGAGTTTTTAAAAATAAACAGGGTAAACAAAAACTTTATTATGACAGAGGAACGGTTGCTCAAAAACCCCTGGACAATAATCAAAGTGTTTATGTAAAAGACAGTAAAGGTACAAGAAAAGGTCTTATCAAAAATAAAATAAGAGACAGAACATACTCAGTTAAATTGGATAACTCAGGAACAACTATTGCGAGAAACAGACAATTTTTTGTACCTCTACCGAACACTGATGAAAGAGAGGGGGAGGAAGATAGATATAATGAATTAAATAATGAGATCAGTGGTACTGAGTTAAATGAGCTTAGCGATGAGGCCGGCTCTAGTCCTGGCAACTCCGACGGGAGTGAATTTCAGGACTGTATAATACTACCTCGGGAGACATCCTCAGGTCGTCTAGTGAAAAGACCTGAACGTTTAGACTTGTAAATTATTTATTGTTAATATTGTACTGTCTATGTATTCATAAAAAATGGGGGATGTGATATATGCTGACTCGCAAAAGTATGCCTAAGAGGAGTCATCTGTCAATGATAGAGCAATAAAGATCACTTGGTATCTAGACATGAAAAGTTGTCATGTTTTATTTTTCATACCTACATTTTATTACAGTTATTAACACAAATTGGACCCTACATGAGGGAAGGTGAAAGAACCACGAGCATTCCAAAATCTTTGAGGGTAACATTAAAAAATATATTATTTTTTAACTAATCGAGTAATTTTCATACTTAGTTTTTAGCCACATTATATTTCCTTGGTCATGGTTCATATCAAAGAGGTGTAGGGCAAGACTTTTTGACTAGCATGCATCAAACTTCAATAAGCCGATGTGTATCAAAGGTTACAGATTTAATAGTTAATGTACTTGGGCACTGTATTAAATTTCCTCAAACCGATGAAGAAAAAAATCGAGAAAAATTGCTGTAAGTATTTCTTCCATTCATTCTGGATTTTTTTTGTATACATACTAAATATGAATGCTTTCTATACATACCTAATATTTTAAACTATTTAATTTTGTTTCTTTTTTAGATTTACAGAAGTTGGTGCATTTCCTGGAATAATAGGTTGCATTGATTGCACACAAATTATTTCATCTAAAACCGAGGACCCACAAATGCCTGGGGTAATATTTTATTACCGTAAGCAATTTTACAGTTTAAATGTCCAAATAGTAAGTATTTTTAGCAAAATTTGTTAAAAGTGATTTTTTGGAAGCTTGTTTGTAATAATATAAATTATATATACCTATCATGAAGGAAATATGGACACGGACTAGAGTAACTTATAGTTCTTCAGAAAAATGAAGTGAAAAAGAATATTATAACATTCATTAATTCTATAGTGAACATACTAGCTATTCTAGAGATGGTTAAGAAGTATATCTAACCTTTAGATACGATATTCGGTACTTCAGCAATAGCAAATATTTACATCGTATCTTTTTAAAATTTAATTTTGGCTATTTTTAAGCAATATGTTACATACGGGAAGATTTCTATATAAAATAATTATTCCTTCACCAAATTTTATCGTTATAAAAAATGGAACAACATGGAAAACTTTAAATTAATTTTCTGCAAAATGAGGATTTGCAAGTTACGCGTCGATAAGTGCAAAATTGTATATAAATATGTTCATTTCAGTTGTTTTACTAGTATTATTATAAAAAGTTAACTGCACACAAAATGAAGAGAAATCTTGCATCCATGCAGATATTCAATATGGTGGTGACTGAGTAGACACGTTTGTGAGAGCTCCTGGTAAAATTAAATGAATCGGTGGTAAATGTTCAGTGAATGTGTATCAAAGTAGCTGGAAGATACATAAAAAGTGACTACTGCAACTTGTGAAAATAGGAAATTGAATAAAATAGTTATATTTAAAAATAATTGATTGATGCAGGTATAGTGGGCCATACACGTAATTTCTATAATCATTATTAATAAGTGTTCATAATGGCAAATATAAAAAACACAAGAAGCAGTAGCCAATCTGGAATAGGCCTGGATGAGACGGCATTAGAACAGCTTATTACTAAGGTATGTCAAAAATTTGTCAATAAATTAGATGAAAAGCTTGAGAAAAAATTTAATAAACTTGAATCTACAATGAATGATATGAGTAGTAAAATGGATGAACTAAGGAACTCTGTAAATACGAACGAAAAGGAAATAAGTCTATTACATGTCGAACAGGAGGAACTTGAGACTTATAACAGAAGAAAAGTGCCACGTTTCGATGGAATAAGTGAGAATGAGGATGAAAACCTGGTCCAAATTATTACTAATTTAATAGGGCACACTATGAAGGTGGTATGTTCAATTGCCGACATTTCGAATATATATAGAATGGGAAAGGTCAATAAGAATAATCCTAGGCCAAGGACTGTACTAGTGGAATTTGTCTCCTTTTTGAAAAGGAATGAAATTTTGAAAGCTAAAAGTGCGTTAAAACAATCTAAGATATTTGTTAATGAATATCTATCAGTCAAACAATATAACTTGTTGAAGAAGGCTAAGAATAAGTATGGTAATAAAGACGTTTGGAGTAGGGCTGGAACCATTTTTGCAAAAGTCAATAACGTAATAAAGAAAATACAAAACGAAAATGAAATCTGATTACAAGTGTATGGACAGCTTTAATTAAAGAAATTGATTGTAACTAGTTGAACATTCTGTGAATTTTGTTATTTTCTTTTTTGCTCATTAACACTGATAAGACAAAACTGTTTTGCTACTTATTTAGAAATATAAAATAACAGTACAGGACGTTTGGCAATTGTTTATCAATTATAATAAAATTAAAATAAATAAGTCATGTATGTTTGAAAATTTCTAGAGGAAAAGGAGAGAGCTATGAAAATGTTAAAGCATCCGAGGGTTATCATTTCGATTTATTAGTTGTGTAGTTTCTTTTATTTTTCTATATTTTATTTTTCAGGATGCTTCTTATATAAAATTATATAATACAAAAATGTCAAGTGTGTCTGTGTGTTATCAAAATTGCAGAGGTTTGAACACGAAAATGGCGGAATTTTACACTAACACTTTAGAAGGTAATCACGATATATTTGTTGTTACTGAAACTTGGCTGAAGGACGGGGTCAGTAGTGGGGAATTAGCAGATGTAAGTTATTTTAATATATTCAGAGCAGATAGAAATTTGGAAATTACTCAAAAAACCCGGGGAGGGGGCGTTCTAATAGGAATTAAAAAAAAATTCAAGATATTAAATGTTGTTGAGCATTCTTCAGTATTCGAAGTTTTAATTGTGAATGTAAGGATTTGTAGAAAAACTACCTGTACAATCATTGGAGTATATATTCCACCTAATGCAGAACTGAATCAGTATACTTCATGTTTTCAATTATTACAAAATTATGTGAAAAATATAAATAAAACATTTATTTTTGGAGACTTCAATTTACCGGAAATAAAGGGAATTGACAGTTTGGACATTGTCGTAAATACTAAAACAAATAGCTTGCGAGAATTTTTAGATTTCAATTCCTTGAAACTTTGCAACGATGTGAAAAATGCGCATGGAAAAACATTAGACTTAGTACTTATGTCTGAAGAAAATTTTAACTCGTGCGGGGTATTTAGGGAAATGTGCTCCTTAGTTCAAGAAGATATATTTCATCCGGCCCTTGTGGCTACTGTGTGTTTAAATAAATGTGAAGTTCCTATTAAAGATAAATTAACATGCAACAAATTTAATTTTAAAAAAGCAAACTTTGATTTAATGTATGAGTATATGAGGAATGTTACTTGGGATAACGTAACTGAATTAAATGATATTAATAAAGCTGTGGAAAGTTTTTACACAAACATAAATGAAATATTGAACGTAACTGTACCAAAATATAAAACGTACGATAGTTTCAATAAATACCCTGCGTGGTTTAATGCCGAAATTAGAAAACTATTAAAAGAAAAATGCCAATGCAGAAAACTGAAGAATACTTCAGAATATCATAATAAACTATATGTAGAAACAAGGAAAAAACTAAAAATATTAATACGGAAGGAGTACAAAAAATATATACGGGACTTGGGTGATAATATAGGTGGGGGCAACATAAATAATTTTTGGAACTATGTAAATCAAAAGAGAAAAAATGTAAATCAATCACAAATGTTTAACTTTGGAGGTCGGGAAGTCTCTGACAAGGATACTGCAGATAAGTTTGCAGATTTTTTTGCATCAGCTCATTCTACAGAAAAATCACTGTATAACTTAGCAAATCTTAATAACACTACGAGTTATAGTAATATCTGTAAGACAGAGAATATAAATTCGGTTGACTATGAGGTTGCGGTAAGAAAATTGAAACCAAAGAAATCGGCTGGTATTGACAATCTACCCCCTTATATTATAAAAGATTGCCAAGAGTTACTTCAGAAACCTCTATTACATATTTTCAACTTAATTGTTAAACAATCAACCTATCCCGATCAATGGAAATTAGCAACTTACACTCCTATACACAAAACGGGAAATAAAAAAGATATAGAAAATTACAGAGGCGTGTCCATACTTTGTGCTCCTTCCAAATTGTTTGAGCATATCATTTATAATAAAATTTACAACCACATTAAAAACATATTAGTTGATGAACAGCATGGTTTTGTGACTGGAAAATCAATAAACACAAACTTGTTGATATTCACGGAAGTAGCGTCTAATACTCTTCATGAAAAATCGCAATTGGATACCATTTATACGGATTTCTCGAAAGCATTTGACCGCGTTAACCACGATATTTTACTTAAAAAAATAAATGATATGGGCATTGCAGGAAATTTGCTTCTATTGCTAAAAAGCTATCTACAGAACAGGCAGTTTGTTGTAAAACATGATGGAATTGTTTCGAACCGAAAAAATTCCATCTCGGGAGTACCGCAGGGTTCTAATCTGGGACCTTTGCTTTTCTTAATTTTTATCAACGATTTACCTACTTGTGTTAAATTTTCAGAGTGTTTAATCTTTGCGGACGACTTCAAATTGTATAAAAAAGTACAAACGGTGAGGGATTGTGTGATGATACAGAGAGATATAGATAACGTTCATTCATGGAGTGTTGATAATAAACTAAATTTTAATGAAGGTAAATGTTGTGTAATGTCAATTACTCGGAGAAAAGACCCTATTATCTTCAATTATATAATGAATAAACAAAATTTAAAACGAGTAGAGGAAACGAAAGACCTAGGGGTCACGTATGATTATCAGTTATCATTTGCTTCACATATTAGATTTACTGTTCAGAACGCCAATCGTATATTAGGGTTTGTTTTAAGACAGACTGCTTTATTTCACAATTTGAAGACAATTATTCTACTATATAAAACATTAGTCAGACCAAAACTAGATTTTGCATGTGTAATTTGGAATCAACAATCACAAATATATTTAGATTCAATAGAAAAAATTCAAAATAAACTGCTACGTCATTTGTATCATAAAAAATATCATAAGTGGCCAGACTATAATTGTGTAAGAACGCAAATGTTACGGGAAGAATTTGCAATCCTTTCACTAAGTACGACACGCAAAATTGCAATGATGAACTTGATATCGAAAGTGATGAAAAACAAAATAAATTGTAGCACTCTTTTATATTATTTACCGATTCATGTCCCTCCAAAGCGCACGAGAAACTCCGTAATGTTTAGTATACAAAATTCTGCTGGTTCTCCACTTCAGTCTATTTGTCGATTGACCAACACAGTTAATGCACTGATAAACTTGGACTGGTCTCTACCTTTAGGGCAATTGAAAAGATTAATAGTATCATATTTTGAAACGTTTGAGATTTAATACTTCTATGATTAAAACACGGGTATGAGTTTCTGATAAGAATTTAAAACATTTCATAAAAGATAAATTTGAATTATTCTACCATTTAATGTGTCTCTCCTCTGCAGTTAGAATAAAATAAGGTATTCCCTTAGATCACATGTAAAAATATTTTTTTTATAATATACTATCCATGTAATAAGGCTATTAAGCCTGTTTGGATCTTTATTCAATAAATAAATAAATAAATACGTAACCTAATGTTATATTGCACATTTGTTTGATATCACTCATGGAAAAATTGTTTAAAAATATGTTTCTATTAATTTGAATGAAATCAGTAATAAAAATATTAGTAATTGAAAAAGCTCAACTACATTTGGTAATGCCAATTCAATACATTTCTATGAAATCTGGCGTGACTTTTAGTTTTTAGGTAGTAAATAAAACTGATAGTAAGAAATTAATGAAAAAAAAATATTATATTTTTTATTTTTTTAAACAATATACACGCAGCATATGTAGAAAAAAATTCCCAGAGATTTTTTAATGATTTCCGCTGCAAAATTCTTATTAAATTCTACAATAATTTCTAAATATGATTTTGAAGAGCGGGAATATAAAATTAATCTGTGGCATTTAAACCTAGAAGAGCTATTCTCAATTGAACTTGTCCATAGTAACTATGCCTCTCTTTTAGTAAAGCTCTGGAACTAGTTTTCTCAATATAATCACAAGATTCCAAGATGACTTCAGGAAGGTTATCTTTTCCTAAAATACTAATAATTAAAAATTAAGTTAAAAATATGTATTTACACATTTACCAATAAATGTGCCCTTAGTTTCTAGTAACTCTAGTAATGTTTTTGACACCACTAATCCAGGTGTTACTACATTGCAGTGATGTGTTTCTTTATATAATTCTAGAGCTTCTTTCTCATCTTTTTACCGTGTTGCGTGAATTTATTCGTGAACAACTTTTGAAAAACATTTTTTGGCTTTGTTTTCCCACTCTTCTATTTTGGTAAATGTATATATTGAGTAACATGTTGATCCTAAAAGATATCACTTTAATAAACAATTTTATAGTTCTCAGCCAGCTCGTTAGAGGCTAAGCTTGTTACTACAGTTTCAGTTGAACGTCTTTTATTAAAGGGCCTACGACTTGTATTATTGATATTTTTGTTGATATCTTTATCGTTATTATTTAAAACGTTGCTGTCATTATGTGATGCCTACAAACAAAGAAAATGAATTAAATTTGATTTTTTTTCCATAAAAATGTTCATACACTAACAGGCGAGGCGTTTCTTCTCTATGTCTTTCTAATAGTTTTGATTTGGGTCTCAACAAATATGTTCCCTTTTTCCAACTAGTTTACAGTAAGAAATCCTTGTTACCTTGTTTATTTTCCCAATCATCTGGTGCTTGCTCATTTTTCTTTCTCAGTTGGTTCTAAAGCATAAAAATAAGTTTTATTACATCATTTTTCTATCAGTTGTTATTACTTTCCGAAAAAATTAAACAAAATTGACTTAATGAGTTTTAAATTTTCCCGTGATTGTAAATTATTGGGATTAATGGGATTTGTCGTAATGAATGACTGTAAAAAATCTTTTAGAAAGTCAGCATTATTTTTAGTGAATAAAATACAGATTCTTAATCTTCATACGACATGAAAAACTACCTAATTACTCGATCATCATCTTTTTCGAGATCCCTAGCTGTATAAAACGTTGTTAGTGACCTATATCATCCATGGTATTCACTTGGAATAACTTCTTTTTCGCAGAGTTTAAGAAGATCTGCTTTTCTGTTAACAGATATGCAGAGGGTCTTCTCCTCTTTTGTCTTCACCTTCAAAACAACACAAGAATTTCTGTTTTTAAATGCTGTGATTATTGTGCCATCATTAATATTTATTGTTTTCATGAAAACTCCTTGACAAACTCTCACTTTTTTTCTTCTTTAAAAAAATTTTACTTTTTGACATTGCCTCTAAGTTTACTGTTTTCACCTTTTCTTTCACTTTTTTCTCGAAAAGTTTAAGACCCCGATATTCTCTGCATATCTCTTTCCTTTCTTCTTCTTCAAATTTATTTTTACATTTAAACCTACACAATTTTTTGCAATAAATAGGCTGAGGTCCTTCTGTAGATCTTATTTTCCCTTTTGTTGATGAATACTCTTTACATTTGCTCATTTTTTCTTTAGTTTTATTTCTATTCCATGTCTGTGGGTCACTTCTTCTCCATCTGGTTAACCTTTTCACCGGTATTTCAGCGGATGCTTTGCTTCTAATCCGACGCTGTAGAGTGGCTAGGTAGATATTTACATCATCAGTATCTTCATCAGAAGAAGAATATGATACGAGAATAGTTTTCTTCGGCTCATGATTATCCGCCTTATCATAAACTGCTGAGTTGTGGACTTCAGTGAGAACCCCACTGTGTTCATATACAGTATACTTCTCCATTTTTTCTCCAAAATTGTGATTAGGTTTCACTGCAGAGTCACTAACTAAAGTAACAAAAAATGTTTCACAATAATGCACTGTTTCAATCATAGTCGATTACCTTACCAGTAATTACTGATATTTTTGGTTATTCAAAGACATTCTCTGATTGAAATCTTCGATTATCATTGTTTTTGTATCTAAAGAATACTAATTTGATATAAATCTTATTGAGAAAAACAGATCTCGTTTTCGGCGGAATTTGCACAAGAAATCTGGACATTACTTTGTTGTAAATCAAAAACTTACCGTTGTTTAGAAGCTTGGGAATAATCATAATATTATCGGTGGTAAATACATAAGAGATCATTTTTTATCGATATACATGTTTAATTGTATGAAAGTTTTATTGTCATGGTAATAAATCGAGAATCAAGAGAGTGAAAAAATCACGAGAGCTTGCTCGAGTGATTTTTTCTACTTCTTTTGATTCTAGAGTTTTTGCGGTGACATTAAAATATGAATACAATTTATAATGTATTTCTCGATTTAAAAAAATGATTTCGAATGTATTTTAGGGAGATTAATACACAAATACATAAATGCAGACAGTATAATTTGAAATAGAAGCTTTAATGCAAAACTTAACAATAAATATTTCAAATTAATAGAAATCGTATCAAAATATTTTTAGATACCTATATTATTGTGTAGCATTTGACTGATCTTTAGTAAGATACATATTCTGAACATTAAAAGTACAATAGGTATATCGTCGTGGTAACCGCAAGAGGTTGTATGTCAAAAAAAATCGATTTCTGGCTTTTTGAATCTGTGTAACCGAAATCTCTAACGTCATGCATCGCAATAAGTTGTATGTCAATCAACCAACCAGGTACCGACAACGCATCTTGTTGCAATATGACGAAATTCGAACTAACGCAATTTGGTTACAGTAATATGTCGTACATCAGACTTGTTGTGACATGAGTTATACGCAGTTTGCCACACTGGTTACAACAATACGCCGTATATCATGAATGTGTTGATGTTTGCGCGCCATAAGTAGTTTTCTCCTGTTTTATTGGTGTTTTTCATACTTTTAAAGCAAGAAGGACTAACGTAAGCATTCATATCACTATTGTATTGTAAGTAAAATTGTTAGTTCATGTTAGTTTGAGGTAATACAGAAACATTTTATTTGTAAATATGATCATAACCTAACATTATTTGAAAATATCAATCGTTTACTGGGATATTTTTTGAAAACGTTAGAGGTTTATCAATAAACGTATATTAGTTGCTAGTACGTAGATATTCATTGTAACTAACAATATCACATTCCTTGTCATATTAAGTTTTGACATACTACCATTTGCTTTTTATTTTCTATGACATTCGGCATATTGAATCATTGTTACAGGTTACAATATAATCTAGGAAACTGATATCAAAATGTTTGGAAAGGAAAGGAGTGCTTATATTTTAGAACTGGCGACCCGTGAAACTGAAGCCCAAGTAGAAGATGATATTGGTGGGTACCTTTCTTAATTAATTTCAATTTTAAAATGTTTCCCAATTTTGGTTAAATAATTTTTTTTGTGGTCTCTTCATAATTGTTGTTTAATATTTGGAAATATTTAAATATTTTTGATAAATTGTTCAAAGTTACAAATGAGTAGGTAAAACAGGATAAACACAAATCGTACAGATAGCAAGGTATGCATGGCAAACCTATTTTGGCTGGGGAATCGCACACACTGCCTAATGTTTTGAGTTCCACCAAAAATTGTATCATTGCCTATATTTTTGTTTCCAGAGGATACGGATCCACAAATCAATGGTAGAAAAGCTGAAGTCTCAAATTTACCTGATGATGTATCTGACTTCAGTTCGGGATCTGGTGAGCTGTATGAGCCGTCAGATCATGAACCTGATTCCCATTCTGAGGATAACAGAGTGAACTCGGAACATTGTATTGAAACTGAAAATGAAAGTGTACCTTTAGCACGTAAAAGAAAACGCAAAGGACAGGTCCATAGGAAGGAATGGAAGCGGCAGAAAAATTCGATACTACGTTTAAAAGGTGAAAGCTACATTGGTTTTACAAAAGATGCAACTGGCAAATACAAGAGGAAATAGAGTTCTCAAAGGACGTTGTAATGGCCACCCAAGAAAATTATTGAAAAAAGGTGGGCCCCGGCAAAAATTTCTATGTTCTACAATTACTGATGAAGAACGTCAGTTAAAATTCTCCAATTTTTGGTCACTCCCATCATGGGATGCTAAACATGTGTTTGTCAAAGAAATGTGATTCCATCGTATCCCATACATCGCAAAAAAACAAACTATGAACGCTCGAGAAAGCAGACTTCATTGCGTTTTTCTTTAACAGTTAAGGTGGGAGAGAATCAGAAAGTAAGGAAATAGGTTTGTAAAACTATGTTTCTAAACACCTTATGTTTAGGTGAGAAACCGTTACGTACTTGGGTTTTGGAAACTAAAGTCTCTGAAGATAATACGCCTAAACGTAAAGAAAAACATGCGAACGCTCGATACTCGATCACAGAAAGTTTGGAAAATTTTCTAAATAGTTTACCGAAAGTCGAGTCTCATTATTGCTGAGCATCCACTGGCAAATTTTATCTAGAACCCACATGGTCCAGCTTAAGAGAAATGCATCGATATTATGTACAACTATGTAAGGACAAGAACGAAAAATTATCACCATCGTGGACCATATTTTTGAAAACCTTAAGAAAAATGAATTTAGATATACACACACCAAAAAAAGTTCAATGCGATAAATGTGCATCATATAAACATGGTAACTCCGACGAAGAAGCATTTCAGCAGCATACTAGACAGAAAGAGGCAGCTCGAACCGAAAAAGAAAATGACAAAAAATCGGCAATGGAGAGTCAAGAAATTCTGTGCTATACCGTTGATGTCCAAGCAGTGCTTCTGTCACAAAGATTAAATGTTTCTGCTACTTACTACAAAACAAAGCTTAAAGTGCACAACTTGACCTTTTTTGATTTGAGCACAAAAGACGATACGTGCTACTTATGGCACGAAGCTGCTGGGGGCCTTGAAAGCGATATTTTTGCGTCTATATGGACAATGTTTATGACGAAAGAAATTGAAAAGAAGAATCCAAAAAAAATTATAGTCTGGAGCGACGGTTGTGGATACCAGAACAGAAATGCTCAATTATCCAATGCTCTTCTCGAGTTAAGTATTAAGTACGATGTATTAATAGAGCAAAAATATTTAGAAGTGGGTCACACCCAGATGGGAGTGGATTCCATTCATGCGACAATCGAAAAAAAATTAGGAAAGAGAAAAGAAATATTCGTACCAGGAGATTACATGACAATAATCCAAAGTGCCCGACTAAATACAAGGCCGTACTCAACCGTTTACTGCGATTATTTGGACTTCAAAACATTCGGCACATATTATTACAAAAGTATACGACCTGGCAATAAGGTTGGAGATCCACGTGTAAATGACGTGGTAGCATTCCAGTACCACCCAGATACGCTAATAAACTTTAAACTTGACTTCACTCATATCTGGGCTCCACTTCCTAGGCGTCCAAGTCATCCAGTTGAAATTACACATCCAAATTTATACCAAGGACCGTGTCCTATCGAGACGAGCAAACATGAACATTTGCAGGAATTAAAACAGTTTATTGCAAGAGATTACCACTTTTTCTATGATTCATTTATTTCGAAATAGAGTTAGTTAAATTTCGTCCTATCGAGACGAGCAAACATGAACATTTGCAGGAATTAAAACAGTTTATTCCAAGAGATTACCACTTTTTCTATGATTCACTTATTTCTAAATAGAGTTAGTTAAATTTCGTTGTTTTATTTTGTTTCTTTATCATTAATGCTAGTAAAGTGTTCTTTCTATTTTCTTATTGGTTCAGTATCCCTTAAAACTAAGTTTTGAGAAAGAGAAATAAGTGACAAACAACTTATTCATTTGGTATGTAGGAGTACGCATTTTATGTTAAGGGTTTAAGGCCGCTCATTGTGATTCCAAGTCGTACTTTGATGTTATTTCCTTTAAGTGTGAGAAGGTGTATGTCAACAAGAATTGTTCAAGTTGAAAAGCAATTTGTCGTATATCAATTTTGCTCACTAATTAAAATACTTTCTTAATATGTGACATATCAGCCTTCTTCAGTAGTATATTTATTGTTTAAAGCCTGAGCACTATCAATTTTTTTAGTTAGGTGCACAAGTTATACTGTTTTTTGTTTCTCCTGAAAACTTTCCAAAATATGACATACAACGTATTGCTCTTACCAAGACGATATGTTATATTATGACCAGATTTTTTTTAATATTGTTAATGTTTTCTGTATTAGCATTTTCTTGTCTAATATTTATATCTCTTGTAGTTTGAATACCAGAAGGTCCAGGTCTGAGGTTGTTTATTAAACTAGCATGATGTTCCTCGTCTAACTGTAAATAAGGCCCTAAGGCATGTCCAGTCATTTTGATGAGCTGTTCTTCCGGGACACCTGCTTTAGCAAGATTTGATAGAGCATTCGATCGATTTGTGATTTTGTTTGTCAGACTATTCTTTCAGGAGATTGTTTGGTCCATTTCCAATCTTATTCACTCAAATAGGTATATTTTTGTACCATAAAGACTCGGTTTTATTCCAGTAAGGATTTACAGTCAGAAATAAACGATCTGACGTAATTCTATTAGTCCGTTTAGAAATAAGCTTTTTTAATAGTCTTACCGGGCACACATCCAGATTATTCTGATTAGGCACTAACCACTTATTGTCTAATAATTTTTGAGCTCCACCTTGGCAGGTCTTAAAAAAAATCGGGTTGTATTCAATTCTTCCGGTTACGTTACCGTTTGATTTCTTTTCTTCTTTAAAAAAATGCACTTTGCATCATGCTGCCTCTCTCCCTCTCCAGGCTAGTTCGAATGCTATTATATGATACAGCTTTTTTTGAAGTCCTTCTAGACAATCTTCGTTCCACAGATTGTAACTTGTCAGTTTTGGGTGTGAATAAATTTAAATTCAAAGGTTAAAACATTTATTACCAAATACTGACATTCTCTGGTGGGTTGCGAAAGATGTTGCTTACAAAAAGCATTTAACTAAAATAAGATTGTTTTTAACTCAATATACTCATTCATACATAAAATAAAATAGTTTAAAACAGTTAGTTCTCTGAGAACTTATAAGAAACAAAAATGTGTACTCGATAAATTGAATCAAATGCAAATAAAACAGAAACTAAATAGGTACCTATTTCTTTAAATGTTCACAGGTTAGTACGGTGGCCCCTACAATTGATTTGTCCCACGGTGGTACGTACTTGATTGGAAGTCTTCCTTTTTCTTAACCAAGATGAGATGATCTGACTTTATATTATAACTGCTTGAAAACTTATCAGCAGTTTTACTTATAACAACAAAGTAACGTTTTGAAAAGCCTCGTGCACACACTAACTAGCACATCTTACTTACTTCACTGCCTCTCCTCGACTCCCGGCTTTTCATCACGTGGCATCGAATCACCACCTCTCTCCTCCACCCCACTTGTCTTCTCACACCCGTAACGGTCACTTGATTTGTTCGAATGTTTTTACCACGTCCAGTGGCGTGCATTTCACAGGATTCATTATCTTATTATATATTTATTCTTTACTCAGAGTAGTCGAACTTTGCTTTCTCTTTTCGGGAATCGACTGAAGCTGCTTTCACTTCGTATTTTTAGCATCCCAAGCTTGTTTGAATTCAATATCCGCAAATGGGGCCGAGGCTCGGGCCAAACTAGTGGCTTCAGGAGTTCGAATAGATAAAGTAGAGTTCCTTTTTAAAAAAGAGGTAAACCAATCTGTACCAGCCATTTTAACTTCTTTCCAGGAATAAGGTATTTCTTTATTTAAAAATACAGGTAGGTAGGCAAACTTACTTCTTTAGGACAAAGTCCGAAATCCGCTACTATTTTAAGTATTTACTCAATTCTTCCTCATCAGCGGTTGAAAAAATCTAAAAACAACACAAATTAAAAACCTTAAAAGGAGGTTGTTTTTGTACCTTTCTATTTGGTTTGTAGCCAATAACCTGATCAAATTCTGCAACGTTCAGTTTTTCATCAGGAATTTTAGCGCAATACCTTGCAAGAGAACTGAACGGAATATCATATTTGGTAGCAGTAGCTCTAATGCTTCTTTTCTCGTTTTTAACCTCCTTAATTGCCCTTAACACAATATCAGGGGGTTTACTAGCTCTCGCAGTTTTTCGTTTCGGATTTCTCAGCATTTTTCTAAAAAAGACAGGAGATCTAAAGTTTGGTGTATAACGGGGGTTGGTTGGCTCGCTGTACCAACCTTTCCCAATGCACATGTGCCATCCATCCCCACAGTGTTTCACAATATTTAATATATCATTATTTAATAATTGAGCTAACTATGATAAAAACCATAAAATGACATGAAAGCTTATATCCTAAGCTTACAAAACCATATATAAAACATTTGGAAAAATCATTAGTTCTCACACAAAAACCATTTTATTCACTTCAATTTTATTTATTCGTGCAACGTCATATCATAAAATTACTTACCTAACTAATAATACCACCAGTGTTTCACGGTTGACCGAAGTGATCCAATGATTGTTTTGGGTTTTGTCTGTTTTTTATCTATTGCAGATAAAATACTACAGTGATCTTTTAAAAAATCAACAAATGTATCAATTTTTGGAGATTAAATTTTATTTACCTTTGTTTCCCACTCTTCTCTTGTGAACTTATCTAATTTTTCTACCAATAAAAACAATAAAACTGTATACCAAGTATCAACCGGTTCTTTTAACTGTTTCAACGATCTATAATTTAATTGAAAAATGTCTAAGAAATTCCTCAACTCAGTGAAGTTTTCTTTACTTAGTTTCGGTAAATCAACGATGTTCTATAAGTGAGTTTTTATTAAAGCTTTAGTATCCTCATACCTTTCTTGAATCATTGTCCATGCAACTGCATAGTTTGAGTCGGTGCTTTCAAGATCACTAATTAATTTTGCCGCTTCGCCTTTCAAAGTGGATTGAAAGTAAAATAACTTTTCCGTATTAGATACATTTTGATCATCATGTATTAAGGATTTGAATCTGTCATAAAATGACAGATTTTGGTTAAAACAATGCAACAATAAGCTCCGCCCTCAAATGTAAAGATATACTAGCGCCAAATTTTAAATTCAACCAATCACGACTCGTTTATCGTATGGCGCCACAAAATCGCGGGATAACACTTTTCACCTTTTTACCAAAGTAGGAGACAATTACTTGTTATTTATGATATTTTCAGTACAAAGTACCGAATTTATTAGTTTTTGTTCTTAAATTGACTGAACACAAAGTGCTCAAAGACTTTTAAATATAAATATTTCTTTTATTTATCAAACCTAACCTTGAAATTTAATATAAAATGAATGAGCTTTTATCACAAAGTGAATGCTATAGGTAGTAAAAAAGATTAGGAATTTGCTAATAATGATAATATGGATTGGACTAACATTTTCTTAGCTGGAACTATCTAGTCTCCATGTTCTGGAACCGATGCGGTGACTAATCTTGGACGATTCAACTCTGTTTTCGAGACTTTTTTTAATCACGTTTGTTTTATTTGGCTCGATTGACCAATGTTTATTTTTAATTACTTGGATTTTCAATAATGTGGACTCTATATTATATAATGTAAGCAAAGATTACTAATGAAATAAAATAACATGTTAGTTAAAGAAATCGTGTAATCAACGACTCACATGACAACTCGAGAACTACTGAGCTCTCTCGGATCTCGCTCTACTCCGTGTCGTTACAGAATACATCGGACAGCGGCGTAGCTAAATGGGTTTTAACGTACATGAAAATAATAAACATAGAAAAACTAATCATAATGCATGCTTATTAATCTACAGGCTAGAGGGTGTTCATGGCTGATGGTACCTTATATGTTTATGGTTTATGATTTTTTGAATGTTGGCAATATAGGTAATTTGATAGGATAGCGAAAACTGTTTATCTTGATCTCAAGCCATTTGGATTTTACCAGTGTTCAAAGCTGCAAAATCAGTTCGGCTACGACATGCACAGTGAACGGTTGGTTGTGTTTAACGTGTCGAGTAAGTTTGTGATTGCAGGTTATGTCTACAAACTTTAAAATTCCACCCAATCGGGGAAAAACTAAGATAGTGTATGAACCGATTGTATCGAATCAAAATGAAGAAAATACAATAATGGATTTAGAAGATAGTTCTGATGAGAATCGGGTAGCAACAAAAAAAACAAAAACTGATAATGAAGATAAAAACGTAAGTAAAAACGACATTAATAATGTTAATATTGGGAAAGTGATTGAAAGAGGTAGGAATAAATATAGTATTGGAGATCAAGGTCCGTATTATGTACTCATACAAAACAAAGATGGAAATATAGGCAGGTTACACAAAATTGGAACGGCTAGATTAATTCTAAATGCAGTGCCGGAGATTAAAGATAATATAATAAATATTTCTTTCATAGGAATAAATAAAATAAAAGTAGAATTGAAATTTACTGATTCAGAAACGTTAAAAATAAGAAATTACGATGTATATATTCCTAACTTTTTCGTCCCAAAAAAGGGAGTAATTAAGCAGGTAGATATAGATATAACTGATGAATTAAATTTTTTTATTAAACCTGAATATGGACAAAATATTAAAATAGAATATGTTAAAAGGATGTTTAGGAGAGACGAAAGCAAGCAATTAATACCTACGGGTACTATTATAGTTATCTTCAGGGGACAAATGATACCAAAAAAAGTTATAATAGAAAGGCTTAGATATGTACATTCCTAAAGTAACTCAATGTTTAAAGTGCTTAAGATACGGCCACGTAGCTATGCAATGTAAGGGTAAAGTCAGGTGCAAATATTGCGGAGAAAATCACGATCAGGAAGCATGCGAATTAAAAAATAATCCAAATTGTATAATGTGTGGGGGCGAACACAACTATATGGGGAGAAATAAATGTGACGAATATAATAATCAAAAATCTATTAAAGAAACGATGGTAATTGAAAATATATCATATAATGAGGCGAAAGAAAAACATAAAAACAGTTATACAACGGTAGCAAAAAACAAAGTAGTAGGATCTCGATACATGGTAACAAAAAAATCAAAACCGAACGAGTATATACCTAGAAAAAGCGTACTATCAGAAGAACACCGGGAAATTTTGGAAATTCTAAATGTTGCATCTCAGACGGCTTATGAGTCGTTTAGAAACGTACCGTCTTATATGTTAAAAAATGAAAATCATAAAATTAGCTTTGTTAATGAAATATTAGATATACTTAATAGCTTTTTAGAAAAAAAATCAGTAAATAAAAGTGAAAATTCAATTTGTGATGATCTTAGAAACGATCTATTAAAATACGTTACTGAAATTGAAAATGTTTAAGTTGGTCCAGTGGAACGGCAGATCGGTAGTTTCAAATAAGAGAGTTCTGGAAAAATGTATATTTGATAAAAACATTCAGATAGCTTTGTTTAATGAAACTTGCGTCAAACCAAGCTCAATTATTAATTTCACAGGTTTTAATATGATAAGGAGTGATAGAGATGATGGGTATGCAGGACTCACTATTTTAATAAAGAAAAGGTGTTGTTTTAAAGAGATAATATTGACAAAAACGATAGGAGTGATGTGCATAGGCGCTGAAATACATTTTTCAAACAGTAATATAATAAACTTTTATTCTTTATACAATGAACCTAAAAATAAAGTTTCGGGGAGGATATGGAATGATTTTTATTAAAATAAAAAAAAACCATTTATAGTCGGTGGGGATTTCAATTGTCACAATGGAGCTTAGGGATGCGAACCAACAAACGCTGCGGGTAGAGAACTGCTAGAAGCTATAGAGGAGAATATTCTAAATTTTTTAAATAATTGTTTGGAGACTCGAATTTTACATCCTTACGAATAAAATAAATCAGCCGTAGACTTAACAATTTGCTCAACGGATATAACTACGTCTTGTAATTGGGAAAGGATTGGTTATCCTTTAGGAACCTCAGATCATTATCCTCTGATCATTACACTAAATGTAAATTGTAAGACGCAATATGAAAATTGTCAAAAATATGATATTAAGGAAGCGGATTGGACACTTTCTTCACATTTAATAGAAACAGAATTTAATGTTAATGAGCTGCAGAAAGCAGAATATGGAGTACTTTTAAATATTATAAATATAGCAAATAAAAATGCAACTCCAGAAAAGAAAAAAGTGACCAATCCAAATTTTAACAAGACGTGGTGGAATAATAAATGTGAGGAAGCTATTAAAGCTCAAAAAGAGGCTTCCTTGGATAGCAGATAACACCAAAAGAATAATAAAAAAATTCAAGAAAGAATCTTGGAAATTGTTTTGTAGCAAACTGAACAAAAATACACCATTTAAAGAGATTTGGAGAGAAGTTAAGCAAATCAAAAATGTACGAAATTAACTCCTCCATGGGTTCAAGTAAATTCTATGTCTTGTATTTCGGATGAATTAGTCAATGAAAAGCATCCACTATTAAAACCATTCTCTTTAAGGGAATTGAAAATTAGTATTAAAAATCAAATAAATTCAGCTCCAGGTCTCGGTAACGTGCATTATATCATGATATTTAACCTACCTGAAATAGCAAAACAATGTTTATTGAATATTTTTAATAACATTTGGAAAAGCGGAAAGTTCCCTCCTAGTTGGAAAGATTTTATTGTAATTCCCATTCTTAAACCTAAAAAACCTCCCGAATTTCCGGAATCGTACAGGGCGATATATTTAGCATCATGCGTATTCAAAATATTTGAAAGAATTTTAAACAAGGTTAGAAAAATGGATGGATGAAAATAAAAAAAATTCCAGAAACACAATTTGGATTTAGAAAAGGGTATTCGATAAATGAGAACATAGGACAACTGGTTTCCGATATAAATATTTCTTTCTCGAAAGAGGAATCTCTAACTGCTATATTTGTGGATATAGAAGGGGCCTCCGATAACGTCAAATTAGACATTTTGCACGACCAAATGATACATATAGGATTACCATCAGAATTTACGTCGAGAATCTGTTCATTATAATCAAATAGAAAGATCTATGTAAGGATACATAATGAATTGTTAGAGCCTAGGTTAGCTAATGTTGGTTTTCCACAGGGGGGAATACTAAGTCCCTTGCTATATATAATTTATACGTCAGATTTGTTTAAGATAGCAGGAAATAATACTAAAGTGCTGGAATTTGCCGATGTTGTATGCGTATATCAAGGAAATATTTCAAATAACGCTCTGCAATCAACAGAACTATCAAAGAGTTACACTTCTCTGGAGAAATGGTGTTATGCGAAGGGTTTAAATATATCTACAAAGAAAACTCAGCTATGTATTTTTTCCAAGAAAAGAAACTTACCATCTAATTTAAAAATTAATGAAGTAGAAGTCAAAGTAGAGTCAAAAATTAAGTATCTGGGAATTATCCTGGATAGGAAACTGCTTTAGAAAAATCACATTGAATACTTAATAAATAGGGCGGAAAAGGGAGTGAATGTGTTAAGAACAGTAAGCCATACGAATTGGGGAGCAGATCCGAGTACATCTCTCTTATTTTATAAATCCTTCATCAGATCAATTTCAGATTACGGGTCTGTATTTTATTCACGAGCAGCACAAACCCATCTAAAAAAATTGGAAATAGTAACAAATAACTGTGTGCGTCTATCACTAGAAGCAATAAAAACTACACTAATCAGTAATTTGTATGTAGAAGCGGCAGAAATGCCACAAACGTATAGAAGACAATATCTAACATTCAAATTCATTTTCAAATTGCATAAAAAACAAAGTAAACTGCTAAATAAGATTCATGAATTATATATATAAGATTTAACAACAAAATATTGGCAGAAAAAATCAACTTTACCAATTATAGAAGTTTATGCACAATACTTACCTGTTTCCAACGAAATATAAATATAAACAAGAAATTACGTATAGCTAGATACAGATCCTGAGGTTTATTATCTAAGAAACTACACAGAATATCCAGAGAAGATAAGAAATTTGATGTTTAGAGGTGATATACAAACACTTTTTTCACATTACCTTCAGATATACACAGTTGCTTCCAAAATTAGATTGCAAGTGGGTATCGCTTATTGGGATCCAGTCAACCAAATCATAAGACAATGCAGTTTGAATGACAAATTTTCTATATACTCAGCTAAATTAATAGCCATACTGGAAGCCCTACAGTAAATTAAGAAATAAGATAGGGTAGAAACCCCAATTTTTGGCACTTTACCAGATATGCCAGTACATTTCTCGCCACTAAATAAAAATTGAGTATATAGTTTTGATCGCTGTTCTTACAAGTTGATTCACCAATCATTGCCAATGTTGATAAATATAATAACATTATGGAACTATGACCATGCAATTCAAAAAATATATAAATAATGGAAAACTGCTGTTTTCCAATTATTGGCATCAGATTTCTAATTATTGGCACCCAATTGTTGGCAATGATATCAATTATTGACACCCATTTATTGGCACTTATTACTGATTGACACCCAATCATTGAAAGGGTACCAATTGATTGGAACTGCTATCATACACTAGGGAAGGAAAAATAAGACTAAAAATGTAATACGAAAAAGTGAAATTTTTATGTTCATATAAAATCACAAATGATTAACAATCTGTTTCTGATGACAAACTTTACATAGAAAAAAACTCTGTATAAATTTTGTTTCTTCAAGCATCTGACATGGTAGGCACGCGTACACTTCTGACATTTTATACCAATGTCTGTCATATATAAATTATTTGTACAGCAGAAACACAAACCTTTAGAGGCAATAATATTATTTTTGGGGATACAAGCTTGGTTATCTGAATCTAGCTGTTTGCCATTGCTCTCTCCTTTGGTCTCAGTAACTGAGTTGGTATTGGTTATAGTTGTGGAAACGTTATAAGTTCTGGGAATAACTAATTCCTGCTCATCTAAAATATTCTTCAAGTTTCTGACGTGCGATAATTTATTTGATGTTTGTTTACTGACCGCTTTAGTTTCTTTGGTACTATTCCGCTTTGGATTTACGTGTTTATTTTCTATAGCTTTCAACATTCTCTTTTGCTTATTCTCTAGTTTCTTCCTCTCCTTTTCTTCTTTTTCCTTTTCCTTCTCTAGAGCATTACTCTTATAAACAGAAGAAGCTAGCACAAAGCTAACTCGCTCAGTTTGCCGAACCCCTTTTCGGACAGGAGTTTGAGGAACACTTAAATAATTTTCGATAATTGGAACATTGCATTGCTCTTCAATTTTGTCTAGGTTATCTACATTTAACATCGACATTAACACTTCTTGTTCGCTCGCACTCATAATGTCACTTATATTACTTGTATTTCCCACTTCATTATTTGTTGCAGTCTCCATTGACATTAACACTTCTTGTTCGCTTGTACTCATTATATTGTTTATATTTGCCACATCATTATTTTTTGTTGGTGTGTCCATCGTTATTAACACATCTTGTTCGCGAGTACTCATTATATTACTTATATTTGCAGCTTCATCATTTGTTGCAGTCTCCATTATTGTATTTGATAAATTGTTCTGGTTGACGTCAAAAATATCTAGTTGGCTTGATTCTTCTAATTCTAATGAATAGTTTTCTGTAACAACGAATTCACATTCCAAATTGTCTATTTCTGCACCTTCTTCTATAAACTGATTATTAATGTCTTCATGTATAATAATTGGCTTTTGCTCGATCTCATTTGCTGTAAAGATCTCCATATTATTATCTTTAGATGAAGACTCTAGTTTTGAATAGATTTCCTGTATAGTTTTGAAATATTTACACTGGTCTGATGTACATCTAGTTCGCATGTTTCTTTTTATTTCCGTTTTCAATGTTTCATCAAACAATTCAAGCAATTTGTCATGGAGCTTGTCTGAAGGATTATCGATTTCTTGTGTTGGAGGAGTAGGGTCCTTTTTACTGAGACATTTGGAATAATCCAAGGCATTCATGTTCCATGGATAAAGTCCACATGCTTTGAAACCGCTGATTACACTAGCTGGTTTCAACTGCACTAAGGCCTCTTTCAGTATTGGGACAAAGTGCTGTTTTGTTAAATTACAGTAAGGATTTTTTCTTCTCCATTCCAGAACACTTTTTTTCCACATATGCTTCAGAGGCTTGAAACTTGCTACATCCGCTGGTTGTAGGAGTCTGGTGGAGTTTGGATATAAGGCAATCAAAACAATCTGCAACTCTGTACATGCATCACCGAGTTCCAAGGACAAATGTGTTGTATGTCCATCAACGAACAGAATAATAGGAAATTCTACGATATTTTTCAAGGAAGGATAAAAAACGTTTTTGATGTAATCTACAAATACTTCAGACTTCATCCAGCCGTTCTCAGTGAGTTCAATACCCCAAGAGTCAGGAATGCCCTCCAGGATGTTTTTTGGCAAACGTTTGTTAGGGTATATTATCATTGGGGGAGTTGTCACGCCAGTTGCTGAGAATGTAAACATTACAGTCAAGTTTTGCTTCGCATTGCCTTGATCGATTTCATACACGTTTTTCTTTCCCTTCGGAGCAATCACCTTTCCCAATTAGGGGCAAAACTGAAAACAGGTTTCGTCACCGTTATACACCCGTGAAGGATTTTCAAGAATAGAGAAAAAGTTTTTTCTCTTCGGATATTCCTCTATATCTCGAAACCATCCCTTTATGTATTTTTCAGACACATTTCAGAGGTACCCGTAACACCTTCTGGGGTTCTTTCTGCCAATTCAGGATGCCGTTTTATGAATAATGTATACCAACGATTTCCTGGTAAGTTGTTCTTAAAAGGGTTAGGTCGGACATCCGCGTCTAGAAAAGATTTTACAGCTGCTTGAAGATCTACTTGACGTCTCGGAAATCCTTTTCGATCATTTTCAATTATCCAGTCAACTAGTTTTTTTTCTTCACTTTCAGTTAAATATGCCTTTCTCAATTTTTGTGAATTTATTGCCAAGTCTGAATTGTATTGTAGACCGGGGAATGCCATATTTAAAAGCTGCATGTTTTTTAGACGTACCACCTTTAACTTCTTTTATTGCTGCTTGTATCTGCTCCTCCGTGTATGTATATTTAGCCTGAAATTAAAATAACGTTTCAGTTATGTTTATTTTGAATACCTAGATATTTATTTTTGCGATATTTTAGCAGAGTTACCACAACCGTAAAATAGGTTGTTTTGTAGTGGTCTTTTGTCAACATTCAGATTATACATCAAAATGTATCCCAAATGTTGGCACTATTTTTATATAAAAAATGGGAAACAATGTCGAGGAAATTTTGCAAAAACATAGATGAATTGTTTTTAAAATGTCGAACTCTATTGACGAAGATATACCTCTTTACAGATAAATGGATAAAAATAGGTTTGATTAATCTTGATACTGACAGTCGACAATAGCATTGCATCTTTAGTAAAGTTATAATATTTACCTTATTTCTTGATACTTTTCGATTCTTTCTTCGTTTGTCGTAAACGTCTTTGTTTTCAGTCCTACTCTTCGGTGCCATTTCTTCCTATTCCTGAATAAAGTGATTTTAGCAATGCCAACAAATGGAGAATGCAATTCATTTCTGAACGTAATGTTGACACTAGTGTGACAACATTTAGAGTAGCTCAAATAGATATTCTAAATGTTGGCACCCATAGTATTTTCTAAATTTTACTTTATTTTGCCTATTTTTCATAACAGATATGTGTTATAAACTCTAAGGAATATCTAAGTTCCTCAAAAGTTCATTTTGTGGTTTTATAAAGCAAATTTCTGTAGCTTTAGGTTTGGTATATTTTTAACAAATTCTCAATTTTCTTACCTGCTCGGAACACACCAACATATAACTGCTCTCTTCTGCGTCTTCCATCAAACTGAATCAGAAGATACATTTCGTCACCAATAGTAGACGGTGTTGCCAAATTATGAAAAAATATTAGATTATCCTCAATTTACGTTGAATTCAATATAATCTTGAATTTCCATCAGGAGTGCCAACAAATGCCTGAGTGCCAATAATTGGGGGTTTTACCCTAACAACAAGTTCGTTATTTTTCCGATTGTAGAAGTGCCTTAGAAAAAATCAACAATATAAACAATATATTAGACAAAACAAAAACCAATAACACCATTGGGGAAATAGTAAAAACGTTACATGAATTGGAACTAACTCAGACATATAAAATTTGTCTGGGTTAAAGCTCATTGTGGTGTAGCTAACAATGAGGAAGTATATAAGCTAGCAAAAGGCGCCATAGAAGAGGGTGAGGGGTCCAATTATAAATGCACAAAAGAAGACATGTTTGCGTGGGCGAAAGCTAAGGTTTTAAGCAATTGGAACGAAGATTATAAAAATTCAACGAAAGGACTTTTTTATAAAAGTATTCAACCAGATATTCCAAGCAAACCATGGTTCCAAAAATCACAATTGAATAAGGTAGTAATGTCTAAAATTTGTAGACTCAGATTCAATCACACATTAGTTCAGTCACATCTATTTAAAATTAATCTTCAAGATTCACCCATGTGCGATTGCGGAGAGGAAGGAAACGCAGAACATAAAATTTTAGGATACATATTGATTCAAAATCAAGTTAAAGAGCTGAATAAATTTATTTATAATAAGAACAATCAAATAATTGTTCCTTATAATTTAACAGACTTAAAATTTAAATAGATAAATACTTATATTATGTACATTATAAATTATATCCATAAATGTATCTCCATACCTATTGTGTATTCTAGTCAATCCGTGGTCCTCTTGTTTGTTGAAGTCGCTCTGATCGACCCCTGAGCGCAGTGTCCCTATTATTAAAAGAAAAACAAAAAAGAAAAAAAATAGAAAAAAAAACTACAAATAATAATAATAATAAAATAACAATAATTAAAAAGGAGAAAAAAATAAAAAAAAAATTAAAGAATAATTTAAAAAAAACGATTAAAAAAATATCAAATAATAAAAAAAAGATATAAATTCTAAAATGTAGATAAAAAAATGTATTATAGTTTGAGATTTAAGTTTAAAAAATATGTACATCCATGGCAAAATGTTAAGCTGGCGAATGGACATAGTATCCGCAGCCAAGGAAAACCAAATGACACACACACACACACACACACACATAAGTTGCAAAATTCACAGCAATTGTCAATATTCTGAAAACAGTTGAAAATAGGTATAGGACATTCTAAACAAAACTTATCTAGTATTTGCTAAGGAAGCCAAAAATGAATAAAATTCAGGGTGTTCCATTTAAAATAACAGTGTTGCCCCAGAAGCAGCAACATCACATCACTTAAAATACTAAACTTAAGTCAATAGATTGGGACCAATTACCTATTTTGCCAAGTTTTCAGATAATAACTATATCCTGTTTGCAGTAAATGTCTATGATACCATCAACCGTGATACACCCTGTAAATGTATTTAGGTATAAGGCAGTGACGCACTTCCTAAGCAAATACTTGTGGAGTTTGGTTATTCCTCTACTAACAAACTGAGGAAAGGTCAAGTGATTAAATAAATAATTTTATAAATGTGGTCACATTGTCCTTTGCTACCAGAGTCGTTTTTTTACTCGCAGAGAAATACCCAAACTTGCTTATTACTTTCATTGTGTGATTTTTTTAAGTATATAAAGGTACACGCTTTTATTTTGTAGGTGTTTAAGGGGGGGGGGCGAGTTATGCGATATAACCCTATCAAATGTGGACAAATGACAACGTCTTGTGCAGTACTACATAACATTTGCATTAGTGGCAAATTAGAATTTGAAGAGCCCCCTATATGTATTGACGATGAATTTAATGATAACAATCAATATCCAAATAATGCTGATCAGGCAGTAAATGGCAGAAATGTTAGAGAAATTTTAATTGAAAGATATTTTAATTAGACATTTCTTTGTTTTTGTTGTCAATAATATAACTTTTCACTTGCATATTATAGATTTAATTCATGTTTAATGGGGCCGTAAATTTATTAATATTAAAAATAAAGGTATTATTGCCTAAGTTTCAATTAATCGGAAATAACAAAAAAATGCATTTTTATTTTACTCTCATCACATCAGTCTTATGATTGGGCGTTAGTATATTTCTAAACTATACAGTAATTAGGTACTAAAAATTAAAAACAAAAAACAAACATTTGGTAAAAAATATATGTATATCATTATCACTTTTTTAAATATTTAATTACATTGACCAATTCTCCCAAATGATCCCCAATTTTCTCTAATTTATTATCGACTCTTTCTAGTATCGTTAGTACAGTTCATTGATTCTAGCCGTTCACCCAGATAGGTGTCTCTGCGTCGTGATGATGCCCTCCGATTAGTGGATGTGGAAGGTGTAGTATTGTTTTCTATATGACCTAAAAATTAGTATCATTTTAAAAAAAATGTATTTGGTAAAAATAATATTTATTAAAATTTGGTACTTACTGTCTTTTTTACTGTAATGTGTTGTGTCATCAAAAAAGTTACAACATTCATTAATTACTTGTGTAGTTTCGATATTACAAGAACCCATTTCCAAAATTCTTTTTTTTGTGTCAATTGAGATGGGCTGGTTATGAGTTTGGCCTATGAAATTTAAATCAGTATTAATTACAAGGATATGGTACTACTTATAGTACCTGTTTCTAAATAAAGATAGAAAAAAACAGAAAAATGTAAGTGGTTATATCTTTCTGTTTCTCATAAAAAGTGAGTGGTAAATAAATGATTGTATACTAAGTATATATATATATATATATATATATATATATATATATATATATATGGATATATATATATATATATATATATATATATATATAATAAGCAACGAATATATTAGTAGGTAATGCACGCAAATAGAAGAAGGGGCTACTGAAAAAAGTGGTAACCGCAGACATGCATGTTTCTGGCTCATTAGCTCATATGTCACGCACTATTCGTACATCTTATATATATATATATATATATATATATATATACGAGTATATATATATATATTTAGAATTATATCTTCTTGGGTTCAAAGGTTGTGGAATGAAACAAATATATTAGTTAAAATATATTTTCGAATAAAGACTTATCAAACTTGACGTTTCGCTCTTATTTTAGGAGCATTTTCAAAAGAATATGTATAAATATTAAAATTGAATTACATAAAATACAGTTATTGTAAAAATTATTTTGAAAAAGTCAAGTGAATTTATATATATATATATATATATATATATATATATATATATATATATATACGACTAAGGTACAGTACCGGGACTTTTTCTCCCATCTAAAGTACAGTTCCGGGACAATTCGATAGTTCCAGGTCGGTCTCGGAAATGTTTTATGTTTAAGGTAGTGTTCCGGGACTCAAGACGGTCCCGGAAATATTTTATGTTTAAGGTCGTCTTCCAGGACAGCAGTGTAAATAAGTTTCTGTAAATTCGAATACGTAAGTGGTTACGCGGAAAGAACCCTAAAGGAAGAATAATTGTTCAAATTTTGGATGCCTATATTTTTTGGAAATCTCGTCACTTTTTATTTGGACCAAAAATCCGTCACCGCCCTTTTGAACGGTGGTAGCATCTGTTGCTCAATTTGGTGTGTAAATAATACTTGTATTATTATTTCACGTACAAATAATTGCCGAAAGTTTTAAAATGACTTTATTATAAACGTAGGCACTACCAAATGTGGCAATTAGTTGTTGTGATTCTTAGAATCGGAAATTTAGTTGTGGAATTAATTTATGAAAAGGATAAAGTCTCGTCCTTTGCCTAGGAATAGTTATAAACTATTTTTGAATATTTTGCGAATATTAGAATTTCAAATATAAATGGCCCTAGTTAAAAATATTGATGTAAATCATCTTAAATTCATATACACTATAACAGCTTCAAAAGAATATTTAACCTCTTGATATGTATAATTTCAATGATGTCCTGGATGTCTGTACTATATAAAAATAGTGATATACTATTTTTTGTTTTTAGTGAATACGAGTATGTAAAAAGAGTGGAGTTTCGAAAAGAAATCATCTTATTTTCATATACATTATAACAGCTTCAAAGCAAAGCCAATTTAATTATATCATGTTTGGAAATAACTATTGCATTTTACCAAGTAACGTCAGTTGTGTAACAGACACCGCATCTAATTGGTGGAATGATATGTATCAATGAGTTGAATTCTCTTTTGATGTTGTTATAATGTATTAAATTGATGATTTCTTCTTTGGAAAACTGCACTATATTTACCTAGTAACAATTTATTTTTGGAAATTTGCTATTTGGATGGTATCCAAAAATAGTATATCACTATTTTTTATAAAGTACAGACTTCCTGCACATCTTTTAAAAATCATTTGTAGATAATAAAACTGTGTTTCAGAATGAGTTGATGAATGTTAGCTTTTGAATAATTTTTGAGAAAAACTGTTGCATTTTACCAAATGACGTCAGTTGTATAAAGTACAACGCATCTAACTGGTGAAAAGATATGTATCAAGAGGTTGAAGATTCATTTGAAGCTGTTATAATGTGTACGAATATAGGATGATTTACTCCAAATACATCACATGTTTTACCTAGCGACAAATTATTATATAAATTTTAATTTCCACATAATATCCATAAATAGTATATCACTATTTCTATACAGACTTCCGGGACTCTTTGAAATGATACGTATAAATGGGTTGAAGGTTCTTTTGTAATGTATATGAATATAAGATGATTTATTCCAAATGCATCACTATTTTTAACTAAGGACTATTTATTCTTGAAAATCTAATATTCACAAAATATCCTAAAATAGTATATCACTAATTTTATAAAGACCAGGCTTCCGTGACATCTTTTATAAATCATTTGTAGATAACCAAACAGTGTTTCAGAATATGTTGGTAAGTATCAGCTTTTAAATAATGTTTGAAAATAACTATGGCATTTTACCAAGTGACGTCAGTTGTGTAAAGTACAACGCATCTAACTGGTCAAATGATACGTAACAAGAGAGTGAAGATTCTTTTGAAGCTATTATAATGTATATGAATGTAAGATGATTCATTCCAAATACATCACAATTTTCAACTTGCGACAATTTATTATATGAATTTTAATTTATACAGAATATCCATAAATAGTATATCACTATTTCTATAAAGTACAGACTTCCGGGACATCTTTGAAATAATACGTATCAATGGGTTGGAGATTCTTTTGAAGTTGTTATAATGTATATGAAAATGAGTTGATTTCTTCTGAAAATTTTACTGTTTACAACTAGTGACCAATTATTTTTGAAATTTCAATATTCACAAAATAACCAAAAATGGTATATAACAATTTTTATAAAGTACAGACTTCCAGGACATCTTTGAAATGATACGTATCAATGGGTTGAAGATTCTTTTGATACTGTTATAATATATATGAATATAAGATGATTTATTCCAAAAAGATCACAAATTTTAAATAGCGACTATTTATTTTCGAAATTTCAATATTCATAAAATATCCAAAAATAGCATATAACTATATTTATAATGTACAGACTTCCACGACATCTTTGAAATGATACGTATCAATGGGTTGAAGATTCTTTTGATACTGTTATAATGTATATAAATATAAGATGATTTATTCCAAATGCATCACTATTTTTAACTAATTTATTCTTGAAAATCTAATATTCACAAAATATCCTAAAATAGTATATCACTAATTTTATAAAGACCAGACTTCCGGGACATAGTTTAAAAATCATTTGTAGATAACCAAACAGTGTTTCAGAATATGTTGGTAGGTATCAGCTTTTAAATATTGCTTGAAAATAACTATTGCATTTTACCAAGTGACGTCAGTTGTGTAACGTACAACGCATCTAACTGGTTAAATGATTCGTAACGAGAGGGTGAAGATTCTTTTGGAGCTGTTTTGTTGTATATGAATATAGGATGATTTATTCCAAATACAACACAATTTCTAAGTAGCGAGAATTTATTATATAAATTTTAATTTCCAAATAATATCCATAAATAGTATATCACTATTTCTATAGAGTACAGACTTCCAGGACATCTTTGAAATGATACGTAGTATCAATGAGTTGAAGATTCTTTTGAAGTTGTTATAATGTATATGAAAATAAGATGATTTCTTACGAAAACTTCACAATTTTTACAGTGAGAAGTTATTTTTCAAAATTTGATATTTACAAAAAACCAAAAATAGGATATCACTATTTTTATGAAGTACAGACTTCCAGGACATCTTCGAAATAATACGTATCAAGAGGTTGAAGATTATTTTGATACTGTTATAATGTATATGAATATAAGAGGATTAATTCCAATTGCATCACTATTTTTAACTAAGGTCTATTTATTTTTGAAAATCTAATATTCACAAAATATCGTAAAATAGTATATCACTAATTTTATAAAGACGACACTTCCGGGACATCTTTTATAAATCATTTGTAGATAATCAAACAGTGTTTCAGAATATGTTGATAAGTATCAACTTTCAAATAATGTTTTAAAATAACTATGTCATTTTACCAAGTGACGTCAGTTGTGTAACGTACAACGCATCTAACAGGTGGAATGATACATATCAAAAGGTTGAAGATTCTTTGGAAGCTATTATAATGTATATGAGTGTAAGATGATTTATTCCAAATATATCACAATTTTTAACTAGCGACAATACATTATATGAATTTTAATTTCTACAGTATATCCTTAAATAGTATATCACTATTTCTATAAAGTACAGACTTCCGGGACATCTTTGAAATAATACGTATCAATGGGTTGAAGATTCTTTTGAAGTTGTTATAATGTATATGAAAATAAGTTGATTACTTCTGAAAATTTTACTGTTTACAACTAGTGACCAATTATTTTTGAAATTTCAATATTCACAAAATAACTAAAAATGGTATATAACAATTTTTATGTAGTACAGCCTTCCAGGACATCTTTGAAATGATACGAATCAATGGGTTGAAGATTCTCTTGATACTGTTATAATGTATTTGAAAATTTTACTATTTACAACTAGTGACCAATTATTTTTGAAATTTCAATATTCACAAAATAACCAAAAATGGTATATAACAATTTTTATAAAGTACAGACTTCCAGGACATCTTTGAAATGATACGAATCATTGGGTTGAAGATTCGTTGAAGTTGTTATAATGTATATGAATATAAGATGATTTATTCCAAATACATCACTATTTTCAACTAGCGAAATTCTAATATTCACAAAATATCACTATTTTTATATAGTACAGACTTCCGAGACCACTTTGTGTGAACCAAACTGTATTTCAGATAAATATTAGCTGTTAAATAATGTTTGAAAATAACTATTGCATTTTACCAAGTGATGTTTATTTGTCCAAGGAAACTTTTAATTTAGCTAAAATAATCTAAAAACCAATAATAAAATTGTGGGAAAAACTGTTGGGCTGGTTATTAGTGAAAATCAAGAAGGAAAATGGAAGTTCAAATTTATTTAAAATAAATACAAAATCAAATTTTGAAGTATAAAAATATAAAAAACATTAATCAGAAAACGACAACTTCGTTTTGGACTTAAAGGTATTATGTATATAAGATTTAATCTGTGGTGATGTTCGGTTTTGAAGAACTGGAGTATTTTTAATAACCTCTTGTATAACTTTTAAAGACGGTAAGACCTTCTTCTTCAAATTTTCCTTGAAAATACGAAAAACTGCATTTTTCTCATCCGTTGTCCACCTCACTCTATTAGATTTACCTGCAATACATATTTTACAATTATTTCAAAATTAAAACTTCTCAAATATCACTATAATTCAATACTATTTCTGCTGTTCAAAGTAGATGCATTCTGCAAAGTGAAATGTTACCAAAACAGGTGGTATTCACAAGCTTATTTATAAGGACATGAGACATACTAAACTATTAACATATTTTCAGAGAATCTTGTACGAATATTATAAGAACTGCCCCTTAATAGTTTTTTCCTACTCCCATACTTTAATTTCTCCGTTGGATATACAGGAACACATTAATGATATTCAATAAGATGCAGATTTTTCATGAAGTTTCTAGTTTACATCCAGTTGGAATGCAGCATCCTAATATTAGATCAATATCCGATATGGCTATGACTACCTATCTGACAATTCTTAATACATTGGCGGACACCAGCCAAAACTTGGATCCACTGAGAACGTCACCACTTTTTTCAAGATATCATTTTTTTGAGTAATGAAAAGTATCATCCATCATCTCAAAGCTGAAAAACGATTTTTTTGAAAGAAAAAACCGTTGTTTGTTATTGCAGAAATGTCCCGTCATATTGACAATTTTGAAAAAAATTGATATGCAGGGACGTATGACTGCCATTCCAGTCTTCCAATACAAACACATTTTTGACTATAATATAAAAAAATCACAAAAATATACTTTATTCATAAAAACTGCAAAACTAAAGTAAACAGAACATTCTGGAAACCAAAAACTTATTCAAAATTAACAATTTTTGTGAAAATTAGTAAAACAATCTCCCACACATAGTAGCGTCTATTCTTTACATCCAGAACAACGCAATGAATTCTGTCCCCTTTTTCCATTTTTGAAGCAGTGACGACATCTCAAAAAGTAACTTTTTCTTTTCTAGCCGGAGAGCAAAGGAATTTTTTCTAAGACGTGTTGTAAATGAGATTGCGACTGAACAAGTGATGCACTTGTACCTGCTGTGCTAATATTTATGTTTGTATTATTTATTGCTCCACGTCTTATTAATTTTCTGCCATCCTATATAGCTGAAATTCGTAGCAGATTCTTGATAATCTCATCTCAAAAACTGAGCAGCTTTATTTTCGACTGGGTGATTGCCCGATACATAAGAAAACTATTAACTATAGTAATATCTAGCAAACGGAATAATACTTTTTCTACGACTATTAGAGAATTTATATACTCCGACGTAGTTTTTGATTATGGTATAGGTTCATTCTAGCCCTAGGGTAAGAATATTCATTCTCGCCCTTGGTTTGGAATGAATACTTGTGGCACCCTCTAAATGTGATGGTTCATTTGATAGAAAGAGGAAATAGGTATGTTCCGATTTCTACATCAGCTGCACTACGCAGAGTAGAAGTAGTGCAGCAATATCAAAATGCAGAAAAAACCTCTAAAGTGAACGTAAACTGACTAATATGGTTGTTGAGTATCAATTGCTAGAGTCAGAAGTGCAGCATACGTATATTTTGTGGCAGTTCTTAAGGAAAAAATAAAGAACAACAATTGCCAACTGTCAAAAATGTCGATATTCAAAATTGTTCCATTATTATTATTTTTTTTTCAAATGTCAGTTTAAAATTGATTAATACTTTATAGAATGTAAAGAAATTTATACAATTTCATTTAAATAATTGCTATTACATGGCTTCATTCCTTTTTATTGTTTGAAACTGAGAGCAGTGATGATTTCAGCACAATTCCTCCAGAAATTTAGGAGTTGACGATATGTGAAATTAATTAAATTAGACAATTCTCTGAAGTTTACTCGTTCTTGATATGTATGCATATGTATCTATTGTTAAAATTGAAGTACGGGAGTAGAAAAAATGGTAATTAAGACACAATCTATCATTACATTATCATTGCATAATATAACTATTATGTTCCAAATTTTTCACAGTATGTACTATATGCTTATGTAGGAAATATTGATACTATTTGGAAATTAAATGAATTATTTTCTGAAAATATCTCCCGTAGTCTCAAATTCTCTACAAAAAGAATTCAAGGCATCAGTCATTTGTGCTTTTAAATTTTAAATGAAATAATACATTGTGGCAATACACAATCCGAGGCCTAACATCCGCAAACATAACTATAAGTAAACACAAGAATGTAAACACAAGAATAACACACCTCTAAACAACAAATCAAAACATCAGCACTAGAAAACAAAAAATCTATCTTAAAAAGAGGAACAATAACATATGTCATAGTTGAGTGGAGATTTCGCCTAGTGGCTATGGTTATTAATAGATCACCGCAAGACCTCCAAGTGTTTACTGCAGAAATGTTATGAACAACGAGAAAAATTATACCTGAAGCTTTTTGAGATGATCTTGAACCATTTATGATGTTAATATCCTGGTTTTCATCCATATCCGAAATTTCATCTTCATCGCTACCGTCATCTATACCTACGCCTTGAGCGACTTCTAATAATTTAGATATACCTAAAACATCTCTACTCAAAACAGGTTGTTGATATATACCTTTGTGTATCTTTTCTGAATGACCCATGAAGTTTGACAAATCAGAAATTTCCTGGTCTTCCAAATTTAATGTTATACATGTCGTAGCTATATGTTTTCGTAAATTGGTGCCTCGCAAATGCTTTGGGTGCTGTGCTCCACACATTATTGAAAATTTTCGCATTAAACTACATGCGTTCAAATGTGGAAACCTCTTTTTGTCTCCTCCTGGCAATCCGAATATATATGGATTATGTTTGGATACACCCATTCTAGACCTGAATTGGAGAATTGATTTTATGCATTCCAATAAACTGGAATCTAATAATACCGGCACTGTACGGTTTAATTTTCCTCTAATTGTAAACCTAACATATTTTTTGGCAATTTGCTTAGATGCTTCTGATAATGATTTAAATAAATCCACATTACTTTGTTCTACAGTTTGAAAGGTTTCAAAATCTTCAATTGTAATTCTTTCGATTTCACCCGCTCAGCGCCTGTTAAATAATTGTACTGAAGTCAAAGTTAGCTCTGCCAGTTTCATCCAAGACTCTTTTTCAACTGGCTGTTCCATTTGCTTACAGTCAAGTAGGGCAATATTTCGTTGGTGATTTAAGAATTCTCGCAATTTTTTAATATCATCCATGGAAGGTAAAATAACATTCTTTTTTCTCTGCATTTTTAGTTGCGTCTCTGCAACAGTTCTATTCACGTTAATGCCTACTGAATGCTTAAAAACTTTTAAGAACTCTTTCGTATTTTTTTTTGTGACATCATCATGTTTTTTAATACTTTGAATAGTTAAAATATCCCCCATCTGTTTCAGTAATGTTCCTAAATTAAAAGCAACTGATGGAGCTTGATATGCATTTATATTTTCGTTGTACCCTGCACAAATATTTATAGCAACGAGTGCATCATCAACAAATGTGGGATCATAAACTGAAGTCATATTCAAGATATTACTATTCCTTTTTTTCATGTTTATCAGGAATTTTCCAATTAGCCGTAATCTCTGCCGGATCATCTGAAAATGTCGATGTTCTCGATACTTTTCTACCATATTATTTGCAAAGATAACAATCAGTTCATCATATTTAATGACGTTCGACACATCATCATCTCGCAAGGGAGGAAATAGATAGTTTTTTACTTCATGAGATGCGGCAGAATGCATTCTTGCAGTGAGCTTCTTGCTAAGTATAGTAGCTACTCTGCTGTTTTTATAGTGGAATCCTGTACATAAATTAAAATGCACTTTCAGTGTTTGCTTTGAGTAGAAACCTCTACAATTGGCACACGCCCTAAAATCTGGTGCACCCTTAGTTGAATGTTTTCTTGGTCGCCTTGAAACAATTAATTCGCCATCATTAAACTGTTGGTTTGTATTGAACAAAAAATTTCCTTTCTTTCGAATGTTACCGATTAATTGTCTTCGTTCACTGGATCCTTTAGGCAACAATAAAATTTTTTGTATAGACTCTTCGCTTTTGTGTTTTGTCAGTAAATGTCTCTAGACTCCATCACTATCATGGCACTATCATTACAAGCTCCAGGTTGAGTTATTGAAGTAGATAACTGTGGTTCAATATCTTCTAAAGACGATTTAGAAACATTTTTTGAGGGGGACAACGAAAGGTTTGGATTGAAATTATCTTCTTGAGTACTTGAATAAGAATCAACATCGGATGATATTTCATAGTTGGAATCATCAACTGAATTGTCATCATAATCTAGGAAAAATAAGCCCAATAATTATTTGCTAAAACATTCTGAATTTTAAACAAGGATATTATACCTAACTAAATATTGGCCATGTATTATACTATTGTTTCTAGCTGACTTGTTCTAACTTATCTATATGCAAGAATTCCAGCCAAAATAGGTAAGAGAAGGTTTTTTAAGGTAACTCTGAAAAGTTTTATTTATTTATGGACATTTATATGGGATATACCTAAGTATAACAGGGCCAATATATTCAAAGTAGTAAGAATTTTTTTTACATTTTAGTAGAGTCACATTTCTTTAGTATCAAATTGTTAGTACTACAGAATGTAGCTAAGAACAGAATACCACTGAAATCAATCAATTACTTAGGATTTTCTTTCGAAATCCTCAATTTGAAAAATTCTCACATCTTTTTCAATGTTTAGTTGAACATTTTTATTCATATATGTTTGTCTTTTTAATTGTTTAATAAATTTAAATATTTTATTTACCTGATACTTCTTTGCTTTCTGATTCTTCGCTTTCTATGAGTTCGTTTTCGTCGTTACTTACATTTGCTAGAAATTTAAAATTGCTTGAGTCGCTTGAATTCAAAATGATTACTATTACATATAAATAACAGTTTTACTGACAGCTATATAGGAAGGGCATTAAAAGGTTTTTATCCTAGATTGAATATTTTTTGTTGTAGATATTTGTTAATGCTGCATATATTTTAAATTAGCCGCAGTACCACAGAATAACCTACTCACACAGAAAGGACACCTTTGGACATTTCCATATAAGAAATACATTGTTGCTGGGTAAGCGATTTTGATTTGATATTGATGACAGTATCAGCACCTAACATGCACTGAAAAAAATGTCGAAGTAACTAACTAATACTGCGAAAAAGATTTGAGCGGTTTAAATAACCCCACTTGAAAACTATGTAAACAGTTCTATTAGAATCTCGGAATTCTTTTGAATGAAACAACTTTAGTACTGTTGTGCAAAGTTTATTGAATTCAATTTGCAGAGCGCTTAAATTCAATGAACTTTGCACAAAAGTAGGAAAGTTGTTTTCCTCAAAGGAATTCCGAGATACTTATCTCTTGTGCACACAGCTGTACATCTGAAAAAAGATCTATTAGAAGTAAACAGGAGAAGTGCACAAATAAAACGAAAGATTAAGAGTGAAAACCACGTGATAATACTTTTAGAGAGATTATCACCAAAATGGTAAATTTAATTCATATTCACTTATGCAAAGATAGGGACTGCATGGGTTGTCTACTTTTCACATAGCAACGTGTAAACAATAAAATGACGGTATCAGCACCTAATATTGGAGGCTGTTTTTAATAAGAACAAAAATGCCGCTTCTGTGTAAGTAAGTTATTCTGTGACAGTACTAAACTTAAAGTAAAATTGAACGTTTTACTTGAATCCTGCTTAACGCAATATACAATATCAATCAGTTTAATGTTATTAAATGTGTACTTTTGATTAGAAAAAATGTGTATTATTATGGACAACAAACAAAAAATACTAAGATGTCAATGATAAAGTTAATATAATTAAACAAAAAAATTGAAAAATTACCAACAATAACGAAAAATAAACATATTTACTTTTTAAATTGTTATAATTTTTTTATTTTATTAATAACATGTTATTATGTTATTTATATCCCTTACTTAATTCTTTAAACACCGAGTTTTTAAAAATCTTGCTATATATTCGATATCAGTTAAAAAAAGTCAAAAAATTGCGTTTATTTTTAAGAGTAGCATTGTGTTAATGTATAAAAAAACGGTACAAACTTTTAATGCTTATTAATGGTCAGTATGTACTCCTTCAATTGAAGTATAAATAAAAAAATATATATAAATTTAATTTTTTTATCTAGTTATTAATAGTTCAAGCCACTGTATCAGTTTTATGATATTTATGTGATCAGTTTGTCGGACAAATCGCTGTCGTGTGGGGAGGATCTTGTATGCACAGGTTTATGATTCTTGGTTGGCGGCACTTGCTGTATTGTGTGACTCGCAAAACTATTATATCTTTTAGTAGTCTAATAAATTAATCTAAATAGCCTAAAAAACATTTTCCAACTTCAATGCACTGTGGAACGAAAATTGTACATAGGATTTTTGGTCACTTTTAACAACGAACAATAAGACTAATATTCGATGCTTTTAATCAGCAGATCGAGTACTATACAACAAACTACAATTTCAAGTAATTTGACAATGATAAGACATTGTGCCTAAGGATTGTTATTAAGTAATTGAATTTAAAGCATTTATTACCAGTTGGTTTATTTCTCGAGTTCTTTCGATTCCGTACAAACATATTAAGGAATTGAGATTTTTAAATTTAAACTAAAAATGTGTCACATAATTATTGTAATTAATTATGTTCTAATTGTTATTAAAATATCAACCTTCCAAATGATTCTACACGTGTTATATTTGGTAAACCCGCATATGGTTGAACACAGGATGCTGATATAGATAGTTTTGCTAATTAATAAATTCATTTTACATATTTAGTCTGATGTCAACTTTTGAATAATAAAGATCAATCCAATAAAATAATATTGTGTAATTAATTTTTGAAAGTAGTTGTAATAAAGTAATAAAATTGTGTTTTAAAAATAAGTTCTCGATACGGAGACTTATAAGTCACGTTAAAACGAAATTTTCTAATCAGGGCTAGAAAATTATTTAGTCTTATTAGCAAAAATTTTTTTTCTACAACCATTTACAAAAAGCTGCTATGTTGTAATAGAATACCATCACCGAAAACGCGATTTTCGTCGCAGATGAGAGAAATTCTCATAACCTTAACTTTCGTCTCTAGTGACGAAAGTTGAATTTAATTTTTCAATAATATCCTGCACTCGTATATAAAGTTTTAACGACTTTAAATTGTTAGAAAACAAAGACAAGAATGAAATTAATTGTCTCGACCCTTACTTCGTGGAATCTACTCATATTACTGTTTTAAATATATTGTGGAATTATCTAGAAACAGAAACTTTAATTTAAAACAGTAATAAAGACAAGAATAATTCCTATAATTAGAATGCATTTTTTACGTTCGTTTAATTAAAAATCAAAATAGAATTTCAAAAATAGCGTGGTTTCATTAGTTTGACGTTCCTCGTTTTAATAGAACTTTTCATCACATGACAAGCGCAACCGCCATATTCGAAGAGCGGGAGATAAGCTTCGGACTGTTTTGTAAAATAATGGTTGAGAATGCGATATTATCTCCACAAATAAATCCATCATGGAAACAAATTATTGTTGATGCAGTTACTTGTTGACAAATCAGTTGAAGCGTATAATTGTGAACGATTAAAATTTGGTTAAAGTGATATGGGCGTTCTCAAGAAGGCAACATAAATCTGCTTGTTGAGAGGATAGCTGTCAATACAATCTATTATCTAAATAAAAATAGGAATATCATTATTATCTAAATAAAATTGGGTGAATAATTTGATCCTAATTAAACACAATTTATTGTCAGTACAAGTAGAAACTCTGAAATGAACATTTAAGTTAATAATGAATATTTTAAATAATATTATAATTTAAAAAATTTCTGATATAAACATTTTATATTTTCAATCATAGGATTATGCGTATATATTAAGTACATCTATCTTTTACAAGCAAGGTTAAGGAACATTTATAAAATAATATATATTATGTGTTGGTTTTAAATAATTTATAACAATAACACCGTTTTAGTTTTCCTTTTCGTACAGATAATATAGTCGACTTGAAAAATTTATTTTTTAATTAAGACACTTATTATTTTAATTTTCTCCTCATTTATTTTTAATAAATATTATTTGTTTAATATTTGTAGATTTTAACTATTTGTACACAGGTATATGCATGCTTATTTACAAAACAGTACGAAAAAGGTGGCTGAACTGCACGCATGTGCACAAAAGAAATGGTGATGAAAAGCTCCATTGTTTAGACTTGTCAGTGTGCACTGAAATACTTAAACAATACATAAAAATCTTGATTGTATTACTCCTATAATTTTGAATTGGTCGAATGTAATAACTAATATTTAAATCATAAATAATGTTTACAGAAATTCTGTTATTTTCAATTTAAAATAAAAAATTTGTTCATTGTTCTTTTTTAGTATATTATTATGATATAAACAGGATTGTAGAAAAAGTATAGTCTTTCACTCGTCGAAAACATTTTTTGAAGCTCATGAATTGTTCCCTAGCTTCAAAAAATGTTATTTTCGTCACTTGTAAAACAATATGCTATTATTTACCTTTTAAACATAACGTACCTTTCTGATAGACGTTGTTTCCAGTTTCTTGGTTACCCGATGCCGATATATCAAATAATTGACTTTCACTAAAGTGTTGCTTAAATGAAGTTGAAGATCTGTTCAATTCCGCAAATGTTAATTTAGAAGAAATATCCATGAGACTGTCATTTTTAGATACAAACGTTTCATTTACTTCCAGTTCTTGAACCATTTTCAGTTTTTCTTCACTGTCTAAAAGATATGATGTAACAAATTTAGAACTTATTTTTGTTATACATGTGAATCAAATAATGATTGTACCGAGTGGCCCAATAAGAACGACCGCTAAAGGACGTAACTGAACATCAAAAATTAAAAATTCATATTTTGCATGAAATTTACCAAGACTATGTCACTAAAACCGTGAAATTCTAAATGTTTAGAATATTGCGGATATTGTACAAGCTCAGACTTGTTGAAAACAGTATTTCCCCAACAATAACATTTTTATGAGTTCGAATAATGTTGATATGTTTATTCATTTAAAAAGCACACTCTTCCCGCTTAAACGTTTCATGTTTATCTAAAAGAATCTTAAGGTATCACAATATATTCAATTTAAAAATAAGTGTCTTCGCAATTAATTCACCCTATTTATTTTATATTTTTAGATGTTAGATTTAAGTATTTATTTTTAATATTTTTTTGAAAATAAAGAAATTGTTTAATTCAGACGTACAATAGATTCCCAATGCACTTCTCATAATAATAAAGGGTGTATTTGAATGGATACCTTGTTTGATATTTTTCAAAGTATTGTAAGACTAAACAATTCAAAATAGTTCATTCTAAAGTGGCAATGCAGCTTTTATAGCTTAAAAATCTTACTGCTTAATAACAAACAATTTTTTTACAGTAGCTATATTTTGACACTTACCATCCCATGCAGTGATGACTGCTTCATATTTCGAGCCATTATGCTTTACAACACACCTGTCACCCTGAACAGACGTAATATTCCTTTTTTTATAAATTCCCAATGAATTATCCGTGAATTGAACTAATGCAAACATGGTTCCTGCAAAAAAATTATTAATATAGACAGTAACTACTATATTTGTCAGTATATACTTACTGTTTATTTTATTTTAGCTCGTAATCGCTTCACTTGTGAACAGAATAACTGCTAAAAACTCACTAAATAGTAAATGCATCTTTTTGTAAAAACAAAGACCAAACATTTACAAGAATTTTTTGCTTGCGTCAGAAGAGGGATGTCTTGGATATAATGGAACAATATATGTACATTGTACATGTCGGGGAACTAAAATTTATCAATATAGGTAATTACTACCATTGCGAAAACATTGGACTTTTTCTATGAAAATACTTAACCGGCTGACAATATCGAACACAAAGTGGGACACGAAAGAGCTTTGATTTAAATGTTATATGAAGGTATAATATTTTAGTTCTGAGATGGATACAGATACATTCATATAGTTCGGATTTTAGTTCAAATGTCTCAATGACTGACTCTCTTTAGGGATTCTAAAATATATATTTGAGGTAAAACAAAACTATTTTGAGCTCAAAACTAGCAAAAGCTCTAAACAGTCCATAAAAAGCTGGATATAGTTTATCTAACGTCTAGTGTTAAAACATATAAAAACTAAAGCAAAAAAGTTTGGAAAGTGCGTATCGAAAGCGTAATATGAAAGCGTTGTCATATTTACTTCTAAAATTTCTTTATCTTTGTGAATAATTCAGAAATACTTTAAAAAACTCTAAAACTAATAATTTTAACATGTATTCTTGAATTCTTTAGAATTCAGCTTGTGAGTCACATAGAAATAAACTTTGTACTTCTAATTCTTATGATTAAGAACTTCCTCCAAATAGTGGCAACTTCTGCCTGAACAGCGACTATAGATGCCTGTCTCGCTTGGATTCATACATATTTTTTTCAAACAACGGAGTCGAACGTATTATCTGTTGCAAGAACGTCGGTTACAGTAGCGAATTTTACATATGTTTCAGAAAAATAACTATCCAATATGAAAAATTATTTTACTATTAACTATACAACTTATTTGTAAGAGTATTAAACAAATAATGAATATTAGTGTTTTTAAATGAAACTCATGGTCTCTAGTTAATTCCACAATATAATACAAGTTATTGAAAATTCTAAAAAATTGACAATTTTTTAGAATTTTCAATAACTTGTATTATATTGTGGAATTAATTAGAGACCTTGAGTTTCATTTAAAAACACTAATATGAGCATATTCCACGAAGTAAGGGTCGAGACAGTCAATTTCATTAAATAATGAATATTTTATATAAGACAATCTAAAACGTAAATACTTACTAGCATGTTAATAATTCTCAGAATGGTGTCGGGTTTCTACTTTCATATATGGTTTCTTGATAAGCGGGGTATATAAATTCTCTTTCCTTAAGTATCGAAAAGTATGGATTGACTTTTCGATTGATTTTTCTCTAAATTTCCTTCTTTTTTTCGTGTCAGTCTTCTATTTCCTTTCTTCTGCACCTTAAGATTTTGGATCTGAATTTGATTACAGCATAGATGATTATGATAATGAATATAGTTCCAAGAGTACTTCCAATTATTGGCGTATGGTTCTGGGTGTTCACGATTTCCTAGAATCGGCTTTAATTTTCTTGATATTTCGAAAAGCTCGTCAATGTCTAATTTCCAAATATTAGATTTCTAATAGTATTTAGATGTTATTACTTGGTTTGTTTCTATTTTTGGAAGAATGAATGGTTTGCTGTAGTAAATTTCAGTGTCGCTCATATATCTTATATTATTAATCCATATTTCACATTTTAAAATAACTTTGCATTGGCATTAATAGGATTTCGTTAGTTGTGATTTGTTGAATAATCGTTTCTTTAATATTGATGTCCATGATATGGCAATCATCCAAACCATTTCCTTCTAGTGAACTTAGTACAATTGTCTTTACGCACTAAATGATGTTGGCAGTTAATAGGTTCCATCCAACGATGGACATTATTCTTATTCTGATTGGTTTTCGTTTACGTTCGTGCCAAATAAGGAAAATCAGGAATATACATTTTATTATTTTGGATTATGGGTGAGAAAATTCAAAGAATTTGGAATTCAGTATTGGAATGTGAATGGCGGAAACTAATTCGGAACCTATATAATTGACACTTGAATTCCGAAAAATTGATAGTATGTGAGAATATCAAATTTTGTAATTTGATCTTTTGCGTAAAATTTGTTTAAATGCTGAATCATGTCTAGAAGCCCGGAACTGGAAATAATAGAACTATTTTCAACCTCTTGATACGTATCATTTCAAAGATGTCCTGGAAGTCTGTATGTATAATTATATATTATTTTTGAATGTTTGATGAATATTGAAATTTCAAAAATTGATATTGACTATTTAAAAATTGTGTGGGATTTGGAATAAATCATCCCACGCTCATCTTCAAAAGGATCTTCAACCTCTTGATACGTAACATGTCACCAGTTAGATGCGTTGTACGTTACACAACTGACGTCACTTGGTAAAATGCAATAGTTATTCTCAAATACTATTTAAAAGATGATATGTATCAAGATACTCTGAAACACTCATTGATTATTTACAAATGATTTATAAATGATGTCCCGGAAATGTGTACTTTATAAAAATAGTGATATAATATTTTTGGTTTTTTTATTAACATTAAATTTTGGAAAATAACTTGTCACTATTTAAAAATAGCGAAGTTTTCGAAAGAAATCATCTTATTTTCATACACATTATATCAACTTCAAAAGAATTTTCGACCCAATGATATGTATTATTTCAAACATGTCCCGGAAGTCTGTACCTCTATAAAAATAGTGATAAACTGTTTTTGGTATTTTGTAAACATCAAATTTTGAAAAATAAAAGGTCACTATGCGAAAATAGTGAGTTTTTCGAAAGAAATCAACTCATATTCATATACATTATAACAGTTTAAAAATAATCTTCAATCCCATGATACATATCATTTCACCAGTTACATGCGTTGAAAGTTACACCACTAATGACACGAACATTTTATAATAGCTAATATTTATCAACATATTCTGAAATAATGTTTGGTTCACTATAAATGGTTTATCAAAGTTGTATCGGAAGTCTGTACTGTATAAATATATTATACATTATAACAACTTCTAAAAAATCTTCAACCCATTGATACGTATCATTTCAAAGATGTCCCGGAAGTTTGTTCTTTATAAAAATAGTGATATACTATTTTTGGATATTTTGTGGATATTAAAATTTCCAACATAAATGCTCACTAGTTAAAGATAGTGATGTTACTTGGTAAAATGCAATAGTTATTTTCAAACAATATATAATAACTAATATTTATCAAAACATTTTGAAACACTGTTTGGATCTCTACAAATTATATATACGGTATCCGCCAAAATAAACAGTACCGAAACAGAGAGTGCTGTGGAGTTGTTTATGTAATATGGATTTGTCATATTTGACTTAATTGTCATTAGTTGATATATTAATAGTACGCTGCAGTTAAATTTGATTTAAAAATGGTTCTAACAACGGAAGAAAAAGTTTTTTTGGTAGAGCATTATTTTCTTTCATACGGAAAAGGTCGTAATGATGGTCCAAGCTTAGAACAGGTGTCAATAAAATATCAACAAAAATTTAATAAAGCAGCTCCTAGTGAAAGTGTCATGTTAGCTGTTGTTGAAAAATTTCGTCGCACTGGTAGTGTATTGTGTCAACGTAAAGGTTCTTCAGGTCGTCGAAAAACAGTATGCACTAACGAAAATGAAGGACGTGTTTTTAACCAAGTTGTGCAATCACCTCAAAGTCTTGTAAGAACTGCATGTAAACTCAACATTAGTGAAACGTCTTTACGTCGCATGTTCAAATCAATTGGTGGTTATCCATACCGTATTCAAGTTGGACAACGACTAAATGCTGCGGACAAACGTGCAAGAGAAATTTACTGTGGTCGCATGTTGAGTTTAATTTAAGAAGATCCCGAATTTTTGAAAAACATATGGTGTTCAGACGAGAGTCACGTTCATCTTAGCGGCTATATTAATCGACAAACAACCAGATTCCTTGGATTTGAACGTCCTGATGTCATTGTAGAGAAACCACTCCACAGTCTTCGAGTTACCGTTTGGTGCGCGGTATCTGGTCATGAAATGATTGGTCCTTATTTCGTTGAAGATGATAATCAGAATCCACTTACTGTCAACCAAGAGCGTTATAGAGAGAAAATTATTATACCTTTTGTGAGAGATCTAAATAACTTTTGCCGTGCACGAAATCTACAGTTTCGCACACAATGGTCCCAACAAGATGGTGCAACGAGCCATACAGCTGTGCGCACCTTAGACTTACTCCGTCAGCATTTCGATAATAGAATAATTTCTCGGGGAACAGACTTCGAATATCCTTCTCATTTACCTGATCTGACGCCACCTGACGCATACATTTGGGGCATAATGAAGGACAAAATATTTCACTCGGAAAATCCGCCGGCGAATATTGCCGAACTACGGGGAAGAATACAAAATCTTTTTCGGCAGTTACATCAACCACTTTTTATAAATATGTTTATTGACTTACAAAATCGATATGAAGCCTGTTTGCGTCGAAATGGTGAACATTTTGAACACTTACATTACAGAAATTAAAAATTAATTTTTATTTTTATTTTCGGTACTGTTTATTTTGGCGGATACTGTATATATATATATATATATATATATATATATATGTCCCGGAAGTCTGTACTTTATAAAAATAGTGATATACTATTTTTGGAATATCAAAGTTTGAAAAATAAATTGTCACTGGGTAAAAATAGTGAAATTTTTGAAAGAAATATAATATATTCATATACATTAATCAATTAAAGAATCTTCAACACCTTGATACGGATCAATTAACCAGTGAGATGCATTGTACGTTAAACAACTGACGTCATTTGGTAGCATGTAATAGTTACTTTCAGATATTATTTAATATTCTTCAACATATTCTTAAACAGTGTTTGGTTCTCCACGATTTATCAAAGATATTCCATAAGTCTCTACTTTTCAAAAACTGTGATTTACAATATTTTGTATTTGAATGTATATCAAATTTCCAAAAAGATGTTATCATTGTAGATATAATAGTGAAATTTCGAAAGGAAATTATCTACTTTTTACTTATGGTGTGTGATCCACAGAAAACAGTCCACCCCGATGTTTGGCAGTATTCAGTGAATTCTGAGGAAACTGTTATAATTTTAATTGACTGTTTTTTTAAAATAACAACCTTATATTCAGGGTGAACTACTATCGCGTGATGACGCAATCAGATTTTTTAAATAGAACACCCTTTACGTTTTTGTATTTTCTAACGTTCCTCAGGTATAGGATGATAAAGTGTTATATTTGGTCCGTTCTCCTATACGGGGTTGAGGCATGGACGTTGAAAGCAGCAATCATCAACAAAATAGAAGCCTTCGAGGTGTGGACCCTGCGCCGAATGTTGAAGGTGTCGTGGGTCGACCATGTGAGAAATGAGGACATTCTCCGAAGAGCCAGTCTAACGGATCGAGAACTTCTCGAAAATATCAAGAAAAGAAAAATAGGTTATCTCGGACACATACTGCGCGGAGAACGCTACCATTTTCAACGCCTCATTCTTCAAGGTAAAATAGAGGGAGGGGGAAGAGGAATAGGCAGGAAAAAATTATCATGGCTTAGAAATATTCGTCAATGGACAGGGATAAAGGACTTCCAAACACTGCAGTATGCTGCAATTAATAGAAACATATGATAGGAATAGAGAAGATGAACGCCTACGCAGGAATCTGCACGGCACTAAAAGAAGAAGAACGTTCCCTGATGAGCTGGTTTCAGAAATCCTTCATACATCTTGACTTTTCAAGGGCTATTCGAAGATAAGGAAAAAATATTATAGGGTGGTCAAATAATGAGGAATGTTTGGCCACCCTGTATTAGTTTTTTCCTTATACGATTGACCAGGGAAAGAAAAAGTTAGGAAACGAACACGTGAGCCGTTTTGCCAAATATTCAGTTTTTTTGTCAAAAAAATGATCTAAGCTGAAAAAAGGTGATTTCAAAAACCCTGTAAGTAACTGTAAATATTCACCCTTTAGTAGTATTTCTGAAATCAAGAAGATAGAAAAATAGATAGCGTGCTCTATTTATAAAACGAGAAGTTCAACCTGATTATTGGGTGGTTATTTAAAAAAATAGTAAATTAAAACAAAAAATCAACATGATTCAGCATTTTCTTTAAATTGAGTGAGTACTGCCAAATAATAGGGTAGATTGTTTTGAGTGGCCCACTCTGTATGACATCTTAAGAAGAAACTTCGAGTCCTGGATTCGTATCAACGTCACCAGTTAGGTGCATTATTCGTTACACAACTGGTAAATTGTAATATTTGTCAATATTTATTTTCAAACATTATTTAGTTAAAATGTATCAAAATATCAATTTGAAACAGTGTTTGGTTTTTTAGAAATCATTTATTTGAAATATTCTGGAAGTATGTACTTTATAAAAATAGTGATATACTACTTTTGAATTTTTGTGGATATCAAATTTTCAAAAAAAAAAATTATCATTGTAGATAAAAATTTTACAGTTTTTGAAAGAAATCATCCACTTTTGCTATATAACTGCATAAAAAGGATCATCGAGCTCTTCAAACGTAAGTTAGGTGCGTTGTATAGCTGCAGTCATAGGTAAAGTAAAACAGACGTTACACCAAAGGTTTCGTCAGTTATTAAAACGTAAATAATGTAAGAGGGATCCACTCTGAAATGAGAGCAGTACATCTGCTCGTTCTACGTACGCTTGACTAAATTATTTCTCGGCTGTGTATTATACCTATTGTTGTAACTATACTTTACACAAATGACATCACATGGTAAAATGCAATAATATTATTATAAACATTATTTAGCAAATATTTATCTACAACTCATTTTAAAACAGTGTCTGGTTCTTTAGATTTATCAAAAATGTCCCGGAAGTCTTTACTTTATAAAAATAGTGATATACTATTTTTGGATTTTGGAGTATATCAAATTTTCATGAGGAAATTAATTTCTATACTTATATATGACCAAAATATTTTATATACTTTGATATACAATTGACATCGCGATTGTCCCAGTACTATACCTTAGTCGTATATATATATAAAAAAAAAAGAAATATTTTGTTTATTGTCATATTGTTTTTTGAGTTTTTTATTGAATTATGTTTAAAAGAGTTAATTATAAAAAATTTACAACTATTCCAAAATTCGCTATAGATTTTATCCCTTGATAATGAATGAAAATAATTCGAAAGCTCGGGAATAAATATCTAAAAGAATTTACTCTGGAGTCTTATTGCCACATCCCCACAAAAATATCCATTACAAATAAGTTGGCAAATATCTTTTTTCAAATTATATATATATATATATATATATATATATATATATATATATATATATATATGGTTGTCCTGTTATTTTCCGTTGTTTGTGTTCTTCCATGTTTCATTCAACATCGTTGCTCCCAAGTTTCACATCCATACTTGGTTATACCGTACTGATGAAGGCTAATGAGCTAGAAACATGCATGTTTACGGTTACCACTCTTTTTCAGTAACCTCCTTATTTTTGCGTGCTTTCCCATGAAAACACTTGTTGTTTGCTCTTTGTTTTGGTTAAATTCACGCGTTATCCATTTTTGATCTTGTTTCTTCACCTTGGGTTGGTTTTTTCCAGACAGGAGGGCTTTATGCGCCTCCGTGTTGATATTGGTTGTTGTTCCAAAATCGGAATCTTCCAATTGATAGCACAAATGTGCGTTTGGTTGTCCTGTTATTTTCCGTTGTTTGTGTTCTTCCATGTTTCATTCAACATCGTTGCTCCCAAGTTTCACGTTATACCGTACTGATGAAGGCTAATGAGCTAGAAACATGCATGTTTACGGTTACCACTCCTCTTCAGTAACCTCTTTATTTTTGCGTGCTTTCCCATGAAAACACTTGTTGTTTGCTCTTTGTTCTTGTTACATTCACGCGTTATCCATTTTTGATCTTGTTTCTTTACCTTGGGTTGGTTTTTTCCAGACAGGAGGGCTTTATGCGCCTCCGTGTTGATAATGGTTGTTGTTTCCAAAATCAGAATCTTCCAATTGATGGAACAAATGTGCGTTTGGTTGTCCTGTTATTTTCCGTTGTTTGTGTTCTTCCATGTTTCATTCAACATCGTTGCTCCCAAGTTTCACATCCATACTTGGTTATACCGTACAGATGAAGGCTAATGAGCTAGAAACATGCATGTTTACGGTTACCACTCCTCTTCAGTAACCTCTTTATTTTTGCGTGCTTTCCCATGAAAACACTTGTTGTTTGCTCTTAGTTCTTGTTAAATTCACGCGTTATCCATTTTTGATCTTGTTTCTTTACCTTGGGTTGGTTTTTTCCAGACAGGAGGGCTTTATGCGCCTCCGTGTTGATATTGGTTGTTGTTTCCAAAATCGGAATCTTCCAATTGATGGAACAAATGTGCGTTTGGTTGTCCTGTTATTTTCCGTTGTTTGTGTTCTTCCATGTTTCATTCAACATCGTTGCTCCCAAGTTTCACATCCATACTTGGTTATACCGTACAGATGAAGGCTAATGAGCTAGAAACATGCATGTTTACGGTTACCACTCCTCTTCAGTAACCTCTTTATTTTTGCGTGCTTTCCCATGAAAACATTTGTTGTTTGCTCTTTGTTCTTGTTAAATTCACGCGTTATCCATTTTTGATCATATATATATATATATATATATATATATATATATATATATATATATACCTGCAAAAGAAAAGGTTTAATCTAGGGCTTCATCAGCACTTGGAGTTTGATAATTTTTTGGTGTTGGATTTTCCTTCCATTCATTAATTTGACCCATGTATTCTTTATTTATCATAGATCCCATATTTTTCTTAGTTTGAGAATGAGCTACAAGTAATTTATTTCATATTAAAATTATTAATGTATTTACAATAAGAAGCTTCACTTATTATTTATTGAAGAAAGGAGCTACTATTATAATTTTATGTAGATTTGGTACTTACTTGTTAACAATGGGGTACAATGACTATTTCTTAAAGTTAAAAAATAGGATTTGTCAGTTTAATTTACTTTAATGTTGGCTGCTTAGGCGCTGACAGTGAAGGGCTAATGGATCTTTTTGTGCCTATTTCCATAATTTTGGGATTTCCATCAACGGCTACCTTGCCCATTATGGCTAAAAGCCTTTTCTCAAAAGCAGTCATCATTATATTTGGAGGGGGCTTACCCCCCTACCTTCTAGGTGGGTCTTGATTGAAACTGCTTTAGCTTTGGTTTCGCTTTTCCAGTCTCTAACAGCTCTATTACCATATTTTCTACGGCATTTCCTTTTTGTTTTTTCCCGATGGCAACATCTGACGTGGATTAACAGTTGTTAATTGATTTTGTTTTGAATGCATTCGGTCGTCTGCTCAGTTTCTTTTTCTACAGCAACATCAGTGTCCAAGGAGCTGTCAGTTTCTCGGTGCGCAATAATAGTGGTCAAGAACGATAATTGTCTAGTATACATATACGTTTTTTTTTGAGCAGCTTGACCAGACTTTCCTTTCCGGTCAGACACTTCTCTGGAATAGCGATTCCGTATACGCTTCCATTTTTTTAAGTAGGGCACCGCCAAATAAAAAATTATTATACCATTTTATTATTAGTTCGCCTTTGGTTTATCTTTACTTATTTAGATTTAGGTATTTGGCTACAAGCTACCCATTTGTAGACTTGCATTATGCATTTCGTGTTGGAAAATCGACAGTGAGTCTGATTGTTAAAGAAGTTTGTAAAGCTATTTGGATACATGTAAAATCAATTGTGATGACAACATTTACTATGTACAAATGGTTACAAATAACTGAAAGATTTGAGAGAAAAGCTAATTTTTCACACTGCATTGGAGCTATGGATGGCAAGCATACCAGGGTAATCAAGCCACCTAACAGTGCTTCAATGTTTTATTATAACTATAAACAGTACTGCTCTATGATGTTATTCGCTATATGCGACAGCAATTATTCATTTGCATCTATAGACGTGGGAGCCTATGGCAAATGATGTGACGCTCTATGAAAAAATGTTAAACGGTTCACTGAATATTCCACCCCCAAAGTGTCAATTGATACGTATTCATTTGTCACAATTGCTGATGACGCTTTCGAATTGTTCGAAAACTTGCTTAAACCTTTTGGAGGAGAATGTTTGTCGCATAATTGGAAAGTGTTTAATTATAGATTGTCCCTTGCTAATAGATGGAGAATATTCCATAGAGCATTAAATGTAGATATTGATTTGACTCAAGATATCATTAAGGCGTGTTGTCTTCTACACAATTTTGTTAAAAGTCGAGATGGATATAGAGCTGACGATAATGTGGCACTAGGAAATATGGGCATTATAAAAAAAATCGACGAGCAGAGGAAATCCACAAGCCTAAAAATGCAGGGAAGCCTTCGCAAAATATTTTGTTGATATTAATCCATTACCATGGCAAGATAATTACACATCAATATTATTATTTAACCGTCTAACATGTTAACTCATGAAAAAAATTACATTATTTAGTAACTTACCCATTGCTTGTCTCCTCCTCTATTGCATATCCATTGAGAAAGGTTAGAGTTACATCTGTACACAACAGCAAGTGATATTCATGGACTGTACATTGTTAAACACTTATTATTTTTCAAAGCATATTTTATTGTTGCAATGGTCATACATATAACGTATTACATATTTCTCTTATAGTATTGCCTTGGAGCGACCTTTAGATTGTCAGTAGTCGTCTTCCATCTAGTTCTTATTTGTAACTCATTCAAATATTTGTCCTCAGAATCAGTTAATTGTTCTTCAGAATTTTAAATAATCATTTCAATTTTTATTTGTATTTCATTATATGCTAAATAATGTTCTTCCAAATTAATTAATCTAATTTGACACTGCTTTAAAAATTCATTTTTGTTTACAATTTCAAATTCTGGAATTGCCCATGTATTTATCATATTGAACAAATATTTTACCTACTTGCAATTATCGACTAATAAATAGATAAATGAATAAATAAATTGAGTTTTTTAATAATAAGCACTGGGACTTTTTTGATTTTATATTATCACTGCACTAGAAAATGTTAGAAATTGATGGATACTGTAGTGAAGTTCTTTTATCCTGATCAAAACCAATAGGGTGAAATAATACTCTATGGAACAAGGAGTATGTATTACTATTACAACAGTGAATTGTAAGGCCACATCATGCACTCCCTACCGGCTACTTGCCTCTATAAAGTTCAAATTAGTAAAAACACTTCTTTAAAAACACAATAAAATACGAGTATATACAGTTACCGAATATACAGCTTTCTAGCTAGACCAAAACCAACAAAAAAGAGTTGACAAGATTGAAAGTTAAAGTTTCATGTTAAGGAATTTTAAATATATCACCTGCTTAACCTTGGACCTGCCCAATCATAGTAATGCAGATTTATATGACATAGAACCAGATTGGATTCCCAGAATTAATTAACTTATAATTATAAGTTCCATGGAAATTTTAATGTCAATTACTATAACCTATACTCATAAACAACACTTGAAGAATATTAAAAGAATTTATTTAGAATAATCTATGTACTTATTCATCTTACTAATTTATTTTGTTTAAAGGTAAAATTTGAAATTATTTGTAGTTCATCCTTTTAAAAGACTGCATTGTTTATACCTATTTAATCAGTGCAAACTATTCAAACCCGTCAGTTTTAAATGCGCGTTTTGTTCTATTTTTATGAATGGTGCATCCCTTACTATTTTTGATTATTTTTACATTAGAACCTAGATCTTCTACGACCTGGTAAGGGCCTTCGAATAATTGTTGTAATTTATCACCTGTCTCATTTTTTATGTATAATTTATCTTGCGGCTGATAATGTATAGGCTTTGCATTTTTATCGTAACGAGTCTTTCTTTTGATTTTCGACATTTGAAGGTTGTTCCTTGCGTCTGCAGCTGCCCTCTGCAGTCTATATTATGGTTCAAGAGAATAATTGTCAAAATTATACAGAGGATCTATTGTATTTGTCAAATTTGATGGTAAAACTGCCGATTTCCAGAAAATTAGCTAGTATGGCGTATATTTAGTCTCTGTATGAACTGTATTGTTGAACGAGAAACACCAATATTGCAGCCACGAGCTCCACGATTCTGCATATTTAGGCACTTGCATTCTTAAATAGACCATGGGTTGTTTATGAGATTTAGAATGCTTATAGCGTTGACAATCTTCACATTTCTGGATAAACTGTTCAACATCCCTGTGTAAACCTGGCCAAGAGTATGATTTTCTTATATTACTAAACATTCTACTTATACCAGCGTAACCTCCCGTTAATAAAATGTGGTAATCTTTCAAAATAGTTTGTCTGGTTTCTTTATCATCAATATTCTTTACACCTTTTACCATGGATATTTTTGTACTTAGCCTTTATAGTATGTTTGAGAATTTTAAAATATTTTCCAGTATTAGTGCGCGCTCCTGATTTTTGTATATAATAATTTCCGGAATTTTAAATTTTTCCATAACTGTCTTCAGATGTCTCAACGTAGTACCTAAGTCTAACGCTGATCGAGGGTCCTGAAGTATATAAACAATATTTAAATATTCAATACATATTTAATTCTCCTTTTTATAATCAAACATTTTATCTTTTATTAAGCTATTAAACTCCTCGGTATCTACAGGTCTCAGTTCAAAACAATTCTTTGGTGCTTTTATAAACTCAACAATTCCAGGGTGATCAGTCCTTTTATTAGTAGAGTTTCTAACATTACCTTCGTAATTTTTTGTCTGAGCCCTAGTCATGACGTAATTTGTTGCATCTATAACTTCGTTCATTTCTTTTAAAAAGTCCGAAGAGATATCTATTCTCGATAGAGCATCGCTCGTAATATTTTCTGTTCCTAGTGTTCCTCGTATATACTTTACTACAAAATCATATTCTGCTAACGCTAATCTAAATCTAGTTAACCTACTACAAGGATTAACCAACCATATTAAATAAATAAATTAATGGTTTGTGATCGGTGTGTATTTCAAACTCTCTTAGATATAAATATGGTCTAAAATGCTTAACCGCCCAAACAATGGCTAATAATTCTTTTTGTATAGTGGGGTAATTTCTCTCAGCTTTATTTAGCATTCTGCTGGCGTATGCAATTGGTCTGTCATCCCCATTAGATAGAACTGCCCCGATTGCTATGCCTGATGCGTTCGTTTTTAAAATAAATTTATTCCCAGTAACGTATTGATACGTTATTTGTCGACGACTTATGTATGAACACAGTATGAAAAAATTACAAAGTAGAAAATGATTTATAGTATTATTTAATGAATGAATGTATCTGTATAACCACTAAAAAACAACCTTTCTACCGTTCGATTAACGATATTATCGTAAATACCAACGGAATTTCAGGAATATTGACAAAAGTATTAGAACATGGCAATAAGTAAAAATGTCTATTCTACGAATATTCACAATAGTATTAAAAAGTTTACCTGGAAATTCATTTAATAATAATAATATAATAATAATATTTATTCAATAAAGATAGATACAGTAATACATGAAAAGATACATTAACACATAGAAAATAATTACGCTAAATTGAATGAACAGTTTAGGTCACTGAGTAGTTATCATTACTACTTGTATTGTGACCGGAAAACATGAACAAATAAGTTTTTTGTCAAATCCAGTAAGTTGTCCAATCCAGTAATAAGTTAAATCCAGTAAATTGTCAAGTTTTATAGTAAATTTTTAGGGGGTACCATATCAATTGTTAGACACATAAACTGCTGAAATGGATACTGTCAATTATGATAGTTTGATTTAATATATTGCTAAAGAACTGTATCTGTTTCCATAATCCACTTCTTAATTCGCTTTTTAAATACATTGTAACTTTTTGAACTTTTTACTTTGTATATTCTACGAATATTAACAATAGTATTAAAAAGTTTACCTGGAAATTCATTCTCGTGATTAATTTCTGAACTATCTACCTAACTAGGTAAATACGTTTACTAAGGGAAAACGGTATTTGTATCGTAAAAAGCGGAATGCGGATTTTTCCTGTATTTGCAACAATTGAAATAATTCTTCAGGAAACAAATTTACTTGGGTTGCTAACTTGTGCTTGTCTTTTTAGATAAAATACATATTTTCCGGTGAGGTTTAGAACTTTTAATTGAATTGCTAATTAAATTTTGACTCTCCCATTTCAAGTTGTTGTAAATCATAGTTTTTATTAATAATTTTAAATACTTATCAATATGCAAAGGACATACGTTTGTCTTATATGAGTGAATTTTCTCTAATAATCTGCTATAAATTCATTTTGATACATTATTTCTAACTTTTAATATTTGGTGAAGTTCATTAAAGGATTTTATCATATTTTCACATAGTTTCGAAAATTCGTTTGTCGGATTCTTTAAAAAATATACGTTATTTCGCGTAGCAAAGTTTTTATTAATTAACAAAATTTCCTTTTTATCGGTTAATTCTATTTGATCTTTTATCAAAAAATGATCACAACAGTTTTCACATTTTGTTTTTTGTACCAATATTTTCGCGAAATATCCGGCAACATAAACATTAGAACAAGTTTCTAAATTAACAATTGTCTTTGCTCTATTAGCAATTTCTAGATCAGAAGAAATAAAGCTGCTGATATTAATTTGTGAAATATTATTTTCCGAAGAATTGGTAGCTTCGTTATTACCTTCAATAACTGGATCTACATTTAGTAGTCTGATATTCGTCTAATTGTAAAAACTCTTGTAAATCTTCTTCGCAATTTCCACTATCTAATGATTTTTGTAATTTAATGTTTATGTTGCACTGCAAAACTATTCGAAATTGTTGCACACTTGGTTTTGAATTGTATCCACACCTATTTCTAATGACTGAAACTAGATTTTCTAATGGATCCTGGTTAAGGTGACTAGTTATAACATATTTACAATCAAATGTATTTCTCAAATGTTCAAATAATCGAAAAACTTGAATTAGGACTCCAAATGAAACCGTTAATACAATGGATATTATTTCTTTTAGTATTATTTTCGAATATTTCAAATGAATTAAAATAATCAAGTCCAAATTTTAAGTTATTTAATGAGGTGGGATTTTGAGGAGATAGGGGTTGTCTATTAGGATTTGGATCATATAAAGCTCTGCTGGTGAGAGAATCAAATATACTATTTATGCCCTTCAGAAAGTGTGCGGTATTTTCGGCGGTTGCACTTTTAATAGCATCTAATTGGAAAAATGTCCTTATTGCAGCACTAAACGAATTTGAAAAATCTGAGCAGCCAATTTGACTCTCATGTTTTGCCATGTATTTGGATATAAGTGGGTATCTGTAATTTTCGGTAACGCCCTAGTTGTTTTGCTTTCTTTATCTAATAAATATGTTTTGACTAAATCTTGCCAAGATACAGGATTTTCATTAATTCGAAAATATAAAAGTGCGGAACGATAAATATCGTAAACAACTTAGAACTATTAACAGTAATTGATGGGTTTTTTTCCTGTTGCGCCTAATATTTTGAAAGCATTTCTATTGCAAGTGCCCTGATCACAAACTAGAGCTACTGGAAGAAGTTGTATCGTTTCTAAGCCCTAAACAACATATGTTATTATCTGTGCCATGATATCTCCTTTTACGGTCCCATTCGAGGTAAAATAGCATAATGGAATTTTCCAATTATCAAATATGCCTCTAATATAAAATACTAGCGCTGAAATGGCGGCTTTATTTTTTCGCCCAAGAAATCCCAAATCCTCGTAACCTTCATACAGTCATAAAACTGATTATATTGTAATTTAGATTCTAAATGAATTTCATCAAACAGAAGTACGCAAGCCCATTCTCTTCTAGACATGGCTTTGACTTTTATTTCAAGTTTATTTGTAAGAGTGTTTTCCTAACCAGTTTTTAAATTGATAACACGAAGCCAAGACTGGATTGTTCGAACTGATGGCAAAAAAATGATAAACATTGTCTTAAAAATTTGTAACATCCAGGTGACTTATAATAGAGAGAAGGCGCCAAATGTAGTTCGTTTGTTTTCCATACTTTTTTTGTTGTTGAAGATAACTGCATGCCGATGAATGTTTTCACAGAAGAACTTTTCTCTTTTAACAAATTAGCCAAAAGATTTTCAGTTGTTAGCTTTGATTTTCTTTGCAAACGAGAATATTGCATTCTTTGAGCTCTAAACTTTTTTCTTAACGAACATAACTTAGTACTTAAAATATTAGACCTTTTTTTCACTTCAGATTTTGTTGAAGATGGGGTATCTGTAATTTCTATTGTATAATTTGGCGCTGCTCCAGTAGTTGGACTTTGACAACTTGTGCTGTGATTAACAAATTGTGCAGGTTGGTCAGGATCGATGTCACCATCATGGGACCGCTTTCTCGAATTGGTTTTTAAATGTTCTTCTGAAATATAAAATCGATTTCTTAAAAAATTGTAGTTAGAAAAATGAAAAACACAATTTAACAATGACCCTATACATTACTGTTATACTAAAAATTGTTGTAAATGTTTCCCTCACAAAGATCTGTTTACAAATTTTGAGCAAGTTTTGTTAAGAACAATTAAAAAGTATATTCTTACCTCTGGGCGTTATTGGACGGAATTGCGAAATATCCTCTTATATTTGGGAAGTACCAGGAATGGTTTTTGTAACTGAAAGAAAAAAAACATACAATACTCAATTACCTCTATCCTTATACAATATAATAAAACTAAATAGTTCAGTTAAAAAAACTAATATAATCAAAATTATATTATTTTTTCGATGGAAATTAACTGTTTCCAAACAATTTCACTATTTAATAGTAAAATTTTACAATTAACTAGTGGAATTATTTGCAGACAGTTAGTTTCATTCGCAGCAATAACATGATTCCAAAAAATAAGGGCTAAAACAGTAAATTCAATCAAAATTATTATACTTGTCCTGTACGACTTAATACAAAGTAACACTTATTTTTCAACACAAAAATTCAAAATGATTTATTATTATTCACATAACTGAATTAGGAAACAAAAATATAATTAACCTATACATATATATATATATATATATATATATATATATATATATATATATATTTATTTATTTATTTATACATAATATTATCAGGAGATGAGCAAACGTTTAAAATTGAACATAAATTAGAAGTAAAACTTCCTTTTGGAGACAACTCTGAAGTGCTCTGCACGTTTCTGCAACTATGTTCGCTGTTGTCTCCTCCTACCAGATAATGGTACGATATGGATGTGAAACAGTCACTTATAGCTAAATATCTGTTGAAAAATTGTATTTAGTTTAATGTCTATAATCAATGTGGTTAAGCAAGACAAATCTACAATATTACGGTAGAATTATTAGAAGTTGTGCAGCAGCATAAATGGGCTCCCTCACTGCGTTCTGTTTTGTTATGAGAGGCCCAACTAAAAATAGCTGCACTTCGAATAGACTCGGTGACATCCGCAAATAAATTTCAAATTTACCTGCGTACCAGAAGAGTGTAGAAAAAAACTGCTTAAAAAAGTAATGTTCCATTCGAATTGTATACAATGGGTGAACCCAAAAACGTTTTTGACTACAAACAATCCTTCTTGTATTTGTGTAACAAAATTTCATTTACTACGAGAGCTGCCAATATTCTTTTTTGCCGAATTTTCTGAATCCGAGCTTTGATACAAATTTGTTGACACTGATCAACCCACTTTTGATATTTGTAAGCAAACGACATCTCGTCAATTTCCTACCATCATAGCGGAGTGTCGCAGATTATAGATTAAAACCCTATTTTATTTTTATTCAGTCCTATTTCATTCACTTGTATCACAGCCTCTAGAAATAAACAAAATTAGAAAAACAGTTTTGAGGTTATCTGTCATTAATCTTTGTCTGTCAGCTTTCGAGATCGCTGCAAGCAGCCATGTTGTCGCTGCTTTCCATCGCGGCGATTTGTGATATGTTGCTACTTTTCATCGCGGCGATTTGTGAGTTGTAGCGACTTTTTTGAGTCTCGGGAAATTCAAAATTCGGTCACGTGACCAGATTTGTCGCTGAAAGCGAACGACGAGCGATAGCATGAGGTTACACCTTAAAGGCAAGTTCTAACAAATAATTTTCTTTTTAATCACTCCTGTAATAGGCGAAAAAAGGTTAGACTCCAGTGCCTCTACCGGTCACTTTTTCGTCCTCCACTGGGCTAATGATAGTTTGCTTACATTCGTTTTCATATGACATGCCGTAGGAGTTTCCTGAATTTTAGGTATTATATTTTTCGTTTTTTATGTGTGTTAGTATTGGTGTTTTGTTAGCTATTCAGTGTGCTGTGTTATATAAATTCATTAAACATTTTTATAGTTAGTGTATCTTTTTAGGTATGTTTGCAAAGGTATGTTTACAATATGTACTACATTAACCTAAAAACATAAACTATTTTTACGTGCAGATGAGTGAAATTAGGCTTAGTATTGTGGATTACATGAAGTATTTAGAAGGGACCGAAAATTCAAAATGTGTTTACGAAGGTGAACACGTTTTAAATGCTGGGCATCTAATATCAGCGGGTAAAACGAAATCCACAGCAACATCCGATAATATTATTGCCTTGTGCCTTCAGTCATCAGCATTGGAGGACGAACCCTATAAAATCGGGGGACGATTTAGAATAGAGAATGAGAGGGCACACATCGAACTAATAGTTTGATCTTGTAAAACTGGACAAAGTGGGCGGTGCAAGCACATTTCAACATTTCTTATTAAAAGCACAAGCAAAATCGATTTTTCGTTTTTTATACATATTTCTCTTTTCTGCTTTGTGTTTTAGGGAGGATATACAAATTTTGGGAAATATTTCACAAACATAGTTGAAATGTGCTTGGTCAACCCAAAAATTAATTACCAGGGAAAAATATAAACCAGTACCTGTAAAAGAACTGCCTTGTTTGGTAAATAAAGTTCCATGACGCAATATTCAAATTAACAACTCTGAAATATTAAACTTTTTTGTGCTAACTTGCCTCAATCAGCAATTTCAATACATAGGAATAAGTGTGAAGTTTTATATTTTGCAGATTTTAACCAAATTTGTTTTAGAGGCGGTAGAAGACATTTTACTAATATGGATGATATTTTGGAGGAAGTTAATACGGGTAGTTATATAAACAAAATACTGGACAATGCTGCGCAATCAATTACAATAATGGAGATACTTTCAAAGAAAGTTGCTTTAAAAGATTGTTGCAATGAATTGTTTCAATCATTGCGTTCCGAAGATATTGATTCGATAATGATAGCAGCACAACATAGTCCAGAATGGTTAAAATATAGAAAATTCAGAATTACTGGAAGTCGTTGCTATTCTCTGTATACGTATTCAAAAAATGACTGGGAGACTAAAATGGTCAAATATTTTTGCGAACATTCTTTCAATAATAAATTTGTTAAAAACAGGTTAAAGTGGGTTAAAATGGGAGTCACAGGCAATAACCGTTTTTAAAGATCAGACAAAACCAGGAGTATTTGAATGTGGAATGGCTTGGATTTTCTCCAGATTGAGTTATTATGGAAAACGACAGACCACATCAATTGTTGGAAATTAAATGTATTTTTGATGGTAATAAAACAACAATGTAAAGTAGGTAGTAGTTCATATTAACCAATATTTGACAAGCTTGAAATCATTGTAAAAAATAATTAAATACACACATGTACATCTTATTATCTACATAAAATTAATTGAATCAATTTATAAAACAGACTTATCTTTTATTTTAGGAGCTGTAAAAACTGCCAAGTACTTGATCCAAGAAAAAAAATATGAATTAAAAAAACCATCAATATTATGGACAGGACCAAATGGGGATGGCAATTTTAAATTTACAAAAAGCAATATTATTTATATTTGCTTCTTTTGATGATTCTGTATTAATTGTTGAGGTTTATTTTGATTACGAATTTTCAAAAAAATGATCCTAACTCTAAAAGAAAGATATTTTGAAAATATGTTACATGTTTTATGTACTCGGTCTGATTTGTGATAATGGACCACTGTAACGATTTTTTTAATAGTCCATGGCAATATTCATGATCGAATATGCAAGAATATCTGACTTTTACAACTGAAAACTTCCTAAGAACGAAGAAAAACGTTATTAAAAATCAAATTTCGATGATTCTAACTAATAATTTTCATATACCATTTATTTAAAGGTTCATTAAAAAAATTAATTATATTCCGGCCTCGTCGAATAAATATTTAGTAGTACCTCCCTGAGGTACCGAACGCACACATCCATAGCTATTTTAAAATTATCCCATCTCCACCTGCCTCGGTGCGGTCGCGTCCTCCCCATTTTTCTTGTGTGCGCCGATCGTATCACAATCCAAATTTTGTGTTACTCAGTAAATTTCCACTAAGAATGCCAAAAATAAAACGTGATAGGGTTAGAAAGAAATTGAAAGCACTAACAAAAGAGCTAGAGAACATTAAAAAGTATATTTATGACTCTAGTAGTGAAAGTGATTCCTCAAATAGTGATAATGATAATAGCAGTCGTCATACATCACCGAGAAGAAAAACAAGGCGACAAAGTTAAAATATCAATTCCGACGACGAATATTCATCCAATTCAGGTAGACGAGACCAATGTCAAATGTTGTGGGTAAGATTTTCAAATAAACCTTACTTCATTTCTTTTTACTCGAATTGTTTTTTGTCTATTATGTTGTATTATAGATAATGTAAAATCGTACTAAATGCTACTAAAATTATATGTGGTATTTTAAAAATGAGTTATTGAATTTAATTATGGTATTAGATTATAGAAATAATTGAACTATGCTTATATACAGGGAGATTTGATTATGATATCAGATCATAGTTATTTCTATGTAATTGATTATGATGTCAAATTGTAATCTGATTATGATATCAGATTACTACGGATCATATTTTCATAACTTGTTTGATTATGATATCAGACTTAACTCTAATTAACTATGATATTAAATAACAAATGAATAATATTACACCGTATATAGGTATGTGATAGTCTATAGGTACACATTGTCATACCAAGATGCAAATATGTTAGGATGCACTCTTTCTGATTATGACATGAAAAGAGTGAATTTTGTTTCATGAAACAAAAACTATTTTTTTTCTCTTTGTCTATATTTCAGAGGAAAAATGGAGCGATAAAAGCCAAGCATCAAAACCGCTTGATGATGAGATATTAAATCTACTGGGGAGAAAGGAGGTGGAGAAAAAAGTGCTGGGACCTCCACTTCAACAGGATATAGCGGAAAAGTGGTCTCATTTAACTAAAGAGGGGATGGATGATGAAACAAGAAAAACTCTCATAGAAAAACATCCCGCTCCGGAGAATAGTACCTTCCTCAATCCTCCAAAGCTAAATGAAGTCGTATCCTCGGCGTGTATACCCTCAGTGATATGGCTCTAAATTCAATCGTTATCAATGAAGAAGAAAATAGAAAAATAGCTATTGAGGCCCTAGGAGATGCAGCACGTCTTTTATTAGATCTTTTTCACCAAGAAACTAAAGCTCGTCAAGAACTCATAACTATCAATCTAAATGAAGACTCACAACAAGTCTTTCAGAAAGCTACTAGCGCTGATGAGTGGCTATTTGGAACACAATTAGAAGAAGAACTGAAAACTTCTAGGGATTTGGCACGTTCTTCATTAGAACTCAAGTTAGCCAAACAAACGCCAAAAAAGAATTTAAACAAGAAAAGTCCACCTTGGAACCACTTCAAGCAGGGCCGCCAGGGTGGACGGCAATATCCGAAAAAATTCATCCCGGGCCCTCGTCAACAACAGAACAAAGCCGGACAAGAGAAAGTCGAAAGACGATACCAGTACCGCCACAACTAGAGGTGAGTAGTTATGCTGGTAGATTGCTAGACTTTGTTTTAGTTTGGAAGTCAATTACTAAAAATAAAATTATTCTATCATGGGTTTCGGGTGTCAAAAATCCATTCGTAGAACACCCAAAACAAAAGAAAATTCCGACAGAACCAAAGTGGTCTTATAGGGATGTTGAGATATTACGCTATCTATCAAAGAACTTTTATCTAAACAAGTAATTACCAAGGTTCGCCCTGTAAAACATCAATTTCTTTCAAATATTTTCTTGACTCCAAAACCAGATGGTACGCGTAGGTTGATACTCAATCTAAAAGGTTTTAATAAATACATAAAAAATGCACATTTTAAAATTGAAGATCAAAAAACGGTTGCTAAAATAATAAGACAATTTTCCTTTATGACAACAGTCGACCTTAAGGACGCGTATTATCTGGTTTCTATTAACAATTCACATAGGAAATTTTTACGATTCAGATTTAAAGGAGTTTTATATCAGTTTAACTGCCTTCCCTTTGGAATTAGTTGCGCTCCCAGAATTTTTACGAAAATCATGAAACCCGTTGTTAAAGTACTTCGTGGCTATTATAGATCTAACCAACTCCGCCCGAATCCAGCAAAGACGCAGACATGCCTATTCACTGCCCAAACCCAGTCTATCTAGGGGTTACATTGGACCGCTCCCTCACCTACATGAAGCATATCGATAAAACCACGGCCAAAGTCAACACCAGAAACGGCATTCTCCGTAAACTGACTAACGCTCGTTGGGGGGCGAACCCTAACGTCCTGCGCTCCTCGGCCCTTGCACTGTGCTACTCCGCGGCCGAATATGTATCTCCCGTATGGCAGAGATCAGCACACGCCCATAGGCTGGACCCTGTCCTGAACGACACGTGTAGATTAATAACGGGATGCCTAAAACCCACCAACCTTGACCAACTCTACATGCTAGCCGGAATCGCACCCCCACAAATACGGAGGGAAACCCTAGCCATGGCCGAACGAAACAGACAATGCGACGACACCAGACATCCTCTGTATCAACATATACCGATAGCGGCCAGACTAAAATCTAGGCGAAACTTTATACAATCTACACAGCCCCTCACAGCCTCTAAAACTGCCACCAAGGAGGCAAGATGGGAACAGTGCCTAATAGACCACGACACTCCAACCTGGAATCCAAAAGAAAAACTTCCTGCAGGTTCGGACCTAGACTGGGGTACCTGGAAGACCCTCAACCGACTCCGGTGCCAAATGGGGAGATGCAAGACCAACCTCGTGAAGTGGGGATACGCGGAAGAGGCAGCATGTGAATGCGGAAGAGGCAGCATGTGAATGCGGAGAAGCCCAGTCAATGGATCACCTCCTGTCGTGCCAATCCCTACAAGCCCCATGTACCCTCCGGGACCTATGGACGTGCAATGAAAATGCTGTGATATGCGCCAGACACTGGAGTGATATATGAACATTTAAAGTTATATATATTTGTAGTTCAGACACGATTAAATAAATAAATAAGTACTTCGAGAAAGAGGTTTTACTTCAGTTTTGTATCTATATGATTTTTTATTATTAGGCAATAGTTATTCAGAATGCTTAAAAAATACTTTAGCAACAACTAACCTTTTAGATGACCTAGGTTTTATTATTAATTATAAAAAGAGCGCATTGACACCTGCCCAAAATAGTAAATATTTAGGTTTTATCTATAATTCGTTGGATATGACTATTTCCCTTCCTAAAGAAAAACGCCTAAAAATAACAAAACTCATAAAACGCATTAACGAAGAAAAGTTGTAAAATCCGGAAATTCGCTCAACTGATTGGCACTATAGTTTCAGCTTGCCCGGCCATTAAGTATGGATGGCTGTATTCAAAACAATTTGAAAAAGAAAAGATGCTTGCATTGAAAGGAGCGAGAGGAAACTATAATGCCAGTATGATTATTCCAGAACGAATAATAAACGATTTCCAGTGGTGGTTAGAAAATATCATGGTTAGAAATAATCACATAAATAGTACACAGTTTGAATTGGAAATATTTTCAGATGCTTCTCAAAAGGGTTGGGGCATTTATTGTAATCGACAAAAAGCCAGGAGCGCATGGTCAATTAACGAAGCAAGGCTTCATATTAACTGTCTTGAATTATACGCGGCGTTATTTGGGTTGAAATGCTTTGCAGGGAATTTTCGGAATATAAACATTCTCTGCCGCATTGACAACACCACTGCTATATCGTATATTAAACGTATGGGTAGTGTCAAATATGATCGATTGAATAAAATTACCCGTGAGATATGGCTGTGGTGTGAAAAAAGGAACATATTCATATACGCATCATATATTACATCAAAAGATAATAAAGAGGCGGATTTACAATCACGAACTATAGATATTGAAACAGAGTGGCAATTAGCAAATAGTGCATTTCAACAAATCATTAGCAATTCAGGAGAACCGTCTATTGATTTATTTGCTAACAGATTAAATACTAAATGTAAAAAATTTGTTTCATGGATGAGAGATCCAGACGCCTTTGCTGTTGATGCGTTCACGATAAAATGGAGTGAATTTTTCTTTTATGCATTCCCGCCTTTTTGTTTAATACTTCGAATACTACAAAAAATTATCACTGACAAAGCACAAGGAATACTGGTAGTACCGTTCTGGACCTCTCAGCCATGGTATCCGATATTTAAATCTCTTTTAGTTAGCAACCCAGTATAACTGGGGGTCAAAAGTTTGGAGGAATTATTGCATAGACAAAGGCGTGGATCCCTTCGTAGCATCTATTCCTCAGATCTTAGAATTTTTATCCCTAGAGTTCAATAAAGGGGCCTCATATAACACCTTAAATTCAACAAGATCCGCTATCTCTCAAATATCAATGCAAGATATAGGCTCAGATCCCAGAATCAAGAGGTTTTTCAAAGGTGTATATAGTCTAAGACCCAGTAGAGCACGTTATGACGTAACTTGGGATCCAACCGTTGTGCTTAACTTTATAAGATCCCTAAGTGATGATCAATTAGATGTACTGTCAGAAAAATTATCCACTTTGTTAGCCCTAGCTACTGGTCAGAGAATGCAAACACTAGCAAGCATAGAGCTACAAAATATAATCACAAATGAACAAAACATTATAATCAAAATACCTAAACGAATAAAGACGTCAGGTCCAAAGAAAGATCAACCTGTTCTATACTTGCCCTTTTTCCACAAAGATCCAAATATATGTGTTGCTGGTACTCTGCTCAAATATTTAGATAGAACAAAACTGTTACGAAACAATAATAATCAGAACATGGTTTTAACCTACAAGAAGCCGCATCGTAATGCCCGTTCCCAGACGATTAGCAGGTGGATTAGAAACATGCTAAAACAAAGTGGAGTTGACACTTCAATTTTTACGAGCCACTCAACAAGACATGCTTCCACTTCAGCTGCAGCCAGAATAGGAATACATATGGATCAAATTAGGACCTGTGCTGGATGGTCAACCGACTCTAATACATTTGCCAGATTCTACCAGAGGCCGATACTAGATAAAACAAACTTTACCAGAGCGGTATTTGATAAATTGTAACGTTACTTTAAGTTACCGTTGTATAAGGTTTGGTTAATTTTTCACTTTATATTTTTTAGTTAATAAACAAACAGTAAAAAATCTGAAATTTGTCGCATCTAACTTTAAAAATCTACTAAATATTTATTCAACGAGGCCGGAATATAATTAAAAGATCAAACGAACTTACCTTAAGTGAAGTTCGATCTTAATTATATGTAGGCCTCGTCGAATAATAGGTCCCACCCATTGTATTGCTGTCCCTTGATTCCCCAAAGATTGCAACAAATGAATACTTCAATGAAATGAGAAAGAAGCGACCGCACCGAGGCAGGTAGAGATAGAATAATTTCGTAATAGCTATGGATGTGTGCGTTCGGTACCTCAGGGAGGTACTACTACATATTCATTCGATGAGGCCTACATATAATTAAGATCGAACTTCACTTAAGGTAAGTTCGTTTGAGCTTGTAATAAAATTCTATATTATTAAACGTGATTTTCTTTAATTGGTTACCTCAAAAGTTTGTAAACTGTTCTTATAGACAATAAGAGTAGATTTTGGCTATCCAATAGCATCTGAAAGACTGAAGGGTGAAAAAAATTATGCATTAAAAATATATTAAAACTAATATGTTAAATTAAATATCTACAATCTGCTAAAATGGAGGAAGAAAGATTAGTAACTCCACATAAAAATGTCCTTTACATAAGGCACTAATGACCATTTCAATTTACCTGATAAAATATCGAAATTTCTTGTTCTTTGATTAGACCTTTCTATGCGCACCATTGCATTAAAAATAGCTTCAATGGTTGGTAACTGTTTCTGCTGTCTTAAAAATGGAGGTCTAATTAACTCAAATTGATCAAAATGACATACATCATCAATTAGAAACCCCTTATCTACCATTACGGCATTGCAGAATCTAAGGGTCATCTTCTTGACTACCTTCAATACATTCCCTTTTTAAATTACATAAACTGGTTCAATTTTCTCAGGTATGTTATGAATATTTCATAAAGACAAAATATATAAAGAAAGTACAAATAATGTGACACACTTCACTAAATGCACTACATATTTTACATTGTATGATTTTATATAATTTTTACAATAATGGTTTCATAGATCTAAGATTCAAAACTAGATTATTTTTGCTATACACATTTTAGAGTATTTTAGGCAGAAATGCAAAAGGTGCACCTATAGACTACTGTTTTAGTTTTATAGATGGTACAGCCAGAGCACTTTCAAGACCTACAATAAATCTAGAGGCCTATTACTACGGCCATAAAAGAAACTACTGTGTCAAGTATCAGTCAGTACTTACCCCTGACGGAATCATTAACCTTAAAGTAGTCTATGAAGGTCGTCGACATGATTCTGGTATTTAGAGGGAGAGTGGATTTTACAATGAACTTGAAGCAAACGCTGTATTTGAAAATCAAAGCTTTTGCATATAAGGGAACCAAGGTCATACACTGATAATGAAATTTTAGTCAACCCAAATAGACAACATTTTAATAATAAGATGAGGGTATTAAGGGTGTCAGTAGAATGGGGGTTTAATAAAGTTATACAGTTATTTGCATTTCTAGATTTAATAAAAAAAAAACTGCGTGTGCAAGATATCTCCAATATGTATAGGGTGGGTATATTATTGTCAAATTGTCACACTTGTCTGTATGGAGCTGAAACTTCACAGGATTTTAATGTTGAACTTCCTAGGCTACAAGAATATTTGGAATGACTTTGTATAAGTTAAGTATAAATTGTTTGTAATAATACAGAAAAGGTATATCTTTTTGAATACTAAATATTTTGTACTTTTTATATTTTGTGGAAAAAAACAGAATAAAGTCAGAAATTTTGAATAAATTTTGGATCATTTTCATAGAACTTTTTATTTTTAAACCAGATGCTAATTAAAAAAAATAGAATAATACCTAAAATAAGAAAAACTTTTTTATTACAAAATAAACACATTATTCAATGAACTAGTTAATCTACTAACTACAACATAAACTATAAAAAATACAGGAATAATATCACAAATGATCACCCTTATATATTTCCTTGAAGCTCATTTTTCAATATTGCCTGCTTGAAAAGCTATCTCCATTAGCCTTTGCTGGTTTCTAAAAATGTCAAGCTCAATTTTTAATTTTGTTGCCTCCATTTCCAGTCTCTTTTCATCCATTGATAATCTTCTTTATTCAATTTCTAGCCCCTTTTTTTCATAACTTTCTAATTCCAACTGCTTTTCTTGTATTTTCAATTCTCGACACCTAACTTCATACCACCGATCGTTTTTCTTTTCCAAAAACTTAATAGATGATTGTTTGACACCAACACTTCTAATTCTTGAAGGAGCTAAAAAAGTATTAGTATTATAGATCTGTAAACCGTTTTTTACACATCTAAAAAAAGGGCAAATTCTATTTGAAAATACTTCCATGTTATAATTATTAAAAATCATTTTATAAAGTACCTAAGTAAATTTTTAAAACACTCACTCCTGACATTTGATCTTGTTCCTTTTTCCTTTGTTCCACCTCTCACAGTTTTTTATTTATTCTGATTCTGATTGAGGAGGTCATTATCGTGGCTAACAGAAGTATTCAGAATAGTACTGTCACTGACGTGACAGTCAACACTCCTTCTATTTTTTCTGTGAATTTTGTAACTACGTTTTGGACCCTGTTCTTCATGCTCCTTTCTGTGAAACATTTACCACTAATCTCACTAAGATTTCGTAGAATGAGTCCCCATCTTAAGGGATCCTCATAAGGATTTTGTCACGCAACTTCTCTCAAAAAATGTAAGTCGTCCTAATTAGAAAAATGAACGCGCTTTCTAATTGGCACCAATAATATTCGAGATACCATATCGACTTATTTTCATTTAACAAAGAATAAAATCACAAACCTAAATCTTTGTGGTTAAGTTTTCGTTTTGTATCATAGAACCTTTATATAGGGATTGTATCATTTCCATAAATGTTATCTATGATCATTTCCTTCCATATTTTGTCCGTATATGAAGTTTATCAATTCATTTTGACAAGGAGATATGTGATGCGTTAAAGAGGTACGTGAACGCATCCTCTATGCTCAGTCGCAGATCGATACGGATAGGTATACGTGTTAAAAACTGACCGTGGTTTAAGGCTGGATTCACATGCATCCGTGATCACGAACGTACGTGTGCGTTTCACGGATAGCTGAAGATATGATCATCCACATGTGTCAATCCGTTTACGCGTTCGTTTATGGTACCTAACCTTAAAGTATTTTAATATTTTTGTCATCACAGTATCACCGATCTTATTAAATTATGAGTGTTCATCGTTTTAGGAATTGGACATTATTGATTTCATGTTTAAACAGACAGTTAGTGAATGCTCCTCCATGGACACAAAGCGATTTAAATAAAAAATAAAAATAGCATAACTAATGTATCTACAAAACAAAAGGCTTATTACACAAACCCACACAAAAGGGTAATGTGGACAAGACAAATTTTTATGGAGGAGAAAAGAGTAAAATATGGCTGTGGGAATACCCTTATTCGAGAGCTGCAGGAGAGCGATCTTACTAAGTATTTTAATTATTTTAGGATGAGCCACAGTTTATTTAATGAGTTACATAATAAACTTGAAAACCAAATTTCAAAACTACATGTTATTAGAGCTTCCATTCCATCAGAAATAAGATTGGCGGTATTTAGCATCCGGTGATAGCATGGTTTCGCTATCATATGCACTTCGAATCTCTCCACAAGCTATTTCCAAAATAATATTTGAAGTATGTGAAGCCATCTGGGAACACTTGTCACCAATTCAACTAAAAATTCTCGATGTTGGAGGATGGAAATGGATTGCCCGGGACTTTGGAACTACCCCATTGCATTGGAGCAGTGGAGGGAAAACATGTGGTTATACAGGTAAAGTGGGTTTTTTTTATAACGTAAATATTAAAACTTGTGTTATCCAATTATGATGTACACTAGCTTTCAAATTAAATTTTCAATTTTTGTATGCACTTTAAGTAAAACCTACCTACTGTATTAATTTTTTCAGGCACCACCAAACAGTGGATCCCACAATTATAATTACAAAAATTCACATAGTATGATATTGATAGCAGTGGCAGATGCCAACATGATATTCTTACTTGTTGATATTGGAGCACCCGGAAGACAAAGCGATAGTGGTGTGTTTCAAAGTAGCACTATCGGTATAGCACTAGAAAACAAAACTTTTTGATTTTCCTGGGGCCTGCCCTATTGACATTTTTGCAGATAGCTTGCCCTGCGTTTTAGTTGGTGTAACCTCTTACTTGCTCAATAATATTACCAGGTCACAGAATTAGGCTGTCTAGATTGACAGTTTATGCCAGCGGCTAGTACTCATGTGGAGACGGCGTGAGTTCACGTGCTAAGCAAGTGATGAGCACATCAAATTTATTTAGGTGTAAAAGGGCGCCAAGTAGATTTGCTGCTAATTTTATGAAAGTCCACTCCTAAAAATCTTCTAAAAAGGAATGAACTAAAAGACAACCCCACTTCCAGTTACTCGTACGTATATTGAACCTTCTGTACAAGAATGAGTAAAGGCGTCGACAAATTTTGATAGTTGTTTTCAGTGGTCTACTCGGGTAATGTTGAAAAGTTTCATTGCTATAAAAAGCTTAGATAAAATCCGTTAATACACCACCAGTTGCTTCTAAATTTAAAATCAGATAATTAGGTGACCTGCTAGGTCAGATAAAATTCGTGAAAGCTGAATAATAAGCACCATTTCTCAACATACCCACTTGCTAAACCCATGAACAAAATATAATTGACATAATCACATACGCACAATTTCTTTTATCAGTTAACAACCAAGTATAAATATTATATAGTCAGAATTGAGAAAAAAAACTTACTTAAGCTTACAACGAGAGGTACGACAAGGCGTTGGATCCAATGCGCAAGCCAAGGTATAAATATTTAAAAAAAATATGGGAAATACTAAAGCAGCGTAGTGAACATATTACGGATCAATTCCAACTGTACAATGTATCAAAGTAGCATCTAAAGTTATTCAACAATAATATCATTGTAAGAAACACATTAATACGCTATGACCTACAGCAACACCAAAACGGGAAATATATCCGCACCCAAAATTAAGTGTCCATAGTTTATAAATAGAGTAAAGAACGAAAAAAGGTCACCCAGCTCGGTCCAGTTGAAACTGAGCTCTTCGGATTCCTAGTTCCCTCCTTATATGCGCAGTGTGCCTCTCCCAAAAGTCCTTGCCGTAAAGTTGTTCCTTACACCTTACTCCAGATTAAAATTATGTGGTGGAAATCCAATAGCCGTGAATAAAAACCCTAGGGAGAACAAATTCGTATAAGATTTTATACCATACCAAAATTCATCAACAGCCCCCCGTAGTAATAAAATCATCAAACTAAAATTCCTGTTAAATGCAACTCGTACATGAATTTAGCTTTATAAAGATCATGAAGCACAAATTTTGCCTTAACCCCAGTTATAATAAAAAGAAATAATGAGAAAATAAATGATCGAAATATATAGATAACTCTAGACATATTGTATACACCTCGCACAATAACTTTTATTTATCTTAACCCATCAAGGACGGATTTAATTAAGTTTAGAATTTTGCAATAGTATATTTTCAAACTGTATTTTCAGAACGAAACAAATAGATTTGCTTAAAGAAATATAGTGAAATTTTTCTTACTTTCTTCAAAAATTAGTGTTGCCATATGGCAACGCGAGTAACTTACACTGCCCATGTTTCATTGAAAAAAAAATTTTATTGATTGAAAAAAAAAACTACATTCGTGTATGGTATTCAACATTGCACGACAAACAAACTCCTACATTACATTTGATGCATTTTGTGCGCATAATAGATTTGCAATTGTCGCCATTGCATCTTATTTTTTTTTCTACTGGTGTGAGGAGGTGCCCTATATTATCATATCGCACATCATCGCCAACACGGCTGAAAGATCTGCTCGATTTACTAGCAGATGGTCTACCTTTTCCTTTCGGTGGATTATTGTACTTGTTGAGGTACGTTTTGACAATTTCTCGACGAAAGTCTAGTTGAGTTATTTTGTTGCCAGACTGTTTGTACAGGACCCAGGCATTTTGAATTGCGGCATCAAGTAGCCATGTGAAAAGACACCACCACCATTTTTTTCCACGTAGACTAATCCTATAGCGTGCAATATTTTCATCCATCAGATCCGTGCCACCCATAGATGCATTATATTTGGAAATCAAGTTCGGTCTTTTTACTTGAACAATTTTTTTCTCCTTCGCTGAATATCGTTGGACACTAGCAAGTGGGGCTACCCCATATTTGGTCGAAGCTGCTGAAACTACATTATTGTCAGTCCAACGCGTTAGTAAAATTCCGTTGGTTCTATCCAAACAAGAATCGAAGTCACCACGTTGTTTCTTACTCATATCCTTTTTGGATAGTAACGGGCAATTTTTAGGGATTCGGTTATCGCGAATGGTTCCTGTGGATGAGAAACCTCTTGATTTCAGATGACTAAGAAGGTGAAAGCTTGTAAATAAATTGTCTATGAATAGGTTGTATCGATGTTTTTTCTTTTCTTCTGGTAACTCATCCAAAAGCATCAGCAATGGAGCAGTAGATTTTCCAAACACAGTTTGGTATTCTGTGTTCACGCGCCTATCTTTGCCTTGATAGAAGGAAAAATTCACAAGATATCCGTATTTGTTGTTCAGCGACCATATCTTGTATCCAAATCTGATTGGTTTGCCTCGGATGAATTGCTTGCATGAGTGCTTTCCAAAGTATTTGACCATACACTCATCGTAATTCAAATCTTCTTCTGGAACAAAATAATTCAGAAATTTTTGCCGTAGTAGATCACTTAGAGGTCGCAGTTTATAGAATTTGTCATTTGGATCTAGTGCATTATTATCTGCGCAGTGTAGGTACCGCCAAATTGTTAAAAATCGGTCTCTCCTCATTGAATCCTTCACTAGTTGGTTACCAAGATCTGCATCAGTACTCCAGTAATGTTTTTTTCCAGGTAATTGACAATATCCCGATAAAATCAGAATAGCAATAAAACATTTCATTTCATTCAAAGTAATTTGAGGACATGGCAAGTTTTTAAATTGTGCGCACTTGTTTGATTCTTCTACCAGTAAAGAGAGTACGTCTTGGTCTATGAATAACTCGAACATTTCTGTTGGGGTTAAAGTTTTAAAACTTTCATAATCCGAACGAAAATAATTTTCTGAACTTTCTACCAGATCGCCTTTGATCCATTCAATGTCCTCATAAGTAACTTTTTCTACATGTTCCGTAACTGGTTCAACTAATGCATCATCTTCACCATGTAAAACAAGTTGAGCTGGAGCATTCAATTGATTCCGAGATAAATTATCAACGAGTTCGCCTTCATCTTCCTCACCGGAATCCTCATCTGTCATCGCACCCTCATTCGGAGGCTCAATATAAATTTGGTCGACATCTAAATCATCATTATACGCAATCTGAAGAGCTTCTTCGAAAGTCAGCCCACCGCTAAAAAAAAAAGCAAAATGTAAAAAGGTAGTCCACAGAAAGGACTCGTGTTGCCACATGGCAACATCGAGTTCCAAAGCTTCACGATCTCAAAGGTTTTTGCAAACTCCCGTTATTCTGCCGCCTCTACGTTGATAATATATTCCCAAAGCTGTTGTAACGAATTTATTTTCGAAAGCTGTAACAATTAATTTTTATTTATACTTACGTAAACTTGATATCCATTTTTGAGAAGTCTTCTTGATATTCCCTAACAAAATCGTGTTTTTATATCACTGGAGTGAACAGGCAAACACTACACACGGTTCTGTCAACTGACACTGCAACAAACTATTGCCGTGTATACCGCCATCTATGTTTCAAATGAAAAATCTGATGAATTTTAAGCAACAGAAAACTGTTAATTTCTGTTGCCGTGTGGCAACACCAGTCCTTGATGGGTTAATACGGATCAATTCTATTTTCTAGAAATAAAGTAATAATAATTTTTACGAGAAGAAATAAACTAATAAGCCCCCGTACTAATGTTCCTAAACTCTTTTATATTAAAAAAATATTATATCCTATATTCCTACATAATTGTTTATATTTCTATCTTATTACTTCCCTTTTATGGTCAAATTTGTTTTTTTGTTATTGTTTCGTATATTGGGAAACTATGAAAAAGTGTTCAGCGCGACAACGCTGCATTTTCACTTTGCAACCGTTACTTTATACTCTCCTAGATTGTCTAATAATTTCCACTGGAGCTTGCGACGCAGCTTGCAAGCACAGCTCAGACCATCTAAAATTCAAGTGATTTATGCTCGTGTCATTTCTGGATGTGTTCTTACAAAAAATCGTAGAGATGAAAACTGAAGCAAATCTTATGCTCTTGAAGGTGACGTAAATAGTTTTTTCAAAAAAAATTTTACGATCTTAAATTTTCCAAAAATTGAAAAAATTTACGAAAATTATATTTTTGGTTGGTAATTATAAATAAAATATTAATATCGAGGTCAAAACATAGATAAACATAGAGGGCAAACTTCTAAAAATTTACATTTTTCCAGATTTGGAAAATTCAAAATGGCGGCTGCGCAAATTGGAAATTTTTTTTTAATTGCGTCTAAATTTATGAACATTAACGATATTGAGAAATGGTTTGTTGCAATCGACAGAGTTAAAGTTATATTTTTATAAATAACATAAACAAAATTTTTAGAAATTTTTTTACATAATTTTTTAGAACATTTACCGAAAATGAAAAATTTTCCATCTAGTTTTTTCTCATTTTAGCGTTGAAAATATGTTTTCACGTTATAAATATATGTGTCTTTGAAAGACGAGTATTTTAAAAAAAAATTTTTTGATACGACTTTTACAAGTTGAGATAAACAAATTCAAAGTCTGCTAGATACTGTCATAATATTAATTGAAATTTTCAAATTTTGATCACTTCGCTAGCTTGTTGAATCCCAACTCAAACACAATTTTGCATTTTTCTACCGTTAATTGGTCCATTCAAAAGAGAACAGTAATCCTAGCTCGCTCGGCCAAACGGTGCGGCGGCAGCTGCTTGGCGTTCTGGTGGGGGGTCAGCGCTCTTTCTCTTCAAACGCCCAAAAGACCCTTACTAACATGACTGACGACGTACTTGTACCCGACGAATTATTCAACATTATTTCGTGTTCTTGTACCACAGGGTGCTCTACTACCAGGTGTGGTTGTAAAAAAGTTGGCATACATTGTACGACATTATGTAAAAATTGCGAAGGCAAAAACAGTTGTAACATCGAAATTGTAAGTACGGTATTTGACAATGACGAGGATGATAATGAATCTCTGAGTGATGAGCTAAATTTTGATATGACTCAATTAGTTGATTGTGAACTTGCAATTTGATAGTAGCAATAATATCGATGAGGATTTGTTTTCTGATGATAATGACGAGGAAAATTGTACAGAGCCATTTCCTCAGAGACCAATAAGGGCGAGAATTTGTAGAAATAGATTTAAATTTGTAAATAAATATTGTTCTTAGTATCTACATTTCGAATTATGTATAATATATATAATAAATGGATTTATAGATATAAATTATAAATATCATTGTACCTTATTTCTAGCAATATGTAATGGTTGATAATAACCATACTATTAGTAAACCACAAATGCAAAATTTTCACAAAGAAAACCAAAATAAAAGCTTGTGCTTCGTTCAACTGCGAACGAGCGCTGACCCCCCACCACAACGCCAAGCAGCTGCCGCCGCACCGTTTGGCCGAGCGAGCTAGGATTACTATTCTCTTTTGAATGGACCAATTGACGGCAGAAAAATGAAAATTTGTATTTAAGTTTAGTTCGGACTCGACAACCTAGCGAAGTGATCAAAATTTGAAAAATTTCAATCAATATTATCACAGAATCTAACAGACTTTTAATTTGTTTATCTCAACTTGTAAAAGTCGCATCTAAAAAATTTTTTTTTTCAAATACTCGTCTTTCAAAGACACACATATCTATAACGTGAAAACATATTTTAAACAAATTTTTCAACGCCAAAATGAGAAAAAACTAGATGGAAAAATTTTTATTTTCGTAAATGTTCTAAAAAATTATGTAAAAAAATTTTTAAAAATTTTGTTTATGTTATTTATAAAAATATAACTTTCACTCTGTAGATTGCAATAAACCGTTTCTCAATATCGTTAATGTTCATAAATTTCGAAGCGATTGAAAAAAAAATTGTTTCCAATTTGCGCAGCCGCCATTTTGAATTTTCCAAATCTGAAAAAATGTAAATTTTTAGAAGTTTGCCCTCTATGTTTATCTATTTTTTGACCTCGATATTAATATTTTATTTATAATTACCAACCAAACATATAATTTTCGTAAATTTTTGGAAAATTTAAGATCGGAATTTTTTTTTTGAAAAAACTATTTACGTCACCTTCAAGAGCATAAGATTTGCTTCAATTTTCATCTCTACGATTTTTTTGTAAGAACACATCCAGAAATGACACGAGCATAAATCACTTGAATTTTAGGTGGTCTGAGCTGTGCTTGCAAGCTGCGTCGCAAGCTCCAGTGGAAATTATTAGACAATCTAGGAGAGTGATGCTGGGTCAATATATTTTCATTTAAAATTGAAAAATCAATTATGGGAAACTTTTGACTTTTATTTCCTTACTTTCCCGGATTAAACAGAATTAATTGCTTGACCGCTTACAGAATTTTCAATAAATTATGAAACATATGTCACGTAGCTTTCCCTTAGACAAAAATGCACGGGATCACTAAATTAATGAATCTTCACATACTTATCATTAAATCAAAACGGAATGCTAGCTCTTATTTTCTGCAACTAACTTCATTGTATATTACCTGAACAATAGTCGATATAAATTAAATAATGGATATACTTTCGCAATCTATTTTTAGTTTATTGACCACTACCCGAACAAAATTACAATCCGCAGTTGTTAACCAGTCCTCAAAAGTTATGAAAATTACTAGCTACATAAAAACAACCGTCTAAACAACAGCTTTCAATATCCCAATAATAATTGTGCAAACTATTTCTTAGTGCATTTAAACTAAACAAAAAAAATTATTGAAAATATCACTATGCTTCTATCATACAAGGCAGATAAGCAAAAAAACCATTTAATATATTTTTTACAAAAAAAACATAAACCATTTTCCATAATATTTTTTTCGCTTAACAAACACAATAAAGTGTAAATTTACCTTTTAACTGGTAAAAGGGTTATCCTTTAAACGGCCAAAGACATTCTAGGTGAGCATCTATATAACTAACTGTGTTGATATATTTCGTTAATAAAAATTTGGTATTTTCGTCAAAATCAGTAATTTAAAACCTCTTCGTCACAAAACCGAGTCTGAACCCATCAAATCCATCACATCAACAACGTTCAGAACTACAGGTAACGCCCTAAATATAGAACAGTGAAAGTTATTTTTTTCCGCAAAAAAACCATTTCTTTTGATGTAAAAAAAATACGATAGATGCCAATACTTACCAAGTAGTGTTAAGAAAATCCTCAAAGAGATGTGGAAATAGCCAGCTCAAAACAACATCAAATCTCAAAAACTGCAACAAGGCTTAAATTTTCCACTTTCATATGATCGGACAAATATATCCCCGTAATAGGATGTCTCAAGGACACATTTAATAAATTCCGAACCACTCAACCACTAGCAAGGAAAGTCGATGTCGTAAAAGGACGAAAATATTTCGAACTATTCCCGATTAGACAAAAATCCCTTCCAAGTCAAGTCGAAAATGTTCCTATCTCCGTCAGTTTCACTATGAAAACGAAATCTAAATTACTTAGAATTAACAACAAAACAATTCTTCCAGTTTCTCATCGCGCGTAAAAAGTACGAAACGAATAATACCAAAAAGTTGATTTATACGTTGCTAAAAATTAACAATAAGGTGTAATAGAATTTATACGGCTATAAGCGTATCATAGGGGCAGTTGGACCTATTAACACGAAATATGTTAATGTCAAATAAAAACGTTGCATTGGGGACGAAGCTTTTGCATTAAAAGAGTATATGATGCGACCCTATCCAAGGAGTGGAAACTTAAGTTTAAGAAAAAATGTTTTTAATTACAGATTGAGTAGAGCAAGGCGCACTGTGGAAAGTTCATTTGGTATTTTAAGGGGCAGGTAGGGTTTTTGCAAAACCAATAATTGCATCACACAAACAATAGTTCAGGCAACAATATGCCTTCTCAACTTAATTATCAAAAAGGAACTATGTCAAGTAATGATCGACATTATTCACGTTTAGATAACTTGAATGAAACTAGTGAAGGGCTTGTAGATATAGGAAGAACAGGAAGCAATGCTTTTAGCAGGAATGCAAGTAGAATGAGAGAAAGGTTTTCTAATTTTTTTGAAGGAGTTGGAGCAGTAGAGTGGCAATGGGAAAAATCAACTAATAATGATTTTTAAATAAATGTTTTTTATGTGGGTTATTTCAATACATAAGTTACTTGTTACAAAACCTTATTATTTAATGATTGTTTTTATTTTTTACACCCTGTTTTATCCACATCTTCATGAACCCTAATAAAGGTAGACTCATCAAAACACAATTATGATTAAAAAATATTTATGTTATTTATTAAATTACAGAAACGAAAAGTATTTTTTTAATTTAACACAAGAGATGTACTTTTTAAACTTATCATTGCTCAATGCTTTCCTCCTCGTCTGCCAACATTTGCAAAAACTTTATTTCTATCGCCTCAACCCCTCTCCTAGTTACATGAGAAATCCATCAACTCCATCTGGTTTCTTTGCTGTGTCCTCGTGTAACGATTTTAAAATCTGTTTTTGGATTTCTATTTCCGTTTCATTGGTTGCTGCGTTTACTAAAAATAATAAGTAATTAAGCAAACTGTCGATAATTTTGGATATTTTTGAAATATACCTTTTCTTTTACGTCCAGAATCTGATGTTGATGGATTTGATAAAGGTGTGCCTTCAAGAGTGAGGTTGATATTGGATACAGTGCTAAAATATGTAGTATAAATTGTAAAAGGTAGAATAATTTTAAGTATAGAAATGCATTACTAACCTAGTATTATCCATTGTGCTGTTCAAGAGTTTCATTAGCTCATAAAATTTGAAAGATGGTTTTGGTGGGACATACTCTAATCCGGAACCACTGGGTATATATGGTTTGCCTTTTTTAACAGACCTTATGAAATTGTCCCTTAATTGACGCCATCTTTTTTTGATTATATATACATTATATTTACTAATAAGATACCTTCCAATTCTTGAGCAATACTCTCCCACATCTGTTTAATTTTGGCCGGTGACCTTTGAGCCACAGGAAGTCTGTGATCCCAAAGGGACGGTTGCTTTGCACCATTGAAATTAACATTTCATCATCAAGACTGGTTTCTGTTGGTTTTGCTGCTGGCTGAGTATTACTCGGATCCTCAACTCTAAAGTAAAGAATTCATGAAGTGAAAATTGTTAATAATGTTCTACTTTACCATGAAATTTCCCTGAACCCTCCTAAATTATGTATTTACAACTAAGTAGGTATTTAGTACATAACAATTAAAAAATAACCTACCTAATTCCAACATACGCTGGGCAGATAGCATAAAAGCAAAGCTCTTATCTGCTGCGTTGCTTCGCAAAGTCTCTCGCTGCGAATTTGAAAGGTGTTCTGGCCAAAATAGTGTTTCATTTTTCTCCCACTTATCAGATACTACTTTTTTCTTTTGTCCATTTTCCATGTATCCATTTTATTTCAGTACTGAAAGTAAACAATAAATATAAGTAGGTGCCCTGAAAAATATTGTCCATAAAAAATAAAATTCATATTCTTGATTCCCTATAATTTAGTTGTACAATTTTATTTCGATCTTTCTTTATAAAAATGTTAAGGAGGTTGTCAATAAATCGATAACCCGGTACCTTTGTAAATAGAGATTGGTGTAAATCTCTGCCTCTACATACCTATTCACGCTTAATACGCTCATCCACTTTTAGCGGTTGACTGGAGACCAAAGATGAATCTACAGCAAGTATTTTGTATATGTTGAATCTGATTTTTTGAAACGTTATCCAAACACGGGTATTATCCAAACACGGGTATTATTTAAATTTGAAAGAACTGACATTTATCACAGTTTTATGCGCATTTTAAGGCTTAAAATGTGCTCATTAATTATTATAGAACACGCAATCGTGCATGGCATATTGGCATTACATATTTTCCATTAATGAAATTAACTGTCTCGACCCTTACTTCGTGGGATCTGCTCATATTAGTGTTTCACGGTCTCTAGTTAATTCCACAATATAATAAAAGATATTGAAAATTCTAAAAAATTGACAATTGTTTCGATAAATCAATATCATGATATTGATTTATCGAAACAATTGTCAATTATTTAGAATTTTCAATAACTTTTATTATATTGTGGAATTAACTAGAGACCGTGAGTTTTATTTAAAACACTAATATTTTCCATTAGTTTTAAATCTAAAAAACTAATTTTTTTGCCTCGTATATATATATATATATATATATATATATATATATATATATATTTAACGAAGATTTCAGGTTTGCGGTCATGACCGCAAACCTGAAATCTTCGTTAAAAAATAAATATTTCCCGGTCGAAAAAAGAAGAACTACTTCCTTTATATATATATATATATATATATATATATATATATATATATATATATATATATATATATATATATATATATATATTTATGCCATCCAATTCAAATATTACTGAACTTTTAATTATTTATCTCTGTATTAACTTTAAAACTGAACAACACGTACTGCAGTAGTTTTTAGCTGATAGATTTTTAGGTTATATTATTTCTAAAATGGAAGTATTATATCTAAGTCAGAATTAACTGCATTAATCTATAATAAACAATTGTGGAAGCCTCTCGAATAAATACTATATATTATTATTTAAATCATCTGCTTACCTTTAGAAAATAAAATACACCGTAAAACGTAAAACATATCAAACGTCAAAATATTCCAAATATTTGAGGTTAGGCATCTCTCCGCAAGGCGTAACTTTATAGTAACATATGGAACTATTATAGACCGATATGTCACCAGTGCCTGGCTATCAGAGTTTTTGGTTGTACATAGTAACTTTTTAGTGGCAGAGGCTACCAGATTGTGAAAACTAAGAATTAGTACTTAAAATTACGAAGTTCCAAAGTAGTAGCTGGAACTATAAAGTGACTTTTGGATAGTAAATCTCGTCACCTTAGAGAAGTAGATATTTTGAAGTGAAAAATGCGTAGTCCTTGCTACTTTATGGGGAACATCCTAACTTTATCGTAGCTTAGTGCTAGCCAGCCATATTTAACGGTCACGATTTTTTGTAAGAATGATTTTTGTTTGTATTCTTGATAGATTTTTTTTATTTTCTTACCCTATATTAAATAATTTTAGGTTAATAATTTTATAACTAAAACACCAATACACTTTTTACGATAAAAATGTACTTTTTTTTATTGAATACTGTGACGTGCTTTCTTTCCTCAAAAAAGAATCACGGACGTCACTATGACACCCACGGCGTCGGTACTTCCTAGTTTTCCTCGGGCGCCAGATTTTTGGGGTGGTTTACTCCACCGAACTCTCGAAAAATACGGCGTCGAGAGTTACCAAGGTAGCCACAGATGGAGGTTCAGTAATTCCAGGGGTCTGTTGTTATGGACCTTTCCGGATATGTAGTGTGCAAACAGGCTTCAATTGCTTACCACTATCAAACAAATGAAACTACTCGCTACTGGAGAAATTATTACTTTTAATTCCACAAATAAAATTGAGTTTTACATAAATGAGACATTGCAAAAATATCAAAATAAACTACTCGTTATTGGAGAAATTGTCAGTTTTAATTCCACAAATAAAATTGAATTTTACATAAATGAGAAATTGCAAAGATATCAAAATCTACTTACTAAATATCTACGTTACTAATCAAACCAAAAGCGGACTCACACCAAGCAATAAATATTCTAGCTATTTTACAACGGAGGCGGAAAATAACGTGCAGAATTCTACTAGTACGTAGCAGGTGAAAACAGTACAAAGTTCCTAGTAATAATAAGTCAAAATGCACAGAGAAAGCGTTATGGTTGCACTAACAGAGCGTACTATATCGGTTCCTAGTATTTGTGTACCTTTTTAAATAAAGCGGAAGAAAATAATCAATTAACTAGTCTCGGCGGCTAGGTTAATCTCAATAGCCACCGGAATTTCTTAGCGATTTCACTAGATTCAACTAAACTAGGTTTTACTGATCAACACAATGGCCTATCGTACAAGATCAAATTCTCAGATAATGAAAACTACTAGCAGAATGCGAAAACCTCTCTTGGGTACCCCTGCTCAGCAGCGAATACTTCTGAGATTATTTCGTATCCCTTAAATTAAATCTGCCTTAGAGGCCTCTCGAATTGATCCCTGCTCAGCAGCGAATCCAGACGAGATTTTTCTACTCAGGTGCAAACGAACTAAATTTTCTTAACAGTACGACGTCCTATTCAGCGGGATTAAATACTCAGATAAACTAGACTTTAAATGTTCTAACTAAAGTTTTACTGGCAAAACAACAGCCTATTGTACGTACTAAACTTTTCAGATAAAATAGATTGACAGTAGAATCCGAAAGCCTCTCCTTCGTATCCCTGCTCAGCAGCGAACACTCTCGAGATTATTTCGTATCTCTTAAATCAAAACTGCCTTAGAGGCCTCTCGAATTGATCCCTGCTCAGCAGCGAATCCAGACGAGATTTTTCTAAGCAAATGTAAAAGAAACTAAATTTTACCAGTACAACGGCTTGTTGAGCGGGATTAAATATTCAGATGAAACAGACTCTATAGGTTATATCTATGATTTTACTAACAAACAACCGCCTATTGTACGAAATCAAATTCTCAGATAATGACAACTACTAGCAGAATGCGAAAGCCTCTCTCGAGTATCCCTGCTCAGCAGCGAATACTTTTGAGATTATTTCGTATCTCGTAAATTAAACTGCCTTAGAGGCCTCTCGAATTGATCCCTGCTCAGCAGCGAATCTAGACGAGATTTTTCTAAGCAAATGCAAAAGAAACTAAATTTTAACAGTACAACGGCTTGTTGAGCGGGGTTAAATATTCAGATGAAACAGACTCTATATGTTATATCTATGATTTTACTAACAAACAACCGCCTATTGTACGAAATCAAATTCTCAGATAATGACAACGACTAGCAGAATGCGAAAGCCTCTCTCGGGTATCCCTGCCCAGCAGCGAATACTTTTGAGATTATTTCGTATCTCGTAAATTAAACTGCCTTAGAGGCCTCTCGAATTGATCCCTGCTCAGCAGCGAATCTAGACGAGATTTTTCTAAGCAAATGCAAAAGAAACTAAATTTTAACAGTACAACGGCTTGTTGAGCGGGGTTAAATATTCAGATGAAACAGACTCTATATGTTATATCTATGATTTTACTAACAAACAACCGCCTATTGTACGAAATCAAATTCTCAGATAATGACAACGACTAGCAGAATGCGAAAGCCTCTCTCGGGTATCCCTGCTCAGCAGCGAATACTTTTGAGATTATTTCGTATCTCGTAAATTAAACTGCCTTAGAGGCCTCTCGAATTGATCCCTACTCAGCAGCGAATCTAGACGAGATTTTTCTAAGCAAATGCAAAAGAAACTAAATTTTAACAGTACAACGGCTTGTTGAGCGGGATTAAATATTCAGATGAAAGTGACTCTATATGTTCTAACTTCGGAATTGTACACAAATACTATGAATTCAAACGTAAAAATAAAAGCGGCTAAGCGTTGGATGATAATAGCTATTTACAGAGAAAAGAAAAATGTATATCCACTTACCGGGTTCACAAAAAGAAACCAGTCACAGTATTCGGTGTAAACACAATTAAATTTTTAAGCAGGAACAGAAATAAATAGCCACGTTTACCTGTATGCTACGTCCTTTTATTAAATTCTCCTACCCCACTTACGAAGTCTCCTCCTTAAAATTTTGAAAATGCGCGCACATTAGCAGACTGGTTTAAGTGAACTTGACAAAAGGATATACCGGATGTCTCAAAAGCAGTACATTTATATAAAAATAAATATTCATAGGTAAATTTCGAAAGAGAGGCGATTTAATTATTAAATAAAATGAAATTTATACTGCATGGTTGCTGGAAATGAAAACATTAAAAAGTAACATCGTTACAATACCTATATTTTTTCACGTAACTATTTATTAACTAAGCTATTTCGAGAGCGCATGGAAAAATTTCCTTCTAAAACCTTTATGTTTGTCAGTAGAGTGATTTGCGATCAAATATTGGTCCTGGAAGTTCCCACATACATGATTAAAGATCGACATTTTCAGGAACTTTGAATAATTTCATAAGACGCCATTATCCGAAACTAGCCAAGCTAGATTGACATTTCTCTTTCATTATTAACTTATCTTCATACTAGTTGAAATATAATTTACAAAGATGTCGCTAGAGGAAAAATGTCGCTATTCGTGGGAAAATGTATGGTGGCAGCCACTAGGCGTCCACGTAACGGCTACTAGGCCATTACGTGGCAGAGTAGTAGCTACTACTACATTGCCACCTCAAACCAACAAAATATAGTGGCAATTATAGTAACTGGGACCTCCTGTTACACTACCCTGCTACTCTGAATTTTTCCCCATTTTAGTGGCGGCTACGTAGCCGCTACGTAGCGAGAACGTCGCCGCCTATAGTAACCGTCCACAATGAAGTGGCTCCTATAGTCGCAAGAACGGTTCTGCGACTATGTGTGTTACTTGGGTAATATCTAAATTAATTGGTAATGCTAAATTAGTCGTAAATATACAAAATGTATCTACTAGGAACGAGTTAAGAGATGTTTTAACGAAAAATTTCGCAGATCAGAGAGACAAAACTTGTCTAAATAGGGATTTGGTAATCAATCAACAATCAAATGAAAAACCACAGCAATTCTATGATAGAGGTTTAAACATTCTTAATCTTTTGTGTAGTTATGTAGACGTTTATGAAATAGAAAATTACTCAAAAATTTGAAAAAGAAATAATAATGTAGCGCTACCGACATTTTGATCAGGACTTAAAGAACCGTTAGGTACAACTATTAGAGGCATGAAACCAAATAATTTGACCGAATTTTCAATAACTCTTATTATATTGTGGAATTAACTAGAGACCGTGAGTTTCATTTAAAACACTAAATCCAACATTAATCACATCTGCTTTTGTAGGTGATGTGAGACAGAGAAAAATAGTTCAGCTGGTTGAATAAAATTTTAACTGGTGGAATAAACTATAGAAATAAAATTATAAATATCTCTAAATTATTATTCCAAGAAATTTAAAGCTTTTTCCAAATTTGTATTTATCAAGAATAAATTGTTATTTATGCCCTCCAAATTTTTGTTAATATTTTTTAGAATTGCAATATTTTGTTGGTTCATTTCCTGAACTGATTCTGCTAAGCTGTGTATGTTTCTTCTTCTTGAAGTTGAAGGAGTCCTGTAACTTGTGTTTTCTATGTTCAAGTGGGCACCTTCTGGTTCACCGTTAGTTTCAACAAAACTATCTTCCATGGCAACTACTGTTGCTGGGTGGGTGTCCTTTAATGGTTCTTCATGGGAAACAGTGTCTGAGTATTTAATAATGATTTCTTCTTCTATATTGTAGCTAGTTTCCTCTGAAAGTATGAAGATGTATGTATTGATTATTATTCAAGCTAAATCATAGGGAAAGCACTTTTTTCTATTGGGGTGGGAGGACAAGTAGTACTAAATTTTTAAAAGCGGAGGATAAGGCCAGGGTTTCATCTGAAGCAGTAGCTTTTGAACAATTGCTTTATATCTCAAACAAGTAATATATCTGATGAATACATCCCAAGCATTAAAATATATGGTACTGCTTTTACTTCAAGTCAAATATCAATAATTACACAATAATTGATGAAGATAGATACCTTTTTATTAGCATAAGTGTTCTAAACTTGCCTTTTCTGCAGCTTAAATTTCATTTTTTCATGGTTAGAAAATATTTTTTCAATTTTGCCTTTATTATCTGTCTAATTTTGTTAAGTCTGTGATTATACCTACCTTTCATTTTTTTCTTATTTAATGCATTTGAAAGGATTGGTGCTAGTTTTCTGTTTACTCCCAATTCTTCTACTTTGTCACCAACAATAGCTCTATCTCCCATTAATGACAACAAACGTTGTTCAATTCTTGTTATCACTAATGATGTTCCTTCACCACATCCAGTTTTTGTTATATCTTTTATATTGGTGGAAGCCTTTGCTTTAATTTTTGACTTCCAGTCCGTGATTCTCTAAAAGTTACCAAAAAATGTTTCAGCATTACTTATTGTAACCTTGTCAAGGGATTTAGAAATTCACCCCACAGCTTCATATCCGTTTAGAATTATTCACATGAAAAAACTTACAAACATATACTGTTACAAACTGTTTTTTTTTTGTGAAGATGTGCTTCGACCGCTAAGGGTCATTAGCACTTACAATATCATTTAGCTACATAGTAAATTACAGCATTACATTCCCTAAAACATTCACTAAGTATTCACTAGATATAATTATAGAGTTTTATATCTTTTAGGTACTGTATTGTTTTTTGTATTTGTTCCAGAGTTTTTAGATTTTCACTAACATCTGTGGAGATTTTGTTCTCTTGTCTTTCCTCTTCGAATTCTGTACAATCAACAAGGATGTGTTTAATAGACAGTCTTACGTTGCACTTGTTACACTTGGGGGGTTCTTCTTTAGATATTCTATAGCCGTGCGTTAAACGAGTGTGGCCAAGTCTTAGTCTTGATATTTTAATTTGTTCTAACCGGCTGGGTGTTAATGTTAGTCGGTCTGCAAATTGCGATTTAATGCTCTTGAGGTTATTTTGATCATTATGCCATTCTGTTTGCATCTTTTTCTTAATTAACTTCTTGAGGTAGTTGTCGATATCACTGTGAGTATAAATTTGAGACATTGCGGTTTCTAACGATGTTGCTTCTTGGGCAGCTGTATCAGCTGACTCGTTGCCGTCGATTCCTACGTGTGAGGGGACGTAGATAAGTGTGACCTTTACTTCTAGCGTAAATAATTGGTGGAGGAGTTGTTGGATTTGTTGCACTAAAGGGTTGCTTGCCCACATTTGTCGAATCGCTTCTATGGCACTTAGTGAGTCAGAGCAGATTGCATATTTTGGGTTTGGGTTACTCATTACGTAAACTAAAGCTTGATGGATAGCGAAGACTTCTCCTGTATAGACACTACACTCCTCTGGTAGCCTGAATTTTTGTGTATTAGTTGCTGTAACTACTGATGAGCCTACTGATCGATTTGATTCATTTTTTGAAGCATCAGTGAATAAAACTTCTGACGGTTTGTAAACTCCACATATTCTATTGAATTCATTTTTCAGTAGAGAAGGATGTGTTTCTTTTTTATTGAATTTGGAAAGTTCTGTGTTTACGGAGATAGGTGAGAGAATCCAGGGGGCAAAATTATAGCTGTTTATAGGAATTATTTCAGGAAAACTGTAGTTGATTTCTGCCATATACGTTTTAACTGTGTTGTAAAAAGGTGGTGTAATATTGATATTTGCGGGAAAAGCTGTTTGCACTGATCCAGTGTAAATTTTTTTGTGGTAAGGGTGGTTAGGAAGAGCCAACATTTTTGTCGAGTAGGATAAAGATAAATGTTGAACTCTATATGTAAATGGCATCTCTCCAAGAAGTTTATAGAGAGTGTCTGTGGGGGTTGTTGGGAACGCACCAATTATTATTCTAAGTGCTTTATTTGAAATTATTTCCACAGTTTTTATATAACTTTTTTTAGCGGTTTGGAAAGCCATGGCTCCATATTCTATTTTAGATCTAATGGTACTTTTGTAAATGTTAAGTAAACTGTTTGTATCTGCTCCCCATTTTTGATGTGATAGGATTTTTAATATGTTTAAGCTTTGCGTACTGTTTCGTTTAAGATAGTCAAAGTGTTTTTTCCAGTTGTTTATCATCAAAAATTATTCCCAAAAATTTGATATCTTTCGTGAAACTGAGTTTGGTGCTTCCTATGGTCAGTTCCGGGTATTCTTTCTGGGCTCTTCGTGCAAATAAGACACATTTCGTTTTCTCGTGAGATATTTTGAAGCCAGACTTGTTTTTCCATTCATAAATTTTGTTGAATCCATTTTGAATTAGGGATTGCAATGTTTTAATATTTTTACCTTTTCCGTATATTACAATATCGTCAGCATATAAGCTTACACGTAGTGGAGATGTGATACAAGAGGTGAAGTCATTTATGGCGACAAGAAATAATGTTGTGCTTAAGGAAGATCCTTGGGGAATTCCATTCTCTATTTTTCTTTTGGTAGATAATTCTCCATTTGTTTTGAATACAAAATTACGTTGTGTCAAGAATTTTTCGATAAATGCTGTTATATTTCCATTAATGTTCCAATCTACCAGTGTTTGAAGAATTTTATGTTGCCATGTTAAGTTGTAAGCTTTTTCAAGATCCATAAATACCGCTAGCAGTTTCTGACCGTTAGCAAATGCATTGTGTATCTCGGATTCCAGGTTTATAATGCTATCATTTGCTGACCTGTTTTTTCGAAATCCGTTTTGGTGTATCGATATAAGGTTATGTTTTTCCAGATGCCACATTAACCTGCGGTTTAATATCTTCTCTAAGACTTTGCACATTGTACATGTTAGGGATATTGGTCTGTAAGACGTTACCAAATTCTTTGGTTTGTGTGGCTTGGGTATTGGCACTATGATAGCTTCTGACCATGATTTTGGAAATTTGTGTTCTAAATAAATTTTATTGTATGTCTGTAGCAAATACCTTTTTCCAGTTATTGGGAGGTTTTTTAAAAAAGTGTAGTGGATTTTGTCAGGTCCCGGGCTGGATTTATCGCTGCATTGTTTCAGCACCTCTTCTAATTCTTCACTGTCGATTTGTACATTTAATGGGTGGTTTTGACCTGTAGCATGATTTAATTTTATTCTTTGTTCTGTATCGCGTTTATATTCCCTAAATTCTGGTTCGTAGTTTTCATCGCTTGATATTCTAGAGAATTCTTCTGCAAATGTTTGTGTTATAAGTGCGTTATTAGAGATAATTTCAGTATTGTGGGATAAACTTGTTATTTTATGTTTTGATGAAATTCCTTTTAATTTCTTTATTTTTGACCATATCTCGGAGTTTGAAGTATTTGGAGTGATTGTTGAGACAAATGATTTCCAGGAGTCCTTTTTAGCTTGCTTAGTGACGTATCTTGCTCTTGCTCTGAGTCTTTTAAACTCAACTAAGTTAGTTTGGTTTTTGTTCTTTTTTAACTTATATAACGCTCTTTTGCTTGCTTTAATAGCTTCTTCGCATTGTGGTGTCCACCAAGGTACTGGAATTTTTGTTTTTAGTGGTTTTACATACCCAATATGTATTTCTGCAGCTTGTATAATGGTATCGGTAAGTACATTCGTTATTTCGTCAATGTTATCTTCAATCTGATCAAATTCTGGAATATTTCTTTCTATGTACTCAGTAAACTTAAACCAATTTGCTCGTCTCAAATTCCATTTTTCCATTGAGTTAAGATGATCGTTCTTGTCTTTTCTGGAATGAAATTCTATGCTTATAGGTAGGTGGTCGCCTCCATATAAGTATGAGTTTGGCTGCCAACTCAGGTTTGGTGCAATTTGTGCGTCACAAATAGTTAGGTCAATAGGAGATAATTCTCCTGTTAGTGGATTTAATCTTGTACCCGCTCCAGAGTTTATTATTATAAGACTGTTTGTGTTTGTAAATTTTTCTATTTCTCTCCCTCTTTTGTCTGTAGTCTTGGATCCCCACGCTGTATTGTGTGAATTGAAATCCCCTACTATTATTTTTGTGCCATTTACTTGGTTGGTTATTTCTTGTAAGCTTTGTGAAGTGAATTTTTTGTTGGATGGAATATAAATATTAATAATGTTCAAATTCTTCTCATAGTATTGTATGTTAATTGCAACTACCTCTAGTTCTGATGTAATTTGTATATTTTTCCATGTAAAATTATTTTTTATATAAATAGCCACTCCTCCACTAGCTCTGTCAGACTCTCTATTTTTGTGGACGCATTCGTAATCTCTTAGTGAGTAGTATTTGTTATCTTTGAAGTTAGTTTCTTGTATGCAGATCACATCTTCTGTAGTTTTTGATATTAAGAGTTTTAATTTTTCCAGATGGGCTATTAGCCCATTTATATTCCATTGGAGTAAGAAAGTATTAGTGTTGACTTAGTTGAGAAGTGGATGAATCGTAACTATCTTCATCTTCTTCATTTGTTGATATCGAGACTAAATTCAGTTGCTTACGTATCTTGGATTGGATTCTTGTGCATCGGGATTTCATCGCCCTGTGTTGTATAAATGGGTAAATGTTGTGGAGAAGGGCGAGTAGTTCAGGAATATTATCTGTGTATTGTTGGGCTATACTTAAGGGGTCAGTTGTGCCAAATGCGTTATCCATAAAGTCGGAGAGTTCTTCAAATGTAAGGAGTTGTTGAGGTGATTCATTGTAGAATTTTTTTACAGGTTCCAGATCTTCGGCATTTGGATTTTGTTTGGTTGCGGAGGGGCATTGTTTGGATTTTTTCCTTTTGGTCTTTTGATCTGTTGTATTACTTGCCACTTCCACAGGATCTTTTTCGGATGTAAGGTCGCTGGAACTAGCTGTTAGATATTGCCGTGGTCGTTTAAAGGTATTTGATGGAGGAGTATCATTCGTCTCGTCAATTCGGCTAAGATCTTCTACGGAGCTTTCTACTGATATTGGTTCAACTGGCATTGTAATATTTTCTTGGTAGTTGGATGAGTTTGGTGCTTGATTTGGACAAAGCTTGGCAACATGTCCTGGGGTTTTGCAAAGGAAACATGTTATTCCGTCGAATGATAGAAACACTCTATATGTTGTATCTTCAAATGTAATGACCAATGAGGGAGGTAGACTTATGTCATCGTTTGGTACTACATAGATTTGACGTCGAAAACTTAGGATGTGTGCGTATTCGTTTCCTGACAGACTTGCCCGGAGGAATGCCATTGGTGATACTTTTGAAAAACCTATTTTTAGGATTTCTGCTTCTAGTTTGTCATGTGGTATTGATGGACAGACGTTTGATAGGATGATTCGCTTTGCTGGAGTAATGAGTCGTCGAATTCCTACTTGATGCTGTTTTATATTTAAAGTTTGATACTTTTCAGTTATATCTTGGGCAGCTTCGACTGTCGACAAGTACATACATATTCTATTATTTGACATTCTAGAGGCAAACAGTATATTTTTGGAGCCAACAATACTTGCTACGGCTTCCACATAGTTTCCGAGAGTGAGATTGTCATTAACATTTAATACGATCGCTTGTTCTTTTTTTGGAAACATATCAGAGTTAACAACTTGAGAATACTGACGTTGACTAGTTGTTGTAGAATTTGATGCGCCCCCGTAGTCGGAAGCCATCACTGTGTGGGTTTTTTCAGAAATTTTTAATTTGGGTATGGCAACGGTACTTTTATGTGGGAAAAATATATCGATATTCTATCATATTATTTTAATAAATTCCCAGATACTTTAATATTGGAATCGATTCTCTCACCTGTTTTTACACTAATTACTTTGATTAGATTTTAAGTATACACACTATTGCTGAACTCGTTTTCGGAACGACCACTCGTCTCGATGATTCGAGTTTAACTGGTTACAAACTGTTGTTTTAGTTAATATATGAATTTTAAATCAATTAGTTTTCTTAAAATAATAGATAATATAATCAAATGACAATCATTCTGAGGGCAATTTACCTTATTCTACTTTGCAGATGTAAAGACAAATGGGTTTTTTTTATATTAAATTACGTTTTTTATCTACCCTTTTGTACACTCCTATTGATAAGGCTCCATACCCTAAAGAATTCAATTGGTTTAGTAGAGTTTCCCAGAGTTTGTGTGTTTTTTCTTTAGAATTTAGCCCAACAAATTTGTTTGTTATTATCACAATATATTTTTCTGCGTAATTAACAATCACTTCGTAATGTCATTATTTAATCTCATTTTTTTACGTTTACCATAGGAATAAGAACAACAACAAACTCAAATAATAAAATCAAAAATTTAGGTTAGAAATGAAATTGATAGCTCATTTTAGATTTAGGAAACAAAGAAAAAACAAAACACCCCAATTTCTACCCGTAATTTGTCGTTTCCCCCGATAGCACCCAAATCCATTCAGCGATGTATGAACATAGTGCGATTGAACCCAACGATCGCCAATCCACATCGCCGGTAATCTATCGTTTTTATTATGAACGTAGTTCAGGGCCTGGCTTGCCAAATTTGACCGCTTAAAGTTAAGCGAGCTCAAAGATGTTTGTGGATACGGTGCATATGAAACTAAAGCGTTAAACGAGCTTAACTCCTAAATTTCGCTTAATGGTATACGGCGAATACGGGCATTAGTTACATTATGTAAAGAACTAAACATCAATGAGATAGCTATCCTTAAAAATTACGATAATGTTGCTTTTATAAATAAAATTAAAAATGCAATTGCGAGAAGTATAGTCTATATAGAAATGACAAGGAGTAATAAATCATTCATTTAAGTAGATTTCATAGACGTACCAAAATATATTTTAAGAGGGATACCGTAAGGTACATTTTGTATTGAACGAATGAGTTGCAGCTATGCTAAAGAATATACGATTTAGGTCAGAGGTAACGGGATGTACTAATTTTAATAAAAAAAAGTGATAGAGGTAGAGGTCATTCGGAAGCAAAAAATGTAGTTCATTATAAAAAAATTCTACAACTTCCTCAGGACTAAGATACATAATACCGAAATGTACTTTTAAGTATTCGCCAATTACAGAACCTTTCTCTCTGTTTTCTTGTACCAAATGAAACTCCTGAATCTTACGAAACCAAGCTTGACAGAGATGAAATTTACAACCAAAAAGAATTTGATCTCTGCCAAAACATTCATATATAGCGTTATGAATGCTTAGTTCAAAATCTACTACGACTTCTTTAGGTTGAAAATTTAAGCCTACTTCTTTACATTTTTGTCTTAAAATTAAAAACAAATTTGAATATGTTTGACTTGATTTGTCCGGCAGCAAACAAAAAACAAGAGGTACGTAATAGCCGTTTTTAAAACCATGAATGGTAAACATTTGGTAAAAAAAAGTTGAACAGTATTTAAAAGTCCCATCCATCAAAATACAATCCGAATTACATAAAAAATTAAGGTGGAAAAACAGGAGAACACAATAATTTTAAATACCTGGTCTGCTGTTAATAGAAATTCCTCTTCTCGGTTCGTTCGTAATTGTAATTCACGAACACTATTAAATACTTCTTCCTGATTTTTAGGCAATAGTGTAAGTGCATCAACATCCTTCCCCTAATCCCCTAAATATCGATCAAAACAATCAAGATTTCTTCAAAATATTTAATTCAAGAAATCTTTGAAACCTTTCAGAAATATACATAATTCTATGGGCCTCCGATTTTATCTATTATAAACCCTAATGACTCTAATAGGATTAAACTAAATGGTTGCGGCACAGTTCGAACATTTCAGTAATCCTCAAATTGATACAAGTCAGGTAAAATTTTATTTTGTGGCAGAGTTCGGATATGCCCGTTTATTCATAATATTTTTTATTTGTATTACTCCTATATGTAGTGTTTGGGGAATTTTTCTCAGAAATTTTAAATGGCAAGTGGCCTACTGTAATCGGCTTAATACGATTACACCTATTTACAGATTATTCGATTATTGAGAGGGATTTTCCAAACAACCCAGTTTTCTTAGAAACATTATCGGGAATATTATTTTAAAAGAAAGTAGGTACATTAAATCAGTACTTAGTATTACTTCTTTGAGTAAAGTTGTATGAAGTTGTATGGTTGTCATAATATTGTAAACAGTTGGAATATATCTAAAACATTTGTTGAATGTTAATTGTGCAAGTACCAAACAATGTCGATAAGCCAAGGACCATCTAAACGACCAAAAACAGGGTCCATTATCTTTAAATGAAAAAACTCTGATATTGAATTGTTATATATCATTGAAAAACAAGAATCCAAGTGCAAGTGTTGATGATATTGTGGAATTAACGGCTGCTATGTTGTGTGTTGCTAAATCAACAATTTATAGATTACTAAAAGAAAGCAAGAATGGAACTCTTCAACCCCCTAAAACTCCTTCAGGCCAAAAACCAATTGAGATCGAGGAGTCATTAAAACAAAGACTAAGGCGTAAAGTCTATGGATTTTACTTACGAAAGGAAATTCCAACACTTGACAAAATTATGACATCAGTGCAAGAAGATACGGACTTTCCAAAATTCTCCACAATGACATTATGCAAACTTTTGAAAGATGTGGGTTTCAGATATACAAAACATAATAGAAAATCTCTCTTGATAGATGAACCGGAAATAGTTTTTGGAGAAGAGACTATTTAAGAAGCATTCGACATGCCAGAGAACAAAATTTGAAAATCTTCTACTTAGACGAAACATGGATAAATGCTGTATATACAGTTTCCAAATCTTGGCAAGATGAAAACATTAAAAGCGGAAGGCAGGCATTCGTGGAAGGTTTGTCGTTAGGTTTGCAGCCACCATCTGGAAAAGGAAAAAGACTTATCATTGTCCATGTTGGAAGTTCTGAAGGTTTTGTTGATGGTGGATTATTAACTTTTATTTCAAAACGCACGGGGGACTATCACGAAGATATGAATGGGGATGTCTTCGAGGAATGGTTTGTTCAAATGTTGGATCTGATTCCAAAAGGGGCTGTTATTGTTATGGACAACGCAAGTTACCATTCACGGTTACGAGAAGCATTGCCCACAAGTCGTTGGCGTGAAGCAGAGCTTTTGGAGTGGCTTATTTCGAAAAATATTAAGTTTCCAAAAGATCCACTAAGGAAAAAACTTTACTGAATTGCAAAAATGAACAAGAATAAATACAAAACCTACATTGTAGAAGAAATGGCTTCTTCTCGTGGTATATCAGTTCTTCGACTTCCCCCTTATCATTGTGAACTTAATCCCATAGAATTAATATGGGCTCAGGTAAAGGGGGAAGTTGGAAAAAAAATACTACTTTTAAAATAAACGATGTTGTGAAATTGTTTGAGAGTGCTGTAAGTCATGTGAGTAAGGAAAATTGACAATATTTGTGATGATTTAATCGACCCTATTATTATTAATGTCAACAACGATTCTTCCTCTTCCGAGTCGGATATAGAATAAAATGTAAGTAATAAATGTATTCCAATAATTATTTCTTTTCATTTTTTATTATATTATAATTTAAAACGTATTTTTTTCCCAAAATACACACCACTGCATTGCGTTATTGCTTATCTGCTAATCCTTTAACAATGAATAAACCCTAAACTTTGCTACAACTGAAACAAATACGGGGTCGATCTACCTGGTTTTTAGATTTACGGAAGAAATGTAATTTGAAGTAAGAGATTTAACAAAAATTTCATGGTGCTCCCTGTAAAGGTTTTGCATACTTAATTAGGCTTTATTACTCCTCGTACTTTTTGTACATACTATAGTAATTGGACCTGTCCACGTGTTTGTGTAATAAAACGAGTACAACGAATAAGTAATAAAGATACGATAAAATGTATATTAAATGATTTTCACCTAATACCAGCAAGCGGTCATGCAGGCATTCGTAGAATGACAAATAACATAAAGACATATTATTTTTGGCCTGGAATGTATGAGTATGTCACATGATACGTCAAAAAATGCCGCAATTGTCAAAAACAAAGACATTGTAAAAATATAAAAGAACCGATGGTCATTACTTCAACTGCTAATACAGCATTTGAAAAATTCTATTTGGATATTATGGGACCTTTAGATAAAGATAACGAGGATTTTTTGTATATTTTAACAATTCAGTGTGAACGGTCAATATTTGTTGAAGCCTATCCAATTAAATCAAAGGATTCTGTTACAGTCGCTAGAAGTTTTGTCGAAAATTTCATTCTAAGATAGGGTATACCTAAAGAAATGGTGTACAAAAAAGACGATCTTGTGTTAGTGAAAAGTGAGGTAGGCGATAAACTATTTAATATATGTGAAGGACCGTATGTAATGATAAATGACGAAGCACCAAACGTGAAAATTCTCCGAAAGAGCAGGGAAGTGCTTGTTTATAAAAACAGAACGAAACCTTATTTCTCGTTGTTTGTGAAACGACCCAAACAAAGAAAAAAAATATAACATATTTTTTACCAAATAAAATTAAGTACGGCACTGTCTTTTCTTACAATGTATTAACGTCAAAACATATACCACCAACCGTACAACATACAGTTAATCCTAGTTGGCTGATACGTCAAATCAATAAATTTTATTATTTGATTGGTCAAACAAGGAAAATGGCAGCTGTCAGTTTTTCGTCACTTCCGCCTTCTTTCTTGATATGAGATTCTCTCGTAGCGACACATCGTTTTTTGTTGTAAGGTATAGAAATCAAGCAAGGCACAGCCCTTTGTTTTAATACCAGGCAGTGGGCCACATGGTATTATATTAGTCCACAGCGACATATTTATAGTGTTAGTTCAACAAGAACTAAAGTTTTACTAGACTCAAGGATATTTTTTGAATATACAGAGTAAGTTTTTAAGGTAGTTTACTTGAACCTAGACCTTCCATGTTCAAGAAAAGCGCACAGCCGCACATCTTTAGCTTTTAAGTACTCAGTAAAAAGTACTGTAGAAGCAGTTATACATAAATTTGAGGAAGTTAAAGTGTTGCCAGAGAATCGGGTAATACCTGCAAACGGTGGAATACGGTTCTCAATTGTATGACGTCCATTTTGTATAACTGCAAGTTGTTATAATCTTTAGACAATTGAAAATTGAATAGCTGATGGGCCAAGTTGGGAGATTGGTATAGTGTATTTGTGCCAAATTGCATAAAACAGGTGAATGACTTCAATTTTCATTACAAGTTAACCTCAAATTTAAACAATCAACATTAAAATTAAAGACTTAGGAAAAAGTCTTACAAAACAAGTGTTTTACGTTTTCATCTTTCAACACAGTAATTGATTAGTAAAATGAGTGAATTTAACCATACTAATACAACTTCTATATGTACCATATAGATGGCACTTTGAGTTAATTAGTTATAAGTTAAACTAGAAATTGTTCATTTTTATTTACATTTGTTTAGATTTGAATAAATTTAGTTTATTAAGTTAGCTTATTCGTATTATTTACAAGTACTATAGTTTTAATACCTACAATTTAAATCCAATTACCTATGGAGCTCCCTAAATAGAGCTTTTTCAGTTTTATTGAGCTAGTCCACTAGCCAGGTTTATTAGTTAAACCTACTGAAAGTGGTATCAAGAGGAAAAGTGAACCCCCTCTTGATACACTCGTAACAAGTCGAGTAGTAAATTTTAGTACATTTCATCTCAAATATTGTATCTTAGTATAAGTAATGGAACAGAATTTTCATTTTGTAAACTAGAAAATATAATTATATATGCAATAAAATAATTTTTAAGAATAATATGGTTAATGACCCAATTGGTATTTATTTGCCATTTCTATGGGCACGACTTACAGGAATTAAAGTTCAATCACATACGGCCTCCATGGAAACAGCAAATAGGCAATTCTTACATATTGTTATGAAGAATTTATTATTATTAGTGAGTTTTTGTTAAATATAGTCAATAAAGTTCATTCGTACGCGTTGGTTGCATTATTTTCATACACGGAAAATAATTCCCATTACAGGACTTGCTCGGCTTGCTTAGTATAGAGTGGTTCGCGTTAGAGCATAGGGGAGAGTGGTCGAATATCGACCACTTAAGCAAAATTGTTCATAACTGTATATGTAATATATGTATAAAGACGCTTTGTATATGAAATTACCTCAAAAACTATAAGTAACGTTATGGCAAAAAAAGATAATGGAATAAATAATGTTTGTTCTTTTCTAATGTACAAAACTCATACCGGTACTTTTCTGGATAATATCGACCAGTCGGATAAAATCAACCATAAAGTCGGGTAATGTCAACCATATCGGGTAATATCAACCAAATTTTTTAAATTTAGTTTATTCAAAAAGTAAGGTTACAACAAACTTTTTAACATTTACTACAAACATAATCTTTAGCATTTTCAATGATTGTGCAATCTGCATGCGTCCACACGGCACATGAACGGCATCTCCACCATACTTCATTTGATTTTCTAAACTCTTGACAAACAGAACATATGTCGGCATTTGTAGAATTATCTTTCTTTTCGGGAACTATACGTCGTGAAGCTTTTTTCAGCTTCTCCTGTTTAATATCTTTTTGTTTTTCTAACTTCTTCAGTTTTTGTTGCTTTTTCTCTTCTTTATTTTCCAATTCCTCTTTTAATGGCGTTGAGGTCAGTATCTGGGAATGCTTGGTTTTTCGCGATTTGGTTCTAGTTGTTACTGTTGGCAAGGGTAGAAGTTCTGCAAAGCTTCTATTTTCCACGGGTAGCTGAAGTGTCGGATCATCATCGTCGGTCAATTCATCGTCTACAATTTCTTCAAGCTCTAATTCTGAAGGTTCACTACCAAAGGAAGGTGTACGGTGACGTTTTGTCTTAGATGGTCCAGGGATAGGCGACGGAGCTTTTAATGGAGATGGTTGTTGAACTGTGGAGGTAGGTGATATAGGAAGTGCTCTTTTCATGGAAGGTGGATCGTGTTGTTTTATCTTAGATGGTCCAGGTACAGGATGCAGTGTTTTTTCTAATCGTGTTATTGCATTTGTTTCAGCAATTATCGGTTCTTGATTCTGCTCAGCATTTGGCGCTGGATCGACTAGTAAGGTACTGAACTCTTCATCACTGAATACAGATCGGTTAAATGGATAAATGCCAGTAGTTTCGAAAGCCTTGACCCCTTTTTCTACAGCTGCCACTTTATTAAAAGCAGTTTTAAATAACTCCGCAATATCCGTTTGCAGAATCTTCTCGTGTTTTCTTGCTTTGATATATCTATCGCATTCTTGATTGTATGCACTCTTTAATGGTCCGAAAAAACCAACATCGAGCGGTTGCAACCGGTGTGAAGTGTGGGGCGGAACTGAAACAACTTTAATGCCATTATCTCTGCAATAATGATATGACATTAAAGTTGAATGAGTGGAGTGGTTATCCATTAATAACAGGACCGGATCATCTTTACTAGCTTTTGTAAATTTTACAAAATGTTGAATCCAGTCTTCAAAAATCTCCTCAGTAATCCATCCAGACTTAGAGCACCTATATACAGCACCAGTTGGCCCGTTTCTTTCTAGAGCTTCTTTCATTCTCTTTCGTTTGAAAATAAACATCGGTGGAACAAACGAACCTGCGGCACTCATCGCTACAACAACAGTTACAAGTTGGCCCCTCTCACCACTTGTGACAGCTCCTACCTGTTTTTGACCTTTCTGGGCAATAATGCGGCTTGGCACGTGAACGTTACTAATCCCTGTTTCGTGCTTCAAAAGTGTGTTCAGAGTAGAGCTTATCTAAATTATCATAAAATATCGTAACTTCATCTTTATTGAATGCCAACACACGGCTCAGACTTGTGGTGGCTTCCGGTTTACGGCAGCTCAATGTCGGGTTGCGCCGCATAAATGCATAGAACCAATCTTTTCCACACATTGCTTTCTCTTTATTAAAAGTGTTTTTTATTTTATTGGTTTGTGCAAATTCAAATGCAAGTTTTCTTATGGACGAAGATGTTAGTCCATAAAAAAGGCGAGACAGGTTTATAACATGTTTAGCGAGATCTTCTTCTTGCTGAACAGTAAAAACAGATTTTCTGCCCATTTTGTACTTTTTTGTAACGAAGCGACCTTTTAAACGGTCTTGTAATGTTCCATATGGAATATTGAACATTTGTGCAGTTTTTCGTATGGAAGCAACTTTGTCATGTATTGTCTTAAGCGCACGGTCCATATCCTTTTCAGACCACGAAGCGCGAGAAGTTTTGCGTGTATACTTTTGACGAGGCATCTGTAAAAGAATAAACGCCATTGGTACAATATCGATCACAGTAGGAAAATATCGATCACCCCGGTTGACATTAGCCGACTGCACGTGGTAGACAAAAAAGATGAATTACAAAAAAAATCTGTGAAAATGTAACGATAATTCATCACACATAATAAGCACATACATATCTAATTACCTTACTGCACAAAAATCAAAGCTATAATCAAATTAAATCATTACTTACTTTCGTATCGGTGTCACAAATATTATAAGGAATAAGGCAAAATTTAACATCAAGCATTCACTACGGTCAAACATCGACTAAGTGCGTAGGTGACTGTATACATAGTAAATACCATCCCAGCGCATGCGGTCTCGCTCTATTAAGAAGTTGAAAAGCTTCAAGAATTGGGTAGGGGTGTGTGATCGATATTGGACAGCGGTTGATATTCGACCACTCTCCCCTACGACACAAAGCTCTGCAGTATACAGAGAGACACAGCTGGACTCTTATTTGCGGCTCCTTGATATTAAAAACGTATGCGACATATTGTTCTGTGGATAGTTGCTTTAGCGAAGTAGGTAGTGCTGGTATCTCATTTTTCCGATGTCCAAAAGATAAAGCTAGGTAAGATATATTTCAAATAGTTAAATATGGGCGAATTGCGAAGGTTTTTACAGCTGTGGCTTAACTTTAGTATTAACGATATTTAGGCTTATACAGACTACGAATCATAACTAAGCATCGGGTATATGGTAGAAATATATTTTGGTTTCACTACCACTTTTATTAATTTTTTGCAGATGCGAGCTTTGGAGAAATGCTTTGGGATTTACGGGTAATCATAGATATGCAAGTATTACTGCAGAACAATGTAATTGCCGTATAAAAGTTTGCAGTCTACATTTTAAGTAGATAGTGGGCTATTCAAAGAGTTATATTCAAAAAAAAACATTCAAGAATTATGACTTTTATAGGGAAAGGTGTACATTATTAAAAGATATTGATTGGCAGGACATATTACGAGGTAAGATACAAAAGGTACCAAAACTTTATGAATGGTGTTCTTTGACAGCATTCTTACCGTAAAAACGTTCCGGAAAAAAAGACAAAAATAATACAATATCCACAAAAAACCATAGGAAACAAAAACGATGCGTTAATACCCCCAAGGCAAAGTGTCTATAAAATCGCTGTTGCTGCTGCTGCTGCTATGGTCAACAATTCGTCTCTTTTTGTAATCCATTCGAAATGTTTTAGACGTACGTTTCTTCGTCACAAGGTCTTTGGTTTCAAGGTCTCGGATAATTTGGTCAAAACGCAACTCAACTTTGGAAGCCGATCCTTCAATAATTTGCTTCATACTTGTGTTATTTAGTGTCTGACTATTTTCATGGTTTAATGTAATACCCTTAATCTTCGTTACTTCTATACCCTTTAAATTCTTGTAGTAGTAACGAGCCATTCGCATATATAGTCGTCAGATGCTAGTTCATCACTCCAAGCACCTAACATGCTACCCGTGGGTACTGTATTTACACCGTCATCAATATAACACACTGAATCTGTATCAAAATATACTACGGCTGTACCTAAACGGTCGAGCATCTCGTACAGTCTGAGACGCGCATTTGACGTGGTAAAAGTGGCTATAAAAATGTTGGTAGAAGTCGAGTCCTCGGAAAATGAATCATTGTACCTGTACGTTACTTGTACCATTTCATCATTTAGGAACAAACAATAAGAAAAGTCTATTTTGTCATTAAGCAATAAGTCGTACCATTTTCTCAAGTCCGTTACGTATTCTGTTTGACACATATTACTTCTTTGGCCAAACTTACCCCACAAAGAATTTAAACATATTTTAGCGACGGCTCGCATACCGGGGGGTTTAATTTTATCAATATCCAACTCAATACCTATTTGCTCTTTAATGTCTTGCGCATATGACTCATTCGACTCATAAGTATGAGGACTGGTTTCCAACTTTATCTTCATAAAATCCTTAACATAACCTTTGAATAAGTCTGTTTCTTGTTTCTTAAAATGCCAAACTTCGTCAATGTTAACAATTTTGTACCCCTTTTCCAAAGCTTTATTTATTTCGCGAGTAGTCCATGTACCTGTAAAAGAGCCTTCATTATCGCTATGACAGCAATTTTCCGTTTCTTGCTCCATACAAGTACGGCAAAGAGCAAATGTTAATTTTGTCGTTTTTACGGGTAGCACTGGATGGTACAATTTTCTCGGTGGTAATACCATACATTTACAAGACCAAACCAGCTAGGATCGTACGACTCTGGTTTAGATATTTTAGTCGGATGTCCTACGGGGTATGGGTCGTAATATTGTACAGTGGGGTATAAACCAGGGATGTTGCGAACATTCGCATCTGCATCCGCAAATGCGAAACATCCGCATTGATTTGGACATCTTCATCTGCTTCCGCATCCGCATTAATCAATGCGAATGTTCATGCGGATGCGAATATTATACAAGTAGCGACAAGAAAGAAATTGGGCGGGGCCGGTGATTGACGCGTGCCGGTCGCACGTGACAATAACCAATGGGAGCGAAGAAATTGGTGACAAGATTCGACACGTTTGTTTGTTCTAGCTAGTGCATCATTTGTTTGTTCTAGCTAGTGCATCATTTGTTTCTTGCGAGTGAATAAATATTACGTGTTTGTTTGCGCTGTGAAGTGAAAGTGAACTACTTATCGTATCATAAAGATAGATAGGTATTTTTAATGTTGTTGTGATACAGTGTGTAAATAAGAAGAGTTTACAAGAAAACTTTATATTATTTAAGACTAATATCCATAAGATCACAAGGTAAATTCTATTATATTACGCCGGTAATACGTTTTATTGTAGGAAAAATTATCGTTTTATGACGAAATTCGTTATTTTTCCAGTGTGATTCCCGTTATTGATAGTTTATCTAACTATTTAGTCAACAATGTCACCACCGACCAAAAGTAATGTATGGGATTATTTTGAACCAAATAAAGAAGACCAGGATAAAGCTGATTGTAAAATATGCAAAAAAAGCTACTCTCGCAAGGGCCGCACCACATCGTCTTTGAAAAACCATCTTAAGTCGATGCACTCAGAAGAATTTTCTACATTTGAGAACATTAGTAAAGAAAACAAATTACAACAGATGAAATCTGACGCAAGTAAGTTTCATCATTTATAGTTTTAATTAATTAATATTTACTTGAGGCATTGTTTGGTTAGTATAATAAAAGCATAGTTTTAGTTGTGGTTTATTGGCTAAGTTTCCACTCAATATTATAGTTATTTGCTGTCATATAAAACGTCAGTTGTAAAAAGACTGATATATGTAATGTAATTCATTTATCTATTTGAAATACTTTTTTTTATTGAAATCGTTTCAATATAAAATAACCTGAAAATAAATATATATTTTTTAATATGATATTAAAATATGAATAGTGAATTACTTAACTCAAAAACTACTTGGCCGATTGCAAAAATTCTATAACCATTGAAAAGTGTCGCTTTTCTTCTTAGTGTAGCTTAGCTTCACGCTATATTTAATGTTAATGCCAGAAAACATTAGGGATCCTTCCTTATTATAAATATTTATAAGGAATAAACTCCTTTTATTTTTATTTTTTGCAATATAAGTTGGACATTTGATTTTGAAAGTTATTTACAAAAATGTATAGAAAGGTTTTCTGGTGTTTTAAAATGTCCTCACTTGTTAATTACTTTTAATTTGAGTAAATAGTTTTTTATAACGAAAATTTTTATTCGTTTGTGTATTTTTTAGATAAAGTCTGACATTTGGTCGGATCCTAGCTCAAACGCTTCTTTGCTTAGCCTGACTTGCCATGGAATTGCAGAAAACTTTGATAGATCATCGATAATATTGAAATGTGAGACATTTGACGGCCGTCACACTGGTGACATAATTGCTGAAAAATTCAGTAACATGCTTTCTGAATGGAATATTAAAAAAGAACAACTGCATTGCCTAATCAGAGATGAAGGGTCTAATATGAAACGAGCCGGGCGATTAGCAGCATTAAATGATATAGACTGTACTGTTCACAAGATACAACTAGCTATCCGTAGTTGTTTAGGTTCTCAAGAAAACATAAAAATACTAAAACAAAAATGTAAGAGAATTTCGACCCATTTCAATCACTCTACCATTGCCCAGAAACAACTGCAATCAATTCAGGACAGACTGAATCAACCGCACCTGAAAGTGTTTCAAGATTGTGTAACGCGATGGAACAGTACATTCTACATGTTCGAGCGTTTTTCAAAGGTAAAGGATGCTCTGAGTCTTTACAATAATGATAATGAAATTGACCCTATTCTACCAGAAGAATGGAAAATGATTGAAAGTTTCATTCAATTACTGGGGCCTTTTGAGGAAGCAACGCGGGAACTGAGCAGCTCTTGTGCTCTTATTTCATCTGTGATACCGATAATACAAATGCTTGAAAAAAAAGTTGATGACTATTTAACAAGTTCGCAAGAGTTTGATCCGATTCGTCAGGCTGTTACGACTTTGAAAAACGAACTTTCAACAAAGTTTTCTAGCTTGGGAGAAAACAATTTATATACCATCGCTACCTACTTAGATCCTCGCTATAAGCACAAATTTTTCACACCGGTGACTGAAGAAAAGATTAAAGATGACATTTTAAAAATGATAAATACTGAGAATGACAATTTTGAATCTCTTAATACCAATGCCAAAAGGGCTAAAATAATTAAAATAACTGATTGCACGGAAAATGATACGGAACAACTAGGACCAGGGACTTCAGGTTTCAACAAAAAGCCATGCTTACAAAACGACCTGGCTATGATTTTAGATTCGTCAAGTGAAGACGAGAGTCAAGATGAGCCAGAAAATGGTAGCATTGAAGCTGTACTCAAAAAAGAGTTACTTGCTTACCGTACTAAAAAAAGAATAAATGTGAATGAAAATCCTTTAAACTGGTGGAGTGTACATCGAGGGGAATTTAAGGTATTATCGCCGATAGTACGAAGATTTTTATCTGCTCCACCGGGCAGTGTTCCTAGCGAACAACTATTTAGTAGCGCGGGATTAATTTACGAACCTCTGCGTAACAGACTTGAATCAGAAAAGGCGGCAATACTACTCTTCATCAAGTATAATGCTCCTATTTTTAAATTCAATTACTGATATAAAAAACAGTAGGTGAAGTTTAAAAAATTTGTTACATGTATAATGATTATACATTACTTATATTTAACATAAAAATAAGTACTTAATTATGTTTGATTACAATAAAAATGTTAATAATTACGTTGTCATTGTTTTAATTCTTCATTAATAGACTTTATTTACAAAATATCTTATACATCCGCATCTGCATCTGCGGATGTGAGCCTGCTAAACTCCGCATCCGCGGATGTGAAAATATCGGCATCTGCAACATCCCTGGTATGAACTTACAACATCAATATAGCGCATTTTATGACCTTTGACTTTTAATTTCATCGCATTGGTTCGACCACCAAAGAACGATTCTCGAGGGTTTAGAGGCTCTGTAAAGTCATCTAACAAGTCAATCTTCTTCTTATATTCTATGGAGTTTAACCAATCACAAGCCCAAATTTCAACCACTTTGTAGCCTGCTTCGTGTAATTGTTGTGTTCTTCGCTTAGTTTTCTCATATAAATCATCCATTGTCTCATTATTTACTGTATTCACTGTCTCGGCGTTGGTACATTTAGGACAACCGTGCCAGAAACAACCATGATACTGATAAACGGTATTGGTCTCTTTGTCGAAACCGTCAACAGGTGCACCACAAATAGTGACTTCACCACCGTTTAAAGCGTGTTGAACGTTAGGAAATTGACTCAACCACGTGATGGACTCCTTGCTGTACACGTCTTTCTTATCCTCTTTGACGACTGCAACAGAGTCTTTGGGTAAATATTTGGACCTGTAAATAGCCATGCACACACTAGCAATAGTCAAATATTGGAAAGGATCAATGTTTGCAATATCCATAAAACTTTTTCGAAGCACCAGACAACCTCTTCGCAATATATCAACATCAGAATCGCAATATGCTTGTATTTCTTTTTCAAAGTCAAACACGTAATTTTCAGCTCGTCGTTCAGCGTGCCATTCTAAAAACAGGTCGCGAGCGCTCTTCCTTCCGGATTGTTTTGTATCATTCATTTGGTTCACGCCATAGTATTGTACATCGGGTATGGGCCCCACGTAATTTTGATTAGCGGGTGTGTTAAAATAATGCGGAAAATAACCTTTTTTCAACTCCTTCAAATCGAATGTTTTTGGAAAAGCGGCTAAAGGACCCTGCACAAAACTCGAACTATCAATTATTTTCAATTTTATAGATGGTATTTCGAATAGAATCAGTTTTGAGCCTGCATAAATTGTATACGGTTTAATAGTGTTTTCCACACAATATTTCAATAAAAAGTAGGAATCGTAGCTCTTACTGTTGTGCGCTATAGCTGTGTAACCTGTATGGCCTTTGTGTATCAACCATTTACAAAATTCTTCATTGTTTTTAAAAGTAAATTTATTGCTGTTAAAATCATGCACGATTATCAGATTTGCAACATGTTTACCTGTATCCTGCATAGCTTCGTAATCAAAGAAAATGTACTTTTCAGAATACGTACAGGGCTCAATTTTTTCGCTGGACAAACCGTTGCAAATACAGTGTTCCGTACAAATTATAGGGTTTTTAAAATGGGCGAAGCACCCTCTATTTTCATTATCGCTCTGGTGGTTACACGTACAAGACACACTACAAAGACCCCCTTTAACCCTTTTACGAACCATGTAACATTCGTGATTACTATCGACAAATAAGTTACAGTTTTTGCAGCATGAAGTACCACAAGCGTGATACTTCAGACGATCAATGATTTTATTGCATCCCTTACATTTGTGTACTTTTTCACTAACAGGTGCATGATTATTTAGACAGGCTTCATTGTAGCACAATCTATTGCATTTTTCACAAAGTATTTTATTTCTGTTTGCGGGGTCGTGTTTTGGTTTATCGTAAAGGTTGCAAAGGGGAATCTTCTTGCATTTGTGTTTATTTTTGTTGTATCCTGCATCGCATTTGTTACAGTATTAACCCCTACCGAAAAGCGCCTTACAATTGTTTATTACGTCAAAATGATTTTTGTGTTTGTACAAGTATAATTTTATGTGTTTTTCGGGTCCCTCGTATACAACTCCGTTAAAGCACTCCGCATCAATTACTTTAATTTGAACGCCCAACAATTGTTCGGTCTGTTTAATATCGTCCATTGTAAAACCGTGTTCGTAACAACCTCCTAGTCTATTACATAATTCCTCCGCCAACTGTTTTTGAAAACGTTTACCCCTGCGACAAAGCATCATTTGCTTTTTGCTTAGTGTATTATCTAAAATTTCGTTTGTATGGTATGTCAAAGCGGTTACAATAGCTCTAGGTGCACAAAAATTGTCTGTATTAACAATACGGGTAATGCAATGTTTAAGACGTCTATCAGTCGCGTAATTTAAAACTCTACTCCGGCCCGACCCACGAGGTATTTTAAAAATTTGTATTTCAAAAGAGGTAGAATCAATTTTTACTTTCTGGTCCGATGATACCGCGTCTTCAATACGTTTCAACAATTTCTCAACGTTTGTATGAGTAGAAGTCTCTGTGGATAAGGGGTTGTTAAAATTTTCGTTTTTCGCAATAATACGTATCCTATTGCCCTGCTCGTAATTTGCTTCATTTTTGGCTTTATCTAAGCCATCCTGAAAAACGGCGGCCACGTTTTCGGTTGTCAAAGAACCACCACCAACAGCTGGGTTCTTGCAAAGTAACTGAAACGTTGATAAATACGCGTCGAATTTTTTTACGTATCTTTTATAAAGTCTGCTTACCGACCAAGCCATTCTGCAAAAAAAATAAGAGATTTTGGCGCACTGTCAAAATATCTACACCCCCGAAGAATGGGAAACAGTTTTAAGATCCGCACAAAAGAAGACAGAATGACTCAAAATGATTTTTTGAAAATATCTGATATGAAAGGTTTTTTTCAGCAGCCAAAGGCATCGGAATCAACAAGCATAAGACATGCTGTAAGAATGAAATTTTCATCATAAAATAGCTATGTTGGATACCGTGATACACTCAATAAATTGATTAGAAAAGCAAAAAAAAGATTACTTTAGAACGGCAATAATAAATAGTCAAAGTAGCGCAAAAATTCTTTGGAATAACGAAAAACATTTAAACAAAATAATTACTCAAGGTAATACCGTCGAAAGGTATTGTGATAAAAATTATTTGATTATTTTCCAATTCAATAAAATAGTTCAATTCAAAGTCTAAAATGTGTATACACCTTTGATTTGTGTGAATAATGTGTTGTTTTTTACTTCTCAATTAGATAATGTACTGCAGTATTTGTCTATAATATTATATAACTCACTAACTAAATTTCTATAATTTCGAATGATGTTGCTGGATGAGGTTTACCAACTTCCACAGCCCCTCTAAATATAAACGCGTATTTTCCCTCTTCAAAATAGTTTATATAGGATTTGTACGTCTTTGTTACCCTCTGCGGAAGGAATATTATTTCTTTTTCCAGCTCTAACAATACTGTTTCTCCAAATTTGCTTTGTACTCATTTCGCTGAAATAATTTTCTTAGGTTCACCCAATATTAAATCGTGAATTTTTGTTATAGGCTTCGAATCTCTTTCTAGAAGCGAAGAAGAATTTATAGTTTTTAAATCCATTACACTGAAATTAATGATAATATTATGATTAAATCATTCCAAGTAATATAAAATGAAAATGTCTTACCTGTTGTTTTTTTGGAAACTGATGAGTTCAGAAATAGATACGTCATACGACCAAACTGATCTCTATATATATATATATATATATATATATATATATACAAATCGAATCTAATATTTTTATTTGTCAAATGTGTAAATTTGAATTATCAGCATACATAATTTTATCTATTGCGTAAGACTCTTACTTTGATCGCATCAACCGGACTTATTTTTTATAACAGGATGATGTAACTTTTATCACTTTTCGTTCACATCGATTGAATTTATACAGGGTAGCCGCTGCCATTGCTGCTTAGACTTCGTTTGCGGCTCTTTTATCAATTGTTCAGTTTTTATTATTAATTTAACTAACTTGCTTATGTTGTTGTGTGCTGCTGTTGTCTTAGTATTATTATTGGTGTTATACGTTTTGTTAAGAGGTGTTAAAATGGATAAAAATATTAAAGTATTTCGTGGTCAAAAGGCTGTTGAAGAGATTCGCTCAATACCTATTGAATGCGATGAGATGACTCTTTTTATTAATCAATGGGCAAAAGATACTGGTATATTCTCTTTTATTTATTATCACGATGAAACACCTGTGTCGTTTATACTTTTTTCATCTATGCTATATGACCCTTTGAATATACACAAAAAACCTAGAACTCTAAATTTTATAAAATATCTTGTATGTATTTTTAAGTAGAATTTTAATTTTCTTTCGTTTAATATTGAATTGTTATATAAATATGTTCACAGTTTCAATTTACTTTTCATATATGCTTTTGTTAAACTGCTAGTTTTCGTATGTTTCTATAAAATATCTTGTATGTATTTTTAAGTAAAATTTTAATTTTCATTCCTTTAATATTTAATTGTTATATAAATATGTTTACAGTTTTGGTTTATGTAGTGATTCTAGTATTTTTTCTATGTAACTAGCTGCAATTGTAAACATACATAAACTACTACTTTTATCGTTTTTTTAATGAATCAGAATAATTGTTTCCTAATACTTTTTTTTTTGTTTTTTTTTAATTCGTGTAACTATTGTTTTTTTTTCAATTTACTTTCCAGGTATAAAAATTTGATATTGTATTTGTTGAACGTTTTTGCAAAAATTATATTTATAAAGAAAAGACTTTTTTAAATTTAAGGTGTTTTGTTCCATACTATGTGTATGGTTTTTAATCTAAAGCTTTTTTTAGCCGAGCCTGGTCATATATATCACCCTCACCTCTTTTTCTGCTCATAAAAATCTTCTTAGAGATTGGCCTCTCCTTCTGTCCCGAGATTTTTGTTTCCTAATGAGGATAGGTCAAATATTTTCTAGCATTTTTATAATGATAATAACTATTTATTACAATACTATAAATACCTGTTCATACTGCATTATAAAATAGAAATAAAACCGTTGTTTGTTATTAGCTTCATTGAAGAACACCGCAAAAACGACGTTGATAACACTATACATTTTGTCGTTTTTTACTTAAATGGTGTTGAATATGTGTATACTGCAACGATATTTGATCGTGTAAGGGTTAACAACAGCGGACAGTAGCGTTTCTTATTTGTATATTAAGAAAAATAATACATTTCTTTTTTATTAGTTATTTATTATTCTTCAAAATAATCCATCATTCTAAAATAAATGTAGGAACAGTTAAGATTTTGTTTTTTCATATTGACTTATCCTTCTCAGTTTCTCTTTTCAGACGTGGTTGGTTGATGAAATACCTAACCTCATTCTGTTAGGTCTTTGGGGTTGAATGTATCCACATTGGCCTTAGTTGTTAAGTGATACTACTAAAGACTAAACACTTGTTGCCCGTCCTTCCGCAAATAGTTTCTTATATACTTAGTGCATCTTAAATATTTGTATGTCAAAAGTTGTACCGTGTATGTCTACGTTTTGATCTGAGGAAACAACGTCTTCAATATGGTCCAGTAAATTTTCAAAATTAATATTAGTAGCTGTTTTCGTAGAAATAGGGTTATTGAACTTAGGGTTCAGAGCAACAATTCTAATTTTATAACCTTTTAAGTAATTTGCTTGTTCTTTTACCGTTGTTAATGTTTTTTCTAGTAGTGTTCGTAACGACTTTCTGTCCATCTCTAAAGATCCTCCTCCATATTTATTATCAAGTTTTACAAATTTTAACTGGTAAGTAGCCATATACACCTTAAATTTCTTTATAAATTTATTACTCAGTTCATTTAAAGAAGATTCTGCAGACATTGTTGGCTGTTACCCTCACCCTCAATACTATACTGATGATACCTACCTCTTGTTTTTATTATTAAGAACCTTTTTGTTGCCGAAGACTTTGACTGTATCAACGACAGACTCTCGGTCAACTTTGTACACATTTTAGCAAAAGAGTTAGAGAATAATGGGGTAAGTTTGCTTTCCTCCAGTAATGTAAGGCAGTCTTCTTCTTCTTCTAAGTTGGTATAGACACTGGTTATGTATTTGCTGTTCTATTATTCGTTGTCGTTGTCGATGTCGTTGCCGTGTCGTTGTCGCTGTCGTCTGCGTTGTCGTCTGTGTTGTCGTTGTCGTTGTCATTGTCTCTGGTTAGCGTTTATTTGACTTCAATCCGACCAATAATAGCAGAGATATACGTTAGTGCCCTAATGGCATCTTTTTTTGTACATCCTGTATACGATAATATTCTAACAATCATAATGGCGTTTATTAGACTCCAATCCGACAAATAATAACAGAGATATGGGTAAAAGTCTTTAGTACGTGCGCAGAACGTTGAAATGTGTCTTTTACGGCCTGTCTGTAACGGAAAACATGCGCAGTATACGGAAAAAGTAGCTTTGCTATCCCAGCCACCCACGGCCGTTTTGGCACCCCGGTGAATAACAAATAGATATATGTTAGTGCCGTTATGGCATCTTTATGACGACGACGACAGATGGCAAGACAAGGTAACTGTATTACCGACACCTGTTGGATAATGTAGGTTGACGACGACGATAGATGGCAAGGATTTGACGGACGACACATACGACGGAACGCACATACGGCACACACGTCACATATGACATATGAGACATTTGACGGATGACCATACGGCACATACGTCACATATGACAGATGAGACATTTGACGGATGACACATACCACGGAACGCACATACGGCACATAGACAAATCATGGAGAATATGAAATCACAGAACAGGCATACGATACATTTGACAGTTGGCACACGTAACGGGGGTTGACAGATGACGCATACGACACATCGTCATGGAACACATGAGAGTCGACACAGAACATAAGATGGATATGACTGTTGACAGATGACACGACACTTATGACATATGGTACAGAACACATGACTGTTGACACATTTGACAGATGACACATTTGACAGATGACACATTTGACAGATGACAGATGACAGCTACGTCAGAGGGCGTGGCCTGTGACGTCACACCCCCCTCCTAAAACGGTCGCCTAGTGTCCCACTATCTACTATTTTACAAGTGGATCTTTTACGAACGATTCGCAGAACCATATTAGTAAATATGCCATTCCTTCGTTGAGGCTGCATAATGTAAAAGGTAGCTAACTGATAAATATTTAATAGTACTAGATTTTACTGTCATACTGAGTGAAGGTACACGACGAGTTTCTTATTTTAGATAATGCACCTACTGCTGTCGGATTAAGTAGTGAAAATTCGGAAAAAAATACTCAAGACGTCTTAGCTCGAACAGACAGCAAACAGCTATTAATAGAAGTGAGTATATTTTTTAACTTTTAAAAAAGGTTATTATAGCTTGGAGTATTAAAAAGTTTTACTTTATGCACTTGTTCTTGTTGTAAAGAACATGGAATTTTTGTTTCAGAATTGGATGCGTCAACTCAGACCACTTCGGTGCTTTCAGCAAAAACGCCAAAAAAACCTCACTTAGAAGCAAAATCAGAACTCTGGAGACAACAGCTAATTCATCTGATTGCAGGAAAACACTGAAGTACGACATCAATAAGGAAGATGTTGTAAGATTTTTGGAAAAAAATTATTCAGAACATTCGTGTACACTTTTTAAAGCACAACTGATCTTTTTGAATAAAGCACCGCAAGGATGTCGGTACTTTGATGATTTTAAGAGGTTTGCTTTAAGCGTATATTTCTTAGGTCCCAAAGCTTATAAAAAATTTTCCACTCTATGTGGGCTACCTTCCAAAAGAACACTTGAATGTTTCACCAAAAGATGGACCATTAACCCTGGATTTAACTATTTCATTTTCCGTATAACAGAACTTAGGGTTCGATTACTAAAAGAAAAAGAAAGTGATTGGAAATATTTCATCTACGCTGATTATGCAATCACCCTCTTTATGACATTTCACAAGACAGAATTATAGGATTGCAACAAGCACATAGTAAAAGTAGCCTGGATATAGCAAGTAGCGCTTTGGTAATAATGGCCCGAGGTGTTGCCTGCAACTGGAAGCAACCGATTGCATATGTTTTTTATAAATCTGCGGCTTCTTCTGATGATATTAAAGATACTTTGTTCGAAAGTGTGAGGAAATTAGACGCTATTGGTCTAAATATGCTTGGTGTTATTTCAGATGAAGGGCCCAATTTTCAGAAATTAGTCAATAATTGTTTGAAACTGACAGAAGACAATCCTTTCTTTTTCGTAGATAATATGCAATGGGTTTCGAGTATTTACTGATGTCTACGTCGTTATCTACCATTAGGGTGCCTTTTAGTATGTACTTTTAGCTTGTCTTAAATTTCTCACGTATCCGTATACGTAACGAACTGCTCATGTGTAGACTCGTTACTGCTCAGCCGATACGATGCGTTGAACGGATTGTTACGTCTCTTCTCCGTATACGTAAATGTATCCGTGTCCCGACCAAAATCAGTATTCTGTGCTATTAGTGCTATTTTACAGATCTTGTTTGCCACAAAGTTCATGTTTAGTTCTATTTTTCATTATTTTTTTACTTTTACCAAAGAATAGTGCTTTCACCATCCTGGTTTTAGCACGAAATTATACGTTATCTGCTAAAAAGGTTTTATTGACAACTTCTTTACGTCAACGTAACTTCAATACGGATACGGATACGTGTAAAAACTTATGACAAGCTAAAAGTGTCTAGTTTTGAATAAGTCGACCAAAGTGATGAAGACATCCACATTTTGGATTTAGTTTGAAAGTAAGCTAGTAACACTCTTTCTGTGAAACTGTTTATGCCTTTTTTAGTACGCCACTCCATAAAAGAATTATATTCCTTTAAATACTGTTCCCTGGATTTTTCAAGGAGAAGGTTCATAGTCGCTGCAGTTGGCGATACAACATCTTCTGGTGTGCAGTTTAAACTTTCTTTACTATCACTCTTCATCACTAATAATAATACTACACTCCTTTTAATTAGACACAAAACGGATTTTCTTGAATGAATATAAAGAAATAAAAGTGTGACAGTTTATCGGAGAAACGAATTGACATGAAAAAGAAAGCGTTCACAGCACACTACTTTGATAAAACAATTTTATAATTGCGTTAAAAAATGACACGTTACGACACTTTTTTTAACGCAATAGCGCTACATTACTTTTTTTCACGCTTGTTGCCCGATTCAGAAATTACATTCTTTATGAATGCAAATGAATGAAAAAAGTGAACATTATAACGGACGTAGAAAAAATAAAATAAACCATCTCAAAGTAAAAAATCGTTCATTACATTTTCCCATGGTACATGGTAACGAGCACCCATATATATTTCCATAGAAGTAGCACGCCAGCACTCCCTCGTAAATCCGCCGGCAAGTGAACAACTGCCCGACTTCTTAGAACGTTGTCGGTGAAATTATCCACAAAGACTTCAAAGGGACGAGTCGAGAGTGTCGCTACTATGCTTTTATATGTACGGTGCCCCAGCCTTCTGCAAAACTGCTCCTCGCCGAGTGATCCTTCAACAAAATTGGTATTTGCTCCAGCGGATCACTCACAGAGAAAAACAAAGCACTTAAAGTAAAGCAGCATTTTCTTGTTAATACGATTCGAATCGGTTTGAATACATTGCATTTTCTTGTCGAACCATAACGTCATATAAGTCGCCGTTTAAAAAGTATTCAAAAACATTCTGAGATTGTTTTCAAACCGTAATATTCTCTTTACTTTCATGATGCTTCATGCTTTGTCAAAGAATATAGGTTATAAATTTATAAATAACGCTGTTTTAGTAGTTATAGCTATTATACATTTTATTTTACATATTGATTATTACAATGGTATTACAATTATCTAATAATGTTAACTAAAAATGAGAGGCAGACAGACCAATAACAAGGTGATCGTTGTTAGGAGTTGTGGTTGATATATCTTTCTTTATCACACAGCTGATATGACGTTATGATTTCAAACGGTCAATTTTAGCAATCCAAAAAATAGTGACGTTGCAGTTTAAATACGGTTTGAAACTAATAACGAATCCGCTTAGCAAGAAAATGTGGCTTAGTAAACCTACTAACCATTATAAATACGCATATGCACGTCAAAAATTAACTTATCAGACACACTCAAAATACTTCACGTCATAAAATAGTCCCATTTTGAATAATTGATATATAAAAAGAACTGAATAATCTGCAAATGTTTTTATTGATATTATTATAAACTTGTGTACCTTATTATCAAAAATGTGTTTTTCAAGCGTTGAACGATGTCATCAACATAATAAGATTTAGAGCAGTCGGCCGGTTTTTCTAGATTGGCAAAATATTATTTTGACGAAATAAGTGTGAACTTATCCCTTGAAATAGCGTTTTTTATAGTTATATTTCCCATTGATGGATGTTTTGACCAATAATGTGTAATTAATGGTAATCTATTATAGGACATGATGAGAACTGAGCCGATCACAATCTGTATTTCACCTACATCAGTATATAAAATCCGTTTTTTCTTCTTACCTTTAGCATTTCGGAGGATATTTAGTCGAGAAAAATGTACTTTATTTCGTGAATCTGCTTTTTAAAGACTACAAACTAACTATACCGACAATATTCGTTCGGTTCTAACTGCTGACTAATTCTTGAAAGAAAATGAATTTATATATAAATCTAAAAATACAACGTAAGCAAATTACAATATCATATTATTATAACTGATCTGTAGGTGAGGGTGATATAATTCCTCCCCCTGAAGATTCGGCCTCTGAGGGCTGAAGGTCAAGGAAGTCGAACATTTTCAGCGTCTCCATCACAATGGCTGTCCTCAGTTTCTTGGTTTTTTTTTCTTGCAGTTGATTGTTCTGTACACTAAATACACAATCAACACTATTGAAAGTATATAAACTATTGTTTTGGTAATGAGAGGGTGATCGATGACAACTGTCTCTAAATTGGGTTGGTTCTTGATGATTCTGGATCTGAGTGTATGAAGTTTGTCTATATCTAAAGGACGTAAACTGATGTTGAAATATTGAATTGTTTTAGCTCGATTAAGATTGACTACTATTGTGGGAAATAGAATCGGCTGGCTTCCTGTTTCTATTTCTGCTTTGTTGGTTATGTGTATTGCGTCCGCGTTAACTTGGCACGAAGCAGGAATGTTGATTAAGTGTGTACCAATTAAGTTGACGACTTCTTCTTGTTGGTGGCATTTCAGATGTAAATTGTTTTTTTGTGGTAAAAACGCTATCCATTCATTAGATACATCTAGTCTCTTGAATAATGGTTGTGAGGCAAATATCGCCACTTGATGACAGGTGGGTGCCGCTTTTAGGTCCAATATTTGAATTTCGCACGGACTTTCATCATTGACTCCTACTAGATCGGTTTCACCGCAAACGTATTCTTGTGTAGTCATTTTCGTGCATGAGTCGCTCGGATATGCAAAGTACAATTTATTTTTTAAAACGAATTTATTTTGAGGTACAATTATTTTTGGTTGATTCTCTTTCAAAATAGGTATCGGATATAAATGAAATGAATTTAATTTTATTGGATACATTACGGGAACATGTAATATGTATGTGATTTTATTATTCAGAATGAAACTAGATACTTTAATAAGGTTTTCGTAAATCGGAATTGAATTTAAATTTAATTTGACAGGCATTTGATCTTCATCAGAATCTTGATAAACGGTTTTTAGAAGTACCAATAAATGTTGTGTTTTTATTATACTAGGGTGCATAATACCAATCTTTGCAAAAGAAATTAAATTTTCTATATCTTGCAATATAGAGTTTATTATTTCATACATGTTTAATATTTGAATAAATACGTCTTTGATGACAATAGTATTGTTATTATATTGGTTTTGAATGAATTTACTTATGGTATTAATTTTGTATTCTAATAATCTCTCATTTTTATCTATTTGTTGAATGGTCGAGTTGAAATCATTAATTAAAGAAACAGCTAATGTATTTCGTGTTTTGATTGTTTATGCTAGAGAATTTTGATTTTGTTGAAGTTCCTTAATAAGTCTCTCGTAACGTTCGCCATCGTTAGCGTCCAAATTTCCGCTAATAGCTTTGAAACTGAACAGAGCCCATTGATTAGGCCACGTTTTGTCCTCCGTTGATGAGGTAATAATTCACTTTGTTTCTATTTGTGTTTGTGTTAATAGTATTTAAGTTGGTTGGTAGTTCTTCGATTTTTACGTTATTTATTTTAATCAAGTCGATTGTTTTTGAAGTTTTGGTCCTTAATTTTTGAAATTCGATGTTAATGGAATTTAAATCATAATAATATAATATTGGATTACTTTTGCTTTGCCGAGTTTAACTGGAAGAAGGCCAGGGTTATCTTGGAGATTCCGGAGAGTTATAGTTTCTTGGAATCCGAGAATTCCCGGTAATCTGAAATAATAACATGTAATCAAGAGTCAAAAGAATATAATCTTTTTAGTGGGCGTTTAACATTGTCCATATGTACTTTACCACGTTTTGCAGTTGTTACGGTTTTACGTTTCGTGTTTATTGTTTTAAGATTAACTGGCTTATCAAATTTATTAGAATTTTTCTGTCTGTTCTTTCTTTTGATAAATATGGTTTGATCTGGTGCGAATATTTTTGGATCTTCGCGGTTTTTGTTGATTTTCTCTAAATGTTTGGTTTTTTGTTCGATTAGATCTGAATTAATTTTCGCGTACAGTAGTTTTGATCGATCTTTATGTTGATTATTAGTAATTTATCAATTTCTGAATTGAATGGATCGTTATATGAAATATGCCCGTTGACAATATCGATTGGTTTTAATTTTACTGCGGAGTGAATAGGATTATTATATGCCAGAATAGCATTCACAATTTGATTTTTTATTATGGTATTAGAGAATCCTTGTGAATTTAGTAATCTTAAATGTTCTATTATTGTCGAGTGGAAACGTTCGACAATACCGTTCGATTGTGGGTGACCTGGTGAACAAAAATGTAGTTTGACTTTATGGAGGCTTAGAAGTTCGGTTACGACCGTATTTTTAAATTCGGTGCCGTTGTTACAAACTATTTGGTTGGGTATACCATGATGGGAGAAAAATTTGATGAGATTATTAGCTATTTCTGTTCCTGATAAGGCTTCTCAATAGTAGGCTTGAGCTATCTACAATCGTTAAAAATGTTGAATTTTCGATTGTGAATGAGTCGATGTGTACTATTTCGAAAAGTTTAGTCGCTGTTGGTGTTAAATTCATTTGGATCTTGACCGAATGTCGGTCATATTTGCATTGCTGACATATTTCACATTCATTGATATAAGTTTGGATTGATTTTTTCATATCGAGCCAGTAATATTTTTGTTTGATTTTATGAAGGGTTTCATTTATGCCGCGATGATTAGATTTGCTTTCATGATAGTTTTTTATCGTTTCCAATATATCTTGTTTGTCTATTACATCGATTAGTTTACTTGTACATTTCTTAAGATTTATAGATGAAGATTTAAAATATTGCTATAAACAAACCGAAAGTGGTTCATACAGAGTCGGATTTTCGAAATATAAATAATAAGAGACATCTGGGACAATATATTCTTTAATGAAGTTTATCGCATCGTTATTAAAGTTGTTTTTAGATAACTGAATGTAATAACGTTGCTTATTCCCAAAAATAAATTTTATTTTAGGTTTTGCCGGAGAATGCATTACTGAATCTATGAAAATTTGGTTTTTGCCATAGTTAACAGCACATTCGGTAATTGGGATACATACTACAGGATTTTCATCGAAATTCGAATGTACAGTGTTATTTTCGTCAGGGTCGTCTTCAGTTTATTGTTCGTGATTGTCATGAAATGTATCGTCAATATTTACGATCATAGACAAATTATCGTAGTCTTGTCTTACACTAATGACACTGCAAGTTGATTATGCGTCGAAGGTTGAGGTGTATTGAGACTACTGTCAGTTTGACGGTCTGGGTTTTGTTGACTATAGTAATTGCTGGTTTCGCCTAAGATTTCGTCCACGTTTTTCCAAAAGGAATCGTCGTTCCAAAATGGTTGTGATTCTTTAGTATGGATTTCAATTCGTGAGAGGCAATCTGCGTTACTGTTCAAAATCGATAAATTATTTGATAATCATACTCTTCGAGTTTTATTTTCCAACGTAAGAGTTTCGAATTTGGTTCTTTTAGTGAATTTAACCAGACTAATGGTTTGTGGTCCGTTATAATATTAAATCTTTTACCATATAAGTACTTGGTTGCCCATACTATAGCTAAAAGCTCCTTCTCTATCGTTGAGTATGATTGTTCAGAATCATTCAAAGTACGTGATGCGTATGCTACGGGGAGATCCTGACTTATAGTGCCTTGAGATAGGACTGCTTCTAAAGCTACATTTGATGCATCTGTTGTAAGATTAAATGGTTTCGAGAAATCGGGATACTGTAGAATAGGCTCGTTTATCAATACATTCTTACAAGTCTCGAAGCAGGTAATGAACTCGTCATTAAAATCGATTTTCGCCCCCTTTTTAAGGCACTTTGTTAAGGGTTTTGTAATTTTGGCAAAGTTCTTAATAAATCGTCGATAACATCCGAGTAGACCAAGGAAGGCTTTGATTTGTTTTGGTGTTTTCGGTATTGGGAAGTTGCGTATAGCGTATATTTTGTCTGGGTTTGGTTTAACACCGTCAGGTGTTACTATGTGGCCCAAGTAAGCAACTTCCTTCCTTAAAAATTCTAATTTGTCCAGCTGGACTTTGAAATTTGCTTCTCTAAGTCGTTGAAACACTGTTCGCAGGCGTTCCAGGTTTTCCTGAAGGGAAGTCGAAAATATTATGATATCATCGAGGTAAACCAAACACATTTCGTTTTGAATACCTCGCAGTATGTTATCTGCGACTCTTTGAAAGGTGGCAGGTGCCGATTTAAGACCATAAGGCATACGAAGAAATTCGTAATGTCCGTTTTCTGTATTAAATGCTGTTTTTTCGATATCTTTTTCTTCAATCTTGATCTGATGGAAGGCGCTAGCTAGATCTATTGTCGAAAAATATTGACAATTTCCTAATTTCGCTAAAACATCGTGTATATTGGGCAGAGGATAACGATCATCTATTGTTTTTTCATTAAGTTTTCTGTAGTCGATAACTACTCTCCATTTTTGTTTGCCGCTGGCATCTTTCTTCTTACTTACCACCCAAATTGGCGATGGCCATGGCGAGTTCGATTGGCAAATTATATTAGAGTCCAGTATGTTTTGTATCTGATTAGCGACCTCTTGTCTATGTATAAAAAGATATCTCTAAGTTTTCGTGTAGACCGGTATTTCATCAGTCGTTCGTATTTGATGTCAAGTTTTACTAGTAAATGTCAATGGTTCGGTTTCTTTATAAAAAATGTCGTTATATCCATTACAAAGCTCGAGGATTTTTCGTTTTTCCTCTTCGTTCATGTGTTCGGTTCGAATTTTTGGCATTACTAAATTTTTATCAGAATATTCAAAGTTATTAGTTTCAAAATTATTGTTTTCTAAGTGATTTTCATGAAAACTTTCAACTGAAACCGGTTCTGAAAAATATAAAATTAAAGAGTTCCTAGATTTGTTTAAAATTGTAGTTAAAGCATAGCCGTCTTTTGCTGTACTAAGACTTTGTGGAATTTCACAATCGTCAATTTTTTTATAAGGAATAATTATATCTCCTTGAGAAACACTAGTTTTTATTAGTGTTTTAAATTAAACTCACGGTTTCTAGTTAATTCCACAATATAATAAAAGTTATTGATAATTCTAAAAAATTGACAATTGTTTCGATAAATCAATATCATGATATTGATTTATCGAAGCAAAAGCGTAAAAGGTTGATGGACGTATAGGTTTTGCAAAGAGGTAGGTACGGAGCGATTGGAATTGGTGTTTAAAGGGATTCAGATATTGATTTATCGAAACAATTGTCATTTTTTTAGAATTTTCAATAACTTTTATTTATTATATTGTGGAATTAACTAGAAAACGTGAGTTTTATTTAAAACACTAATATGAACAGATTCCACGAAGTAAGGGTCGAGACAGTTAATTACACTAGTTTTTATTTTTATTACTTGCTATGTTCTAGGAGCTACTGTAACGAGATTTAAATCATGCGACGTTTTATGATAACATAATTTTATTTTAGTAAAAGGTGTAATAAGATACCCTGTATTGAAATCAACACTAGCTTGAAGTAACGTAAGATTATCTAGACCTATAAGGCCGTTAAAAACGTTGTGAAATTTAAAAAGGAAAAATTTCAAATTTGTTGGGTTTAGCAATTTAAATATTTTTGAGGCTTGTATGTCAGCGCGATATTTATGGGAAGATTGCTGAAATACCGTTGTGACTACAAAAGGATCATTATTGATTGCATTTGGGTATAATTTATAAGCAATTTTGGGGTCTATGAAAGACCTACTCGAACCGGAGTCGATCAAGAATTTTAGATTATGTTCAGGTAGAACTACATAGGGCAGTTCGCTAGATTTAACATTGTTAAGTGAAATAATTTCGGGGCTGAAACACTGGGTTTATTTTGTGAGGTATGTTCCGAGGCACTTACTGAAAATTTACGCCATCGTCGAGTGGCTCTGTTGTATCACCATTATTTTTATCATCGGGGTATGGTAACTGATAGGAATGGTCATCATCGTCTTGGGATTCTACATTATAGAGTTCTTCAGATATAAAATTGGGACGATTATTTGGAGGTATATTATTTGTAGTCGGGAATTGTCTGTTGAACTGATTGGGCTGATTTGTATTTCTAGTTGACATCGACATGGGCGATGGTTTAGGGAATCTATTATTATTTGGATTGGGTCTGAACACATTGGTATTCGAATTTGGTTGTCTAAAGACTTGAGAGTTCCTAGGAAAATTGTGTTGTATTTGTCGGGGTTGTATTGGTATAGGTTGAGAAGGAAAGTTATTCGTTTGTCTGGTAAACAAGTGATTCGGAGTATGCGAATTAAATGTAGATTGATTGGGTGTTTGCATTGATCGATGATTCGATCTGTTACTATTATTGGCAAATTGTCTAGGGAAATTTCTATTAGATGAATTTTTGAAGATAATGGGCATTTTCTTCTCGAATAATGTATTGCATAGCCTCTGTTAAAGAAGCGGGCCTCATGCATCGGATGGTGGTTCCTACGGTTTCTTTTAACCCGTAGAGAAATGTTTTGAGGGCTAAATTTTGATATAGGGTATTTTTGAGAAATCTAGCAGCCTCTGTATTTTCGTGGATATTAACATAACTACAAATTAAATTTAGAATATGTAAGCATCTATCATAGAACGATTGAGAAGACTCGTTCGTATTTTGTTTGAGCATTACGAGTTCTCTATTCAAGCAAACTTCGTCTCTTTGGTCTGAGAAATTACTAGTCAGAACGTTTTTTAATTCGACCCATGTATTACAAGAGTGGATATTTATTATAGTTTTAGCGTTTCCTTTAATTTTTGATAATACAGAATTCAACAAATAAATATTCTGAAAGTTATTGTGGTTTTCCCTATCTTCGAAATGAGCAATAATGGATTCACTTACAGAAATAAATATGTTTAAGTCGTTAGGGTTACCATCAAATTCTGGAATGCAGTTAATATATTCCCATTTAAATTGTGCTTGTGCTATTTCTGATTCTAATTGATCGTTATTTACGATTGGATGCGTTATAAGGTTCGATGAATGACTACTACTTAGGTTATTTACTCTTAAGGTATTAGATTTTTTAGATTTATGCTTAAATTTTGTTTTATCTTTTGAATTTGTTGCAGTAGAAAGAGAACCAACACTCAATTTACTAAAAGCAGTTTGAATTTCGTCCAAAAGAGTATTTGAATTCATGAATTGTACTTACAAAATAATCAATGCGACTTTGATCATATTTTTCTTAACTATAAGGAGTAGGTAATCCTAGCAGAATTCAGGCGATGTGGGTCCTAGTTCTCGAAATACGGAATGGTCTGGAACAGGTCTCCAATAGACTGATGAATGATTCCAAAACTGGTACTTCACTGAACACAGGCCGGTTTTTTTTTCACTTTAAACTTGTTTGCAAAGTTCGATTTTTCGGTAAATCGTTGAAACGAATATGGGACGTTCAGTACGCACGACCCTAACAATCCTACTGACTGCGCCAAAAATGTACTTTATTTCGTAAATCTGCTTTTTAAAAACTACAAACTAACTATACCGACAATATTCGTTCGGTTCTAACTGCTGACTGACTAATTCTTGAAAGAAAATGAATTTATATATAAATCTAAAAATAAAACGTAAGCAAATTACAATATCATATTATTATAACTGATCTGTGGGTGAGGGTGATATAATTCGGGCATTGGTGCATTGTGCAATGTACATATGAAGCAAGCGAGCAAATTTTTTATGAAATACATAAATGGGGCTCATATATTTGTGAAACGTTGAATATAAAGAGCACTCACGTGAAAGTGGAACACTTTTTCTAAGAATTAAATCTGGTATTATATCTGACCATATAATTCTATGATTTTTCTAATCGCCGGGGTCTTCTGCATGAGCAGTTTCTCCATCCAGTGATTCACTTTCAATGATTTCTTCCAAGCTTTCGACCTGCTGAGAATCCACATCATTATTGCTGCACAATAATTCATTATCTTTGCCCGAATTTTCTGCAGATGATGGCTCCCATAAATCGCTACTGTCCGACGAAAAGTCGGATAAACTTGAAACTTCTGACAAATGGTCAGCGATGTGGTCCAACTCATCTATATTTAATTTATTTTTTCGGGACACCGTCAGAAACAAAAAAAAAACAAAGTCAATACAGAAGACTATCGGTTCATACATGTACCAATATCGATTGCAGTTACGGACTGTTGGTACATATGTGTACCACTGTAGAAAAAAAGCTGTTTTTTGTTTTCTTCAGCGGTGTCTCGTAACATATTTTGTCGTCATATTTTAAAACTTACCTTTAACTAAATTCACACACACAATTTGCGCAATTTATCTCACTTTTTCCGTAAACATTAACTAAAAAAGGAACGTAGCCCGGCACAAATAAAATTACGCGCATGACAGTTACATAGGGAGGTACGGGACGCACCGGTACGTAGAGAAATGGTATAAAATATGAATATTTGCTTGTAGTGTTTGCGTGATTTATGCTGGTACATATGTGTACCGACAGGCTCGAAAGGGTTAATATGTAAAAAAACCATTAGATATAATGAAATTTATTAAAAGAGTCCCAAGTGTAGTGCGCGAGGTCCTTTATTTAAACTGTAAAATTAAAAATGTGTATCTAGTATGAAAACTAATAAAAATACGAACCGTTGCTTGGGAAATTAAAACGAAATCGGTAGAAAAATAGATATTGGAAGGTGCACGAAAAAAAATACATCCTAAGGGGAAAATCGAGTGAAAAATATTGAAAAATAAAGTTAAATTTTAGAAATAAACCTTGAACTGTAATTATAAAACAAGGTAAAATTATAGGAATTTATAATTAAATTGATAACAAAAAAATATAATTACAACTCAACTGAAGCTGACGTATACATGACATTTAATAATTAGCAAGATATTACTTACATTTATGGAATAGCTGTAGAAGAAAACCAATCTTTGAAATCGAAGAAGAAATCTAAAATTGAATTTATTCAGTTATTCTACCTATAAGAAGATGGAAGAATAAATTAGGAAATTTCAAGAAGAATTAAGTGTTTTAGAGCCTTTTTACGCGGTACTAATTTAAGAACTAAACATTTACTGCCAGATAATATTGAAAGCAATATTGCATATAACAAAGTTGACTGTATGTTATAGTAAATAATTTTGTTACTGCATTTAGTACAAGCGCATGCGCGTAGTAACTTGAAAATAGGTCAATATTGGTTTGAAATGTTCCTACACTTTTGCAGATATGTAGTGGATGTATTAAGAAATAGCGATGGAAATAGAAAAATATTTATTATTGGGAGGTGCGGTTAGTGTTATTTTAATACTATTAATCCTGAAAAAGAATAGAAATGCTAACAAATGTCGAAAACCAAAAAAAATGTTTGGCAGAGAAAATGGATCGGAAGAAGAACAGAAGGAAAAGAAAGACATTTTAACTTTGTTGAATGAGGAATTTCTACTTGAAGATACTTCATCGTACAAGAACTTTTTACGAATGAATAATGTCACATTTGAAAAACTCATCTCTTTAGTTGAGCCCCTTACAAAAATACAACATAAATTCATGCGTGATTGTTAACCCGCTAGAAGCAAGTATGTACAAAGCATAACTTAAATTAAAATTTCTAAAAAGTTAATCGTTTCTCCGTAATTATTTTAGACTAGAAACAACACTTCGCTTGTTACCTGACTCTCTATGTTGACCAGAGAGGGTTGCAATAAGGAGTGGTTTTAATGCTGTATTGGTAAATTTGTGCTCCGGGCTACTCGACTACGGAGAGTGGGTGGGTCAAGACCACCTCTAATTATACTAATGTACTGTACTAATAGTTCCAAGTTACAAAAAAATAAAATTCAATAATTAATCGGTATAGGAGGAACTATATTTAATACTTTACCGTAAAATACCAATTGCCAAACAATAAAAACTGATAAAAAAGGAGTGATTGAATTTATAAAGTTATTAAAAATAGATATTCCGCCGAAGTATACTTCCGGGATCACATGTATTTGATTATTCGTATAAACGTAAATCTTATAACTAAAATTAAATTTAACTAATGCATCCGGATCCCTCATACATCAGGTACGACAAGCATTCTCTACCAATTGACACTGAAGGTCCCTCAAACGGTAGTACCTAACGATTAAATTAATTGAGCTAATCTTACTTGATTGTGGTGGTAGTGGGACAGCAAATTACGCCCACGTCAACAGCAGCCAGTTACAGAATATAACATGGGAAAAAAGAAGGTCTGAAAAGAAATCATGTTTGTAAGAGCGATTGGAACATTCTTGAGGGGGAAGATAGATACTAGATCAAGACTTACCTTAGATGGTGGGTGACTTCATGTGGGGTTTGTCGAATCAGTGCTCACATCCATGAACTATCATGAAATCTTGCACCAGATTATCACTGGTTCGTTTGATATTTCTCGAAACCGTAGAGCCGTAAAACAACGTGATAAATACCGACAGTATCACCATGTGGTTTTCGAGTTTATAACCAAACAAAACCAATATCGAGTTATCTCCAACCAAACCTGTTCCAATCGTTTATGAGCGAACAAGAGGACTTGACCATCTGGACAAATAAAATCAAGGTCAGGAAGGTTGACTGGATATTTCACGAATATAGACATTTCTGATAAGAAGGCCAGAGTGATAGAACCAATATAAACATAGCCGTACCGTTTAAGGTGAAAAAGTTCTTCGATATAATTTAATCAACTTACTGATGTATGTTTTAATAGTTTAAATTTCAATTTGTATTGAAGTGATAAATAAATCTTTTATGTTTCCACGACGTATCTATTACTATTTTTTCCACTTTATAAACAGCGTACAAGTGAACCCCAAACGATATATGCCCAATAAATATTAAATATTTACAAATACTTAAATGAAAAATAAAGTTTGTGGAATATGAGTGGAAGAGATCTGTGAACTGTAACAACTCTCCCCCAGCTTGAGGAAGGGTTTCCTTAGGAAACCCGTAAAGAAATGCGGTTACTATTATTATAATATAGATCCTGCTAATATAAAACTCACAGCTAAACAAGATATTTACAAAGGTTCGTCCTCGGATTGCAAATCATCTTCGTCCGGTGGGTGACTTTTTAAGTCTTTGGCGTGCCACACGCCTTTTTTTCCCCGGGCATCCTGTAGCTCATAGGACCATGGAGACATGATTCTGGTTACCGTAAAGGGTCCTTCAAACTTGTGGGCCAGCTTAGCCGTTATCCCTTGTGTTCTGTCAGACTGGGTGTAGACACGTTTCCAAACTCGTTGGTTCAGAGTGAATTTTTCATCCCTTCTTCGGCGATTGTACCGACGCCGACTCTTCTGGAAGGATAATTTGATTCGAGAGGCTACATCTGAGAAGACGGTTTCAAGGGCCCTGGTTCTTACCAATGGATCGTAGACGTCATCAAAGCTCTTCGGAGGGTCGCAATGACATCCACGCAGGTTCACTTCTCTGGAAAACACAACAAAATTCGGAGATAACTGGGTTACCTCATGTCGACCAGAACGCATGGCACAGGCTACTTTTTGTAAGTATTTGTCCCAAAGTCGATGATTCTCTGACACATATGCGCTAAGGGTGGTTTTTAGAACTCGGTGATATCTCTCTACGGCGTTTCCCTGTGGAGAAAAATTGGACAAGTATCCCTTGTGCACATAGTACTTATCTAGGACAGAGATAAATTGATAGCTACGAAATTGTTTACCGTTGTCGAGAATTACCTTTTCAGGGACTCCATACATAAGGAAAACATTATCCTCAACGATCTCGGCTATCCTGGGGGCGGTGGCATTCCTAAGCGGAAAGAACAAAACGAATTTGCTAAACAAGTCACTGACGGAAAATATATATGAAAATACGGCGGTTGATCTAGGCAATGGACCTACCAAATCCATACTGAGTATTTGGAAAGGTCTTGTTGTCGTCGGGGCAACACTGAGCATCAACCCTCTGGGTGCCTTTTGTTCCGGTTTGGTTTGCAGGCATATTACACAATGTCGAATAAATCTTGCCACATCGGCTCTCATTTTCGGCCAGTAATAAGTTTGAGTTAGGCGTCCTAGAGTTTTATAAACTCCTAAATGACCGCAAATTGGAGGATCATGGTGTTCCTTGATGAGCGCATTGCGGTTCTCCTTGGGAACTACCTTCAACCAGTCGGTATCGGACAGTTCCGGATACGTCGGCCTAGCAAGTTTGAACAAATCTTGGTGATCTACTCTCCAATCGGGATACTTATCTGGATCTTTGCGTATCTTGTCAAATTGTCGAAGGTACCAGGGGTCCTTGACATGTTCGGTAACTGTCTGGACGGAGTCAATACGTGGCACGGCACGGGATAAAGTATCTGGAACCACATGTTCAGTTCCCTTTCGATGAATTATGTTGAAGTCGTACTGTTGTAGTCGCACCGCCAATCTCGCAACTCGGCCAACTTGGTCTTTGAAGTTGTATAGCCACTTCAAACTATAGTGATCTGTTACTACCGTGAATCTAGAGCCTTCAACGTATGGTCTGAACTTTTCTACAGAATGTAATACCGCGAGACATTATTTCTCAGTTGTGCTGTACTTCCGCTCTGCTTTTGTAAGTGACCTACTAAAATATGCGATGACCTTCTCTCCGTCTACAAATGTTTGTGATAAGGTAGCACCAATACCATAATCGCTTGCATCTGCCTGGATTACAAAAGGCAAATCGAAATTTGGGCACGTAAGGATAGGGGCGGAGATTAAGTGCTCCTTAATTTTCTTCATCGTTTCGGAACATGTTTCGTCCCAAATGAATTTAGAATTTTTACGAAGCAAGGCAGTAAGAGGTGCAGTCACACTGGAAAAATTAGGTACGAATCGCCTGTACCAAGAAGCGAGACCTATAACTCGTCGAACTTCAGTGACATTTTTGGGATCGGGAATATTGACAATTGACTCGATTTTATCTGGGTCCACCATTAATCCAGCAGAATTCACAACATAGCCGAGATACTTCAATTCCGGTTTGCAGAAGTGACACTTCTCTCGATTTAAGGTCAGACCTGCGTCGCGCAATTTGTCAAGCACTTTGCTGAGAATTTCTAGGTGTTTGTCGAAGGTGGAAGTGCAGATAATAATGTCGTCGAGATAAACAAAGACAAACTGTTCGAGTTCAACCCCTACGACTCTGTCTATAAAACGTTGCCACGTAGCCGGAGCATTGTGCAACCCAAAAGGTAGGCGTTTGAACTGAAATAAACCTCTGGTAGGTACAACAAATGCAGTAAGAGGCCGTGAGGCTTCTGAAACCTGCCAATACGCCGACTTGATATCAAGCGTTGTGAGGTATCTAGCATCCCTTAGCTTGTCTAAGGTAGCTCCAACGAAAGGTAAGGGGTAAGCATCTCGTTCGCTAACCTCATTAAGCCTTTTGTAGTTCACACAAAAGCGATACGACCCATCAGACTTTTTTACTAGGACTATAGGAGATGGCCAAGGCGAATTAGATGGTTCTATAATATCATCTGCTAACATCTTATCCAATTCGGTGTTCACGTAGCGTTGAAGGGTAGGAGAAATTGGGTAGTGTCGTTGCTTTATTGGTTGAGCCTTGGTTTTAATTTCATGCTCAACTAGGTGAGTGCAACCTAGTTTCGTTCCCATTGCCTTAAAATTATCATTGACTAAGGTATCTAACTGAGCCTTTTGCTCTACACTAAGATGTTCTAACGATTGGATGGCACCTATTTGACAACTGTCTGGCTCACTATCGGCTCTAAAAAACCATTGACCATAGTACAAATCAGGTACAATACCCATCGCTAACCAAAAATCGATGCCAAGAATAATAGTGTGTGGTAGGCTAGGTACCATTAGAATTTCTAATAGTCTCACTTTGTCCTGCAGCTGTACAGGAACAGTTATTGACCCTAAAACGTCACATTTACCACCGTTGGCAACAACACAGTTTAAAACAGACGCTGACGCAACAAAATTATGAATATTTTTAAGTTGGCTCCAACCTAGAGCACCTAATACGGTTTTTTGACAACCATTATCTAAAAGCGCAAGAAATTTTTTTTCGTAAATACTAATGGATAAATAGGGGCGATTATAGTTTTTAGCATGTGCAAGAACGAAATCCAATAAGATAGACATATACGGTGATGGGTTACAGGAGGTCGAATTTACGATGGATAAGGGCCTGGACCGACTTAATTCCGACCCGTCCTCCAGTTTTTTGAGCAGGTGGGACAATTAATTGCTATGACGTTATCACGTCCGCACTTATAACAAAATCTTCTCCTTGGTTCAGGACAAGAACGGAACTTGTGGGAGTCTATTCCGCAATTCCAACACTTTGGGCAGTAGATTTCTCCTTATGATGTTGACCCTACTCTCTTCGGTCGGTGGTGTATCTAGCCGTTGAAACAGATTTTCCATGGCAGTGATAAATGTCAACACCCTCTCTTGGGAACCCTGTGTTCTCCTTCTTATTTCTTCCCAGAGACTATACTCATAATCGTAAGGTTGAAAAGCTTCCTTAAGCTGCGACACCAACTCATCCCAAGTAGAAAACCTACCTGTGTGGTACCAATATAACGCATCCTGAGTAAATAATTCAGCAGCAGAGCGCAGTAGTTGTTCCTTGCTAATTCCTCGGGAACTTCTTAACTCTTCTATACGTAACAAAAAATCATTGACGCTAGTTCTTCCATTGAACTTAATATTCCACCGATGGACATCTGGATAGTGTTGAACATTGTCCAAGCCTTGTACATAACGTGGTGGAACAATGGGGGATATATTTAAATTTCCTAACTGATAAGGCAACGTATTTACCTGATACGGATCTGGGTGAATCCTATCGTAGTCCTGACAAGTCGCCAAACGAGAGTCGAAGGTACTGTAGGCTTGTGAACTGCATCCTGCCTGATTTCGCTCTCGAGTGAACGTTTGAATTCCGATAGGCATCGTGGGAGCTAAGGGTGGTGGAAGTATGTTGGTCTCTAAGTGAACAGGTCTTTCGATAGGGATGTCAATAATATCTCCGAGAATAGGCAAACTTCGGGATTGTTGAGGAACTCTTGGATTATCTGTATCCAACAATGACAAGTGAGATTGTGCGACCCGGTCTTCAGCGTTGACTGCAGACGAAGGAAGTATTGAGTCGTGTCTAGCAGTTGAATCTCTGTTCATCGCAGAACATGTAGGTTGGGTATTTTGAGCAGTGTTTGGATGTCCCTGGCCTATAAATGCTGTCCGCGGAGCCCTATTCGATTGAGATACTTCGTAAGCTAGATTTAACTGTCCATAAAACTGTTAGCAATTCCACCACAAGGAATTCCGTTTCCTTTCTTCCTCTTCTGTGGGACCCTTTATTCTATTCAACCTATCGGATAGGTGAACTAAACGCGAATATATTCTTCGGAGTTCTCTCTCGATTTTCAGGATCGAAAACTTCAATTTCTTGACTTAATTCCGTAACCTTAAGTTCACATTTCCGAAATTTTTCGGTAAAATCCAAATTAACCAAAAATTCTTTCTTCTGCCCAGATTCCTTTTCGGATCTTAATGCCTGACGCAATACCATTCGTTTCTCATCAACAGTTGAGCCAATTGGCAAACTCCTAATATGTAACTCGTAAGTTAGCTCATCACTTTTCAGCCTATTAACTTCCATGATTAATATGAATGAAACTAGTGAAACTACTTGATATTATCCTAATAATAATTACAATATAAACGTCGAAGATCAACCCCTCCCTTACCAAATAAAAACGAGAGAGCGCTACCGTAGGTTAATCCTAGGTTAAGTTGTATATACTAAGAACTACTTAAAATTTTGTATATAGTTTAGAATTTATGTTTCGTATATAAAAATAATAAATAAATACCCGTACTAATTTATTTGTTAAAGAACCGGACTATCTAATTACTAATTACCTTAATGATGTAGTTGTGACTTCAATAAAAGAGGTCACTCGATATGCAAAGTTTGCAATTTAATTTGGACTGTTTCAACTTACAGCCACTCTACCACAAAAAATCTTACCTATTATACATATTAGATACATAAAAGATTTTAAAATAAATTAGATGTGTGATTCAGATTAAATTTATACAATGTATGAGAGAAAAAAAAATACATATTGATTTAAATCGAATATATATGAAAGTTTGATAAAATCTTACACTGTATACTTAGCAAAGTAGGATGTACCCTGAAATTATCAAGAAAAACAACCAAAAAAAAATAATTAATATGATTATAGACCAATATACACACGTTAGGGCGCCAATTGTTACCTGACTCTCTATGTTGACAAGAGAGGGTTGCAAGAAGAAGTGGTTTTAATGCTGTATTGGTAAATTTGTGCTCCGGGCTACTCGACTACGGAGAGTGGGTGAGTCAAGACCACCTCTAATTATACTAATGTACTGTACTAATAGTTCCAAGTTACAAAAAAATAAAATTCATTAATTAATCGGTATAGGAGGAACTATATTTAATAATTTACCGTATAATACCAATTGCCAAACAATAAAAACTGATAAAAAAGGAGTGATTGAATTTATAAAGTTATTAAAAATAGATATTCCGCCGAAGTATACTTCCGGGATCACATGTATTTGATTATTCGTATAAACGTAAATCTTATAACTAAAATTAAATTTAACTAATGCATCCGGATCCCTCATACATCAGGTACGACAAGCATTCTCTACCAATTGACACTGAAGATCCCTCAAACGGTAGTACCTAACGATTAAATTAATTGAGCTAATCTTACTTGATTTTGGTGGTAGTGGGACAGCAGATTACGCCAACGTCAACAGCCAGTTACAGAATATGGAGCATTCTTGAGGGGGAAGATAGATACTAGATCAAGACTTACCTTAGATGGTGGGTGACCTCATGTGCTCACATCCATGAACTATCATGAAATCTTGCACCAGATTATCACTGGTTCGTTTGATATTTCTCGAAACCGCAGAACCGTAAAACAACGTGATAAATACAGTATTACCATGTGGTTTTCGAGTTTATAACCAAACAAAACCAATATCGAGTTATCTCCAACAAAACCTGTTCCAATCGTTTATGAGCGAAGAAGAGGACTTGACCATCTGGACAAATAAAATCAAGGTCAGGAAGGTTGACTGGATATTTCACGAATATAGACATTTCTGATAAGGAGGCCAGAGTGATAGTACCAATATAAACATAGCCATGCCGTTTAAGTTGGAAAAGTTGTTCGATATAATTCAATCCACTTACTGATGTACATATCCCTTATGTATACTACACGTATTCATGAATCATCTATAACGAAGTTTGTTCCTGGATAGTGCTATATATAAGGTTCTCAAAACAGAATACCTAAGAGTAAGTATTATTGTAGTAAAATAGAGAATACCAAATGTATTTTTTTTGTATTATGTTGTGGATATAACCATGTTGTCCTTTTGCTCCTTACATATTCAAGTATATCGATGTACAGCTTATATTTCCTTTTTCGCAGACACCAGACAAAAAGGAATGGCTTGGTATAGCTGAAGCGTTTGAATCATTATGGCAATTTCCAAATTGCGTAGGTGCTTTAGATGGACGTCATATAAAATTTAGAGCACTTATATCAGAAAGATCGTACTATTACAATTATATGGCCAGTCATTCCATTGTTCTTTTAGCTTTAACAGATGCAAATTACAAAATCATATACTGCAATGTAGGGGTAAATGGAGGTATATTCAGGGAGAGTGGTTTATATAAGGCCATATCTTCTGAGAATATACACTTTCCACCAAATAGACCGTTACCTGGTCGAATTATTGAAGTTCCATAAGTAATTGTTGCGGACGATGCTGTTCCCCTTAGAAAAAGATTGATGCAACAATTTCCAAGCAAAGGGTTAACACATGAACAGAAAATTTTCCACTATCGGCTTTCAAGAACTCGTCCTATTGTCGAAAGTACATTTGGAATTATAAGCAACAGATTTATACTTCTTTTAAATCCTATTAATCTAAAACCAAAAAAAAATTGAATTTATTACTTTAACTTGTGTAGTTCTACATAATTATCTGGCCACCCAAAACTGGAAAAGGTACACTGAAATATCTGAAGAAGAAAGTAGACCTAATTCACTGGGAAAACTTTCATATAAGGAAGTAACAGAAGTGTAGTGTTTGCACCATACATTGGAGATTAGTTCAAAGATTACTTTAACAGTATAGGGGTTGTGGAATGGCAAGAAGATATGGTCCGTAGAAATAAAGTGAAAAATAAAACATAAAACTGAGTTACAATATTTTTTTTACAATAATCTTTTTTCTGGCATCATGTAATGCATTGAATATAACACGCTGAGTATCTAAAAAAATCTCTTCTATAAAGGAGAGTGGGTTAGTGATGATAAATTCCCCAAATATTTCGCTCTGTGTTCGGGTTTTAGGCACTTTCTGTTCCAGCTTAGAAGTGAAGTTAGGAGTTATTCCTGTAGCAGTGTCGACGGATTAGAGTTACTCTCAACTCTAGGCTTTATGGTAACAACTCTTATGAGATTAATCCTATGATGTGGCTCCTAATTATATAGACTATACTACAAAAATAGCAATATTTAATTAAAAGTGGACATATAATTAAAACTATATATTATTATCATATTAATTTTTTATAAGAGCTTATTAATTTTTGCTATGTTTTTGAATGCCTTATTTGTTATAAATTTATATTTATGATGAATTTTTTTTTATTGTTATTGAATGAAGTTTAATGAATAGTTATTTTATTGTGTTTAAATTTATTGTTAATATTATTATTTTTAAATGGGCGCCAGAACTCGTATGGTTTGCTTATTACAAGCAGGATGATTCTATACCTAATACAAGTTCGATAAAATATGATGTTAATAGTTTTAACATTTTCTCACTTTGGATCTCAGGGAGTGTAAGATCGGCACAAGCGTTCAATAGTAACAGCAAACTAATAGGTTTGAGAACACTTGAAAGAAACAAGGAAGTCTAAATATAATTATTTAATTGATTAATAATTTTTTTAGAGTTATAAATGCCTTTTCTTCAATAATTGATAAAGATAAATGTCTAAATAAATCGCATAATTCGTTATGTAATATTCAAAAGATAATAATTTTCATAATCAATTATTGATAATGTGATTATTATGAATAAAATGGAAAATAACTATTAAATTCTATATAACCGTGATATGACTGGTATTTATATAACCAATCCCAACTCTAGCTTTCTATCAAGGTTAAGTTTCGATGTATGAATTGTATAATTTTTATAGATCACAAAATGGTGAAATTTATGTATAACGGTTTAAGAGTTACTGGTATATTGTTTGTTTTTATGACGAATTGGTAAGTAATTTGTTTATTTATTAATATTAAATGAAGCTAGTGAGTCAGTAGAGTTGAATTACGTTAAAATAACTACGTAGAAATGATAAATCAATATTATAACTAACCTAAAATTTTAAATTCAACGTTTGTAAATATGAATTTAATAGCAATGAATGTCTTGAATTTCTAATTAAGAAGGAAGAAATTTGTGGTGATTGAAATAAGTCAGCTTCTCTATTCGATGTGGAAATTAAATGTATCGCATTCGAATTATTTCTCGTATAAGTAATTTCTGCTTCCAGCAACGTCCAGTTATCGTTAGGATCAGATAGAGGTAATACTTAAGTTATCTTCGTAATAATTTATTAATTTAAGCTTTTAATTTATAGGTTTTGGTTTAATCTTCAATATTTCATTCAATTCTCTTCTTATCGTCGTTCTCACACTCAACAACTTTTTTTTCAATCTATCAACAACTTTCAAGTTTTTCTCGATTCTCACTTTTTTTGAAAAACAATAATTATTTTAGAAATCTACTTATCCATGTCGTGTTCTTTCCACTTGATCACTCCGTTCAAATAATATCCGCGTTTGCAGTAATATCACATTTAACGTCTAACCTAAATATCGATAAACCTGTCAACTTATATAAAATATAATTCATGTCACTTTATTTTCCTAATAATTGTTCAAAATATACTTTATTTGGATTCGTTATATTATAAACAGGGTTTGTCTAAAAATTATAGTGATTGAGAAAATAAAAATTACAGAAGTTTGTTTTCGATATTTTATGTCTCAAATGAATAATATTTTAATAATTGACTTATGTATATGCAATACACAATTATGGGTTAATAGGTTCGTTTATCGATAAGTGTATAGCATGAGCATTCAAATATCATATGGCTATGAGTATTATAATTTTTCTTTAATTGAAAATCGGTATTTATTTATAACAATTCTATTTATTAATTTGACATTAATATTTCATCTCAATATTTATGGATACACAGAGCTTACACTGTACACTATATGTAAGTAATAAATAAATAGAAGCTAATAATTATAAAGCAGGAAAAGATGTACAGCAGCAGCATAAGGATGTCACTAACAACCTAACTACGTTATGTTTCCAAATACCTCATCATTTATTGTGCTGTTGGTTTCCATTTCATAGTTTTCTATAGTATTTTGAGAATAACAGAGAGAGTTTTTACCAGAATTCGGTGTTGTAGGACTTAAAGGGTACCCAATCGATGTTAAAATGCTGTCATCAGATTGACGTACTGTAGAATGCTCCAAAATGAATTGCATTTGGCCATAATACCAGATGTTTGGTTTATTAATCTAAACAAATTTTATAATGTAAGTATTATACCAAAAAGTAAATTAAGTAAATTGTTTTTACCTCATCGGCCCCCATGCCGCTTTTTAAAGAATTTATGTATTTTTTAGGTTTTGATAAAAAGTTTGTTCTTATATTGCTAAATTTGTTTTTGATTTCAGTTATGTTAACACAGGGTCGGAAAAGCTAAAGCTCTAAACATATCTTTTCTAGTGCGTTTTTGCGAACATGTTTATTTTTATAGTCATTGTTTCACAGCATATAAACACGGATATGATTTGTACAATTCAATTAGCAATTTTACTTGCTCCTGGGACATATTTAAGTTTTCAACACAACTCATAGGCATGCCACAAAATAAAATCACTTTTATTTATATTTTAGGCTAGCCGTACCTAATCTTAAAATCCGATTTGGACAACTATTGCGCATGTTTAGTATCATTGTATACAAGAAAATAGAACGTGATCCATTTTCTTGCATGCAAGTTGACTGAAAATGCGCGCGCAACCACTTGTATTCAATTTAGGCTGAACTATTGTACCGTGTCAAACGGCTCTTAGTCACGAACTATAAGGTGATTTTATATATCTAAATAATTTTAAACTATATTGATATTATTTCACCTCAAATGAACTATTGAATCTTTAGATTATATATAAATACAACCTCTTATCTGATCTCACTAATACTAAATTAAATGAATATTAGTTGAAGAATTTTCATAATAATAATTTAATAGTGAAATAATTAGCACGTACCGTTGTAATAATAATCAAAACTTGAAATATGGTGATTGTGCCAGTTTGCCGGCTACTTCTAGTTGTCGGCCGTTTTCATCATTTTCATGGAATAATAAGAAAAATAACCAGTCTTCAAATTTGAAAATGCTGCCAAACTTTCGGTTACAGTTTTCCCTCCATTTTCCGTTAGATTTACCCGTGCCGCCAATACAATTATTCATTCCCTGTCAGTTCTATTCACGATGGTCGAAGTGATCGTTGGTCGGGCGTTGCTCTGTTAAAAAATTAGTGAAACACAACTTTTTCAACGGTAAGTTTCTGCCTAATTTTGCTAGATATTTTAGAAATTTTTTATGTAGAAGGTATCTGGACGGGTTGAACTTTTAGTTTAAAGTAAAAAAAACTGAAAATTAATGATTTTTTCTTTGTATTAAGCGGTGGTCGGTGCACTAGAGTCTCCAAACAACGATTTTCCAGTTGTCGGCCAGGGTGGCTGAGAACTGGAATAATATGCTGTCTATTCGAGTTCCCGTAATACCAATATCGAATGCTGTGGACATTTAGCGTTCTGTCCTTTTTAAATATGCTACTGACGTTAATACTATAGCCAGTTTCCGGCCACCAAAATGTTTTATATTGAGTAATTCTGATAGCTTGCTTTTTATGTGGCCGAGAATAGGTTTAATGTGAGTCTGTTGTCGGCCAGCATATATTTCTATAGAAATCATCCGGTTGATAATTAGCTTTATAAACGTCTGTTCTCGGTCAGTACTATTCACCTATCTGTTAATACTTTTTTTATCAACTTTTTTTAATAAATTGAAACAATATGCAGTGGTGGCGCGCTGGCAAGACTTTCACCTCATACCTAATCCAAAGGTCTAGGGTTATTTGAATCCCAGCGTGGTCACCGGTTCCACATCATACGTTTGAAGGTAAGGGTCTCATCTTTCCTAGCTCGCACAAGTCTCTCGAAGACTTCTGATTGTTGTTCGTAGGGTTACAGCCGGTTGACGGAAATAACAATTTTAACAATATTTGCTTTAAAATGAGCCGTAATTTGTACAATCTTTATTTTACAAATATTTAGAAGTAGACTCCATAATTTTTTCCAGATGGCCGCAGTCAAGAAAATTCAGACAAATAGGAATTAGTTGAGATCTACTGTAAAAAGGCACATTTTGAAATATGATGATGTTGCATTGAAAAAGACCCTTGAAGATGTAAAGGAGTACGGTATGGGAATTCGAGAAGCCTGCCGACTGAATGGTGTTCCTAGGTCAACCATTCAAGATAGGATCCATGGATGAATCATGGAGGAAAAACGGAAAATTGAACCTGATACGGTACTGGGAATAAAAGGGGAAGAAAAAATTGTGGTTTTCCGATTCGAAAGAAAGATTTGTTGGAGACTGTAGCGGGAATTGTCAAAGACAGTGGGAAACCGACACCATTCAAAGAAGGGAAACCAGGAGAGAAGTGGTATAGATGCTTTTTGAGGAGACACCCGGAAATAAGTATCCGTGAAGCTAAAAGTATCAATAGGGAGAATATTCAATGGAGATGAAACAGGGTTTTCGTTGTGTCCAAAAACTGTAAAGGTATTGGCTCCAAGAGGCTACAAAAATGTATATGAAATTGAAACAACAAAGAGAAAGAAAGTATCACCGTGTATGTGTCATTCAATGCCAGTGGTAAAATATGTCCACCCTCGGTCGTACTTCCCTATTTACGTCCATCCAAAGTAGTTATTGACAACATTCCACAATCTTAGGTACTAGGAAGGTCAGATATGGGTTGGATGAAAGGAAGCATATTTTATGAGTACATGGCAAATGAATTCAACGATTAGTTAGGCAGCTATAATATCAAAAAACCCTGAATCGTATTTGTAGATGGGCACAAATCACACATATCTTTGCCACTTAGTCAATTTTGTGAAGAAAACCAGATAATTTTGTATGCATTGCCACCAAATACGACACATATGCTGCAACCAGCTGATATAGACATTTTTAAACCACTGTTATAAATTGGCAAAAAAGAAAAGAGAACTTCAACAGTAATATCACTAAGATAAATTTTTGTGAGGTATTTGAAGAAACATTAACTGTGGATATGAAAACTGGCATTATAAATAGATTTAGAAAATGTGGACTATTTCCATTTGATGCCAATGTTGTAGATTATAGTAAGATCGTTAAAGATACATTTTCAAAATTGAAGAGAAAATCCAGTGAAAGGATTACGACAAAAGATTTTGATGTGGCAATTAGGGTGTTCTCATTGATAAGAAATTAATTGAGAGATAATCGCATTGAAACTGATTTGATTTTAGCCAAAATTGAATCAGCTAGATCTAATGTGTCTCCACAACGTCGTTTAAAGTCAATTACAGCACAACTATCAACAGCAACAATGCCGACACCAGCAGAAACTACGTCCCAAAATATAAATAATTCAATTCCAGAAGTTGGATCATTCATTTCATTGAATGATATATCAGTTCTGCCATTGAGCGATATCTCATTCGAATTATTTAGCAACCTCCTGGATTATGATTAAAAACTCGAATAAATCACACAATGTCAGAATATGGCTAACTCCAAGGCACCCGAGGTTAACACCAAGACGTCAACACGGTTGTTACTGTTGCCCAAATTAATGTATGTGAAGGTACAAATGAATCCATGACGGAAACTGCTACAATCTTCAATAAAAAAAATTATCCTAGTCCAGAACAATTTAAATTTGATATCAATTGGTGATGATGTGCAGGAAAGTACAGATGAAGAATCCATATCGACAACTGCTAAAATTCTCAAAAAGAGGATTCAAGACCAAACTAATTTCAATTTGTGATGAGGTCTCGAATAATTCTGATCAGTTGCAAAGTGAAAAAATCACACTTAATGGTGATTTACGTCAACATGATGAAAGTGAACAAGAGAACATTTTAGAGCAATCTGATTTAATTTGCTTCCCTTCCAAACGAACAAAACGTTCTCCTTTTGTTACGATTCAGTCAATCCATCAATTCGATAAACATCTTATATTTCCTGAATCCAAACCTGAATCTCATAAGAAATATTCTGATACCCTTAAATTTCCTATGGCCGACTCTTCTGAAAAATGGCTTATCAACTTGACAGTTGTAGAACAAAAATCAAAAAAGTTAGGGACATAGAAACAAGACGAGAGATGAGGGTTTCTTTGAAAGCAGAAAGGGAAGCAAAAATTGAAATCTATAAAGAAACCTAAAAAACTAAAGCAGAAAGTGTGAAGATGAACTGATTAGCGATATTGAGGACGGGGGTGAAAAAAACATCGGCTGTGACAACTGCATAAGATGGTACCACCTGAGGTGTACCAATCTTTCTAATCTACCTGATATTGAAGCTACCAAAAAGGAATACATCTGCGAACATTGTCTGTAATGGCAAAAGGTCCAGACATTTTTACTTAACTGTAGTTCCTTATTTTGTGTGATATAGTTTTTAATTTTTCTAAACAGAAACAATTTTTTTGACGTTTTTACATTTTACTTTTGTTTTTGTTTATATTTTGTTTTTTGTATTTGAAATAAACTCATAAGTGCGTTAACTAATATTATGGTAGGTTTAAAAATGGGCAACCGTGCAAATCCTAAAAGCTCGATTAAATTAGAAGAAGAATCATAGAAAAATAGAAAAAGAAGTTGGTATTGTTTTGGTTAACCTAACCCTACTTTACCTTAGATCTCGTATATTTTCGATTTCTGCTTTATTTTGATTTGTATTCGTGAACGTTTATTTGTGGAGATGGAGAGCTCGCCAGTAGTTAGTAAAAAGTTTGCAAGATCCACGAACTTATCTTTTAAAGAAGAAGACATTTTGTTATCTTTAGTTAAAAAATATAAAGATACTGTTGGATGCAAGAAGAGCGATACCAACACGAACAAAATCAAATTTAACGCGTGGCTCCAACTTTCTAAAGAATTTAATGCCATTTGCGGGGGAAACTTTCGGGATGTTAAAATTTAAAAAAATAAGTATGAACATATTAAGAAGAGAACAAAACAAAAGTTTACTGATAAAAAAAAGTACATTACAAGAACAGGAGGTGGTCCTGAAATGAATATTCTAGTTACAAGGACTGATAATGAAATTATAGATATAATAGGTACTCAGGTAACTGGGCGAACCTCCGAATTTGATGAGGATGCCGTAGCAGGTAATCTATTTTTTGTAAAAAATTGACATTGATGTTATAAAAGACATGTTATGGCTCTAGAGGTTATATAACATCAACGCCCTCAGTGAGCTTCATTGAGTCAAATGAAAGTGTTGTTGGGAATGTGGACTCAATTTTACATGAAAATGGAATTCCATTGTTGAATGCAAATTCAGTGCATTCTACTTCTGATTGGAGTAAAGCAACTCCTACATTGTTGAGGACACCAAAAACAAAATGTTTACAGGTACCAAAAAGTCTAGGTAAGATTAAATTGTATATGCGTTTAAAACAGTGTATTAAATTATTTGAGACATTTATTTTACATGTTATGAATAAACATGCATACGAAGATATTTATATATTGTTATAATTGTATCTTTAATTTATTTATTTATAATCTTAATTATTTATTAGGTTTATATTATTATAATTTTAGTTGTTGAGCGCCAGATGAAATTAGTCTATAAATTTAGGTGTTATTATAGTGAGCCAGCTATACTCTGACTATAAGGATGAAACTCTTACCATACATCTTTTAATTTATAAATTCAAACTCGAGAAATAATTTAAATTGTAATATAATTAGTAAACAAAATAATAAACACTCAGATCATCATTTTCCAATAATTTTACAAACAATTAAATACCTAATACAACCCTGCATTTTCTGATTAACTTATAGAAATAGAGATGGCAATACGATATAAAAGCAACTAATGTCAATAAGAAAGATCTCTTTCTCTATAGTTATTTGGTTTTATTTGTCATAAATGTTAACCTATTTACAAATGTATTATTATTTAGTTGTAAATAATAATTTCTTAATTTACCAACACAGTTGTTATGTTTTGAAAGTTAAGAAACTATTAATCGAATTCAAATATTCTACACAATTAAAATGATGGTACAAGTTATAAATCGTTTGGTATTCAAGATATATGATATTATTGTGGTAAGTACTGATTATTTGATATTAATTCGCTAATATGAGATTTTTTTAATATTCATTATATACTATTTTTTATCAGTGATTAAATAAATTATTGTTTTATTTTATCTAACGCAATAGTTTCTTTTTTTAGGTTATATTAGTATTGTTAGAACAGTTTATATAAGAAAAACTCTACCTTACAGTTCGTAGTCACTCTCAAACTCAATTCCTCAGAAAATATTTTTATTTCTGCTTCTTTTAATTTTGAATAGGATGGCCAAGTAGTTCAAATTTATACTTCTTCCTATAATGTCACTATCAATTTGTCTTTCTGTATAATAATGTAGGTATTCTTATCAATTTACAATTCTTTACTTTATTACAATCTAATTCATTCATAAATTAACTTTGATTTTTCTATCATCACAATTCACTATTATACAACATTCAAGTTTAAATTATCCTTCTTATAAATTTCAACAATTTACCGTGTTTAATAATTACAAAGTGTATTCTTCTCAGCTTCAGCTTTTCTTTCATATAACTTAACTTCTTTTTATATTCTTTTACTAGATTTCTCCCTTAGGATAATTATTTTTACATCTCTTCTTCAAAAATGTCATCAATGTTTATTTTTCTTAGCAACCAGCCATGATTTCTTTTGCCTACTAGATTAATATTTTATTTCGTCATTAAGTAAGGACTTCGCGCACTACTCTCCAACACTTTCAAATTTTCTTATCTAATGCTTTTTTTAACAAATTAAAATTAACATTTTTATTATTAATTATTGGATTGATAATAATTATATCAGTAAAATTTGTTTTCTCTCAACCACCTTTATAACTCATTTGAGTAGAGTTTTCATCCAATTTATCCTTTCAAACCTATCAAATCTTATTTTAATCCAATATATTATAATGTTTTTTAAGAAACGACAAGAAACCGATTACTCGACAAAGCGTAAAAGTATAAATTTCATACTAAGAGCATATATTTGAACTTAATCAATAGATACAAAATCTAGGCAATCTTCAGGAGGGAAAACTAATAACTTGAAAACATATTGCAAGCAGAATTTATATATACTGAGAAAATAAAGTTTATCGGGAAATACTAAGAAAATTTATCATCTACCCTGTATATAAAATGTCCATATTTATAAGCAGTGGCATACTGACCTTGTGTGAGGTGTAAGATGCACCCAGTTGGATGAACAACACAACAAAATCCAGTTTTGGCAAATCTTAGTAATCAAAGATAGAAAACCAGAAAACTAATCTTTTGAACCGTTTTTAAGAACATAGTATTCTATAATTAAGACACATGAATCCAAAAAATGAGTCTTATGATATCAAATGATATCGAGTAGATAAAAATGTTATAAAACTCTTGTAAAAGGGGTATCAATCGACAGGGGATTTTTAATAATATCTAGTGAAGATATTAAAAGTCAGAAATATTGATGCATAATCATTAGTTGAAAAGGTAATTTCAACAGAAATGTCATATTTTTGGTTGACATGACTTAATTTTAATTAAAGCATGCCACGAAATCTGGGAAGATTTTAAATAGGACTTCGACAGTTAATCGGGAGAATTCATTTTGCAAACAGAGGTGGAGATGCATCATCACTTTTAATTGAAAATCGACGCTTCCAGAATTTCCTTAGACGCTGTTCGAGAAACATCAGCTACTAAACGAGAAAAGACTACTTTCAAGTGAAGAATTGTGAGTAGAAACTATCAAAAACTTAATACACACCTTTTTCTAACTGTATTTATGAACTTTTCATGGTATTTGCGTAAAACTAAAACTGATTCACTAATAATCACCATTATACTTCGTATCAGTTGACTTGATAGAAAATAAATAAATCATATGTTCTATATTGTAACTTTTACATGCTGATATAATACTAGTAAATCATACAAAGTAATATTTACGTAATAAACTTTAAAGTAATACGACACTTTCGATTTACGGATCCTAACATAGAGGTTTGGTTTGTAAAAGGTTGGGTAAAACTCATTGATTGAATATAAACGCTTCAATTTGAATTTTATGATATTATATTGTTTCGTTCGCTCATATTTTCTTAAAATTTCTATTTCAATTTATAATTTAATAATAATAAAAAAAGTATTTTTTCATTTTTATTGTGTTAAAAATAAAGATTACTTGTTGTGTGTTGACTTCATTGTTTGTTGCTTACACCTCTCATGACTATGTGTCGCCACTGCTTGCAAAAGGATTTTCAATTTAGGCCATTGCTGAGATAAGAGTTACTCATCGTAAGGTAAGATACAGGGTGAGCCAAAGTAAAATAAAATAATAAAACTATATTTCAATCATTCAACATTAATTAAAATTAACCAAAACAATAAATATATATATATATATATATATATATATATATATATTGAACCATATATCATATATATATATATATATATATATATATATATATATATATATATATATATATATATATATATATATATATATTAAGAGAATTCAGTGCTGTAGGAATATTTTGCTTTTATGAAAATGGATTGAAATGATGTAATTTAAGAAATTATTATAAAAAGAAAACACTATTCTTAATAAAAAACATATAAAGTAAAGGTATATTAAATAATTAGTATACAACAATTTAATAAATAAAGAAATTACCTTAATAACTGTATAAAATTAGAAATTGCCTAACAAATGTAATGGAGAATAATAAAGCTGCCTAAGAAGATGGATTATTTACTATAACGTAATCATCTGAAATAGAACAAATCTTAGTATAAATTTCATAGATAAACTAATAATAACATAGAGAAAAATGATATATTGTCAAGTGAAATAAAAATAGAGTCAATAAACAATAGTTTGTTAATGAATTGGTATGAACAATTTAAAGAAAAAATTAGAGAGAGGTTTCATAAAAGAATTAATGTTTATCAATTAAGATGATTGTAACAGTAATAGATTGTCAATAACAATATTAGATATTGGACTATTTAAAATGTAATTATGTATATAACCAACTATAACTTATTTGTGTGATAAAAACTCAAGGAACTCCACAAGTAAACTTATAATGTCAAGTGGAATTTATATTACTATATGTATGAAACAATTTTTTGCAAGTGAAATAAGTAAAAATAATTCGACTGCATAAGACAATATTTGATTGGTTATAAACAAAGTGACAGAACGAATTTCAATCAACAAGGAAAGAAACAAACTTTTTAAATAGTGACCTGGAAAAAACAAAATACTTGATTATTGAAAAAAGTTGAGAATCAGCAGGGAAGCGTTGGTAGTTGGAAGCTGGCGTCGAGATAAGGGGAGCTTGTGTTAAAGTGTTCCCGAAATTCCATTAAAATTCCCAATTAACATGACGAAACTTATAAATTACTATTAAAAACAATACTAATAGTACTCACAAATATTTACATCCAGTTTTACTGCAAAAATTATCAAAATTTCTCCTAGTTATTGGTATTGGAACTTCAGAGGAGTATTCCTGGGTCCAGAGGTGTTCATCCCAAGTCCAGAACAACAGGTCAGTGTTTATTTAAAATATTATTGGCCAATAATAAGAGTAAAAAACTCAAGAACTCAAATCAGTGCATAATTTCATAAAATTTATAAACTTTGCGGCAATGATCGATCTAAAAAAGAAAGAAAACGGACTTTATATAGTTAATCAATTAAAAAAATCATTAATAATAATTAAAAAGGCCTAATTCAATGTAAATAAAAGCTTATACTTACGCCATTTTCTCATCCCATAAGATAAATGCATCATCAATTGTTCATATAATATTTCCATGTGTATATAAATCCTATAATTCTATTTCTTCCACAGCAATTTGTATGTTATACGTGTATATTTTCAACATAAATTCTTCTATGTGATAAAACATTTAATTATATTCAACGACAACAAACGATGCTTGTCCAATAAGTACAGATGCTCCGTATTGTAAAAGTTATGTTCGTTTCACGCTTTAAACCACATGACTAGATTTTAAGCATGCGCACAGGAGAATATATAAAATCAATAATTTCATATAGGAAATCCATAGGCGTCGCAACTTATAAATATTAAATAAAAAAATTTCCTTTAAAAATTAAATTTGTTTAAAAAGTAAAGTGTATCTTTTTATTTAAATAAGTGGAATATATCTACGAAAGTCAGGACTCAAAGAGTAGACAGAGTTTCATGCTCCCGAATAATATAATAATATAAAATAATAATATAATAAGAAAATATAATTACTGAGCTAGCCACATCACATAAACAAATTCAATAAACAATTAAATATCTATCTATATTAATTTAAAAATAATGTAAAAGTTAGTTTAATATATATATATATATATATATATATATATATATATATATATATATATATTGAACTTATCGTAGCAAATATTGATAAGAATGAGACACAAATATATGAAATTTGAACTTTGTCAGATGGTAAATGGAGATTACTTTCTTCAGACAGATAGAATTATCATTTATACGTATAATTATAAGTAAGAAATATATATCTCATATCAAATCAAACACCTATGATATCAATTATCCTTTATAACTATATAAATACACCAATAATATTGAAAATCGTTACCTTAGATTTCAGTTGTAATTAATGAGTCATAAATTTTAATCCATCCCTGGTAAATTATAAATTCATATTTTTTATTAGCAGCACAGTTGATCATCTGTATATTTTATCTAGAATATCAAAATGAATCTGAAAAGAACATAAAATTATTATTAGACGATAATAAACAAGATATTTGATACTAATATACAGAAAAGTTAACACATTTGTTGAAATGAAATCATTGAACTGTCAATACAACTTCATGTCATGTAACATAGAACTAAAACATAGAAATATATTCAACCACAGAAAAATGTTGGGATTTTGAAGTATTGAATATTCGCAAAGCGGATGGAATGTTTAAAAATATGTAATTGTATTAAATGATAGGACAAGTTTATATGATATAATTGGTAAATTATATATAAGAAATGAATTGAAAGGCATTATGAAAGATTTTAAGGACGTAATGATTGTAAATTCATTGATATTTAAAATTTAAATTGGGATAGATACTATCATTGTAAATAAATATAAGATATATTTTGGAAATTGTTCATATGTAAATAGGTATAATGAATTATTTTGGAATTTCACAAATAATTAATAATAATAGGAATAAGAAGAAGACAATTAAATTAACTATTAAACATTCAATAAAAAGACTATGAAATATCTAGCAACTGGTTAGTGTTTTGTTTCAAATAACAAGACTAGCAACAAAAGTTTGTTGATTTAAAAAAAACAAAAGGAGTGTGTGGGGTGAAGCTTAAGAAAATGGACATGTAAGCAAATTTTTCCTAAATTTAACTAAAATAAGCGGAAATTGTTTGAAATTTAAGCCAAATCCGAATATAAATGATAAAATATAACCTGATAAACATTTAGAGCAGAAAATATCTGTGAATAACAATTATTTGTGGAAATTATCAATAATCGAAATCTGAGAAGGAACGCTACTCGTAAATTTTAATTGAATTCCTACATGATAGTCTCAAGTATTTGATTAAAAGCATTAAGGATCATCGCAAAACATTTTAAGTCAAGTGAGAAGAACAATTTAATAAATTATATTGACTTACCTGCGATACAAACTAGCGAATTTATTTCCACGATTTAAAGAGACTCCAGCTTCATTCCAGGAGGGGAGAACAGGAATAGAGTGAAAAAAAAGACTTCCAAGTGTTATAAACAGGTCAGTGTATATATAATTTATATGGTACCATTTAAAACAATTCAGACATATATATAACTAATTTGGCCAAATTTCACGTCTAACAATTTTCTAAGTATAAGAATATTCAATTTATGTATAGTTGTTTGTAATAATAATTTGTTTAACTGAAGTTTTTTTTCTTAATAGTAATAATGTTTTTCAATTTGATGATGATTCGTAATTATATAAACTAAATCTAGACTCTTCTGTATTTTATTTATGTCATATGTTGATGATAGACAAAGGAATGATATCATAGAGGTTGAATGGGTATGTTCCGAGCTATCACTCACAGTATTTTTATAGGAAACAATGGTAAGTAATATTTGATAAGTGCAAATTTCATATATTTCAATTATCTTGAACCCAACGAGAGTAAGTTTCGCATGCTCACCATGTTCTCCATTAAAATAATAAATAAAGAAAACAAATCATAGTTAACCTGAGCTAGCCAATTCAACAATATAAAAACATAGATAAATTTAATAGATAAATAAATAAAGTAAAACAGTATATCGGGGTTATATTATAATATATATTATTATGTATTATGTCCACGTTGGTACATATTTCCATAATAATGTATAATATTTAGTATTTTATAATTTATTTTTTTATATATTTGTCTATGGCTCAGTTATTTAAATCGGCTAGCTCAAAATGTTTATTAAATTTTTGTTATTATATGATTCGGGAGCATGAAACACTCTCTACCCTTTGAGTTCAGGCTTCTGTAAATATGTCTTAAACATATTAAATAAAAAGAAACACTTTACTTCAAAAATAATTTTAATTTTATTATGAAAATTTTATATCCAAATTATAAATGAGACGCCTATGGATGACTGAACGGAATCATTGATTTTACATGTATAGCATCCTATGCGCAGGCTCAAATATCAGATGATGCTGCGTAAACGAGAAACATTTCATAGACACATTGCGTTTGTTGGATATTTCACATACATCCAGCTGTTATTGTCGAATGTTGTTGGCTGTTTTTAAATATAAAAGAATTTATGTGAGGAAAAATATATACATACAAATACAATTTGTTACGGAAGAAAAAACGTTATCAGATTTTATATACACATTGATATTAAATATTACATAAATGAAAAATGATGCATCTTTCTACAGTGATTACAAATGGCGTAAGTAGTTATCTTTGTTTGTTTCAAATTAAACCTTTTTATTATTATTGAAAAATTATTCAATCAATTGACTATATTAAACCTTTTTTATTTCTTTTTCAGATCGATCATTTACGCAAAGTTCTTTATACTCATGAGATTTTATACTGTTTTGAAATTGTTCAGTTTATTAACTCTTATTATTGATCAATAATAATTCAAATACGCACTGACCTGTGGTTCTGGAATCAGGATCTACTTCTCTGGAAACAGGAATACTACTTGTGAAATTCAAAAAGTAGATAATTTAGAGAATATTGATTGTTCTCTCAGGAAAATTGAATGTATATGTTTGGTAAGTACTGGAACATGTTTTAATAAGTAGATTATGACTTTTACCATCATAATTTGGGAATTTTACAAAATTTCAGGAACATATCTTGAACAACTCTTCCTCTCACGACGCCAACCCACCAATTCTTTTTTCTCGTTCAATCTTTTTCAATAAACAAGTCTTTTGTTTTTCAGGTCACTATCTTCAATAATGTTTGTTTTATTCTTTGTTGATTAAAGTTCGTCTTGTCATTTTTTTTCTAAACCAATCACACATTGTCTGTAGCAGTTGAATTGCGTTTTCAATTATTACACTTCAAAAGATTTATACTCATTTACCGATATACGTTTCACTTAACATTGTTAGTTTTACATTGAAAGTTCATTGAATTTTTGTGAAATAAATAGTTTATACTGGGTGATATACATAACTGTGTTTGACATGATAATGTTTGGTTTGTTTTTCCTTTTTAAATAATTTCTTGTTGTGACAATTTTACTTGTCTATTTACATAAATTCTTTTAAGTAACCTTTCAACATTCTTTATTCTAATTATTTACACTAATTCTATATTGTCTTTTAAATTCATTAATCAGTTATCATTTATTGATTCTATAAATTTGTTTTTTACTTTCTGTCGCTAGCGTTTGTCGCTGAGACATATTGACATATGCAGCATCAAAAATTCTAACCAACATCTTTGTAAATATTGTATCATAACATTCAACAATTATTTTTTATATCTTTGAATACTTATTGTTTAATATTTCTTTCTTTTTTTAGATCATGTGTTCATGCAATTTCTATACAAGGGATTTAATCCAAATGGATTATGTTTGTTTTTCCGGTTTTGAATTTATAATCAAAGGTAATGTTTCTTTTTATTTATTTCATTACAAGTTATGAAGTCTTTAAAATTACAGAGAAACTGTACTAACAAATTGAAATGGAAGTATTTACAAATATCTAATAAACATAAGCAACATTAATATCTCATTCTTGCCTTTTTTTAATAAAGTGTAATCTAATGTTTTACTGTTTGGTATTTCCTAATCTCTTTGTTTCACAACAATCTTTATATTTTATTTATATCTTATTTATCCGTTATAATATAAAACTAATGCGGCAGCAAGTATATGAATTTCGAAATAAATTTAAATCTTCAAATTCACCATTACATTGGAGCGAATATTGTATATTAAGAAAAAATTATAAACAAGCATTAAAGGAAGCTAAGAAGAGTGCTTGTACGAATAGAATCTTAAAATCCGATAATAAGAGTTAAACGATTTGGGGGACTATAAATCAACTAAGGCATGAAAGTAAATCCCGTTCAAATAGCGTTAATATTAATGCCAACGATTTAAATAATTTTTCCACTACCGTTTCTGAAAAACTTATTGAATCACTTAATGATCCATATACGCACTATATTTCCTTCCTGAATAAAATGCAAATACCTCCATCTTCATTTTTCATGCTACCATTTTTAGAATCTGATGTACTTGAGGCCATTCATTCCCTCAAAAACAAATTAAGTACCGATTACTATGGCTTAAATGCACAAATGATTAAGGCCTCCAGCACTTCTTTACTTGCACCCCTAACAGTTGCTCTAAACAAGTGCACTATCGAAGGCATTTGGCCCAACTCTTTAAAAATATCAAAAATTGTGCCCGTTCATAAGGGGGGAGATGTGGATGAACTGGATAATTACAGACCAATAGCGATCGTTCCCATATTATCTAAAATATTTGAGATCCTGATAAGGGATAGGTTTATATCTTATTTGGAAAAACAAAGTATTCTCTCGGCGTCACAGTTCGCATTCCAAAAGAACAAGTCCACTGTCTCTGCATTGGTTACAATTGTAGATGACATAGTGGACAGCCTCGATAGGGGACATGAAGTTCGTGCTACTTTATGTGATTTGTCTAAGGCGTTTGATTGCGTTAATACTCAAATTCTTCTGTATAAAATGAAATTTTACGGGTTCAGAGATAAGCAATATGACCTTATGTTTTCTTATCTCAATAATAGACGGCAATATGTTTACTTGAACAACGTACATTCACACGAACTTAAAATGAATAACGGAGTACCCCAGGGTTCCGTTCTGGGCCCTTTATTCTTTTTAATTTACGTCAATGATTTACCCCAATCTTTGGAACAGCAGAGCAGAGTGGTTCTATATGCTGATGATGCTACCTTAATTTCAAACGAGGGAGTTGCTGCGAGGAATGGAAGTCTTGATATGGCAAAAAATTGGTTTCAAGCAAATAAACTCAAACTAAATGAATCAAGAACTCAACATATTCTTTTCAGTGTTGACAAATTTGCAAGAAAGTCGGAGCCTGTTAAATTGTTGGGAATTGTATTCGATACTTCGTTGACTTGGTCGAGCCAGATTGATCGATTATGCTCAAAAATATCTTCTCAAATATTCGTATTGAGACAGTTACGTAAAAATATTAGTGACAATAATGTAATGAAAGTCGCCTACTGTGCCTTGATTCACAGTCATCTGTCTTATGGCATATCGCTATGGGGTAACTCAAGCAGGCTCCATAAGGTTTTTTCGCTCCAAAAGGCAGCAATCCGAATTGTGGACGGATCAGCATACCGAGCGCATTGTATAGAAATTTTTAAGAAATATAAGATTCTGTGTCTACCCTGCCAATATATCTTTGACCAACTTCTAAGAATACAATTCTATTTCGAGTCATAGCGATTTACACGGTTACAGTACTAGAAATGCAAATGATCTAGTAAATATCTTTTCACGTCTGTCAACGGCTAAACGGAACCGACTTGATTTCAATCTGTTTAATAAATTAGATAAACTATACCCGGAGGAAAAAATAAAGGAAATGAGCGATGCGAAATTTTCTAAATTTGTCAGAATTTATCTGATAGAACACTGTTTTTACAGCATTGATGAGTACATGAGCTATTCCTTTGAGAGTGCATTATACTTGAATACCTGATGAAATATGGTTAACCTACGATAATTGTTTATTTTTTCTATACAGTTCTATACTTTTATATGTTTTTATATAGTTTTTCATCCTTTTATAATATGTCTTGGTGTACTTTTAGATTTTTATTCTATTGTAGATATTTTGTAACTATTTCTACTTTTTATTGTGTGATTGTTCTCTTTTTTTTTTTGTTTTTTCTCATAATGTAATTAATTATCTATTAATCGTTTGTAATTATAATAATATTTTATGAGATGACTATAAACGTGCCCTGTATGTAAAATGGTCAATAAACGAATATATATATATATATATATATATATATATATATATATATATAACTTAACTTTTAATTAACTGAAACCGTGTTTTTAAAAACTAACTTTATTTCTCACACAAACTAATACAACAATTTCAAATACAAGACTAATATTTTTATTATAAACATGAATTTAAATAACCTCGTGACAAACACAAACTAAGCAATTCTACAATAATATAAATACTTAATCAGCACAATATACAGCCCACCTAAGGGCAATGGCGTAGGTGACACCTCCCCCTTTAGAAGGAAGCTTCTCCTGGAAGCTGGATCCCATCTTCCGTTGACTCCTGATGACTCTTACTTGTCCTTACTGAATGTTTCCTCTTGTACATGATCCACAGGAAGGCCACTATCAATGCTGTATAAAGAAGAATAGTCCAAATACTGGGAATGTGCAAATTATGGTTTTCCGTGAATATTGGCGTTACCAGTTGATTTGAAATATCCTTTATGTTTAAACTTTTTAAATCAATCTTCATTGGAGAAAAGTGTAATTGATTTAATTTCAAATTTAATTCATTTTTTACAAAAGGTTGTCCAAACGTTTTTTGTTGAAATATTAACTCTTGATTTCTAAATATAATTTTACATGCTGAATTTTCAATTAAATAAATGCCTTTAAGAGTTTTCATTTCAGTTTCTTGCTTACATTTTATGATTAATTTTTCTTCTACTGGAAATTTTGCCAAAAATTGATTTATCTCCGGAATAATTTCAATGTGATTCTTAATTATTTCAATTTTTGTATATTGACAAAATGTAGAATTTCCTGCTAGCAATATGTTTTCTTCGCACCCATAATTATTATTGTCTTGCAAATGGTTAGGACATTGAAAAATATTGCAGCGAGTGCAAATGTCATTTAGAAGTTTAATGACATTATTTGATTTTAGTAAAAATTTTGAATTAGGTATAAATGTTACGTATTCTGATTCAATTTCTGTAGGTATAGGTAACATATAAAAAAGATTAAATAAAACATCATAATTAATAGGTATCGATAAAAAATATTGTATTTGATTGTTTTCTACTTTACAAACTACGTCTATGACGGCTTCAAATTCTAAAATGTTTTTATGTTTTAATTCGAAAGGTAATTCCGCTTGATAGTAATAATGCACTTTTTGCAACTCTGCAAATAAGTCGTCTGATTTTATAATACTTGGATGTAATGTTTTAAGTTTACAGAAAGTAATTTTCTACCGTTTCTAAAACGTCTAAAATTACATTGAATGTGATAAGAAGTTCGTTGAATAGCTGTTTCAAATAAATAATATTTTCTGCATTTGCTTGAAAATCTAAAATATCTCTTATCTCAAATATTTTCGTTTTTAATATTTTTTCATTATACTGGATGTCCTAAATTGTCTTATTAAAATTATCAATTATTTGGTGACTAACAGAATATTGCATTTTAATTTGAGTTTGCAAGTTTTCTTGATTTTGTTTTAAATGTTCCATAATTGAATTAATTCAATCTCCATCTTCAGAGTCCAAATTTTCCGTAATTGTTTTTTCTATTGATCCAAGACCGTTAATTAACCCTCTCTTTGGTCTATCTAAGGTTGAATGAATATTAATGTTATCAAATTTATCATCTATACTATTCTTAGTGTACTCTATTATATTTACAATATTTTCTGTTTCAGTTAGAAAAAATGTATTATTAGACATATTATATTTAACGTGATTATATTGTATACTTAACTTATTATATTCTACTAATAGTGGACTTAAATTATAAAAATGAACGAAAGTATGACTGGATTTCTGCAGCTTGGCATATCCAAGATTTATGGGAAGTATTCCCAAGTTATGGGTAACATCCTTTATTTTGACTGTTGCGTCTCCGACGGTGACGAACCTGAAATAAATTTATATGGAGTCTTTTTAGGACGTTTTATGTTTGAAGATGAATATTTTCTGAAGTATTTTTGTGCCTAGCAGCGATTTTTTCTTTAGTCGGATATTTTTGCTTTTAATTCCATCACTTTTATATTTATTTTTGGTTTTACCTTGTGACTGTTTATTACGTACATACACTTTAGTGGGTATTGTATCTGGTAATTCTTCACGGCTTTTATTGGCTTTAGATATTACTTTTGATTTATTTTCCTGTAATTTTTTATTTAAATTCGAGTATAAAATTTTCATTTTATCTTTATGATTTTGTATATAATTATTAACTACTTGTCGATCTAATTCTATATTGAAGGGTGTATTACTATCTATGTGTCCGGTAATTATTTCGTCAGGTTTCAATTTTGTTGCAGAATGAACACTATTATTATAGGCTAATAATGCATAAAGTATTTTATTTTCAATAGTCTCATTTTTAAAATCTTTTTGATTATTCAAAAGTCTGATGTGTTCAATAATCGTAGAGTGGAATCTTTCGGCAATTCCATTCGATTCTGGATGTTGAGAACTTATAAAATGAATTTTAATTTTATGCGTGTCTAATAATTCCTTTACAACAGAATTTTTTAACTCAGTTCCATTATCCGAAATAATTTGTTCTGGTATACAATGATGTGTAAAATATTTAATTAGACTATGAGCTACTTCTATTCCTTGTCTAGATTTTAATTCATACATTTGACCATACTTAGAAAATGAATCTATTATCGTAAGAAATTTACTATTTTCTAAGGTTATCGTGTCTAAATGCAAAATTTGGAAAGGTTTAGTAGCTGTGGGAGTAACATTTAAAAATGGTTTCATTGGTTTTCTATCATATTTGCTTAACTGGCAAACTTCGCATTCGTTTATATAAGTTTGTATAGATGCTCTTTGATTAGGCCAATAATACAAAGCTTTTAATTGATTTTCAGTTTCATCTAGACCTCTATGATTAGTCTTACCCTCGTGGTAATTTTGAATTACTTCTTTAACTTCATTTAAAGGAATATCTATTAATTTTTTATTACATTTAACAAAGTCAATTTGAGAATCTTGAAAGTGATTTTGTAGAATAACACTGAATCTCGATCTGATGGAAACCAGAAGCGAGATCTAATGTAAAATATTGACAACGTCCAAGCTTATCTAGTAACGTTGTAATATCTGGCAATGGATATCAATCTCCAATTGTGATCTAATTCAGTTTTCGATAATCAACAACGAGTCGATACTTTGGCTTTTGAGAAGCATCTAGCTTCTTTGGAACTATCCAGATATTGCTCGATCACGGAGAGCTAGACGGCCTAATAATATTACCATTTAACATTTTTTGAATTTGTTTTTGAATTTCCGTTCGGTGAATCTCAGGATATCTGTATGATTTTGAATAAATAGGTATTTCATTAGCGTAGCAATACTCTTAGTGCCAAATTTTTAAAATAATTTCCTAAAATTAAATGTTCATTCTATTGGAATGTGTGATGAGATAAGAAATTTGAAGATTTAATAAATGTTGAATTCTATTATAAAATTCGAAAGGCGTTTCATTACCTTGTTTCGTTTCTGAAAGTTCTATATTTGATGTGTAAATATCTCTTTTATCAGCATAAGTATTAAGAAGTGCATCTTTTAGGTTTTCCCAAGTTCTTATAGTACAAGAAGAAATGTTTATAGCTGCTTCACCTTTTATTTTTGCTAAGATGCTGGACATCAAATATTCATTTTGAAAATCCCCTACATCTACAGTATTATAAAACTTACTCACTAATTTCTCTGAAATTTCAATAAACCTAGGAAGTAATGCATTGTTTCCATCAAATTCTGATATCCAGATATTCTTTTTTTTAAAACAGGTAATTGTGGAGTAGCCATTTTATTAAAATTATTTATGGGAAAAAGTTTTGGCGATGCTAAAGTTAATTTTATTTTAATGTTAAAGGATTTTGAGCCTGAATTTGAATTATTTGAATCAGAGTTTGAGTCAGAATTGTCAGAAAAATAATCAATATTCCCTCTATATGACATAAAAACACTTACAGTAATAGAACGAAGATCCTTTCCATTGGCTCAGACTGCACAGGAACAACCAATCTCCTCTTGATTCTTCCGGTTTCTCGCACAACACAGATCTTCTAGTTGAGTTACTCAGTTCGCCCAACTACGAGTTCTAATAATTAAAATTCGCTTGTTCGAATAGTCAATAAATAGTAGAAACGAACCGAATGTTATATGCTTTAACTTTCGATTGACTATCCTACTGACTGCGCCACTCAACTTTTAATTAACTGAAACCGTGTTTTTAAAAACTAACTTTATTTCTAACACAAACTAATACAACAATTTCAAATACAAGACTAATATTTTTATTATAAACAAGAATTTAAATAACCTCGTAACAAACACAAACTAAGCGATTCTACAATAATATAAATACTTAATCAGCACAATATACTGTCCACCTAAGGGCAATGGCGTAGGTGACATTTTTTTTAACCCTTAATAATATTAATAATAATTATTTGTATTATGATGAATGGTATTTAGTTTTAAATTTATTATGTTACGCCACTGATTATATGTTTCGTAATATAAATGTTATTTTCCCGACTATTGAGACTCTTACTTAATATTTGTTTCAATTTTAATTTGTAATGGGTGAGTCCGGCACTGACTTCATTCAATTATAATCCACCCGTGTATTATTGGTTGTCTAATTTAAACAACATGTTTTCTGAATTTAATGCAAAGATATACGAAGAATACCATCATCTCTTACTTACTTATAGTATCAAATAAAGAACATAGATATGTGATATGAAAAATGAAAACAAATAATGACTCAATCTAAAATATTACTTGATGATTTTAGTAGTATTAAAAGTATTTATCTATGGTAGTATGTGTATGATTCACAAGAAAATGTAATTATAACCTATAATAAAATGTTTATAGTTAATAATGTTTTAAATAGTTATTATATGAAAATAGTGAATTTATTTAGTTACTCTGAAAGGAAATGAGGAATTAAAATGTTACTGATTATATACTAGGTGACTAAATCATAGAGCTTTTCAAATATATCTTTGTAAACTGTGACTAATACTAAATACAGGTAAGTTTATATTAACTACACTTATAACTAAACGAATAAACTACCATGTTTGTAAACGTTCAAACACACAAAATATTGGTAAATTCAGTTGTCTATTGTAACGCAAAAGAAATAAATAAAATAACTTATCTGTGTCCAACTCAGTTCATAGATCACAATTTGTTCCAGCTATCCATTTCATCTATCGTTTTTCCAATTTGCATATGTTGTAATGAGTTATTTTGGGTTAATTGTATCTTGCTTACTCATTTCGAGGTTTTGATATCTTCTTTTCAAGTTACTTACTGTCAATTTCAATTTTAGTTTTCCAAAATTTTACATGTCTGCTCCCCTTTCAATAAAAATCTCCCGTCTCCTTCAATGGTTTCAATAAATTTCGTTGCTAACCTCCGTTGCTATGAAACTGTTTATGACCTCTAAAGTTTATATCACATATGGTGTCTTGATTTTTCTTATGAAATTCTTAAATTGCTGTAGTATTGTCATGGATAGCCAATCAAAGATAGAGATTTTATATTATTGGTTCATTATACATTTTTCTGGCAAATCTTCACAATATCACTAGTTACTTAAATTTCCGCGCACTTTAAAAGATAATTATTATAAATGGTATGTACAGTGTGTTGTATGACAATTACAGTTTGTTTTTTAATTGCTCTAGTTCTTTATTTGAAATTGATTTATTTTATTGATGTCTATGTGTTTATATCATTGAAATAGCTTATATGATAATGCTGTTTTACTACATAACAATATACTGGATGTTTGTTTTAAATTAATTCTAGTGCACAATAATACCTGTATCAGCCTATGCTGATTTCCTTTCCGTTGATGGATTATTTTATTAAAATATATATATTGGGGAATGCGACAATGTGAGAAAGAAAACTCTGTTAACCTGAATAGTTTCGGCAACTATCTACTGAAAAGAGTGGTAACCGCAGACATGCATGTTTCTGACTCATTAGCCGTCCTCAGTACGGTACAACCAAGAAAAGGTGTGAAACCTGGGAGCAAAGGTGTTGAATGAAACATGAGAAAATATAACAGAATTCAACAGGATACTCAAACATAACATTTGTGTCAGTAATATTCGAGATCTTCTAATATCTCTACTCGATTTCACGTTGAAATAGACATTCAATAAAATCATTTCATTTCTTGTGTACGTTTTTTGATATTAAAAAACAGGAAAAAATCCTGACTCTCATTACAATATGTAGGTGAGGAACTAGAGTTGGTCGACGTTTTTGTCTTGAGTAGTATTGTCATGGATAGCCAATCAAAGATAGAGATTTTATATTATTGGTTCATTATACATTTTTCTGGCAAATCTTCACAATATCACTAGTTACTTAAATTTCCGCGCACTTTAAAAGATAATTATTATAAATGGTATGAACAATGTGTTGTATGACAATTACAGTTTGTTTTTTAATTGCTCTAGTTCTTTATTTGAAATTGATTTATTTTATTGATGTCTATGTGTTTAGATCATTGAAATAGCTTATATGATAATGCTGTTTTACTACATAACTGTATACTGGATGTTTGTTTTAAATTAATTCTAGTGCAATAATACCTGTATCAGCCTATGCTGATTTCCTTTCCGTAACATGCATTTGATATAAATTTATTTTCAATTTTTGATTTATTCTGATTATTTCTAGTTTATTTACTGATAATATTTATATAATTGTGGTATATGAAAAATTCCTCTTAATTGTTTCGTAACAGGATGTACTAATTTATAACTATTACTTCCATCATTAGTTATTTCATAGGGCCCTTCAAAAAGTAATTGTAATTTCGCACATTCACCTTGTTTTAAATTTGAAACCCTTAATGATTTTAATAAAACTAAATCTCCCTTTTTAAATGAAATATGCTTTTTTATTTTATTATTCTGATGCAAAATTCTTTTTTTTGCTTGTTTATTCAACCTTTCTCGGGTATTTAATAATAATTCTTGATAACTTTGAATGTTTTCAGATATCCATGGCCTTTCTGGATGAGATTGTTTAAATAATATAATTGGTGCTACTTCAATATTGGTATTAGGTGTATTATTCATGCACTCTATTATTTCTGGTATTTCAGTATCCCAGATTTCCTGTTCATGGTGAGTAAGTATTCTAAGATATTTAGTAATTTCTTTTATTGCTCTTTCTGCATTATTTTAAGATTGCCTCCGTATACTAGTATATACTGGGTTTATATTTTTCTTCATTAGCCAATCTTTTAATTTTGGATTAATAAAATAGGTAGCGTTGTCCATTATAATATTATTAGGAGTTCCTTGTTCAATAAAAAATTTATTTAATAATTGTTTTGTGACAGTAGTATTTGTTCTTTTACTCGGGTAAGCCATAATGTATTTAGAAAATAAATCTGTTATAGCAAAAATATGTTTGTTGCCATTTATACTTGGTATTAAATTTGATAAATAATCAACTGCTATAGTTTCTAACGGTTTATTTGTCAGAATTGATTTTGCCAGATTTTCATTATGAAAATTTCTTTCTTTACTAAATTGACAAATTTGACATTTTGTAATTAATTCCTTTATTAAGGTTATGTCTCTTTTGCAGATGTAATTTTCCCTAAATATTAAAAATAATTTTCTAGTTCCAATATGTTGATATTTTTCATGTAGATCTTTAATGATTTTTTGGCTAGATTTTCTGTTATTACATACAATTCTTGATTATTTATTACTTTAAGATAAATGTTGTTTTTAACCATACTTTTTGCTTTTATTATCTGGCAAATTTTGTTGATCATCGATTATTTCCTTTAATGAATAAATACCTTCTGTAGATTTTAAAATGTTTACACCTACATGTTTAATATTTTGTTTTTGGTCTCCTTCCATACGACTAATGGAATCGCTAACTATGTTAGTTTTACCTGGGATATATTTTATTTCAAAAGTGTACTCTTGCAATAACAGTGCCCATCTATGAATCCTATTATTCCCATATTTATTATCTAAAATCGTTGTTAAGGACTGATTATCTGTTTCGATTGTAAATTCACAAATACTATACTTCTTCTCAGATTTCTTTGTCGATCTGGAAACAAAAGAGATAGTAATTTCTAAATCATTTTTATTCTGTATTAAGACTCCTGCTAACCTATTTATTGAAGCGTCTGTTTTTAGAATGAATGGTAAATCGTAATCTGGGTGATAGATTTTAACATTATTTATGAATAGTTCTTTTATTTCTTGAAACGCTGATTCTCTTCTATGATCCCATAACCATTTTTCATTCTTTCTAAGCAGTTCTAGTAATGGTATTTCTTTCTCACTTAGATTTGGTATTAAACGTTTGAAATATTGTAAAGTACCTAGAAAACTTCTTAGTGTCTTCAGATTTGTTGGTCTTTTAAAGTCTTTTATGATTTTAACCCTTTCCATATCCATTGATATTGATTCATTGTCTATGGTATATCCTAAATAATTTATTTTGTCTTTAAAAAATTCACATTTTGCTATGTTATGTTTCAGTCCTGCCTGATCTAATTCTTTCAAGATTATTTCAATGTGTTTTAAATGCTCTGTTGCATTTTTGGAAAATATAACTATATCATCTATATAGTGTAAAGTGAAATCTTCGTATTTATTAAGAATTTTATGTAGCGCTTTTAGCAGTGCTGAACTAGATGTATTTAATCCAAACGGTGTCACACAAAATCTGTATACTACCCCATCTATAATAAATCCCGTATAATCCCTACTATCTACATGTAAAGGTATTAACCAGAAGCTGTTTTTTAAATCTAATTTGGTGAAAACTGATACATTTGAAATTCTCCCTAATATGGCCTCGATTGTTAATGGTTTTTCAATTTCAGGCGTTGAACATTTATTTATGTTTCTTGCATCTAAACATAAACGAACATCCCCATTCCTTTAAAAAACTACCACAATTGGGTTTATGTAAGAAGTAGTACTGTGCTCAATGATATGATCTTTTAATAATTGTTGGACAACATTATTGACTTCTTCTTTCTGTTTGTAAGGTATTTGATACGTTTTCCATTTAAAATATTCAATATTTTTATTTAATTTTAATTTATGTTCATAATCTTTAGCTACTCTCGATTCATCATTCACTAGTCCATTATATTTAATTAACATTCGATTTACTTCACTTTTGTACCTTTCATCACAAATATATTCCATTCCTATCGGATTCAATCCATCTTTGGGACGTCCATTGCCTACTACCTTAGTACCCCTATCTATTTGTCCGTTATTTTTATTCAAATTATTATCAAAATTTCTTTCATTACTTTCATTAAAAATATAATGTACCATCTCTTCTTCCTTCTCCTCTTCTTCGTAGCTAATTGGTAATTCCATTCCTTGTATCCATATCTTTTGTTGTTCATAATTTATAATAACATTGTTTCTATGTAATTCATCAGAGCCAATCAAAACATCATATTGCATATCTACTACTAATAATTGCATTGTAAAAATTATGTTATTGAAGTTCAAGTTAACGATCACACTTTTATTTATATCAGTTAGTTTTTTAGAGTTAATACCAACTAGATTTATTTTCTGTACCTTGATAATTTTTTTGTTAAGTTCTGGTAGTTGTTCTAAGATTTTCTTACTTATTATTGAAATATTTGAACCAGTATCAATTAAAATATTTACCTTTACATTTTCTATAGTACCTTTGATAAAAATTAATTTTTCATTATTTTGTTGCAGATTTCCCTCATCAAATAAAAATTCTCTATGATGAACATATGTATACAAATTCTTTTCAACATCGTCACTGATTAAAAATCCCTTGAAGATTCAAGATCATCAGCCCTTTGAACTTCATCAGAAGCTGAAGCATGTATTATGGGTCTAGTAATAATTTTATTTGGAATATCTCTGGACTCTTTTTTATCAACTGTACTTAAGTTCTCCTGACTATTATGTGTATTAATAAAATTTACTCGTTTATCGTTTTTGCTTTTATAATCATTTCTTTGGATTTTAGAGTCTGAATTGCTGCGATTTCTAAAATTGTTTTGTTCTTGATTATCATAATCCCTTTCATTGTAACGTCTATTTTCATAGTTTTCGTTGTATCGTCTTTTGTTTGCATTATTATAGTAATTTCCATTTCTGTTTTCACAATTTTTTGTGTCTTTATTATAGTATTGATTAGGGTAATTATACATATTTGGTCTAGGCTGTTCATTGTGATTTCTATAATTATTATTATAATATCTATTAAAGTTTGTATCTCTATCTGTCCTATTATTGTTCGATACCCTCTGTCTATTCTCATAATTATTGCTGTTAATAGGTCTATTAGTATTATGTGTTATGCCTCTTTCTATCCTACTTAAATAATTGTTTAACTGTTCGTAAGTCTTTATGTCTTGAATTGCTATCGCTTCAGATATATTTGGCTTAAAATGTCTTGAAATAAACAATATTAATTTCTCTTCTTTTATCTTGGGCTCTATGAAGTGTGCTTGAGAATACAAATTCAACGCATAATTTGTCATGGAAGTACCTTTGTCTGAGTTATACTTGCCAAAATATAATCTCTCAATCAACTGTGATTGGTGACTCTGACCCCAATATGTATTCAAGAAAGACATTTCAAAATCTTCAAATGAATTTAATGGAAATTCTTTACTATTGTACCACATTAATGCTTGTCCTAGCATGCAATTACGCAATATTTCTCTAATATTGTCAAAATTATGAACTTGTCTTAATCTATTTTTAATTATTTTAAGTAGTATTATGGGATGTAATCTATTAATGTTACCATCAAATTTATTATTATTGCCTATAGAACATGAGTATCCCATATTCATTGGTGTTTGTATTTTATAGTTAATTTCTTCTCTGATCTTTTGTTGTCCTATTTCATATAATCGTTTCAATTCTTCCACATTTTCTTCTATTTTCTTATTCATATCATCCATAGGTGTGTTTTCAACTCTATTCGTACAATCTCGTTCTATTCGTAAAATTTGTTTTTCATTTTTGATAATTTTCTTGTTGAGTCCATCTAAATTATTTCTTGTTTCGTTTTTAAATAATACTTGTCTTCTTATCTATTTCTTCAAATTTGATTCCAACATCTATCTGAAAATCTTGTAATCTATTAATGAACTTATCCATCTTTTCATGGAGTACTCTTGTTGTTTGGTTTTGTTCTTTTCTTGTTTGTATCAATTCTTTTTTTTGCTCCGCTCTCATCTCTCTCATTTCTTGTAAAAGTGTTCTTAATGGATCCATTTCCTCCTTTTCTTTCGGCTTTTCTTCTGTATCACCCTGTATCATAATTCTGGCGAAATCCCCTTCTTGTCTTTCTTTTCCAAATTCATAAGTATTCGGGTCAATGCCTTCCTCTAAAATTGATTTTTCTAATCTCTTGAGCAATTTTTGTTTTATCTCCAGTAATGGTAAGTCTTCTATTTTGTAATTCCTTTTTAAGTTCATCTTCTGTAAGGTCTGTTATTTTCTTGCCCATGACTATGGTATATTCTTTTTTTTTAATTAATATAAAATTTTATTTGTAGCTATTATTTGAATAAATATGTTAATAATGATAAATTCAATGCTGTTTTGATAATCTTACTGTTATTAAATTTTAACAAATATATAACGTGATAAATGTAAGTAATAGCTATTTGTGTCACACTTTGGATATTAGTGAGTGGTTATAAAGTATTATGAAGCCCTTTAGTTGGGTTCCAAAATTGTTATATTATTTATTTTCTTAATTTTTTTTAACGCCTAATATTAATTATTTGTATTATGAGGAATGGTATTTAGTTTTAAATTTATTATGTTGCGCCACTGATTATGATATGTTTCTAAATATAAATGTTATTTTCCCGACTATTGAGACTATTGGTTGTCTAATTTAAACAACATAGAATGTTTTCTGAATTTATTAATGCAAAGATATACAAAGAATATAATCATCTCTTACTTACTTATAGTATCAAATAAAGAACATAGATATGTGATATGAAAAATGAAAACAAATAATGACTCAATCTAAAATATTACTTGATGATTTTAATAGTATTAAAAGTATTTATCTATGGTAGTATGTGTATAATTCACAAGAAAATGTAATTATAACCTATAATAAAATGTTTATAGTTAATAATGTTTTAAATAGCTATTATATGAAAATAGTGAATTTATTTAGTTACTCTGAAAGGAAATGAGGAATTAAAATGTGACTGACTATATACTAGGTGACTAAATCATCAAGCTTTTCAAAGATATCTTTGTAAACTGTGACTAATACTAAATACAGGTAGGTTTATATTAACTACACTTATAACTAAACGAATATACTACCATGTTTGTAAACGTTCAAACACACAAAATATTGGTAAATTCAGTTGTCTATTGTAACGCAAAAGAAATAAATAAAATAACTTATCTGTGTCCAATTCAGTTCATAGATCACAATTTGTTCCAGCTATCCATTTCATCTATCGTTTTTCCAATTTGCATATGTTGTAATGAGTTATTTTGGGTTAATTGTATCTTGATTACTCATTTCGAGGTATTGATATCTTCTTTTCAAGTTACTTACTAATTTTTACTGTTAATTTCAATTTTAGTTTTCCAAAATTTTACATGTCTGCTTCCCTTTCAATAAAAATCTCTCGTCTCCTTCAATTGTTTCAATAAATTTCGTTGCTAACCTCCGTTGCTATGAAACTGTTTATGACCTCTAAAGTTTATATCACATATGGTGTCTTTATTTTTCTTATGAAATTCTTAAATTGCTGTAGTATTGTTATGTCATGGATAGACAATCAAAGATAAAGATTTTATATTATTGCTTCATTATACATTTTTCTGGCAAATCTTCACAATATCACAGAATTCAACAGGATACTCAAACATAACATTTGTGTCAGTAATATTCGAGATCTTCTAATATCTCTACTCGATTTCACGTTGAAATAGACATTCAATAAAATCATTTCATTTCTTGTGTACGTTTTTTGATATTAAAAAACAGGAAAAAATCCTGACTCTCATTACAATATGTAGGTGAGGAACTAGAGTTGGTCGACGTTTTTGTCTTGAGTGGATGAAAATTTTCCTGTAATTTGCGAAATGTGGGTTTAATTTGAAATCAACAATACAAGTAAATCGTAATGATTTCAAAAAATATTTTCATTATTAAGTTAACCGGTTTATTCTTTTTGGTTTATTATAGCCTTTGAAAATGGAGACAATGTTCTTCGAAAGCTTAGGTAACGTACGTATCTCTAACTTGTGAAATTTTTTTGGCTGCTATCCCCACGAGTTTGAGGGTTTTTCAAAAAGACCACTCTTTGAAGTTTTATTTTTTAACTAGTCAGCCGTGACTAACTGCCAACTTTAGTTATTGGTTTTAGATCACAACGGGGTTCTATGAGGAGATTGCCTGATCCTACGGACGGGAAGCCTCATTAAATATGAAACATTGAGTCAATTTTTTGAACAAACTCAATAAAACAAAGAACAGGAAATTGTTTTTATTAAACTATAGAAAACATGGGGCTTATCCACAACACTGACAGAACTGTTTCTTCATTACTTACACAGGATGGAAGTAGTTTGCAGAGAGTGGATAATACTAACAGAAGGTTAAAAAATAAAATTTTAAATATTGAAATCGGTTTTGCGCAAGAGTATGTCAAAAAACTGTCAAAGATCTTAAAAAGTAAAGAATCAGATATAAAAAGTAATATCCCTTTAGGAGTTTGGAATGAATAATGTCATAGGCAACAAATAAAATTTAATAGAGAATTCAACAAAATTAACTATCATCATCAATAAACTTGAAAATCTAGAGAAAAATACTGTTGAGACAATTCCAGTACGGGATAATTGGTTAAGAAATTTTACAGACGTTGATATACCCATGAAAGACAGAAGTTTACTTTCATTGGGTCATAAATTTGGTATACCTCCTGACATTAATCAAATAGAAAATAAAAACATTTTAGCAGGCGTTGAGAGTTATATGCCCAGAAAGTACGTACATGGCGAAAGATGAGAAGATTGAAGATTGCTCGATCAGCGTTTATATTTAATAAAACCAACCCAGATCCTGGTGAAAGGGCCCACAATAGAATATGGGGGCCACGCATACATCAAATTGCGAAAATTTGTAAACGGCAGCTGCGAACAGGGCACTAAGACAAAAACGCTTGGAAGAAAAACAAGAAAAAAGTTCAAAAAAGGTAAAAACATTATAAGAGGCAGTAAAATTAAAAAAGTTGTACAAAGAAAAGTCTTCGAAGAAAGATATTTCGGAGAGTGTGCTATGTAACGACGACGAACTGGATGATCTTGAATCAGATGCGTTATTTGTGGTAAAGGTAGGGTAAAGATGAGTTGTGGTTTCAATACTGGGTCTGTGAAAAAATGGGCTCGTTCACTAAGCACGGGAGAAGATACTCCTGAGGGATACGTTTGTGATTTTGCGACACGTAATAAACTTGTCAATGATTTCTGTTTGTGACATTTTTATATCTATAATTTTAATTCGAAAATTTTGATATAGTTTGTATTATTCAATATTATGTATTTTTAATCTCGTTTAAACCTATTTTTATCTAAAACATGTTTTAAGTTTAATTAATTATGTTCTTTGTTTACTTTTCATTGCATCCGATTATCATACATATATTGAGGTGATATGTTCAATAGGGAATAAAATACCAAAATAATAAAATATTATGAATCGCAAAATATCTCTAGATTTCAAGAGCCGAAACAATAAACATATAACAAACAAATTAATTTTTCTTTAGAAACATTTAATCATATAATGAACAAGAAATGTTCAGTAGTATGTCGTGATTGACTACAAAAATACATATTCAATTTGATTAGCTCAGACTATCAAAAGTATAAAGCCTAGGAGTAAAATTCCTTTTGTAAAGACTAATTTAATCTTTAAACTTAAAGTTTAATAAGATAGTTTAACGAGATCACAAAAGTTAATGTGATAATCTTAAATATAAAAGATATTTGTCAGATACATAAAAATCAAAAGGGAGTCATGATTCTGTCTATAGATTTGTCTGGAAATTGAGTAATTTACCTTAAAACATTCAAGAAAAGATGTAAACCTTTAGTTAAAACATCTATTGAAATGTTCCATACAAAAATATTTGGTTTTATTTAGTTTTAATAGGAATTTTATCCAAATGAAAATGTGACATTGCAAGATTTTTATTTTCATTTCAAAGGAAAATTTAATAAATTACATAAGATAATATACAACAGAAATTTAATAATAATGAAAGGAAGATTAGGTTAGGTGTGGAACATAATTATTGAAATTGTACAGCTTGTCAACTAGGATTAAGAAGTGAAAAGTGTATTCAAGTGTTGTGAAATAGGTAGAATCTTAAATAGTGAATTTATCAGGAACAGTCTGAAAGAAAACATTGTGATTCGGACCAAATGTGAAAATAAATATGGAGAACATGATTATGTGACCAGTTTATTCAAATGTAAATTTTTTTTAAATTCAAATTTGGAATGATCACCTTGGAGTCGGCTCGTATATCGAGAAAAGTTAAAATTTGAATAAAAATTGTAACATCAAGAATGCTTTGGATGGCATTCCTATGAAAGCATGTGACATATTTGACAGAAGGGAGTCGACAATCATACTTGATAGAGGAAACGTTGTGTCTTTTTATACAAAATTATTAAAGTCTCCTGTAAGTTTGTTAAAAAATGAATCAAATGACATACCTGAAGTCTGAAGTGAGGTTATAGGGCTCCGGATAAAGAAGACGTCAAATGGACGAGGTCAATGGATAATCTTAGCCATAATATAATTGGAACACAATAAAGCTTTATCATAAACTTTGAACTAGAAGAAATCTGAATAAAACGTACGTTTTGAAAATCAGTCACATAAGTAAACTAACAAATCATAATTTTCACTTCACAATTTGGGAACGTAAACAAACTAACTCTAACCTTTGGCATGATAGTGAACTTCAAAAATAAATTTTGGTGAAGGTCTATCTAAAAAGAGATTTGTTAATATTAGAATAGTTAGATATAGTAGTAATTTTTCTTGAATTTTGATAACCTAAAATTTTACTCACCTCATTTAAAGTTTTTGCAATTATCTTTGAGTGCGTTTCTGTGTATAAAGTGACAATATGAATAGATTTCATGAGGATATAATACTTCAATTCATCAAAAAAAAAGTATATGATCATAATATAAATATTGTTTTCTTTTAAAGACGTATGACAATTAATAACTAAATTTCAATAAACACAGAGTCTAATATACAGAGATACACTTCATAAAATATTTGATTTGATTCATGCAAATAATTATTTTTGAATATCTTCCAGATTTATTTAATAAATTATAATTCATAATAAAAAATTAAACTTGGAGTTATGCAACCAAAATATTTTACAAGATTATGAAGTTATCTAACAATTTCCGTTTTGAAACTAATCGCCCTGAATTACGATTCTTATGTGTTCATAAATATTGAAGGAGAGGTAAGAATATAAAATAATTTATTCATATGAGCAAATAAAATATTAATAATAAATAACTAATAAATTGGTGCTTAAAACACTAAGGAAAATAACAATTAAATAAAAAGGTTTAATAGCAAATAAATAAAGAACACTTATTATTATAATAAATCAAAAAGTAAAAACTAACAAAAATAAATAAAAATAAGCATATCAAATAAAAAAATTATAATAATATATGCGCACGATTATCCTAAGTATGCGCACCACTGACCGCATATGTCGGATAATTGTGCGCAATGTCAAGTCTTCATACTTAATATGTTACAGTGACAATTGGCATTTTTATTAAAAATGCGCTAATTACCTCAACGCAGTGTAAACGCCAAGTCAACAGAGTGCGGAACCGAGGACATAAAAACAGTTGTAAAGAGTTTTTTGTTGTTGTTGTTAATTTGAATTTGAAGTAAACGTAATAATTGTTGGAGAATATATTTGTAACTCGAAAATAAAGTTTTTAAAAATAGAATTTAATGCTTGAAGCAGTTAATTGGCGCAGTCAGTAGGATATCGTGGGATTGATTTGTATCGAACAAACCAATTTCGTGTCGACGATTAGCCCGATATCGAACCGTATAAACTGTCAGTAGTGGTGACGCCGACGGATACGTTAAAAAGTGAACTTTAAGTGAAGAAATTTGAGAATTGGAATTATATCGTCCACTTCTGCGAGGGACCAGTGTTTCGGAGAAGACAAGATTGCTGAACCGGACCTCTACCTCATAATTGGAATGCTGAGAGTCATTTATCTACTGTAAGTGCAATTTATGTCTGATATACTTGAAATTTTAACAAATAGTTTACAAAATTTGTCTATTGAGAACTCTTTAATTGACTCTTCGGTGACGAATACAAACTCAAATACTACTAATATTGACAACAACCAAAGTAATAATATAATGGCAGAAAATTTTAAATCTAAATATTTGAAATGTATTCCACAATTCGATGGAAATCCGAATGACTTAAATCAATTTTTATCAGTTTGTGATAGTCTTATTACCAATTTTATGATAGGGTAAACCGAAATAATTTTCATAATGTATACTTGCTGCAGTCTATAATAATGTATACTTGCTGCAGTCTATAATAAGTAAATTAGTAGGTAGGGCAAGAACTGTAGCTAATATTCAAAATGTCGATACTTGGGATCAGTTGAAATCCGTCTTAAGACGAAATTTTGCAGATCAACGGGATGAGACTTGTTTGAATAGAGACTTGGTACTAATGAGGCAAATGCCTAATGAAAAAGCCCAAAATTTCTATGATAGAATTTTAAATATCCTAAATTTATTATGCAGTTATGTAGAAATTCACGAAAATATACAAGCTTCAAGGGATTTAAAGAAAAAATTATACAATGATCTAGCACTCAAAACATTTCTTTGTGGACTAAGGGAACCTTTAGGCACTACAATTCGATGTATGCGTCCTGAAAATTTGGCTGTAGCATTACAATTTGTGACTGAGGAAGAAAATACTCACTATTTTCAAAATTCAACAAATAAAAATCAATTTAAACCAAATAACTCAACAAACAGATCATTTCAACAAAATGTTCCAAATCGTAATTTCAATAACCCTCAGTATGTATCACAAAATAGAAATTTCTTTTCAAATCAGAATTTTAATAGAAACAATAATCGTGTTTTTAAATGAAACTCAAGGTCTCTAGTTAATTCCACAATATAATACAAGTTATTGAAAATTCTAAAAAAATTGACAATTGTTTCGATAAATCAATATCATCGTCAGAATGACAGAAGTTACATTTCATTTTATGCCTACCTGATGTTTAGTAGTTATATTTGGCTAGACCAAGAAGTAATTTAACTTGTGATTGGCTTAATATATGTTTATAGAAAAAAGAAGAAGATGTGATATTACAAATATTGAAGCTTAGATATTATTAGCCCTATGGTGATATCCTGGTCCAATTCAATTTAGACAAAATGTTCCGAGCCAAAATGTTTCCTCTAATGCACGAACTTTCCGAAATACATCAGTAGAAAAAGTTTTCAAACCAAATCCAAATAGAACATTTCCAAAACCGACACCAATGTCATCATCAACAAGGTATACTGGAAGAATAAATAATAATTATAATAATAACAATCAATCTTTTAATAATCAAAATAGAAGTAGTCATTTTGCACAGCCTAACCATTCTAACTATAGACCGCAACAAAACTATATAGCCGAAGAATTATATAATACTGAAATATAAAATACTAATAAAAACTTTTGCGAGGAAAGTGAAATTAATGAAAGAACTCATGAAGAAAATCTTGAAACAATTGAAAATTTTCATATCACCTCAGATCCAATGCCGGAGATTTGACACCTCTTACTATTTCGTTAAATAACGTAGATTGTAGCGAATTAGCATATATAACTTTTCTGGAATATAACATTAAACTTCTTGTCGATTCTGGGTCGACAAAATCATTTTTAGATCCAGATATTGCTAGGAAATTATTTCCAAAATTAATTAAATATGACTCATTTATTGTATCCACTGTATTCCAAAAATCATCTCATAAACATAGTGTAGAAATACCAGCGTCAGAAATTTTTCGCTTGACAAATAAACACTTATTAAAATTTTATTTATTTAAGTTTCATAATATTTTTGATGGTTTGATAGGATTGGATAATCTCAAATTACTGAAAGCTTCAATAGATTTTAATAATGCATGTCTAATTACACCTCATGCAAAAATAAAGCTTAAATTTCAAAAAATTGGTAACACGAATAATACACATGTAATTAATATAGAACCTCGTACAGAGAAAGTAATTCAAGTAAAAACTACAATAAAAAACGGAGAGATTGTAATTCCTTATCAAAAGATAAAAAACTGCGAAATTCCAGAATGCCTGACGGTTGCTCGTAATGGCCTTGCTATTACAACAATAATAAACAACACTACAAGCCCCTTAACACTTTATTTCTCGGAACCGTTGACAGTAGAAAAATTTGATGTCGACAATATCTCAGAGTTCAACATGCATAATTTTGACTGTCTCGACCCTTACTTCGTGGAATATGCTCATATTAGTGTTTTTAAATGAAACTCAAGGTCTCTAGTTAATTCCACAATATAATACAAGTTATTGAAAATTCTAAAAAATTGACAATTGTTTCGATAAATCAATATCATCGTCAGAAAGACAGAAGTTACATTTCATTTCATGCCTACCTGATGTTTAGTAGTTATATTTGGCTAGACCAAGAAGTAACCTAACTTGTGATTGGCTTAATATATGTTTATAGAAAAAAGAAGAAGATGTGATATTACAAAAATTGAAGCTTAGATATTATTAGCCCTATGGTGATATCAGTGAGCACTTACGAGCATACAGATTAAAACAACCAGATAAATCCCACTACGCAAAACATCTACTTGACACCAATCATTCATTGACACCTAACACAAAACTAGAAGTACTGCATATTTGTGAAAAGAAACAAGAACTGGATTTCCTTGAAGAACTGGAAATTAGAAGACATTTAAGAAACCCACAATATGAAGTTGTCAATGAACAGTTAAATCTAGGGAATTCTCCACTAATAAACTGTCTTCTTAAGTGATAATTGTAAAGATCAGCAGATATAGTTTTCCTGGTTTTCTATATCATTGCACAGTTATACTGATCTTAATTGGAAAAATGATATCCAGGATATCACCATAGGGCTAATAATATATAAGCTTCAATATTTGTAATATCACATCTTCTTCTTTTTTCTATAAACATATATTAAGCCAATCACAAGTTAGGTTACTTCTTGGTCTAGCCAAATATAACTACTAAACATCAGGTAGGCATAAAATGAAATGTAACTTCTGTCATTCTGACGATGATATTGATTTATCGAAACAATTGTCAATTTTTTAGAATTTTCAATAACTTGTATTATATTGTGGAATTACCTAGAGACCTTGAGTTTCATTTAAAAACACTAATATGCATTATTTTGATGACTCGGATAAATGCGAATTGGATTTATCTCAGATTCGGACCGACCATCTTAATAAAGAAGAAAAGGATGCAATTTTAAATTTATGTTATAAATATTCAGATATTTTTTATAGAGAGAATGAGCCTTTAAGTTTTACAAGTAAAATTAAACATTGTATTAAAACTACGGACGAGGTGCCAATTTATTCAAAATCATATCGTTATCCATGTATCTATAACAAGAAGTAAAAAATCAAATTCAGAGTATGCTCAATCAAAATATAATTAAACCGAGCAATAGCCCATGGTCGAGTAATATCTGGGTGGTACCGAAGCGAAAGGATGCATCAGGCAAACAAAAATTCCGCGTTATGATCGACTATCGTAAGTTAAACGAAAAGACGATAGACGATAAATACCCTCTCCCAAATATAACTGATTTATTAGATAAACTCGGCAAATGCCAGTATTTTACTACTCTCGATTTGGCCAGTGGATATCACCAAATTGAAATGAATGAAGCTGACATAGAAAAGACGGCGTTTAGTACAGAACAAGGACATTGGGAATTCCTGAGGCTTCCCTTCGGTCTAAAAAACGGTCCATCAACGTTTCAACGCGTCATGGATAACATACTAAGGGGCATCCAAAATGAGAAATGTCTAGTCTACCTTGATGACATTATAATTTTTTCCACGTCACTTCAAGAACATCTAGAAAGACTTAAGGCCGTATTTGAAAGATTAAGAGAAGCCAACTTTAAAATACAACTAAACAAATCTGAATTTTTGAGTAAGGAAGTGGCCTATCTTGGACACGTCGTAACTCCGGAAGGTGTTCGACCTAACCCGGACAAAATTAAGGCAATAAAAGAATACCCGTTACCAAAAACTACAAAACAAATAAAAGGATTTCTTGGTTTAGTGGGTTATTATAGACGATTTATAAATAATTTCGCAAAAATAACTAAACCATTGACTCAGTGTCTAAAAAAGGGTGCAAAAATTGAGCATAATGCAGAATTTTTAAATAGTTTTGAAACTTGTAAACAGTTACTGACGAACGAGCCTATATTACAATACCCTGACTTCTCAAAACCGTTCAATTTAACAACCGACGCCAGTAATGTAGCATTGGGAGCTGTCCTATCACAGGGACAAATCGGTAAAGACTTACCGGTCGCATATGCATCGAGAACGTTAAATGATTCTGAAAGGAATTACTCTACGATTGAAAGAGAATTGTTGTGTATTGTTTGGGCTACTAAATATTTCAGGCCATATTTATATGGACGTAAATTTTTCATAATAACTGACCACAAACCATTACAATGGTTGTTTTCGTTAAAAGATCCCAATTCAAAACTCTTAAGGTGGAGAATTAAACTTGAAGAATACGACTACACTATAATTTATCGGAATGGATCATTAATAGCTCATGCCGACAATCTGAGCCGAATTGAAATTCACGCAAAAGAAACACAAAGCGACATTTGGGACGAAATAGATATAATCACAGAAGAAGTTGAAAATAACAGAGACGAATTAATTACACCGGATGTTGAAGATATTTTTAAACCGATAACTGTTACCACGTCAAAATCTCCTAGTCTGGACCTGGACAATATTTCACTCATAGTTCACCCAGAGTCTGACATAGAACAAGAAAACGAAGGACAAACTATTCACTCAAATGCGGAGGAAAATCCCGTAGTTGGCATTCCTATCAGCGAAACACCTGTTACAATCTGTTTATCACTCACCATCAAATCCAATAATTACGAAATTATTTGAAAATAAGCAGAAAATAATGTTACAAATTTCAGATAATAATTTCGAAAACGATATAATTAATTTCATAAAAGAATATATTGCCCCCGGGGTTTCATATTACTTGTATTTTGTAAAAACTGAAATGTTTGAACCGTTCTGCGAAGTTGTAAGAAAAAATTTTAAGTGGCCGTCATTAAAATTTCGTAGATGTACAGAAAGGTTAATAGATGTAACTAGTAAAGCCGAAATAGCCGAAATAATACAAACCTATCACGAATCAAAGAGCAACCATAGGGGAATCGACGAAACACTTAATAGAATCAAAAAGATTTATTATTGGCCGAATTTAAAACAATCTATTCAAACTTATATAAATAATTGTGAAATTTGCCAACAATGCAAATATGAAAGGAACCCTATTAAAATGCAAATGAATATTACACCCACAGCAAATAAACCATTCGAAATAATTCATATGGATACATATACAATAGAAAAAGCTAAATTTCTCACTATAATCGACACATTTTCTAAGTATGCTCAAGCTTATCATCTAAATTCAGTAAATTCAACAGATATAACGAATCACCTGGTGACCTTCTCTCATCATGGTGTCCCTAAACAGATAATTACGGATAACGGTACAGAATTCAAAAACTCGGTAATCTCTGAATTGTTAGCTCTACATAAGATAAAAATCCATTTTTGTTCCCCAAATCACCCCCAATCTAATTCGCCTGTAGAAAGAGTTCATTCCACATTTAACGAACATATCAGATTACTTAATACCAGAGGGTTTTTGGAAACACCTATACAAGTTAAAATGAAATATGTTATTTTAGCATATAATCACACCATACACTCATCAACCAAATTCAAACCCATAGACATAATTAACGGTCATTTAGATGCCGAAAATCCATTTGATTTAAATATGGATATGATTTTAACAAGTAATTTTATAAACGAACATAAAGAAATAACTCGCGAATTGTATTCTAAAATTAATGAAGCTTTGCCCAGACAAAAGCAAAACGTAATTCAAAAAATTAATGAGAATAGAGACACACCATATACTTTTAAAATCGGTGATAAAACTAATATAAAAGATAATCGGCGACCTAAAACTGCGAATAAATTTTCGAAATCAACAGAAATAATTGATATAAATGAACAAAGAAAAACAGTGAGTACAGAACGTGGTGAGAAGGTCCATATGGACAATCTCAAGAGACCGCGAAAGAAAACATACTTATTTTACAAATTTTTACAGGTTTCCCATTACGCTCGGGCTTCGGGAACAAATAAAGATAAACCCACTGGACAATAATTTAGGATTAATACCACTTAGGTTAGGAACCGCTAGAATAGAAGAATATTCCTAAAGATGATACATTATTACGATTTAACCTCAATTATCTCGGAAATTGAAAAACTACAGCGAAAATCACGATATATAATAAAAGTAGTATGCACAAACAAAAACTATTCTTGGGACGTTTCAAACGATATGAAAGTATTAGAATATATTGAAGAAAAGGTGGAATATAAAATTTTAAATATACTACCACATAAAAAACGAGTAAGAAGGGGTCTAATTAATGGCTTAGGTTCAATCTTCAAATCAATATCAGGTAATCTAGATGCAGAAGATGGTGAAAGATATGAAAATTTAATTAATAATTTACAAAAAAATCAAGAGAGGATTGCCTCGACATTAAAATCTCAAATTTCACTTCCAATCAACACTATCACAAATTTTAACCAGACAATTGAGAAAATTAAACATAATGAGAAACTATTGGAATCAAAAATATATGAAGTTATCAAAATGGTTAACTCCGTAGATGATAGAGAGAACTTGATTTCCATTAAAGATATTATTAATCAAATTATAAATATGTTCGAAATTATTCATTCCACACTTCAAGATATAGAGACTTCTCTAACCTTTGCAAAAATAAAAGTAATGCATCCCAGTATAATTAAATCTACAGATTTGTATACAGAACTAAAAGCGATAGGAAAACAAATACCAAGTTCACAGTACCATTTGATGTTTCTTTGGAAAACATTTCACGATATGAAAGTATCATGAAAATTCAGTGTTACATTTATAATAATAAAATAGTTTATATCCTTCATTTTCCAATAATGTACATAGATAGTTTTGAAATATACCGTTTGTATTCGACTCCGATTCCATACAAGAGTCAGTTCAAGGTTATAATTACCGAAAATAATTACTTGATAAAAAATAAATTGCACTACATCCTTCGTAATGACCTATGCACCGAAGTTTTGCCTCAATACTACTTATGTGAGAATCAGACGCCCAAGGAAATACAATCGCATCCACCTTGTGAAGTGAAGATTTTCAACGCAGCAGACGCGTCAGAATGCAAACAATTCCTCATCACCCTCACAGAATCAAGGTTCCACCATCTAGGAGACACAAATAATTGGTTAGCTATAATCCCAGGAAAAAAGAGTATTACGTTTGACTGTCAAGATCAGCATGAAGTAAAACAACTCAAGGGTACTTATATTATGGAAGTTCCCTTAGGATGTAAAATCAAAACTGATATAGAAACCATAATAAACAGAGAAAGTGTTATTCAAGGACAACCAACATTATTCCCAGAAATAAGTTTGGAGAATGATACGTTACCAACATTAACATCGGAAATAAACTTAGAAGATATAAGCCTCGAACACTACTCAGAAGCTATACGTCATCTGTCACTAGAACAAACTCAGTTCAACAACGAAATTTCCTATACTCCTAGTGTTTGGACAATATTATTGTATACCCTGATAATTGGAGTAATAGCCACTATAATCTACAAGAAATTCCGCCCAAGGGATAATCCAGATTCCAGTTCAAGTACACAAGTTCCAGTAGTCCAACTCCCTCGTCTACCCTCATGAGTTGGAGCTTCGGGGGGAGGAATTACCTCAACGCATCCTGATGACAACGCAGTGTAAACGCCAAGTCAGCAGAGTGCGGAACCGAGGACATAAAAACAGTTGTAGAGAGTTTTTTGTTGTTGTTGTTAATTTGAATTCGAAGTAAACGTGATAATTGTTAGAGAATATATTTGTAACTCGAAAATAAAGTTTTTAAAAATAGAATTTAATGCTTGAAGCAGTTAATTCGCTACAGAATATTGTAGCCAATTCCTTGAATAATCTTGATGATAAACCCAGAATCTTAATCTTTTGTCATTTCAGAGATATTTAAATTTTGGTACCAATACCCGACTCTCCCACATATACAGAAAAGAACATTCAATGGATATGAATGATATTTGATGTTGGTTTAAATGTAAAGTATAGTTAACTAAGGAACTTTATCGAGTAGAACAATAATTGAAGAAAGGGTTTTCAAATGCATATTCATAAAAATATTGTCATTGTTAATTGTTATATTTACTAATTAAAATCTAAATATCTACATTTTTGTGGTTTACTGATAAATTCACATTTCATAGATCTCTTTCCCTCTAATTTTACTAAAATGGACGCCATAAAAAATGGAACAACCGTTAACTGTTAAGAAGGGTTTCATAATGATGATTGATCCAAATATGCCTTATACTAATGTTGATGGTTTAGGAAACACAAGGTGTTCAAAGTTATAACTTTATTTGTTTGTTTTTACTATTGTCATCCTGTTTCTAGGACTATTGACTTGAAAATTTGCAGCTTTACCGTTTTTGGTAGTATTAAATTGATTATGTTAATATTTCTTGTTGTTCATAGAGGGCGCTACTTATAACCTGTCACTTCGATAAATTAGATCATAACTTTTCACACTATATATCTAATGATAAATCGGTTTTAAAATCTGAAAGAGCAATGTTGGAATTCTAACAGAAAACTTTTTACAATTTGAATCAAAAATGTAAATTCAGTCCATACAATTATTCCCCGAGCCCACCCTGCGCACCCACATCTAACCGCTTCCGACGATAAAATCAATACTCCGCATGATCATTATTGACAAATCAGATCAAAACCGGTATTGTCATGACGCCGTAAAATTTCACACGGCAGACGGTAACACCGGCATTAATTTATTGAAAAAGTCCTGTTTAAATAATTGCCATCCATGAAAACTCAGTAGAGTTCTAACACTGCTACGAGTAGATCGTTAACATAGTGTTGGTGCCATCAAAAGTGTTATCAGTTTTTTTGACATTCAAACGATAAATATACCTAATTCGTATAGTTAGTAAATAATATATTTATTACTTTGGTATTTTGAATAAACAATGTCGGATCCCAAGGGCGACCCAAAGAGTCGGATCCAAGGGCGACCCAAAGGGGCAGTCCGACAAAAACTGCAATGAATCTCAACCAGTATATGATTTCAATAATAAATATCAAAATACTGATAAGGGACCTTATTTCGTTTATCTTGAACATGTAGATAAAAACTTAGATTATTTCCTATTAAAGTAGGTTATTTCTTGAAGGAATCATTAGAGTCTAACCTTCCCCCCACGGGTAGAATTGTCTACGTTATCCCACGACGCCGGGGTACCCACATTGTGATTTCAGTCAATAGCGCTTACGTAGCTATTTACTTTTGTCAGTCTCGCTCGTTGTTGTTTTAATTTTTTTTTTGTGTTAATCAAAATGTCAAAACGTCGTCGGTTTAGAAAGGGGAATTTAAACGGTAATTTGAGATCTTTAACATTTATCTGACATAACCTCAAATTCTATTAAACAGGAGACTTTTGCTGAATGTTATATCCAGAAATGTTATAGTCTGCTAAAACACTTTTGAGGAAATATTTTTATTTTATAGAATGACTTATGAACAACAAATGGTGTATCTTCGAGAATTGGCAGAAGAAACCAATTCTGATCACGAGGTTTTTGATAGCGACGACGACGACGAGTGGGAGCAATTTGTTCAAAAATATTGATATAAATAATGAAAATAGTATGGATTACATAATTATTAATAGTGATGATGAGTATTACTCGTAATATAAAAATTCTCCAATGGAACATTCGATCTTTTCACCAAAACAAAGGTAGCCTTGACAATTTATTGAATCGAAAAAATATTGATATTATTGTTCTATTAAAATTATGGCTGAACCACAAAATAATTATCATTTAAAAGTTTATAACTTCTTACAAAAATGTCGAGATGACGGTTAATAATAATAAAAGTCTTTATTACCAATTACTAAAAAATAAAATTACATTTTGTTTATACAGATGGGGCGAGATTCAGTTTGAATGTAAAAATAAATAAAGTACAATATCGTCGGTACAATGCCAAAACCACGAATGTGCAAATTTTGCATTTTTCGCCTATGTGCTTTAGCAGACGTCTTAACCTTGAAAGTATTCGATGCCAAAGTCACGAATGTGCATCGCGAGTCTAACCGCCCTCTACGCCCGATGTTTAATTTGCGAAATTGTGAGTTTAGCAGTTGTTTCAATACCTAAGGCACGAATGTACCACATTGGTGTTTTTAGCATTGCAGGTTAAGTGAGTTTGTGAAATCCAAAATAGTGAATGTGCCACATTCGTGTTTTCGGCATAAAAAATTTATAAGATTGGTGAAATTGTTTATTTGTATAAGATGAGTTCTCGTATGCAAAAAATATTGGAGCAGAGTAGGAAATTGGATTCAAAAGGTAAGCAAAATAAGACATATTAACAAGTATAGTAATAATATTAATAACAAGAACAATAGTAATAATAATGAAAATAATGGGTTTGTCTGCAAGCGTGGGTGGGTCCGCGCGAGTATGCGCAAATGTGTTATCAAAAGAGTGTAAATTATTGTATTTTACAGTGCAGATGTGTGTTTGTAACTAAATTTTATTGTATATTAAAAAAATAACTAATCTAATCCGTGTATTGGTTTTAAGTACTTCACAGTTTCTCATCAAATTTTTTTTGTAGATGACACAAGTAATGGGCATTCTACTATTGCAGAGTTGCAACAAAAATTTGTTGAGAACGAACCACAGCCATCTACCTCTTCTATGCATCCTACAACTTTTCCGGCGATATCCAGAGAAGAACTTTTAGATGATTTAGAACTTTCCGATTCCTCCTCGGATAATTATGAACCATCAACAAGTGGATCAGACAGCGACTCATCTAATTCTTCTGATCATAGTCTTAATCAAGGATCCCAAAGTATCCAAGGGACAGAAAAACCGACAGAGAAGAAACCTGTAAAGAAAAGGAAAATCAACAACATGTCGTGGAAAAAAAATATAAGGAAGATGAAAAGAGTGAAGGGTGAATCCTACACTGGACATAGAGGAGTTGAGAAGCCTGCTCGTCCTCTGTTACCAACTCCGTGCCTTGGTAAACTAAAACACAAATGTATTCAACTTGTTAATGAAGAGAATCACCTGAAAATTTATATGGATTTTCGTAGTTTAAAATACATTGATGACCAGCGAGAATTCATAAGAAGCCACATAGAACAAAATTTAAAAAAACGCACAACACGAAATATTGAAAATTCCCGAAAAACTTTCACGTTCAAATATTTTTTTACCGTTGATGGTACAAAACACAATGTATGCAGGGAGTTTTATATGGCTACATTGAATATAACGGAGGCCTTAGTCCGTAGCTCTTTAAAAAAGTGTTCTTCTAGTGGTTTTTGGGATAAAGATAGGCGCGGAAAACACACTCCATCTAATACGCTATCCGACAATGCTGAAGCGTTTATACGAGAACACATCCTTTCTTCCCCATCAGTAGAGTTGCATTATTGCCGGGCTTCTAGTACCAAAAAATATCTAGACCCTTCTCTAAATTTATCGATAATGCACAGAATGTATAAGGAAATTTGCATTACAAAGAATTTTAAACCGGTTACTTTTGAAAAATACCGGCAAGTATTTCAAGAATACAATTTAGGTTTTTTCAAACCAAAAAAGACCAATGCAAAAGATGCTTGGCGCAAAACTCTTTAACCGAGGAAAAAAATGGCAAACTGAAGATGAGTTTAAAAAACATTTAGATAGAAAAACCGCCGCAAGAGAAGCCCGTGATGAAGACAAAATTATTGCCAATGAATATCCTCAAGTTTTAGCTTTTAATTTTGATCTGCAAGCTGTTCTTAGTACTCCGAAAGGATCAGCAGGTCAAATTTTCTATTTGCGAAATCTAGCAGTCTACAATCTGACAATGTACAATTTGGGCAATCAAAAAGTTAAATGCTATTTCTGGGATGAAACGCAGGGTAAACGAGGGGCAAATGACATAGCCTCTTGTGTGTATGATTTTATCATGTCGCACTCTGAAATCAAATCCGTTCGTATGATGTCAGATGGATGTGGCGGACAGCAAAAGAATTCTATATTTGCTTCTATGTGTATGCAACTCCTTATCAATCATCAGTCCTTAAAGGTTATTGATCACCGTTTTTTTGACACTGGTCACAGTGAAATGGAGTGTGACTCCATCCACTCCAAAGTTGGACGGAAGGCAAAGTATGTACCAGTGTATACACCTGATGGCTGGGCACAATTAATAAGAGATGCTCGTGTATCACCGGAGCCTTTTAATGTAAAAAACATGTTGTTTGATGAATTTTTTGACTTTAAAGCTTGTTCAAGCAATAATTCTCTTAGTTTTAACATTCCCTGGGGAAGAATTTGCTGGCTTTGCAATTTGAAAGAGCAGCCATCAAAACTTTATTACAAAACTGTTTTTTTTCTGAAGATTTTACTGAAATAGACTGCCGCAAAACTAAAAACCGTGGTCGTCCCACAACAGCTTTAATAAACAAAGCTTATGCAACTGACCTACCTATTAGTGAAGCAAAGAAAAAATATTTACAAAAAATGTGTGAAGACCTAACGATTCCTAGGGCTTATCATAATTTTTATAAATCTTTAAAAACAAGCTGCGACATTAGGGATAACCTACCTGAGCCGGATATAGGTGAAAACTCAGAGTCTGGCAGCGACCAAGATTAAAAAAACCTTTTCTTATTAAAAGAAGTTTTTTATTGTTCTATTTAGTTTTAAGTAAGTTACCATTAATTCCAAAGATTTTTGTGTTTTATAATAACGTTTATCTTTTTCTATTTTGAATAATTTGAGTTTTTTCTTTGTCTTATTTATTTTTAAGTTACCAATTCATTCCAAAGAATTTAAAATGATGTTTTTTGTGTTTTGATAATTTTCATGGTATCAAAAAATGCATTAAACATTTTCCCTTTAAAATGTGTACTTTTTTAATTGCACGAATATTTTTTTTTACTTATTTTACAAAACCAAAAACACGAATGTGAATTTTTTTGGAAAATAATACAAAAATTTGAACTTTTTTAACCGACATTATTTAATAAAATAAAACTTTCAATAGTGATTAAGTACCACACAAGAAAATCTCTATTTTAAGCAATGTCTTCAATGTTTAAAACGCGTTTTTCTCAAAACATCAAATTTGCACATTCGTGGTTTTGGCATTGTACCGACGATATGTAATATATATTTAGCATTTAACATACATCTGCTCTTCCACCTAACCCCAAAAAGAAGCCACAGACAGCAAAAAGAACAAAACATAAGTAAATTAAATTAATAGACAAAGAACATTAGTTTTGCAAATTAAATAACAAAAGAAGGATAATATTTTAATACGAAAAACTTGATTATTGTTGAGAAAAATAATAGTCAAAAAGAACTCGTTTGAGTTTATGTAGTGATGAGTAACTGAAATAGTGAGATAGGTTATAAAGACGCTTAGAAATACAATAAGAAAATGATCGTTTGAAAAACTCAGTATGGTGACGAGGTATACTGCCGTCCTAAGAAAGACCACCGCATCTGACAAAATTGTGAAAATTGAGTTAAGCGCTAAAATTAGTTCTAGACAGCTTATATTACATATTTACATAGGCAAAACACCGTATTCAAAACCTCAAATATATTTTTGTCAAAGAATCTATAAACTAGCATCTACAAAAAGATTAGCTAAACTAAAGAAGATCCCCGCAACTACAACGTTACGTAGGAAAAACACGGCATATAGTTGTCGTCGCCTGCAGATGCTGTGTTTTGTCTAAGTAAAACGCAAATGCAGTGTTTACGCTACGTAATTGGCGCGTATTTCCTTAACCTATTTAGTTTATTCTCAAATTCGATGTGTTTGTAGTTGTTTTGTGTGAACTTGTGTCTCTCAAAATTGATAAAGAAACGACGTAAAATCTTCACAGTCCAAAAGCAAATAAGGTAAGGCAGAACAAGGACATATTTTATATCGTTTTATAACTTTGCTTTACTTCAATGAAAACAATACAGGATGTTTTATACATATCATGTACATGATGATACGGACGGGTCACCCCCTTTATTAGGCTATTTTATGAAAAAAACATGATAAACATAAGTCCGGAAATGCATGGTTTCCAAGATACAGAGTGTTAAAATTCTTAATAACTGTTTTTTTGAAATATCTGAAAGATGCTTTGAACTATGTTTTAAAATTTGGCAGAGCTATTTGTAGTAATGAGGGGCTTTTTTCAGTTATCTTATTAGAGAATATTTTTGAACATGTCCAAACGGAGTAAACTTTTAGTCAGCATGGCTCAAAAGATGCAAATGGGAACTCATCCTGATCAACCTGACAATGAACTAACCTTGTTACAAAATGTTGACTGGTCTGAGGGTACGAAAAAGAACAGTTCTTCAGTCTCCTTCCAATACTCAAATGTAAATGGAAGTTCAAGTAATGATCAATTTAGAGAAATTCCAGTTTTCACAGAAGGTGGAATAGAGTTGTTGCACGACATTGAAAAAGATAATACAAAACCATGTGCTGAAATACTTCAAGACGTGCTATTATTTCAAGCAACAAATACCACAAATGAACTAGAACCAGTAAGAACGTATAATGCTGAGGAATTTATTAGGCTAGATCAGAGTTTTTCTATTACGTCGAGTGAAAATCAAAATAATAATAACATTGAATTAACGTTTATTGATCTGGAAGCTGCAAAAATGAATTCAATTTCAAATAATGACTCCACAACCTTAGAAGGTGTTAACATGAACGAAGTTGAGTCCGTAAATATTAGAGGTATATTTTTTCGTATTCTTTTACAATAACGAAGCCTAAAAAATATATATTCTATTTTAGCAAATGACACGGATAACGTAGACAATAATAATGTACAAGAAAATATAATTCTAAACCCACAGCAACGACATCATAAACCACATCAAGAACAAGAAGAGCCACAAATTCAACCGGATCAAGCGGTAGGAGCTTTGGAATTACAACATGAAGGTATGTCATTAAAAAACTACGAGATATCCAAAACTAACATTATTTTTCCTAGGTTGCAAAGGATACACCAAGAAAGGTGAAAAAAGGAAACGGCGAAAAATTGAAGAAAGTTTGGAAAAAAGGAAAGAAAACAAGAAAAAAGACATGCAAAGTAAGCATTTTTTAAAACCACCTTGCAGCATACAAAAATGTAGGTTAAAATGTCTAAACAGAATAAGCGCCGAAAGAAGAAAAATTATTAATAGTATGTATTGGCAACTAGACTGGATTGAAAAAAAAGCATTTGTCCTAAATGGCTTGTCACGAACAGACGTTAAGAGAAGAACCACTGAAGCTGAATTTTCGCAAAAAAAAATACTTTTAAATACTTTTTGACAAATGAGACTGGTGAAGAAATGTTAGTATGTAAATGCTTCTTTCTGACAACTCTTGGATATCACAGAAAAAACGATTGGCCAATTCACGCATTTGTAAAACAGAATGTGTTTCAATCATCTACACCTATTTACCCTAAGAAAGATGGAAGAGGAAGAGCGGCTTGTAAACGCAAAATACCTACTTTAGATATTGATACCCACATTGAAAGCTTTAATCCAAGTGTATCACATTACAGACGTGAACATGCACCAGAACGTAGATACCTGCCCAGTGATTTGACGATAGAAAGCATGTACAAAGATCATTTAGCGACTTGCCCTCATAACCAATGCTCATACGAAGTATATCGTAAACGTCTAAAACACAAAAATATTTCGTTCACAAACCTTGGGCACGAGGAGTGCGAATTGTGTGAGGGATTCAAACTACATAATAATCAGCACAATCCTGAGAACTTGGATCAAGCGTGTACTGACTGTAATAGCTGGAAGGAACACATTCAAGGAGCTAATGACTCAAGAGCTTCGTACCGTATGGATACAACCGAAGAAGATTCACCAACGACCCTTAAAGTATCCGTTGATTTACAGAAAGTGATAATGCTGCCAAGGCTTGACATGTTCAAGAAAGTGATATTTACTCAAAGAATCTCTGTATACAACGAAAGCTTTGTACCCCTAGGTAAAGCAAAAAATCAAAAGACTTTTGCATGCTTATGGCACGATGCCATTGCTGGACGGGGAAAAGAAGAGATAATTAGCTCATTCAATGCGTTCTTTTTACATCACAGGGATATCAAAAGTTTTGTCTTTTGGGTTGATAACTGCTCAGGACAAAACAAAAATTGGACTTTCTTATCTTTCCTGGTGTATATTGTAAATTCCGACGCCATAGCCGCTGAAGATATTTGTATCAAATATTTCGAACCAGGACATACTTTTATGTCTGCCGACAGTTTCCACCATCAGGTGGAACTGTCATTGAAAAAGCAAAAGAAAACTTACGATTTTGATGATTTCGTAACAGCTGTCGAAAAAGCGAATTCAAAAAAAGTGCAAGTCAAGACTATGCAGTGTACAGATTTTTTTAAGTGGCAAGATTTTTCGTCACTAACAAAAATAAAAAACATTGATCCTCGTCCTTACTTGGCAAAAATAACACAAATTGTGGCGAATAGGGGATCCTTCTCTTTGAAGTACAAGTTGACAAACAACTCCGATAATATTATTATACATGAAATGGATTTTATTCAAAATAAAATTTTGAAGAAAAGATTTCCCAGTCCCAAGGTATTTATATCTCCATGTGGAGTGCCTAGAAGTAAAAAAGAATCTCTTCTCAAAAACCTTAAAACTATAATTCCTTCAAAAAGGTTTCAATTCTGGAAAAATCTTGAGGAGGAAGATGATAAATGAGAAAGTAACGTCCGTTTTTATAATTAGTTAATTTTCATAAACTGATTCTTTTGCTGTTTATTGTTGATAGTTCTAACAAAAATTCAATAAATTAATCAAAACTGGGGTCTGTTGTTTAATTGTTATTTGTATAAATAATATGACAATTAATTACGAACTAACTGGTTATTATTTACGGAATTATCCTAAGAAAAAACACCGCATGAGCCTATTTTCAGTAGATGCTGTGGTTTTACTTAGCATTTTCTAATAAAAAATGAATTCGTTTTCCCAGTATCTACCTTATTAGGAAAAAGATAGGGAGAAACTGCATTTTTTCTAAAACGAAATATAGTTTTTATAAAGATTCATTTACATAAAGTAAAACCATTTTCATTTGTGGCGTTGTAAGAATTTTAAACTTTGCCTAAATTTTGGACTCGTTTTATTCATTATTACCTAACCCACAGATGCGGTGGTCTTTCTTAGGACGACAGTATAGTGAGAATATTTCTATGTCTTATGTTTAGAGTATGTACATCAGTTCTGTATTTTATTTTGTGATACAGATATGGTTGAGAGCCTTTCCTTATGAGCCTAAAATAAAACATGGTAGAATGCAATTGACGACGATTTTTCATGTTTAACCATTTTGTCATTTTGAATGTATGACGTATGACTGATATGCTCAAATTTGCGAATACCAAATATAAGTCTAAGGCATGAATTTTGCAGTTTCTGTATTCTATTTATATCAAATGAGTTTAAGCAAGAATCATATAAAATGTCACAGAAATTTAGTTTAGATAATACTAATGATTCACATAGAAGGATTTTTACAGATGTATCCAACACGTGGCGAGATTGGAATAGAAGTTTTAGAGCTGCATAATATTTTTGTAAACAATTACTGATATGGTGCGAAAATCTTAAGTTTTCATCAAACCACACTCCCAAGTTTTTTACTTTATCGCTAAATTGTATAGTATGACCATTAATTTTAATATCCGATGAGTACCTTCTGCGAATCAACTTTATTTCCAAAAATAATTGTGTTTGATATGTACAATTTGATTAAGCACATATCACTCATGGGTTTGTGGACTGTGTTAAAATAAATAAGTTTCCTTCGATGTTACTTGCTATGTACAATTTATTTACATATATTTACACTGGTTTATTTACACTAACATATTTACACATCAACTGCACTGTTGAAATGGTTTGTTGTTTATGGGTACTTGCCCGATTGTATGCGTATTAAAAACACTTTACTACTTGTGGGAACTAGCCTGATTCTTTTAATAATTAAAATTATGGTACAGCGTAGTTACAACGCTTTCGTACACGAGAACTCTTGCTTGTACCATGTTTTGAGTTATACTGCCGCAGGCTATCTTGCTCTGCGCATGTTTCAACCTCAGATGCTTGCCGCAGACGACATCTAGGATATGAACTTTACACTTACAAATTTTAGTGTATTTCGTGTTGCATAATGTTTGCAACATGCTGGGGCTTCAGGCTTCTTTGAAACCATATGCTCTCAGTTTTATTAATTATTGTTATTTTAAACAGTAATTAATTCTTGCCTAAAGAATTTTAAAAAGCACATTGCTTATATTTAAAATGTTGTGGGTACAAGCCCGAATTTTACAAAGCATTTGGCTTGTAATTAGAATGATTGTGGGTACAAGCCCGAAATTTACAAAAGCATTTCGATTGTAATAAAATGATTGTGGGTACAAGCCCGAATTTTACAAAATAATAATTTTGATAACTTATTTGAAGTCTTACTAAATGTTGCAACATTTTTATTGTTAAATATAATAATTAATAATTTCAGGTGCATTACCTTTTATATATCAACTTATTATTCTTAATTTATATACACATATATATACATATTTTTTTTAATATATATTTATTTATAATTATTAGTTATAAAGGGACAAAATTGCCATTTTTGTCACTGATCTCCGATACGTTCCAGAAGCTGTTTGGACGTCGCAGACTCTGACCTTGCCATCCTTTCCAGGTATGACTTTAATAATTCTGGCCATTGGCCACTTCAAGGAAGGCACGTTGTCCTCCTTTAATAAAACTAAAGTTCCTTCTTGAATGTTAGGAACGTTTTTATACTATTTAGGACGGTTTTGTAAAATGGTTAAATAGTCTTTGGACCACCTTTGCCAAAAATGTTGTTGTTTTTGGCATACAATTTTCCACAATTTGAGTTTGTTCTCAGGAGTATTTGTCACATTCGTTTCGGGATAAGAGGTTATAGGACATCCTACTAAAAAGTGCGCGGGAGTTAAATAATTTAAATCTGTGGGATCATTTGTTAAGGCTGTAATCGGCCTGGAATTTAAAATTCCTTCTATTTGAACAATAAGAGTATTGAACTCTTCGTACGTTAACTGGCTATTGCCCATTACTCGCTTCATGTGGTGCTTAGCACTTTTCACAGAGCTTTCCCACAAGCCTCCAAATACTGGAGAATAACTTGGTATGAACTTGAAATTAATTTGTTCTTCCACTGAAAAGTTGATTATAGAGTCTTTATTAACATTCACAAAGTCTTTATAAAATTCTTTTAATTGATTATTGGTTCCTTTAAACGTTTTTCCATTGTCACAATAAATGTTAGCAGGTTTACCTCTTCTTGAAATGAATTTTTTGAAACAAGCTAAAAAAGTGTCTGTCGTGAGATCTGAAACTACTTCCATATGAATAGCCTTGATAGAAAAACACACAAATAATGCAACGTAACTTTTTGTTATGATGGATTTTTTAATACGTGATTGTTTTATGTAAATAGGACCAAAAAAATCTAAGCCGCAATTTTGAAATGGTCTGTAAGGGTTAACTCGATGTTCTGGCAAAGAGCCCATTAATTGCTCTGAGCATTGTGCCTTTGCTTTGAAACATGTTACACATTTATGTAAGACCTTTTTTACTTCTCTAATGCCATTTACAATCCAAAATTGCAAATTTAGACTACTCAACACCTGTTTTTGACCAGCATGTAAGAGTCTTCTGTGTTCTCTTTCAATAATGAGATCAGTGATTCTATTGTTTTTTGGCAAGATTATGGGATGAATTTGATCATATTTTATATCAGCCTGCTGTATCCTTCCACCAACGCGAAGAATGTTGTTTTTGTCAAGAAATGGACACAGTGATTTAATGCTTGATTTTAAATCCCTTTTTGATTTTAAATTATTAATTTCTTCAGAGAAATTTTCTTTTTGAACTTCTCTAATGATGATAGTCATTGAGTCATTTAATTCACCTATTTTTAAATTGTCAATCATTTTATTGGTTGGATTTTTGATGTTGTGAATAAATCTATTGATGTAAGCCATTATTTTTTGCAATTTTGAAATTGAAGAAAACCTTTGAAAAATGTCTGTGAAAAACAAAGAACTTGTGGAAGTTTTTAGTGTTACAATGTGGGTTTTTTCTTCAGGTAGAGGATAAGTGATATCAATATTGAAATCTTTGTTTTTATGTATAAAAGTAATATCTGACAAATATTGTGGTCCATGGAACCATAGATTGTCTGATTTAAATTCGAGAGGATCAGCACCTCTTGACAAAATGTCAGCGGGATTATCAATGCAGCACAAAGAGCCCTCACGTTCGGGACAGAGAGAAAAGCAGTAGAAAACATAATTACTCGCAGAGCAGCGGGAATGAATGCCAACAGTCAAGGCTACACCGTATCAAACATATTTGATACAAAAGAAATCAAGAACCTCGCAGAATTCACCCTAAAACACACATGGGCATGGTTCACAGAATTAGGTTCAGTCATAAGTGGAATAATTGGAATATACTTCACATTCGAAACCATCAAATATATAGCAGGCACCATACTAAATGGAATTCGTATTCACCAAACAATAGGATGCAGTATAGCACTAATAGGCAGCATATGGGACTCCCTAACGGCATGGATAATTCACTCCCATCAGACGAGGAAACCAGAGGAGGAAACAATAGAGATGGACCAAATAACGCAGCAAGAGACGAGCCACCCAAGGTCACAGCATTGGACAGACAGAAGTCGCCAGTACCAAAATATTGTTTTTTCGCTTTTTTATTAACAATTGAAAATTAAAAATAAAATAAAAATTGAAAAAAAAAGAATTTTTTTGTTGTTACCTTGAATGTTTTGATTTCTGATGGTTAAAAGCTACATAAAAATGATTTTTTTAAATTTTTTACTACCATTATTTAAGAAATTGTTATAAACAAATACATTGTTTATGAGCAAATCAATTTTTTTTGTAATCTATTTATTAATACAAATTATGATTTTTAGAGAAAAACGGTTCCTTAAAAAATTTTTTCTGTTGCTAAAAAATGCGTTTGTTAATTAACAATGGTTTCTTGAGTCTAAATTTCAAAATTAAGGAACCGTTTTTTCTCTAAAAATCATAATTTTTATTGTTCTTTTAGATACATAAAAAAAAATTTTTATTCGTTTTTTCTTTGTTTATTTAATAAACAATTTGTTATAAACAAATGTATTTTTTCCGTTTATTTTTTTTAGTACTTAATCCCGAGATAAAAACAGCCATGTGTTGTTTTATATCGAAAAAATTTTTTTTCTATTTTTTACATAACTTTTAATATTATTATGCCTTTAAATTTGTCCTATTCATATGCTCTTTTGCTGTTATTATTAAAATTACTTCGAAACTATTGCAGATACGTCTATAACACTTCAAGTCTTTTTTGTTAACTATTAATTCATTAACAGCTGAAGCCATTTATTGCAGTTCTAGCTCCATTATTTATTTAATTATTAGCTATTAATTATTAAAAAAAATTGAAAAAAAAAATTTCTCATACTTTTAAGCCTCAAATATTATCAACTAACTATTATCTATCAGCAAATTATGAGTATTCCATTACTTGCACTTTCAGTAGCTTACTTATATTAATAATAAATAAGATTCTCATTTGCACCGACTTAGAGCAAAATTATTTTAGCTTTAAGTCGTTACGGTAATTTGGATTTAACGAGTCTCCTTAATTACTTTTATGTAATTTTCAATACTTTAAAATTCCGGTTTGTACCTGTATGAAATATTCCTTTGTTACGTGGAAGAGACATCTGCTTAGGGGTTCATGGGGTCTACCTTTATACCTGACTAGAAAATCATTTATATAGTTCCAGAGTATGCTCAGTTTTAGTATTCTGTTGACCGTTACATAGTTCGCTTCATTCAAGTATTATTTTATTGTGAAATTTCGTTGTGAATTTATTTATTAACAAACATGGATACTTCTGTGAGTTGCTTTATTTGTGGAAATCGACTTGATATTTTGCAGACTGTTACTTTAAAACAAAAAGCAATTGATTCATATTTTGCTTATAGTAAAACATTAAAAGATAATAAGTACACACTTTTAGATAATGTAACCGAAATCAATGTTCATCGAAAGTGTCGAGATGATTATTATTATTACTCTGCCAAACATACTTCTACCTTATCAGAACCTTCAATATCTCGTTCCTCGTCACGTGGTTCTATCGATTTTAATTTTGAACAACTGTGTCTGTTTTGTGATAAACCATGGCAAACGAAAAAAGGTGAAGTTAAATATTTGGTTCAATCAGACGATTTAAAAGTGAAACTTATGGAAACAGCTGAACGTAGAAATGATCCTTCAGGTGCAAAAATTATTAATCGTATATCGGGTATAGACTCCTTAGTTGAAGTTGGTGCGAGTTATCACAAAAATTGTTACACAAGTTTTATACTTGAGAAGAAAATGGAAGAAACTGAACTGCAAAAAGAAGTATAACAATCATTAAACTCAGTATTTCAATTTATTGAAAACAGTAGTGATTGCCAATTTACATCCAGTCAATTACTCGATATCATGGACCAGAAGATAACGGAAAAAATTCTGCTGAATCATCTGAAGTCTAAGTATGGTGATAACATCGTTTTTTACGACCATCCAGGCGAAGATACAAATATTTGCTTTTGTGGAAAAGATGAAGATACGCTGTCTGGTACGTGGTACATGCATCGTGAAGCTGAAATAGAAGCCGAACATATTCGGATTATCAAGACTGCTGCGGAATTAGTTCGGAAACAGATCAAATGTACCCAATAAAACAACAAAAGTTATCCATCTGCTGTAACTTTTTTGGATTCTATCACCGATAATATACCTAAATATTTGAAAATCTTCTTAGATGAAGTTATAATGTTTGATGCGAATCAGAAACAAAGAAGAAAAATGGCATATGCTAGGAGTAAATCCAAAAGTTCTCGTGATAGTGTTACCACTGATGATAGTATCCTTGATAATATATCTTCTACCGGCACAACTTCTACTACAGGATATGATGAAACTTTCACTGAAAATGAGGAAATATTGTAGAAAATACTAAAATAAAAATAGATCAAATAGGATTATCAATAGTACAAGCGATTCGTCCTAAATCGTTTGTGTCTCCACTTCATTTAGCAACAGGGATTTATTTAAATCGAAAATGCGGTTCCAAGACTGTTATTAATATATTAGCAAAATTAGGTGTTTGTGCGTCGTATCACAGCGTAGCTCTCCATGAGATATCTGCAATAAAATCAAATGTAATCAAAATTGAACCAAGTGCCTTTCTTCAATACGTTTTCGATAATGCTGATTATAATCCATCGACTTTGGATGGATTAAATAGTTTTCATTGTATGGGTGGCATTTAGTGTGTAACACCTTCAACAGCTTTAACTACCTTTGAAGAGGTCTCAAAGTTAGATCGATTACCAACTGCAATTGAAATATCAGAAGAGGGAATGATAAATCTTGAGCAATTGGCAACGAATCAACTTACTTTGGAATCAATTGAGTTTATTGACATCGGAAGTTTAAAATTTGGCGATTTTACATGTGACATTCCAGTCAGTTACTCGACTCACATTTGGGGAAGCTATTTACAAGTCAATTTACCTGAAATAAGAGGTTTTATGGATCGTGTTTCGTCATCTATGCCGTACAAAGTCTCTCGCATACAGTATCTACCATTTATAGAAGAAAACCCGTCAGATTTACGAACTGTTTATACATCGTTACTTTACGCTGCAAAACACGCTCGTCGTGTGGATCAGAAAACAGTATTTGTCACTTTCGTTTATCTTTTATACATGAAAGCTCAACAAATCTTACTTAATTGTAAAGTAGAAGAGTTAGAAAATGTCGTTGCTCGCGTCGGTGGTTTCCACCTGTTAATGTCTTATTTTAAAGCAGTGGGAACCATTATGGAAGGATCAGGATTAAAAGAATTGTGGGGTGCAGTTTATGCAACAAATTCTATTGATAAGATGTTTTTGTGCACATCTTTTGCTAGAACTTTGCGAGCACATATAACAACTGCTCACGTGATAGGTGAATTAATTGCAGAATTTGCAGAGTCAGCAGAAAATATTAGAGGCCATAAAAACATCGAGGGAATAAAAAAATCTGTGGAGCCATCAAGTATGGAAGCATCACCAAGTACGGAAGAAATTATAGAGCTTATTAAGCGTAAAAGAGTGAAAATTCAACGAATGCTTCATGATTTTTCGCGAAATCCTCCAACAATACATGACATTAATGCAGATGAAGATTTAATTGCGATGAGAAACCTCTTAAGCAGCGCTATGGAAGTATTGAAAAAACGTGGACCAACAGCTGAATTGTGGCTTCAATATTTCAATTTCATAATGTTGGCAATAAGATACATTGAAGCTGAAATACTTGGAAATTGGCATCTTCATTTGTATTGTGTACAACAAATGTTACTGGTATATCATGCAGCTGGCCATAGTAACTACGTCAAAGCCATCCAAATACACTTACAAGAGATGAGTAAATTAGAAGACATCATGGATCCAGAAGAATATCGATTGTTTACTGAAGAAGGACACTTTACTGTACGTAGGACTGAAAAATCTTGGGCAGGAATATGGACCGACATGACCATTGAACAGATGTTGATGCGTACTATCCATACAGGAGCTCAGGGTTTATCACATGGTTGTGGTATGACGTCTAGTGTAATGACACGCTTCCTTGAAGGTATGCCTTATGCAATAGAAAACATGAACCAGTTAGAAGATTACGTAAACATTAAGTGGGAATCTTCAGATCAACACGTAGATGTTACACCAGTACGGCAGAAACGGGATGCAAGTGATCGGCAGTCATTCAAAGCTTGGTTACAAACACATAATTCCTTCATCGACTCACCAAAATTGCAATCACTATCGACAGGATTAGTGGGAGATGCAAATACAGATTGCCATAGAGCTATTCCGAAAGGATTAGCAAGTATGGCCAGTATGGTAGGGTTTAATGGAGAAACTTATAAGTATTCGAAGTCGAACGCTGTTCAAACTCTCATTTCAACTTTACCTACTGTAGAGTTGGATGGAGAAAAGAAAGCCATTAACACATCTTTATTATTCCAGCGAATTGCAGCAGTGATGATGAATGACCCTAAAATAATAGAAACGGCTCTGCTGTATGAATTAGCCCCATTTCCAATGGAATTAATCTTCACCACTTCGTTTATCTGATTTAACTGGCTGCTTTTTTGTTGTTGATGGAGGTTTTCTTCCACACAAGGTATTATGGAAAGATAAAAAAACCTTTGGTGAAATAATTGCTGATTATCAAGCTTACATTTTTAATCATTGCAACAACAACACTTCCATTATTTTTGATGGTTATGAAGAAAATGTTCGCAGTGTAAAATCTTATGAAAGGTTCAGAAGAGTTTCAAAAAAAGTTGCACCTGAGATCACTTTTGAGTTGGATATGAAGCTGACAGAAAAAAAGATTTGTTCCTAGCAAATCAAAAAAATAAGTCACGGTTTATAACTAAATTGAGAAGTGCACTTTTAGCGGAAACTAACTTAACAATAAAACAAGCGAAAGAAGATGCCGATACTCTCATCATTCAAACAGCTATAGATCTTGCTGAAAAGAATCCAGATAAAAAATTGTTGTTATTGGCACTGAAGTGGACTGGATTTGACACCGGAAAATTTAAATATTACAATGTGGAAACCTCGAGCTTCTACGAAACAACCAGATGTAATTTACGAAACTCGACAAAATCAACATTTGAAAAATGTAATTTTGTTCGCGCATACCATTACAGGGTGCGATACGACGAGCGCTATTTTTGGCAAAGGAAAAAAAAATTGTTAGAAATTCTAAATAAGAACAATCAACTTATGAAATACGTGCAAGTCTTCTACAATGCCGATGCATCTCTTGAAGACATCAAAGTAGCCGGAGAACAAATCATGTTAGCCTTATATGGTCACTTAGGTACCGATTTAACTTCAAGTCAGTGCCGTGTTTCTCGATTTTTGAGCACTATTGGAAAGTCAAAAACTGCGATCAAAAGCTAATTTACCGCCTACATCTCCAGCAGCATTTTTACACTCTTGCAGGACTTATTACCAAGTTCAGTTTTGGTTAGACAATTACCATTTGAATCCAGAAAATTGGGGTTGGATTAAGACTGCAACAATGTATCTGCCATAGAAAACAACGGAAAAATTGGCACCCGATGAACTGCTAAAGCTACTTCATTGCAACTGCACGAAAGATTGTACCAATAGATGTGGTTGCAAAAAAGCAGGACTTCCTTGCTCATCATTGTGTAAGAATTGTAAAGGTGAAACTTGTTCGAACAGTGTAAGACCAACAATTGATGACGACAATGATGATGCTGATATTCTGATCCATCAATTACAAACAGCCATCCATAATTCCGATGACAATGAAGACGGTAATGATTATTCAAATCATCCGATGACTATAGAAGAATACTGCGAACCGATACTTCAAGATGAGACTGGGGAGTTTGAAGAAATAAATAAAACAGTAACCGAAGAAACAATTGCAGAAACTGTTGATGATGAGTCACCGCCGGTTAAACGAACAAAAAAATTGCAAAGGAGCAATACAAAAAAGTAGTCAAGAATATAAACAATAAAATATTTGATATTAATAAATTGTAAAATAAACATACATGACGTTTTTGATTTCTTTTATTTCATAAGATTAATCTGATTAAATATCAAAAATAGTTCACTTTACTTGCCAATCAGAAAAGAAAATCCTACATTATTTCAAAAAATTATAAAAGATAATAGTTAATAATATTTGAGGCTTACAAGTATGAGAAAAATTTTTTTTCAAATTTTTTTAATAATTAAATAAATAATGGAGCTAGAACTGCAATAAATGGCTTCAGTTGTTAATGAATTAATAGTTAACAAAAAAGGCTTGAAGTGTTATAGACGTATCTGCAATAGTTTCGAAGTAATTTTAATAATAACGGCCAAAGAGCACATGAATAGGACAAATTTAAAGGCATAATAATATTAAAAGTTATGGAAAAAATAGAAAAAATATGTTTCATATAAAACAACACATGGCTGTTTTTATCTCGGGATTAAGTACTAAAAAAACGGAAAAATACTTTCGTTTATAACAAATTGTTCATTAAATAAACAAAGAAAAAACGAATAGAAATTGTTTTATGTATCTAAAAGAACAATAAAAATTATGATTTTTAGAGAAAAAACGGTTCCTTAATTTTAAAATTTAGACTCAAAAAACCATTGTTAATTAACAAATGCATTTTTTAGCAACAAAAAAATTTTTTTAAGGAACCGTTTTTTCTCTAAAAATCATAATTTGTATTAATAAATAGATTAGAGAAAAAAATTTTGATTTGCTCATAAACAATGTATTTGTTTATAACAATTTCTTAAATAAAGGTAATAAAAAATTTTGAAAAATTATTTTTATGTAGCTTTTAACCATCAGAAATTAAAACATTCAAGATATCAACAAAAAAAAATTTTTTTATAAACTTTTTTTTAATTTTTAATTTTCAATTGTTAATAAAAAAGCGAAAAAACAAAATTTTGAAATTTTTTTTACGGTGATCTATTTGTTAGTCAAATACCAATAACTCCACGAAGTGAAAAAAATCTTAAGGCTTTTGTTCAATAGTTATCGTGGTTTTTATCTCAACATTAAATTTGGAAAAATTATTTTATTAACAAATCCATAATTTATGAAAAAATTGGGATAAAAATTATTTTACCACGGATTATAGTTTATTAATGTATCCCAATGCTACATTAATTTTTTTATTCCTTAATATTCATATTTAATATGTTTAAATAATTTTTTTTTGTTGCTACGTCAGAATGACGCAACGCGCGCGGAAGCCCGATCACCCGTTTTTCGCTCATTTTTTAAGGCTTTGTAAAAATTATAAATATTGGAGGTACAGTTCCGGGAGTTGGGACTTTTTTTTAGCAAATTTGCTGATCTTTTCAGATCTTTTTTCAAATTTAGAAAATTTTCAATATTTTTCGAGATATTCGAAAAAAACCAAACCCCTACTTTTTTTTCACTTAATTGTTTATAACTTTTGCAATTTTTTTCGGCCCCTTTTGGAACTTTTCCTTAAACTTTCTAGATAATTTTCCGAATCGAATGAGACCATGGTCGTAATTTTCGGAGACTATACAAAAATTTTAGGAAAAATGGTACATGTTGACTAGACTATACCTAACGAGGGTTCATGTCATCTCACCAAGGGTTGAGGTTACAAGGAGGAGTTACAAGTTAATTTGACAATGATTCTGAATATGACTTTAATCCACCATTCGATGCTGAGTCTTCAATGTCAGAGCAAAGTTTGGAAGAAAATGAAGTTGCCAGTTTAGAACACACATCAAGTAAGGGTTAAAAGCGAACACAGATTAAGCACAGTTGGGCGAGGCATAAATATAAGATTGGACGGAGTCCGGAAAAATCTTATATTAACTCTCGTGGTAATCTTATTCATGAAAAGACATGTTTTGATGGTGTTTGTAGCTGTCGTTGAAAGTGCCATTCGCTGTCAAGTATTGGAGAAAGAAGAAATATCTTCCAAAGCTTTTACAACTTAACCAATTTTAATTTACAAACTGCTTACGTTAATGCGCAAGTACTGTTAATAAACTACGAGTTACATCAGCTAGGGATCCTAAAAAATGTCAAAAGACAAGAATCTATACATTACCAAAAGAATCAGGTGAAATGGTAACCGTTTGCAAATCATTTTTCAAGAACTTTCGGATGGAAGACTTATTAGAGCTTTAATAAATAAGACAATGGGTGTTAAATTCACAACTCCGCCGCTAGATAAGAGAGGAAAACACCCTCCTAAGAATAGGACCAAGGAAGAGGATATTCAAAACTTTAACAAAATTATAAATAGGTTTGCCAAATACACATCCCACTATAGCCACCAGAAAAATTCCAATCGAGCGTATCTCTCACCCGATTCAAACATTACTAAGCTATTTGAATTGTACGTACAAAGCCAGAAGTAAAAGTATCCAAATTCGTCTTTTCAAAAATATTTAATGAAGATTTTAATCATCATTTTCGGTACCCTGTGACCGATACATGCAAAAGATGTGATTCCTATAAAATGATAATAAAATACTCTAATGTTGTGCAAAAAAGTACAGCGGAAAAATAGTTACACTTACGGATGGCAGAGGCGGTTCGAAATGGCTTGAAGAAAGATCCAACTGAAGATAAAGACACCACAACGACCATTGCTTTTGATTTCATGAAGACCTTAGCAACTCCCAGTATTTCTACGGGAGTGGCATATTATAAAAGACAGCTGTGGACTTATTGTTTGGGCATCGATAATCTAACCACGGGACCGCTATTCTCGTAATACGTTACGCTTTCAATTCGCTATGCGAGGCGTATAGCGCGCGTGTCACTCGGCGACGCGTTGATCAACGGATTTTCGTATTCTTGTTGCCGTGCCGTACGAATCTGCAAAATTGTATTCGCCTATCACATCTTGGTATCAGCGCATTTTGCAATGCACCCAACATAGTTTTATGATCTGTGCATCGTAGGATCGTACATATATAATTATAATACCGTTACCATTCGTATTTCGTACCCTGTTGTCTTTCTGTAAAAAAAACTATAATACCTCAACAGAAAAAAACTCTATTGGAATTTATGGACGAACATCCACAATTGGTAAAACAAAAACAAACCAATCAGTTGACAAATGCAGATACAGCTCGACTGTGGCAGGAAGCTACAGTCAAACTCAATGCTATTCCAGGAGCCCAAACGACTTGGAAGGAGTGCAGAAAGGTATGTATAAAATTACCGTATGTAAAAGTAGGACTAATGCTGGATTTACGTATGACAGATATTATTCGCAACCAAGAGGAGTCTACAGAAATAGGCCAATTAATTTAAAATATTTGTTTTTCAATTTAAATTCACTTCTGTTTTAGGTGGAGATGTTGTCATTGAGGGACTGGACATCCCAGAATTAGGAATAGCAGATGATGTACAAATTAACTGGGACCATCAGTATTATCAACAGCAACTGCCGGAAGTTAATGATTCCTTCGAAGATTCAGAAGGAAACAATAATGAAAATGTGGATCCTGAATTGAGCAGGAATGACATACGAAACGAGAAGCCAAGTATTATAAAAGAAATAAAAAAATACACAGTAAGACCTCCCATGAGGACTACTAGTACTCCAATGAAAAGGATAAAAATGGGTCAGAACAGAGCGGCATTTGATCTGGTAAGAGTTACGGAAAAGACCAATGAAATCAAGGGAAATTACTATGAAAGAAAGTTACAACAAAATCAAAAAATGCACGAAGAAAATATAGCGCTAAAAAGAGAAGAGCTACAGTTACGGAAAAGAGAAATACAGTTGAAAGAAGAGAAATTAATGATAAGACAAGAAGAAATAGCGTTAAAAAAAGAAAAGCTCAGGTTAAACACTGAATAAAATCAAATGTTTGCAAAATAAATTGTGTTCAGTCTGCTACATATTTAGTAGACTGGACACAATTTGTTTTAACCCATTAACCTATATTGTAGTTTTGAATTAGGTGTGGTTGCAATACATCACCTTTTTGTCCGATACCACGCTTCCAGTATTTTGCATTTGCTAAAAGCCGTATTTTGTCGTAATTACTGTCAACAATTACATATTGGTTGTCATACCATCATATCTGTAATCAAAAGAATCACGAGATTCTTTAGCCATGTACTTTGCTGATTTTAGTGGACATTTATTCGTCCTGTCCTCACGTACAGTTCCCGTAGCTCAAGATGAGCCAGTATATCCCAACTGGAAAAAGTTATCGCAGAAGACAGACAGAATCTCATATTTATTTTACGACCAACGGCGAAAGTACTTATCAAGACCTGAAAAATTGTTGGATATGGGATCAGCTCAGTGATCTAAATATAGATCACCAAAAAATCTTCGCATGTAAATAATAACATTTATAAAATTTATGTATATAACTATACATCAACATGTATGTGGAGCTTTTATTTCCTAATGAGCATGGTTCAAACAAGTTAGATTTTCTTATAATGAGAAAAAAATATAAAATGATGTCAACCACCTGCTTTTTATAAATTTTGGTAAATTGTAAAAAGTAGCTTCCTAAGAAAAAAATTGAGTATATTGGAGGTCTAAAACTATCGATAGTCGGTACTATCGATAATTTTCGATATATAGCGACTTAACTATCGATAACTATCGATAGTTTTCGATAGTCAGAGAAAATTAATACAGAACATTGAATTTGAAAAAAAAAGGAACAAATTAAAGCAAATCGGTTATTTATTTTTATTCAAAAACACAACTATTTTTATAAAAGAACAAGTTAAGGTAGAGTGGTTATTTATTTTTATGCAAAAACACAATCATGTTGACTTTGTCAGCTTTCAGCCTCGATCGCCGGTCGGAGATTACTAGCCCTGTAGAACTAAAAATTCTTTCACTGTCCACCGATGTAGCTGGAACGCAAAAATATTTTTTTGCTAACAAATTCAACGGATACAATTCGTTCCCTGTTATCTATAACACAAAAAATAAATTATCAATTACTCCTACTATTATTTACTTTACGGTTTGTCAATACCTTCCAAAATGCAAGAGGATCGGTGTTATCTGGAGCATTTTGCCTTTCTAAGTATTGTCGTTTGATGATAATTACATCTGCTGTCACTGATTTTACTTTTGCCTCTAATCTTTGCTGTAAAAATCCAAAAAGGGCTAAGCTCGAGCTGCTCATATTGCTGTGTGCAGTTGAAGTTCTCAAGTTTAAGTTTACTTGTTCAGACGACGAGTTCCCAGAATTTTCATCCCTTCGGCTCCTTTGAGAAAGATTATGCATATATTGCATATCATTCTCAAGAAGTACAGCTGCTGCTGTGGCATTTTCTGCACTTCGAAATCCTTCTTTTTTGAACCGTGGATCCAAAATTGTTCCAAGTCTAGGTGCTGATCTCATTTCATAAGGGACCAATCTCTTCTCCACGGATGCCGCCAGATTTTTACAAAACGTTTTTCCTTCTTCCGTTGCCAAATTAGCCAAACATTGGTTCAGGAAATTTTGAATACCAAAAGTTATTGGTATTATTAATGATATTGTCACATAGGCATTCCCTGCAAGAATGAATTTTTTTTGTAAATGTACACATATAAATTTTCATGAATCACATATTTTAATTATTTGAAGCTATACCTGAGATTTTTTTTGTTGCCTCTTGGAAACAACTTAGGACTTTCTCAATATCTCCCAAAATTGTCAGGTCATCAACTGTGAGAGGTTGAGGAGCCTTCCGCAATTTCAGCAGAGCACGACCTAGAGCATCACTGGTTTGTAGTATCCTTTGAATCATGAAGAATGTACTGTTCCAACGGGTCTGGACCTCTTGAATAAGCTTGATAGGTTCTTTGACATTCTGTTCCTTTAAAAATATGTCCATTGCCAATGGGCTACTTTTGAAAAACGTCACAATATCCTTTGTTTTTTTCACAATGTCGTGAACCAGCTTTAGGTTGTCCTGCACTACTAAATTAAGAGTGTGTGCATAACAGGGTAAATGTTTGATCTTCAGTAGACTACACATTTTAATCATGTTGGGGGCATTGCCAGTTACTATGCAGATGACTTTAGCACTTATCTGCCGTTCCTCAAAAATATCTTTCATAGTGTCTGCAAGATTTTCTGACGTATGATTTAGTCCATTTGGTAAAGGCTTTGTGGACAAAACACGTGATTTTAAACTAAAATTTTCATCCACATAGTGACAGGTGACTGTAAGATATGATTCAATCGCAATAATCGCTATAAAGTCAACATCACGTAATTCATTTCGTAATTTTGAATATTCTTCTAAATACACTTCTTTGAGAATATTACCCAATATATAGGGACTTGGCAGTTTATATCTGGGATCCAACAAAGACACCAACTTGTTGAATCCTGCATCACTAACAATTGTAAAAGGTTGAAAATCAGAAGTTATCATGTCCAGAACTGCTCTGTCCAATAGTTTCTTCCTTTGGGAAGAATCATCATAAAACAGATCTCGCTTAAAAAATGGACTGATAGATCTAACACTCGAACGTGCAGAGGTAGAAGTACTAGCACTAGTGTTGGGATCAACAGAAGCGAGATCTAGATTTTCACCAGTGCTTTCACTCCATATTGGATGAAATCTTTTTGAATGGTCGCTTAAATTACTTGTATTGCCACTAGTCTTATACTCTTTCCCACAAGTATTGCATTTTGAGAATTTTCGATCAGTTGATCTTTTGAAATACCTCCAAACAATGGAGTATTTTTTTCTTTTAATCTTTGATTTATTGTTTAAAGTCTCACCATCCGCACCGGCAGTTCCAACTTCAATTCGATCGGTTTCATCGTAGGTTACAGATGCAGAATCATCAGTGTCACATTCAGACGACGACTTCGTTTTCTGAGATGCTTGTGAATGTGAATTTGATCCTGAAAAATATGCATGATTCTAAATAAATACTGACGCCGTAAAAAATAAATTATTTGTTTCGTATTGTATTATTTTCAAGATCACAACTAGCCGTGTGAACAACTTTGAATTAATTTGAATAATATGCGACTCATCAAAATAGATTTTCTGAAAATCAAAAATACCATTCTTTATCATTGTTTGTGAAAATTGTATAATATCAAACATATAATTTATTTTTACAGGGAGGCAAAGCTAATTTCGGTAGACGTTTTTTCCAAAACTTACCTTTAATTCTTTTTGTCCCAGATCCAGCAGATCGAATAACGAATTGATCCATTTTTAATTTCAAATAATCTAACTTACGGATTAATTAAACTGTAAACCACGCCGGCCAAGCACGACAATTTGTATTTACATAAACAGACGACTAGACAAGTCAAGTCAACTGTAAGTGTGTGAGAAGTACGCAAACGCGCAGCCAAGCAAACGCAGTCATCACATTCGGACGCTAGATTTCAAAACAAAGCATAAAAATTTGAAAGTTTGCGCCATTTATAATTGTCATCTATGGTTTGCGCATAGAATAGAGGAACATTGACAGAATATGAGCATAGATAACCATTATATATGGAGAAATATGAGTGTGGCATCGCGGCGTGGCTTCACCTTCAGAGAAACAGCTTCATACACGGGCGAAAAATAAAACGGTTATAAAACTATCGGAAACTAACGATAGTTATCGATAGGGCTATCGATAGGTTTAGACCTCTAGAGTATATATTATAAATACCTTCCAAATAGCTTTAGGTAGTTCATTAATTTGTAATGTACAAATATTTTTCACATTGTAAATATTTAAATAAATATTTCATCTGTGATCTATAAATAGATGGCAGGACGTTAAGGGGGTGTTCATTATCAAGATGGACGTTTTTGCATTTCATCATATACCTACCTAATCATGTTTTGCCGCTTCCCATATACAATGTGTGATCAACAGTACTAAAGTTTAGATTTTTACACTGATGAAACATATTTTTTGGTTCATTGTTGATAACCACAATAGTGTTCACCGTTTTTATTTTGCGGTTCTAGATTATGTAAGTACTTTACATTCAACGTTTCCTACACTCTGTCTTCGCTATAGTTTCTCTATGATATTTTATGTAACATATAAAAAAACCTGCCTAATTTGTGCTTTTTCAGAATAAAAATACTTTTTAAAAACTTGGTGTTGTGTTTCTTTTGCAAGTTTGAAATTTTCAGGTTTCAATTTTTAACTGTGAGCTTTTACAAGACAAATGTTTCAAGACTGATTTATTTCGACTCAATAATAATCAACTTTATGGTAATTTGTTTATTTATTACAAGTAGAAAAACGAACTAAAAAAGTTACAAATAACTTTAAAATTTGAAAGTAACTTAAAAACGAATTTAAAAAGAAATCTTAAAAGTACGTTCTAGCAAGGAAGTTCCTAATTTCCCTGCCACGTTGCAGAAAATTGTTATTCAACACATTAACTCCGAACTCTTCCACAAGTGCATTTTCATAACCATCTAGTTCTTCATTAACAAATTCTTCGTCTTCAATTAACGGAATATTATTTTCTACACAAATATTGTGGAGCACAGTGCATGCGGTTACAATTTTTGCTACTGTTATAGGGACATAGTGTAAAACTCTATCTTTTATAAGGCAGCGGAGTCTATTTTTGAGCAATCCAAAACACCTTTCAATGAGGACCCTAATTTGCCTCATCCTCAGGCTCGGGCAGATAGGGGTTCATCAGCCAAGGCCTTAGTGGGTAGCCAGAATCGCCTGGAAAAGAAATAGACACAGTTGCGAACCACAGAAGCATACATTTTATTGGAAAACAAGACCATTATAGTGAGAAAGAAAGCTAGATCTACAATTCCATATGAAAAAAACCCATAATAGTACCTTAGTCTCCAAGTGTTAAAATAAAGCTTTTTCATACAAGATATAATTTCATTAGGGATTTCAATATGTGTGTCTAAATAGCTCACCTAGTAGGTAAAAATTCCCCAGTTGTTCATCTGGCATTGTCCTTAGAAACTCCTCTACTCTGTAGTTTCTCCAAATAAAAGCATCATGAGTGCTTCCAGGGTATCTGGCATTGACGTTAATGATCTTCATTTGTTCATCACAAATCTATAAACAAAAATCAATATAAATACCTGTTAAAATCATTCACAATGGCAGCAACAGTTGATAATACATTATTATGTAAATAATCACTAACAATTAGAATGAATGAGTACCTTTCACAATGGTAATCTGACATGTGGAGACTTACCATTTGAACATTTAACGAATGGACATTTTTCCTGTTCACATAAATGTGTTCATTTTCTACTGGCATTGTCAATGCAATGTGGGTGCAGTCTATAACAGATGGCTGGCTTATTGTCATACAATGGTTTCGACCGATATCCAACTGGTAGCTTCCACCCGCAAAAAATCTAAGTGATGTTAGGATCTAGAGGAGAAAAAATAAATAGTTTTCTGAGATTGACAAGCAGAGATCAAATAATGTGTACCTATAAAAATGTCGCAGTAATTACTGTTAAACACAAAAGATATGACAATATAATTAAATCTAACGAAAATATAACATTCTATCTAAAGAGGAGAGGGCTTCGTTAGGGTCTCACAGATTGAGGTTCTTGTGATTTTCATCTGAATCCAACTCTATAAGTGGGGGTCTACTTTCTAATAAAAATTAACCTACCTTTACTCGGTTGTTAATCGCATCAATTCGATTCCTTAGTGGAAGAAACGGCTGAAACATTTCCTCCAAATTTTCCACGTCTTGCATCCGAAGTCTGTATAACTTTATGAAGTTGTAGTCTGAAACAAAATCGCACGAAAAAAATTAATTGTAGGTTAAAACACCTACCATTTGGCAAGTGTGTTCAAAACTGCTGGCGCTCGCTGAGCGCGTTTGGAGTACGCATAGCGTAGAACAAACGTGAATACCACTTTTGTTGATTCGGTCATGTGGTATACGAATATGAAGTCATCATACGGTGAGCGAACACGGAACGGAAAGCGTATTGAGTTACGAGAATACGGGTCCAGATCAAGTACACATGTACGTATGGCATGAGGGTATGGCCTCACGGGGTCCGCAAGAAATTGGCTCTTGCATTATGCACTATGTAAGAACCTATGTAAAAACACTAGTTTTCATCTTTCACAGCGACCAATGCGGGGGTCAAAACTGCAATATAAAATTCATTAGCATCTATTTGTACATACATGAAGGTCTCTAATGATTTTAGTCCCACAGTTATACACCACAAGTTTCTTGTTTCCAGTCAATCGTACTTGCCGTGCGAGAGAGACTTTGGGATGATCGAAAAACAAAAATGATTCTACCATGATTTTTTTTGCCAGATGACAGGGTAAGAGTTATTTTCAACGCCAAGATAACTAACAAATTTGAGGTGGTAAAAATTAAATCTGAAGACTTTAAAAGCACCACTAGGCTAGAGGCGCAAGTCACTAACAGAAAACAAGGGGAACAAGACATAAAAGTAGAATGGTTGAAAATACAATGACTTATGTTCAGGGCTGAGGAACCGTTCAACATTTATTTCAAATAATCTAATAACTTTTTATATTGTTAATTTTTCTAAAAAAAGAACATAGGTTACCCAAATGAAAAACCAATCTTTCAACTTGGACATCCTCTATCCTACTGGAAGACCTGTGGAAAAATTAAATTACGAAGATCTTCAAATTCTTTTACCGTATATTCCGCCAGTGTGTCACGATTTCTACACCAGTTTAACCTTTCACTGGTAACGCGCGGTCCCCGAGATCGAGGAAAATTTGTTTCTCGTTTTAAATCGCAACGCATCTCTTTCTCGCTGTGCGCCGCCAGGTACCTTTTACCCTTATCCTTGGCCACTTAGTATAGAATCGTTTTCTGTGTAATGCGTATCGTTTTTCTGCTTTGCAAAGTGGCGGTGTGAGACACCAACGTTACCAAACTCGTATTTTTTTGGGGGTAAGCAATAAATGCTTTTTTATTTTATTTTTGCTTATAAAATTACATTTTAGTTTCTACTAATCAACTATGTCTTACGAAAAAGAGCAAGAGGCATTGCAAAAATTATTTGATGAGGTTCCAACTGATTCCGAAGCCGGCGAACCAGAAGATGATAATGTGAGTTTGGAAGACGATCATGTAGAAGTGTTGGATTATGATACGAATTCAGAGCAACAGTTCTCAGATCTTGATGATGACTCTCTTCCTACCGAAGCCACTGCGTGTCGCATTCCAAATCTCATTGGAAAAGATGGTACAAGATGGAGAAAGCATTGTGTAGAAAAATTAAATATCAGAACTCGGGCAGAAAATATAGTTCCTTTTTTGCCAGGGCCAAAAGGTGATATCAGAAGGAAGTTGGAGAAAAGAGAAATTTGGGAATGTTTCTTTACTGATACTATGCTTGAAAACATTGTTCAATATACCAATAAATTTATTTCAATGAAATCATATGATGTAGCTAAATACCGCACAGCCAGACTCACCGGTGTCATTGAAGTAAAAGCATTGTTTGGTTTGCTATATATTAGTGGGGCCAATAAAAGCAATCACAAAAACACTGAAGATATTTTCAGGACAAATGGTAGATCTATGGAAATTTATAGGTTGACTATGTCACAAAATAGGTTTCTATTTCTGTTGAGACATATTCGATTTGACGACAAGGAAACTCGAATACAAAGACAACAATTTGACAAGAAGGCTGCAATTCGCGATGTGTTCGAGGAATTTAATGCCAATTTATCAGCACATTACAATCTCTCAGCTTACACAACGATAGATGAAAAATTGGAGGCGTTAGGTGGGAAATGCTCGTTTAGAGTATATATGCCTCAGAAACCAAATCGTTATGGTATAAAGATTTATGCATTATGTGACGCAAAAATGTTTTACACAAGCAAAAGGGAAGTTTATGTTGGCAAGCAGCCTGAAGGGCCTTTTACAGTGGATAATTCAAATATCGCGTTGGTTTCTCGACTTTCACAACCTATATGGGGATCCGGAAGAAATATAACAATGGACAATTTTTTTATCAGCACACCTTTGGCAAATTTGCTCCTAAAAGATTATCGTCTAACTGTTATTGGCACGATACGTAAAAACAAACCACAAATACCATTAGCTTTCACAAATATAAAACGACGAGAAGGTACATCAATGTTTGCATTTCAGGAGAAATGTACGGTAGTATCCTATATTCCTCAAAGCAATAAGAACAAGAACGTCTTAGCACTATCAACAATGCATCTTGAAAACGACAGTCTTAATTCGGCAACTGGTAAGCCAGACATCATAATAGATTACAACAAAACGAAAGGAGGAGTCGATGTTGTTGACAAGTTGTGTGCCTCATACAACTGTGCACGTGCATTTTGTCGCTGGCCTATGGTGATTTTTTATAGTTGCCTAAATGTTGCTGGAATAAATTCGTATATTATTTATAAAGCTAACAACAATAAGTCTATTCCTAGAAGAACATTCTTAGAAGATTTAGGATTTGAGTTGCTAGATACTCATATTCGCAGACGAGCACTGCAGGAAAATATTCCAAAAATTACAAGACTGAGATTGGCCGACATGTTGGGGCTCAACATAAACCAACAGAATAACGATAATCCAGTTCATGGAAGATGCGCATTTTGCAATAGTGAGAAAAATAGGAAAACTAGGTTTTCGTGCAATAAGTGCCAAAAATTTATGTGCCTTGAACATTTGACTGGACTATGTAGTGACTGTTTTGAGCCAAATAGCGAAGATTAATTTTTTGTAATGAAATAAGCCCATAAACTTCCTATTTCTGTTCTTGTGTTGATAGGTGTATAAGTTTGTGTTAGTTTGATTTAAATGTTCATTTATCTATGGACACCTGAGGGAAAATATTCAAGTAATTATGTCCATCAGTTAAGAGTTTTAGCATTCTTTTTTGTATTAAGAAGTATATTTTATTTTTTTTTTCAATTTTTAAATATAAGGTTACCCAAAATTGATTATTTATTATTAAGATTTTTATTATAAAAATAACGGGAAATACATCATAGCATATTTGAAAGCATCGGAACTGTTACAGGGCCAACAACTAAGATATATTTTTTAATGAAAAAAAGAGAGACGTAAAAAAAAATCGGATCTAAAATTGGTCTCATAGACCGACGTTACCAATTATGTACCAATTTAACCACGTTACCCACGAAAGGTTAAAGACAAATGAACAAGCAGAAGATTATGACATTGGACTCGATACGGATGAATAGGGGACCCAAGGGGACTATTCATGTTTTTTTGTTAAAATTTTGTATTAGGCAAAGTGGCCCAACTGACTTTTTTTAAATGATTTTTTTTGACGTTTCTTAAAATCAATTAAATGTTTCTTTATTTGTCACAAGGGTAAGTTTCACTCAACTATGTCATTATTATAGTGGGAATAAATCTCTTGTGATTATTCTCGGAAATATTCACTGTGGCTTTTATTTGCCTAGCAAGTGTCAGATAGTTGTCAGAATGATTACCTAATTGTGTCAACGCGATATATAAAATGGGTGAAAATCGTCGGTTTAGTACCTTTTCTGATGCAGAAATAACAAAAAAGATTTTGGAAACTACTTCGAAAAATACTCTAATAAGTAATCAGTCTATATGGAGACAATTTAAGACCTTCACCAAAGAAAGAAATTATATTCTGGATCAATCTACTATAGTCTATTTCTTAATGTCTGACAGCACAGTAGCCTCATTAAATATTCAAATAGAAAATTATCTCTTACAGAGTGATCCTAAGAATTGTACAAGTAAATACTAAAATTCTAATGCAAAACAAGTAGGTGTCTGTATTGGTTATCTGTACATCCCTGTTTCAGCTCAAAATACAATATGGTAATAAAACTGAACAATGCGAGCAAAAGGATAAACAGTGCGGCAGTGGAGGAGATTACGATATTAGTTTATTTTGCTTATTTAATTAGATTCGGTCAACATTACAGTTGAAATAAAATTCATTCGTTTAGGCCTATTAACAAGTTACATTTTCATTTTTATCAAATTAAACTAATTAAAGAAAATATAGTTTAATTCTCATAATTCAAATTTATTGACCATGAATTAATGTATATTGAGTAAAGTAAACATACCATTTATAGGAAATATAAAATTCAATCTATAGTATCATCCTCTTCGCTGGCCATACAAGAATCATCCGAAGACTCGTCGAGAGAGATCACTATCGGTTCTATAGTTTGTTCTATGAGGTTATCTAAAACCCACATTTTCTCTTCCCCTTTAATTACATGATTCACATCATCTCTCCAGTTCTCTTCAGTTATTGTTGTCAATGAGTACTTCATGAGTTCACGAACATCTTTCATTTTAAATGTTTTATTATGTCTAGCTACATAACCTTTCATTTGTGCCCATATTAACTCTATCGCATTTAATTCACAATGGTATGGCGGCAAACGAAGCACTGTTATCCCACGATTCTTGGCTATTTCATCAATAACAAACTTTTTATATTGTAGCTTGTGATCTGAAGCAACCTTTAAAAGTTCTTTTTTCAACATATCATCTTCAAATGGTATATCTTTTACGATTAACCAGTTTCTAATATCAGCTTTTCTCCAAGAGGTAGATGTAAGATTTTCTGTTAATCGCGAATGAGTGGCATTGTCCATAACGATTACAGCATTATTTGGAATTAATTCGACCATTTGTGTAAAATACATCTGCAGTCATTTCTTCATGATAGTCTTTGGTTGATGTTGACTGAAACTCCAGTAAACCACCTTCAACGAACCCTTGATTGCATCCAATATGCGTTATTATTAGTCGGCGACCTTTACCGAATAGGAGTTTTCAGTCCAGTAGATAAACCTTCTATGAAAGCTTGACGACTGGTTTGAATACTTTTGTCCTGCCATATTTTTTTCACTGAATGTCCTTCATTGAGCCATGTCTCATTTAGATAATATATTTGTCTTCCCTCCTGTCTGTATTTTCGGATATCTCGTAAATACTGGTGTCTCCAACATATTATTTCTTCGTTGTCGATTAGCACTGATTTGCGACTTTGCTTTTCCCAAGTAAAATTTAATTTTTGTAATATTTTCCACAGTTTTTCGCCCTATGTCAGGCAAATTCTCGTCCTCCTTCACCATTCTTAGAATTCTGTCAAGGGTTGGGATCTCTTTTTTAAAATATAATTCATGTAGTTTTCGTCTTATTGTATTTTGCATATGTTCATCAAGGTCAAATGGTTTTCGTCCAGTTGACTTTTTAGGTGGAGATATATTTCCATTTTTCCTCTCTCTTAGAAAGCTGTAAATAGTAGATTCACTAACTCCTGTCATATTGGAACATGTCGTCGAAACTATATTTCTAACAGTAGCAGCCGGCATTTGATGTACAACAGCATCATGCACATTTAACACTACAGTCTTCGTTTGTAAGCTAATCACGCTCTTACACTTTACTGGGGTAAAACTTAAAGACATTTTTCACAACACAGTTAACACTTATGGAACGTAAGCGACTCTAAGCAAAACAAATTATACAAATTTGGGCGAGACCCAGTTTCACCGTATATACCTGCAAAATTTCTAAGTAGTCATTAGGACAATCCCTAGTAGGACCCTATTGTAATGTTTCTTGGAAATGTTATTATCAACATTTCGAAAATAAGAAAGCAATTATCTGGAGAATGAATTGATAAATGGTTTGTTAATATGTCTCCGACGAATTGACCTGCTTCAAATTCTCAAGATAATTAATGAAATATTCAGTCAGAATAGTTGCGTTACAAGATTATTTCAAAAATAATTTATTGTTTTAACTGTATGTACTCTACAAATGTATGAAGGTCAGTTAGTTGTTTTAACTAACCGAATTTACATTTATATTACCTTTATATATCAGATCGGGTATAAAATTAAATAGTAAATAAATTCCTTAGATGAACTGTGACGTTTATGATTTACTACCTGACTGGCATCAGTGACCTTTTCGCGTGCTGTCAGTCAATAAGAAAAAGACTATACAACAGCTACTCTGGCATTGATTTTGAAAGATTGGGCTTATAACATGAAAAGAAAAGACAGAAATGATTATAAACAAGCAGTTATAAAGACAATCTTTTTTATTGTAAAAATTTGTGAATCAAAAAATAATCTAGTCAAATATAACTCGCGAGTTCCAGAAATTAGAAAATAATTCAACAGATTTTGTTCAAACTTGTTGCCATTTGCAGATAGCCACTCGAGCCCTGCGGGCTCTCGTGACTATTGCCTGGCAACAAGTTTTCAAAAAATCTGTCAAACTATTTTCAATTTATTCTCACTCTCTTGTTATATTATTACTGAAAATTTTTCTGGCTTTTTCTTTTATCATTATACTTATATATACTCGTATTGTATACGTTTCTATCCAAAATGTTCACTTATGAATTAAATTATAATATAAACCAGAAAAATTAGTTTCACTTTTTGCTCCATTTTTCAATTGTCTATTATCTCAAAACTCTATTTTGCACTTAGGCCACTCTGCTTCTGAGCGACTCAAATATAAAAGTAGAATCTGCTTCTGAGCGACTCAAATACAAAAGTAGAACACATTTTGCTTTGCTTGAAAAGTTAGATTGGACCACACATTTTCTGAACTAATAGGCTTAGAGCAGGTGCCGTTGGAGCAAAAGCAAAGCAAAGCAAAATGAAAAATCATTTGGTATATATTATTCTATCTAAAATTTTCTAAGACAATTTATTTGTCTTAATAGATAATGATACAAATACTGCTACTAAAAAACAACAAAGAGGTCAGATAAAAACTAAATTAACTAGATTTCAAGCTTTTTTAAATTCAATTGATAAAAACAATTTAACAGAAATAATCGTAAAAAATTTAGAGCTTAGATTAGAAAAGCTAGTCAAGTCAAATTGAAATGGCTGCAAATGTCGGAGAACCCGAGGGAACCGACAGGCTAGATTTCGAAAATGCATATTTTTCTACATTCGCAGAAACAAGAAAATTATATGATACTTCTTATAAAGAGAATACAGTACAGAATTTTGCTAATGAGTCCGTTGCAAGTGGGTCTGTAACTAATTCCAACCGAAATAATTTTAACGCTCCATTTTCAATGGAGATTACAAAAAATAGTTTGAGTTGAAAGAATTATGTGTTGCTCTTATTGAAGGAAATCCGATTTTAACCTACATTCAAAAATGTATTTATTTAAAAACCTCTTTAGAAAAAGAACCTTTAAAAGTCATAAAATTTTTTGATATTTTGGGAAGTAATTATTACACTTCAGCGTGGAAACTTTTAACTGATAGGTACGAAAATAAAGTTTTCATTTTTCGAAACCATACTAAAGGTATTTTTGATGCCCCCTCAATTAATAAACAATTTTACTCAGAGTTAAGCAATTTATTTGACACAATACATGATCATTTACATTCGGTGTAGAAGTTAAACATTGGGATCGCTTAGTAATTTTTTTAACAAAAAAATTCAATAATTATACTAGACAAGAGTGGGAATATTATAAATCTAATAGTTCTTTACCGAATATGAATGATATGCATACATTCTTAAGTGAGAGATGTAGTATGTTAGAAAAATTAGCGAATCATAAAACAGAGAATACCGAAAAGCATCAAAATATCAAATCATTAAATAAAGTACCGAATAAGAGGTCTGTTTCAAATAATTTAGTTTCTAATACTTCGGAGATAAAAAGCATGCAATTTATAAATGCCCTGAATTTTTCAAATTATTTGCAAGTAAAAAAGTTTCCGAATCTTCAACTTTAAATTTATGTTTAAATTATTTGAATCCTAACCATTCAACTTCAGAGTGTCGTTTTTGGAAATGTTTTAAGTGTAAGGCTACATTCGCTGGCCAAGTGGCACTTTGGCACGCAAGCTAAGCAAATCTATTTCAGTGTGATCGTTCACAACGCAATTTGGTGTCGAAGTTGAAGTCGTCGAAATTTCTTGCCAGCAGCAAACTTTCACTTCGACTTGGACTTCGTGCCGGCTATGGGACATGCGCATTAATTTTGGTTATTTATTTTTGCTACATCTGATATATGTCTGATAATTTGACATTTTCATCGAATTGTGTGTTTTTGGTTTTTTTATTTTTATTTTTCCGTACGATTAATTGATTAAGAAAATAAAATGGAAGAGGAAGACATTACTTCTACTTTATTTGTAACAATGCTGATTTTGCTTTTAAAAAAAGGCAATTGTTGATGCAGCTTGGTCTTGGTCAAAGAGAAAGGAACCCTCCAAGGCCCAGAAGATGGGGAGTGCGTCCAATTTTAATGGCACGAAAGAGATTCGGGTTTTATGAAAATATTTTGCAAGAAGCACATTTAAGTGATCCTTATACATTATTTAATTTTACAAGTATGTCAGCAGCTAGCTTTGATAGACTTTTAAGTATAGTAGGTCCACATATTAAGAAGAGATCCAACAGAGAACCTATATATCCAGGGTGCAGGTATGGGAAATAGATAAATAATAAGTTGAACACACTCTAGTGCGACATATTAAAAAAATATGTATAACTTAAATTTTGTAAGACTTATTTCCATAAAAACAATTTATCATAGGTACATTTTTTTATTTCAGATTAGCCAATTCATTGAGGTTTTTAGCCACTGGCGATAGTTATCCAAGCATCTCATACGGTATTAGAGTTGGAGTGTCAACCATTTTTGAAGTAATCAAGGAAACTTGTTGCGTTATTTGGAATGAGTTACAGCCACAACTCTTACCCGTTTTGACAGAGGATGAGTGGAAAATATTTCCAAAGATTTTTTATTTCTGTGGTCATTACCAAACTGCTTTGGAGCCATTGATGGCAAGCACATCATTATGCAAGCACTATCCAATACTGGATCCATGTATTATAATTATAAAAAATGATATAGTATCATCAGCGTTGCCAGAGCTGATACAATTGTATCAATTTGGTACATTTTCACAGTTCTTGTACAAAAATACAATATCACTATTTTTGGAACATTTTTGACCAATTACATTTTCAGATATTTCAGATGATAAAATACTTACCCGAAATATTTTTTATAATAACAGGATTTATATACTTGAATAAATAAAAAACCGTAAATCATTCACCGGTGAAAAATTCCCAGAACTTTTAGACAACGTATGGTAGTCAGGTGTCATGTTTCCGCGCGAACGAATATTTATGTTGGTTTTAATTTTTCAGTACAAAATACTGAATTCTGGTATATTTTCCAATAATATTTGATACATTTTAATAAATGACACTGGCAACACTGAGTATCCTTCTATTGGCAGTATGTGATGGTAAATATAATTTTACATATGTGGACATTGGTGCATACGGTTCTCACAGTGATGGTGGTGTATTAAACAATTCTTCCTTTGGGAAAAAGTTATTTTCTAATGAGCTTAATATACCACCATCACAAGAACTAAGATACTGCCCATCGAATATGAAAATACCCCATTTTTTTGTGGGTGATCAGACCGTTCCCTTAAGGAAAAACTTAATGCGGCCATTTAGCAAGCCTAGAACAGGTTTATTAGCTCGCGATCAAAGAATTTCCAATTATCGACTTTCCAGAGCCAGGCAAGTCATTGAGAATACTTTCTGTTTAATGTTGGCACGTTTTAGAGTTTTTCATCGGGTTATAAATGACAATCCAGAAACTGTAGACAATATTGTGAAAGCTGCAGTATCTCTTCACAATTTTATTAAAAAAGAGAACAATAGCTTTTATAAAAGCGACGGTGATTTAGGTAAGGAAGTTGAAGACAATGTCATACCAGGAAGGTGGAGAAATGAAATACCCAAAGAGGGTATTGCTTTAGGAAATGTTCCCATTAGACTTGGTGCCAGAAAAGCTCAATTTTTTAGCTCTGACAATGAGAAATCATGTCAAAAATTATCTAAATGGAGCAGGAGCATGTTTTGCATCATGGCAGTGGGAAACAATTGGTAGAACAAATTAATGTATATCAAATCAAAATTCCTCACTCTCTTAATTTGCTAGAACTTGTGCTAGAAAAATAATTTTTTATACAAGTGAACAATCGAATAATTTTCCGGTATATAATACACTATTTTTTTTGTGAGGGGAAAAATGACGATTTTGTGTCATTATAATTCATATCTACCTTTATTTCACGGGAAAAAAGTAATTGCATAAAAAGGGATATTTTATTACCTATTACCAACGTTTTTTCCCGTCATTACCTGACTATTTCCAGGAATACATTACTTTTAATAAAGATATCCATTCGCATAATACCAGAGGTTTTAATGACATATACATAAGTAGAACTGTTTATCGTAGCACAATGAACTTCTGTTTTTTAAAGGCTTCCACAAGTTCAATCAATAGCCAGCACTGAAAAAAAAATGTACCACTCTTTTTAATTTTAAAATATTAATTAAAGATCATATCAAAAACTATTAGTTTATGTTGTCTAAATTTTAGAATATTCTTGTTTAAATTTAATATTTTTAGTATACTTTTATAGCACATGATTAAATCGTATTTTTTAAATAAACAAAAAAATATTTTGAAGTGTTTTATTCACCCTAATAAAAAAACAAAACAACAAAATAATCTTTTCCAAACTACATATATAAAATAAAAAAAGAACAACTCGAGAAAAAACGTTTCCGCTTCTGTCTTATGCGATAAAAAAATTTACTTCAGTCTTGTGATAAATATATATAAATATATAAAAAAACTTTCTCAGCTCAGTCTTGTCAAATATAATATATATATATATATATATATATATATATATATATATATATATATATATATATATATACATATATATATATATAAACCATTTCTTAAACTAATGGTGAAATGGAGGTTTTGTATCTTCCTCATGGAACATTTGGGTCGTAGGCCCCATGTTATATAATATGCGCATACTGCACATGGCCCTGAGGTATACTTAAAAATTTACTATAAACTAAACATATTCTAGGAATAAAACAAAAAGAAATATACTGCTAGTTGGAAGATCTTAATTCTCCTATGTAATTTATCAAAGAAAGCTACAACTCCTCCATCAACAAGCTTGCATGTGGCTCTCCAATAGCTCTTAATTCTGAAGGCAGATATTGGCCAATTATATCATACCTATCAAAAGTATTCTCTTTTTTTTACCATGTAAATTGGTAATGGTAGATGAAACGTCCACTAACGCATTCTCAATTTGTTTCAACTCTCTATTTAGGTTTAATCGCTCTCTTTCAGATTTTTTTTTGGAGTAGGTGCATTCAATGGGATATCACTCATGAAGCTTTGAGATGCACCTGCATTATCTGCCTCCTCAAATTGTACAATTATATTTTCATCATTAGAATAGCCAAGATTATTTAATTGTTCGGTGGCTTCTGACTGAGTTGTTGTTTGAAGTTGTTTGTCTCTCTGATTCCTCACCACATTCGTACATGAATTTAAAAAAAACTCATAAGAGGCCAAACAGGTCTTGCAGAAGCAGGAGCACCAGTTTTTCCATTAATTGGACTTCCCTTCTAAATTTATCCCTCAGGCTTTTAAACCTTTCTTTTGCTTGTGACACTAAAAGAATAAAATATAATAAAATCAAATATAATGCCATTATAAAGAAATCCCAATCTGGATATATCTGAATCTGGTTCACCTAATTTTACCCTGATACCCTTTACAACACTACTTCAACCAACTAACCTGTGCATTGTAGACTTCTGGCTACATTGGCCCAACAATTTTCTCTTTGGAGTATATACAGGGTGCCCCGGGACTAATGGGAAAAAAGTCAGGAGCGTATACTCTGAGCCAAAATAATGTTAGTACTTCATATAATCTTTTCTATGCAGGCCCTCGTTTTCGAGTTATAGGCCTCCAAAGTTTTAATTTTGAATTTGGTTTTTATTTTTATTTTATGTACTAGTTATTTGATCTTTACAAAATTGACGGCAAAGCTATAATGTACGTGTATTTTGGAAAGGTAAACAGATTTACAGTAGTACCTTGAAGCCAGAGACGGACTACTCGCAATGGTTAGTGACTCAAAATTTTTGCAGGGATGAAATTATCGAAATGGACTGCACCATACATTAGGCTAACGAAAAGGTACTCTTGTTGGAATTCGATAAAATAAGCCATTTGGCTAATATTTACAGTTTTATTAAGGAAGTAAATAATACATTACATTTTTTGACTAAAGAAGAAAGATATTGCGCGAAGATCTTTTTGAACGAATGACTGGGTTTGAAGGCGGCAGGTTTGTCGTCAGAATTCCATTTAGGAAAAAAAATTGCCATTTAGGTAACTCACGAGAAATAGCTATAAAACGTTTTTATTGCCTTGGAAATAGACTGTTGAAAGATAATAATTTAAAAACAGACTACGCTGTTTTAGGACATATGAAAAAAATTGATGAAACCTTAGAGTATCGAAACGATGGGTATTATATACCTCACCACGCCGTAGTGAAGAATTCGAGCCTTACTACTCGATGTAGGGTAGTTTTGTTGCAAGCTGTCCAACGGATAATGGTTTATCGTTAAATAATTTACAATATCCATGGCCAGCGTTACAGAACGAGATATTCAATATTTTTTTGTGATTTAGAAAATACAAATTTGTTATCGCCGGGGACATTTCAAAAATGTATCGGCAAATAATGATTCATTCTAGTCAGCGACGATATCAAAAGATATTTTGGAGGTCTGACTAATAAAAAATTAGAATGTTACGAATTGCAGACACTTACATATAGGACAGCATCGGCGCCATATCTCTCTGTTCGTTGTCGTATTTATTTATCAGAAAAATATTTAGTGACTTTTCCAATGGCTAGTAAAGTTATCGCTAGAGATTTTTATATTGACGACTTAATCACTGGTGCTGATAGTGAGTCGGAGGTTTTAAATATTCAAAAAGACGTATCCTTTATATTATCTACTATAGGTTTTGAACTGCGAAAATGGGTTTCAAATAATCTAAATATTTTGAAGAAATTTGTTATTCGTGATCATTTAGAAGCTAGTATTTTATCCATTGGTGATAATGTTAATAACAGAACTCTTGGTATTTATTGGAATGTCAATTCAGATTTCATTCAATATTCTGTAAATATTAAATGTATCGTTAAATTAACTAAGTGTAATATTTTGTCGGCTATTTGTCAAATTTACGATCCTTTAGGGTTGATTAATGCGGTTGTCATGGTCGCGAAGTTATTATTCAAAAATTATGGAAACTCAAAACTCCTTGGGATACTGAAGTACCTTCTTCTGTCGTCTCTCAATGGAGACAGTTTTATAAAGATTTACATGTATTGATCAATTTAAAAATTTCTAGACAATGTTTTACGTCAGACTATATATTTTCGGAACTACACGGATTTTGTGACGCTTCCGAGAAGGCATATACAGCCATATGCTATATAAGAGGTTTTTCTCCTAATAAAGTCTATTTTAGTAATTTACTTTGCACAAAATCACGTGTAGCTCCCTTAAAGCAAGCAACCCTTAGGAGGCTTGAGCTTTGCGGGGCTGTTTTATTAGCCATATTGGCAAATCGTGTTATTGCGGCTTCAGAAATAAATTTCTTCGCTACATATTTTTGGACAGACTCCACAATCACCTTGGCGTGGCTAAAAACAGAACCAAGTATATGGAAAACTTTTGTTGCCAGAGGGTGAGTGAAATTCAAAGTTTAACCTATCAAAATAATTGTTATCACCTTCGATCAAATGATAATCCGGCAGATATTGTATCTCGCGGTACTAATGTTACTGAACTTAGCGAATCAAGCCTATATTGGCATGGGCCAAATTGGCTACTGATTTAAAATTCAAATTGGAGTTTAACGAATAATATGAATCTAAGTACCAGAGGAGAAAAAGCTTTGTATTATATAAGTTGCTGTAAGTAACTTTGACACTATTCTAGAGCTAATAAAACGTTTTTCCTCATTTTTAAGATTATTGCGAGTTGTTGCATATATATTAATGTTTATAAATAATAGTCGTAGTAAAACTAAACTAAGTGGAATTCTCACTCCACAAGAGTTAGATAATGCATTATTCTCAATAGTAAAATCAGTAGAGATTAATTGTTTTTCTTTGGAATATGACTTCTTATTAAAAGGGAAAAGTTTACTAAACCAGAGTAAATTACTAACCTTAAATCCATTCTTTTGTCAAGGCATATTAACGGTAGGTGGGAGATTACAAAATTCTAAATTTGATTTTGAGAGAAAACACCCGATTATTTTACCAAAAAATCATTTATTAACTGATATGATTTTACGATATAATCATGATCGATAATTTCATTCTGGCATTCAAGCCCTACTATGCGCTGTCCGTAAACGGTTCTGGCCTTTGTCCGCTCGTAATGCCTATAAGAAAATAATTAGGTTATGCAATAGATGTTTCAATGTGAAACCTAAGGAAGTTAGTTATTTAATGGGAGACTTACTTGCTTGTAGCGTCAATGAGTTTTTACCTTTTCTTAATGTTAAATAAATGACTAATAGTTAGAATGGATGATGTGGTGCTAAGAATAGATCCCTGGGGGACACCGTCTTGTTGGACGTGAGTTAACGATAGGCAACCATTCACTGAGACCCTAAAGGATCTATTACTAAGAAAGTGTCCGATAAATGAGAAAATGTTACCATTGAGGCCATAAAATGAAAGTTTATCAATAATCGTCTGCCTTGGTAAGGTGTCAAATGAAGTGTTTTTAAATGAAACTCACGGTCTCTAGTTAATTCCACAATATAATAAAAGTTATTGAAAATTCTAAAAAATTGACAATTGTTTCGATAAATCAATATCATCGTCAGAATGACAGAAGTTACATTTCATTTTATGCCTACCTGATGTTTAGTAGTTATTTTTGGCCAGACCAAAAAGTAACCTAACTTGTGATTGGCTTAATATATGTTTATAGAAAAAAGAAGATGTGATATTACAAATATTGAAGCTTAGATATTATTAGCCCTATGGTGATATCCTGGATATAATTTTTCCAATTAAGATCAGTATAACTGTGCAATGATATAGAAAATCAAGAAAACTATATCTGCTGATCTTTACAATTATCACTTAAGAAGACAGTTTATTAGTGGAGAACTCCTGTTCATTGACAACTTCATATTGTGGGTTTCTTAAATGTCTTCTTATTTCCAGTTCTTCAAGGAAATCCAGTTCTTGTTTCTTTTCACAAATATGCAGCACTTCTAGTTCTGTGTTAGGTGTCAATGAATGATTGGTGTCAAGTAAATGTTTTGCGTAGTGGGATTTATCTGGTTGTTTTAATCTGTATGCTCGTAAGTGCTCACTCTATCGTATTTCAAAATTCCTAAGGGTCTGACCCAAATAGACAGCATTACATTCTGGACATTTGAGTTTATATATACCTGACTTCTTTAATAGTGGTATTTTTGTTTTTACATTTAACAATTTTGTACTAACATTACTTTCTGTTTTAAAAGAAATTGTTGTATTCGTTGCTTCAGTGTCAAATACAGAGGGCTAACGCCTCTTGTTTACGATTTATAGCATCGGCAACATGGGTTTGTAAGATTGCGAGGTTATCTCATGTGGAACGGTGACCACGGAAACCGGATTGTTCTTTTGGCAAGATTTGGTGTTTTTCGATAAACCACATGAGTCGGCTGTTTATCATTTTCATTAATTTGCATGTAGTACATGTAAGAGAAATCGGGCTATAGGACTGTGGTAATGTAGATGGTTGTGACGGTTTTAGGACGGGAACGATAATGGATGTTTACCATTGCGCGAGGAATAATTTAGAAGACCAAATGGTGTTATAAATGTTTAATAATTTGCTTAGACTATAGGTGGATGAATTTTTAAGAAAAAATGTAAAGGATGTCGTCAGGACCAGCGGCAGAGTTCTCACAAGAACATGAGGCAGGTGTTAGTTCAGTAAATGAAAAATGTAAATTAATAATATCGTCGATATCTTGTAGGTGAGGTAAAGTGAGTTTGGGGTAGGCAAATTCATGAGGAATTGTTGTAAAGAGGGGCTTAAGTTTGTTTTGAAATTTTTCGTCAAATTTATCAGCAATGATGTTAGAAATAGTTTGGCTATTGCTGGAGGAAGTGCCATTATAAAAAAGATGGGAAATTTTGGTGTTAGTTTTGTCATCTTGGACCTGTCGAATTTGTTTCCATGTTTGAGAGGGGTTTGAATGATTATCCATTAACCCACATTCTCTCTATTAACCTCACCGTTGTTTGTGTATACTCATTTGTCACTGTAATGCATTCATTTACTTCACGATATGTCACTAAAACACTTAAAAATCATAATTAAGTTTTATTGCCGTACATTTAATTGAAATATCTTTCAAATGAGGTATTTTGTGACCTTAGTTTCCAATACAAATATTAAAGATAGTAACGCACTCTATCACACAATTGAAGTCAGGTGCTTGCTACTATTAGTAGTCATAGTATAATTTCCTCTAGTTTAATCCAGTTTTTGTTTCATTATTCCTTTCAAAAGTTATGAGGGAGGGGGGCACAATTTACGACCGCACTGTATGTATTTTATACCTATTTTCACAAGTTAAAGCGAGGTAGCAGTTATAACTAAATGTTGTTTTATTTCCCATTTTTGTTTAACCCTACGGGCAGGGCGCCGGGTCTGATAGACTCGGCGCGCAGTAAATCGTTTAGTTAGTCCGAGCGGAATTTTTGTGTGAGTGGGAGTTCTCAGTAGCTTCATTATTTATCATCAGTGTTGCCGTTTCGGTACAATTGTACTGAATTCAGTACGAAACGATTAGATTCAGTACGTCAGTACAACTTTTTAAAAAACGACGAAATTCAGTACGAAATGCAAAAATCGGGAAAAAGCAAATTTTTTAGCGTTTGAATGATTGAATGAACAAATTATTGTTATAATTTTTTTTCATGTTAGTATTTTTGATAGATTCTATTACAGTGACTATATACAGGAGATTCTATAAACGTGTGACGCCATCTATTAACTAATAATTAAAACTAAGAAATCTTTTTAAACTGTATACTGTAAATTATTAAAAGTGCATGTACTGCCATCTATTAATAAGCAGTTTTAAGTTTTACCAAAATAGATTGGCTTGACATTACAGGGAAATTACCAGTGGTTCACTGGGAATTACCGAAATAAATGTTGTACGTTCGAGCTCGTTGGGGTTCACCCGTTTCCAGTGTGTTTCCAGTATTTGAGTTGCAATTTGTAATCGCTTCGGTTTTGTTATTTAGTTATTTAAGCGTTTATTGTGTTCTGAATAAAATATTAAAATGGACAGGTAAGTAATAATTTACTGTTAATAAATATAAGGCCTGTTTTTTGTAAGAAAATTGACTATTTTGAGAAAAACTAAATTAAAATATTGGAGCAACACATTGGCTTACTACCATAAAATATTTCTTTATGGGTAACGGTGGAGAATTTAAAAATTAATTTTAGAATAGGTTATATTATTAAACATCAAACGACCAGCTAAACATTTTATTTTAATTTTAGGTTCCTAATACGTAAAACGTCTAAACCTGAATCTGATAGTTCTAAGGCCACAGATATATCTGAGATTAATGAGCCTCAGCCATCTACTTCAACTTCACATTTGTCCAACCCCAAATCATTAATTTCAGTTTCTACCCCTACATCAACTTTGTACACTCCAATTGATTCAGATTATGAAAAATCCATAAATAGTGATGATGATGATGATCTGGAGAGTGAAAAAAATATCGTTCCTGATTTGGAGACAGAAACAAATATTATAGTTCCTGCCAAGAAACGGAAAATATATGATGTGAAATATAGCCAGAATTGGCAGATGGTAAGATTAATACGAAATCACATAGGTATAGCCGGTATAGGTAGTGGATTATCTCGTGAACACTGAAACACCGCAAAAATTTGACAGTTCTTCATACGCTCTTATATGGACGGAACGTCAAATTTTGCGGTGTTGCAGTGCTCACGAGATAATCCACTACATATACCCCATATTTTTACAATAACAACATTTTCATTTCAGACCTTTAAATGGTTAAGAGAGAAATCTGGTAAAGCCTTTTGTGTTTCATGCAACAAATCTCTCGCAGGTGGTAAAAAACACTTAAAGCGCCACGAGGAAACAGAATTTCATAAAAAAGCTGTGAGGAAAACTCAAGGTACAGTCGAAATAGACAGAGCTCTGTTGGATACTCCTGGCAGAAGAATGCAGGATCAAGTCAAATCTGCAGATTTAAAATTATGAATGTTTCTTGTTGAACACAATTTGCCCTTTTTAATATTTGATCATTTGCCAAAATTCATTTGCTCACTACCAAATAAAGATATTTTAAAATTAGTAAAGTGCTCCCGCACCAAAGCAACCGGTTTAATAAATAATAAATTAGGACCCTTTGCTCAAATTTTGATAGCTAATATTTTGAAAAATACTTTTTTCAGCGTTATTATCGATGAAACAACTGACGTATCAACAAATAAATGTTTGGTTATTGTTGTTAGGTATTTTTGTGACAAAAACAAGAAAGTTGTGGATTCTTTTTTTTGTTTAATAGAATTAAAAGAAGCTAATGCGGATGCGATATTTGAAGCTGTAATAAATAGCATTACAAAACACGATATTCCATTACAAAATATCATTGGATTCGCTTCTGATAATGCGTCAGTAATGATGGGACAATTTAATGGGGTAAAAGCCAAATTTAAAGAAATATTACCCAATATTTTTGTTATTGGATGTTAAAAGCCAATCAAAAGGGAAATTTGGACATGTTTGGAATTTTTATGATTGATGATGATTTGGATAAAGTGTTTGTAAAAAAATTTTTCGACTAACCGAGACATAGTAAAACGCCTTGTTGAAATGGGGCTAAACATAAATTACATTAATCAATGTCCGCACTTTCCAAAATAATTTACTGTAACTATATGAATGAAATTGTTTTACATTCTAAATATAAATAGAAACTTTAGAAGTACCTAGTAATAGTAATAAACAAACCATTTGCAAACATTTAAACAGATTTTTACATGATATTGTAAAATAGAATAAAAAGTGTAATCAAACTAAACTCTTGTAGTTAAGAAAAAGAGCAGAAGTTTTTCCCATAGTGCAGAATATATTTCCGTTCGAGTTTTTATCCTATATTTTAGTATTAGAAAACATTCAACTGTTATTATTAAACACGAACAAAATGTTAATTAATAAATATAAGCAAACAATAATACATTATTAAATATGTTAAATTCAAATTTAAATATAAGTTGGCTGTCTAGAAATGTAGACATAATTAGAAATGTATCTGAGGCCGCCCCATATTTTCAACAAAACATTTTTGCTTTCGAGGTCCATACCTTGCACACCATAGCGGACATCTCTTTTTGTCGAGCTTTCAATCAGGGAAACAAACTTTATATGAACATTATGTGAGGATATAAATAATGGTTCAAAAAAATAAATTCTTAAGTGTGCTGATAAATGTTATATTTAGAATTATTATTTTCTAGTGAATGTTTATCATTTGAAATTTGATAACAGACTCTCTTTTTTTATGTCTCCTCGAAAGTGAAGACCGACTCTTTTTTGCAGTCGACCCTTTTTTTTGGCTGTTTCTTATTTGCAGTGTTCGACTTTTAAAATATATGTTGAGATGCTAATATGAAATAATTTTAGACTTTTAATAATAATAGTAAATGGAAGGTTACACAATGTCAAAGATATCGAAATTATTATATTATTGAACATCACTTCATACAAGAGCTATGTAGCTCATGAATAATTGATTCTATCCAAATTATTATATACCTAGTAGTGTATAGTAGTAAATGATGTATTTTTGGAGGAAAAGAATATTTACGTTTCGAGGTGTATTTCGTAATTATTAATGACTTAATGAGTTGATCCTTGGCTCATCAGAATCAAATTAGAAATATGTAGTAGTCCTCTTCAGAGCATATCACATATCACTGTAATTATGAACAAATACATTTACCTATTTAAGATTACCTATTTAAGTTTTTATCAGTAAACAAATGATTACTCTACGAATAATTTGGTTTTTAGATTGACCGATCCTGAAAAAATTACTCATCTTTATAAAGAGATAGGATACTTTGCGTCCCAATCTGACAAAAAAATATCATGATTTAGTACTCACTAATTTTTTATAACTATTATTGTGGGAAATAGGAATTAGTATTTATATTTAATAATAATAATTTCCTACAGTTTTGATACATCATATCAATTATCATGAAATTATTGAGGAAATACGCATTTCTAGGAAATCATTAGAAAATGAAAAAATTAGAGGCTGTTCAATAATCTGCAATCTATTCATTTCCTCAATTTGAAGAAATAAAATTAATAAGACATCTTCTAAGTATTCCCTTCTTCAATTTAATTTCAGGTTCAACATTTTTTGCTAATCATTAATTAACGTTTTGATGAATATGAAAAAATGTTGTTAAATGAACTAACCTTTAGGGACATTTCTAAAAATTAGCTTGAAGTTATAAAAATTATCATTTTCTTCGAATCATTGAATTTTAAAAAGATAGAAATAAAGTAAGTATTCTTTCTACACATCAGTTTTATTGTTTTAAAGTTTGTATTATTTCCTTTTGAAACATAGAACGTTGAACGTTCTTCATATTGTCTGGAGAAATTCAGTCGGAATTGAATGATTCAACATTTATTGTCAGATTACTATAAAAATAATTACATACCAATATTTATATTTTATTCAAACTTTATTTGAACTGTACCAGTAATTATTATTGAATTTTTAAATATACTTGCTTTGCAAATTCCTCGTATGTCCCATAATTGTCATTTTCATGGCATTTTGAGAAGAGTGGAGAGTTTTCATCAGTTTTAACAAATGATTTATTTTTTAATGGAAATAAATTTTATATGCGGCAAAAAAGAACATTAAATAATAGTGAGGAAAAATCATGCAATCTCATTTTTAGTAACATAAATATCTTTCGTCTCAATCAATAAAAATAATAAAATTTGTGAGCAACAAACAATTTAAATGATAAGAATCTTTTTATACAAATAAATTAGATTATACTCGATTCGTTTAGCCTGCGAAGCAACTTTACCAGAGTGAATGCCAAAAAAGGTTAATCTCCATAAACCATAACCCTTTTAATTTTATTAATAAACTGTGTCTTGGTCTGTAAACTCCTAGGAGCAGAGCAACAAGAAAAGTAAACTAAATCTCTGAATTTTGTGAGAAAAATGGCATCAACCACAAGTTTTAAAACAGAGAAATTTAAAAGCGCTACACATGTAAAAATAGTTGTGCTACACATGTATGCGCGAGCACCCAATGTGTACCATTCACAGTTTAGTTTCAAAATGTACCAATAAGACAGGAACTGGAAAAACTACTATTCACAAGGTATTAAAACACATAAAATAAGGTTTACTTATGGAGCTTGCTAATAAGCCATTGGTGAAATCGACGAGGCATGTTATTAAGAATAAAAGTTCATTCATTCTACCTTGAGCAAAGGCAAGGCAAGGTTTTATCAACACTTAGTGATGACTAAAATGTACCAATAATTAAGAGATCGAAAGTGTGTAATATTTTACATGAATACAATTTCATTTGGGAGAAGCCGGATCGTAGATCAACACCGGTGGAAAAAATAAGAAATAGTTTGTTGAAGACGTGCGATCAGATGAAAAACGAATACCTATTCTATTTAGATAAAACGTGGCTGAATGAAGGACACACTTTTACAAAAGCATTTCTATCAAATGCTGGATTTAACTCCTATTAATTCCGTCATAGTTTTGGATAATTCAAAAGAACAGTTACCCACGGCTAACTGGAAAAAACAATGCATAAAAGACTGGTTAATTAAAAAGGAAACTACTATTAGCAGCCATATGTTGAAGACACAAATATTGTTGGCTAGGCTATATACATCAGCATTTAAAAAATACGCTATTGATGAAATAGCCAAGGAAAGTGGAATTACTGTTCTTCGATTGCCACCATATCACGAGGAATTTAATCCGATCCAGCTCATTTGGGCACAAATGAAAGAATATAATATAGCCCGTCACAATACAACATTTAAACTTGATTATATTCGGCTAGATTTACTGCAATCATTATTAAAAATTACAAAAGAAAATTAGCTATAGAACACGTAATTAAAGATGAACAAAGGATATGGGAGCTTGAAAATATGGCAGAGGAAACTATAGAACCACTTGTTATATCTTTTGAAATTGATTAATCAAGTGCAGATGAACCTCGACTAACTAATTATAAATATCAATATGTAGGGTAAGTTATTTGATTCATTTTTTATAAACGTTTCTACTTTGTATAGGTAGGATAATATTTAAATTTTTAAACATCATTTGCACTATTAAAGTATTCATTATTCTGCCCCTGAATATAGATTCCAAAGTTTAAGTGGTTGTATTGTTAATGTACTCAAAAACATACAGACTTATGAAGATACAAGGTGGTCAAGCTAAAATGCCATAAAACTATATAAATGGGTATTATATACGAGTATACATTTATTTTAGAGAAAGCCACCTCGTGTCAAATTGTTTTGCATTGCCTTCAGTCAGTCAATTTGCTTCGTTGCTAGGCGAATGGATGAAACGCTAAAGTTATATTGTTTTATCTGAAGATTAGTTTCCTCTCTTAAAAAAACTTTTGAAATAAGAAATTATTCCATAATAATAGAGAATCAAATAACAACAGGAATTTTCCGTCTATACTTATTTAAACATTTAGATCCCGGCACGTATCCTCACTATTCAAATGTTCAGAGAATATAATTTTTGACAGAGCTGCCCAACACTTTTTGCGTTGACAGCTAACAAAAACTTATCTAGGTATATCAAAAAGTATTACCGACTTCAAAAGCATTTTACGAGTATCGAAACAAAAAACTGTAACAGTTTTTATGAATGTGTGATGAGTCGAGCGAAAGCATATTGAGATGTTGAGAAGAATATTTCTAACAAAACTTTCTGTAAATCAAGCTAACCGTCCCGTCAAATGTTCACGTCTTTAGTAATCATTTCTGGTCAATAATAACAGTTATTATTGCAATTTATTTTCGTTGAAAGTGTGTGTTTTTCTAGTGCAAAGTTACCTGAGAAATATGTGTTCCCTCAAATAACTACATAATAGTTTATGACTATTGTAATCCTTTATCGATTCCCTGAAATAAGATCTTTGTTTCAAAATACAACATGAACAGGTAAGCATTTTTATGAATTTGTTTATTATTATCGCATTACTAGCTTAATTTCATTTTTATAATTATTAATTAGAATCTTTCAATTTCATTCAAAGGAATTAATTATCAGTTCAGTCACTCAATTTTTGATCAGTTTATTTAACAAAATAATTATTCCTGTGTCTTAATGAAAAAAAGTAACATTCAATATACAATATAGAGTTTTTTTATACCAGGTGTCCCACTTAACTTTTCGGGGTTTTGATCGCTTACCTATTACTCAAATAGTTTTGGGAATAGAAATAACGGTTTTCGCCAATATTATTGAAATTTGTAAACGTTTTTTGTCAATAATGGATCTTTTAAGGGAATTTCGGTTTGACCGGAAAGTAACACGGTAGTTTTTAGGATTAGGTTAACTTTGTTATTTTAACTAGAACACCCAGTATATTTTTAGCGAAACACAAATCTCAATCTTTAAGCTTTCTGAACATATATAGTTTGTGCTACTTTCGCCGAAAATTATGGCCTAAAATTTAAGTACAACTTTGCATTTTGTAAGATAACTTTATTATAAATGTCACTAAAATTAACAATTTTGAACGTAAAGACATTTAACACAAAAGAATATTATAATAAATTTTTGAAATGGTGTCACATTCGTCATCTTTTAATTTTCGATAACTGTTAACATCTCTCTAGGAATAATTTTTCAATCACATTTATTACGTTGGTTTTTAATACCTCCGAGGTTGTAAACTGCGATCATTAATGTAATCCCAAAATAAAAAACCGATACCGTTAAATCGGGTGATGGCAGTGGCCACCCTACTGGAACTCCTCTTCAAATCCACCTTTCACCAAATGTTTCTAGTGACAGGAGTTGCATAATGCGAACTAGCACCATCCTGTCGAAAGTAACATGTTTGTCGTAAAGTTATCTTGCTGAAGTTGCGAAAAAAAGAATAGTTGCAGCATACCTACATAATTTACTGCGGTAACGATAGATTTACTAAAGAAAATGGACCATAAATTTTTGTAGAACTCATGGCACACCTTACAGTTACTTTGGGTGAATCTACATATATTCTGTAGTTGTGTGAAGGTTCTCTGAACCTCAAATGCGACAGTTGTGTCTATTTACTTGACCATTTTGGTGGAAGGTTGCCTCGTTAGACATAGTAAACAGAATTCTGTAATTAATTCTTGTGAATAATCTTAAATCTTGGCGGCAAAAATTAACGCATCTCTTTCAATTCTTGCACCAAATGAAAAATGTAAGCCTTTAATTTTAAATGTTTCTTTAAAATCATATGAATTCTGCTCCTAGAAAGACTCGTAGTGCTAACCATTTTTCTTACTGATGTTGAATATACTTCTACAGCTTCTTGAACTTGAATAACTCTATTCAATAGATTGGCCTGGTTAGCCTTTCTTTTAGGATGAGCAAGTGTGACTGTGTCCCGTAACTGACGGTACCAACTTCTTATTGCTTTATGACTAGGTGGTCGTTTATTAAGCATTTTTTGAAAATTTTAGTCCACAACAACTGATTTCGTTTCTACAAAAATTATTACACACTTTCGGTTTTCAGAATAAAATGAACATTTTCCGAAGAGAAATAAAACTAATTGTGTAAACTGACAGTTCGCATGAAACAGTTATCCGCTGTCACCAAGCAAAGCTTACTTAAAAAAATATATAAATTTACTTCCAAATGCTCCGCTAGTTATTTGAGTAATAAGTGCCAAAGCCCCGAAAAGTTAAGTGGGTCACTCGGTATGAAAATGTTTACAATAAATACCGAAAAATAAAATGAATTATTTTTATACAGTAATTATGGTCTTTACGAATATTCTTGTCTAAATCTTATATTTTTCATATCAATGTAGTCATAGAAAGACAATTGCAAACATGAAATTCTATGACAATGGAAATATTTTAAATAAACTTTTCAATAATTAATCAATCATTTTTTGTATACAGTTTACACGATTTGTTTATAATTTCTTTTTATTTAAAATAGAATAAATAAATACAGTAGCGAAGTAACAATGTTTTTTTATCTAATTATTAACATAGAAAAACAAAATAATATATTTTCTAATCTATTTTATTGTCTTAATTAGTTTCGAATCTAGAAAGACAAGCAGTCAGTTGAAAAAAACAGCTTCATCAAATGGAATAGAAGAAAATCATTATGGTAAGTCGTGAACCGCTTGAATTGAATTCAGATTCCACAAATTTTATTTAAAAAAATGTAATTGTATTTTATATTTATCTAGAGCATGCTAGTCAACATAACCCGTCTCCTTCATCATCAGATGATCCATTTGTATTTGATGACGATGATAGGGATCCTACATTTGATTTATCTTCGGATTTATCACACTCATATCAGTCAGAGGTGAGATTTTGTTATTTATTATTTTATTCATAAAAAAATCACAGTTAATAGTAGACAAAAAAAATGAAAAATTAACTAATACAGGACATTAGATGAAAACCTAATACTAGACAAAACATATAGACATTTTTTCAGTTATTCAAAAAGTTTTGTAAATATTCAAACGATATTGAAAAATAGAAGAAAGTAGCAAATTTAATAAAAGTTACGATTAAAATTAGATAATTTAAAACAGGAAACAATTTCGCTATATTTATTAATTTTATTTTAATCAATTTACTTAAAACAACTTTGTCATTTCTAAATGCTTAGTTGTGTGTGTGTAAATATATATATATATATATATATATATATATATATATATATATATATATATATATATATATATATAGGATACTATTTTTTCAGCACACTGAAAGTTCTGACTCAGATGCAGCCATGGTTGTAAAAAATATTGTTGATTCCAACAACAAAAATGCAATGTCACAGGATTTATTACCAAACGGTGATGCTCAAAATGTTCAAAAAATAAAGTTTGAGTTATCTACTTACATGAAAAATAAGCGTTCAGGAAAGAAAAAAACAAACTGCAAATTCTGTCAATTACAAGTTACTAATTTTGAACGTCATCTAACAAGGCATCATTCTGATACTAAGAAAGTCAGAGATTTTTTAAGTCATCCTAAAAAAAGTGCGGAGAGAAAGAATATAATTAAGTTAATACGAAATGATGGAAACTTTAATGAATATTTAAAAGGTAACGTCATGCCCATTTATCGAAAAAAAATGAGCCAAACCATGAGTACTATCCTTGCGGATTTTGTAAAGGATTGTACAAGAAAAAATTTTTGTATCGACATTATAAGAACTGCGTAGCAGCTGAAGTTCATAATAATTTTCAAAGAGTTAAACACATAGCAGCCTCTCAAACTCTCGTTTGCGCACTCGATACAAGCAATACTTTAGACAAATTATGTGTGAAAAAAGAAGTTTTTTCAAGAATGAAAGATGATGAGATTTCTATGACGACCAAAACGGATATACTAATTTATCGTTATGGTGAACGTTACCTGAAAAAACATAAGAAGAAGCAAATGTTTACTCCGTGTTCAAATAAAATGAGAGAGCTGGCAAGGCTTCTCATAGAACTTCGAAAATTACAAAACGACAAAAATTTTAGTTTATCTGACGCTATAGAACCAACTATGTTCACGAAAGTAGTGGAATGTGCTAAGAGGGTGGGTGGGTTTAATGCACAAACAAAAACTTTTGACAATGCCCCTAGTTTATCAGCTCACCTCGGAACAACTCTCCAAAGAGTTTGCGATGAATTGATTTTTTTAATTGAAACAGGAGATCAATGTATTACTTTCAGTGACCCTGAAGCGAAGAGTAAAGCAGTAGAAAAATTCAAAAATTTAATAGTTACTCAATGGACAACTGAAATCAGCAGTTTAGCACACAAGGACTTGAACGAAAAAAAATGGAATAAACCTATTATACTCCCATTAACAAGAGACGTCATAGAATTCAAAAATCATGTGACTCAAATTGCAAACATAGCAGCCGCAAATCTTAAAACTAATCTAAATAATCCTCAAGAATATAAAAATTTGGTCAATGCGACACTAGTTTTAACAATTTTATACAACAGAAGACGTATAGGAGACGTACAATACACCAAACTTAAAACATATCTAAACACTTTTACATCTATAAATCAAGAAGAGTGTTTAAATGCTTTGACAGAATCAGAAAAAGCATTGACAAAATATTATAAGCGGGTCGTTACTGGAGGAAAGGGTACTCGGGCAGTAGTCATTTTGTTACCTCGAAATCTTCAAGAGTTTGTGAATGTCTTGATTGATATTCGAAATAAGACAACACTTGTACCAGAAAGTAATGAATATCTGTTTGCACAACTCGGCTCCAATTTCTAGGTAAAGGGTGATAAAGCTATTCAACAGTTTGCCAAAAAGTGTAATTTAAAACACCCTGAACACATAACATCCAACAGACTCCGAAAACAAATAGCTACTGTTATGCAAATCCTGAACCTGAACTCTGAGGAAACAGACCAATTTGCACAATTCTTGGGTCATACGACCAAAACTCACAATGAATTCTATAAGTAAGCCATTAAAAATAATTTATTTCAACATTTTTTGTACATTTATAATACTTGAATTGGACTAATCCTAATATACATTAACTTTAACTTTCTGTAGGTTACCGGAAGATGTATATCAGACTGCCAAAATATCCAAGTTGTTGGTTCTGATGGATAAGGGTGAAGGACATAAATATAAAGAGAAGTCACTGAATGAGATTGAGATTAATCCAGAAGTCGATTTTGCCGATGAAGAAGAATGTGAAGATGATGATCTTCCACAAATTGAATCTCCACAAGTGAGTGATATTATGCAGTTCCCAGAACCATCTACATCTACTAATAATCCGAATAATCATAAAAAATTGAAGAGTAAGTAATTATGATCGCATTTTAGATTTTGTATAATTCATAATTTCACGAATTCTTTTAATTTAAGAGTTTACGAAAAATAAGCATATAAATATGAATAAACATAAACACTTTCAAATTACTAAAACTCAAACGAAATAAATTCAAATTAATTTATATTTAATGCTCAAATTTATATTAATTTCCTATTCTTTCGACTACACTAAAAATTGGTATGCTACAGAGATTAATATTTTTCAAATTGAACTAAAACCAAATAAATTTATTGTTATACAACAACAAAAATAATTGAATATGTGAAATTACTGTTTGTTTTTCAAAAATCTATTCAACTCACAATTGAAAATTATCAATTGTCTTTTTTAGCTTGCACACAAACTGGCAGAACGCCATGGACTGAGGACCAGATCAAAGTTGTAAAAAATTATTTTAAACATCACATAGAGCGAAAACAAGCTCCTAAAAAAGTGGAGTGCGAAGAGCTGATTCGAAATTATCCCAATTTACTCAATAATAAAGACTGGGTGCGGATCAAAACATATGTGTATAATGTTTATCGAAAAAAGTAGATATTTATAAGGTTTCTTTTATGGCCTTACTCAGGGTCTTTACATTTAAATCGTATAATAAATTATACAACAATACGAAATAGATATAATAAAATGGTTGCTATTGTATCACAATGTGTTTTTTTAGATATATTTTTTTAACTCTTCATAAAACTCTAACAAACCAGGGAATATAAATAATAACTAGAAATGTTGCCTGAAAAACATCTTTATTTGGTCATAAGTTAAAAAGATGACGTAATAAAGGCGATATCATTAAGACATCTCAAATAACTTAAAGAGTGAATTGGGATTAATCTATTATACTATTTCAAATAACAGGTACCAACAGCAAATATTTATCCATAACAAAAATGCAGTTTTAAACATATGTATGTATATTGAATTCAAATTTTTTCTATTTAAAATCAAAATTTTAATTTCCCCGAGTGTTTTACACCTATCACCTCACCGTCGGTATTTAGTATCAGACATTATCTGATGGGTTGGCGATGGGAAGCTTGGCCACGCTCGGCAGTCGTCCGACACTACTTTTCATCATTTTATTATCAGAGACATAGATTAAAAATATGTAAGGGACTCTTTTTCTGGCTTCGAGTGAGGGTTTAAATAATACTATTTTTATTATAGTTTTTTTGTGGTGTGGTTTAGTTGGTTTTCGTGGTAGTACTCGCAGGATGATTTCGCACAGCTGTACAGTTTTTTAATATCTACTTAAATAAACCGTCTAGAGGGGGTGGCAAAATATAAAAGATCATCCTGGTTATTTGTAGTAGTATGTACAGATATTATTTTTGTTTGTAAAATAAATGCCTAAATTTGAATGTCTCTATAAATCTTCTTTACAAAGACCTTAATAAGATATCTATTACTGGTCATTATCGAGAGAAGTCTTAACGACGTCATAAAAGCACGTCTTAGAGCTGTCACATTTTGACGTCACTGGGAAATAATATTTAATTTTGTTAAAATAATACGTTTTAGTTTATTAAATAGAATATTAATGAAAAAAGTACTCCAAATAGCAATACAATAATAGTTGATTTAAAATTATAAAAAATTTCATTTAAAAATTAAAACAAACAAAATGATTTTTTTATTGAACTTCTCAATTTACTTTAACTATTCAGCAAAGTCCTCAAATTTATAATACAAATCATTTATCAACTTTATTTTACACAGTAAATAATAAAGAAAAAGAATTTAACTTTACATTTATTATATATTGAATTTATATCATAAAATCATAAAAAAGAATGTAAAACACATGACATTGAATTTATCATTGAAATTAAATAATTCATAAAGTGAACAAAATTTTTATTGGATAAAGAAAAATTCATTCATTTTCTCCATCAAGTGTTTGAAGGGTTGAATAGTATATTCTTCAACGAGCGTATAATGATGGCTATTATTCACTAGGATGAAAGTTACAACGCGAGCCGCAGGCGAGTGTTGTAATCGTCCTAGCGAATAGTAGCCATATACGCAGGTAGAAGACTATACTTTCTCCACGACTATACAAACAAAAAATCGCTGTGAATAAATAATTGAACAAATTCTAATAATTTTATTTTTACTCGGCCTTTTTTAATCATTAATTAAACATTTCCATTATAACAAAAACGGCTAAACAAAACGGATATTATACCTATATACATATAATAAATAGGTGCCTATAGTTTAAATTTACCTTCTGAAAAAAATTAATCGTGACATTAGTGTTGTTAGTGATATTTACTACTGATGGTATTGACTCTTGATCGAAATTAACTACATTTAAAATTTGAGTATTTGATGATGTTTGTTGAATATTATTAAGAGCTCTTGTATGCATTTTGTTTGTCATAGAATCATCCACGTAGCCTTGTGCTACCGACGTGAACTTCCAGCCACCGTGTCGCTTAAGAGCAGAAATACCTCAACATGCATTTATAATGCGAGATATCAGCAATTAATATTTGACGTTTCAAATTGTACCTTGTGTGACTAGCGGTTGCTATTCGACGTGCGACTTTCTGTTTGCAATGTAATCTGATTCTGACGATCGGCCCGTGGATTCCGGAAATTCGAAGGCTGTGATTGGCCGGCAGGCCGTGGATTCCACACTGGAATCCACGGGGTGTACAATTTAGATCATTCTTCAATTTAATATCAAACAGGAATGTATATATTATTACATAGTCGTGGAGAATAGTATATTGTGCAACAAGTGGGGAAAGTTCAACTTTTCACACGGATGTGGAAGTTTGTGGCACGAGCCAAGGGCGAGTACTGCAAACACACGAGCGAGAAAAGTACTTTTACCATACGTTGCACACTATGCTTTTTCTACAACTGCACACATTTAAAGAATACAAGTAAATAGTTTTGTAGAAAAAGTCTAAGCATCGAGGACCACCCACCGAAAACGGCTGGGCATCGAGTAATACCCTGCTGAAATCGGCTGGGCATCGAGTAATACCCTGCTGAAATCGGCTGGGCATCGTGTATCCCCTACTGGATTCTCCATATAAATGTATGTAGTGTGGGCAAAGTGCCGTGAGAAATGATATTTCTCACAGTGTGAGCAATATATGGTTTTGAAATTAAGTAAGCTATGACAAATCTGCTACTTTTCATAGCAGTTATAGAAAAAGATTTTTATAGCATAGGGGAGGGGCGGGCAAAGCGAAATGGGCGGGCAAAGTGAAATTTCTAGTTTAAATTTTTGGTTGTTACTGTGGCTACCATCTAGTGCCATTTATTTGTAGATTAAGACAGTTGGCACCGCTAGAAACTAGTATGGCGGCAATCTTATTGCAGGTATCTTTGTCGTTCGTGTTTTTGTGTTTTCTTCGATAAAATTGTAAGTATATATTAATGTTTCCGATGCTCTGACATTTCTGTTATAATGCCTGTTTTGGTTTACTTATAATGACTACATAAAATAATGAATTGAGAACATATTTACTAATAATCATCTCGTTATTACGGCTATGTAAAAAGTTATTAATGTTTGCATAATTTTTAAACAGGGCGGGCAAAGTGGAATGGGATGTGGCGGGCAATATGAAATTATTTCACTTTGCCCGCCATGTTTAAGAATGGTTTTTTCTAATTCTTTGCAGGTAAGAATGGTTCATCAATACAACAGAAAAAGTAATCAACAAGCATGGGAAGAAGACTGTATGAAGGCTGCGATAAATGCAGTTCGGGAAGGTACTAACAGTATTAATGCAGCTGCAAAAAATTACCACATTCCAGTAGCAACATTATTTCGAAGATTAAAAAAACCTGAAAATCTAGCATCAAAAAAAGGTTTGGGACGCTTTCGGACCGTATTTACTTCCGTACAAGAAAACATCTTGGTTGACTATATCCTTACCATGGAATCTCGACTTTTTGGTTTGACGATATCAGATCTAAAGTATCTTGCCTTTCAATTTGCGGAACACAATAAAATAGTTAACAACTTTAATAAAAGAGACAAAAAGGCAGGAAAGGACTGGGTAAAGGGGTTTCTAAGACGACATCCTGAACTCTCTCTACGACTTCCTGAGAAAACATCTGCAGCACGGGCTTCTGCGTTCAACAAAGTTAACGTTAATAAGTTTTTTGACCTTCTTGAAGGATTATACGAATCTCATCACTACACTCCTGATAGAGTGTACAATTGTGATGAAACTGGTATTAGCACAGTGCCGAACAGACCGTCAAAGATATTATCTCGAAAGGGGAAGAAGCAGGTGGGTGTTTTGTCATCAGCTGAAAGAGGATCTCTAGTGACGGCCGAAATTTGCTTCAGCGCTACCGGAAACTACATTCCTCCTTCACTTATTTTTCCGAGAGTTCGAGCTAATCCATTGTTTGAAAAAGGTCTCCCTCCAAACACCAAAGTTTTCACACATCCGTCCGGGTGGATGCAGTCGGAAATATTCGTAGAATGGTTTAAACATTTTATGAAATATTCCAAACCTACAGCTGAAGAGCGCGTTTTGTTAATTCTCGACGGACATGCTACACACGTCAATAATCTGGAAGTGATGATGTTGGCAAAGGAAAATAATGTTGATATTTTAGTACTACCTCCACACTGCACTCACCGCTTGCAGCCATTGGATGTGGCATTCATGTTCCCTCTCTCAGCTTACTATGAGCAGGCTGTAAGGATATGGCTGAGAGAGAATCCTGGTAAAGTGGTCACTATTCGCGAAATTGGACCCCTTTTTGGTGAAGCATATCTAAAGGCAGCCACCTTACAAAATACAATTTCAGGCTTTCAAAAAACCGGCATATACCCTTTCCAACGAGTTTTTCCTGATGATGCTTTCTCAGCTGCTGAAACAACTAATCGTTCACTTAGTAATGCAAAAATTGAAATTGTTTCACCTCATGACATTTTACCTATACCTCATGTGGACAGCAGAAATAATGAAATTGCAGAGGGGTCAAAAACGCGTAAGAGTCGTAAAGGTGTTACCGTTGTAGCTACCAGCACACCTTTTATTGACGAACTCAAAAGAAAAAAGGACGAAAAAGAGAAAAAGGAACAAGAAAAAAGAGAAAAAATAAGAAAAAAGAAAGTCAGGAAGGTCACAAAACAACTATTTGCCTCAGATACAGAGAGTGAAACGAGCCTTAAATTAGACGACAGTGATTCTGAGGAGAGCTTTTCAGATGAAGAAACTGAAAACAAAATAGTAACTAAACGGACTCTCTCATCAGAAATGATTCATGAAGGACGTTGGGTTGTGGTCCAGTATGAGGGACAATTTTTCCCAGGGCTGGTTGTAAATAAAACAACAGATAGAGTGACAGTTAAATGTATGGAAAAAACTCAAAAATATTTCCGATGGCCTGCAAAAGAGGACCTGATGTCATATTAATATCAAGATCTCCATATGAATATAAACGAACCAAAACAGCTACGAAGAGGTTTCTTCCATATCCCGGAGCTCAGTCAGTTTGTTAATATGTAAGACTAAAACCTACCTATTGTAGAAAAATGTGCCTTTTAATTTTTTTAAGAATAATCTGTTATTTTTTAGTTAAAATTTGAACTATGACTTCATTTGATAATAAAGTAATATCTTTTGTGTTACCAAATTCATTAATTGTGTTAAATTTTCCAGCTATTGCTGCATTCCACTTTACCCTCCCCAAAATTCCACTTTGCCCGCATTAGTGCGGGCAAAGTGAAATTTCACAAAGATGAAAAAATATCGCGATTTCAAGCAGATGCGTTCAGTTGAGAGGGTGAATATTTCAGATCTTAAAGGCCAATAATATGTTAGTTGAATGAGCAAAAATCTAAATTTTTTAGATTTATTTTTACTTTGTAAGAGCCAGTCAAACGTAAACTATGTCACTTTGCCCGCCCTTCCCCTACTTGGTTTATTGAGTTCAAATTGAGTATTACACCCTACATGTCTAGGCCTACAAAAAAGAATGTAGGTTGGTAAATATTATCTTATTAAGTCAAAATTTATTGATAACTTTTAATTTTAGGTTATTTCTAGTATTACTTTGAATTTTTTGTAGTACAATGAGTATTTCTAGACACAAATTTTAACTTAAAATGTATTCCAGGTTTTGAAATAATGAAAAGGATAAAATAAAATTCTTTCATTTGTAATAAAAGAAAATTGGAAATGTTATAAATATTTAAAAGAACATAGAACCATCAGTTCAAACATATTGTTAATCTAAATGTATTAGAGATCTATTCATGATCAAACGTACACGGTTGCCAATTCTAGGAGGCATAAACGACTGTAGAGCATACGGAGGCGAATACTCCCATGACACGTTAAAAAGTGTATATGAGTATTAGTCGCTTGCGCCACCATTTGTCAGATCGGTGAACTCAAATGTATAACAGTGGGTGTGTAACGGTAAAAATGGCCTCTTTACGAAAATTTGCTAGTAGGGCCCCCCACCCTTCTACAATGAAATACTGAACTTATACACAGAGATTCGTAGTGACCTCCGATTTTACGTATTAGCCTCCGATTTCGGAGGCTACTGAGCATACAAGTCGTTTTATACAGAGGCGAAAACGTATACTGGGCATATATATATATACATATATATATATATATATATATATATATATATATATATATATATATAAACCATTTCTTAAACTAATGGTGAAATGGAGGTTTTGTAACTTCCTCATGGAACATTTGGGTCGTAGGCCCCATGTTATATAATATGCGCATACTGCACATGGCCCTGAGGTATACTTAAAAATTTACTATAAACTAAACATATTCTAGGAATAAAACAAAAAGAAATATACTGCTAGTTGGAAGATCTTAATTCTCCTATGTAATTTATCAAAGAAAGCTACAACTCCTCCATCAACAAGCTTGCATGTGGCTCTCCAATAGCTCTTAATTCTGAAGGCAGATATTGGCCAATTGTATCATACCTATCAAAAGTATTCTCTTTTTTTTACCATGTAAATTGGTAATGGTAGATGAAACGGCCACTAACGCATTCTCAATTTGTTTCAACTCTCTATTTAGGTTTAATCGCTCTCTTTCAGATTTTTTTTGGAGTAGGTGCATTCAATGGGATATCACTCATGAAGCTTTGAGATGCACCTGCATTATCTGCCTCCTCAAATTGTACAATTATATTTTCATCATTAGAATAGCCAAGATTATTTAATTGTTCGGTGGCTTCTGACTGAGTGTCATACTCATGAAGAGAAATGTTTGAAGTTGTTTGTCTCTCTGATTCCTCACCACATTCGTACATGAATTTAAAAAAAACTCATAAGAGGCCAAACAGGTCTTGCAGAAGCAGGAGCACCAGTTTTTCCATTAATTGGACTTCCCTTCTAAATTTATCCCTCAGGCTTTTAAACCTTTCTTTTGCTTGTGACACTAAAAGAATAAAATATAATAAAATCAAATATCATGCCATTATAAAGAAATCCCAATCTGGATATATCTGAATCTGGTTCACCTAATTTTACCCTGATACCCTTTACAACACTACTTCAACCAACTAACCTGTGCATTGTAGACTTCTGGCTATATTGGCCCAACAATTTTCTCTTTGGAGTATATACAGGGTGCCCCGGGACTAATGGGAAAAAAGTAAGGAGCGTATACTCTGAGCCAAAATAATGTTAGTACTTCATATAATCTTTTCTATGCAGGCCCTCGTTTTCGAGTTATAGGCCTCCAAAGTTTTAATTTTGAATTTGGTTTTTATTTTTATTTTATGTACTAGTTATTTGATCTTTACAAAATTGACGGCAAAGCTATAATGTACGTGTATTTTGGAAAGGTAAACAGATTTACAGTAGTACCTTGAAGCCAGGGACGGACTACTCGCAATGGTTAGTGACTCAAAATTTTTGCAGGGATGAAATTATCGAAATGGACTGCCCCATACATTAGGCTAACGAAAAGGTACTCTTGTTGGAATTCGATAAAATAAGCCATTTGGCTAATATTTACAGTTTTATTAAGGAAGTAAATAATACATTACATTTTTTGACTAAAGAAGAAAGATATTGCGCGAAGATCTTTTTGAACGAATGACTGGGTTTGAAGGCGGCAGGTTTGTCGTCAGAATTCCATTTAGGAAAAAAAATTGCCATTTAGGTAACTCACGAGAAATAGCTATAAAACTTTTTTATTGCCTTGGAAATAGACTGTTGAAAGATAATAATTTAAAAACAGACTACGCTGTTTTAGGACATATGAAAAAAATTGATGAAACCTTAGAGTATCGAAACGATGGGTATTATACAGGGTGTCCCGGGACTAATGGGAAAAAAGTCAGGAGCGTATAATCTGAGCCAAAATAATGTTAGTACTTCATATGAGCTTTTTCTATTCAGGCCCTCGTTTTCGAGTTATAGGCCTCGAAAGTTTTAATTTTGAATTTGGTTTTTATTTTTATTTTTTGTACTAGTTATTTGATCTTTATAAAATTTACGGCAAAGCTATAATATACGTGTATGTTTATTTTGGTAAGGTAAACAGATTTACAGTAGTGCCTTGAAGCCAGGGACGGACTACTCGCAATGGTTAGTGATCCAAAAATTTTGCAGGGATGGCACACCCTGTATGAAATTATCGAAATTCACTTCCCCACACATTAAGCTAACGAAAAGGTACTCCTGTTGGAATTCGATAAAATAATCCGTTTGGCTAATATTTACAGTTTTATTAATGCACTACGTACCAATTTACGCATTCACCATTTTTATAAGTACACGAGGTAAAACTAACTTATTAATACGATGTCCAAGATGTACTTACAGTACTACAAAAAAATAATATAAGGATAGCAGAAAATAACAAACATTAACGACTTATTAATTGGAAAGTTGGTAAAAACTTTTGTTAAATGCAGTTGATAATGAACCATCAACGAGTTTACGAAAATTATCAAGAGAACATAACGTCTCGAAATCAGTTGTTCATCGCATCCTAAAAGAACAGCTGTTATATCCTTTTTACATGAAAAAAGTACACAGTATGACAGTGGCTGATTATCCTTCACGAATTGACTATAGCCAGTGGTTTCTGCGACAACAACAAGCAGAGAATACATTTATTAGTAACGTTCTCTTTACGAACGAATCCGGTTTCACCAGAGATGGAGTCATAAATTCAAACTAGGAGCCAGCATAGATTCATGGTTAAAGTTTGGGCAGGAATAGTTGGCAATCATTTGATAGGGCCATACTTTATTGACGGTACTTTGACCGGCCACAGATATTTGGAGTTTTTCCAAAATGAGTTATGGAACCTGTTTGATGATGTGCTACTGCAAACTCGTAGGAATTTATGGTCCATGCATGTTGGGGCCCCTCCTCATTTTAGTGTAGATGTACGACAGCCTTTACACACAAGGTTTCCTAATAGATGGATTGGTCGTGGAGGCCCTTTTCAATGGCCACCGCGATCAGACGTTAATCCTATGGATTTCTTTCTCTAGGGTTATCTCAAAAGTAAGGTATACGCAACACCTGTGCAAACAAGGCAAGATTTAATAGACAGAATTGTGTTACACTGCAATGTTATTAGAAATAATGTGGGATTGCTCTTTCAAGTGCAAAGAAACAACCTTCGTAGACTTATGCCCGGTTGCACCAACCCACCGTAAAAACAGCGGATACAATAACCGTTGATCGAACGATTAATCGATGATTCTCCGATTTTTCAAAATACCAGTTGCACCAGAAAAAATTACAGTTGGTATTTGAACCGACCGTTTATTATAACGTGAAGTGAGCGTTTAAACTATAGGTAACCCTACTTCATACGCATTGTCAATATCATATTAAAATGGAAACTAATAATCAGCATTTCACTCAATTAGAAAAGGATTGTGCCATTGATATTATTTTACGATATAAAGGTATAATAGAAAACAATAAAACTGATGGAGTAACAAACAAACAAAAACTTGCGGCATGGGATAATATTTCAAAAGAATATAATTCTTGTAATATCAACGTGCCTCGGTCTGGTAAGCAATTGAAACATTTATATGAAAATACCAAGAGAAAACATAAGAAACAAATTTCTAATGAAAATGTATGTATATACATATTTAAAAAAAATAAGTGTTCTATTTAATAACTTATTTTTATAGGTGGAAAGATATAAAACCGGTGGAGGTCCTGGGCCCCAGCCCGGTTTTGCAGCCGAGCCAAGAAAAAATGTTGGCTGCTATAAAAGGACAAATTACCCCGTTACCTGATAGAAATTATTGTAAACGCATCTGGTGAATTCAAGAACCGGTTACTGATATACATATTTATTTTAGATATCGAAACGATTTCGAAAAAAATTAGATGATTCAGAATTAAATTTACAAATTAACCAAAAATCGAGCCTATAAGTGTTAATGAAGAAGTATATATTATGATGGTATGTATACCTACAATGATAATTGATAATATAACATGTTATAATGATAATTGTAATATTTTAGAAACTGAACAGACACAAAATTTAGATGAAGTTGAAATGATTTTCACTGATGGAAATGATAATGTAATTAATGGTATGTTTATATAATATATTTATTATTAAATATGTACACTTTTACATTATAAGTTTGCAGAATGTCACGAAACACCTGTAAAGTCCACTAATAAACGTACATCAGCTGATGTTTACAAAGAAGTGGTGAGTGTTACATCGGAGAAGAAAAAAAATGCAAAGTAAAGAAGCTTTCTCATGTGTTAACAATAAACACAAAGATGAAATTTATACAATGGAAAAAAAATTAAAAAATCACTAAATGCACTAAAAATAAAAATATTAAAGAATGAAGAAAAACTAAAGGAAATGGAATCAAGAAATCGGAAATAGAATTTGAGAAGGCAGAAATAAAATAATATCTATATAATATAATCGTAATGTCTTATCATTTATAAATAATATTAAAAATAATTCCGAATCACTGTAAACTTCACAACAACAAACAAATGTCACTGGTAAAATAGTGAGGTTATTACTCTAAATAACGGTCAGTATTTGCAATTATCGCCCGAAAACGGTCGGTTAATCCCGTCCGTAAAATCAATCGATTAACGGACAGCTTTTGGATGGTGCAAGACAAAAGCTACGATTTACGGTCGATCGGCTGATTCAACGGACTGTTTTTTAGCTGGTGCAACCGGCTATTAGAATGTGCGTGGAAGTAGGAGGAGCTCATTTATTAGAATAACGTTAGTTTTTGTTGTTGTTTGTGAATTAGTTTTAGTCCAATGTTTTATAACTTGTGTTTTTTAGGTTTTCTTAATGATTTAATGATGCTGAGTTCGTAATTTTGATTAAAAGCAACTAATTACGTTGTTTGCGTACCTATTAAATTCCCATTAAATAAGTTCCTAATGTTTTTATAACCTGCTATCATCAAATTATTTTTTTGTAGTACTGTAGGTAAATATTCGACATCGTATTAATAAGTTAGTTAAGTAAATTTGTATGTAGTGCATTAATAAAACAGTAAATATTAGCCAAACGGCTTATTTTATCGAATTCCAGCAAGAGTACATTTTCGTTAGCTTAATGTGTGTGGAAGTGAATTTCGATAATTTCATACAGGGTGTGCCATCCCTGCAAAATTTTTGGACCACTAACCATTGCGAGTAGTCCGTCCCTGGCTTCAAGGCACTACTATAAATCTGTTTACATTTCCAAAATAAACATACATGTACATTATAGCTTTGCCGTAAATTTTATAAAGATCAAATAACTAGTACAAAGAATAAAAATAAAAACCGAATTCAAAATTAAAACTTTGGAGGCCTATAACTCGAAAACGAGGGCCTGCATAGAAAAAGTTTATATGAAGTACTAACATTATTTTGGCTCAGATTATACGCTCCTGACTTTTTTCCCATTAGTCCCGGGACACCCTGTATACCTCACCACGCCGTAGTGAAGAATTCGAGCCTTACTACTCGATGTAGGGTAGTTTTGTTGCAAGCTGTCCAACGGATAATGGTTTATCGTTAAATAATTTACAATATCCATGGCCAGCGTTACAGAACGAGATATTCAATATTTTTTTGTGATTTAGAAAATACAAATTTGTTATCGCCGGGGACATTTCAAAAATGTATCGGCAAATAATGATTCATTCTAGTCAGCGACGATATCAAAAGATATTTTGGAGGTCTGACTAATAAAAAATTAGAATGTTACGAATTGCAGACACTTACATATAGGACAGCATCGGCGCCATATCTCTCTGTTCGTTGTCGTATTTATTTATCAGAAAAATATTTAGTGACTTTTCCAATGGCTAGTAAAGTTATCGCTAGAGATTTTTATATTGACGACTTAATCACTGGTGCTGATAGTGAGTCGGAGGTTTTAAATATTCAAAAAGACGTATCCTTTATATTATCTACTATAGGTTTTGAACTGCGAAAATGGGTTTCAAATAATCTAAATATTTTAAAGAAATTTGTTATTCGTGATCATTTAGAAGCTAGTATTTTATCCATAGGTGATAATGTTAATAACAGAACTCTTGGTATTTATTGGAATGTCAATTCAGATTTCATTCAATATTCTGTAAATATTAAATGTATCGTTAAATTAACTAAGTGTAATATTTTGTCGGCTATTTGTCAAATTTACGATCCTTTAGGGTTGATTAATGCGGTTGTCATGGTCGCGAAGTTATTATTCAAAAATTATGGAAACTCAAAACTCCTTGGGATACTGAAGTACCTTCTTCTGTCGTCTCTCAATGGAGACAGTTTTATAAAGATTTACATGTATTGATCAATTTAAAAATTTCTAGACATTGTTTTACGTCAGACTATATATTTTCGGAACTACACGGATTTTGTGACGCTTCCGAGAAGGCATATACAGCCATATGCTATATAAGAGGTTTTTCTCCAAATAAAGTCTATTTTAGTAATTTACTTTGCACAAAATCACGTGTAGCTCCCTTAAAGCAAGCAACCCTTAGGAGGCTTGAGCTTTGCGGGGCTGTTTTATTAGCCATATTGGCAAATCGTGTTATTGCGGCTTCAGAAATAAATTTCTTCGCTACATATTTTTGGACAGACTCCACAATCACCTTGGCGTGGCTAAAAACAGAACCAAGTATATGGAAAACTTTTGTTGCCAGAGGGTGAGTGAAATTCAAGGTTTAACCTATCAAAATAATTGTTATCACCTTCGATCAAATGATAATCCGGCAGATATTGTATCTCGCGGTACTAATGTTACTGAACTTAGCGAATCAAGCCTATATTGGCATGGGCCAAATTGGCTACTGATTTAAAATTCAAATTGGAGTTTAACGAATAATATGAATCTAAGTACCAGAGGAGAAAAAGCTTTGTATTATATGAGTTGCTGTAAGTAACTTTGACACTATTCTAGAGCTAATAAAACGTTTTTCCTCATTTTTAAGATTATTGCGAGTTGTTGCATATATATTAATGTTTATAAATAATAGTCGTAGTAAAACTAAACTAAGTGGAATTCTCACTCCACAAGAGTTAGATAATGCATTATTCTCAATAGTAAAATCAGTAGAGATTAATTGTTTTTCTTTGGAATATGACTTCTTATTAAAAGGGAAAAGTTTACTAAACCAGAGTAAATTACTAACCTTAAATCCATTAACCTTAAATCCATTCTTTTGTCAAGGCATATTAACGGTAGGTGGGAGATTACAAAATTCTAAATTTGATTTTGAGAGAAAACACCCGATTATTTTACCAAAAAATCATTTATTAACTGATATGATTTTACGATATAATCATGATCGATAATTTCATTCTGGCATTCAAGCCCTACTATGCGCTGTCCGTAAACGGTTCTGGCCTTTGTCCGCTCGTAATGCCTATAAGAAAATAATTAGGCTATGCAATAGATGTTTCAAAGTGAAACCTAAGGAAGTTAGTTATTTAATGGGAGACTTACTTGCTTGTAGCGTCAATGATTTTTTACATTTTCTTAATGTTACATAAATGACTAATAGTTAGAATGGATGATGTGGTGCTAAGAATAGATCCCTGGGGGACACCGTCTTGTTGGACGTGAGTTAACGATAGGCAACCATTCACTGAGACCCTAAAGGATCTATTACTAAGAAAGTGTCTGATAAATGAGAAAATGTTACCATTGAGGCCATAAAATGAAAGTTTATCAATAATCGTCTGCCTTGGTAAGGTGTCAAATGAAGTGTTTTTAAATGAAACTCACGGTCTCTAGTTAATTCCACAATATAATAAAAGTTAATGAAAATTCTAAAAAATTGACAATTGTTTCGATAAATCAATATCATCGTCAGAATGACAGAAGTTACATTTCATTTTATGCCTACCTGATGTTTAGTAGTTATTTTTGGCCAGACCAAAAAGTAACCTAACTTGTGATTGGCTTAATATATGTTTATAGAAAAAAGAAGAAGATGTGATATTACAAATATTGAAGCTTAGATATTATTAGCCCTATGGTGATATCCTGGATATAATTTTTCCAATTAAGATCAGTATAACTGTGCAATGATATAGAAAATCAAGAAAACTATATCTGCTGATCTTTACAATTATCACTTAAGAAGACAGTTTATTAGTGGAGAACTCCTGTTCATTGACAACTTCATATTGTGGGTTTCTTAAATGTCTTCTTATTTCCAGTTCTTCAAGGAAATCCAGTTCTTGTTTCTTTTCACAAATATGCAGCACTTCTAGTTCTGTGTTAGGTGTCAATGAATGATTGGTGTCAAGTAAATGTTTTGCGTAGTGGGATTTATCTGGTTGTTTTAATCTGTATGCTCATAAGTGCTCACTCTATCGTATTTTAAAATTCCTAAGGGTCTGACCCAAATAGACAGCATTACATTCTGGACATTTGAGTTTATATATACCTGACTTCTTTAATAGTGGTATTTTTGTTTTTACATTTAACAATTTTGTACTAACATTACTTTCTGTTTTAAAAGAAATTGTTGTATTCGTTGCTTCAGTGTCAAATACAGAGGGCTAACGCCTCTTGTTTACGATTTATAGCATCGGCAACATGGGTTTGTAAGATTGCGAGGTTATCTCTTGTGGAACGGTGACCACGGAAACCGGATTGTTCTTTTGGCAAGATTTGGTGTTTTTCGATAAACCACATGAGTCGGCTGTTTATCATTTTCATTAAGTTGCATGTAGTACATGTAAGAGAAATCGGGCTATAGGACTGTGGTAATGTAGATGGTTGTGACGGTTTTAGGACGGGAACGATAATGGATGTTTACCATTGCGCGAGGAATAATTTAGAAGACCAAATGGTGTTATAAATGTTTAATAATTTGCTTAGACTATAGGTGGATGAATTTTTAAGAAAAAATGTAAAGGATGTCGTCAGGACCAGCGGCAGAGTTCTCACAAGAACATGAGGCAGGTGTTAGTTCAGTAAATGAAAAATGTAAATTAATAATATCGTCGATATCTTGTAGGTGAGGTAAAGTGAGTTTGGGGTAGGCAAATTCATGAGGAATTGTTGTAAAGAGGGGCTTAAGTTTGTTTTGAAATTTTTCGTCAAATTTATCAGCAATGATGTTAGAAATAGTTTGGCTATTGCTGGAGGAAGTGCCATTATAAAAAAGATGGGAAATTTTGGTGTTAGTTTTGTCATCTTGGACCTGTCGAATTTGTTTCCATGTTTGAGAGGGGTTTGAATGATTATCCATTAACCCACATTCTCTCTATTAACCTCACCGTTGTTTGTGTATACTCATTTGTCACTGTAATGCATTCATTTACTTCACGATATGTCACTAAAACACTTAAAAATCATAATTAAGTTTTATTGCCGTACATTTAATTGAAATATCTTTCAAATGAGGTATTTTGTGACCTTAGTTTCCAATACAAATATTAAAGATAGTAACGCACTCTATCACACAATTGAAGTCAGGTGCTTGCTACTATTAGTAGTCATAGTATAATTTCCTCTAGTTTAATCCAGTTTTTGTTTCATTATTCCTTTCAAAAGTTATGAGGGAGGGGGGCACAATTTACGACCGCACTGTATGTATTTTATACCTATTTTCACAAGTTAAAGCGAGGTAGCAGTTATAACTAAATGTTGTTTTATTTCCCATTTTTGTTTAACCCTACGGGCAGGGCGCCGGGTCTGATAGACTCGGCGCGCAGTAAATCGTTTAGTTAGTCCGAGCGGAATTTTTGTGTGAGTGGGAGTTCTCAGTAGCTTCATTATTTATCATCAGTGTTGCCGTTTCGGTACAATTGTACTGAATTCAGTACGAAACGATTAGATTCAGTACGTCAGTACAACTTTTTAAAAAACGACGAAATTCAGTACGAAATGCAAAAATCGGGAAAAAGCAAATTTTTTAGCGTTTGAATGATTGAATGAACAAATTATTGTTATAATTTTTTTTCATGTTAGTATTTTTGATAGATTCTATTACAGTGACTATATACAGGAGATTCTATAAACGTGTGACGCCATCTATTAACTAATAATTAAAACTAAGAAATCTTTTTAAACTGTATACTGTAAATTATTAAAAGTGCATGTACTGCCATCTATTAATAAGCAGTTTTAAGTTTTACCAAAATAGATTGGCTTGACATTACAGGGAAATTATAGGGAAATTACCAGTGGTTCACTGGGAATTACCGAAATAAATGTTGTACGTTCGAGCTCGTTGGGGTTCACCCGTTTCCAGTGTGTTTCCAGTATTTGAGTTGCAATTTGTAATCGCTTCGGTTTTGTTATTTAGTTATTTAAGCGTTTATTGTGTTCTGAATAAAATATTAAAATGGACAGGTAAGTAATAATTTACTGTTAATAAATATAAGGCCTGTTTTTTGTAAGAAAATTGACTATTTTGAGAAAAACTAAATTAAAATATTGGAGCAACACATTGGCTTACTACCATAAAATATTTCTTTATGGGTAACGGTGGAGAATTTAAAAATTAATTTTAGAATAGGTTATATTATTAAACATCAAACGACCAGCTAAACATTTTATTTTAATTTTAGGTTCCTAATACGTAAAACGTCTAAACCTGAATCTGATAGTTCTAAGGCCACAGATATATCTGAGATTAATGAGCCTCAGCCATCTACTTCAACTTCACATTTGTCCAACCCCAAATCATTAATTTCAGTTTCTACCCCTACATCAACTTTGTACACTCCAATTGATTCAGATTATGAAAAATCCATAAATAGTGATGATGATGATGATCTGGAGAGTGAAAAAAATATCGTTCCTGATTTGGAGACAGAAACAAATATTATAGTTCCTGCCAAGAAACGGAAAATATATGATGTGAAATATAGCCAGAATTGGCAGATGGTAAGATTAATACGAAATCACATAGGTATAGCCGGTATAGGTAGTGGATTATCTCGTGAACACTGAAACACCGCAAAAATTTGACAGTTCCTCATACGCTCTTATATGGACGGAACGTCAAATTTTGCGGTGTTGCAGTGCTCACGAGATAATCCACTACATATACCCCATATTTTTACAATAACAACATTTTCATTTCAGACCTTTAAATGGTTAAGAGAGAAATCTGGTAAAGCCTTTTGTGTTTCATGCAACAAATCTCTCGCAGGTGGTAAAAAACACTTAAAGCGCCACGAGGAAACAGAATTTCATAAAAAAGCTGTGAGGAAAACTCAAGGTACAGTCGAAATAGACAGAGCTCTGTTGGATACTCCTGGCAGAAGAATGCAGGATCAAGTCAAATCTGCAGATTTAAAATTATGTATGTTTCTTGTTGAACACAATTTGCCCTTTTTAATATTTGATCATTTGCCAAAATTCATTTGCTCACTACCAAATAAAGATATTTTAAAATTAGTAAAGTGCTCCCGCACCAAAGCAACCGGTTTAATAAATAATAAATTAGGACCCTTTGCTCAAATTTTGATAGCTAATATTTTGAAAAATACTTTTTTCAGCGTTATTATCGATGAAACAACTGACGTATCAACAAATAAATGTTTGGCTATTGTTGTTAGGTATTTTTGTGACAAAAACAAGAAAGTTGTGGATTCTTTTTTTTGTTTAATAGAATTAAAAGAAGCTAATGCGGATGCGATATTTGAAGCTGTAATAAATAGCATTACAAAACACGATATTCCATTACAAAATATTATTGGATTCGCTTCTGATAATGCGTCAGTAATGATGGGACAATTCAATGGGGTAAAAGCCAAATTTAAAGAAATATTACCCAATATTTTTGTTATTGGATGTTTAGCACACTCGTTACATCTATGTGCTTCCAATGCCTGTACTCTCTTGCCAAATTGTGTTGAAGATTTTACCAGAAATGTGTATAATTACTTTGCACACAGTGCTAAGAGGCAACATGAATTCAAAGAATATCAACAGTTTGTCCATGCAGAAACCCACAAATTGTTGCGTCCTTCTCAAACGAGATGGTTATCCTTAGAAGCAGCTGTCAATAGGATTTTGCAACAATGGGATGCTTTGACCTTATATTTTCAAACTGAATCTCTTCTTGAAAATGTATATGGGGCAAGAGAGATTTTAGATGCGTTGGGAAATAAAGAAATAAAACTTTATTTTTACTTTTTATCTCACATATTAAAAATTGTAAACAAGATGAATTTGGAATTTCAAAGCGAACATCCAAAAATTCATATTTTGCTTCCTACAATAACGTCTAATTATAAAATGATTTTGAAATTTTATATGAAGCACGATATTGTCGATAAGCTAGAAGTGGAAAAAATAAATCCCAAAAACCCAGATTATTTTCAAAATATCCAAAATATTTACTTTGGTGCAGGTTTTGAGGTAGCCTTAGAAAAAAGTAGAAATCTCTTATCAAAAGGGGAACTACATCAAGTGCGTCTAAACTGCCTTAATTTTTATGTAAAATTATGTACAGAAATAAGAACACGAGTTGATTTTTCTGACAAAATTCTAAATGAAATTTCAAATATTTTAAATGTGTCTAATATTTTTAAAGCCGATAAACCTTCAATAGCCCTTTTAGCAGTAAAGTTTCCAAATATAATTGACCTAGATGATTCTCTTGAAGACTTAAGTCTTGAATGGAGGCTTTTAAACGAATACAAAATGGAAATTGATGAAATTAATAGTTTAGAGGAAGTTATTGATCACTTGCATAAACTTAAGAATTCTTCTGGGGAACACATTTTTGAGAATTTATTAATTTTGTTTAAAGCAATCATTAGCTTACCCCATGGAAGCGCCGCTGCTGAACGGATATTTTCTAAATTGAGCCTTATAAAAACCAAATATAGAAACAAACTTAAAACTGAAACGGTGGAGAGTTTGTTATTTAGTAAAGAATTTTTAAAAAATGACACGTGCGTTTCATGGGAACCTAATGAACAATTAATTAATTTTAAATAAAAGTAACCGTATGTTTATTTTTTATCTTTATTACCTATTATCCCAGTTAACTTTTGTTTCTTTACATTTTTTGTGTTGTTTATGTACTATGTTTAAAAATGTTTGTTTTTTATGTTAAATAAACGTGTTTAGAAGTGTTTTGTTTGATTTTTAATTTTTTTCACTATTTTTTTTTCAAATATTTTATATTCAGTACGTTTTTTCCCAATTCAGTACCTTTTCAAAAAAAATTCAGTACGATTTTAAAAAAAAAGTGGCAACGCTGTTTATCATCCAGTACCCGTGTAGCAAGTGGCGAGATTACAAGTCGTAATTTTGAGGAGTTAAGTGTCGATAATTCTGTTAGACCCAGCGCCCCGACTCCCGTTATAATTTTTGTCAAATCGGTTAATTGGATTTTTTCGGGTAAGTTTATTTTTTTTATATTTTATATGAAATAACTGATAATTCAATTTTTTTATATTAATAATATCTCAAAGCTTTCTAACCAATTATGTTTCGATATTTTTATCTAATATACTATCGATATCTTTGTACTTGCAAATACATTTTATTCATAATTTTGTAGATATGAATTACGAAGACGAACAAGAGAGACTACGTCGGCTGTGGGATGAAGTCGAGACGGAAGAAGATCCGAATGATAATGAAGATGAACTGGCCAGTGAAAGTGATTTCACTGAAGAGAGAAATACGGATAGCGAATCAGACCAAGACTGCGATGAAGGAGACGATATCGAAAATGTTGCTCCTCCCAATAAGATTCCAAGAGTGCCTACTTTTATAGGGAAAGATGGTACTTCCAGGTGGAAGAAACATTGTCCCAATAAATTAGTGAGAACTAGGTCTGAAAATATTATTGTCCATTTACCAGGAGTGAAAACCTATGGTAAAAATGCTAAATCAGCTGCTGAATGTTGGTCTCTTTTTTCACAGACGATATGCTACAAATAATAGTTGATAGCACGAACCTCTACATATCAAAAAAAGCCGAGAATTATTTAAGAGAAAGGAGAGCCAAGCCTACTGACGTCTGCGAAATCAAGGCTCTTTTTGGATTATTATACTTGGCAGGAACCCTGAAAAGTAGTCGTCTAAATACCAAAGAACTATGGGAAAGAAACGGAACTGGAATTGAGAGATTTTGGTTGGTTATGTCTCGTGAACGTTTTCACTTTTTGCTCAGATGTCTACGTTTTGACAATATAGATACAAGAGAGGAGAGGAGGCACTTCGATAAGTTGGCTCCAATACGAACTCTATTTGATTGTTTTGTTGAGAACTGTAAAAAGGCATATACTATTGGAGAAAATGCTACAATTGATGAAAAGCTCGAAGCTTTTCGAGGAAGATGCTCATTTAAGCAGTATATTCCCAGCAAACCGAATAGATACGGAATAAAAATCTTTGCGTTAGTTGATTCTGCAACAAGTTATGCCTCAAATCTCGAAATTTATGTTGGACAACAGCCTGATGGTCCTTATAAATGCGATAACCGTCCATCTAGTATAGTTCTTAGGCTAATAGAGCCTATATCAGGAACAAATCGAAACCTTACATGTGATAATTGGTTCACGAGTATAGATTTAGTAAACAAATTATTTAATGAGCACAAAATTACATATGTAGGAACTGTAAAAAAAACAAAAGAGAGTTACCTCTCGAATTCACAAACACAAGAGCTCGGCCGCAATATTCTTCACTATATGGGTTCCAAGAAAATATCACAATCGTATCATACATTCCCAAGAAGTACAAAAATGTTATATTAGCATCTAGTTTGCATCATGATGATGTAATCGACACATCTACTGCTGAAAAATGCAAGCCAGAGATTATTACATTTTATAATCACACAAAGGGTGGAGTGGACAATCTGGATAAATTATGTGCAACTTATGATGTATCTAGGAATACTAGAAGATGGCCGCAGGTAGCAGTTTCTGCAATGATGAATATAGCAGGTGTTAATTGTCAAATCATTTATGCTTCAAATAATAAAATATACAATATTCAGAGAAGATTGTTCCTAAGGGATCTTGCCTTGTCTTTGACCAAAGACCACTTAGAACGACGTTCTTTGGAAACAAATATTCCGCCATCTGTGAGAAACAGGAGACAGGAGGTAGCTGGTACTCTGGCTGTACCTCAGGATATTCCACCCGGAACACGAAAACGATGTTTTTTCTGCAAGAAAGACTCTAAAACTAAATATTTCTGTGAAAATTGCAAAAAGTTTGTTTGTGTTAAACACATTAAAGCTTGGTGTCCCACATGTTCCGACAATGCAAAAGACGCATAGGAAACAATATTTGTTACTATTACTAGTGATCTGTGAAGAAAAAATTATATTTTCTAACTTTTTATTTTTTATTTTTTAGTATAACGTGCGTTACTATTTTTGTTTTGATGTTATGCATTTCATTCAAATTTATTTTTTTATTATTAGTTCAATTATACTTTTTTATTTAAATAAAGCCTATTTCTTTGATACTGAATCATTATTTCATATCTAACAATCTCACAAGTATTTTTTTTACTATGGGTCTGTGAGACTAGGCGCCCGGGCTGATGTCAAGATTCAGGGCGCCCGGCCCGTAGGGTTAAATTGCTACTTAGCATTATGGAATTTAAATGACAAAATTTTACGTGCTATAGAAAAGAAACAAATATCTACAAGGGTATTTTCTAGTATCTCAGCCCCATCAGAAATTCGATCAACATCAGCTTCTAATGCAACGCCGCCTATAGAAGTAGTTTCTCTACCTACGGTACAATCATCACCTTCAGTTTCAATTTCATATGATAAAACTTCTCCAACAGACTCCAGTAAATATACTTATATTTTTATATAATTTAGTTTTTTTGAAATGCATGTATATTGTAATTTTCACAATATTATTTTTAGTTCGGGTGTTGGTTAATTTCAGGGTGTCTACCAAAACTTAAAATCCAAATTCCCTGACTTTTCCAGGTTTTTCATACCCAGTTTTAAGAAAATTCCAGGTTGTCGAAATAACGCACTATAACGTTTATATTTTCAAAAATGGAGTTTTAATGATCTGTTAAGATAAAATATATAGCTTACCTTAATACCTACAATATACCAAATTATCAAAAAAACTAGTTGCAGGTTTACTGGACTAATTGTTCTGTGCAGTTGTAAGAATTTCTAATGATAAAATTCTTACAAAAGTATTTAAACCAACCCTGTACACCAAAAATATTTGAGTCCGGTCACAAGTAGTAAGTCAAGCATACTTTTTCCCGCATTTCTTTCAGTCTCAGGCCAGAGCTCATCAACGTAGGAGTATGTTGTGCAAGGTCTCCTCATTTCTTTCAGTGTTCCTTTCTTGGGAAATATTAGTTTCAATAATTTCAATTCAAAAGTAAAGCGTATAGTTTGTTAGTGCTTGTCAACTTGTATTGTAAGTACTTTAATTTAATTTTTACTATCCAAAATATTGAAAGACTGCCGGCAAACCTTACTGGCGCCAATATAAATTGCAGCGGAGTTGCCGTTACTAGAAGTTATATTTTCGGTTTTAGTAATTATTGCCACCTATCATCCTTTTATCGCAAGTGACTTTGCTAAATGACTTAATAATTACTGTCTACATAACATTACCATTTAATATGTTGGGTAAAGGGGGTAAGAACTTTAGTGAAATATTATACAGAACTTTAATAATATCCTCTAGTGTGTCCTACTTTCCATCTGTTCGGGTGTATGGTTTTTATAGTGCCTTTCCAATTCCACACTAGATGTACTACTTAAATTAAATAAGGTACTACTCGAATTTCTGAGTTTTATTTAATATATCCGACTTCCTGTTGATTTTTTTCCTCTCAAGTTATAGTATATCTCATATAATTCTTAAGTTGGGTTATCCCTCTGTAAGCGTAGCTGACATGGGTAACTAGGTCTTGAACTTCAATTCAAGTGGTCCTTCGTGTCACTCGAAGATTCTAAAATGTTGAAGATAGCAGATGATCTTTTGCAGCATCAAGCTCCATCATACAAATGCTCATCCCAACCATTCATTCTTTAACAGTAGTTAACAGCTTAAAAGTATTTTAAAAATATTAAATAACTTAAAATAATAATAAAAAAAATTAATAAATTTTATTATTTTTTTTTGCAATCCCACCACCACCCTACCAAACATTTTTTTTTAATTTCAAGTGCAAATAAACTAATGGTCTTGACTTTCTAAAGTATACTTATTCACATTGGTATAGTTGTAAGATTATTTACTGTAACAGTAAGTTATTAAGACAAGAAAACTGCATGATAGCAATGAAAGTTAAAATATAACACATATTGTATTAAATTGGCTATTGCAATGTTTCTGATGTAATTATTTGAAGTTATGTAGCATAACTTAGAATCTTAGATTACAATTGATTTCTCTGATTACTTATAAGTTTGAATGTCAAAAATTGTATATTGTTGTTGCTTTTACTTTTAGGACAGAAAAGACAAAAAGAAACCGGTCATATTGTTTTGTGTTATTGTGTAAAGGCCTACTCAATTTTCTCAATATATAGGGTTAAATTAATCAAATAAAATAATGATTATAAATGTGAAGTTTTTCAAAAAAATATTTGGCTCCTTGCTCTTTTAATTTATTTGATTTTAATACATTTTACAATATGGTAACTAAGCTAATATATATATATATATATATATATATATATATATATATATACATAAGCAAACTAATACTAATAGAAAATGGATAATTAGGTTTATTTTTAGACACATGATTCATAAAATGTATGAAAAAAACGCTATAGTACTGAAATATACTTTAAGTTAACTCTATACTTATACATAAAAAACCAAACTGAACAAAAATGAAGTAAAACTCAATAACTTCAACTAAACTACTATTTCTCATAGTAGCCAATACTTGGGTGAGAGTTAGTTAGTTTTAACTAAACTACTCAGAGATCATATCAGTCAATACTTGGTTGAGAGTTGGTTAACTATAAACATTATAAAAAATCAAACTAAACAAAAACTTGTTTCAAACTTAATATATAACTTTAAGTAAACTACTCAGTTCTGATATCAGTCAATGCTTTGGTGAGAGCTAATTAACTCTAAACATTAAGACAATTAATATAATCAAAAACTTTGATCAAATCTTATAACTTTTAACTAAACTACTCAGAGATCATATCTGTCAATGCTTTGGTGAGACATTAAACATTACAAAAATCAAACTAATCAAAAACTTTGTTCAAATCTTATAACTTTTAACTATACTACTCAGGGATAATATCAGTCAATGCTTTGGTGAGAGCTAGCTAACCTCAAACAGTAAATTTTCCTTAACTAACGAACTTAATAAGAAAAAACAGTTAATATTTGAAACAAAGCCAACAGTGACATTAAATTATCACGCTTAGAGTAATTCAAATTCAGTAGTTAACCACTCAAGAGTTTTGAGATTTCTCTAACTCTTCAATTTCGTTGTCGAAAGAACTGAGATGTGAAGAGCTCTCTTCTAGGGTTTTCTTTTTCTTTGCTTTTAGTTATTCAATTTGTTTCAAAACAATTTTCCTCTTTTTCAATGCATCCTTCCACCTTTCATTGGATTGAGAAACGTAGTTAAGCATTTCTTTTGTGATTTCTATATTTTCAATACCTCCGAGACTTGATGTTGCATCATACACAATTCGTTGAGCAACAAGGGATTCGTTTTTCAAAGTATCTACCAAACAGTCAGAATTGGCAGAAAACCCCATCTCCACTGCTGCATTTCCATGGAACACTGTCAAAATCATCTTTACAAACATGACAAAAGATTCATTGTTTTCTTTGCTTAAGATTGGAGCAAAAATTAAACATTTCAAGGAAGTTTTTTGGTTTTTATAAAATTCCCTGACTTTCGACAATTTTTCATAAAATTCCCTGACTTTTTCCTGAGTTTTCCAGGTTGAGTGAAATTCCCTGACTTTTTTAGGTTGGTAAACACCCTGAATTTACTTAATACAGTTAAAGAAATAAATAAAGTAATCCGAGAGAAAGTGAATAATATCGAAAATATCGTCTTTAACAAAGGTACACGAGTTTTAGAAACTTGCGACCCTAATAAGAACCCTTTACTAGTAGATCTTCCACTGGGAAATGAACATAACTTGAAGGAAGTTGAAGAATTTCTAAAAGAGGAAAGTAATTTTGAAAAATTGGTAAGTATAAAATATTGGTATTTATATTTATTGTGTGTTTATCTATTCCAAAATTAACAAATCCAGACTAACAAAACATTGTAATAATTGACAGATACCTATTTTATTAATTCATTGAGTTATTAACAAGAAGATAAACTACACTTTAAGTAAAGAAAACTTAATGCTCATGTGTAAATATAGTTTTTTCTACTCCCGTATTATAATACGCGAATTAAATATCTGCCTCCGATTTATTAATATTGTTCATTTTAACACGGATTTTCATTTCGATACAGATTTTGGTCAATGAAAATACGTACTTTTCATTATGAAACGAATTTTCGGCCAATAGAAACAAGTACTTGGGGATAATCAAGTGGTCTATTGTTTCTACATACCTACTTATCTATTTGACATTTCACAACGCGTCAAAAGTAGATAACTATAAACATGTCGAGTAGTGAAGAATTATCTTGTACACCACCAGAAATTTCTGATAAAGCTAAAAGTGTCTGTGAAAATTTAGTTCCAACTAAATCAAAAAAAATCTATGACAATGATTTAATTTGTATATGCATAATGTGCGTACTTTTTCATACAAGTCTTCGTAGCTTAGTTGGTAACGCTTGCGGTCGTGGCGCATGAGTGCGTTGCAGATCGTGGTTCAGATCCTGGCCGGGTTGAAATTTTTTTTAGAATATAATGTATTTTCTTGAAAGAAAAACTAATTGCATTGTTTGTATATTTCTCTTTATCAAAGTGGAATCATGCAATTAAATAATGATATTTTTTTACAGGTTGCCATAATTATGGGAATTATGGGAGCTTGTTTGAAATTAATTTTTGTTTTCATTTTATTATTTATCGGTCGTAGAAAAAATAGTGTATGCAACTCTCATGTAATGGTTATTAATACACTCGCATAAACCATACGAAACTCGCCTTCGGCTTGTTTCGTATCCCGGTTAATGCTCGTGTATTAATAACCTTCATTACATGATCGTTGCATATTATACTAATGTAACATTATATTTAATAATAATGTGATATATAACATATTATTATGAGGATATCGTAAAGAGGAATTTCAAGCTTGCAAAGTAATATAATCTATGTTATTACAAATACATATTCGAAATATGAAATTTGTGGTAGACAGTAGACATTTTAACACTTTATGATACTTATTGCCTGTTGGTTTAATGTTCATGTAAAGTTATTTTTTGTAATTTTTAGGTAAATTATCTGGCTACTATTGGAGGAAACAATTTGAAATCTAAAATTCACAAAGTGTTAAGGTATCTGTTATTTAACGATTTAGCAAGCCAGTTCAGTTATTTTGGAAAAAAGGGTAAAGCACAATTTTCGGGACGTTTTATAAACAATAATATGAGGCAAGTTGTTTCGGAAAAATTGTTTTACTAACATCACTCAGCTAGTTAAACAGATAGAAAAATAATTACCAAAATGAATTGAAGACAATTTATTGTTTCCAAAATCTAAACTACATTCTTCTGTTTATACAGGATCCTTTTCAATATTATGCTAGCACGAATGTTAACAGATATATTATTATGCTTGTTAATTACTGAAATTGAAGATACAATCAAACAAAACAAAACTCTATACTTTGTAACATGTCGCTGAGACATGTTACTATTTTCATCAATTATTTTGGAGCGTTACTTATTCGTCGACTACTCCCAACTCTAATTCCAAATCCTTTTATTTCGAATATTAGGAACGTATCGTTGATAGTTTTTACTATCATTAAATGGTTATTTAAACTACGATTGACGTGGAACTCGGTCTCTTTTATTCATTTCTTCGCTGAAAAGTTAATCAGCATTCTCTGTTAAATATCAATTTGTGTGTGATTTTTAATTTTCTTCGTTGGTAAGTTATCTATATATTTTCAAATTGTTATTGTGTGCTTACAAATTATTCTATTTCGATTTTTCTATTTAGTTAAAATATTTCGTTTTTAAAAAAAACAATGTTTTTGTGATGGCGTTTTCCATTTTTTCTTCGCCGGTATTATCTTTCTTTAATAAAAAATATGGAGGCGTCCAAAGTTATTTTATGAAGCGAATTTATAACAGATTCTTTATATGGTTATTTTCCACCGATTTAAATTTGCTTTTTCTGATTATTTTGGAAACAGGACGGATAAGAATGAACAGTTTTCTGTGGTTTTATTTTGAAAATTAAATTCAAATTTTTGTATGTATTGGAGTATATATATATACCTGTTCATTTTATTCCTCCTTTTCAATTTTCAAATTTTCTACCGTTTCTCCTGTTTTTTTTATTTCTTTCCCTACAGCTCTGCAGCCTTAAGGACCGCCTACTTTAAGGATCGTCTACTTTAAGGACCGACCTAAGGACCGTTTACTTTAAGGACCGTTTACCTTAAGGACCGTTTACCTTAAGGACCGCTTTAGCCTGTACCGACCTTAAGGACCGTTTTCCATAAGGACCTCTACAGACCGGCTACAAGATCCACTCATCGGACCACATCATTCAAGTCCCTACAACAACGGCTCAAGAACCCTCGACTACTGTTGCGAGCTATACGTCCCGAGTCTTCACAAGATAAGTCCCTTACTTATTTTTGGTATATATAAAATATTGAGTTGGACATTTTCACTATATAACTGATATTTATTCGTATTTGTATTAAGAATATACGGTTTTTGTAAATTTGTTATTGTGTGTCAAATAAATCCATTTGTCCCGAAATTTTGTTTGTTGATTCACCTTATCCCAATTGAGGTAATAAAAAATAGTGTAACTAAGGCCGAATTCACTACCTGAGCGGAGGCTCAAGGCCGGGTAATTAGGTTGTGACAACTTACTTTAATGAAACTAAGACTGGGTGTTTCTGTTTAAACATTTGGCCTATACCAATGTTTCTCCAATAGTTTCAAGAGCATTTTATGCATGCATAGATATTCTGTATGAAAGATTTAATTGTTTTGTGTTCAGGCCAGCATATCGTTGGTAACCGCAAGAGGTCGTATGTCAAAAAAAATCGATCTCTGGCTTTTTGAATCTGTGTAACCGAAATTTCTAACGTCATGCATCGCAATAAGTTGTATGTCAATCAACCAACCAGGTACCGACAACGCATCTTGTTGCAATATGACGAAATTCGAACTAACGCAATTTGGTTACAGTAATATGTCGTATATCAGACTTGTCGTGACATGAGGTATACGCAGTTTGCCACACTGGTTACAACAATAAGCCGTATATCATGAATGTGTTGATGTTTGCGCGCTATAAGTAGATTTCTCCTGTTTTATTGGTGGTTTTCATACTTTTAAAGCAAGAAGGAGTAACGTAAGTATTCATATCACTATTGTATTGTAAGTAAAATTGTTAGTTCATGTTAGTTTGAGGTAATACACAAACATTTTATTTGTAAATATGATCATAACCTAACATTATTTGAAAATATCAATCGTTTACTGGGATATTTTTTGAAAACGTTAGAGGTTTATCAATAAATGTATATTAGTTGCTAGTACGTAGATATTCATTGTAACTAACATTTCTTGTCATGTCAAGTTTTGACATACTACCATTTGCTTTTTATTTTCTATGATATTTGGCATATTGAATCATTGTTATAGGTTACAATATAATCTAGGAAACTGATATCAAAATGTTTGGAAAGGGAAGGAGTGCTTATATTTTAGAACTGGCGACCCGTGAAACTGAAGCGCAAGTAGAAGATGATATTGGTGGGTACCTTTCTTAATTAATTTCAATTTTAAAATGTTTCAAAAAGCATTTAACATTCCTAATTTTGGTTAAATGATTTTTTTTTGAGGTCTCTTCATAATTGTTGTTTAATATTTGGAAATATTTAAATATTTTTGATAAATTGTTCAAAGTTACAAATGAGTAGGTAAAACAGGATAAACACAAATCGTATAGATAGCAAGGTATGCATGGCAAACCTATTTTGGTTGGGGAATCGCACACACTGCCTAATGTTTTGAGTTCCACTAAAAATTGTATCATTGTCTATATTTTTGTTTCCAGAGGATACGGAGCCACAAATCAATGGTAGAAAAGCTGAAGTCTCAAATTTACCTGATGATGTATCTGACTTCAGTTCAGGATCTGGTTAGCTGTATGAGCCGTCAGATCATGAACCTGATTCCAATTCTAAGGATAACAGAGTGAACTCAGAACATTGTATTGAAAATGAAAATGAAGGTGTATCTTTAGCACGTAAAAAAAACGCAAAGGACAGGTCCATAGAAAGGAATGGAAGCGGCAGAAAAATTCGATACTACGTTTAAAAGGTGAAAGCTACATTGGTTTTACAAAAGATGCAAGTGGCAAATACAAGCAGACTTCTACAAGAGCAAATAGAGTTCTCAAAGAACGTTGTAATGGCCACCCAAGAAAATTATTGAGAAAAGGTGGGCCCCGGCAAAAATTTCTATGTTCTACAATTACTGATGAAGAACGTCAGTTAATATTCTCCAATTTTTGGTAACTCCCATCATGGGATGCTAAACATGTGTTTGTCAAAGAAAATGTGATTCCGTCGTATCCCATACATCGCAAAAAAACAAACGATGAACGCTCGAGAAAGCTGACTTCATTGCGTTTTTCTTTAACAGTTAAGGTGGGAGAGAATCAGAAAGTAAAGAAACAGGTTTGTAAAACTATGTTTCTAAACACCTTATGTTTAGGTGAGAAATCGTTACGTACTTGGGTTTTGGAAACTAAAGTCTCTGAAGATAATACGCCTAAATGTAAAGAAAAACATGCGAACGCTCGATCCTCGATCACAGAAAGTTTGGAAAATTTTCTAAATAGTTTACCGAAAGTCGAGTCTCATTATTGCCGAGCATCCACTGGCAAATTTTATTTAGAACCCACATGGTCCAGCTTAGGGGAAATGCATCGATATTATGTACAACTATGTAAGGACAAGAACGAAAAATTATCACCATCGTGGACCATATTTTTGAAAACCTTAAGAAAAATGAATTTAGATATATACACACCAAGAAAAGGATAAATGTACATCATATAAACACGGTAACTCCGACGAATAAGCATTTCAGCAGCATACTAGAAAGAAAGAGGCAGCTCGAACCGAAAAAGAAAATGACAAAAAATCGGCAATGGAGAGTCAAGAAATTCTGTGCTATACCGTTGATGTCCAAGCAGTGCTTCTGTCACCAAGATTAAATGTTTCTGCTACTTACTACAAAACAAAGCTTAAAGTACACAACTTGACCTTTTTTGATTTGAGCACCAAAGACGTTATGTGCTACTTATGGGACGAAGCTGCTGGGGGCCTTGAAAGCGATATTTTTGCGTCTATATGGACAATGTTTATGACGAAAGAAATTGAAAAGAAGAATCCAAAAAAATTATAGTCTGGAGCGACGGTTGTGGTTACCAGAACAGAAATGCTCAATTATCAAATGCTCTTCTCGAGTTAAGTATTAAGTACGATGTATTAATAGAGCAAAAATATTCAGAAGTGGGTCACACCCAGATGGACATGCGACAATCGAAAAAAAATTAGGAAAGAGAAGAGAAATATTCGTACCAGGAGATTACATGACAATAATCCAAAGTGCCCGACTAAATCCAAGGCCGTACTCAACCGTTTACTGCGATTATTTGGACTTGAAAACATTCGGCACAGATTATTACAAAAGTATACGACCTGGCAATAAGGTTGGAGATCCACGTGTAAATGACGTGGTAGCATTCCAGTACCACCCAGATACGCTAATAAACTTTAATTGACTTCACTCATATCTGGGCTCCACTTCCTAGGCGTCCAAGTCATCCAGTTGAAATTACACATCCAAATTTATACCAAGGACCGTGTCATATCAAGGCGAGCGAACATAAACATTTGCAGGAATTAAAACAGTTTATTCCAAGAGATTACCACTTTTTCTATGATTCACTTATTTCGAAATAGAGTTAGTTAAATTTCGTTGTTTTATTTTGTTTCTTCATCATTAATGCTAGTAAAGTGTTGTTTCTATTTTCTTATTGGTTTAGTATCCCTTAAAACTAAGTTTTGAGAAAGAGAAATAAGTGACAAACAACTTATTCAGTTGGTATGTAGAAGTACATATTTTACGTTAAGGGTTTAATGCCGCTCATTGTGATTCCAAGTCGTACTTTGATGTTATTTCCTTTAAGTGTGAGAAGGTGTATGTCAACAAGAATTGTTCAAGTTGAAAAGCAATTTGTCGTATATCAATTTTGCTCACTAATTAAAATACTTTCTTAATATGTGACATATCAGCCTTCTTCAGTAGTATATTTATTGTTTAAAGCCTGAGCACTATCAATTTTTTTAGTTAGGTGCACAAGTTATACTGTTTTTTGTTTCTCCTGAAAACTGTCCAAAATATGACATACAACGTATTGCTCTTACCACGACGATATAATTATAAAATGTATGTCTTTAAATTATTTGGTCGACACAATTAATCAAAACATAAATGAGTTGGTCTGTAACAAGAGATTCACTATGTTAGTTGAAACTTACATGCCTAACTTACAGGTAAATGAAAATGCTCATTACTAAAACTTTACCTGTAACAAGTGAAACGAAGTTTTTTTAATGTTAATAATAGAAACGTCGGTATTCGTATTCACGTCTCTTCCGTTTTTAATATTTCGTTGTCTTGTCACTTGTGTCAGATTGTAAAATAAGTGCCATGAAGAATACATGTAATTATCAAACTAACAGGATAAATCTAGACGCGTGGGATAATTTATATTAAAGAAAATAAGGAATTTTTCTTTACATTTTTATGAGCAAATTGGAAATAAAGTATCTGTCATTATAGACTGCTTTCAGTGTTCATGGAAACTTCTTCCAAACTATTGAATGCTGGTGAGTACTGGCCGAATTATAAACACCGTCAAACAGTGAAGTTTCTTATAGGAATAATACATCAGATTACTATTTCTTCCATTTCGGAAGCACATGGAAATAGAGCAAGTGATAAGTTTATACCAGAGAGATTTTAGACAACCACGTAGCTCCATATCGATACCCTCATAAGAACACCTCATAACTCCACATTTTTGTGAATTTGACCTTTTGGTGCCATCTGTTTCACAATAGCTAAACCTATATAATGCGAAAATCTTGGATCTCCAGAACTTTGCTGTAATTTAATATTCGACAAAATGAAAACCTCGTAACTCCACCGCGCTTTATTTGCTAACGAAAACCTCGTATCTCCCGCATTTTGTTTAGTGTTTACTAATTCGGTGAAACAAGTAGTTAAAGCAAGTTTAGTGTAATTATTGCTGTTAGTTGATAGTATTTTAATTAAAAATTGTATCTGCAATGTTTTGTCTCGACAAAAGCATTCTAAGTAACGTAAGTTAAAATGTTTTTATTTGTTTTTTAATATTGCATGGGTTACACAGTGGCTATTATTATTATCATAAAACGAATTCCTTTACTTACTAGCTTTGAAGGGTAACGTTTTAACACAAATGGTTATATTATTTAAATCGTGCTGCAATACTCTTTTTGTAAGTTATACCTACTATTTTTCTGGTACTAGAGAGTGTAATGTAGGAGTTTTTTCACTAGTCCATTTTCAGAACATAATACCCAAATAATTATTTTACACCAGGCTTCTTTTTATATTGATCTTAATGAAGTTTATTAACAATTGTTTATTTAAAAACATTTCGGCCATTTATATTTTTTTATTAAAGTATCCCAGCTTTTCTATAGGTAATTTTGTTTATTTTATTTTTAGGATGTCAGGCTCTCGTGCTAGTAAAATTTTGAAAATGGCTTTACAAAATGAACTTCTTTTTGAAATCCCGACATGTAGTTCTAATGCTGCAATTGCGAACAATGACAATTCTGATGCAAAAGAATTCACTGAGCATTACATAACTATTAATGAACCTGATCCTGGATCATATAAGAATCTAATTATTCCAGTAAAGGAGCAACACTGATCCGGGACCATTCCTTATGTAAATTAACATGGGAAATCGCTAAGGTTCATTCTGCACTTTTTTGACCAAACCAAGGTCATTACTGCTGTGACGTCAGCAACCCCTCAAGGTCATTGCCCACTGTTGCTATGCGCATTGGACACGTTCAATATACATACAAAGATGTCATAAGGGCACTACCATCTTGGATTTCACGCGCAATATGTGCCGTCGGGGGAGGGGGGCGGCCGTCCGTCGTATGCCCCATCTGTTCTATGTGTCGTACGGGCCTTCCGTCGTATGCCCCATCTGTTCTGTGCATCATGATTTTTCTATACCCCATCTGTTCTGTGATATCATGTACTCCATGATTTTTCTATGGTAGCATGTATATGGTGTGACGTAAGCAACGTTGCCATTAGGGCACTATAACACATATCTCTGCTATTATTGCTCGTATTGAAATCGAATAAACGCAATTGTGATGAAGCCTATCTATATGATTTTTCTATGGTAGCATGTATATGGTGTGACGTAAGCAGTGTTTTCGTATAACATCATCATGTCCTCCGCGTATTTTGTATATAGTGTGACGTAAGCAGTGTTTTCGTACAATTTATTAAATTGAAAAAATATTTCGCTACCGACGATAGGATTCGATCCATCGATCACACATTCTCATGCGTTAATAATCTTTTAGCATGCTAGCAAGACCACCAAGTTATAATCATATCAATGCATATTGTGAAAGCGAATTTAAAATTTATCGAAGTATTACAATTATTGTATTTTGAGTTCAAACTACGTTTGACACGTTACACGCGACGTTAGACGTGCCGTTAGACACGTGACGTATGACGTTTAACATGACACACGACGTTTGACACGTGACGTATGACGTTTGACATTACGGGAAAAATCTAAAGCTACGTTTCGATGATCATCATCACATCTAAACACGAGATGTTTAATACGTGACGTATGACGTTCAACACGCGACGTTAAACACGTGACGTTTGACACGTTACACGCGACGTTAGACGTGGCGTCAGACACGTGACATTTGACGTTAAACGTGACGAGGTCTCTATAATATTAGTATTTGTTAAACTCTCATGTAATATACTGGTTGAGAATATACAAGGTGTTTTAATAAAAAAAAAATGCAAATCATTTCCTAAAACAATTTATTATTTAGACATTACAATTGTAATACAGTATTCAAAAACCAATGCCGGAGATGCTCTACATTTCTTTGGGCACAAGAGTATAGACCAGTAGCGTGACAAGGATTTGGATCTCGTTCAAAGTTTCCTGTAGCACATGGTGTTCCATCAAACTTGCAAACATCAATAATGTGGGGAAACACACCAAAAATGTGACATTTCTTTAGTAGAAATTCTGCTTTCTGATGTCCGCGTACGTATATAAAATCGGCAGCATACAATAGCTTAGTTGCCAATATATCATTTAATTTGGAGTACTCAATGTCACCTGAAGAGTATCGAATACCATGCACATTCTTCTCCAAGTATGACACCGTCTTCTTATCCTGGTCGCTTAACGTAGAAATTGATTGGCATGGTAGGAATATGTAGTGACTTTGCTTAAAACCAACTTCAATTGTGAGTTCTTTGACAACAAAGAATCCATCTATAACGAAACCTTGAATGTCTACGAGTGCAACTCTCATGATGACGTCTGCTCGAATACTGACGTACTGCACTTCAATTTAGAGTCTTGACTATTTCTGTGAGGGGGAAATACTCCATTACGCAGTCGTGTATTATAACACAATATACTTTGGTGTTTTCGGGAAAACCAATGTTTGCTTCAATGTCAAGTTTTACATCGACTGTGGACGATTTCATACTTTCTTCTTGTTTCGAGCAATCGATAACAAACAATGCACGCTTCTTGAAAGAGGGATAATCCAACAGAGGGCGCTTCTGTGCCGAATTCATATAGCTAGGATAAAATTCTGTATAGTTGAAATAGGCCTCATTGTAATCATTTTTAGTGAAATCCAACTGCATTCTTTCATTGGGATAATATTCCCCATTTAGCGATAGTCTGATACTTTGAATGTCGGCGTTGTCGAATAAAGTGGGGTCGGCTGTGCTGTTGTCACGTTTGTTGGTTTGAAAGAAAACAATAACATAACGAGGTCGTTCGACTGAAGTTGTAGTTTTAACAGCCCAAACTTCACGTCTAGCATTTCTGGTAATTGCAGGCAGTTCGTGTATCTCCCACTTTCTAAATGGAATAACTATAGGCTGATCCTTTTGAATGGCCTTCATAAGTTCCAACTTAATATCATCATTAGGATAGATATGCCTGATTTTCAATTCGATGCTGGTAATGTTGATGTTAACGGTTGTAGTGGAAAGTGTACCAGAAACGTTTTTTTCTGTGATGAGCACACAATCGTTATCGTTTCGAGCTCGAACCAAACGTATTGTTTGTCGTCCACACGTAATCATAGGATAGTCGTTGAAAATGTTGAAAATATGCTTTAGAGGAATTTGAAGGTTAAATGATTTGTCACTGGTATTCAGGATGGGGTCTTTGGGATAATTCCACCCAGCTATAGCCATATGATTGGAATCTTCTTGATTGTAGCACGTCATGGCACGTACAGCGCTAACGATTCCAGGATCCCGAACAGTTTCCATCTCACTTGCACTTTCACTATATGTACACGAATCGAAAAGGAAAGCACCAACATTATTTGCCAGCTTCACATCACCCCCTCCATGCACAGTGAGTGATCCTTTAATACACAACAAAGTTTCATTTATTGCAAAAAACGAATCAACTTGATTGATGCTGAATTCCACAATGCAACTGAACGATTTGATGAACGGAGCATATGTTCTGTACTCAGCTTTGCGAATCGATTCATCGAAACTAGGCTTGCGATAGATAGCAAACATTGAAGGCATATCGTTCATACGAGAACGTTTTACATACTCGGTCGTCATTGTCGTTGTTTTTTCAACAAAAAGCCCAAAGACTGCAAATACGATGTATTAGCAAATGTGAGCCGCTTCTGATGTTGCTTTGAAGAATGCCGCGTAACTAATGGCGTTGAATGTGCAGCAGAACGTCTTATATGATTAATTATCAATCCCATATGTTGCTTCTCGCTCTAAGCTCCAACACCAAAGTGCTCTTTTCACCACGAAAGTTTATAGGATGACCGTCTTGGTCCACAGCCAACACTGTAATGTTGGTTATTTCACGTTGTGGTATAACAGGTAAATAAAGTAAATTATGTGGTGTTTCGTCAATGGCGTACCCAGGATCCACTTTTATGATAAATTCGTAAATAGTATGAGCAGGTCTGTCTGCGTCGAAGGCTCCCGTGGTAATGTTACATTCGAAACGTATGCTAGATACTTTTATAATTTTGACGGGTAGATCTGAAGAGTGCCATCGTTTGGGTTCGAGTATCTCTGTTGAAAATCCTAGTATCTTTCCTAGACTGTTGGGTTGTTCAAACGAAATTCTATATTTACTGAAAATCATGCACTGTAACGTATTATTATTAGGTTTTAGTGCAAATATAGTTTCCGGTCTAAGTGAATTGCTGCCACTCAACTTCTCGAGTATATACGTTTCAATATCGGCGATTTCGTAACATCCTGTAGGTAAATCGAAACTTTGTAGCTTGTTGTTGTCATCATAGTAGTAAAACTTGCAATCTTCAATGTTTGGTATGCTATGGTATGAGTGGAATGAACGCAGAGCTAATTCGTAGTCTTTCTCCGGATGGAGTACAATAGGTGTAGGCGGTTGGAAGGTAAATACGTGATTTGAACTGTTTACTCTCAACAACTGCGACATGATGACTGATGTAAGTCGACGTATGAAGGCAGTTTAAATAATACATAGAATACTTTACAAGATTTATTTGACACACAATATACATTTCAAGGTTTACTTAATGCACGTTGACATAGAAAACAAGATGCTTGAGAACTTGCAGGACCGTCCCAATGCGTCGTCCAATCGGGGCGGTTGTAGTGAACGAAGCATGGCAGACGAATTTGTAGTTCATAACTTGTTTTGTAATAATTAGGAAGTTTATGCCATATATCTAGCAATTCAGACGGACTAACACATTCTATCAGGTATCGAATGGGAACGTCTTTTAGTTCTTCAGCAGTAAAACTTCTCAGAGGTTTTTGGTGTTGCGTTAATAATTTAATGTCCTCCATTGTTCCAAGGATGTTGAAGTAGAAATTTTAAACACAAATGTCCACAATTGAACTGGTCGTAGCTTTGATACTGATTATTGTTATAGAAAATTTTTCTTCCTCCTAGATACTTTACAAGTTCTTTGGGCGGTTTCAAATTACCAAATGAATCGAAATACTCGATGACATTATTTTTCTTTATATATGCTACCCAATGGGTTCCACTGTTTTTGGACGAATCCAAGTTAACCACTGCACACTCTTGTTGTCGAGGACCGGATTTAGGTAGAGTGTCTCGCATGAAAACACCTCGAAAATGTTTAATTTTAAATAATTTTGCATAACGTGCAATATAGGTGTCGTACAGTGGACGATTGGGTAGCTTTATCGACAGTTTTTTGACTTTTTTAAATACAATCCAAATCCTTTACCTCCCCCATGCTTTTTCAGATATAAGCCATTTCCGATATGTTCCATAGCCTTATTATGACGTATATCTTCTTCCAATTTCCTTCGAGCATTATTGGCATCAATGACGGTCTTTGCAACTCCTGCAGCTCCACCCGATAACGCTCCAAGTGCTGAGAGTCCCGCAAACAGAGGTATAAGCGGTAGAAAACCACCAGATTTTACAACAGGTATCACGCGAGGAACATTAATTTTCTTTGACCCTCCAAATTGTCTGTTAAGTGCTTTGGCCGCTCGTAAAGCAAACAAGGCGCTTTCTTTCAAAGATGCTCCTCTCTTCATGGATTTGCCTACCTTTAGAACAACATCTCGATGGAAGGAACGACGTTTTCCCATTCCCATTCCCAACTTTCGTTTAACCTTCATGCCGCCCGTAACAAGTAATGCAGCACTCTTTTCACCAAAAGATGCGTCTTTTGATTTGACTCGAGCCCAAGCTTTATCTTCCAACTCCTTATCTGCTTTGTGACGTTCTTCAAGAGACTTGTTTTGCGAATAAGCAATATCGTGCTGTTTACAAGCCTCGTCTAAAGGATTAATGCCCACATCGCCACGTGCAAGTCGCTTTTCTAACTTTGTTCCTGCTGTAAATGGAGAGAGAGTGTATAAGTCTTTAACAGTTACCAAGTTATAGTCATGTGATCACTTACGTCCACAATAATTGTAGGCGGGTAAATGAAGTTCGAATGGAAGTTTATTGATTAGAGAATTTAAAAGACCTTCTCCCTCAAACACCAACATTAAGACTGATCTGAAGAGATGTGATGTCATCCATATATATATATATATATATATATATATATATATATATATATATATATATATATATATATATATATATATTGAAAACACTTTAGTAGCACCCACCACAAGATGAAGATCGTTCAACAAGAGCAGACGCTACCCATTGAGAACTTGGACTTTACCTCTAATCCATCATCGGTTGGTAAACATGGTAAACTACTGCCAAATTCTTTTCGTGCCATTATCTGTGGTCCTAGCGGATGTGGAAAAACAAACGTGATGTTATCACTTTTATTCAACCCAAATGGCGCTAAATTCAAAAATGTTTACGTCTATCCAAGTCGTTATTTCAACCGAAATATCAATTGCTGCAGGAAGTACTAGGAGAAGTTAAAGGTGTCGGTTACTTTCCATTTAAAGATAATGAGGAAATTGTTAGTCCGGACAAAGCAAGATCCAACTCGATATTCATATTTGATGATGTCGCCTGCGATGGTCAACAGAAAATTCGTGAATATTATTCAATGTGTCGTCATAAAGACATTGATGCGGCCTACTTATGTCAAACATATTCGAAAATACCGAAACAGCTCATACGCGATAATTGTAATATGATTGTGTTATTCAAGCAGGATGAAATTAATCTAAAACATATATTTGACGAGCACGTGTCACCAGATATGACATTTGAAGAATTTAAAAAGATTTGCTCAGACTGTTGGTCGACCGATAAATATGGAACGTTGGATATTGTAAAGGATTTTGCTTTAAATAGCGGTAGGTATCGTATTGGCTTCGATAAATATATGAAGGTGTAAGTCAAGTGTACATGCTACTAGTCTGCATCATCATGTCCGACGATAAGGTTGCAATTGCTTTGCGTAAGAAGAAAGTTAATGAATTGGCGAGATCAATTCGCAAGAAATATTTAGCGTTAAAATTGGGCAAATCAGAGCGCGATGAGTCTCTTAATGAACTATTTAAACCGATATCTACACCGCTAAAGGAAATTGTAGAGTCCTCAAAGACATTGCAGAAAACCATTTCAAATTTGAATCCAATTAAAAAGGAGGAGGAGGTAAAAAAAGAAGAAGAAAAACTAGATGATGTGTTTGTAGCACCGTCTTTTCTGGAATCGGAATCTGTAGCTGAAACAGATGAGGCGGGAGATATTATACGCCCTGAATCTCCAGAGGAGATGCGTCCTGACGTTTCGCATGAAGCTTTTCAAGAATATATGGAACAATACCCCGCCATCAGTTTAAAATACATTGAGGATTATTTTCAAAAAGATGATAAAATTGACAAAAATTACGGTCCTATCTATGATGATATGTTTGGGTGGATGTTGGGTAAACGTCGAATTGCCTTTGATAAAACAAACGGTAATATAAACGTGCTACAGGATGGTAACAAAGAGGCGGGATACTTGCCTGGAACTCGAGGATTGTACGAGCTGTTATTTTACAACGATCCGCAATATGAAGAGGAAGATTTAAAACATTACAAAATTCTGTTAAACAATACACAAGTCCATCTTGATACTCTCAATCGCCTTAAAGGTTCAAGTACTGACAAATACAAATATATAATTAAACCATTATTTAAAATACCGCGATCAGACTCAGTACCGAGTAGATCACAAAATATGTCTCCAACTCAACGATCTGGCTCCATGTCAACTAGAACTCGCCTGAAATCAATTCCACTTAATAAGGGAAAAGGACTTGGCTTAACGTACAACGAAAAACCTATGGAATATATTTATTGGGATGATCCAAATGAATTGGTGGAACGTTTGAAATTATTGATTGCTTCAAAAGAGGCAGGTAATACGTCCAACGACAACGAAATAGTTGCCATCATAAATGAGCTAAAAGAAGCCAATATAATTGAATAACCAAAAAAAGTCTACTCATTTCAATCATGCCTGTCGATAAGTTCGGACACCGACGTCGTCATGCTAATGAACGGATTACACCTTATATGCCGAAAGTAGCACACACTCCGGACGGTAATATTGATGCTGAAAATGTGAGAATCTGTAATGTTAAGACGCCGACTACAAGTAGCGATGCTGTCAATAAACTTTATGTCGATGAGCAAATGCAAGTGTATCATAATGAACTTGGAGTACTTCAAAACAAAATCAACGACATTAATTCATTTATTTCGAGAAATCCGCCAGTCGCAGCTCGAGATATGGCAACTAAAAAGTACGTCTATGATGTGATTGTTGTGATCAAAGATAATATGAGACAAGAATTCAAATCTTTTGTTCAAGGTTTTGGGGAAATATTTTTAAAAGATATACAACAACAATTCCAAGGAAAAATCGATAAGCATGAAGTATCCATAAACGAATTACGAACAAATTACTTGAAGAAAGGTATCAAATAGTATCGAAAAGATATCATCAGTTGAGAACGTGTATGCGCTTACGAAGCATGTCGTCCAAAATACAGCTTGTTAACGAACTCCACAAACCGATGCGTAAAAATTATCCGCGCAGACGTACAATTGTCAAAGGCATAGATGATTTATGGCAAATGGATTTGGCTGAAATGCGACCTTACGCTCATCAAAATAAAAACCATAAAATGATTCTAGTCGTTATCGATTGTTTTTCAAAGTTTTTGTGGACACGACCATTAAAGACAAAGACTGGCGAAGAGCTTACTCGTGCATTCTCGGACATTCTCGCCCACACAGGTCGAACACCCAAAAATCTTCAATCGGACCAAGGAACGGAATTTTACAACAACAAGTTTCAACAATTGATGAAAAAACATGGAATTAATCACTATAGCGTATTTAGTACGAAAAAAGCTGCAATGGCCGAACGAGTAATACGATCATTGAAATCAAAACTATATAAACATTTCAGTTTAAATGGCACCTACAAATGGATAGATATTCTACCAGAAATTACAAACGAATACAATAATACAAAGCATTCAACTACCAAGTATAAGCCCTCCCAAGTCAATAAATCCAACGAAGAAGCTATTTTAAACCAAACCTATAAACATCTAAAGATTGCGGGACCACGAAAATTCAAAGTTGGTGATATTGTTCGTATAAGCAAGTCGAAGCATGCCTTTGAAAAAGGATACACACCCAATTGGACGACAGAACTATTCAAAATCGTTAAAGTGAAAATAACCAATCCCGCCACCTATTTGCTTGAGGACATGTATGGAGTACCAATCAGTGGAGGGTTTTATGAGGAAGAGCTGCAGAAACCATCAAATCCAGACATTTACTTGGTGGAAAAGGTACTTAGAAGAAAAGGCAACAAAATGTATGTTAAATGGCTTGGATTAGACGGAAAGTATAATAGTTGGATTGGAAAAACAGATGTTGTTGTTGTGTAACCACTTTTCATTTCAAGTTATGAGAACTGTGGTTTTGTAGCGAAGAGAATTAACCGCAAAGATAGATAGAAGTTGATATAAATTGGAGTGAGCTGTAGGTTATATTGTTAGTCGTCAATATGAGTTCTCAAGATAGCGGTTTTAGTAGCTGTGCTACAGAAAATTATAATTATAGTGTTGAATTAGATCGTATTTTGGAAATGTATGAAATAGCTGCTAAAAAAGAAGACCATTACCTGTTGTATACCGAGTATCCTACACATTCGAATTTCAAAATTGGTTGTGGTTTAAGTCCCGCAAGAACGTTCAGTAGCGCAATCACTCTATCAGCAACGAATAAACCTACGAAAATCTCCTTCAGCACTTTCGAATGGGCTACGTTTATCGATATTTTAAATAATAATTCATTCATAGATGAACCACTTCCAGCGTTTTACGATGATTATGAGCCGGAGACGATACAATGTGGCGACTACTGTACCATTCATCAAGTAATATTCGATTGTGTAAAATGGTTGGAAGTAATCAAACACGGCGTCAGCTTCCCTTTAACTCAACAAGATGTTCATCAAATTCTACAACTCCATCATCATCTCATTTCCCCTCGTCTCACCCATTTGGAATCTCTAAATTTTGGTGAATACTACAGAAATGTGATTGAACTTATTACGAATTTTGCTCAAAATAATGGACATTTAAGTAAATTTGAGTTATTGTATACTATATGTGATTGTAGTGATAGCGTATTGTCTGTAGCACTTGGAGAATTTATATATTTCTATAAAGCTAAAGTTGTAAATGATTTAGATGATGTAATAAATTGATTAATTAACATTATTGTTTGTTTTTATTTCCTCACGTCCTTCTCACGTCACGTGAGTCGTTTGAAGAATTTACTAAACAAAGTTACTATTGGTCACAAGCACGATCAATATACAAGATGTTGATGAAAAAAAAAATCATAACTAAGTATTACATTTTTATTGATAAATATTTATAATTTTGTGTAACAGAGTTTTTAATTGATTCAATAGCGTATCTTCAGGGCAGGGTACTCCAAATAGGCTCCAAGTAAACGGTTTCGCATCAACAACTTTACGGGTATATTCGCTATATTTGTAATATATGTCTTTGTAGAAAAAGTAAATGTAACCATCCGTATAGCGAAATGCAGACGTTACTCCTTCGGGAACTCCCTGAAAGACGTCATGCAAATATCCTCTATTAAGAGTATGTCCTTCTGCATTAAATTCAATGTAGGAATTGCTATTGTACAGCAGATACCTCTTTAGCACCTCTTCGAAGGGCAAAAAATGTTATTGTTTTGAGTTAGGCAAATGTTATTGCCTTGAGTTAAACCAAAGTTTGTGATTATTAAAAACCTGTTTCCTGTTGAATATAGTTTATTTTTGCTAATTTTTTCTTATTCATATTTGACCCACAATTCTACTGAAAAGCCACTTCCGCGATCCTATTGATTCCGCCAATTGAATATTCATTTTTGGGAATCAAAATTCAGTCCCATTTTCGTTTTACTTGACAATGTTTTTTCAAAGTGTTCTGTATATATCCTTCAATGAAAGTTCGAATATTATTGTTTCAAATTAATTTAAAGTGAAAGTCTAAAGTTTGGTGGAATATCCACCGACAAATAACCTGGAGAAATATTTGTGGAATTTCATGAAATTATTGACTACGCCAATTTGAATTTTCATTTAAAAAATATATTGAAAGCGAAAGTCTAAATTTTGGGTGAAATATTCAGAAATATATATTGAGAAAGTCTGAGTTTTGGTGGAATATTTGGAGAAACGATGAGAACGTCTGAATTTTGGTGGAATATTCAATCAATTATGTTATTATTATAGTGGAAATAAATCTTGTGTGATTATTGTAGGGAATAATCACTGTAGCTTTTATTTGCCTAGCAAGTGTCAGATAGTTGTCAGAATAATTACCTAATTGTGTCAACGCGATATATAAAATGGGTGAAAATCGTCGGTTTAGTACCTTTTCTGATGCAGAAATAACAAAAAAGATTTTGGAAACTACTTCGAAAAATACTCTAATAAGTAATCAGTCTATATGGAGACAATTTAAGACCTTCACCAAAGAAAGAAATTATATTCTGGATCAATCTACTATAGTCTATTTCTTAATGTCTGACAGCACAGTAGCCTCATTAAATATTCAAATAGAAAATTATCTCTTACAGAGTGATCCTAAGAATTGTACAAGTAAATACTAAAATTCTAATGCAAAACAAGTAGGTGTCTGTATTGGTTATCTGTACATCCCTGTTTCAGCTCAAAATACAATATGGTAATAAAACTGAACAATGCGAGCAAAAGGATAAACAGTGCGGCAGTGGAGGAGATTACGATATTAGTTTATTTTGCTTATTTAATTAGATTCGGTCAACATTACAGCTGAAATAAAATTCATTCGTTTAGGCCTATTAACAAGTTACATTTTCATTTTTATCAAATTAAACTAATTAAAGAAAATATAGTTTAATTCTCATAATTCAAATTTATTGACCATGAATTAATGTATATTGAGTAAAGTAAACATAATAATAATAATAATAATAATAATGCCTTTATTAACTTTTAGAAAAGGAAACACAAATAATAACAAAAGAGATATACAATTAAGGCGAGGTTCAATTCATCCGTCCCGAGTGAAACGGATGTCTGCTCTTCCACCTAACCTTAGCATAGTTAATTCACAGCAAAAGCTGAGCAACGTAATGAAAAATGTTCATATAAAACCTATACAGGGGAGAATACATATATCCATACAACTACATTACAATTTCATTCTTGTTGAGAGAGTAAATGAACAAGCAATTTATTTTTAAATGCATTACTCGAAAGGGTATGACGAATATTAGCTGGCAAGTTATTGTATACATTGACAATTGAATAGCTGAAACAACATTTGAAAAATATACAGTTGAATAATGGCGGAGTAAGTGTCCCCCTAAAACGAACATTCAAGTTATGTACGTCTGATCGATACGTAATTTTTTCATACAAATAAGCGGGTGTTTTATACTGCAAAATTTTGGAGTACAAGCAAGCAGCATGTAATATTCTCCTTTGTTTTAATCTGAGCCATTGCAGTGTCGTGTAATGATGACTGATATGGCTATACTTTCTAACACCAAATATATATCGTATACAAGCATTTTGCAATTTTTGAAGCCTTGTCTCATCGGATTTACTTAGGAAAGTACCATAAACAACATCACAGTAGTTTAAGTTAGAAAGTATCAATGCTTCACATAAAATAATTTTAGTTTTTCTTGTAAGTAGATGACGATTCAGGTAAAGAAACCTTAATTTTGTATAAGATCTCTGCAAACAAAAAGATACATGCTTAGTAAAACGTAAATCCTCATCCATAAACACTCCCAAGTTCTTAACAACATGTCGACGCCCAATAACTTGGTTATTAACAACTATTTCGTTGCTACTCAAAATGTCGGAAATTTTAAAGCGACTGGATTTTCTACCAAACAGCACAAAGTTAGATTTAGTTGGGTTAAGAGTTAAACACATTTGCAGAGATTGTGAATATAATGTATTCAAATCATAATTTACCGCCGTAATAGCTTGCTTAATTTCGTCTGCATAAAACGATACATACATTTGAATGTCATCAGCATAATAATGCTGCCTACAAGATGTAAAGAAGTGTGGAAATCTAGAAATGTATATATTAAAGAATAGCGGCCCAAGGATTGAACCCTGTGGAACGCCTCTTGTATTATACAGAAACGTAGATAATTTGTTATTGTAACTAACGGCTTGTAGCCTGTAACTTAAGTAGTCTTTTAATAGTAATAAAGCATCTCTTGAAAGATTAATGTATTTAAATAGTGATTCCATTAATTTATGGTTAATGGAATCGAAAGCTTTACTGTAGTCTAATAAAACCAAAAGCGTGAGTTTTCCTTCATCACTTGCTTTCACAATGTCATCTGTAAGTTTTAAAAGCGCAGTGCAGCAGCTGTGCTGTTTTTTAAAACCCGATTGAGTTTCTGGAATAATATGATGTTTAGAAGTAAAACTTAAAAGCTGCGTTTCAATTACCTTTTCAAGTATTTTAGACATGGTTGGAAGGATACTTACCGGACGAATATCATTAAATGTTGTAGCAGTGGCAACCTTCATCAAAGGAATAACTTTAGATTTTTTCCAGGCACCAGGGTATACAGAATTTTTCAAACAAAAATTAATTAAATGAGTAATAAATGGAAGTATATAAGGAATACATAATTGCAAACTTAATATATTAATGCCATCTAAGCCCGTAGCCTTACTTTTTAATTTTGTGATAATATTTAAAATGTCTAATTCTGAAATGGTTTTAAACTTAAATGAATTATCAGTTAATTTATTATTATTATAATACTCTACCAGTTCATCAGATACTGAAATAGTAGGAATGGACGTTATAAAATGATTATTTAATCTTTCAACATCACTGAGTTCATCAGGAAGTATCGATAATTTGTTGTTAGACAATAAATTTAGCGATCTTGCAGTATCCCATATAACTTCACTGGAGGCAGTACTAATCTTTGAGTAAAAGAAAGTTTTTTTTTCTTTTTTGACAGCTACATTTGTAATATTTCTCAACATTTTATATGTAGTCCAGTCTGATTTACGTTTAGTTCGTCTAAATTTTGACAAAGCATTGTCTCTATCATGCATCATAGCTCGTAGTGTGTTAGTAATCCAGGGTGCGTATTTTTTTGTTATTTTATATGTTTTTATAGGAGCATGAATATTAAGAAGAGTAATAATGTTTTCATTTATGAATTCAATTTTGTTGTTAGCATCCCTCAAATCATATATATTTTTCCAGGGAATAGATTGAAGATCTGATTTAAATTGAGGATAATTTAAATGCTTAAATTTCGAGATGTGACAAATTTTGTTGTAAGCCCTTCAGAAGTTTCAATATTCAACTTGCAGAAAATTAGTTTATGATCAGCTATTTGCTTAACATCAATAACACCTGATTTCGCAACAATTTGTGGATTAGATATAAGAACATAATCTAATAAAGTAGCGCTGTGGTCAGTAACCCTAGTTGGTTCATTTATTAATTGTGTAAGCCCTAACCCTTCAAAAATATCCAGAGCCTTACGTGCTTCGATTGAATCATGTTTCAGTAAATCTACATTAAAATCACCAGCACATACAATATAATCACTGAATGGGATAATAGTAGTGAGAGTAGTTTCTAGTTCATTAAAAAAAACACTTTGTTGAAATAATGGCGACCTATAAACAACAAGAAAGGAAATATTTACTTTATTTACAGTTGGTTTAACACAGATCTGTTCAATTTTATCCGAAGTACTGGTCAATACATGCTGAATATCGGTTCTAATGTAGACACACAAACCTCCGCCTCTGCCTTTTCGATCTACACGTATCAATTTATAACCAGCTATTATAATTTGATTTCCATCAACGAGATCACTCAGCCAAGTTTCGCTGATACCAATTACATCAAAAGAATATTTTGTAATTATTTTTATAGGAAATATAAAATTCAATCTATAGTATCATCCTCTTCGCTGGCCATACAAGAATCATCCGAAGACTCGTCGAGAGAGATCACTATCGGTTCTATAGTTTGTTCTATGAGGTTATCTAAAACCCACATTTTCTCTTCCCCTTTAATTACATGACTCACATCATCTCTCCAGTTCTCTTCAGTTATTGTTGTCAATGAGTACTTCATGAGTTCACGAACATCTTTCATTTTAAATGTTTTATTATGTCTAGCTACATAACCTTTCATTTGTGCCCATATTAACTCTATCGCATTTAATTCACAATGGTATGGCGGCAAACGAAGCACTGTTATCCCACGATTCTTGGCTATTTCATCAATAACAAACTTTTTATATTGTAGCTTGTGATCTGAAGCAACCTTTAAAAGTTTTTTTTTCAACATATCATCTTCAAATGGTATATCTTTTACGATTAACCAGTTTCTAATATCAGCTTTTCTCCAAGAGGTAGATGTAAGATTTTCTGTTAATCGCGAATGAGTGGCATTGTCCATAACGATTACAGCATTATTTGGAATTAATTCGACCATTTGTGTAAAATACATCTGCAGTCATTTCTTCATGATAGTCTTTGGTTGATGTTGACTGAAACTCCAGTAAACCACCTTCAACGAACCCTTGATTGCATCCAATATGCGTTATTATTAGTCGGCGACCTTTACCGAATAGGAGTTTTCAGTCCAGTAGATAAACCTTCTATGAAAGCTTGACGACTGGTTTGAATACTTTTGTCCTGCCATATTTTTTTCACTGAATGTCCTTCATTGAGCCATGTCTCATTTAGATAATATATTTGTCTTCCCTCCTGTCTGTATTTTCGGATATCTCGTAAATACTGGTGTCTCCAACATATTATTTCTTCGTTGTCGATTAGCACTGATTTGCGACTTTGCTTTTCCCAAGTAAAATTTAATTTTTGTAATATTTTCCACAGTTTTTCGCCCTATATCAGGCAAATTCTCGTCCTCCTTCACCATTCTTAGAATTCTGTCAAGGGTTGGGATCTCTTTTTTAAAATATAATTCATGTAGTTTTCGTCTTATTGTATTTTGCATATGTTCATCAAGGTCAAATGGTTTTCGTCCAGTTGACTTTTTAGGTGGAGATATATTTCCATTTTTCCTCTCTCTTAGAAAGCTGTAAATAGTAGATTCACTAACTCCTGTCATATTGGAACATGTCGTCGAAACTATATTTCTAACAGTAGCAGCCGGCATTTGATGTACAACAGCATCATGCACATTTAACACTACAGTCTTCGTTTGTAAGCTAATCACGCTCTTACACTTTACTGGGGTAAAACTTAAAGACATTTTTCACAACACAGTTAACACTTATGGAACGTAAGCGACTCTAAGCAAAACAAATTATACAAATTTGGGCGAGACCCAGTTTCACCGTATATACCTGCAAAATTTCTAAGTAGTCATTAGGACAATCCCTAGTAGGACCCTATTGTAATGTTTCTTGGAAATGTTATTATCAACATTTCGAAAATAAGAAAGCAATTATCTGGAGAATGAATTGATAAATGGTTTGTTAATATGTCTCCGACGAATTGACCTGCTTCAAATTCTCAAGATAATTAATGAAATATTCAGTCAGAATAGTTGCGTTACAAGATTATTTCAAAAATAATTTATTGTTTTAACTGTATGTACTCTACAAATGTATGAAGGTCAGTTAGTTGTTTTAACTAACCGAATTTACATTTATATTACCTTTATATATCAGATCGGGTATAAAATTAAATAGTAAATAAATTCCTTAGATGAACTGTGACGTTTATGATTTACTACCTGACTAGCATCAGTGACCTTTTCGCGTGCTGTCAGTCAATAAGAAAAAGACTATACAACAGCTACTCTGGCATTGATTTTGAAAGATTGGGCTTATAACATGAAAAGAAAAGACAGAAATGATTATAAACAAGCAGTTATAAAGACAATCTTTTTTATTGTAAAAATTTGTGAATCAAAAAATAATCTAGTCAAATATAACTCGCGAGTTCCATAAATTAGAAAATAATTTAACAGATTTTGTTCAAACTTGTTGCCATTTGCAGATAGCCACTCGAGCCCTGCGGGCTCTCGTGACTATTGCCTGGCAACAAGTTTTCAAAAAATCTGTCAAACTATTTTCAATTTATTCTCACTCTCTTGTTATATTATTACTGAAAATTTTTCTGGCTTTTTCTTTTATCATTATACTTATATATACTCGTATTGTATACGTTTCTATCCAAAATGTTCACTTATGAATTAAATTATAATATAAACCAGAAAAATTAGTTTCACTTTTTGCTCCATTTTTCAATTGTCTATTATCTCAAAACTCTATTTTGCACTTAGGCCACTCTGCTTCTGAGCGACTCAAATATAAAAGTAGAATCTGCTTCTGAGCGACTCAAATACAAAAGTAGAACACATTTTGCTTTGCTTGAAAAGTTAGATTGGACCACACATTTTCTGAACTAATAGGCTTAGAGCAGGTGCCGTTGGAGCAAAAGCAAAGCAAAGCAAAATGAAAAATCATTTGGTATATATTATTCTATCTAAAATTTTCTAAGACAATTTATTTGTCTTAATAGATAATGATACAAATACTGCTACTAAAAAACAACAAAGAGGTCAGATAAAAACTAAATTAACTAGATTTCAAGCTTTTTTAAATTCAATTGATAAAAACAATTTAACAGAAATAATCGTAAAAAATTTAGAGCTTAGATTAGAGAAGCTAGTCAAGTCAAATTGAAATGGCCGCAAATGTCGGAGAACCCGAGGGAACCGACAGGCTAGATTTCGAAAATGCATATTTTTCTACATTCGCAGAAACAAGAAAATTATATGATACTTCTTATAAAGAGAATACAGTACAGAATTTTGCTAATGAGTCCGTTGCAAGTGGGTCTGTAACTAATTCCAACCGAAATAATTTTAACGCTCCATTTTCAATGGAGATTACAAAAAATAGTTTGAGTTGAAAGAATTATTTGTTGCTCTTATTGAAGGAAATCCGATTTTAACCTACATTCAAAAATGTATTTATTTAAAAACCTCTTTAGAAAAAGAACCTTTAAAAGTCATAAAATTTTTTGATATTTTGGGAAGTAATTACACTTCAGCGTGGAAACTTTTAACTGATAGGTACGAAAATAAAGTTTTCATTTTTCGAAACCATACTAAAGGTATTTTTGATGCCCCCTCAATTAATAAACAATATTACTCAGAGTTAAGCAATTTATTTGACACAATACATGATCATTTACATTCGGTGTAGAAGTTAAACATTGGGATCGCTTAGTAATTTTTTTAACAAAAAAATTCAATAATTACACTAGACAAGAGTGGGAATATTATAAATCTAATAGTTCTTTACCGAATATGAATGATATGCATGCATTCTTAAGTGAGAGATGTAGTATGTTAGAAAAATTAGCGAATCATAAAACAGAGAATACCGCATCAAAATATCAAATGATTAAATAAAATACCGAATAAAAGGTCTGTTTCAAATAATTTAGTTTCTAATACTTCGAAGATAAAAAGCATGCAATTTATAAATGCCCTGAATTTTTCAAATTATCTGCAAGTAAAAAAGTTTCCGAATCTTCAACTTTAAATTTATGTTTAAATTATTTGAATCCTAACCATTCAACTTCAGAGTGTCGTTTTTGGAAATGTTTTAAGTGTAAGGCTACATTCGCTGGCCAAGTGGCACTTTGGCACGCAAGCTAAGCAAATCTATTTCAGTGTGATCGTTCACAACGCAATTTGGTGTCGAAGTTGAAGTTGAAGTCGTCGAAATTTCTTGCCAGCAGCAAACTTTCACTTCGACTTGGACTTCGTGCCGGCTATGGGACATGCGCATTAATTTTGGTTATTTATTTTTGATACATCTGATATATGTCTGATAATTTGACATTTTCATCGAATTGTGTGTTTTTGGTTTTTTTATTTTTATTTTTCCGTACGATTAATTGATTAAGAAAATAAAATGGAAGAGGAAGACATTACTTCTACTTTATTTGTAACAATGCTGATTTTGCTTTTAAAAAAAGGCAATTGTTGATGCAGCTTGGTCTTGGTCAAAGAGAAAGGAACCCTCCAAGGCCCAGAAGATGGGGAGTGCGTCCAATTTTAATGGCACGAAAGAGATTCGGGTTTTATGAAAATATTTTGCAAGAAGCACATTTAAGTGATCCTTATACATTATTTAATTTTACAAGTATGTCAGCAGCTAGCTTTGATAGACTTTTAAGTATAGTAGGTCCACATATTAAGAAGAGATCCAACAGAGAACCTATATATCCAGGGTGCAGGTATGGGAAATAGATAAATAATAAGTTGAACACACTCTAGTGCGACATATTAAAAAAATATGTATAACTTAAATTTTGTAAGACTTATTTCCATAAAAACAATTTATCATAGGTACATTTTTTTATTTCAGATTAGCCATCACATTGAGGTTTTTGGCCACTGGCGATAGTTATCCAAGCATCTCATACGGTATTAGAGTTGGAGTGTCAACCATTTTTGAAGTAATCAAGGAAACTTGTTGCGTTATTTGGAATGAGTTACAGCCACAACTCTTACCCGTTTTGACAGAGGATGAGTGGAAAATATTTCCAAAGATTTTTTATTTCTGTGGTCATTACCAAACTGCTTTGGAGCCATTGATGGCAAGCACATCATTATGCAAGCACTATCCAATACTGGATCCATGTATTATAATTATAAAAAATGATATAGTATCATCAGCGTTGCCAGAGCTGATACAATTGTATCAATTTGGTACATTTTCACAGTTCTTGTACAAAAATACAATTTCACTATTTTTGGAACATTTTTGACCAATTACATTTTCAGATATTTCAGATGATAAAATACTTACCCGAAATATTTTTTATAATAACAGGATTTATATACTTGAATAAATAAAAAACCGTAAATCATTCACCGGTGAAAAATTCCCAGAACTTTTAGACAACGTATGGTAGTCAGGTGTCATGTTTCCGCGCGAACGAATATTTATGTTGGTTTTAATTTTTCAGTACAAAATACTGAATTCTGGTATATTTTCCAATAATATTTGATACATTTTAATAAATGACACTGGCAACACTGAGTATCCTTCTATTGGCAGTATGTGATGGTAAATATAATTTTACATATGTGGACATTGGTGCATACGGTTCTCACAGTGATGGTGGTGTATTAAACAATTCTTCCTTTGGGAAAAAGTTATTTTCTAATGAGCTTAATATACCACCATCACAAGAACTAAGATACTGCCCATCGAATATGAAAATACCCCATTTTTTTGTGGGTGATCAGACCGTTCCCTTAAGGAAAAACTTAATGCGGCCATTTAGCAAGCCTAGAACAGGTTTATTAGCTCGCGATCAAAGAATTTTCAATTATCGACTTTCCAGAGCCAGGCAAGTCATTGAGAATACTTTCGGTTTAATGTTGGCACGTTTTAGAGTTTTTCATCGGGTTATAAATGACAATCCAGAAACTGTAGACAATATTGTGAAAGCTGCAGTATCTCTTCACAATTTTATTAAAAAAGAGAACAATAGCTTTTATAAAAGCGACGGTGATTTAGGTAAGGAAGTTGAAGACAATGTCATACCAGGAAGGTGGAGAAATGAAATACCCAAAGAGGGTATTGCTTTAGGAAATGTTCCCATTAGACTTGGTGCCAGAAAAGCTCAATTTTTTAGCTCTGACAATGAGAAACCATGTCAAAAATTATCTAAATGGAGCAGGAGCATGTTTTGCATCATGGCAGTGGGAAACAATTGGTAGAACAAATTAATGTATATCAAATCAAAATTCCTCACTCTCTTAATTTGCTAGAACTTGTGCTAGAAAAATAATTTTTTATACAAGTGAACAATCGAATAATTTTCCGGTATATAATACACTATTTTTTTTGTGAGGGGAAAAATGACGATTTTGTGTCATTATAATTCATATCTACCTTTATTTCACGGGAAAAAAGTAATTGCATAAAAAGGGATATTTTATTACCTATTACCAACGTTTTTTCCCGTCATTACCTGACTATTTCCAGGAATACATTACTTTTAATAAAGATATCCATTCGCATAATACCAGAGGTTTGAATGACATATACATAAGTAGAACTGTTTATCGTAGCACAATGAACTTCTGTTTTTTAAAGGCTTCCACAAGTTCAATCAATAGCCAGCACTGAAAAAAAAAATGTACCACTCTTTTTAATTTTAAAATATTAATTAAAGATCATATCAAAAACTTGTAGTTTATGTTGTCTAAATTTTAGAATATTCTTGTTTAAATTTAATATTTTTAGTATACTTTTATAGCACATGATTAAATCGTATTTTTTAAATAAACAAAAAAATATTTTGAAGTGTTTTATTCACCCTAATAAAAAAACAAAACAACAAAATAATCTTTTCCAAACTACATATATAAAATAAAAAAAGAACAACTCGAGAAAAAACGTTTCCGCTTCTGTCTTATGCGATAAAAAAATTTACTTCAGTCTTGTGATAAATATATATAAATATATAAAAAAACTTTCTCAGCTCAGTCTTGTCAAATATAATATATATATATATATATATATATATATATATATATATATATACATATATATATATATAAACCATTTCTTAAACTAATGGTGAAATGGAGGTTTTGTATCTTCCTCATGGAACATTTGGGTCGTAGGCCCCATGTTATATAATATGCGCATACTGCACATGGCCCTGAGGTATACTTAAAAATTTACTATAAACTAAACATATTCTAGGAATAAAACAAAAAGAAATATACTGCTAGTTGGAAGATCTTAATTCTCCTATGTAATTTATCAAAGAAAGCTACAACTCCTCCATCAACAAGCTTGCATGTGGCTCTCCAATAGCTCTTAATTCTGAAGGCAGATATTGGCCAATTATATCATACCTATCAAAAGTATTCTCTTTTTTTTACCATGTAAATTGGTAATGGTAGATGAAACGTCCACTAACGCATTCTCAATTTGTTTCAACTCTCTATTTAGGTTTAATCGCTCTCTTTCAGATTTTTTTTTGGAGTAGGTGCATTCAATGGGATATCACTCATGAAGCTTTGAGATGCACCTGCATTATCTGCCTCCTCAAATTGTACAATTATATTTTCATCATTAGAATAGCCAAGATTATTTAATTGTTCGGTGGCTTCTGACTGAGTTGTTGTTTGAAGTTGTTTGTCTCTCTGATTCCTCACCACATTCGTACATGAATTTAAAAAAAACTCATAAGAGGCCAAACAGGTCTTGCAGAAGCAGGAGCACCAGTTTTTCCATTAATTGGACTTCCCTTCTAAATTTATCCCTCAGGCTTTTAAACCTTTCTTTTGCTTGTGACACTAAAAGAATAAAATATAATAAAATCAAATATAATGCCATTATAAAGAAATCCCAATCTGGATATATCTGAATCTGGTTCACCTAATTTTACCCTGATACCCTTTACAACACTACTTCAACCAACTAACCTGTGCATTGTAGACTTCTGGCTACATTGGCCCAACAATTTTCTCTTTGGAGTATATACAGGGTGCCCCGGGACTAATGGGAAAAAAGTCAGGAGCGTATACTCTGAGCCAAAATAATGTTAGTACTTCATATAATCTTTTCTATGCAGGCCCTCGTTTTCGAGTTATAGGCCTCCAAAGTTTTAATTTTGAATTTGGTTTTTATTTTTATTTTATGTACTAGTTATTTGATCTTTACAAAATTGACGGCAAAGCTATAATGTACGTGTATTTTGGAAAGGTAAACAGATTTACAGTAGTACCTTGAAGCCAGAGACGGACTACTCGCAATGGTTAGTGACTCAAAATTTTTGCAGGGATGAAATTATCGAAATGGACTGCCCCATACATTAGGCTAACGAAAAGGTACTCTTGTTGGAATTCGATAAAATAAGCCATTTGGCTAATATTTACAGTTTTATTAAGGAAGTAAATAATACATTACATTTTTTGACTAAAGAAGAAAGATATTGCGCGAAGATCTTTTTGAACGAATGACTGGGTTTGAAGGCGGCAGGTTTGTCGTCAGAATTCCATTTAGGAAAAAAAATTGCCATTTAGGTAACTCACGAGAAATAGCTATAAAACGTTTTTATTGCCTTGGAAATAGACTGTTGAAAGATAATAATTTAAAAACAGACTACGCTGTTTTAGGACATATGAAAAAAATTGATGAAACCTTAGAGTATCGAAACGATGGGTATTATATACCTCACCACGCCGTAGTGAAGAATTCGAGCCTTACTACTCGATGTAGGGTAGTTTTGTTGCAAGCTGTCCAACGGATAATGGTTTATCGTTAAATAATTTACAATATCCATGGCCAGCGTTACAGAACGAGATATTCAATATTTTTTTGTGATTTAGAAAATACAAATTTGTTATCGCCGGGGACATTTCAAAAATGTATCGGCAAATAACGATTCATTCTAGTCAGCGACGATATCAAAAGATATTTTGGAGGTCTGACTAATAAAAAATTAGAATGTTACGAATTGCAGACACTTACATATAGGACAGCATCGGCGCCATATCTCTCTGTTCGTTGTCGTATTTATTTATCAGAAAAATATTTAGTGACTTTTCCAATGGCTAGTAAAGTTATCGCTAGAGATTTTTATATTGACGACTTAATCACTGGTGCTGATAGTGAGTCGGAGGTTTTAAATATTCAAAAAGACGTATCCTTTATATTATCTACTATAGGTTTTGAACTGCGAAAATGGGTTTCAAATAATCTAAATATTTTAAAGAAATTTGTTATTCGTGATCATTTAGAAGCTAGTATTTTATCCATTGGTGATAATGTTAATAACAGAACTCTTGGTATTTATTGGAATGTCAATTCAGATTTCATTCAATATTCTGTAAATATTAAATGTATCGTTAAATTAACTAAGTGTAATATTTTGTCGGCTATTTGTCAAATTTACGATCCTTTAGGGTTGATTAATGCGGTTGTCATGGTCGCGAAGTTATTATTCAAAAATTATGGAAACTCAAAACTCCTTGGGATACTGAAGTACCTTCTTCTGTCGTCTCTCAATGGAGACAGTTTTATAAAGATTTACATGTATTGATCAATTTAAAAATTTCTAGACAATGTTTTACGTCAGACTATATATTTTCGGAACTACACGGATTTTGTGACGCTTCCGAGAAGGCATATACAGCCATATGCTATATAAGAGGTTTTTCTCCTAATAAAGTCTATTTTAGTAATTTACTTTGCACAAAAACACGTGTAGCTCCCTTAAAGCAAGCAACCCTTAGGAGGCTTGAGCTTTGCGGGGCTGTTTTATTAGCCATATTGGCAAATCGTGTTATTGCGGCTTCAGAAATAAATTTCTTCGCTACATATTTTTGGACAGACTCCACAATCACCTTGGCGTGGCTAAAAACAGAACCAAGTATATGGAAAACTTTTGTTGCCAGAGGGTGAGTGAAATTCAAAGTTTAACCTATCAAAATAATTGTTATCACCTTCGATCAAATGATAATCCGGCAGATATTGTATCTCGCGGTACTAATGTTACTGAACTTAGCGAATCAAGCCTATATTGGCATGGGCCAAATTGGCTACTGATTTAAAATTCAAATTGGAGTTTAACGAATAATATGAATCTAAGTACCAGAGGAGAAAAAGCTTTGTATTATATAAGTTGCTGTAAGTAACTTTGACACTATTCTAGAGCTAATAAAACGTTTTTCCTCATTTTTAAGATTATTGCGAGTTGTTGCATATATATTAATGTTTATAAATAATAGTCGTAGTAAAACTAAACTAAGTGGAATTCTCACTCCACAAGAGTTAGATAATGCATTATTCTCAATAGTAAAATCAGTAGAGATTAATTGTTTTTCTTTGGAATATGACTTCTTATTAAAAGGGAAAAGTTTACTAAACCAGAGTAAATTACTAACCTTAAATCCATTCTTTTGTCAAGGCATATTAACGGTAGGTGGGAGATTACAAAATTCTAAATTTGATTTTGAGAGAAAACACCCGATTATTTTACCAAAAAATCATTTATTAACTGATATGATTTTACGATATAATCATGATCGATAATTTCATTCTGGCATTCAAGCCCTACTATGCGCTGTCCGTAAACGGTTCTGGCCTTTGTCCGCTCGTAATGCCTATAAGAAAATAATTAGGTTATGCAATAGATGTTTCAATGTGAAACCTAAGGAAGTTAGTTATTTAATGGGAGACTTACTTGCTTGTAGCGTCAATGATTTTTTACCTTTTCTTAATGTTAAATAAATGACTAATAGTTAGAATGGATGATGTGGTGCTAAGAATAGATCCCTGGGGGACACCGTCTTGTTGGACGTGAGTTAACGATAGGCAACCATTCACTGAGACCCTAAAGGATCTATTACTAAGAAAGTGTCCGATAAATGAGAAAATGTTACCATTGAGGCCATAAAATGAAAGTTTATCAATAATCGTCTGCCTTGGTAAGGTGTCAAATGAAGTGTTTTTAAATGAAACTCACGGTCTCTAGTTAATTCCACAATATAATAAAAGTTATTGAAAATTCAAAAAATTGACAATTGTTTCGATAAATCAATATCATCGTCAGAATGACAGAAGTTACATTTCATTTTATGCCTACCTGATGTTTAGTAGTTATTTTTGGCCAGACCAAAAAGTAACCTAACTTGTGATTGGCTTAATATATGTTTATAGAAAAAAGAAGATGTGATATTACAAATATTGAAGCTTAGATATTATTAGCCCTATGGTGATATCCTGGATATAATTTTTCCAATTAAGATCAGTATAACTGTGCAATGATATAGAAAATCAAGAAAACTATATCTGCTGATCTTTACAATTATCACTTAAGAAGACAGTTTATTAGTGGAGAACTCCTGTTCATTGACAACTTCATATTGTGGGTTTCTTAAATGTCTTCTTATTTCCAGTTCTTCAAGGAAATCCAGTTCTTGTTTCTTTTCACAAATATGCAGCACTTCTAGTTCTGTGTTAGGTGTCAATGAATGATTGGTGTCAAGTAAATGTTTTGCGTAGTGGGATTTATCTGGTTGTTTTAATCTGTATGCTCGTAAGTGCTCACTCTATCGTATTTCAAAATTCCTAAGGGTCTGACCCAAATAGACAGCATTACATTCTGGACATTTGAGTTTATATATACCTGACTTCTTTAATAGTGGTATTTTTGTTTTTACATTTAACAATTTTGTACTAACATTACTTTCTGTTTTAAAAGAAATTGTTGTATTCGTTGCTTCAGTGTCAAATACAGAGGGCTAACGCCTCTTGTTTACGATTTATAGCATCGGCAACATGGGTTTGTAAGATTGCGAGGTTATCTCTTGTGGAACGGTGACCACGGAAACCGGATTGTTCTTTTGGCAAGATTTGGTGTTTTTCGATAAACCACATGAGTCGGCTGTTTATCATTTTCATTAATTTGCATGTAGTACATGTAAGAGAAATCGGGCTATAGGACTGTGGTAATGTAGATGGTTGTGACGGTTTTAGGACGGGAACGATAATGGATGTTTACCATTGCGCGAGGAATAATTTAGAAGACCAAATGGTGTTATAAATGTTTAATAATTTGCTTAGACTATAGGTGGATGAATTTTTAAGAAAAAATGTAAAGGATGTCGTCAGGACCAGCGGCAGAGTTCTCACAAGAACATGAGGCAGGTGTTAGTTCAGTAAATGAAAAATGTAAATTAATAATATCGTCGATATCTTGTAGGTGAGGTAAAGTGAGTTTGGGGTAGGCAAATTCATGAGGAATTGTTGTAAAGAGGGGCTTAAGTTTGTTTTGAAATTTTTCGTCAAATTTATCAGCAATGATGTTAGAAATAGTTTGGCTATTGCTGGAGGAAGTGCCATTATAAAAAAGATGGGAAATTTTGGTGTTAGTTTTGTCATCTTGGACCTGTCGAATTTGTTTCCATGTTTGAGAGGGGTTTGAATGATTATCCATTAACCCACATTCTCTCTATTAACCTCACCGTTGTTTGTGTATACTCATTTGTCACTGTAATGCATTCATTTACTTCACGATATGTCACTAAAACACTTAAAAATCATAATTAAGTTTTATTGCCGTACATTTAATTGAAATATCTTTCAAATGAGGTATTTTGTGACCTTAGTTTCCAATACAAATATTAAAGATAGTAACGCCCTCTATCACACAATTGAAGTCAGGTGCTTGCTACTATTAGTAGTCATAGTATAATTTCCTCTAGTTTAATCCAGTTTTTGTTTCATTATTCCTTTCAAAAGTTATGAGGGAGGGGGGCACAATTTACGACCGCACTGTATGTATTTTATACCTATTTTCACAAGTTAAAGCGAGGTAGCAGTTATAACTAAATGTTGTTTTATTTCCCATTTTTGTTTAACCCTACGGGCAGGGCGCCGGGTCTGATAGACTCGGCGCGCAGTAAATCGTTTAGTTAGTCCGAGCGGAATTTTTGTGTGAGTGGGAGTTTTCAGTAGCTTCATTATTTATCATCAGTGTTGCCGTTTCGGTACAATTGTACTGAATTCAGTACGAAACGATTAGATTCAGTACGTCCGTACAACTTTTTAAAAAACGACGAAATTCAGTACGAAATGCAAAAATCGGGAAAAAAGCAAATTTTTTAGCGTTTGAATGATTGAATGAACAAATTATTGTTATAATTTTTTTTCATGTTAGTATTTTTGATAGATTCTATTACAGTGACTATATACAGGAGATTCTATAAACGTGTGACGCCATCTATTAACTAATAATTGAAACTAAGAAATCTTTTTAAACTGTATACTGTAAATTATTAAAAGTGCATGTACTGCCATCTATTAGTAAGCAGTTTTAAGTTTTAACAAAATAGATTGGCTTGACATTACAGGGAAATTATAGGGAAATTACCAGTGGTTCACTGGGAATTACCGAAATAAATGTTGTACGTTCGAGCTCGTTGAGGTTCACCCGTTTCCAGTGTGTTTCCAGTATTTGAGTTGCAATTGTTGCAATTTGTAATCGCTTCGGTTTTGTTATTTAGTTATTTAAGCGTTTATTGTGTTCTGAATAAAATATTAAAATGGACAGGTAAGTAATAATTTACTGTTAATAAATATAAGGCCTGTTTTTTGTAAGAAAATTGACTATTTTGAGAAAAACTAAATTAAAATATTGGAGCAACACATTGGCTTACTACCATAAAATATTTCTTTATGGGTAACGGTGGAGAATTTAAAAATTAATTTTAGAATAGGTTATATTATTAAACATCAAACGACCAGCTAAACATTTTATTTTAATTTTAGGTTCCTAATACGTAAAACGTCTAAACCTGAATCTGATAGTTCTAAGGCCACAGATATATCTGAGATTAATGAGCCTCAGCCATCTACTTCAACTTCACATTTGTCCAACCCCAAATCATTAATTTCAGTTTCTACCCCTACATCAACTTTGTACACTCCAATTGATTCAGATTATGAAAAATCCATAAATAGTGATGATGATGATGATCTGGAGAGTGAAAAAAATATCGTTCCTGATTTGGAGACAGAAACAAATATTATAGTTCCTGCCAAGAAACGGAAAATATATGATGTGAAATATAGCCAGAATTGGCAGATGGTAAGATTAATACGAAATCACATAGGTATAGCCGGTATAGGTAGTGGATTATCTCGTGAACACTGAAACACCGCAAAAATTTGAGTTCTTCATACGCTCTTATATGGACGGAACGTCAAATTTTGCGGTGTTGCAGTGCTCACGAGATAATCCACTACATATACCCCATATTTTTACAATAACAACATTTTCATTTCAGACCTTTAAATGGTTAAGAGAGAAATCTGGTAAAGCCTATTGTGTTTCATGCAACAAATCTCTCGCAGGTGGTAAAAAACACTTAAAGCGCCACGAGGAAACAGAATTTCATAAAAAAGCTGTGAGGAAAACTCAAGGTACAGTCGAAATAGACAGAGCTCTGTTGGATACTCCTGGCAGAAGAATGCAGGATCAAGTCAAATCTGCAGATTTAAAATTATGTATGTTTCTTGTTGAACACAATTTGCCCTTTTTAATATTTGATCATTTGCCAAAATTCATTTGCTCACTACCAAATAAAGATATTTTAAAATTAGTAAAGTGCTCCCGCACCAAAGCAACCGGTTCAATAAATAATAAATTAGGACCCTTTGCTCAAATTTTGATAGCTAATATTTTGAAAAATACTTTTTTCAGCGTTATTATCGATGAAACAACTGACGTATCAACAAATAAATGTTTGGTTATTGTTGTTAGGTATTTTTGTGACAAAAACAAGAAAGTTGTGGATTCTTTTTTTTGTTTAATAGAATTAAAAGAAGCTAATGCGGATGCGATATTTGAAGCTGTAATAAATAGCATTACAAAACACGATATTCCATTACAAAATATCATTGGATTCGCTTCTGATAATGCGTCAGTAATGATGGGACAATTTAATGGGGTAAAAGCCAAATTTAAAGAAATATTACCCAATATTTTTGTTATTGGATGTTTAGCACACTCGTTACATCTATGTGCTTCCAACGCCTGTACTCTCTTGCCAAATTGTGTTGAAGATTTTACCAGAAATGTGTATAATTACTTTGCACACAGTGCTAAGAGGCAACATGAATTCAAAGAATATCAACAGTTTGTCCATGCAGAAACCCACAAATTGTTGCGTCCTTCTCAAACGAGATGGTTATCCTTAGAAGCAGCTGTCAATAGGATTTTGCAACAATGGGATGCTCTGACCTTATATTTTCAAACTGAATCTCTTCTTGAAAATGTATATGGGGCAAGAGAGATTTTAGATGCGTTGGGAAATAAAGAAATAAAACTTTATTTTTACTTTTTATCTCACATATTAAAAATTGTAAACAAGATGAATTTGGAATTTCAAAGCGAACATCCAAAAATTCATACTTTGCTTCCTACAATAACGTCTAATTATAAAATGATTTTGAAATTTTATATGAAGCACGATATTGTCGATAAGCTAGAAGTGGAAAAAATAAATCCCAAAAACCCAGATTATTTTCAAAATATCCAAAATATTTACTTTGGTGCAGGTTTTGAGGTAGCCTTAGAAAAAAGTAGAAATCTCTTATCAAAAGGGGAACTACATCAAGTGCGTCTAAACTGCCTTAATTTTTATGTAAAATTATGTACAGAAATAAGAACACGAGTTGATTTTTCTGACAAAATTCTAAATGAAATTTCAAATATTTTAAATGTGTCTAATATTTTTAAAGCCAATAAACCTTCAATAGCCCTTTTAGCAGTAAAGTTTCCAAATATAATTGACCTAGATAATTCTCTTGAAGACTTAAGTCTTGAATGGAGGCTTTTAAACGAATACAAAATGGAAATGGATGAAATTAATAGTTTAGAGGAAGTTATTGACCATTTGCATAAACTTAAGAATTCTTCTGGGGAACACATTTTTAAGAATTTATTAATTTTGTTTAAAGCAATCATTAGCTTACCCCATGGAAGCGCCGCTGCTGAACGGATATTTTCTAAATTAAGCTATATAAAAACCAAATATAGAAACAAACTTAAAACTGAAACGGTGGAGAGTTTGTTATTTAGTAAAGAATTTTTAAAAAATGACACGTGCGTTTCATGGGAACCTAATGAGCAATTAATTACTTTTAAATAAAAGTAACCGTATGTTTATTTTTTATCTTTATTACCTATTATCCCAGTTAACTTTTGTTTCTTTACATTTTTTGTGTTGTTTATGTACTATGTTTAAAAATGTTTGTTTTTTATGTTAAATAAACGTGTTTAGAAGTGTTTTGTTTGATTTTTAATTTTTTTCACTATTTTTTTTTCAAATATTTTATATTCAGTACGTTTTTTCCCAATTCAGTACCTTTTCAAAAAAAATTCAGTACGATTTTAAAAATCGAAGTGGCAACGCTGTTTATCATCCAGTACCCGTGTAGCAAGTGGCGAGATTACAAGTCGTAATTTTGAGGAGTTAAGTGTCGATAATTCTGTTAGACCCAGCGCCCCGACTCCCGTTATAATTTTTGTCAAATCGGTTAATTGGATTTTTTCGGGTAAGTTTATTTTTTTTATAATTTATATGAAATAACTGATAATTCAATTTTTTTATATTAATAATATCTCAAAGCTTTCTAACCAATTATGTTTCGATATTTTTATCTAATATACTATCGATATCTTTGTACTTGCAAATACATTTTATTCATAATTTTGTAGATATGAATTACGAAGACGAACAAGAGAGACTACGTCGGCTGTGGGATGAAGTCGAGACGGAAGAAGATCCGAATGATAATGAAGATGAACTGGCCAGTGAAATTGATTTCACTGAAGAGAGAAATACGGATAGCGAATCAGACCAAGACTGCGATGAAGGAGACGATATCGAAAATGTTGCTCCTCCCAATAAGATTCCAAGAGTGCCTACTTTTATAGGGAAAGATGGTACTTCCAGGTGGAAGAAACATTGTCCCAATAAATTAGTGAGAACTAGGTCTGAAAATATTATTGTCCATTTACCAGGAGTGAAAACCTATGGTAAAAATGCTAAATCAGCTGCTGAATGTTGGTCTCTTTTTTCACAGACGATATGCTACAAATAATAGTTGATAGCACGAACCTCTACATATCAAAAAAAGCCGAGAATTATTTAAGAGAAAGGAGAGCCAAGCCTACTGACGTCTGCGAAATCAAGGCTCTTTTTGGATTATTATACTTGGCAGGAACCCTGAAAAGTAGTCGTCTAAATACCAAAGAACTATGGGAAAGAAACGGAACTGGAATTGAGAGATTTTGGTTGGTTATGTCTCGTGAACGTTTTCACTTTTTGCTCAGATGTCTACGTTTTGACAATATAGATACAAGAGAGGAGAGGAGGCACTTTGATAAGTTGGCTCCAATACGAACTCTATTTGATTGTTTTGTTGAGAACTGTAAAAAGGCATATACTATTGGAGAAAATGCTACAATTGATGAATAGCTCGAAGCTTTTCGAGGAAGATGCTCATTTAAGCAGTATATTCCCAGCAAACCGAATAGATACGGAATAAAAATCTTTGCGTTAGTTGATTCTGCAACAAGTTATGCCTCAAATCTCGAAATTTATGTTGGACAACAGCCTGATGGTCCTTATAAATGCGATAACCGTCCATCTAGTATAGTTCTTAGGCTAATAGAGCCTATATCAGGAACAAATCGAAACCTTACATGTGATAATTGGTTCACGAGTATAGATTTAGTAAACAAATTATTTAATGAGCACAAAATTACATATGTAGGAACTGTAAAAAAAAACAAAAGAGAGTTACCTCTCGAATTCACAAACACAAGAGTTCGGCCGCAATATTCTTCACTATATGGGTTCCAAGAAAATATCACAATCGTATCATACATTCCCAAGAAGTACAAAAATGTTATATTAGCATCTAGTTTGCATCATGATGATGTAATCGACACATCTACTGCTGAAAAATGCAAGCCAGAGATTATTACATTTTATAATCACACAAAGGGTGGAGTCGACAATCTGGATAAATTATGTGCAACTTATGATGTATCTAGGAATACTAGAAGATGGCCGCAGGTAGCAGTTTCTGCAATGATGAATATAGCAGGTGTTAATTGTCAAATCATTTATGCTTCAAATAATAAAATATACAATATTCAGAGAAGATTGTTCCTAAGGGATCTTACCTTGTCTTTGACCAAAGACCACTTAGAACGACGTTCTTTGGAAACAAATATTCCGCCATCTGTGAGAAACAGGAGACAGGAGGTAGCTGGTACCTCAGGATATTCCACCCGGAACACGAAAACGTTGTTTTTTCTGCAAGAAAGACTCTAAAACTAAATATTTCTGTGAAAATTGCAAAAAGTTTGTTTGTGTTAAACACATTAAAGCTTGGTGTCCCACATGTTCCGACAATGCAAAAAACGCATAGGAAACAATATTTGTTACTATTACTAGTGATCTGTAAAGAAAAAAATATATTTTCTAGCTTTTTTAAATTATTTATTTTTTAGTATAACGTGCGTTACTATTTTTGTTTTGATGTTATGCATTTCATTCAAATTTATTTTTTTATTATTAGTTCAATTATACTTTTTTATTTAAATAAAGCCTATTTCTTTGATACTGAATCATTATTTCATATCTAACAATCTCACAAGTATTTTTTTTTACTATGGGTCTGTGAGACTAGGCGCCCGGGCTGATGTCAAGATTCAGGGCGCCCGGCCCGTAGGGTTAAATTGCTACTTAGCATTATGGAATTTGAATGACAAAATTTTACGTGCTATAGAAAAGAAACAAATATCTACAAGGGTATTTTCTAGTATCTCAGCCCCATCAGAAATTCGATCAACATCAGTTTCTAATGCAACGCCGCCTATAGAAGTAGTTTCTCTACCTACGGTACAATCATCACCTTCAGTTTCAATTTCATATGATAAAACTTCTCCAACAGACTCCAGTAAATATACTTATATTTTTATATAATTTAGTTTTTTTGAAATGCATGTATATTTTAATTTTCACAATATTATTTTTAGTTCGGGTGTAGGTTAATTTCAGGGTGTCTACCAAAACTTAAAATCCAAATTCCCTGACTTTTCCAGGTTTTCCATACCCAGTTTTAAGACAATTCCAGGTTCTCGAAATAACGCACTATAACGTTTATATTTTCAAAAATGGAGTTTTAATGATCTGTTAAGATAAAATATATAGCTTACCTTAATACAGTATCCGCCAAAATAAACAGTACCGAAAATAAAAATAAAAATTAATCTTTAATTTCTGTAATGTAAGTGTTTAAAATGTTCACCATTTCGACGCAAACAAGCTTCATATCGATTTTGTAAGTCAATAAACATATTTATAAAAAGTGGTTGATGTAACTGCCCAAAAATATTTTGTATTCTTTCCCGTAGTTCGGCAATATTAGCCGGCGGATTTTCCGAGTGAAATATTTTGTCCCTCATTATACTCCAAATGTATGCGTCAGATCAGGTGAATGAGAAGGATATTCGAAGTCTGTTCCCCGAGAAATTATTCTATTAGCGAAATGCTGACGGAGTAAGTCTAAGGTGCGCACAGCTGTATGGCTCGTTGCACCATCTTGTTGGAACCATTGTGTGCGAAACTGTAGATTTCGTGCACGGCAAAAGTTATTTAGATTTCTCACAAAAGGTATAATAATTTTCTCTCTATAACGCTCTTGGTTGACAGTAAGTGGATTCTGATTATCATCTTCAACGAAATAAGGACCAATCATTCCATGACCAGATACCGCGCACCAAACGATAACTCGAAGACTGTGGAGTGGTTTCTCTACAATGACATCAGGACGTCCAAATCCAAGGAATCTGGTTGTTTGTCGATTAAAATAGCCGCTAAGATGAACGTGACTCTCGTCTGAAAACCATATGTTTTTCAAAAATTGGGGATCTTCGTAAATTAAACTCAACATGCGACCACAGTAAATTTCTCTTGCACGTTTGTCAGCAGCATTTAGTCGTTGTCCAACTTGAATACTGTATGGATGACCACCAATTGATTTGAACATGCGACGTAAAGACGTTTCACTAATGTTGAGTTTACATGCAGTTCTTACAAGACTTCTTTGAGGTGATTGCACAACTTGGTTAAAAACACGTCCTTCATTTTCGTTAGTGCATACTGTTTTTCGACGACCTGAAGAACCTTTACGATGACACAATACACTACCAGTGCGACGAAATTTTTCAACAACAGCTAACATCACACTTTTACTAAAAGCTGCTTTATTAAATTTTTGTTGATATTTTATTGACACCTGTTCTAAGCTTGGACTATCATTACGACCTTTTCCGTATGAACGAAAATAATGCTCTACTAAAAAAACTTCTACTTCCGTTGTTAGAACCATTTTTAAATCAAATTTAACTGCAGCGTATTATTAATATATCAACTTATGACAATTAAGTCAAATATGACAAATCCATATTACATAAACAACTCCACATCACTCTCTGTTTCGGTACTGTTTATTTTGGCGGATACCGTACCTACAATATACCAAATTATCAAAAAAAAACTAGTTGCAAGTTTACTGGAGTAATTGTTCTGTGTAGTTAACAGCTTAAAAGCATTTTAAAAATATTAAATAACTTGAAATAATAATAAAAAAAATTAATAAATTTTATTATTTTTTTTGCAATCCCACCACCACCCTACCAAACATTTTTTTTTTAATTTCAAGTGCAAATAAACTAATGGTCTTGACTTTCTAAAGTATACTTATTCACATTGGTATAGTTGTGAGATTATTTACTGTAACAGTAAGTTATTAAGACAAGAAAACTGCATGATAGCAATGAAAGTTAAAATATAACACATATTGTAGTAAATTGGCTATTGCAATGTTTCTGATAAAATTATTTGAAGTTATTTAGCATACCTTAGAATATTAGATTACGATTGATTTCTCTGATTACTTATAAGTTTGAATGTCAAAAATTGTATATTGTTGTTGCCTACTCAATTTTCTCAATATATAGGGTTAAATTAATCAAATAAAATAATGATTATAAATGTGAAGTTTTTCAAAAAAATATTTGGCTCCTTGCTCTTTTAATTTATTTGATTTTAATACATTTTACAATATGGTAACTAAGCTAATAATATATATATATATATATATATATATATATATATATATATATATATATATTATTGTGAAAAAATAATGCTACACCCTGTATATCAAATAATGAAGAATTAAGATTATGTATTGTAATCTAAAAGAATTTTTTTAAGTCAAAAATTTTTTTTAAACATTTTAATGGAGACAATCTGTACGATCCACTATTCGATAGAGAAGACATACAGAAAGGACAGACTGTATAATGTAGGGGTAATTGCGAATGGGTGTGATAAACAATTTATATGAAATAAATTACCTAACGAAACTTTTATCAAAGAGATCAAGTATCAAAATTTGTTCATAATAAGAAACTAAATGCTTTATTCTGTAAAGTCAAGCTAATCTCGTAATATTTGTTGATTAAGACATTAAAATGAGATAGTGTAGATGTTTAGACATAACAGAGCAGGAAAATATAAAATAATGTGAATTTCAGAGAACATGACTTATAAAGAAAACGAATTTTCATTTTGCATACATATTTAAAGGTAACAGCTGTCATCTATTAAAACATTATGAATATTCATTTGACATACATACTTAGAGGTTAGGAAATGTCATTTTAACAATACTAAGAAATATTATTGAATGAAAATAATATAGGAAGTCTAAGCAATTAAAAACCTTAGAATATAATATCATGATATAATGGATGAACATTTCACTGGTTGAAATGAAGAATTTGAGTTATAAAATAAATAGTCAAATTTGATTGGTTAATAAACATTTAAAAAAGATCACATCGGCGACAACTGTGTTGCTAACGAAAAAAAAATCAGAATGTGAGAAAGTTGTTGATTATGGGGGCTATTGACTAGTAGGTTTTCTTTTTGGGAAGAGATTTTTGGAGCAGCAAAATTTTTTGGGTAAAGTAAATTGAAATCATTTGGAAGACAAAATTTGAATATAGAATTTAAAACAAATACATTATACTTACAAGAGATATATCAGTGTAAGTAGTTTAGTTTATATAAATAATAAAAAAAGGAATTGTTGAATGTTGTAAAACACTAATCATGAATTTTATTTTATAAAATGGTGTCTTGTGTCTGGTGGAAGTAAAATAGCCAAAATAGTTTTCGAAGAACATTGAATAGTGGAATTTGTGTGAGCTGTTTAGACTTTGAAAGAAATACAGCATCGATTCCTGTTTTGGTAGAAGCAGAATGCCAACAGGGAGGTTTTCCAGGAGGAGAATCTGGAACAAACAGAAATCGTGAAGTAAATAAGGTAGTACAAGTTAGTTTATTAATGTATTAAGAGGTCAAGCGTACTTACTAATTTGTAAAAAAAAAAAACTAAAATTTTGTGATGCATAGACGCTGTTAAGAGTGTATTTCGCCGTTTTCTGAAAGTCAAATGTTTATGAAATTATATAACTGTATTTTAATATTATAATAATATCTCACCAGAGTGCGTGTGATTTGTATGAAAGAGTCATCCTTTTAGATAGTTGATTTTCTTAAAAAAAAAAACACTTGTAAAAGTGTAGTGTATTTATTTTCATTAAATTAAATATTGTTTTTCCTTTTGAAGAACGTTTTTTTTTAAATTACTTGAGTTAATCATTTCATCTGGTGATTTGTGCACCATCTACTTACCACAGGAAGAAGCTCTGAATGAAATCGATTGAACTATGCAGATATTTTTTAAGTAGGACAGGACCGTATTTAATTTGAAATCATTAAAAAAAGTAACATATTCTGATTAACAAATTTATTTTTAAAAATATAAAGCATTTATTAACTTTGGCGCTAACATATATAAAATTATAAAATCATTTTATTTAAAATACTTGAACTCTACCCTGAGATGAGAAGTTTTCATGTTGGTTAAATAAACTGTTTATCATACATATTAAATCCTCAACATACCGGGCAAATTAAACTATTTTCTCACCCAATTCTATTCATAATAATATGTCGGCCCAACGTAGGGCAAATTAAATTCCCATATAAAATAAACTATAATAATATATATATATATATATATAAGCAAACTAATACTAATAGAAAATGGATAATTAGGTTTATTTTTAGACACATGATTTATAAAATGTATGAAAAAAACGCTATAGTACCGAAATATACTTTAAGTTAACTCTATACTTATACATAAAAAACCAAACTGAACAAAAATGAAGTAAAAGTCAATAACTTCAACTAAACTACTGGTTCTCATAGTAGCCAATACTTGGGTGAGAGTTAGTTAATTTTAACTAAACTACTCAGAGATCATATCAGTCAATACTTGGTTGAGAGTTGGTTAACTATAAACATTATAAAAAATCAAACTAAACAAAAACTTGTTTCAAACTTAATATATAACTTTAAGTAAACTACTCAGTTCTGATATCAGTCAATGCTTTGGTGAGGGCTAATTAACTCTAAACATTAAAAAAAATTAATATAATCAAAAACTTTGATCAAATCTTATAACTTTTAACTAAACTACTGAGAGATCATATCTGTCAATGCTTTGGTGAGAGCTAGTTAACTTTAAACATTACAAAAATCAAACTAATCAAAAACTTTGTTCAAATCTTATAACTTTCAACTATACCACTCAGGGATAATATCAGTCAATGCTTTGGTGAGAGCTAGCTAACCTCAAACAGTACGAAAAACATAATTTTCGAACGAACGAACTTAATAAGAAAAAAACAGTTAATATTTGAAACAAAGCCAACAGTGACATTAAATTATCACGCTTAGAGTAATTCAAATTCAGTAGTTAACCACTCAAGAGTTTTGAGATTTCTCTAACTCTTCAATTTCGTTGTCGAAACAACTGAGATGTGAAGAGCTCTCTTCTAGGGTTTTCTTTTTCTTTGCTTTTAGTTCTTCAATTTGTTTCAAAACATTCCTTTTCCTGTTTTTCTCTGCCGACTCTTCTTCTTGAATTTTCCTCTTTTTCAATGCATCCTTCCACCTTTCATTAAATTGAGAAACGTAGTTAAGCATTTCTTTTGTGATTTCTATATTTTCAATACCTCCGAGACTTGATGTTGCATCATACACAATTCGTTGAGCAACAAGGGATTCGTTTTTCAAATTCTCTACCAAACAGTCAGAATTGGCAGAAAACCCCATCTCCACTGCTGCATTTCCATGGAACACTGTCAAAATCATCTTTACAAACATGACAAATGATTCATTGTTTTCTTAAGATTGGAGCAAAAATTAAACATTTCAAGGAAGTTTTTTGGTTTTTATAAAATTCCCTGACTTTCGACAATTTTTCATAAAATTCCCTGACTTTTTCCTGAGTTTTCCAGGTTGAGTGAAATTCCCTGACTTTTTTAGGTTGGTAGACACCCTGAATTTACTAGATACAGTTAAAGAAAAAAATAAAGTAATCCGAGAGAAAGTGAATAATATCGAAAATATCGTCTTTAACAAAGGTACACGAGTTTTAGAAACTTGCGACCCTAATAAGAACCCTTTACTAGTAGATCTTCCACTGAGAAATGAACATAACTTGAAGGAAGTTGAAGAATTTTTAAAAGAGGAAAGTAATTTTAAAAAATTGGTAAGTGTAAAATATTGGTATTTATATTTATTGTGTGTTTATCTATTCTAAAATTAACAAATCCAGACTAACAAAACATTGTAATAATTGACAGATACCTATTTTATTAATTCATTGAGTTATTAACAAGAAGATAAATTACACTTTAAGTAAAGAAAACTTAATGCTCATGTGTAAATATAGTTTTTTCTACTCCCGTATTATAATACGCGAATTAAATATCTGCTTCCGATTCATTATTATTGTTCATTTTAACACGGATTTTCATTTCGATACAGATTTTGGTCAATGAAAATACGTACTTTTCATTATGAAACGAATTTTCGGCCAATAGAAACAAGTACTTGGGGATAATCAAGTGGTCTATGTTTCTACATACCTACTTACCTATTTGACATTTCACAACGCGTCAAAAGTAGATAACTATAAACATGTCGAGTAGTGAAGAATTATCTTGTACACCACCAGAAATTTCTGATAAAGCTAAAAGTGTCTGTAAAAATTTAGTTCCAACTAAGTCAGAAAAAATCTATGACAATGATTTAATTTGTATATGCATAATGTGCGTAGCTTAGTTGGTAACGCTTGCGGTCGTGGCGCATGAGTGCGTTGCAGGTCGTGGTTCAGATCCTGGGCGGGTTGAAATTTTGTTTTAGAATATAATGTATTTTCTTGAAAGAAAAACTAATTGCATTGTTTGTATATTTCTCTTTATCAAAGTGGAATCATGCAATTAAATAATGATATTTTTTTACAGGTTGCCATAATTATGGGAGCTTGTTTGAAATTAATTCTTGTTTTCATTTTATTATCTATCGGTCGTAGAAAAAATAGTGTATGCAACTCTCATGTAATGGTTATTAATACACTCGCATAAACCATACGAAACTCGCCTTCGGCTTGTTTCGTATCACGGTTAATGCTCGTGTATTAATAACCTTCATTACATGATCGTTGCATAATATACTAATGTAACATTATATTTAATAATAATGTGATATATAACATATTATTATGAGGATATCGTAAAGAGGAATTTCAAGCTTGCAAAGTAATATAATCTATGTTATTACAAATACATATTCGAAATATGAAATTTGTGGTAGACAGTAGACATTTTAACACTTTATGATACTTATTGCCTGTTGGTTTAATGTTCATGTAAAGTTATTTTTTGTAATTTTTAGGTAAATTATCTGGCTACTATTGGAGGAAACAATTTGAAATCTAAAATTCACAAAGTGTTAAGGTATCTGTTATTTAACGATTTAGCAAGCCAGTTCAGTTATTTTGGAAAAAAGGGTAAAGCACAATTTTCGGGACGTTTTATAAACAATAATATGAGGCAAGTTGTTTCGGAAAAATTGTTTTACTAACATCACTCAGCTAGTTAAACAGATAGAAATATAATTACCAAAATGAATTGAAGACAATTTATTGTTTCCAAAATCTAAACTACATTCTTCTGTTTATACAGGATCCTTTTCAATATTATGCTAGCACGAATGTTAACAGATATATTATTATGCTTGTTAATTACTGAAATTGAAGATACAATCAAACAAAACAAAACTCTATACTTTGTAACATGTCGCTGAGACATGTTACTATTTTCATCAATTATTTTGGAGCGTTACTTATTCGTCGACTACTCCCAACTCTAATTCCAAATCCTTTTATTTCGAATATTAGGAACGTATCGTTGATAGTTTTTACTATCATTAAATGGTTATTTAAACTACGATTGACGTGGAACTCGGTCTCTTTTATTCATTTCTTCGCTGAAAAGTTAATCAGCATTCTCTGTTAAATATCAATTTGTGTGTGATTTTTAATTTTCTTCGTTGGTAAGTTATCTATATATTTTCAAATTGTTATTGTGTGCTTACAAATTATTCTATTTCGATTTTTCTATTTAGTTAAAATATTTCGTTTTTAAAAAAAACAATGTTTTTGTGATGGCGTTTTCCATTTTTTCTTCGCCGGTATTATCTTTCTTTAATAAAAAATATGGAGGCGTCCAAAGTTATTTTATGAAGCGAATTTATAACAGATTCTTTATATGGTTATTTTCCACCGATTTAAATTTGCTTTTTCTGATTATTTTGGAAACAGGACGGATAAGAATGAACAGTTTTCTGTGGTTTTATTTTGAAAATTAAATTCAAATTTTTGTATGTATTGGAGTATATATATATATACCTGTTCATTTTATTCCTCCTTTTCAATTTTCAAATTTTCTACCGTTTCTCCTGTTTTTTTTATTTCTTTCCCTACAGCTCTGCAGCCTTAAGGACCGCCTACTTTAAGGATCGTCTACTTTAAGGACCGACCTAAGGACCGTTTACTTTAAGGACCGTTTACCTTAAGGACCGTTTACCTTAAGGACCGCTTTAGCCTGTACCGACCTTAAGGACCGTTTTCCATAAGGACCTCTACAGACCGGCTACAAGATCCACTCATCGGACCACATCATTCAAGTCCCTACAACAACGGCTCAAGAACCCTCGACTACTGTTGCGAGCTATACGTCCCGAGTCTTCACAAGATAAGTCCCTTACTTATTTTTGGTATATATAAAATATTGAGTTGGACATTTTCACTATATAACTGATATTTATTCGTATTTGTATTAAGAATATACGGTTTTTGTAAATTTGTTATTGTGTGTCAAATAAATCCATTTGTCCCGAAATTTTGTTTGTTGATTCACCTTATCCCAATTGAGGTAATAAAAAATAGTGTAACTAAGGCCGAATTCACTACCTGAGCGGAGGCTCAAGGCCGGGTAATTAGGTTGTGACAACTTACTTTAATGAAACTAAGACTGGGTGTTTCTGTTTAAACATTTGGCCTATACCAATGTTTCTCCAATAGTTTCAAGAGCATTTTATGCATGCATAGATATTCTGTATGAAAGATTTAATTGTTTTGTGTTCAGGCCAGCATATCGTTGGTAACCGCAAGAGGTCGTATGTCAAAAAAAATCGATCTCTGGCTTTTTGAATCTGTGTAACCGAAATTTCTAACGTCATGCATCGCAATAAGTTGTATGTCAATCAACCAACCAGGTACCGACAACGCATCTTGTTGCAATATGACGAAATTCGAACTAACGCAATTTGGTTACAGTAATATGTCGTATATCAGACTTGTCGTGACATGAGGTATACGCAGTTTGCCACACTGGTTACAACAATAAGCCGTATATCATGAATGTGTTGATGTTTGCGCGCTATAAGTAGATTTCTCCTGTTTTATTGGTGGTTTTCATACTTTTAAAGCAAGAAGGAGTAACGTAAGTATTCATATCACTATTGTATTGTAAGTAAAATTGTTAGTTCATGTTAGTTTGAGGTAATACAGAAACATTTTATTTGTAAATATGATCATAACCTAACATTATTTGAAAATATCAATCGTTTACTGGGATATTTTTTGAAAACGTTAGAGGTTTATCAATAAACGTATATTAGTTGCTAGTACGTAGATATTCATTGTAACTAACATTTCTTGTCATGTCAAGTTTTGACATACTACCATTTGCTTTTTATTTTCTATGATATTTGGCATATTGAATCATTGTTATAGGTTACAATATAATCTAGGAAACTGATATCAAAATGTTTGGAAAGGGAAGGAGTGCTTATATTTTAGAACTGGCGACCCGTGAAACTGAAGCGCAAGTAGAAGATGATATTGGTGGGTACCTTTCTTAATTAATTTCAATTTTAAAATGTTTCAAAAAGCATTTAACATTCCTAATTTTGGTTAAATGATTTTTTTTTGAGGTCTCTTCATAATTGTTGTTTAATATTTGGAAATATTTAAATATTTTTGATAAATTGTTCAAAGTTACAAATGAGTAGGTAAAACAGGATAAACACAAATCGTATAGATAGCAAGGTATGCATGGCAAACCTATTTTGGTTGGGGAATCGCACACACTGCCTAATGTTTTGAGTTCCACTAAAAATTGTATCATTGTCTATATTTTTGTTTCCAGAGGATACGGAGCCACAAATCAATGGTAGAAAAGCTGAAGTCTCAAATTTACCTGATGATGTATCTGACTTCAGTTCAGGATCTGGTTAGCTGTATGAGCCGTCAGATCATGAACCTGATTCCAATTCTAAGGATAACAGAGTGAACTCGGAACATTGTATTGAAAATGAAAATGAAGGTGTATCTTTAGCACGTAAAAAAAACGCAAAGGACAGGTCCATAGAAAGGAATGGAAGCGGCAGAAAAATTCGATACTACGTTTAAAAGGTGAAAGCTACATTGGTTTTACAAAAGATGCAAGTGGCAAATACAAGCAGACTTCTACAAGAGCAAATAGAGTTCTCAAAGAACGTTGTAATGGCCACCCAAGAAAATTATTGAGAAAAGGTGGGCCCCGGCAAAAATTTCTATGTTCTACAATTACTGATGAAGAACGTCAGTTAATATTCTCCAATTTTTGGTAACTCCCATCATGGGATGCTAAACATGTGTTTGTCAAAGAAAATGTGATTCCGTCGTATCCCATACATCGCAAAAAAACGAACGATGAACGCTCGAGAAAGCTGTCTTCATTGCGTTTTTCTTTAACAGTTAAGGTGGGAGAGAATCAGAAAGTAAAGAAACAGGTTTGTAAAACTATGTTTCTAAACACCTTATGTTTAGGTGAGAAATCGTTACGTACTTGGGTTTTGGAAACTAAAGTCTCTGAAGATAATACGCCTAAATGTAAAGAAAAACATGCGAACGCTCGATCCTCGATCACAGAAAAATTGGAAAATTTTCTAAATAGTTTACCGAAAGTCGAGTCTCATTATTGCCGAGCATCCACTGGCAAATTTTATTTAGAACCCACATGGTCCAGCTTAGGGGAAATGCATCGATATTATGTACAACTATGTAAGGACAAGAACGAAAAATTATCACCATCGTGGACCATATTTTTGAAAACCTTAAGAAAAATGAATTTAGATATATACACACCAAGAAAAGGATAAATGTACATCATATAAACACGGTAACTCCGACGAATAAGCATTTCAGCAGCATACTAGAAAGAAAGAGGCAGCTCGAACCGAAAAAGAAAATGACAAAAAATCGGCAATGGAGAGTCAAGAAATTCTGTGCTATACCGTTGATGTCCAAGCAGTGCTTCTGTCACCAAGATTAAATGTTTCTGCTACTTACTACAAAACAAAGCTTAAAGTACACAACTTGACCTTTTTTGATTTGAGCACCAAAGACGTTATGTGCTACTTATGGCACGAAGCTGCTGGGGGCCTTGAAAGCGATATTTTTGCGTCTATATGGACAATGTTTATGACGAAAGAAATTGAAAAGAAGAATCCAAAAAAATTATAGCCTGGAGCGACGGTTGTGGTTACCAGAACAGAAATGCTCAATTATCCAATGGTCTTCTCGAGTTAAGTATTAAGTACGATGTATTAATAGAGCAAAAATATTCAGAAGTGGGTCACACCCAGATGGACATGCGACAATCGAAAAAAAATTAGGAAAGAGAAGAGAAATATTCGTACCAGGAGATTACATGACAATAATCCAAAGTGCCCGACTAAATCCAAGGCCGTACTCAACCGTTTACTGCGATTATTTGGACTTGAAAACATTCGGCACAGATTATTACAAAAGTATACGACCTGGCAATAAGGTTGGAGATCCACGTGTAAATGACGTGGTAGCATTCCAGTACCACCCAGATACGCTAATAAACTTTAATTGACTTCACTCATATCTGGGCTCCACTTCCTAGGCGTCCAAGTCATCCAGTTGAAATTACACATCCAAATTTATACCAAGGACCGTGTCATATCGAGGCGAGCGAACATAAACATTTGCAGGAATTAAAACAGTTTATTCCAAGAGATTACCACTTTTTCTATGATTCACTTATTTCGAAATAGAGTTAGTTAAATTTCGTTGTTTTATTTTGTTTCTTCATCATTAATGCTAGTAAAGTGTTATTTCTATTTTCTTATTGGTTTAGTATCCCTTAAAACTAAGTTTTGAGAAAGAGAAATAAGTGACAAACAACTTATTCAGTTGGTATGTAGAAGTACATACTTTATGTTAAGGGTTTAATGCCGCTCATTGTGATTCCAAGTCGTACTTTGATGTTATTTCCTTTAAGTGTGAGAAGGTGTATGTCAACAAGAATTGTTCAAGTTGAAAAGCAATTTGTCGTATATCAATTTTGCTCACTAATTAAAATACTTTCTTAATATGTGACATATCAGCCTTCTTCAGTAGTATATTTATTGTTTAAAGCCTGAGCACTATCAATTTTTTTAGTTAGGTGCACAAGTTATACTGTTTTTTGTTTCTCCTGAAAACTGTCCAAAATATGACATACAACGTATTGCTCTTACCACGACGATATAATTATAAAATGTATGTCTTTAAATTATTTGGTCGACACAATTAATCAAAACATAATTGAGTTGGTCTGTAACAAGAGATTCACTATCTTAGTTGAAACTTACATGCCTAACTTACAGGTAAATGAAAATGCTCATTACTAAAACTTTACCTGTAACAAGTGAAACGAAGTTTTTTAATGTTAATAATAGAAACGTCGGTATTCGTATTCACGTCTCTTCCGTTTTTAATATTTCGTTGTCTTGTCACTTGTGTCAGATTGTAAAATAAGTGCCATGAAGAATACATGTAATTATCAAACTAACAGGATAAATCTAGACGCGTGGGATAATTTATATTAAAGAAAATAAGGAATTTTTCTTTACATTTTTATGAGCAAATTGGAAATAAAGTATCTGTCATTATAGACTGCTTTCAGTGTTCATGGAAACTTCTTCCAAACTATTGAATGCTGGTGAGTACTGGCCGAATTATAAACACCGTCAAACAGTGAAGTTTCTTATAGGAATAATACATCAGATTACTATTTCTTCCATTTCGGAAGCACATGGAAATAGAGCAAGTGATAAGTTTATACCAGAGAGATTTTAGACAACCACGTAGCTCCATATCGATACCCTCATAAGAACACCTCATAACTCCACATTTTTGTGAATTTGACCTTTTGGTGCCATCTGTTTCACAATAGCTAAACCTATATAATGCGAAAATCTTGGATCTCCAGAACTTTGCTGTAATTTAATATTCGACAAAATGAAAACCTCGTAACTCCACCGCGCTTTATTTGCTAACGAAAACCTCGTATCTCCCGCATTTTGTTTAGTGTTTACTAATTCGGTGAAACAAGTAGTTAAAGCAAGTTTAGTGTAATTATTGCTGTTAGTTGATAGTATTTTAATTAAAAATTGTATTTGCAATGTTTTGTCTCGACAAAAGCATTCTAAGTAACGTAAGTTAAAATGTTTTTATTTGTTTTTTAATATTGCATGGGTCACACAGTGGCTATTATTATTATCATAAAACGAATTCCTTTACTTACTAGCTTTGAAGGGTAACGTTTTAACACAAATGGTTATATTATTTAAATCGTGCTGCAATACTCTTTTTTTAAGTTATACCTACTATTTTTCTGGTACTAGAGAGTGTAATGTAGGAGCTTTTTCACTAGTCCATTTTCAGAACATAATACCCAAATAATTATTTTACACCAGGCTTCTTTTTATATTGATCTTAATGAAGTTTATTAACAATTGTTTATTTAAAAACATTTCGGCCATTTATATTTTTTTATTAAAGTATCCCAGCTTTTCTATAGGTAATTTTGTTTATTTTATTTTTAGGATGTCAGGCTCTCGTGCTAGTAAAATTTTGAAAATGGCTTTACAAAATGAACTTCTTTTTGAAATCCCGACATGTAGTTCTAATGCTGCAATTGCGAACAATGACAATTCTGATGCAAAAGAATTCACTGAGCATTACATAACTATTAATGAACCTGATCCTGGATCATATAAGAATCTAATTATTCCAGTAAAGGAGCAACACTGATCCGGGACCATTCCTTATGTAAATTAACATGGGAAATCGCAAAGGTTCATTCTTCACTTTTTTGACCAAACCAAGGTCATTACTGCTGTGACGTCAACAACCCCTCAAGGTCATTGCCCACTGTTGCTATGCGCATTAGACACGTTCAATATACATACAAAGATGTCATAAGGGCACTACCATCTTGGATTTCACGCGCAATATGTGCCGTCGGGGGAGGGGGGCGGCCGTCCGTCGTATGCTCCATCTGTTCTATGTGTCGTACGGGCCTTCCGTCGTATGCCCCATCTGTTCTGTGCATCATGATTTTTCTATACCCCATCTGTTCTGTGATATCATGTACTCCATGATTTTTCTATGGTAGCATGTATATGGTGTGACGTAAGCAACGTTGCCATTAGGGCACTATAACACATATCCCTGCTATTATTGCTCGTATTGAAATCGAATAAACGCAATTGTGATGAAGTCTATCTATATGATTTTTCTATGGTAGCATGTATATGGTGTGACGTAAGCAGTGTTTTCGTATAACATCATCATGTCCTCCGCGTATTTTGTATATAGTGTGACGTAAGCAGTGTTTTCGTACAATTTATTAAATTGAAAAAATATTTCGCTACCGACGATAGGATTCGATCCATCGATCACACATTCTCATGCGTTAATAATCTTTTAGCATGCTAGCAAGACCACCAAGTTATAATCATATCAATGCATATTGTGAAAGCGAATTTAAAATTTATCGTATTACAATTATTGTATTTTGAGTTCAAACGACGTTTGACACGTTACACGCGACGTTAGACGTGCCGTTAGACACGTGACGTATGACGTTTAACATGACACACGACGTTTGACACGTGACGTATGACGTTTGACATTACGGGAAAAATCTAAAGCTACGTTTCGATGATCATCATCACATCTAAACACAAGATGTTTAATACGTGACGTATGACGTTCAACACGCGACGTTAAACACGTGACGTTTGACGTTTGACACGTTACACGCGACGTTAGACGTGGCGTCAGACACGTGACATTTGACGTTAAACGTGACGAGGTCTCTATAATATTAGTATTTGTTAAACTCTCATGTAATATACTGGTTGAGAATATACAAGGTGTTTTAATAAAAAAAAAATGCAAATCATTTCCTAAAACAATTTATTATTTAGACATTACAATTGTAATACAGTATTCAAAAACCAATGCCGGAGATGCTCTACATTTCTTTGGGCACAAGAGTATAGACCAGTAGCGTGACAAGGATTTGGATCTCGTTCAAAGTTTCCTGTAGCACATGGTGTTCCATCAAACTTGCAAACATCAATAATGTGGGGAAACACACCAAAAATGTGACATTTCTTTAGTAGAAATTCTGCTTTCTGATGTCCGCGTACGTATATAAAATCGGCAGCATACAATAGCTTAGTTGCCAATATATCATTTAATTTGGAGTACTCAATGTCACCTGAAGAGTATCGAATACCATGCACATTCTTCTCCAAGTATGACACCGTCTTCTTATCCTGGTCGCTTAACGTAGAAATTGATTGGCATGGTAGGAATATGTAGTGACTTTGCTTAAAACCAACTTCAATTGTGAGTTCTTTGACAACAAAGAATCCATCTATAACGAAACCTTGAATGTCTACGAGTGCAACTCTCATGATGACGTCTGCTCGAATACTGACGTACTGCACTTCAATTTAGAGTCTTGACTATTTCTGTGAGGGGGAAATACTCCATTACGCAGTCGTGTATTATAACACAATATACTTTGGTGTTTTCGGGAAAACCAATGTTTGCTTCAATGTCAAGTTTTACATCGACTGTGGACGATTTCATACTTTCTTCTTGTTTCGAGCAATCGATAACAAACAATGCACGCTTCTTGAAAGAGGGATAATCCAACAGAGGGCGCTCCTGTGCCGAATTCATATAGCTAGGATAAAATTCTGTATAGTTGAAATAGGCCTCATTGTAATCATTTTTAGTGAAATCCAACTGCATTCTTTCATTGGGATAATATTCCCCATTTAGCGATAGTCTGATACTTTGAATGTCGGCGTTGTCGAATAAAGTGGGGTCGGCTGTGCTGTTGTCACGTTTGTTGGTTTGAAAGAAAACAATAACATAACGAGGTCGTTCGACTGAAGTTGTAGTTTTAACAGCCCAAACTTCACGTCTAGCATTTCTGGTAATTGCAGGCAGTTCGTGTATCTCCCACTTTCTAAATGGAATAACTATAGGCTGATCCTTTTGAATGGCCTTCATAAGTTCCAACTTAATATCATCATTAGGATAGATATGCCTGATTTTCAATTCGATGCTGGTAATGTTGATGTTAACGGTTGTAGTGGAAAGTGTACCAGAAACGTTTTTTTCTGTGATGAGCACACAATCGTTATCGTTTCGAGCTCGAACCAAACGTATTGTTTGTCGTCCACACGTAATCATAGGATAGTCGTTGAAAATGTTGAAAATATGCTTTAGAGGAATTTGAAGGTTAAATGATTTGTCACTGGTATTCAGGATGGGGTCTTTGGGATAATTCCACCCAGCTATAGCCATATGATTGGAATCTTCTTGATTGTAGCACGTCATGGCACGTACAGCGCTAACGATTCCAGGATCCCGAACAGTTTCCATCTCTCTTGCACTTTCACTATATGTACACGAATCGAAAAGGAAAGCACCAACATTATTTGCCAGCTTCACATCACCCCCTCCATGCACAGTGAGTGATCCTTTAATACACAACAAAGTTTCATTCATTGCAAAAAACGAATCAACTTGATTGATGCTGAATTCCACAATGCAACTGAACGATTTGATGAACGGAGCATATGTTCTGTACTCAGCTTTGCGAATCGATTCATCGAAACTAGGCTTGCGATAGATAGCAAACATTGAAGGCATATCGTTCATACGAGAACGTTTTACATACTCGGTCGTCATTGTCGTTGTTTTTTCAACAAAAAGCCCAAAGACTGCAAATACGATGTATTAGCAAATGTGAGCCGCTTCTGATGTTGCTTTGAAGAATGCCGCGTAACTAATGGCGTTGAATGTGCAGCAGAACGTCTTATATGATTAATTATCAATCCCATATGTTGCTTCTCGCTCTAAGCTCCAACACCAAAGTGCACTTTTCACCACGAAAGTTTATAGGATGACCGTCTTGGTCCACAGCCAACACTGTAATGTTGGTTATTTCACGTTGTGGTATAACAGGTAAATAAAGTAAATTATGTGGTGTTTCGTCAATGGCGTACCCAGGATCCACTTTATGATAAATTCGTAAATAGTATGAGCAGGTCTGTCTGCGTCGAAGGCTCCCGTGGTAATGTTACATTCGAAACGTATGCTAGATACTTTTATCATTTTGACGGGTAGATCTGAAGAGTGCCATCGTTTGGGTTCGAGTATCTCTGTTGAAAATCCTAGTATCTTTCCTAGACTGTTGGGTTGTTCAAACGAAATTCTATATTTACTGAAAATCATGCACTGTAACGTATTATTATTAGGTTTTAGTGCAAATATAGTTTCCGGTCTAAATGAATTGCTGCCACTCAACTTCTCGAGTATATACGTTTCAATATCGGCGATTTCGTAACATCCTGTAGGTAAATCGAAACTTTGTAGCTTGTTGTTGTCATCATAGTAGTAAAACTTGCAATCTTCAATGTTTGGTATGCTATGGTATGAGTGGAATGAACGCAGAGCTAATTCGTAGTCTTTCTCCGGATGGAGTACAATAGGTGTAGGCGGTTGGAAGGTAAATACGTGATTTGAACTGTTTACTCTCAACAACTGCGACATGATGACTGATGTAAGTCGACGTATGAAGGCAGTTTAAATAATACATAGAATACTTTACAAGATTTATTTGACACACAATATACATTTCAAGGTTTACTTAATGCACGTTGACATAGAAAACAAGATGCTTGAGAACTTGCAGGACCGTCCCAATGCGTCGTCCAATCGGGGCGGTTGTAGTGAACGAAGCGTGGCAGACGAATTTGTAGTTCATAACTTGTTTTGTAATAATCAGGAAGTTTATGCCATATATCTAGCAATTCAGACGGACTAACACATTCTATCAGGTATCGAATGGGAACGTCTTTTAGTTCTTCAGCAGTAAAACTTCTCAGAGGTTTTTGGTGTTGCGTTAATAATTTAATGTCCTCCATTGTTCCAAGGATGTTGAAGTAGAAATTTTAAACACAAATGTCCACAATTGAACTGGTCGTAGCTTTGATACTGATTATTGTTATAGAAAATTTTTCTTCCTCCTAGATACTTTACAAGTTCTTTGGGCGGTTTCAAATTACCAAATGAATCGAAATACTCGATGACATTATTTTTCTTTATATATGCTACCCAATGGGTTCCACTGTTTTTGGACGAATCCAAGTTAACCACTGCACACTCTTGTTGTCGAGGACTGGATTTAGGTAGATTGTCTCGCATGAAAACACCTCGAAAATGTTTAATTTTAAATAATTTTGCATAACGTGCAATATCGGTGTCGTACAGTGGACGATTGGGTAGCTTTATCGACAGTTTTTTGACTTTTTTAAATACAATCCAAATCCTTTACCTCCCCCATGCTTTTTCAGATATAAGCCATTTTCGATATGTTCCATAGCCTTATTATGACGTATATCTTCTTCCAATTTCCTTCGAGCATTATTGGCATCAATGACGGTCTTTGCAACTCCTGCAGCTCCACCCGATAACGCTCCAAGTGCTGAGAGTCCCGCAAACAGAGGTATAAGCGGTAGAAAACCACCAGATTTTACAACAGGTATCACGCGAGGAACATTAATTTTCTTTGATCCTCCAAATTGTCGGATAAGTGCTTTGGCCGCTCGTAAAGCAAACAAGGCGCTTTCTTTCAAAGATGCTCCTCTCTTCATGGATTTGCCTACCTTTAGCACAACATCTCGATGGAAGGAACGACGTTTTCCTATTCCCATTCCCAACTTTCGTTTAACCTTCATGCCGCCCGTAACAAGTAATGCAGCACTCTTTTCACCAAAAGATGCGTCTTTTGATTTGACTCGAGCCCAAGCTTTATCTTCCAACTCCTTATCTGCTTTGTGACGTTCTTCAAGAGACTTGTTTTGCGAATAAGCAATATCGTGCTGTTTACAAGCCTCGTCTAAAGGATTAATGCCCACATCGCCACGTGCAAGTCGCTTTTCTAACTTTGTTCCTGCTGTAAATGGAGAGAGAGAGAGTGTATAAGTCTTTAACAGTTACCAAGTTATAGTCATGTGATCACTTACGTCCACAATAATTGTAGGCGGGTAAATGAAGTTCGAATGGAAGTTTATTGATTAGAGAATTTAAAAGACCTTCTCCCTCAAACACCAACATTAAGACTGATCTGAAGAGATGTGATGTCATCCATATATATATATATATATATATATATATATATATATATATATATATATATATATATATATATATATATATATATTGAAAACACTTTAGTAGCACCCACCACAAGATGAAGATCGTTCAACAAGAGCAGACGCTACCCATTGAGAACTTGGACTTTACCTCTAATCCATCATCGGTTGGTAAACATGGTAAACTACTGCCAAATTCTTTTCGTGCCATTATCTGTGGTCCTAGCGGATGTGGAAAAACAAACGTGATGTTATCACTTTTATTCAACCCAAATGGCGCTAAATTCAAAAATGTTTACGTCTATCCAAGTCGTTATTTCAACCGAAATATCAATTGCTGCAGGAAGTACTAGGAGAAGTTAAAGGTGTCGGTTACTTTCCATTTAAAGATAATGAGGAAATTGTTAGTCCGGACAAAGCAAGATCCAACTCGATATTTATATTTGATGATGTCGCCTGCGATGGTCAACAGAAAATTCGTGAATATTATTCAATGTGTCGTCATAAAGACATTGATGCGGCCTACTTATGTCAAACATATTCGAAAATACCGAAACAGCTCATACGCGATAATTGTAATATGATTGTGTTATTCAAGCAGGATGAAATTAATCTAAAACATATATTTGACGAGCACGTGTCACCAGATATGACATTTGAATAATTTAAAAAGATTTGCTCAGACTGTTGGTCGACCGATAAATATGGAACGTTGGTAATTGTAAAGGATTTTGCTTTAAATAGCGGTAGGTATCGTATTGGCTTCGATAAATATATAAAGGTGTAAGTCAAGTGTACATGCTACTAGTCTGCATCATCATGTCTGACGATAAGGTTGCAATTGCTTTGCGTAAGAAGAAAGTTAATGAATTGGCGAGATCAATTCGCAAGAAATATTTAGCGTTAAAATTGGGCAAATCAGAGCGCGATGAGTCTCTTAATGAACTATTTAAACCGATATCTACACCGCTAAAGGAAATTGTAGAGTCCTCAAAGACATTGCAGAAAACCATTTCAAATTTGAATCCAATTAAAAAGGAGGAGGAGGTAAAAAAAGAAGAAGAAAAACTAGATGATGTGTTTGTAGCACCGTCTTTTCTGGAATCGGAATCTGTAGCTGAAACAGATGAGGCGGGAGATATTATACGCCCTGAATCTTCAGAGGAGATGCGTCCTGACGTTTCGCATGAAGCTTTTCAAGAATATATGGAACAATACCCCGCCATCAGTTTAAAATACATTGAGGATTATTTTCAAAAAGATGATGAAATTGACAAAAATTACGGTCCTATCTATGATGATATGTTTGGGTGGATGTTGGGTAAACGTCGAATTGCCTTTGATAAAACAAACGGTAATATAAACGTGCTACAGGATGGTAACAAAGAGGCGGGATACTTGCCTGGAACTCGAGGATTGTACGAGCTGTTATTTTACAACGATCCGCAATATGAAGAGGAAGATTTAAAACATTACAAAATTCTGTTAAACAATACACAAGTCCATCTTGATACTCTCAATCGCCTTAAAGGTTCAAGTACTGACAAATATAAATATATAATTAAACCATTATTTAAAATACCGCGATCAGACTCAGTACCGAGTAGATCACAAAATATGTCTCCAACTCAACGATCTGGCTCCATGTCAACTAGGACTCGCCTGAAATCAATTCCACTTAATAAGGGAAAAGGACTTGGCTTAACGTACAACGAAAAACCTATGGAATATATTTATTGGGATGATCCAAATGAATTGGTGGAACGTTTGAAATTATTGATTGCTTCAAAAGAGGCAGGTAATACGTCCAACGACAACGAAATAGTTGCCATCATAAATGAGCTAAAAGAAGCCAATATAATTGAATAACCAAAAAAAGTCTATTCATTTCAATCATGCCTGTCGATAAGTTCGGACACCGACGTCGTCATGCTAATGAACGGATTACACCTTATATGCCGAAAGTAGCACACACTCCGGACGGTAATATTGATGCTGAAAATGTGAGAATCTGTAATGTTAAGACGCCGACTACAAGTAGCGATGCTGTCAATAAACTTTATGTCGATGAGCAAATGCAAGTGTATCATAATGAACTTGGAGTACTTCAAAACAAAATCAACGACATTAATTCATTTATTTCGAGAAATCCGCCAGTCGCAGCTCGAGATATGGCAACTAAAAAGTACGTCGATGATGTGATTGTTGTGATCAAAGATAATATGAGACAAGAATTCAAATCTTTTGTTCAAGGTTTTGGGGAAATATTTTTAAAAGATATACAACAACAATTCCAAGGAAAAATCGATAAGCATGAAGTATCCATAAACGAATTACGAACAAATTACTTGAAGAAAGGTATCAAATAGTATCGAAAAGATATCATCAGTTGAGAACGTGTATGCGCTTACGAAGCATGTCGTCCAAAATACAGCTTGTTAACGAACTCCACAAACCGATGCGTAAAAATTATCCGCGCAGACGTACAATTGTCAAAGGCATAGATGATTTATGGCAAATGGATTTGGCTGAAATGCGACCTTACGCTCATCAAAATAAAAACCATAAAATGATTCTAGTCGTTATCGATTGTTTTTCAAAGTTTTTGTGGACGCGACCATTAAAGACAAAGACTGGCGAAGAGCTTACTCGTGCATTCTCGGACATTCTCGCCCACACAGGTCGAACACCCAAAAATCTTCAATCGGACCAAGGAACGGAATTTTACAACAACAAGTTTCAACAATTGATGAAAAAACATGGAATTAATCACTATAGCGTATTTAGTACGAAAAAAGCTGCAATGGCCGAACGAGTAATACGATCATTGAAATCAAAACTATATAAACATTTCAGTTTAAATGGCACCTACAAATGGATAGATATTCTACCAGAAATTACAAACGAATACAATAATACAAAGCATTCAACTACCAAGTATAAGCCCTCCCAAGTCAATAAATCCAACGAAGAAGCTATTTTAAACCAAACCTATAAACATCTAAAGATTGCGGGACCACGAAAATTCAAAGTTGGTGATATTGTTCGTATAAGCAAGTCGAAGCATGCCTTTGAAAAAGGATACACACCCAATTGGACGACAGAACTATTCAAAATCGTTAAAGTGAAAATAACCAATCCCGCCACCTATTTGCTTGAGGACATGTATGGAGTACCAATCAGTGGAGGGTTTTATGAGGAAGAGCTGCAGAAACCGTCAAATCCAGACATTTACTTGGTGGAAAAGGTACTTAGAAGAAAAGGCAACAAAATGTATGTTAAATGGCTTGGATTAGACGGAAAGTATAATAGTTGGATTGGAAAAACAGATGTTGTTGTTGTGTAACCACTTTTCATTTCAAGTTATGAGAACTGTGGTTTTGTAGCGAAGAGAATTAACCGCAAAGATAGATAGAAGTTGATATAAATTGGAGTGAGCTGTAGGTTATATTGTTAGTCGTCAATATGAGTTCTCAAGATAGCGGTTTTAGTAGCTGTGCTACAGAAAATTATAATTATAGTGTTGAATTAGATCGTATTTTGGAAATGTATGAAATAGCTGCTAAAAAAGAAGACCATTACCTGTTGTATACCGAGTATCCTACACATTCGAATTTCAAAATTGGTTGTGGTTTAAGTCCCGCAAGAACGTTCAGTAGCGCAATCACTCTATCAGCAACGAATAAACCTACGAAAATCTCCTTCAGCACTTTCGAATGGGCTACGTTTATCGATATTTTAAATAATAATTCATTCATAGATGAACCACTTCCAGCGTTTTACGATGATTATGAGCCGGAGACGATACAATGTGGCGACTACTGTACCATTCATCAAGTAATATTCGATTGTGTAAAATGGTTGGAAGTAATCAAACACGGCGTCAGCTTCCCTTTAACTCAACAAGATGTTCATCAAATTCTACAACTCCATCATCATCTCATTTCCCCTCGTCTCACCCATTTGGAATTTCTAAATTTTGGTGAATACTACAGAAATGTGATTGAACTTATTAGGAATTTTGCTCAAAATAATGGACATTTAAGTAAATTTGAGTTATTGTATACTATATGTGATTGTAGTGATAGCGTATTGTCTGTAGCACTTAGAGAATTTATATATTTCTATAAAGCTAAAGTTGTAAATGATTTAGATGATGTAATAAATTGATTAATTAACATTATTGTTTGTTTTTATTTCCTCACGTCCTTCTCACGTCACGTGAGTCGTTTGAAGAATTTACTAAACAAAGTTACTATTGGTCACAAGCACGATCAATATACAAGATGTTGATGAAAAAAAAAATTCATAACTAAGTATTACATTTTTATTGATAAATATTTATAATTTTGTGTAACAGAGTTTTTAATTGATTCAATAGCGTATCTTCAGGGCAGGGTACTCCAAATAGGCTCCAAGTAAACGGTTTCGCATCAACAACTTTACGGGTATATTCGCTATATTTGTAATATATGTCTTTGTAGAAAAAGTAAATGTAACCATCCGTATAGCGAAATGCAGACGTTACTCCTTCGGGAACTCCCGGAAAGACGTCATGCAAATATCCTCTATTAAGAGTTTGTCCTTCTGCATTAAATTCAATGTAGGAATTGTTATTGTACAGCAGATACATCTGCCCGCTATTGGTTTGAAATAGGGCATTAATTACGGCATATCGGGGTATGGGAAGCGGAAAAGAGTCGTATATATTTAAATTTGGAAATGCCGCTGCATAATATTGATTATTGCTGAACGTAACTAAATCTCCCACGGTGTTTTGGAACACGTGAGAGACATTTGAGGATGCCAGTTCTTTTGGTAGGTAATCAACAATTAATTCTGGGGTTTTTGGTATATGCATATCGTTTAAATCTAGTCTCCATAAATATTTTTCGTGGCCCACATACATTCTATAGTTTGGAAAAAGTGGAGCCATTGCGAGAAACATAAAGTCCGGAGTGCGAATTTCAGATAGGTTCTTATTAGTTCCTCCTCCTCCTCTTTCGATTGACACAATTCTTCTTCTGGATTCAGGTCGTGGCGTTGATTTTACTGTTGTCGGTGTCGTCGCATTGAAAGTAGATTTTTTTTTCGTGCTCCCCATACAAAGCTATCATCCCCTTTTTATCATCTTCATCCAGTTCTACTCTATCCATTTGATACCAAGGGTACATGATGGCTGATTTAACTTCGCTATGTGCTAAGCCGATAGCATGTCCAATTTCGTGAGTTAAAACCATTAAGAAACTGACCATCCCTTCTGGAACGTCGAAATCATCTCCAAAATACCAGTTTTGCTCCATATCTAGATGAATTTCAATACATTTACTATATGGGTTGGGATAATAAGAGTGACCCAACACACTATTACCAAGATCGAATGGACATTGATCAGTTCCATGACAGTCGCTTCGAAAATAGTGCTTTCTATTGGTGATGGTTATAGTGATGTCTGGCTTTATTTTAGCTATTTTCACATTTTTAAACTTCAAATTGGATGCTGATTGCCATGTATAAAAAGCAAGCTTCGCTGTTTTTAAATGCGCGTCGGTAGCTTGTGGAAAATACCAAAGTAATTCTGTTTTGTTCCATTTTGAATGCATAACATAATTATTATCACCCTTAATACATCGAGGTCTCTTCATCAAATCAATAGTTTCTTTATTAGGCGTTCCATCTACAGGAAGATTATATTTTGCTTGAAAATTAATAAGAACGGCTTCAAAGTCAGTTAATGAATTTTGACTTGATGGATTATTGAAAAACATGTTTACAATTTTGATAAATTTTAATATTTTTACATAATGAAAATGTTAGTTTAACAATGTTTACTAAAACAAATATGGTAATAATATTATACACATCATTTAAAAATAATGTTTAGCTCATCATCGTTCATGTTTCGAGTTTTGTGGGGCGGATTCGATTTAACGGATATACCACTGTTTGCGGTGTTTGTCGTTTAAAGGTGCAATCTATAGCATTTGAAATCTCCTGTTGTTCCCCCGTTTTTTGTAATTCTTCAGGAGGCACCCAATTTATCGTGAAATTCTCCCATTCATTTGGATTTGAATAGGCACTAAGATGTAGGTTTTCAATTTGCATCATAACCTTTTTCTTATCATCATAAAAAGTAATATCCTTATTCAATCGATCTATTTTCATTATAAACTCCTCAATTCGACGTCTGTACTCAACAAAAGACATGTCTCTAATGTTTTGATTTGAATCGAAACTAAGATGTAGGTTTTCAATTTGTATCATAAGCTTTCTCTTATCTTCATGTAACACCCTTACTCAATCGATGTTTACGATAATAATCTAACAATCATAGGGTCGTTTATTCGACTTCAATCTGACCAATCAGAGAGATGCTAGTGCTCTTATGGCAGAAACAAATCGATAATCATTTATTTGCTACTACCTTGTTTTGTATTTACATAGGTATGCAACTCAAAATACAATAATTGTAATACTTCGATAAATTTTAAATTCGCTTTCACAATATGCATTGATATGATTATAACTTGGTGGTCTTGCTAGCATGCTAAAAGATTATTAACGCATGAGAATGTGTGATCGATGGATCGAATCCTATCGTCGGTAGCGAAATATTTTTTCAATTTAATAAATTGCACGAAAACACTGCTTACAAAATACGCGGAGGACATGATGATGTTATACGAAAACACTGCTTACGTCACACCATATACATGCTACCATAGAAAAATCATATAGATAGACTTCATCACAATTGCGTTTATTCGATTTCAATACGACCAATAATAGCAGAGATATGTGTTATAGTGCCCTAATGGCAACGTTGCTTACGTCACACCATATACATGCTACCATAGAAAAATCATGGAGTACATGATATCACAGAACAGATGGGGTATAGAAAAATCATGATGCACAGAACAGATGGGGCATACGACGGAAGGCCCGTACGACACATAGAACAGATGGGACATACGACGGACGGCCGCCTCCCTCCCCCGACGGCACATATTGCGCGTGAAATCCAAGATGGTAGTGCCCTTATGACATCTTTGTATGTATATTGAACGTGTCCAATGCGCATAGCAACAGTGGGCAATGACCTTGAGGGGTTGCTGACGTCACAGCAGTAATGACCTTGGTTTGGTCAAAAAAGTGCAGAATGAACCTTAGCGATTTCCCATGTTAATTTACATAAGGAATGGTCCCGGATCAGTGTTGCTCCTTTACTTCTTCCAAACAACGATGAAATTGTCAGCCACGATGTCCCAGTTTACATACCCCATTTGGATAACCAGCTTGAAGAAAACACTGAAGAGCAAATTCTTGAACAAGAGATCACTAAGGAACAACCTGGTCCGAATCCGGAAGTAATCGTTATTCTTCCCAATAACAATGAAAGTCAAGATCATGAGCTGGATTATGTACCAACTGCAGATGAAGAACCCGAATTAGAAAAATCTACCGAAATAAATAAAAAGCGTAGACTGAAACGACAACATGTAGATGAAAGTAATTGGTCGGCTAATAAAAATAAACGTAAAAGGGAGCGTGGAAAAGAATACCAAGGAAGAAGGAAAGTTGATGGGCGCTGGGTATATACCATCCCTAAAAATGAAAGGAAAATTAAAGAAAGATGTAAATGCAAATTAGGTAAAAATAACTCTAAGCTACAATGTACAAAGTTTTCCGAAGAAAACAGAGCGCAATTGTATAAAGATTTTTGGAAAATGAGTGACGGTGAAAAAAAGGTGTATGTAAAAATGTTAATTACCCAAGAAGAAAGTAAAAGACCAAGAGATAGAAAGCAAAATGAGAAATCCAGACGTTCGTATAGTTATTCCTACCATTTACAATTAAAAGAAACAAAACTGCGCGTATGTAAAAATATATTTTTAAATACGTTCTCCATAGGCGAGTCCGCTGCTATTTCCTGGAAGAAGAAAGGTAATCAGGATGAAGATCAATTACCACACCTAACAGGGGACTTGTTAGAAGAGGCTGAAACCGGACGAAGATTCTCTAGACTTGCTATCTTCGAGGAACGAAAACGAAATTTATATTTATTTTTTGAGAGTCTGCCAAAAATGGAGTTTCACTATTGTCGGGCCAGGACGACCAAATTGTATCTTGAGCCATTGTGGACTTCGAGGTCTCAAGTTTACCGACTTTATACTAATAGCTGGTGCCCGGAGAAAAGCATACAACTATTATCGTTAACGCTGTTTTTAACTACCTTCGATGACATGAACTTAAGTATTTTCGCACCAAAAAAAGACGAGTGCTCTATTTGTGTGGCTCAAAAAGTTGGTAATTTTAATGAAGCTGAGTACCAGCTACACCAAAAGAAGAAAGTAGAAGCTAGAGAAGAGAAAGATAAAGATAAAAAAGGCGAGAAACATAAAGTTTACACAATGGACTTGCAGTCTGTCCTTCTATGTCCTAAATCAACAGTTTCCCTTCTCTATTACAAAATGAAGATAGTTGTACACAATTTTACTATATTTAATGTAAAAACGAAGGATGGATATTGCTTCATATGAAACGAAACTGAAGGGGCGTCGGTTCAAATGAGTTTGCAAGTATTTTAAGTGCCTTTATTACCGAAGAAAGTAAAGATATTGGTTTAAATGAACAGTTAATTTTCTATAGCGATGGATGCTGCGGTCAAAATAGAAACACCTCCCTTTCAAATGCCTTGTTAAAGTTAGCGATAGAGAAGAAAATTACAATTTGTCAGAAGTTCCTAGAAAAGGGGCATACACAAATGGAGGCCGACTCTATGCATGCCACGATTGAAAGGAAATTGAAAAAAAAAAAAATAAACGTGCCAGCTGATTATGTCGAGGTGTGTCTTGGCGCTAGACAAAACCCCAAACCATATTTTGTTAAATAATTAACTCATGACTTTATTAATGACTATTCAAATCTGCGGTATGTAAATGCAATAAGACCCGAAAAAAAAGTAGGTGACCCAACTGTACAAGACATTCGAGCCCTTCGTTACAATCCAGGTGGATCTATAGATTACAAGTTAAGACATCCAGATGAATGGAAAATGTTGCCAGTAAGAATTAATATATCTGTTAATACAGAGATTTCAAAACTTTATAGTGAAAGACTAAAAATAAAAAAACAGAAGTATGATCATCTTAATTAGAAAATCCTTAGATAAGGATTATCAATCGTACTACGATGCCCTTCCTCATGATTAAATTTATTCTTGTATATTCTTTGTTTGTTTGATTATATTTAAGTATATTAGTAATTTAGCTTTCATTCTTTCTTCAGTTTTTCCAATAAATGGTTCTTTTTTACTATTTTTATTTTTATTACCCAAAAATGAACCCTACAATATAACTTTACTTGAAAACTTACATACTGTGAAAATCATGTAACTCTAAATTAGAATAACTGAAATATAAGAAAAGCTCGTAACCCCTATATTTTTTCTATAAATCACATTTACAAATAATGTAATTTACCGTCAGGTTTCTATAATAAACTAGAACATTATATCAAAAAAGAAATTTTTAAATAACTCAACTTTTAAACTTATTGGGTTTTTTCTGTCTCCTGTAAAATTTGGGTTTTTGGAGTTACGAGGTTTTCTTATGAGGGTATCGATATGTGCCGTACGTAGGACAAGGATTTAAATTAACTCACGATAATGCCAGACCTTACATTACTCGAGTTGGTCGAAGATTACAAGAGGAACGTAATCATCTTGGAAAGAAATGAACCAAAATTTAATAGGGCCGTTTATTTTAATAAATGAATAGGCGTTGTCGAAACGTTATTCATACTCGAGGTGGAAATACTCGCTACTGACTCTCTTTGTTTATGTATTTTGTTCATTTCCATTTGATTTACCACCTAATAAAACAAACATGCATGAGTACTAGACACAATTGTGGGGAAACAGAACAGAACATGATGACAACCAGAATGCCAAACAAAAATTGGCCGATTGAAAAGAACAAGGACTAGATAAAATACACGTTTATTGGTGGAACAGCTTCACATCAATTCAGCAAATCTTTGTCAACAAACTAAATGAATCCATAACCCAAAAAAGATACCATCTTTCTTCACGAAATGTATAACTTACAACCTGCCCAAAAACGAGAAAGTCGAGAACCCCCGAAATTTCAGATTAATCACCTGTTTGCCCATCGCATAATAAAATACTCACTTCAATCATAGAACAAAAAATCAATACGCATCTAAAAAGAGACCAATTGGCAACAGAACAGCTAAAATAGAAAATAAGAACTATTACGCTGAAGTAGAAGAAATCTGGAAAGGTAGAGAACTACATGGGAGAGTCATTCTGACGATGATATTGATTTATCGAAACAATTGTCAATTTTTTAGAATTTTTAATAACTTTTATTATATTGTGGAATAAACTAGAGACCAAGAGTTTCATTTAAAAACACTAATATGAGCATATTCCACGAAGGAAGGGTCGAGACAGTTAATTTCATATATTATTCTCTTTAAAATAAATGTTTTTCCAATAACCAATTGTGTTTTATTAGTTAAGGTTAAGATTTAGATACTGTAACGATGTTACTTTTTAATGTTTTCATTTCCAGCAACCATGCAGTATAAATTTCATTTTATTTAATAATTAAATCGCCTCTCTTTCGAAATTTACCTATGAATATTTATTTTTATATAAATGTACTGCTTTTGAGACATCCGGTATATCCTTTTGTCAAGTTCACTTAAACCAGTCTGCTAATGTGCGCGCATTTTCAAAATTTTAAGGAGGAGACTTCGTAAGTGGGGTAGGAGAATTTAATAAAAGGACGTAGCATACAGGTAAACGGGGCTTTTTCTTCCTGTTCCTGCTTAAAAATTTAATTGTGTTTACACCGAATACTGTGACTGGTTTTTTTTTGTGAACCCGGTAAGTGGATATACATTTTTCTTTTCTCTGTGAATAGCTATTATCATCCAACGCTTAGCCGCTTTTATTTCTACGTTTGAATTCATAGTATTTGTGTACAATTCCGAAGGTAGAACATATAGAGTCATTTTCATCTGAATATTTAACCCCGCTCAACAAGCCGTTGTACTGTTAAAATTTAGTTTCTTTTGCATTTGCTTAGAAAAATCTCGTCTAGATTCGCTGCTGAGCAGGGATCAATTCGACAGGCCTCTAAGGCAGTTTAATTTACGAGATACGAAATAATCTCAAAAGTATTCGCTGCTGAGCAGGGACCTTTGTTGTAAAGGAATAATCGTTTTTTTTTAAGCAATAGAGGAAAGCGTGCAAAAGGGCACAACAGAAACCGTTGTTTTGTTTTATCTATAAGCGTTGTTTGGAAAAGAAAGAAAAGCCGTGCAACTGCCGCTGTAATAAGAATATTGTTCTGTATACCGGGATAACCCTGTATTTGAAATTAAGTAAATTTTGAATATAAAAGTACAAATCCGAAGTAATTGAACCTGAAACATACTGTGATTGTTTAAATCGACTTAAATCTGGAATTACATTTTTGGTCAACAGTCCGAAAACCACCTGGGATTGATTTATTTTAAAAATTAGGTATCTATTAACAATTCTTTCATTTCTATAAGCGAATAACGACGTGAAAGTTTATATTTTGAAGTTACAATAAATATTTCCAGCTGAATTTTTTTTCTTATCAGATAAGAAGACCAGTTTTGTTTTGTGGGCCAGTTCTAGATAACAATCAATAACATTTTTTTTATTTATTTGTGCGAACTTTATGGAATTTTAAAAAGTAATTAGTGTTATTGAAATAAATTTGATAGATTTTACATGCTAATATTTTAATAATTTTGGTACCGATTGTCCCACAATAATTATCATCTTTTATCGTTAGCAATAATATTTTGAAGTGAAAACTATTATTTCGTTTTAATTGTAATTTTAGTATAGATTAAGAGGAAAAGAAGCTGGTTTTAGACTTTTTTTTTTAGAAAATATCGTAGAGACTACCTTTTCCAAATTTATATTTGCATTCTTGTTTATATATATATATTTTTTTACGGGAAAGTATTTTCTAGGTTGCATATGCCTGGTCTTCATTGGTTTTAATTGTTTTATTTGATTTGAAATCATAGTTTGAATTGTTGTTGATTAAAATTCTCTATTGTTGATCAACCGAACTGGACTTGTTTTATTTTGATTACTGAACCCGAGTGGACTAATACTACAGCTTTCTCTGGGTTTTGGTTTTGTTCGGATATACCGTCCGTACCGGTTTAAGGATTTTGAATTGATGACAGCTAGTGAGGATAGTGATTCCTCTGTTAATAACGAACACCGTACATACGAACAGGTAGCTAAAGACACACCGCTGGTAGGCTGGATATATACCCTTAAGAAAGGAGAACTCGCTGCCGAATTAAATAAGCGACAACTATCTTCATCTGGATCTGTAAGAGAACAACGAAGACGACTAGTGAGTTTTCTCAAGGAATCTGTTGCTGTAGACCCGAGTTCGGAAGTAACCATGACTACTACTCCTCCAGTTACACCTCCGCTGAACGTCCACGATTGGAAAGTATCTTTTGGAAATCGCGATGATCCGGCAAGTTTCTTAGAACGACTTGAAGAAATCTGCACTGCTAAGAAGGTGAAACAGGATAATTTACTTCCGGTCTTACCCGAGTTCCTGTCTGGAGAACCAGCACTGTGGTTCCGCAACAACCGGCACCGATGGACAAACTGGGATGATTTTGAAAAGGCTTTCCGTATTTTCTTCTACCCTGTTAATTACGAGGTGGACCTAGAAGCGGAAATCAGCAAGCGTCTGCAAAGGAGAAGCGAGGCAGTATCGGCATACATCACTGATCTGCAAACCTTGATGCGTAGACATGGGAAGCTATCTGACGAGCAACAGTTGGCTTGGTTATATCGCAACCTGCTACCAGAATACCGACAGCAGATTCGTAAAGCTGACTTTAAAGATTTTACTTCTTTTTGCCAAGAGGTAAAGGAATACGAGTTGCTGCGAAAGGAACTCCAAAATATTCCTAGCACCAGTGTATGGCAAAGAGGGACAAATGGACGTTTTCAACCAGCAAATACATAACGGAATACGAATGCAGCCCCCAGTCCGCCCCGAGAACCCATAGCTAGTACCAGTAGCTCTCGCCCAGTTGATCCAGTTAGTCGAACACCTATGCCGAGAAATTCTAGTACACTGTGGTGGCGCTGTGGTGAGACAGGCCACGTCCGAACAAACTGTAGAAACCAGCCTAAAATATTCTGTTCCCGCTGTCGTAAGGAAGGGGTCCTTACCAGAGACTGTTCATGCTCGAAGCAGGAAAACTAAACCGAAACTATCCCGAAGGGAGGCCGTCACAGTTTCCTAATCTTTTAGCCTCTCAAGAACATCCGACTTCCGGACCGTCAGATCCGCGACCCCAAATTGACGTCCAAATAGAACACTTCAAGTTTAAAGCCTTGCTGGACACTGGAGCTATCAGATCGTACGTGGGTGATTCGGTAGCGAAGCAATTTTCCCAACGAAAGCGAACGGTCAGTCATTCGACAAGAGCACGTTTAGCTAATGGAAATTTGGTTTCTATCACAGACATCTATGATCTGCGGCTTATGGTAAATGACGTCACCATGGAGGAACCGTTGGAACATTTTCCAGGTTTGGTCGCTGATATGGTTCTTGGTCTTGATATACTGAAGAAGTATAATTTCTGCTTAGAACTAGGTACAGGGAAGATCTACCAGGACGGAAAGCTAGTTAACTGTCAAGAGCCAGATACCATGTTCTCTCCCATAGGAATTATAGACGTAGTAATGCCACCGCCAGGAGAGAACAATCCTGGGTTGTCATGCGAAATGATTGTTGCTGATACCGCTAGTACAAATTGTATGATTGCTGACACCACTAGAACAAACTGTATGGTTGCTGATACCACTAGAAGAAATGGTATGGTTACCGAAACTGCTGGAGAGAATCTGCCTGGTGTTGGCCCTGCTACAACAAATTTTTCTGTTATCGACCCCACTAGAAGGACATCTGGAGAAATCCCGAAGAAGGAAAGAGGATCTGATGCGAAAACTCCTCTAGAACTGGACACTGCTTGTAAAATCTCTGAAGATGTAAAGACTGTTAAGGATATGAACTGTTATAACACGAAATACCCTCTGGAAACAACTGATAGGATATTGACCGATATCTCCCAGTCAGCCGTGGAAGGAAACCAAGGTGATAGGAGATCTAGTACTGAATATCCTCTAGGAAAAACTGATAAGGGTATGGACTGTTATAACGCGAAATACCCTCTGAAAAAAACTGATAGGATATTGACCAATATCTCCCAGTCAGCCTTGAACGGACCCGAAGCCGAAGGTGATGGAGGGAGATCTGATACTGAATATCCCCTAGGAGAAACTGATAGGATATTGACCGATATCTCCCAGTCAGCCGTGGAAGGAAACCAAGGTGATAGGAGATCTAGTACTGAATATCCTCTAGGAAAAACTGATAAGGATATGGACTGTTATAACAAGAAATACCCTCCAGAGAAAACTGAGGGGATGTCGACCGATATCTCCCAGTCAGCCTTGGAAGGAAACCAAGGTGATGAAAGGGGATCTAGTACTGAACATCCCCCTGGACAAACTGAGAGGATAATAACCGATATCTTTCCGTTAGCCTGGGAAGAACCCCCAGGTGATACAGGGAGATCTAGTTCTGAATATCCTCTTGGATCCACTGATGGAAAAATCTGCGAAGAAGTTAAGACTGATAAGATTACTGACTGTCACAAACTCAGGACATTCACCGGCTTATCCCGGTCTGATTTAGAAGAATATGACGAGAATATGGAGTTAGCTAGGGAAGAATGTCCTCTAGAAACTATAACACCGTTACAAGACCGAGATTTGACTGTAATAGAAGAGAAAACGCTGAGAAAATTTCTAGACATAGAGTTACCGAAATTCGAGAAAGTTCAAGGACCGACAGACCTAGTCCATCACGAGATTCGCCTCTTGCACTCAACCCCGATTAAGCAACGACACCGTCCGCAGAATCCAAAGATGCAAGAGATTTGTAACACCGAGGTGGATCTGATGTTGAAAGAAGGAGTAATCGAACCCTCAAACAGTCCGTGGAGTTCTCCGGTGGTTATCGTTAAGAAGAAGGATGGAAAAAACCGTTTCTGTATTGACTTTCGAAAAATCAATGAGGTCACAAAGAAGGACGCCTACCCTCTTCCATTCATAAATGCTATTCTGGATAAATTGCGACGCACAAAGTATATCTCTAGTTTAGATCTGAAGAGTGGATATTGGCAAGTCCCATTAGCTCCAGCAAGCAAACCCATCACTGCCTTTACGGTACCCGGACGTGGACTTTTCCATTTCACAGTTATGCCGTTTGGTCTACACTCAGCGCCCGCCACATTTCAACGCCTAGTAGATCGAATTATCGGTCCTGACTTGGATCCGAATGCATTTGCATATTTGGATGACATTATCGTATTAGGGGAAACGTTTGAAGAACATCTGCAAAATCTAGCTGAGGTTTTCCGCCGTCTCCGAGACGCCAAGCTGAAAATAAACCCAGAAAAATGCCATTTCTGCCTACCGTCGATGAAATATCTAGGCCATGTTATTACCGGCGAAGGTATCCGTACCGATCCCGAAAAAGTGGAAAGTATTTTGAAGTTTGCAGCGCCAAGAAACGTCCGAGAACTACGAAGATTTTTAGGAGTGGCCTCCTGGTACCGCCGATTTGTGCCCGCATTTTCTCAGACAGTAGCTCCGCTGACCAAGTTACTCCATAAGGCGCACCGTTGGAAATGGACCGAAGAGCAGGAGGGTGCTTTCGCTAAAATCAAGATATGTCTGTCTGAAGCGCCTGTACTAAGTTGCCCGGATTTCAGTTTACCGTTCACGCTGCAGACCGATGCGTCCGAACACGGTTTAGGGGTGGCCCTGACACAACAGATAGATGGCAATGAACATGTGATAGCTTACGCGAGCCGAACCTTAAGTCCAGCCGAAAAGAACTATTCAGTGACCGAAAAAGAGTGTCTTGCCATAGTATGGGGGATTGATAAGATGCGCCCCTATCTGGAGGGATATCATTTTACGGTGTTAACTGACCACCAATCCTTAAGATGGCTGCATTCTATATCTAGTCCGTCTGGCCGTCTAGCCCGCTGGAGCATCTTTTTGCAACAATACGATTTCGAGATCCAATACCGACGAGGTGCCATGAATCGAGTGGCCGATGCACTATCTAGGAACCCGCTACCGGACACTCCTGAGCAAGCAGCGGAAGTGTGCATGGCCGATATTCCAGAGGAATGTTCCTGGTACCGAAACAAGAAAGAGGAAGTGCTAAGAGACCCAGGTAAATCTCCGGATTACTGCATCAAAGAAGGACGACTGTACCGACATTTTTGGGACCTGAATGATCTGAGTGAGCCTGAACTGTCTGACCCGTGGAAGCTATGTGTGACGAAGTCACAAAGATCCCGTATTTTACAGGAAAATCACGATGCCCCTACCGCCGGACACTTAGGGATAGCAAAAACAATAGCGAAGATTGCTAAGATTTACTACTGGCCAGGAATGTTTAGAGACATAACCAGGTACGTCCGTGGCTGTATGCAATGCTTAAAATACAAACCGTCTCAACAGCAGTTAGCTGGGAAAATGCAACCGTCCCGAAACCGACGTCCATGGGAAACTGTTAGTACCGATATCGTTGGACCGCTGCCGCGCAGTAAAAAAGGGAACTGCTACATAGTCATGTTCCAGGACCGTTTCACAAAATGGGTACAGTGTAAACCGATCAGAAAAGCGACAGCTAGCTCGATAAGTAACGCTTTTCACGAAGAAGTTCTGACCACGTTTGGATGTCCATGTACCGTATTATCAGACAATGGGACACAATATGATAGTAAACTCTTTAAGGAAATGTTGAGAGGCTTGGGAATCTACCATCGATTCACCCCACCGTATACACCACAAGCTAATCCCGTCGAAAGAGCTAACCGTACCTTAAAGACCATGATAGCTCAATATTGCGAACAAGACCACCGAGACTGGGATCTGAGACTATCCGACCTGAAGTTTGCCATTAATAATTCTAAGCACGACTCTACCGGCTTTTCTCCCGCCTTTCTCAATTTCGGAAGAGATCTCGACGTCCCGAATACACTACGCCGAGAAGTGGAACAAAATCAGACGACCGAAGAATCTGAAACACCCAAAGACGCTGGAAATACCGATGAAGAATTCGAAACACTCACTGAAGCTGGAAATACCGAAAATGAAGTCTCTGAACAGTACCTACTTCGCTTGAACAAATTACAAGAGTGTTTTGATTTAGTCCGGTTGAATCTGTCTAGAGCCTTTACGACACAAAGCCGATATTACAATCTACGCCGCCGTGACTGGAGATGTACAGTAGGTGATTCAGTAATGAAAAAAGAACATACCCTTTCATCCGCCGCCGATCATGTGGCCGCGAAACTTGCCCCGAAATATTCCGGTCCGTATAAAGTGGTTAAAGTTTTATCTCCTGTTGTGTACAATTTGAAAGATGCACAAGGGAAGCGTTATAACCGAATACATATTAAAGACTTGAAACCGATTTCAGAGTAACGCTAGTAATTAGAACTTTTCAGGATGAGACCGAAACGTGATTCCCCGCCGCAAGAGAACGATCCCTTACTTTCCTGGGACTCCGAGCACCACCGACCGACCGAGGAGATAATAGACCTAACCTCCCCCGCCGCTTCCCCGACATTTTTTTTTGTCAGACCGTCCCTGTAGCCCCCCCGCAGCCGTGCCCCATCCTGACCCTTCGACTTCCCCTGTCTCCGAAGAATATTCACTACCTTGGGAGGACGTGGTAGACTTCGCTATCCCCGACGAATGGACACAGAATGTCGAGCCCGCCTCTCCAGAAGACCTGATGGCCCTGGAACTGTATATACCGGGCAACACGCCGCCGCCATCACCTCCCGGTCCTGAACCCGGCACGTATCTGGAAACGGTTACGCTGGAGACTGTAGTCCGAAGAGAACTATTCATCCCACCCGAAGAAGACTGGATCAGATACAGCGAGACGATCACCAGACACACCGACACCCAGTATGGTTTTGAACCAGTGTTTCCGCCAACAACCGCCCCGGCTGCCCATCCCCTAATGGTTGCTGGGCCATCCGAACGGCAGCTTGTGATCAACTTCGCATGCCGACAACCCAAAGATCATCCTTGGCCGACCGAATGGGTGGATAGGAGCCGTCCGTTCCGGCCCACCGGCTCCGATCCGCGCCGCTGGTGTCGAGTGTACCTACCCGACGACCAGGGTCGCTACTGTAAAGTGTATCTACCGCCCTGCAACGGACTCTAGTAATGTTTTAGTGCCGAGACTGTAAGCTTTATTTTTTTTTGAGTTCACTGCCATCGTAGTAGGCAGTGTAGGATTTCTTTTATTTTTGGGTGAAACCGCTTAAAACTAGTGTCGCTAAACCTACGCGAAGTGTGGTGCTCTCCGCTCGCGCAGTTTTGCTCGTGCCTACTATCGCTACTTGATTATAAAACTGTTTTTCATTTCTAGATTTCCGGACTGCTTCTTACAGCATGGCTTCCGAATCGTCAATCGAAATACTAGACATATCCGAGGTGGAAAGTTGGGATGAGGATGATCTCCCATCCAAATCAGTGCGGCGATCCGAGGAACCAGCTGCCGATCCTGACCGATCTGACTCCAATCCTGGTATGGCCGAAAGCTCCCCAATTCCAACCAAACTGTCAATGAGCTCGTCATCTCCGGTTAACGAATCAAGTTCAAATACCCATGTGAGATCAGGAAGGCCGGTAGTACTAGAGGGGGTCCCGAAGAAGATTAGACGAGAAACACGGCCAGCGCCAATCCACACCGGCAGGCTATCTGATAATCGACCATCCGATGACATTTTCTTGCCCGTTGAAAGGGACTTATGTTGGAGATGTGGATACCCTGGACACCGTCGCGATACCTGTAACCGTGGAAAAACCATATTATTTTGTTCCCGCTGCGGACGTTTTGGTAAGATGTCCCGGGACTGTTTCTGTGCGAAGCCGACTCTCAGAACCACCTTAATAGAGAAGACTCTTAAGTGTTCCAGCTGCGGTCGTTCCGGACGGCCGACGAAAGACTGTACCTGTACCAGCCGAGAAATTTCCAGACCTACACCGGAGCCAGGAAAACGCTCAGTAGAAATCCAAGCACCACAAGTATCCCGAATCCGGCAAGATGTTGGCACTCAGTGTGACCTCTGTGAATGTGCCATGAAAATTCCGGACTACGCCACTAGGGCCCATCCGCGATATACAATCCTGCGGAACGCCTCCACCGTAAGAAGAGTGAGGACACGTTCTTCCCGGCGGTATCCCAGCCTAAGTACGAGGGGCTCTAGGCTCCAGTAACCCCGGGAGGAATTTGGATAGATGTCCCTGCCGCAAGATCCGATACTGTTTTTTTTTATTGTTGTTGAATAATCTTTTATTTTAGGTGGTAACGATTAGTTTTAAGAATGAGTGAAAAAAAAAATATAAAAATGCAAGCTTCACTTTCATTTGTTAATTTTTTTTAACCGAAGAAAGAGGGGGATGTAACGATGTTACTTTTTAATGTTTTCATTTCCAGCAACCATGCAGTATAAATTTCATTTTATTTAATAATTAAATCGCCTCTCTTTCGAAATTTACCTATGAATATTTATTTTTATATAAATGTACTGCTTTTGAGACATCCGGTATATCCTTTTGTCAAGTTCACTTAAACCAGTCTGCTAATGTGCGCGCATTTACAAAATTTTAAGGAGGAGACTTCGTAAGTGGGGTAGGAGAATTTAATAAAAGGACGTAGCATACAGGTAAACGGGGCTTTTTCTTCCTGTTCCTGCTTAAAAATTTAATTGTGTTTACACCGAATAGTGTGACTGGTTTTTTTTTGTGAACCCGGTAAGTGGATATACATTTTTCTTTTCTCTGTGAATAGCTATTATCATCCAACGCTTAGCCGCTTTTATTTCTACGTTTGAATTCATAGTATTTGTGTACAATTCCGAAGGTAGAACATATAGAGTCATTTTCATCTGAATATTTAACCCCGCTCAACAAGCCGTTGTACTGTTAAAATTTAGTTTCTTTTGCATTTGCTTAGAAAAATCTCGTCTAGATTCGCTGCTGAGCAGGGATCAATTCGAGAGGCCTCTAAGGCAGTTTAATTTACGAGATACGAAATAATCTCAAAAGTATTCGCTGCTGAGCAGGGATACCCGAGAGAGGCTTTCGCATTCTGCTAGTCGTTGTCATTATCTGAGAATTTGATTTCGTACAATAGGCGGTTGTTTGTTAGTAAAATCATAGATATAACATATAGAGTCTGTTTCATCTGAATATTTAACCCCGCTCAACAAGCCGTTGTACTGTTAAAATTTAGTTTCTTTTGCATTTGCTTAGAAAAATCTCGTCTAGATTCGCTGCTGAGCAGGGATCAATTCGAGAGGCCTCTAAGGCAGTTTAATTTACGAGATACGAAATAATCTCAAAAGTATTCGCTGCTGAGCAGGGATACCCGAGAGAGGCTTTCGCATTCTGCTAGTCGTTGTCATTATCTGAGAATTTGATTTCATACAATAGGCGATTGTTTGTTAGTAAAATCATAGATATAACATATAGAGTCTGTTTCATTTGAATATTTAACCCCGCTCAACAAGCCGTTGTACTGTTAAAATTTAGTTTCTTTTGCATTTGCTTAGAAAAATCTCGTCTAGATTCGCTGCTGAGCAGGGATCAATTCGAGAGGCCTCTAAGGCAGTTTAATTTACGAGATACGAAATAATCTCAAAAGTATTCGCTGCTGAGCAGGGATACCCGAGAGAGGCTTTCGCATTCTGCTAGTAGTTGTCATTATCTGAGAATTTGATTTCGTACAATAGGCGGTTGTTTGTTAGTAAAATCATAGATATAACCTATAGAGTCTGTTTCATCTGAATATTTAATCCCGCTCAACAAGCCGTTGTACTGGTAAAATTTAGTTTCTTTTACATTTGCTTAGAAAAATCTCGTCTGGATTCGCTGCTGAGCAGGGATCAATTCGAGAGGCCTCTAAGGCAGTTTTGATTTAAGAGATACGAAATAATCTCGAGAGTGTTCGCTGCTGAGCAGGGATACGAAGGAGAGGCTTTCGGATTCTACTGTCAATCTATTTTATCTGAAAAGTTTAGTACGTACAATAGGCTGTTGTTTTGCCAGTAAAACTTTAGTTAGAACATTTAAAGTCTAGTTTATCTGAGTATTTAATCCCGCTGAATAGGCCGTCGTACTGTTAAGAAAATTTAGTTCGTTTGCACCTGAGTAGAAAAATCTCGTCTGGATTCGCTGCTGAGCAGGGATCAATTCGAGAGGCCTCTAAGGCAGTTTTGATTTAAGAGATACGAAATAATCTCGAGAGTGTTCGCTGCTGAGCAGGGATACGAAGGAGAGGCTTTCGGATTCTACTGTCAATCTATTTTATCTGAAAAGTTTAGTACGTACAATAGGCTGTTGTTTTGCCAGTAAAACTTTAGTTAGAACATTTAAAGTCTAGTTTATCTGAGTATTTAATCCCGCTGAATAGGCCGTCGTACTGTTAAGAAAATTTAGTTCGTTTGCACCTGAGTAGAAAAATCTCGTCTGGATTCGCTGCTGAGCAGGGATCAATTCGAGAGGCCTCTAAGGCAGATTTAATTTAAGGGATACGAAATAATCTCAGAAGTATTCGCTGCTGAGCAGGGGTACCCAAGAGAGGTTTTCGCATTCTGCTAGTAGTTTTCATTATCTGAGAATTTGATCTTGTACGATAGGCCATTGTGTTGATCAGTAAAACCTAGTTTAGTTGAATCTAGTGAAATCTCTAAGAAATTCCGGTGTCTATTGAGATCAAACCGGCAGCCGAGACTAGTTAATTGATTATTTTCTTCCGCTTTATTTAAAAAGTACACAAATATTAGGAACCGATATAGTACGCTCTGTTAGTGCAACCATAACGCTTTCTCTGTGCATTTTGACTTATTATTACTAGGAACTTTGTACTGTTTTCACCTGCTACGTACTAGTAGAATTCTGCACGTTATTTTCCGCCTCCGTTGTAAAATAGCTAGAATATTTATTGCTTGGTGTGAGTCCGCTTTTGGTTTGATTAGTAACGTAGATATTTAGTAGTAGATTTTGATATCTTTGCAATTTCTCATTTATGTAAAATTCAATTTTATTTGTGGAATTAAAAGTAATAATTTCTCCAGTAGCGAGTAGTTTCATTTGTTTGATAGTGGTAAGCAATTAAAGCCTGTTTGCACACTACATATCCGGAAAGGTCCATAACAACAGACCCCTGGAATTACTGAACCTCCATCTGTGGCTACCTTGGTAACTCTCGACGCCGTATTTTTCGAGAGTTCGGTGGAGTAAACCACCCCAAAAATCTGGCGCCCGAGGAAAACTAGGAAGTACCGGAGCCGTGGGTGTCATAGTGACGTCCGTAATTCTTTTTGAGGAAAGAAAGCTCGTCACAATACTCAAATGCCATAAAAAGTATTTTACGTAAAATTTACGTATCGATACCGGTAACATATGATTAAATATCGATACCGGTCTAGAGTTAACCGAGTTGATTTACTATATCCTGGAGTGTTTTGAACCTGGGATCGTAATCAACAACCGGCTTGCCGTCGACCCCTTGGAGTGCGTTGTACCTAAGATTAGACACAAACAGCCCCGTCTTTCGGCCCGAAGAGCTGGAGCGTGTTGAGCTCAGAACAGAAGCCTTTCCGTCTAGCTGAAGTCTCGGTGCGTGTTGAGCCCAGACGGAAGCGAACCTCCACCTCACTGAGGTCCCGCTGCGTGTTGAACGCGGGATACACGCCGTTTGTTTTAGGCAACCAGAACGAGGGGGTAAAACGAAAATCCCAGGTCGACGAAACTAAGTGAGTTACACAACCGTGCTAATTCGCCAATCAATCCTCGTCGCAGAGTCAAAGAGTTGAGGTAACGACCGATCCAGACTATTCACAACACGTAAGCCGCATATTAAGAGGTGATCAGCGGATGAACCGACCAGACGACCGTATGGCGTATGTTAGCCTGTGCTCGCCGAATACTTGAAATCTAAAATGAGAGAGTGTCTGACATTCGCAAAGAATGTGTTCGACAGTCTCATCTTCTTGTTCACATCCTCTACAAAGTGGGGTGTTAGATAGACCCAGCCTGTGAAGGTGTTTTCGTAGGTGGCAGTGACCAGTCAGAATTCCCGTGGTTGTTCATAGGTTCCGCCTGTTCATAGTCACGTATTTTTTGGCTACTTTGCTATCCGGATACTGTAGCAGTTCTTTGGCAAGCCTGCAGCCTTCTGCGTCGTCCCATCTACCCTTAAACTCATTAAGGGAGTGTTCCTTTAATAGGTCGGCCGTCGCTGACGCCAATAGACCAATGAAAGTGCCAGGTCCTAAGAGTTTTTGGGAGGCTGCCCTCCTGGCTAGCGAGTCTGCAATACGGTTTCCTTTCGATTTCTCATGACCCTTGATCCAGCCTAAAGTGACCGTGTTGTTGTTACAGGCTTCGATTAAAGCCATGTGACATTCTAGTACTAGGCCTGATGAAATACGTGGTCTGTTCAGGGCTAGTAGTGTTTGTCTACTGTCCGTAAGGATGTATATATTATTGCCTGTGGTTATACTTTTGGTAATCTCTTTAGCAGCAATGCAGATAGCAGTGAGCTCTGTTTGAGCAACACTTGCATTGCAGCCCATTGCTCATTTTATGTTTAGATTCAGGGATCTGGAAAAAATACCACATCCTGAGCCCACATTGTCTGTGAAGATGCGGATTGCACCTTCTTCCAATAGGTCTTGTGAGTTGTTTTTAAATATTACCTTGTAGGGCCTGTTGAAGGCATATCGCGGTGGAATGGAGTCCATATTGGCCTGCAGCAGTGGGGTCTCCCTGAGGGCCTCATGCCACAAGTTACGTCTCAGTTTACCGGATCCTACATCAGGTTGTATACCAGTAGAGCGCAGACGTGCCATGGTCATCAAAACAACCTCCTTGATGTATATGTCAAGGGGAGTGAGACCGAGGATTACCTCCATAGCTCTTGTTGGTGTGGTTCTCATGCCCCCTGTTGTGTTGAGGCATGCTGGATTTGGTCCAGTTTACGAACGACTGTCAGCTGGTTTGCCTTAGCTCCCCAGGCAATCGCACCGTACGTTAGCATAGGTCTGATGATGGCAGTGTAGATCCAGGCAGCAACCTTAGGTGACATTCTCCAGGTGCGGCCGATGGTTCTACGACACGGCTCATAAGAAATATATGCTTTTTTAACTCTGTTTTCTAAGTGGGAGTTCCACGTTAACTTACTGTCAAAGGTGACCCCTAAATATTTCACCTCTGAAGAGAAATTAAGTTTGGTATCTAGGAGCTTTGGGGCTTGATGTTTTGCAATCTTCCTTTTTTTCGTGAAGATGACCATCTCAGTTTTTTTTGGATTTATTGACAGCGAATGGTCTCTGCACCATTGTTCTATGATATTGAGGGCCTCCTGCATTAAAGCGCAGAGTGTCTCCTCGAATCTTCCTGTTAGCAGAATCACTAGGTCATCTGCGTATGCTATTGTGCAGAAGTTGTTATCATTGAGGTGGCTGACCAAGGAGTCTAAGACCATGTTCCATAGTAGTGGTGAGAGGACCCCTCCCTGTGGACAACCTTTTACAACCAAGCCTCTGATGGTTACATCATCCACACTGATTTTTATTGCTCTTTTTGAGAGCATGTTATATATCCAGCCATTTATGGTTTGGGGGATATTCTTGTTGGAAAGTGCATTTGTTATTTTAGGAAAAGTGGTTCTATCAAATGCGCCTTCTATGTCTATGAATACACCCAGGGTGGACTTCTTATTTTCCAACGTTCTCTCGATGCGGCCCGCCACGAGATGAAGAGCCGAATCGGTGGACCTCCCTGGAGTGTATGCATGTTGATTTGGATGCAGTGGATTTCGTGTGATCACCACGTCTCTTATGTATCGTTCGCACAGCCTTTCTAAAGTCTTCATTGAAAACGATGTGAGGCTAATGGGTCGATATGCTTCTGGGATGGAATAGTCCATTCTTCCTGGTTTTGGTATGAACACGACTTTGACTTCTCTCCAACCTTTTGGAATATACCTCAGTGCCAGTGAGGATCTGAGGATTCCTACCAGGTGCGGCATTAGATCATCCAGGCCCCACTGAAGTAGGGCTGGATAAATGCCGTCCGTTACCGGGGATTTAAAGGGGGAGAAGCCTAAGATGGCCCACCTCAGTCTGTCTGCGTCGACGATCTGTCGTGATATACACCAGTCATCGTCCGTCGGGTAGTGATTCTCCTCATCCTCCCAGGCCACCGTATTTGTGGTTCTGGAGTCAGGGAAGTGAGTTGACATCAATAATTGAAGACTTTCCTTTAGTTTGGCAGTTTTAGTGCCATCCTCTCTGGTTAGTATACCGATATGACGGTGGGGATCTTTTGAGAGGGCTTTTTGGAGTCTAGCTGCTTGGGGGAAATCCTCGATTTCCTCGCAGTAGATTCTTCATGCCTCTCTTTGTTTTTGTCTAATGATTTTTTTATACTCTCTGAGGTGAGACTTGTATGAGTTCCAATCCTCTTTGAGTCTTGTTCTTTTAGCCTTATTAAAAGATTTCCTCGCCGTCCCCCTGAGCTGGTCAATCTCATGGCACCACCACGAAGTGGAGGCTCCATCGAGATCAATCCGCCTGAGTGGGTTAGACATCTTGTAGGCATTAATAATGGAGTTTTGAATTGTTTCATAATAACTTTTCAAATCTCCTTTATTGTTGGGCAACACATCCTCGGCTCCTCGCAGATCCCCTTTCAAACAGTGGACATATTTTGTCCTATCCGTTTTCCAGGGGTCGCGAGTCATTGTGGAGGTTGTGCGCGCAAGTTTTATTTCGAGTTTATCCAGCGGTGGTCCGACATTGAAATATCGTCGGATACATGCCAGCTGGAGATTATATTCGAAGTATTAATAGTAGATAGGGTAATATCTATTCGAGTTTGACTACGAGAGTTAATAAAAGTTGGTTCAGTACCTCTATTTAGAATGCAAAGATTCTTGTTAGTTATATAATCATAAAAAGACTTACCTCTAGTGTTAATATCTTTGCTGCCCCAGCTTACGTGGTGAGAGTTTGAATCGCAGCCTATTACCAGTGCAAGCTTCTGGGTGAGACAGTGTTCCACAAGGTCCTCCAGCTCCTTAGTTGGTGGTGGTTTAGCTGCGTCTGAGGGGAGGTATGCGGATGCCAGTATTAACACTTTCTTTTGACCTTTCTGTGCATATTCAACCTTCACTACCGTTAGGTCGGAGGACGAAAAATGCGTCAGTGGGTAGATCTTAAAATTTCTAGGGACGTATATGGCCGTCCTAGGTTGCTGATTGCTTGGAAAGGTGAAAATGAAACCTTTTGGATTATTTAGACCCATGATTTTGGTTTGTCTTATCCAGGGTTCTTGGATAAGTGCTATTGTGTCCTGCATCACATCCAGGTGGCGGCATAGTGTTGCCGAAGCCACCTTTTTGTGTTGAAGGTTGCACTGTATAAAACTTACCTTTTCATTGTCCATATCGGCTTGATGGTGGTGAGATGGGTATTTCTTTTTAGGCCATCTCCACTTCCTCACTTGGAGATGTGTTGACGTCGCCTGTTGTTTCCAGCCACTAGAGTGCATAAAGTTTATAGGCTCCGCCCCTACGAATCACAGCACTGCATTCACAGTTAAACGTGTATAAGTAGCGGGCGGAAACCGGAGTCGGGAGCATTCATCGGAAGGAGTTCCTCCGAGTAGTTCAACAGTCGTCAAGCAAACCAAAAATGATCTAAACATCATTACACTCTAGTGTCCTGGCGCCTCCGCCATCAACTCCTGGACTGAACTGGGGAAGTGACGTTCACTTCTTTAACAATGTGTTTAATTTCCCTGAACCTTAGTTCCTCAAAAGTGAAGAAAGACGGTTGCCAGGACCGAAACCACTTCAACTATTATCATAAATACAAGTGTTCTAACAAACCAAAAGTGCAACAAGCTCAAATAGCAGTATGGATCCAATCGAACGACGATATAAGTTCGTGAAAAGTTCGAGCGACTCTGCAAATTCCAGGGGTCGCTGCGAACCAATACATTATCGAAATTTCACTCATTCACGACACTGAGTCCTGGCTTAGAGCTGTTAGTTCTGCCAGGAGACTGTCGGTCGCATTATTGGAGGATGGTTCGACAGTCTCCGCAGAAGCAACAGCTCCTTGGAGTTCCTCGGGTGGGAGAGGGGGTCCGTGCTCGATCCCCTCCGTTCCGGGTCCAGTTTCTTAGTTTTAACAATCAATGAGGTGAACGGGTAGCTCATCCTCATTGATCGTTTTTTAGGATTCCCATTTCCTCGTCTCTTATGCCAAAGACGAAGAGGTGTCCTTTGGGATTGACCTTCGTTTCGTGGTGGAAGGAAAACCATGCATCCACCCGAAGGTCTGGGTTTTGTTTGTCCAGCCGGCGCAGCACATCCTCTTTGTCACCCAGGTCAGCGTGAGCTTCGCTGGGGACCCAGAGGGTTGCTTTTTTCAGCTGGGAGATGTTCTCGACGTGCACCACGTCAAGCTTAGCCTCCTTCCACGATTTCAGTTTTGAAACTGTATTTCTTAGCCACTCTAGCGTTTCGTCATTATCGCAGGTGACTCTGATTATTTCACCAGAGTGCGACCATGACCTGAAAGTAGGTGTGGCTTTTTCTGACTGCTGGAGGTGGACATAAGGGTTATGTCCAAAGCCTCCATTAGTTGTTTTTTGATAAGGTCTCCATTATCGGTAATTATTTTACCGTATGGATCGGTCTTATCTATAATAGCTACCCGTAAGTGGCTGGTAGCTGCTTCGCTGTAACTTTTGGTTTTAGCGTCCATCCGCGTCCTCTTTCCTCTGGAAGAGTTTTCCTCTGAGGTATTGGAGCGGATGCGCTTCTTTACTTGGGGGGCGACGCGTTCCGGGCCTCTTTTGGAGGAGGAACTGCCTTCGCCGCTGGTGCCAGGTTTAGAAAGGGAGGGGCGAGTGGCGCTAAAGGTGTATGTAGAGACGACAGCTTGCTGCCTCGCTTTCCTCCTTCTCTTTGCCTCGGCACCGCAGATTCTTTTGCCTCGACGGTGTTTTGGTATTGGAGGTGTGCGTTCTCGCTCATCCTCCGGTTTTAGTTTGTTTTGTTTTTGTTGGTCCATTCTGGTCCCACGAGTAGCTAGGGAAATGTTCGTCATCCCTGGCAGAGCCCCGCATGCCAGGGAAGGGCTGTTTCCAAGGGGGTGTCGTTTGGTACCCCCAGGGGGACGTTCGCGGTCGCATTCCCTGCGGCCATTCAGCCATCGGCACGTTCCTCACACCTTAGCTTGGGTTGTTGGAGTGCCATTTGGTTGGTCAACACTGCTGTCACTGATGATCAACAGTGCTAACGTATCCAGCGGTGCCATGAGGAGGCAGACACTCGATGGTTGCATTTATCAATTGGGCTGCAGAAAGCTGCCTACAAGCAGACAAGCAAAGCGCAAGCAAGCAAATAAGCAAAGCAACTACAAAGCAATGGCCAACTTACAACCAACCCCGCCACCAGGCATACGTAAATCTCAGAACGTCGAATATTTGCCTTTTGAAAGTGTACTTATTTGCGGATACCGAAGGAGCACTTCATGCAATCCAGGACCAAGTAGTGGCAACCTGTTGCCACTAGAAATACATCATTAAAATGGACATTCAAATTACACGCTGTAGACTGTAATAAGGAGCAAGACACGATCCTGCACCTAATATCAGCGTGCACCCAGTTAGCCCCCACAGCTTACCTGAACAGATACAACAATATGGGAAAGGAACTACATATCGATGTAATCCAAAGATTAAATATAAAAACAGGAGAAAAACCAGGGTATAAACATCAACCGATAAGTATAGTAGAAAATGAACAGTATAAAGTCTATTGGTATATTCTGATAAGAATAGGCCGAGAAGTTCAACACAATAATATGATCGTGCTAGAAAAAAACAACAAATCTCATTGATTTATAGGTACCACTGGACGAAAATCTGGGAAAATCGTATAAGGATCAAAGAATGCCATATCGTCCGCTATCAGATGAAATAAGAGATCGTGGAATTTAACAAAGGCGAAAATTAAACCATTCATAATTTCTGCAAATAGCCTAGTGCACGCAAACGTAACAAACCTCCTAGAAGAGCTAAACATACCTTGACGTATTTGTAGTTTGATGCAAAAAGCAGTAATTCCGGAAACAACAGCAATTTTCCGAAGAACACTAACCCCCTAGCCACGTAGGTTTATACCTTGATTCAACCATCTAGAAGTGTAAGTAAGTAAGTAAGTAAGTAATGTTTATTTATTTTGAAAGAAAGAAAAAAAAATTACAAGTATAGTTACAAATTAAAAATACATAAATAATCACAGAAGCTCTAATAGGAAAGAACCTGAGCTTGTGTGTGCAGCTATGGTCAATCTATACATAAGTTCTGAAATCTAATATTTAAAATAAACGTAAAATTTAATATTTATAATATACATATATCTATACATAAGTTCTAAAATCTAATATTTAAAATAAACGTAAAGTTTAATATTTATAATCCAAACCAAAAACTAGAGTAGAAAAAATAACTGTAATATAGAGGTAAGTATCTTTCAGAGATTATTTACTATATTTCTAAATATGTGTCGCTCTTTACTAAGAATCCATTTCTTAATTTTTATTCTGAATATATGTAATTTTTTATTTGTTTCAGAGAATGTGAAATTAAGTTGTATAGTTTTGCTCCTATGTAATCAAAGAATCGCCGTTCAATATTTTTTTCGCATTTGGGTATTTTCACAATATTTTGGTCTCTAGTCCGCGTATTGTATTGATGTTCAATTTCTTGTAATTCTATTTCCCTGTTAAAAATAGCTAGAAGTATTCGTCGACAGTAAAGCTGTCTTATATCAAGATTTTTGCTGATATCAAACAGACGATCGCTAGAGAAGGTGCGCTTTTTACCATGGATTATTTTCAGTATCCACTTCTGTAAAATATTAATTTTTTCTAGATGGTTATCATACACACCCCGCCAACCCAGGATGCCATAGAATAACTGTGACTGAACGAGTGCAAAATACACTGTTTTTAGATGAGGTATGCTTAAAAATCCTTTTAGAAATTTAAACCTACTAATGAGACCTATTAATTTCTTTGCAATATTATTTATTTGCAGATCCCAACGAAGATTCTTATCGATAATTATCCCAAGATATTTAGCATATTGCGCCTCTGGTATTTCCGTCATATCATCGATTTTGAGATTTCCCATGTCAGGCCGGGTACTCGAGTAGGATGCAAAATGCAAATAGTAGATTTTGTCGATGCTGAGAGTAAGTTTATTACAGGCAAACCATTTTTTAATCAAAGAGAAATCGGTTCCAGCCATTCGTTTTAAATTTGCCCGAGTCTGATTTGTAGAATATCACAGTGTCATCAGCGAAACTCGTTATTGTACCCTTCAAGTTCATATTCAATAAATTATTTATATAAATTGTAAACAAAAGCGGTCCGAGAACAGAACCTTGTGGTACCCCATAGGTTACTGTCCCCGGTTCACTGTGAAAACTGTGCCACAGTGTGAAAAACTAAACAAAAACATTTAAATAATAATAAATACTTTTATTGGTAATTTACAATACAAAACGTCTTTGTTTCAGACTGTTGCAGTACGAAAACTGATCAAACTACAAAAAAAAATTGTCACAAAAGTTATAGTGAATTATTGTCTTAACTATAAGATGTATTGAAACATTTTCGTGGACCAACTGGTAAGGAGATATTGCGAAAACAACAGTTGCGGCCAATATTTTGCGAAGATGGCGACGCGAGCGCGAACTCGCCATGATAAAAAACTTAAGGATCTGTAGGGCAACCCCTTTTTTGTCCGTACTGACTGGGTTATCGGTAGAACTATTCTCCCTGTATTTCCAAATACAGTAGAGCCCCGATTATCCGAGCACCGTATAACCGAGCCCATCTAAAGATCCAATAACCGTATTAACCGAGCTTTCCATTTAAAATCGTCGGGGCTGACGGGGAATCCATTGATCCGTGTGAGTGGTTCTCCTTTACATATGTTTTTCAACCATTTTTGCGTGAATGCAGTTGGTCATTGCGTTCGCCAAAAAATAGTATACGTTCCCGCATAATTTATTCGGTTGGAGTAGTAGTTACTAAATGTAAACGAACTGTTTTGTTTAGATATTATTCGTTTGCCGTCTTATAATGGAACAAAATAAGCGTAAAAGAATTGTCGTACCTACTGAATGAAAATTAAGAGCCATCAGAAGAATTGAAGCAGGAGAGACAATTAGAAATTTTGCACGAGATTAAGGAGTCGGCGAGGTGAAAGTTGGAGATTGGAATAGAAACCGTTTTACGGTTTGAAAGAACTTATAGAGTTTTATAAATTATTTTCCATTATTTCAGTTTGAATTAAGAGGGTAAACACTTTCCGCTGATATCAATCAAGTCACTAAAACTGTTTTCAATTATCTATTAACCTTTTACAATGTTTACATTGTCAAGATGTCAAGTACAATAGAGGTTGACCTTGAGAAAGAATCTTCTTCTGTTCCAAAATTTTCAAATTACCATAAGTGTGCCTACTTGGTTATGGTTTAATTGATCAATCGTTAAAAGAACTGATAATTTCCGTTTGCTGTTCCTTGGTTTTTTTTGGTCGTAAAAAGGCTGGCTTTCTTTGGGCCATGTGGTCCCAGTCAATTTCGATTTGAATCGGATTTCTAAGGTCAAAACTGAAAAAGTATTTTATAAAATATCATAGGTTGAGTTCTACTTTAATGGATTTATATACTTTACTACCTACCTGAGAGGTCAAACTTCAACTACAGTAAGTCATCATCGTCAACTATCTTTCCTTTTGCATAGTTATAACCCACCATGGGTTTTCAGGCCTTCTTTTGTTATCCTTCACTTCTACCCAGCAAACTTTCCGGGACGCAAATCCTACAACCTCCTAGAGACGGCTCAAGGCAGATACATACTGTAGCTCCTACCTGATTATTATTGTGGAGAAGAAGCACACCTACACATTGAAGCTGTATTCATAAAAAAAATAAGTAAGATCTAATCTTTACTTTCCTGTCATAGTGAATAGTCCGGCCTGGTTTGGTGCGCTTCCTAGAGCGTCCCCTTTGGTATCTTAACTCTAGCTCAAGCTACTTTATATGAGATTGTGTAACCCATTATCATTCAATCACTGAATTTATTTCCTAGCTTATATAGTAGGAGTACTAGTTTTATTAATTTCGAACCAGATTTTTCATTCAGCTTAATCTAAAAAAATTGTAAACCAAATAGTACTACTCTTGTATTGTTCAGTGTTTATTCATCACTCTATTTCTTCAACTGTATACAGTAATATGAATGGGCACTCTGATTAAATACATACTAGACATTGAACTAGAGAGTTTTGATAAACCCACACCACTCTCCGAAAGGCATTAAAGTAAGTAGCTAGCCAGCATTTTAAATCAAATTAAATAATAGCAAAGAAAAGATTAACTCCATTCCCTTGTAACCACCCAAATTGGTCATTAGCTTCACTAGTATGGACCCTATGGGCTACAGGTAAGTCCAGCTGTCCCCGGTGACAACCTTTCGGGCCTTCAGCTCACTTAGTCGGTGAGTGAGAGTGAGTTATGTCAGTTATCCGGGATGTTCCAAAAATAAAAGGGCGCCAGCCAGGTTTCTGCTCGGCCAAAATGTTCGTCCTTTCCTAAACCTAGCAAATGAATAAGAAATAATAAAGAAAACAGGTATCTAAACTTACCAACGTGTTTATTAACAAACCAAAAGTTTTTTTAAAAGACAGATACTGTAACTTTCTTGTCAATTTCTAAAGATGCGCAAAAAGGATGAAAAATGACTGGACTATAACGTCTGTCAAGTCATTGAATTAACTAATAAGGAAAAAAAAACTAGTTGAAAAATAACTGGGTTACACAGAGCTCCGAGTTATCAATAAAACATGTGAACTAATAACAAATAAACGCAAAATGAAATATAACTGGGCTATACAAAACACCAGTTATCAGTTATACATGTGAACTAATAAATAAACGCAACATGAAATATAATTGGGCTATACAAAACACCAGTTATCAGTTATATATGTGAACTAATAAAAAAACGTAAATGAAATATAACTGGGCTATACAAAACACCAGTTATCAGTTATACATGTGCTTACACTTAGCTAGGATATAACATACGTCATCAACGCAAAAAATACTAATACAGACCTTAATTCAGGGGATAGCTTTGGTACCAAAGCGATCTACTGTAACTCAGGTTGGATGTGATTCAACATAATAAGTTTAAAAAAATATATGTTACATAAAAGAAAATATATATGTATGAACAATTAAATATACCCCACGTTATCCCCTCATCATCTTCTCGTCCGGAAGAACGGTGATCGCCTCATCACCCCGGTCCAGGAGGAACTAAAGGGTAAGGTACCTCAGAGAAGTACACCTCCAGAAAAAGGTATCCAAGACAAAAAAGGTATCTCTCCAGGAAAAGGTAAGTATCCAGAAGGAAAGGTATCCCTCCAGGGAAACCATTAAATGTACAGATAACATCGAATTACTAAAATGTTATCAACGATGAAACTATTAATTGACTGAACCAGCTTAAGGCTATGTGTCCAGACTATATTATTATCAACACCAGATGTGTTGTTAAAATAAGATGAAAATAATAGCTAAAGTGAAATTGATGATTTCCCCCAAAGAGTTATTATCTAACATACTGAAGTATTGCCTCTGCGGCATAGAAAAACTTTATTTACATATGGAACCAGAAAATGCTTCTTCGCTAGTGTTCTACTAATCGAGTTAAAAGTTTTACTTGAAAAACCTGAATGACTACTATGTGAATAAAATATATACAACATCTAAGCGATAACTAAGAAATTAATTAATGAAAAATTACATTAATAAGCCAATAATTATCTGCTATGTGATCACACCTTACTGCAGTACGTAGAGATATGAAACAATGATATATTTGTGTCAGGGCCATTCAACCGGAGCAAATTACGAATGTAGTCAAGGATTGTGTAAGAAGAACCGAACTGTGCATGTTGCGGGATGGACATCATACTGAGATGTAAAATACTTCTTTCGAAAACATGCTTTTGTTTTTAAAGCGAATATAAGAATTATTTTGGACAAGAAAATCTCCAGAAAATCAATGAGTTTGTTCCGAAATACCTATTTTATTTAGATGTTTTGTGATTTGATATTATTGAATATTGTTACTAAACTGTATAATTTTGAGTAATTTTCGGTGTTAACATGCGGAAAACTCAAATCTTGGAATACATTCCATTAGTTGTAAATGTTGCTTCATCAGTCCATAAAATATTTATTGGGAACCGTGCGTTTTCTTCGTATTCTCCCTGATACCATGCGGAAAACTCAAATCTTGGAATAAAATCCCATTCTTTTAGGGTATTTATAAATTTTGCTTTAAAAGCTATGAATTTATTCCTTCTTAAAATTTTTTGTACGATAGTAATAGGTACATCAAGAGATGTTGATATTTGTTTAATTGATGTCTTACCATTTTCGATAACACTTAAACACACTTTCTCTTCCACTTCTCTACATACTTTTGCAGCTGAGTGAGGTTTTTTGAAATTGTTGTTAATACTGCCTGTTTCTTTAAATTTATTTAAAATACGGGTGATTGTTGTGTGATTTACATTGCGATTTGGATGCCTGGCAATAAAAATGTTTGTAACTTGTCTGCTTGGAGTATTTTCCTCACACAACAATATAATCTCAACTTTTTCGTCTTTTGTAAGCATCTTGATATTATTTAAATAGTACTTATTATCAAACGTTAACAAAATAAGCAATAACAATAACTACGTATTGAATATTCAGCAAATATGTCACGTACTTAATGTCAAACATACTTTTGGTTCCAAAGCCAACTTAAAACACTTATTTTGGACAAGAAAATCTCCAGAAAATCAATGAGTTTGTTCCGAAGTACCTATTTTATTTAGATGTTTTGTGATTTGATATTATTGAATATTAAGTTCTTGTTACTAAACTGTATAATTTTGAGTAATTTTCGGTGTTAACAAAAAATAAAAATAACTTTGCACCAAAAAATTTGAAAATTATTTTACTCCTCAGAAAAATTGACCGTGGTTAACACATTTGTTATGTCATTTGAAATACTATAAACTTTTTTAATAAACCGTCGTATACAGGATGTTGTCTATTTATCGTTTTAGCAAATAATTTTTTTCGTAGTCCCCATTTAAAAAAAATGGGTAAAAAAATAAAACTTCACTAAGATGGCCATGACTTCAAAACTAGATGTATTTTTTGATGCTGAACAACTTTTCTGAATAACATATCCCGAGATTTTTTAAAATAAGAGTATTTTACTCATGTCTTAAAATCAAATATTTGAAGGCTCCTCGTACATTACGTGTATTTTACTGTATTTTGTTGGTGCATGTTTAGTTTTAGGGGATGCACAAACTTTTATCAAGAATAACTTTACGTCGAAAAACCCTTAATAAATAAGTTTCCCATATGGTGCATACTTTGGGGATGACATTGTATATAATTGTGATTCCAAAAATTTTTCAAATACCATTATATCTTATTATTGTTAATAAAAATACATAAATTACCATGATAATAACAAAAAAGTAATTTTAATTAAATGTTCCGTTTCATGCTTAAATTACTTTTGTTAAAAACAAATTGTAGTCAATTTAATTATTAATAACATTGCTCTCTTTACCAATCTTGATGAAGTTAATGGTTTCTTAGATAAATGATAAATAATGATTCAGGACACAGAGACACCGTATGCAGCGCATGAGTCAGAGGACGGCGATACTTAAAGGTAGTGACGCATACTTGTGAGCGCGCGAAATTAACAATTAAAAAACAGGTATAAACAATGAAATTTTCTTACATCTCTAATAAGAATATTATTAACTATTGTATAAAGAATTTAAAAAAATATTATTTATATTTTATTATATTTTTTTAATATATTTTTCATGGGTCAAAAGTAGCCAAGTTTGAGATTTTTCGAATCTTTAAAAATTCATATCTCTAAAAATATTAACTTTATCGTGAAAAGTCATAGGACCTTTTTTATTTGTATTTCAATAAAGAATATAAAAAAAATTGTCCGGTTGAAAAATAACAATTTCTTCCAATTGTTTGAACAATTTCGGTTTAAACAATATGGCACTAGGTTGCCCCATGGCAACGTGCATTTATATCATCAGTAGGGCAATTCAAAGAGGATCGCATAAACTAATTGAGGTGGAATAGTTTTCGGTACTCATGCGCCGATTCCTCCTGAACTAAATCAGAAACATTAAGCTTCTTTCGAAAGTTTTTTTGTTTATTAGTAATTTCATATAATTTTAAAACCAATTTTATCATCTAACAATTTTAAATGTGAAAACAACGTTGTTTGTTTGTCAAACAATGTATAATGTTTGGGTACCCTAGTCTTGTGAATTGACTTGTATAGCTTTTATACATAATAATCAATTTTTACAATTAAAAATCTTTGTAGTGACCGCACTGATGGCATTTCGCCGAAAACGCTCTGCAAATTAAATTCAATAAACTGCACAATAGTACAATAAGTTGTTTCCTCCAAAGGAATTCCGAGATACTTATTTCTTGTGCATGAAGCAGTAAATATAAATCAAAAGTAGGGGAGGGTGGGCCACCATGAGACACGTTCACCATGAGACAATCGTTATTATTTAAAAAAAACGCGGCACATTTTGTCGCTATTCACAGAAACATCAAGTGGCAGGCATGTTAGTCTTATTTCTGTTGCCGAAGAAGCCGCACGTGCGTTCCCGAATTTTTTACCGGCCTCGATTTATTTTCGCCATAGTGAAATTTTTTGTTGCTGTGAGTTCAGTACCTCATCAGTGGTTCCCAATATAGTTCTTTATTGGTCTGAGGTGTTCATTAGAACAGGTGAATATTAATTTCATTGTTTATGTGTATTACTAGTAGATTTTTTCACGTTTTACGAAAATATTGCTGTTTGTAACTAAGACCTACAATGGGCCACAATGAGACATGAATTTCGGGCCACCTTGAGACGTGTCTCATGGTGGCCCATATGCAACGAGTTTTGTCGAAAAAAAATATTTTGTTCAAGGTATGTCACGAGGACGAAAGAGAAAATCTGAAAAAGGCCTTTTCAGTGCCGAATCAATGAAAAGGGCTGTCCAAGATGTTATTAAACACAAATTAAGCTTAAGGAAGGCAGCGGAGAAAAACAACGTGAAACATCAAACATTGGCGAGATACGTTAGGAAAACAAGAAATAGTGAAGGTAATGAAGAAAATGTATCCTACCGCCCTCATTACGATACCCGGAGAGTGTTTTCCGAAGAACAGGAAACTATTCTGAAGGGTTTCATTATTAAATGTAGCCAAATGTGCTACGGCAGATCTACAAAAGATGTGCGAAAGCTAGCTTATGAACTTGCCATCCATAATAAAATTCAGATCCCATATAGGTGGATAGAGAAGAAATCAGCAGGAGTGGATTGGTTACAGGGGTTTATAAAACGGCATCCAGAATTGAGCATTAGGCAACCTGAAGGCTGCAGCCTTTCTAGAGTTACCTCATTCAACCGCAATAACGTCGAGCAGTTTTTTCGCAATTTAGAAGATGTCATGAAGCGCTACAATGGGTTTGCAAGTGGAACGCGTATTTATAATTTGGACGAGACGGCGACAACCACTGTCCAAAAATCCTCAAGAATTTTAGCAAAAAAGGGAGTCAAGCAAATAAACAAGGTGACCAGTGGAGAACGTGGAATTTTGATTACCACATGCTGCATTATTAGCGCAGCAGGTGAGTAGTTTCATTTGAATAAATCGATTCTTTTTCCTAACCGTAGCTATGTCTCTTCTAGGAGTTTCGTTGCCCCCAGCAATGATTTTTCCGAGGGTCAACTTTAAGCCTCACATGTTACACGGAGCTCCATCAGGAACTTTAGGCCTTGCTACTCCATCGGGATGGATGAATTCTGAGCTTTTCGTATCTGTTATTGAACACTTCATTTTTCATTCTGGCAGTTCAACGTCAAATCCAACTTTATTATTGCTTGATAATCATGAAAGTCATCTTTCAGTTGAAACCCTAAACCTGGCCAAAGACAATGGGGTTGTTATTTTAACACTGCCTCCCCATTGTTCTAACAAATTACAGCCATTGGACGTATCAGTGTTTGGTCCATTTAAAACATATTATAACAGTGCGTTAGACTCCTGGATGATGACAAATCCTGGAATTCCAGTTACACTATTCCAGATTGCCGAATGCGTTGGACATGCCTTTGACAAATCCATGACCCCTAATAACATTAAAGCAGGTTTCAAAAAATGTGGCATTGTGCCATTTGATCGCCACGTTTTTGGAGATGACGATTTTTTAATGAGTAGCGTTACCGACAGAGAGGAGCCTTTAAGAGAAAGCCAACAGGAAGTAACTGTTGGAACACATGCAGGCAATCCAGACACTGGCGTTTTAGAAGCACATGCGAGCAATGCAGACACTGGACTTTCAAATGGAACAGCTGAAAAAAATATTTCAGCAACTACGAATTTTAAAACACCAGAAGAACTATTTGGGTATCCAAAAGCAAAGCCGAGAAAAACATCTAAACCAAGAAAGAGGGGTAAGAGTATGATCGCAACTGATACACCTGAGAAGTTAGAAATAGAAAAGAAGTTTATGGAGAAGAAGCGATCAGAGTCACTTAAAAAGGCCAAAGGAACGAAGAGAACAGTAACAGATTCGCCTGGAGTTAAACCAAATCAAAAAACTTTGTCGTCATCTGAAAGTGACAATAATTCATTTACTTCAGATTCTTCAGACGCAGAATCTTTCAATGATTTAGAAATGAATCAAAGTCAAGAAAATTTGAAACCTGTTGTCAACTCCTACGTTTTGATTGAGTTTCATGACAAAAAGTCTGTTTTCTTTGTGGGTAAAATTATTGAAAAAATTGAGGATGATTTTAAAGTTAGTTTTTTGAGGCATAGTATCAAACAAAAAAACTCCTTTATTTTTCCCGCTGTTGAGGATGTTGCGTATGTAAAGAAAACTGACATGAAATGTTTGCTTACAGCAAATAGTAAAGTGGGCAGCACAAAACGGCAGCAGTCTTTTATAAACTTTGGTGTATCTTTTGATGGCATCGATATCCGTTAGTACCTTTTGATGTTAGAACCTCAGATATATTTTATTTGATTGTTTTTTCCACATAATTGTGTAATATTTTTAGATAAACGTTTGTTTATTGCTTTTTTGTTTTGTTTTTATCTTGTCTCAATGTGGCCCACTTCGTGGGCTACCTTGAGACAAAATCAAATTTTTTAAATTCGACTATAACAGAAACAATTATAATATTGTGTTAATAATTTACTCAAAAAATGTGTGCATTAAGATGAAAGATTATGAAGCATACGTAACTGTAGCAAAAAAATTAAAGTTGCCAATTCTATTCCCAAAAAAGTAAAAATTGTCTCAATGTGGCCCACCCTCCCCTATATGTTCGTTCAGGCTGTTTTATTAACCCTTTTTCGCACTTGGGATAATAAATGGAACGGAAGGTTGTAGTTTAGTTAGCTCGAAGGACTGTTTAGTTATATGTAGTTCACTGTAGTATACGTAGGATTATGGCGTTTTTTTTTAAATTAAACAATTACTTCACTTTCATTTAAATATATTGATCGAAGATATAAATTTTTCTTTTGTTTGAACAATCAAGAATTTCACTGAGTTTTACACTTTTGGTTATTTATCACATTATGTTAATTGTAAACATAATTTACCGGTCTTAAGCCGGTATGTTCTTATGAAAATAGTACCATTATGTATGATGTCTGACTGATGAAGGGAGGAACATAGGTTATTATTCCTATTTATAGGTAGAAAAAGTGAGTGGGAAGTTCACGTGTGGGTTGGTTCTTTGATGATGTAAGAGAAGGTTTGAAATTTTAAATAGAAAATTCCAAGAACAATAATCGTCTGTATTTTTAATGTGGTAGTAATCGTTGAAATGGAATTTTGTCGATGTGTGAGAAATTAAATGTTTGAGAAATATAATATATTTCTTCATGTGGTCTGGGCAGGATATGAATTATGTTATACAGGGGAAAGTTGAAGTAAAGATTAAAGTTTATTAAATTATATATTTCTTTATATGGTCTGTGCAAGATATATGAATTATGTTATACAGGGGAAGTTAAAATGAAAATGACAGGAGAATTTGGTTGTTAAATCAGGCCAAGAGGGGAGTGGAAACCTGCTGATTTAATAGAACAAGTAAGGGACAGAGTTTATAAAGTTCGGTTGGATAATGGTTCAGAACTGTACATGAGTAGAATATGTATAAAAGTGATACAGCAGTTCAGTCAGAACAATTTTTCAATCAACGTAAGTAATGAAAACACAAATGTAAATATAGAAGATAGGAGACCTATAGTTAATCATTTTATACATATCGATGATAGTGACAGTGAAGATGGTGAAGTAGATACAAACACAAATAGTGAAGAAATTGTTGAAAACAACGTAAAAAGTGAAACAGTAGTTGTACATGAACATAGCGAATTAGACCTAAGAGATAACCTTAATAATAAGTTGAGTTAGATTATAGTAATAATTCGAAGCTAAGGGGAGTAAAATATTTATTAGTTGTAGACGATTACTCTAAATTTATTGAAATAGAAAAACTCTATTTGCAAGACATGGCATTCCACTGACAGTTGTTTCTGATGGAGGCCCACACTTTAACTCTGAGGAATTTAAATCATTTGCTAAAAATTGGAAGTTTAATCATGTAATATCGTCACCTACTTATGCCCAGTCCAATGGGATGGCAGAAATAAATATCCAAACTGTCAAAAATATATTTAAAAAAGCAATTGAAGACAAAAAGGACATTAATATGGCCTTACTCTTGTATCGAAACATGGAAGTAGATGGTGTTAACTCGCCAGCTGAACTATTATTTTCACGAAAATTAAGGTCTATATTACCATATAAAAATAGTAAATTAATACCCAAAATTGTAAATAGAGTTTCTAGATAAAAGACAAAAGAAAGTTCAAAGTACTATAACAAAAAGGGTGTTAAAAATCTTGAACTATTATCAAACGGTGAAAGGGTTTATGAACAAACTAAGCCAGGTTCAATGTGGTCCCCAGGAATTATTTTGAACAGAGTGAGAGATAGAACTTATAAAGTAAAAGTAGAAAATGGTTCAGTTTGTGACGCGTTTCTGCCGCTTCGTCCTTCACCTCTCACAGGTTCTTACCAACAGACGCGTCACTTTGGACACCCTCGATGCTAAGTGCTAAGTTTTGAAACAAACGCTCGGGCGCCAGATTATTTTACGTGGTTTACTCCACGGCCCCTGACCCTTCGCGTTAAGAGTTCCAGGTAGCGTCAGATGGAGGTTACGGAAAATTCCAGGGGTGTCGTTGAATTTAACACATCTACAAAACCTATAAACCTCAGACGGTGATGCTACGGGATATGAAGAAAACAATGATCGTATTTATTTGTATATTACAAGTCCTATTTAAAATATATACATACAAACTAACATTCAACAATTTCTGATTATTTTCAAGCGGTACCGAATCAGTTAAATATATACAGTAAGCAAATGTGATCAAGCCTTATGTTATTATGAACCATGCGAAATTTGCCGGTATTGAGGAATGTGAGCAACGACACAATAAACCAGTTGTAAGAAAGCAAATGCAATTGTTAATAACAGCGGAAGCGGTATAAGCAGTTTTGTAATTATGCGGTAAGCAGCAGTAAAACAATAATTACCTATCACGGTAGTCAACGGGATAAAACTATCTTCGCGGTAGGGATGGTCAATCGGGATAGGTGGGAAAATGTGACCAGACCAGTTTATAACAAGAAAAAACTGAAGAATTTAAACTAAATTATCAATCAATCAGTGGCAACAGCCTCATACTTGGTTGAGAATTTAATTATTATAGGAGAATTTACACTTTAAATTATCGGTTAAAATTATTCTAAAATATTGGTCGGAGAATAGGACAGCGGTTACCCAAATACAAGCAAAATAAAACTGTGACTTAGAATAGATAAATATGAAACGAAATTATTACCGGCTGAGAGTGGAACAGCTGGTGGCAACAGCCTCTGATTCGCCCCACACTCAGTTTTAACTTTTCCAAATTGCTGGTCAGACAAAAGTAAATACAATTTAGAACTAAAATAAATCAAGGTAATCTAGAGAAAATTATGCTCGTCCGAAAGGGAAACGGCTGGTGGCAACAGCCTCTGATCCGTTTCACAGTCGGTTTTCAATTTTTCAAATTTCCGGTCAGTTACAACTATATATAATTTTGAACTAAAATAAATCTAAGTAATTTAGAGAAAATTATGCGCGTTCCGAAAGGGAAACGGCTGGTGGCAACAGCCTCTGATCCGTTTCACAGTCGGTTTTTAGTTTTTCGAATTTCCGGTCAGTTGAAACTATATATGATTCTGAACTAAAATAAATCTAAGCAATCTAGAGAAAATTATGCGCATTCCGAAAGAGAAACGGCTGGTGGCAACAGCCTCTGATCCGTTCCCCAGTCGGTTTTCAATTTTTCAAATTTCCGGTCAGTTAAAACTATATATAATTTGGAACTAAAATAAATCTAACTGATTTAGAAAAAATTATGCTTTCAAATTTCCGGTCAGTTAAAATTGTATAACAGAGAGGTTAATTCCTGAATAAAAAACAAAATATCACAGTCGAAATAGAATCCAATTATGGAAAAGCAAATAAAAATCTAATATGTATTTGGGTAACTTGAAACAGGACAATAAGTATAACAATCTAAATCGCAAAATTAAAATCACAATCTTAGCTTCTTTAGTATCCTAGTCAATAGTGACGTAGAAGATGCTACTTTGTTATTTTTTTTTCGGTAAAAATTCCTTGGATATTTCCCTTTTGTTTTTTCAATTGTTCCGACATATGTAAGCTTTTTTCTTTTGATAACTTTTTGACTAGAGGTACACTGGTGAACCAGTTGTCATCAGTTATGTTTCTGTTCGTATTTGAAACTGGTTCTACTAGTCTTGAAACAATACTTCCTGCAGAATTATCGAATTTAAATGGCCTTTCGGGTTGTGTACCTACATAGGTTTCAAGGCAAACATTTTAATACCATACCGAGCTGACTTGCTCGGAATATATTTACATGAAATCGTCAGAGTTTCGAAACTCCACTAAAAAACACAGTACCCAGGTACGTACCGTAGTATCCTAGCGTTCAGAGCCAACAGCCCAATGTTTTAAATTATAAGCAAATTATTCCAATTTTAATTACAAAGTGAAAATGAATTTTTACTAATTGCCGCAAAAAGAGAAATAAAAACTTTACATGAAAAAAATGTGAATTGTGACGGATAAAGGTGAATGTACGAATGTAAGAAGAGTAAAAAAAGGAAAACTGTTCACTTATCCTTCTTCCGGACCCAGAACAGCAGCTGAAGTCACTCCAGAATATTCCAGCTCTCCTGCAACTGGTCTCACTGACTCTTTAAGCTTCAATCAGCGAATTAACATCCACATAAAAAAAAACCCTTGATAATGAATCCTACTAACTAACACCGTCTACAGAAATTTACCATGTGTTGCCCAATTTCACCAATTCTACTGGTATCCTTGGTCATCGGCCCTTCCTAGATAAGTAAATTAACGGGTCAGAGCTGCCAGCTGTTGACTTAAGCCGTATTTTCTTTCCCTGCGTAGGAATTGTCAGGTTTTATCGTAAAAATACGTTATGGCTCCCAGAGCACATGCAACAATTTTACAATAGCAATGTGTGTTTACACGTTGACGGCAAATGGAGGACTGACCACTTCGCGCATTCAGCGCTTTGAATTCTCTCCGTCAACAAGCTTGCCAACGTTAAACCTCCGACAACTCGGCGAATTTTTCGCGTTACAAGATATTGTGCAACGTAGCTGTTGCACAAATAACTGCTTGAGCTGTGTTAGTTGTAATACCTCGGTGCAATATTGGGAATCTTCGTTTCCACACACCAAAAACTTCTGGTTATACCTTTTTCTCATATAAGAAATCCTTTAGGTAAGTTGTACATTTTGTAATTATAATTGTGTTTTCTTCCTGTGCGCAAGCTATATATTTTTTTCAATTAATTCTTCTGGATTTCTATATATATATATATATATATATATATATATATATATATATATATATATATATATATATATATATATATACAGGGTGTCCCGGGACTAATGGGAAAAAAGTCAGGAGCGTATAATATGAGCCAAAATAATGTTAGTATTTCATATAAACTTTTTCTATGCAGGCCCTCGTTTTCGAGTTATAGGCCTCCAAAGTTTGAATTTTGAATTTGGTTTTAATTTTTATTATTTGTACTAGTTGTTTGATCTTCATAAAATTTACGGCAAAGCTATAATGTACGTGTATGCTTATTTTGGAAAGGTAAACAGATTTACAGTTGTGCCTTGAAGCCAGGGACGGACTACCCACAATGGTTAGTGATCCAAAAAATTTGCAGGGATGGCACACCCTGTATTAAATTATCGAAATTGACTTCCCCACACATTAAGATAACGAAAAGGTACTCTTGTTGGAACTCGATAAAATAAGCCGTTTGGCTAATATTTACAGTTTTATTAATGCACTACGTACCAATTTACCTAACTAACTTATTAATACGATGTCCAAGATTTACACCTACAGTACTACAACAAAATAATTTAACGATAGCAGGAGATAAAATTAACATTAACGACTTATTAATTCGAAAGTTGGTACAAACTTCTTAAAAGTGTTTTTACCGTTTATGAAGTAACCATAGGATTATTTGTCAAACGTTGTGTAGAATAGTTCGTAGTCAATAATTCATAAGTCCTTAATTTAACAGTTACTATGGCAGAATTCACTTTTATTCAGTGCGCAGATATGCATTTAATGTATGGACTGGCTTCTCGAAACTGTTTAGAGGCCAGAAGGCTTTATGCAGAGCATTTTGCAAACAGAGCATTGCCAGACAGACGAATGTTTGAGCGTATTGATCTCAGCTTACGAGAAACAGGTATGAATAAGTAAATGTAACTTTCCATGTATACAAAACAAAATTTTATATTTTAGGAAGTTTTTTGCCAAAAAAAGTGGAGAAGGTCCAGTATGAAGCGTACATACTGTGGCAGTTGAACAAGACTTGTTAAATGCAGTTGATAATGAACCATCAACGAATTTACGAAAATTATCAAGAGAACATAACGTCTCGAAATCAGTTGTTCATCGCGTCCTAAAGGAACAGGTTTTCACATGAAAAAAGTACACAGTATGACAGTGGCTGATTATCCTGCACGACTTGAGTATAGCCAGTGGTTTTTGCGACAACAACAAGCAGACAATACATTCATTAGTAACGTTTTTTTTACGGACGAATCTGGTTTCACCAGAGATGGATTCATTAATTCTCACAATATGCATTTATGGGATGATGTGAATCCACATGGCATTATCCAAACTAGGAACCAGCATAGATTAATGGTTAATGTTTGGGAAATCATTTGATAGGACCGTACTTTATTGACGGTACTTTGACCGGTCAGAGATATTTGGAGTTTTTGCAAAATGAGTTACTTGTAGGAATTTATGGTTCATGCATGATGGGGCCACTCCTCATTTCAGTTTAGATGTACGCCAGCATCTACACACAAGGTTTCCTAATAGATGGATTGGTCGTGGAGGCCCTTTTCATCAATGGCCACCGCGATCAGGAGACGTTAATCCTATACATTTCTTTCTCTGGGGTTATCTCAAAAGTAAAGTATACGCAACACCTGTGCAAACAAGGCAAGATTTAATAGACAGAATTATGTTACACTGCAATGTTATTAGAAATAATATGGGATTGCTCTTTCAAGTGCAAAGAAACAACCTTCGTAGACTTAGAATGTGCGTGGAAGTGGAAGGAGCTGATATTGAACACTTATTACAATAACGTTAGTTTTTGTTGTTGTTTAGGAATCAGTTTTTGTCAAATGTTTTTGAACTTGTCTTTTTAGAGGTTTTCTTAATGGCTTAATAATGTTGTGTTCGTAATTTTGATTAAACGCAACTAATTACGTTGTTTCCGTTCCTATTTAATTCCCATTAAATGAGTTCTTAATGTTTCTATCATATGCTATCATCAAATTATTTTTTTGTAGTACTGTAGGCAAATCTTGGACATCGTGTTAATAAGTTAGTTAGGTAAATTGGTAGTTAGTGCATTAATAAAACTGTAAATATTAGCCAAACGGCTTATTTTATCGAATTCCAACAAGAATACCTTTTCGTTAGCGTAATGTGTGAGGAAGTCAATTTCGATATATACATACAGGGTGTGGCATCCCTCAAAAGTTTTGGATCACTAGCCATTGCGGGTAGTCCGTCCCTGGCTTCAAGACACAACTGTAAATCTGTTTACCTTTCCAAAATAAACGTACACGTACATTATAGCTTTGCCGTAAATTTTATAAAGATCAAATAACTAGTACAAAAAATAAAAATTAAAACCCAATTCAAAATTAAAACTTTGGGGGCCTATAACTCGAAAACGAGGGCCTGCATAGAAAAAGTTTATATGAAGTAATAACATTATTTTGGCTCAGATTATACGCTCCTGACTTTTTTCCCATTAGTCCCGGGACACCCTGTATATACCGCTATGAGCTATTTTGAAGAACTAATTTGGTACCTTGGGGTCAGTTTGAGGAGTAGGTGGTCATTTTGAGTACTGTTTAATGGTGCAATTTCTCGTTATGAAAATGTTAAAAATCAATAGAAACATCGATTTGTCTTAATCTGAAAATGCCGTAATATCGAATTCAACAACTATGTTAAGAACGCTGTATATATTTTCCTTTCACGGTATCCACTTAAGTTCGCAGGTTATGAGAAGCTTTTTTATTTTTATCACGAAAGTTATTCCTCATAAAAAGTTCTGCATCAGGTATCAAAATTTCCAAGTCATATACGGATATTGTAAAAGTTTTTATTGTTGGAGAATTTAAATAAAATAAATTGTTAAGAAAGGAAGTTCGGAATGCAGCAGAAGGTATTTAAGAAACAAGAAGTAACGTTGAAGTGAAGTGTCGGAGCTGAGACATTGGTGAATAACGCAAGATTGCTGGTGAGTGGATATTCAGGAAACATAATTAGTAGAAAACGGCAGGAAGCAGAAATCATTGACATATGAAAAAAACCGGTAACATAATAATTTATTTTTCTAAAGATTTTTAAAACTTATAAAATTCCTCTGGAAAGTATTCATCTTATATATGAATGAATGTTTATTTATAAATACATATACATGTTTACATACAAAAAATAAAAATACGTATCATCGAATAATAATTTAACATAACATAATAACTATAAAAAAATAATCTGAGGTATAGTGTTCATGAACAGATGTGATGTACATTAAATAAACAAGAGTAGTGGGGTACCCGACTAAATTCATCAAAGAACTTGTCTTCGGGTATTGATTCTTTATAGAACATATATCTTAAATGAGTCTGACAAATGTTGAAACTCAAAAAACATAAATAGTAATAACCAGTATTTACATTTATCATTTATTATTAATTATGACACTAATAACTAATAACTTTACAGGTGAAAGACATATATTTAGGACAATTAACATTTTTATAAACTAAGAATATACACTCATACACACATATATGAACACAAGGTGCAAAACAACAAACAACATTTATATAACTAAAATCAGAGAATAACATTAGCGAAATACTTTCTGCCCTTTGAAAATATCCATTCCTTTGATTTGTTTTTGAAAAGACAAACTGAATTATATTCCTTCAAAGTGTGGGGTAAATTGTTCCATAATTTTGATCCAATAAAGCAGAAGCTTCTCTGGCCAAGTGCTTTATGTGTAACAGGGGCATATATAGCGGATTGCGTATTCAGTCTCGTTCCGTATGTATGTGGTACATTATATGTATAATGCCTGTTAGAGTACAAGAAACAAAGGGTTTTGAAGCAAAAAAGTTGCCGAATGTCCAATACCTTTGAATTAATATATACTTGATTGGAAGAGAATCTGCGAGGTTTTTTTAGAATAATTTTCAGAATGAGTTTCTGAACGGTATTGATCGATATATACAGGGTGATTCTTAATATATGCGACAAACTGTAGGAGCTGATTCCTGGGGTTATTTTGATCATAAAAGTTCATAAGAACATATGTCCAAAACCGCTTAGTTCAGAAGTTATAGAATGTTTAATAGAAAGTCAAAATAATAAATGGTTTTATTATAAATTAACAAAATAATTAGTAAAATAAAATTAAGTTATAGTAACTGTTGAAAATGACCGCCTCCAACTGTACTACAAGCTGCTATCCTCCGTCGTATTGACTGACGAGTCCGTTCGAAAATACCAGGGGTATTTCGAATTGTTTCAAAAGCTGCTATAATACGATTTCTTAGTTCATCGACATTTTCCATGGGAGTCGTGTACACTAATGTTTTAAGGTAGCCCCAGAGAAAAAAGTCCAATGAATTTAAGTCTGGAGACCGAGGAGGCCACGGCTGTGGACCTCCCCGTCCTATCCACCGATTTGGATACGTACTGTCCAGAAACTCGCGAGCAAGTAAACTAAAATGCGCTGGAGCACCGTCATGCATAAAATACATTTGTAATCTTAACTGCAACGGAACTTCTTCCAGCAGTAGTGGTAACGCCTCTTCAAGAAAATTGCGGTATACATCGGCATTTAAACGCATCGGTAAAAAATGTGGACCTAACAAGTGATCTGCAACAATTCCGGCCCACACATTGACAGAGAATTGATGCTGATGACGGGCATTCATTATTTCTCGCGGATTTTCTTCGGCCCATATGTGATTATTATGAAAATTAATAATCACGTTTCTAGAGAAAGTAGCCTCGTCGGTGAAGAGTATTTGAGCCAAATGGTTAGGATTTTGTGCGACTTCGTGTTGCATCCATTGACAAAAAGCTAATCTTTGTTGAAAATCTGCTGGCAATAGAGCCTGCACCCGTTGAATGTGATATGGATACAACAGTTGATCTTTCAATATTCTCCAAACTGTGGCCTGACTCATGTTCAAATCAAACGCAATTTTTCTGGTGCTTGTTGTAGGATGTTCCTCAATTCCATCTAATACCATTTCTTCAACTTGTGGAGTTCTCACTGTAGATGGGGGCCCGTTATCAGTCGTCCGTTTTTTAAAACTTCCCGTTTCACTAAGACGTTGATGAAGACGGGCAAACATGGAATGATGCGGTATGATACGGTTCGGGTATCGTTCTGCATAAAGACGTCTAGCAGCACGCGTATTTCCATTGGCAATTTATTCTTATAATAAATATTCTTATAATAAATAAATAAACAAATAAATAACTAAATATTCAATTTCAAATCCAAAATAATTAAAATGAATAAAAAGAAAGGCTAAAGAGAACAAATTTGGACACATTTCAAAATTACACAAATTCAATTATAATTAACATTTCAATTTAGAAAGAAAACATAGTGGTAAACACATTAGTTGGTATACCTTCAAAATAAATTTGACTATAAAAAAAATAAATTGTGTGAAAGTGTTGTTTTTCTTTAGTATCGTGTCTGTGTGTTATTAAAAAAATATTTAATAAAAAAAAATAACAGGTACTTGTTTTATTTAAATAGAACACATGATACAAACTAAAAACAAACGTAATAATATATATATATATATATATATATATATATATATATATATATATATATATATATATATATATATATATATATATATATATATCAAATATTACAGAACCTAGTGATAAAATCAACGTTTCATCTTGGTTAGACAATATTTCTGATAAACAAATACCTGAAGATGTTGCTGAAGTTTTAGCCCTAGACGATAATTTCCCTATACCTGTTGTTGAAGAAAGTAAACTACCTGTAACAGAATATATAGCTTGTGTTGAATCCGCTCGGCACTGTGTACGCCACGACTCTCCTCCCAGAGATGGAATCGAACTGCCCCAAATACAAGATCAACGACGAGGTCCTCACCCGAAACCCGACCAAAGGCAACTTCGGCCAACCCTGGGTCGGACCATCCACTATCAACAAAGTTCTCGACCTGCATACCTACGAGGTGAGAAGAGCAGACGAGACTACATCAATAGTCCATGTTGACGAGAGACTCCACGACACGACGAGGGAAACCTCCAAGACAACTCCGAAGAAGAGATGGATGACGAGGACTAAAGAAACCACTTCATTCTACCCATTGGATATATTGTAAAAAACACAACTTCTTTCACACTTGTTGTAAGTTTTAACTTTATCCAAATAAAAACAGGCCTACATGTCTATCTCCAAAGCGGGGGTGTAACCAGTGAGCATGCGTGCGGTCGCATAGGCTCCGCACCTACCAATCATATCTCGCTATTGCGCTTCATACCAAGCGCCGTGGGTATAAGTAGGGGACGCACACGTCGTTTCAGTCAGTCAGAGTCCAGACTTCGAGTGCATCAGTGATCCTCAACTATACCAAATTGAACTGTTCGGCCCGGATCAAATCTCATTAACTGTGTTTTATTCTGGCTACCGAACCTTCCGACGTATTAAAAAAGCTCCAACTCACCAGTACTATTAATAGTGAAAAAATGTCTTTTTCAAGACACATTGAATATATTGTGAATGATAGCTGCGGTCCCTCAGACCTAGCAGAGAAGTCACCCGAGGGAACTAAATCAGACCTGGAGGACACGTCCCCAAGCTCTACCGTTAGTGAACAAAACAACAGCACTTAACAACAGATCAAAAAATAGCATAAACACGTTTTATAGAATCATCAACTTTAATAACCGGTCTAGATCCAAAAATTGGTCAAAAAGTGTTTTATCAGCTAACCTCAAAGTAATCGTAGTACAAATAATTTATCTATTCCTAGACCTAGCCAAAATGCACCAAAAAAGTGTAATTTTTGTCATAGAATAGGACATACTGTAAATGAGCGTCTCACACGTCAAAGACAATCTCAAAATTTAGCTCATGGTTAATTTAGACCAGTGGTCGGCGAAGTGCGGCTCCAGAGCCGCATGTGGCTCTTTGGCTCATCCTTGAGTGTGGCTCTGGCACAAATATCTAAGGAAGGCGCCGTAATATATTCATTTAAAAAAAACTTGGTAAGAAAAAATTACGTATTTAGGTAAATTAAAATTCTTCTATAAATCGAGAACATGTATAATATTGTAACACGATTACGGATTTCTTGAAATAGTTTATTCAGGAACAAGGAATAAAACTTAAAATTCTCTTAAAAACGTTTACAATTTCTCGCTAAATCGTTCTACTTCACTCCCGTCACAGTTGTGAACTCCCCTCGCAACTGTCGCACCTTCTTATATATACATTTTCAATCTTCCAGAATGTTCCAGTATGACATTTCGAACCTACCAGAATCATCGATCGAACAATCCAGAACATTCTATTGCTGTTCAACCTGACATAGGACAACTCAAAAGGGAAAGAAGAATACCTAATATTGGAAGGTGATAATAACATAAGAAGCAGCAATTGAATATATTAAATTGAAAATAAAAGTAAAATCAGTTAGATCAATATTTGAAAAAGTATTCGTAATGTAGGAGCCGGGAGCAGCAAGTGACATAGAGTCAAAAGAGAAGCAAAATAATAAGTATAAGAATTTCTACACATTAAATTGGAAAGATGAGACAGATTTAAAAGTTTAGAAAAATTCGGGAGCAGGGAGCAGCAAGTTTAACATAGGTCAAATAAAGAAATAATTTGAGGACGCAGGAGGGGATTCGAAAATTTATTTATTAAAATTATAAAAAAGTGTTAAACCAAAGATCTTTGGGTGAGTTTCTATTATTGTTATTTTGGTTAGAATTCATTTCAAAATTTGTAAATAATAAATCGTTAAATTATTAAATAAACATAATACATATTAAAACGAATTATCCACAACAATTGACGCCCAACGTGGGGCTCCATAAATTAAGAAGACATCAAACATATATCATATTAAAAAAAAGTTGACATAATTATTTTTTCTTTGGCATTTAAAAAGAAATTTAGAAAATATTTGTATAATTTTGGTTGAATCTATAAATTTATAGATAAAATATTAAAAATGATGACCAAACAAGGGACTATATTAGAAGGAAGAAGTCAAGATGAAAGTCAAGGAGACAGTGATGGACAACAAAAAAACAGGAGTATTGAAGAAATGATGAAATACATAAGAAGTATGGAAGAAAATGGTAAAGAGGATATGAAAAGAATGGAAGAAAATAGAAAAGAGGATATGAGAAGTATGGACGAAAATAGAAAAGAGGATATGAGAAATATGGAAGAGAATATAAAGAAGAAATTTGATATTATGAAACAAGATATTATTAAAGAGAATGAGAAATTCAAAGAAGAAATTAAAGAAGAGACGAATGGCATTAAAAAGTACAATGAATGCATTAAAATAAGATTAACAGTTATGGCAGAAAAAATGATACTTAACAAAAAGGAGTAGAGAAGGAATTGGAAAAAATTAATAAAAATCAAAGAGAACATATTGAAGAAACGAAGACATTTTTTTATGATGAGATTGTTGAGACCGAGAAAAATATAAGTTAGACAGAATAAACATTAAGGCAACAAATAGAAGAAAAGGCAAGTATTTCTAGTGAACAATATATATAAGAAACAAAAAAGGTGCAAGTAGATATGGAGGATAATTTGAAAAGTTGAGGCAAAATCTTCAGAATAATAGTGGGAATTATTCGACAGATGTTGTACAACTAGGACATGATATTTATTGTAAATTTAATGGGGATATTAATAAGATACATCCGAAAATATTTTTAAATATTATAAAAAACCGAAAACGGAATATTCATCAATTTGAAGATTATAAATTGGAAATTCAGAATGAGGAAGATTTTGAAGATATGTTCATAGGATAACTTCAATAATTCCTATTTTACAAATTTTAAAACAAAACAAACTGAAAGAAAGTGACAGATGCTTAACCTCAAACCAAATCGTTGAACGTGCCAAATTGGAGTGGATGGACATTGTACGTGCCATGTGTGACATTTGCAAACATGACTTTTGATGCAAGCGCGTGTGCTGCCAGTCGTGTTCACAGTACACACCCACTTAGTAAAGAAACTTGAATATACCAAATAACGAGCATCTGGCAACAGAACTCGGAATGATCTATCATAATTTGTGTAAAGCTTAATACTCACGCCAACTCACGCAAATCGCGATTCGTGTCTGTATGAACTTAACTTTAGGAGAAATTCGCGTTTTTTTGACATAATGTGTCAATCCAGATTGTTGTCGCACATTCGCGTATTTCATCCATACTCATAAATGCGAAATTTGCATAGGCGAAAGCGCAGATAAATCTATCATTACTGTCATTTATAGTGTCATGTTCCTGAGAGATATTTGTTTTATGTTCATACCATTGTGCCACATATTAAGTTATTTTTCGCGTGTATTTTTTAATTTACAATGAATCTCCAAGAACTGGATGATGATGCGCAAGTATTTTAAACGACATTTCAAAATATTTCAATGAATAATAATTTTTAATCTTTTGTAGATAGACTGCGATTTTTGTACAAAAAATGTAACAATGAACGCTCTGTGCCAACATTTCTAGGTACAGGAGACCGATGAGACTTCGGAATATTTGCAAATGCGAAAAGTCTATTGTGAAGGGAATATTAATCCTGAGCTGCTATATTATAACTCGTTTGTATGATTTCTTTCATCTTTGAAATCCAAAATAAGCAAAAGGTTAAACTTAATAATCTAATTAAGAAAAAAATTAATTCAGTTCTTTCAACACAAGAAAATTGGATTAAAAATCTATCAGATACAGAGATACCTAAGGATATATTACAGTTCTTATCACTAGGCCCTAAATTCAGCATTGAACCTATAATTACCAAGGACATTTCAATAAAAACTATATTAGCTAATGTTGATTACATGTCATCGTTTATACAAAACGAACAAGAAATATCGTTATTGCTAAAACAACAAATATATTAACTAATTATATTCAGGAACCTAAAAAATCTTCTATATTCCGAGAACTGTTATATGAAACAAAAAAATTTCTAAAAGAATATCCAAATTTAATAGTCATACCATCTGACAAAGGTAACATTACAGTTATCATGGAAAAACAACATTATTTAGATTTATGTAAAGAATTAATTGATAATAACTCATCTTATAAAGAACTGAATAATGATCCAACTCTTAAAACAACTAATAATTGTAACAAATTAATAAAAAAATTATTTAATAAAAAACTAATTGATGAAAATACAAAAAAAGAGTTAACTAATTATAACGGTATTTTCGCAAAATTTTATTGCTTACCTAAAATTCACAAGCCAACATTATCAGCTAGACCAATTGTAGCATAAATTAATACTCCAATTGAACCCCTTACTCTTTGGTTAACTGAAATATTGACAAAATCTTGCGACTATAACAATGAATATTATGTTAAAGACTCCTTTGAAATGAGTAAATCATTTAATAACTTAGTATCACCATCAAATTACGTTCTTTTAAGTTTAGACGTAGTATCACTTTTTAGTAATGTTCATTTAAATATATGTTTAACATATCTTCAACATAAATGGAATGCTATAAGTAAAAATTGCAAACTTGAAAAAGAAACTTTTTTAGAATTAATTACATTTATTTTTAATAATACATTTTTCTCTTACAATAACAAAAATTACCAACAAACCTTTGGAACACCTATGGGCTCTTCAATATCTCCTATAGTAGCAGAATATGTCATGAATTATATTTTAGACTATGTTATTTCTGTTTTACCCTTTAATTTGTTCTTCATCAAAAAATATGTAAATGATATAATATTATCTCTTCCATGTGATGAAATAAGTAATATACTCTTTTATTTCAATAGTTTCTATCCGCATATACAATTTACAATGGAAAGGGAAAATACAGAACAATATTTACCCTTTCTTGATACCAAATTTATTAGAAATAATGATAATAGAATCTTAATTGACTGGTATAGGAAACCTATCAGTTCTGGGAGATATATAAATTACCCTACATATCATCGACGTAGTACAAAAATTAACTTGATTAAACAGATGAAAACCAGAGTCCTACAAATTTCTAATCCAATATTTCACAATAAAAATCTAAAAATAATCTACAAACTTTTCTATAATAACTCATATCCTTCATATCTTTTGAAACATGTTTTATATAATACTTCTGAAGGATTTTTGGGAATTCTCAACTACTTCAAACGACTAATACCAGACCTTAGTAATAAAGAAATTCCATTAATTGAATTACTCAAGAAGGAAACGAAATGGAAATGGGATGCTAGGAGAGAACAAGCTTTTCAAGAACTCAAGGGCATGCTAGTTCACTTGGTGGCACTAAAAAGTGCGTCTTAAATCGACCATCCATTCAACTGCGAGTGCAGTGTTTCTACCCCAACTTTCGGTCAAAAAGCGGAAAACAAACAAACGGCAAGGAGAAAGACACCATTATGAACATAGACAGCAGCATGGGATATATATTTTATAATAAATGAAACATACAAATTAACTCTTCAAGTAGATAGAAAAACTTCAGGACAAATGTCTTTCAACGAAAAACGGTACATTTCCATCTTTATCTGAATATTTCCTATCACATTACACAATAGTAAAATCGAGTATCTTGATCTTTTCTTCAGGACTTATCAGAAACATTTCTTCATACGAACTATAGTATCGGAAGATGAAAGTAATTCGGATAGCATTGCTAATTCGAAATTTTTCGTACTTGGCGCCTTGGCGTCTTTCGTATCAGGGCAAATAAAATTGAACTGAGGGCTTGTAAATCGAACACGTGAAACTCGAGCACTGCAACTCTGAAAATGATATTCGAACACAACTTTTGAACTGAGTGCGCACTCAGTTCAGCCGGGGCAGGTAAATCGAAAACGCTATAAGAAATAAACCCAAATGTGATCATATGACGACTAATTTAAAACATAGCGTCTGTAGACACGTTTTATGCGCAGTATGGAGACTATAGAGAACTTGCGTAAAGACTATAATTATATATTTTCTGTTATAAGTAATGTTTTCAATTTGACTACAGTCATTTATGAAAACTAAAAACTGAGGTTACTCTTTTTGGATGGTACCGTATTTACAATCCGCGATGCTGCGGTGCAAAAAAAGAAACTGCTTAGATAGACGATTTTGAGGACAGGTTTTAATCAATTTTTCCTTATGAGTTAGCCCTCATTATCTAAGGTTTGTTCTTTATTGCCGAACTTTTTGCACTAGTGTAACAGAATTCAGTGCAATAGTTCATTGTACTCACGGCCCTAATGCAGTGCAAGTATTGGGTTAGTAAAAATGGCCGAAAACTAAATTAAATAGCGATTTCGTCCTGCTTTGGTACCCCACTTTGGTCTGTCAAATCACATACCTACATCTGCAGCACGGTTACTGAAATTGGTAGCTTTCTATCCTTGTCCAAAGTAGTTTTTGTCTTGCTCTTTATTTGTAATTAAACAAAGTCGTTGAAACGAATTGAATTTTTGGCCAATATTCTAAAATTCTTCAAGTTTTGTCTAGTAATAATGGAACCTGTTGATTTTATTATAAATGGCAAGAAGCTTTTTTTGGGTTTTTGCTATATATAGTTAACTCAAAACTCTAAGACAATATAGTAAAACTCAATAAACAACTTTTCCGATCGCAATACAAAACGTAAATGTGAATTTCATCAATCAGCTGTACCAATTGAGAACCAAACGATTTCGCCTGTAATTGGTACTTTACGTCATACCGGTGACGTAGGACCTACCATTTGGTTAACCAAAGCTGGACGAAATCGCCTAAAGTAATCACAACAAACTATAAATATTTAATTAATTTATTTCATATTAAGGTAACTTATTAAATCTTTAAAAAAAAAGAGTATAATAATCTAATTAAGTAGAGTTAGGTAGTTAGACGATGTATTTATTGTTTGTAAATATAACCTATTAAATATTGAACTAGTGTATTTATTAAATGAAATTGAATTTATGAACCATACATTCTGAATTATTTACATTATACAGAATAGAAATGAATGTTCAAAACTATTGAACGCAAATTCATGGAAGGTGTAACAGCATTTATACAAATATATGCATTTCTGAAGGAAAGTCAAATTATCTATTATATAAAATTTGAGGATAATTATATATGAAATCAAATGTATATACAATTTTTTAGGAGTCCCGCAATTTCAAATTTGTTATTCCGATATCAATTTTAACTGAGACTCCATAAATTGTTGGGTAAATAAAAAGTCGATGTTTATTCCGTTTAATGATATAGGTAGTAATAATGAAGATAACTAAATGGAAGATAGAATACCATAAAATTCTGATATTACAGAAAAAACATTTTCATGGTCAGATGCAAGCACAAAATTATTTTTCTGTTTGTATAAAGAAACAATACTTTTATTTACAAGAAAAATTAGAAACAAAAAGTATTATGGAAGAAATAGCAGAAAAATGAATATATTAGGCTATAATGTATCATATATACAAACTGAAAATACATATTTTTTTATCTATGAAATAAATTATTACACCGACGCATTCTTTATACTTCTCGTCGTCGCGTATTTCCATTCTATACTCGACTAGTACGCAGCCATAGAAAACTGCTCAAGTATACATTGTTCTGCTTTTTTTAATTCTGTGATTACAATATATACACGAATTTTGCGTACAATTCGAGTATACTTTGTTACATGCACGCGCCAAGTCCTGGTTCCAAACTATACTGAGTCGCTTACACCTGATAAAAATTAATTTTAAAGGTAAACCTAATTGTAGAATTAGTGTAAATTTTAGAATTGGTGTAAACTAATTAGTGTAGGATTTAATTTAATAAATAAGAATAGGTTATCAAACATATTTTTATAAAATAAAATAGTGAGAACAACGAAAATTAACGGGCATTATCAATATTTTTTGAAACATTAAATGCAAGATCATGCCTCCTTTTTCTACTTTTTTTTGCTGTGGTTGCTTCTGCTGACGGTCGACCTGCTTGTATTCTATTCTTCGCTCCCTTGTTATTGGCGGTACGTCTTGATACCGATGTTGGCTGCACACGTATTTTGCGGGATAGTCCTTTTTTAAAATTATTGAATATAAAATTTTGGGCTTGTTGGTCTGTCGTTACATTTTTAAGCGAATTATTGAACATATAAATGGCTTTTAAATTTGTCGAAGATGGATGTTTTTCTAAAATAGTTTTTAATTGGTTGAAATTTTCTTTCATATCGGTCAGTGCTTCATTGTAAGTGGCAGTAAAAACGGGATCATCAACTTCGCTTATTAACTTACTCGGTGGCTGTTCTGTTGTACAAATGTCGTCAATGGCCAAGTTTACAGATGCCTCGGAATCTTGGATTAGGTTAGCGTTTTCTTCAACGATAATATCGTCTTTGTAACTTTGGAAATGTTGAACGTACAATCCAATTCGTGTTTGAGAAAGTAGAAAAATGTTCAATGAATGTCTTACAAAATCCAGAATAGTCTTCATTATGTTCTCCCAACTTACACTTAACAATTAATTCAAATTTTTCTGAAGAATGAAATTCAAAAAGTTGCTGTTTGATTTCACCACATTCACTTTGTAAAAACTGTATTAAACTGTCTTTGGCAATCATTTTTTACATTAATATTAGTTTCTATAATGTACCTATTTCACATATTTGTAATTATCTATTAAATATGCCACAAAAACCGATGAGCACGAAGATGATGCAATGTTTAGAATAGAGAGTAGAAAAATAAAACAAATCGAGACGAAATGGCGATCTGCAACTGTGCGTGTATAGACTGGAATTGGCATCGAGACGGCGCATATTCCGTTCTATAAACGATTAGTCCGCATCATAAGTAGGTACTGGTGCGGTATATTATGGAACAAGCTATTAACCTAAGTCACTACAAAGTATACACGAGTTTTGTGTATTATTGTTGTATATATTGTAGTCACAAAATTAAAAATAGCAAAACAATGTATACTTGAGTAGTTTCCTATGGCTGCGTACTAATCGGGTATAGTATGGAAATACGCCTCGTCGTCGCCATATATTATCCAATTTTATTTTAATCATATCAACGCGAGTAAACGTTCTGTTGCCAAAGTTACAATTTTCAACTTATACAATTTATCTACAAAATAGTCCATTTTGAATTTATGGTCAGAATTTGCAATAATTCGTTATCACTTATGAGTGATGAACTGAATAATTAGTAGGTATCTATAAAAGGAGCTTTCCAGATTTCAAATTTTGTGTGAACACGATATAGCAATATAGCTAATGGCACGCGAGTTTTGTTTTATATAAGAAAATAGAAATTTTCGTCTATCATTAGACTTACCTTAATTAACTTTTTTACTTGTCTAATTTGTATTGTAATAAATAAAGTGTAGGTATTTGCTACACAAAATTCTGATATTGTTATTAATGTTGTTTACGGCAAACGACAACAGTTTTACCACAAAATATAGTATATTGTGCAACACTAGTGCGGAAAATAGGATATTTTCTTCAATTACACTTTGAACTGCCTGAGCCTTCATTCCTGTCACATTATTCGTTTCAAATACTGTACTCGAAGGTGATGGTCTCACAGTCACTGATTGTAATTCCGAACTGGTTGTGAATGATCTTGATGGTAGTTCCTCTGTGAAGGCTGTTGCATGTTCTATAGACTGGGTTATACGATTGGACATTTCCATGGAAATAAAATCTACCGTTTCAACGTCTGACGAATATTCCATGTTTTCGTTACAGATATCAGCAGATTCAACTTATACAAATAAGTATCAATTTGATTACTAAATAAATCAAATCAACACACTGACAGTAGGTATTAATATGTCATGAATTTATTTAAATATATGTCATTGTCACAGCTGCCTACAATTGTGTGAACGTCAGAGTATAGGTACCTATTAGGTGAATAAGCACAGCAATCCATCAGAACAGGTGACTGCGGAATTTTCGCACTAGTGCGAAATAGATAACTTTGTGCGCTAGTTTAGAGTGCGAAATGATACAGTTTTCATGCAGGTCGTCGGAAAATAGTATACTATGTACCAAGTGTCAAAAAGGTTACTTTAGTCACGAGTTCCTTGTGAAACGAGTGACTAAAGACGTTTTTAACACGAGGTGCTTACTATACTTTTTCTTCGCCCGCGAGAAGGAAAAAATTATATTATATTTGAATTATATCTTTACATGACGGAAGATGACTGGCAGCTGACTGATAAATCAAATGGCGCAGAATAACAAAATTATTAAGGAGCATGAAATTTAACATACAAAAGATACATTTGATTTGACATTTAAACGAGATGTGACTTTTCGCATTTTAAACGCTAGTGTTTAAAGAGTCGTTTTGTACATGTCAAACCCGTGTTCAAAGTGAGGTTTTAGTAACGGAAGTAGAAAAAATATTTTGTACATACCTAGTAACAGTGTTTAGTTTAGGTATTTCCTAATAAATTGAACAATGGTTTAGGTAAACATACTTTTGCCGTTTTCAAGATTAATAGAATCATGGTTATAATTTTTAGAGTAATAAAATAAACATAATCAGAGGTTATAATTTGTATGAATAACATATACTAGTCTAATAATAGTTTTTCCTTACACAAGCAATAAAACGGTAGCTAAATGAAATTGAAAACAACTTTTCTCAACAATTTTTTGGAAAATTGGTTTTTAAGATAATATAACAAAACTTGGACATTACCTACTTACTCTTCCAATGACTTGGAGTTTTCAACAAAGGAATTTTATAATATTTCAACAAACGCAACTACAATATGTATACTACCAGAAACAAGTTAAAGAGCAAAAATAGGAAAAGAAAGGATTCAACTGTCCATAATAAAATCCATAAATGAAAAAAAATACATCTAAGTTGCAATGGAACACGTAGAAAATGAAAAAATATTTGAAAAATTCATTGAGATTACCAAAAATAAAGTTCATTTCGTAGATACCTACTAATTATTCAGTAATCAGCTACTCATAAGTGATAACGAATTGTTGCAAATTCTGACCATGAATTTCAAAATGGAACGTTTTGTAGATAAATTGTATAAGTTGAAAATTGTAACTTTGGCAACATAGCGTGTACTCGGTTGAATGATAAAAGATAACATTGAAAATGTGCAGTGTAGCTATCAGATATCTGGTACATTTACGACTTTGTAATGATATGAATTCATTACTAGAAATATCGATCCAAGTAACCAGTTAATGCAGCGATGACGAGGTACCCCACCAGAACAACAAAGTTCCCCACGCCAAGATGCGCACGAAGAATCGACAGCAGAAGGGAAGGAGACTTCCACCACCACCGCTAAAATGTATATAAAAATGCAAGCCAACAGACAAGACAACAACTTGGTTCACGGACTCCAGCTCCTACAAGTTCAGCCGCCTCCAGTGCGAAGCGTAGGTCGAAGGTATTGACTTTGACCTTATACGCTTTACACAATTCACCGTGGAGTGTTGTACTAAGTCGAAGTATTGATTCGACTTTTATACATTATTCACTTGAAGGCCGTTGGTTTCTGGTATTGACGGAAACGAAAACGATTGTTCAAACTGTTAGAATAATTTCGGTGCGGTATTGACGCATCGAAAACTCTGCAGTATCTCTATAGGGTTTGCAAACGTGGAGATCGGTATTGACCGTCTGTAAACGATCGCTCCAAATGTTAGTATAATTCTGGTGTGGTACTGACGCGTCAGAATAACTACATCCCTATAAAACCGAGAGAGTCGTTAAGTTGGGAATTGACTAACTATAAACGATATACTCACATCTAGAGACTATAACCGAAAGAGTATTGATCTATCGGCTGTTCTCAACTTTGGCTGTCTAAACAATTCATAGGACAGAGAGAATCCCGTATACCACAGTGGAAATTTCGCGTCGTTATACCTACCTACCTACAGTTCGTCAGTACACATCGATCGACAGAGGAGTACGGACCGTCGGAACGTGATTTTCAATATAATTACGTACCACAGTAATATATATAGAATATTGTATCTTAGTTTAATTTTATCTTTGTAAATAATATTTTTTATAGCAATAAATCAGTTAATTTAATCGAACTCTGTCTCCTTTGGGCTTACCTGGGCAATACGCATTACAACTTAAGATGCGGGCTCATGTAACCGATCCACGCTCATTTCTAGCGACAAAACATTTATCTCGCTTGAATCCGTTGTTTATGCCCAATCATCAATCGAAAAAGTTGCAGCACTACACATATGACTACTTTTATCGCTCATTGTCTACTTTCCTTTCCTAGCGACAGAACTTAACATTTTCAGCTTTGTCAGTACATATCACTTGACTAGATAAGTCGCTGGAAACGAGCGTCGAGTGGCTGCATGAAATCGCACCTTTAGGAAACTGCGCTTTTACTACAATCAAATAATTTTTTGCTGCAATCCTGATAAAAGAAAATCCCATTGAAATTTGTCAAAACTATAATTTCTCACTTCACATAAAGCGCTGAATGAAATTGTAACAAGTAGGTAAAGTATGTAGGTTAAGTAAACCAAATTTTTATCAAAGAAACTAAAATGGAGTAGTTTAACAGGAGTTCAACTGTTTAACCGTAAAAAAAGAGTTGGCCCGAATTCCAAAAATTTGGTCATTTTTATTTGTAAAATCTGGCACGGAATTTTCAGAGTCAGTGGCAACACTGCATTCGGAGGTTAGCTGGGGAATACATGTGCAAAAGTATTCTATTCTTTAAATACTAAGGTAATCTAAGTTTAATATAATAATTTATTTTTGTTAACTTTAATAATTTTTAGTTTCAAGTGGTTCAATTACCGTATTTTTGGGAAAGAATATCTCCCCGGCTTAAGCTCGTCAAATTATCCCAATAAAGGGAAAAGTATTTTTTATTATAACCTCGACTATAACAATTTTTCATTGAATTTGTCATGTCTCGTGATTTTGGGTTAATACAGTATGATGATGGCACCTTTCACTGTACTGAACAGAAGAATATAAAGCCATCATCCATGGGTGGCTATATTGTAAAGAGCAAGTCATGTTGGTATGGAGCCAAACTTCTATGTGCAGGAAGTCAGAAGCTGTGCCAATCATTATATTTGTCTCTGACGGAGAAACAGCCTCGTGTTGGTATGTAGATTTTTCTTTTTTTAAAAATAGTGTAATAAAATAATGTTTTTCAGAAATACAAAATATACTAGACAATTATGGTAAAGGATGGTTGAAATGGGAAAATATGGAGGCCCCAAAAAATTCAGAGAAACAAACTGAAAATAGTCATGAAAATTTCTTTGCTTCAGGTATGTTTCACTAATTTTGTAAAATTATTTATTTATAATTCATTAAATTTCTTGGATACCACAACTATATTGATAGAAGTTTGAATACTTCTTTGGGATCTACAAATTCTACTTACATTCAAAATAATGAATTGAATTGTAACTAGTTTATTTTAACAAGTGCATAAAGCATTTGAATGCAATAATCCCCAGATTAACAGGTTTTTATCTGTTATGACAGACTTGTACTCAAAATTGACAAAATATTTTACAACGATTCAATAGTAACTGTTTGAAAATATATTATGTTCCTAATATAGTATAAAAATATAACATAGGTACTGTAATAATAATTCCTTTGATAAAAAGCAAAATATACACACCATATAAGCAGAAAGTTACTGGTCGGTTGGGTAAGGAGGCTATAATATTTTATAGTATATAATTTTATATTCGAACTGATCTACCACAAGTTTTCTTCTATAAACTTGAAAACTGTGGCATTTGAAATGATATATTTTTCAATACTACCTACCTGAAGTTACTATTCAATTATTGTTAAATATTTTGCCAATTTTGAGTACAACTCTGTAAGATCTGATAAACACCTGTTAGTTTGGAGATTATTGCATTCCAATACTCCATGTACTTGTTGAAATAAACTAAAATCAATAGGTACATTTTCTGGTAAGTTGTAAAAATAATTATCTGAATACCAATTTTGGTATTCATATATTCCCACTATATCAGTCGCCAAAAAGTATTAATTAAATATAAAACAAAACAATTTTTGGAGTTAATCATGGCAAAAGAAAAGACTACCAATTCAGTATCTGCAAGACAAACTATTAATTATCAAATGTTCTATACCTACTAGTTTGTTTTGAGCCTTTCATTTTGATCATCAATAAATACCCTTGCTTTTTCAGGAGATTTCAACAATTCTTTTTATAGACATGTATTAGTTGCCGTAGAATCAATACTTATATCTTGGTACAAAAAAATCAATAACAATGAGTAAAAAATAAATTTAGGACAACTTCTAGAAATATTTGGATAATATAGAAACAATATTTGTCCCAATTTATTCAATTTATAAAAGGATATTTTAATCACTTATTTTTCCATTCAAATGTGTTTTTCATTAAAAAAAGAAGGCCATCGAAAACAATTTATTAGACCTGCTTGATGAAATTCCAAATATTTTAGTAGTTTAATCGAAATGTTTTTATATCCAACAAATCATACAGTCCAAATAGTTTTGTTTATATCAATTGTGACCTTTTCAGAAAATATTGAGGAATTGGATAATTCCGATGATGATCCAGATTATGAAACGGAATCTAGCATTTCATCAAGCTCTGATTTACAAGAAGATATATTAAATACAAAGAAGATACTTTTCAATGAAAATTTAACTCCACAAGTGACCAATAAAATAACAAACACTCCAAAAGGTATGTTTTACAACTTTTTGTAAATAATTTATGAAAGTTCTAAACAATAAATTCATTAAGAAAATATTAAATAAAAATATCTTAATTTTGGCTATAAAACACGAATTTACTTGATTTTTAATTTGATATCAATTCCAAGCTCTTTTTCATTTAAGAAAATTATTTTAATTAGTTCGTAATTTGTTCCTTGTCGCGTTTAGGAGAATAAATATCTAATATATGAGTTGAGAATTTTCAATTTTCTATGTTAGCCAAGAAAAATTACAGTTGTGCTTCCACTAAAATATATTCAAAAAGTAATTTTGCAAATACTTAGTCTAATATAAATATTGAAAAAATGAAAGAAATGTAGGTAGAACTTTGTATTAATATTTTCTTTGACAATGGAAATATAATATGCAGTAAATCCAAATTAAAACTTGTATTAATACCAATTGTAACGTTTTCAGAAAATAATACGGAGCTAGATAATTATGATGCAAATCCTGGCTGTGAGGTGGAAACTATAAGTTCAATCAATAATGTTTCCGACAAGACACATTTCAATAAAGATTCAACTCTGCCAGTAGCCAAATCTCCAAATTCTGTTTTATTGTTTAATTCAAATACATTTTCTCCAGTGGTTATTGATACAATAACACCATCTGGTAAAGGAAAATCAAAAAAGTATTTTTGTTTTTTCTGTAAAACTCTGGTGACAAAGTTCGGGAGGCACATTCTACTGCATCACGAAAATGAAAGTCCGGTAAAGAAGATAGCCATATTGCCAAAAGGTACTATTAATGCATTATTTGTTATTAATGCTAGTGGTGTTTCTCACTCACTTTCTATCTAAGAAAAACTTTTCCGATTGAAAATACATATGCATTGCTACTAAATTATATCTAGAGACATCGCAATGTAAAATTGTCAATCTCAATTATAACCCCATTATCATACAAAACGGATGTAATCATATTTTTATCATGTTGATTTCTCTACTTTTTTTTGTTAACTTTTTATGTTGCAGAAACATGATTCACATCTTTTCTTAAGGCTCAAGAAAACGTTATGAACTGATAAGTGCTTTAAGAAAAAGAGGGACCTTCTTATTTAACACGGAAAATCAACATAATGATGGACATTTGATTGTAAGTCGACGACCACAAGTCACCCTGCAAAAAAAGGAAATGATTATAAGGTGTGTCCATCCTGTAAGGATTTCTATTCGAAAAAAACAATTAGGAGACATTATAAAAAATGTTGCTCGGAAGCTGAGACAGGGAAGAAAAATTTAATGCCCCTTTCACGGGCACATCAAGGCCAGGTTCATAAAAAGGATAATAGTGTATTAAAAAGTCTAATATTCCCCAGGATGAGAGAAGACTGTACTACAGATATAATTCGGTTTGATGAACTGGCTATTGTATATGGGAACTACTTATGTAATAAATATAGAAAAACATATCTTCAAACAATGATACGGTCCAAATTGAGATTAATTGGAAGACTATTAATTGCCATCAAAGATATTAATAAAACAATCACAGATTTTTCATCAATATTTCAACCAAAATACTATGACGACTGCTTTTTCCTATGGCACTTTATTGAAAAAATGTGCTAAGCTTTTGGTTAATGAGTGTATTAAGAACAAAAATGAAGGAAAGTTGAAAAAATGTAGGGATTTTCTCTCAATACTAGAAGAGGATTTTGCATCATCTGTTAATAAAACTGTCGAAGAAAATCAAAAAGAAATGAAGACACAAAAAAGTGAATTTACCTGTAATGGATGATGTACGTAAATTGAAAAAATATCTTGATTCAAATAGGAAAAAGTGTTTTGATTTTCTCACTCACAATCCATTTGATTTTGGGGTGTGGAAACAGCTGTCAGATTACACTCTGACGTCAATTCAGATGTTTAACAGGCGGAGAGCTGGAGAAATTGAGAGAATTACTATTGAGGATTTCAGATCTTATGAAGCAGTTAATGAAAAGATCGACAGTGAAATCTTTAATTCGTTGACTGAAGAAAATAAAATATTAGCTAAACAGTACGTAAGATTCCAAATTCGAGGAAAATTGGCAAGAAATGTTCCAGTTTTACTGCATCTCACATTAGTTTCTTGTATTGAACTTATATTGGACAAAAGAGATGAAGCTAATGTATCGAGTGATAATCCCTACGTTTTTGGTTTGCCAGGAGAAAAAGAAAAATACCTCAAAGCGTGTACCCTTATGAGAAAATTTTCAAATTCTTGCGGAGCACAAAATCCTCAGACATTAAGAGGAACTGAATTGAGGAAGCATATCGCTACACACTGTATGCTGTTAAATATTGAAGAGGAAGTAGATGACTTGGCTAATTTTCTTGGACATGCAAATAAAATCCACAAAGAACACTACAAAATGCCAATTATTACTAGAGAATTATAATCTGTATTATTGATCTTTTATAGATGATATATATTGTATAAACTTGTAGAAAAGTTTATTCAAGCTTAATGTCCTTAGAATCGCAAACAACTTACTTAATCGTTTTCCATTACATACTAGCAATATTTAAATACCTGTGCAAAAGTGGACTAGGGTAACAATAAAATAAGTTATGTATTCAATACGTTGTTTAAGTAAATATTTTTTAATGTCCTTTTATTTTGCTGGATTGTAATACATTAAATTGAGACAATTCAATTAAAGCAATAATTGCAAATAAAAGTAACAACAGTTAAAACCCTTCAATGAGATACAGTAACCTCAGTTTATTTTTAAGGCGGAAAAAGATAATAAGGTAATTGGGTTGCAACGCTGTAGCATGTGACTTGCGTTTAGCTCTAGTATTAGTATATATTGGAATTATAATATTTTGCTCAATTTATAATTATTGATGTGGCTTTATAGGAATTTCGTAGTAGTTGTGTAAACTAATTGACACCTCAAATACATACCTTATTTTGTTGTTCAATAATGTTACCTGAGTACATCTCAGTGTGGGTATCAAAATATTACTACTTGGTGAATGACAAGTGACTACTCTGGTACGAAAAGACATTTGACAGTTTATAAGAAAATTATGGAATGTGTTACATTCAGTCTACCATGTTTTATTTTCAACAGAGTCAACCCATGTAGATACCTCTGAGGCTGAGAATATCTCTACATCCACAAATAATTTCAATGTGAAAGATATTTATCAATCCTGTTCCCCTTCAATTGATGAGGACACTTGTGGAAAAAAACGAAGTGGTAAGTTGGATCAGCATTGAGCACGATCAATTTAATTATATTATCTAACACGTGGAAATATTTGATTATTATTTAAAAATAATGCCATTATTATAATAGTGTCTAGCATAAACGTTTGTATTATACAGAAATGTTTATTCATTCCTCATAATCATTGATATATTTTTCAGTTTCCCCTGCAGGTAGAGTCAAAAGAGTATCGTGGGATGAAAACGAGAAAGAAGTGGTTTTAAATGCCTTTGCTTCCCATATTCAAAATGGGAGTTTACCATCAACAAGTCATTGTTTTGACGTAATTAAAGAGAATCCTGCTCTCAAAAATAGAAGTCCCATACAGTTGAAGTCTTGGCTAAGCAACCAACTTGGGAGGAAAAAAGGGATTGTTAAAAGGAACAGAGGTAGGACATTCGAATTTTTTTAATATAGTTTTTGTTTGACCCAATTGTTATGTTTCCAGTTTCAACAATATATTGGTCAAATGAAGAAAAAAACTTGATGAGTCGACTGTTCAGCAGTCATTTGAAATCAAAAACTTTACCTTCATTTTCTGAATGCCAGGAAGCAAGTAAACATACCATTTTGAAATATAGGTCGAAAGAAACAATAAAAGCATGGGTATTCAACCAAAATAAAAAAACACAAGAAAAGTGCAATTGATTATCTTCAAACCTTAAAGTATACTTTGTCGTTTTTGACTGGCAGCTAGACATCAGTCAAATATAGCTGTTTTTATGTTTTTTTGTACAGTATGTCCTTCATTCAGCCATATTTCGTCCAAATAATACATTGCCCTTCCTTCAGATCGATACTTCCTGATCACCCTTAAATAATTTCTCCCACTCACAATTTCCTCTTTATCTATAAGGAAGGACCTATTCTGCTTTTCCAAGGAGAAGCCTATCTAGCCTTAAATCTTCCATAATCTGTTCTGCCTACTTGTGGTAAATCGGCATCTTCCTGAATTGACTAGAACTTTGTCTTTCATTCGTATCTAATTATCTAAAAAAACTGAATTTTCCTTCAGATGGAGGTCCTATCAAAGTCATTGATTGATAGTAACTTCTTTCCTAAATTTTGTTTTGGTGCACTAATGTCTCCACTTTTCCTATGGCTTGAAAACCTATAAATTTTTCTTGATTTTGTTTGTAAATTGTTCAATGATTAATAAATTTATATATCTAGTACAGTGCCATATCATATTTTCATAACTTGCTATTAGTAAATCCGTGTTTATACTATAAAAGTTCGTAATAAGTATAATTGAATTTTCGTTTTACACTTTGGTTATGGCTGCCAGTAAAAAAAGTACAAAGTGTAGCAGGAGACTGGGAATCATTTGATTGTAAATGTTATACAGTGTTATTTATAAAATGCGACATACGGTTTCCTGTACAAAACTGTCAAACGCTAGCTAACTTTTTTACCAAATAGCGTTCGTGAAAAATAATAACGAATTTGAAAAGGTCGTTAAAAAATAAATTCAAATGCACTTTAATTTTCTCAAATTCGGTCTGGTTTACTAAGAAAATGCATAATCATGTTCTTAAAAGTCGTACGCCATTTTTATTAAAACTTTGGAATACTAATGACAGGTGCCGATGTAGCCGAGTTGGTACTTGGTACTCAAAATTTAAAGTTGAACGTAAAGGGCCGCGGCTCGCTCCCGCAGTGTGACCAAAATGTTTTTTTCATAATTTTTTTCCAAAAAGAAATTTTAAGTAGAGATAATTGAAGTTTAGACAATTTTTTTAGGTTGCAAATTTATTTATTTAATTAAATGCTCAAATTTTTTTCCGTTAGCTCCAAGGATTACAAATTGTCAAGAATGAAAATGACATTATTTGGAAGGCTACCTACTAGATTTTGCTTTTTAAAATTGATAATAAAGTGTCCGAACTTTTCTTTAAATAAATAAATCTTTGAAACAAATAACTTTGCTTTATTTTCAAATTAATATTTTTAGATAAAGATTGTAAAAAAAGAACTAAAAACAAAAAACTTCGTCACAGCATGGGTTCGAACCGTCACCCCTCTAATTTAACTTTCAAATTTTGCGTACCAAATACCAACAACCAGACCGAATTTAAGAAAATTAAAAGTGCATTGGAATTTATTTTTTAACAACCTTTACAAATCTGTTATTATTTTTCACGAACGCTATTTGGTAAAAAAGTTAGCTCGCGACAGTTTTGTACAGGAAACCCTATGTCGCATTTTATAAATAACACAGTGTTTATGTTTGTCAGATAAATGATTTTCAAAAAAATGTCAATATTTTCATACATTTTTTGTAAAATATGATTTTTTTAGGAGGGAAATAAGTAGCTCGCAGGATCTTGATCTCTTTAGTCTCTTTAAAAATCATTGGGAGAACTATTATTCCCCACCGAAAAAATCGAAAATAAAAGGATATGCATGTAGCCATTTCTATATTTATTTTTTAGAAGGCCAATGTTATTTTTGTTTATTAAATAAATAGTTATTTCTGTGTAAAATACTTCGAGAGGAAATGCATGATTGGGTTAATGATGATGTAAGATGTAAATATTTTTTATATATGGTATAGAATGTCCCATCCTATAGATTTCCATTTATTTATTTTTGGTCATTTAAATAAATAGTGGTCCATTCATTTCTCATTACTTACTGATTCTCTCTATCCATATCTGATCAGATATATGATTAAAAAAAATGGCAATATTTCCACATATTTTTTGAAAGATATACTTTTTTAGGTGGGAAATAAGTAGCATTTTGAACTCATTGTCTCTTTAAAAATCATAGGGAGAATTATTATTCCCCACCAAAAAAAATAAAAAGTAAGATGATGTGCATGTAGCCATTTCTTTATTTTTTAGTAGGCGTCAGAAAGAAATTGCTAATCTTTCTTTATTTTTTAGCAGGCCAATGTCATTTTTGTCTATTGAATAAAGATTGGAAATATTCAAGATTCATGAAATGTCTTCATTTTCATTTTTTTTTTAATTTCCTCCGCCCATGCATTCATCCTCATTAAAAAAAGGTAATTGTACCTAATCAAACATCTGAACTAAAATGAGTGAAACTGGCACAAATAAAAACAAAATTTGGTTCATATGAAAAAAATGTCTCATAGTACCTAGTTTAGATTCCAAACTTACCTTTTTTTAGTATAACAATGTTTTTCAATAATATACACAACTTTTATTAGTAGCACATGTCATATTGTCAAACGTAAGCTTTTGTACTTACCAGTGGTATAATAATTTGCTGGGACGGTCTGCTTTGTATCCCAATGAATCCTACTGTAAAATTAGATGGTGGGAAGATATTTTTTCCCAAGGTTAAAGTAAACAATTAAAAGCTTATTTGTGTTTTATTTATATATGTGGGGCCCAGGGTGCTCCTGAATTCCTTTTATTCTTGTCACTGTTTGATTTTAAAAGCGTCCGTTAGTCGCTTATGTACAGTTTATAGTTGAAGCAAGATACCTTTTTCGTTGTTAAAATGCTCCAATAAATTGCAAACCATAGAGAAATAAATATATTAAGAGAGTGTTCGTTCCCATTATGGAGGGTAGAACTAGAAGTTCTACCCTCCATAGTTCCCATATAAACAGCTGGCATCGCGTCGATCTCAGCACACTCCTTGCGGGGAACAGAACTAATTCTTACAGGCGGGATATTTAAATTTGGTAGTTTGGATTATGGGTAGGTAAATTTTACAGTTTTTCTTAAAATTGCTTATTATATAATTATTTCTTTCCAAAAAATACAATTATATTTAATTTTTGGTAAAGGAATATAATTATAATAAACAATTTTGAGACAAATAATTTAGGTAATAAATAATAAAACAGCACACATTTAAAATTTTTATTAATCTGCACATAATATAAAAACAAATTAATAAAATATTTGTTTACTATACACAGGTATGTTATTTATACATGTTATTACATTGATAAAATTCTTATTCTAATAGTTAACGATAATATTAAAGTACAAAAACATCTGATTAAATTATCAGTTACAATAATCAAAAAATTTTAATTTTCAATAATATTTCCTATTATTAAAACAATTATTCTAATATCACTAAACAGTGTTTCCACACAATTTTCAAAGTTATTTTTCCTACCACACGCACTATAAATAGGCATTTATACATTTTTCAAAAAAATTCTATTGCAGCCTCCGCCATCCCCATAGCTGCCCAGCTCTCATCTTTTTTAACTTTTTTGTTTCAGAAAACAAGAAACTTCACATTTACTTTCTTCAAATTAATTAAAAAGACAAAACATGTAAATCAGAGGAAACCTACAGTTGTATAAATACACAACATAAACATATACTGCGAAAACTAAAAGTAAAAATGGCCTGCTAGCTTGAATATTAAATAATATTTTAAATTGGTAACACAAAACATGAAAAAAACTATTATTTTATCTATATCATTAATTTACCATACAGTTACATATTATTATCAATCATAAAATTACATATTTCTACTCAAATTACAGCATTATACTTAAGAAAGATTATCCAATATTACATCAAATATTTTAATAAAAAGCATTCAAAAAGTAGATTCCCCTTTATATGAAGACAGAAACAAGTCTGAAACAAAAAATAAATTAAACGCAGTACATTGTTACCAAAAAGTAATAATTATTTTTGTTTGTTAGTCCTCTTACCATCATTATAATATTTTTTAATTAATAAGGGGACACAAACTTTTATGAGTTGAGAAAATACGTATGATTTATGTTCTCGACAAATGAACCAATCAAAATTTATATGACTTTTTGCAAAGAGTTCAGTTTTTTCAGTAATATTTTCTACATGACCTAAAAGTGGTAGAAAATGATAAACAACGTCATTCAGAATGGAAAGAAATTTTACGACTTCTCTTCGAACATAAATTAGACCTGTTTTATCATCATTTTCTTTGAAGGAAGTGAAAGTATGGTGAACATCTAAAATATCTGTTTGTAAATTAGCCTTACATTCTGCGCAATTAAAAGTTTTAATTTTTTTAACAACGAAACCAGAAACGTAGCTTATTTTTTGAGTATCAAAATTTGAATCATTTAATTCTATATCTAAAAACGGGAATTCAATATTTTCCAATTCATTAATGGTATTAGAAGTTAATGGTTTTGGTTCATTATGAAAATTTAAGAAAGAATGTATTTTGTCTAATAAACTGCTATCATCTGCTTCACAATTTGTGTTGTAGTCTTGGCAGAAACTAAACTATTCAAAATTGACGTTTTTAAAGCTGATATAAATTGGTAACAATTTGGAGAGTTATTGGCAGCACCGTACTGCCGAATTGCCCCAAACATATTTTCAACTGGGTCCTGATTTAAAGAACGTGTTCTGATAAATTTGAATCCTAATTTCCAACATTCTCTTGTTAACAATTTGACACCACTAATAGTAGTTAACCAAGCAGTTTTAAAAGGCATTTTGGTTTTGGCACTGATCTTAGAAGAAGATTTACTGGGCAAAGCTATTAAACGTTTTAAAAAATTATATGCTCGTGGTGCCTTCTTATAAATGGCTAATGAAAGGGCCTTATCCGTTATTGACCATGAAGGTTTATGTTTCTTAGAGTTAGCAGTACTACTTTTTAAAAACTCCATGCCTGCTGGATCTAATTTTGAATTAAAATTTTGAAATGACTTTGATTCTGACAATTTAACTGCTTTTTTAATTTTGTTATTACTACTGGTAAGTGCCTTTTTTAATTTACAAATTCTATTTCTCTGATCTTTATTAATGTAATACATTTTCTTCTTCTTGGGAGATAAATTACTGACCCTAGTTTCGTTTATTTTACTTAAAATACTAGATTCCAAACATTGGTTTTTAGGCAAAGGTTCAAGTTCAGTTTCTTTAAGACTATCATTATTGTTACAAAAAATAAGCTTTCTTTTCACGGGCAATACTGTATTTTCAAAAGCTTGAGTTTTATTATTATTATTATCTTCAATTACTTTTGGTGGTGTATGATGGAAGGGTTGCAAAGATAAAGCAAATTATTAAGTCTTTTACGTAATGAATTTGTAAATGCCTCATCATCAAAATGATCTTCACACAAACTTTGATCTTTGGATGTATAAGGAAGTTCTAAAATTTTGTACCACTGTTCCCTTTGACTAATGTCAGATGGAAATTTGAAAAATGTTTTGTTCTTAAACTCCAAATTGCGAAGCGGCCAAAAATATGTATTATTACAATTTTTTGCTATACAACTACGACGAATTTTACCTGGTGGTGACATTTAAAGGTTCGCTCAATTTTATTTACTTTATTAAAACTAAATCCTAAATAAATTAAAAAATACTCACTCTTGTATTGGCTTCTTTTTCGGAATTGTTATTTTTGACACTGTCACTTTGCATTTAACAAACAGAAACCAGATTCACACCAATCAATGTAAGATTGGTTTTGTATATTTTCATTTTTAATGACGTAAAAGTTAATATACTAGGAAATTTTAAAATATTTATCCACATTAAAGGCGATGTATTGAAATTTATGATATTTTGTTTATGTAAAACAGTCTTGTAGTTCGCAACAGTAGAGACTCCATGCGCGGGGAACTTGCGCAGAAACGTTGTGCCACACATATACGTAATAAATAAAATATACTGCTAACTGCCTATATCTCCAACAAGCGAAATGCGTTCCAATAAGAGTGAGAGGTCCGACTACACTCTGTGTGGCCATGTTAGTTATGCGCAAGTGCTGTATTTGCCGCCTGTAATATTTTTAAACGAAGATATTTGAGTCAAAAAAACTTCGTGTCTGATTTTTGATTTGACCAAATAAAGTGCAATTATATAATTACATTTTTTTCACTTCTAACATAAATCTCAAATAACGTCTATTATAGTTGTCTAGGTTACTTCAAAAGGAATAGAAATGAAGTAGATAAACATGAAATATATAGCGATCACATAACCAGGACTTATTATTATTTTTATAAACCATTTCTTCGATATCTACACTAATATAGCCATACATATTGACAAATTAAATGACGATGGTGTACCTCTCATGGGATGATTTGTTTTCAAACGGAATTTATTTTTATATACCTGTAGACCTATGAAAATTTAAATTAGGACCAATCTCATTACATAAAAAGCACCGTTGTGGAGACATATTTTTTAATAAAAGTCTAAATAAAAGAAACACGTAAAAATCACAACACAATGATAAAACAAATAACAACATCTAAACCACAGACAAATAAATAAAAAGCTAATTTTACTATGATGTGTCCAAACAAACAACCATAGAGAAAATAAAACATATTATTTGTCTATGCTAACAACCTTTACCACTCCCCTGAAGGTCTAAAAGCATCAAAGCGGGAATGATACAGCCAATTATATTAAACAATGCAACGTCTCGTGATTCGCATGCGCGTATTGATCTTGTCCACAGACAGTGCAGACATATATATGTCGGCACTCTGATTATTAAATAAATAGAGCAATCAAAAATTACACTAGGCAAGCAAAGACCACTATTTACCATATACACTTGAAATTATTGACTTTTACCCTGACGTCATTAATATCTGATAACATAACCGACAAATGTCAAATTACTTTGTTCTGTTCTTCACTATTAATAGAAAGAGATACCACTTAATATAATGTCGGTTATGTTTCAGAAATGACGTCAGGGTAAAGGTCAATAATTTTAAGTGTATGTTATCAATATTGTTATGTTCTTCAGGAATCAAAAAGATTTATCATTATTGTAACACGTCAATAGCAGCTAGCTATGATTCGCGAGAAATATGTTATTATCAAACATATGCATCATTTGAAAATGAACTTGATTATTTTTGATATTTAGATGAAGAATTCAATTCCATGATTTATTGTGTTAGTATTGATGTATTTACAACATAATACGAGGCATTTTTTTAAGTAAGTACCGTTTTGAGTTTAAAAAAAGACGTGCTAAGATATCTCAATTTTATTTTTACATGAAAGCCTGTACATTAATCTACTTTTCTACATAATTTCCGTCAATATTGAGGCACTTGTCATAACGTACCAGTTTTTGAATGCCCTCCTCATAGAAGTCTGCCGCCTGACTTACTGCATCACAAATGTTTTGACTTCGTCATCGTCTTGAAAACGCTGACCGCCCAGGTGTTTCTTCAAGTGCGGGAACAGATGGTAGTCACTGGGCGTCAGATCTGGGCTGTACGGAGGATGATCTAGAGTTTCCCATCGAAAAGATGGATGTGATGAAATCCTTGGTCTGATTAGCCATATGCGGGCGTGCATTGTCATGCAGAAAAACGATGCACTTGCTCAACTTGTCAGGTCCTTTGTTCTAGATTGAACGGCGCAGATTGTGCAATATCTCGCAATAAGCTACCCACTAAACAAGAAACATAACAAGTCTTTTTTGTCATGTTCTTTTTAGAGACTTTTCGTGATGTTTATTTAAAACGTTAATAAGATATATCCTAGATGTCTAAATTTTATTACTAACTCTATTAACATCCATGTCATGTAAATAAAACATATTTTTGATGTACACAGTAATACTTGAATTCGCAGTTACATACACATCCTATGAACATCTTTTTATTAACTTCCTATAGGAAACATCCATACGATGTTAATTTGTATACTTCTCACTAATGTCACATACAGAACGTTACGGTAATATTACAAATTAACATGTTTCTAAGATGATCACATGTTGCAGTTACTTTTACATCTTTCGAAATAATTCTTATTAACATCGTACTTATTACGTCTGTACGACGTTAGTTCATAAAACTCTCAGTAATATCTCATATTAAACATCACAGTAACATAAAAAATATGAAAACAGAAGAGGAACTGATGAACGAAACATACAGTAGTTATCTGTGGAAACAAAAATGACAAGCATGAAATTGCGGATGGTTTTCAGTTATGTGTTATATTTTATTTGCAGGAAGCACATATTTTGCAAGTAGTACTTGAATAAAGTGGTCTTTGTTTTCGTTACTTCTTACTAAGCTACAGTTTCTATACTTAGTTATAATTCTTGTTAATGGACGAACAACAATTGTTATCGGTAAGTACCTATTCCAAAATCATAATTATTAAAACTTATACTCATTCAATACTTTAATCGGCTATTATACATTGAAATTACCTAGTAAGTATATTTTGAAAACGATTCACAATATTTCAAATCCTAGATATGCATTATACCCTACAAAACACTTGATATTGCAATAGGGTAGATATTATTATTAATAATAAAACATTCTCATATGTTGGCAGATATTTGAATCTAGTGAATCTAGAAGAAAATATTTTCAATGTTGAAGATGTTCCAGAAGCTACTTACACAAATAAAATAAAAATCAAATAGTTGGTAATTATGTAATGAAAGGGGAGTAACTATTTCAGATAGTCTGATACAAACATTGTACTAAACAGTACAAAAAATATTGAATCAAGTATCTCTAGTTTTAGTTTTTTTAGTAGTAGTCTTAGCCATCAATATAGTTTTGCAGGTTTAGAAAATATTAACATTATCACTAACAATTCTTGTGAACAATTAGAGACTGTTTAAGACTTTGAAAACAGAAATTTCTGTTAAAAAGCTCATTTCCATTTGAAAATTCACTGAAAACAATAAATAAGCTGTAGCTGTCCCTTACAATGGCACCTATATTAATCTAGTTGAAGAATATGTAACTTATGATACTGAATGCTCCAGTCAACAAACAGCATTCAATTATTTATTATTGTAGAAACACAGCTATTGGATACTCAATTGGATATAATTAATTATAAACTTATTCAACTTGATAATGTGTTCATATCTCTTCTTCATAAGTAGTTTTTTCTTTGTATACAGTGTATTAATAATGCTTAGTTTTCATTAAGTTACAATTTCACGATTTTAATATACAATTTGTTCCAGGATGATAATAACAAGATGAGAATAGTATATTATTTTATACAGAAAAGAAGTATGCATTTTCATAGCACACCTGAATTTACCTGCCAAATGGAGTGAGGCATGGAATAGAAGGTAAATCATGAAAAGTCACTTCTCGAAGTAAAATATGTTATTATTCCTTTGAAGAACCCCGCATGTATCTTATGGAAAATGGGTCCCAGTCAATTGGCTGAAAATCAAGTTTGATGTAGTTTATGATGATCGATCAAAGGTCTCCATGGGCACAACTTGATCTAAAGTAATTGTTCTATTAGCTGTTTGAAGTGTACATTATGGAATGGTTGAGGCACTCGAAAAAAGTAACCGTAAGTAAACGATAGAATTTTCTTTAATCAGATTGGATTTCTGTTGATGTAACGTAATGTTTCATTAAAGCTTTATGGTGTAAAATTTTTATTAGTTAAACTTTATTAATTCAGTTTCAAAGTATGTTACGTTATGGTAACTACGGATAAATATACCCTTTTTTATTTCTTGCTTTCACTGAATGTGTTCAATAGTTTTCACTTCCCAGACTTGTTATGTAATATGCTTAGAAAATTCTATTTTTTTTAGGTTGGATTGCTGGGCAAGATATTTTTTTTTCTAATTTTGTACCTGTTTTTTTCAAATTTACTGTACTGTTCATTAAAAGTGAATAAACGTTTAAAATCCTTTATTGCTTTTTTACTATTTTATTTTAAATGTACAGGATGAACAACTAAGAATCATGGTACAACTTACCTTTAGGTAAGGGATTCTGAAAAATTGCTGGAAAATATTTTGCAGCCTCTAAAATATCCGCTAGGAGTGGAATGAACACTCGAAAACATAATACTCCAAAAAAACATACTAAAGGTGTCCTAAAAATACAATTTTTGAAATCTTGATGAGATTATGAATAAATTTAATTAAGGAGATTTTTTGCCATTATTTGAAGAATAATGGGTGAGAAAGGTTCAAACTTATGAACAAATGTATAACTTTTTCGTTTTTTAACCGATATTAATGATTTTAGCTGTATTTAAAAGTTTTTCTGTTTAATAAGATTGATAACAAAATTAGATAATTTTGTATCCACTCGGAAATTTCAAATGTAAATTGAAGCATTTTTTAATTTTCATATCTGATATTGTAAATCTTATACCTTGGAATAGATTCCTATTTTTTTAACCTCTTTTCATCAGAATTTAAAAAACGCGTCATTACATTTGAAATTTCTGAGAAAAATGGGAAAATTGTGGACTTTTATCAAAGCGTTGACAAAATTGTCCAGTTTTGTTATTTTTGTTAAGCATTTCTTATTAAAAAGGAAAAACTCTTTCAAATGAAGCCAAAAACATGGATGTCGATTAACAAAAAAAGTGTTACGACATTTGTTGTTTGGGTTGAACCTTCCCCCACCCCTTACTTGAACAATAAATACAAAGAGTCCCTAACTACATTTTTTCATAATCTCAACAATATATCAAAAATTGTATTTCTAGGATACGTTTAGTATGTCTTTTTTGGAGATAATCACAGTATTATGTTTTTAAGTGTTCATTCCACCCCATAGGAGATATTTTAGGAACTCAAAAATATTTTCCAGCGATTTTTCAGGGTATTTTAAGGTATTTTTTTAAAGTTGTACTATTACTATTTTTTGAAATATGGCCGACAGCCGGCGTTCTTAGTTGTTCACCCTGTATTTGCTGATTAGGCACAGAAACATCTATAGGATGTCATCCAGAATGTTTTGAGGTATATTATTTAGAGGTTTATGTAATGTCCATACAACATCTACGAGAATACACTGTATTGTTTTTGAAATGTCGCATTTAGATCATTGATAAGATGTTATTTTTTAGACATTGCATTAACATCGACAAGATGTTAAGGCATTTCAGAATGTAACAGAAATGTTGTTTTTAGTTCGTTATAAAGACTTCCTTTTGAGGAAGTTCTAGTAACATCACATTAATGTAAAAAGGCAGCGCTTTAACATCGCTGAGAAGTTAAGTTGGAACATCACAAAAGTTAACAGCCACAAGCTGGGCATAAGCGGTTGTATAGATGTGCATGTGATGGAAAAAAGGAAGAACATTATCACAATGTGATGTTGAATTAACATAACTGTAATATTTATTTGCATAGTGGGTACTGCATTGATTGTCTCATTACGAGGCAGAAATTTCAAAAGCAATAGTCCTTTGCTGCCCTATAAAACTGGTGCACATGATTTTCCGGGTAGAAATTGTTTGCTTATAGTTCTCTTTTCTGGGAGAATGTGAATGCCGCCATCCCATGAACTATTGCTTTGATTCTGGTGTGACGTAGGCCCATGTTTCATCGCCCGTAACAATTTGGCTTAAGAAATCATCACCGTCGTTGTTGTACCGCTCACGGAAAGTCACTGCACTGCCTGAACGCAAACAAAACCAAAGTTTTGTGCACACCCGTTAACATTTTCGATACCCAACATGCGCACAATTTTCGGTTATTCAAGTGCTCGGTCACAATACCATACAAAACACTACGATAGACATTAGAAAAGTCATCCCACAAGGAGAAAATCGTGTTTTCTCTCACCTTCTTGTCCACTTCCCGCACCAAACTTTCATTAACGACCGAAGGGTGCCCACTCCGTTCTTCATCATGCACATTCGTGCGGCCATCTTTAAATGCTCTCACCCACTTTCTTACCATTCCATCAGTCATAATGTTTTCTCCGTAATATACACAGATTTCACGATAAATATCGATCGGTTTTAGGCTTTTAGCACTAAGAAATCTTATAACAGCCCACACTTCACAGTCGGACAGAAATGGCGTCAGTGCGTAGGCAAGAGATGTAGGTACCCAGTGCGCAAGCACAGAACGTCGAACGCATCGGTGCGGCAAATCGGTACTTACTTAAAAAACACGCCTCGTATATTTGGTAATTCTAAAACTTTATCATCAATATTTTCATAAACTTGAAAAATAATTCTTGAATCTGTCTTACGGAAACCTACAAGAAACGAACGATTATTGGTCATCAAAAAAATAAATGCTCACCATTTTCATTTCTCTTTGTACATATTAAAATAGATAGCTAGTTGTTATTATATTGGCAAATGTCAATTGTTGAAAGGCACATGCAATCATGCATACCATAGATAAACCTACCACAAAAAACCTGTTAAATTGCAGGAATCTTCTTTTCTCGCTGTTGTGAAAATCACAACCATTGGTCTGAACCTTAAATAAACCTATTTATAGATAGGCATCTGACCCGTGGCACTTCCTACAGCGAATCAATTTTACGGGTGGTGCCACCTTGAGAGCCGGAAAAGTAAGCTCTAACACCTTTTACATGGTTGTGATCTTCGGTAAATGTCGAAAAAGAAGGTTCCTGTAATTTAACAGTTTTTGGCAGCATATTTAAAATTACTGTAATTTTACTTTTATTGACAAATTGCATATATGGTCCATTTTTGATATTTAATTTAAAGTAACTGAACAATTGATTGATATTACAATAATAACAATCAAATAGTCAAGTTAAATTAAATGAAATGTCAAAAAATGAACCATATAATGCCTGAACTGGGAAAAATTAAACAATAATCAACCAGTTTATATATTTGTGGGCCGATGTATATTAAAAAAACATGAAACACATCCATTTCTACAGTTTGCTAATAACACAGATAAGTAAAATGCGCACATTATTTAAAAAACTGTGTTTACAAGATTATGAATATCATTACTTACTTACTACATGCAGATAAATTCCAAACTCGTTTGGACTGCTTGGATACGCTTGTACTTTGAAAGATAAATCAATACACAATCGACTTACTCACTCTTATCTCAGGGAGGGATCAAAGATTTTAAATAATAATTCAAATTTATAAATTTCAATGAATTCTCCAAATTAAGTATTACGCTATTCCAATTTTTTTTTTTTTCCCTGAGGGATGGGGAAGCTCTACCAGCCTTCCCAGCAGCTGGGGTGTGCAATGCTGCCGGGCGTTGTGTGGGGCTCTCACCCACTAAACCCCCACCTCACTTTCACCAGTCCACCCCCGGAAAGAAGGCATTGCCCATTACATCAGGAGTGGCCGTGTAATGTACTACGTACGTTCCCTGTTCCTATCTTCCGTCTCTTTGGTCTCCATGATGTTGCATATGAAAGCATACAACTCATTCCACTTCGTAGAGTCACTTAGCATAAACCCGACTTGTTCATCGATACTAGGCAGTTTCCCTATTAATGGACTCACTAGAAATACCGTATAAAATAAAGTAGGTAGATACTCACGAACACAATGTACAGATAAAATAAATGAATGAATAAATAACACATGTGTAGAAATTATATACACATAGATTGACACCAAAGAATATACATAAGTGAATATATCCAAATAAAATAATATAAACATACATAAATAAAATAGTGTATATGAATAATTTATATAAAGTGCTTTACGTACGTATAAAGAAGTTAATGAAACTTTTTTGGGTGTATATTGCCCGACTGTCTCATGACTTCCAGTATGCCATCTTCGACAAGCATGTGCTACTTCTCCTGTTACATCCTTACTTTTTTCACTTACGCGCATTAGTTTCATTTTGCTTGCTTTGTCCCGCACTTCCCTGACGCAGTTCTATGCCCCTCCTCATGACAAATCAAGCAGTATGGTTGAGCTGTACAATCTCGTACACGATGCCCCTCCTTTGTGCAGTTCCTACATCTGCTGCTTCTATCCTCTCCCTTGCAATCCTTTCCGTTGTGACCTTCTTCCCAGCATCTTTTACATTTATGCATCGCCTTTCGTTCCTTAACGTCTACAATCGAGAAGCCTACCTTCAATTTTTTTTCCCCAATCAGCCGCTCAATTATTATTTGATCGGCTATTATTGTGGCTGCCTTCCTGTCCCCAGTCATCGGGCGCAATGCTTTAACTTCCAGGTCGGAGTTTTTTAGATGCAATATTTCTTCTAGGGTCTTCTTAATTTCAGTCTCTTCCGTATCTATATCTAAGCCATAGAGGTTCACCGCTACCTTATTGTCTCCTCCTCTATATCTTCTAATTTTCTCTACATTCATTTTTTCCTTGATTTTCACATAAATATTTCCCGTTTCTAGGCTACCTCTCTTCATTTCCAGTAGTAGGTGCCCGTCTCTTGTTTGTCTTATTCGGTCTATTTCCTGCGTAACACAGCTTTCTTTACCCACTGCTTTTTTTAGATTTGTTACCATTTGCGCATAGGTAATATCTGCTGGTCGCTCTATCATCACTGCTTCCGTGTCATATCTCCTCCTTGTCTGGCTCTTCCCTGGTGTAATGATCTTCTCGTGTAGTGTTATTTCGCCACCATGTTCGTGGAAAGCCGCTTCAATTATTTTCCTCTTTATCCCAGGTTCTATGTCCGTGATTACAGCGACGTGCACACTCCCCTCCAGAGAATTTCTCACCTTCTTACACATTATATACAGATTATAGATTCTGGTTATAGTATCACTGCTGGTTGGGATCTTGCCAACATGCACTGCTCTGCTCTCTTTTATAATTTCTTCCCCAATTTTTGCGCTACCTTCCGTCTTCTGTGTAAGTATGTCCCCCTCGTTTAATCCGCCCTCTGTTATGTATCCGTATGCTTTCCCTTGTCCACCCAGTAGTTGTCGCAGGAATCGAACTTCGTTAATTTTTTCGGAATCGACAAGTACCACCATATCACATACGTGATCTACCTTGGTTATTCTACCATTACTTATTTTAGACTTCAACATTCCTTCGGGCCAGTCCACTTGTACTATCTCGCTCAACCTTTTAGGGTCCATATCCTTTCCGATTATTTGTTTAATCGACGCCACTGACATGTCCAATTTAATGTTTCCGGGTTCAACTTGGCAGCTGAAATCACCGCTCTCCTTAGTCCGCTGGGCTCTCCACGCTTTCTCAATCTCTGCATCCAACTTTTCCTTCAGAGTCCTCGTTGCTTCTTTATCGACTTTTCCTGTTTGAAGCATTTTGGCTAGTCCATCTCTAGCTTCCTCCATTATCTCCATTATCGAATCCAACACCTCGCTGCTCACACTGACATCCAGAGGAGGAGGGGGTGTCTCTACTCTTTTCCTTTTGCAGGGATTCACGTCTAGGTTTAACCATTTCAAAAACCCTTCCTCTCCATCTGAACTTCCCTCAGCGCACTTTACTGCCGTGTCCATTTTTTCTGGGGTGCTTGTCTTGACGACTTTACTCTCCTTATCCTCTATCTTTTTCACTGGCGTCCTTTTTAGTTTTTTGGACTTACCAAAAACTTCCTCACTAGTCGAGGCGCCTCCTTTTTCACTACTGTTTCCTCTTCCAGTCGCTTCAACCAGCGCATGATCCTGGTTGCCTGATACATACGCAGTACAGTCGTTTGCTGACGGTCGGGCCTGGCCTGCACGATCACCAGGAGCACCGACCGGTACTAGGGTATCCAGCCCTTGCACCGTAGTTGAATGTTCTGATTCGTATTGTTCCAAATTAAAATTCATTTTGGAGCAGTGCTAAGCACACATCTCCGTCCAGATTCGTAGCCAGTCCGTTATCATAATTTCCAGCCCCATCGCAGATTTGCCAACGGGTAGACCCACATAGCTGCTGCCCTATGTGTGGTCCTTGAATTGAAATGATCATCTGGGGGATAAACCGAGATGTTCCATGAAGAAATTGAAGAATATGGTAGGTGGAAAAGAAAGCAGTAAGAAGGAAGAGAAAAAGAAGTTAAGTGAAGTGACCTGGTTGGCGAGAAGAAAGAAGAGATAGACAGACATGCAATCCAAAGTGATGAAAAGTCTATTATGTTGGTATGGAAGAGTAGAAAAGAGAAAAAAGATAGAGAGAATACAAGAAAGAAGATGAAGGGTTACTTAGAATAGATGAGACATGATAGTCACAAAGAAAGAAGTTTTTCCTCCCCTTAACTGATTGTAAGATGCTCAGCAGAGGCGAGGAGGTCAACGCTATTCCAAATCTAGAGTAACTGTTTGTTCAATATACTACAAGACACTTAAATTATCTTATGACATATATGATTTTACTGTCACTGGAAATTAACCAAATGTCACTTATTATATCCAATTTTCTATAGCATGAAAATTATCAAACACAATGAGAATAGATATGAAATGAGTACCAAAATGAGTTGGAATCAAATTTATATAATATATGATCAGATAACAAAATACAAAAAATTATAACTTTTCAAAATTATCATAAACGAAAACAAAGATAGAATTTTCTATCAACTTTAATATTAAAACAACCTATATTAGAAATCTACTAGCTAAATATTTTTATCAAAAGTTCAAAATGTCTGATTTTATACTTGATGTATATCAATGTCAAATACGCAAATTTCCTTGCAAATTGTCTATTCCAAAATTTTCTTCACTTGACGTTGAATTTTATATGTGTAACGTTACTGTGATTTAGATCAAATTTATTATCATAAGATGCATCTATTTTTGAAATATATTTAAGAAAGGCCTATTAATTCTCGAGAAATAATGTAAATAAACTGGATAGGACTCACCAACTAGGTACTGGTTAACTCGTTCGTATTCTAAAACGTATTTAGAATTCCGCAACACTTGCTAAATTTATAATTTAGAAACCGGAAAACCACTTGCACTTTAACGATGTAATTCTTCTGGGAATTATACACGCACTGGCTTTACAATGCAAGGTTTTTATGATCTGATAACATATTCATATAATTACTATTATATTCTTAAATAAATTTGAGACAACTCTTAGTTAGATGTTGTCTCGTGGGGATTTCAAATTCAACTGCCTAAACTTTCTACATAAATAAATCTCTTCTCCTTTGGTTACCAAAAATTCTTTTTTTTTTTAATACAAATTTATGTTTTCCTATAACAAAGAGAGATTTTCATTCTTTTATTATAATTGCAATTTTGCTAGCAGTATTTTGAAATATTTGTTTTCAAATCGTTATAAAATCTATCTATCATTAAGTATATTCTGCATTAATGTCATCCGAAATTGAAATGTCAAATTTTATTTTCATATTGAATCTTTCAAATTATTGATTATACAGTGTGTATCAGAAGTATCACATACAAATATACATATTTTTCCTTATTATAATGTTTTCTTTAGAATTTAGATAGAGAAACTGTATTAATATATAAATAAAATTGAAAATATCACGGGGATTGCAGCTTAAATAATGTTAAAAATTCTTGTTATACGAAACCGAGCGCTTTCGAAAGACTTTTTCTTTCTTTTTCAAGGTTGTATCAAAGAAATCAAAGAAAACAGGATACATAGCAATCACTTCTAACTTCTATCAAAATCAAAACCAATGCCTCGACATTGAAATAAAATAAGAAAAATGAAAAATTGAGTTTAAAATAAACATGGAAATTGATACTTAGCTTAAATCCCTCCTGAAGGAACACATTTTGGTTTTAAAATTCACCACCACTACATTTTAAAAGAGAGTATTATATACTAATTCGGTTGTTTCAAGTGTATCTAGTTTTTGGATAGAAAGTAACGTTTTTTAATTTACAATACCTGATAACAGTCGTATTCTCTTCAAGCGAGTTTGTTTTATTTTATGTCTATATACCAGGGTAGTTGAAAATTTACGAGTGTGATACCAAACGCTGCACCAATCTTAGCAATAAGATTAATATTTAAATTTTATTTGAGACTTCATGTCACATTAATGTCAAAACTGAAAAAAACCTTTTCTTTTAAAAAAAAATTTGTTTCACATAACAGTTGCCTGCTGTTATTTTCTGGTTGGTTGTCATAACAAGGAGTTGAATTTTCTAACAGTCACTAGACCGCATGAACTCTCACTTCATCGGTCCCGCGGCTGTGAACATATCCAGGCAATTATCGCGTGTAAAAAGCACCGGCCAAAAGAGAACAACACCTGTAGTTGGAAAGTTTAATTATCACAAGAGGTTTCTTTAAAAAAATTATCAAAGTCCAGTCTCTCACTCTGGAAATTTCAGATTATGAAATAGTCAAATTCAGAGGCTGTCACCCTCTGAGTAGCCAAACATTATTTAGGCTGCAATCCCCGTGATATTTTCAATTTTATTTGTTGATAGTTCAGCCGTGACTACTTGATTCTGTTTTTTCGGATAGAATGGGGTTCTTTGAGGAAATTAGTCGTACTTTTGGTAGGGCGGTTTCCAATTCTCTTAAAGAATGGACCAGAACAACGTCCAATTTAATAAAACAAAAAAACAGGAAATTATTTTTACTCAATTGCCGTAAACATGGAATAACACCAGTATACATTAAAAAATGTAGAAAGTTCAATAATTACAGAGAATGGGAGGAACACACACAGAATTACCAATTTCATAAACAGATTAAAAAGCAAAATTATTAACTTAGAAATAAAGAATTGTCATGAGTCTGTCAATAAACTGTCAAGGGCCCAGAGTACCCTAGGATCCAAATTAACAGAGTCTCTACCCACTGATATCTGGGTTGAATTTAAAAATAGACAATTACATACTAAAAATACATTTTTCAATAAGATTAAAAATAAGAATATCTCAAAAATTAACAAGTTAAAAAAAGACTCCTTTGAATCCATCAAAATACAAGACAATTGGCTCAGGAACTTGACTGACGTTCACATACCCATAGATGTCAGAAATTTTCTTTCATTGGGTCATAAATTTTGCATTCCACCAGATGTTAAGAATAATAAAGTTAAGAATTTACTTGCAGACATTGAAAATTTATTGATAGGGTTAGATAGTAATATGCAAGACTTACTTAGAGCGAAAATTACCAACAATATCACAAATTTCTTACATCAAAATAAAAAGCACAATTCATATTTTAATTTTCTTTTTAATAAAACTAAGAAGTTTCTCAAGGAACATCCAGAATTAATAGTAACTAGAGCTGATAAAGGTAATGTTACTGTCATTATGTACAAAGATCAATACACTATCCTAGCAAACAACCTTTTAAATGATGAAACATATTACGTTAAAATAAATAGAAATCCAAACTCGACAATTTTACAAAAAGCGCAACAGTTGGTTAGGGGACTCTCAAATCAAATAGATATTGAGGACAGAAAATCACTAAGAACGAGTTCGTCGGTTATCCCAAAATTTTATGGTTTACCTAAAATACACAAATCAACTTTAAGTCTAAGACCGATTATATCATCAGTAGAAGCACCAACAGATGAAATAGCACAGTTTATAACTAATAAATTAACGGAATCCTACAATGTGAACAATGAATACTATATACAAGATTCTTTTAAATTTGCAGAATTTATACAAAACAAACAAATTCCTGAAAATTATGTAATAATCAGCTTAGATGTGGTCTCTTTATTTACCAACACCCCTATTACTTTAGTAAAACAGAGCATAACAAAACATTGGCAACAAATACAAGAACATTGTAACCTAAGCCTCAGTAATTTTTTGAAAATGGTAGATTTCATTAGCAATAATACTTGTTTTATTTTTGACAAGCAGTTTTATAGACAGATTTTTGGTGTACCAATGGGCAGTCCTGTGTCTCCTATTTTTGCTCAGTTCGTCATGGATGATTTGATTACTGATTGCCTTAGTAAAGTCAACTTTTACATACCCTTTTTGAAAAAATATGTAGATGACATCATCACCGTGGTTACTAACAACCAAGTTGAAACAATTTTAAATATTTTTAACAGCTACCACCATAACATACAGTTCACGGTGGAAGAAGAACGGGATGGATCTGTACCCTTTTTGGACACGAAAGTGATCAGAACCAACTCGAATACCCTGATCTTAGATTGGTATAAAAAACCAACTTGTTCAGGAAGATATCTGAATTACATGTCTCATCATCCATATAAAATGAAAATTAACTTGGTTTTAGGACTTAAAAATCGAATTAAAAACTTCTCACACCCATCATTTTTACAAAAAAATTATAGTTACCCACCATATATTTTAAAAAAATTGATCTTCAACATGCAGAGTGATCGTACTGTCCTTGGGGGAATGAGCGGAGATGAGAGTCACACAGGAAGGGAATACCAACCTAATATTGTTTTCGGATCAATACCATATCTTGGTGAAATCTCGGATAAAATTATTAAACATTTCAAAGATATTTGCATAGTAAAAATTGCACAAAAATCAGCCCAGCCTTTAAACCAATTGTTCACTAAACTTAAACACAAAGATGAGACCCTCCAACGTACAAACGTGGTTCATCAGATACCTTGTATGAATTGTGGGAAGAAATATATAGGTGAAACCTCACAAAATTTAAAAAATCGTTTGATACAGCATAAAAGCGATAGTAGGTTAGGGAAAAGAAAATGTGCGCTTGCAGAACACATAATAGATGAAACACATCACGTGGATTTTGAAAATTGTGAAATTTTAGAAGTAGAAAGAAATAGAAATAAACGTAAATTCTTAGAAATGTACCACATCCAAGTCAATGACCTAACTATGAATAAAAAATCTGACATCGATGACATAAGTAAGATTTACACATATTTGCTACATTGTACAAATGTCAACCCAACTAGCAGTGACGATTCTTCCCTTAGTTAGGTGTTTTGTGGTGTCTGTGGAGAAATTGTTGCGTTTTTCACGGACATAATACTAGCAACTAACTCCGCTATAAACATATTTTACAAGGAGAAATGTCAAAACAATTTTAATATTATACCACCAGGCATGGAGAGTACTATACTTGAACTAACAGCATTTCGGAGAGGTCTGTGGGGAGTTCCTACCTCTGTCGGGACTGACAAACTTGACAGGGGGTAGGACTTGCCATTTCCCTTTTTGAAGGTTGTTATATAATAAAAAATTTTGGCTACTCAGAGGGCGACAGCCTCTGAATTTGACTATTTCATAATCTGAAATTTCCAGAGTGAGAGACTGGACTTTGATGATTTTTTTAAAGAAACCTCTTGTGATAATTAAACTTTCCAACTACAGGTGTTGTTCTCTTTTGGCCGGTGCTTTTTACACGCGATAATTGCCTGGATATGTTCACAGCCGCGGGACCGATGAAGTGAGAGTTCATGCGGTCTAGTGACTGTTAGCAAATTCAACTCCTTGTTGTGACAAAAAACCAGAAAATAACAGCAAGCAACTGTTATGTGAAAGAAAATTTGTTTTAAAAGAAAAGGTTTTTTTTCAGTTTTGACATTAATGTGACATCAAGTCTCAAATAAAATTTAAATATTAATCTCATTGCTAAGATTGGTGCAACATTTGGTTAGATTAATTCTGGATGTTCCTTGAGAAACTTCTTAGTTTTATTAAAAAGAAAATTAAAATATGAATTGTGCTTTTTATTTTGATGTAAGAAATTTGTGATATTGTTGGTAATTTTCGCTCTAAGTAAGTCTTGCATATTACTATCTAACCCTATCAATAAATTTTCAATGTCTGCAAGTAAATTCTTAACTTTATTATTCTTAACATCTGGTGGAATGCAAAATTTATGACCCAATGAAAGAAAATTTCTGACATCTATGGGTATGTGAACGTCAGTCAAGTTCCTGAGCCAATTGTCTTGTATTTTGATGGATTCAAAGGAGTCTTTTTTTAACTTGTTAATTTTTGAGATATTCTTATTTTTAATCTTATTGAAAAATGTATTTTTAGTATGTAATTGTCTATTTTTAAATTCAACCCAGATATCAGTGGGTAGAGACTCTGTTAATTTGGATCCTAGGGTACTCTGGGCCCTTGACAGTTTATTGACAGACTCATGACAATTCTTTATTTCTAAGTTAATAATTTTGCTTTTTAATCTGTTTATGAAATTGTTAATTCTGTGTGTGTTCCTCCCATTCTCTGTAATTATTGAACTTTCTACATTTTTTAATGTATACTGGTGTTATTCCATGTTTACGGCAATTGAGTAAAAATAATTTCCTGTTTTTTTGTTTTATTAAATTGGACGTTGTTCTGGTCCATTCTTTAAGAGAATTGGAAACCGCCCTACCAAAAGTACGACTAATTTCCTCAAAGAACCCCATTCTATCCGAAAAAACAGAATCAAGTAGTCACGGCTGAACTATCAACAAATAAAATTGAAAATATCACGGGGATTGCAGCCTAAATAATGTTTGGCTACTCAGAGGGTGACAGCCTCTGAATTTGACTATTTCATAATCTGAAATTTCCAGAGTGAGAGACTGGACTTTGATAATTTTTTTAAAGAAACCTCTTGTGATAATTAAACTTTCCAACTACAGGTGTTGTTCTCTTTTGGCCGGTGCTTTTTACACGCGATAATTGCCTGGATATGTTCACAGCCGCGGGACCGATGAAGTGAGAGTTCATGCGGTCTAGTGACTGTTAGAAAATTCAACTCCTTGTTATGACAACCAACCAGAAAATAACAGCAGGCAACTGTTATGTGAAACAAATTTTTTTTTAAAAGAAAAGGTTTTTTTCAGTTTTGACATTAATGTGACATCAAGTCTCAAATAAAATTTAAATATTAATCTTATTGCTAAGATTGGTGCAGCGTTTGGTATCACACTCGTAAATTTTCAACTACCCTGGTATATAGACATAAAATAAAACAAACTCGCTTGAAGAGAATACGACTGTTATCTGGTATTGTAAATTAAAAAACGTTACTTTCTATCCAAAAACTAGATACACTTGAATTGAAACAACCGAATTAGTATATAATATTCCCTTTTAAAATGTAGTGGTGGTGAATTTTAAAACCAAAATGTGTTCCTTCAGGAGGGATTTAAGCTAAGTATCAATTTCCATGTTTATTTTAAACTCAATTTTTCATTTTTCTTATTTTATTTCAATGTCGAGGCATTGGTTTTGATTTTGATAGAAGTTAGAAGTGATTGCTATGTATCCTGTTTTCTTTGATTTCCAATAATTCTACCATACAACCTTGAAAAAGAAAGAAAAAGTCTTTCGAAAGCGCTCGGTTTCGTATAACAAGAATTTTTAACATTATTTAGGCTGCAATCCCCGTGATATTTTCAATTTTATTTGTTGATAGTTCAGCCGTGATTACTTGATTATATATATATATATATATATATATATATATACAGGGTGTCTCAAAATTGACGCCCGTCCTTTCAGAATATGAATCGGGGGGCTAAAACGAATTAAAACGTAAGAATAAAAAAAATGCGTTATGTCCATGGTTACAGAGTTATTGACAAAAAACAAATATCTAACATTCAATGTTTACACTTTATTAAAAACGAATATTTGTTACAAAACAAGAAATAAATTTATAAAAGGTGTTCAAACAAATCGCCTCCTACTTCAATGCAAATATTTGCACGATTTATCATTGAATCACGAACCCTCTGTAGCATGTTTTCGTCTATAAATGTCACAGCAGCGTGAATACGAGCTACTACATCTTCCGCACTCTCAACAGGTTCAAAGTAAGTTTTTTCTTTCAAGAATCCCCAGAAGAAAAAATCTAATGGATTTAGATCTAGAGATCTAGGAGGCCATAGTACGGGTCCACCTCTTCCAATCCAACAGTCGGGGAATGTTTGATTTAGTAATGTTCTCACTTGTCTACCATAATGTGCAGGAGCACCATCATGTTGGAACCAACAATTCAATCTAGTTGCTAATGTAACTTGATCGAGAAATGGCAGGTTTTTCATCTCTCCACTCGTGCAAATTATGAGTATTTATAATCCCTGTCTGGGTAAATGTACACTCATCAGTAAACATAATATTTTCTATAAAAGGTGGATCATTGTTTACGTTATCCAATAACCATCTACAAAAATTAATCCGAAGCTCCCTATCTCCTTCATGTAAAACTTGAACTTTTTGAGGCCTAAATGGATATAAGCCACTCCTTCTTAATAATCTATGAATTGTATCTTTTTGGAAATGCGTTTGTCTCGATGTAACTCGAAGACTTGTATTTGGTTCCGCTTCAACAAAATCAAGAATTTGCTCTTCTTGGACGACGTTGAGCATAGAATGGCGTCCTCCCTTATTTAATCTGGGATTTAAATTACCTGATTCCACTAATCTTTGTTCAACCCGTCGTATAGTTTTTGCGTCGATTTGGGAATTTTACGGTATATGCTCTAGCTGCAGCAATGGCATTATCATTATGCGCATCTAATACTTTTAACATATCAACATATTCTCGATTGGAATAATAACGTTCCATTTTTAAATCAAATAACCGTATGAAATTATACTTATACTTATTATGACAAAAGTTGACAGAACTAATAATTAACATTTAACATTACCACAGCAACCTATGCTACTCATTTGTTTTTAGCTGACTTCGTTTTTTAATAAAGTGTAAACATTGAATGTTAGATCTTTGTTTTTTGTCAATAACTCTGTAACCATGGACAAAACGCAATTTTTTATTCTTACGTTTTAATTCGTTTTTGTCCCCCGATTCATATTCTGAAAGGATGGGCGTCAATTTTGAGACATCCTGTATATATATATATATATATATATATATATATATATATATATATATATAATATATCCAAAAAAAATTAGTATTTGCATGTTTTATATGATTTTATCTTCTCCTTTTGTTTTAGCATGGTGCTCATGGCTGTTTGCGATAGCTATTACAGATTTACCTATGTTGACATAGGGGCACCAGGATCAGAACATGACTCTGCCATTTTTAAAAATTCGGACTATGGTGCAGCCCTTTTAAATGGAACCTTGCCTCTTCCTAATCCAGATCCTTTACCAGGAACTAATACGCTGTTTCCATATTTTTTTGCTGCAGATGCAGTATTCCCTCTTAACCAAAATATAATGAGGCCATTCCCTGGAAGTTACTTAGATGAAAGGAAAACAATTTTTAATATGAGATTGTCGAGAACAAGGAGAACAATTGAAAACACGTTTGGAATTCTTGCTCAGCGTTGGAGACGTCTTAGAAGTCCCATTATTGCTAGTGAAGAACTGTGTCAGCTAATTGTCATGGCCACTGTAGTAGTAGAACTAACTTTAAAAGAACGTAAATATAGCCCCACTGGCTTTGTTGATTGGGAGGATGCTGACGGAAATGTTCATCCTGGAAGCTCGAGGAACGATCCTACCGTATGCCTCGAAAGTATTGGAAGAATGAGCTCAAACAACTCTTCAAAATTGGTGCAAGATTTAAGAAACCAACTTGCCGACTGGCTAATTTCACCATTGGGATCCCTGAAGTATCAGTGGGACCAAATCTTCCAATATGGGATTCCCAATAACTTTAGAAATTAATGTGTTCTACAAACTAAAGTGTATTAGAATTGTCTGGAATTGGTGTATACACTGTATATAAATGGAGTGAATAAAACAACGAATACTAAGTATGTATTTTATTTTAAATTCAGCTAAGCGCTTTCGGCCAATAGGCCATCCTCAAAGCTACTGTCAAGTACATGTGTATTTGTTAATCCTCAATAGTTAAAGATGTAAAACAAACTGGTACACCCTTATTATAGGGAACATTTTAATTCAATAAAAGTGTTGTATATTCTAATTACCTATGTAGAGCTAGTTGAGAAAATCTATGTTTTTAGGAATCTGTTGAAACTTTTTTTACGATAGCTTTGAGGATGGCTGAAAGCGCTTAGCTGAATTTAAAATAAAATACACACTTAGTATTCGTTGTTTTATTCATTCAATTAAAAGTGTATTAGTTGCTTAAGGAAATTTGTAGAGCTAATTAGTTACTGTTGTTTAAATAAGTGAGACACTTATATGGTTGTGTAGAAAAATAAAAGAAAAAGCAAAGTATTTATTGTCGAATTGATGTAAAATATTGTTTTGATACTTGCTTAGAAAAATTTAATATTATTTATTTTTCTAATATTTGAAATCTGCAAAATTGAAAATTCTATAGCCAATTTAAATTCTCAAAATTATTGGCTTAAATTGTCAGAGATTAATCAGATTATAATTGATTTAAATGTTTAAAAAAAACACAGTAATTCCATTGTTTTGAGTTTTCACTGATGTCGGCAGTTTGTATAACTGTATTTTTTATTATGATTATTCTTTTAAATTCCAATTTTTAGGCTACTGATTTCAGGCCCCGCTAATTGACAATTATTACCGAAACCGACATGGCGCAGTTTGAAGAGAGTAGAGCACAATTCAGAAATAAGTTTTTAGATGATGACTTTAATGGTATGCGGCAGATTGTAGCCCGTGGACGTGGTCAAAGCTGACCCGCAAGATCTAGAGGAAGAGGATATAACAACAGATCCAGAGGAATCAAGTCGGCGGAGGATGCTATGAATAAACTGGAGGCTATCAACACGTTTAAAGCAATATCACTATGCATAACTACAAGAGGATTGGGATTCGGAACATCTCATATTTTCATATCTTTACGACAGTTCAACAACATCCCGATAAGTGGTAATATATAATATATATAGAGTGAGTCTAGCACTATTTGAGACTAAAATGATTATAGCGCAACGTAGCGTGCAAGCGGTGCAAATGCACCCAAACTATTACTATTCGTTTGATTGCAACGAAAGGATGATCGGCACAACGAAATCTTTAACAATGATTCCCGACCAGATCTCGAGCATCATTAATAATATAGGACAAGTAAAAGTAGGCGATCATTTATACATTCCTAGGTTATCAAAAGATCAATTTACCAGGAATCAAAATTTTATACCCCAGACTGGCCAAATTACTTTGTCAAATTTACGACAAACAGTAGAGGCTCTAGCGGATGCAAGAACTCCAGTGGAGTATCGTCGTCGGTTCTACCGAAACAATCCAATTCCAGGAGCAATCTGGGATGGCGCACCAAATGTGCCCATTTTATCAAATCCAGACGACATTATGCCCGCTCATTATGATATGGCAAGCATCAGGGACGACATCGATGCACTGTCGGATAAGTTGAGTTTCCTAAACAGGAAAGGTCCTAAGTATTACTCGAGAATCATTTCATATGAACCCGGGGGTAATAAATCTATGCTCGTTTGTAACGAACAAGAGACGCTTAGAGTTTGTAACCGGAACGATCGGGAACCGGTGGAAGTTTATCAGTCGCGAATTAAAATCGAGGGTGATATCGAAATTTTTTATAATTTACAGCGACTAACTAGTGACGAGCAATTATCGGGAACGCTCTCTCTCTTAGGTGAAATGCCTACTAGTGAAAATTTGATTGTAAGAGCGTATGCAGGTAGAACAGACATTTGTGCGATAGAGACGTCAACAGTGTGTTATCGTGACGTGTTAAGTATTAAGTATACGTAAGTTAGTTAACACGGGCTGGAATGCCGGAGTATAAAAATAGTTGAACAGACCAGAGGTTAGAGGAGACCCCCGTGCGCACCAAAACTCCGGACAAATTTTTTTCAAAGTTTGGAAAAACCTTTCTTGGTAGGAGGAGATTTTAACTCTCATCATACAGCATGGGGTTGTGATTTGGTGGATACTGCGGGAACAAATTTGTTGGAAGCGATTGAACAATGCAATATAAATTTTCTTAATGATGGATCTGAGACCTTAATACAGAGCCCAATTTCAAAAAATAAATCGGCTATAGATTTAACTATTTGTTCTGGGGATGTTTCATTAATTTGTGACTGGAAAACGGAAAATTTTAGCTTGGGATCAAATCACTTTCCAATATATATTAAAATAAATTTAGGGGAACAATATGCCAGTTTAATAAATAATTGTTGTAAGTGGGATATAAATAAAGCTGATTGGCAATTTTTCTCCACTTTGATGGATCGTAAGTTAACAGAATCAGAAGATACGTCATATGAAGTATTTATAAATTATTTGAAAGAAGTTAGTAATATTTCAATTCCAAGTAAAATAAGAGCAGCCAATCAGAAATTTTATAAATCGTGGTGGAATGACGAATGTAAAGATGCTATTAACCAACAAAAACAAATGTGGCAAGCCTACAAAAATAATTCAAATTTGGAGAACTACATCAAATTTAATAGAGCTGTAGCAAAAACAAAAAGGGTAATTTTAAAAAATAAAAAGAAATCATGGAAAAAATTCTGCGAAAATTTAAATAGGGCCTCACTATTAAAACTGTTTGGGAAGAAGTGAAAAAATTAAAAAGGTCGTATAACGTCCCAAAATATAAAGTTCATTGGATGGATTTATATCTGAATAAATTAGTTCCTCCTTTTGTCCATTTAAATGCTGGTGAAATTCAGAAACTGAATAAATCAGATCATCCCTTATTAAGACCAATTAATATGACCGAGCTTCTAAACTGTATTAAATGTACTAAAAATACCGCTCCAGGACTTAATGGGATTCAGTATAGCATGTTATCAAATTTCTCATATTACAGTAAAAATAAATTACTTAACATTTTTAATTTTATTTGGGATAACGGAATTTTTCCCAATGATTGGAAAGAATACATAGTTGTGCCATTTCTTGAATCAAATCGAAATCCAACATTACCCGAATCGTATAGAGGCATATCATTAGCTTCTTGTGTATTTTTGAGAGGATATTAAAATATCGGCTAGAAATGTGGCTTGAAGTTGATAATAAAATTGCTTATAACCAATTTGGGTTCAGAAGACATCACTCTACTATTGAGAACATATCATATTTAATTACTGATATTAATCTGTCTTTTACAAATCATCAGGACGTAGTAGCACTATTTGTTGATATTAAGAGTGCATACGATCATGTTGACCTTTCGGTCTTAGCATCACAAATGACTAACATTGGACTACCAAATGAATTTACTCAAAGAATCATAAACTTATATTCAAACAGAACTATATATCTAAGGGTAAATGGAAAATTAATCGGTCCACAAGTCACCAATAAAGGTCTAGCACAGGGTGGAATTTTGTCTCCCTTATTATATTTACTATATACTAGTGATTTGACAGCACTTCAAGGAAAACAAAAAATCAAAATGCTGCAATTTGCGGATGACATTTGTGTATATGCTGATGATTGTAATTTTCAAGTAGGAAAAAATATAATTAGTAGCTTCTATGGTGATTTACAAACATGGTGCTTCAATAAAGGCATAGAAATTTCCGAAGAAAAGAGCCAAGTTTGCATCTCCTCAAGAAAACATAAAGTGCCAAATAAAATACAACTCCAGTCCACCAATTTTAATGTTGTAGAATCTGTAAAGTACTTAGGAATTATGATTGATCGTAAATTACTATGGTCATGTCACATCAATTATATAATTTCTAAATCCGAAAAAAGCCTAAATGTTCTAAGGGCAGTAACACATACGACATGGGGAGCAGATGCAGAAATTTCTCTTCTACTTTACAGATCATACACGAGAGCTATATTGGATTACGGCTGTATTTTTTACTCTCAGGCAGCGAAATGTCATCTTCAGAAATTAGATGTAGTAGCAAATAAATGTTTAAAACTTTGCTTAGGTGCTCTAAAATCCACACCAAATTCTAATGTGTATGTAGAAACAAACGAGATGCCACTACATATAAGAAGACAACATTTAACAAACAAATTTATAATCAAAATGTGGTCAGAAAATAGTATATTGATGAATAAAATTCATACACTACATATACTAGATCTGACTTCAACATATTGGCGAAAGAAAAATCTCCTCCAATCGTGTCTTCCTACAGTAGCATAAAAGATATGATTCCAGATTGCTATTCGTCTGGAAAAATTCCAAATTTTTCTGTAGATATCAATAGTATCGAACACATTGAAGTGATTTTTTTTTAAATTATCAGGAGTTTCCACTATCGATGAGAAATCCTATGTTTAATTATGATGTTAATATACTTTTCCCGAATCATATACATATTTATACGGATGCATCAAAATCAAATAGTGGGGTATGTTCAGCCTTTTGGATTCCAAACTTTGAAGTTTCGAAATCTTTTAAGATAAATGAAAAAAATAGTATTTATAATTCAGAGTTAATAGCAATACTTGAAGCCTTAAAATATATTAAAAACACGGAAATGAAAAATTCGTGGATTATATTTTCAGATTCTAAGAGTGCTGTAGAAACCATAAAACATACAACTCCTAAAAAAAATATAAACTATATTATGGCCAACATTTTGAAGCATATAAAAGAATTTCAAACCCTTGATATTAAAATTATCTTTGGATGGATTAGAGCTCACTGTGGTTTAATTAACAATGAAATTGAAGATCAAATTGCAAAGGCAGGTGTAGTGGACGGCAACGTAACTGAATATAAAGGTACAACAGAAGATATGTGCACCTTTTCGAAAATGCATACAAAAGCATACAGCCAATTATTCCACTCAAACCCTAGTTTAGCGGTTTCGAAAAATGTTATTTCTTCAATATGTAGGCTTAGATTTAATCATGTGTTAATCCCACAATATTTATTTAAATTAAAACTTAAAGATTGTGAATGTGGTGAATTGGGTACGGCCGAGCACATGATTTTAAATTGTCACAGAATACATAATAAGGTTTTAATATTTAATGCATCTCTTTATCAAATAAATAAAGCCATATAATCTATCACAATTATTACAAACGCGTGATTTACATATTTATCTTAATCTATTTCATCACATTTGTAATATAGATCTCAAATTATAGTTGTAATAATTAAGTTAGTATTTAGTAATTTCCTTCATGTCTATCCAAGTGTTAACCAACTTTGACCGCGATCCTCTTGTTTGTCTGAAATCGCTTATATCGATCCGTAAGCGTAATGTATTCACAGAAGAAAAAAAGGAAAAGAAAAAGAGAAAAAAAAATAATAATAAAAAATAAAGAAGAGAAAAAATAATAAATAAAAATAAAAAAAGGAGAAAAAAAAGGGTACATTAGTTTTAGACATTTTAATTTCAAACATAAATATACATAAATTTCAAATAATGTAAACATAATGTTCCCTCAAATGAAAAATTCCAATAATAAATAAATATCTCTAAAACATGTGTTGTTTGGCGAATGGGTAAGCTTAAGTTTCTCGCAGTCATCCATTTCGATCACACACACACATTCTTTTAAATTCACAATTTCCTATAAATTCATACAATAGTGGGCCTAACTACGGCCCTGTACAGTTTGATTTCACTCTTCTTGAGAAGGTTTTGTGCGAGCGCTGCCGAATTACCTCGAAGCATTCTTGCAAAAATCTTACAACATTGTAGTAATAAGAATAAATTGAAAACTTGTTGCCCTTACAAAATGGGGCCTAAACTCTAACTCCATGTTTAAATACTAATTTATTGTGAGAAACTGTAAGTAGCATTTTTCTTTTTCATCTTGAAACCATTGGAATATATTTTGGTTACCAGTATCCTTGAATGGTTGTCGGATGCTAGTGGGCATTCACACATTCAACAACTGTTTAATACTTTGAAATTGTAACCTACACTGGACGAATTGCCAGATATTTCTACATCTTTAATGTAAAGTGATTTATTCTGTAACCTTTCATGTCTTTGTTGTAAAAAATAAAACTTATTCTTATATAGACAAAAGGTCGTAACTGACCAAAAATTGGATTTCAAGGTTTTCGAATATTTCGCTTCTGTTAAACACGACCTATCCATGAAACAAAGTCAGAATGTCGTATCTACACTCTGAATACCTAAAATAACATACACTATTTGTCGTATGTCGAGAATATCAGGCGTTTACTAAATCAAAGTATCGTATCCGTTTGATACTAAGTCATGTCGTCCTATCTGACAGTTGCGGCTTCTCATATTGGTATTCATATACAATTCTGCTCTGTACTCAGATTGTCGTAACTACTTGAACAATACATATACGACTTTTGAACTTAGGATTGACTACAACTGAAATATGACAAGTCCACAATCCGGCTGAAAATGTGACACTTACGTCTTTTAAATTTAGCAAAAGTGAGGTTAAGTGTGTCGTAACTATTCTTTGTTGCACCACGTGGTGAATGTGTTCTTTCATATTTCTTCAATTATAAATAGCGACTACTACCATTCAGTTGTTGAATATTGTTTTTGAAGGCGACAAAATTGACGATTTCGCATTGGATCTGAAATTTGGTGAATATACTGAGGTGTTAATAACATATGTAAGGTAAGTGTTTACTTAGGTTAGGTACGTCCGAGAATAATTCTATTGTACCAATATTTTATTTTGCCAATAAGATTACTACTAAGAACCAATTTCAAGTTATTTCTGATGTTTTGCAGAAAAATATGTCCGACCGATCCAAAAAAATGTTACTTTTGGCAATGAATAAGCAGTTGGCCGACAAATTCAACATCAATAATAATCGGAAACATAAAATAGAAACCATTGACAATGATGATGTTTCAACAGATCCAGATTATGAACCATATACAAAAAGCAGACAAGTATTAGGTAAGTATTATAAAAATATCTTCTCATTTATTATTATGAACATTTTGATATAGGAAACCCATTACTGTCACATGAAAATATTATTCGTTCAGCAGATTCAATATCTCCTACAATAATTGACAATGAACGAAATATAGTGAATTCTATAACGAATGACGTAAATTCATTGGAAATAGAAGAAATAACTTTAGGAAACAACAGTGAACCAGAAGGTTTGCATGTCTAATATTCAAGGTTCTTTTGTTCCAATAATTCAATATTTTTTAGGAAAAAAACAAGTGAATATAATAGATAATGTTTTGATTCGGGGGCCTACAACTTTAGAAGAGATAGTTAAAGACATAATTGTTGATATCGTTAATTCAGCTGTAGACCGAAGTGAAAAAAATAAAGAAAAAAATTTCACTAAAAAAGGTACACTGAGAAAAAGAAAAAAATATGATACATCTGTAGAAGAAAGAAAAAGGGCTAAAGAAGCAGAAAAAATTTCTAAACATATTTTAAGGGAAACTTGTAATAATGGATGTTCTAGAAACTGTGTTCAAAATATCATCAAGGAAAGACAAATGAAAATCAATTCTGAATACTGGAAGCTACCATCAGAAAATCACCAACGCCAGTTCATATTCAGTGCTGCTAAGAATACCATTAAGAAGAAGAGTTGTGTAGGAGAAAATTCACGAAGACATAAGACCATAAAATATTATTTGAAAGACGATCAGGGTGTGGATTTCCAAGTATGTAAAAAGTTTTTCCTGGGAACCTTAGGATATCCTCTTCACAATGACAGGATTGTCAGGGATGTTCTTACGAAAACATCAGCTCATGGACTTATTGCTACTCCGACCAAAAAAGGTCATCCCTCAGAAAAAAAATTGATAGAGGGAGCATGAGAGACCATATCAGATCTTTTAACCCATCCATATCGCATTACCGACGTGAACACGCACCCGAGAGACTCTATCTGCCTAGCGATATAAATATCAATCTTATGTTTAAAAACTATTCGGAAAAAAATCCGAACAGAAGTATTTCATACGAATTATACAGAAAAGAAGTTAGAAACATGAACATATCTTTTGCTGTGCTTGGGCATGAAGAATGTTGGCAGTGTGAGTCATTTCAAAATCACAGTAAGAGTTCAAAACATAGCAAAGATAACATTCAAGCAAATTGTCTGTCATGGAAGGAACATTATGAAAGTGCAATTGCGGCACGACAGGAATATAAGAAGGATGTCTCCTCTGATAATGATCAAGACAGATTTTTTTATTCTGTGGATTTACAGAAGGTAAGTTGTAGGTTCGCTTATCGAAAGCAAAAACTATACCGTTTGATATATTTTTCAGGTTGTGACGTTGCCTAGATGCGACATGTTCAAGGAGATCTTATTTGTCCCAAGGATTGTATGTTTTAACGAGAGCTTTGTCCCGCTTGGGAAACAAACACAAAATAAAAAACCAATAGCCATTATATGGCATGAGGCTACTGCTGGAAGATCACAATCTGACATAATATCAACTTTAAATAAATTTTTATTAATACACAGAGATGCCAAAGAAATTACAATTTGGATGGATAATTGTGCAGCCCAGAATAAAAACTGGGCTCTCTACTGTTTTTTGATCCACTTTATTAATTCTGATTACACTACAATAAATTCACTGAAACTCAAATATCTACAAACTGGTCACACGTTCATGAGCGCGGATTCGTTCCATCATCAAGTGGAAAAGTCATTAAAACAAAAGGGCAAAGTCATAGATTTTGACGACTACAAAACGTGTGTTCAAATATCAAATAGTGGACGTACGACCTGCATTGATATGGCTGTAAATGACTTTTTGGATGTTACCGACTGTTCATCTAGATTTAAACTGAATAAAACGGAGCCAAAACCATTATTATCCAAGTTTTGTGAAGTACATTTGGTGAGAGGTTTCAAAAAGCTATATTACAAAACAAAATTTGATAGAGAGCTTATTGAATTGTGTTTCCTGAATGCAAAAGCCTTGAAAGAAGGAATACCCCTGCCGCAAATGAGATCTTCTCCGAAGGGAATAAACCCAACGCGAAAACATAATTTGATTAAAAAATTACAAGATATGTCTGTACCCAAAAATAGAATGAAGTTTTGGGAGGAGTTGCCGGAAACCGAAGAAGAAACTGGATTGGGTTAAAGTTTTTCAACAGAATATTTTTCTTATCGATATTGTGAATACATGTTTTTTTTTGAGTTCAATAAATCCTAATAAACCCTACTGATTTATTCGGTTAGTTCATTTCCCATGTCAATATGTCCTATATGATACTTTCCAAGACAAAAAGTCGTATCTACACAAAAAATATGACTTGAGCCCATTTCATAATGATGCTTAGTTCAAAAGTCGTATCTGTCAAAGTTATCAAATTTTCTTCGATGGTTGTGTATAAAATGCCAAACTATTGTAATATAAACAACTTACCACACTATACGTCGGTCCCCCAAAAAGTAAATTCTAATAATAATAAACCCTGAAATTCCAATTACATTTACTAATTCTCAAATAACTCGAAACTCTTGCAAAACTAGATACGACCTTTTGTCTTAGCACGGCAGTATTGTCATAGTTAAGTTTGACAGCATATATTTATTTTCCCGTGTTGTTTTATACATCCATTATTATGTTTTGTATTTGGTTATCCCTCTGGCTATCTTATTGTCATGGGTAACCAGGTCTGATACTGCAATATCAGTGGTCCTTCGGTAGCACTGAAGATATCACTAGAAACTGTGGAAGGTGATTAGTGTAATCAGCGACTCTTCATCACTTCTTCTTTTCTCCATTCCTCCACTAACAACTATTTAAATCACCCCAAAATTAACAAAACAATGTTTTTTAAACCTATAACTGAAGAATAATTAATTATGTATATATCTAAACTAAAAAATAATTTTTCACCTGGACCTGACAATGTTTCTACTAAAACAATAAAAAACATTCACATTCTTAAAAAGTTTTACTGCAAAAAAATTAAAATTATAAAGTACATAATATGCGACTAGTTCATTTTTGTTTGGACTATTCGATTGAGCAAATCGTACACTTGTTTTTTAAAAATAATTTGCTTTTCAATAGACAGTATAGTCATATCTGAAGCTAAACTTCTCGCCCAGCTCTGAAGCCCTCCTTCATCATCAGTGCTTCTTGCTCTAAAATTGCTTAATGCACTTGTGAGCTCTTGGCACATGGCCTCTGTTGCGTTTTTTATGAGTTCGTTTATCATTGCTCCTAATCCGAGCGAGTTTCCTTTTGTAAGATGTGTCTGTGGATGTGAATGCATAATTATATTCTACATCAGACACAACTATGTCCCTCTGAGCAGTCCTTTTCATACCCTGTTTCGTTGAAGTGAAAATTAAGGCATCGGCATCATCTTCATCTCAGTCTTCACATGTTGACAGTGGAGAGGGGGGTTCATCGTCACTTTGTGTCTCAACTAATTGAGACGACACTGAGTCCCACACATAACTACATGCTCCTTCTGTCTGTTTTATAACCTTCTTCATGTTTGAGACAGTTCTGAAACAAAACAATTTAGACTAAAAAACTAGGTCAAATTCACTGTACGTATATAACATTGAAAATAATTATTGTGCATTATTCAACATTTATTTCCCTTATGTTTAACTTACCTACGTAGAGCACCCAGATGTGGAATCAGAAAACCCATGGCCTGGTAATGAGGCCATAATATATTGTAGGATTCAGACCCAGAAGGCTTCTCCCTTATCTCTTTTTTTATTTGAGTAAATTTCGCCCTTAGTGTCTTCCAACGATTTTCACACTCTTGTACTGAAAAAATAGAGTAGATAAAATGAACATCCAAATATGATCCAAACTGTCTTAGATGTTTTTTAAGGATAAAGGATGAGTTTTATAGTAAATACTGAGAACTATCAAAATTGTATATAATGTTTGCAATGTATATTAACCCTCTACCCCCGTATTTTTTAACACTCTACACAAAAATCATTTTATTTTACTTTACTGTTTTTGGAAATAGGATTACAAATCAATTGAATACCTAGGACTTGTTTAGTTACAACTTTTGGTAGGTGAAAGCCCTAGACTAACCATAAAAGAATGAACTTACCAGTTAGTTCCATAATTGAGGAAATGGATAACCAAACTTGTTCCTTGGCAACCTTGTTTTTAAAATTAAAATCTCTCTTGTACAGGGACGGGAAGCTCTGTACATGTTCTATCAAGCGACCGTCTTCTTCGAATCTCATTATTATTCTTATATTACCAAAAAACAACCAAGTGCACAATAAATTCAACAAATGTTCAAAGAATAGGGGAGAGTGGTCGAATATCAACCGCTGTCCAATATCGATCACACACCCCTACCCAATTCTTCAAGCTTTTCAACTTCTTAATAGAGCGAGACCGCATGCGCTGGGATGGTATTTACTATGTATACAGTCACCTACGCACTTAGTCGATGTTTGACCGTAGTGAATGCTTGATGTTAAATTTTGCCTTATTCCTTATAATATTTGTGACACCGATACGAAAGTAAGTAATGATTTAATTTGATTGTAGCTTTGATTTTTGTGCAGTAAGGTAATTAGATATGTATGTGCTTATTATGTGTGATGAATTATCGTTACATTTTCACAGATTTTTTTTGTAATTCATCTTTTTTGTCTACCACGTGCAGTCGGCTAATGTCAACCGGGGTGATCGATATTTTCCTACTGTGATCGATATTGTACCAATGGCGTTTATTCTTTTACAGATGCCTCGTCAAAAGTATACACGCAAAACTTCTCGCGCTTCGTGGTCTGAAAAGGATATGGAACGTGCGCTTAAGACAATACATGACAAAGTTGCTTCCATAGGAAAAACTGCACAAATGTTCAATATTCCATATGGAACATTACAAGACCGTTTAAAAGGTCGCTTCGCTACAAAAAAGTACAAAATGGGCAGAAAATCTGTTTTTACTGTTCAGCAAGAAGAAGATCTCGCAAAACATGTTATAAACCTCTCTCGCCTTTTTTATGGACTAACATCTTCGTCCATAAGAAAACTTGCATTTGAATTTGCACAAACCAATAAAATAAAAAACACTTTTAATAAAGAGAAAGCAATGTGTGGAAAAGATTGGTTCTATGCATTTATGCGGCGCAACCCGACATTGAGCTGCCGTAAACCGGAAGCCACAAGTCTGAGCCGTGTGTTGGCATTCAATAAAGATGAAGTTACGATATTTTATGATAATTTAGATAAGCTCTACTCTGAACACACTTTTGCAGCTCATCGCATCTTCAATGTAGACGAAACAGGGATTAGTAACGTTCACGTGCCAAGCCGCATTATTGCCCAGAAAGGTCAAAAACAGGTAGGAGCTGTCACAAGTGGTGAGAGGGGCCAACTTGTAACTGTTGTTGTAGCGATGAGTGCTGCAGGTTCGTTTGTTCCACCGATGTTTATTTTCAAACGAAAGAGAATGAAAGAAGCTCTAGAAAGAAACGGGCCAACTGGTGCTGTATATAGGTGCTCTAAGTCTGGATGGATTACTGAGGAGATTTTTGAAGACTGGATTCAACATTTTGCAAAATTTACAAAAGCTAGTAAAGATGATCCGGTCCTGTTATTAATGGATAACCACTCCACTCATTCAACTTTAAGGTCATATCATTATTGCAGAGATAATGGCATTAAAGTTGTTTCAGTTCCGCCCCACACTTCACACCGGTTGCAACCGCTCGATGTTGGTTTTTTCGGACCATTAAAGAGTGCATACAATCAAGAATGCGATAGATATATCAAAGCAAGAAAACACGAGAAGATTCTGCAAACGGATATTGCGGAGTTATTTAAAACTGCTTTTAATAAAGTGGCAGCTGTAGAAAAAGGGGTCAAGGCTTTCGAAACTACTGGCATTTATCCATTTAACCGATCTGTATTCAGTGATGAAGAGTTCAGTACCTTACTAGTCGATCCAGCGCCAAATGCTGAGTAGAATCAAGAACCGATAATTGCTGAAACAAATGCAATAACACGATTAGAAAAAACACTGCATCCTGTACCTGGACCATCTAAGATAAAACAACACGATCCACCTTCCATGAAAAGAGCACTTCCTATATCACCTACCTCCACAGTTCAACAACCATCTCCATTAAAAGCTCCGTCGCCTATCCCCGGACCATCTAAGACAAAACGTCACCGTACACCTTCCTTTGGTAGTGAATTAGAGCTTGAAGAAATTGTAGACGATGAATTGACCGACGATGATGATCCGACACTTCAGCTACCCGTGGAAAATAGAAGCTTTGCAGAACTTCTACCCTTGCCAACAGTAACAACTAGAACCAAATCGCGAAAAACCAAGCATTCCCAGATACTGACCTCAACGCCATTAAAAGAGGAATTGGAAAATAAAGAAGAGAAAAAGCAACAAAAACTGAAGAAGTTAGAAAAACAAAAAGATATTAAACAGGAGAAGCTGAAAAAAGCTTCACGACGTATAGTTCCCGAAAAGAAAGATAATTCTACAAATGCCGACATATGTTCTGTTTGTCAAGAGTTTGGAAAATCAAATGAAGTATGGTGGAGATGCCGTTCATGTGCCGTGTGGACGCATGCAGATTGCACAATCATTGAAAATGCTAAAGATTATGTTTGTAGTAAATGTTAAAAAGTTTGTTGTAACCTTACTTTTTGAATAAACTAAATTTAAAAAATTTGGTTGATATTACCCGATATGGTTGACATTACCCGACTTTATGGTTGATTTTATCCGACTGGTCGATATTATCCAGAAAAGTACCGGTATGAGTTTTGTACATTAGAAAAGAACAAACATTATTTATTCCATTATCTTTTTTTGCCATAACGTTACTTATAGTTTTTGAGGTAATTTCATATACAAAGCGTCTTTATACATATATTACATATACAGTTATGAACAATTTTGCTTAAGTGGTCGATATTCGACCACTCTCCCCTACACGACATACACGTTTTTAACTGAAACAGCTATGAGGAGTATGAGGTTAGAAACCACGCTAAAAAAGCTTCTTCTTCTTTCCTTCATTTAAGGCCTTAGCTGCTAGGGCTATTCTACCTACTGATAAAAAGTTCCCAATGGCAAGAGAAGTGTGACTTTTCCTAATTAGCATGCTCAAAAATTATTTTTATGTTATTTCTGTATAAACATCAAATTATTGATTATTTTTATTTTAATTCTTATTTTTATTTGTCTGTATAAACCCGCTTTTTGAATTACCATTTTTTCAATATATTGTGGAGTTATTTGGAAACAGTTGGAATCATTGTAAAAAGTAAAAAAAAAATTTCTAATGATAATATTTTTAAATTTACCTGGACGTATTACTGGAGTTAACAAGTATGACCTACAAGAATATCCGTTATCCGCAAGTAACATGCCATTTAAGTCTCCCCGTTCGCAGCGTACTCTCAGGGCATTCCTATCAAAGATGACACTATCACGTGTGGATTAACTGCAACCTACACTTATGTAGGAAACGATATTTTATCTTGGTTTATTAGTAAACAATCATCACTGTGCCAACAGTGTATTGGTTTCGGGTGCGATAGATTAGCAAGTGAGAGTCACGCAGACCGGGCAGTCTTGGGTTTGCTATTACAATTGTACTAAATCTATTACTATTACACCTTGATTAGTACGCTATTACGACAACAGATGAAACCTCAATAATCTAGTACGTTCTTGATATGCGATTCGAAGATTTGCCCCTGAAAAAATCCTTGCCACTGAACACCTCAACTAGGGGTTCTGTGGCCTGGATCACCGATTTGTATGATGACAGATGACATTTGTCATTGATGTCTATGATAGTTGTGTGTGTTATGTTATGTTGCAAGTGAGAAATAAAATAATAAATACCGGAAAATAAAATAATGGATAAGTATGTTTTGGTTAAGTTTTTGAGAATTGTATTTCAATAATAAATATTTTCTTAGATTTTTAATTAAAACTTCAAAGCTAAAAGAGGCAGTCAAAGATAAAAATGAACCTATGGAAATAACACAGCCCTCAACATTTAAAGAAGAGAGAATAGGTAAAAACCTGCCCCTACGATTTCAAGTAACAGTGATGATAGTGTTCTATCCCACAGAGAATCGACTAGAGAGGAAAAGAAATGTTACAAACAAAAGTTTACAAAATCCTGGCTTAAGAATCAAAAATTCAATGCATGGTTGATAAAAAATCCAAGACAACAATATGAGCCTTTTTGTATGTTTGTTCCAAGGCAATTATGGGTGGAATCAGTCATATTAATAGACATGCAGATACTACATTGCATAAGAAGAAAGAAAAATCTGCTAAAGCAACTCCACGGGTGACCGAGTTTTATAATAAGAAAAAAGATGAGAAAATCGCTGTTCAGATGAAAGCTGCAGAGTTGAAAATGGTACATTTATCGCTGAACATAATTTGGCTTTCTCTGTCTTGGATCATCTGCCAAAATTAATAGCATCAATTTGTCCTGACTCTGAAATTGCAAGAAGAGTGACATTAGATAGGAAAAAAGGAACAAAAATTTGCAAAGAAGTAATGAAGCGAGAACATTTGTTTGTCTTATCTAAAATACTACAAAAAAGGAAATTTTCATTAATTATAGATGAAACCACAGATGTTTCAACTTCGAAGAGTTTGGCATTGGTTGCTCGTTTCTATGATGAGGCTTCTGAAAAAGTTTGTGATGAATTTTTGGCATTAATAAAGATTGAAAACGCAACAGCAAATGGCATTTTTGCAGCAATTTCCAAATATTTTGAGGAAAATAAAATTCCAGGAAACAATTTAATTGGGTTTGGAGCTGACAATGCCTCTACCATGATGGGCAACAAAAGTGGGGTACAACAAAAATTGTTGGAATTCAACCCTGATTTGTATGTATTAGGTTGCACATGTCATTCTTTAAATTTATGTAGTAGTGCTGCCTGTACCAAACTTCCAAATGCAGTTGAAGAATTGACAAGAGATATTTATTCTTATTTTTCACACAGCAGCAAACGAATTGAGTCATTCACAGAATACCAATTATTTACGGAATCTGAAACTTATAAAATATTAAGACCTTCACAGACAAGATGGTTAAGCTTACAGTCGGTTGTTAGCAGGATTATTGAGCAATGGTCAGCTTAGCAATTGTTTTTTACCAATGCAGCTTTAGCAGAAAATATTAAAAAAGCCGAACATATTTTAGCTGCTTCAAATAACAATATTTTTAAAATATACTTTTTGTTGCTATCGTATATTCTAGAGATAGTCAATAAATTGAACGTAGAATTTCAGACTGAGGGATATACCATGCATTTTACTCAGTAAAGTTACAGGTATGTACAAAACTGTATTAAAGAATTTTATGCGTCGAGATTATGTTGAACATATGTTACATTTAGATCAGATAGCCTTCCATCCTGCTATCTACTTACAATTAAGCGAGACTTATGTTGGTGCTAAATGTGAACTTATACTATTGAAGCAGTCTGTTTCAGATGATGAATTGAAAAAATTTAAGATATGTTGATTAGATTTTTATATCCAATTATGCAAGGAAATAAAAAATAGATTCAAATTTCATGGCCCTGTGTTAAATTTTGCAAAAAATCTGGATCCTAAAGTAGTAACAGTATCGCCAGCACCTATTATGCCAATGTATCTTAAATTTAATTCTACATTTCAAAATCTGGACGTGGAAAAATTAAGTTCTAAGTGGAGGACTATCGCTAATAATGATGTTTTATTGTCACATGTTAATAAACCGATCGAAGAGTTTTGGACTATTGTATTCGAAATGCGAGATTTAGTAGGAAATTAGTGTATCCCAACTTGACTCCTTTCGTTCAAGGTTTTTTTGCTCTACCGCATTCTTCTGCAACAGCAGAAAGAATTTTCTGAAGCCTCAATATAATCAAAACAAAAAATAGAAATAAATTGCATATAAGTACATGTGAAGCCCTGCTGCATAACAAATCATTAATACCGGCATCATGTTATAATTTTAAGCCACCTCAGCATCTGATAAATTTAAACATTAACTCACAATTAATAGATGAAGATGATGCTAATGAGATCATCACATTTTAATTTACATAATATAAGAAATAAGAATTCACCTTTTATTTTTGCCAGAGAAGTTATTTGTTTTGTTTATTTTTTTATATCAAGAGTTTAGTAAAGTTATTCATCATCGTATGTTTTATTTTGAAGTATTTATTGTATTTAAACTATAGACTAACCAAATAAAGTTTTTTTCTTATCGTTTTATTGAAATTTTATTCCCAATCTGGTAAAGTTGAGTTCACAATGCAGCTTTTTTGCTTTTCGCGTCACGCATTCTGATTGGCGAATTCCCGACACGATTGACCTTCGCCAATTAGAAGGCGTGACACGGAAAGCAAAAAAGCGGCATTGGGGAACTCATCTCAACTGTGATTGATACTGGAGCTGTCACTTGTCATTCGGCTGCTACCGAAGGAAACAAAAAAACGCAGCTTAATATTTTTTAATCAACTGTCAAATCTAGTACGATCTGTTACAATTGCGTACTAAATTTTAGTACGAAGTGCCGCTACTTAAAACCCAACGCTGAGACCGGGCAGTAAGTTACAAGCCGTCAAGCCGAGACGTTAAAAAGACTAAACATAATAACCTAACAAACTCCTCAAAGCAAAAAAGCTAATTGTCCCTGCTGTATTTTGTTAATAAATATATATGGTTATTACTTGAAATTGAAGACAAATGGAATTATTTTCCTACAAATGGAGGCTCAACCGGGATGTGGATTTTTGGGATGCTCCAGCTCTAGAGGGTCATAGAAATACGATCTCCAGTTGCTGTTGCTATGCGATGTTACCAGCCGGAGTAAGTTTCATGCGCAGATGAACTGAGGTAGGCCAGTTTTATTTTCTTGTTTCGAGTATCGAATTACAAACAAGTGCATAATAAACAAATGACACTTTTGGATATGTTCAAGAAAAATAACAAGATGAACAATTTCTTGAAAATGATCTTTTTGCTATTTTAAAAGTGAATCGATTTAAAAGACTCTGTTTCTGGACCATTTATTTCTTAGTAAACAAAGAAATACTATCTGTTGGTGTATGGTTTCAACAAAAAGCCGCTTAAAACATTTTTCCTTGTGTATTGGTTATAAAACTCTTGATCGCTTACAATAGTTTTTATTTAAACTCTTAATCACAAATGTTTATGTTTTGAGTTGATTTTAGTAAATCATTTGGAAGCGTTTTTATATTTTATTACTGCAGTATATTTGTAAATGATTTTTTTATGACTGTAACGATAAAGTTGATGTTAAACGTTTTGGAACGAGGAGGTATTGTAGGTATACTCGTATATCGATTCTACGGTTTGCTTATGCCCGGTTTCTGAAGTAAAAGATATCTATTAGATAGGGCTATGTACTCAATAAGCTATATATATATCTGATTGATTGGGTTTCTGAACTCTTTGATAAACGTTATCTACGCGATAAGTTATCGAATACATATCTGCAGAAAGTTGAGCAGATATCCATTGGATAACTATTGGCGCAAGCGCAGGTTGTTGAATATATCTACCTAACCTAACCTCTACAGATATATATAATTCGTAGGTTGAATTAATAATAAGATTGCTATTGACAATATACATTATGTTTTTATCGAATATTTTTGTATTAAGATGGAATATTCAGATTCATCTACATCGTCGGATGAAGAAATTTTAGACATAATTCGGCATATAGAGCGGCCAAGAAATTTTCGTAACCGAGAAAAACAGTTCGAAAAATATAGTGACTTAGAATTTAAAAAGAGATTCCGTTTAACGAAAAATACAGTCAACCTATTAATTGAATTAATCGGACACAATTTGAACGTAATTAGTAGTAGACGCAATGTTTTATCCATAATGGACCAAGTTTTACTAACCCTCAGATTTTATTCCACAGTTATGTATATCCATAATTTATACTTCCACATCTTAATTGGGGATGATCACAATATTCACAAAACAACAGTATGTAGAGTGATACAAAAAGTAACAAGAGAAATAGCAAACCTGCGTCCACAATATGTAAAAATGCCTCAAAATGAGAATGAAATAAGAAGTGTAAAGGCTGGATTCTATAATAGGAGGCAGTTTCCTAATGTAATTGGCTGTATTGATGGTACACACATACCTATACAGTCACCAGGAGGTGAACATGCAGAGATTTTTCGAAACCAAAAAGGTTATTTTTCTGTAAACGTGCAGGTAGTATGTGATTCAACTTTGATGATAAGAGATATTGTTGCTAGGTGGCCTGGCTCCACTCACGACAGTACCATGTTCAACAGTTCTCTTATCTGTGTATATTTAGAAGCAAACCAGTTTCCGTCTAGTTATTTGTTAGGAGACAGTGCTTATAGTTGTAAGGAATATTTACTAACTCCTATTTTGAATCCCATCACTATAGGAGAATCAAATTATAATGCTGCTCATATTCAAACGAGCAACACTGTAGAGCACACATTTGGTGTTTGGAAAAGACGTTTTGCTTGTCTCTCATTGGGTCTTAGAACGAAGTTAAGTACTACAGTACAGGTTATTGTAGCTACTGCTGTTTTACATAATATGGCAATATTACAACAAGATTTATTAGATCATTTTGAAGAAATTGCAGAGATTGACATTCCTCTTCCCATTAATGAGAATATTGGCAACGCTGGAGGAGTTGCACTTCGAAACAGTTTAATTGAAAACTACTTTAGATTGGTAAAAATAATAATTTATTGAAAATGTCTTAGTGTCTATTTCAAAATAATCAATTTGTCAATTTTACAGGTATAAAAAAACTAGTCTATTAATTACAAATTTGCATTTTTTGTTTCTGTCTGTTTAATAAGTGCTTTTATTTCCAAATCGTGCTTCTTTTGAAGATGTCTAATTTCCGTATCATTTTTCACCTTTAAATGTTCTAATTCCAATGTTTTTATTTCCAGTTCTTTTGTTTTTATTGCTTCCTCGATATCTAGAATTCCTAACTTTTTTTTTGAATTTCATTATCAGCCTCATCTTTTCGATTTTTCCTTTCACATAACCTATTTGAAATTGTTTTTAAATATGTTTATTTTTTTTCAGTTGAAGGGGTATTCATTTTACGTTTTTTTGGTGTTTGTCCAACAATTGGGAAATTTTTTGAAGTTGATGGTTCAACCACTTCAAATAAAATTGTTTCATTTTTCATAGTATTACCTGAAAATATCAATTATAATATATATTTGTACATTATATAAATATTTGTATTATTTAAAAAAAAAACTAAAAATAAAGTAAAATTTGAATAATCATCACATTTTATTATGTTCTGCTACATTTTTCATTATAAACCGTTTACCTATTTAACATAATTCACATCAGTTTATAAAAAGTGGTTAGATTCTAGCCACTTGCTTTGTTATTTATTTTACACATCGCCATATATAATTACTTTTCATTACCTTCATCAGATTTTCCTGCCTCTACTTGCATTTCGTTATTTACCTGGTCGTCTACAACCATCAGATGTGTATCATCAATTTGATCCACTTCATTATTGACAGCTAAAAATTATATTACATAATTTGTCAAATAAACACTGAACAAAATTAAACTTACCTTCATCTAAATATGAGGTTGATGAATCATAGACATTTGGAACGGAATAAAATTGTTCCTTCATGGTACCCACAATTTTAACATCAATTTCATCACTATTTGGTGTAAATGTTCCTCCTCCGGTTTTATATAGTTCTTTCTGAAACATATATATGTATTTATAAGCATAATATATCATAATAGTAAGGTATACATGAATTAATTCAAAACAACACTAAACCTACCTTATCTTTCTTATGTTTTTCCTCGCCTTTTTTTCATCCCGTCATACAAAGCATGTAACTGCTTCGTAGATCGATTGCCTGTTTGAGAATTAGCGTTAAAATTGTCTCTAATGGTGCCCCATGCTTCATTTTTCATTTTTACATTTGTAGAATCTGTTTTCTTGTTCTCTATGATATGTTTGTATTGTTGAGTTATCTCAAAAAGTAAATTTTTATCATACTCCGTAAAGTTATTTGACCTTTTACTATCTTTGCTCTCCATTATTATTATTGTAAACAGGTTTTAAGATTTAGGAAAAATATAAACAATAAACCAATAGACTTGACAACAAATAAAATATGGTTGGGACTTCCTTCCTTTTTTTAGGATTTGGCCTTAGACTACTCTACATTCAGCCAGTTAGTTGCTTTGCCAGCTGTGTGTAATGAATTTAACAAAATTATCTATTCAATAGTTGTCAGTTCCACAATTTATGCCACGTTGAAGTTCAGAAACCCATAATAATTTATGGGTTTGATAAATTTATCTATTTGATAGTTATCGATTGGATAACGTCATATACTGAGAAACCGGGCATTAGTTTATACAGGTTTATAATAAAGCCGAATTAAGACTAACACTTTTCGATTATACATTCTTGGGGTACATTTATAATATTTAGAGTAGCGTATATTATTCGAATTGTCACTTGACAATTTCATTATTTTTATCAAAAATATAGGAATGACTAACTTAACTGATATTTCTAAAATCGAATATAATTTAAAAGTGGTAAATTTGAATGTGATCAAAACTCTATATAAAATTGCATTTGGCGATGATGGTGAGCCCCGAAAACATAGGGCGCTGTTGCGTAATTTTGAAGGTTTTAAATAATACAAGAATCTGAGGAATTCAAACAAAAAGTTGAAGATGTAAATAAGATAGGACTTCCTGATCTGATTTCGATCTGTCAAATTCTTGATCTTGACTACGTAGTCTCGAATAACGAATTGGCAGAGCGCATTTGTTCTTTAATGAATAACCTAACCTATCCAGTAAATAACAACGAAAAGGAAGACGTGGAAGAGAACGAACAAGGAGAGGAAGGCGTAAGTGAAGACGAACAAGAAGAGGAAATCGTAAGTGAAGACGAACAAGAAGAGGGAGCGGGTAATCATGGATCAAGACATGAATCTAGGAAACGACGAATGGATTCTTTTGCACTGACTTTTAGGGACGTGACATAGAAATGAAAACTATTCTAAAAACCGAAGAACCAATATATTAACATCCAAGGAGATTAGCAGTTAATGAAAAATTAGAAGTTGAAAAACAAATTCAAACATGGTTCGCAAGTCCCATTGTCTTAGTCAAGAAGAAAGATGGTCAAACCAGAATAAAACGTGATAAAAGATAGATTCCCTTTGCCGCTAATAGAAGACGTATTAGACAGGCTACAAGGTGCTAAATAGCAGGAAATATACATCTTTTATAACACCCAATGGTCATTATGAATTTTTTAAATGTCCATTTGGCTTACGCAACAGCCCTGCAGTGTTTCAACGTTTTATTTGTCGCATATTTCATGAGCTAGTCAAGAAGAATCTTTTATTACACTACATGGACGATATAATTGTTATCAGTGATACTGAAGAGAACGGTTTGGAAAGACTGAAAATAGTATTGGAATTTAGCAAGCAAATATGGACTTGAAATCAAGAAGAAATAATGTCAGTTATTAAAGAGGAAAGTTGAGTTTCTTGGATGTATTGTAGAAGGCGCACATGTACAACCCTCTGAGAATAAATGCTCAGCAATTAGAAACTTCCCCGAACCAAAGAACGAAAAAGGATTACAATCTTTCCTAGGACTCACTGGATATATTCGCAAGTTTATACCATCATATGCCGTCATAGCTAAACCACTCAGCGATATGCTTAAAAAGGATAATAAATTAATCTTCGAATGTGCGCAAATTCGAGCATTCAACAAGCTTAAGGAGTTACTGTCCATCAGCCCAGTAGCAGGGTTGGCACGAATTAATTCATATGAATTAAGTCAGTGATTTAATTCGTGAATTAATTAAAATGACTTTTTTTAAAAGAGTCATGAATTAATTCAAACTTTTTCCAATGGGGAAAAATCGCATTTAATTCAAACATTTCAAACTAAGTTTGATTTGAAAAATCCGATGATATTATCGAAACCTGACCACCATGAACATCCGACAACCGTGGAGTGCCCACAACACAATACAATGCAAAGCGCCCGCGCGTCGGGTTCGGGGAATCATCGAAATACCGAAATCAAAGAGGGATCCCGAAAATACCGGCATTGCGGCATTAGTATTAAGATGTAGAGTGTTGAGTAGATAGTGTTATCGTGAAATTTGGCTATTTTTGGGACCGATTGTGCTTTAAACTTCAAAATTTTTATTATTTTAATAAGTTACATTCTGTTAAAGTTTGTTTATTAACGTGTGAAAAATGAGTGGACTAAAAAGGAATCCTATTTGGAAATATTTTGAGGAGTGCAATCAACAAAATCCAACCAACAAAAAAGAAGTGTGCAAATCATGCGGTAAAACATTGCAAGCTATGGTTATCCGCATGCAAAAACACAAAATTAGTTGTAAAAATGATCCTGAAGAGACAAATACAATTATACAGGATATCAGTGGAACTGAAGAAGAGGAAATGCCGTTAGCTGTAATAAAAAGAAAAATTACAAATTCTCCACAAGATGGATCTACTAGAGAAGGTGAGCTTTTAAAAACAGATATATATTTAATTAGAAATTTAAAGTGTTTGAAGATAGTTTCAAATTTCCTATTGATACCAATGTATTGATTTACACTTTTTTTGCAGAACCGCCGACTTTAAAAATTCGCAAAACATTTAATGAAGCTACAACCAGTACAATCCAAAAATCACAACAAAAACATTGAACTCCTTTATAATAAAAACTACAGCAAATGACAAAGATAGATTTGATAAGCAGTGTGCCAGATTTATTTTCGCTACAAATTCAGCTTTCAGATTTGTGGAACATCCCGAATTTATGAAGTATTCGGAAATGCTACATCCAGGATACAAGCCTCCAAATAGAAAATTAATTGCGGATACTTTGTTGGATCAAATTTACCAGGGGGAAATAGAAAAGTGTCAAATTTACTTAGAAAATAAGACAGTTTGTTTGAGTATTGACGGATGGTCCAACATAAGAAACGAACCTGTAGTATGTGCATGTGTTGTAAATGAGGATGGTAGTGTATTTTTGGTTAACACAACAGATACTTCTGGTAGTCCTCATACCAGTGAGTATTTGAAAAGTTTAACTTTAAAAATTATTCAAGATACTGAGAAAAAATTCAAATGTTTTGTGAGAAGTGTAGTAACAGATAATGCTTCCAATATGTCAAGAATGAGACTGCAAGTACAACAACAAAAAAAGTGATTATGTAAATATTATTACATATGGCTGTTCGGCCCATTTATTGAATCTACTTGCCAAAGATTTAAATATTGAAGGAGTTATGAACAATATAGTGAGAATCATAAAGTATTTCCGAAATAACCATTTGGCAAAAGCATTATTATCTTCTGAAGGTGGATCATCACTTCCATTGCCAATTGAGGTACGTTGGAACAGCTCATGTGATTCACTTGAGGCATATTTGAAAAACTGGCATACACTGGTTAAAATTTGCGAAGAACATCGCAATAATATTGATAATGAGATAAATAAATTGGTTTCTAACATAGCCATTAAACGTAATGCTGAAGATCTGATGGCTCGACTAAAACCTATATCGTGCGCACTGGATTTAATTCAAAAAGAGAATTGCAGAATCGCAAGGTCTGTTGTTATTTGGAAAAAATTAATAAATTATTTAAATGAGGGACTACACGACAGCACTGCGAAAAAAAAAGTTATTTCTAGGTACACACAAGCTGTTCATAAGTACCACTTCATTGCGCACATGCTAAATCCAACGAATATGAAGGAAAATATAAGTTTAACCGAAGAAGAAAAGCAAATGGCCTTGGAATGTGCAGCTGCAGAGTTTCCAAACATGTTACCAGTATTGTTAAGATTCCATGGAAAGTTATCCCCTTATAATGAGGTCCTGATGCAAGACTCTGTTATTTCAAGTATGACAAATATTGAGTGGTGGATGTCAACATTTTCACTAACAGATTTAGATCCTGCAGCGAAAAGTAGTATCAAACAACTTATGACAGCAGTAGCTTCATCCGCAGGAGTGGAAAGAATATTTTCATCCTTCGGATTGGTACATTCGGATCTACGCAACCGACTAGGAGTAGAAAAAGCCGGAAAACTGACCTTTCTAATGAAGATTCTGAATAAATAATAAGTTGCATTTGTATTTATCATTCGTTATTCAATCAATAGTTTCAGATTGTTTTGCAGAAATTGAGATTGAGATTTTTTTGTTTGAGTAAATAAAAGTTGAATTTTTCAAAGTGAATTAATTAAAAAAAGTCCGAATTATTTCAAAAAGTCTGACTTTTTTATAAAAGTCATAACTTATTCCAACCCTGCCCAGTAGTGAACATCTTTCAACAAGGGGCCGACACAGAATTACACACAGACGCGAGTACACATGGATATGGTGCTTGCCTAATCCAGAAAGCCAGCGACGATGACAATTGGCATCCCAAATACTATCTAAGTAAGAAGACGACATCAGCGGAGGAAAAGTACTCAAGTTATGAGTTGGAAGTTGTAACAAGCCGATCGCCTGTTACGATTTCTATCGGACTATGGTATTTTAATTTCGTCGTACGAATGTTTCGAAATTAAAAAAATTGTTCCTCTTCCAAATTTCGTGTATTTAAACGATATCGTACATTGGAAAAGTCTCTTCCTATCAGTAAAATTCATGAGTTAGTACCTACATCGTTGTGACTTCACATATTTGCTGGTGAGTTAGATTTTTGAAATATTTTTCCCTATGTTTGATTTAAAATTATAATAGGGGCTGGCGTTTGATGAATTTTGTATGTTCAATTCTTTTTTATTGTAAAAAAGAAACATTTTATATTCTTTTTGAAGCAAATTTTTAATAATTTCTTTTCATTCTTTTTTTTTAGCTTGATAATTCCGCATTTTCTGTTTCTTTAGGGAACAAAGCGAATATGATAGAACATACTTCTGTTAGTTTTATTTTAAAAACTAGATTCAGTTTTTTATGCGTTGAAGCATGATCTTCCTATCTGTTCTATCTATTCCTCCCTTCCCAGACTTTTTCCTTGATTTTTACTCTTTTTTTATCTCCTCAGCTCTGCAGCCCCTGCGTAGGCCCTATGAAAATACCACCCATAGAACAACAGAAAACCGGCCGGGATGGATTCAGGACCGCATCTCCATCAACTAGGACCTAGCTGAGAGCTGAATAATTCCAGAACCTCACCAAGATAAGTCCTTTGTCTTATACTCAATTCATGGAAATCTAGAATTGGAGATTTTTATTGTATAACGACGTTCGTATTCGTCTTGTATTTTGGATATGCAGTTAATGTGAATTATCTATTGAGTTATTAATAAATATAATTTGCTGAACATTTGATATTTGATTTTCAGCAATTTATATTAACTTGGACCATCGCGTTAAAATATTTTTAGTATTTCGTTTTGTTAAGTTAAAGTAAATATTTGGTTTTCCAGCTTTTAACCTTTTTTAGTTTTTTTTTGTTTAATTTAAGTATCGCTTAAAAAGCTGGTGGCGTCCAATTTAATATCGATTGTTCACCCCATCCCAGTGATTGCTATAAAAATACATTAACTGGAGTCGAATACCACAACCTGAGGAAGAGTCCCAAGCCGGGGAAGAACATATGTTACAATGTCTTAACAATTATCTAAGCTGTTAAAAAGTTCAGAGTTTATTAGCTGGGATATAAATTTAAAATTATAACCGATTGTTCCGCGTTTCAAAAGACTATGGAGAAAAGAGATCTGGTCACCAGAGTAGCTAGATGGGCGTTACTTTTAGAAGAGTATGACTATGTTATAGAACATAGAAAAGGAAACCGTATGTCTCATGTAGACGCCCTCAGTCGTTATCCAATGGTCATGACAGTTGAAGTGACAGAAGAAGAAGGATTTCTAAAGCGACTGGAACTGTCACAGCAAAAGGATGAACACATTAGCGCTGTTAAGAAGATATTAGAAACAGAAGAGTATTAAGACTTTATTTTAAAAAATAATTTAGTATACAAATATGATAATAATCAAGAACTGTTAGTAGTACCAAAAATGATGCAAACAGATATCATAAGACGTGCGCATGAAGTTGGACATTTTTGAGTCACAAATAGCCCAGTCATATTAGGTAAAAAAAGGGGTCAACCTCGGAATGAAAGATAATAAGCTGCAAATTGGTATGAACCTTTGTTTTGTCATTCTAAATGTTGTCTCAAAAGTCACAATCGTTATCGTGTCCGCGTCTTAAGATATTCAAGGTCAAAGGTCACAAAAATCGGTTTTTCGCGAATATCTGGCTTCCTATCGGTTGAATGAGATTTGCATTTATTATAAAAGTTGTAGGCTATAAAATTCCCTACAACTTTTGTTTAAACTTTTTTTTCATACGACCAACCGTTTTGAAGGTAGAGCGCGAAGTGCACATCGTACAGTCATATACGGCCTAATGCAAGGTCAAGCGTGAGTTATGGTTATCAGTACGTTATAAAGTCAATTATTTACTTGGAAATTATAATTATTAAACAATGCCTATTATTTATGTACTAACTATTAATTATTTATATTTAATTAAAGTAAGTAACTTGATTATTTATATATAATTATTCATATTTAACTATTTAAGTATAAAATATTATTAATTCTGGATTATATATTTTAGTTTTATTTTAAGTTAACACGACATTATATATCTTTTCTTTAAAACGCGTAAATTTCTCAATACTTATATACCTGGAAATACTTGTCCCTACCCTATGCCCTTTTCTATTCATTGCCGGGACAGATGTTCTATAGTATTCAAGGCCACTCTCTCCACTTTGTATGAGTCAAGATTATTCGTTAGTTTGAAATTGTACCGTTGCAACTACGGACGTACGGTTTTAAGAGCTATGGCTGATTTGTGTTTTATATGTGATAAGAAATTTTCAGAAGGTGTTTCTGTGAATGTCGTACGTGGTTTACAAACTTTAAAAACTGCAAGTATTGAAAGAAATGATGGACATATAGACTATTTAAATACTTTAAGTTCTGTAAATGTGCATTCCGAGTGTCGAAAAGTGTACACGAGTAAAAATGTTATTATTGCATCAAAACGACGCACAGATGAGAGTGAACCTTCAACGTCAAGTGCACCTCGTAAAAAACGAAATGAAGTCTTTGATTTTGGAAAGTTATGCTTATTTTGTGGCCAAGAAGCTGATGAAATAGCAGAAAAGAAAAAAAAATTAAAGTATAGACGGACAATAAGTAATGTAAGTACTCTTGCATTCAAAGACAACGTAATTAAGAGAGCAGAAGAACGAAACGATTCCTTAGGAGAATTAGTAAAGGAACGTATATATTACGAGTATGATTTGATCGCTGCTGAAGCAAAGTATCATACTATTTGCTATACCAACTTTTTAACCCGAGTACCATCTGCAGATAAAAAGCCTCGCCAAGATGATCAAGTCACTCAAGCAATGAAGGAGATTTTTTATTATATAGAAAATAATGAAGATTCTCAATTTACTTTGAAAGAACTTAAAGATGCCCCTACGGAATACATACCTGACGATAAGACAATTATTACAAAATTACAACAAAAGTATTTAACTGATATAATAATCACAAAAAAAATTGGATCATTTACAATTATATCTTTCCGTGATACACAGCTTAACGTATTATCAAAAGCTTGGTACGAAAATAAAAAAAGTACTCCTGTAGAAGAACGTCTACGGATTGTAGAAGCTGCTGCGGCTATTATTAGGGAAGACATCAGATCATCTGTAGTTGAAACAAAAACGTATCCACCTCCGAATAAAATGCTAGATTGTATTAATGAAGAAATACCAAAAACATTATCACATTTTTTGGAAGAAATGATATTAAAAAATAGAAAAGGACAAGTAGATAATTTAAAAACGAAATGCACATCTATTAGCCACGCAATAATGGCTTCGATACGAGAACGTTCATTTTCATCACAGCTACTGTTGGGCCTTTCCGTATTTCTTCACAGAAGATATGGGTCTAAAAAATTGTTGGATGTTTTATCATCTTTAGGATTTGCTGCATCATATAGTAATACCATACAGTATGAAGTTTCATCAGTTTACCATCCACAACCTCGTATTTTACCATCAGAGTCTGGTGCGTTGGTACAATATGTTGGAGACAATGCAGATATTAATGTCAGTACTCTTGACGGTAATAATACTCTTCACGTTATGGGAATGATAAAAATAATTACTCCGAAAGATGCTGTAATTTATGATGATCGCATAAAAAAATGTACAACTAAACCGAGTGCAAAAGAGTTAGCAGCAATATCACATGTATCTCTTTTAGCATATGAAAAGCCAGTTGTACCTGGGTACAGCAAGATTCAAGTCCAAAATCTACATGATGATCAAGTACTGATTGAAAAAAAATTTAATGCAGTTGATTTGTTGTGGTTATACGGAAAATGGAAGAATCTTTCACCGTTGCCAGGGTGGAATGGCTATCTTCAACAACTTACGAAAAATAATCAAAATTTTTCAACTTCTCAGGTTATATTTCTACCTTTCATTGATCATCCTGCCAGTAATTTAGACACAATTTATACAACTTTACATAGTGCTATAAATATTGCCAAGTCACATCAACAAAAAACGTGCATAATTACATTTGATCAGCCCCTGTACTCAAAAGCACGTGAAATGGTTGCTGCGTCAGATACAAACTCAGACTTGTCTAAAACAGTTGTCAAACTTGGAGGATTTCATATGCTCATGTCTTTTCTCGGATGCATAGGACATGTAATGGACGGTAGTGGTCTCAAGGAAGCTTTAAGTAAAATATATGCTACAAATTCGGTCGACAAAATGTTGAATGGTCACGCTTATGCAAGAAGTATCAGAGGCCATATATTATTACGACTTGCATTATCAATAAAGATTTTTGAAGAGATGAAAATTGAAAATTGTGTGTTAGATGAGTTAATTGAACAGATAACTAGTCGCGATGTTTCCTACGAAGATGTTGAAGGATGTACGAGCAGCTCCAACTCGTTAATTGATCAATTTCAGGATAAACTAAAAGAATTAAAAGCTCGAGGTCCCACGGCACAGTTATGGGTGCAATATTTTGAAATGGTATCAATAGCCCTAGATTTCATTCGCGCTGAAAGGCTGGGACTTTTTCAAGAACATTTGGATGCAGTGCGAAAAATGCTGCCCTATTTTCATGCTGGTGGTCATTTCCTATATGCGAAATCAGCTCATTTGTATCTTCAAGATATGTTAAAACTTGAGGAGACAATGGATCAACAGGCTTTTGAGAACTTTAAAAACGGATTCTTTACTGTAAAACGAACAGAAAAATTCAATTCTGGTACATGGACAGACATGGTAATCGAGCAAAGTCTGATGAAATCTATGAAGACAGAAGGAGGAGTATCTCGAGGCCGAAGTACACAAGAAAGTGTTCTATGTAAGTGGGTATATGCTATGTATGCCACGAATACAATTTGTGAAGAAATTGAACGGTTTTGTAACATTTCTTTAGATTCTGTGGACCAACATGTTGATGCCAGAGATTCACGAATAAAAAGGGATGATACTGATGTAAATGAACTGGTTGGTTGGTTTACGCTTCATAATCCCTTTCCAAATACGAATCAGTTGGTATCCTTAGCTTCAGGAATCGTTGGAAATGACCAAATTAATTGTCACCGAGCCCATGAAATCGGATTGCAATCTATGGTAAAGATAACTGGTTTGAACTTCAACGAAATAAAGTTAAAACGCGTCGATAAGGTTTTACCGCTTTCAGCCATTAACAAATCTGTCAAAATTAATGATTGTAAAGTTTCTATAGATCCAATGTTACTTTTCCAGAGAATAACTGTAAGCAAAAAATTTGAAAGTAATTTACAAGAATATCTTCAGTATGAACTAAGCCCGTATCCGACATCTTTATTTGATAGTAATGGCATGAGAAAAACCACGAAAGCAACATTATATGACAATATGATGCCTGTCGTTATCGATCTTGATGAAAATAATGTAACATACATCATCGATGGTGGATTTCTTCTGCATCGCGTCGTATGGAGCAAAGACGATACTTTCTCTATTATTTTAAATAAGTACATTAAATATTTACAAACACATTATGGCTCAGCAATTGTTGTTGTATTTGACGGATATTCGGACTATAGTAAAAATATTAAAGCACTGGAACAACGAAGAAGAACTGCTGCACTTTCAAAATCATATGAAGTTTGTTTTGACGAAACAATGGTTGTGCCAATCAGTCAAGAAAATTTTTTATCAAATCGGTCTAATAAAAAAAAATTTATCGACATGCTTGTTGAAAAATTTAAAACTGTTAATATCACAACAAAACAAGCCAGAGATGATGCTGATGTTCTCATCATTGACACAGCTATTGCCTTATCAGAACATCAAAAGACTGCTGTCATCATAGGAGAAGATATCGATTTGCTCTTTATTTTAATTGGACGTACTCAGTCACATCATCAGGAAATTTTTTTGAAAAAAGTTGGCAAAGGCAATGTCAAAACACAAATATATTCTACTAAAAGTTTTGACCAATATCCTCGTACTAAAAAGCACATTTTATTTTTACACGCATTCAGTGGCTGTGACACGACTTCTGCGCTATTTAAAAAAGGAAAAAAAACTGTTACTAGAGCATTGGAAAAAATTCCTGATTTAGATAAACTGGTGGAAGTATTTCAACAAGAAAACTGCCCAAAACAAACATTATTAGAAAATGGAGTGCGCATCTTGTTGGCATTATATAATGCTCCAAAATCTGAGGACAACATTGATCATTTCCGCTACACGCAATTCATCAAATTTACAAAACTAAATAAACCTGTACAACTGTCAACACTTCCACCAACAAGTGTAGCAGCTCATCAACACATAAAACGTGTCTACTACCAGATTCAAACGTGGTTAGGGAAGGACTTAGAACCTCAAGAATGGGGCTGGATGCTTGAAAATGAAATCCTGGAGCCCATACGAACGTTATTACCTCCAGCACCAGCCGAACTACTAAACGTAATATTTTGCAATTGCAAAAATGGTTGTGGTTCCCGCTGTGGATGCAGAAAATCAGGGCTACAATGTTCTTTAGCTTGCGGCCAGTGCAACGGACAAGCTTGCCTCAACGCTTCACTGTATCCAAGTAATCCCGATGAAGAAAATACATATGATCCCGATATTCTGGAAGGTTTGGAGATGAACATGACAGATAATGAGGATGATGACAATGAATCGAACATTTTTGAGCGACAAGAAGAAGAAGAAGACGAAGAAGAAGAAGATAATTAGCTTCCATTTCCAATTTCATTACAATTAAAATCAACAAAGATACTTTTGATATTTGAACTCACATTTTGATAAATGTATATTATGCCGTATTTAATAATAAATAAAAATATGTGTAAAATATATACTCTTACTATCATTTTAACTTAAAATAAAACTAAAATATATAATCCAGAATTAATAATATTTTATACTTAAATAGTTAAATATGAATAATTATATATAAATAATCAAGTTACTTACTTTAATTAAATATAAATAATTAATAGTTAGTACATAAATAATAGGCATTGTTTAATAATTATAATTTCCAAGTAAATAATTGACTTTATAACGTACTGATAACCATAACTCACGCTTGACCTTGCATTAGGCCGTATATGACTGTACGATGTGCACTTCGCGCTCTACCTTCAAAACGGTTGGTCGTATGAAAAAAAAGTTTAAACAAAAGTTGTAGGGAATTTTATAGCCTACAACTTTTATAATAAATGCAAATCTCATTTAACCGATAGGAAGCCAGATATTCGCGAAAAACCGATTTTTGTGACCTTTGACCTTGAATATCTTGAGACGCGGACACGATAACGATTGTGACTTTTGAGACAACATTTAGAATGACAAAACAAAGGTTCATACCAATTTGCAGCTTATTATCTTTCATTCCGAGGTGAAAGCCCTAATATGACTGGGCTAAAAGACAGCTGAAATAGTCAAAAGAGAATTCTATATTCCAAAAATAAAAGAAAGAGACTTTGGAAATACGGCTAGGATAATAACAGATAAAGGAACAGCTTTCAGAGGACAAGAATTTGAGGATTACTGTAAAGATGAAGGCATATAACACATCGCAGTAACGATAGGTATACCCAGAGGAAACGGTCAGGTTGAAAGGATCAACAGGACAATAATCCCAGTCATTACGAAGTTTACAAGACCCTGGAAAATGGTACAAGTTTTTAGATCCTTTACAAAGAGCACTAATCTCTACATTCCAAATAAGTATAAACACTACACCCTTTGAGGTTTTGTTTGGAGTAAGAATGAAGAATAAAGAGGACATGAGGATTGTAGTTTTAAAAGAGAGAAGAGGCTATAGAACAGTTCGACACAAACAGAGAGCGAATACGATTAAAAGCCAAAGAGCAGATACTAAAGGTGCAGGAAGAAAATAAGAAAGGGTATAACGAAAAGAAAAAAACCAAGAAGTTTCAGAGTGAGTGATTTGGTGGCATTCAAACGAATACAATTTGAACCGGGAATAAAGCTGACACGAAAATTTTTAGGACTATACGAAATAGTCAAGGCCAAGGATAAGGAAAGGTATGATGTAGTCAAGGTTGGTTATCACGAGGGACCCATGCGAACTTCCACTTGTGCGGAATATATGAAAGTCTGGCTAGATAACCAGTCAGAATCAAAGTCCGATTCAGATCAGGACGGCCGAGTGTAGGAAACGATATTTTATCTTGGATTACTAGTAAACAATCATCACAGTGGCAACAGTGTATTGGTTTCGGATGCGATAGGTAAGCGAGTGAAAGTCACGTAGACCGGGCAGTAAGTTATAAGCCGTTAAGCCGAGATGTTAAAAATATGAAAGACGTATTAAGACGAAACATAATAACCTAACAAACTCCTCGAAACAAAGAGCTGATTGTTGCTGCTGTATTTTGTTAATAAATATATTTTGTTTACTACTTAAAATTGAAGACAAATGGTATACTTTTCCTACACTTACATTATAAGATATACTGTACAATAAACATTTAAACAAACTTACCTGTACATTTAATGAAAACCAACCCTTTCGGTTCCTAAAAACTTCTGCATACTCGCCTCCTGTCTCTTTTCTGCTGGCTATTGGATATATGTACAATTCTCGCAACCGCTCAGCAATACATTCTGAAACCCTTTTTATTGTGCAGGAAACAGTCGGCTGGCTTATGCCCCGTAGAACTCCACTGGCCGTCTAAAAAAACTTTTTTTATCATTATCACAAGCTACTCATTCAAAATAAAACATACTTGAAAATTTCCAGTAGCATAATATCGCAAACATGTTAATAATTTCAATAGTGGCGGAATTGGTAACCCACGATTATTTACCTTCGCTAAATTTGCGACAACCCAAGGAAAAATAGTATCATAAACAATATGTTTTGGAAAGCTATAACGTATTCAAAATTTTTCGGCGTTGTAAAATTCCATAGGATTTTCTGCATCTCGTATGTATCTTTTTGTAATCCTATCATTTGGCATATTTTTCTCCACATAATCAAGAAATCCCAAAAAATCTTCGTGTTCTCTATAATTCATTTTCACTAATAACTATTAAAATTTTTATTCTATTATAAACACAATCTAACCACAAATAACAGAACAAATGTCAGAAACCGCGTCTCAATTCGAGCTCAAGACAGGTCGCAGGCTGCCTTGAGCAAGACTCAACTCGCACATGCGCAGTTGCAGCTCTTCTCAAGCTGTGGGTTTTGAGATTCGACTATGAACTACGTTCTCGCCTCAGGGCGTTCTCAAGCTCGGGCTCAAGTTTTGACTATAAATACGGCCATGTGTTTTGAAGGTAAAAAAACAACTACCCATCGAATGCGACGTTGCACAATTCACTAAAAATATCCTCAATACGGATAATGCGTTAACATCTAGGATGGCGCCGTCTTTAGAGCCTGTCAAGGCAGCACGAACACTAATAGAAGATTCCTATAATTTTTTTTATAATTTTTAGCGGCATAACAATGAAATAGTTAAATTAAATGTCAAAAAATGGACCGTAAAGCTTGAAGTAGGAAAAATAAATTAACAATCATCTAGTTTTTATATTTCTATGTATTATGAAAAAATTACACTATAAGAAATGTTTTTTTACATAGTTTAATGACAAACTGGAAGAACAATAAATGTTATTGCTGAATAACAATGCAATAATGAAGAAATAAATTGAGTTAACAGTTCTACAAAATCTCAACATGTAAGGTAATTAATTAAAACTTTTCAATTAGGTAATACGAATTAATTTTTTGTATTTTAGCGACATACATTCTAGGTTGATTGGTATTACCTGAATGAGAACTTTTCAAACTATGTCAAATCAACATTGAAGCAAGAAGTTGCGATGAGTTAATATTAATTAGCAATGATAAAAATAATATCAGTGAAGGATGCATGTTTAAAGTATAACAAATAGTAGAGAAGTAGTGACTATTGCACCCTTTATATTGAAATATACAATAAAGCACACAGTGGAATACAAATTAGTGAAACCACAATGAAGTTAAAAAAACACAAAATATAATAATCAATAACAAATAGAAAAAACTAGTAAGCAAACCTATATACTGACATGTTTTTGAATGGTATTGACAAAAGACTGAACAACAAAATGATCTATTCCAAAATCACTCACCTTGATGATCCTCTTTCTGGTCTCATACGTCGTTTATTATGGGCCATTTGAAATAGACCATCTCATTGTTAATGACTCTAGCTCATGACAATACCGTTTAAAATGCGGTTCACTTCCTTAAGGCTCATTTTCATTTGTCACTTTGGATGTAAAACTTCGATGAACCAAAGTGATAAGTATAAATTGCCTTTCATCACTGTTTCATCCAAAGTGTACACTAAAATTGAACAATAAAACAAGTTCACGGTCACGATTGGAATTTATGAAAAATGTAGCAAAACATTTAATTGAGCCCTACTTGATACTTCGCTTCCACAATAATAAACTACCTCGTGACCTAAGGTCATCTATTGGCCGTCTCTTACAAGAAAGACATTTATATGAAACTGGAGCTGATCAGTCCGATAAACTAGATCGAGGACAAAGAAAAACATGCTCTATATGTCCGCTTGCCTATGTTTTTCATGTAAACGACCAATATGTCTAGAATGTAGCAATAAAATGTGTGTAGGATGTGCCACAGGTGAAGAACTATAAACGTTCATGGACCCTTGCACGTTTCTTTTGTAGAAGTTTAATTTTAAATATATATTTTTTTATGCTTATTAATATTTAAAGAGACTATACTTTTTCTGTTTTGACTTATTTTTTTTTCTTAATGATTTACGAGCGTTGGCTTCCAGCTTTGTAAATTTTTGTTTACATTATTAGCAAATAAAGTTATTTTTTATTACGCTACATTTATTTTTAATTGACAAATATTTCAATAAAATATTAATAACAATATGTTAAATAAAGTACAAAAATATTAAAAATACCATTTTTGTTGAATATACAATTTTTTTCTAGCTATTAGTTATGTGGTCCCAGGGACGTCACGACGGTATGTACGCACAAAATTTTTACCACGCCAATTAAGGGTTAAGTAAGTGATCCTACCTGTCCCCTTTGTGTTCATAAAGGCTCGTGTCCACTTGTAAGTAAATTTGCTTAAGGCCGCTTGACAAGGAGCAATACAATCTGCAAGTAATTTCACGAAATTTATTGCAAGGTCAAAACATTGCATGTGATGAATGCAATGAATCTGGCACGTTGTTTGACATTATGCAAGTCTCTTGCAATTGCATCATTGTTGCAACTAACCAAAAATAACCATTTTTTCTTCTTTGTTGCCAACCCTCCAAAAGTAAACAATTTGTCTAATCTCAATTTTTATTCCTTTCTGTGATCTGTTTAAAAATAAAAATAACAAAACAACGCAAAGTGATGAAGAAAAAAGTGATCGGTGGATCACCGGCAATAATTATATCTGCTGCTGCCCTTCTGGAGCCTGATGGACAAGAAAGAGAACTGAGGCGATTGTGGGCTGGATAGAACAAGAGGAAACGTAAGTTTGGCTGGTGAATTAGATGAAAAAACAGGTTTTGAGAATGGATGAAGGAACGTTTGGAAAACTCCTGAGAAAAATAAAACATAAAATAACAAAAATATCCTTGGTTAGAGATGTAATCTCAGCGGAACAGAAACTAATTGTAACACCGAGATACCTAGCAACAGGGAAAAGTTTTCGAATCTTGTAGTTTAATTAAAGGATTTCAGAGAGTGCTATATCTGGCTTTATTCCTGTTGTGTGTGAGGCAATTTATGAAGAACTGAAAAAATATTATCTGTAGGTATATTATATACAGTGTGTCATTTATTATTTTATTAATTTTTTCAGGTTCCCACAACTGCAGCAGAGTGGCTGGAAATTTCCAGAGACAATTTGGAATACACCAAATGTCATTGGAGCACTAGATGGAAAACATGTAGTCATAATAGCACATATAGATCATGGTTCGGCATATTACAACTACAAAAAACAACATAGCATTATTCTGCTGGCTCTTGTAGATGCAAATTATAACTTTATCTATGTTAATGTTGGGAGGAATGGGAGACTATCAGATGGTCGTGTGTATTAGGAAAGTGTTCTCTCTGAAGGTATTGAGATGAATTCTTTGAATATCCCTGAAAATAAACCACTACTTGGAGGATCTACACTTCTACCTTATGTCATAGTAGCTGATGCCGCTTTTGCTCTATCAAACCACATTATAAAGCCTTGCCCTTTCAGGAATATGACAAAAGGGCAGAGAATTTTCAATTTCCGATTGAGTAGGGTTAGACGAGTAGTTGAGAATGCTTTTGGAATACTTGCAAATCGATTCAGAGTTTTAATAAACTTAATACCTTTGAAGCCCAAGAAAGCCAAGATAATAACTCTAGCTTGTTGCATTCTACACAATTTTTTAAATCAAGAGGCTGGCCATGCATCTTTGTCGAAACACCCTGAAGAAATAGATCCCCAGTACAAATTTATCTATGGACTCAGTCATCAAAATTATGGGAGACCTAGAAGCACTATATCAGGGAAGAATTTAAAGAATATTTTAATGGCTCTGGTAGAGTATCATGGCAGGACAATAATGTTTAAAGTTTTGGCTTTTGTTTTTAGTTATATAGTAGGTATTTTTAAGATTTATAATAAAAATATAATTCTAGTAGTATCAAGATAGAAACTTGTTTTTAAACAACTTACCTTTTTACATTACTCACTTTATAAATGACATTTTTTCAGCTTAACTGATGGAAAAGAAATTTTTAAACATAAACTGTCCATTAAGTCTATCGACTTTTCTATTTATTTAGATATTACTATTGTTTTGTATGTTGCCCCTACATTCTGCCATTTATTAAGCACATATTAAATTATAGTTTAATCAACAATGTTTTTCTTTCGGCCTAGAAGCTTGTAGAAGTAATACCATTACCAAAATGTGAGGAACCGAAAGAGTTTAAGGATCTTCAGCCTAATTTGCTATCAACATTGTCGAATATTTTCGAAAAAATCATTAATTTTCTAATTCATATATGTGCTGAAGAGACAAAAATATTTCCAGTAAGCTAGTCCGAACTTCTACCTTTGCATTATTGAACAACTGCAATGCTTAGAGTAACTGGTGACATTTAGGTGCAATGGACGAAAATAAATTGATAGTCAAATATATTACACGTTTGATGAAAATAATTGGGACTATGCAGGTAATCTTATTAACGAAGATCTTGAATATCTAGTTGCTTCCTAAAATGAATTTGGACTGTCCATAAATGCGAAAAAGTCTAATTTAATGTTATTCCGTATACGTATCAAGCGTAATTGATGTATTAATAAATTGCAAATAAGTATACACAATGATGTCCTAGATATTAATTTTTTTTTTAATCTAGGCATTATAATTGATTGTAACCTCCACTTTTCTCCACATGTCTCCATGATGATTGATGGGCTTATTATGTACAAAAATGTTAGCGGTAACAGCGCTGTAAATTTTCAAGATCGAGAGATGTTATCAAAAAGCTATTCTGTACGCTTTTAATGTAACTTACATCGATGTATAATAACATTTTCGCTGTTAAAATAACGCCGACCAGGACCCGTATTCTCGTAATTCAATACGCTTGCCGTTCCGCGTTCGCTCACCGTATGATGACGTCATATTCGTATAACACATGACCGAACCAACAAAAGTGTTATTCACGTTTGTTCTACGCTATGCGTATTCCAAACGCGCTCAGCGAGCGCCAGCAGTTTTGAACACACTTGCCAAATGGTAGGTGTTTTGCCCTTCGCCGTGTCAAAATTCTAACCTACAAATAATTTTTTCCGTGCGATTTTGTAAACAGAGTTAATACGGATTTTTTTTTATTTTTTTATGCATTTTTGAAAGTATACACTATTATGGCGCTACCCTATATAGGAGGGATTCTTTTGGATAATATCCAAGTGGAAATACAAAGATTTTTTCCAGAAGATCCCTTCGAATTTTCAGACTACAACTTCATAAAGTTATACAGACTTCGGAAGCAAGACGTGGAAAATTTGGAGGAAATGCTTCAGCCGTTTCTTCCACTAAGGAATCGAATTGATGCGATTAACAACAGAGTTAAGGTAGGTTAATTTTTATTAGAAAGTAGACCCCCACTTATAGAGTTGGATTCAGATGAAAATCACAAGAACCTCAGTCTGTGAGACCCTAACGAAGCCCTCTCCTCTTTAGATAGAATGATATATGTTCGTTAGATTTAATTATATTGTCATATCTTTTGTGTTTATCAGTAATTACTGCGACATTTTTATAGGTACACATTATTTGATCTCTGCTTGTCAATCTCAGAAAACTATTTATTTTTTCTCCTCTAGATCCTAACATCACTTAGATTTTTTGCGGGTGGAAGCTACCAGTTGGATATCGGTCGAAACCATTGTACGACAATAAGCCAGCCATCTGTGTCCCGTGTTTTGCATGATGTGTTGGATGCATTAAATCAGCCTGTAATTGTGAATAGGTTCTGCCAGTATCCTACCACTATTGAAGAACTGAGGAACTTAAGAGAGAGGTATATATTTTCTTGAATATGAGGTAGTAAAATATCATAAATGAGTGATCCACAGTGAAAGGGTTAAACTGGGTTTATACAGTTAATGAACATCCATATTGGCAGTCGCATGACCAGTCATTTTATTTTTCCACCCGTGTATGTGATGTTTTATATTTATTTTTAGATTTTTTGAAAAAACTGATGTTCCAGGCATAACTGGCGTTATAGACTGCACCCGCATTGCATTGACAATGCCAGTAGAAAATGAACACATTTATGTGAACAGGAAAAATTTCCATTCGTTAAATGTTCAAATGGTAAGTCTCCACATGTCAGATTACCATTGTGAAAGGTACTCATTCATTCTAATTGTTAGTGATTATTTACATAATAATGTATTTTCAACTGTTGCTGCCATTGTGAATGATTTTAACAGGTATTTATATTGATTTTTGTTTATAGATTTGTGATGAACAAATGAAGATCATTAACGTCAATGCCAGATACCCTGGAAGCACTCATGATGCTTTTATTTGGAGAAACTACAGAGTAGAGGAGTTTCTAAGGACAATGCCAGATGAACAACTGGGGAATTTTTACCTACTAGGTGAGCTATTTAGACACACATATTGAAATCCTTAATGAAATTATATATTGTATGAAAAAGCTTTATTTTAACACTTGGAGACTAAGGTACTATTATGGGTTTTTTTCATATGGAATTGTAGGTCTAGCTTTCTTTCTCACTATAATGGTCTTGTTTTCCAATAAAATGTATGCTTCTGTGGTTCTCAACTGTGTCTATTTCTTTTCCAGGCGATTCTGGCTACCCACTAAGGCCTTGGCTGATGAACCCCTATCTGCCCGAGCCTGCCCCTGAAACACCAGAGGCTCGCTTCAATCAGACGATGAGGCAAATTAGGGTCCTCATTGAAAGGTGTTTTGGATTGCTCAAAAATAGATTCCGCTGCCTTATAAAAGATAGAGTTTTACACTATGCCCCTATAACAGTCGCAAAAATTGTAACCGCATGCCCTGTGCTCCACAATATTTGTGTAGAAAGTAATATTCCGTTAATTGAAGACGAAGAATTTGTTAGTTAAGAATTGCACTTGTGGAAGAGTTCGGAGTTAATGTGTTGAATAACAATTTTCTGCAACGTGGCAGGGAAATTAGGAACTTCCTTGCTAGAACGTACTTTTAAGATTTCTTTTTAAATCAGTTTTTAAGTTACTTTCAAATTTTAAAGTTATTTGTAACTTTTTTACTTCGTTTTTCTACTTGTAATAAATAAACAAATTACCATAAAGTTGATTATTATTGAGTCGAAATAAATCAGTCTTGAAACATTTGTCTTGTAAAAGCTTCACATTAAAAAATTGAAACCTGAAAATTTTAAACTTGCAAAAGAAACACAACACCAAATTTTTAAAAAGTATTTTTATTCTGAAAAAGCACAAATTAGGCAGGTTTTTTATATATTACATTAAATATCATAGAGAAACTAAAACGAAGACAGAGTGTAGGTAACGTTGAATGTAAAGTACTTACATAATCTAAAACCGCAAAATAAAAACAGTGAACACTATTGTAGTTATCAACAATGAACCAAAAAATATGTTTCATCAGTGTAAAAATCTAAACTTTAGTACTGTTGATCACACATTGTATATGGGAAGCGGCAAAACATGATTAGGTAGGTATATGATGAAATGCAAAAACGTCCATCTTGATAATGAACACCCCCTTAACGTCCAGCCATCTATTTATAAATCACAGATGAAATATTTATTTAAATATTTACAATGTGAAAAATATTTGTATATTACAAATTAATGAACTACCTAAAGCTATTTGGAAGGTATTTATAATATATACTCAATTTTATTCTTAGGAAGCTACTTTTTACAATTTTCCAAAATTTATAAAAAGTAGGTGGTTGACATCATTTTATATTTTTTTCTCATTATAAAAAAAATCTAACTTGTTTGAATCATGCTCATTAGGAAATAAAAGCTCCACATGCATGTTGATGTATAGTTATATACATAAATTTTATAAATGTTATTATTTACATGCGAAGATTTTTTGGTGATCTATATTTAGATCACTGAGCTGATCCCATATCCAACAATTTTTCAGGTCTTGATAAGTACTTTCGCCATAGGTCGTAAAATAATTATGAGATTCTGTCTGTCTTCTGCGATAACTTTTTCCAGTTGGGATATACTGGCTCATCTTGAGCTACGGGAACTGTACGTGAGGACAGGACGAATAAATGTCCACTAAAATCAGCAAAGTACATGGCTAAAGAATCTCGTGATTCTTTTGATTACAGATATGATGGTATGACAACCAATATGTAATTGTTGACAGTAATTACGGCAAAATACGGCTTTTAGCAAATGCAAAATACTGGAAGCGTGGTATCGGACAAAAAGGTGATGTATTGCAACCACACCTAATTCAAAACTACAATATAAGTTAATGGGTTAAAACAAATTGTGTCCAGTCTACTAAATATGTAGCAGACTGAACACAATTTAATTTTGCAAACATTTGATTTTATTCAGTGTTTAACCTGAGCTTTTATTTTTTAACGCTATTTCTTCTTGTCTTATCATTAATTCCTCTTCTTTCAACTGTATTTCTCTTTTCCGTAACTGTAGCTCTTCTCTTTTTAGCGCTATATTTTCTTCGTGCATTTTTTGATTTTGTTGTAACTTTCTTTCATAGTAATTTTCCTTGATTTCATTGGTCTTTTCCGTAACTCTCACCAGATCAAATGCCGCTCTGTTTGGGCCCATTTTCATCCTTTTCATTGGAGTACTAGTAGTCCTCATGGGAGGTCTTACTGTGTATTTTTTTATTTTTTTTATAATACTTGGCTTCTCGTTTCGTATGTCATTCCTGCTGAATTCAGGATCCACATTTTCATTAACTTCCGGCAGCTGCTGTTGATAATACTGATGGTCCCAATTAATTTGTGCATCATCTGCTATTCCTAATTCTGGGATGTCCAGTCCCTCAATGACAACATCTCCACCTAAAACAGAAGTAAATTTAAATTGAAAAACAAATATTTTAAATTAATTGGCCTATTTCTGTAGACTCCTCTTGGTTGCGAATAATATCTGTCAAACGTAAGAATTATTCTCTGATCCTTGTCAATTTTTACGAAGCATGAAAGAAGATATATGTTTAATGATCTGTGTAATGCGTTTTTTATCTATAGCATTTTTCTCTCCACTCTTAGTCCCTCTTTCATATTTTATTGTCGTATCGCTTTTTAGCTGATCTAGGGCAATGCGAATACGGTTTTGATTAATTTGCAAAGTTTTAGGCAATGTCTCTTTGCAAACTTGTATGTCATCAATGAAGTATACTCGCGTCTTTGATCTTCTAGACTTTTCATTTTTTGTGTAGGTCCTCTTTTTATTAATTTCTTTTACACATGTGTTTAATAGAACACGTCTCCCTTCAACTGTTCCCATACCCCAAAAATGCTGAAAAAGCTTCTCTCTTGTTTTAAGATCAACCTTCTCCGTGCATTTTTTTGTATTTACATATAAAATCAACATCGAAAACCTATGGTTCAACGGTAACGTTTTTCACTGTTACGTATCTTTGATTTGTGTTACAACATTTTTTCTGTCTTCTCTTATTTGGCTTTCCTTCTTTCTTTTTCTTCCGCGTTTCTTTCTGCCTTTTGTTTGATTCATATATTCTTGTTTTATAGAAATATTATCTTTTATGCCAATACTAGATATATCTTGTTCATCTAAACTACTATCTGATTCTGATGGCGAGTATTTATTTCCTGAAGACTGGAATGGTTCTTCAGCCTCCTCGCATTCAATATATCTAGAATTAAATCTTGTATTAGCTAGATTCGTGCTTATGTTGATACCATTCGTAGGTGTGTCACAGATGTTATCACGTGATGATAACAGATAAGGTCTGGCATTTGCATCTACCACTGTACAAGGAGCTTCAAAAATCTGATCACAAGAGGAAATTGGGAGAAGCTTGTAGGAACTGCTTATTGCAACAGAGTTAATTAGATTCCCTTTAGTTTGGGTGTAAAGTGAACTATCAGAACAAGTATTTACGGTATTGCAATTTGTAGATGTAGATTCACTAAAGGCTCTCACAAAGAAATGTGGGAGGTGGTAGATCCCTCGAATCATTTGTTTTTATTCTGCCAAACACCTGTATCCTAAAATAAAAAAATCTATTTTTTCTTTTGGGAAATATAACGTTGACCTTATTTTTTTATTACAATACCACTCCGAGAAGGTGTATAACACAGTTTGATACGTTTGCGATAATGAAGGTACAACATTCCCAGCAGGAACTAAAACGCTTACATTCTCATATTCAGACTCTTGTTTGCTTATGGTAGCGTCCTTAGGTAAGGTTGGAACGTCAAGTAAGCTAGAAGGTGGATGGTCTTTTAACATATCCAAGATTTTTGAGTCCTGTTAGACATCTTTACCTAAACGAAATAAAAAATAATGTTTCTGACATGGGTACCTTCAATGCTCAACAGGCAATAAAACGTGCAGTAAGGCAGTATAAAACCTATTTCTTTCATAAACTAACCTCATTTTTTAAATAACTAATTTGGCACTTACCTCTCATGAAAAATGAACGTTATAACAATTACTGCTTGTAAATGAAACTTACTGTTTCTAAATAATTCCACAATATATTGAATAGAAAGTTAAAAATTCTAAGAAATTTCACAATTGTTTCGATATTTAATATCCGACCTACAAGCAGATTTTTAGATTATCTAGTATTCTTCGTTTTCCAGAAATGGCCTATTCCACTCATATGGCTTAAGCCATTTTAAGCAAAACTTGTTACCGACTCTATAGAGATTGTGGGTTAATTGTTAAACAGATGGCGGTAGAGACGCCCATTGGGTTAAATCATTTTTGCTTGTTGTAAAACACCTCCTAGGGAACGTTTTTCAATTAAAATCACAATTTTCAAGGAAATGTGGGTTCAACGGTTTTTGCATAATACCTTCCAAAAATCTTCGTTTCTTTTTCCATACTTCTCGGGCACCTCTGTGATGCCGGCCTGCTGGCGATGTACATACAGGGTGTTCCAACAGTGCGGTGAAGTTTTTTTGTTGCGGTATTATAATAGTTACAAGAAAAGTATAAAAGCACAATTGTTAAGTACCTCAAAATGCATAAAAATTATTTATAGATATACATGATACTCTATAGCTTCAAAGTAAATCAAACATACCTTTTTATAAATGGCCTCACACTTTTTATTTTAAATTTTAATTTAGCTAAATGCTTGATTGGAATATGCCAAGGATTTTAAAAGTTATGGTCACTTTTTACGATTTTATTTTATATCGAAACGTTAGGTAAGGTCCAGACTAAGACTATCGATATATTTGTTTAACAAAATCAAAACTAGTTTACAAAGAACTATAACACAACCGTATTTAAAAATTGTATTCATTGATGATGTTATTTATTTGATATAAAATGTCATAAAAAGTGTGATATATCCTTAATTTGAATTTTAAAGATTTACTAATAATGGCAACAAAAGTGAGCAGGTCCGTATTTAAAAAAAATGTTATCCTTCAGACACGAAACGTGGAATCGAAGATTTGTTGGTACATGGCCATATAAAATTTGTGAATAAATAATGTTTTTTAATATTTTTCGATTTAAAAACTTTATGCTCAAAAAACCCAAAGTAGAATTTTATGTTTTCCCTTTATAAATAGACAATGGAGAGAGTCACAATATATTTTTTTAACAATGTTCTCCATAATAGTTCTCTTTTTGTCCATTTATTTGTCTTCGTATCTATTACGGTTTAGAATATGGTAATGTTACCATATATGATAAAAACACCATCTCTATATTTTTAAAAAATTATAAAGGCGTCTTAAGTTTATTTTGTGCAGCCCTTGTAGCCTACAGAGCCCTAGGACAAATTTCTGACATAATGTAAATTTGGCACTGCAGATGATATCTGGCATACTCATTTAGGGTATAAAAAGTAATTTAAATATTTTTCGTTTTTACAAACATTTCGGGAACGGTAATAGTAAGCTGTTTTACGTCCTTTTCATTACAAAATCAAATATTAATTAGATTCTCTGGTTTTTAGAATATAATCACCTTTAGTTTCACGAACTTTCGATTAAGAGCCTGTATGTCTAGAATAAAAGAAACATGTCGAGGTTCCTCTATACATATGTTACCGTAAATACCCGAAATCCGTTAATACGCGTAATAACTAGTGAGAACCCGTAATAACTAGGAGTATCGGTAAATTCGCGTTCTTACTAGTAAAGGTGGGAACAGACCAAGCAAACATTGTTGTCCAACAGTTGAACAACAGCTAGGCAGCTGTTGGCAAACTTGTTTCCGTGGAGAGAAAACATTTTCGGCAAACTGATCGCCAACATCGACCTACCTAGTTTCCCCGGTGTTTGTCCAGTGTTAGTTTAGTCGGTGCTATGAGCGACGAAGAAGATGCTCTACTCGCCTGGTGTGCGTTCTTATTTATAAAAATAAAAGTATCACGAAGAGGCCGTAAAAAGCGAAGGTGGTGGCAAAGACGTATATACTCTAACAGAGAACGACAGTTTTTACCAGAATTAAGAATGGAGGACAACATGTTGTTCAATAACTTCTCTCGAATGGATACAACTACATTTGAAAAACTAATTGTAATGATTGGTCCTAAAATTGCAAAAAAACATACGAACTACCGAGAACCAGTATGTGTCAAGACAAGATTACTGGTAACTTTACGGTTTTTAGCCACAGGAGATTCGTATGTCAGTCTAATGTACCTTTTTCGTATATCGAAGCAGTTGATTGGTACTATAATTCCGGAAGTATGCGAAGTGCTGATAGAAGCTTTGATGGATCAGATACAGGTAAAAAAAATCAAAATCTTTTCTTATTATTTATTTAAATTAGTGTGTAGATAACATAGTTTTTTTACAATTCTGTAAAGTTATCTCCCTTTTGTTCTTGAGATACAAGTAGAGCGTCAATAAAGTTGGGTTCCTGCGGCTCTAAGACAGCATGTTGAAGGCTTTCTGAAGAGTATGGAGACGAGACTGGTGATGGATAGCATGAGGAACTTCCAGTGGATACAGTTGTCCTTTGATTAAATTGTCCTTGCGATTGGTAGAGCATTTGCATGTCAGCATCATGCAAAAGGCAATTAATTTTATGTTCTACGTACTCGCCATATATGTCAAAGCTGTCCCTTTTTGCTCGGTTTCCTGTTAAAGCTTTTATTGCTTTAAAAGCTTCATCAATTTGAGGATCAGAGGGAGCGGAGCGCTTCCCCAACGTTTTTTTTCCTGGTGGTACCAACTGCCTCACGGTGTCACGAGATGACTGTGATTCATAACATTGATAATCAGAAGAGGTTTCCTGTCTTGGTGATAAAACATTTGTCACTGTGTCACGCGATGGTTCTACATGAGTGTTGGACGAATCCTCATTAGAAAGAGTTTCCGATTGTAATGTGTCGTCTTCTTGTGTATTTTCCAATTCCTGTGTCTGAAACAAAGAAAATAATAAAATAGGTGTACTGTGTGTGGATACAGGGTGTCAATTAATGATATGAACTTTTTTAATGGGTGATTCCTGGGCTAATTTTGAGTCGGAAAGTTCATATATGTACCTATTTTTTTTTCAGTTACCTGCTTCACCCGAGGAGTGGCTTCAAGTTGCCCAGGATTTTGAAGACCTGTGGAATTTTCTTCAATGCTTAGGAGCAATTGATGGGAAACATGTCGTACTACAAGCCCCTTTAAAAAGTGGAAGTGAATATTTTAATTACAAGGGCACTTTCAGTATTTTCCTTATGGTAGTAGTAGATGCAAAATATAGATTTTTATATGCGAATGTGGGATGTCAGGGACGAATTTCCGATGGTGGAGTTTTTAAAAATACAGATTTTGCAAAGAAACTAAACGCTGGTACATTAAATTTGCCACCTGCAAAACTGCTGCCAGGACATCGGGACAGGACAACTCCTTTTGTGTTTGTTTGTGACGATGCGTTTCCTCTACAGGAGAACTTGATGAAACCATTTTCAGGAGAACATGCGAAGGGGACGTTCCAACGTTCATTTAATTACACGTTATCACGAGCAAGGCGAGTAGTTGAAAATACTTTTGGAGTTCTGTCAGCTGTGTTTCGAGTTCTTCGAAAAGCCATGCTTACTAGTAAGAACGCGAAATTACCGACATTCCTAGTTATTTCGGGTTCTTACTAGTTATTACGCGTATTAACGGATTTCGGGTATTTACGGTAACAAATATATTTAGAAGAATTCATAAAAACTAGGAACCATTAAAAAAACTTAAAATTCCGTTTTCGTTCGACTGATTGTGTAAGATCTAGTGAAATAGACATGGACAAGCAGGTGTGAATTTTATTTTATTGTTTTGGGAGTTATTGATTTTAAAATGCAAAAAGTGGAACCAAACGAGAATATGGTTTGAGAGAAATAAAATGAGGATTTTTTTGACGTTGCAGTGCAGCTGTGTGTTTGTTGAAATTTCTAGAGAAAATAGATATGAATGTACATGTACCTAACTAAGAGATTTTACGTTGCACGTGTTTATTTGTTAAAAGATTGATTGCAAAATGTGTTGCCATTTAACAAATGGTGAAAATACTTTTAATTTAATTTAGAGATTTGAACATATATTTTTCTTCGTAACCGACTTTCTGTATCTCACGGTTAGGGTCATCACAAGTAATGTAATGTTCACAACCCAACCCTGTTATACGGTCGAGAGGCAGGTTTTTGCTCTCAAAATGGAATTATTAAAATTGCGATTTGTTTTACGTTCTGATTTGAAAATTTGTGCATTGTTATATAATCGAAAGAGTACTAAAAAAAATTTGCAGAGAGCTTATCTAGAGCTCATATTGGGAGCATCGAAGAAAACAAGGAAAGATATCTGTCTGTAGACCTGAGCAATTTCTCGATAGGCTCAGAATTTGTTGACACTAATGTTTCTTCTTCTACGTTACAAACCCCTACTCAAGATATGAGTGTGGAAATAGAAGAGTTTCTTGACATGCATTCTTCGTCTTTATCATTGCTATAAACGTCCATTCAAGATGCCACTGAAGAAATGGAAGGTGAAGAAAGTATTGTTGATAAATTATCAGGTGATTAAAAATAAAAATCCGATTGAATGAGATTGCCTCAACAAAATTTTCACGGGTAAACTCTAGAGATTCACTTTTAGTAAACCTTTTATTTTTGTTCCCTTTATTTCTCATTTCTTAGATGGAACTCAGAGCGGATTATAAATATTATACGAAAAGTCAAAATTATTATACGGGTGTCCCACGAGGTTTTGACCAGTATATAACGTAAAGGCATGATAAGTTTTAAGACACAAAACTTTTACCAACAATAATACAGTGAATGATTGTTCACTACCACTTACGGCTTTTGACATCTAGAATAGCGGTTACTAGGATAAGTTTTTGCTTCTCAGATCTCTTTGTTTTTCAAACAAAAAACCTTTATAAAACTTTGTTCATCGTTTCTAAGTATCTACCACATAAAAAGGTATCGCCCAATTAGTATGAGAAAGACCTTTACAGCAGTGGAATTATATACAGGGTGTCTCATTAAATATTCTAAAAATGATACCACGTGACCAGATATGTGACGTTGTAACAAAGTAGCTGCTTCCTTAAAATGTGTAATACCACCCACGGTTTATAACTGCTGCCAAATTTCAATATCGTAGTTCAAATAGTTTTCGAGATATATACTGGCCAAAACCTCGTGAGATACCGAGTATATATTTATTTCTCACGAATTTACTAGTGAAATAATATGGTTTAAATAAAAAAACCTTAATTTCCAAATTGTCAGTTGCAAAATCATCTACTGGACTTTCTGATAATTCTGTTGATGACCCAATATTTCAACCAAATGAGGAAAGTGGATGTAGCTCAGAACAAAGTGGCTTGACAGATGAAGCTTCTACTTCAAATTCAAAAAACAATATATCCAGTAATTTATTACAGAGGTCAATCGATACAACAATTAACACTTGTGACGACGAAAACCTTATTGTGTCCGTATCCAAAGCGAGTGGAGGGGGTGAAAAAATTAATGTTTGCGTATTTTGCCATAAAAAACAAACCAAACTTGCACGACACGAAACAGTTCATCGAAATGAAGAGGAAGTGGTTAAGTTCAAAAATTTACCAAAGGGATGTAAAGAACGCGCTGACATCATTGGCCACTTATGAAAAAAGGGTAATTTTAACTAAAATACCAGAGCATGTCTGAATTATGGCGATCTAATAGTTAGTAGAAGACCAAATGCTAAGAAATTGAGGAAAGCAACGATTTCTTACCTTGCGGAAAATGTAAGGCATTTTTTTTCGAAGAATAGTTTAAGAGTACATTTTAAAGCTTGCACTGGAATTTCCAGTGCTAAAAGCCGTTGTGTGATAGTAACCGGAAAAAATTGCTGCCCGGTTACATTGCACAGCCAGTAAAATGGTTAGAGAAAAACTGTTTCCACCTCTAAGAGAGGACGATATCGTGCGTTTAATAAAGTACGATGAATTAGTCATTGTTTATGCCAATAAGATGTGCGAGAAATATCGTAATAAACGGTACTGCGAAATGATACGGCAACGTCTGCGATTGATTGAAAGATTTTTAAAATCCTTGAAGAAGATCAATAAGAACATTCAGAACTTTGCAGATGTTTGCGACCCTAAATACTGCCAAGGTACAATACAAGTAATTAATATACTGGCAGGAGCGAACGAGGATACTGGTCATTCTGAAAATCCTACAGTTGCTTCGTCTTTAAGTACCTTATTGAAGTACATATCAAAAATTTTGATTAATCAATGTATTATCAAGAACGACGATGAAAAAAGAAAGAATGCAATAAACTTTTTACTACTTTTCACCCAAGAAATTGAGATTAATATAACTAGAACAGTGACAGAATCGCAAGTTCATATGAGAAGACAAAAATCCGTTGAATTACCTTTGACAAGTGACATTAGAAAGTTTTATATATATTTACAAAAAAACTTAGAAATAGAATATAATAAATTAAAAAAAAATTTGATCTTTCCACCTGGTTAAATCCGTCGAAGTTCACTCTTCTTAGTATCCAGATCTTCAACCGAAGAAGACCGGGAGGGTTAGAGCGAATACTAATTGAAGATTTCCAGAGATACGAAGGAATAAATATTAATCTACAAAAGGAGGTTGAATCATTATCTGAAGAATCTAAAAAAATGGTTAAGCGTTATGTACGGTTTTTAATAAGGGGAAAATTGAATCGGGCCGTCCCTGTCATTTTAGACAGAAAGCAAGTTCAGTGTATAGAACTTCTAAAATACCGAAAGCAAGCAAACGTTGATGAAAAGAATGAATATGTATTTGCCGTGCCGGTTGGTGACTTTACAACATATACCCCCTCACAGCACAAGCTCCGCCTTCTGTTATACGTCATCTTTTGCTGTTAGAAAGGAAACTATTCCTACCCGCTACCAGCCAGGGATGCCAAACCTCACGATTAATCGTGAGATCTCACGATTTGAGTGAAGATCTCACGATCTAACGATTTCAGTACATATTCTCACGATTTTTTAATACATTACATATTCAAGCACAACGAAAAATAAGTATAACTGCGAAATAAAAAAAATGGTAACATTGAATGTTGTCGACTTGTCTTGTATCGATATTATTCTGGCCTAGTCTATGCCGTATCGGTGAATCCCCGAATATATTGTTATATAATGGTTTGTGGGTTGGTCAATATGCTTTGTTGCTTTCTGTAAATCACCGGGATCGTCGCGCATTGAACTGTTATTTTATTTTATTAGTTTTCTAGTGTTTTAGGGTTTTATTTTGTTTAGTTTGTCTCAGTTATATTCGTTGTAGTTGTATTGTGTAGAATTTAAGTTATTGGTTTTTAAAAACATTGTAATTATATTAAAAACATGTCTAGTAAAGAAAGTGATACTGACGAAAGAAATGTACCATCTACATCATCTAAAAAAAGGAAAATATCTTATAGCCAAAAATACAAAACCGAGTGGGAGAATGATTTGAAGTGGCTAAAATCTAGCAAAAAGGGCCTTTATTTGGATGGTGAGTCAAAAATATATTTTTTTGTTCGGTTTTGTATTATATGTGAATATATTTTAAGGTGTAATGTTTGCCAATGTGACGTCAAGGTTACTCACGGAAAGTCAGATGTTTTTAAACACGGGACTACAGAAAAACATATAAAAGCATCCGCTACAACGGTGGGACAAAGATCTATTGCAGATTTCTTTAGTAGAGACTCAAAACAAAAGGATCTACAACTTAAAACAAAAGAAGCTGAAATTAGAATAGCTGGCTTCATTGCGGAACACAATTTACCATTTAAAGTGATGGATCATTTTCCTGCTTTGTTAAAAAATATTTGTAGCGATTCTAATATCGCTAAAAATATTACTTGTGGCCGTACAAAAATTAAATCCATTATTACTAACGTAACTGGATCAATACAACTGCAAAGAATTATAAAGAAAATGCGTGTCAAAAAATTTAGCATTATAGCAGACGAATCAACTGACCGTTCAAATATAAAGCAGTTATGTCTTGCTGTTAGAATCAACGAAGAAAGTGAAATTAAAGATTATTTTCTAACGTTAATACCTATAGGGGATGCAACTGGCTCCGCAATATTTGACCATATAATGTCATTCTTCATCAAACATGAAATTCCTTATACCAATAACTGTATTGGATTCGCATTTGATGGTGCTAATGTCATGATGGGGGCTCACAATTCGGTTTCCAGTAGAATAAGAGAAGCAATTCCCAATATATTTATAATGAAATGCATCTGCCATAGCTTTCTCCTTTGTGCATCATATGCCTGCCAAAAGCTTCCAGAAGAAGTTGAACTATTTTGTAGAGAGGTTGGTTAGTTTCCTGCTTAAAATTATTGTTCTTTATAGATTATTTTTTAGGTCTACAATTATTTTGCAAATAGCCCAAAAAGAGTCTGGGAACTAAAGGAATTTCAACAATTCGCAAACGTATCACCTCTAAAAATATTACATCCAGCACAAACGAGATGGTTGTCATTAGAGTCTGTGGTGAATCGTGTGCTTAATCAATATAGTGCATTAATACTTTACTTTACTGATCAGTCTAGCCAAAATATTATTTCGGCTACTAATATTTTAACACGTATGAATCAGTCAGAAACCCGACTATATTTGGAATTTTTAACTTTTATATTACCTACATTTAACCAGTTGAATATAAGTATGCAAAGTGGAAAACCTAAAATTCACATAATTTACAGAGAAGTTACAGCAGCGGTAAAAACTATAATGGACTGTTACATAAAACCAAATTTAATGGATAAGTATAATAAAACGTTTTTTGATATAGACTTCCAACAACCTCGCAATTTTTTAACAATGGAAGAGATGTATTTTGGAGCTAAAATTCAAAATAGTAATGTTGACAAAAATATTTTGGAGAGAGTTAAAGTTTATATTGAAAGTGTCAGTCAAATATTTTCTAGGTTTCCTCCAAAGAACTCAGTTTTTGAGCAATTTCAATTCATTGACCCAAAAAATGTTTTAAATAAAAAAAATTCAACAATTGCGAATATCGCTCAATATTTTCCACATTTGATTGATGATATTCAAGTGCTTGATAATGAGTGGAGAATGTTAAGAAATATAGATTTTACCGATGTGGGAATAAGCTCTGACGACGAGTATGATAAGGAGTTGTTAAGTTTTGGCAGAAAATTTATAAAATTCAGTTGGGAAATGGGAACCCAAAATTCAAAAATTTATGTTGTATAGTCTTCAATTTATTATCTTTGCCACACTCCAGTGCCAACGTAGAGCGTATCTTTTCGCTGGTCAATTTAAATAAAACACCTTTAAGAAATCGTCTTAAGACGGATACATTAGAAGGTGTATTACACACAAAAAGTTTGGTTTCCAACCTTAGCCAATGCCACAATTTTAAAATTGACTGATCTTTTAAAAAAAATAAATAGTCCCGGCTATTACCGAAATGTAAAATCTGATTCAGATTAAGTTCTTTTTCATATTTACTAAATTAGGTATATTGTTTCAGTTTATTTTTATTTGTTGTCTATCATTACATTTTTATTTGTTTTTTATTATTTCATTTCAATATAATTTTGTTACATTTTTAATTTGTATTATATTTCATTACACAGAGTATAATTTATACAACAACCATTATCAAACAAAAAAGAACATTTGGCGACACCCATTTCCGATTATTCCGAAATCTCACGATTTTTTTTTTCAAATCTCACGAATTATACTTATATTCATTTGGCATCCCTGCTACCAGCACAGTTTACTGATTGTACCCGATCTAGACACGGCTCGCTCGATCAGCACATGATTTCCATTTAAGCGCTGCGAAGGGGAAAATAATACTGCAATTTTATTACTTCATAAAATTTATTTAATTTAATTAATAATAACTTTATTTTGCCAAATATGTTTATACAAAATATCTATGAAGTATTATGCAAAATAAAAATGATTACCAAATAGGTTCACAGTGAAACCTGTCTATGGTTACATTTTCATTATTACACACGTATACAAGTGGAACAAATACGTAATTAGGAGGCCAGTACAATTTCATTAACAAAAAAGAGACAGTTATGAAAATAACACAAATAGCACTAAACTTTAGCATATGACATGGAACACATACTTCAGGAACAAGATTAGATCACAAGATCAGGATCAATTATTTTATGAAAGAAGCCTCTACCACATGCAAGTATCCATCTATTTATTTCTTTTTTTAATTTATATCAATTTTGGAGTAGGGGTATATAGGATTTTAAATAATTGTATCATTGTATATATTGAACTATAAGGGACTTTGTAAACGTCCACAGTTCGTAAGGGATTTCATATTGATCTTTTTTTATAGTAAGGGTTGATGGACCTTAAGTGTCCACTGTGGGAATAACTACTCCCCAAAATTTTCTGCCTAATTACATAACTGTATTCAAGCCAAACCACCACCTCAATAAACCATTTCTCTTGTGAGTTGAGTTACGAGTTTGATTTTAGGTAATCCTTTCCTAATTGGGGGTAAACTACGGTTAGGGAATTAAACTGAGGTATTTACTCGGGTACGGTTTACCTGGCGCTTTGGGTTATATAGCTTTATTTTGATTGTTCGTTACCAGCGTACGAACTTCCCTTCTTCGACTGAAGTCTAGCGGGTAAAATACCTTGTGGCATAGATCGGCCATCCGATCTGCTGGTAACTTGGTGAATTAGTATTAATTTGATTTTGGGGCCACAAGTTCGATCTATCTTCAATAGGTCGCTAACGTGAGTGGGATAAGTGCATAGGTGCACGGGGTTTGAATTCACGTTACAGACATCATAACCATCCAAAACAAATAAGTTTTTATTTTTTATTTCCCATGTTTCTGTTAGAATCAGACAACTAAAGGATTGTGTAATTTGTGAAAGGTATACTTCTAGCTGGTTAAAATTCTTATAGATACTTCTTATGTTCATATGGTAGATTGAAAATGAATTGTTTGTTATATTTTGTTCAAGAGAGGCATTTAGTAGATCGGCTGACGGTATTAATTTTGTGTCAACAATTATTTCCCGAAATTCCCTAATGTATTGATCCATATCCTACACCACGACTAAAGACTAAAAGTAAATCACAAACAAATAAATTAACAAATTAATAAATAAACCACAAACTAAAGACAAAGAGGGTGTTATCAATTTTTCAATTAAGATCAAGGCTGAAAAACAAAATACTTATAAACTATAAAAGCAACAGCAAAAACTTCCATGACACTTATCAAAAAGATTAAATGTTCCAATTTGATGAATCTAGGTTTATTGCGGACATTAAGAAAAAACAATTTAGCCAATTTGCACTGTTCAAGCGTGTTTCAATTTTTTGTCTGTCACCTATCTCTCTTGATGGTTTTCCAGGTAACTGTGATGTCTCTGGGGTATTGGTTTTTTCTTGCGTATTCTTTGCTGAGGGTTCTGGTGATTTTGTATTGGGTTTAGTAATTTCTTTGTTTATTCTTATCGTCGATGGGGTACTTGGAGCGCTCTGCGGTTATTCCAAATTGTGATATTCAGTTTCTTCCAGATTTTCCAGTTGTTCAGGTGTGTAACTTCTTCCGTTCACGTGTAGTTTGTTTCCTCTGATGAAACAATTCTCCTCTTTGTTTCCTCTGGCTAGATTGAGATGCTAACTTAAAATATTGTTATGTTTTCGCTGCTTAATTGTTAGATCGTTAGCTATCGAGATATTGGTACCCCTCAAGTTTTTAGCGTTTTTGAAAACAGCCGCCTTTTTCAAGTATGAAGAATTAGTTAGGTATATTAGATGTACATAACTTTACTTAATGTATTTTGGCGTTTGGTCGATTTTTATATATGTTGTCAATAATGGAATGATGATACCATAAATCTTTTTCGTTTTTGGCTAACTGAAGTCTCCTTATGACTTGGGCGGCCTGCTATTATTCGGCGTGTTCCAGCTTTCAAACCAGCTCGTATTTTTCGCCGGCTTATTGATGTAGTCTGAAATTTGATTAAATTAGTAGTGTTTATTTTTTTGTGTACGAAGAATTGGGTTAATTATGATGGGGTCTTAATACGCTTGAGTGACTGAACAAATCTTAGTATAACTTCTTTACTAATACTTTGTTCCGTTAAGTCGACTATTCTGGCATATTCTGATTTTAAATCTTGAATAATTTTCGTGGAATCAAACGAGGCACTTTCGCTGTTATGAGATTCTTCTGACGGTAAAATTTGAATTTTGGGTTGCTCTAAATTAATTTTAATATTTGCAGTTCTAGTATTTCTGTTACTGTGTTCTATTGACATCATGTCACTAAAAAAGTCTTTTGGTACATTTGATCCTAATGCAATATATGCTAAATTAATTTTGTCACGTTTACTTAAAAATGGACAATTTTCCAGAAATCTGCCAATTTTTAATTCCACTGCACAAATGTACTTACAGTACGCTTCCCCTATTCCACTATGATAATCTCAAAATATCGGAAAAATCGTAGTTACTGTTAATAACATTTGTTTATCTTTTGATAAAGTTACATAATAAGTTGAGTCATTTACTTCTTGAACAATTAAACCGATAGATTGATTCTTAAATGTTTCATATAACATATCATGATGTGTAACTTCATTGTTTGCATGGTTCAACATACGCCTCATATGATATGATTCTAATGCATCAGTAACAAATTCTAACAGGGCAATACTAAAGAATGCTTTGCATCTAGACAAAATTATATCTTTAAATACCCTAATAGAAGATTCTACATGATTATTGGTATTGTGACCTCGAGTAATATGATTTTTAAGAAATATGTGTTAATGTATTTGATAAGATTTTCATAAATTTCTATACCTTCTAGAAACAATTTATAATTTATTTCACAATCTTCTTCGCATTCAGCATATGATGAATGCGAACATGCTAATCATAATTTTTTGTCTGTCAGATTTTTGAATACCGTTTTTATTTTCCCACAACCATCTCCAAAACGCCTGACAAACATGAAACGAACACAACAGTAATTTGCTCTATGGAGATGCTATGGGCAGTGAGTTGCGCTCTGTTCTACAGTCGTCAGTCATAAAAGCTGCTGGGTAACAGCACCTCCAAAACCTGCAGGTAAATCATTTCTGAGTATATGAAAGAATTGGTAGTAAATATCCTCGGACTGTCCTGAGTGCAGGATACAGGCATGAGGTATTCCTCCAATTTTGTGCGCTCTTAACAAATGTAACGCAGGTAGACATTTGATCACACGAACCAGTTGTATCTACGACACATATCTCGGAAGAGAATTTCTGTTCATGTGCATGCATCATTGGTGTCAGTACCAAAATTATGCCAGGCTTTTCTTCGACAAGAATTTTAACACCCAACTTCGAATAATTTTATTTTCTCTTAATTATTATTTTTAGAATACTTTCAAAGCTTCTTTCTCCATAATTGACTTTTCTGAAGAAAAAAAATGCATTAATACTAAGAAATTATACGATCAAATGTTTAAAATCTTAAATATTTTTAGCACTGAAAAATAATATTAATAAAATAATTTAAAAAAACTTCCATACAATTATTCATGTAAATTTATTGGATTTATTTCACTCAAGACTCAAGTTTATTAAATTTAGAAAATATCAGAGAAATCGCTAAGGAATTAGAAAAAAAAATAATACTTTCCGAAGAGGAAAGTGAACTTACCTCCATTCATTATATAAGTAAGTTAGTTTTCGTTTTCTAGGATTCACTTGAGAGTCAACTAACTCAGTAACCAGAGTCTTTTCTTCTTTGTGAGAGCTAACTATTTTCATTTCGTGCATGTTTCTGGCAGTGGTTGCATTCATTCCGTTATTAAAATACTCAATACTTGTCTAGTGGACTCCGACATGTTCAAATAACTATATGCTTCCGAAACATGAGTTGAAATCGAAAACAATACATACAATGCACTATCAACGAGGAACCACGCAAAAATAATTAATTTTGCATCATAATATCGGCATGACATTGGCACGATATCGTATTCTACGGCTGCTGGCGAAGCATGACGTATAACAGAAGGCGGAGCTTGTGCTGTGATGGGGTATATGTTGCAAAGTCGCTGCCGGGTGTGACAAATGCAAAATATTTGCGTGGTTGCCACATAATAATCAAACATGCAGTTCTATGTAAAGCACGGCACCCCGAAAGATTAAGAGAAACCAAATTACGCAAACATATAGCAACTACTTGCATACAATTGAATTTAACCCTCAACTGGTAACATACGTCTGAGAGACGCAGCTAGTTACGAAATTTGCCACAGGTCGACTTAGCGCTGCAAGTGCAACCTCTCCTTCAGTGTATACCTTGTGTGTTTACCGGCAACAAGGACTCAAGTTGTTTGAGGTAAGTGCAATTTTTTTTGTAATTTTTATGATAAATTTACTAAAAACCACTACGTCTGTGAGATGCATGTTACATGTAATGTACTTAGTTGTGTTCGTCTCGGAGACGTATGTTACTAGTAGTCGGGATATTTATACACGTCTTTGAGACGTGTGTTACCAATAACGTTATATTATTTGTTTTAGATTCTCGAAATACTATATTGGAATCATTGCTAGACTTGGTATTTTAGTTTTTTCTTCCTTTCTTGAACTTTATATTTACAATTTCAATCCTGTCCTTCTGTTTTTTATATTTGAAAAATATTTTAACCGATTTAGTGTTGATAATTCATATTTTGTATTATAATTTTATATTGTAAAATTTATAAACTTTTTCTTTAGATCTATCTTAGTATTGTTGTTTTTTGTCTACTGTGTTTCAGCAATGTTTTCTGCTAGAACAAAGAAAATTATGGCAATGGTCCTCCTGCCACAAGAGGAAGAACCACCAAGTGACGAAGACTTTGGTTCAGATGATTCTTTTAGAGTTGACGATCATATAGAAGTCTCTGAACATGAAACTGACACTGAAGACGATCCACAAATTTCAGACGAAGACGAAAGAGAAGTTTTAGAAGAAGTCAATGAAATTTCAGAGGTTAATGTTCAATCCCCACCTGCAAGAAGGGTGACTAGGAAAAGAAAAAAATGCAGGGATGAGAATCTGATTGACGATGAAGAGGAATCTGAAGATGTCGAAGAAGAACCAAATTATTTTTACGGGAAAAAAAGATGTTACACCTGGAGTTCCGAAGAACCAAAATCAACAAAAACTCCCGTACGAAATTTAATGAAAATGAAACTTCCAGCTTTGAGGCCAAGTTCAAAATCCCTTGGCAAAAATCCTCAAATTGAAGAAGTTTGGCGACTTTTGTTCGATGAAGATATCATCAAAGAAGTGGTCATTTGGACTAATAAAAAGTTGGAAAAAATGCGGGAGAAAATAAAGGAGAAACAATCCCCGAACTATAAAGACACTGATGTGATTGAAATAGAGGCTCTTATTGGACTAATGATGTTGTGCGCAATATTTAAATCTGGGAAGGAAGACCTTTCTTCGCTTTTCTCAACTGGGCCTTCAGGTCGTCCAATTTTTCGAGGAGTTATGTCGCTCAAGAGGTGTCTTACACTTCTTCTGGCACTACGATTCGATGATGTAACATCAAGAAAAGAACGAAGCAAGACTGATCCCGCTGCTCCCATTTCTTCTTTGTTCTATAAATTTATAGACAACTGCCAGAAAGCATTTGAAATAGGGAACCACGCCTGCATCGATGAAATGCTTGTCCCATTTCGAGGAAGATGTCAGTTCCGCATATACATGCCAAACAAACCGGCTAAATATGGTTTGAAAATTATGTGCCTAACTGACGCCCATACATCTTACCTTTATAATGCATACCTATGCATGGGCAAAGACAGTGACGGACAAACTTTGTCTCCAGAAGAAAGACAACTTGCAAAACCGACGCAAAGTGTCATTCGGCTTTGCAAACCGATCGCGAAATCGAGACGTAACGTAACTGCGGACAATTGGTTCTCCTCGTTAGAGGTTATAAGAGAACTGGAAAAAATGGAATTAACATACGTTGGTACATTGAGATCCAACAAAAAAGAAATTCCACCGGAATTCAAGGCAGACAAGAAGCGACAAGTAGGATCCAGCCTATACGGGTTTTCAGAAGAGGCTACATTACTTTCATATGTTCCGAAGCCCAACAAAGCTGTCATCCTGACATCATCGATGCATAGATCAAAGTACACTGACACCAGTAACAATAAGCCTGAAATAATAAGCTTTTATAATTCCACGAAATCTGGTGTGGATAATTTAGATAAAATAATTGCGAATTACTCGCCAAATAGGCGTTCCAGACGTTGGCCTCTTACTATATTTTATAACATGATCGCAGTGAGCCTCGTCAACGCAGGAATTATATATGCAAGTTACGATGATACGCCCGTGATCAAGAGGTTTGATTTTATCCACAACCTCGCGAATGTATTGATCAGAAAACAACTTGAGCGAAGACTCACAATTCTGAACCTTCCAGATTGCCTAACGAAAATTGTTAAGGAAATTTTGGGCGTTGAAGACCAAGTGCCAGCCGGAACGAGGGAAATAACGGATAGGCTTCCCAAAAGGAAAACTTGTAGGTACTGCTCATACGAAAAAAGAAGGCAAACCGCGTATAAGTGTATCAAGTGTGAGAACCCAGTTTGCCTAGAGTGTTCAAAAAAAGTTTGCAACGAATGTGCACCAAGTGTAATTTAAAGTGTGTTGTGCCTTTTGTTTACCGATTAAATTTAACTTTTTATTGAAATTTTAAAATAAGTAAATTGTAAAAGAAGCTAAAGAGTAATCCCCATAATGTGTGCAAAGTAAGGTTCACAGCCTCATGTTATTTTTTTTCCTATTTTAATTATTACTTTTGCATTTTTACAAATAATTATTATACCTATATATTTTAACTTTTATTACTTTGTTTTTTAAATTCGATGTTTATAGTTTTTAACTTTTAAGTTTTATTTAATTTTTTTGATGTTTTTTTAAAGAAATGAAACAAATGTATGACGAATATTTTAAGAACTATATTGTAACCTCTGTATATTTTTTATAATTAGGTTATCAGATCTTTGTGTGTAAACAATATTACAAGTAATTCTTAAAATATCATTATTAATTGTAGTAAATGAATAAAACTGTTTATAGACACTTAATCTTTTTAAAGATGCCCTAAAATAACCAATTTTCCTGGGTTGCGCCTGTCAGACGTGTGTTACTCATAGCGCACTACTTTCACGTGTTTCCAGTTGAGGGTTAAACGATGATGAAGTTAAAGATTTGGCAAATTTCATGGGACACGACGAAAAAATTCATAAAAATATTTATAGGCAACTCGTTGCGTCACGTGACATTTTGCGAGTGTCAAAATTACTTGAAACTGCTCAAGGTAGGAATGAAAAAACAAGGAAAACAGCAGCGATGAGAGTAGCGAAGAGGAAATGGTAGACGCCGAAAAAAAAATGAACAAGTAAGATACATTTGAGTTTGACTTTCAATGTTTTATGTATATTTTTTTAGCATCTCCGTATGGATCCGTTAAAAGGCGGCGATGGACCACTGATGAAAGTACAACGGCGTTCAATGCATTTGCAAAACATATACGACATAGAAAATTACCATCAGTTAAAGAAATACAAGAAGTTAAACTCAAATATCCAGAACTGTGTCAAAGGTCTTCTCCTCAAATTAAAACATGGATACACAATCGATTTAAAAAAATTAAATAATTTACGTTATAAATATACTTAGAAATAAGTTTGTGTTAATTTTAAGTTTATTTTAAACTACTTCGCTCGAGTCTCTGTTGCTGTTGACAGCAAGTTGTCTGTTCTACTGTTCTTTGGAATTCCCAGTGGTCTTCTAGTATAAGGTTTGTTGCTCTTGTATATGTAAGCAAGTCTGTCAGGTTCCATTGTATTTGCGTGATCGTCCCATTCTTTTTCCCTGGTTTCTACCCATTTATTGATATTCTGAATGTTACACTGTTCGAGTATGCTTTTATTGGTTAATCTGCCCGTGACTGTAACACCCTTTATTGATCTCAGAATTTTCATTTCTATGCTGTATATCATTTTTTTGTTCTTTTTGTGTCTGCTCTTGTCTCTGCTGCGTATGTTAGGACTGTCCGTTCCATAGTTTATACACTTTTATTCTGTCTTCGGTTATCATGTAATTGTTTTCCAAACTGTCTCTCTTAGATACCCACTAACTTTTGCTGCTTTTGTCTTTTTACCTCTGTGGCTAAGGACCGGTTGTTCAATGGAGGTTTAACTCGCCGATTAAGTGAACCGGGTTCCAATATGTAACTATGGATTAGAGCATCACGCATTTTTCAAAGGAAAACTAACCAAGGATTACTTAATTCATTGTTTTCATATGTTGGCAACACATATATCAGCATTCGGATTATATTCGGACTCTTTCGGACTGTTCCGCGCGGAATGAATGCAGAACTAAAATTAACCTTATCTTTTCAACAGTTTGAATTTCTGATCATTTTAAATCTGATATTCATAAAATGGATCCCACTATAAAGAAAAAGCGAACGGATAATTTCAACGAAGGCGAAGAAAAAATTCTCATTTCATTGGTGAAAAAATATCAACACATTGTGGAGTCAAAGAGAACCGATGCAATCACCAATTCGGAAAAACTCAAGACATGGGAAATAATATGCAATGAATATAACACTATCTGTTCTGGTTGCAAAACAGCCCAGGCTCTCAGAACAAAATTTAACAATTTAAAAAAGAAAACAAAACAGAAATTCGCTACTGAAAAGAGGCTTCTTGGACGTACAGGAGGAGGTCCTCCACCACCAGAAATAAAGGTGAATAATGTAGAATTCGAGTTACGAAGTATGATGGGGCATACTTTAACAGGATTCAAATCCAAATTTGATGATGATCAAACTGAAAATCCAGTAATCGAGGATGCTGAAAACGAAACATCTCATTATGGAGATAGTGAGGAGCAAATATTAATACAATACGTCGATGAGCGTAAGTGAATAATATAACACCATCTTTTTATTTCAATAAATAGTTCCATATAGATCTACATTTTAATTTGGTTTTCAGATTTGCCAGCAGATAATGAAATAGATTATAGTAATAACAAACTGAAGGGGTATTCTGAAAATTGTGAGTAGCTGTATTTTTTCTCAATTAGTCGATATTGATAAAAAAAACAATATCAATTAGATGCTGGCATAATTTGTTAATATCAATATTAACATTTTTTATCTATTGTTTCACAGTATTGTATTATATGCATAACTGTTGCCTAGTTTTCGTAAAGGTCATATTGTAAAATAAATTGCAATCAATACTTTTATCCTTGTACAGTACTATTAAGATTTTTCAATTTCAGTCTTAAAACATTCTTCAAGTGTTGCTCAACAAAAATCTTCTCCAACTCCGCTTTATCTACATCATTGTTCGGAAACCAATGCTCCTAAGAAGCTGATGGCTGCTTCAACTTCATTTATTGGTAAGTTTGTGAGTGTAATATTCCAATTTTGTTTAAATTTGTTGAAGAATAATAGTATATTAAACAAAAAGTTGAAAAAAGCAAAGTTTTACTAAATGAATATAGCTCGAGTAACTCAAAAGTTATATGAGTTTAGTTTTTCGTACAAGGTTTCTTTGTACAACTTCAACATTTTCATTTTATATTTGGAAAATTGAAACTTGTTAATTTAACTTCATCATAAAATAATATATTTTCTAATTATAACATTTCCAGAGAAAGAAAACCAAAAGTCAATAATCAATGATTGGAGTAGCTATACTCCAGCTAAACTGAAGCAGCAAAAATCTCAAGAACTGAAGGTCCCGAAAAGAGATAGCACATCAATCATCAAAGAAAAAATTTCTACTTGGGCTCTTTCCAAATCTGATCTTGTGAAATTACAAAAGCAAGCATTTGAAGATGAACATAAATTGAAATTACAGCATGTGATTGAAAAACACAAACTCTTTTTAGAACTACAGAGGGAAGAGTGGCAACTAAAGAGAGCCCACATGATAGAAGTACACAAACAAAAATTATTAAATTTGAATCATAACTCAGATGACTGATTATTCATGTTTTTTATTATATTTATGAGGTGTACTAATTTTTTATTATTTATGTATGTATTTTTGGTTTATTTTTGTTAAGAAATATTCTTTATTTTTTTTATGAGAGTTTGTCTTTTGTTTGTTATGTTATATAAGTATGCTAAGTATGCATATGTTCCTGATGTTTGTATCAGTTGAAAGTTGGATACATTAAAGTATTTATCCAAGTCCCTTTTATGTTAATTTTTTTGTTCATAACTATTCATTTTCTGTTTTTCTATATATGTTGTGAAGTTTACTATATTTTATACATGGTACGTGCACATGTACCTGATGTTTGTATCGATTTGATGCATTAAAGTATTAATTAAATAATGCAAAATTTTATTTATATTATTTATTCATTTATTATATATTTTAGAACTCTATAATAGTCTTGAAAAATGATTTTGAATCAGCAATAAACGTGTTGAATTATTAACCCTTCGTTAGGCGCGCGGGTGACATATGTCACCCATCACTATATAACATGCGATAAAACTACAGTTATTTCTATCCGTGCCGCACCCATCTCAATATCTCTCCCAGAGACATTGGTAATACAGCTGTAATCATCAGTACTACGATCGCAAGCGTCAGGTACATTTCAAAGCAATAAATATCTCATTGGGTGACAGTTGTCCCCCGCGCGCCGATATATATACGTTAGCCATTTATACACGGTAAGTATTTTTTTTTCATATTATAAAACATATCAGTTAAGTGCTTTGTCGGTTTTATTGGTTTATTATTTTTTTAGCCAATAATAATATAATGGAACCGAAAAAAACAAGAATTGAACGAAGTTATGATCCAAAAAAATGGATGGAATGGTACAATGATCTGTCTTCCGATGAAGAATTCGCGCTAGATAATGAAAGTGAAACCGATTCAGGAGAAGAAGACCACGTCTCAGAAAACGAACACAGCACAGATTCCGAACAGGAGTATGATTCCGGAGAAGAGAACGAGGATTCTGATATTAAAATAGAACTCAATAATGATGCATATATAGGTAAGGATAAAACAACTATATGGAGTAAAATAGTGCCACCTAAAAATACTCGTACAAGAGCTCACAATCTAATAAAACATATGGCAGGTCCAAAAGGCGAAGCAAAAAATACAAAATCTGAAAAAGATATCATAGATATCTTATTAGACGATCATATAATTCAGATCATTGTGACTTCCACTAATATTTATATAGAGTCGATTCGAGAGAAGTTTGATCGGCACAGAGATGCTAGAACTACTAATCCTGTAGAAATTAGAGCATTTATTGGATTACTTTATCTCATAGGATCTCTTAGATGTTCAAGGAAAAATATAAAAAAACTTTGGGATAATTCCAAGGGAAACGGTTTAGAATCTTGTTACTTGACCATGAGTGAGAAGAGATTTAGATTTATAATACGATGTATTCGATTTGATGACATTAGAGATCGTCTTATTCGAAAGGAGTCTGATAAATCGGCTCCCATTCGAGAGATTTCAGACTTGTTTGTAAATAATTTTCAAAAATACTTTACAGTTGGAGAGAATGTGACAGTAGTCGAGCAACTTTTGGCGTTCAGGGGTAATTGTCCTTTCAGACAATATATTCCTAGCAAGCCAGCTAAATATGGCTTAAAGGTGTTTGCACTGGTTGACTGCAAAATGGCTTACACACTGTGCCTGGAAACATATGTTGGAAATCAGCCGGATGGACCTTATAAAGTTAGTAACAAAGCTGAAGACATTGTTATTCGTCTTGTCCAACCAATCGAAGGCTCGAACAGAAATGTTACCGGCGATAACTGGTTTTCTAGTATACCACTTGCAAATCAACTTTTTAATGAAAAAAAACTTACTTACGTTGGAACGTTACGAAAAAATAAACGAGAAATACCAACTACATTTTTACCTGACAAGAAAAGAGAGGTAAATTCGTCACTATTTGGTTTTAGAAAAAAATTAACCCTAGTATCTTACTGTCTCAAAAAGAATAAAAGTGTTCTGGTGCTATCAACAATGCACTCTGGTAATGATATAGATCGTGATACTGGTGAACAACGAAAGCCAGAGATAATCACATATTATAATATGACAAAAGTTGGTGTAGACCTTGTGGACCAACTTTGTCAAAAAGAAAATGTATCACGTAACACAAGACGGTGGCCGATGGTCCCATATAACACGGGATGTCCAGTGGACGTCCATTTTCTACCCATTTTAGGTCCAAACGTCCATGAGTTCAGATTGGACGTCCACTGGACGTACATCTCTGGATACTAATATTGATGTCCGAATATGGACATCCATTGGACATCCAGAAGAAGACTTGAATCCGACACTGTACTTCTTCTGGACATTCAATTGACATCGGGAAATGTACCAATATTGAACGTTCAAATGACATTGTTTTATTAACCTGTCTATCTTATGTCTTTTATTTTATCACGTAAATTCATTATTTATAAGCAGTGATTAATTAATGTGAATATAGGTGTTTCAAAACAAATTGCGGGAACAAAAAAATATTTTTGGTGAGTTAAAATAACTTTAGCGATACCTATTCTGAATTTGGTTCAGTTCTGAGATATGATATAAATGATAAATTTAATGATTTATTATGTTTCTAAGACGCATTAAATTATTGCGCCGAAAATTTACGGATGGGCCTTTCGTTTTTACGCATAATGAAGGTCAAAACAAAGATAATTCAATTTTAATTGTCTTTTGGAAAAATTCGGAGCCCCAATCCAAGGTGAATCGAGTGAAATAATTTTCACGATACTAGAAATTAGAATGACATAGAGCGATATAGAATATGCGTGCTGAACTGCGACAAAGCATCAATCGCGTACTCGTATAAGTGATAGTTCGTTGATAGACACCCGAACCACGAAAAAAGAGTTGTTAAATTCAAATATCTGTGTTCTATACCCACTCCTTATTCTGCTTAGGTAGCACTGGCAGTGAGTGAGAAGAATATAGTTCGAAACGACGGACGGCACAGTACAGCCTAACCTACCTAACCTCAAATTTGTTTTGTGTTGTGTCACGATGTCACGTTATTTATTATTTATTACCGTCATCGGCGTTGAAAGTTAGTGGCCATTAACAAAATTAAGATTTGTTCAAGTTTAAAGGTGAGTGCAATTAGTATAGGAATATAGAGACATGAAAAGATCTTATAAGAAGTCCCATTTCTTGAATAAATATTATAAAAGAGTTCGGAATGAGAATGAAATTGGTTTTATTGAAAATAACGCAGCTGAAAATGATATTGTGGTTTCAGCCGATGATGTTTCTTCAGACGGCGTCTTTCCTTCAACCAGTTCAGCTTTTGATTCAGTATCTCATTTCGATCTTCTTAACATTCCCAATGATCAGAACTGCCATTCGAAAAGCAGTTCTGATAATGAGTACAATACAGAAATCCATGATAGCATGCAAGACCTTGTTGTAAACAAGGTTGAGGAAAAAACACTTTCTTCCAATTTAGTAGAGTGGGCACTGAAACATAACATTACACACTTAGCGATCAATGATTTATTGAAAGATTTGAAACCCCATTTTAGTGAATTACCTCTGGATGCCAGGACTCTTTTGAGAAGTCCAAGAAAAATCAGTTTAGAAATTGTGCAACCAGGTACTTATTACCACTTTGGCATGAAAAGATGTTTGAATAACCTTATTAATCATTCCAAGCATTTATTACAAAAGAATAATAATTTATTAGAAATTTGTGTAAATATAGATGGCTTGCCACTTTCCAAAAGTTCCGGAAGCCAACTGTATCCAATTCTTTGTAACTTATATTTAAACAAGAATGTTGTTGATGTAATAGGCATATATCATGGCTATGAGAAACCAAATGAATCCAATGATTTTTTGAGAGCATTTGTGAATGACTGCAATGAGTTGTTGAACACTGAATACGAATTCGATAGCTACAAATATAAGGTCACAATTAAAGCATTCATTTGTGATGTGCCTGCGAAGTCCTTCATTAAATATATTAAAGGTCACAGTCGTTATAATTCATGTTCAAAGTGCAAGACTGAAGGAACTTTCATTGAAAATCGAGTTTGTTTTCCAGAAGTTGGTAATTTGAATTTACGTAATTATGGAGAGTTCAGATTGAAAATTCAAAAAGATCATCATACTGGAACATCGATTTTAGAGTTAATTCCAAATATAGATATGATCAAAGATTTTCCTCTAGATTACATGCATTTGGTGTGTTTGGGAGTCATGAAGAAAATGATTGTCAATTTGTGGATGAATGGAAAACCTCCTTCAAAATTATCTTCCCATCAAATTTCAAAAATTTCTCAATTGTTAGTCGGTCAACATCCAAATATTCCTAGTGAGTTCAATCGTAAACCGAGGTCATTGAGTGAAGCAAAACGGTGGAAAGCCACTGAATTTCGGTTGTTTTTATTTTACATAGGGCCAGTTGTTTTGAACACAGTTTTAGACCATGATAAATTCCTGAACTTTTTGAGTTTGCATGTTTCTTTGTCATTTTTGTCTAAAACGAATTGGAAGGATAACATAGAATATGCAAAAACGTTGTTACAATATTTTGTTGAAACATTTATTGTTATATATGGTTCCATAAATTCGTCACATAATATACACAATTTGCTTCATATTTGTGATGATGTCGAGAGATTTGGATCGTTAGATATGTTTAGTGCGTTTCCTTTTGAAAACTTCATGAGAACTTTCAAGAAAAAACATCAGAAAAACCGATCAGCCTCTTCAACAAATAATTCATAGGATATATGAACAAGACCAGAACAAAAATCAGCAAGATTGCAATATTAAAAAATATCCAGAACCGTTTTTTGAACATTTTAAAGGACCTCTGCTGGACATAAAAGGATACAAACAGTATCAAAAGCTTGTATTTGAAAATTTTTTCCTAAGTATTAATGAACCAGATAACTGTTGTATCAATTCAGATATTGTTATTATAAAAAACATTTTGATTGGACTTGATGAAATGAAACTAATCACTCAGAAGTTTGAAGTGCTGGGAGAATTTTATGAATCTCCATGTAAATCATCGGAATTACGAATATTTTTAGCTAGTGATCTGAGCCCCCTTCAAGAATATAATGCCACTGACATTTCATGCAAGTGCATGAAGTTGGATTATGAAAATAAATATGTTATAATAGCCTTATTGCATTCTGTATAATTTTTTTTTAATAATAAGTTTCACTCGCTAAAATAATGTTATGTTCAGAATACGCCGTGAAAGCTATGACTCGGGGTTGAGGGGGAAACAACTACAGCAGAATATCTTGAGTTATTGAGTCTTTTTTGAGTTCTCGGCTTATTCAATATCAGATTTTTCAGTTTGAGTCATTCCAGTCATTGGGGTTGAATAAGGAACTTTTCACTTTGAGTCTTATTTGATTCTTTCAAGTCTCATAAAGATTTTGCCTAGATGTTTTCCCCTCGGTCAACGAGAACGAATTTGATTCGTATTTGTAATTTGCTAACTTAATTATGACTGCAATAAAATTATTTTGTTTATGAACCAAAAAATCAAGAAATCTTCATATATTCATCATTTCAATTTGTCTTCTGGTGAATAAAAAATGGAGCGAACATGGACTGTAATCAAATTCAATGAGGAAAATGCAGTAGAGGCCGTTCCAACAACATGGATTGTGAGAACCTACTGTTATTGGCCCCCATATACATCTGAAAAGATGTTGACAGCCATAAAGAATCATGAAGCTCCAAATACACACTGGCCAAGTCATAAAATGGAGGTGTTCAGGAATGGAACATTTGGTATATATATATATATATATATATATATATATATATATATATATATATATATATATATATATATATATATATATATATATAGGGTGAGTCAGAATAAGACCGACAAACTCCGAACACAGATTCCTCATTTCATTTCGAGGTGAAAAGTTTCTATCAAAGCATGTCCTAAAATGAATACCCCCTGAGATACAGGGTGTCAAAAGTACGAAAAAAAACTCGTTTTAATTTTTTTTTCCAAAACTTCTGAAGGAAAAAATATCAAACTTGGTACACTAATCAAGGTTTATAAACGTGGTAATTTGAAGTCACAATTTTTTGTTTTCAATAACCAGTGGCGTAGTTACGGTGGTATGTGGTCATATTTTCGTTCATATTTTTTTATGGAGAAGTGAATGGACAAGTGAGCGTTTGTCATCAGTTAGGCTCATCGATACTCGACCTAAAAGTGATAACATTCTATGTGCCTAAAAGTTGTGGTTTCTAAGATAATTGAGAAAAACTGAAGATATGTCCTGAGTAGCAACGTAATTTCATATCTGCAATAATTGCATAAAGGTAATTTTTTACAACATATCGGAATATTTGTCTACCTCCTGAATATTTTTTAATGTTGGAAGAATCGGAAACATAGTATGGGTGAGTCGGAATGAGACCAACAATTTTTTCATTCATCATATTATTTGATCAAATCGATGTCGTGAAATCACTGAGTTAGGTCTCATTCTGACTCACCCCTACCATGATTCAGATACTCCCATCATTAATAAATATTCAGGAGGTTGACAAATATCCGAATATGTTGTAAAAAATTAATGTTATGCGATTATTGTACAGAGGAATTGATGTTGCTACTCAGGATATATCTTCAGTTTTTCTCAATTATCTCAGAAACCTACACTTCCTCGTACATGTTATGACTTTTAGGTAGAGTATTGATGAACCTAACTGATGTCTAGCGCTCACTTCTCCATTCACTTTGCCAAAGAAAATATGAAGGGAATTAAGACCACATACCGTCGTAACTACGCCACTGGTTTACGAAAATTAAAAATTTCAACTTCGGATTGTCACGTTGATAAATCTTGATTAGTATACCAAGTTTAAAATTTTTTCTTTCCGGAGTTTTGGAGAAAAATAAATAAATCAATTTTTTTCCGTACTTTTGACACCCTGTATTTCAGAGGGGATGCATTTTAGGACATACCTTGATAGAAACTTTTCACCTCAAAATGTGGTGAGGAATCTGTACTCGGAGTTTGTCGGTCTTATTCTGACTCACCCTTATATATCCAAAAATGCCATAATGCGTAAAGAGTCACTGAATAAATCATGGTGCCTGTACGTATTTCTTGATAATATTAATTTTTTTTCAGCGTCCTACCTGGAAGCTAGAAATAAAACAAAAATTGCAGAATTTTCAAGCGATTTGGGGGAGGATGCTTCTACAAGAAAATTCAGAAGAAAAAAAGGGACATTATCTACATCGTCCAGTAGCGAGGAAGAAGAACAGCCAAGTTCTCTCAGAAAGCCCCCAGAAAAACCGGAAATACAGAAAATAACTGAAACTCCAGAAACTGGAGGTAATTTTTTCAGAATACCTTTTACTATTCTGCTGTTGTACCCTCTATTGCCTGTTTCAATGTGGATGCTTGAAAATTACTTTTATCCTCAAAAGTCAAAAATGTATTCTTTCAGTGACTGACATTCCAATATTAAAGGTTATTTCCTTTCAAATTTGAACCATCATCATCATGGTCTTGTTAAACTTTATTTAGTAGCTGCAGTAAAAGCTGTCACATTTTAGTTCTCAAAGTGACAGCCGCCAAGTTTGATTTAATGTAATGATTTGCCTTTTTTACGATCGTAGGAAAAATGTGTTATTTGCAGAAAAAAAAGTGAACTTTTTTTGAAATTGACGATTTTTGACATTCACCACACTTTCGAAATGACACTAGTGCCTAAAAGTAAAAATAAAACATTGTAAATAATGAAAATAATTAATTATTATAAATTTTTAAATGTTTCGAACACTAACGTGAATAGCGTAGCTTCAGCAGCTTGTTCAATATCCAAAGACTCATCATTACCACTCAATATACAATATACTATTTTCAGATGGTAAAGCTTTGGAGGAAATATTGGTGTCCCCATCAGTGTGTTCTTGCTGTCCGGTACATAAATCCAATGGTTTGTATTAGTGGAAAAAATAATCAACAATAGTTTCAATGGTTTTTTTCCAGATGGATTGTTTCGTGATATAAGAAAACAATATTTGTTTTTAACAAATATATTAACAGACATAAGAAGTGACATAGATGAATTGAAAATGGGCAGATCTGATATAAGGGCAGAAAAACCAGAGTCGCTCTTTACAAAATTTCAGTTTCCTTTGAATGATGATGAAGAGCTAAAGAAAGTGGAGACCTTTCTGGAAGATGACGCAAATTTTCAAAATGCGGTAAGTATAATCTATTTAGATTTAGATTATTTACTTATTGAAGAATTCTCTCGAAACCTTATTCAAAATACTTGAAAATATTTCATCCAACACTACTCCCATACTAGTTCAAAAGAATTTATTTTCCTATTTTCAGTTCGATCATTATCTGAAAAGTACTTATTTATTATTGCTTTTAGGTTATAGAAATGTCAAAGTTTGGTGGGAACAATATGTACGACTTTGTAAAGAGGTGTCTTAGCAGGCTTTTAACCAACGTCTATGCTTCATCTTATAGTTGGATGGGAAGAAAAAATAAAAAACCATTTTTTCAATTGAAGATTGCAAACACCATTATGAGTAAGTATACATTCGCATTGTATAGTCAACAAATATGGGATTATGTCAGTTCTTGAATTGAATGAATTATTTTTTTAAGTTATACTGGGTGTCCACGGAAGGTGGCTCGCCCCTATAACTTTTTTGTTTTTGGAGATACTACAATGAAATTTGAAAAATCTGTTTGAGACATAAAACTGATTTTTTTGACAAGTGACTCAACTTCATGCACATTCCGGTTTTACCGGAAGTAACATAAATTATCGATTATTAAAATGGGACACCTGGTATATTTTCAGTTTTTTCGTCTTCATATGACATTTTGAATACTGTATCATTTTTGTCACTTTTTGTATCCATTTTTCATTTATTTTTTAATCTAGAAGGCCATGAATACGTATAAATCATTATTTCCAGTCCTAAAATCTTTGGCAGAAGACAACTTCACTACTGCGCTATGTAAAATAAATGTTTTTTTTCAGTTTTGTTGCTCACAGGCTACTCGATGATTTTAAATCTTATTTTAATATCAAGAAGATTCCTTATTTAAAGAACGTTCTAACATTATATTATCAGTTTTTTTATCGAAAGTTTCTTTAAAACCTAATAGTGTGTGGTATTAAGTTGTATTTTCACAAACATTTTAGGACCGAAATAAGTGATTTGAACGTATCCATGGCTCTCTAGATCAAAAAATAAATTTCAAAAAAAAATTGTTACAAAAAGGGACAAATGAAACATGGTTGTATTCAAAATGTCATATGGAGACAAAAGAACTGAAAATATACCAGGTGTCCCATTTACAAATCGAACGTTTATGTCACTTCTGGTGAAACCGGAATTTGATTGAAGTTGGGTCACTTGTCAAAAAAGCAGTTTTATGTCTTCAGTAGTAGATCCACCAAATTTCATTTCATTATCTTCAAAAACAAAAAAGTTATAGGGGCGTGCCACCTTCCGTAGACACCCGGTATACATATTTGTGAAGTGAATATTTCATTTATTTTACAGAAGCTGCTGAACTAACAAAACTCGAAGGAGACCAGAAATTGTGCGAAGAGTCAATGAAAAAATGGTTGAGGCGGGCAAAGGAGAGGAAATGAAGACTTATTGAAAATAAAGATGGTTATTCAAGAGACTTTAATTTTCATAGAATAAGCTTTAATTTTTTTCAAAACTAGTCAAGAATGTCTGATCTCAGTGTTTTTAAAATAATAAGAAAAAATATATGGTTGTTTTTCTTGCTAAATCGGCTTCTTAATCTAAAATATCAACTTCAGGAATTATTGGCTTGATTATAAGCTTTGGTGGAGAAGTGAAACTTTTTTTAAGAGCCGTAAAGTAACCGTCTGCATCGCAACATCCTAATAAAATAATTGAATGGTATCCTTTATAGTTGTAATTTGCAGATCCTGTGTTAGGATACTTTTGAATTCTTATGTGTTTCCCGTCCACGGATCCTAAGCAATTTGGCAGATTCCAAAGTTCGTAGTATCTGGTTGCGATAGCCTTCCATTCATCTGTAGTTGGAACAGGCATAAAGGTATCTTTGAGTGCGTTCCATATAACTTCAGTCGTTTCTGCTACAACTCGTGATATTGTGCATTCTCCTCCAGCAAAGTAAAATCCTAGTGCTCGAAAGCTACACCCAGTTGATAGGTATCTGGAATAAAAGAGAAAGATATGTATGTTTTTTTGCAGTGAGCGACTGTCAAACTAGATGGAGGAATATTAGGAATGGATTTGTCCGCAGCCTGAAACCAACTCCTAGTGGTTCATCAACGAAGCAAAAGAAATTATACTATCTACATGATGAATAACAGTTTGTTCTCCCTTTTGTCAAAGCAACTATTCACACGGGTGAACCAGGCAATATCCCTTTATTTCCAGAAGAAGAGACTGAAAACATAGCGGTTGACAACATATCAAATTCTTCAGCTAACGAAGAACCTACTGAATCTGCTACAACTTCTGGCGAAGCATCTTCTGAATCGGTCTTGCCCAAATTCAAACGACCCAAAATAAAAAAAGTTACCAACGAAGCGGATAAAGCATTTGTGGACTGGATGAAAAGAAAAGAAACAGCGAAGGATAATCCAAGAAAAATGTTTTTACTCAGTTTATTATCAGATGTAGAAAGTTTATCTGAGGAACAAATGCGAATGTTTAGAATTAAAGTGCTATTATTACTCGAGGAGATTCAGTCGGGCGCACCACAGCAAAGGCAATCATACACGGACAATTATGCGGCAACACACCGCCCACAACAATATAATAGCGACAATTATCTACCAGTACAGCACTCGGAACAATACAGGGATTATTCATCAACACAGCAGTTACAATACAGAGACAATTATTCGCCAAGTTCTTCTGTAGGATCTAATTCACATAACCCAGTCTCTCCAATAAATTATTCTGCAAATACAAATTGTACTGTTGATTTGTCAGAACTACAAAATCTTGAAAATTTGTGATCTGACCGAAATTTGTTTAACCGATGACGGTTATTTTATCAATAAAGTGTCGTCTATTCAATTTTACATTGTTTTCTTTTTTTTCTACCAATAAATACTATACACATACAAACAAACTGTTTAAAACTTACCTCAACGTTATAAGTATCCTTTCTTCCGGGCTGACACAAGCTCGCATAACAGTATTTCGTTTTTGTATTAAGGGCCCAACAATATTTACTAATGTTCGGTACGTATTTTTAGTCATTCGGTAAAATGATTGAAAGTAGGAATCATCTTCTGATAACTCTCTTGCCGCAACAAATAATCCACAATTAACGTTTCTTTCAATATATGGATGAAGCCAGTACAATCGACGTCTGTGTCGTCGCCGTCTAATAAAATTGTATGCTGCAATCACGTCTTCATCATCGCTTGATGACATTTTCACAGAGAATGAAAACGTGCTTCTGCGATGCTAAAAACCGTTTTGTAGCTTGCATGACGATTGTATGACGATTGCGTGGACGTATAAAAGATGCAAAATACGTATGTCGTCAACTGTAGCTTGCGTGCATTCGTCAAATGACGCCTCAGTGGACAGTAGGCCTTAACCTACCATTTTTGTTAATGGATACACTCTGCCCTTTACTAAAAACAATTTTTCCCGATTCAGTAATAGCTCAAAGCTTGAATGTTAAAAGGCTGAAAGCTACTAATATTATGTGCGAAAGTCTTGGAAAATCATTTTTAGACAATTTATATCATACACTGAGGCAGCCAGGTGTTTTTTTCTCAATTATATTAGATGTAACGACTGATATTTCCATAAAGAAACAATGCGCTTTTTCTGTTATTTATTTTGACATAGACAAGAATATAGTAAAAAATTGTTTTTTTGATTTAGTTGAAACCGAAGGCTCTACAGCAGTTCAATTATACAGTGTATTAAAATATAGTTTAGTTTCTAAAGGTATCCCTTTAACAAATATGGTAGGTTTTTCTTCTGATACCACCAATGTTATGGTGGGAGAACAAAACTCTGTTTTCTCCCATTTGAAGAAAGATTTGCCACATATACTCTGCGTAAAGTGTGCTTGCCACATGGCGCATTTATCAGCATCCAAGGCATGTTTAAAGCTTCCCAAACATGTGGAAGATTTACTTAGAAACATTGGGAGTCATTTTAACAATAGTGCTTTACGCAGAAAACATTTTGAGCAATTTCAAAAATTTTTCCATGTTGAAATTCATAAAATTTTATCTCCCTCCATAACAAGGTGGCTCTCAGTAAAAGGGTGTGTAGATAGGGTACTTGAACAGTATCAACCTCTAACTGCATATTTTACAGAATTAGTATTCGAAGATCCTTCATACACCACAGAGAGCATGTTAGAAACTTTAAATAATTAAATTAAATTGACTGCATCGGCCCTTACTTCGTGGAATATGCTCATATTAGTGTTTTTAAATGAAACTCAAGGTCTCTAGTTAATTCCACAATATAATACAAGTTATTGAAAATTGTCAATTTTTTAGAATTTTCAATAACTTGTATTATATTGTGGAATTAACTAGAGACCTTGGAGTTTCATTTAAAAACACTAATTTAAATAATTACTTTACAAAAATCTATCTGGAATTCATGTCATATGTTTTAGGACTTATGACAGAATTTAATCTATTCTTTCAATCTGAAAAACCTTTACTTTATAAAGTAAAACCGCAAACCGAAAATTTGTTGAAACATTTATGTGCCAACTTTATTGACATTTCACTAATACGAAAATGCACTGATATTTTTTCGATATGAAACATGATATGAATTGAATTTTTTCCTGAAATATGTTTGATGAATATTCTTGATAATGAACAAAACATATTTCGTTTATACGTGAGGGTATGTGTGTCATTTTTAGTGCAATATTTCTAAAGTCATTACTCTTTCGTTTCAGAGAAGTATGTCTGACTCAAAAAAAGACGTGTGTAAAGTAGTAGAGATCCAGATGTTTGGCAAAAATGGTTTGAAGAAATCTCGAGTGGTGAGGAAAGTCCACCAGAAGAGGATGAGGAAGATGAAGTAGAAGAGAATGAAGATATCGCGGAAAGAAGCGAGCATGACACAGATTCTGAATAAGAAGTTCATCAGATGACAACGAAATTTCATCAGAAGGCGAGAGCGAACGAATTGCTTCTGACAAATTTTATGTTGGCAAGGATAAAAAAACTAGATCGAAAAAAAAATTGTTCGTACACGTGATGCCCGCAATGCCATATCTGAAATTGACTGTCTGAAACTTTTCGTGAGCGACGCAGTTATTCCTAGTTAGTTCAACAAACATATATATTGGGCAGATAAAAAATAAGTTTGACAGACCGCGATGCCCGACTCACCAATGAAGCTGAAATGAGAGCTTTGATAAGGGATTTTATTCTTGATCGGAAGAATGAGAACTTCCAAAAAAATGCTCATAAAATATGGGATAATTCCAAGGGAAATGGCGTTAAATCATGTTATCTCACCATGAGCGAAAAGCGGTTTAGATTTCTGCTTCATTGTTTGAGATTTGATGATATCACTACCAGAAACGAAAGGAAGGAGTTAGATAAATTAGCACCGATCAGGGAAGTTTTTGAAATATTTTTGGCTAATTTCCAGAATTCCTTCACGGCTAGTGAATACCTCACTATTGACGAACAATTACTGGCTTTCAGAGGGCGCTGCTCATTCAAACAATATATACCAAGTAAGCCAGTAAAATATGGTTTGAAAGTGTTTGCCATGGTTGATGCAAAATCTTCTTACACTTTCAGTCTGGAGACATACGTGAGAACTCAGCCAGATGGCCCATATAAATTCAGCAATTCTGCCAAAGACATTGTACCACGGTTGGTGCATCCAGTAGAGGGAACTAATCGCAACATTACAGGTGATAACTGGTTTAGCAGTATTCCGTTGGTCGTAAAATTGTTGCAACAAAAAAAATTAACATATACTGGTACTATACGTAAAAATAAACGTGAAATTCCCGTGGAGTTCTTGCCAAATAGGAAAAGGAAAGAGAGCAACTCACTTTTCGCATTTCAAGAGGATATAACAATGGTTTCGTATTGTCCTAAGAAAAATAAGTCGGTCATTGTAGTGTCTTCAATGCATCATGATACGGCAATTGATCCAGCAACAGGTGATGCAAAAAAAACCTGAAATGATCACTCATTATAATCATACTAAAATTAGTGTATATTTGGTAGATCAATTATGCGGAAATTACAATGTCGCCAGAAATACGCGTCGTTGGCCGATGGTTGTCTTCTACAATATTTTGAATATTTCTGGGATAAATGCTCTTTGCGTTTATGAAGCAAATCATCCTCAAGAAAAAAACTCTAGAAGTGATTTCATCGAGAAATTTGCTTGGGAACTTATAAAACCACAGATAGAGGTCAACTATTACCTCCTTACCAGTGGAGCTTATAAGACGAACGCGTGCACTTCCCGGATTAGAGGGGAGATATGAATAACATGAGGAGATTTAAATGGAAAAATGGACAAACAAGATGAGAATATGAACAACATGAATGGGAAGATGGACATGATAAGGGGAGATTTGTATAACAAATTTGAAGAAAATAGGGCAGATATGAATATCATGAGGGAAGAGATTAAAGGAGATATTAACAACATCACTGGAAACATGGACAGGCTGGAAAAGAAAATAGAAGGAAAAATCGAAAATTTGAAGGAGATTAAGAAAATTAGGGGAGAATGAAGAATTTAGAAAAAAAAATGGAAAAGGTGAAAGAAGATATGAAGGGTCAGAATGAAAATTTGCGGATGGAAATTCAAGAAAATGGCATTAAAAACAGGGAAGATATAAACATGCATGTGGTAGAAGAAGTTCAAGAATTAGGAAGATGTCTAGAAGAAAATTTATCTGGAGCAATTCAAGTGAAAGTAAAGGAACAAGATGAGAATATAATTGAAGAAATACAGTCAATTAAAGTACAAGGACAAACAAATGAGGAAGTAATGCAAATGTATGAAGAGAATTTGAATAAGAAATTTAATGACATATATGGAAGGATAGAAGAAGAAACAGGAACGTGTATAAAAAGGAGTGAAAATATAGACAAATTATTTAAGAATGAATTGGAGGAAATGAATAGAAAATTACAACAAACTGTAGAAGAAATAGAAGATAATTTAAAACGGAATGGAGGTGGAATGATGTATAGTGGAAATATAGATTTTGGAGTGAAATTTGATGGAAACATAAATGTAATTCATCCAAAAGTGTTTATTAAAATCGTCAAAAGTAGAATGAGGGGAATAAGAGATATTGTAGAGAAGAAAATCATTATCAGAGGAATGTTGTCAGGACATGCTTTATTGTGGTTCTGCAATAAAGAGGAACAAGTACCTGATATAGAAGAATTTGAGAAACAATTTTTAAAATATTTTTGGGGAGAAATACACAAGGCAAGTTTCAGGGAGAAACTTTACTTTGGAAAATTTGACAACAAACAGAGTAAGAATTTCAATGCATATACAATGAAAATGTACAATAATGCACAATACTTACGAGCCAAATATGCGAGAAGAAGAAATGGTTTTATATACAGGGTGTCCCGGGACTAATGGGAAAAAAGTCAGGAGAGTATAATATGAGCCAAAATAATGTTAGTACTTCATATAAACTTTTACTATGCAGGCCCTCGTTTTCGAGTTATAGGCCTCCAAAGTTTTAATTTTGAATTTGGTTTTTATTTTTATTTTTTGTACTAGTTATTTGATTTTTATAAAATTCACGGCAAAGCTATAATGTAAGTGTATGTTTATTTTGGTAAGGTAAACGGATTTACAGTAGTGCATTGAAACCAGGGACGGACTACTCGCAATGGTCAGTGATGCAAAAATTTTGCAGGTATGGCACACCCTGTATGAAATTATCGAAATTCACTTCCCCACACATTAAGCTAACGAAAAGGTACTCTTGTTGGAATTCGATAAAATAAGCCGTTTGGCTAATATTTACAGTTTTATTAATGCACTACATACAAATCTACCTAACTAACTTATTAATACGATGTCCAGAATTTACTTGCTTTTAATCAAAATTACGAACACAACATTATTAAACCATTAAGAAAGCCTCAAAAAACACAAGTTATAAAACATTAGACTAAAACTAATTCCTAAACAACAACAAAAACTAACGTTATTCTAATAAATGTTCAATATGAGCTCCTCTCACTTCCACGCACATTCTAAGTCTACGAAGGTTGTTTCTTTGCACTTGAAAGAGCAATCCCACACTATTTCTAATAACATTGCAGTGTAACACAATTCTGTCTATTAAATCTTGCCTTGTTTGCACAGGTGTTGCGTATATCTTACTTTTGAGATAACCCTAGAGAAAGAAATCCATAGGATTAACGTCTCCTGATCGCGGTGGCCATTGAAAAGGGCCTCCACGACCAATCCATGCTGTCGTACATCTAAACTGAAATGAGGAGGGGCCCCATCATGCATGAACCATAAATTCCTACGAGTTTGTAGTAGCACATCATCAAACAGGTTCCATAACTCATTTTGCAAAAACTCCAAATATCTATGACCGGTCAAAGTACCGTCAATAAAGTATGGCTGTATCAAATGATTGCCAACTATTCCTGCCAAACATTAACCATGAATCTATGCTGGATCCTAGTTTGGATAATGCCATGTGGATTGACATCATCCCATAAATGCATATTATGAGAATTTATGATTCCATCTCTGGTGAAACCGGATTCGTTCGTAAAGAGAACGTTACTAATAAATGTGAGGTCTGCTTGTTGTTGTCGCAGAAACCACTGGCTATACTCAAGTCGTGCAGGATAATCAGCCACTGTCATACGGTGTACTTTTTTCATGTGAAAAGGATATAACAGCTGTTCTTTTAGGACGCGATGAACAACTGATTTCGAGACGTTATGTTCTCTTAATAATTTTCTAAAACTCGATGGTTCATTATCAACTGCATTTAACAAGTCTTGTTCAACTGCCACAGTACGTATGCTTCGTACTGGACCTTCTCCAGCTTTTTCTGGCGAAAATCTTCCTAAAATTTAAAATTTTGTTTTGTATACATGGAAAATTACATTTACTTATTCATACCTGTTTCTCGTAACCTGAGATCAATACGCCCAAACATTCGTCTGTCTGGCAATGCTCTGTTTGCAAAATGTTCTTCATAAAGCCTTTTGGCCTCTAAACAGTTTCGAGAAGCCAGTCCATACATTAGATGTTTATCTGCGTACTCAATAAAAGCGAATTCTGCTATTGTAACTGTTAAATTAAGGACTTATGAATTATTGACAAGTACTGACTACGAACTATTCTACACAACGTTTGACAACTAATCCTATGGTAACTTGATAAACGGTAAAAACACTTATAAAAAGTTTTTACCAACTTTCCAATTAATAAGTCGCTAATGTTTTTCATCTTCTGCTATCGTTAAATTATTTTTTTGTAGTACTCTAGCTAAATATTGGACATCTATTAAAAGTTAGTTTTACCTCGTTGTGTACTTATAAAAATGGTGAATGCGTAAACTGGTACGTAGTGCATTAATAAAACTGTAAATATTAGCCAAACGGCTTATTTTATCGAATTCCAACAAGAGTACCTTTTCGTTAGCTTAATGTGTGGGGAAGTGAATTTCGATAATTTCATACAGGGTGTGCCGTACCTGCAAAATTTTTGGATCACTAACCATAGCGAGTAGTCCGTCCCTGGCTTCAATGCACTACTGTAAATCTGTTTACCTTACCAAAATAAACATACACATACATTATAGCTTCGCCGTAAATTTTATAAAGATCAAATAACTAGTACAAAAAATACAAATAAAAACCAAATTCTAAATTAAAACTTTGGAGGCCTATAACTCGAAAACGAGGGCCTGCATAGTAAAAGTTTATATGAAGTACTAACATTATTTTAGCTCAGATTATACGCTCCTGACTTTTTTCCCATTAGTCCCGGGACACCCTGTATATCAAGACATTTCGATCAACAAGTATCAGAAACAATTGGGATACAAAATATTAAGACAATGGAATGCTTATCTAATTATTTATTGAGACTTGAAAGTAATAATGGAAAAAGAAATGAAATTAAAAATTTTAATGGAATAAGGGGAAACGGAGATGGACATTACAGAAGAGATATGAATAATACATATGAAAATAGAGATTATAGAAACGGGGATTTTGATAATAGAAGACATGAATTATAGAAATGAAAATAGAAATTACAGAAATGAATAATGAATATATGGAAATGGAAATAAAAATAATGATAATAAGTACTTTGAGACTAGAAGAGATCCTAGAAACTTGGACAGAAGAAATGATAATGAAGACAGAAATGAAAATTGGCGACAGGATAGATGGGTTAGAGGGTCTGACAGAACAGCAACAGCTTGTCTGGGTTGTGTCACGCCCTATTTGCGCCCATTTCAATGAATCCATGCAGGAATTTGCTTCAGTGAAGCATGCATCAAGTGAGCAACATGTTACTATGACCAGCGCAAGAATTGCACGTGATATGGGAGATACACTAAAAGTAATAGTATATGTATAACAGCTTAATGTATTCGAGCGGGACAGCATCTGCGGAACATTGTCACAGGAGTTACTTATGGAAGTGATGTGAATCCGGAACTAGCAGATAAAATTGGGAAGAGAATCCTTGATGACATGACTGGCAAAACAGTATCTGAGTTCTCTTTCAGAAAGAGCAAGCAGGTGAAACCAATGCAAGCAGTGCAATCTGTCAACTTAAAAGGAGAAACCTTTGTTATTGAGACGGAACTATTATTTCAACGCCTGTTGCTTTGTGCTCAGACCGGCGGTGTCGATTTGCATGAGGTTTTCCGTTACGAGCTTTGCTCATATCCAGCTAGTCTATTCGATAAACATGGGTTTATGAGGGAATCTGGGAAGTCTCAGCTTGCCAATTATATTAAAGAGCAAGTGCCAGGTGTTGCTAATCTTCCTGAAAATTTGCAATTCGTGATAGATGGTGGTTGGTTATTACATCGCCTTCCTTGGAGTCAGAAAGAGACATTCGATGAACTGTTATGTGCCTATGTGAGATATGTGCTTACAAAGTATGGCCAGGCTACAATTGTGTTCGACGGATATGAAGATATGTTTTCCACAAAATCATAAGCTCATTTAAAAAGAAACCGAGCTATTGTAGGACCCAAAGTGAATTTCACTACTTCAACCTCCATTGCCATCAAGAAAGAATTATTTTTGAGTAATAAAGAAAATAAACAAGCTTTCATTGCTCAATTATCAGAAAAATTACACGAAACTGGATGTAAAATAAAGCAATGTCATAGTGATGCAGACTTCTTGATCGTTATGGAAGCTATAGAGTCGGCAAAACTCATCCTACAGCCATTGTTGGAGAAAATACCGATCTTCTCATACTACTTCTTCATCATTTTCGAGAAAATTTATGTGATATTTTTCTTCGCCCAGAACCTAACAAATCTTCCAAAACCATAACTGTCTATGATATTAGAAAAATTGTAAACGCATTGGGTAGTGACGTGTGCTCTCACATCTTATTTGCTCATGCCATATTATGTGATACCACCTCGAAACCATTTGGATTAGGGAAAAGTTACTCCATAAAACTGTTAAGAAAATCTGATATCTTCAAAGAAATTGCTGCCATTTTCCAAATTTCTGAAAAATCCACAGAAGAAATCTTAAATGCTGGTCTGAATGCCATTATATCTTTGTATGGAGGAAAAACAGAAGACAGCACTTTACATGATATGAGATTTCGAATTTTCACTTCAAAGGCAACAAAATCAACAATCCATGTGAAACCCGCAGTTTTGCCTCCTACAGAGGATGCCAGCAAATTTCATTCTTTCAGAGTATATCATCAGGTGCAACAGTGGATGGGTAATGCTATGGATCCATTACAGTGGGGATTTAAAGTGAAGGATGGAAGATTGACTACTATTAGAATGAGTCAAGCACCAGCCCATTTACTGAAATTCGTAAAATATGGCTGTATCAAAGGCACAATGTGCAAATATTCAATATACATGCAAACGACAGTGTATACTGTACACAGATGCGTGCACAGTTTGTAGAGGTATAAGCTGCTGCAATTCTATGGAAGTGGACATGGACGATGATTGAGATGAAACCATTATTGTAAATAAAAGAATGAATAAACGATTATTTTGAACTCAAAAGTATTTTAATTGAATACACTTTAAGTAAATGTTTTCTTTCACAATTGAGGAGTTTGCGGGAAAAACGACAACGCTACATTTTTTTTTCGAAAATGAGTTAGATGGCGCAATAGCAAACCATCAGCTGCCGATGGCGCGAGTGTGATGGTTGGAAAACATCAGTCTGTTACTGCTATTTTTAAACGTGAGTTAAGTGACTTGATAATTATGAGATGCGTTTGTCATTCACTTCATCTTTGCGCTGAAAGGCGGCTGCTGTATTACCAAATAGACTTGAATACTTTGTCCGTGAAGCCCACAATTACTTTTCTAATAGTCCTAAGCGTTTAGAAAAATATAAAGATTTGTACGAAACCATGAATAATAGCAGAAACTCAAAAAAAATTCAAGGCTTGAGTGGTACACGTTGGCTTGCAAGATGTGATGTTATTGAAACTATTATTCATCAATGGGAAGAGCTGAAGACTTATTTTTTGCTTAATGAAAAAGAATGTTATGCAGCGTCTCAATTGCATGATACAATGTCTCGTCTACCGTATAAAACTTTTCTAATATTTTTAAAATCCGAATTAAAAATAGTAACTCAATTGAATGTTTTATTTCAAACCGATAATGTTGAACCAACAAAGTTATTTGAAGATTTGTTTTTAATGTTTAACACGCCATTTTCTGTCGACCTGCAGTCAGGTAAACATGGCTGTCGCTATTGATTCTCCCGCCAAGTGTGAATTGCGTAGTTATTCGTTTCTTACAAACAGAAGGAACAGTGCGGCGGAAATTCATCGAATAATGAGTCGAGTGTATGGAGACAGCTTTATGAGTGATGGTGTTGTTCGTGAATGGTGTAGAAAGTTTAAAGATGACCGAACTGATGTGAATTATGAAGGGGGTCAAGGACGCAAGTCTGTGTCTACAGACGACCTTGTTCAACGAGTTGACCAAGTGATTAAGGAAAATCGAAGGTTCTCCGTAAGTGAATTATCGATGAAATTTCCAGAAGTTTCAAGATCTTCCCTCTATTCTGTAGTTACTGAACAATTGCGCTATAGAAAAGTTTGTGCTCGCTGGGTCCCAAGGATGTTGAGTGACGACCACAAAACTCTCCAAATGGCTGCAGCTTTGGCAGTTCTTGACCGTTACAATACTGATGGAGACGATTTTTTGAAATCCATTGTGACAGGTTATGAGACATGGGTTCAATATGATACGCCCGAAACGAAACGATAATCACAACAATGAATGTACACACATTCTCCAAAGCCCACAAAATTCAAACGAATCCTCAACAACCGTAAGATTATGGCAACTGTTTTTTGGGGCCAAAAAGGTATGCTGCTTGTGGAGTTTATGCAGCCGGGAACAACAATTATGCAGATTCTTATTGTGAAACTTTGCTACGCTTATGGAGAGCTATTGAAAACAAACGAAGAGGCATGCTGACTTCTGAAAAAATTCTGCTCCATGACAATGCCCGTCCTCACGACGCGCGAGTAACCCAACGGCTCCTTTAGCAAATTAATTGGGACATTTTTGAACACCCACCATATAGTCCCGACCTAGCGCCGAGTGACTCATCTTTTTCCTGAACTGAAACAGTGGCTTGGGGTCCAGCGCTACCAAAATGACGTGGAACTAAAAGATACGATCACTTCCAGTCATTAAAGGTAACATTTTATGTGTGTGTGTGTGTGTGAAATGGAGGGTTGGCATTGGACAGAATCCGTTTGCCACAGAAATGGTGTTAAATTAGGTCCTAATATATTTTCGGTTTAAATTAATTTAGATATCAAGAACATTTTTATTATTCATACTTAGCAGAGTGGTTAAATTAAAGGGTTGAGCTATATTACTGTTGGTGATGAAACGTAGAAAGTTAGGACTATTGCTATATTTTCCACATGAAAAAAATATGTGGTTCAAGTCAGCAATGGATTCGTTGTCGCATGAACAGATGTTCGTTTCTGCTACACCAATTCTGTGAAGATGTGCTGGAAATTTAGCATGATTCAATTTTAACCTGGTAATAGTGACAGAGTACGCTCGGCTTACAGCATAGTCATCAATGTGTGGGACGCGATTCGGTAAGGTTGGATGTATTAAAGTGTAATGATTGTTAGATTTTTTGGTAAATTCTATCAAACTCTTTTTCCAACTTTTACGTGATTCAATTTTTCCTTTGTTAATTATGTCACTAAAATCGTATTTACCTATGACGTTCGGTAATTTAGTGGCTTCCTTGGCTAAAGAGTCAACTTTGACATTCCCCAAAATACCTGCATGACATTGGTAACATTTTATGAGGAGGGTATTGCAAACCTTGTTCACAGATATGATAAATGTCTCAATCGTCAAAGTGATTATGTAGAGAAATAACCTGCATTGTACATTACTTTTAATAATAAAATCTTTTTTGTATATTCACCCGTATTTTCTTTATAACCTACCGGAGGTTGAAAAAAAACATCCCTCGTATGTGTTTCGAGTAATTGCCATTCAAATGATACACCCACAGTGAAAATGACACAAAATGATGGTAATAAAGCTACAGTACAATGTCCTATAATTGCATATGATAGAAATAATGGGAGGGATCCACTTAGCGGATGTCAGGCCTTTATGAACTAGATCGGCAATCCACTAAATGGTTGCAGAAAATCGTTTATATGCCGATAATGATCGCTGCAGTTAATTCTTGGATAATGTACTCTCAATTGAAGAAACAATTCCATTTAAGTTTTCTTGTTGGGCTTGCTGAAGAATTGGTCTCAGAAAGCATGAAAATCACGGTAGTTAGAAGAGGGGCGCCTATCTAAAAAGGGGAAGATAATGAAAAACGTATCTTTACATTTACCTTACGAAGGAGGAACAAGAAGGCGTTGCAAGAGATGCACAACTAACGGATAACAAACGAGGACAAAAACGCGACCTACCACTATATAAAACATGCCTCGCAGATTATCACACATTATAATAATATAACAGTAAACTAGTTTCAAAATATCGTTTGTGTATAAGCACTTTTTATAAATAAAAGTGAGTTTAAAAGTACTTGTTTTATTCATAGTATCTATTGCTTGGGACTAGTGGTACACATAAGTACCATACTACAGAACTGATGGTACACTAATGTACCACACCCCCACCCCTAGAAGAATAAAAAATATCATGTTTTTTTAATGCAGAATTCATGTATGTTCACAACCAAACCCGAAACAGTCATTGGATTATAAATATTTTTTATATACGAATACTGTCTTGAGGGTTAAACCATCCATAAAACGACGAGACCAGGAGACCCACACCTGCACAGAAAATCCGCTTGTTTATGTCGAATGTCGAAAGCAAGCACATCCATACTCTAGATTCGGCTTGACTTCTTTTTGATGTTTACCGACACTGTATGGAAAACCAGTCGACATATTTTGTCGTTAGAAAAAGTCGACTGCCTCGTATACTCAGTTGACAAGCGTCGATCGTGTATATAGATTCGGTGAATATACGTCTCCAAAATAAGCTGAATAAAACTAGAAATCAGATGTTACACATACTTGGGTAGATACATTAGTTCAACTACTCCCGGGAAATCAAAAGGAGAAATGAGATAGCCTGAGCAGGTTTTCTCGATATACCAAAGCTTTTTTGTCAGCCAAAATAAAGTGTCAATAACAACGAGTTTAAGGACACTAAAATGCGACATTGGCATATAGAGGAATGATTATTGTAACACACTAAATTGATCGAAATATTTTTTTCTTGAACACTAGGACACTGAACAAGATTATGTACATGGTATCAAAACTTTCCAATACTAGGTAACTCTTAGTGGAATAATTATTGTAACCTACTGAATTCGATCTCTAATTATTCTCTCCCAAACAATGGAGTAGTAACTGAACAACAAGATGATGTAAAGGACAGTATCAAAACAACAATAATCATATATCAACTTATAAATTTTAAGTTAACGCTATGAGCAATGATCATTGTAACCCACTAAATTCTATCGAATTATTTTTCCTAAACAATGGAAGAGTACTAATGTGAATGAGAAGATGATGTAAAGCAAAGTATCAAAACAACAATAATCATATATCAACTTATAAATTTTAAGTTAACGCTATGAGCAATGATTATTGTAACCCACTAAATTTCATTGAAAAAAATTTCCTAAACAATGGAAGAGTAGTAACTGAATGACAAGATTATATAAAGCACAGTCTCAAAACGACAATAATCATATATCAACTTATAAATTGTAATGAAATTGACTGTCTCGATCCTTACTTCGTGGAATATGCTCATATTAGTGTTTTTAAATGAAACTCAAGGTCTCTAGTTAATTCCACAATATAATACAAGTTATTGAAAATTCTAAAAAATTGACAATTGTTTCGATAAATCAATATCATCGTCAGAATGACAGAAGTTACATTTCATTTTATGCCTACCTGATGTTTAGTAGTTATTTTTGGCTAGACCAAGAAGTAACCTAACTTGTGATTGGCTTAATATATGTTTATAGAAAAAAGAAGAAGATGTGATATTACAAATATTGAAGCTTAGATATATTTAGCCCTATGGTGATATCCTGGATATCATTTTTCCAATTAAGATCAGTATAACTGTGCAATGATATAGGAAACCAGGAAAACTATATCTGCTGATCTTTACAATTATCACTTAAGAAGACAGTTTATTAGTGGAGAATTCCCTAGATTTAACTGTTCATTGACAACTTCATATTGTGGGTTTCTTAAATGTCTTCTTATTTCCAGTTCTTCAAGGAAATCTAGTTCTTGTTTCTTTTCACAAATATGCAGTACTTCTAGTTCTGTGTTAGGTGTCAATGAATGATTGGTGTCAAGTAGATGTTTTGCGTAGTGGGATTTATCTGGTTGTTTTAATCTGTATGCTCGTAAGTGCTCACTGTATCGTATTTCAAAATTCCTAAGGGTCTGGCCCAAATAGACAGCATTACATTCTGGACATTTGAGTTTATATATACCTGACTTCTTTAATAGTGGTATTTTTGTTTTTACATTTAACAATTTTGTACTAACGTTACTTACTGTTTTAAAAGAAATTGTTGTATTCGTTGCTGAAGATATTATCTTTGAAATATTTTTAGAAATATTTCCTGCATATGTGATGGTTTTATAAGTTTTAATTTCATCAGCTTGTTTAGGATATATTAGTTGTAATGCCACTTTTTCCTCTTTTTTACTAATTAGCTTATTTATCATATCTAATGGACAACCGTTAGATGTTGCTATTTGTCTAATTGTATTAATCTCTCTATCAAAATTACATTTGTTCATAGGAACTGAAAAAGCTCTATGTATCATTGAATTATATGCTGCTAGTCTGTGAGACACAGGGTGGTTAGAATTGAATGGAATTGTTACATCAGTTTGTGTTGGTTTCCGGTAAATTGAATAATCAAGTACATTATTAACTCTTTGAATTTTTAAATCAAGAAAATTGATTGAGCTATTTTCTTCAATTTCTAATGTAAATTTAATTTTCGGGTGTAAATTATTGATGTGGTTGAAAAATACATCTAATTGTCGTTCACTACCCATTAAACAAGCTAATATGTCATCTACATATCTATACCAAAATAAAAATAGTAAAAAAGAGGAAAAAGTGGCATTACAACTAATATATCCTAAACAAGCTGATGAAATTAAAACTTATAAAACCATCACATATGCAGGAAATATTTCTAAAAATATTTCAAAGATAATATCTTCAGCAACGAATACAACAATTTCTTTTAAAACAGTAAGTAACGTTAGTACAAAATTGTTAAATGTAAAAACAAAAATACCACTATTAAAGAAGTCAGGTATATATAAAATCAAATGTCCAGAATGTAATGCTGTCTATTTGGGTCAGACCCTTAGGAATTTTGAAATACGATACAGTGAGCACTTACGAGCATACAGATTAAAACAACCAGATAAATCCCACTACGCAAAACATCTACTTGACACCAATCATTCATTGACACCTAACACAGAACTAGAAGTACTGCATATTTGTGAAAAGAAACAAGAACTAGATTTCCTTGAAGAACTGGAAATAAGAAGACATTTAAAAAACCCACAATATGAAGTTGTCAATGAACAGTTAAATCTAGGGAATTCTCCACTAATAAACTGTCTTCTTAAGTGATAATTGTAAAGATCAGCAGATATAGTTTTCCTGGTTTCCTATATCATTGCACAGTTATACTGATCTTAATTGGAAAAATGATATCCAGGATATCACCATAGGGCTAATAATATCTAAGCTTCAATATTTGTAATATCACATCTTTTTTCTATAAACATATATTAAGCCAATCACAAGTTAGGTTACTTCTTGGTCTAGCCAAAAATAACTACTAAACATCAGGTAGGCATAAAATGAAATGTAACTTCTGTCATTCTGACGATGATATTGATTTATCGAAACAATTGTCAATTTTTTAGAATTTTCAATAACTTGTATTATATTGTGGAATTAACTAGAGACCTTGAGTTTCATTTAAAAACACTATTATAAATTGTGAGTTAACGCTATGAGCAATGATTATTGTTACCCACCAAATTCCATCTAAATTTTTTCGACCAAACAGTGGAAGAGTAGTAATCGAATGACTGGATGACGCAAAGCACAACGTTAAAAGAACAATAATAATATATTAACTTATGATTTATAAGCTAAATTTTAGAAAGCAACTAATGTAGCCAGAAATTTTAATTTCAGGTATCCTCTATCCAAATGTACAGCTTCCATTTATTCTGCTGAAATAAATAAACACTAAAATTGGTTCTATGAAGAGTTGGTATTTTAAATCAACTATATAAAAATGTCAATATTTTATTAATAGACTGAGTAACACAACAATTAAAAATACTTATAAAAAATGTTCACCTAAAATATAACATTATTTTATGCTTCAGTTCTCTCCATCATATTGTGTATATCCAGATAAAGATAAGTATACCTAAAAAAAAGTAACAATTAAATACAAAAAAAATGTATCAGCATATTAAATCCAATACTACATACAAAATAAGTGACGTCTCATCGAAAATAATACAAACAATTCCATCGTTATTTAAGATTCATATTAAAAATACAATGGCTAATATCAATTATAGTAAAGAAACAAATAAGCTGTTTTAATGATTAAAACTAACTTTTCCGCAGTTATACACTCCAGGGGCTGTACTGTGCTAACAAACCGAAATTACCCCAAAAATGAAATGAAACTTCTGTCATTCTGACGATATTTCGTAATATCGAAATAATTGTCAATTTTTTAGAATTTCCATAATTTTTTCATTATATTGTTGAATTATTTAGAAACAGTTGGTTTCGTTTATAACGGTGTCCTAAAATGTGGTACATCTGGATTTATGGGACCCGTTGTACTGGCTCTGGCAAGATGACAATCAATAGGGTTTTTCTGTGAGATGTCCTGTACATTATCTAATCATAAAATTGGTCACTTGTATACAATCTGGAGGCTGTATCATGCTAGCAAACCGAAATTTCTCCAAAAATTGTCAAAAATGAGTATATCTGGATTTATAGGACCCGTTGTACTGACTTGTGAGCATAAGCCCAAAGATGATATACTGGATACATCAAATGGTTATTAAACCAATGGTACTGTATGGCTCGTTTATCTGGTGGCAAAAAGGATTGCAATGGATGTCCATAATGAGGCTGTTTGGTATACAGCGCCTCTCCATGCAGACCCTCCTAAACCTAACCTCTCTGCATAGAGATCTGGAGATAAGATGGTCACCTTTCAATGTCAAGTAGCCATGGCAACAAGGAGCTACAAAGAGACCACACAGGTTTTCCGAGTGAACTTAGTAATCATCACATACTCAGAATGATCACAGACTCGGTAGCTCCCCAAAAACATATCTTTCCCGAGAGATGATTAGCGTAGGAGTGACAACTACTTTTCACTCTAACACTATGTGCTGTTCATGGACGGCTCCAAAATCGAGAAGGGCGTAGGAGCGGGAGTTTACGGAACTAATACACGAGTTAATATCATTAAATCTTGGCAAGTTCACCACTATGTTCCAAGCAGAGGCAATAGCGATAGCCAGGCGGCTCTAAAAGCACTGAGCTCCCAACAAGTGAATTCTAAGCTATTTTGGAACTGCATTCAGATCCTTGACCACCTGGATGAGCGCAGCATGGAGGGCAATGAAGAGACCGACACGCTCGCCAGAAAAGGAACCGATTCTGCCTTCATCGGACCAGAACCCGCCGTTGACATTTCAATAAGCAGCGCCAAAACCTGCATCTCAGATTGGGCCAAGCGTAAAACACTTAGGTGTATCTGTAGAAACAGACCGGGGCTCACACACTGAAAGGCGTTTATCGCAAACCTCTCAAAGCAAGACAAAACAGCAGGGCACATTCTTTGCACCTGCCCCTCACTGGAAATACTCAGATTCCAGACATTCGTCTTTACCCGATTGGAACCCACGGACATTAAATAAGTCTCGTATAGTACGACCATCAACTTTATTAAAAGGTGTGGACTGTACAGCGAATTCTAACAAGGTGTCAGCCACAATAGACACATGTGGGTCGCAGTGGTAGGCGTTACTCATTAACCCACTCACCTTTAACCGTATTGAGTAAACATTAAATTTTCTCGTTTTCCAAATTTTCTTCACCACTAATTATCCAATCACGTCAAGGAACAGCTCATTTTTGTCAGTCATTCAATTGCCTATAAATTATTAATGTATATAATTGAGTTTGCTCAATTATGTTTAAGGTTATAAATCAAGGGTGTCCAGAAATTACTAGAAACTTAGTTCTTCTGGAAACGATCTTATAATATAATAAATATAAATTATTTCAAATATGCTAGTTATTACTGTACCAAAATTAAATATTCTTAGAATCCATTCATAAAATAATTTGAGACATGAATTAATTTTATCAATTCCAACAGCTAGTAGACAGAACAACATCATGGTTCAATAAATGCCGACTGAAACCTAATCCAGGGAAATCGCATTTGCTAATATTTTTCCACTCCCCATAACCGTCAGCAAGGTTATATGACCATTAACTCAGTCCAGAAATATGTACAAAATATCTAGGGATCACTATGGACAATAAGATAAACTTCAACTCTCACACACAAAATATAAAAAAGAAAACCATATCAAGGGCAAAGCACTTTAAATCTATATCTAAAAAAAGAACATGGAATAAACTTAAACACAAAAACTAAAATCTACAAAATGATATGTAGACCACTAATTGAATATGGACATATAATATTCCAGAATATAAGAAATCCTGCCCTGAAGAATCTCCAGACTTTCACAGTTGTCCTTCAAATTTAGTGAGAAAACCGAAAACAAGAACCTCATCTCTCCATATTGCAACAGAAGATCAAACTACAAACGCCCAGAAAAAATTCTATGGTTTGGTTATTTTTTGATTTTTTTTTCCTCTTTTATATCAATCTGAAACTATAAAGTTTTAAGAATATCATTGTAATTCACACAATAACTTATACCACTATGGCTGAAGGACCTCGGTCAATAGCCAGTTGAGTATTATTTTTATACTTAATAAAATTCATTTATTATTATTATTATTAATTTTATCACAATCATTACAAATATAATATTTATATCAAAATTAAATTATATGTTTGATTTTTTCTAATGATTAGTTTTACAATTTTACATGCATATTATTGTTTATTTTTTAACATCAATATAAAGAGAACATCTATGTTTCGCCTCAATGTCCAAGCACTACTATGCAAAGATAAAGGAACTTATGACTGACTTTAACATGCACAAGTATACATGTTTACAAGTCAAAGTACTCCATTAGTCGAATACTCTAAAACTCAAATTTTTTTGTATCTCTCTCCAAATTCGACTTGTAGGGGTTCTACTGTATTATGTGAGAATAGGTTTTAGCCCCCTCGCCTCTAATATAAGGACATGTAGAGATTTTTTTAACCTGCCCTCCCCCATGGTACCCTTACATAATTAATGAACGGCTCTTAATAACATAGGCAGGGTTGGCAACTACAGGTTTTTTTGAACCTAGGTTTTTTAGTTTTTTTTAATAAACCTACTTATTAAAATATGGCCATTGTAGGTTTTTAGGTTTATCTCTATTTTCTTTTAAGATACTGAATAAAAGCTTCCTGTTACAGCCATATTTTACTAAAATCTAAAATTACCCACCCAAAAAAAAGCTTTTCTTCCTAGTTTAAATTTCATTCATATCATAAATATTAAAGGTACAGACACAGACAGTTCGAGGATGCTGCAGGGCTGGGGATTTACCAATTCATGTTGAATTACAGATATAATATCAATGTTTTGCTTAAAATGTGATTTTCTTAAACCTAAAAAACCATAAAAAACCTGAAAAACCTAAAAACCCAAATATATATCTTTAGTTCTTAGGTTTTTTCCAACCCTGAATATAGGTCTGATGGCTAATTTGCTTATGCAATGGAAGGAAAAACCCACAAATATTAGTACTGTTCAAGAAACCAGAAATTTAGATACCAATCATCATTTTCGGATCATTGCAAGAATATATAGAGTGCTGCTATGCATGTAGCTGGCCAAAGAATATATATATATATATATATATATATATATATATATATATATATATATATATACTAGTAAGATCAAGAACAAGAGAGAATAGGAAGTTTGAAAGGTTCAAAAAAAGAGTAAAACATGCATGAGAGTATATAATATACAGCAACGTGATAGAGGAATATTATTTGTTGTTTGAAACACTTGGTTCAAGATTTATAGCAGGTGGAGACTACAATAGTAAACATCAGATGTGGGGATCTCGAATAACTACCACAAAAGGAAGAGAACTATCTAAAGTAATACAGGAAAAAAGATACTCCTTTTTGTCCACAGGAACACCAACATACTGGCCAACCAATATAAATAAACTGCCAGACCTACTAGACTTCTTCGTCACTAATGGCACCTCCCCAGCATACACAGATATTATTCCAAGCTATGATCTATCTTCGGATCATTCGCCAGTAATTCTGACTATCAGTTCGTGCCCATACACATTCAAACTACACCTAGACTACACAACTTCAAAACCAATTGGACCCACTATAAACATAAACTAAATGAAGAAATACACTTAAACATAAGCCTCAAAAACCCAAATGAAATCGAGAAAGCCACAAACGATTTCATAAATCTACTGCAAGAGACAGCGCAACAAACAACTCCTGAAATAGTAGTTAAAAAAGAGCGAGAGTAAAATGGCAAAGGAGTCATAATCCTGCAGATAAAAGGAACTGCAATAAACTCAGCAATGAATTGAAAACTAAATTAAAAGCAATGAAAGAAGAGACCTTTAAAACCTATATGTCTAATTTAAGTCATTTTGATAACTCTATTTGGAAGCCAGTAAAGTCTAAATATAAACCCATATTAACATCTCCTCCACTACGACTAGAAACACACACACATGCTGAAGAAAAATGGGCCAAATCAGATAAAGAAAAGGCAGATGCATTCGCTAAGCACCTTTCAGAAATCTACAAACCTCACAACACAATACCAGACATAGAAATTACGGAATTTCTAGAACTCCCTATCCAAACAATAGACCTGATTAGACCAAAAGACATAGCAAATGAAATAAAACTTCTAAACATTAAGAAAGCCCCAGGAATGGATTTAATAACTCCAAAGATGTTAAAAGAGTTACTGCGAAAGAGTATAGTTCTCCTCACTTACCTATTTAATGCAATTATTCAAATCCAATATTGGCCAGAAAAACTCAAAATTGCTGAAATAATCCTAATACTTAAACCTGGGAAAGACCCACATGAAGTAAAATCTTATCGACCTATCAGTCTGCTTTCAACTATATCAAAATTATTAGAGAAACTGATTCTTCGAAAAATTGATCCTGATTTTGATGCCAGCAATTGGATACCTGAATTTCAGTTTGGATTCCGACGAGGCCACTCCACAATCCAACAGTGTCACCGCATAACCCATACAATACTAAATTCTCTTAACAGCAAAGAATATTGTACCTCAGTATTTCTAGACGTTAGACAGGCCTTCGATCGATAGGGTTTGGCATGTTGGACTATTATACAAGATTAAAAAACATTTACCAACATTCTTCAAACTACTGGAATCTTATCTAAACAATCGCCAATTCAGAGTACGAACAAAAGGAGACGTATATGTTATGCTGCCTATCAACTTGGGTGTACCACAAGGCAGTGTCCTTGGTCCACTATTATATATCTTGTTTACTTCAGATCTCCCATTATCACCAAACATCACAATAGGAACATTTGCTAATGACTCTGTCATTCTAACTACCCATAGTAATGTGCTGCAAGCCCACCATATCCTCCAAGAATATCTTAAAAAATAGAAGTGGTTAAAAGATTGGAGAATTGAAATAAATGAGACAAAATCTACACATATAACCTTTACTCTAATAAAAGCCGTATGTCCTCCAATACAGTTAAATAACACACAAATCCCACAATCGACATCAGTGAAATACCTGGGCTTACATCTAGATGCCAAATTGAACTGGAAGGAACATATCAAGAAGAAACGAAAACAAATAGATCTAAGAAGTAGAGATATTTACTGGCTAATTGGACGGAAAATAAAATCCTATTATATAAGGCAATAATTAAACCTATATGGACCTATGGCATCGAAATATGGGGATGCGCCAGTAAATCCAACATAGCAATTGTACAAAGAATCCAGTCTAAAATACTAAGAAATATTGTTAATGCCCCATGGTATATAACAAATAAAATGATCCACAATGATTTGAAGATCTTAACAGTAAAAGAAGTCATTCATGAAAGAAGTGCTAGCCACAACAAGAAACTAGAAGCCCATATAAATCCTTTACTACAACCGCTACTTGAAAATGATGTAATAAGATGATTAAAACGACGATGACCAACTGACCTGCGAAATTAACAGGAAGCAGAAGGTCTCTTCGCTGGAGAGGACCTCATCATGCTAGTTGACCTCAGCAGCTTCCCATATCTAGGTCATATGCCAGCACATTAGCTTATAGAATACCATGTATTTTGATTGCCGATTTATTGAATAAAAAAAAATTGTTGTTGAAATTGAAATAGTTGCATTATAGATTATGTTTGTGACATTATATTTTTGTGTAGTCATTAGTGAAGTTGCTTTGTTATTCAACCTTATACTTAAAAGTAATATTCATAATAGTATTTGAAAAAAAAGTATATTCCGGATCAAATATAAAATGTCCAATTAATAATCTCATCAATTATCATATTAATTGGTTGATAGAAACTCTACCTTTTCAAATCATTTTATAACCAACTGGAAATATTAGAAGATAGTAAGAAAATGCCATGTTGGATCATGTGATGGGATAATCATTTACTACCCACGATACTTATTCATATCCTAATTTTAATAGTTTACTCTTCAACATATACTCACCATTTATCACTTTATGATAGGTTAGACCATCTTCCATATTATCCAAACACAATACAGGATTTCCTCATATTTAGTCTTTTCTCATATCATCTACCGTTTCATCTGAATATTGCATTTTCCAATACCACAATCAATTCCAGTATGTTTATTCATCTAAAAATGATTAGAAATAATTATAGTTTATTTGAAAATGCATTATAGTATATTTTTTATGGCAAAGGCTATATACAGGATTGTTCAAAATAGAAAAAAAAGTAAATATTGATATATTTACTAGATTTTAGTAAGACCACCTCGAAAAACCTCAAATACAACATAAAATGTAAATGAGCAAACCCTAAGAGATTAACCAATAATTGTATACCTAAGTGAGGGGCAACACGAAATTAATATAAAAAATAGTAAACTGTCAATATTGTGTATGTATCCACATTTATTTTTATAAAATTAGTATACTAGATATTAGGTTAGGACATTTCCCTAAAATTTTATAATAAATATACCCACAACCAAATTTATTTAAACAAATCTTCTCTCATTAAACATATTTCGTTTTTACAATTATTGGTTGATTCCGTATAAATTCATTTGTTTGTATTTCGGGCATTAGCGTCATATAAACTTGATTATTAAATATAGTTACATACCTAAATAGATAAGTGGATTTCTCCAGATAAGGAGTCATCATCATCAGTTTCCTCAATTCTCAGAGAAATCATAACTGGTTCCATTGTTTCCTCTATTAACATATCAAGTTTCCAGAAATTATCTTCCTCTGCTATGACATGTATTATATTGTTTTGCAAATTGTCCAGTGATATTTTAGATAATGAGTCACATAATAGTTGACGAACATCTTGAAGTTTAAATGTTGTATTGTTTCTCTTGAGCCCAGATTAGTTCAATGGGATTTAGTTCAATGGGATTAAGTTCCCAGTAATAAGGTGGTAATTGCAACATTTTAACTCCATGTTCTTTTGCAATTTCAACTATTTGGGTGAATGTTGTTTACATAACTCCAATAGTTCTTTTTTGAGTAATCACTCTTCTGCCACTATTTCTTTGGTTATATGCCAATCGGAGAGTTCTTGCTTTTTCCATTTTATGTTAGGTAACACTTCCCTTAATCTTGAATGGTTTTCTGAAAAATTATTACTGTTACCTTTACATACCAGGACAAACAAAAAATAATTGCAGTCTGCTCAATTGCCTACTACATACAAAAGTTGGATTGGATACTGATGTATACTTTCAAAGCCATGATTGATTAATTGCATGGCTTACTGCAGTGATGTCTAATTTTGAAAAAATGTCTTACAATGTTTCGGAAGTAGTTTCTATTAACAAAAATATTATATTTCGAAAGAAGTTTTTAAAAAACATGGTTTTTTAAATCCATGCTTTATATTTACAACATTGAATAAATATTCCATAAAAAACTGATTTGGATATAAATATAATCATTTAAGGTGCATCATTGACTGCTTAAAAAATCAGATTAAAAAAACTTCAAAAACTGTGAATCAATTACTCTCATGGTCAGAATATAAAAAGACCAATACCATAAGACATAGGTTCTCAACCGGTGGTACGCGGTGGTACGCGGGGACATTTCAGGTGGTACGCAATCATATATTAATAATAACAATAAAAACTGTTGAATGCGAATAACATTAATTCACAGTTACGATGCAACATTTCCTCGTTAAGAATACAATTCCTCCATCTGTGTTTTACATAGAATAGTGGCAGTTTGACGCTGACCTTGAGGCTACGCAAACAACCCGAGTGAATCCCACACCGACAGTTTTGTTTTGACAGTGGCATGAGCTGTGTTACTTTCTCACCCAGTAGTTTCATTCAGATGCCAATGTTAGCTGTTTTTTTATTGTGTTCCATGAAGTGAAGTTCAGTTTTAGTTTTTAGTAGTAATTCAGCATTAGTTTTTAGTGGACATAATGAAACGATATTTGACTAACCCCTCCACCTCTAAGGACAGTCAAAAGAAGATTAAACCTCAGCCAAATCGTAAGTACGATGCAACTTATTTACAGTTAGGATTTATAGTAAAACCTGGCACAGAAAATAACGATAATCCTATTCCACAATGTGTTGTATGCTCAGAAACACTTTCAAATCAGAGCATGAAGCCTTCCTTACTAAAGCGGCACCAGACTACTAATCATCCCGATTTGGTTGACAAACCTATTGAATTTTTTCAAAGAAAATCTGAATTGTGTAAGAGAGAAAATCAGTGCATGGCAAAATTTGTAAATATAGACAAAAAACTAGTCAAAGCATCGTACCTTGCCAGTTATAGAATAGCTAAAGAAGGCAAGCCTCATACAATTGGCGAGACACTTTTACTTCCGGTCGCTGAGGATATGGTCGAGGCAGTATTAGGCGAAAATGCAGCAAAGGAGATCGAGAAAATTTCGTTGTCGAATGACACAGTAAAGAGGCGAATTGTGGAGATGTCCTCGAGTATTGAAGAACAGCTTTTACTTCAACTGCGCGAATGTAAATATTTTGCACTGCAAGTAGACGAGAGCACAGACATAACAAATATGGCGCAGCTTCTTGTATTTATACGTTTTGATTATCAAAGTGAAGTAAAGGAAGAATTTTTATTTTGCAAACCTCTTGAATCAAACACTAAAGCTGAGGACATATTTAATGTCATAAATGAGTACATTATAAAAGCGAGAATATCATGGTCTAAATGTGTTGGTTTGTGCACGGACGGAGCAAAAGCTATGTCGGGTCATTTAAGTGGATTAGGAGCAAGAATAAAAAAAGTTGCTCCAGAATGCCAAAGTACTCACTGCGTTATTCACCGAGAAGCTTTGGCTTCTAAGGTTATGCCTGCCAACCTTAAGTCTGTTTTAATGGATAGCGTAAAGGTCATTAATTTTATTAAGGCCAGGGCTCTAAATTCACGGCTTTTCTCTTTAATGTCTGAAGATATGGGTGCAAAATATCAAACTCTCCTCCTACATACCGAGGTTAGATGGTTGTCACGAGGCAAGACCCTAACTCGTCTATTTGAACTGAGGTCAGAAGTCTTTAGGTTTTTAAGTGAATAAAATCATGACATGAAACACTTGTTCAATGATGAAGAATGGCTATCACGATTGGCGTATTTGGCTGATATTTTTGATAGGCTTAATACCTTGAACATGGGACTGCAAGGGCCAAGTACAACAGTCTTCACTACCAACGATAAAATATCATCCTTCAAGAAAAAGTTGGTTCTGTTTCGCTCTCAAGCACAGGACAAGGATTTCTCTGCATTCCCTACTCTTGCTGCATTTTTGGAAGAAAATGATATTTCTCTGAAGCCAGAAGTGACTGATGATATCACTAGTCATATGGAAGCCCTTCAAACGAGTTTTGATAAATATTTTAATCAAGATTTTTCTAAATATGAGTGGATTAGAAATCCATTTTCAGGGAAATTTCCTAGTGGTCCTAGTCACTCAAGAGAGTGTTTCATCGACCTTATAAGTGACAGCTCAATGAAAGATGCGTTTAAAGAAAAATCTTTAATAGAATTTTGGATGGGGACAAAAACTGAATATCCATCAGTGTTCGAACAGGCGATAATATTTTTAATTCCATTCGTAACCTCGTACTTATGTGAATCGGGCTTTTCAGAGCTGCTGTTCATCAAAAATAAATACCGAAACCGCATTAGTGTTGAAGAGGACTTGAGAATCAAGTTAAGTTCAATCGACCCAGATATTGAAAATTTGATCAAGAACAAACAACAACAACAAGCTCATTAGGATCTGTTTATATTTAAATGACTGTGTTCAATTAACTAATTCAAGATTGTTTTTAATGTATGATACATTTTATTTTGTAAATACATACATACAGTTGTAGAATGCATTTTTATTTTCCTAAACCTGACCAAATTTAAATTATATATAACTATATATTATATATAAATAAATAAATAAAAATATATATAAATATAAGGTGGTACGTCAAAATCTCTGAAAATTTCAAGTGGTATGTGGTTACTAAAAGGTTGAGAACCCCTGCCATAAGACGAAGGGGCGAGACAGAATCCCTTTCAAATGCTGTCAATTTAATTTGTAATTAATGCAGTAAATAAGTTAAAAAAGCTGTGAAAGGTGCTTCATGTCTATCAGTTTTCTATACCAGTTGTTAATCACAAAAAATATGTTGTGATAATCACGTTTTAAGAGAAGAAAAAAAAATAAGGAGAGAATGTCAATCCAAGTCCTAATATCAACACCATAAATCAGGTAGCCTATAGAAGGAAATTTATGTAAATGTAAATAAATGATTACTTGAAAATAACTATTTAAGAAATTTATTGAAAGAAGCTGAAAGTAAGCAAATACTCTTAGAAAAAAAATTAACCTGTTGATAGAAATAAAGTTATTAGAAGAAAAACTCCAAACATTACAAAAAACGTCAACACCACAAACATTACAAAAAACGTCAACACCACAAACATCCATTAAGGATAAAAACTATGCAGATAAAAACGAGGTAAAGACTGCTAATACTAAATAAAATAGGCCAGGTATTGGTCAACCTATGATTGTAATGCAATAAACCATATAATGCTTAGATAGCGAATATTACATTATAATTAATAGTAATACAGATAGTGGAAAACCAACTACCGACTTATGATTCAAACTCTCTAACTTTACATGAGTTCCAAGATGCAAACAGGCAATGCTCTTCCAAAATTAAAAATTGGTGCTTATAAAAATAAATAGATGTTACTTTATTATAATAATTACATGGTGATCCATTCTTCGAGTTAAATATTTTTGTAATGAGATTTGTTTTTTTTATTAGAATGAAAACTTTTAAATATCCATTTTCCCATATAGGGAATTCTCGTAATCAAAGTAATATTGGGGGGAAATAGGGAAATAAAGTGAAGTTATCGAGGAAATTATAAGTAATTAGTTAAACAAGGAATTTAAAAAATAAATAAAAAAGGGAATTATGGGGATATGGGGAAATTTATTTAAAAAAGGGTAATTAAGTATACACTTTTTGGTACGTAAAGCACTCCTCATGAAAACATGAATAATTGGAGAAATGTTTATTACAACTGTGAAGTGTACAAAGTTGATAAGCAGTGGAAATTGTTTCTGAATTATTGTGGCACTGAATTTGATTTATGTTTTCCCATGAGAATTGCAAAACTTGGCAATAAAAAGTACATATCAGTACCTCGGAGGTAAACTGCACTATGTCGACTTGGTGTTATTTCACAAACATTTCACCAATGCACTCAGCTCTTCGAGACCTTTCTAGAAGTACATCACACTATGTTATTAATAGGAGAATATCAAAATTAGTATCACTATGTTCAATATATTTTAGAGGTAAAAAGCTCCGTGTATACATGAGGTGCTTTACCTACCATTTTGTTTGTACCATGCTTAAAAGTATAAAACACTATGTCGATATGGATTGTTCCATTTTGTTAAAATGGGAACTGTATGTCGGCATAGTGCTTTTTGCCTCTAGCGGCCTAGCCAAGAACCATGTCGCAAATGTGACATAGCATCAGTTTGTAATAACGTAGGCAAGTGGAAGGTTGGTTTTGTTTACAAAATAATCATGGTTTTTATTATTATAAATAGTGAGAGTGTATTAGTTCGAATGATATTATCGATCAATTGGTTATTTGGTTTTGTATACAAAATAATCATGGGTTTTATTATTATAAACTGTGCCTATTAGTTTTAAATATATTATTGTGCAATTTTTATAATAGTCAAGTTTTGTTGTTATTAATCTAGGAACATAAAATGAGTTTTATTAACACAAACTTATTGTTATGTGAAGAATAAGAGATATTTACATAAAAAATCATTGGATTCCGCAATTTTTTTACTTTCATTTAAACATAATATTCATGATATAGAATTTGACGCAAAATTTGCTTTACTTTTGTACCTGCAATTTTTCAAATGACATTATTTTTTCTTTACAGTGGAGGAAGTGCCGAGGATTATAGATTCTACCAGTAATGCAAATATTGGAGGAGAAAACTACATTCCAGAAATAGGAAATCATTCAGATTAGTTCGAGCACTCTAACCAATCTAGTAAGTTGTGCTTCTCCTGTACTACTTGAATTATTTTTGTACCTGCAATTTTTTAAATGACATTTCTTTACAGTGGAGACAGATCCAAAGATTATAGCATCTAGCACTAATGCCAATATTGGAGAAGCGGAAATAGGTAATAATTCTGACGAGTTCAAGGACTCCAATCAACCTAGTAAGTTACTCTCCTGTATATTTTGTTGATACATTTTATAATCATTATTATTTAAGCAGGGTACTATATAGTAAGTTCAATTTTTACAGATGGTGGACATAATAATAAGGATTTTATAATACGGTATCCGCCAAAATAAACAGTACCGAAACAGAGAGTGCTATGGAGTTGTTTATGTAATATGGATTTGTCATATTTGACTTAATTGTCATTAGTTGATATATTAATAGTACACTGCAGTTAAATTTGATTTAAAAATGGTTCTAACAACGGAAGAAAAAGTTTTTTTGGTAGAGCATTATTTTCGTTCATACGAAAAAGGTCGTAATGATGGTCCAAGCTTAGAACAGGTGTCAATAAAATATCAACAAAAATTTAATAAAGCAGCTCCTAGTAAAAGTGTGATGTTAGGTGTTGTTGAAAAATTTCGTCGCACTGGTAGTGTATTGTGTCAACGTAAAGGTTCTTCAGGTCGTCGAAAAACAGTATGCACTAACGAAAATGAAGGACGTGTTTTTAACAAAGTTGTGCAATCACCTCAAAGAAGTCTTGTAAGAACTGCATGTAAACTCAACATTAGTGAAACGTCTTTACGTCGCATGTTCAAATCAATTGGTGGTTATCCATACCGTATTCAAGTTGGACAACGACTAAATGCTGCGGACAAACGTGCAAGAGAAATTTATTGTGGTCGCATGTTGAGTTTAATTTATGAAGATCCCGAATTTTTGAAAAACATATGGTTTTCAGACGAGAGTCACGTTCATCTTAGCGGCTATATTAATCGACAAACAACCAGATTCCTTGGATTTGAACGTCCTGATGTCATTGTAGAGAAACCACTCCACAGTCTTCGAGTTACCGTTTGGTGTGCGGTATCTGGTCATGGAATGATTGGTCCTTATTTCGTTGAAGATGATAATCAGAATCCACTTACTGTCAACCAAGAGCGTTATAGAGAGAACATTATTATACCTTTTGTGAGAGATCTAAATAACTTTTGCCGTGCACGAAATCTACAGTTTGGCACACAATGGTTCCAACAAGATGGTGCAACGAGCCATACAGCTGTGCGCACCTTAGACTTACTCCGTCAGCATTTCGATAATAGAATAATTTCTCGGGGAACAGACTTCGAATATCCTTCTCATTCACCTGATCTGACGCCACCTGACGCATACATTTGGGGCATAATGAAGGACAAAATATTTCACTCGGAAAATCCGCCGGCGAATATTGCCGAACTACGGGAAAGAATACAAAATATTTTTCGGCAGTTACATCAACTACTTTTTATAAATATGTTTATTGACTTACAAAATCGATATGAAGCTTGTTTGCGTCGAAATGGTGAACATTTTGAACACTTACATTACAGAAATTAAAAATTAATTTTTATTTTCGGTACTTTTTATTTTGGCGGATACTGTACTAGAGCTGTTTGTTTTCTACACCTGTAGCGATCGGTTGTCGAGTGCGAGTGTTGGAAAAAGTGGTCAGTTTGCTGGTAGTAACCCGCCTGACAAAGATAAAAATACTAATAATATTATTAAACCTAATTATGATCTTAACAATAAGTATCAATCCACCGATAATGGACCATATTTTGTAATGATAGAACATACAGATCAAAATGTTGGCAGATTGTTTCCAATAGGAATTGGACACTATCTACTCGAAGAACATGAAATTCGTGAAAATATTACAGACATCAAATCAGTAGGTGTTAATCGCGTGAAAGTAATATGTAAAAATTATGAATGAATGAATTATGAAAATAATTTAGTCAGTTACATACCTAAATACTACACCCATAAAAATGGTAGACACAATCTTCTCAGAAGATTACATATTAAAAGGAATAGAATCTAATATTCAAGTAACTGAGGTCAGACGCATGAAAATTATTGATAAAAATACAGGGTCAAGCACCTATGCCGATAGACAATTGGTTATTGTGACATTTTTGGGAAACAGAATTCCAGAAAGTATCAAAATTAACATGGTAAATTTTCCAGTAGAGCCTTATTTTTATCCTGTTATCCAGTGTTACAAGTGTCTCCTATTCGGACATATTAGTGCACAATGTAAAGGTAAAGCGAGATGCAAAATTTGTGCAACGGAAAATTGCAATGAAAATATCCCTGTACAAAAAACGTTAATTTATGTGTACATTGCAATAGTAATGAGAACGGTTCAGTATCTAGAAACTGCCCTTCATTTAAAAAACAAGCTAGTATAAAGAAAGTTATGGCAATTGAGAATATCACCTTCAAAGAGGCAGAATTCTTTGTGGATAATCCCTCTTAAGCCAAAATTAGCACCCATAATAGATTTTTGCAGTGTTCAACAATTCAAATAATTTTCCCCCCTTACCAGAACCGAAAATCAATTTTCAATTACAAAAACCTACTCCTAGAAAACCTATAGATACTCCTTCGTCATCAAAAATCTCCTCAGTCCTCCCCAATCCTTATCGGGATGAGTATATGTCATATAAAGATAAGATTTTAATCGAAATGGTAAAATTAGTCCAAAGTTTTAGCAATAGAAAGTAATTATAGAAAATGCCTTTTTTGGAAACAACATGTATTGCAAAACAAAATTATGTTAAAAATTAAAAAAACAGATTTAAATAACCTTAGTGTTATCTATGCATATCTTTTAGATTATGAAAATAGAACAAAAGATTCATAACAATCTTTAATTTTATGATAAAAAAATAATAAAAATTGTAGTAGTTCAAGATCAAATATTTTGTTTATTGTCATATTGTTTTCTGAGTTTTTCATTGATTTATGTTTTAAATAATTTATTATAAAAATTTACAACTTTTCCAAAATTCGCTATAGATTTTATGTAAGTATTTATTATTTCGTTTAATTATTAATAATGATAACATTGACCAATTATTTATAGCCCTTGATAATGAATAAAAATTATTCGAAAGCTGGGGAATGAATATCTGAGAGAATTTACTCTGGAGTATTATTGCCACATCCCCACAAAAATATACATTATATATATATATATATATATATATATATATATATATATATATATATATATATATATACGAGGGCAATTCAGAAACTAACCTCCGATTGGTCACAGTGCGGGTAGTGGGGGGAGTAGCGCGCCATCTGTGCATTCACACGCTCAGCAGGTCAGTCGGCATCAAGCCGTAGTCGAGTGAACATCGTACCTGCGCTAGTTTAGTTTTTGTGGCAGTTTGAAATGTGTGCTGCAATAGAAAATCCCGCCAAATGTGAAGTGCGTGCTGTTATAAGGTTTTTTACAGCCAAAGGATACTCTGCAGCAGCTATTCATCGTGAGCTTTGTGCCGTGTACGGACCAAAAGTTATGAGTGAAGGAGTTGTCCGTGAATGGGTACGTTTATTTAAAAGTGGACGAGAAAACGTTCATGATGAAGAGAGGAGTGGTAGACCATCCTTGGTGACTGACGAACTCGTTCAGACAGTTGATGCAAAAGTTCGTGAAAATCGACGTTTCACAATGGCGGAGTTGTCTACTGATTTTCCACAGATTTCTAAGACTCTTTTGTACGAGATAGTGACAGCAAGATTGGGTTACCGTAAGTTCTGTACACGATGGGTGCCCAAAATTCTTACCGACCACCACAAAAGTCAAAGAATGGCCTCTGCATTAGACTTTCTGTCACGTTATGAGGACGAAGGAGAACCATTGTTAAACAGAATCGTGACCGGTGACGAAACCTGGATTAAGTACGTGAACCCTGAGACAAAAGAACAATCAAAGATGTGGGCACATTCAGATTCGCCTACCAAACCAAAAAAAGCCCGGCAAGATTTTTCTGCCAGAAAACTGATGGCAACGGTGTTTTGGGATGCCAAAGGGGTGTTGTTGGTTGAATTCATGGAACGTGGGACGACCATTAATCAAGACGTGTACTGTGAAACACTAAAAACATTACGACGGGCTATACAGAACAAACGCCGTGGTATGCTGACTTCCGGTATCGTTTTTTTGCACGATAACGCCCGTCCTCACTCTGCTCGCAGAACAATAGCCCTTCTTGAGTCCTTCAAGTGGGACGTTTTCAACCATCCACCTTACAGCCCAGATCTGGCGCCAAGCGATTATCACCTCTTCATGCATATGAAGAAATGGCTCGGGTCCCAGCGGTTTGATGACGACGAAGAGCTCAAAGATGCGGTCACAGGCTGGCTCAAGGCACAAGCGGGTGATTTTTATGCAGAAGGAATTTCAAAGCTTGTGAAGAGATACGATAAGTGCCTCAATCGTTATGGAGACTATGTCGAAAAATAGTGCAAAGATGTAGTTGTAAGATGTATATATTAAAATATTTTTACTTAACTTGGTGTATTTTTTTCAATCAACCGGAGGTTAGTTTCTGAATTGCCCTCGTATATATATTACAACGAGAAACTGGTACAAACAACAATAGAAAACCGTAAAAGCTACAAAAATGCAAAAAGGGCACTAATAATAGGGAAAAGACAGATAGTTGCATTAACTGATGGAAACACAAGAACCACAGACAGGAATGAAATAATAGACCTAGTAGCCAAATTCTATGGAGACCTATACAAGGCCCCTGAAAATTTGGAAGAAATAATAGAACACTCAGAAGATGCCATACCAGAAGTTTTGGTGGAGGAAGTAGAAATGGCACTGAAAAGCATGAAAAATGGCAAAGCAGCGGGAAATGACGGCATCACGACCGAAATACTCAAATATGCAGGAGCTAAAACATGGAAGTACCTTGCCAAACTATACACGAACTGTCTGATGTCCAGGAGCATACCTAAAGAGTGGAACAGCGCCCTTATAGTGTTGATCCACAAGAAAGGCAGCAAAGAAGACATTAAGAACTACAGACCAATCAGTCTACTACCAGTGACGTACAAGGTATTCACAAAGATCATTCACAACAGAATACAAAATACACTAGACTCGGCCCAACCACGAGAACAGGCTGGATTCCGCAAAGGCTTCAGTACAATAGATCACATCCATACCCTCAAAGAGGTTATCAGTCGAACCAAAGAATACAACCAACCACTAGCACTAACCTTCATCGACTTTGAGAAAGCATTCGACTCTATATATCCCAGAGCAGTAATAAATGCCCTAACAGAACAAGGGGTCGACAAGCCATATATTGAGACCCTAGCAAATATATATAGGGAAGCCAAAGCGAGAGTTAGGATATATGAGGGCACACCACAATTCCCCACCAGCAGAGGAGTTAGACAAGGAGACGCAATATCACCAAAGTTATTTACAGCAACACTAGAAAGCATCTTCAGAAAACTGGGCTGGAACAACACAGGTCTGAATATAGATGGAGAATACTTGAACCATCTAAGATTCGCTGATGACATCATCCTGATAGCGAGTAACCCTGGCGAAATGCAACAACAAATTGAATGCAGCAAGCAACGAAGCAGGCCTTAAAATAAATCTGAGTAAGACCAAGATAATGTATAACGAACTGATAAACGCACAAGAAATAACAATTCATGACACTGCCCTGGAAATAGTAGAGGAATACATATACCTGGGTCAACTAATACACATATCAGGCTCTCTACTTCCAGAAATAAACAGAAGAATCAAATTAGCATGGAGAACATTTGGACAGAACTCTATCATCTTCAAGTCTAGAATGTCACTCCGTTTGAAAAAGAAAGCGTTTGATCAGTGCGTACTACCAGTATTAACATACGGCTGTGAAACCTGGACCCTGAAAACTGATATCATTAGAAAACTCCAGGTAACGCAGAGATCTATGGAACGATGCATGCTTGGAATAACAAGGAGAGATAGAAAAAGGCTTGATTGGATCAGACAAAAGACCCACGTGATAGATGTCATAAATAGAATCAGATCCCTAAAGTGGCAATGGGCGGGGCATCTCGCTAGAAGGACAGACGATAGATGGACCACAAAGATAACGCAATGGTATCCCCGAGGCGTGAAAAGACCAAGAAGACGCCCCAACTTAAGATGGGACTACGACATAAAGAAGCTCGCAGGATCAACTTGGGGCCGCATAGCTAGCAATAGACAACAATGGGCCCACATGGAAGTGGAATATATAAATATGTAAAGGGAGGCTACACCATAACAAAATGGTTGAATAAGCTGCATATGATGATGATGGTGATGATATATATATATATATATATATATATATATATATATATATATATATATATATATAAATTGTACATGCGACTAACCACCGTATATTATATTATTTATAATTTAGCAATAATTTCTTTATTTAAAAATAAACTCATTTAATTATGAATCATTGTAACGAAAGTTTTAATGAAACTAATGTTAAAGATTCGGTATCCCAAATTCTAAAAATTCTGGATAACAGTGATAAAAATATGGATATTCTAAATTCAACTAATTCAGATAGTGAAGTCTGAATACTGAAATGGCTACTAAAAGTAATATAAACAAAATCAATATTCTACAATGGAATGTTAAATCCCTGAATGCTAGAAAGACGGAACTACAAAACTTAATTAAAGACCTTAATATCAATGTAATAGTTTGATCAGAAATTTGGTTGAAGGAAAATGATATGGTTAATTTTAAAGGTTGTTAAAAAATTTAGAAGAGATGGCTATGGCGGAGTAGCAATACTCATCGCAGATAGCATTGAATTTAAAAAAATAGAAATTAAAAAAACATATAATCATGGTATTGAAGTGTGCGCGGTCCAAATTAATCGCGGTGAACTAAAAGTAGTTTCAGTGTACAAACCCCCCTAATATTATAGCTAATATCCAGGACTGGGATAATATTTTTAAACAAATCACACACAATACAATATTTTCCGGCGATTTTAATTGTCATCGTCGCTCATGCAGACAACACCGCACAAGGTAATCAATTAATGGAATCCTTAGATAACTACGATTTAACTGTCATAAATGACGGCAGCCCGACAAGAGTCACTAGACCTGACCAAAATCCCTAAGCTGTAGATCTTACTATAATGTCACCTAATTCAATTGATAAAATGTTTTGGAAAGTACTACCTGATTCATGTGGATCCGATCATTTTCCTATTACAATAAATTCTATTATTAAAAATAAAAGTAAGAAAATATTTCCTGTTATGAAATGGTGTGACTAGTGTAGATTGGGCTCTATTCGGTCAAACAATAGATGTTGCATTAGGTAACATTAATATTGGTGAAATGTTTTCTCCAGAAATGCTTAAAACATTTTGGGATACTTTAAATAATACTGCTGCTAATCAAACTATGATTATAAATATACCTTTCATTACCTCTAGCAATAGACCTTACTGGTGGGATAAAGATTGTACAAATATGGTAAATAAACATAAAGAAGCTCTTAAAGTTTACAAATCTTGTTCCAATTATATCTTAATAAATTAAATAAAAGTACATCTATAACACAGATTTGGAACATTGGTAAACCAATCAGTAACAAACATGTTTCTCAAAAAAAAGCAAATAGATGATGAAGTATTAACAAAAGTTTTAAATAATTATGCTCCCCCTAGTGTTGGCCGCAAACCACCCTTAAGCACATACGAATATTTATCCATAGAGCCTAACAATTTAAATAAACCCTTCAGTTTGTTTGAACTAGATGTGTCTCTCAAAAAGACAAAAACACTTCTCCTGGTTTAGATGGTTTCACCAATAAAATGTTATATAATCTACTCAAAATGCAAAATTACTACTTTTAAATATTTTCAACGATTGGTGGTTAAAAGCTGAAATAATAAAAGAAATGCGTGATTGTATTCATTCATAAAATAGGCAAAGATCCAGAACTACCTTCTTCTTACAAACCAATTTCTCTTATATCGTGTGTATTATAGACATTCGAGAGAATGATCAAGTCGAGATTAGAATATTACCTTGAAGCCAAATCATTATTTCCTAAAACACAGTTTGGTCACAGGAGAGGTTTAGGTATACGCGTTTCTTTGACGGAACTCATTACGGATATTCAACTGTCCAATTCTAAAAACGGCTCTCTGCTTATTTTTAAATTTAAAAGGGGCCTATGACTCAGTGGACTTTTTTTATTTATTATTTATTTATTTATGACCTCAAATACAGTACAAAAAGGATACTGATAACAAGGCCTATACAAAAAATATAGTACATAATCAAATATAAAATATAAAACATAATGAAATAGTACATAATACAGAATAGCTGGATAGTACAATGTTTGTTATATACACACATATAAATAACTTTTTTGGTATTAATTCATTTAAATAGATATATCACAGAGTATTTACAGATATCACATGAATCATATTGTTAAATAGTCATACATCTAACATAATACATTTCAGATGCAGTTTTAATCTGATATTGAATGAATTTTTATTTTCTATTTCTTTTATTCGTGCTGGAATTGTGTTGTATGCTTCAATTGCCCTATAAATCGGCGAATCTTGGGTTTTGTGGAAAGTCTCAATGAGTTTATTAAAAAATCTTTATTTCGAGTGTCATGATTGTGCACGTCTTGTGCTAACATGAATGTGTGATTTGATTTAATATAGCCAACTTGCATGCCATGAACTAGTTTAACTTGTTCAAGTTTCTTCAAATTTTTGATATTGAGTAATTTCGTTTCTGAATAAAGTTCTGCAGTAGATTTTCGTGAGTCATAGTTATACAATACCTTTATGGTTTTATTTTGCATAATTTGTAATTTTGAAATTAATGTATCTGAAGCATTTCCCCAACAGTTAATAAGATATCTCAATCTGGATCCAATTAAGCAATAATAAATTGTGTTTTTATGTTTGTCACTCATCATGTAAGCACATCTTTTCAATGCGCCTACTATTGGAACTATTTTACTAGTGATATAATTTATGTGTTTGTGCCAACTCAATTTTTCATCAATATATAATCCCAAATATTTGTGATAATCAACACAGTCCAGTAGATTATTATCAAATCTAATCTGCAGATCATGAAATGGCTTATTTTTTTGTTTAATACACATGTATACGGTTTTTTTGACATTTATACTAAGTTTATTACACCGCAGCCAATCAGAATTGTGGGTTAAGTCCCCATTTATGGTAGATTCAATACTTTTCAAACATGGACTTGAATAGACCAATACCATGTCATCTGCAAAACTGAAATATTTTGCCTTTGTACCTACACATTGTACATATAAAAGATATAGAATTGGACCTAAAACGGACCCCTGAGGGATTCCCATATTGACGTTTCTTTTCTCACTACTCACATTATTGACAACAGTGTAATGACTTCGGTGTTCTAGGTATGTCTTGAGTAGTTTATAAGCAGTTCCCCGAAAACCCATTTTACTCAATTTTTTCAATAGAATTTCAATGTCCACGGTATCAAACGCCTTCTGTAAATCTACAAACACAAGAATGACATAATTGTTCTTATTAATTTCAGCAGAAACACTTTCCAAAAGATCAGTTGTTGCACTCATGGTACTACTTGCTTCCTGGAAGCCATATTGATATTTGTCAAAGCCAAATGTATCTTTTACATAAAGTGCAATTCTTTTTTTGACTATTTTTTCAATAATTTTTGAAAAGATGCTCAGTATTGATATGGGCCTATAGTTAATTATCAAATCTTTCAACCCACCTTTATGTAGAGGTAATATTTTTGCAACCTTGAGTTCTTCTGGAAATTGTCCCGTGGTGAGAACATCATTTACAAGACGAGTAATAGTTACAATTATTATGTCTAAGAGATTTAGTAAATCCCACTTGCTCACTCCATCATGACCAGCTGAATTTGACTTTATACTTTTAATTACACTATTGATTTCACTTTCATCACATAAACCAAGATCGATTGAGTTCGTGGATTCTTGTTCAGTATATTCTTGATTATATGCCGGTGGAATTTCTGAGGCTAGCTTCTCTCCGATTGTTGCATAGTGTCCATTGAATTTATTGGAAATTATTGTCTCATCTGTAAAAATCTCATCAGAAATATTAATTTGTTTGATGTTGTCGGAGTTCTCAGAGTTCTTGTTATGCACCAAGTTATTTATCAAGTTCCAGGCCTTTTTTGAGTTGTTTTCAGTTTTTGAGAATTCTCTATTCGCCCATTTGATCTTCAGTTGTTTGGCTTGATTGGTTACCGCATTTTTTGCTTTTTTAAATTCACTTTCAGAGTGAGGAGTTTTTAACCTCTTCCACATCCTGTATAATCAGTCTCGATATTTCACTTTAGCAATAAATTCGTTTGTGATCCAGTCATTGTTATTAATGATTTTTATATTTTTCTGCTTTGTACTTAGCGTTTTAGTTTTGCAAAGTATATTAGCTAGCTCACCAAAGCTTGATATGGTTTTGTTATAATTCTAAACTAACTCGACTTCTCCAGTCTGCTATATTCACATAACTCCTTGTGACAACTTTTGAGACTTTTTCCATAACCTGCTGATCAACTGTAATGTTCATCAACTTATGGTCTGATATGCTATGGTCTTTTAATGTTATTTCACACTTCAGTTTTTTGTTGCTCATTACGTGATCAATTATGCTACTCCTGTGGAATCCCACTCTTGTAGCGTACAGGGAGTCTATTTTGTTGTGCAAATTGAATGCATTCATCTCTATAATATTTTTATATTCTGTAACATGGTTACCACCACCCAATAGATCCAAGTTAAAATCTCCAATAACAACACATCTACTTTTCTGGTTATCGAGTAAGTCTTCAAAAGCATCGATAAATTGTTGGACGTTGGATGATGGTGATCTATATATTACAAAAAATCTTAGTTTATAGTTTAATAAATTCACTCCAACAATATTACAGTGATCAATTATTGGTGCAGTTACCTGATTGTAAGTTATATTTTGTTTTAAGTAAATTGCTACACTCCCCCCTCGTGTGTCTCTGCAATCGTGTACAGCCACATAGTTTGGGATATTGAAAAAGCTGGTTTCATTAGGGTACAACCAGGTTTCTGTTAAAGCTATAACATGTATCTCTTTATCACTTGTTTTCAGAAGATAATCAATATCCTCTAGTTTGTTTTTAATACTTCTTATATTGATATAAAGAATGTTTAGTTGATTTTTTGGTTTAGTAACCATTAAGGCGATACATGTTTTTTTTTCTCAATTTATTTTTTTTGATTAGTTTTTAATCTGTTTCAATAACCAAAGCTCATTTTCATCCTTAATCCAGATTGGCTTCTCATTTTCGTTTTTTACAAGGTATATTTTTCCTCCAACAGTATATGCTGATTTGAAATTCATTTCTCTCTTTAAATCCCTTGCATTTTTTAATAATAGTTGATTCTCAGCAGTGAGATCATCATTGAAATATATTGCCTTATCGCCGGATAGTTTGCAATCCAGACATTTGATACTTCTTATTTCTTTTCTTCTTTTATACAGAGATATTTTATCTGCTTTATCCTTGAATTTGACTAGTAAAGGTGAATTTTTGTCCCACCAATTCTTCTGCATTCCTGTACAACACTCTCGGTGTAGTTCATTTTCATCCCTTCAAAGATCTTCTGAACGATTTCTCTAGGATCCATTTCTTGTTCTTCGATACCTGCAATGACCACATTGTTCACTCTTTCGTTCTGTTCCTTTATGCCCAGCTTATTCTCCAGGTTCCGAACTTTGGTGCTTAGAGCTTTATTTTCTTCTTGAATCGCTCTCATCTGCTTCATGGTTTCCTTCAGTTCTTCTTTTTGTTCTTCGAAACAATCAGAAATGAACTGCAAGGAATTTTTCAACGCAGTCATCTCACTCCTGTAGCTCTTTTCCAGATCAATTTTCAGATTTCCTAGTTGGGTTTTTAGGACATTATTGATGATATTTTCCAGTTTTTTCTCTTCAGTTCCATGAATGTATTCATTTTCAGAAGTTCTAACCTCACTTTTTTTTCGTGATTTACAGCACCTTATTTTATCTTCATCATCGAAAATTTTTGCCTGATTGGCACAGCTATTATGAAAAGCTGCCGTACAAATTATGCAATGCACAGCCGAAACTACTTTTTTATTGCAGTGTTTGCATATTTTTATTTCACCAGTTTTAGATAGCTTGTCACTACCCGCCATCTTGAATATACACTTAGGAATGATTTTTAATAAAATGACAGATTTAGGTATTGATAAAAGAACGGCCTATAATATTTATGAGATTTTTAATGGTAGAGAAATATATGTCAGAAACCATTTCAACGAATTGTATGGGCCCAAATTGCATTGCATAATAAATTAAATAATAATAATATCAAGTTGGTACAATATGCTGACGATATCTGTATATATACCAGTCGTAGAAAATATGAGCAATGCTTAAATGACTTTAGCAGTGTTATACAAATATTAAAAGATTGGTTATTTGAAATGGGTTTCACAATGTCGCCTGAAAAATCTGCTGTTATGTGCTTTACAAGACACCGTCAACATACAAGCACACATATACAGTTAATGGATTTAAAGATACCTACAGTCACTGAATATAAATATTTAGGTATGGTTTTAGATCCAAAATTGCTCTGGACGAGACATATCGAATATTTAAAAAAATCGTTGTGAAAAAGGGTTAAACATTCTTCGTTGTGTTACTAAAAAATCTTGGGGCGCTGTCCCTCAAACAGCATTACTATTTTATAGATCATTTATCAGAGCTATAATTGACTACGGCTGTATATTTTATGGTTCATCGTCAAACACAAACCTAAAAAAGTCTATCGCATACAATTCAAAGCAATAAGACTTTGTATCGGAGCCATGAAATCGTCTCCTACTAATGCAATCCTGGCGGAAGCGAATGAACCACCTTTAAGATTTTGGCGACAATTACTAGCCTACAAAAATATTACCAAGTTGAGCACTATAATTCGTCCTTAATGATCAAAATTAGTAACTTAAACACGGAAATTTTAACCAACCGCTACTGGAGAATCAAAAACTCTCCTTTATTGACATCGGCCTTTCTCAAAACCAATGAATTTTGTCAATTCATTGTAACAATGGATAAATTGCCTGTATTCATGCATAACTATCTATCTATTTTTCCAAAGCCCACTGTCATATTTCCGAACTTTAATGAATTACCCTCCTATAATAAAACTTCATTACATTCTATAATCAGCAATTATAATATACACACAATAATTTATACAGATGGAAGCAAAAATTTCAAAGGAGTTGGTAGTGCATTCTACGTAGAAAACAGTAAAGATATTTTTAAATTTCAATTACCAAAGATTTGTAGCATTTTTACAGCTGATGCAGTTGCCATACATAAAGCTTTGGAGTGGTGTGCGGAAAACAATGTTCAAAGTGCAATATTAGTATTGGATTCAAAGTCGGTGTTAAAGAGCATAAAAAACATAACAACTAAATATTATAATTTTATTATATGCAGGATTAAAAATTTATTATATCAGTTAGAACTCAAAAAAGTTAAAATTATATTTATATGGGCAAAAGCACACACTGGTATTCATGGTAATGAGATAGTTGATGAAGCTGCAAAAGAAGCGAGGGTATGTAACAATTTTCTAAAAATTCTGTGTTATAGAGATCTTTACAGTCTATTCAAAGTTAATGTTTACAGAGATTGGAATAACTATTACACAGAAATAGCAAAAAACTCAACCAGCTCATATTTTTCTATCTACAAAGAGCTGCCAAAGAAAACTTCACATATATTCAATGATAAAGTCAATAAAAAATACTGCACAATCTTAACTCGATTGAAAATTAATCATGGGTGTTTTCAGTCTGTTTATCATCTGTTGTTTAACCATATAACAAAAAATAATATTAAGTATTTAACTTTAACTTAATAGGTACTTAAAATGAATTTCTTCCATTTTTGTGTGTGGCTGAAGGACAAGTGTGTCCATTGCCAAAAAAAAACTAGAGACTACTAAAGATGTGCTAATAAGTTTTGGAGTGAATAAAAAATCATGAGGTGAGATATTTTTAGAAAATGAAACTCTAACAGAGATATTTACACAACCTGTTCAATTTACTAGAAGGGGAAGAATTTGATTATGAGGTCTTGGCAACAGAGTAGTCGCAATCTCCATGCATCGGTTGACATCGAAATGGGGGATCTTTATGTTCCAAGTGTTGAATAACTGACCAACAAATATATGATGAAATCGGACAGTGGTATGATGAATACTTTGAAGGGGAACACGGAGCACACAACAGTAATATAGAAGATGTGTATTTTGAAATATTAAGCAAAGGAAAGAGTACTGATCCAGGACATGACCACATTACTAAAGATCTACTACGAAAACTGAGTGAAAAGATACACAGATATCTCATCAAAATATACGAGTACTGTTTGAAGCATCACTACTTTCCTAGTGAGTGGAAGCAGGGAATCATTATCACCATTCCTAAATCTAATACGAACCATCATAGAGCAAAAAACTACCGTCCTATCACTCTTCTTTCAGTTTTGGGAAAGCAACTCGAAAACATTATGAAATATTTGTTACAAAATGAAATCGGACACAAAATTCCTGATTACCATTTCGGCTTTAAACATCAAACGTCTACCATTCACCCTGAGACCATTCTAACATCCAACATGCAAGCTAACCAACTAATGGGAAACCACTCTGCAGCCTTATTTCTTGATATAAGCAAGGCATTTGATAGTATTTGGCACAAAGGACTACTCTACAAACTAATGACACTAGTATGCCCTCTATATTTGATCCTGCTCCTGAAAGACTATCTTGAGAACAGAACCCTGCAAGTCAAAATCAACGACCAATACTCGGCAACATTCCACAATGAACAAGGATTTCCACATGGATCTCCATTGTCTCCTGTTATATATAATGTACATATACAACTACAGTCATCAATAAGACTAGTTCAATAACAATCGTTACATTTTTGCAGTATGCTGATGACATGGCCTTGACTAGTCACAACAGAAGCCTCTCGAAAACCGTTGAAAATCTATAAGTATTGTTAGACAGGACCCTGATCTAGTTCAATAAATGAAGGCTGAAAGTTAATCCAGACAAGTCACAATATATAATTTTTAACCACAATAATTCACCAAACTCACCTAAAATAAATATAGACAGCAGACATTCACTGCGTAAAGTATGCAAGGTATCTGGGGGTAGACATAGACCACAAATTGAACTTTAACAACATGCTAACATAAAGAGGAAATGTAACAGTAGTAGCAAACACTTTTGGAGTTTAACATTCAAGAATTCAGGGATAAGTAAGAAAACAGCTGCAAATATATATAGTTCAATATGCCGACCTATCCTAGAATACTGTCACCCAATATACCTTACTGCGAAGACTCCTACCATCAAGACACTTCAAACTGCAGAAACCACATCCTTGAGAACCATAACGAAGATAAGACACCCCAGAAATCCTCTGCACAACCCACCCAATAACCTACTGTACGAAACAACAGGAATTGTTCCCATAAAGCAATGCATACATAACCTCTCTGAAAAGTTTGCACATAAAGAACACAACCTAGAGATACTAAGCTGGTTATGTAGGAATCGGAATCAAGAAAGAAAGCCACACAGAAAATACCCACTCAATACCATATGGGAGCACATTCAAAATTTTAATATTTAAGGAATAAGAACACCACATACCAAATTTTTTTTATTTTTTTTCCTCTTTACATATATTTTTAATTCAATACTATTATCTAATAATTATACAAACCACCATGTAATATATTGTAACAGGTCGATAGTCTATTGGGTGACCCAATAAAGTACACTAATTATTATTATTATTAATACCAATGTAGCCGATTATCCCGAAGATGAAGATGACTAAGTTTCAGTCAAATCATACTATTGTCCATAATGTTCATGTTTGTCTAATACTATATTAAAGTTTTTTTTTCTAATTTGAAGCATTTTTAGTCAAAACTCTTTTATAGTGTCAAATTTTTTTTTAAAGAATGATAGGATTGTCGGAGGTATACTACAACTACAACACATAAAATTATAATTTTTTATTGTAAAATAAAAAAATAGAAAGTTTTTTCATTAAACAATAGCTGTTACGCCTTGTACAAAATTAGGTCCGAATACATTGTTGGTCGAAATATAATAATAAAATATGTAGGAAAGCAATCGGCAATAAATCAAATCCCTCTACTGAAAAGTTGATAAAAACGACATAGTTCAGTTCATCTCCGAGGTACTGATATATGGAAAACCAGTAGAAATAGATGAATTAAAAAATAATCTAGACAAACTGTTAATCCTAAGTCGTCACAATCCTGAATTGAACGATCATTATATAAAGTTAAAAAAAGAATGATCTTTTGTTAATTAACTCAAAAAAGAGAATTATAAAAGTAGAATAAAAAACTCTGACAACAAATCCAAATGTATGTGGAGTATTTGTAATGAATTAACCGGAAAAGTAAAGAATCATGTTTGTTACTTACAGGGTGATCCATAAAAAATAGCTAATGAGTATAATAAATATTCAACATAAATTGTTCCAGACTTAATTGCACAAATTAATCATATTCCATTTAATTGTAATATTCCTTACAACTCGCAAAGAATGGTTTTGCCTGGGTTGTCATCAAATAATCTGATAGATTGGGCAAATAAAATAAAAATAGTAGTACACTTCTGGTGAAGATGAAATTCCAACATGCTTAATTAAAAATATTGTGAGAGTAATAGGTGATGTCTTGGTATATATCATTAATAATTATATTAGATTTGGTGTATTTTCAACTCAATTAAAATTAGCAGTAATAAAACCGTTACATAAAAAGGTGATCGTGAATGAATAGAAAAATACAGGCCTATAAGTATTCTGCCCAGTTTCTCAGTTATTTGAGTTAGCCATGAGTCACAACTTTGTAACCATTTTTGAAAAATGTAAAAATTTCTATAATAATCAACATGGTTATTTAATTAGAACTTTTATGCAAAGAGCAATATTTCAATTCAGAGAACATAGTAAATTTTATGGAAGAACAATAAATGGGTATGTTTCTTGATTCATCAAAGGCATACGATGGCCTTGACCACTGATTTTTATTAATTAAATTAGACCAATATAGAGTAATGGGTAATTCCTTGAAGTGGATCCAATTCTACTTGGGCCATAGACAACAAAAAGTGTGTATTTGTAACTGACCTCAAAGTAGTAAATCCACAGTAATTACTACAAGTATTGAAATACTGCATTATTGATCCTTTTCTCTTTGTTGTTTATATAAATGACTTATGTCTACTGAATTTCAATAATAATCAATTTAAGACAGTACATGCTGATGATACTAACCTTTTGGCAGAGGTAGAAACATCCAGAAGTAATAAAAAACTGTGATGATGCATTTAAAAAGATAAAGGATTGGTTCACAAAAAATAAACTGTTATTAAATTAATCCAAACTAACATTATACTCTTCAACACTGTCAATGAAAACCCGAGGTTGTTGAATTGGAGGATAAAATTAATTTTAAGGTATTGAAATATGCAAAATTCGTAGGAGTATTTGTTGATGAATGTTTAAAGTTACAGCACATTGATGAGATTTTGAGGAAATTGAACAATATTACTTATGGGTTACAAGTTGTTACCAAATATTTAAATAAGGAACATCAAAGTGCTTTTATTTTTACAATTGTGAATTCATTTTAAGATACTGCATTATTTTCTGGGCTAGTTATAGTAATTGAAATCACTCAGCATTCTGATCACGTCCTTTATATGTACCTTTTGATTTGTTGTTGTTTTTTTTAAGTAGTTGGGTGGCTTTGGCAGAGACCAATTAGCCAGATTTAATTTGTAATCCGTTTTTACGGACGAGTTATTAAACAAAGTTTTCTTGTAAACAATTATGTTAGTATGTTTAAACAAGGTTCTCTTGTAAACAATGAACATTTGCAGATGTACATTCTCTGTGTTAGTATGTTGTTAGTACTTGTGCATCTATTTCAATTTTTTTTTTTGTTTTTTGTTTTTTTTTCTCCTTTTTCTTTCTAAATCTTCATCTAGCTCTTCATCTTCATTCTCAGAAGATCGAGATGATGATATAGCTTATAAAGACTACGCCGTACCACAAGTTAATAAAGGGAATAAAATTTCTTTTCTCACGAATGGCGAGTCAGAAACTTCTTCACATAGTGGCAGCGATGATGAAGAATTGATAAAAAATGTAAAAAAGAGTAAAGGCGATCCAAACAGATGGAAACGGACAAAAGCAAAGCTTTTAAGAAATATGGGAAAAGCGTATGTCTCAACAAGTAACAAAATTGTTAAGGAAAAAACGCTTGGACCTACCTGCAATGTATACAAAAATGCTTATCAAAATTGCAGAAGAAGAAAGAATGGCGATTTTTGGTACTTGGGCAATTTAGATCAACAAGGAGAGTTTGTTTTACGCAGTATAGATAGCATAGATACCATAGAGAGAATGAAAGTTCAACAAGGCCTTTTACCTCTGTATAAATGACAAGAAAATAAAAGTATGTAAGGAGTTTTTCTGAAACACACTTTCTATTAGCCAATGCTTCATAAGAACTGTTACCGAAAAAAGCATTAATTCCCAAACTGGAATTTTGGAACTAGATAGGCGAGAAAAACACGGTCACCAGCAAAAACCTCCGGCAAATATCAGGAAAAGTGTTCATCAACACATAGACTCCATACCACATATGGAGAGCCACGATTGTAGAAAAGATACCAAAAAGGATTACATATAAGGCGGACGTTCACTGATGGACCTTTATAGAGACTATCTTAATTTCTGCAAAGAAAAGCATATTTCATTTCCATCAAGTTATTAAATCTACGCCAGAACATGTAATACTGAATACAATATTTCATTTTTTAGCCCGAAGAAAGATCAATGTGAAGATTGCGTGAGATATAAAAATGCAAGTGACGAAGAAAAACTAGATCTACAGAATGACTATGAACGTTATCACCAAGAAAAAGAACTTTCACACCAGGCTAAAGAATGAAATAAGGAGAAATCAAAAGAAGATAGCAGGTTCGTAGTAGCAGTTATTTGACTTTTTGCAGTGCCCTAGGGGGGATATTTCAAAATTTTATTATGTATCCAAAATAAATGCTATTAATTTTACAATTTGTAATCTGGCTTCCAATGATGTTACTTGCTTCACATGGGATGAGACTCAAGGAAAAAGGGGATCAAACGAGATAGCAACATGTTTATGGATGTATATTGGACACCTGAATGATCATGCAATGAATGAAAAGCTGAACCTTGACATAGTATTTTATTCAGATAACAAATATGAACCACTCATAGAGGAAGCAGAACTAATAGAAGTGAACCCTGAGTATGCATTAGTACAATTGTCAAATGGAAGAGAAACCAAGGTGTTCATAAAACATTTGGCTTCTCGAGGAGATATACAAATCTTTGATCCTCAACAATAGATGGCAGATGTACAAACTGAGATCCAGATCCCGACTAGCAGACCAGAAATACATTGACGCCCTCAAATAAATTATTCAAAGAACCAAGTTTAATGAATAGAACCATTACAACTCAAAGTTCTATGAATAATCAAACTACTGAAGTTCTAGCTCCAGAAAAATATTTAGCAGAAGGTAGGCCTGATAGAATATGTCACAGACCAACATATTTGAACGATTATATTTTGAAATAATACAGGGGGGAAATGTAGTGAAATCACTCTGTATTCTAATTACGTCGTTTATATGTACCTTTTGTTATGTTGTTATATTTTATTGTCATTAGTTTCAAATTGTCAAAACTTATGCCGTATGTATGTCAAATTCTTGAGCTTAATAGAACCTAATTTTCGAAGGTAAATTATTGCAATTCACTCTGACAAAATAGTTGTGGTACAGAATAGGGCAATTCGCATAATAAATTACATGGAATTCAAAAATTCTTGCAGATCCATAATTAAAGCAAATGGAATATTTACATTGTCTGGCTTATACATATTCGAATATTCAATGTACCTTTTAAAAATAAAAGAAATATTTTAGGCATACTTTGTAACACACAACTATAACACCAGGAAAAACAATTTAAGTTATCCACATCACTGAAAAATCTCAATTATACATAGCAATCAAATTTTACAATAAATTACCACTACAAATAAGAACCCTAATATCCAATAATAAATTAACAATACATGCCAATTTAAACTAACTTCCTGTTAAATATTGTCATGTCATTTCATTATTATAATTACCTATTATTATTACCTTGTGCCTTGGATCTCCAAAAGGTTTAGTGAATTATTATGGTAACTGTATGGCAAATGTGGCAATCATAAAGAAAAGACTAAGAGGGTCATGGCATATGAGTACAATGTTTCACAAAGATATAAGAAAAACTAAATTATTTGGATCTATAAACAACTATTGCTTCAATCTATAAACTGTTAGCACAATAGGACTAACAAAAGGTCTTAAGAATTTATGGGTGCTATAAATGCTGCACATTATCTACCACAAAATTAAAATACGTAGCAGAATATCAACTGAAGAAGCATAATATTGCACTAAATATTTGAAATAGAAAAACAATGCTGCCTCACTGAGATATTCATGGGATATGTCCTTTCCTGAATGCCTGAACCATGACATACTTTGTAGTTTCATTGAAACATAATCATACAAAAAATTACATTATTATAAATTCATCATGTCTATTTCTCAATCATAGCTTTGGAAGTACACCCGTATGCAATTAATGAACTTATTGTTATCGCAGTATATTATATTATGTTTAAAAAAGTTCATCTATAACTGATTTCTGTGAAGAATAAGGATAAAATTATACACACTTACCTAGGTATTTTAAACAAAGTGAATATTGGTTTTTCCACTAACCGTTCCTTCCATTCTTGACATGATAAATACCATTCACTCATTACCTACTTTTAGTGTTTTTTATGCTTCTCTTAAGAAAAATATGTTTCTCGAAGTTTGTTTTAATAAATAGTCAATAAAATTATGAGGAAAAATCTTAGCTTTAAATTATGTTGAAAATATAAACGGATTAAAAATAAAATAAAATCGCATCACCACAACCATCAACCATCTCCCCAAAACCACAAAAGAAAATTCACAAATGCAAAATGCAATCAGTGTTGCCAACAGGACTAATATAAAATATGCTAACCTGAAGCCAAAATTATGCCAAGGGCTTTATAATTATGCTAAAAAATTATGCTAACATTTTTTAATGTCAAATAAAAGGTCATTTAATTTTAAATGTTTATTAATGAACAAAAATAACAAAATATTCAGACTTATTTTATGTTTTAATCGATTAATCGGTTATGTCATCACATAAAATGTCAAAATTTTGCCAAAATTATGCTAACGGCTTTATAATTATGCTAAAAAATTATGCCAACATTTTTTTATGTCAAATAAAACGTCATTTAATTTTAAATGTTTATTAAATGAACAAAAATAACAAAGTATTCAGACTTATTTTATGTTTTAATCGATTAATCGGTTATGTTATCAAATAAAATGTTTAATCTATTAATCGATTATCGAATAAAATATTAATATCTTGGTCTACATGGGCACTATCGGCAGCCGATGTGGATGTAGATGTAGAAGCCACATTGCCAAGCCCATAACTCTCATTGGTTCCAATAGAGCGCAGTACGTTATCCGGAACTGTATAAGAATAGCAGCATTTCCCTACCCTCTTTAGGCCGAATCTAATGTATAAAACGGCATTTAAAGTTTTTACCGACAAACGGTTGCGGAGCATAGTTTTGACCACATTCATTTGGCTGAAAACACGTTCAATTTCCGCGTTGGAATGTGGTAGAGATAATAATGATATTGCTAACTGAGATAAATCTGCGAAAGGGTTATTATCAGCTGCATCTTTATAATCCATTACTTCATTCCAGAATTCTATAGTGGAAGATGTGCGTTCCCATTTAATGTGCACTATGTTTCTCCATTGAGACACGAGCCTATCTATTGTAGATGCATCCTCTCGAAATTCTTGGGCAATATCAACTAGGGAAGGTTTGACTACTTTTAAAGTTTCTTCTACCGAAAATATGGATACTTTCTCAAGTAAATTAAAATTAATTGGTAATCTGGAACGCAGTTCTGTTACAAGTTTCAGTGTGAAATTCATGCAACGTTGCCGTAAATTATTTTCCACTTCAGGTTGAAGGTGGTACTCCTGTAATTTTTTTTCAAAAGAAAATCCCATGTACGGTTTAGGATCCAAATAACTTTCTATATTTTGGGTAAAAATATCGACTCTCGCAGTTGGGTTCAAGATACGCCGACTGGTAGACTGAACTAAGGCACACAAATCTTTATAAAGTTTTGTTGGATCAACGTTGTTGCTTTCAAACAGCTTGTTCACAGCTTGAACTTCCTCTAAGATAGGTTTTAAATACAATAAATATAAATGATTTACAGGATCATTATACATGTTGTATAATGTTTCTGCCATATAGCAGTGGTTTTCACGCCTGGCAACTTCAAATAGGAGTTTCAATTCCACCCATTGCTCTAGAATGCAGTTGACTGCTGGTTCAATTGATATCCATCGGGTGTTGCACATCTGTGGAATTAACAATGGTTCGGAACCTCAGTTAATTGTTTGATAGATACTTTTGTATTGTAGTCGACGGTTTGAAGAATGACTAAACCAATTGTAGGTTTCTCTTATAAGAAATTCCACATTACGTGGTAGAGTTTCTTCTGAGGCATGCGATAAAGCCAACTGTAATGAATGGCAAACGCAGCGGACTAAAACCAAATTATCATTACCAGTTGCGTTTTTTAATAAAGCATGTACTCCGTTGTTAATCCCTGTCATCACCGTAGCATTATCGGTGCCAATACCGATCAATTTTTTTATGTCAATGTTCAGAAATAATAATAATTTTTTAATACCGTTGACGATGCTGTTTGCAGTACCATCTTCGAGCTCGACTAACCCCAAGAAGGTAGATATTACACTTTTTAAAGATCGACTAAAATACCTTATAGATACTCCCAACATTTTACTTACTGAAATATCTGTGGACTCATCGAGCAAAAGACTGTACTGTTGGTCTCTCAAATCCAACACAATTTCTTTGATAAAATGAGGCGCCAAAACATTTTTTATTATATTTGTGCATTTGGTACGATGGAGTCGCAAGTCTCCACTTTTGCTATCATCGAATCGGTGTTTGCATAATTCTGATAAATGATCGACAGCCATAATGGAACAATGTGCGCACACGAACATAGCTAGTGAAGATTCTGCTCTCTGTGTATTTAGATGTTTTTTTACTTTGGGAAAATTAATTGTTCTTTGACTTGTCATTGGTTCGATAGCTTTTTTATGCTTTGCTGACAAAATATGTAATTTTAAGCAATGGATTTTTGCAATCATTTCGCATTTACAGTACTTACAATAGACCTTCGTTGCATCATTTCCAACAGGCTGTAACCAGTCCTTGAACTCGGTCATTTGCTCCCACTCGGACCGGTAATGCTGAGTGTATTTAGGCGGCATATTAACGACTATCAAACAATTAACTCACTTAAAACTTAAAACTGTACTGTATAAACTGTAACAACTTTCATTTATTTACAATAACAGTAAATACAATCACGTGTACCGTACTGTCCCGATCTCCTGGTTTTAATCGAAGCTCCGTCACCCACCAAAAATATCCTATTTACTATTTAAAACTAAAACTAAAAGCTCGCTCTGATTTCCGATCCGATTGATATTGATTATTGTAAATTGTAACTGGGCGATCGAGGTTGGCTCGTTGGCTGTACTGACTCACTGACTGTCTGTGTGTTTATTATTTGCTGTTGTTGGGGTGTTGGGGAATCCCCGGCCGCCCGAAATGCGCCAGGCCAGAGAGATAACACTTTCTAGAGCGTTCTAAATAACAAAATAAATAACACAAGAAAAGAAAAATAATATTAAAAAATAATTGTTAAGTACGCTTAACGGTTAGCAAAACGGATCCTTTGTTTAAACTTTTATTTTTTATGCTAAAAAATATGCTATATGCTAAACAACAAATAAATTTGCCAACCAACATAAAAATATGCCAAATCTAGCATAAAATATGCTAAATTGGCAACACTGAATGCAATCATCATCATCAGTGTTGCCACAACCCACTTGTATATTATATTATCTTATCTATGCAACCCACTGAAGAAATTATCATGTAGTGCCACCCATAGAGAAATAAACATACTATTATTATTATATTTTTATTTGTCTATGGTGCCTCCCAAAGATTATAGACCAAAAAAGACATGACGTCATAAACATAGCCGCTGACAGATACTGAGGGAAAACAAATATTTATTTACGTTCATTTATGTTTGTAATATCCCTAAACATGACTATTGTTAGTTTGTCGAGAATTGCGGAGCAGTTTTGTAATGGAATGAAAGTGTTAAAGAAATGTGGAGACAATTTAAACAGTGGATATGTCGTAGAGATAGAGTATATGATGAAAGTTTAGGAGAGAAGCAATAAGGCATAATTACTATAGTCGCTGCGGTGTCATTTTACAAATGAATAAACGAATAAACTTTTAAAATATTACAACGGTCAAGACAAGACATAAGTTAAATAATTGATTTGTTCTCCCCACTGAACTGTATACTACAGGTACAGTTCACTGGTTTTCCCTCAGTAACTCTCAGCGGCCATGTTCTGTCGTCATACTTATTCGGTCTATATACACGGATGCCACCAAAATTATCGTTTTTTCTTGAACATTTGTTACACTTTTTTTTATTATTTTTGTAATAAAAAGCAAGTAATGCATATTTTATTTTTAAGGACAATAAATAAACAAACAACAATAAATAACACAAAAACAAATCTATAGATAAAAGGTTTGTTCCAACCCATCAAAAAACCGTTCTTGGAACGGTGACGCGCATGTGCACTAGCAAAAATGCGTTCAAACCACGAGAGAACCATTTAGCGAACGATAATTGTTTTGTTCTAACCCGATTTGGTATCGTTATGCAATCGGTTCAGGAACGATGATTTCGATTCTCGACTAAAAGCAGGTATCAAGGGAACCGACTTGCGCAGTACATATATCCATATCTAGTTTTAGGTTAGTTGACTTGATTTGTTGTTTTGTTTATGTATTAGTTGAATTTTGTGGGAGCGATCTTATTTATATTTGTTTGTGCATTTGTTGATATTTTCCAATATGATTGATAACGAGGAGAAAGACGTTTTTGACTCGTTCCAGTGATTTAAGAATCGAGTCAGTAACCAAACCGTTCCAACCACGATCTATTTTGGAACCGTTATTAGAACGGTAAACACTTGGCGCCTGCGTAACAAATCCTTAAGAACGATTTCGATAACGATTCCGGAACGATTAAAATTTGTGTGTTGGAACAAACCTATATTAGGTTTGTTCCAACCGAAGTAAATACCGTTTTATTACCGTACAATCTCAGTAACGCAGCAAATTTGATGTAAATTACACGCACTTATTACATTCACTAATCAGCAGGTCAACTGGGTTTGTATTGTAACTGTACGGTTTTGGTGTTGGTTGACACATATTTAATATTTGTCCATGTCTATAGACTAAAATTGTTATCAAAATTAATATAATGGCTGCGTTCAGAACACATAACGTATAACTCAACTGTTGAGTGAACACTCACTGAACCCTGAGCAAACGTATGTCTTCTCAATAATCCTTTTCGGAAAGCATAAACTATACAAATATTCAATTACTTTGTCTATTATTTTAATCGTTGATCTGTGGTCTATGGTAAACCCGGTATAGGCCGGTCCAAGACCATGACCTGCGCAGCAAGAAAATGGCGGCTGGAGGACAAATAATAACAAAGTAAACATAAAATCCCGTGCAGTGAAAGCAAAATTTCTTATTCATAGTGATTTGGAGTGCCGAAGAACATTTAGTGACTCGATTTGTTTCCCTAATAATACTATACATGGCTGGAAACATAATGTTGGACTATTATAAAATATTGCTGGATGAAGCTGCCCCATACAAAGTTAAAATATCCAAAATTAAAGGAGTTGATCCATTTTCATTAAAAGGAATCAACTTGCAAATAACAATAATATTTTCTATGTTTGTTGTAAACAGAGTAGAAACACAGAACAAGGTAGCTATATCATTTTGTAAAATCTACAATGCATTCTAATAAACTTGAAACAATAAAATTGGTAGATATTAAACAAAAACTAACATTTTTCTGTTAACACATTTAAGGCTTTTTGAATCTAAATGCCTTTAAATTTCCTTTCATATTATAACAGCCAATCAAATCATCAGGTTTTAATTAATTTTAAAGGACCTTCAAAAATTTGCAGAATGCAGCCCCTAACTAAATGCAAATATTAAAAAAAAGTATCATACAATTTTATAATCAAATTTATAGCACCTGTTGGTTAAGATGACATACTCGTAGAAATATCTGTACATGAGATATGTGTCACCCTACATCAGTTTACGAAAAGATAATTTCAAATTTGATTATGAAATTGGCCCTAATAAACAAAAGGCTGTCTGTAGTAGCAGTGGTGGGCCTGTGCGCGAACATTTTGCTGGGCCCCCATTATGAGACGGTATAGTGATAACCATATTAATTTTGGGTGCACATAAAAGGAATTGTTATAATGATAAACATTTATTTTTCTGAACATAGAAAAAGATCTGCAAGTACAAATCAAAAAGAATCTGTGATAAGAATAATAATTTATATACGTACAGTTAACAAAACTGAAACAAAACCAAAAATATATTTTCTAAATGAATATGATAAAATAAAAATAACAAAATATTGGAAATACTTCAACAACAAAAATAGAAAACCTATCAAATATTTATAAATTAACTAGGTAGTAAAATATTTTTTCTTGCTCGTTTCCGAAGTATTGGTATTTTTTTTCTATGAGAATATTAATTTTGCATTTGTGACCAGTGTGCTTCTCACACATTACAGACCAATAGCTCTGCCACTATGTAGGAAGCATAGGAAAAAGATAAATTACTATCTTTACAGAACGCAATTCAACATCACAAAGTATTTTAACTACGTTTGACCATTCAATAGAAATCTCAAATCTTTTTCTTTTGGAAGTTGTAGTACTTATTCCAGTGTCTCTATAGCTCATATCATATTCACAGGAGAGGTTCAGTCTGGAATCAATTTATCATGCAACTCTACAGGTTTGCCTAAAAATAAAGACATCAGTTATAGTACCATTACCCTAATGAATTAATTCACCTGAGATAAAATGCTTCGGGCACACCCTTGCGATCTTGATTTATGCAGAGAATTCTTCACATTTGATTGCTTTCAACCATTCTTGGCATCTCAAGGCAGATAATTCCTTAAGATCAGTTCTGTTTAAACCATAACACTACTTGTAGAATTCGACTTATCTTGGTTACTTCTGCTTCCACAATGAACTATACAACGAAACCAAGGTATTTTTTCACAAGCAAAAGCCAAACAACCACTAAACACTTCCAACTATTACTTTTGTTTACATAAACAATGGGCGCATTCAGCAGAGAGAGCAGTTGTCGCTACCGTTAGGGAGTGGTAGCGAAAATCTGCTGGACACACTGGGCGCATTCAGCAGAGACAGCAGTTGTCGCTACCGTTAGGGAGCGGTAGCGAAAATCTGCTGGACACACTGCTACATGATTTGACATTTGACAGTAAAGTGACACTTGTCAATTTGAGAGATTTGTTATTTGTTGGGTTAATTATTTCGAAAACAGTAAAATATGGATAATTTGTATGCATTTTTAGTTTTTGTTGTTAGAAATAATTTTAAATACCGTAACAAGTAGGTTGTTGTTTATTAGTAACTAAAAAAATAGAACTGTAAATTTAAAAAAAATTTATGTCATGTAATGTTAGCTACTAATTTTTCTTAAAATAAATTGCATATTTCAACCGGGATAATCACTTTAAAAACTGAAAACCTAACATTTGTTCCATCTATATTATAATATTGGTTATTAAATTCATAAGATCTGTTCTCTCCATATTTGATACAAATAAATGACAAATGACGCGCCGTTCACAACACGTTGTAAATAGTGAGCGTAGTTTTTTTCCGCTACCAAAAATGGCGACCGCTCCGCAACATGTTGGGAGGGAGCGCTTGCGCCAGCAGAAAAATCATAAACAGTTGTACAACTGTTGTCTCTGCTGAATGCACCCAATTTAACTTTGTACCACTATTTGTCCTCCAGCCGCCATATTGGTTTTAATTTGACAGCATTCTGGAGTGGCCTATAGGGCTAGGACTCTGTGTCCTATAGAATTCTATAAATCGCCTAAATTCTATACCACTGGCACTCTGTACGCTCGTAAAATAGCTTTCTCATCACGAAAGCGATCGACTGGGCGAGGTGTACAGACGTCTCGTATTCTATTTTGGAAGCAAATTAACCTGTCAACAGTGTCGATGTTCTATCATTTTTTTTGTTTATTTTTATTAGTAAAGTAGTAAATAATTATTAAAAATTATAAATATGCGTGTTCGTACGGAAGATTGGCAATTATTGCTTTGCTGGATTTATGTGAGGAAAACTCAAATGTTTGGCCTCCATAAATCTATGCCTAATGGTATTTTTTCTTTCGGGAGTTACAGGAAATTGAATCCATTCGGCCGCATAAGTAATAACTATTGCTTCAGTTACTTCTTCAATGGCTCTAGAAACACTTTGTTGTGCCATTGAGACATTATAGCATTGGCCAATTACCCCTTGGTAAGTTCCAGTAGCATAAAATGCAATTCGGTAAAAAATTTTGTTTTTGGTGCTATAGCTACTGGGTTATTTCCCTGGATTGAAAGAGGTATAATACCGTTAAGTATGAACTGTGCCATATCCTTGGTTAAGCGAAATAATTCCTTGAAGCGAATATCTTCAATTGTCAGTCGGCCTCAACAAGCATATTTCTTCTCTCGATGTTTTCCACTCTTATGTTGTCTAATCTTTCTTCCTCTTCAGCAACAACCAAATGTAAATTGTTTATAGCAAACATAATTATCTAAACGCTTTTACTTTGCAAAATAAAAGTTGTTTAAACTCTCCTTTAGTCGCAATTTAAGTAAGATCAATCAACAAAATCATAAAAATACAAATGACACACATAAGATATGAGATTGACGTTTATTAAATAAATAAACCAGTGTGGTCACATTTGGTCCGCTATATTGCCGATATGGCATACAAAACCACAGACCACTTACAAAACGTTCGTTTCATTGTAAACAATACAAAATATCGATTTTTAAAGTGTGAGCAATTCAAAATTCCGGCGTTATGTTCTGTTGTGGGGTGTTCTAAGGGGACAGAAAGGGATCAAACTCATTATTTTAGAATCCCTAAAGCCTCACAAAACCGAGGAGAATTGCTGAACACTTTATCAAAAGATCATCGAGAATGTTGGGTTAGGACTTTGAAACGAGACAATTTGAGCGATATATTCCTTAAACATGCAAGAATTTGTACAAATCATTTTGTATCAGGTGGGTAAATGATATTATTATATAAGAAATACAAAAATTATTATCCAAAATGTTTGAATTTATAGTTAAATATGTTGTTAAACTAAACGATTTTTGTACAACTTTTTAGGAGAATCAGCCAAACTGTAAGTTAGGGATAGCCCTGATTGGGTCCCTTCTGTAAATGTGGGATACATTGGCATCAATACACAGGATGAGAAAAGTGATAGATTTGTTAAACGAAAATTTTTAGGTAGGGGAGCCCGGGGCTGGTTGACGCACTTTTTGTTTTTTTTATTTTTAGCTTACACATTATTAAGTTTTGGTGTACTTTTGGTACCAAATAGGAAAGTTTAATGTTTTATCTTTCATATTAGACAAGAAAAAAATTTAGGTATACATTTTTTTGTAAAGATGGATGTCAGGTTGCTTCAACCAGCCCCGGGCCGGGGTTGGTTGACGCAGACAAAAAAGTAAAGTAAAACATATGTTAAGTATAATCCAAATTAAAAAAAAATTATATTAAATTCTAAAAATGGTAACTACGCAAGGAACAAACATAAAAAAGTTAACTTGCCAAGGAACAAAAGATGCATTAATTCTAAAAAAGGTAACTTAATTAACATATTTAATATTATAGCTTAAAAAAAATATAAGTCATTATTCGCTTTCACAGTTTACACAAACAAAGAAGACGCCAGGTTCCCCAGCACAAGCTTCATGTGCCCACATTTCGCAACTAGTGCACCGGATCCATTTTTCGGATGAGGCACTATTTTTATAGCTATCTGTGCAATAAAGGCAAAAGCATTCCTCTTCATCGGACTCATCATCGTCTTTGACTATTTTCCTTTTTTTTTTTGTTTTTTTCTCTTTTGCATCGGACTTCTTATTTGAGCAAATATTTCTTTTAACAGACTTTACATTTTTCTCTTGTTCTTCAAGAGCATATTTTATTGGCGTGTCAGTTAGAATTGCTGTCACACGCTTTCTTCTATTAGGTTTAACGTCCTGCTTTCTAGGTCCGGCTTTTGGTAGCGGTTTCAATTGAAATGGACTTACAGTAGGAGGCGAGCTCTCATTTTTTTCTTGAATAGAACTGTTAGTTGAAATGTTGTTTTCTTTCCCAGGCAGTGGACTTTTTGCTAACACTATATCTTTGGAGCATCCTGGCTGGTTAAGATCATCAGGTTCCTGTGAACACCCCGGTCGTGGTTTTAAAATCGAGTTTAGCTGAACTGGAACCACGTCCTTGTCAGCATTAGTTTCTGCGGGATCGGGACGGTCAGTTGCATATCCTGGTAAAAACTCTTGATCGTCAAAAACGTCTCTATTGAAAGGGCTAATTCCAGACACCTTGAATCCCGCCATAATATTTTTAGGTGTTACTGCCATTGGAAGTGAGTCTCGAACTATTAGAGGGACATCGTATATTGACATCGTGCGTCCGGGATTGCTAGTGATCCAGGAGTCACTGACTGAATTAACGTAATGTTTTAATGGTCCATAGACAGACCGATCGAGAGGCTGGAGCTTATGTGAGCAATGGGCTGGAAATGACAACGCCGTTACACCTTTACTTTTTAGATAATCAAGGGTAGCTACAGATAAATGCGAATCATGATTGTTTAGCAAAAGTAGTACCGGTCTCTCTTTATAACAACCAACGTGCTTGACAAAATGCTTAGCAAACTCCAAAAAGTGCTCATTTTCATCCAACCTGAGGGAATTACGGTTCCAACAGCTCCAGGAGGGCCATTAGCGAGAAAATGTTCTCTGAAGTTAACCCTTGGAAAAACAAAGAACGGCGGGACAGAATTTCCCGTTGCGGATACCGCCAAAGCCATAGTAACTAAGGTGCCGCGTTCCTGGGAGGTTACGCGTCCCACCTGCTTATATCCACGCCTGCCAACAATTCGGTTAGGCTTTTGCACGGTCGTAGTCCCAGTTTCATCCATGTTCCATATTTGTGCTGCTTCTAATTTTAGGCGGTTGAGGACCGTTTTTAAGTTGTCAAAGAACATTGAAACATTTTCTCTGTTGAAACTAGAAGCGCGAGCTAAGCTGGTTGCTTCTGGAGTTCTTACCGAAAGAGCACGATGTCGTTTCATGTAGTATGTAAACCAATCCTCTCCAGCCATTTTTGTCACGTTCCAGGGTTCAGGGTATTTAATGCGCAAAGCAGTGGCATAATCGTACGCGAATTTTCTTACTTCTCTGACAGACAATCCAAAATATATGTCGCTTGCCGTTTTAAGGTATTCCTCCAAATGATTTTCTTGTTGATCTGTGAACACCTGAAAATTATAAAAGACGTGAGGCATTTTTTGAAGCTTTAATATTTTTAAAAATAATTTAAAATATAATATACCTGGCGATTCCTGTAATATCCATTTTCTGTCGTTATTGCGGCATCACCATTAATTTCTTCCTTAGTAAATTTTTGCAAAAACGTCTCAAAGTTGCCTCCGGGTCTTTTGCAGTTGCCTTAATGGATTTGTTGTTCATTTTAACCTCTCTAACTGCCCTTAGCATGATATCTGGTGGAGTGATACCCCTTGCTGATGTTCGTTTACGAGAACGCATCTCGCTAAAATATAAAACAAAAATTAAAATATTTTATTTTAAACTCGGGGTTGGTTGACGCATGCGTCAACCAGCCCCTTGTTGTGTGCGTCAACCAGCCCCTGACCACGTTTTTGTATTTGTGATGCAACCGCACCTATACTATTTTATTCTTAGAAAATCTATTTAGCAGTTCTTGTTTGGGACGGTTGAAGCTTTATGTAGCATCAAACCGATCTCAATTATCTTTAAAAATAAAGTTTCTAGAACGAAAACTGTAAAAAAGTATAAAATTACTTACCACTGCCAAAAAACAAGAAACCGCACTGTACACAACACCACTGATGCAATCAAACTGAAACGAACGTTCGAGAGTGGTTTTTAATGGCGGTTTTAAGACAAACCGGTCGGCAACGTTGCCAAGTGTACTGTTTTAAAAAAAATTGAGGTGCGTCAACCAACCTGGTGCGTCAACCAGCCCCGGGCTACCCTACGTTTAGCTTGTCTTAAATTTCTCACGTATCCGTATCCGTAACGAACTGCGCATGTGTAGACCCGTTACGGCTCAGCCGATACGATACGTTGAACGGATTGTTACGTCCCTTCTCCGTATACGTATCCCGACCAAAATCAGTATTCTGTTACAGGTCTTCTTTGATATTGGTTTGGTTCATTATAACCACAAAGTTCATTATTAGTTTTATTTTTTTTCTTTAACCAAAGAATAGTGCTTTGACCATCCTGGTATTAGCACGAAACTATACGTTATCTGCTAAAAAGGTTTTCTTGACAACTCCTTTACGTCAACGTAAACCCAATACGGATACGGATACTTGTAAAAACGTATGAAAAGCTAAAAATGTCTCTTAAAATGGTCAGTATTATTGTTATTTAAAAAAGTTGTAATCTCGAATCAAAATCTTCTTTTTCTCTAGGATGAGGTAGATGAAGCTGGGAATACTGCATTAATTATAGAACCCACAGCAGGCCAATTTACAGAAGCTGTAGAAATTTCTGAACTGTGCAACGAACGTTAAAGTCAAAGAACTGCTAATATTCAAACGGATTTGGCTATGGATTTCATTTTGTAAATATAGACTCGTTCCATAAAAACTAGCCTCATGAAACTTGTTCTCTAATATAGTGTATTTTTGTAATGACAATGTATTTTGTACGATATTTATAATTTAAAATGGGCACGTATCCATTTAATTATTGAACATAATTATTATAGGTGCGTTCTTTTTGACTGAGATCTCAGTTAATCTCAGCTCACATCTGTAATGTGAGCGTTCTTTTTGTTTTACTCACTTTAAGTGAGCTGAGATTTTTCCTCCCCCTTCACCGATGCTGAATGTGTTGTAAGGGGGAATCAGTTGAATTTGAATCGGAAATAAAGTGGAGGGGATGAACACATATTTGATTTGTTTGGGTTATTTGTAGTTTTAACCAAGGTTATCTATAATTTTAACCATTGACATATAAACACACATAATCTATTTTTCTATTGTTACAAATTATGGTTACAATAACATTATTATTATTACATGTTTTGTTTCTTATTCACACATGCGTCGACAGATCGCGCGCTTCAATTGAGATGTCGTTCTTTTTGGTGCCTACTCACATCACTTTATCTCACATCACCTTAACTGAAGTGATCTGAGATCTCAGTCAAAGAGAACGCACCTTATGTCAAAATGCTTGGTGGTGAAAAGTTTTAAATAAAAAAAACTTTATTGTATCACGACCAAAATTAAAAATCACTCTGTACATCAAATGTCTAAAACGGAGTGGATTCCAATCATAACAACAACCATTAAAAGACTCCTTTATAGAAGTGTTATATATTTAATAGAATTATCAAATCGTTCTTATAGGATTTAGTTTTTAATTTTTTACCTCCTCCAGATGTAAAAAACACATTTTATTGAACTATATTTTTTTTGCATAGTAAGTATATAAAAATGTCAGGAATCATGAGGTAATTCACCATGTCCATAATGCTCACAAAAAACTTAATTTCTGGACAGGTAATGTGCACCAAAATAATAGGGATCAACATTGTCTATAATTCCAAGTTTTGACTCGTAAAGCGATTGCACGATTCCTTTGACAGATAAGTGGTATTTACTCCAAACCATAATGTAGTTCAAGTTAATAAAATATGCAATATATCTTAGAGTAATAATAAACATAGCGAGGGCTATTCATTCATAAACACGTTTATTTTTGCGGCCAACAATTTTAAACGTCAGTAGTGAAATAACGAATGAATTACAAAAAGTGGGGATGGTATTGTAGATACATGGCCTTTGTAATTTCGGCTGTTTTTCTGACAAACTTGGCAGCAACGAACCATGATAATCCAAAAACATTAAATTAATTAACATAAAACTTTATTTTGTCACTAAAAGTCTTGAAAAGTACATCAAAACTAAAGAACTAAATGTTTACTCTCTAGTCGTAATGGCGCTCGTATAAACAAACCACGTTTGACATTATTTACTACAATACTAGGGCGTATTTTTAATGATCGTCGATCACACTTTTACGATATTTGCAGGTACTGAAATTTTGAGCAATGTTGCCACTTTTAGGTATAATCATAACGTATCTAAGGTTACAACAAATACTTGTTTAAAATTCATATAAATATATGCCTTTATTAAATACAATTCAAGTATTATTAATTAATTTTAAAAGCAGCGACTCAAATACATAAATTAGTATGACTTTTTTTTTATTTGCATAACTTTTCAACACATTTTAAATTAAACTTCTTATTTCATTTTTCCTACAACTTAAGAAACTTTGTAAATATGGCAAAGCAGGGGCAATGTACGCAAGTGAGTTTAGAATGTGACTCGATGTTAGGGCGAGAGAAAATCAAAACAAACATAACTATTTTATTTGTTAATCTGAGCAATATATACACTAAACACTCGAAATAAACACCACAAACCTGCAGATAACAAGAGAACCTAATGGAAAACCCGCCCTGGTATGCCCTACCGACAAAATGGCCTCCTGTCAATGTCTGGTGACTCAAAATTGACCCAATTGATGCGTTCCACTTATAGCCCACAACGATCGCAACACCCACTTTATCGTTCCACTTAAGGCCCGTGGTCGTCTCAAGCAGTCGTTCAACGTCTAGATGACGTCACTGTTTGCGACCGAGTCTCGCTCACTTCGCCCATACGATATTGGTGGGTCTGGAGCATGCTTTCATCAAAACGTGGCGGCAATTCAAACATGACAATGGTCTCTTATTCGTTTTGTCAAAAACGCAACCATTAATTCACGGGAACCCGTGATAAATTAAATTTTACCCCGGTATATGAGAAATATTTACTCCAAACTGCACCAAAAATTAATTTATTTATTATTATACACACAAACTGTACGTTTTCATCAAGCTGCCATATTGTGAGCCTACCCCGTTCAAATGTGCATTCCACTTACAACTTTTGCCTACAACGACCGTTGTTTTTTTACGCAAGTGGAACGGGTATTTGTAGTCGTGGGCGTTGTGGATGGGCTACAAGTGGAACTTACCCAAAATGACAAATTAATGGTGACGTCATAATCTTAAGCTATGTCAATTTTGTATCCAAACCACAAAATACGGACGATTGGTTCTTGGTTCGTTTTCTGTGGTCAAATCTTCCAAACGACAGGTGAATTCTAATATATTCATCCGATTATTACAAAACTTCTAATAAAAAGGAAAATGTTGATCCAAGTTTATTATATATTAAGCATCCTGTATTTATTTATCATTTTTTCAACACGTGAAGAATCTTTCGACATCAATAGTGAAGTTATAGTGTATATATGCCAACCACGCCAACAAATAGATGATAGACACAATTCAAGGATAAAAATAAGGTACAGTAACTCTTAATATTTTTCGAAATGAAATTCTACATCATATCAGTAATGCCAGTTGAATTAGGTGTAACGAGTTATTTTTTTGAAGCATTATATGATTTTGTTCCGATGGTATTTTAAGTTTAATATAACTCGTTACTTACTTTCCAACTCTGTTTTCTGGTAACGTTTCAAGCCCGTAATATTAATGTAAGTATTTATTTCATTAGTAACTCAAAAGCCGGGATCTATCATTTAAGGAAATATATAAAATGCATTAAATTTCGCTTTTCAAAATTTAAATTATCGAGGACGCCCGGTATATAAACTATTTTAATTAAAACCTAAGTCGTTCGGTACAAATAGAAATACTTCTTGTTGTAATTATATCGATTTCCCTCACCACCGTTATCGCCAAAATTTAGGTAGGAAGTAAATTATAAATGCGAAAACGGAGCGTTCAAAAGGCATTAAGTTGTTATATTCGGTTATTGAAATTATGTTATAATTCAGTTATTGGCAACTAAGTTATTATTCAGTGATTGATATTAATTTATATTATTGAGTTATTGGTATTAAGTTATTGATATTAAGTTGATTTAGAGTGAGTTAGAATTTGGCCGTAAATCGATAGTGGGAAGTGTCCGACCGTCCAGTACTTTCCGAGTAAGTGGAAATTTATTTTGTAAACCGAATAAAACATTTCACCCGAGTTTCAAAGTTTTATATTTAATTTCAACAAACAATTTAGTAGTTTGGTTATTAATAATATAATTCCGTATTTTGATAAAGCCGGCAACCGGTAGTCTTTTTCTGAGGCGATAAAAAAACAACCTTATTTACAGTTTTATTATCGCGTTCTGTATATTGTTTCTCTGGAATTAGGGTCTGATTCGAATATCATTTTGATTTTAATTTTACGAATAGTTTTAATAGTTCCGTTATTTCAGAATATTATTTCGTATTTTGATAAGACTGATAAGCCGGTATATTTTTTTGAAACGATAAAAACCAAAGTTATTTACAGTTTTTATCACCACGTTTTGTATATTGTTTCTTAGGAATTCAGGTCTGAGCCGTCAATACATTGAAGTAGCATTTTGATTTTAATTTTGCGATACAGATTTTTATACCTAGTGTCCTGTTTCAAATTACCCAAATACATATTAGATTTTTATTTGCATTCTAAGACACAGTTTTATTTTGCTTATATTTGGGTACCCGCTGTCCTATCCTCCGACCAATATTTTAAAATAATTTTAACCGATAATTTGGAAAATTTAAAGTGTCAATTCTCCTATAAAAAATTAGATTCTCAATGAAGTACGAGGCTGTTGCCACTGATTGATTGATAATCTAGTTTAAATTAATTTGAAAATTTAAAGTGTCAATTCTCCCATGAAAATTTAGATTCTCAATCGAGTACGAGGCTGTTGCCACTGATTGATTGATAATCTAGTTTAAATTGATTTGAAAATTTGAAGTGTCAATTCCCCTATAAAAAATTAGATTCTCAATCAAGTACGAGGCTGTTGCCACTGATTGATTGATAATCTAGTTTAAATTAATTTGAAAATTCAAAGTGTCAATTCTCCTATATAAAAAATTAGATTCTCAATCAAGTACGAAGCTGTTGCCACTGATTGATTGATAATCTAGTTTAAATTCTTTAGTTTTTCTTGTTATAAACTGGTCTGGTCACATTTTTCCACCTATCCCGATTGACTATCCCTACCGCGAAGATAGTTTTACCTCGTTGACTACCGTGATAGGTAATTATTGTTTTACTGCTGCTTACCGCATAATTACAAAACTGCTTATACCGCTTCCGCTGTTATTAACAAATTGCATTTGCTTGCTTACACCTGTTTTATTGTGTCATTGCTCATATTCCTTAATACCGGAAAATTTCGCATGGTGCATGATAACATAAGGCTTGAACACATTTTGCTTACTGTTGATATATTGAATTGATTCGGTACCGCTTAATCAGAAATTGTTGAATATTATTATGTATGTGTATATATTAAGTAAGACTTGTAATATACAAATAAATACGATCAGTGTTTTCTTAATATCCCGTAGCATCACCGTCTAAGGTTTATAGGTTTTGTAGGTGTGTTAAATTCAACGAGACCCCTGGAATTTTCCGTAACCCCCATCTGAGGCTACCTGGAACTCTTGACGCCGAGGGTAAAGGGGCCGTGGAGTAAACCACGTAAAATAATCTGGCGCCCGAGCATTTGTTTGCAAAAGAAATTTGCATCGAGGGTGTCCAAAGTGACGCGTCAGTCTCTAAGAACCTGTGTGAGAGGTGAAGAAGAAGCAAGCGGCAAGAAAGCGCGTCTCATAGGCCTATATAAAACTGACATTTCAAATCATGAATGTTAAATTTAAATCACGCCCCCAGTCACCTATCGATCAGACTGTCCCCCTACAACTTTTTTCTGTACCCTAAACTAAATTGTCCTATCAAAACTTTTTGCAATGCTTAAGGTGATAAATAGGTGAAATTTGAAAAAACCTACCTGACACCGATTTCGAAAATTCTTTTTTAATTATGTTAGGCACTTACTAACAAACACATAGCACCATAAATTTTGCTGCGGAAACACTTAACAAGCGCAGTAGAAGGATTGTCATTTTCGAATGTGTCCCTTTTCGAATGGATATTTTTCATATTTTCTTGTTGTATATATATATACATATATATTCTCGAAGTATAATATTTAATTTGTTCTTAATAGATATGTGATAATTGTAGACGGAATCATTACGATAAACACTAGTTTTTTTCAAAATCATTTTGGTATCTCTTTGTTATGCTTTGACAACAATCTCACTGACATTTGCTAATCAGTGACATTAGCGACGTTGTCAAATTTATGAAGTTATTAAATTACGAAAAATGTAAGTCTCGATTTCGTTTGTATGCAGTTACATCGATATTTTTTTATCTATGGTTATTTCGGAATTACTGAAAAGTCTATATTTCTATGGCCATTTTGAGACAGAATAGCAGAAGGATTATTACAATGAGCATTGAATTGTACGCCATATTGAGAAAATGAATATAGATAAAATATCAGAAATTTGTAAAGATAAACCTTACCTATAAGAGTGTCTGCGACTGTGGGAATTTGAGAATCAATTTATAAACTATTTTTGGGGTGAAATTCATCAAGCTAATTTTAGGGAAAGATTGTACTTCGGGAAATTTGATTACAATCGGAATAAAAATTTAAATGCATATGCTATGCAACTATATAACATGGCGCAATATTTGGAACCTGTTATGAAGGAGGAGGAATTAGTTTTATATGTCGGGAGACATTTTAATTCAGAAGTGTCTGAAACAATAGCACTTCATAACATAAAAACAATGGACAACTTATCTAGATATTTGCAGAGAGTTGAAAGGAGTGTTCAAAATGGAAGTGGTTTTCTCAGATATCAACAAGGAAATGATATACGAGAGAGAATGGAAATGGAAATATAAGAAACGATACACGAAGGGAAAATGGAAATGGTAATTTCAGGAGAGATTGTTATGAAGGTAATGGAAATAGAAGTTATGGAAACAGGAACTTTGAAGATAGACGATACCAAGGAAATGGGGAACAACAATATAGAAATAGAGAGAGGAATAATGGAAACAGATATCCGGAGAACCATAGGAACCAGAACAATTTCGAGAGAAGAAATCGCTATGGTAATAACAATAATAATAGTAGAGGAAGAAATCGGCAAAATGGCAGAGAAAATCAAATTAATCCAGAACAAAACAGAAACAGGGATGATGACAATAGGAGACAAGTGAATATGGTCAGACAGGAGATACAGGTAGAAGAATGTATTCCTGGACAGGACAATACAGCGAATTTTGCTTAAATCGTCCTTACGTGCATAATATCATCTATTCATCGCGATATGAACATCCTCGAGAATTTATTATAGATTATGAAAATAATAATAAAAAAGTAGAAAAACCTAATTTAATATTTATTCAGGGTAGATTACAAAATATTTTTTGTAGAATTTTAATAGATACGGGTTCAGAGGTAACATTAATTAAACAGGATATAGTAGATAATTTAAATAAGGATGATATTATGATGATAAATACAAAGAAACCATCATTAGTAGGGGCGAATGATAAAAATTTATAATATACAAATAGTAGCATAATCACAGATTTTTATTTGGGAAACATAGCTTATAAGATACAATTATTAGTAGTTAAGAATTTAAAATATGACGTAATTTTGGGAAATTATGAATTGAGCAATCACAAGATGATAATTGATTATAAACAGGGGTACATGGTATGCGAAGGTAATATAATAACTTTTGACAAAAAGGAAGAACAAGAGGTAGAAGAAAGACAATGTAAAATAAATGAAATAGAAATTATGGAAGATCTACAAGAACAATTTTGTCCCATACAATATCGAAGAGAGATTGATGAGTTATTGACAAAACATGGGAGACTTTTCAACAAAGAAGTATACATAGCAGCAAAGTATATACATGAGTGGGAAATGAATAAGGATATTAGTAACTTCAAGATAAAAACCTAACCCATTCCTTATAAGCTGAAAAATGAAGTATACCAGGAGTTATAAAAGATGATACAAGATGGTATTATAGAAAGATCCAACTCTCCATATATAAGTGCGATAACATGTGTTCGAAAAAAGTCAGGTGAGATTAGATTATGTCCGGATGCCAGAAATATCAACTCATATACTAAGAAACAATATGAGAGTCCTTAAAATGTAGAGGCGATATTTGGTAGGATTACAAGAGCTAACATATTCACGAAACTGGATTTGAAGCATAGTTTCTGGTTGATTCCATTAGATAAAAGAAGTCGTCCATATACAGCATTTATGATTGATGGTGTGGTATACCAATTTTGTGTTGTTCCATTTGGTTTACAGAGTTCGTGTGCAGCATTGGTAAGAACACTTCACACTGTTATTAACCAATATGAACATTTTACATTGCACTATATAGATGATATATTAATATATTTAGAAAATGAAGAACAACAACACGAACATTTGAAGACTATATTGGCAGAATTGGAAAGAGCAGGATTAAAATTGAACATGGGAAAATGTCAATTTTACCAAAAAGAAGTGCAGTATTTGGGATATATTTTAAATTCTACTGGAGTGAGAATGAACCCTGAACGAATTAGAACCATAAGGGAATATAAGACAACGACTAATCTGAAAACTCTTCGAGGATTTTTGGGAATTCTCAACTACTTCAAACGACTAATACCACGACTCAGTAATAAAGAAATTCCATTAATTGAATTACTCAAGAAGGAAACGAAATGGAAATGGGATGCTAGGAGAGAACAAGCTTTTCAAGAACTCAAGGAAATATTTTTACAAAATTTGCAGGTTTATCATCCTCAATATGACAAGCCATTTATTTTAAGAACAGATGCATCCATAGATAGGTTAGCAGGAGTTTTATTGCAAGAACAAGAGGAAGGAGAGGTACCAATCAGTTTTATTTCCCGAGTAACGAAAAACTATGAAAGAAAATACTCAGTTACTGAATTGGAGATGGCAAGCATTGTATTTTGCATAACTAAATTACGTTTTTATCTATTAGGAGCAAAATTTTACTTGGAAACATACCATTCAGCTTTAACAGCAATGTTTAAAAATCGGTATGCAAACAATAGGATACATCGATGGATACTTTTATTACAGGAATATGAACTTGAAATAAAATTTATTCCTGGGAAAACTAATATAGTAGCGGATGCTCTTAGCCGTGAAACAGAAATGAAGAAGAAGGATAAACAATTCCAAATTGGCATCAATAGGTTGCAAAAAACTGAAGGTTTGTTTACTTTGGAGAAAATAATGGAGGATCAGAGAAATTTACAAGAATCTTGTAAAAGAGGAGCATTTCAAAACGAGGGAATTTGGTATGAGAAAATGGAAGATAGGGAAATTTATTTAATAACACCTGAATATGCTAAAGAAATTCCCAAACAATTACATGGGGAATATGGACATATAGGATCTCGAAAACTATGGATGTTGTTTAGAGAAAATTATACTGCAAAGAAGGACATATCATTGGTTAAATAAATCTGTAAAATTTGTAAAATTTGTCAGTTGACGAAGAAAAGGAACTGTCATCATATTAGTGGACCAAAACCTATAATAGCACTCAAGCCTTTACATATAGTAGCTATTGATTTCATATCACAATTAATACCTAGCAAGCAAGGCAATAAACATATTTTAGTAATGGTAGATATATTTTCAAAATTTGTAAGAACTTTTCCTTGTCAACGTACCAATGCAAACACAGTAATATCTTGTCTGAAAAATTTTATAGAAGAAATAGGAACTCCGGAAAACTTAATATTGGATCATGCTACTTACTTTGTGAGTGAAAAAGTAAAACGCTTGTGTAGAAATCATAATATTAGAATTAATTTCATAAGCATAAGAAGACCTTCATCTAATCCAGCTGAGAGGTATATCAAAGAAGTTGTTAAGTATTTAAGGATTGTATGTAATAATAGACACCATTTATGGGAAGAAAATCTGAATCAAGTAGAGAAATTTTTAAACCAATTACCTAATGGAGTTACTGAAGAATGTCCACAATTTATTTTGAAAGGAATACCCCCAGAACATGAATGGATAATACAGAGAGAATGGGATATGTCTCAAGTTTTAAATAAAGTAAGCAAGAATTTGGAGAGAAGTGCTATGAGATGTATTAAAAGAAAAGGAAACAAAAGCAATACGAAGATTAGATTTGAAAAAGATTTAGTCCTAGTAAGATCTTTAAGAACACCAAAGAAAGGTGAAAATCAATGTAAAAAGTTATTATCACCATTTGAAGGGCCATATGTAGTCGACAATAGTGATGCTCAAAACAGTTATCGCTTATTCTATCCAGATACACAATTAGAAAGGGGAGTGTTCAATGTAGAACATGTATATAGATATTATGAATAGATGATGTTATGTTACGAACAAGACTTAAAAAAAGGAAATAATAGTCATAACTATAGTTTTAAATTTAATATTAGATAGTGTACAAAGATAAGTAGATATTAGACAGAGTTTTGTTTTCCATTTGGCAGCTGGTGATCCAATTAAATTCATCACGTTTGTTTCTTCAGAACCTAAAAAAAATAAATATAATGTAATATAAAGAAAAATTTGTTAGGTAAAACTTATAATTAAAACAGTTTTAAAATTTGAATATGGCAAATCAATATATATAGCAAATAAAGAAAAACAATTTATGAGAAATACTGGCTTTACATAGAAAGAAACTATTAAAAATATAGGATAGAGGGGATAAAATTAAGAATAACTCAAGTATCAAATAGAAGTTCACTTTTTTTAAAAAAAATAAGGAAATAAGATGTAAGTAATAAAGGATAGGAAAGGATAATAATTAATGATATTGATAAAAATATAGGAGGTAATGTTTGATGTCAATTAGAATTTGGTAGATTACTTGAAAATACATGAATGAATAACATATTGATATTGATATATATATATATATATATATATATATATATATATATATATATATATGAATTTAAGAAATAATTAATTATATTGAATAATGATGAATATAGAAAAGAAATATGATATGAGGAGTATATAGAAGAATAAAATATAATGAAATTAAAAAGAAATAAGTTGATATATAAGTGGAAGTTAGTCTGAAAATGATAGTAGAGAAGTATTATATGAAGTAATATTAAGAATATAAATTGACATTGATACTAATCAAGTGTATTTTAAGGAAAGAATTATGAGACAGTTATTGAAAGAAATAGGTATTGTAGTAGGAAATATGTGAACAAATATTTGAGAAACAAAGTTAAAGAAATTAAGATTATGCCATAAAGTTGATAAAAATTTTTTTTTGAATAAAATAAAATCAATCATTTATAGTAAGAAAATTAAAATTTAAATAAATATCCAAGGTATGGATATCATTTAAATTTAAATTTGAGGGGAATTGAACCAGATATCATAGATATTAAGAGAATTACTTCTATAGGAATATGTTGCTAATATGAAAACATATGAAAATAATATAATTTAAGAAAACATAATTAAAAGGAAACACTTTTCTTAATTAAAAGCATATCAAGTAAAGATATATTAAATAATTAGTCAATAACAATTTAATAAATGAAGAAATTACCTCAATAATAGTACAAAATTTAGAAATTGCCTAACAAATGTAATGGAGTAAATAAAGTTGCCTAACACGATGAATATCTTCTATAACGTAATCAGCTGTTCATCTAAAAAGAAACAATTATTAGAATAGTCAAGTCATGATAATTATAAATATAAGCAGTTACATTATAAAATAAATACAAATATTTAGTAGAATAGGGAGTATAGTTTCTCATAGATAAACTATTAAAAACATAAATAGAAATGATATAGTGTCAGTAAAATGATAATAGAAACAATAAATAATAATTTATTAAAGGAGTTAGTATAGATAATTTAATACAAAGATTAGATAGAGATTACATAAAAGGATTTATGATTTGAGTAATATAATTCTAACAGTAATAGACTGTTAATAACAATATTAGATATTGAAATATTTAAAAAGTATCTATCTATGTATATAACCAATTGTTAATTTATTTGTATGATAAAAACTCAAAAGACTCTCTACAAGTGAATTAATAATGTGAAATAGTAAATGTATGAACTTTTCGACTAAGTAAACAAAATTAAATAATTCAATTGCATAGGACAATATTTGATTGGTTATGAACAAAATGACAGATCAAATTTTCAATCAACAAGTAAAGAAACAAACTTTTGTAAATAGTGACCTGGAAAAAACAATATACTTGTTTGTTGAAAAAAATTGAGAATCGAGAGGAAGCGTAAAGAGGTTGGAAGCTGGCGTCGAGATATGTGGACTTTGTGTTATAGTGTTCCCGAAAATTTCATGAAATTCCCGAAATAAATTGATAAAACTTAACAAATACTATGAAAAACAATCCTAATTAGTACTCACAGATAATCAGATCCAGTTTTTCTGCAAAAGTCAGTCAAATTTCTCCAAAATTGGTGTTGGAACTTCAGAGGAGTCTTCCTGGGGTCCAGAAGCGTTATCCCAATTCCAGAACATCAGGTCAGTGTTCTTTCAAAATATTATTGGCCAATAATAAGAGAAAAAACTCAAATAAGTGCTTAATGTCGTTAAATTGATAAGCATTCACAGCAATGATCGATCTAAAATAAAAAAGAAAACGGACTTTATTTAGTTAGTTAATAAAATAAATCATTAACATTATCAAAAATGCCTAATTCAAATGAATAAAAAATGTGTACTTACGCCATTTTATCATAAGAATGATGCTTAAATTTATTTCCATGTAATATGTCCATATGTATATAAATTTTCTAATTCTAATTTATTCACAGCATATTTGTAATATTTCTATGTATATTTTCCACATAAATTCTTTGATGTGTTAAACTATTTAAGTATTTATCCTTCGACAAGATTAGGTGTATCGAATGAACACCGATGCTCCATCATCTCATTGTTGTATGTTCATTTTACGTTTGAAGTCCGCATGACTGGATTTTGAACATGCGCACAGTAGAAAATATAAAATCGATAATTTCTTTAGAGGTAACCATTGGCGTCTCAACTTATAATTATTAAATTGAAAATTTTTATTTTAAAATTAAATGTTGTTTAAAGTAAGGTGTTTCTTTTTATTCAAATAAAGGTAATACATTTTTTTAATGCCAGGACTCAAAGAGTAGAGAGAGAGTTTCATGCTCCCGCATAAAATAACAATACATCACAAATATAATATAAAAATGATTAACTGAGCTAGCCACATCAAAACAAAATTTTCTACATATAAAAGTAATAATTATCTAAACTTAATAATAAGTAAGTAAGTAAAAATAAATCAAATCATAGTTCAATATATATATATACAAAAGAAAAAACGAAGTGATGCCTGTACGCACCGTTTTGTTGTAAAGCGCACTTGAATTATAAAGCTAGGCTTTAGATTTGTCATTATATATATATATATATATATATATATATATATTGAACCAGATATCATAGATAATAATAGAAGTAGTATTATAAAAATATGTTGCTAGTATGAAATATATATGAAAATAACATAATTTAAGAAAACAAGTAAAAAGGAAACACTTTTCTTAATTTAAACAACATATCAAATAAAGATATATTAAATAATAACCTATAACAATATAATAAAAAAGGAATTACCTCAATGATAACATAAAATATAGATATTGCCTAACCAATGTAATGATGTAAATAAAGTTGCCTAAGACGAAGATTATTTTCATAACATAATCAGCTGTTCATCTGAAATGAAAACAAATATTATTATAGTTAATTCATTATAATCATTAATTTAAGAATAAGAACAAATATAAATATTGAATAGAATATAATCCAATAGATTTCATAGATAAACAAATAATGACATATAGACAAATAACATAAGAGAATTTATATTTATAATTAATATGAGTGTAACAAGAATATACTATCAATAATAATATTGAATGTTGTACCATGTAAATGTATCTATGTATAACCAATTTTAATGTATTTGTATGTATGAAATTTTTTGATAAGTGATAGAAGTTTCAATTATCTGATTACAAAAGACAATATCTTATTGGTTATAAAATATGACAGAACAAATTGCGAATCAATAAATAAACTTTGGAATAGTGACCTGGAAAAGAACAAAAGACTGTTTGTTGAAAAAAGTGGAGAATCGAGGGGACGCTTAGGGAGAACGGAAGCTGGTGTTAAGAAGCGAGGAGTGTATGTGATAATGTTCCTGAAATTTCAATATATTCCCGGTTTAAGACATTTAAACTTTTAAAGTATTATGAAATATAATATTAGTAATACTCACAGTTAATTGTAACAAGTTTTCGGCAAGAATCTGCGAAATTTTCGTTAATTTTGGTTTTTTGGAGATTCAGAGGAGTGTTCCTGGGATCCAGAGACTTTCATCCCAATGCAAGAGCAACAGGTCAGTGTATTTAAATCATTTATTGGCCAATAAACAGTGTAAAAACTCAAAATACCAATTAAGTACTTAATTTCATAAATTGATAAACTTTTGCAAATATGATCGATCTAAAAAAGAAAGAAACAGACTTTGTATAGTGAATTCATTGCATAAATCGTTAAATTTAATAAAAGGCCGAACTTTATATAAATTAAAATATGTACTTACGCCATCTTGTAATCGCATAAATCTGGTGATTGAAATTTTATATTGTTATAACCATGTCCATCTGTATATAATTCCATATATTTCTATCCATGTATATAAATAATTTCTTTCCACAGCAATTTGTATCATATATAACTATGATATACATATAAATTCTTTTATGTTTTTTATGAACCATTTAATTATCTGCATCGTCAAACAAACTATGTTTGTATAAATATAGATGCTTCTTTAATGTAAGAATTGTTCGTTTCATGTTAAAGCGCATGACTAGTTTTTCACGCATGCGCATTGATGATATTATTAAAATCAATAAGTAGGTACAATATAACCATTGGCGTCGCATATTATTTTATCAAATATAAATATTGCATTGAAAATTAAATCTATTTCAGATAATGTGTTTTCTTTTTATTTAAACAATGATAACAATACAATAAGCCAGGACTCAAAGGGAAAAAGGATTTCATGCTCCTGAATAATCTAATTAAAATAAATTACTAAAACCAATAACTGAGCTAGCCAAACTAAAAACAAAATTATAAAATATAAACATCTACATTAAATTGCATAATCAAAATTAAGTAAGTATCATCATTTATGTTTATAATATATATATATTAAACTAATTATTTGATATTATACTTACTTTTATAGTAGATTTAAATGTATATGTTTATTTATTTAGAATTTTTGTATTAGTTTGGCTAGCTCAGTTTGTTTTTAATATTTGTTTAATAATTTATTTTAATTAGATTATTCGGGAGCATGAAATCCTTTTTCCCTTTGAGTCCTGGCAATTTATACTGTTGTAATGGTTGAAATAAAAAGAAAACACATTATTTGAAATCAATTTAATTATCAATGCAATATTTATTTGATAAAATAATATGCGACGCCAATGGTTATATGTACCTATTTATTGATTTTAATAATATCATAAATGCGCATGCGTGAAAAAATTAGTCATGCGCTTTAGCATGAAACGAACAATTATGATATGTAAGAAGCATCTATATTATACAACACAGTTTATTGACGATGAAAACAATTGAATGGTTAAAACACATAAGAGAATTTATCTATAAATCATAGTTATATATGATACAAGTAGCTGTGGGAAGAAATTAGTTATATACATGGATAGAGAAATAGGCATTATATACAGAAGGACATAGTTATTACATTATGAAATTTCAATCACCATATTTATGCAATTACAAGATGGCGTGATTAGCGTAAGTACATATTTTAATTTATATAAAGTTCGGCCTTTTATTAAATTTAATGATTTATGTAATGAATACACTATATGAAGTCTGTTTCTTTCTTTTTTAGATCGATCATGTTTGAAAAAGTTTATCAATTTATGAAATTAAGTACTTAATTGGGATTTTGAGTTTTTACACTATTTATTGGCCAATAAATGATTTAAATACACTGACCTGTTGATCTTGAATTTGGAAGAAAGTCTCTGGATCCCAGGAACACCCACTGAATCTCCAAAAAAACCAAAGTTGTTGAAAATTTCACAGATTCTTGTCGGAAAACTTGTTACAATTAACTGTAAGTATTTCTAATATTGTATTTAATAGTACATTAGGAGTTTAAATGTCTTATACCGGAAATATCTCTAAATTTTTAGGAACACTATCCCACACACTGCTCGCTTCTTAACACTCGCTACCGTTCTCCCTAAGCGTCCCCTCGATTCTCAACTTTTTTAAACAAAACAGTCTTTTGTTCTTTTCCAGATCACTATTCAAAAGTTTATTTATTGATTCACAGTTTGTTATGTCATCTTTTACAACCAATAAGATATTGTCTTTTGTAATCAGATGATTGAAATTTCAATCACTTATCAAAACAATTTCATACATACAAATACATTAAAATTGGTTATACTTAGATACACTTACATAGTACAACATTCAATATTATTATTGATAGTATATTCTTGTTACATTCATATCAATTATAAATATAAATTCTCTTATGTTATTTGTCTATATGTCATTATTTGTTTATCTATGAAATCTATTGGATCATATTCTATTCAATATTTATATTTGTTCTTATTCTTAAATTAATGATTATAATGAATTAACTATAGTAATATTTGTTTTCATTTCAGATGAACAGCTGTTATGTTATGAAAAATAATCTTCGTCTTAGGCAACTTTATTTACATCATTACATTGGTTAGGCAATATCTATATTTTATGTTATCATTGAGGTAATTCCTTTTTTATTATATTGTTATAGGCTGTTATTTAATATATCTTTATTTGATATGTTGTTTAAATTAAGAAAAGTGTTTCCTTTTTACTTGTTTTCTTAAATTATGTTATTTTCATATATATTTCATACTAGAAAACTTAATTTTATAATACTACTTCTCTTATTATCTAAGATATCTGGTTCAATTCCCCTCAAATTTAAATTTAAATGATATCCATACCCTGGATATTTATTTAAATTTCACTTTTCTTATTATAAATGATTGATTTTATTTTATTAAAAAAAAAATTTAACAATTTTATGGCATAATCTTACTTTCTTTAACTATGTTTCTCAAATATTTGTTCACATTTTTCCTACTACAAAATCTATTTCTTTCAATAACTGTCTCCTAATTCTTTCCTTAAAATACACTTGATTAAGATCAATGTCAATTTATATTTTTAATATTACTTCATATAATACTTCTTTATTATCATTTCTTACTAACATCCACTTATATATCAACTTATTTCTTTGTAATTACATTATACTTCTATATACTACTCATATCATATTTCTTTTCAATATTCATTATTCAATATAATTAATTATTTCTTAAATTCATATATACATCAATATCAACTTCCTTATTCCTTCCTGTATTTTCAAGTAATCTATAAGATTCTAATTGACATTAAACATTACCTCCTATATTTTTAATCAATATCATTCATTATTATCCTTTCCTATCCTTTATTACTTACATCTTATTTCCTTATTTAAAAATGTGAACTTCTATTTGATACTTGAGTTATTCTTATTTTATCCCCTCTATCCTATATTCTTTAATAGTTTCATTCTATGTAAAACCAGTATCTCTTATAAATTGTTTCCTTTATTTGCTATATATATAGATTTGCCATACTCAAATTTTTTTAAAATGTTTTAATTATAAGTTTTATCTAATAAATTTTTCTTTATATTATATTATATTTATTTTTTTAGGTTCTGAAGAAACAAACGTGATGAATTTAATTGGATTATCAGCTGCCAAATGGAAAACAAAACTCTGTCTAATATCTACTTTATCTTTGTACACTACTTAATATTAAATTTTAAATCTATCCTTATGACTATCATTTCCTCTTTTCAAATATTATTCGTAACATAACATCATCTATAAATTATTTATATACATGACATATATATAATTGTGTTATTCATTGTTTCTAAATTCTATGTACATTATTTATATCGACTTCCTTTCTGTATCCTTTCCCTTTTTCATTGAATTGCATTTTCGTCTCCATATTTCATTCCTATTCTCTTGTTCTATTATTTAATTTGCTTTTCTTTTTCTAACCTTTTTCTTGCTTTCTTCTCTTGTTGTTTGATGCTCGATAAATTTCTGAAGCGTCTGTCTATTCTCTACTGTATCCTTTTTAACTCTGTTGTCCCATATCTCATAAATTTCTTCCCATGAATCCATTAAAATTTGCGTTTCCAATTCTTCCATATTATGCATTTTACTATGTATTATTTTAAAGAAAGCTTTTGTATGAATCATAGTCATCATGTTGTCCCATTTTATTCCTGTTACTATATTATTATAAAAATTTCCTGAACATCCTATACCTCCTTCATTTCTTCTTATACTATCTTCTATTTCTTCTACTGTGTCCTTTAATCTCCGGTTCATTTCTTCTATTTCTTTATTAAATTGTTTATCCATGATTTTACTCCTTCTAGTACATATGCCTGTTGATCTTTCTATTATACCATTTAAATTTGTGATTTCTTCATTCACTTTTCCTTGAGAATGTTGATTTACCTGTTTACTTACTTGTCCTTGTAATTTACTGTATCCTACTTCTCCAGTTTCCTTCTTAATTTCTTCTGTCCCATCTGTGATATTTGTTAATCCCTGATTATTCTTCTCAATATTCTTAATTTCCATGAAACTTTCCATTTTTACTTCATCTATGTTCTTTGTTAACTTATTTGCTTGTTTTGAAACTTCCGTTTGGATAGTTTTTTGTGAATTTTCTTCCAGTTCTTTATGAAATATTTGTCCAATGTGCTCATTCCTCTCCTCACATGTTCCTGTTTGTTTTTGAAACTTTACATCTAATTCCTTAAATTTATGTTCCGCGTTTTGCTGATAATTTTGCATAATTTCTTCGATTGTTTGTTCCCTGAATTTTATATTTTCCACTTCTTTAGTTATGTCTTCATTCTGTCTCATTACTTCTGCTTGGATTGTTCCCGGTAATTTTTCTTCTATTTCTTGGATATGTTCAACTACTTGATTTTCTATCTGCTCTCTAATTTTCATACCGTTTTCTTGAATTTCAATCCGTATTTGTTTGTTTTGCTCCACCATATCTTCTTTCACCTTATTTATCTGCTGCCTACATTCTTCATTTTCTTCCCTTAGTTTCCTGAATTCCTGGATGCTTTCAGTTTTCACCTCTTCTATCTTCTTTTCCAATTTATTCATATTTCCATTAATTTTATCCATCTTCCCGTTTAAGCTCCCCTCTATTCTATTTATATTTCCATTCAAATTGTCCTCCATTTTGTTCATATCTCCCCTCATATTTTTCTCCATATTGTCCATTTTTCCATCCATTTTGTTCATTTTAGCAAATAATTGTTGCATCATGTTTTCATTTATGCTCTTCAACATTTGCTGCATCCGTTGTTCGCTGATATTCATTCCTCCTTGTGATTCCCTTCTCTCTTGTTGTTCTACTTGTTCTATAGTTTCCTCGTCTCCTGTTAAACCTTCTTCCTGTGCATCACCTTCCGCTTGTTGTCCCTGTTCCAGATATACCGCTTGGTAATCTCCCATACCATGACTTCTTTCTTCCCTTTCCTCTTCCGAACCACTGTCTGCTCCTACCTGCCTTCCATCTCTCAACGTAATTCGTTTTGCCATTTTTAATTGAGTTTAAAATTTACAAATGTTTCCTATATTTTTAATAACGTGCCCCACGTTTTGGGTGACAATTAAACTAATTATTTGATATTATACTTACTTTTATAGTAGATTTAAATGTATATGTTTATTTATTTAGAATTTTTGTATTAGATTGGCTAGCTCAGTTTGTTTTTAATATTTGTTTAATAATTTATTTTAATTAGATTATTCGGGAGCATGAAATCCTTTTTCCCTTTGAGTCCTGGCAATTTATACTGTTGTAATGGTTGAAATAAAATGAAAACACATTATTTGAAATCAATTTAATTATCAATGCAATATTTATTTGATAAAATAATATGCGACGCCAATGGTTATATGTACCTATTTATTGATTTTAATAATATCATAAATGCGCATGCGTGAAAAAATTAGTCATGCGCTTTAGCATGAAACGAACAATTATGATATGTAAGAAGCATCTATATTATACAACACAGTTTATTGACGATGAAAACAATTGAATGGTTAAAACACATAAGAGAATTTATCTATAAATCATAGTTATATATGATACAAGTAGCTGTGGGAAGAAATTAGTTATATACATGGATAGAGAAATAGAAATTATATACAGAAGGACATAGTTATTACATTATGAAATTTCAATCACCATATTTATGCAATTACAAGATGGCGTGATTAGCGTAAGTACATATTTTAATTTATATAAAGTTCGGCCTTTTATTAAATTTAATGATTTATGTAATGAATACACTATATGAAGTCTGTTTCTTTCTTTTTTAGATCGATCATGTTTGAAAAAGTTCATCAATTTATGAAATTAAGTACTTAATTGGGATTTTGAGTTTTTACACTATTTATTGGCCAATAAATGATTTAAATACACTGACCTGTTGATCTTGAATTTGGAAGAAAGTCTCTGGATCCCAGGAACACCCACTGAATCTCCAAAAAAACCAAAGTTGTTGAAAATTTCACAGATTCTTGTCGGAAAACTTGTTACAATTAACTGTAAGTATTTCTAATATTGTATTTAATAGTACATTAGGAGTTTAAATGTCTTATACCGGGAATATCTTTAAATTTTTAGGAACACTATCCCACACACTGCTCGCTTCTTAACACTCGCTACCGTTCTCCCTAAGCGTCCCCTCGATTCTCAACTTTTTTAAACAAAACAGTCTTTTGTTCTTTTCCAGATCACTATTCAAAAGTTTATTTATTGATTCACAGTTTGTTATGTCATCTTTTACAACCAATAAGATATTGTCTTTTGTAATCAGATAATTGAAACTTCAATCACTTATCAAAACAATTTCATACATACAAATACATTAAAATTGGTTATACTTAGATACACTTACATAGTACAACATTCAATATTATTATTGATAGTATATTCTTGTTACATTCATATCAATTATAAATATAAATTCTCTTATGTTATTTGTCTATATGTCATTATTTGTTTATCTATGAAATCTATTGGATCATATTCTATTCAATATTTATATTTGTTCTTATTCTTAAATTAATGATTATAATGAATTAACTATAGTAATATTTGTTTTCATTTCAGATGAACAGCTGTTATGTTATGAAAAATAATCTTCGTCTTAGGCAACTTTATTTACATCATTACATTGGTTAGGCAATATCTATATTTTATGTTATCATTGAGGTAATTCCTTTTTTATTATATTGTTATAGGCTGTTATTTAATATATCTTTATTTGATATGTTGTTTAAATTAAGAAAAGTGTTTCCTTTTTACTTGTTTTCTTAAATTCATACAGTTCATAATAAGTCTCAAACACATGTGTTTGAGACTTATTATGAACTGTGATTGTCACTAGGATTTTATATTGAGTATTTTTGAAAAAGGCTCGAAAATCGGCCGAAACGTCAAGTAAATAAAATGTTATGAGATATATAGTTTAATGAATTTTGAAAATAAGGACCGAATCCCAAGAAATCGCTAAATGGAAATATATATATAAATTGGTCCAAGAAAAATCCAAATACCTTAAATATATATATATATATATATATATATATAGATTATTCATTGATAAGTGTAAGGTTTCAGGAAGCGATGTTTAAAACATATGTTTACTGTTTAAGCCATAAAGGTTAGATCATTTACACCTAGATTAGTTAATAGGTTTGAGCTGAATAATTTTGTCAGCTGAGACCTTTAAAATAAGAAGCAGTAGTTGATATATTCTTCTTTTTTAATTTTTCTATTGTCAACTTTGGCAACGTTGTTAAAAAATTTGACGTAAATATTACAATTTTCACACTTTTCATATTGAATTTTTACTGTTAATATGTCTTTTTGCGGAGAAATTTTTGGTTTTCCAGGTTAGTTAGTTAATGTTTTATACTGTCAAAAATATTTTTTGCCACAGATACCCCTAGAATTTATATATAATTTCCATGCAGATACCCTAGACATCTGGTTAAAATAACATCAAAACACATGTTTAAAAATTATAAAGAGATTGTTGATTTGTTTGTTTCTTTACACACAACTACAAAAGATATTTCTGACAATTCACGACGTTGAGTAACACTTATACGCGCGAATTTTAAATTTTATTTATCCGGCGGCTGTATATTCTCGAATCTCGATCGATTATGTCCGATGCGAGATGACAAACATATTTCATAAGAAATCTAAACATTGTCAAAAAATTAAAATTAGTAACAAGAAAACAATCTTCTTACAGAATACGTCTTAGAATATTGAAATTTACTATTCCCGCCTAACATGACAATCTTCCTTCGGTAGATGAACGCAATAGGGCCGATAACCCTTACCCCTTACCGCAATATATTTACTTAACACTTTCCAAATATTTGTGTACATCCAGAAGAAGACAGAATTATTCGACTTTCGGTTATTTGACAAGGACAGGATGAGAAACAAAATTGCTTACCTTCGTTTTCATTTTAAGAATGAAACTTTGTGAAAAACTCCATGTGCACAGTATCAATTATTGTGTAATACAATAAATTTAGGTCAAATTATTATTATTATTGTTTAGACCGTGATAAAAATATTACAAGTGCACACATCCAGTCACAGTCTAAACTTACTACTAATTTATCGGCCCAACAAATAAACTTAACCTGAGAAAAAATTTGGAATGTTTTTGTATAGATGTAGGTATAAAGTAAAAAATACGTGTCCTCGAATTTTGTGCTAATTTTGCGACAAAATGTATACCTGTTTAAAAATATTATTATTGATGAACCAACCATCGCTAACAACAAATAGATAAGTTAATTTTGAAATGATTATACCTCTATATAATATATATTATAAAAATGTGTCTACCTACACAATTTTTTCGTATAACAAATTACGTACAGCTGATACGTGTTAAGTACGTACATAATACATATCAGAAAATACGTACATACGATACGTATTAAGTACGTACATTAAACGTATCAGAAAATACGTACAGCCGATACATATTCAGTACGTACATGGTACGTGCCTAAAAGTACGTACCGTTTTGGAATCATAATGTACGTATTAGATACGTACATTTTAGGTACTGTACGTACAGAACATATATAAGACCTTATATGTACGTATTTAATACGTACAGTGCTGTTTGGGTAATAGTTATGGATAATGCTTCATACCACAGTCGCCGTCTGGATCACATACTTACTTCAGCTAGACGCAAGAGTGTTGTAATGGATTGGCTGGCAAGTAAACGTATTCCGTACGAAGAAACAATGCTAAAAACTGAATTATTATTCCTGGTGCGGTAACATAGAGCCAATTATAAAGAATATATAGTTGATGAAATGGCAAAAGAATTTAACGTTTCAGTTCTTAGACTTCCGTCCTACCACTGCGAATTAACCCGATAGAGCTTATTTGGGCCGAAGTGAAAAACTAGGTTGCACGAAAAAACCAAACATTTAAAATAGTTGACGTTAAAAAATTGTTTGACGATGCTTTAGAGACTGTTTGTTACTGCTGATACTTGGCATAAATGTATTCAGCAAGTATATAAAGAAGAAATGAGGTTTTGGGATTTAGACATACGTGTTGAAGTGGTGACTGAACCATTTATTATAGAACTACAAAAAGAAAGTGATCAGGCAGTGACGCCAGTTAATTTTTTGAGTGATTTTACAGACAATAATCAGCGGTAAGTGATCTTCGCTTTTAAAATTATCATTGATATTAGTTATACATTCAGTTTTGTTATTGTCCCCTTATGAACGTCATTCCAGGATTTACAGCGAAAAAATTGTATCGTTTGGAAGTAACTAAAAGATGTAAAACGACAGATTGTAAAAAATGTTTTGCTTCGTATGCTACAATTAAGAGGCTCCCTCGTGTATTAATTACCATAATTACATGATGGTTGCATAAAACGTTATTATGATCTACTATACACCTTATTAAAGCTCATCCTTAAAAATGTGTATTATTTTTGATAACACCCTGTATATACATAATGATATCTACCATAATAATTTCGTATTTCTGTTCTCTCAAATTTAAACGCCAGAGCGTTCAAGAACATTTTCTATATATTTTTTATTTAGGACTATTAAAAACCCTTCCAAAATGATGCGCTCATGAAGTTCGCTTCTGCAACTGATTTTATGGACAGTAAGAGTAATGTGTAATGAGACAGACCTACAACTTTACTTGACTTGATTTCAAGCCGGCTACTCACTACGCGATACTTGACAAGTACTAGTACTTGATCATGTACATGTACATATGTACAAGTTCAAGTATGGTCGGTACATTACGCGGCTACTTGGCAAATGCCAATTTTTGCGGAAGTACTTGTGAAAGATAATTACAATCATTGAAATTGATAGTGAAACAGAGGTAGCAGCAGCAATTGTTGTAATGAGCAGTGCATATCTTTTAATGAAACCAAAACGAAGAAAGCGAAGGTGGGGGGTTTCATATTTTAACAGAAGCAGAGAAAGGTATGTTAAATCATTTAAATAAATACCTTCATTTCTTCATTTGCATTTAATTTTGTAGATATTGTGGTACAGACATGATGGCGGATATTCTAAAGGACTCTTCTGGCTTATTCGAGAACTTTTGTCAAATGTCTTTTGAAGATTTCGAAAATATTTGCTAAATAAAGTTGAATGTCATATCTCTAAAAAAGATGCAAAGTTAAGAGAAGCTATTCCAGCAAAGGAACGACTGGCAATAACATTGCGATTTTTAGCTTCTGGCGATAGCTACCAAAGTCTCCATTATCTTTTTAAAGTTTCCGCACAGTTGATATCAAAAATTATACCAGAAGTATGCAAAGCGTTAATTCAAGAATTGCAACATCTCATTAAGGTAAATATTTTTTTTATGTATCTATTTAACACAATACTAAAAAAATGTTAACAAAAAGTAATTTACATTCTGTAACTAAAATAATGAGAAGAAAGTTATGATTGACCGTGAGTTTCATTTAAAAACACGAAAATGTTCGTAATAATTTTTTGCATTATTGGCGTTTTCTGAAGGAACCGTCGGTGGATTGGAATATTGTGAATATGTTTCTAAATTTGTCGGTGATGGGGTAATTGTTTAAGTCTGTCGTGGGGCTTGATGATGGTACTGCAGTTAACAGGTTCTGATGTGAAATTGGCGTGAACTGCCAGTTCATGGAATGCTACTGGAATGACTGTGGAAACGTGCACTGAGAAAAACGCATTTTCGATTGGTACATGACATTTTCTATTTCGTGCATCACAAAGTCTCTTTCACTCTGCTGCATTGCTCGAAGTCTTTTTGCTATTAATTCTTCAAATATGGCGCACTCGTCGTTTTCTTTCGGTTGTGTTTTTTTTTCTGTAGTATGTCGTAGGCCTTTTCCATTTTTTCGTAAATAACTTCATGCGATACTTTATTAGTTTTTTGAGTGACAGGTTTTGAAGTTGCCTTGCGTTTCGTTGCCGATGAACTTGGTTTTGTAAAAAAAATATTTTCAATGAAATTAGTTGTAATAATATACTTGAATAATACCTGCTGTGCTCTCCGATATATTTGCATTATCTGATTGATTTTGTTCATCACCATCTTGCTCGTCTTCAATATTTAGTTAATCTTCCATATTCTGAAAAAGAACATACACAATGTTGAAGTACAAATATTTCAAAGGAAAGATATATTTTTTGTATTGCACAACAATACAAAAATGATTTCTTTCCTTTGGAATCTTTGAATAATAATCAATAATCGATAATACTTTGTAACAGATTCCAAATTCAGAAGATCAATGGAAACAGATAGCAGAAGATTACGAAAAATTATGGAATTTTCCACACTGCGTCGGAGCAATATACGGCAAGCACATTACGATGCAGTCGCCAATCAACAGTGGTTCTGAATTCTATAATTATAAAAATTTCTTTAGCATCGTATTAATGGGTCTTGTTGATGCTAACTATTGCTTTACTTTTGTTGATTGCGGTTGTCAAGGTAGGCTGAGCGATGGTGCTGTTTGGCGAAATACTGAACTGTTTCGGAAAATTGAAACTAAAGAATTAAATTTGCCACCAGAGGAACCATTGCATGGAATGGATTACGCTATTCCGTATGTGTTTGTTGATGACGATGCATTTGCACTAAGTACCTGTATGCTAAAACCCTTTCCCGGCCTTCATACAAAGGGTAGTAAGGAAAGGGTATTCAATTATCATCTTTCACTTGCTCGTCGTCTTGTAGAGAACGTTTTTGGTATAATGTCTTCGGTGTTTCGAGTGTTAAGAAAACCAATGCTTTTACAGCCAGAGAAGGTTTCTATTATTACATTGACTTGCTATTTTCTACATAATTTTTTGCGAAATAGTAAGTCTTCACGTTCAAATTACACACCAAGTGGAAGCTTTGACGCTGAACTAGATGGAGAATTTTATCCGGGAACCTGGCGCAGAGATCAAGAAAATATGACTTCCCTATTACCATTACGAAATAGAGCAAGGGATTCAAGTATAGACGCAAAATACATCAGAGAAGCTTTTGGGGAATATTTTATGAACAAGGGCAAAGTGTCATGGCAAGATAAATATTGTTGATGTACTTAATTGTAAAAATAAATAATAAAATTATTACTTACATCAGAATTAATCGTTTTTCTTGACGTATCGTGATGAGTTAAAAACCTGGCCATTGTTGTGAACGCAAACCAGGTAGGTTTGTATAACTCGTCAGTACCTGAGCCACTCTTCTAACTTGCTTTAATTTTGCTCAGACAATTTCTAAACGTTGCCATTAACGACTCTTTTTTTTCTTTAAGTCTGCTACAGATACTTTCAAAGAAAACTCAGATTGTATTCTCTTCCATGCGTCATGAACTTAATTTCGATTTTTATGCTGTTTGTGACTGGGGTCCCAAATAATACTTTCATTTTCATACAAATTTAAAAATTCTATAGTCATTTCATTGGACCACTCCATATTTGAGAACTAAACAACAACAACATTCACTATTTACTAGTTTTTTACTTGTACAAACTTGTCTAATAAGTGTGGCGCTGCTACTTGACTCGCTACTTGTTGCCTTTGACTTTGTTTAATTTACCGACTGCGTACGGCAAGTACTAGTAGCTCGCCGATTTTCATGTTAGTTTCGTACACACTACTTGAAATATGCCAAGTACTTGTCAAGTCCCGCGTAGTAAGTAGCCGGCTTCAAATCAAGTCAAGTCAAGTAGCCTGAATATCAAGTCAAGTAGCCTGAATGAGTTCTCATTATGTATATAAATTGAATTGAAATAAAAAGTTACGTTACAATTTATATCGTTTTAGTATATGAGAAATATGTAGTCCACTCAATCAAACCAGTACATTCGAAATCCATTGAAAGATATATTAAGGTAAACAGTTGCCTACATTTTTTGTTGTTTCTGGGTTATATGTAATAAAATGGTTGATTAATACGAAATCATTCATTAATAGGGGTCATTAATGAACGATTTTGAGTGCGTTAAAATACACCATAAATAGACAGTCGACGGGAAATATATATTAAACTTGTGAAAATACTGTCGTTTACAATTGGTGCGCTCTTTTTGACTGAGATCTCAGATCACTTCAGTTAAGGTGATCTGAGATAAAGTGATGTGAGTAAGCACCAAAAAGAACGACATCTCAATTGAAGCGAGAGATCTGTCGATAGGTTTAAACTATACGACAGATTCGTATCAGCATCTAATAATGTTAATGTATCCATAATTTGTAACAAAAGAAAAATAGATTATGTGTGTTTATTATTTATATGTCAATGGTTAAAACCTTAGATAACCTTGGTTAAAACTACATATAAACCAAAGCTATTTTTTGGCGTTGAACCGTATTCAATTATGTTTTAAAAACATATTCAATTTTACGTCATAGATTTGACAATGGCGAAAACGAAATATTTTTAAAACAATGTCGTCATTTGTCATTGAGCGAGGCGCGAAGAAACAAGTCGATTATTTTGAAAGTTTTCGTTTTTTTGTTCCATTTATCAATTTTGTGTGGGTTAATGTGTTGATTCAAATTTAAAATGAATTGCATGATATTAGCACTCATTAACGATATTCATTATGAGCAGGATCTCCAAAGATATCTTATTTACAAATATTTGAGGGATGATACCCTGGAGGAAGTACTTCTTCCAACATTTCTCTCCACTAATTTGGTGCATACACGCCTACCAGATTATTATGAAGATTGGTTGCCACAGTATCTCGGGAGAGATTTTTTCAATCATTTTCGATTGAATAGAGATACCTTTGTGAATCTTCTGGGTACTATAAATTTCACTGAAAGACAATTTGTTGGTGGCCAGCATCCTGTTTCCATGGAGAAATGTGTTTTGATGTTCCTTTGGTGGCTAGGAAAAGGTGATACATTGATATATGTGTCCGATAGAGCAGTCGAGTTAATTATTCCCAAAATACTTGAACTACAGATGAGATATATTTCATGACCTAACCAAGAGGAAAGCAGTATTTTCATCCACTGTTGATAGCCTATCATCAATAGTCACTTGAAACATTTTTTACAAAAAAAAAGAATATGCAATTATTTCTATGTTGTTTTTGGTTTTCTGTCTCCTTGCGGAGTCAATTTCACCATAATAGGTGCGTTCTTTTTGACTGAGATCTCAGTTAATCTCAGCTCACATCAGTAATGTGAGCGTTCTTTTTGTTTTACTCACTTTAAGTGAGCTGAGTTTTTTCCTCCCCCTTCACCGATGCTGAATGTGTTGTAAGGGGGTATCAGTTGGAATTGAGTCGGAAATAAAGTGGAGGGATGAAGAAATAATTGATTTGCTTGGTTTATATGTAGTTTTAACCAAGGTTATCTAAGGTTTTAACCATTGACATATAAATAATAAACACACATAATCTATTTTTCTTTTGTTTCAAATTATGGATACATTAATTAACATTATTAGATGCTGATACGAATCTGTTGTATAGTTTAAATCTATCGACAGATCGCGCGCTTCAATTAAGATGTCGTTCTTTTTGGTGCTTACTCACATCACTTTATCTCAGATCACCTTAACTGAAGTGATCTGAGATCTCAGTCAAAAAGAGCGCACCATATATCAAAGAATATATTCTTTTCCTTGATAATTATGCAATTTTAAGTATGTATACAAAAGACAATGACAACTGACAGCTTTGAACCGCTCTTTATCTTTGGTTCAAAATCATGCAAAATGTTTTGAAACATTCCGTCTACGACGTCATTGTTTCAACGCTCAAATGAAATGTTTTTAAAAAATACCCAATAATTTTTAAACAGTGGTACGCCAAAAAATACCTCAAGCAAATCAAATATTTCTTCATCCCCTCCACTTTATTTCCGACTCAATTCCAATTCCTTACAACACATTCAGCATCGGTGAAGGGGGAGGAAAAATCTCAGCTCACTTAAAGTGAGTAAAACAAAAAGAACGCTCACAAAACTGATGAGAGCTGAGATTAACTGAGATCTCAGTCAAAAAGAACACACCTATTGGTAACTTTGTTTTGACTGCCCCTCAGGCAATATGGCGGATTGTTTGTGACGTCATCCTGGAATAGTCAATAAGGGGGCGTACTGACATAGTTGGGGGCCTGGGGCGGCTATATATGAAGGGGCTCTATATATATATATATATATATATATATATATATTTAAAAAAAATTTTATATATATATATATATATATATATATATATATATATTTTTCTTCCTCTCTCTTTCTATAGCGTCTTGGTGAGCAGCATCGATAATTTTGTTTTGAAAAAGTGTTACTTCAAGAGTTTTCCATTTTTCGAAGCTGTTAACATGAAATTCAGAGCTTTCATGGCCAAACACTTTGGGATTTAATTTCCACCCACTGTTGAATCCTGTGATGAAATTGGATGTCGCAGCGTGCATATCGGGGTTATCAAAAATTGCAACAGATGCAAAACAATGATTTCTTTGCAGGGGAATAAATCATTCATTTTCTTAATATCTTTTCTCCACTAGGGAGTAAAACCAATTAGTGTTCAACTGTCGGGTATGACCTTTGTGATTTTCCCCTGGCTGCAAAGCTCGAAATGGTCCCTCAAAATGTTGGTAAATATCACTTCCTCGTCTTATTATCTCGGTCCTAAGAACATCTGGCACTGGAATAGGCCAATAAAACAATCGATAAATGCGATGGAGTCCAATCACAACAAAACTTACCATAAACGTGATGACTAAGTGAAGTCGTCACATACGCTTGACCAAGTGAACTAACTAACCACTAAGGCGTGGTTTAGGGCCGAAAGTTCTAGTTATTGGTGGTGGGGACTGAGAGTGGAGGCTCACTATCATGCCGTGCACCCATGCAGACAAAACAATGCTTTTGCTAATCTCAGCTTAGTTTGTAAAAAACCATGCAAAATAAAAATAATCGCGATTAAAAGAAATTAGTAGTCTGACATATAGAAGCCTTCGCCGTCATGGGGCCTGATAAATTATTAATTTTTTGTTTTTTAAATATATTTGTATTTTTTTGCCATTTGAGGGCCTATGATGGTGCGGGGCCTGGGGCGGAACGCCCCTATCAGCCCCCCCTCGGTACGCCACTGGGTCGGGGGTATATTTCAACCGGTTGGCATCACTGACACTGATACAATGATCTACCACCACCATCCACATTTTAGAAACGAAATCGATTGGTATGTATTTGACAGACCAAAGTGGGGTACCAAAGCGGGACGAAATCGGCACATGGTAATTTTGTTTTGATTGCCCCTCAGGCAATATGGCGGATTGTTTGTGACGTCATCCGGGAATAGTCAATAAACTCGTGGGTCGGGGGTACATTTCAACCGGTTGGCATCACTGATACAATGATCCACCATCACGGCACCACCATCCACTTAGTAAACATAAGGATATCTGGAAGTTTTTAAAATATTCTAATCCAAGTATATACTAAACATCCTATGAATATTAATCATTCTTTCAACGCGAATAGAAATCTTTCGATAACAATAGTGAAGTTATAGTGTAATTAATGTGAATTTGTTCATGGTTCCTGGTTCCTGGTTTTTTATCACAAATCTGCGAACCAAGCCCACAAACAAGAAACAACAATTCAAGGATATAAATAAGGTACAGTACCGAGGTTCAGAAATTTGATTTGTTATAAAATTATGAGGCATTTGTCAATGTCTGAGGGATATTTGGCAGAAAATTCTTTGACAAAAAAATTTAACTACACAACAAACCATTTATTTATTTATTAAAAGTACAGTTAGTGGAAAGTACAGTTATTAAAATTTAACTTAACATTAGATTTATTGTTGTTCTCTACTATAGAACATCTATTTCCACACATAATATTCATGATATAGTTGTGGTGTTCTTGATCAAGATTTAAGTATGGTTTGATAGAATTCTGATTGCTATGACCAGTCATTTTCAGCAATTGTTGTTCTTCTATATCACTTTTTGTCCTTCACATTCAAGCCAATTGCTTCAGCAGCAGATTTAGTCCATCCACTTATTGTATTTCTCCCAACAGGTACAATATTGTACCATTTACCAGTTTCATTTTTCCAGTGTCGATTTGGTTTTAAGAATAGTCTTGGTGAGGTAATATTGTTGCCTCATTTTGATATCAGTTTATGAAAAAGATGTAGGGCAGCTTGGTCTTTCATTAACCCTAGAACGCTAAGCATATATCTAACACTACTTAAGACTAAGCATTCCTAAATTTTACGACTTTTTTTTTTCGTGTTTTTTTTTCATACCAAAACAAAGAATAGCCACAAAATGTATTATTCATTAAAAATTGACATTAACATATCATTATTAAGAACATGTTTGACAAATTTCACCACGGTGCTCACTACAAAATGGTTTTTTACAGTTTGAGCAGAAGTGAGTTGTCATTCGTCTTTTTCTTGAAGGGCACATCGCACAAATGGTTCTATTGGACTTGTTAGTAGCTGTTCTCTCTTCTAGAACTGTATGTCTGTCTTCTGTTGCTGTTTTTTCTAGAATCTGATTTATAGTTTCACGGAGTGAGCGCTGCAAAGTGGGTACTTTCACTCGTTCTTCTAACCATGGTGCCACTAAAAGTTTATACAACTCCAGCATTTATGTTTTTCTGGAGATCAATTTCTGTCGGCGTTTTGTTTTATAAGCATTGTACAAAATATAGCTATTTACACAGGCAATATTTAGCATGCCAAAGAAAAGGCATAGGGGCCATCGTTTAGTTTTTCTGGAAGAACTCATAATTGAACACATCTGGTCCAATGTATTCACTGCTCCTTTTGTCTGATTGTAAGTCTCAATAATTTCCGGTTTTCCTGAAGTTTTTGAAACACTACATCCTTGGTGCATAGTTGATAAAAGTAGAACATTTTTATTCTTCTTTGGAGTGTAGGAGACAAGCACTTTTTCTTTGTCAAAACAAAATTTAGAGCTGCCTGGATCGCGATTCTTGGTTGCTAACATTTCTGCTGGTATTTCACGTTTATTTTTTCTAATGGTACCAACCATGGTAAGATTGTAAGGAGGAGCTAATAAATCATCAGCTAGTTTGACGGACATAAACCAATTGTCCATTGTAATATTTCTATTGGACCCTGAAATAGTTTCACACAACGTTTTTACGTAAAATTCACCCAAAGGCATCCCATTAGTGTTTGTGCTTTTACCCAAATATGGCATGGCGTCGAACATGTATTTTGTCGATACATCGCATACTAAAACCATTTTTATGCCATATTTAGAAGGTTTGTTAGGTATGTACATTCTAAAGGGACATCTTATAAATGCATCCCAAATATCTCTGATAGCCGCCAATCCATCCGTTTTTTTTCTCTCCTCCCTTGTGTTCTTATTATCAAAACGTAAACAATCCAATAAAAACTTGAATCTTTCACGGCTCATGACTGCCTTGAATACTGCTCCAGATATTTTATCATCAAATAACTCTTTGGTCGACAAATGGTTACTTTTCAAATACGCTGACAATACTAGTAATCCTAGTAAAGCTCTTACCTCGTCAGGACTAGTAGTAGATATTGTAGCAGATTTTGCTTTATATTTAGCAGATTTTATTTCAATCATAGCATTTGTATGTAACACAATTTTATCAATCATAGAATCCGTTATGAATAGTTTGAAAAATTCGTTTGCGAAAGAATCGTTCTGGAAATTTATTACTGGACCCGGAAAAATATGAATTATATTTCGTTGCGGAGTTTTTGATGTCGCTTTGGGAACAGCACTCCATCGATGACCATTTTTCCCTACGAGTCTCACTTGCGATCGAATTGTCTCATCAACTCTTACGATTCTTCTTTGTGAACTTGTTTCTGTATTCAATGATTCATATTCTTGTTGTTCAGGTTCGTTACTTCTGGATGTTCCAGGTAACAAATCGTTTGCCATTATTTGATTATCCGTGTTTCTTTATTTGATTGTTCATGTAAAGTCCTATTTTTTTTTGCTCTAGGAGGACTATATTCGTCTCCGTCCTCATCTTCTGAAGGTACATATTCACTTCCACTGTCCTCAAAATCTTCAAACTCTATGACATCCTCTGTTTCGCTCCCACTTTCCTGGGTGCTGTCCTCATCTGATTCTAGAGTCAAATTCTCTGATATTTTCTCAAGTTCGGCTTGAGTAAGAGGTCTGTTTTCTTTTATTTGTTTAGACATATTTCTTAGAAATAACTTGCAAGTACTACAAGTTATATTTACAAAGAAAAAAATCTGAAAAATAATGTATTTTTGTACAGCGCGATAAAAACAAAAGTTACATTAAGACTAACCTTTCGTAAAATTTACGATATGCGTCTTATAGCTGCCAGTACGGTACACTTAAAAATCGACCAACACACACGGGCTATTCACCAACACTGTCTGAGAGAATAGCTAGACGCAGAACCCGATAGCTAATGGATCCGAACGATGGTGGCCGAAAATAAAAATCACCGTCGTAAAATTTACGAAGCTTAGCATTGTAGGGTTAATGGGATCCAACCATTTACTACTTATACAGCTTTTAGAACCACCTGGTCACATTTTACTGAACACCGGATTGTATTCAATGTGATTCGAAGGAGAGTCATCATTTTTCTCGATTTGAAAAAATCCACATTTTGTTAACTTCAGACAAATTTAATGCAACTGATCTTAAGGTAAAAGCACCAATGGTGAATACCTTAAACATGCATTTTCCTGTAGAAATTTGGCAACCATACTAACGGATAGCTTGAAACTTCATCTTCATGTTAACATATAATGTTTAGATTATTACTGAATTTGAGCCTACAAAATTTGAAATATATTGAACAAAAGCCATTGACCCAATAATGAACATATCATTTACCTTAAGATCCAGTAGTGGACCCACCAATAGTGGACACCATCAATATGAACTTAAAAAAGGTAAGAATATACTGAGTATAAAAAATATAGTTTATTCCAAACAAAAGATACTTTTTTGAATACACTAAATTCTTTCTTTCACCTTTAATGGCTTATTAAAAATATATCTAAATCTTTCTCCTTTCATCTGTATTTCTGGGTTAGGGAGAATTGTAATGATTTGATCAAAAGGAATACTGGAAATGTCATCTTCATCCACCACAAATTCTCTTTTAGTGACTTCAGCACTTTTGAATCCCATTATTTGTGCCATGTCCTCATGTAAATGCTCTATGACACACAAATAAATAGATTTGGTTGTGTTTCGTTTCCCGCCCATAAATTTCGCTAGTATGAAATCACCCTCTTAAGTTTTCTCTACAAAAATTGTTTACAAGTTCTATGTTGTCTTCATTAACATCACTGTAATTCTCCTCAACTTCAATATCACTGCCAGTTTAGACTGACACACTGGAGTCACTAGAACTTGATATCTCTTGCTTTCATTTTCTGTTTCTTTTTTCCTCTGCAGCCATTTTTTTCTGTTCTCTTTCAATTTTCTATGCCTCACGTATCTGTTTCCTTTTTTGTCTTCTTTTTTCTTCTTTGCTTCCTCTTTCTTCTGTAAATACTGGATCACCTGAGGCGAAGTTACAACAGCTGGTAGTTTGTCCTTTGCCCTTCTTTTTTTATTATTTGTAGGAGCTAGTGGCCAGAATAAATTATTTTTAAACGGTTTTGGCACAAAGTCATGTTCTATAATTGTGGTGGAAGTTGATGGAAGATTTTGAGGAGAATGAACTGATTCTATATTTTGAGTAATTTGCTTCATTGGTGTACGCTGGTCTTGCAACTGATTAGTTGTTCGAGTCTGTGGTGATGCCTCCAGGTTATTTTCTTGTGGTAATGCCTCCAGGTTATTTTCTTGCGGTGATGTTTGCATGTTGTTACTTACAATTATGTTTTCAGGAGTTTCATTTACCTTCACTTTGTTTTTTTTCCATAAATCAAATACTTAATGACTTGGCTTCAACAGCTCCTTCCCAGTTTCCTTCGCTTCTTTTAAAAATCTGAACTTTCTCAATTCCTATCTGTTTTTCGAGTAATCTGAGAAACATAATCTCTTCAAAGTTTTTTGTAGTCCTGTCAGCCTGAGAAGTATACTCAGATTGGAATGGAAGCTTAACCTGCTGAGGGTCCCAAGGCACCAGCCCACACTTTTTAAAACCACTTTGTATTATTTTAGGTGTAACATAAGGTAAAACGCTCTGTAAAACCTTTGCGAATTCTGCCTTGCCTACTTGCTTCCCTTAATTTTTCATCCTCCACTCATGCACCTTTTGTCTCCATATGGTCTTCATTGTGTGGAAAATTGCTACGTCCAAGGGATGTAACACATGCGTTGCATTAGGATAAAGTGCCACTAGTTCTATCCCATTTCTTGCACACAATTTACTCAATGGAAGCGAAACATGGGAGCTGTGTCCATCCATGAAGAAAATCACTGGTAGTGGAATATTTTGTTGTTGAACCCACTTGAAAAAAATATTACACATGTACTTATAAAAGAGTTCTTGGGTCATCCACCCATTTTCAGATTTGCCAATAGCCCAATCTTGGGGGATACCTGCCACAATATGCTGGGGCACTCTAACAAACCTATAAACTACCATAGGTGGTAGCAACTGACCAGCTGCGTTAGCTGTGAGTAGGACTGTGATATTGTCCTTCTCATCTGCTCCAGCTCCAGTATATATATATATATATATATATATATATATATATATATATATATATATGCTCCCTTGTTGGACTAGTACTTTGCCAGGCTTGGGGTTTAAAAAAATGCAGTTTCATCTGTATTGAATACCCGCCTTGGATCATTAAAAATGCTAGTTAATTCATGTTGGTCCATATAGCTCTTCACTTCACGAAACCAGTTTGATATATCTGCCACTGATACTAAGCTTCTACTCCTAACTAAATTCTGACTTGTTCTAATGGAAATATTTGGGTGCCTCGAGAGAAATAAATTATACCATTTACGGCCAGGATTAGCATTTCCTCCAAATTTTACATTATACTCAATCGCTAATTTTGCACCACTACTCAGTAGTGTTTCTTTGGAGACAGGAAAACCAGCTTTGGCCATGGTGATAATCCAGTGAACTAATATGTTTTCCTGTTCTTCAGTAAATGATGTAGCAGGACCCATTTTACTTTTAGCTGGTAAGTTACCCTTATGTTTGCACATAAGAGTAATACGAGGATCACCATTCTTTATGGATGCAGCTCTATAAGACATACCATTTCTGACATCAGATAATGCATTCAACATATTTTCCTCGGAATACTTCAAAATTTTCTTCATTCCAACCATACCTGTAATAAAAGCATAACATAATTCCAGTGCAGTTTTTGGTACCTATAGTGAACATACCGTGTCCCAATAGTGGACATGCTATGTTCACTATAGGTTCCTGCTTCTAGAAACTATTAAAACTCATATCCAAAGATATTTAATTTGAATGATATTATTTACGCCGCAAAAACAACTAACAACCATATATCCCCAAAGTGAACAGGTCTGTTCATGATAGGTACATCAATCATTTTAAGGTTCCTAAAATGGACATCACCTCGATTGTGTGTTATTACAGCTATTCCCTAAAACTATGTATCAAATATAATGCAAATAATTGCATTGTTCAAGGTGGCATACAACTATTTGTTGAATAATTGAATCCAAACATTAGAAAAAGAAAAAAATAGGTACTTACTTGTTAATTATTCTCTAACAATCGCGTGAAATATCACCACACCAGTACAATTCACAACGACCACTGTCGTTACTTGAAAGAGGTTAGAAGGATGCAAATGGAGGACTGTCGAGAATGATGCTAGACAGTGTTGCCAAATTATTTAGTTTCACAGAAGAATTTGAATATTTCTTGTTTTTGATGTTTGATTAATGTATGTCCACTATAGGAGCTATGTTCATAATTGGTACATTTACCTTACGTTTACATGGATCTGCTTGTAGTTTGTTTCTGATTGCATCACCAGCATCTCGGGCTGGTTTAAATACATTATTGTTAAAAGGGTCAATCATAATATTACAGTCATATAGTACTTGTAAAAGTTTGCACGAAACCTTCTACATTGTCTTCACTGTTGCTTCTTTAAATTCAGTCTGGTCTTTCTTTCTTATATTGACCACCCAATATTTTAGTATCAACGCCAATTCTTCTAAGCTTCTATGTTCATTTAATTCATATTCTCGTTCGCAGTAAAATACTATAAATATTCCCCAAACATATTTGTGACTGTAGGTTGTATTTGTGGGAATTTTTTCTTTGATTAGAGCATTTATACTTTGAACATTTGCATTACCAAAACGTGACATTTTGAAATTTATTTGAAATGAAGTGAACTCAATTGAGTTGTAGTGATTGATAATTGCACTGAATGCTAAATGATGTACAGAAGTTTCATGCTTTTACAAAATATGAAAATATGTCTCCAATCTGAACAACCATTTGAACTATTCAAATCAGTCTCTAGTTGGATTTGGTCAAGTAGATGGATCGTTAATGTCAGTCATGTTCCAATTCCTGTTCCATTTCACAATTTGGCTGGATCGCTGCTTACTGTCTTTATCATCTTTGTCTTTGCTATTAAAAGTCGGATTTATTTCCAGTGGCTCAATGGTACAGGAACCAATGCCAATGTTGGATGTTTGAAATGTTTGTTCCATAATATCGGAATTGCGTGATGTGTTCAATATTTGCGGGACTAAACATAGGTTTTTTGACTCTCCATTTCCAATTTGCAATCTTAATTCATTTTCGTCAGGATTAATTTTACAGCACAGATGTTCTGTGTTCTACTTATATAATTTTATTAATTATGAATTACAACCTTTGAGATAGTCTGATATTAGTCAGTTTGTCTTTTGTTTTATACTATATGAAAGTCCAAACACTTGCTTTTAATTTCCTTCAGACATTAGCAATAAAGGTCAGAACTAACGGGGTGAATAGGTAGCTAATTAAATTTCAAAATCCACACTAATTGTCACTAATATTATTAATAATAAATGTTTTAAATAACCTTACTAAATTGTCACTGAAGCTCACTGCACTTACTGAACCAAATAATATGAACGGTAACGGTATTGACTCTGTAGTCTCTGTTTCTAAAATTAAAAACGGGCATATTCCTGTTTCTTTCCTAACTTATTGTTTTCTAAGATGAGATCAGCTTTTTATTTTGTCACTGTCATGTGCCTGTGAGTTCATCTAGCATCAAATAAAACAATTAAAACTTCAAAAAACCGCCCTATGATGCATCCTGGAAAGGGAAACAAAATATCCATAATAATTACTTTTTCCTATTATACCAGTTAATAAAATTTTGAAATACAATATAAATTTTACTTTGCCTTTTGGTTTTTTTCGATGTTAAACATAGAATAGTTTTATGAAGATTTAAATTATGATAAAATATTATTTGGCCGCCTTTTTGCCTGCCTTTCATTTATTAATATTTGTTAATTATTTTGCAATACCTAACAAATAACAATTATGTATTTTGAACATAAGGAAATCAATACAAATAACAAATTGTAAACAAACATTTAACATTAAAGTACATATACATAGAACAACAAAATTTTCAATGATTTCACTAATGTCTGGGCATTTCCACCAACTCTTTCTAACCATTTAATAGCCCTTTTGCCAAACTAATAGGTTCTATGTTAAATCTGGAGTAATTTTCTGTACAAATAATTATCTCCAAGAATCAACTTCTTGAATGAGCCCCTGCTGGTGAAACTGTTGTAGGTATAAAATATGTAACAGCTAGAACTGCTAATTACAGAGGGAAACAACATGCAAGATACTGGATGTACGGGTATAGATTCAATACATTTTCCAAAAGAAAAATTTAAAATAAACAATCAATTTGTCTTTAAGAAAAATATTTCATAGTTACTCTCAAAAAAATACATTTTATACTATATACATGGAATTCACATTGAAGTAACATTGGTGTGGCTACTGTTCCAGACTAGATGACCTATTAATTATAATAGGATTGTACTCGGGATTGTATGATGTTACTTTTAGCAGTTTGCACGTTGAATTGGAGTATCTGCCAAAGAATTCAGAAATAAATTATGGAAATAAAATATACTTTTCTTTGTCTAGTTTCTTAAATACTTTCAATAGCATAAGCTCACTGAACTAAAAATTAAAATAGTTTTGATCAGTATAGTGCCCAAAATATTGTGTCTTGTGCCTTTGGTTCTCTAGACCAAATAATTTATTTATTATTAGGATAAATGTTTCAATTTACAAACATAACTATCAGTTTTATTAATGTTTTATCATATTTGGTAGTTACTTATTAGTTTAGTATTTATATGCCACAATAGATTTCCTGGCAGAAATATCACTAATGGTGGGTTTCTAGAAATATTTATGTCATACATGAACTATGCAAGTATAAATCGTTTCTAGAAACTGGGGGTGAATCCGTCAAATTTACTACCATATTTAAAATTAAAAATTGAATAAAAAAGCATAGAAAATAAATAAAAACCAAAGATTATTAAAACTACATGAAATGAGCACTTAACATAGAGAAAATAGTATATTATTTAACAAGTGGTAATGTAGGCCATAACTCACGCGGGCGAGTGCTGCAATTCATCAAGTGAGTTATACGGTAAGTTGAATACTATACTTTATCTATGACTATAACAATAAATACTAAGATGCAAGTACATATTGAGAAAGAACTTTATTCACAAATCTTAATAGTTACCTATAACAATGCTATAAAAAATTTAGTTGTAATTACTAATTTTGTTTAATAATAAAATTAACTGTAAAGTTTGAACAACAGTAAACTGAATTACGCAGGTTTATTGTTTCTTTTTGTGTTTGTTGCAAATATTATGTTGATGTACTAACTGGTTGAGGTGTTCTAGACTGTATATTTTATTTGTAGTATATGATTTATTCTTTTTAGTATCATCAACGTACCCCACAACCATAATTAGGTATTAACCCATCAAGGACTGGTGTTGCCACACGGCAACAGAAATTAACAGTTTTCTGTTGCTTAAAATTCATCAGATTTTTCATTTAAAACATAGATGGCGGTATACACGGCAATAGTTTGTTGCAGTGTCAGTTGACAGAACCGTGTGTAGTGTTTGCCTGTTCACTCCAGTGATATAAAAACACGATTTTGTTAGGGAATATCAAGAAGACTTCTCAAAAATGGATATCAAGTTTACGTAAGTATAAATAAAAATTAATTGTTACAGCTTTCGAAAATAAATTCGTTACAACAGCTTTGGGAATATATTATCAACGTAGAGGCGGCAGAATAACGGGAGTTTGCAAAAACCTTTGAGATCGTGAAGCTTTGGAACTCGATGTTGCCATGTGGCAACACGAGTCCTTTCTGTGGACTACCTTTTTACATTTTGCTTTTTTTTTCTAGCGGTGGGCTGACTTTCGAAGAAGCTCTTCAGATTGCGTATAATGATGATTTAGATGTCGACCAAATTTATATTGAGCCTCCGAATGAGGGTGCGATGACAGATGAGGATTCCGGTGAGGAAGATGAAGGCGGACTCGTTGATAATTTATCTCGGAATCAATTGAATGCTCCAGCTCAACTTGTTTTACATGGTGAAGATGATGCATTAGTTGAACCAGATACGGAACATGTAGAAAAAGTTACTTATGAGGACATTGAATGGATCAAAGGCGATCTGGTAGAAAGTTCAGAAAATTATTTTCGTTCGGATTATGAAAGTTTTAAAACTTTAACCCCAACAGAAATGTTCGAGTTATTCATAGACCAAGACGTACTTTCTTTACTGGTAGAAGAATCAAACAAGAACGCACAATTTAAAAACTTGCCATGTCCTCAAATTACTTTGAATGAAATGAAATGTTTTATTGCTATTCTGATTTTATCGGGATATTGTCAATTACCTGGAAAAAAACATTACTGGAGTACTGATGCAGATCTTGGTAACCAACTAGTGAAGGATTCAATGAGGAGAGACCGATTTTTAACAATTTGGCGGTATCTACACTGCGCAGATAATAATGCACTAGATCCAAATGACAAATTCTATAAACTGCGACCTCTAAGTGATCTACTACGGCAAAAATTTCTGAATTATTTTGTTCCAGAAGAAGATTTGAATTACGATGAGTGTATGGTCAAATACTTTGGAAAGCACTCATGCAAGCAATTTATCCGTGGCAAACCAATCAGATTTGGATACAAGATATGGTCGCTGAACAACAAATACGGATATCTTGTGAATTTTTCCTTCTATCAAGGCAAAGATAGGCGCGTGAACACAGAATACCAAACTGTGTTTGGAAAATCTACTGCTCCATTGCTGATGCTTTTGGATGAGTCAGAAGAAAAGAAAAAACATCGATACAACCTATTCATAGACAATTTATTTACAAGCTTTCACCTTCTTAGTCATCTGAAATCAAGAGGTTTCTCATCCACAGGAACCATTCGCGATAACCGAATCCCTAAAAATTGCCCGTTACTATCCAAAAAGGATATGAGTAAGAAACAACGTGGTGACTTCGATTCTTGTTTGGATAGAACCAACGGAATTTTACTAACGCGTTGGACTGACAATAATGTAGTTTCAGCAGCTTCGACCAAATATGGGGTAGCCCCACTTGCTAGTGTCCAACGATATTCAGCGAAGGAGAAGAAAATTGTTCAAGTAAAAAGACCGAACTTGATTTCCAAATATAATGCATCTATGGGTGGCACGGATCTGATGGATGAAAATATTGCACGCTATAGGATTAGTCTACGTGGAAAAAAATGGTGGTGGTGTCTTTTCACATGGCTACTTGATGCCGCAATTCAAAATGCCTGGGTCCTGTACAAACAGTCTGGCAACAAAATAACTCAACTAGACTTTCGTCGAGAAATTGTTAAAACGTACCTCAACAAGTACAAGAATCCACCGAAAGGAAAAGGTAGACCATCTGCTAGTAAATCGAGCAGCCGTGTTGGCGATGATGTGCGATATGATAATATAGGGCACCTCCTCACACCAGTAGAAAATAAAATAAGATGCAATGGCGACAATTGCAAATCTATTATGCGCACAAAATGCATCAAATGTAATGTAGGAGTTTGTTTGTCGTGCAATGTTGAATACCATACACGAATGTAGTTTTTTTTTTCAATCAATAAAATTTTTCTTTCAATGAAACATGGGCAGTGTAAGTTACTCGCGTTGCCATATGGCAACACTAATTTTTGAAGAAAGTAAGAAAAATTTCACTATATTTCTTTAAGCAAATCTATTTGTTTCGTGCTGAAAATACAGTTTGAAAATATACTATTGCAAAATTCTAAACTTAATTAAATCCGTCCTTGATGGGTTAATCACAGATCATATAACTATTATTAAACGCAAAGAATACACCAATATTATTTGTTAAAAGTATCAATTTAATTTGAAAACGTCAACATTATTCAATTGACATTACTCCCCCCAGTAACAATAATGGACTATTTCCTTTCGGCTAATCAGCTTGTACAAAAGTGGAGAGTGTGAGTTATAGCTATTTGTCTGTGGTTATAGCAGTGACTTATTATAACTCACGCTGTTTGTTTGCCGATACTATTACTTGCTCAAAAGCAGTTGAATAACTAATATATATATATATATATATATATATATATATATGAGTTAGGTACTGGGTGTGCATTTTATATCCCCGAAGGAAAAATAGAAGTTCAAAATCAATTCCCATAGTTCGATTTACACCGCAGAGGCATACGGAATATTGAAAGCCTTAGAGTACTTAGCATCAAAAAACCAACATAAAAACATTACGATATTTTCGGACTCACTTTCCGTCCTACAGAGTATAAATAAACCAAACAATCCAAGCTCCCTTGTATCTCATCCGTATATTTACAAAATTCAAGTCATCCTAGGACAACTCACTTCAAGGGAATTCGACATACAAATGGCTTGGGTTAAAGCTCACCTAGGCATAAAACAAAACGATCACGTAGATATTTTAGCAAAAGAAAGAATCGACACAGGAGAAGCATATTTTGAAATTAATTGCCTATCGGGTTGCATTAACATATGCAAAAACAATTTGTATAAAAAATGGATCATACATTGGGAAAACTATTGCAATAACTAACATTCACAGTATACTCTGTTACAAAAATACATACCAAAAAAATGCTGGTACAGGAACACTCCTTACAGCCGAAGACAGGCGGTCTCCTTAATAAGAATGCGATTTGGACATGCATCTTACCCCGCTCATCCCAACAAAATCAAAGTAATAACATCTGATCTATGCGAAGAGTGTAATGAAAGGGCTGACTTAGACCACATCTTCTTAAAATGCAAGAAATTCGAAACTCACAACAACATCCTAATAGGAGATCTTAAAGAACTTGGGATTGAATTCCCAATCAACATGCCATTCCTCTTGGGCACCAATAACAAAAAGGTCCTTGACGTAATAATCAAATTCATCAATAAGACAAATATATTTATCGAAAAAGTCCATTGTTAGATGCTAATACCTATGTTTTGTTCCCTTATGTATATATAACTTCCTATCCGTGGTCCACCTATGTTGTTAGAATAATGCCTTGATTGACCCCTAGGCGAGAAGCGTGTGACCTTGTCTTTCCTCATAGTTGATATAAAGGCGGCGCCAGACATTCGGTATTCGGCGAGTACCGAGCGACTGCTCGCAGAGTGGCAAGTAGTTGAGTTACTCGGCAGGTGAGCGCGGATTAATCACCAAATGGCAAGCACCTAAACCAGATATTCGCAATTCGTCACGTAACGGAGTCTCTGTGGGTATAACGAATATTCAGTATAAAGTGTATTTACGGCTTGCAATGGATAATGATACAGAGCTCGTTATTAGCTTGGCTACATTTGTAGTAATGTCTTGTGGTAGTGTGTTATTAAACAAAATAAAGAAGAAGCCCAGAAGAAGGAGATGGTGGATGGTTTCACTTAATAAAAGCAGAAAAACGTAGGTATTGAAGCTGGAAATAATTTCTTGATTTCAATCTGCCTTTTGAAATATAACATTATTGTTTCATTTTTATATGCATTTTCCAGTTGTTTAAAATATTTTTGTTTTAGCTATAGTGCCACAAACCTAATGGCAGATCTGCTCAAGGAACCATCTGGAAAATTTGAAAATTTTTGCCGAATGTCGAGCGATGATTTTAATTATTTACTTTCAAAAGTGGGACCAATGATTCGTAAGAAAGATACCAAGTGGAGAACAGCGATTCCAACAAATGAGCGCCTTGCCATAACCCTTCGATTTCTTGCAACAGGAGACAGTTTTAAAAGTCTTCACTATTTGTTCAAAGTGTCTCCACAGCTTATTTCCGAAATAGTCCCAGAAGTTTGTAGTGCTATCATTGCAATTTTACAGGATTATGTTAAGGTAAGTAATTATTTTTAAATTAAAGAAAACTTCGAGGAACATTTTCTAAAACTGTTTATTTAAGAAATTAAAAGTAACATTATTGGAAATTAGTAAAAAAGGTTACCAAAGGTCGAGAATCCTCATCAGCAACAATATCAGCATTTTGAATGACATTCTGTGATGGAAAAGTTTCTTGAGTTGAGTGGAATGCTGCTTGATGTGAAAGTGACTGCGAATATTGGGAAACAGTATGGTTCGAACTTAATGAAAACTGAGAGCTAGGTGATGGTGAGCTGAGTCTAGTAGATAAATTTTCCATTTGACAGGGAGGATCCATGTCATTATTCTGGGTTACATTCTGTGGTGATGAAGTTTCTTGAGGTGAGTGGAATGCTGCTTGATGATGTGAAAGTGACTGCGAAGTATGGTTGGAACTTGAAGACAGGGGGCTAGGTGTTGATGAGCTTTGTTTATAGTAGTGTGTACATAAAATATTCAGCTGCCGAGTAGGATTTATCTCATTATTAGCATGTGAGATACGAGAATTCATTTTCATTTCAAACAATATGTTATCAATCCGATGCATACAAACTTCCCTAGTGTGCTCCTCCATTTCCTGTAGTTTTGCAGCTACTAGTTCTCCATATATGGAACACACATTTCGTTCTTTGGCCGGTTTGTTAGTTACAACTTGTAATAAAGAATATGCATTATCCATTTTATCTTTAATTTCCTGTGCTTCAGCTACTTTACTCTTTTTTCGTGCAGGAGCTCTAAATGCAGACTTACTCGTCGAAGGCAATACCAAAGCTGCAATTAAGAAATTGTCGCATTAGATCAGTAAAATGATTATTTTGTGTTTTTTTACACACACACCTTCATTTTCAACATTATCCCGTTCAGGTCTCTCAATTTCCGTGTTAACAGTAGCAATAGCTTCCTCTTCATCATTATTGTTGCCATCTTCTTCGGGCAAAAACTCCTAAAACATTTAACTATTAAAATCTTATCATTTATTCACAGCATTTTTTTTTCAGATTTTTTGTTTGTTTCAGATTCCCAAAAGTGCTAACGAATGGAAATGTGTAGCTGAAAAGTTTAACAAGGACTGGAATTTGCCCCATTGCATGGGTTCCCTCGATGGAAAACATATTGTGATACAAGCGCCTACTAATTCGGGATCTGAATTCTACAATTACAAACAATATTTTAGTGTAGTATTAATGGCTCTAGTGGATGCTGAGTATTGCTTCATGTTTGCTGATTGTGGATGTCAAGGTCGACTTAGTGATGGAGCAGTGTTTCGAAATACTCGCTTGTTTCAAAAAATCGAGCAAAATGAATTGCACTGCCCTCCACCAGAGCCACTGATGGGAAGAAATAAAGAAGTGCCTTATGTATTTGTTGGAGACGACGCATTTGGATTAAGAGAAACAATTATGAAACCATTCCCAGGCAAACATGACAAAGGTAGTAAATATAGAATATTTAACTATCGCCTGTCACGTGCACGTAGAGTTGTTGAGAATACATTCGGACTATTAGCTAATGTATTTAGAGTACTTCGGAAGCCAATGTTGCTTCAACCTGATAAGGTCGCTTTAGTTGTTATGACCTGTGTTGTTTTACACAATTTTTTAAGAAGAAGTACGTCATCCCGATCTCTCTATTCTCCAAATGGTACCTTTGACTTTGAAGAAGATGGAAACGTTATAGAGGGCGCTTGGCGTCAAGCAAATACAGACACTATGACATCCCTATTACCACTGCGAAATATCCCTAGAAAGCCTAGCATGGATGCAAAAGAAATTAGAAATGAATTTGCCGAGTACTTCGTAACCAGCGGAAAGATACCTTGGCAAGATCAATACTGCTAATTCAAAATTACACTATTTGTACAAAGTTTATTTTTTAAATAGGTATGTTTGTTGAAATAAATTTTGTTAAATACCTATAATAATTAGGTACCTACCTCTGTATTTCTTGTCTGCCTTGGAAGATCCTTATCACGAAGGAATGTGGCCATTTTTTCATAGGCGAACCACGTTGGTTTGTAAATTTCATCAGTCCCTGCTCCACTTTTCAAGCTTTGTTTTACTTTATTTAAACAGGCTCTAAAAGACGCCATCAATGAATCCTTTTTCTTTTTCAATTCCGTGACTGTGTATTTCTGACCCATCTTGACTTCTATGTGTTTCCAAGCATCATAAACATCATTCCGATTTTTATGGTTTGGTAAAGATGCATTCCATATTACAGGTTCATTTTCATAACACTCCAAAAATTCAAAAACTGTTTCATTAGACCAGTCCATTTCTCAATTCTACTACAATAAATAATAAAAAACAATCCGGTAATTCAACGATATGTATACTTACTACAGTTATCCCCTAGCCATAGACTATTGCTTGCAGAAGAACGAATATGTGGATGCAGATTCAGAGCGTAATACGGCGAATACTCGTTTCTTTTGATGTTGCTTCAAAAGACCGACAAACAACGGGAACTACGCGAGCACTGTACAAACACTAAAATTGGTCATCGGCAAGTAGCGATGAACCCTTCCATACTACTTGCCACTCTGCGAGCAGTCGCTCGGTACTCGCCGAATACCGAATGTCTGGCGCCGCCTTAACCCTTAAGCATGTACACAAACCCATACAATACTTATTGAAATTTTATCAACAGTGTTCCTGGCTGCATGGATCCACTCCTAATGCCAAAAAAAACTAATATATAATTTAACAGAAGTAGATATATAATTTTTACTGATTATTAAATAAAATTAACTTTGATGTCGAATTCCAACTGTACACTCATTTCTATTTTGACTATCCGAAAAGTCACTATTAGATTTAGTTAGCTTAATTTTAAGTATTGTCAGCAGCCAGTGAACTTCAAGGTCGTTAACAAGTTGTAGGAAGGTTATTGTTCTAAACGGAATTACGACTGTTTGTAAATATAATAATAAACGCTGTTGACAATATAAATAATTTAAGTATAGTATGGTCGACGGGAATCATCGACTGTTTATGTTTATATATATATATATATATATATATATATATATATATATATATATATATATATATATATATATATATATATATATATATATATATATATATATATATATATATATATATATATATATATATATATATAGTATTAGCTTAGTTACCATATATTGTAAAATGTAAAAAAAATTAAATAAATTAAAAGAGCAAGGAGCCAAATATTCTTTAATACTTTAAATTTAAACTTGACTTTCTAATGGCCAATATTTTTTTTTAAAAACTTCACATTTATAATCATTATTTTATTTGATTAATTTAACCTAATATATTGAGAAAATTGAGTAGGCCTTTACACAATAACACAAAACAATATGACTGGCTTCTTTTTGTCTTTTCTGTCCTAAAAGTAAAAGCAACAACAATATACAATTTTTGACATTCAAACTTATAAGTAATCAGAGTAATCAATTGTAATCTAAGATTCTAAGTGATGCTAAATAACTTCAAATAATTACATCAGAACCATTGCAATAGCAAATTTAATACAATATGTGTTATAATTTAACTTTCATTGCAATTATGCAGTTTTCTTGTCTTAATAACGTACTGTTACAGTAAATAATCTTACAACTATACCAATGTGAATAAGTATACTTTAGAAAGTCAAGACCATTAGTTAATTTGCACTTGAAATTAAAAAAAAATGTTTGGTAGGGTGGTGGTGGGATTGCAAAAAAAATAAGATTTATTAATTTTTTTTATTATTATTTTAAGTTATTTAATATTTTTAAAATACTTTTAAGCTGTTAACTACACAGAACAATTACTCCACTAAACCTGCAACTAGTTTTTTTGATAATTTGGTATATTGTAGGTGTTAAGTTGAGCTATATATTTTATCTTAACAGATCATTAAAACTCCATTTTTGAAAATATAAACGTTATTTCGAGAACCTGGAATTTTCTTAAAACTGGGTATGGAAAACCTGGAAAAGTCAGGGAATTTGGATTTTGAATTTTGGTAGACACCCTGTTATTAATTGCTATATGTTTGAGGAAGGGGACACCAGACACCCTAGACCAAACTATTTTTCTTGTTGGAGAATTTTTTAGGTTATGCACAATAATTGAAATCATGGAATGCACCCATTTCTTACATACATTGCATTAAAATAATATTAATAACATAAAATTTGTATGCAATTCATTGGTATATTTTACTTTTCAGAAGTTCGAGAACAGACTTCTTTATCAAATCAGGCAACATGATGTCTATGTCTATAAATTCAAGAAAAGACTTGAAGTATCAATGTTACAAAAAAATAGGTTGAAGAGATTCATAATGCAAATGTTGAAAAAGAATAGTTTGGGAAAATGAACATTGTGATGATGAGATGAGAGAGAATTGATTAATGAAGTTGATCTTATAGAATACGTGCCCGTTTTCAAAGGTAACTACGTTTGATTTTCTATACATTAGGATTGGTTTAAAAAGTACTTTTGCTTTGGACAACTTAGCAATCAAAATATAGATTAGTATCAACTAGTGTGGTGATTTTTATTGAAACAAAAATTCAAGAAATAAGTTAATACTACATAGTATTAACCATAAATTGCATGAATTTATAAAATCGTCAAAAGAAAGCCAAATAAATTCAGGGTAGTTGATCTGTCCTCACTTATGGAGAAAAAATTCATTAAAAAATGTTTTTACGTTTTTTTGTAAAAAAATAATTTAAAAAAATATCTAATATGATACATCATGCTAAGAGGGAACATTAATATGGAAATACAAACTCAAAACATTACTATTGAAACTATTCATTCACAGATTTAACTCAAAAATAGTTTTTTTTCATAATACATAATTAGATAAAATTAGTCAAATACGTACAGTAATCATACTTGCATCTATTTCTCTTCAAATTGTGGCCATTGGGGCAGCAGATCTTCTAACTGGAGCACTAGCAGGTCGTCCACGCCTGGGAGTCTCACTCCCAATTTTACAATGGCTGTATGCTAAATCAATTCGAAGTTGTTCCTGAGGCATTCTTGTTTTGCCTTTTATGGTTAAGGTTTAAGGTTAGAGTTGAGTTGGTTAATAAGTAACGCCAGCCATTGCGACCCTGATGTATCTATTGTGGCTCTGCCTTTTATGGTGTTTACTCCATTAAAAAGAACATAAGCATTAACAGTGCTCAAATCAAGTAAGTTGTGACATAGGCGAATATACTATTGTTTACACTTCATTGTTATTTTGTGCCGCCCAATATGAGCATCCATTAAATCTACACCACCCATGTGCCTGTTGTAACTTTTAATAATTTTTGGACAAGGAATGTTCACATATTGTTTATCATTTCGGAAATATCTACGTTATTGTATCCATGGATTCCACACCATACAAACTCGATGCCAAACACACAAGATAGTTATGTTTCTAATGAACAACAGGAATTGAACAATCATCATATGTAACAATTTCTTCTACAGTCCCCCTAGTAGTTTTTTGTACCCCGATTTTTTTGGATTTTGTGGATTGTATTGTCATAACAAATGTTTTATTTTAGTTGCACATCTCTGTTCATCAACTGAAACATTTTCACTCATGGGCACACTACAAAATGTATTATTTAAATGATATATGACAGGACACAGTTTGAAAAGTTTTTCTCTAGCAGTATTATTTGCTTGTAAACTATTAGTATTATCGTTCAAACTTATTGATTCCCATATGTCTAAGCACCAATGAAATTTGCTTCGGAAGAAATTCGCGGACTGTAGATTTATTCAAAAACAACAGTAATTTCTTAGCAATGTGGGTACTCACCGGATTGCTGACTTTCTGCACCTTAGGATCCCTTGATTTAGGCTATCACCATTTTTATTATTCACTTGAACGTCTCAGTATCTTTTCAATCACTTTAATGTTCAGTTTGTAATTTTATCACCAAATTTACTACTTTTAAATTGCCGTGGTTAACGGTCGCCGGCCTAACGTCTGTCTTTTTTAGCGCTAGCGCTACCCGATATACGCACCCAATCGCTTGAACCCAGCTGTTTTTGATCAGCCCGGAAATTATTTTAAAATAAGAAAAAACTCAAATCATTAGTGCATGAACACCATAGTTGCTTTCACCATATCGTTACCTAAAATAGGGTGCCACAGATCTCTAATGAAAGAAACACATGCCACAGATGAAAATATAAGAATCTCAATGTATTTTTAAAACGAATTTAAGGAAAGTGTTGTTGGTTTATTAGGGTTGTTTTGTACTGAATATAATATAGGTTATTCTACTATTAGGTTCATCAAATAAGGTACGCTATGCAGTTAAGGGTTGAAAAGAACATATTCTCAATAACCTAAACCTGAACAAAAAATAATAATAGTTGATATTTTTCCTGAACCACAGGATTAAAAGTTTGGAGAATACAGGGTGATTAATTGAGAATGTCCAACGTCTTAAACTGTAGATTCTAGGCACCAAAATTCAGTCCGATATGACAAACAAATATTACAAGATTATGTAATACAGAGTGCTCATGTCAATCTTGGCTTTGGTTATTCAAGTATATGATATCCGTAAATAAGTTAAATTGCAATTTCTTTCGAGTTTCACCCTATTTTAAAGGCAATGAAAAAGCAAACACATTCCCAAAATGAAAATCTGATGTCTTATTTATTTCGTTATACTACCAAATTTTTCGTCTGTCAACTTTTCTCCATTTTACATTGACCCTCATAAATGGAATTTTCACTGTTTGGAGCATATCCTTAGCGATATTGATGTTTTCTTCAAGTATGCAGTTGTAAAAATTATTTACTGTGTGTATCAGTTCTGATACATGTGGAAGGTGTTTTGTTTTTCATTACCTTTAAAATAAGGTAAATCTCAACAGGCAATTAAAACATATTGGGAGTTATCACTCCTTAAAAAACTGTTGACAAAAAACTTCTATATTTGATTTGTTTCTCATAAACTTGGGCTCAATTCAAAATGCATTGAAGGTAGATTTCATAAAGAAATATCAATAACACATTTAAACTTTCAACTGTAAACTGGAGGGCATTTATAACAGATTTATGTTCAAATGCAATGCTTACAAAAAGCAAATATATATTTATTCGCTGATATCTCCATCATATTGACATTTTTCTTTAATTTTAATGAGTGTTGGTTCTCTCAGTAGGTTTTATGTTACGTTAACCAAAGTAACCAGTTTAATTCTGTTTTTACAATATAGGCAATGGAACAAAATGAAACAAAGATTACAAGTAAAAATTCACAAAATACAAAATAACAATCTCCAACCTCATTTTTATCTAATATTCAGAAGACTTCAAATATTTACTGAGCACACATTCAGTAGAATTAACTTTAGCCTCAATTTGAAAACGGATTTTCTTATTTTTTTACTAAGTAAAATCTTCAAATTTTTGTTTCGCAAATCTTCCAACTCACCCCATAATATATTTTATTGAATTCAAGAAGGAAACAAAGAAAATTCATCCAATAGGCAACATGCAATCATTTTATTTTCCCCCTCATTTCATAGAATTTGATCTAGAATGAGGAAGTTGCTTGTTTTTTTGTATTTACATAGATCGCAATTTACTGATTGAAACAGCGTTTACAAAATTAAAATCTGTTTTCAAATAACGGAGAAATCTTAGGTTGAAGTTTGCAGTAAGCTCCTCCCCCTTAAAAACTCGTGACATTTCATGAAGTTAGCTGCCGGACGCTCGCTTTCGTGCTTTATGGTGCCAAATTCACTATAGTACATATTTGGTATTTTTCGGTTAGACGCTTGCTTGCGTAAGTGCTGTAGGTGTGTAGTCTTTTGGGCTTTTTATTGGCACATTATAAAGCAATTACGGTTTCCTCAGTTTCATCATATTTTAATAGACTATGATGTAAGGTTTTTTGGTCATATTATGTTGGGGTGTAATTCTGCCTTTCACTATACAAATATTTCCTTTTTTTCTTCTATGTATCTGTAAGAATTTGAAGGGTGGGTATCCCCACAGCACTTATGCCACAATTGGCCCACCCATCCTACTGAGGTTCAGACTTCCTTCTAGCTCGTCATCCAGCTTACTTGCTTGAAGTAAGTGATAACGTCGCCTGAAGTAAGTTCTCTCATACTGACGTATGTTAGCCTGTGCTCGCCAAATACAGAAAACCTAAATTTAGAGAGTGTCGGACATTTGCAAAGAATCTGTTCACATCCTCTACAAAGTGGGGTGTCAGACAGATCCAGTCTGAGGAGGTGTTTTCGTGGGTGGCAGTGACCACTCAGAATACCCGTGGCTGTTCGTAGGTTCTGCCTATTCATAGTCATGTATTTTTTGGCTACTTTGCTGCCTGCAGTCTTCTGCGTTGTCCCATCTCTCCTTAAACTTGTTAAGGGAGTGTTCCTTTAATAGGTCAGCCGTTGCTGACGCCGATAGACTGATAAAAGGGGCGAGGCCCAAGAGATTTTGGGAGGCTGCTTTCATGGCTAGAGAGTCTGCAATATTGTTTCCTTTCCATTTCCCGTGGCACTTGATCCAGCCTAAAGTGACCATGGTTTTACAGGCTTCGATTAGGGCCCTGTGACATTCTAATACTAGGTCTGATGTGTTTGTCTACTATTCGTAAGGATGTAAATATTATTACATGTGGTGTTCCTTTTGGTAATCTCATTTGAAGCTATACAGATTGCAATGTGCTCTGTTTGAGCAATACTTGCATTGCAGACCATAATAATAATTTAAAATTAAAAAAAAATTACAATATCGTAGTTAAATACAACTTACACACTAAGCATACACTAATACAAATGTGACATAATAATTACTTTATAATAACGTTGAAGGTACTGAAAAGAACTGATTGAAAATATTAAAACATATTGCAAAACAGCGCAATTCAGCATCCACACAAATGTACTAAAATGTTTTATATTCATTCTTATGCAAGAATGATAACTGTCTTTTGAATTCAGAAAGACTTTTTGAATTTTTGATATTATTCGGTAAATTATTGTAAGTAATAAATCCTTTAAAGAATAAAGTTTTCACATTATATGTACTACTTTGAGTATTTACATATAAATTATTCAGGTTTCTAGTATCATATGTGTGAATTTGATTAGCAAATACAATAAATTTACTAAAAGATTGTGTAGCATTTTGTAAATATAAACCACAGTCAAGTATTTCAACTGTCTCTCAATAGTAAACAACTGTAAAGTTTGGAGCATCAGTGATACAGGAGTGATTCTACTACACCTCAAAATAACTCTCATTGCTCGATTTTGTAATGTTTGTAATTGACACATCTTATTTAAATCAAGGAAGAATAGCAATGTTGGACAATATTCAAAATGAGGTTGAAGGATGGTTTTGTATACAGTAATTCTTGAATTTAAGCTTAAGTGTTGAGACACTCTAGAAAAAAAAATATAGTTTTTTCAAAATTTTCTTCTTAATATATTCAAAGTGACTATTAAATGACAAGATATTATCTAACATAAATCCCCCAAATATTTAAACTCTTACGATCTCAATTTTTTCATTATCTATGTTGACATTAATGTGATCAATATTTATTTGTTTGTATTTATGTGGTGTAGTAATTATCATAACTTTGCTTTCAATCACATTTAGCTTTAATTTATTCATTTTTAAATAGGTATGCATACTCCTTAAAACATTCATTTTTGCTATAACTTTGTCAACATTTACATCACTAACTGAAATTATAGTGTCATCAGCAAAAATATGAATATAGTCACATTTAACACACTTATCCATGTCATTTACGTACATTAAGAAGAGTAGAGGACCTAGAATACTACCCTGAGGAACACCATGCTTTACCTCAATAGCTGATGACATTGTATCGCAAACTTTAGTTATTTGTTTTCTATTTGTTAGGTATCCCTTAATCCAATTAAACACTTTACCCTTTATACCATATTGCTCCAATTTTTTAAGCAGTATTGCTCTATTGACAGTCTCAAATGCTCGTCTTAGATCCAATGATACTGCTATAGTATACAAATGTTTGCTAATGCTGGGATCTAAAACCAGACTGGTTAACAAATAATAAACAATTTGAATTAATATGTTCTAATAGTTGTTGGTAAACCACAGATTCCAATACTTTTTCCACAAATGGTAACGAATTAATTGGTCTGAATTCACCACTTTTAATTGTATTAGCAACCTTTTCAATAGACGTGACAATACTAGTTTTTAATTCCTCAGGAAATGTACCACTTTCCAATGATACATTTACAAAGTGACACTTTCCAATGATACATTTACAAAGTGACACTTTCCAATGATACATTTACAAAGTGACACCACACATGCCCAATAACTTCAAAAGAATTTTTACGATTTTACTATTTAGTTCACAAATTGTACTTCCTCTATTTTCTAAATTTCTTATAACTATTCCTAAATCGTGTAAAGAAACTAACTTAAAACTACTAAAAATATTCTCACACATTTGAATATCACAAATAAATTCAATATCTTCAATACTAGACATCATATCATCAATACCATTAACGAAGAAGTTATTAAAATGTTCAGAAAGCCCACTAGCATCCCTTACAAAAGCAACCTGGCCATTATTCTCGAATTGAACACCGCTGCCCATTTTATGTTTAGATTCAGGGGTCTGGAAAAAATGTCACATCCTGAGCCTACATTGGTTTTAGGCCCATCTGTGAAAATGCGGATTGCGTCTTCTTCCAATGGGTCTTGTGCGTTATCCTTAAAGATAAGGCGATATGCCTGTGAAACTCATATCGCGGTGGAATCGAGTCCGTATTGGCCTACAGCAGTGGGATCTCTCTGAGGGCCTCATGCCACAAGTTACGTCTCGGTTTACTGGATCCTACATCAGGTTGTATACCGGTAGAGCGTAGACGTGTCATGGTCATCAAAACGACTGTCATCTGGTTTGCTTCAACTCTCCAGGCAATCGCACCGTACGTTAGCATATAATTAATGATGGTGACACTGTTTATAAGAAATATGTGCCTTTTTTACTCTGTTTTCTAGTTCCACGTTAACTTACTGTCAAAGGTGACCCCTACACATTTTACTACTGAAGAAATGTTAAGTTTGGTGTTTAGGAGCTTTGGGGCTTGATGTTTTACCAGCTTTTTTTCGGGAATAGAACCATCTCCGTCTTTTTAGGATTTATTGACAGTGAATGGTCTTTGCACCATTGTTCTATGATATTGAGGGCCTCTTCTATTAGAGCGCAGAGTATCGCCTCGAATCTTCCTGTTAGCAGAATCACTAGGTCATCTGTATAAGCTATTGTATAGAAGTTGCCATCGTTGATGTGGCTGACCAAGGAGTCTAAGACCATGTTCCACAGTAGTGGTGAGAGTACCCCTCCATGTGGACAACCTTTTACAGCCAAGTCTCTGATGTTTATATTGTCTATGCTAATTTTTATTGCTCTTTTTGAGAGCACGTTATATATGCAGCCATTTATGGCTTGGGGGATATTCTTGTTGGCAAGTGCATTTGTTATTTTAGGAAAAGCCGTTTTATCAAACGCCCCTTCTATGTCTATGAATACACCCAGGGTGGACTCTTTATTTTCCAGCGATCTCTCGATGCGGCCCGTCACGAGATGAAGAGCCGAATCTGTAAACTTCCCTGGGGTGTATGCATGTTGCTTTGGATGCAGTGGATTTTGCGTTATCACTACATCTCTTATAAATCATTCGCACATCCTCTCCAAGGTCTTCATTGATAACGATGTGAGGCTAGTGGTTCGATATGCTTTTGGAATGGAAAGGTTCATTCTTCCTGGTTTTGGTATGAACACAACTTTTAACTTCTCTCTAACCTTTTGGAATATACCTAAGTGCCAGTGAGGATCTGAGGATTCCCACCAGGTGCGGCATTAAAGCATCCAGGCCCCACTGAAGTTGAGCTGGATAAATGCCGTCCGTTCCTGGAGATCAGGAGGAAAAGCCAGAGGTGGTCCAACTCAGTCTGTCCGCGTCAACGGTCTGTCGCGATATACGCCAGTCGTTGTCCGTCGGGGAGTGTTTATCCTCTTCCTCCCAGGTTGCTGTGATTGTGGTTCTGGGGTCAGGGAAGTGAGTTGACATTAATAATTGAAGTCTTTCCATCGGGTTGGCAGTTTTTGTGCTATCCTCTTTGGCTAGTATACCGATATGACAGTAGGGATTTTTGGAGTCTAGCTGCTTGGGGGAACCTTCGATTTCCTCGCCGTAGATTCTCCTTTGTTTTTGTCTAATGACTGTTTTATACTCCTTGAGGTGAGACTTATATGCGTTCCAATCCTCTTCGAGTCTGGTACTTTTTACCTTGCTGAAAGATTTTCTAGCCATCCTCCTGAGCTGATCAATCTCATGGTATCACAGTGGAAAAGAGGCTCCATTTAGATCAACCCGCCTGAGGGGTAAGACATCCTATAGGCACTGATTATGGAGTTTTGAATGGCCAAATTTGTTTTGTCAAAATTGAAGTTCCACTACTCAATAAAATATTTGTTAAGTGATTCTAATTTTCTAATCTTTACCAGCTTTTTTAACATTACACTTCTAAGCGGTAATTACTAAGTCAACCCAGAACTCACGGCGTGGAGATAACTGCACTTCGAGTTACTCCCACCCACCCGCCTGATTTTAGTACATTTTACTTAGATTTTCGGTTTTCGAAATATTGCTTTTTGTTTTCAAATGAAGACAGTACTTTTGTACCTTCTACTTTTTAACGGATGTAACCATCTCTTTCTGTTTCCCCGCAAACTTTTTGAGAAGCTTCAGTTACACATCTCTCTACTGATTGCGTTTGACACGGATATTTTTTAAAGACAGAAAATGTTTCCATTTATAATTTTTTCAAAATCTTCCATTGAAAGTCCCACTGTTAGTGGTGGTTCACTTAAAACACACTTTTGCCAATCAGTTATTTCTATGCAATCTTGTGCACATAAATTAATAGCGGGAATTTTAAAATATCTAACATCTTGTTTGGTTGTCAGAGATCTTGCTTACAGCTAATCGACGGATATGTTGGCGAGAGTTTTTGTCAACAAGTCATGAGGTATCTTGTGGTGAAATAATATCAAGATCCTCTAAAACAGCATTTACCAATTTAGCCACAGTACTGTTGGAGGATCCTGTTAGATCTGCCACTCTAGCCGTATTTAGCAGTCGCATTCTCTTTGTTTTTTAATGTTCCGTTTGGGTAAATCTTGGTTTTTTTCATAATAAGATACTTCCAAGTTCTCCTCCGTTATACTACCGTCGCAGCCAGAACTGCTGGAAGTTTCGATTTTTTTTTTAAATTGACCAACACCTTCAATTCTACTTGTGCTACTGCAATCCATATTTTTTCTGGTTAATTTATTTTGATCTTTGATCTTGTAAAAAGGCCATTCAAAAGTCGACACCTTTCTGGCTCTTTCGCAACTGCAAAGCTCTGTACTTCGCATTTGCAAGAGGATACGACAAACATTTTTTTGAGTCTATTTGAAGCTGATTTATTTTATTTTGTAAGAATGGTGACATTAATCCTTTGATAGGCTTAATCAGTTTTGGGTATTTACCGTTGTAAGCCAGAATGTTTTATGATGCACTCATGACTTACGGTTGGTAAAGATGCATGGATCCAAACTTCCATCACTTCTGTTTCCACTATTGCAGCCGGGGGTTGCTTACTACCACTGCCTTTTAATGCTAGCCTATCACCAAAATAACATCGCATTACATCTTCATATGTTGAGAATTCGTATGTCTCCGAAGAAATATTTTTGGCACTACCAAATAATGGACAAGTTGCACTGTTTCTTGTCATTACTAAATGTTTTGTCATTGTAAACTACTTAAAAAACGCACACAAAATTGTTGAACAGTTAGAATCAGACGCTGCAAGTGATAACTATGAGTCAAATTACGTATTGAATCGAAATACCCGATAACCGTATTCAAAGATGTCTGTGTTAATACTAGACACACTCATCGTCCGTATTTTGTGATACTGGATAATTGAATCGAACGTCTAATTAACCGAAATGCATGCTTCGAGCCACGTAGGCGCCGTTTGCATCGCATTTCTTCGTACTTTAGATAGGTTCGGCCTAGAAATAAACAGAAAAAAATAGATGGGGCCGGCTAAAATTAATATCTTAAGTCCTTAATTTTATTTGTGTAATAAAAAGCACAGAAAAAAACAAAAAAAATTGAACCCTTAAGGGGCTATGGGCCTATTTTCATTTTTACTTAGGCGCCTACGTTTTATTTGTTTTATTTAGACATTCATAACTTTTCCACAATAGCGCAACGTCAATTCATACAAAAATTTATTTCGGCCCACACTACTCCATATAGGGGATGAATGAAATTTATTTGTATACCTGAAAAATATTGACTGAAATATATCTCGATAAATGTTAATAAATCAAGAAGAATTGCGTAGAAATTCAATCCCCTTTTCACCCCCTCCTCCTGAACCGATTTTAATAAAAAAACAATAGGGATCTTGGACCCCAGGCCAGCAATAACAATAAATTTCAACTGGATATGTCTCATGGTTCAGGAAATATCAGAATTTTTTTTCGATTCTCTGCACCGTCTACATTCTACACCTTAACAGTTCGAGGACCTACCCGACAACTTTTATTCCATTAATATCAGCACTAATATTCCGGTTTAAATCCAATAAACTTCATTGTCATAGATAAATCTATTTTGGGCAAATTGTTACGTATCCATGCTCGGAGATTCCACCAAACTACAACCAAATATAATATAAGCTACTAGCTACACTAATACTTATAATGATAACAAATATTCCCACACAAAAAAAGTAAGACCATACACGTTGCATCACACGTATTGGAATAATTTATTACGCACTTATAATAATCATTATTGTTTTCAAATTATTCGCAACGGCATTCACTTTATATTGACTACGTTTTAATAAGTCTTAAAAGATATTTACATTTATAAACAAATATCAACTATTCTGCAAATCTAATTATTCATATATAGGGAATTTTATTGATGGACAGGGTCCCTTCATGAAATTTTTTTATACGATTATATGCTTATTGTTATTTTGTAATAGATTGAGTAATAAATAAACGAATATACATTGTTTCGGAAACCTACTTTTCATGCACTTTGAATTGAACACAAGGTTGTCAAAATCAGTTCTGACAAATGAAAGTTACAGTATTTTTTTTCACTTCCTTCACCAATTAATACAGATAAATCACTTGAACAAAAGCTATATAATAAGAACAATAGTTTCTATTGTTTATATCTTTTACCAATGGTAATGAGGGTATATTTTCTGAAAAACACAATTATAGTTTTTAAATAATAGGTTGTACTACCTGTCGTGAAACTACGGACTTGAAAATATTTAAAAGCATTTATAAGTTGTTTTTGTTTGAACATTATAGTTGTAGTTTCAAAATATGGCCTGTGTCAATTCTTAATGAATCACCTTGTGCGTGTCCACGAATATTAATAATCTAATAATACGGTAACCCCGAAAATATAATTTTTCTGTTATTTCATCTATTTTACGTTTCTTAGCGCAGTTACAATAACATCAAATGTTATAAGAATGGCCAAATGTAATGTGCTAAGATATATGGAGTTAATTCGACAATTCTATCTGTTCTATTTATTTTTTAGGTACCCAAACAGTTATCAACTTTATTTGGGCAACTACAATACCCAGATCCATATGGCTTAAGAATTATTTTTCAAGAGAATCTTGTATTATGATTGTATTTGTATTAACTACCAATTACTTGATTAAAATATCGTATAAAATCTGTTGTTTGTGGTTTTATCATGTTTTTTTTATTAATTTTAAAGCTGCTAGAGCGTAAATGTACAATCAGCATCAGAAGCAAAATTTTAGTGTTCTATTCCATCTTTGAACCAATCTGGACATACTTTGGGGAGCAGCACCAATAACAAACTTATCAATCAAGATGCACAATCATTGTTTTATGCAATAACTTTGAATCTGAAAGTTATTTTATGATTGTTGCACCACACTGTATTAGAGTATTTACCATTTCTTGTCATTTCATAGAATTTCTTTTAGAGCAATTCCGATATATTCATGAAAAACATGAATTAGTTGTAGGGTATTTCAAATGCAATTAATAATGAACCAGTTCCGACAACAGAATGCTAGAAGCATCTACAATCAGCATCAAAAACATAATTCCAACATACGATACTATCGTCAAACCTTGCCTGGACATACTTGGGAATAGTATTAAAAACAAACTTATCGTTTACATGTAACAATTATCATGGCTTCATGCAATAACTTTGAATCTGAAAGTTATTTGATGATTCTTCTACTTCTGCAAGAGCACTGTCATGTGCTCAATTAACCTAAATAGCCAATATTTACCAGATACAGCCATTCCAAATTCTCTATATATTTGTATCTCCTTTGATTACACTAAATATTGAACCAGTTCCGACAACAGAATGGGTGCGGTATTTGTTTGAAAAGCACTACTGGCCTCTGGAGCATATTTCTACTACCATCAGAAACAAAATTGTAGTGTGCTATTCTATCTCCAAATCAGCCTGGACATACTTTGGGTACAACAAACTTATCAATAATGCTGAACAATCATCATTGCTTTATGCAAAAGTTATGTGATGATTGTCATTCTACTTCTGTTATGTGCATAAATAACCTAAATAAATCCAGAGTCCAGATACTATCCACCAAGCGATTCAACAATGTAAAGATTGTGAATATTCATGAAAGTACTACGATTTTCTTCATTGTTATGTAAAATATTTATTGCACACATTATACTTATGTCATTTATTTATCTGTTCTATTCTTCAAATCTATAGAGAGACCATCTAAGTAGACCTTTATGTAGGCAGTTCAAGTTTCATTCCCTCATACCTACATTACATGTTATGTGCTCAGCATCAGAAACAAAATTGTAGTGTACTATATTAATCTACAAACCAGCCTGGACATACTTTGGGGACAACAACTTTATCATTAAATAAAGCTGAACAATAATTCTACTTCTGCAAGAGCACTTCTGTTATGTGCATAGTTAATCTCAATAAATCGTCATTATCAACAGGATTAACACATTCCAAATGATCTGTCCATATGTACCCTCTTCGGTTGTCCTAAATAATTAATGAGTTCCAACAACAGAATGCTTGTAATATTTGTTCCAGAAGACAACTGGCTGCTAGGGCGTATTTCTACAATCGTCATTAAAAACAAAATTTCACTGTACTACTGTATTATATTCAAACCATCCTGGACATATTTTGGGGAACAACAAACTTATCAATAATGCTGAACAATCATCATTGCTTTATGCAATAACTTTGAATTTGAAAGTTATGCGATGATTGTCGTTCTACTTCTGCAAATGCAATTATGTTATGTGCACAATTAACCTAAATGAATAGTCATTATCAACAGAATAGACTTTGAATGCTTGAAGTATTTGTTAGAAAAGAACTACTGGCTGCTATAAATACATATTACTGTTGGTACAATTTCAATTAACCCTTCGAGTGATGGGGGAATTTCTGTCTTTACAAGTGATAGGCGGTGCACAATGACTTTTCCATCTTCTCTTTTTTATTTTCGAAATTTTGGACCAGAATAATGAAGTTATGAATACACTGAAGGGAAATCCATCTAATGCAATCATTCTTGCCAAAACATCATCCAGAATATCGTCGACACTTTTAGTAACAAAAATTTGCTGGAGGTGGGGTTGTCTTCAGGCGTTCAAAGTCTTGACTTGTTGATGCTGATATAATCTTGATGTTATGTTGTGATGACAAATGTGTATGTAATTCGTTAGTCGATCCACCCAACATCTTTAAAATGGTTGGGCATTGCTTGTATTTAAAAGTATTCCCACACTGTCGTCGTATTACTGTCTTCTATGTTTAACAAAGTTTCCCACAATTTAAAATACTTATGCTACTAAGACAATTTAGTTTTAAATTTAAATGACCTAAACTCGTCACTGGTAGAATAAATGAAAAAAATGAAACCTGATTGGCATATTTATACTTTCGTACGGGAAATACTCCACAACTATATCGTCACCTTAGTACTACAACTAGGTAACTTAAAAACCTGTGTTTTGGAATAAACTGCTTTGAAAATTTGCATCAAAAATTTTATAGCCAATGAACTATTTATTCAAGTTTTAGTGTGTCTTGCTAACTTTATCACAAGTTGCTTGAGACGTATTTATAAAAAAGTTGCCATACTGTAAATTTTTCGAAAAAAACGAGATATCTACTTGTTACATCAACATGAAAATCGGATTAAACGGAGTTAACCACATTTGCATCTGAGAAGAAATAGTACCAGAAGCCACTTTAAAGCGTTTTTATTGTCATCAAAATTTATATAATAAACAATTTTCAGAATCCATGTTACTACTTCCTGAAGACTCCTGTTGTTCTTGGTACGGCAAATTTTGGTAAAACGGTCGGGATTCTTGTCCCAGCGCTGGAGGGGTTAACAAAAATAAGGAATTCAAATTATCATATTTTTCTTTTGGAATCGGCATAACGGAGTTGTATAACGGTTTCATTGTATGTGACAGTGTTGTATTACTATTCCTCGTCCTTTTCTTGCAGTCAAGAGTTCTAAACTCTTCATCGTCCTTTGAAGCGTATGATGAATGGTCTGGTTTTCGTAAAATTCAACCAGCTTATCTTCTGCCAGCTGACTGGTTTACGATAACCATGTGCTGCTCAAGGTGATATTTCCAATCTATTATGTCTTGGGTAATCTCATGCACAATGTACGGCTTGTCACCCATTCGTCTGGCACTGCGGGCAATGGTTGTCCAATCGGCAGGCCAGTTCACTCTTCCGACTCTTTTTTGTTCAGTAGTTATGGCCGAATGTATTGAATCACATTCCATTTCACTATGGCCCACAACTAGAAATTTTAGATCAATGGTTTCTACGTTAGGTAGTTCCTGAACTGCGGTCAAACACATAGCAGCAACAAACTTCTTCAAGTTCTGTCCACCACATCTGTCACTAAAACAGGAAATGTGCTTCACCGATGAAGGAAGAGATTTAAATTATTGATATAGACAGCTAGCAATCTCACAACTGCCTCTCTTTCCTTGTATCTCGGTCCACATGAAACAGTCCCCTCGTTTTGTGGTAACGCTGTATACAGTAAAATTAAAAGATTTAAACCGTTGCTTATAGAATAGAGCATTGTTGGTTGGAGCCAATAGAACTTGCTGAAGATCAAAATTACAGCTCACAAAGGTCCCGAGTTTTCGGCTTGCTGTGTGTCCTTTCTTTTTTCAGCTCGGGCTCTGTCTTTTGCTAAAATATGGGTGTCATAATTGTCTTTACCTTCATTGTTGTCATTCCCAGGAGTATTGTACACCATGCATATGCGACATTGGTCCTTCTTTGTGCGGTGGAAACCTAGATTGTACTCCTGTGAAAATCTTTCTATACGTAGCTATCTTAGCGGTTTCTTGGTTATTTTCGGCGCATATCGACTTGTACATAGAATACATTATTGTGATGTTGAGCGATGGATCTAAATATTTTCTTTTAGTTCCCGAGCGGCAATAATGGGAATCAACAACCGCGAAGCTTTCAATGCGGTTTCTCATCCCGTTCAAAAGTTCATCTGAAGTAGTTTTTTCACATGTTGGCCTCTTTTGTCTTTTTCACTTGTATTTTCTGCCGTTCTCTTTGTCATAGCGATATCTACTACACCTTTGCGAATTCCAATTGTATTCAAAAACATGGTCTTACAAACTTTGATTATTTCGTTGTTTCGTGGTAAATAAAAAACCACAGTAAAATATCTTTTTGAATCAGTTGTTGTGGTGCTTTTCTTTACAATTTTATCTGTGTTGCAATGAATAAAATCGCGTTTTCTTTCATAAGTCTCTAATTTATAATACCTTCGAAAAATTTCGAGCCTTTCTTCCAATAAAAATTTCTGATTACACAGCTGTCTGCAATTGTCTCCACATGGATCTCCTATGACAACACCAGGTACATGGTTTCCTCTAGACTGCCGCCTTTTTTTTGCAACATTTCTTCTCCACTTTTCTGGACGCCTTAATCGCTTTCTAGGATTTTCCGCTTGTGTAGGGGTCTCCTCCATGCCTTCTAATTCATGTTCTTCGTTTAACCGCTCTAAATATTCAGTAGTAGTTTCATTTTCGATTTCGTATGACGACGGGTGATATTCAGACACATCTGGAGAGAAAAGTTCCGCTTCTGATTCTACATCAGAATTGTCAATGCCAATAGCCGCATTTGATGTGGAAGGCACTGGGTTATTTTCACGAGGGCGGTTCCTCAGGACATGATTAAAACCTGCAATAAATTTTTATTTGCTTATTCATCACGTCTATTCAAGAATGAAGAACACAATCCGCAATCCCTCTTTCATCAAACGACGATTACAGAGAGATTAAAGCAAATTTGCAATCATAACCTCAAAATTTACGTAGATTATGTCTATGTTAAAGTAATGCACAATTGTTTTCGATACATACCTGCTTGAAATTCCACATTTCGAAGAGCAGCTTAAATCAATTTTTTTCCTCTTGAACCCATAATTATTATCACTCATAAACACTACGTATTGTTAAGTTCACGCCTTGACAATAAATGAGTGGAACAAATAGATAACTCCTTTTATTTAGAAATTTTTACGTGCACAACTAGACAAGTCAAGTTATATAGTTGTAGCAATAAGCGTCAGCCTACTGAGACACATACCTACCTGATGCATTGACCAACTGCGTCACAAAAGAGCCAGTAAAGAGTTACCTAGTTATAGCATACAGTAGAGCATCTCAAGTAGAGGATTTTAAACTGGATAACTCAAAATCGAAAAATTTCAAGTGACCTACTTGTAGTACTAAGGTGACGAATATGAGGTCAGGTGATTCCTCTGTTGTCCAGACTGCAAATTACCTTTAGAATATTTTATTATTTTATTCCGAGCAGGGAAGTCCCTTCTAAGTTCTACAACAACATATTAGGGTTGTACCTGTTTAGTACATATAGTACAGCGTATCTTGGTGCTGGTTTTTTGTCGTTATGTAATAAATGCTATTGATATAATCTAGGCAAGATCATTGTCAAGGCGCAACATACTACGGAATGCAAACTAAACCTGTTTGTAGCAATCCTAAGATTAGCCAAGTATAGTCCCGAGATTTTCGCAGTCAGAAAATTGCCGGGATCTCGGGATTGTATTATCTAGGCCCATGTACCTACAATGGGCGTTCACTGTTTGCCTCACTGATGTTATGCTGGATTTGGAGCTTCTTATAATGACTGACAGTATGTATCTAAGCTGTAGATGCGTACAGCATGATCGTGATGAGGATGGCCCTGATGAGGTGTAACTTGGTCTTCAGTTTCGGCTTGGGTCTTTGTTATTTTGTAGTAATATTGGTATTCTAATAAAAACAGCAGACACACTTTACTTAGCAACTTTAACCCATTAACACCTGAATTAATTTTTTTTCAGTATTATCATTTTTGTTGTGTAAACTATGTCAATTGCAATTTATTAATTGTAAAAAAATATTTTTTTCAAGTTTGGTTTATTAGAAAAAAATGATGTGACAATGTGGTAACACTAGGCGCTTAGAGAAGCAGAAATATAAAAAAAATTGAAATTCTTGATTTTACTCTAAATTCATTACTTTTTGTGGAAAATATAGAAACAATCAATGCATAACCCCACATCGCATTTGCAGCACATTGTTCTCCCAACCGACACACAACCTTCCGCACAACGTCGTCTCTTATTATCTGGAATGCGCAAACATAAATGGCCTCTATCATCATACCTAACGTTGTCTGAAACTCTGTTAAGCGTAACGGAAGTCAAAGACGTTGAGTGTCTTTCTGCTCCTTTGGGCGTAACCCCAGCATTTGTTAAGTATTGTTTGACAATTTCTTTTGTAAACTATACTTGCGTCATATTTCCACCGCTTTTCTTATGGATCTGCCATGCGTTTTGTATACTAACATCAACCAAGTTGTACAAGTTCAACTGTCGCTTATAATAAACGATCCCAGTTGGTAGTTTAGGAATAGGATGCGTTTTCTGTAAATCGAACGTTAAAGTTTCCACTGTTTCATCTTCCTGTGACGCAGTAATATCAGAATTCATTTGAGCCCGTAGTTCTTCTGCAATCTGTAAATGTTTTAAATGTGTTGTTTCTAATTCCTGTTTTTTTAAATTATCAGCAGAACTTAATTCAGCAGTATAGATATCACACATTCGACAAGCGTCCTTGTGAGGACTTTAACCCGTTCGCTGCGGATGGATAGTACGACATCATCTGGTCCTTTTTGTCTATACCTCCCATTGATTTATTATATTCGCAAATAGCTTCCGGTTTTTCTTTTTCTTGTTGGCGTCTGTTATAATACTTTTTTAAGTTATTTCCAAATTCTTTTGGTATATACAATACGTCTCTATTATCCCTCCATTTACCTATTATAACTCCGTTCGAGTAGCGCGCAATCGTTTCTCCTTTTTTTAATTTGGCAGTCTTCACTTCAACCGGATTTTGTTTACGATCTACCCTTAGAGTACCAGTACAATAGGTTTTCCTAGACAACAACTTGCAGGCGAGGTCATAGCTATTGTAAAAATTATCTAAATACAGGGAGTGTCCCGCATCTAGTTTCTCTTCCATCAAGTTGAGCACAACATTGGCAGAGTGCCCTTTACCCCCAAAATCGTCTAGAGTACCAGTGTAGATGGAAAATTTTAAAACCGTTCCATCCGGCTCCGTTAGCAAATACAATTTTATTCCGTATTTGTGTCGCTTATTTTTAATATATTGCCTGAAAACTAAGCGTCCACGCCACAGTACCATGGATTCATCTAAAGATAAATTTTTTCCTGGGTAATAAACTTGTTTCATTTTTGAGTTGAAATAGTCTACAACGGGTCTTATCTTAAATAATCTATCCTCCGGTTTTGGCTCTTGAGGTTTAGGATTTTTGCTAAAATGTAGACATCTTAAAATTATCATGAAGCGATCTCTGCTCATGTAGTTCGAAAATGCAGGTATATTGAAAAGCCGATGTGTTTTCCAGTAGTCCTGTAGTCTATTCAGCCTAATAGTGCCCATATGAAATACTAGACCTAAAAATATTTTCAATTCTTCCTTTGTCAATGTTGCCCACTGAGTTATTCGTGAGTTTTCTTTTTTATTTTCCGACAGAAAAACGTCTTCGGCATAGCATTGAGTTTCCCGAACGTATCATTTCTAGGAAATCGTCATCAAAGAGTAAATTTAAATAATGTTTTGGTTCATTTCCTAAAACAATATAAAAATACCTAATAAGAGTGAAACACTTAAAATGCAATGAAACTTACCGTTAGGTTGAACTAAAACATCCCTCTGTTTTGTAAATGGTATTTGTGTCATATTATCTTCCACAGCGTTCCATATAACTACATCTGCAGGTGTCTGAGCAGGAGCTTTTCTTTTTAATTTGGGTGTTGGGCTTTGTAGGGTTGCTAAATCTAAACTATTGTCCAAAACATCGGTAGTTGTTCCCCCGAGTACCGACGAATCTAGTTCCTCCTCACTATCGCTAGACCCAGCCCATTCAGCATCCGATTCTTCAAAGTCTGGGTCACCAATATTATCATCCGAATCAAGCAAATACCGTTCCAATTCATCCTAAGTCAAAGGAACAGTTCGTTTGAATGTTTTTTGCCTAATTTAGGTCTTTTCGCTCGGTCCTGCCGCACGATCACACATGGCGAACTCAAACTGTAATACTTTTACGCTAATTTAGTACGTCTACAAGCGGCTGAGAACAGCGCAACATCCCTGCTCAAAGGCTGATGGAATACTAAAGCATTGTACGAGACATTGTACGGGCCGTCGAAAGGCGCCGCCCGCCTCCCACCACAGAAGCGGTGGGCGTCGAAAGACGTCCTCAGCAGCGAATGGGTTAACACGTTAAGCCCCAAGGTATAAAAGTGTGTTATTCATCTCGGACCATACCTTTTTTTAATTTTGTTGTCAACATTATATTAGTTTTGCTACGTACATAATGATTTGAGGTTCTGGCATATTTTTAGGAAAAAAACAGTGTGACCACGTGAGGTGCACACGGTCTGTATAAAATTTTTTTGATTCTTATTAGTTTAGACCATGTGCACCAGATTGTCCCACACACACCATAATGCATAAAACAATATATTGCAATAAATATTACATAACATAATGTTTCATATATAAACTAAACAAAATAAACTATACTGTAACAATTATAAACAAAACTAAAGAACTAAGATTCTATGACACCAAAAGTTGGGTATATTTGAGAGGACGGTTAAATGCGTAAAATCATTTTTTTCACATTACATGTGTGGGTAACAAAGAAACAATATGTGCACATAAAAACAGTGCCTTTTTCCCGGCACATATTGCAGGAAACTCAATCTTCCTCGAAAAGGCACCATGCTCTCATGAATACACACAGACTCCTTAGGTTCACAAATTTTCAGAAATTTATTATTCATCATTGTTATCAGAGGTGAAATTTTGTACAATCTGTTGTTTGGCGGCATATTTTCATTATCAGATTTATGAAAGCAATGTAAAAATGACTCGAACTTGTTTCTACTAAATCCGCAACGTTTAGAAATGTCATTTTTATAGAGTGGATTGTTGCTCCAATAGTCTCTTAGTTCGGGTTTTGTGTCTAACCCCATCCACATCACGACAGCTAAAAAACGAAGTAATTCAACTCTATTTGTGTCCTTCCATTTGCTCAAAAGCGACTGTTTTGAAAGTGATTCATTTGCAATCCTCTCAACTATTTTTTGTTCGGCATATCTATTTGTTCCATTTACTAATTTATCTTGGATTTCATGATTAACACATAGTAAATAAAAATCAACAGGTTCGTGTCCATTTAGCTGCTCTCCGTCTATGTTGAATGCTGGAGTACCAGTAAATTCAAATTTGTGTAAATCTTCCGAACCGTCTATCCATATTATCCTATTTGCCGACAAATTATAATCACCTGAATCGGAGTAACCATTAGGTTGATCATTTTCTAAATAATAAACAAATCAATCAATTCTAAATAGAATATTGGAAATAAAATGACACCCAATACATCATCGACTAAATTAGAAGGACCTGCTTCATTACACAATTTTCTTTTTTTTCTTGTTGTACTAACGTCATAATTTTCTATAAAGTAAGCAACCATCAAGATACAAAACTCTATTGTAAGTAAGGACTTACCTATTACCGAATTTATTTGCCCTGATTCGTCCTCACTACTCGAATAAAATTCATCACTAATATGTGAGCGGTAAACCGGATCAGCATCAGAGTCATAATCCGTTACATTATCTTCACTAAAATCGGATTCTTCTAAGGCAAGAAGAAGTTCATCATGTGATAACCCTCTTTTTGGCATCTTTGTAACTTATCAACACTTTTGTACCGCAAAAAATGAATGAAATTGTTGCACACGACGTTAAACCCGCCGAATTACAGACGTCAACAAATATCATAACCTACAAAAATTGAATAATGGTTTACTCGGACGAAGGCAAATTTCTTTTTTATATAGACCAGAGCTATCAAAATCACCATATAACACCACAGAAATTATGTCCCTCGCACGGCCACAGTCGCTTGAACACGATAATATATTGTGGACAAATTGGTGCGCGTGGTCCGAGGTGAAAATATGCTGTGCACCAGTGTGGTGCGCATAGGGCTTAACGTGTTAAACTTTAGGTTAAACTCGGAGTAAAAAATATTTTTATATTTGGAAAGACTTACTGGATTATCAGTTTTTTCTTGGTACAGAGAATACATTTTACGTAAGTTTAAATCGGGATTAAGAGATTTTGAATCTGTCCGAGAACGGCAATAATTGGAAATATATGTGGGAAATGACGAAATATGCTTTATAATATTTTCTATTCGTTCTTGACTTATAGCATTTCGTCCTCCGCTGTCGCATCCCTTTCTGTCCTGTATCAAGTTAGTTTTTATTTCTTTTAGGGCTACCTGAACTCGATTGCAGTTAATTTGTAAACTATTTAAAAACGCTTCTTTGCAAACGCATATTGTAAATTTTAGACTTGGATCTTCTCGACACCAAATTCTTCGTGTAAGTTCTCTTCTTCTCGATTTCTTTAACGCATTTGGTTATTAAAACATATCGTCCTTCGAAGGTACCAACTCCCCAAAATTGATGAAATAACCTTTTCCTTGTTTCTAACGGTACGTGCACAGCGGAGCTGTGCTGATAGATGATGGCAGCGATGATAGAGCTATATTATAAGCGCTGTAATTTATAAGCGAGTATGGGTGTGTACATTGAAGCGGTGTCAGTAGCTTGTGAAATGTCTGTGACCGATATATTTATTATCACAATTTTTGCATGGAATAGAATATATTACATTTGAAAGATTAAGAATTGAAGTTTGTCTTTCAAATTAGTGAAAATTGACTTTATGGTTAAAGCATGTTTTATTTTCAATTCTAATGTTGTTGATTGGTTTAAAAATCCTACTCAACTGTGGTGTTATTTCTTTAATGTATGGTAAAGGTACATAATAATTTATATTATCTGATTGGTCGTTTCTAATATTATGTCTATAGTTAGAGAATAATTGAATAGTATATTTTTAAATAATTTATTTGGAAAATGGTTATCCAATTATTATATATATATATATATATATATATATATATATATATATATATATTGTTAAAATCACATTTTAACAGATGCGAAGGCCCCGTCAATATTTAAATAAAAGTCAATGCTTACATTCATATAACAAATAAACTCGGTTCCGTCCGTCGCTTGACCTCGTGTCCTCTGCGAATTCAAAAAAGAAGTCGAAAAATAGAGCATGTCTGACTTCCGAAAAGAATACACGTTCGCCATAAAATTTTAATTTTTATTGTGCTTTAATTAGTTTGATGCTAAAAAGCCAAACTAAGTAATGAGTGAATAGTGCAGTTGCAAATATGGGGTAAGACAGCATTTAAATCTACTTCTAATAACATGGTCATTATTGAAAAAGTTGGAATGCTACCGGAAAATTTTGATTAATCCATACAATTCACCTGCTGTACCGCGGTGTTGCCGAATCATAACATCTGCGAGAGATAATCGTATGCCTAACTATAAAAGTTTTAATGGTTTATAAATTAATTTAATTATGTATATGTATTTCCACATCTACCTGCAAGTGTCGGTGTCATAATATTTGCTTTAGATGGAAACTGAGCTGCGTGGTTTTTAGTATTTAATGAAATAAAGTGCTCTGTGATAAACTTTACGGGCTGTAGTTTTATTTCTGTTCCCTTGTCCGTTTGAAAAACAATTCCTGATTTTTTTGAAATTTGGAAAATAATCCAGAGACTACCTCTTTTTTAGTTGAAAATATCAATAATCTTCAAAACCAACTTACGTACGAATATTATGATCACAATATGCAATGGAATGGTAGCCTTTATACTACTTTGAAAAGTTTTAAATGCTTTTAAAGTAGCCAGATACGGGGGTGAATAAAAAATACGAAAATATGAAATTTATTGAACATCAAAATTTCTCTCTCAAAATCGGCACATAAGCATAAAATGTGATTAGAATCATAATTTCCAAGTAACATTTTTCGGAATTTTAACAAATTGACCCGGTTTTCGAAAATTACAAACTTGACAATTGACAGATGTTACCTGTCAACTTTGACTTGGCGCATTTTAAGTTATTTCAGAAGCAGAAGTGATTGCTATCCAAAGTTATCATTTAACTGCAATAATAAAAAAATTCCCATATGGTTCCAACTTTATGGCGGACATTGTATATATATACATATATATATATATATATATATATATATATATATATATATATATATATATATATATATATGTATCGCCAAGTACGACTTTGGGGACAATCCATCTCTACATGTATGAGTTTGAGGACATTTCGCATGTTTCGGGTCTGTCCTCAAACTTGGATAGGTACCCATATATAACTTCGGGGACAGTTGAAGTTTGAGGACTTCGGATTAAAAGTTTGGGGACTTCGGGCTGACCATAGAAGTTGTAACGTAATATATAATATATAAGGACGTCGGGCTGATCATAGAAGTTATAACGTAATATATATACGAGTATATAATATATAATAATTTGTGTTTGGCAGTCTGTATTGTTCTGAATTCGAAAAATATTACTCCGAAAAATTCACGTGTGCCAGACTATCTGGTACTGAATATTTTTGAAAACCGGAACAACCTTTCTTTGCCACGGCCAAATCAGAAGATAGAAGCAGTGAGAGGATGTTAGTTCTTTATCATCTAATATTGAGGTAAATCAAAACAGATATTTAATTGCCTAAGCAAAAATTTTGAAAGAAAATATTGTACAAATTTAATATTAAGGTTAATTAAGAAGTAGAATAGAATAATTATCAACCATACCTATATTTTTCATTTATCTTATAACTGATATTCAATCATTTTGCTTAATATATGAACTTAGTTTATAGTACAAGGAGCGATTATTTCACGGAGACAATATTAGACAATATATATTTGTTTATGAGCGATAAGTGATACATTGTCGCTCGATCGACGCGTAGCGCAGCACGGGAAATCTGTTGAAAGCGAGAAAGAACTTTTTGCTCGAATTGCACATAAGAATTCATTCTACAACCACTTTATTTTAGGAGATGCATATGTTTTTAAAAACCATAAAAAAATGAGTCAATATATGGTGCGTTCTTTTTGACTGAGATCTCAGATCACCTCAGTTAAGGTGATCTGAGATAAAGTGATGTGAGTAAGCACCAAAAAGAACGACATCTCAATTGAAGCGCGCGATCTGTCGATAGATTTAAACTATACGACAGATTCGTATCAGCATCTAATAATGTTATTTAATGTATCCATAATTTGTAACAAAAGAAAAATAGATTATGTGTGTTTATTGTTTATATGTCAATGGTTAAAACCTTAGATAACCTAGGCTAAAACTACAAATAAACCAAGCAAATCAAATATTTCTTCATGCCCTCCACTTTATTTCCGACTCAATTCCAACTGATACCCCCTTACAACACATTCAGCATCGGTGAAGGGGGAGGAAAAATCTCAGCTCACTTAAAGTGAGTAAAACAAAAAGAACGCTCACATTACTGATGTGAGCTGAGATTAACTGAGATCTCAGTCAAAAAGAACGCACCAAGTGAATGATGATGTTAAATATATTGTAACAGTTTAATTATCATTCAAAACATGTAACAATTTGAAAACTACCTACAAATGAAATCAATTTGTTGTATAAAATTCACTTTATTTTTTTATTTTCCCGAAAAATTGCTTTTAAAACTAAAACCAATCAAATGACGTTTTATTTGACGTATTAGGTATTTTCATTCGTTTATCCCATAAAACAAGGATTATCGATCCTAAAGTACATATAAAATTGGTTGATATCATATTTTAGCATTTGTGTTGAGGCAGGATACTAACCCTGCCCAGCCTGTTCTGAAACCAACCGCCGACTAAGACAAGAGTAGTGTTCGTTTCACGAAAGTTCAAGCCAACTGAAGTTGCAGTCGTATGCGCCAAATTTTTGTCAAAACCACCGCCATATTGTAAAATTGAAAATCAGTAGCGTAACGATTTCACGTTATATAGGTTAACACAAAATTAGAATATTAATAATAATAATAATAATAATTTATGATATGATAATTCTTTTGAAGATTGCTGGTGTTTTCAAAGTTTTATCCCTATGTTGCTTATAGGTTATGGTTAGGAAAACAAATACTACTAAAAGTTTAATGAAGTGTAGTATTTAAATTAAAAACAAACTAATTTGGCTTACCTCAAGTCGTAAGTAGGTACATCCTTTTGATGTCAAAAAACGTAAAAAAAATACAAAATAGGAAGTATTGTATATATTAATTTATGAAATATAGATGTAGATAAATTCCAATTTAACATAGAGCAAATACAAATTTTAATTATAAACAAAATACCCTTACACAAAGATTCAAATACACATTTTATTTTTCATTAGGATAGTATGCATGTTTCTCTGTTTTTATTATTTTACAAACTTCCTCTTCATCTGAAATTTACATGAGATATTTTTGTTTTTTCAAATGCCTTATTGAATTTTTCCAATTGTTCGTAGTTTAAATTGATGATGAAATCATGAATTTTGGAAACAGAACCCTGTTGAATTGAAGTATTTTTTGAAAAATAAATTCCAATTACAATTGCTCTTCTTATTTCTTCTAAGCTAAGTGTAAAGCTTGTGCGCTGCACCTTTCTCCAATAGAATGAGTTACTCCTTTTTTATAATTCAATTAAGTTACGGATATCTGATCTATATAAAAATCATAGTCTGATGTAGTGCTGGCCGTACCTGAAACAAACACACTCTCCTGCAATATCCTGTCGTAACACCTGATGTTAATTTACTATACCATTTTGAAATCTTTTGACAAGTATTTCATATTTGTGTCCCACAAGTGTTTTCGGGATTTGTACCATTGTGCCATCCTTTAAATTATAATAACAAGTAAGTAAAAATATAATATTCAAATTATGGTTGTCTGATAAGTAGATACTATCACTTTCAATGTAAAATTTAATTCTGGATGGACACATTACACGACTTTTTTTTCGGTCCCTGCGACAATAATCAACTTCTCTGTTCTGTAATCTCTTCCAAATTATTTAAATATAAAACATATTGATTGATATTAACTTCGTGAGAATTATTGTCTCCTTGCAGACCTATCTTATTAATCGCTTTGAGAATCACTCAGAAATTCGATAACACTAGTAGATTTGCCAGACGATCCTGTATTTACAATCTACAGCATCATAAAAAATGTGCTGTTTTTTAATCCATTAAGATTCGCCTTTCTTTACATGTTCCCAAAGAAAACACCATTCTTGAACTAATACTTCAAATAATTGCTTCCTGATTAATTCCAAACCTATTCCTGAGACATCGTAATATCCCTTGGATTGCAAGTGCGAGCTGTTGATGCATGTTTCATCAGTATACTGTATTTGATAATATTTTCTAAAAAATTAAATCTCTTAAGGCGAATATCATCCGATTCCGTAATCACCTTTCTGTTGTCCTTTGTATGCTGCCATCTACAATAAAGGCATTATTTTTAATTAAATACTTAATTTTTCAATGTTTATTGTAGTTTTATTTTAATTTTTGTAGCCGCCACAAAGAAGTTCTACTTATAGTAAACTCACGTAAAATAATGTGGAAAATACTTACCTAGAAAAAAATGAACATATTTTAATATAGAACTATTTTTCTCTTAACACTATTAAAAGTATTTCTAGCTTAAAACTCATACTAGAAGTAAACTGACAGAAGTTTTTTCTTGTAATTAATTTTAGTATCTTTATTATTCAATTTCATCAAACTTACATTTTAAAGTAGGAACCCTTTTCTACAGGATGTTGAAATTGTAAATTATGTCCCGAATCCTTTGCCGTTCTCCCTCCAAATTTTAGTTCATTCTCTATGATAATTTTTGCTTTTACACCAACAAGTTTTTTTTAGTAAATAAGGTTTTAGATTAAATAGAACCCATGACACTCACTTATAAACTAGGTAAACAATATTAAAAATCAAAAATATTCAATAAATAAACAACGAGAAACATAATCCTCAAATGTCAAATTATAAAGTGGCTTCAACTTTCGTGAATTGGAGTATACATAATAATGTTACTGTGGAAAAAATGGTTTTTGATATCTATTGCTTGACTTGTAAATTTTTATTAGGTATTTTGCATGTTGGTTTATGACATACCTTACTAAATTAAATTGAATTCTCCATAGTGATTTAATAAATAGGAAATGTTTCTTTATATATAAAATCACTAACATCAAACTAAAATCTTTTAATAATTTTTAAACTGCAGGTATTAACTAAAATTATGCAGCACGAAAAGTATAAACAATTAAACGAAGGTCCTGTTAGACATACTTTTATTGTGATAAAATTAAAACAATGGAAAGGCTTAACAGATATAAACTAAAAGTTCATAAGTACTAAATTCTAACCCCAGAATTAAAACATTTCCATATGCGTCCGCTACTATATATTTTATAAATATTGCAGTTATCCTTTCCTTATAGTGTTATTGATTAAAGCTTTTAATGTCTCAGCAGTCCTATCTCTCAAAATGTCGTGGTTATTAATAGCTTCCTTACAATTTTTTAAGCTAGGTAGCTTCTTCTCTGTTAAATAATCATGAAAAACTTCAAAAACTTTATTCTTCTCTTCAGTAGTCCAAAATTTTTTGATACCTAGAAAATATAGTGATAATATTTCAGAAACAGTAGTTAGAAAGTCGACTAACGCTAATGATTCAGTAAGTATCTGCAATGTCGATTAGAACAAAATGTAACAATTGAAACGCCATCCTACACTTACTAAAGCTTTAGCTTTAATGAATGTTTTATCTTTTAAAAGCTTAACATTTAACAAAACGATATGTCAGCAGTTCTTAGCAACTACATCATATTATGAAATATGTGTTAACATTTCCTTTTAAACCTTACCTGAGAATGCTTTTTTAAAAACTCAATATTTTAAAGTTTGATTGTCTCTTTTTACTTTATTTTGAATATACAATGTATACACAGAGGAGGGATGATTATAGGTAATATACAAGTTTAACATAGGCCATAAGCGACAATGTGTTGGAGAGAAAATAGTATATTCAGTGTAGGAATAACTTGTATTAACAGGCAAACATAACATGCGGAAGAGGTATAAGAAAACTTTTTGCTTATGGCCAATGTTAAACTTGTGTATTACCTATAATATCTTCTCGTACTGATATATTTGTTACTGTTTTCACAGGTAGTAGTTATAGTTTGATATATTTATAAGAATGTAACTTATAAATATACTATAATATGGTAATCGTATTTTTATTCACAAATTTGGCAAATATCTAGAGAAATGGACTAACACGGCGTTCTTTAAAAAATAAGCTTAAGCATTCCTAGGTATTTCAAATTAGTAACTGTTAAGCATAATCAGCTTTCTTAATGATCAGTATGAATTTTTACTACTCACTTTTATTAGTTTTATTAGTGCATGTAACGTTCTGTTTTCTTCTTTTAATTTCATTCATTATATATGCTTTGAGTGTAACTGGAGATCTTCGTTTGAGTACTGCATATTTTTTAACCAAAGAAGAACAATAATCCAATGTGGGAGATTCAAAATTTGATAAATAAAATTTCGCTTTCTTTTCAATTACATGTTTTTCTTCCATGCTCCAAGAAATTCTTTTTCTTATTTTTCCAGAAGGTGGCGTGTTAAAACTGTACTCTTGATTTGTACTTGACAGTGAGTCATCTATAAATAATAGAATTCAATGAAATCTTTGGCTGAATAATTCAAAATAAATTATTTTGTTTGAAAATAATTAAAAAGTTCACTGAATATACAATTTAGAATAGTTTAGGTTCAATTATTTCTAAAATTATTTCTCATAAGTTTTCAAAAAAACCAAATTTTCACAGATTTACTGGTAAGATTCCTACATGTCTGAATGTAAGCACTTCTGAAAGGTATCAGATGTTTTGTACGGATTAATAGAACAAGGCAAAAGCTAAGAAGTTCAAATAGCTTAATTATATTTAATTCAAAAATATCTCTTAGTAGGACTCGTACAATAAGTGTACTTTACTATTATTTTTTTATATCTATATATTCAACAATATTTAATAGTATATTTTTAAGATTACATCCTAAAATTAGAGTTACATTTGATAAAACAATAATACCTTATAATTGCTTTTCAGTAGACTACAAAATTAGTTGAAAATACTTACTCTTGCTTGTTTTATGGAAACAGATTAAAATAAGATATACAGCCGAAAAACAGAACAGTCAGTAACTGTAACAATTCTGTAAGTAATGGAAATGATGTTTATATTGTGACAGTAATTGGAAGAAGTCGATGTTTGTTTTATTCTAATAGTCATTTTTGCCTTTTACTTACTGAATGTCGTTTTTACTGACAAGTAAATGATCATTTTATTTGTATAGAAAAAATTAATTTATATTAATTACCTTTAACATTATCTGTTGGTTTGTATTGCATTATAACTTTATTTTTTGTATTACTTGATGGAAGTGGAAACATATTTTCGGTCCCTTGAGCTTTTTCTAATAATGTCGACATTCTTAAAATATCCCGAGTGGCATTAGGTAATCTATAATGTTCGAGATGTATCTTTTCATGATGACCCATATAATCAGCCACATCTTTCAAATTAATCCCTTGCAAATCCATAACACCGCATTTAGTAGCAAATTGCTTTCGGAGTTCAGTACCACGAAGACGCTCTGGATGTTCTGCCCCACAAATGTTAGCATAGCGAGACATCAATCTATTAGCTTCTAAATGTTTCATATTATCGGTTCCTTTTATTCCAAAAACATATGGATTGGTGTCTGGTACTTGCGCATTCTTTCTATAATCTAGAATCATTTTTATACATTTCATCTTAAACTTATCAACTAACACTGGAACACCTCTACCAAGTTTACCCCTTATTAGGAATCTGACACAATTAGTTTCGTTATCTACATTCACGTCCTCAATCATTTCATCGGAAGCATCAACAGTTTCATACTGTAAAAAATCTTTGATTTTAATTCTTTCTATTTCTCCGGCCCTTCTCCTATTGAACAATTGTAAACTAATTAGAACTGCACTACTCAATTCTTTCCAATCGTTTAAAGAAAATGTCTTCAGTAACTTGTTATAATACATTTTCATTTGATTATCTAAGTAGGTTGTCAACTGCGCAATATCTCTTGTCAGAGGAAGTTTGATAACTTTATTTCGTTTAATTTCTAGTTGATTTTCTACTACTGTTTTGTAGATGTCATAAGTAAAGCCCTCTTCAAGCAGTTGCAAGAAATTTCTTACTTCTTCTACTTTTTCTTTATCTTCTGTCTTTATGGACTCACTTATTAAATACAGTGATATTTTTTTCAGAATTGTACAAATACTTGAGGCAGTGGCAGGAGCTCTATATTTTCCGGTCTCTTCATTCAGTCCTGCCAGTTAATTTACTGCCTTAACAACATTATCATACTGACTGGGATCAAATACACTTTCAAAATTTGTTGCTTGTGGATTAATATTTTTAAATATATGGTAAAACTTGCCTACACATCTCAAACGAGACCGACTCATCTTAAAAAGGTGAGGAGATCTATATTTTTGGGTAAGTCTATTTCCAAAAAGGATTAGTAGGCTCTCATTTCGAATTAACTCATTTATTTCGTCGTTTCTCATAGGAGGTAAAATTTTATTCCTCATTATGAAGTTAGCTTTTAGATTAACAAACCCTATTTGACGGCTAGCACATAAAACATCTTTTTTCAATTTTTCCTTCGTTTCCAAACAATGTCTAAAATGAAGATTTAATGAAAGTATTGAATACATTGCTCCACATTGACCACAGGGCAAGTAGTGTTTAGCACTTCTCTTTTTTTTAATTTCGGGTCGTCGTACTGGTATGATATCTCCTCCATTGTATTTAGAACAACTATTATATAAAAAATCTCCCTTTTTACGCAATTCTGTAATGATATTTAATCTTTCTCTACTTCTCTTTGGAAAGCTTTTAAATAGTTCTACTTCTTTTTCTTTAGCATGCCGATTTTCTAGGTGCCTTGCTAATTTTGTTTGAAGTTTTTTACAAAAGAAACAAAAATGCTTTTTTGTGTTTTCCTTTGAAGACGTTATAGACAAGGACTTGTGGTCTATATCCACCAATCCCATGTGTAAATTTTGATTTTTATTAGGTGATGTAACTTGTTCCAGTACCCTATCCATTTTTGATTTTTTAGATTTTTGTTGTGTTAAAATTCTTTCTAACTCATTCTTATTTATCAATTCCTTTTCAGAATCTTCTGAATCTGAACTATCAACTTTAGACTGTATATGGGCATATTCTAATTCCTCATTCTCTTTTGGTTCTTGTTCTGAATTCTCTGAACTCGGACTATTGAGTTCATAGTCTGGATCTTGGACACTGTCATCATCTGGAAAACTCACATCTAAAAAAAGAAAGTGTTTATTTTAATATTTTGATCTAATATGTATGTATAGATTTAAAGTAAAACATTTAAAAGAGGATATACAAGAATCCTTATTTATCTCAAAACAGTAAAAATAAACATATTTTTATATTTCAAAATATATTTTTTCGTCCAAAAACATTTGGATATAGCTACATAAGACATTTATTTAGAATGACAAGAAACTTTAGTTATTATTTATAACAGTAGGTAATAAGGAAATGTAATATTGAAAAATAGACAACTGTAAATTAGATGTCTTTTTAATAATTTCATTTATGCAAATTAAACCAAAGTTTTGTATCACATTTTCTTAACATCCATAATCAGCTGGTATATGAAATTAATTATGAGTTTTGATCAAACTGATCAAAAATGAATTTCATAATTGGGACTTCATACAAAAAATTGAATATATCAACATGTTAATATATTTATTTAATATTGAATTCCTTACCATTATCATCTTTGCTGTTCTCAAATTGTTTTCTGACATTTTTTGCTGGAAACTTTGGAATAGTTCGTAAAGTAACCTGTAAAAAACAATTCTAAAGTTAATTGAGTATTAAGTATACTCAATATTAAAGTGACTAAAATTCTACTTTGTGTAGAATAAAATTCCATGCATGGTAAACTTAATATTTTGTTACATTGCAAAATACAAAATGATATAAAAATTGGAATAAAAAATTAATTATGTATTTGTTTCAGCTTATGCACTATATATTTTGATATATAACATTAAAATGGTGAAATTCTAGTTACAAATGGTCTTAAGATATTATTATTTTACTTTAAATTTTTTTTAAATATTCAACTTCACGAGAAAATAAGACCAAAAAGATTTATTGCCCTATAACTATACCAACTGAATTAAATATAAAGCTGCTAACAATTGTTCTTCTGTTTTAGAAGAAAATAACATCTCGTTCGTAAGAAATTCCTATCAATAATTTTTGGCAGGAATACTTTCCATCCATACTCTTTTTACTAAATTTTGAATGCCAGCTATTCTTTTATAAGGGCCTTATGTAATTTACGAATATATAGAAAACATAAATTATAGGCTGCGCATAAAATAGGTATGAGATTAGAGTTGAGGATGTTAATCACGAAGCGCTGGTGCTGCTATATACCTACACACATTCATGTACGCGTTATATGTATACACAAACAAGGCTATATGTATATGAAATTAACTGTCTCGACCTTTACTTCGTGGAATCTACTCATTTTACTGTTTTAAATGAAACTTACTGTTTCTAGCTAATTCCACAATATATTGAAAACTTTTAAAAACTCTAAGAAAATTGACAATTGTTTCGATATAAAAATATCATCGTAGGAATGACAGAAGTTACATTTCATTCGATGCCTATTTGATGTTTAATAATTATTTTGGCCAGACCAAGAAGTGACCTACCTAGTGATTGACTCAATATATGTTAATAGAAAAAAGAAGAAGGTATGATATTACAAATATCTGGATATCTTTTTCCAATTATGATCAGTATAACTGTGCAATGATATAGAAAACCAAGAAAACTATATCTGATGATCTTCACAATTATCACTTAAGAAAACAATTTAAAAGTGGAGAACTCCCTAGATTTATCTGTTCATTGACAACTTGATATTGTGGGTTTCTTAAGTGTCTTCTAATTTCTAACTCTTCAAGAAAATCCAGTTTTTGCTTCTTATCACAAATATGTAGTACTTCCAGTTCTGTATTAGGTGTTAATGAATGTTTGGTGTCAAGCAGATGTTTTGCATAGTGTGACTTATCTGGTTGTTTTAATATATATGCTCGTAAATGTTCACTGCATCTGATCTCAAAATTTCTAAAGGTTTGACCCAAATAGACAGACTTCTTTAATGGGGATATTTTTGTTTTTACATTTAACATTTTTGTACTCACATTACTTTCTGTTTTAAAAGGAACTGTATTTGTAGCTGAAGATATTATTTTTGAAATATTATCAGAAACATTACCTGCATGTGTGATGGTTTTATAATTTTTTATTTCTTTAGTTTGTTCAGGAAATATTAGTTTAATGCCACTTTTTCCTCTTTTTTATTAATCAATTTATCTATCATATGTAATGGATAACAATTGGATGTTGCTATTTGTTTAATTGTATTAATTTCTTTATCAAAATTACATTTGTTCATAGGAACTGAAAATGCTCTATGTATCATCGAATTATACGCTGCCAATTTATGTGACATAGGGTGATTGGAACTATACGGAATAGTCACATCAGTGTGTGTTGTTTTTCTGTGAAGTGAGTAATCAAGTTCATTATTAACTCGTTGAATTTTTAAATCAAGAAAATTGATTGAGTTGTTTTTCTCAACTTCTTATGTAAATTTAATTGTTGGGTGTAAATTATTAATGTGGTTGAAAAATATATCTAATTTTCGTTCACTACCTATAAAACAAGCTAATATGTCATCTACATATCTATACCAAAATAAGACATTTTTTGAAATATTACTGTCAAAGATTTTTCTTTCTAAACTGTCCATAAAAATGTCTGCCAAAACTGGTGATATAGGGCTTCCCATTGGTAAACCATCATTTTGAATATATATCTTATTGTCAAAAGTGAAATGATTTTGATTAATACACACATCAAATAAATTAAGTATATCTGAAATTATTCCTGGATTAATATTTTTATCTTTTAGTAATTTTCGTACAAGTGTTAGACATTCTGTTGGAGGAATTTTAGTGAACATATTGGTAACATCAAATGAAATAAGTTTAGAGTTATCTTGTTATTTGAAAGCTTTTAATTTTTTGAATAGTTCAATTGAATTTTTAGATGTATATCCGTAACTATTAAGTATATTGTTAAGTTTTTTTTCTAATATGTTATTGGGAGTATTAACGTAAGAAACTTCAGTTCTAATTGGTTTTGTTATTTTATGTAATTTACCAGTTCCATACAATTGAGGAGAATGAGGATTTTTATTAATTATTGACCTTTTTTCGTAATCACTTAAAAGATAATTTGCATTATTGACAATATCTCGTACATTATTAGAGAACTTTTTAGTTGGGTCTGCTCTAAGAACTTGTATGTTGCTAGATTCTATACAGTTATATATCTTTGAATTATAATCATTAGTTGTCAATATGACAGAGGCGAGTTCCTTGTCAGATTTTGTAACTGATAGGTTATTGTTTTCTACTTTCTTTTTGATTGAATTTAAAACTGTAATGTCATTTTTTGTTTGACGTTTAACTTTTAACGGTTCAATATTTTTGATTGAATTGGCAATTTTTAATTTCTCGCGAAGAAAATTATTTGAATTAGATTTTAAAGCAATTTCAGATTCTGTAGCTATTATTTGTTTAATATTATTCGTAAATATTCTAGAATTTGACTGTTTAGATGACAAAATCAGGGAAAGTGTCAGCACGATGAAGCACAAGAAATTTAAGAAACAAGAACAAAAACTGCAAAAGCTTGAACACACAAAACATAGAATTCAATACTCTAAACATCATGAAACTGTAAGTACTTACATACCAACACACTTTGCAACACGATTTGAAAACCTTTCAGACACTAATTTTACTGATAGTGAAATATAATTTTTAAATAAAGGTTTAAAATACAGCATACCACCAATATTTATGAATAATATTAAGCAAATAACAGCTACAGAATCTGAAACAGCTTTAAAATCTAATTCAAATAATTTTCTTTACGAGAAATTAAAAATTGCCAATTTAATCAATAATATTGAACCGTCAAAAGTTAAACGTCAAACAAAAAATGACATTACAGTTTTAAATGCAATCAAAAAGAAAGTAGAAAATGATAACCTAACAGTTACAAAATCTGACAAGAGGAATGCCACTGTCATATTGACAACTAATGATTATAATTCAAAGATATATAACTTTATAGAATCTAGCGACATACAAGTTCTTAGAGCAGACCCAACTGAAAAGTTCTCTAATAATGTACGCGATATTGTCAATAATGCAAATTATCTTTTAAGTGATTACGAAAAGAGGTCCATAATTAATAAAAATCCTCATTCTCCTCAATTATATGGAACTGTTAAATTACATAAAATAACAAAACCAATTAGACCTGTAGTTTCTTACGTTAATACTCTCATTAACATATTAGCAAAAAAACTTAACAATATACTTAATAGTTACGTATATACATCTAAATATTCAATAGAATTAATCAAAATTATTTCACTTTTGACAATAAGATATATATTCAAAATGAGGATTTACCAATGGGAAGAAGCCCTATATCACCAATTTGGGCAAACATTTTTATGGACAGTTTAGAAAGAAAAAATCTTTGACAGTAATATTTCAAAAAATGTTTTTATTTTGGTATAGATATGTAGATGACATATTAGCTTGATTTATAGGTGAACGACAATTAGATATATTTTTCAACCACATTAATAATTTACACTCAACAATTAAATTTACATTAGAAGTTGAAGAAAACAACTCGATCAATTTTTTTGATTTCAAAATTCAACGAGTTAAATAATGAAGTTGATTACTCAATTTGCAGAAAACCAACACACACTGATGTGACTATTCCATATAGTTCGAATCATCCCACGTTATTGGCAGCGTATAATTCGATGATACATAGAGCATTTTCAGTTCCTATGAACAAATTTAATTTTGATAAAGAAATTAATACAATGAAACAAATAGCAACATCCAATGGTTATCCATTACGTATGATAAATGAATTAATTAATAAAAAAGAGGAAAAGTGGCATTAAAACTAATATTTCCTGAACAAACTAAGGAAATAAAAAATTATAAAACCATCACATATGCAGGTAATATTTCTAATAATATTTCAAAAATAATATCTTTAGCTACAAATACAACAATTTCTGTTAAAACAGAAAGTAATGTAAGTACAAAATTGTTAAATGTAAAAACAAAAATATCCCCATTAAAGAAGTCTGGTATATATAAACTTAAATGTCATGAGTGTAATGCTATCTATTTTTGGGTCAAACCCTTAGAAATTTGGAGATCAGATACAGTGAACATTTAGATATATATACATACATACATACACATATACATATAGATTAAAACAACCAGATAAGTCACACTATGCAATACATCTACTTGACACCAAACATTCATTGACACTTAACACAGAACTGGAAGTACTACATATTTGTGATAAGAAACAAGAACTGGATTTCCTTGAAGAGTTAGAAATTAGAAGACACTTAAGAAACCCACAATATCAAGTTGTCAATGAACAGATAAATCTAGGGAGTTCTCCACTTTTAAATTGTCTTCTTAAGTGATAATTGTAAAGATCAGCAGATATAGTTTTCCTGGTTTTCTATATCATTGCACAGTTATACTGATCTTAATTGGAAAAAGATTTCCAGGATATCTCCATAGGGCTAGTAACATCTAAGCTTCAATATTTGTAATATCATAACTTCTTCTTTTTCTATTAACATATATTAAGTCAATGACTAGGTAGGTCACTTCTTGGTCTAGCCAAAATAATTATTAAACATCAAATAGGCATCGAATGACATGTAACTTCTGTCATTCTGACGATGATATTTTTATATCGAAACAATTGTCAATTTTCTTAGAGCTTTTAAATGTTTTCAATATATTGTGGAATTAGCTAGAAACAGTAAGTTTCATTTAAATCAGTACTATATGTATATGGTTACAAATAACTAACCAAGAGAAGTTTTGATGAACCTAAAAGTCAGTTATCGCATGGAATTTTAAAATTCTGACTTCAAATTTGGATTCAGCATAAGACAGTAAACAGAAAATTATACTACATAAATTTTTTGTACGAGTATCTATGTTATAATTAAGACAAAAAAATTTTAGGAGTCTGAAGTTTGAACATTTCTGTAAATACTGTTTTTTTTTAAATTCATAACATTTTCGATTAACCATGTATATAGTTGAAGAAAGTAAGTATTTTAAGGTCGTTTAGTGTTAGAATTCTATTCTTTCCACTTTTAAAAATTCATTTCGATATTGGCTTTTAACTAATTTTTACATTTTGTTTGTGTGAACACAATAGGTGCAAACGGTGTAGAAGAAATTTTGTACACATAATATGTTTAGGAGACGATCTGTATAGAGTTTAGGTTAATCCGATAACTGGAAATGAGAGTTTGATATGAGTGATAACGTCATCTTTTCTATTTATTACAGTATATTTTGTCATTGTTGCCAGATTCAGTTGAAAACAGTATTTTTTACTACTTTTTTGCTTTTTATGCTAGTTTTTTAATACATGAAATATGGATAAGAACGTTTTATTTTCTAAATCAAGGTTGATATAACATATCTTCATTAAAATTTCGTTGTTCGTTTTACATACCTAGATTTGGATCATTATTTTGATACAATATTTCCATCTCATATTCTAACTTTAATTACAAAATTTTGTTCCAATTACGTTTCATATTTTTTTTTGTTTGAATTAAAAAAAAATTTTAATTTCTTGAGAGAAAAAATCGCATATTATATTTTATCAAAATACACAATTTCTACTTGTCTGACTAACAATTTTAGAAAACTTTTCCTGAAATCACTAACAAGAAAATAATTATACTATTTTTAAATACACAGTTTTACTCAAAAAGCTATAATGTCTTATATAATATTCATATTCTTTATTTGTGTAGACTCTAAAAGTTAAAAAAAAATTAACTAAATTTTTTACCAGAAGTGTTTGGATAAGCTGGATGTGATTCTCCCATCTTCATTCAATATTAAATATCAAAATTCATATATAGCCCATAAGCAGGTCAAATTATTAAACATTAAATTTTTTGCATCACCCTTAATTATGCAGAAATTGTAACAATGTATGAAAATATTAAGTTTGGCCATAGTAATAATAGTTTGGTCAAAAAGTAAAAGACCCTTAATATTATTTTTCTACAGAAGGCGAATCAAGATGTATTGTTCAGGATTATTAGTTATTTTTCACTCATCCTTTATATTATTAATATTGAACATAAAAAACTTTTATAATAAAGTTTTAGAAACCTAAGTTTATTTTTTAACTGTGTAAAAATTAGCTTTTAGTCACAAGCAATACAGTGACTCAAATATCTTCAATATTACATGTGTTTTGAACCATATTAAGTAAATAAAGAACTTTTTAACTTAAAACCCTATAAAATAAGGAGATAGAGAGGTACATAAACAGTAATTTGAGAATAAATGGGTGAGAAGTTGGCTCCAAGCAACCGAAATTGATATGGCAACACCGCTCAGTCGCCGTCAGTTGATGTATTGGTTTGTTACACATCATATTCAAAATTCAACACATTTACTTGCAAATAATCGACTGGTTTTTCTTTATGTTATAAGAATAAAATTATCAGGGTAAGAAAGTACAGATAATTAGTATTTAAAAAAATTGGCTTCTTTTATTACTGCAATGACATACCTACACAAACAATTCCTACTTTATTTTTATTCCTGGTAGGTAGGTCATATATTGATGCCTCTAGATACATTTTTTCTTAGAAATGAATAAACTAATAGTATTTCATGTGCCACATTAAAAAATCACTGACAAACGTTAGAAGTGTTAAAAAAATTAAAAAAAACGATTACCTACTATGAAAGAAATTCCAGGTTTATTTTTATATTTACCATTATCAAAGGTCTATCATTAGGATGTACCAAAACTTGTCTAAACATATCATATTAAAGTCCGCGTGATGTGGTAAGAAATAAGAGTTCTCATTTTGTTCTTTGTTAATTAAGATTACCCTCAAAAGTCTTATGACCTATTCGCATATAAACTCTACTTATTGTTGATTAAGATATTCATTTTTAGCTAAGCGATATTCGAGTGCGTTAAATCGTTTTAAACAAAGAAAGATGTTGAGAATCATGAGTAAATCTAATTTATATTGCCCAAACGGTAATCTGACAGTAAGGCGATTGCCCTTGACACGTGTGGTAGTTTCCGAAAAATAAGTTTGTAATATTTGTCTTCCGGCCATAGGAAAATATTTTTCGGCAATTCCTCGATTTTCCAAAATTTCATGATTTCGTTTGATTTTTGTGATTTATTCGTTTTTCCATAACTTTTATATTTAATGAACCTGTAAATATCCATAAGTTTTGTTTCAACCAATATATAGTGGCATATTGTGATTAAAGCACTAATACTATTAATTTATGAACTAGCTTCTATAGAAAAAGTAAATCTAGATATAAATCTGACGAACCAGGAATATAAATAAAGTTGGAATTTTTTCCATAATAGGTAATTGTTTTTAATTTTTTTAACCGTCTTAACGTTTGTCAGCGATTTTTGAATACGAAATGTCAAAAACTATTAGTTTATTACCTTTCAAAAGTCTATTAGTTTATTAACCTCTATGCAAAATTTTATCTAGAGACATCGATGACGACCCAGTAATAAAATAAAGTTAGAATTTTGTTCATAGTAATCATTTTTAATTTTCTTAGCCTAAATAAAAAGAGTGTATAAGCGTACGGAACTCTTTTGTAGCCAGGAGCTAGAGCTTGTCGTCGTTTATTAATAAGATTTGATAATTATTATTAACTTACTTGTTTTTCCAAATTATTCATCAAGGAGTCTTTGTTAACTTCAATGTAATCCGGATTACCACTATTTGAACTTAAACTTGATTCGTCTGAAATAAGAAACATTGTGAATGAAATTAACTGTCTCGACCCTTACTTCGTGGAATCTACTCATTTTACTGTTTTAAATGAAACTTACTGTTTCTAGATAATTCCACAGTATATTGAAAATTTTTAAAAACTCTAAGAAAATTGACAATTGTTTCGATATAAGATATCATCGTCAGAATGTAACTTCTGTCATTCTGACGATGATATCTTATATCGAAACAATTGTCAATTTTCTTAGAGTTTTTAAAAGTTTTCAATATACTGTGGAATTATCTAGAAACAGTAAGTTTCATTTAAAACAGCACATTGTGAATAATTAACAATACATTCAATAGTAATACTTACGGTTCAATAAGGAAAATATCTTCTTTGAACGATTAGACGCCATTAATTTTAGTACAAAATAATTCGAAATGTTCAAATATTAAGACGAAATATGGAAGATCTTAACACGAAATACTCGGGCACCACACAATAGAAATGAACGATTCAAGCAAGAAACTGCTATTTATATTTGAAGCAGTGTTCCCAGAGTTGTGGGACATACATATGGTACAAACTAATAAATTTTATGGTATTTTTCAGTAAATTCTGATACGTGCCATACAATGGTATGACGAAATAGTTAAGAGTTTTTGGGTTTTATTCTATTTATAGCAGCCGGCGGAACATCAATAAATATTTAGAATATATATTTTATTCAGTTTATTGGTATTTTATGATTGCCGTCGTCGGCCTATGCAGAATCTTTTTTCTTTAGCTTGCTAAACGAGATAAGGGATGATAAATAAAATCTAAATAAAAGTAAAGAACGATTCAGTCAGTCACGTACATAATTTCAGGTTATATACTATCTAACCCAATCCTTAATAAGTAGGCATATTATAAACAAAAATAATTCAAAAAGCTAGTGAAGAAGTTTATTCATATGTTTTGTTTCCAATTACTTATAGCGGTTTACTGAACATTTGACTAGTTTTTGGTACTTTGTCAAATCCGTAATGAATATTCCCATCGTCTTGTTTTCTCATAATGCACTGATGTGAGTATTGTGAGTGCTGTGTATTCAGTACTATGATACGCATCATGTGTTTAGGATGACTTTTCTGCTTAATCTAGTTGAAGTTGAGTACTTTAATATTAAATTGTGGAATTAGTAAAATTATTTGGGTCCTGTGCCTAAATATGAGAGGAATAAAATCTAACACAAAAGGAAAAGTTCAGTATGGTCTTATTTCAAGGAAGTAGTGGAAAGGAAATCTGCAAAATGTAACTTTGGTTCCCAAGTTTTATCAATTAAGGGGGGTTCAACACATACACTTACAAGACATCTTAAAAGTAAGCATATACATGCGTATATTGAAGAAAGTTTTACGGGAGAGATATCTGAAGGAACCGATGCTCGGAATTTAAATCCAAGCTCTACTGAGTCCAGTACGACTATTTCATTTAGAGTAAACGAAGGTGCGTCAATATCATCAGATCAAATAATATAAAATCCATCCAGTCTAAAGAAAAAACTATGAGAAAACAATATTACTTATTCATTACAAATACATATAATGTTTCAAAAAAATCTAAATATTTATCTTGCAATTTAAAATAAAAACTTTTCACATACATGTTTGTCAAACATTAATAAAATCATATTGACGCACCTTCATTTACTCTAAATGAAACAGTCGTAGTGGACTCAGAGAGTAGAGAACATACTGAACTTTTCCTTTTGTTTTAGATTTTATTCCTCTCATATTTAGGCACAAGACCAAAATAATTATACTAATTCCACAATTTAATATTAAAGTACTCAACTTCAACTAGATTAAGCAGATAAGTCATCCAAAACCCAAGATGCTTATCACAGTACTAAATACACAGCACTCACAATACACCCATCAGTGCATTATGAGAAAACAAGACGATGGGAATATTCATTACGGATTTGACAAAGTACCAAAAACTAGTCAAGTGTTGAGTAAACCGCTATAAGTAATTGGAAACAAAACATATGAATAAACTTCTTCACTAGCTTTTTGAATTATTTTAATACGTCTCTGTATTTGTGCGTTTAACCATGACCACAAGCTTTAGTTGTCTTTCTCAATCAAAGACACTTTTATTTTAAAGTTTTAGAAATCTAAGTTTATTCTTTTACTGTGTAAAAATTATAGAGTTATTCCAAAAATTCAGATATTTTTAAATCTGAAATTATTTATTTTTATACTGGTTATTTATCAAAAACAACCATTTTGCCTAAATCTGAAAAACTATAATTTTCAGTTTATTATAATTATCTATAGTTAAAAGAAAAGTGGAGTCAAAACATATAACCAATAAGCCTTAATATAGGGTAACATAGACAACTATACTTAGTAACAAAATACTAATATGTAGAGGTCCAACTCTCTGCATTACTGAAATATGAACTGGAAAAACGTTTAATTCTTTTAAATAGTTGGCTTATTTTTACTAAATACAAGTGATTTTACAATCAAGATTAGTTACTATAAAATATTTAATAAATCTCCATTTCAATTAAATATTAAATTAAACATACATGTTTTTCACAAAGTATTTTACAATGACGGTTTAATTACCATAAAAAATTGTTCAATTTTGATTTTAATTATAATTCACTATAAAATTCCTTAGAAATTATATATGTAATAAAAAAGTATGGAAAATAGTTCTCACAGAGAATGAATTAATTAGGAATTCTTTTTATTTTCAAATAAGCTTTGTACAATTTGTATTAAGCAATAACTAGCATTACATTTAAAAACTAATTAAAACATATGCTAGTTGAGGAAACAACTTTGCTGACCTGCAAGACACTAGGTGGTAAATATTAATGTGTTATAAACTTACATATAGGTGTAGGTCTAACCTAGTCTAAGCATGTATAAATACATATTTGTCACGTTTTTTTAATGCAGATAAGACTTTTCTTGAGAGGACAGTGACCTGTTGTACTTTTGTAACTTTTTCTGACTATTTCTTAAAGTTTTTCAATTTTAATGTATTGTTGTTTTGAGATAAGTGAATAAAAGTTTCAGTAATTCACATATATTGGTATTGTGGAATCATCTACATGTTACTTATTTTTATTTATCCTAGAAACAATACCTACATCATGAATCACTTTGTATAATCTGAGCTAATAATTGATAATGAAGCATTATTGACCAATGCAGATTTCATGTTTCTGACAAAATCGTTACTATAAATAATAGTGCAACTTTTATATATTTTTATTTATCAGCTTTTTCTTTAAAAATTAAACTATTATAGCTTATAAACTGAAACTGAAACAACTATATAGCATATGAGTCACAAGCAATAAAATGACTCTAATATATTCAATGTTACATGTGTCTTGAACCATATTAAGTAAATAAAGAACTTTTTCACTTAACACCCTGTAAAATAAGGAAAGGGAGATGTACATAAACATTAATTTGAGAATAAATGGGTGAGAAGTTGGCTCCGAGCAACCGAAATTGATCTGGCCATCAGTAGATGTATTGGTTTGTTACAAGTCATATTCAAAATTCAACACATTTAATTGTAATAATTTGCAAATAATCGACTGGTTTTTCATTATGTTATAAAAATGGAATTATCAGGGCAAGAAAGTACAGATAATTAGTATTTTTTAAAAATGCCTTATTTTTATTACCTATACAAACAATTCCTACTTTATTTTTATTCCTGGTAGGTAGGTCATATATTGATGCCTCTAGACACATTTTTGCTTAGAAATGAATAAATTAATAGTCTTACAAGAAGAAGCCGACCGCAAATCACGACAAGCAGCAATTAGTGAAACCGTGAGTGAAGTGCAAACGGTAGTGTATAACGACATAAAACCGCTACTTAAATCAAAAGTGCTAAAATTGTGGCAAATCGAATGGCAATCGTCCCAATCGAAACTACGCGACGTGAAACCGGAAGTGAAACCTCGAGCGCAGCCAATAAACAAAAGATCGCTTCAAGTTAAACTGACTAGGTTACGAATAGGCCACACCAAACTTACTCATAGTTACTTAATTACTAAAAGTGAACCCCCAAAATGTGAATTATGCAAGATCCAGCTTACTGTCAAACATTTAATAACCGATTGCCCAAAATTCCAACAATCAAGACAAGATAACAACCTCAGCAACAATTTAGACCAAGTTCTTGGCGAAAACTGTAATACACAGAACCTTTTTAAATATCTAAGTGACATTAACATATTAACTAAACTATAAACAACCTATATTTGTGTCGCTAATTACCCCAGTGGTAGATGCGACTTGTTTGTAAATAAAAAAAAAAAAAAAATTCCTACTTTATTTTTATTCCTGGTAGGTAGGTCATATATTGATGCCTCTAGACACATTTTTGCTTAGAAATGAATAAATTAATAGTCTTACATGTGCCATATTCAAAAATCACTGACAAACGTTGGAATTGTTGAAAAAATTAAAAAAAAACGATTACCTACTATGAAAAAAATTCCAACATTATTTTTATATTAATTCACTACTATCAATTTCGAGTTGTTTCAGACACCGTGTAGAATGAAAAGAACCCTTCGAAGTTCTATAATGTTAATATGTTAAACTGATAAATGCCAAGGCGTTGTTGTTCGTTTTCGCGACAAAATACATATTTGTTGATAAAGTCTATCATTAGGATGTACCAAAACTTGTCTTGTCTATCTTAATGTCCGCGTGAAGTGGTAAGAAATAAGATTCTCCTTTTCTTCGTTGTTAATTAAGATTAAAGATTGCCCTCAAAAGTCGTATGCCCAAAAAAAATGATGTAAGGAAACGGATGTATATAATTTGCTGGTTACAGTATGAATCCAAAGTTGTTTGTTTTGGGCGGGTTTCCCTACATAATTTTGAGCAGGTCAAAACTAATAGATCTCGAAGGATCACTCTAGTTGAACAGCTATATAGAGACTGTATACATTTAAACTTGAAGAGAATATCAGAGGACTGGGAAAAACCACCTGATTCGGAATAAGGAACAGGTAACAGTGACAGTTGGCGTAGAAGAACGAGATACAGATTTAATCTTCAAACAATCGGGAACGGAGTTCCATTTTAGACCTAAAATTTTATTAGAAGAGTTACCTAACGTGATATCGGTTCCCTTAGCATAGGGTAGCGAATGTTTCTCTAAAAACTCGGTGTAGTTTGATTACCATTTATGTAATTGAAATCCGTGTGTATTTAGAACAAGATTAAACTCTGCATATAATTTTTCTAAATCCCGATAATGATTTGTTCCACTTAGAATATCGTCCACAAAGGTTTGTCGCAAAATAACGTTTTCAGCTGCTGGAAACTGCATGTTTCTCAAAGCTATATCTTTGAGCACACGCGTAGCTAGAAAGGGGACACACTTTTGCCCAAAACTAAGACAAGAAATTTTCATATTTTTTAGCTGGTCGGACGGACTGTCGCACCACAAAATATTCTGCAAATGACATCATTTGGATGTCCGCACAACGAACAAAACGAAAAGAACGAAATCTACAAAATATATCGAACAGATTATCCTGAACCTGGAAACCCTTCAACGTAAGATCGTTAAGAGAAATTCCGGAATCACATTTCGCGGAAAAATAAAAAATTACGCGGAATTTGGTGGTTGTGCTTTCCTCCCGAACTAGAGCACGATGAGGACTGAAATATTTAAATTCACGACTGGAATTATTATAAATTGATATAGGAACAACCTTAGCATGATTCAAGGTCAAATATTCACTAATGACATTGCGGTAGGAAATTAGAAAATTAGAATTTTCGACAAATTTTTTCTCGAGTGTGAATAATCTCTGCTTAGCCATGCAAAAAGATTGGCCTAACCGTTCAGTATGACCATCGACAAGCGGAATATTGACCGGTAGGTGAAATTTTAGTGGTGTTTAGAAATATAGTTTCGACGATTTGATCTTATTCGCTACAAGAACCTGTTTGCGATGAAATGTCCTCGATTTCCCAAAATTTCTCCATCAACAGTTGGAGATTGTCGGAGTTATCTTCGGGAACTTCACATGCCGTGGGAACGTCACATGCCGTAAAAAAGATAAAGCTAGGTTAAATGCTGGGAACGAAGGCATGCCGATGCCTGTATTGATTACCTCATTACATATTAAATTTAAATATAGATCGGCTCCAATCAAAATATCCATTTGACCAGGCCTAAAAAAGGTAGGATCTGCCAATTCAAGTTTTACATGTTCTGGCAATCTAAATTGTTCAGGAGATATTAAAAAGTGCGGTAATTTACTAGTAATTTTGTCAACGACGGCACATGATACATAAAATGTTTTATTTCAGTAAACTTGTGAACTAAAGGTTAGTTGAACCGAATTCACGCTGTTTGCACAAGAGTTATTGCCGAGGCCGGAAATACTCACTAAATTTGGACGTTTTGGTAGACCCAGACGGTCTGCAAATGTACTATATAGTTACGACGCTCATCTGGCTAGCGGAGTCCAGCAAGACACGCCCAACAGTACACCATCCTTCGCCATCTTGCACATTAATCAAGGCGGTCGGTAATGTAACAATTGGATCCGTAGGCGAAATAGAAGAAAACGTAGCTGCCTGGTTGACGGGCATACAAAATGTTGTGTTTTCATTGCCAACAGGTTGTAGAGTAACCAAGCTAGAACTAGGGGATGAATTGACACCGGGAGAATTACTATTCACACTATTTCCTGTATTTACAGGTATTGTTCTACCTTGTGGATGGGTCGAGGTACTCGAATTCTGTCCAGAGACTTGACCATTCTGATTAGAATCAAAATGTAAATAAAATTATTGTTAAAGCGACCTCTAGATTTTGGTTAGTTACGCGTAATTAATCAATCAATTGAATTATGAATTATTCAACACTATTGCTAGTTCAAAAAAAGAGCGCCATTCTGCGGCATCTCCTGAGAAAGGTTTAATATTAATTTTAGGCAAAGAGACATTTGAAGCGCCAGTACATTCCGAGTCTGAGGATGTTTTTTAATTTATCTTAGCCATAATTCGAGTTTGGCTATGCACATTTCAAATCTATCTGCAAATCAAATTTTCTTCATTACTATCTAATAACTCGCCATCTACGGCCTGCGTCAGGGCAGCAATGTTAGACTGCACATTACCATAATTAGCATAAATGTCGATGAAACTTCTCAATTTAACATTGATTAAAGAGATTTCCAGAGAGCCATCTAAAGAATTCACAAAATTTTCAATACGGGTTAATTGGGATTTATACCCTCTTCTTTTGTTTTTTAAATTAGTCAATTGCGCCATTTCTTAAGAATAAATAACTAAAATCCAATATAATTTACAAGAATAGGTTACACAATATATATATGATCAATCGAATGATTTTAAATAGAATAAATATTAATGAACACATCCTGTAGATAATCGAACTAATTAATAATGTGGTGTCACTTCAGTAAAATACCCTATAAATAAATATTAAATATAACTGTGCTAGTTATTACGTAACAACTAAATGTAAATTTCAAAATTTAAAAGTTCAAAGAAATAATCAGATATGTGCCTCACAACGATGAAATAATATCTTCAAACTATAACAAATACATAAAGAAACCTCTAACATCAATATAAGACCCAAATAGTTTCAGGTATAAAAAAACTTCAAATAAATTCACTAAATAGTCAAGAACTTAACAACACATATATTTATCAGTTGAAATGTTCAAAAAAAATGTGAGGGTCGACTCAAATCGGGTCAAAAATGCAAACAGTACACTTTTACAACCCATAGGCAGACGACTCCAGATGTGTGCTGAAGCTTGATGCCAATACAGGATGTCCCAAATAAGAATGACTGATTTTAAACATAAATGCCCAGCTTATGAATTGCTCCAAAGAGATGGGGTTCTCACTAGTTTATCAAAGATATTTTTTAGGCTTGGCTGGCATTTCATCTCATCAACACAGGGTGTTTTACTAATGTTGGTCAAATTCAAAGGGGAAAATATGTATTATTTTAAATGGAACACTCTATAATTTATGACCTCATTCGAAAGAGCAATCATTCTCCTTTCCAAAAATGTATAATTTTTTATCTTTTGTTTCATTAACAACAAAGATATTCGAGGTTTCATGTAGTAGTACATTTTTAATTAGTAGTTTTATATGAACGTATTTTGATGCCTAAAATCAACTCATGCTGTGACCGTTTGACGCATAACAACAAAATCAGCAATTTTGACAATAGTAATTTTGTTAAGTCATAAGTCGGTTTCGGAATGATCTATACGGTGAGTGAAAAAGCTCAAACTGTAATAATTTATGCAGAAACGAAATCAATCATTCAAACAAGGAGGATATTCAGAAGAAAATTTATGAAAAATCCGCCGTCAGTGAATATAATTATAAAATGGTATGTACAATTTATCGAAACTGGTTGCATTGCACGCTTGAAAAAACCAAGAAATATTAATGGTCTTTTAAACAAGTGGATGTCAATTAATGAAGTGCTACATGATAACGATCATAAAATTTCAATTAGAAAAATTGCTGGAATTTTAGAGCTTAGCAAGAGTGACGTTCAAAGATGTCTAAAAATTTTAAAACTAACTCCATACAAAATTCATACTTATCAAAAATTGTACGAGTCAGATTATGAAAAACGAGTAATGGTATGTGAGACTTTACTTGACTTATTAAGAAACGAACCCAATTCATTATTAATTATGTCTGATGAAGCAACGTTTCACATTAATGGCATGTGTAATAAACATAATTGTAGAATATTGGGTTCTCAAAAACCAATTTCTTTTAATGAATTTCAGAGAGATAGTCCAAAAGTAAACGTTTGGTGTGCATTATCTCGGCGAAAAATCTATGGTCCTTTTTTCTTTTCGGAACCAACAGTGATGGGTACTAATTACACGGATATGTTGGAAACTTTTTTCTATCCGCAACTAGTTCAAGATGGAATTAGCGACGACGTTTACTTTCAACATGACGGTGCACCACCACATTATTCGTTAATAGCACGAGATTCATTAAAAACGTTTTTTAATGATAAGTGGGTAGGTCGAGCTGGACCGATTGAATGGGCACCGCGATCTCCTGAATTAACTGCCCCAATTTTTTTTCTCTGGGGATATGTGGAGGATACGTGCTACAGTCCTAAGCCTAACAATTTAGCAGAACTAAAAAATAATATCAGAAACATCATTGAAAACATTCCGCAAGAAATGTTAGAAAATTCATTTGAAAATTTAAAATTTCGCTTACAGTTATGCATAAACGAAGAGGGTAGGCATATGCAGCATTTATTGTAACTTTTTTGTTCTTCGTTCTTTATATGTATTGAATAATGTTATTATGTTTTCTTACTAAATAAACTGTTTGTCAGATTTGTTGGCAATTATTTACGTAATTAAAAATGCATACTACATGAAACCGACTTAAATTATTTTGTTATGCGTCAAACGGTCACAGCATTAGTTGAGTTTAGGCATCAAAATACGTTCATATAAAACTACTAATTAAAAATGTACTACTACATGAAACCTCGAATATCTTTGTTGTTAATGGAACAAAAGATAGAAAACCATACATTTTTGAAAAGGAGAATGATTTTTGTTTCGAATGAGATCAAAAATTATAGGGTGTTTCATTTAAAATAATACATATTTTCCCCTTTGAATTTGACCAACATTAGTAAAACACCCTGTGTTGATGAGATGAAATGCCAGCCAAGCCTAAAAAATATCTTTGATAAACTAGTGAAACTAGTGAAAACCCCATCTCTTTGGAGCAATTAATAAGCTGGGCATTTATGTTTAAAACCAGTCACTCTTATTTGGGACACCCTATATTTGAGAATCGTTTTCGATGCGGTGTTGCCAGATTTCCTAGAATTCCGATGTTTCGTCGAAAATTCGCTGTGTCTGATTTTGGTATACCAGGTGATAGTAGAAAACTTATATGATATGTCGATGGACACTGGGCCAGAAAAAATATGAAATGAAAGAGACAAATGCGCCATCTTGGGCGTGAGAACAAGAAGTGCCAATATCGGTAAATTATCAATACATAAAAACGTTAGAGACAATGCATGTAAATATTTGACAAGAGCTGTCAATAGATCCAGCTCGAAGGATCCAAATTATCAAGTTCTGCAATTACAATTTCAAACATTTGCTTCCCGGTAGACCTTTCAACTGAAAGATAACCCAAAACGCTTTCCTTAATTTCAACTTCATCCTGATTGGAATCACTTTTATTTGTTCAAACATACCTGATTACAAGAGTCATTTGCTCCACCTTAGAGGAGTGCAATCTAAAATTATCGAATAATATTTGGCTTTTTTATTTCATTAATAATATAAGATTTCACACTTTGATGCAACAGGTCTATTATCTCATTTTGAATATTTTTCCCAAAATAGTAAGCTTTCGTTTCTTCTTTTTTAAGAACCCTACGTACGTTTTCTTCCATGATGAAATCAAATTAAAATAGCAGCTCAACTATTTTTAAGAAGTTACCGTTATTATGCTCAAACAGCTTGTCGCTTGTACCTTGGAAAGTCAGATAATTTTTACCAAGCATTCTAGTGATTGCTAAGATTCCTAAAAGCACTTCTTGCCAATGGTTTATTTCAGCGTTAGTAAGTCTTTGGAAATCATCTATATTTTTACAGTACTTTAATCTGTGGCTCAGTTCTAGAAAATACTTTTGGGACTGAATATGATTTTTAGAAATTTCGTGAACTTTTAGAGTTTGATTCAGATGCTTCCAACTTTTGAGCCCTTCCTTTGAAAAGGAACTAAGTATACAGCCAAAATTTTTGCAGCAGAAGCAATATACGCAATTTTTTGAGATAGAGTACACTAGCCAGTCTCTCAAAACTTGCTCTCCATTATTTAAAATTCTTTTATAATAATTTGGGCTAAGTTTTCTACCATTCTCATCGTATGGAAATTTATAATTTGTGCAATGGTTTAGGTGGACCTTGCCTTACCAAAAAGATTCTTTCGGCGTCTGGCAGTATCATTGGCCAGAGTGCTGGATATGTATTTAAAGTTTGTTGAACGCTTTCTGTAGGTGCAACGTTGGTATCAATAGTGCAGTCATTTGGCGAAGTTGCAAGTATTAGTTCGGATATATCGTTCATTTGTTAATCCTCACTTTTCTCAGGCGATTCTCTGTTGTCAGTGTCTTTCAATGCTGTTTTTGATGTAGAACATTTTGAGTCGTCATTTTTTTTGGTACTGCCCGATGTATTCTGTAAATAATTTAGTGAGGTGCCAGCTTGTCTTTGTCTTTGCATTTCCTTTTCCACCCTTCGTTTTTTATATTCACAACCAGATAGTTTTTTGCGTCCCTCGTACTCGGACATTCTGGGAGTGGAAGTAATAGTTGAAAAATAGTAACGAACCTACCACACCTTATACCTTGCAAATTTGTAAATTTATAAGCACTTGCATTTTATATAATTTTGTTTTGCTTCTAAATCTAAAATGATATAAAATAGGGCAATTTTTCTGGTCCAATTTAGTCAGATCATGTATAGATTCATTTTAAAGTGCTCAATGTTTGAATTTATTATTAAAAAAAATCAAGCTTCAGGGTATACCGTATATTTCATAACATTTTTTTGAAAAAGGTTCCTCGCAGATGAAAATTAAATTTCAAAGACGATTTTTTAACCAAACGAACAAATTTCACTCCTTTTAAAATTATCAAAACAAGTCTTTTAACCTTTTAATGAATTTATCTGTTATGTTCAAAAATCGATTTCAAAATTTAATTTTCATCTGAGAAGGAGCTTCTTCAAATACCTACCTTGAAAAATATTATGAAATTTAAACAGAAGTTTGGTGTTTTTAAAAATAATTTTTGCCTTCTTTCACTGATCAAAATACCCTAATTTCATAGATTAGCTAAGTTAACGATTAACTTACCTTAAAAAATTACAAATCACACTGATTATTGAACCACAACAGTATATATAATTGAGAGTTGCACTGGTTATCACCACCGACGAATTAGCAAAAATTATGCTGTAATAAGACAGCCCTTTTATAATTGAAGACAATTGACAATAAACTAGTCATTTCTCATCTATTCTTAATTCAGACAAGTTCATGCGGCACCCTGCTTGCTGATTTAGTGATTTATAAAATGGTATATATGCGATGCGCGGTTACCGGTTGCGGTTATATTAGATACTGTAGATAACACCCGTCTTCCTTATTTAATAATTATTACTGAATAATAAATTATGTTTTCGTAATCACTTATTTTCTTTACAACTATATAGACGAAAAACAAGTATTTTAACTTTCTTGTAAAAACGGTGATAAGAAATGTTTTTACAAATGAATGGCGGCATGCTATTATTATTAATATTTTTATTTTAATATTTATAATATTTTCTCACATTTTGACAGTGAAAATGCCGCCCCTAAGATTTTCCGCCCGGATAAATGTCTGGGTTGCCCGGCCTTGAAGCGGGCCCTGATGTGATAACATGCTCACCGGCCATTTCGTCGACTGCATATCAGATGTAAGAACTCTTAGGTTGTCGCATAATATTAACGAGCTGCATCTTTAGTAGCAGTCTGCGATGTCTGCCTTTCCAGATGCGCTACTTTTTCCATCAGACGGCTGTGGTGAGGTGCATTGTCCATCATAATTACCGATCCAGTTTCTATAAGAGTTAGTATAGGGGCCAACCAGATCTCATGAATATCCGATGAGTACATATCTTCGTGATAATCACCCGTTTAGATTGACGAAAACACATTTAAACCACTTTATACCAAACCTGAATCCATGTGTGCGTAATTACGAGATGCCTTCCTTTACCAGAAGACGCTTTAAAGCCAGTTGAAAGTACACAATTAAAAACCTGTTGTGAACTCTTAATATTTAAGCTTTGTTATACTTTTGACGTCAGCACGTCTATATTCACTCATATTTTTTGTAAATACTCTCTTCTCGTCTATCTCGATTAGCAAACGTTTCCTATTTATCTTTACATACCATTTCTGTAAGACTCATATAGATATTTTATTTAAATTATCCGTATTTTTGACTTTGACTAATTAGTTACATCTGAAAGTAAAACTTTTCTTCTTATCAAGTTTAAAGTAATTAAAAGAAAAGTATAAAACATTAGAAAACAAGATTTAGTTCAGACTGGGTTTTATTTCTGTACAGCAAACAACGCCGGCTCTTTGACAATAATCACTTTATCGATCTATAAATATTTTTTAAAAAGATACTATTTGTCCACCTCATACAAATAATAGCAAAAAAGTTGCTGGCTGAAAGACAATTTTTATAGGCCTTTAATAAACGAATCGAAAGTCATGATACATATAGGGAAAATTAAACAGCTAATACATTTCTTGATAAAGGTCTAATCAATGTTGTGGTACGGGCATTGTGTCGTGGATGTCTTACCATGTTTCGTCTAAATATACAAAGTATTTAACTTTGTATAATCTGAAATTTTTCGAATATACAACCTTAGTGATTGAAATTGAATGCAATTGGTTTGTTCAAACTGAAGTGAAGACCGATTTTGTATCGTACCATTTCAGTAACGTAGGAAATTTGATGTCAATTAAAAAGACTGATTATATTCAATCATCAGCAGGTCAACTGCATTCATATCGCACATGTATGGTTTCCCTGTCAGTTGGAACAGAGAACATACCTAAATCTATTCACACAGTGGTGTAGCAAGACTACCGTGGGCCCGGGTGCCACTGAAATTATCGCTCCCCCTCTCCATTGGTTTCTTAGTAGTTAATAAAATAAATAAGTAGAATCAAGAGAATAGAAAGAATTCGTTTGAGAAAGCTACTGTGTTAGCGAAACGCGTCACGAGTTTAAATTGAACATTGTTTCAAATGTAATGAAGTTTTAATCAATTTTAATTGTTTTATTTCATCGTTAAGTATGGATCTTCATCAAATAAAAGCCTCATCTATTCAATTTTAGAAAGAAAGTTTCAGATCATCCATTAACCCATTGTCTGATTACGTAATAGGCTAAGGAGGCTATAGTTTAGGGGCCCTCCCAAAATATCATAATAAACACGTTTTAAAAACACATTTTTCTTTAAACTTAGAAATGGTGATGTGGTTCGAAGTGATGGGCTTTTACAATAATTCTACAGATCACTTATCAATTCTAGAATCGACTAGAGTAGCATTCCCCAAGAAACTGATGGCGTAGGTTAGATTGATTATGCGTTGGTTAAGTTGGTTAGGCGTTGGTTAAGTTTTTATTGAATATTTGGAAATATGAATGTTCAGCCTACTGACACTTGAAGGATATTTCATTCCCATTTCCAGTCAAAGTTAAAACTAGTAATCCCATTTCATTGTGTTTAACCATGAAGTCATTTCCGTTTGGGTATACCACCCCTATACCTGCCCTTAGGTTTACCAACTCGATCGTTGGTAAAGTTGGGTAAAGCTATAGTGAACAATAAAGAATTTTATAGATACTCTTAAAATGCAAATTCATGGAGTGGATAGCGCCTATAGTCTAACTGGGTTTAACAGATAATCTAATTAAAACATCGCTCATGTGCGTTGGACGTAGTTTACGATTATATATAATGACAAGTAGAAGTGGACTGGATAGCTGGTTAGTAGCAGTCTATACTAAAATGATATAACACAAATGGATGTAAACACGCCAACTAGTTTAAGACCCTGTAAAGAAACTATTTGATTAGAACAACAGTCAGGAAGAGTTCGATTTTCATTAAGTTCAAGTTTGAGGACTGTATATGATATACAAATGAGTTCAAGTTTGAGGACTGTATATGATATACAAATTGATAAATAGAACTAAGAGTTTGGGGACAGTATATCATATACTAGTATATGATATACTGTCCCCAAAGTCACACTTAGCAATATATATATATATATATATATATATATTTATATATAATAATTTGTTCTGAACAATTAGATAATGTAATATCGTCAATTAAATAATCGTGATCTCTTTTTATTAAAAATATATCATCTTGCGCTGCCAGTGGTTCACTTCTGCCAGTTAAACTGTGATTTATAATTTCATCTGGTTTTTGTTTAATTCTACTGGAAGCAAATAATACTGGAATATGTTCCAAATGAATGCAGTTTCGTACACCGCCGTCTCTAACTTCACCAAATACGAGGAGTCTTTTATATGCCCCTATGAATTGACGAGTAGTGGAGTTAATTACTCCACCCACCTCTTGATCTTATAGAAGAAAAGAATAGTTCTATATAGTTCTATGTGGTCCTTGCTTCATTTGTACGAGGAAAGATACACTACTATTCTGTTTTTTTATAAATTCATCATACGATCATAAACTACTTTTAAGACTAGCAATTAAACGAATAACCCCAGTTCTTGTGATGTATAACAAAAAAGCAAATATATTACTTCATATTGAGTGTTGGTTCTCTCAGTAGGTAATATTCTATTCTCTAATATCACAACAAATGTGATCGAAAAACAAGCGATAGTAAGTTTACTTTTCATTTGTTCAATCTTACCACACCGTTGCTTTTCCTAAATAATTGTGGATGAATTCAATTCACTCCATGAATTCGTCTTAGGTTGGGATGAAGTAAAACTATGAACATTCTCAATCCCTTCCTCAGAAATACTTTCAGTTTGTTCTGAAGTATGATCAGCTATTTCCGGAGTAAATTTATTTAGATTAGAGTAGCTTTAACTTGATCAGTTTCTAAAAAAATATATTTTTGATGACAAGAAAAACCAAAAGGGAGAAATAACAGAACCTACATGTGTTTTCAAAATTTTTGCTAGAGCGGCAAAGTTCCGGTGTATTACTTTGGACTCCCATTTTAAGTAATCTGAAAACCCTACTGACTACAGGCATTCTGTAATGATCTCTATGGATCTTTTCAACATGCCCAAGCAAGTTTGCTAAATCGCTTACTTCATTTTCATCCAAGTCAAGTACTGATGACTGGGTGGCTAACCGTTTCCTCAACTAAATTCTTTTTATAAAATGATGGTTCCTTATACCAGAGTCTTCTGCAAACTACCTCATCAAATCACAAGCTCTAAGATGTAAAGGCATAAATGATTGACCGGGTATTCCAAATATGTATGGATTAGAAGGCAGTACACCGGCTTTTCCCTATTTTTCAAAATTAAATCAACATATGCCAATAATCTCTTAGAAAGTAAAACTGGCACACTTCGAGCCTTTTTTCCTCTTATTTCAAATCTGGAATATCTTTCTACATTCATCCTATAATCTACTGGCAAAGATTGATAAAATGTAGGATCCTAATTTTCTATTAAAGTTCTATGATTGTTAGTCTTCTATAGTAGCTCTTTATAATCCTCCTGCACATCATCCGCTGAAAGTTTGAATTGAAATTAATGTATACTAGACCAAGTTTTTACATATTCCTATATCAAAATTATCCTACAGTTTATTATAATATTTTTCAAAGTTTCCATACAAATAATTATTAAATGTTCCATCATTTACGGTTGGTAATTTTATCTGTTTGTTTCTTTTATGTTCAAGCCGTTTCTCTATTACCTTTCTATTTATAGCTACAGAAAAATCTTCTAACATTTTTCGTTCATTATCCCTTTCTATTGTAGAGTAGCGGAGGGTAATATGGAATACTGTTTTCTATTATAGTGATAAATTCTTCTAGGTGCAGTACAGTGCATTAGAAAAGTCATTAAATATTGTGATAACTATCCATCTAAGCAAATAAAAGTCTGGAATTTCTAAAACTTTATGAATTAAAAAAAATATAAGGTTAAATAAAATAAGTACACTCTGACCAGAGCTGTCACAAGTACCAGAAAAAAGTATTTCAAGTAGTAAGTAGCAATTACCGACATTACAGGAAACAAGTACAATTACTAAGTATTTTCTTTTTAAAAAGTATTTCAAGAATCAAATACTTTAGTATAGTACTTGTTTTTTTCTCAAGTAAAGTAATTCAAATACCTTATGGATACTTCAAATACTTATGAGGTAATTCAATTATATAATGGGTACTTCAAATAAATTATTAATACTTGAAGTACTTGAAGAAGGATTTGAAGTACTAAGATGTATTTTAAATAGAAGAAAATGATGGGAATCTTAATAACAGGGCCATTTTTTACAATTTTGACAAACCGTTACTGAACTACACAAGGTGCTTTAGCAGTTATACCAAAAAAATCGGATTGTTAAGTACCTATTTGCAACCCTGTATCTTGGGTACAAAGGGCTGGAGGGGGGAGAGAAGTTATTAGAAACACTAGAGTGCACTGAGTGTTCTGGGACATTTTTATGACACCCTAAGTTGTATGCTTTAGGTTTAGGTGTGAACTAAACATCTGGTGTATCTTTTTTTAAACGTTTATTCAACAAAATAAACTTAAACTTATCGACATAGTCACAAAATATAAACTCGGAAGAATTATAATACATGAAGCTAGAACCGCTTTAAACAACATAGTCAAATCTTAACCAATAAAGAACTAAAACTTAAAACTATAAACAAAACTAGGAATATTTAATCTAAAGTAGTCTATGGCCGTTGGACTTCAATATCACTAACTGTTCAAAGTGTGAATCCGAAAGGGCATGTCTTCGAGGTGCGTTTATTATTTCCGCGAAACTAAAAAGTCTCTCAACGGGTGCCGATGATGGTAGGCACGTGTTGTATTTTAGGAAAAGCTCCTGTATAATAGGATATCTTTTTAGGGATTTTAAGTCTGTACTTGCATCCTCTACATATTGAAGAATCTCAAGTTCAGACTTTCTTTTATTGCAACTCTTAAGACTCTCTGGAGAGTTGGAACCGTCTAATTCAAAAAAATCGTCAGCGATATCTTTTATCGTGCTAATTTCAATGTCTGTTGCTGTTGTTACTTTTGTTCCTTCTATCTTCTCAGCTGCCTCCACTACAAGTTTATGCACATATGAATTAATATCGCCAAATCCCGCATCTTTGTAAAACGATTCAAAACTTTTTATCCAGCGCAATTTAAATTTGGGCATGGTGAACGAAGCCAGAATTGCTTCTTTAGCCTCTACTTTGGAAAAGTCAAAAAAATCTTTGAAGCGTTTAACCAGTCCTTCTTGACATGCATTAAGAATTTTGTAAGCCGCGTTTGAAGCTTCTAATGTCCCTATTAGCCTATCCATTTTCTTAAAAAGGGATCCAAGTGTAGGCATAAGATATCCATAGAAGGTGTTTTTTTCACCTTGTAAAATGTCGATGGAGTTGGCTAATGGCTTTAGGATTCGACAGTAGTCAGTAAGAAAGGCAATTTCAGTGTCTTTCAACGTTTGATTTTTAATGCCCAACTTTTCAAATAGTTCTGGTAAATGAGCTTTTTCTTCAACAATTTGTGTTAGAGCATCATACAGTGAATTCCAGCGAGTTGGCCCTGGATAACTTAACGTATGGCGTAAAGTTTCTTTAATTATTTCTGCGCTCTTAGGTCGACCAGCCATTTTCCAAAGACAATTGCATTTTGCCAAAATGTTTGTATGACGAGTTCTCAATGTATTATCTTTTTGAATTGCATTTTTTATATCTGTAGTCGCTATAAGATTCAACGTGTGTGAAGCACATCGCATATGTTTTGGTAATGATATTGTGATATCAGATTCCATTGTCTTCAAATTTTCGGAAATACTTTCAAATTCTAGAATCTCATTTTCTTCATCTCCATCTTCTTCGTTAATATCCATTTGTAATCCGAATTCTTTAAAGGCCTTCACGAAATTAGAGCCATTATCGGATATGGTAGCCAATAGTTTCTTAGGTCCCAAATTAAATTTTGAATGAGTGTCGTCCAATATTTCTGCAATTTTATCAAAGGTGTGACTTCCCATAAATCGTTTGCAAGCCAAAGCAGCTGAGCACCTTTCAAAATCATTATTTATCCAATGAGCCGTCAATCCAAAAAAGCTTCGTTTTTTTGCCGACCACACGTCGGCTGTAGTACAAACATATTTTGTTTGTCTTAAACTTTCGTTTCATTGAATAACATCTCTATTCTTTTCATTGCCGTATTTCGACTTATAACATTCAACTCCATTCCCTCGAACAGTTGAACAAAAGATGGATTATCCAGAATTGCTACGGGACTCATGGTGTTGACAATAAAATTAATAAGACGTTTTTCAAATACGTTTTGATTAACCGTCGATTTAGTCTTTTGTGCGTAACTCTCGGTTATCCTGCGCTGTCGTTTTGTATTATCGCCCTGACTACTACTTGTTTCAATTACGGAAGAAGATCTTCGTTTCAAAGTTGAATGGCGACGTTGTTTTTTCTTGTCCTTGTAGTCGGAATAGGATTTTAAAGCATCTATATTACTATGAGATACTTTTAAATGCTTTAAAAAGTTTGTAGATACTCCTAAAGATCCTTTAATTTGCACTTTTTTTGGAAGGCACAACTGACATTCAGTGGTTACACTTTTACTTCGATTTTCCTGTTGAACAAACGATATGACCTTGAAGAATTTACCATCTAGGTAAGGGCAACTCTGGAAAGTTTCATCGGTATCAATCACAGTAACACTTTCTACGCTGCCCGGGCTTATATATGATGATGTAGATGCTTGGTCCGTGCCATAACTGAGACTAGATGTAGACTGTTTTGTTTGTCTAACTCCAAAATAATCTGGTATCATTTTCTTGTCTTTTTCAAACTCATTTTCTGGTTTGTAAGCTGGGCCGGCGCTGTCATCGGAGACTTCTGAAGGAGATTCTAAAAGATCTGAATTAGTTTGTTCAATGGTTTCGTCGTTGCTTTCGATCATATTGCCTCCAACTCCTAAAAAATACTAAGGTAAGTACCCAGCACCCATATTACTTGCTAAAACCTAAATCTATACATCGAATCATATAGTCATGCTCTATTAAGGGTATCTCGCTTATATTTAACGATAGAGGATTGCGGTTTTCGCGACACTCTGCTACTTTTTTATGAAACGGAGGACGTCACCAACAAAATTTTCATAGTCCTCTTGGTTTCTGAGATACAGGGTGAAATTGAAAATTTTCACTTTTGGTACACCCTCTGTATCTCGGTTGTCTTTTATTAAAAGGGTGAAAACGCATTTTTATATAACTTTTTCCGTGGAATCCAGCGGTGTAGTTTGTTTTGTCCCACTGCGTTCCATTTTCCAATTATGAGGCAAACCTTTTTTTTTAATTGGAACAAAAATTACCTTTTCATTGATGTATCACACATAATATTTATTTCAAAAATAAAGGCAGTTTCCATAAGAAACAATGTGCAAGATAAGGAGAATCGAATCCTTGTCTAACACATAGTTTCTTACGGAAACTATCTTTATTTTACAGGGTGTTCCATTTGAAAAAACATAAGTTTGGTTCATACCTTGGAAATATATTTTTTGAGGAAAAAAATAACTACGCTACTGAATTCTACGTAAAAATTATTATAAGACTTCGTGTTCACCTTTCCGATAGCTTTCATAATAACGGAGATAGGCGGGATGCCCAAAAATGGCAAATTTTCAAAATCGCCCTATAGCTCAGAAACAAAGAGGGCTATGAAAATTTTGCTTGTGCTATCTTTCGTTTCATAAAAAAGTAGCGCAGTGTCGCAAAAACCGCAATCCTCTATCGTTAAAAATAAGCGAGATACTTACCCTGCAAAAGTGCCCAAAAATGGACACCCTGTACATGGGTTTCGTTTGTATTTTAACCGATATCAAGAGTGGTCATTTAAAAGGATAGAAGAGATTTTAAACGCAAAACTTGTAGAATGCTTCACAAACCATTAAAAATTGTATTAGATGAAATAAAGCACTCCTTATTTTATCTCTATTGTTTTTCAAGATATGCACAGACATGTTTTTTTTTTGAAAACTAATACTCGGTAGGTATCTCGAAAACGAAACGTTTCCAAAAAAATATTTATACATTTTTTGCTTGTTTTTTTGAGACAAACACCTCCTAAAGTTTGTCGACTTAATCCTGAAACACCCTGTATATGTATGTAGATTTTCGTAGTATCTATAATCTTTGCCATATCTAACGCAAACAACTAGCATTATTATTAGCCTATGAATTGCATTTAGCCGAATAATTGGTGAGCTTTTAAATGAAATAAACCGATAAACAATATTTTTATTGGAAGGTGGTTTTGAAAGTAAAGTTTCTATAACTAATTCATCGTAAATAATAGTAGGTAAATATATAGAAAATAACTTACCTTTTTCAAATATTGAAACACGCTAAATAATAGTGTTTTTAAATGAAACTCAAGGTCTCTAGTTAATTCCACAATATATATATTGTGGAATTAACTAGAGACCTTGAGTTTCATTTAAAAACACTAATATGAGCATATTCCACGAAGTAAGGGTCGAGACAGTCAATTACGCTAAATAATGTTGATTCTTAATTTATTATTATGCAGCACCGGAGAAGATTGCCTAACAATCACGTATACTACTATACTGATAAACTCGTAATAAGACTATTCACTGCTTGGCAAAGAAACGCGACAATTGTACTTCTTTTGTTAGGTTAGGACCAAATTTTACAGAATAAATAAACATTTATTCCACTCGATGACGCAGACGAGACTTCCTACGTCCTTCCCCTCACCCCTGCCAACCCCGATCGGAGCTGTACTCCGTTCACGAAGGCACCGTTGGCTTTTATTACTTTTATTTCTTGTAGAGCATGGTTAGATATTGGGTGCGCGCAAAATATTATTCCTGTTTAGTAGTTTGGGTTTTTATAAGGTTCTCGAAAAGTTTTCTATATCTATTGCAACACTAAACTTGTAATATTTTACATAACATTTCAAATTTTAAAAGTTCGACTTAATCCATGTATACAGGGATGAGTGTCTGTTAAATTTGCAGTACTTTCAGATAATTTACAGAAAAAATAATCAAGCTAAAAAATATAATTTTTCAAGTTTGAAAAACCAACTTTAGACTCGGCTGCCTAAAAATAATATTTTTCAGCATCACTATAATGTCTATTTAATTAATTTAATATTGACTGACTAATTCAGACCCGTTATAGGTAAAGACCCCAAATGGGTAACCTTTTTTATTAGTGCCCGTGTAAAATTTTTACGTATATGTATTAGTAATTATATCATTTTTTAATACTAAGTAGAGAGAGAATAATTACCCAAAATGAAAAATTATATAATTATGTACATACATACAACATACAACTAATATAAATATTTGATGAAATTTCGTTATATAAGAAAAGGGTTAATGGATAATTTTTTATTTATTAAATGTATGCATTGGCTGATTATTTGCTATTTATCGGCCTTATAACGTTAATAACTATTTACTATATGTATTTCTATTTGATTGCAGTTCCTATGCGCAGATAGATAAAATGTGTTTTATTCAGTTTTACTGAAAGATTAGAATTAAAAAGTTCATTTATTCAGACGAAATGTCTAAAATTGTAATATATTAATTATATTAATAAAGTTACGTGTTTTCATATCATAAAAAAATATATTTTTACAATCTAACCCTCTTCTAACTCCTCCTCAAAAAAACTGTGCTCCCTCCAGGCCAAGGTTCGGGATCTGCCCGTAATTATTTATCTTCTTATAATTTGAAATTCCTTGGTGGAAAAATATTCATCGCGCAGAGCTAAGCTAGGTTTAAAAGATTTTTTTTAAATAAAAATTGTCTACAATGTTTACTTATCATTTAGTATATATATATATATATATATATATATATATATATTTATTGCCATATTCTATTATATTTTTAATCCAGTCAATGACTACCGCACATGAAATAAGTTGTTGAACGCATGAGCTCCGCATTCCTCAAAGTCCTGATCTAAATGAATATTCCTGCTTCATTACGCTTGCTTCCACTGCTTTTTTATTGCCATTTCAAAGTGCCGACGAGAAGTGCTCCAACTTGTATTTTTATTCCGTAGACAAGAAAATCTAGGGATTTCGTGAAAATTAAGTGAGTATTTGAAGTACTTACACGATAAAACAAAATACTTTCAATATTTGCAGTATTTTTGGTATATTTCAAATACTTTGGTACTTCAAGTAATTATGTCCAGTATTTGAATTACTTCTTTCCTAAGTTTAAGTACCAAGTACAAATACTTTCTTTGGAGTATTTGAAATATGAAGTACAAATCTCTAAGTAAAAAGGTATTTGAAGTAAACTACTTCAAATACTAAAAATTACTTGAAGTACATTTTTCAAGTCTTTTACTTCAAGTACTGACAGCTCTGATTCTGACATTACAAAAAAATGGTCGGGTAATATGAAATACCACTATGGGGTAATATGAAACACTAAATGAACTAAAAAATATATGCTTATAGGGAAACTAGCGACAAAAATCACAAATGTAAACATCCTTTGGCGTGTCGGCGCATAACTCATGAGCCCAAAGTTCACATCTTGCGCACTGAATCCAGATTTCTCCCCTTGTATCAGCCGAATATAATCCCGAACAAAACAAACACTCAGCCTCTTCAGATGGACGATCATAAACAGGAAATTCTTCATCGTCGTTGGATGATGAGTCATGTAAAGATGCAGAACTGTTGGAATCTTCTGATGAATATTTACCTTCTTTTGATTTCTTTATTGCCTTTTTTGAAATTTCTTTTTTGGTACGCCACTTGGTCCAGCTACCTCTGCATTTGCAAGTTTAAATTTTTTATGCTCTTTGTTTTTGTTAGTTATTTCTATTTTTCTTTTAACTTTCTCCCTTTCTTTAACTGACGCTATTTCTATTGACTGCTCCAACTCTTCTTTGTTTGGGGTCGACGTCAAAACTTTGGCTTGACCTGCTTTCCGACCTCTCGTGCCTTCTTTCTTCCTCAAAGTTGGCTTGGGAATTATATCCTGTGGTAAAACTATGGTTGCATTTTGAGCCGTGTTTTCTGGTTGAGGTTTCTCCCGGAGCACATCATCTTCTGAGTGTACTTGGACCTCATTTCTTTGTGCCTCCTGAATAAAGTCTTCTTTGGTGAATACGTTCCGGTTAACTGGAAACAATCCAGTTTGACGAAATCCGTTAACACATCCTTCACCACTTTGGATTTTCAGATACGCGTTACCAAAAAGTTCGCTTAAATCAAAATGATTGACAGGCCGATTATTTGTTCTTAAAAATAGCCTTACTTCCTCACTGTAATATGTCTTTAATGCTCCCATAACAGTTTTATCTAATGGCTGCATCTTATGAGTTGTATGTGGCGGTAGGCAAAGTAAAGTCACATGGTTTTCTCTGGCATCCAAAATAACGTCTAAGTTTTTAGTGTGAGTATGGTGACCATCTAGAATCAGTAGAATGGGATTTTCTGCACTCGGTGTAACATGTTTTAGAAAATGTTTGAACCATTGTGTGAAGATATCCATCTGAATCCAGCCTGACGGATGAAAGGAAAAAATGGTTCCTGGCGGGGCACCCTTCTTTAGAAGCTCACTTGCATTTTTTCTGGGAAAAATCAGAAGGGGGGGTACAAAATTGCCACTTGCGCTAATGCAAAGGACTGAGGTTATAAGTGAACCTCGTTCGGCTGACGTCATTGACCCAACTTGCCTTTTGCCCCTTAGAGAAAAAACTTCTGGATTTCTTGATTGAACAATGGTTAAACCAGTTTCATCCACGTTATAAACTTGGCTTGCCGAATAATTATGCGTCTCCATTAGGGTATCTAACAGGTCGAAAAATGTGTCTACATTTTCTTTATTAAATCCTAAGGCGCGAGCGTACGAAGTTCCAGTAGGTCTTCTCAGACTTAAAACATTTTTATGCCTCATTCTGAAGTGATGAAGCCAATCCTTGCCAGCTGATTTTCTTAGTAATGAAAATGGATGAGGAATATTGTTTTTTCTTGCTAATTGAAAAGCAACATTACAAACATCGCGACGCGTCAAGCCAAATAATGATTTCTCCATCTCTAGACAGTGCTTAACTAATTCTTTTTCCAAAAAATCAGGTAAAACGGGCTTACGGCCTAATTTGGTACGGCACACAACTTCAGGCTTCATGTTCTTTTTGCACAGCCTGAAAAGTGTAGCTCGAGGAACATTATATGTTTGACAAGCCTTCAAATAACCCATTTGTTTAGACCTGACTGCTATCACTGCTTTCCTCATATTTTCTTCATTCCACTTTTTGCGTTTTTTTATCCACGACCGTAGTTTTAGGCATTATTGATACCCTGGTGCTCGAATAAGACTGAAACAATAGAAATTAATTTTTAGATGGCACTTTTATGGGGCAAACTTTTGCGGGTAATATGGAATAGTATTCCATATTAGCCGCACTTAGTTGTGTTGAGGTTAGGATTTTTTAAAGATGTATAGACGAGTATAGACCCGCAATAACTACATCTTATATTAATCTACAGTACTTACTTGCTCTCTGATGAGAATATGAATCAAAAATCACCAACTAAATGATAATGAACTAAATTTTCACGGAACTCCACAAAAATTCTGCATGACTGAAAAACAGGTGTTGACGAATAACTATTTAACGAACGATTACAGAGTTACGCGCGTGTTTGTGTATAAATCTGCACTTACGATGAGCATATTTTTGCTACCGCCTTGTAGATGGCATCATAAGTTTAGCCAATTATATGGTATTCCATATTAGCCGGTGTATTTCATATTACCCGCCGCTACTCTACATATTGTTATAACCAATTTTCCACACTTTTTTAATGTTATCCCCAAATCTGATGCTGCTACAGGATATTTATATTTCTGCAGGAAAGGATCGAATTTTTCGGTGTTTTAACAGCTTCTCTAACATAATCAAATTTATTTGGACAATATAATATGGCCGCAAAATCCATAATTTGAGTATCGACTTTTTTATTTCAATAAGAAAACGTCCAATCAATGTCAACTTTGAACGGATCATTTTATGCAAATTATTTAGTCTGTATTTTATACATAGTGAATTGTCATATGCAATCACCAACTAGTCGTACCTAATTATCCTTGTGACCTCATCTTCCCTCAGTACTGGGAAAACAATGTCTCGCAATATAGAGCTTGCATTATGGCGAATATCAGAACGTATTATTTTTGACATGACTGTAACAAATCTATCCCCTTTCTTCAAATTAGGCACGCATTTTGACCAATTATTTGGAATATTTTTTGGAGTACATTCCTTTGCAAGAAGGGCAAGTTTTAAAGTCGTGGTCATCTTTGGCTGAGTTTGGCATGAGCCTTCTATAAACGATCATATCGCCAGTATTGAGTTGGTGTTGAATTGAAATGATCCTTAGAACATCTATTATTATTTTCCTTTCTTCACAACCTTTTGGTCGCATTGAAAATTTTTGAACATCTGGTTCTCTAAGATTTTCAGATAATATTGGAATTTACTGACATGGATGGTGATGGTTTCTTAAGTTCAGATATTAATAGTCCCGTCACTAGTCAGACATCTACTACATTACAATAAAAAAATTCTTCCTGTAGAGAAAATTTGGAAGAAGATTCAGCAGCAATGCAGGACATATGCAATGCTATGGAACAAACCCAACAAAAGCCTCTAAATGACCGGTTTGATTTCTTTGGTGAATATATTACCATGCGATTAAGAGGCTCTTCAAAATGAAGCTAAATTAAATATAATCAATCTTATTAATACTATATGATAATGAAAAATAAGATTAAAAACACAGTATAACTTAAATTTGATTTTAATTTATTTGACTTAAAAATAGCAGAAAGTTAATTTCAAACAGGAAACTCTAAACTAAAAAGTATCTAATAAAATAAAATAGAATGTAATACAACACTATTATGATCAAATAAAAAAATATAGCACACATTAAAAATAATACAAATGTACATATCAATAAAAATGTATATTGGTTCATTTCATTACCTTTTCAATGAAAAATATCCACAATATTATAAATTTTGTTTTCTTATGGCGTCTTCTTGCCATGGAAGAGCGCCTAAAGCTTAAATAAAAACTCTTTAAATTCATCTCCAATCTTCTGAGAAGTTGTATTAGGTTTGGTTCTGTAGCATTGGGTTGAAATGCCTGCTAATCCCACATTTTCATTAGTGTTTTCTGGAACATGTAAAGTTTCTTTAACTAAATAATTGTATAAAGCTATACAAGCCAATGTTATTAACTATACTTTATTTGCAGATATATTTATTATGTTAAGTAATATTCGAAATCTATTGGCTAATATGCCAAGCTAATTTTTAATAATTCGCTGTGCTATTGAATACTTTGGTATCATGATTTAACTACCTTTCTGGGTAGGGTTTCATTATACGTGATGTTAAGGGAAAAGCATCATCTGCAACGATCACATTTGGCATTTCTAATGTTCTACCCTCCAATGTTGCAGGTTGGTGTATATTCAAAGATCCATCAACTAAAACTGTAGAAAGTTTGCTGTGTTGGAAAACTCCTCCATCACTTCCTCGTTCATTTACTTCCACATTTACATAAGTAAATTTGTACTTTGCATCAGCTAAAGCTAATAAAACTATTGAATGGTCTTCTTTGTAGTTGTAGTAATCAGAACCTGCTGATAATGGTGGTCCAAACTTAATATGTTTCCCATCTAAACTTCCAATAATCCAGTCATTTTAGGTTTTATTCGCGGAAAAATTCCTAGTGAGCTGAATTTTTGTATACACCTTTATTACGGCATTGTAATGAAGATGTGAAAAATCGACATTGATATCGTGCCGGCTAAAACAGTTATAAAGGTCAAAAGGTCACCAAAATTAGTTTTTCGCAAATATCTCCCGATCTATTGCTCAGAGGTCAATAAAGGTTACTATAAAAATTGTTTGTCGTGAAATTGTCTACAAAAAATGTCTGTTGCATTTTTCTGTAGAATTAACCGTTTTCGGAGTAGAGCGCCGAGAAAGCGACTAATTATAACGATGCACTCGTTTCCTCACCACCTTCGAGGTAGAATGCAGGGCGCGTTTTTTTTACATGGTTTCCCCCGTAGGCATAATCCATAATATGTAATAAGAGGTTTTTTTACGAGTGAATAATTTTTTATTTGAATACAGAAAAATTAACTTTAGTATATAATTTTTTTTAACATTCATTGTCGATATCTTCAGTTTCTGTGTCATCAACAGTTGCTGACAAAACGTCGAGTAGACTTATTCCTATATTTCGTCGCTTGGATGCAGAAGTAGCCTAAGTCACAAAATGTTAATTTTATAGGAGAGCATTTTTTTTGTTTTTCACGAAATACTGTAAAATCTTAGTGTTAGAAATTTTTAACACTCTGTAAAATGAGTTACCTCTTCTACGTTTTAAGTTGTCGTGATAAAAGCCAGCCGTTCTGAAAAAAATGGACATAGAATAGTTAGGTGTTAAATGATGTAGTCTATGTCCAAATTTGGATATAGAATATGCCTTAATAAAAGTACTTAGGCTAGTTCTGATTCATTCATAGCTTATTAAAACCTAATCATGTAGAAGTTAGGTATAATTTCTTTAAATAAAAATACTAAGTTTGTAAAATATATTTGTCGAATAAGAGCGTACGCTATTTTATTTAAACGGGGACAAAGAACATGTCGATGGTGTAGCGCACATATGTGTTAAGTACAAAATATCATGTTTTGAAATACGACAAAATCAAAATTTATCAGCTTGTGATAATTAACCTGAAAACTTTCTGTAGCACAACACTACATTATAATGTCGTACGGCCATATTTACTAAAATTTAAGAACATAAAATTGTAATATTTGTTTTTAATAATTTAAAAAACGGCAGCGTGAGAAAAAATACTTTCAAAATTTTAGCACTTACCACATTTGTCATTCAGAAACTTACGTCCAATGATAAATCAACGAGTTAAGACAAAAACTGTAAAAATGAACATTTTATTAAAAATATAAAAAACATTGTAATCAATGCAGTAATATAAACCTATTATAACACTAATCATCTGAGTCATCATTGGTCGGTCTTGCTGTCTCCGGAATTTCCTGAATGAAACTTTTATATTCTTCAGGGATAATCTGTTTTTCCAGCAAAAAGAGAAGGTCCTTCTTCTTCTTTTGAGAGACCGGAAGTCTGGATTCATATTTTTTGTTCAAACTTACAGATGACCAGTTTTTCTTCCTTCCGGGCCTCCGCTTGTCTGCCACATCTAACTGGAGGAATGTCTCATCTGCAAGAGAATACTTGTATTGGATAATGAAAGGCTTTTCTTCTTGGAAACGCAGCCATTTGATGTTAAGCCAATTCACTTTGTCTTTATTTATGTTGTGAGTTGTGTTAACGACAATGTCGGACACGAGTTGTTGTAAATTGAAAAAATTGCAATACTTGAAATTTTTCACGCGGTATTGTCGCGGTTTAATTCTGGCTGTTTCTATTAGAAGACACCATTCGCGCGTGGAATAAATTTTTTTATGCCGCTTGGCCCTCTCTATAGTAGCATGCATGGAATCTGCCTCTAAATAGGAATGACCTGATTCCATGAATTTCAAGTCTATTGTCTTCAAATGGTCAATTTTATTGACAGCAAACAGCATAGCTGCAGCAACATATTTGTTGCGGTTTTGTCCACCGCAAGTGTCGGAAAATGAGGCAACATGGTTTACTGTTTCTGGTAAATTAAATAGGTAATCCAGAATACAGCTTCCGATTTCAGCACTACCTTTGTTGCCATGGGTTTCATCCCACACAAAACAATATCCATCGGAGTTGAAAGCGTCGTAAATTGTAAAATTATAGACGTTTAACTTATGTTTATAATAGATTTGGTTATCACCTGCATGCGGAATTGAAAGTATTGCCTGGAGGTCAAATGAAATTGATCTGAAAGATTTTCCATTATCTTCTACTGACTTCTTCTTATCCGCTTCTTTCATTTCCAAAGCCTGCTTTTCTCTCTGTTTATGCTTATCGTATTCTTCTTGTAAAGTTGTCTTTTCTGTAGCATTTTGATATGCGTTACAATGAAAGCACTGATCTTTTTTTGGTATGTAGAATGCCAAACGAGGTTCCTGATCATGAAAAATTTTCTGATATACAAACCGTGACACTGGCTGAATTTTCTTCTGAGCACAATATTCCTTTGCATACAGTCTATACATTATGGAAATGTTTAGCTCCGGCGAAATGTATTGTTTTTGTGAATCACGCCTGCAGTAATGCGACTCAACCCGAGGGAACGAGTCAATGTGTTCTTTGACAAATCGCTTTGCCTCGTCAGAAGTAGTATTAGGAGGTCGAGTGTTCTTTCTCTTGTCATCTCCAATGTACAACCCGCTGTCGCTCATGTTGTGTGCACAATTTTCTATTACTCTACGTGAAATAGCAAATGTGGCACAAAAAAATTTCAAACACACTCTATGTGGTTTTCCATTGGAATCTTTCAGAAAATACAACGTAGATGTTTGACGGTTTTTTGTTTTTGGACTGTTTCGAACTCTAACAACAGGGACCTTTTGCATGAGAGAGGTTAGAAGAATTTTTTGACGAATATCGTTTGCCAAACTGTAGTATTCTTGACATAATGTCGCTCTGTGGGATTCTGGAATATTTTTGTTACATTTAAATCGGCACTTTGTACAGTCAACAATCTTAGGTTTTTTCTCTTGTACTTCTTTTCCGCTGCGATTCACATACTTTTTTCCACTCAGTCTACTATTTTTACTTATTGATCTGGCCCAGACTGCTCTATTTGCTCTCCTACTTCTTTTTATTTGTAGTTTCTCATTGGATTCGGTCGAATTTGTAGGTAATTTATGTTTCCTAGATTTAGCGACCTTTGTTGAAACTTCATCATCTGATTCTTCGCTGTTTGCATATGGCTCATAAGAACTCGACGAATACGCGAAGGGATCGCTCTCATCAGATTCACTGTTCTTTCTGTAAATAGCAGATGGTCCAGCCAAATTAGTTTCATCATTTATCTCCGATCTGTTATTTGTTACTAGTGCTAAAAATAAATTACTAAATTTAATCACTTGTCACATATTTGATATCCTGAACTTACCTCGACTCGATTTACCTGTATCACACGAGAAAGAAGGAGGGCTATTATTTTTTTCAGGACATGAACCATTTGTGCTTCTGGTTAGATCTATGTCTGTAACCTTTGGCAAAATAATCTGATTAGAAATGACTATTATATTTGATCCATGCTTTTTGGTTTCGTCTGTAAAAAAATAAATAAAAAAAGTAAAATAAAATGAAATTAAACTATAAATTAAAGCAAGGTATAATATTATTTACACAAAAAAGTGTAATAATACAAAACTAATGTAATTTTGTTACAAAAATCAGGATTGTTACTTCTTGTTCCGGTTTTTGTAATAAAATTACACGTTTTTTTAATAAAAAAACGAGAGGTCAGAGGACAAGAAAACTGAGTTAAACTTTTTTTAGGCTAATAGGTAAAGAATATTTTATTTAATAAATTACTGAGCACTTTGATCATTTGGACTGGAAAAACCTTTGTGACTAGTTTGGTACTTCTCAGTATTCAATTTACAAATCGTTTCTGTAGAACAAAACAAAAGTATGCAATTTGTTAGTTTTATCAAGTATCTACATCAAAACTTACCGGTACTCTCTGTTTGATTTCTTTCCTCTAATAGCTGGAGAATTTTCTTACCCCGCGAAACCATAATAAAAAACAAAACTAATTTTTTCACTGCACAGACACCAAAATAGATTAATTCACATGTGACGAACCGCGAAATAACCTCACTTTATTAAACACAAATGTGGTAACTACTCACTTACCTCAGTATAAGCATCTCATTGTATATGACAAATGTGTTAAGTACACTTAACACATATGAAGTAGAATTCTGCGATTTGCAAGTACTTTTCCCAAACGATAGATGCCACTACTGGCCACAAAATTTGGTTTGCAGTTACCACATTTGGGCATATGAAAATTTACACTAAAATTTATTTTTTAGTGCACTTAACCCATTTTGTGCAGACAGTGCATTTACCACATTTGTGCGCTACACCATCGATGTGCTGTGCTGAAACATGAAATATATGGAAATAGGAAATAAAACAAACTTAACTCAATGACACCTAAAAGTAAACAAGTATGTATTTAAGGATCTAATGGCTTTGACACACACACCTGCATAACGCATAGCATAAGAGCATAAGGACTTTAACCAATCGGAAGGTCTGCAAAATGGAAATGGCGGATAAAGCAACCCTCCTGATTGGTTTAAATTCTTATGCACCATGCTATGCGTTATGCAAAATGTGTATGTCATAGCCTTAAGCACAAACGAACAAAGAACATTATTTTTGTGTTGAAACATCAAACAAATGGAAATAAAATTAGAAAGTTAATCAAACATAACTTAATGAGGCCTAAATGTAAACAAGTATATTGTATTTAAGCACAAAAAATTATTTCTGTATTGAAACATGAAACAAATAAAACTAGAAACTATATCAACTATTAACTTAATAAATAAGAACTAAAAGTATACATTTATATATTTAAGCATCACTGTCTGAATCTTGGGCTGCAGCCTTTTCCGCATACGGAAGGGTTTTAAAAAAATCATGATATTGACATGGAATAACTTTTTTCTGGCAAAGAAATTGTAAGTGGTTGGTTAATGGAATTTTTTGTGTATACTTTTGCTTCAGTTCAATATCTTTTATATTAATTTGGATTTTCTTTCTACCCTTTTCGGTCAAATTAATTTTTTTGAATTCGATATCTTCAAACTTGTATTTAAAAAAACACATATTTGGATCGTCCGGCCTGGTTTGTAGAATTCTTAATTTATTCCAGTACACTTTCTCATTATGTTCATCCTTGTCCCAATTGATGGAAGTTCTTTCTTGAAGATCTTTTAAATCAAAAATATGTTCTTGCTCCAGTTCAACAACACTATAGGGTTTTTTTTCTTGGCTGTGAGAGATTGTTACTTTATATGATTGGGTTATGTAGTTATATAGGGAAAACAAGTACTTATTTCTATTTTGTCCGGCGCAATTGTCGGAAAAAAATGAAAACTCAGTCACTCCTTGTTCAATATGGTGTTTTATAAAAGTCAAAAGGCAACTACCAATTTCCGAAGAACCCCTCTTTCCAATAGTCTCGTACCACATATAACAATAACATTCCTTATTGCCCAGATTAAAAATGGTAAAGTTATAAGTGGATAATTTTAGCTTATAATACGCTAATCCAACTTCAGACTTTGGGACTGGAAGTATTTGTTGCAAATCGAAAACTGCACAACAAATCTGCGGATTCTCTTTAGCTCTTTCTTTTTCTGCATCTTTGAGTTGTCTGGCTAAACTCTTGTTTTTCAAGTGCAGTTGATACGTTTCTTCCGCTGCTACTTTTTCTTCAGCTGACGATTGTTCGTATCCGTGGCAAATATCGCATAAGTCTTTCTTTGGCCGAAAAAATGACATATTAAAATCCGAGTTGAACACAGCCCTATATACACTTTCAGTTGCTACTTCAGTAATATTCCTGTTGACACAGTATTCTTGATATAAAGAATACATTTTGGAAATATTAATATCTGTGGGTAAATACAAGCGCTTTGTATTTTTTCTACAATAGTGGCTTTCAACTGTCTGAAATGAATTTATATGTTCTCGAACTGATTCCTTCACAGATTCATTAAGCAACGAGTTTTTGCATGCCTTTCCTCTTCGATCTTCGAAAACTACACCAGTGGAACCAGTTTTATTAAACACGGTTTTAACAACCTGAGCACTTAATAAAGGCATCTCGAAATAGCGGAAGGGAATATAAAACCTGGAAAGAAAAACTACAGCCATCCCGGAAAATGAAAGACCCATGTAATTGTAGAATGAAATGTAAACAAAACATTTCTGAAGATGAAAGACAAGAGATATTTGTTCATTATTGGAATCTTGGAGATATAAATAGGCAGCGAGATTACATTTCAAAATTAGTGCAACGAAAAGACAAAGAAAGAACAAGATTAAAAAAAAGGTATAAAAATATTGCTCCAGAGAGAGATGAAGAATCGCCTTCCCCAACACATCAGAGTAGAAGAACTTATACCTACAAGTATTCTTTCATGAAGAATAAAATCAAAGTACCTGTTTGTAAGATTTTTTTCCTAGAGTATTTAGGTCATTGACAATGACATCTCGAGAGCCATTTTCTTGTTGGAATATTTCTGCAGAATTGGTTAAATCGGGTCTTTTTTCAAACATCTTCATGCTTTTCAATTTTCCTTTTCCAAAAAGTGCTGAAGTTGTATCACATCCGGTCATGGCATGTAGAAACAGAATATTTTTCTTGCAATGTGGATATTTGTTGAGGCTATCAGTCGAGTATGATTTTGTTTCAACATTGTTTTTTCCTGGTTTTTAAAAAAAAATGATGTAGGTTGATCAAGTATTTGTGTGCGTACTATGAGAAGTACCAACAGATCTATGTCTTCTCCAACAAAAATTGTAGTATTATTTATTGATTTTTCAATCGCTGTTTCAACTATTAAAACGTCAGCATCATCACGTGATTGTCTTGTAGCAATACCAACTTCTTCGAACTTCTTAATAAGCATTTCAATTAATTTTCTTTTGTTAAATCGATTAGATAATAATTTTTCTTGACTGATAGGAACTTCCATCGATTCATTGAAGTGCACTTCACAAGATGTAGAAACAGCAGCGGTTCGTCTTAGTTGTTCCATCGCTTCGATATTTTTACTGGTATCAGAGTAACCATCCAAAAAAAACAACAGTATTTGTTCCGAAATTATTTGATAAATAATTAATATATTTGTGAATGACAATATGAAATGTATCATTTTTTGCCATACGACACGATGCAAAAGAAATCCACCATCGATTATGTATGTTGCATCACGAACTACTTGATAATTAATTGGCTCGAAGTAGTCGTATATTTTTGACTTTTGAGTTTTTCTCATGCCAACATTATCAAATAGTGCTGTTGGGTATGGATTTAATTCGTATTGTAAATATTCACAAAGATTTTCCTCACATTTTTTATTCAAACTAATTCGTTGAAATAGCAATAACGGATCGATTGTTACCTTGCAGTCATGAACCATGATAGAAGTGTTTACTGATGATAATGGAAGAACTCTGTCAGAGCGTTTTAATTTAATTTCATCAAATGTTACTCCTATAATTTTTTTAATTGACTGCAGACCATTTTCTTTGGCATTATAACAGTTGATTTTAGTATTGCCAACAATTCCTGTTGATACAGAAACTAGTTGATTGCAACTTGAAAAACGACTATGCAAAGCAAACCACTCTACAAGTCTTTTAATGTCAGTATTATCTCTTTCAATACGTGAATCTCTTGAGTCTACATGTTGATCTGTGGTATCAAATGAACGGTCGCAAAATTTTTCAATTTCTTCACAAATTGCATTTGTCGCATGCATGCCATATATCCACTTATATAAGACGCTTTCTTGAGTACTCCTTCCTCGAGAAACTCCTTCAGTCTTCATAGACTTCATCAAACTTTGTTCAATAGTTATGTCGGTCCAGGTTCCACAGTTGAATTTTTCTGTGCGTCTCACTGCAAATGTTTTTGTAAAGTTTATATAGTCTTGGTGTCCCATTTTGTCTTTCAAAGCTAACATATCTTGCAAGTATAAATGTGCAGATTTAGCATACATGAAATGACCAGATGCATGGAAATATGGAAGCATTCGCTGAACACTTGTAAGATGATCATTCCATAACCCTAGTCTCTTAGCGCGAATGAAATCATTAGTTATTGATATCATTTCAATGTATTGTAGCCATAACTGAGCAGTAGGACCATCGTCCTTCAATTTAGCTACTTCGTCATTAAATAACTGTATTAATCCGTTCAAAACATCTTCAGATTCTTCAATGTTATCATAAGAAATCGTCCCTCTCAGAATATCCATGATGTAACCATCCAAAAACTCCTGCAGATTTTGATCGATTGTTAATTTATCATATACATATTCAGAATATGAATCGGGGGGCTAAAACGAATTAAAACGTATGAATAAAAAAATTGCGTTATGTTCATGGTTACAGAGTTATTGACAAAAAACAAAGATCTAACATTCAATGTTTACACTTTATTAAAAACGAATATTTGTTACAAAACAAGAAATTAATTTATAAAAGGTGTTCAAACAAATCGCCTCCTACTTCAATGCAAATATTTGCACGATTTATCATTGGAATCACGAACCCTCTGTAGCATGTTTTCGTCTATAAATGTCACAGCAGCGTGAATACGAGCTACTACATCTTCCGCACTCTCAACAGGTTCAAAGTAAATTTTTTCTTTCAAAAATCCCCAGAAAAAAAATCTAATGGATTTAGATTTGGAGATCTAGGAGGCCATAGTACGGGTCCACCTCTTCCAATCCAATAGTCGGGGAATGTTTGATTTAGTAATGTTCTCACTTGTCTACCATAATGTGCAGGAGCACCATCATGTTGGAACCAACAATTCAATCTAATTGCTAATGGAACTTGATCGAGAAATGGCAGTTGTAAATTGTCGTTTAAAAATTGAAAATACGATGCTGAATTAAGTCGGTTAGGTAACATATTTGGGCCAATTACATTATTATTTAATAATGCAGCCCAAATGTTTACTGACCATCGTCTTTGGTGACATCTTTTACGTATTAAATAAGGGTTTTCATCTCTCCACTCGGGCAAATTATGAGTATTTATAATCCCTGTCTGGGTAAATGTACACTCATCAGTAAACATAATACTTTCTATAAAATGTGGATCACTGTTTACGTTATCCAATAACCATCTACAAAAATTAATCCGAAGCTCCCTATCTCCTTCATGTAAAACTTGAACTTTTTGAGGCCTAAATGGATATAAGCCATTCCTTCTTAATAATCTATGAATAGTATCTTTTTGGAAATGCGTTTGTCTCGATGTAACTCGAAGACTTGTATTTGGTTCCGCTTCAACAAAATCAAGAATGTGCTCTTCTTGGACGACGTTGAGCGTAGAATGGCGTCCTCCCTGATTTAATCTGGGATTTAAATTACCTGTTTCCAGTAATCTTTGTTCAACCCGTCGTATAGTTTTTGCATCAGCGTGCCGTCGATTTGGGAATTTTACGGTATATGCTCTAGCTGCAGCACTGGCATTATCATTATGCGCCCCTAATACTTTTAACATATCAACATATTCTCGATTGGAATAATAACGTTCCATTTTTAAAACAAATAACCGTATGAAATTATACTTATACTTATTATGACAAAAGTTGACAGAACTAATAATTAACATTTAACATTACCACAGCAACCTATGCTACTCATTTGTTTTTAGCTGACTTCGTTTTTAATAAAGTGTAAACATTGAATGTTAGATCTTTGTTTTTTGTCAATAACTCTGTAACCATGGACAAAACGCAATTTTTTATTCTTACGTTTTAATTCGTTTTAGTCCCCTGATTCATATTCTGAAAGGACGGGCGTCAATTTTGAGACACCCTGTATATCTTTGTGTATTTTGTCTTGGTGACCCATAAAGTTAGCCAAGTCTGTTACTTAATTTTCCTTTAAATTTAGTGTTATACAGGTGTGCAATGAGCGGTGTGAATAAAAACGAGTAGGACAAGAAAATACTTGAACATATCAAAATAACAAGTAAACGCCAAAATTGAAGTGAATAAAACAAGTATTTACTCTTACTCGCGAGTAAATACTTGAGAGGCTAGTAAAACCCGGAAAAATGCCAATTTTGGTGTGAATAAACGCAAGTAAATACTTCTGTAGCAAGTAAATACTCGTCTATTCGCAAGTCAACCCGACCCCAGACTTGCAGTCGTACTTGTACACGAAAGATGGCTGCATTTATGAACCTGCGTGGTGTGAAACGTTATAGAGACCGGCGTGATATAAGTCCCGATCTATCTAAGGGACTATTATGACTTGAGAGCGAAAACGTAGATTTTCTCACTTCGCACTTTCTTGATGAAAACACTGATGCAAGGGGTGGAGGATTAACTGCACGGAAAAAGATGGAAATTTTTCTGAGATACGTTAGTGATCCAGGATTCCAAAGTGGTGTTGCCAACGACATGGGGGTTGAAAGAAGTACCGTCAGCAGAACATTTTCAAGTGTATTGGATAAAATAGTGTCGAAGTCTGAAGATTGGATTAAATTTCCACGCACTATTGAAGATATGGATCAGGCCAAGGCAGATTGAGCTTCAAAATTTCGCATTCCGACTGTCATTGATGCTATAGATTGCACTCACGTGCATATTATGAAACCTTCGGAATTCGGCGACGAGTATGTGAACAGAAAAGGAAAAACAACAATAAACATTCAGATGACTTGTGACGCTAATGAGAAAATTACAAGTGTGGACGCTCAATGGCCAGGGAGTGTACATGATGGCAGGATTTGGCGAGTGAGTGGAATTCAGGACGTGGTGCGCCGATATGATTGTGATGTTTGTCTCCTTGGTGATAGCGGATATGGAATTACTCCTCGGTTACTGACTCCTTTTGACGAACCAAGAAATGCTCGCGAGCGGAATTACAATTCGACCCATGCTCAGGAAAGAGTAATAATTGAACGAGTTTTTGGCCAGATGAAACGTCGTTTTTCCATACTCTCGAGCCAAGCTAGAATAGCAGTCAAAAAAGTTCCCAATTTACTAATAAGTTGTGCAGTGCTTCACAATGTAGCAAAACATTTGAATGATCCTTGGGAAGTGGAAGACGGAATCGAAAATGGTGTGGCTGAAGAAAATGTACCTCTATATAATTTAGATCGGAATGAAGTTATAAATAGACGACGTGGTCAGCAAAAACGATTAGAAATTAGTAATAATCTGATGATGTAAATACACATTTTTGACATGGAAATAAATTCAATCATATTTCCTTTACTCCAATTGCAATCGCATATGTGAAAAAATATATGAAAAAACAAAAATAAATCTTTTTAAGTAAGTATGTCACATGTGCGCATGTGTGTGCATAGGTTTAACATGGCCTGCTGGAAAAGCAAATGAGCATATACCACCAGCCTATGAGCCCTCCACCGGTCATGCCATACCCGACAAACTGTGTACAGCTGTGTACGTGACGTACGTCACGTGACGTATATTATATACTTATTTCATTTTTTATTTTTGTTTTTTATTTATTTTATTATTATTTTTATTTTTTAAGAGAAAAAGAATATTTCAGGAAAGGAAACAGGATACGATTTATCTCAACAACAAAAATTCTTTTAAGACATCGTCTTCTTCAACCACAACGCGTTGTTCAACGGACTCTGTTCGTCTGTGTTGTACAGCTCTTAGGTTCAACTCCGTTATCATCAGTTGTTCACGTTCAGCCTGAAGTCTTGTTAGCTTAATTTGTTCAAGTAATAATAAATGCTGCAGCTCACCAGTTGTCAACTTTGACGTCTCTTCAGTCTCAGCTGAGAGTTTCAATTTCTTATTTTTTTTCAACTTCGTCGCATCGCTCTTTCGTATGCAAGTCACTGGTTTGATGGGCTGGTTTGATGCTAACATGTCAACGGGGTCATCTTCGTCTTCCCTATTCTCATTCTCCTCATTGAGTTCAGACGTAGGACTTATACTCAGCAGTGATGCTTATGCAACATAATTAACAATGAAGCGTCAAAAGTGTTGTATATGGGGAATTTCCTAAATTTTTTCCCGTGTAGATGGCGAAGTTATGCATATGCAATATAATTAACAATAAAGCTATATAAAAACACAATTTTTTTTCACATCCGTAACTTTTCAACTAATTGTAAATTGTACCAAATTTGTCAGTAAGTCGACCACTTTATTTTGGCATACGCATATATTGCTTAAAATAGTTTTTGTAAATTTAGTTTAATGACAAACTATATTGCATAGAAATATCTATCTATCTATTTTAATCCAATTTGAATATGAACGGATTCCGAGGAATTCCCTGAGAGAGATTCATATGTATAATATATACTTTTCAGATTTTCAACTAACTTTTTTGCACATATAACCATGATCTAATGGAGAGAAATGGAATAAAGGATACAAGCAAATGCAGTATAAAGATTTATTATTTATTACATGATTAATTTCACAATAATAAACACATACTATAAATAGAAATAATATGACAGATATATATACATATATATGTTACACTACCTGTTAGTTATAAGAAATAATAATTGTAGATGCTGTATATCTTGTATATGTGATGAACATAATACAATATTGAATCTATAGAGAAAGGCGACGGCAACGGTGGCGGGGATGGCGACGGCATAGAAGGCGGGGATGGCGACAGCATAGAAGGCGGGGATGGCGACAGCATAGAAGGCGGATATGGCGACGGTAACGGAGGCGGAGATGGCGACGGCAACGGAGGCGGAGATGGCAACGGAGGCGGAGATAGCAACGGTAACGGAGATGGTGACGACAACGGAGGCGGCAATGATGACGTGAACGGACGGCGAAGAAAGTAATGGCAGCAGCAGCAATGGTATTACAGATGGTGGCATTAATTCACCGAAGCTTGTCAGAAGACTAAGAGTCTATCTAAACAATAATCGTCTCATGTGAAACTTCTTGCAGTAGCTTACAGTTGTAGATATAAATGTAGACCAAACTGTTGCAACTGTAACAATAAATATAAATTAGTATACATGGTGATCAATAAACTTATAAAATACATAATTTACTTATTTTTGCAAATATATCTATACAGTAAAGAATCACTGGTACACATAAAACAATCCGGGTAAACACAATATATTATAATTGATGCATTGCATACATAATTGTGTTTAAGACAATGTAACACAGTATATGAATATACATCTATATATACTTACAATCATGTGATGCAACTGATGGATACCTCTGCATATATTGCTTACTATCTTTATACGCCTACCAGTAAGATATGGTATTGACCGTAGAATAAAGATGATTACTTCTTCTAAACAATATCTGCAACTGACATATGTTTATGGCGAACTTCTTCTTGAAAATCGACGGACTGCTCAAATAGTAGCGATTCTGAAAACAGCTCTTCCATATTTACACATTCGTAAGAACATGATCTGTAACAATAAATCAATAAACTTGGCATTTATAGTCACAGTCGATGAAATTTATTATACTTACCAATTTTTGTTGCAAATTTCCATAGCCACCTGTCGCACCTTGATAAAGTAATGTAACTATGTTAAATGATAATGCTGTATTGGTAGAGAACAGCACTGTTGCCTTCGTGGAAGTAAATGGTACCGCTGTATTGGAAGCGGGCGGTACTGTTGCCTTCGCGGAAATAGATGTTAATGCTGTATTGGTAGAGAACAGCACTGTTGCCTTCGTGGAAGTAGATGGTACCGCTGTATTGGAAGCGGACGATACTGTTGCCTTCTTGGACATAGATGGTAATGCTGTATTGGACGTTGAAGAACCAGTGGTCGTCGTTTTGTATGTTAATTTGCTATAAACTACGATTGATACATGTTGCTTATCTGGAGTAATTGATAATGATACAAATACAAATTACACGTTTCATAGGACAAATATTTCAACTTACATATAAACATCACATGGAACATTAGAAATAATTATTAACTCCCTTTGGTAACTTGACTGGTTTTATGCGATCTTATAATTATTTATTAATATGGATATCTGATAATATGTTAAACTAAATATTTCACATGTAAGTACATTGAACAATGAACGGTAAAGAACTTGTATAAAAATTAAATTGGGAGACGATAGAAAAACTATGATATTAATACAAACATACAATATATCTTGACATTTCACATGTGATATTTTTCATATATTATTAATAATATTTGAATAACGGGAATTTCGATGGATACTATAGGTAGCATCGGTGAACAATCTGTAATAGGACCTTCGTAATTATGCATTTTATATACGAATCAGAGACTAAACAAAAATTGTAACATTTATACATGTCAATGTATAACAAGATGTAATTATAGTATAGTGCAATAAAGAGACATTTCCATGTGTTTACGTATAGCATTCGTATGACGGATGTAAAATGTTTTCTATTGCCAAATGAGACTTATTGCAACGGTTTGCTGCAATTGTAGAAATAAATGTAGACCACATATTCAAACTGTAAAAAACATAAAATAAATAGTAATAAATGAAAGTTAAAATAGATAATTTACGATTTTTCGCAACTATATTTATACAATAGGGAATAATACAACTAGACTAAACCGAATAGCCAAAATATATTAAAATGTTGACATAATGAACATATAGTAGTGTTTACGAAAATAAACTGTAGTAGATATATAATGTATATACTTACACTGATATGCTGCAAATCATGGATGCCTACAATTCGTTTAAATGTGTCTTATTTAATGTCTTCGTATGAGTACTATTCAGACATCTACTAATCCTTTTAAATGTGGTGTTGACCGTATAATATGAATATTCTTTGTTTCGCATAACGTAATTATTGCAATCTTATACTTACAAATTTTTCTTATCAATTTACATATACCTGTTTAACCGTGGCGATTAACTAATTAATAATTTATTTGTTCACCAGTAGATGACACTTCACCATCAAGCATACTTTACGGGGATGGTCATTTAAACATATTACAATTCCAAGTGCAAAATTGTAATTGTAGTATTTGCATCTTCGGTTGGGTGGCATAGTATGCAAATATTTTGATGTTGCTTTTATTTATTTTATTCTCACATCGTTTAACGTACGGTTCGTCACTTTCAGCATATCAACAATATTATGTATGCTTATTCCATTTGCAAACGCTAGCGTGGTAAAATATAGTCTGTTTGCTCTAATCAAATCGTCTGAAAAGAAGTTTTGCCTTGTTAGATATGGAACATTATGGATTCATATGTCATAGGTGAAGGAGGTCCATGCGTTCGAATTTTTTGGATATCCCTTATCCGGATTTGACATCGATGGTATTGACTCCGTATCAGAAATGGCAGACTTTGTTGCCGTATCGACTTAGACGTAGATGGTACTGCTTTATCGTGAACTGACGGCACCATTGACCTAGACGTCGATGGTACTGATTTATCGTAACCTGACTGCATGTTGACTTAGACGTCGATGGTACTGCTTTATCGTAAACTGACGACACCATTGACTTAGACGTAGATGGTACTGTTGTGTCGCAAACTGGCGGAACTGTTGCCTCATTATTAGTAATTAATTTGCTAAACGCTAACAGTGACATATATTTTTTATCAGATGTGGGCTTCCTAAATTGATAATTCGACATATTATTTTCATTCGACATATTATTTACGTTCGACATATTATTTTCGTTCAACATATTCGTATCACCATTAGGGATTGCAGTCGACGGAATATCAGAATCAATAGAACATTCTTTTTTAACTTTATTCAAGTCGAATTCTGCTTCTGCATTGATAGACACACAGATTATATCATCGTTATCGTTGGTTGTGTCCAACTCCACAGGCGATTGTTCATATATAAAATCGCCACATAAGGCGCTAAGTCCTGTACTATCCAATATGTCATCAATATCATACACATCCTCACATACTTTTAATATAGCTTGTTTGTACTCTTCAAAACGTCGATCATGCCATAAATCCTCTGCTACAGATAAATATATTGTATATAATATATTTATAAATACCTGATTGTTAGTCATATACAGAGTGATCCATGGCAAACGTGACATAAATGAACTGAAAGTACCGAACCTAAGAATGACCCTACATACACACTTTGCAAATAATAATATATATAATAATTGAATATATTACAGAAGTATTTTAATACAATTCAATTGCGATATTTGTATACATTTCAATAGTCTAGGGGCCACACTAGTGACAACTGTTGCAGAGAGGTGTATAGAGAATTTCTCTTCAAAACTCAGTTCTTAGATGTCTAAGGATAAGTTTTTGTTTGGGTACGCGTTTCTGGTGTGGGGAGGTTTCTCCCAATATGGCCACTAAGATGGCCGCTTTGTCCATATATACTTTTCCCAGAAAATGATCTATATCTCGGGAACCAGAGCTCGTAGCGTAAAATCACAAGGTATTAAAATTGATAAGGGCATTATTTTACGTGTTTTTAAACCATAAAAAATTTGAATTAAAAAAAAAATTTATTAATACAAACACTACATTATTAAATTTGCAACATTATTAAAAATTATTAGAAAATTAAGCTACTATTAGTAACAAATAGTATTAAAAGGTGATTAAAAGTTAATTCCAATCATTATGGCACTTTGGAAGTTCACAAGCACAGAACCTGGAGCAGCCAACTTCATTCTTTTTACAGACACAGATGTTTGGACGTGCACAAGTCTTACATGAACAAATGTGAGGGAAATCAGGAGGAAGTTGCTCGGTGATAATTTGAGGAATCCATCCTGTTTCCATCTGCTCGTATCCATAGTCACCGGGATAAGGTATACCAAGATCTTCTAATAGACCATACCACTGGTTAGCCTGTAAATATGCCCGCTTGATGTGTAATGCCGTACTAGATAAAGTCGGTGGAAGCTTGGTGAAATCTAAATTTTTCATTCGGTGGTATTTAAAAATTCTTAAATCATTAATTTTCCTGATGTCTTTAGATAACATCCTTATCAAAAACTCTTCAGCATTTTCAATTATTGTATTAGAGAGATCTTCTTTTCCAAAGTTTTTTAACAAGTATGCATAGTCTTGAGCCACTTTTAAAGCTGCGTGTTTTGTGCCAAATTTGCTTGTAGTGTCACATCCACTTAGTGAGTGAACAGCAGGGAGTACTTCAATGACTTGATTTGAAACAGCTTGACACACATCGTGTACTGGAATAAATCTTAAAGTCTGTCCTACCCCAGAATAAGTCCAAAGTTCATTTAAACCATTAGCTTTAAATTCTTTATGAAAAAAGTAAACGGCACACACAAATACATCTGTGTCCGATGATGCTATTAAAACACTTTCAACATTTGAATGCTTAACGGCATGATTTATGTGAAAAAATATTCTTTCATCGGCTTCTTCAAGGGTACAACATAACTGAGGTTCTTCTGTAACAATATCTGCTTCTATTTTGTGTGTTGCTTCTCCAGCCATACCACTCAAATAAAGTATTGAACTTGATAGTCTGTCCCTATGTTGAATAAGATAGTTTCGGCAAAAATGTTGAAACTGTGTCTTGTTTTGAATTGATGCCCAAAAAGCATCCATGTCTTTCGGCAAAGGTGTCACACTGCTTGAGATTGTCATGTTGATGGGATCTTTTTTCATGCGTCTCAATCTTTCTGCAGTTTTTATACTATTCTCGTCATATAGATCGAAGACGATATCAACCCTTTTGGCGGATTTTGACAGATAAATTATTCTTTTTAGTATACTTTCAGCAAAATCACCAAAATTTTTAATTGAATCTGAAGTAGCTGTAGCTATGGTACGAGCATGAAGCATAAAATCAAAAATGAGGCAGGATGTATTGGGGTGACAATGGGAGGAACTTTTTATTTGGCTTTCAAGTTCTTTTACCAATTCTGACTTGTTTTATTTTAAAAGCGCGCCATCTTTGGTCAAAAAAAAGGAAGTTGATGTTAGCTCAAATGTTAACAATTTATCAATTGAATAGCCACGATCTCTTGATATGTCAATTATTCTTTGAGCATTCAACGTTTCCAGTTTTACATCAATAGGTTTTGGCTTTTCTTTACTTTGGTTTCCTCTTTTTAAAGAAAGTGTATCTAGTAGTTTTTTTGACTTTTTTATAAAAACTTCTTCACGGAACTTTTCATATTTTAATTGACCGTCATTAACACAATTGAGTTTTAATTCCGCCTCTTCGGCTGACAAGTGTTTACCTGTCGCCAAATTAAGAACATGGGTTTGGTCTTCTGCAGGAAAAATATTAATTCTTTTGGTTATGAAATTTACCATTTTTCCAATACACTGATTATCTATTTGTGTGATAGTTTCAGAAAATTCGTGATGAAGATCATACTCATCATTTTCAACGATTCCACAAATTCTTCTATGAAGCATATTTATTGAATACGTCTCATGCTTAATTATGTCTTGCAATGCTATAGCCTCTTTTCTTCGGGTCATTCCTATTATACCACCCTGACCCTTAGCAGGTTTATTGTAGCACATCTCCAAACCCTGGTCCATACCAACACTGCTAAATTTTCTATCTCCATGTTGAACAACAAATTCACCTCTATTGAATGACTCTATTATACTAGGAAACTTCTCGGGAAGTTTCAAGCAGTCTTCATAGTAAACTGAGCCCCATCGTGCGTAATTAACCTTTCCAAATACAAAAAACAAAGGCAGTGCTCTTTTGAATGCAGACAAATGAAGATCCCAGTTTCCCTCTCTATCAGCTCTAATAAAATCTCTCAATATTGGGCACAAAGTGTACAGAAAAATGTTCCAATAGCAAAAAAGTTTTGATTTTTCTTCACCATTTTTGATAAAGTTAAGAAAGTCACCATGGAAATCCCGCAGAAGGCCAGCCATGTCTTCAATTGTCTGTTTTGCATTAATACAGTCCTTATCCTTGCACCAGGTTGCCAAAGATTTTAAGTGGTCGAAGAGTGGCTGGTACTTTTTATTTTCAAATTTCATGAAAAACTGTTGATATTGGATTCGTTGAATAGCTTCTGATATAATGTTTATCGCTCGAACTCCTCTACAGTAGTGATTACCTTGTAGGGCACTTTCAACAATTTTAGGACCGAATACTTCGGTCTCCACTAAAGCTTCAAAAATACCGCTATCTTTAAGATATAGCCCAAGACAGTTTATTATAATTTTAGTTGTATGAAACGAACCCAATCCAAGAAAGATGTTTTTAAATTTATCAGGAAACTGTAACTGAAGTTCCTTGGCTATATGGTATACTCCTTCGTCACTAAATAGAGATCCACACTCTTGATATACCTGTGTTATTACATCTTGAAAGTTCACCATAGTAGTGTATATAGAGGCATAATTGGTAGCTGGAAAAGGAAGAATGGGAACACTTGCTGAAATTGTTTTTTGGAGCTTTCTTTCAGTAACTAATGAGTTAAAAGCGCTCCATGACGGTACCAAGCTAAAATCTAGAAAACTATTCGTAGTTATGTCATAATTCGATAGAAATCGTGCCATTGACCACGTAAGGTCAATAATTGTTGATGTTGAAACTATTTGTGTGTCCATGGTCTCCGCTGGACAGAAATCTGGATCAATGTTTCCTCTTAATTTAGGTTTAATAAATGGCACGAGTTTTTGACAGCTCAAAATATCATTCAGTTTTTTTTGGCGTTTATTAAATGTAAAGTTATCCAAATATAGGCTCTGGAGATTAGTTTTGGATTGTTTTTCATTCTGAAAGAGGACTAAGACTGTGTCATGTGAACCACCAATGCCTGATTTTGTATCCTCTTGATGGTCAAAGTTATTCATAGCTGCTCTAAGTGGCATGTCTCTTGCTAAGTGTAATGGTAATGGAACACGGTGATCAGCCGTTAGTTCCACAGATCTCGCGGCAAAGGCATGATTCATTCTCTGAACTGTCTCATAGCTACATCATAATCCAACATGGTTAAGAGATGTTATTAAAGTTTTAGATTTACATGTTTCATGAATTGCTTGTGCCGTAGAGACGTGAAAAGGAGTTTTTTTCATGCCGTTGTGAAAGATAAAGTACAGTAACTGAAACAGCGTATCAGACCTTCTTTGTCTGTGGTTATCAACTCGATCTGAAGATAATCCCATCATTTGGTTGAAAAACGTATCCCAAAGCGTAGGTCTATTATGTTGAAAGCTTAGGAGGCTCTTTTCAATGTCTTGTTCATCACAGAATTTATTGTCAAGATCAAATTCATACTGTTTAAGCTCATTGGCTAATTGTTCTACGGTATCATTTAAACTGTTAGAAGCAAACAATTTCTGAACAACTTTTTTCGTACTTATCTTAGAGGAGAATACGAGCTGGGACTTTGACCGTTCTTTCGGATATGCAAATGTTACTTCTTCCCCAAAATGTCTGATAAGAAGAATTTTCATCTGTCTATTTGAAATTTTATTTTCCAGCTGACATTTCGAATTCATGAAACCAGTAATTTCAGACAGTTCATAACCATTTTTGGAAAAGTCTAGCGCATCAATTACTTTTTGGAATCCTTCTGTAATTGTGCTGTTGGTAGACAGAGTTTCAAAATTCTCAGCGTTTCTTGAATATTTTAATAAGTAACTACTCATACAGGAAGAGTGGTAGAAAACATCTGCTGCAAATACACTATTAACATCATCCAGTGTGCTTGTCCTTGAAAATACTTCATCTTGAAAGTATCGTGTTGCTAACAAAACATTTTCTGCCCTTTCCTTTTCACAGACCCGATATAATTTAACATCACCTTTATACTTTTTGCTTCCACATATGATGCAAAGTTTAACTTCATCACATTGCTGCCTATGGCAGTGCTTCTTTTGCCTATTTCCAGTGTCTTTGGTGCCATTTATGGAAGTAGAACTGTCAGAATTTCGGGTTCTTTTTATTCTTTGTGAGCGTAGACAATATTTTTTGTAACAGTCAAGATGATAATACACTTCTCTATCTTCTAATCTTTTTTTAAATCGACATCATCACTGCAGTTAGAGGCATCAATTAATTTCTCTCGTCCATTTACAGTCCCATATATTTTTTTACCAGTATTTCCCTTTTCACATACAACACAAATTTCGGATAAATTGGTTTTCTTCCATTTCGTTGATGGTGGTACTAGTTGCACTCCCTCCATGTTTTTTGTCTGTCAAATAGTTTTCTATAATTCTGAAACAAAACACACAATAATTAAAATTAGACTTTTAAAATTAGACATTTTATGACCCCTAAAAAAAAATTAAATAAATTTCAATATATATGATGTTGTTTTCATAAATCTTAAAGCATCTACTTATCAATTTTAGTCCTTTTCAATTTTGAGCTACCAGCAATAGTTTCCGAGATATAAGACGTTTTCTAATAAATCTACATATGCGCCATCTTGGGCGCCATATTGGGAGAAACCTCCCCATAACAGAAATGCGTACCCAAGCTAAAACATATCCTTAGGCATATAGAAACTAAGTTTTGAAAAGAAATTCTCTATACACTTCCGTGCAACAGTCCTCACTAGTGTGGCCCCTGCACTACAAACACATATAACGAGGATTTAATTTTTACTAATGTGATATTCGATGTAATAACACATCTGTTGAGAATTGATGAATATTCAGTAAACTAAGAGCCATACATCCATTGTTACAAATAAATATATCGTATAAAATATATTTATGCATACTTGAATATTAATAATATACAGAGTGATCCATAGTATACGTGACATAAATGGACTGACAATACAGAACCTAAGAGAGGACCTATTGGTAATATAATTTCATACATAAACACTTTGCAATTAATGAACTATGGCGTATAGTGTTTGTACGACAGATGTAAAATATTTTACATTGTTATATGAGACTTCCTGAAAAGGTTTGCACTTGTAGGAATACATAGCGACCAAATGTTCTAACTATAGTGGTTACCATCGACAGTATATCAGAATGGATTGGGTATTCTCTTTTAACTTTTCACTCATAATAAAAATTTGTACATATTTGATAATAATAAATCGTTCAATTAATATTCTTGTATGATATTAGTATTTTGTGAAATAAGAATAAAATAGTAGATTTTGATTCTTCAATGATCGGCGAACCACCTGTGATAGGACGATCATAATATTTAACATTCGCACGTACAACTTTTAATTGCACTAACAATGCAGGATCCACATTAATATCAATTGGGAAATTTCATATCATTATTGCGGGATATGTCCACTTAATAACTTGACTTGTTTTGTGCCTTCTACTAACAACTGTAGGTCTACCTTCTAATAATGTTTTTAATATTGAGATATCATAATGTTTTATATCAAATTCTTCAAAAATTATCACTTTATGAAATGAAGGATCAAGACCTTCTAGAAAAAACTACAAATACACTAACATCAACATTTTTGAAAATAATTTCAATTATACCGTACATCAGCCAATACGATATGTCCACTTAAAAACTTGACTTGTTTTGTACCTTCTGCTAACAACTGTAGGTCTACCTTCTAATAACGTCTTTAATATTGTTTTATATCAAATCCTTCAAATATTATCACTTTATGGAATGAAGGATCAAGAACTTCTAGAAAAATGGATCGGAAGACGGATAAAATGCCCGTTCCACGATATGCCGATTTAACAAATCTTGGATTACAAATGTGGATTAGCATCCCCATATAAATACAATTGGGGACGTTTATGAATCTGTACAGCTCGTATAAACGAATTATACCACATTACGACTTCCAACATCCAAGAAGTACACCTAACAATTTTCACAGGTTTAATATATTTCCTGTCGAATTCAGAATTTGATTGAACTAATCTCGTTTTCATAAAATTTTTTTGTACTGTTCCAAAAATCTATAATGTATTCGATTTTGCACAACAAAGTCATCAAGACAACAAAATTTCTGATTGTTACTAGACACCCACAGAAACAGCTGATAATTAAAATGTAAATCGTCACGACGTACGTTATACAGAGGAGATATATCTTCCTTCGTTACAAATCGTAGGACTGCTTTTTTATTCCTAGCAGATAATACATTAATGACAGGATTATTGTTATAAAGATATGTCAAATAACACCTTACTTCATTGACGAAACATTCCAATTTCTGATTGTTACTAGACACCCACAGGAAAAGCTGATAATTAAAATGCAAGTAGCAAAGACAATATACACATCCCACATGCACTATTTCTATATTATTCATCATCCGATATTTCGATCACGAAATTTTCTGTCGATACTATAGGTCAGTGATCCGCAACCTTTCCTCATCTGAGGCACACCAAACTGCTCCCTAGAATTTCGTGGCACACCAAAATCTAAAATATATTTATAGCAGTGGCGTAGCTAGGTCGGGGGTCAGTTCACTCCATGTATACTAATTATTTATGGATGTCCAAACTACCTTAGTTTTTTTTATTGTATTAAAATGTGAAGAAGCCCCTTTCAGATTTGGGGCATCAAAATTTTCACTCAGGACATAATACATATTTTTTTTTTATTATTCAGATAGAATGAAAAATACAAATAGGTACATACATGAGAACTATACTAAATACTAGGTAGGACAGGTAGGTATACTAAATTTACTTCTGTTGACACGTCAATAGTAATAAATATTTTGACATGATGATGACTGATTAATGTGATACCTGCGCTTGCTTCGTTGAACACAAAAGTTTTATATTCGGCTCAATTTTAGACAGCGCAACTCTTATTTCTTGGTCAAGATCTTTTAAGCATGACCGTTTATCATTTTTAATTAATACAAGCGTTGAAAAACTTTGCTCACATAAATATGTTGTGGAAAACGGAAGTAGTGTGAAGATGGCCTTGTCGGAGATGCGTGGATATTCTGTCTTGATGGAAATCCAGAAAACATCTAACGGAACTTCGTCGAATTTAAGTTTTAGGGTCATATCATTACTTAATTCTGTGAACTCCTCTCGAGTTTGCAATGGCAGTGCTTCCGTGGAACTTATTGCATTGGTTGCGAAAGGATTTCGAATCCAATTGTATTGATCCGTGTTGATAAAATGGAAATAGTATTCAAATTTTTGTTGAAGCATACTTAAATGTTGTTGGGCCAAATCCACAATCAACTGCTTGTTTTCGATCGTACTGTGGTTGGTCCTGTGATACATTTCTAGACATCCTTTTTGCAACTGTTCCTGCCAAAGTTCAAGTTTCTTTTTGAACCCTTGTAATTTATCGGAGCACGTCAATATATTTTCATTCCGTCCTTGCGTTTTTTTATTAAGTTCATTCAGATGTTCGAATATATCAGCCATGTATGCAAGTTTGGCTATCCAGTATTCATCATGAAGGTGCTGGCATAGATCGTACATATCTTGACTTGAAAGAAACTCACGCACTTCGTAGCGAAGTTCAAACAGTCGAGCTAAAACTTTTCCTCGGGATAACCAACGAACTTCTGTATAAAACAGTAAGGATTCATGTTCGCTTCCCATTTCTTCACAGAGTATTCCAAAGATTCGCGAATTTAAGGCTCTCGATTTAATTATGTTTATGATCTTAATACATTCATTCATTGTGATCGAAAGCTGTTCGGGCAAATTTTTGACCATCAATGCTTCTCGATGTATGCAGCAATGTGTAATTTGTATTGACGGATTTTTTTGTTTTACACAAGATACAAAACCTTTCTTACTGCCCATCATTGCAGCAGCACCATCTGTACAAATAGCAACGCAATTGGTCCACTGAATATTATGTATTTTAAAAAAATTATCAGTTACTTGGAAAATTTGTTCACCGGTAGTTCTCTCTGGAACCTCCTTACAAAATAAATAATGTTCTTTAATAGAGTCCTCGTCAACGAAACGTACAATAGCCATCAGTTGTGCTTTATTTTTAATATCGGTTGATTCGTCGATTTGAAGCGCAAAAATTCCAGCCGAAATGATTTTTTTAATTAGTGTTCCCAAAATATCACTTGACATATCTTGGATACATCTTTTAACAGTATCGGCCGACAAAGAAACTTTACTCACGTCCTTAACTTCGTTTGGCCCAAGCATAAGTCTAACAATTTCCATGCATGCTGGTTTAATAAGCGTTTCACCGATAGTGTGCGGTTTTTTTTGTTGTGCAATTAATTTTGCAACAAGGTAGCTTGCTTCTAATGCCTTTTCAGAAACCGTAACCGCCGATTTCATAAACTGCTTTTGTTTCTTATTTTGATCCAAGCGCCGTTGGAAAAATTGAATGTCTTTTTTGACGCAACTGGGATGATTTGTGATCAAATGACGGTTTAGTTTGCTGGGTACCATTGCTTCATTTGACAACTGTTCACCGCAAATGACGCATTCAGGCTTTGGAGCCGCTTCGTCGCCACACCAAGTGAAACCATGTCGAAGTTAGTCTTGACTGTACTTCCTTTTCAGCACCTTTTTTGCTCTTTTTGCAGCACTTATGCTGGAGCTTGTGCTAGGTTCTTCGTCATCTGCTCGTGATTTCAGCAAAAATTTATCCATATTTGAAGCACTATAGTTATTTATAAAAGTAGATACTGCAACAAAACTTAGTCCAGTTTAATTTAATTTATTTAGACACAATATGGCCAACAACGTAAAAAAGAAAACAGGAACTCTAAAAATAACACTTAACTAATTATAACTAATTTATATTCACTTATTTATAAGGCACAAGAATTTATTTATATAGCAATTCACTATTTATTTCACTCTACGATTTATTTGTTTGCCCGCGTATTTATCTGATTCACTTGACTATTCGACTCTCTCTGAGTCTCTGAGCGACGACAGGCGCGCTTATATAGGCAGCGGCGATGTTCAGGAAAACATCGAGTCGCTCCTCGAACGGCACGGATCTTTCTAGTTTAGTCGCCTTCGAGAATCAAGCCGCCGCGCCGCGCCGATAGACGGATAGACGTTTACCATCGGCGCTGTTGTCAGATTGCTTTATTTTTCGCGGGTCTCGCTACAATACGAATCTGATTCGTATTGTCTGAAAGAGCGGCACACCTCAAGTCGGCTTATGGCACACCAGTGTGCCGCGGCACACCGGTTGCGGAGCACTGCTATAGGTAATATCGGCGAACAATGTATGACAGGACGCTCATAATATTTAGGATTCGCATGTACAACTTTTAATCGCACTAACAATGCAGGATCCACATTAATATCAATTGGGAAATTTGAGATCATTATTGCGGGATATGTCCACTTAATAACTTCACTTGTTTTGGGGTTTCTCCGAAAAACTGTAGGTCTACCTTCTAATAATGTTTTTAATATTGAGATATCATAATGTTTTATATCAAATTCTTCAAAAATTATCACTTTATGAAATGAAGGATCAAGACCTTCTAGAAAAAATGGATCTGAAGACGGATAAAACGCACGTTCCATAATATGCCGATTTAAGAAATCTTGGATTACAAATGTGGACTTACCCATATTAGCATCCCCCCCTAACAATTTGCACAGGTTTGATATATTTCCTGTCGAATTCAGCATTTGATTCGACTAATCTCGTTGTCACAAATTTTTTTTGTAATGTTCCAAAAATGTATAATGTATTCGATTTTGCACAACAAAGTCATCAAGACAACTAAGTTTCTGATTGTTACTAGACACCCAAAGAAACAACTGATAATTAAAATGCAAGTCGTCAATACGTACATTAAATAGGGGAGATACATCTTCCTTGGTTACATATCGTAGGACTGCTTTTTTTAGCCGATAATACATTAATGCCAGAATTATTGTTAATAATTCAAATTATCTTTTAAATGATTCCGAAAAGAGGTCTATCATACATAAGAATCCTCATTGTCCACAATTATATGGAACAGTTAAATTACATAAAATAACGAAACCTATTAGACCTGTAGTCTCTTATGTTAATGCTCCTAATAATATATTGGCAAAAAAGCTCAACAATATACTCAATACTTACGGATATGAATCTCAGTACTCAATTAGAAATTCAATAGAACTAATCAAAAAGTTGAAATCAATCCACTTGCAAGATAACTATAAACTCATATCGTTCGATGTAACTAATATGTTTACTAAAATTCCTCCTAAAGAATGTCTAATACTTGTAAGAAAATTACTAGAAGATAAAAATATTAATCCAGGAATAATATCAGATATACTTAATTTATTTGATGTATGCATTAATCAGAATTATTTCACTTTTGACAATAAGATATATATTCAAAATGAAGGTTTACCAATGGGAAGCCCTATATCACCTATTTTAGCAAACATTTTTATGGACAATTTAGAAAGAAAGATCTTTGAAAGTAATATTTCGAAAAATATTTTATTTTGGTATAGATATGTGGATGACATATTAGCTTGTTTTATGGGTAGTGAGCGACAATTAGATGTGTTTTTCAACCACATCAATAATTTACACCCGAAAATTAAATTTACATTAGAAATTGAAGAAAATAGCTCAATCAATTTTCTTGATTTAAAAATTCAAAGAGTTAATAATGTACTTGATTATTCAATTTACCGAAAACCAACACAGACTGATGTGACAATTCCATTCAATTCTAACCACCCTGTCTCACACAGACTAGCAGCATATAATTCAATGATACATAGAGCTTTTTCAGTTCCTATGAACAAATGTAATTTTGATAGAGAGATTAATACAATTAGACAAATAGCAACATCTAACGGTTATCCATTAGATATGATAAATAAACTAATTAGTAAAAAAGAGAAAAAAGTGGCATTACAACTAATATATCCTAAACAAGCTGATGAAATTAAAACTTATAAACTAAAGGGATAAACGAAAGTAATGTTGATTTTTGTATCGTTCATTGCATTAATCATGAAGGGATAAACGAAAGTAGTGTTGATTTTTTTATTGTTCATTGCATTAAGCTATCAGTATAGTACATACAATCTTGTTATTTCTCAAATAATAAACTAAACTGTTCACATTACACATCTCTATTTTTAACTTCTTGTATTGGCCGTTTTCCACTTTATGATATCCTGTTAGCGAAAAAGAATGATGCACTGAATTTATGTATATTTTGTCTCTTTCTAACACATTGAAGGTAAACCCTATGTTCCCTCGTAATGTTCCCAACACTGTATATCAATAATATACAGAAATATCTATTAACCATTCGTAGATTGGACTCTACGGGGTGTCATAGATAACCGACAAATTCTTATTATATCAATGTCCAGTTCTGCCTGATTTATTACTACACATACAAATAATTTAACACATATCATAGAGTGTTTTTAAATGAAACTCACGGTCTCTAGTTAATTCCACAATATATTAAAAGTTATTGAAAATTCTAAAAAATTGACAATTGTTTCGATAAATCAATATCATCGTCAGAATGACAGAAGTTACATTTCATTTTATGCCTACCTGATGTTTAGTAGTTATTTTTGGCTAGACCAAGAAGTAACCTAACCTGTGATTGGCTTAATATATGTTTATAGAATAAAAAAGATGTGATATTACAAATATTGAAGCTTAGATATTATTAGCCCTATGGTGATATCCTGGATATCATTTTTCCAATTAAGATCAGTATAACTGTGCAATGATATAGAAAACCAGGAAAACTATATCTGCTGATCTTTACAATTATCACTTAAGAAGACATATTCCACGAAGTAAGGGTCGAGACAGTCAATTACATATCATATATTCAATTTCTCCAAAACTGCGTCAAGCTGAACAGTATCAAATAAATGCTTTTTGAAAATCTGTGTAAATAACGTCTAGTTGTAGTCTTTCTTCAAAAGCTTGGTTTTCCGATTCTGTAAACAACATCAGATTCGTATTTATTGATCGACCCGACATGTATCCATGTTGTTGGTCTATAATACTATTTTTAACATGGTTATAAAGATTGAAATATAAAATTTGTTCCAACAATTTGGAAAGAGCGCACATGATTGATACCCTTCTATAATTTTAAATATCTTTCTTGTTACCTGACTTGTGAATTGGAATGTGTGTTGACAATTTCCATTTTACTGGAAAATGAGTGTTTGAGGATAATATTAAAAATATGCATTAAGGTAAATATGCTCCACAACCTTTCAAAATGTAGGGCGGTATTCCGTCCATACCCACGCATTTCTTGGGTTTTAATTTTTTTAGGGCCATATTGTAATCGTTATCTGATACGATAGATACTTTTAAGACAGGATTATTATTATTGATTAAGTTTAAGTAATTTAAATCATAACTTGTAGTAATAATTTTATTTAACAACAAACAAAAATATTACTAAATGAAAATAACATGAACTATTTAAAATATATAATAATACGTAATCCGCTTTCTTCTTCTACCCTTCACCATGCTACTATGTATAGGACTAGGTTACATCACTATCGGTGTGGTGTAAGGCGATTCGAGTGGCGCCATCTTACCATTTATAATAGAGTCTCAGACGTTGTGCGGGGCCTATCTACATGAAGGTGGTACTGTAGATAGAGCTGTATAGCCTGGTAGGGATCGTTCTGCTATAAACTTGATTTTTCATCGTTGTGAGCAGTAGAGAAATAATGTGCGAATTTTTCAGCAATCTCATCATCGTTTACTATTTGCCCGTTTACATTTAATGTTTCTACCTGACTTCCGTTAGATCTATTTTTTTAACGTATGTCCAGAAGGAATTTATATCACTCTTTACATTCTCCTCTATTTGCCTCAAATAATTATTGTGTTCATTATTAATTAAATATTTTAGATCCCTTCTGGTAAATATTTGGAATTGTAATAGTCTGAAACATATCTTAGTTTTCTAAAATTATTTTTTTCTATTAATAACCGTTTGATTTGTGGGGTGAACCATTTTGGAAATTTATTGTAATTGTTGTAAGTTTTATATTTCGGGACAGTGACTTCAAAAATATCGGAAATTTTTTTGTAAAAATCTACATGAATCTACATTGTCATTGTTTGTAACGTCTATCCAACATAACATTTCGCTCATCAATTGAAAATTAGCCCTTTTAAAATTAAATTTGTATTCAGTTGTCTTCTTTTGTTCTTGTGTATTTTGCTTGACCAAAGTTATAATAATATATAGAGATGTATGCAATATATCTTCAGTAACTAAAGGTAATTGTTCCTTCATTACCGTGCATGTATCTACATTATCATTTGACGCAATAACTAGGTCTAACGCTTTAACTTGAATATTTTTTATATTATTGTACAAAATAAATGAGTTAAAATTTAAAAATTCGATTAAACTCTCCAGTTTAGGACTAGTATTAAAATCCGCATTGTCTGTACCTTTTATTTCTGGTATATTAAAATCGCCTAGAATAAATATGTTATTTTTGTTGAGGACCATGTTGCAAAATCTCAAAACATTCTATATAGTCGTTTACCTTACAATCGGGTGGTATGTATACTCCCATCACATGAATTTTAACTTTATTATTTATTTTTATTTCTGCAATTAAAATCTCAAATAATGAACGGTACTGAAAGAGAGTTAAAATTTTATGTCTTTTCTTTGTAACTATTAACACACCACCTCCCCGTGATTTACCAGTATATTCCCGGTCCCTATCCGATCTTATCACATTGTAAGAGTGTGTCAACCAACTCTCCATACGCCACACCTTCGTATAACTAAGTTTCCACCAATACTATAATAATATATAGAGATGTATGCAATATATCTTCAGTAACTAAAGGTAATTGTTCCTTCATTACCGTGCATGTATCTACATTATCATTTGACGCAATAACTAGGTCTAACGTTTTAACTTGAATATTTTTTATATTATTGTACAAAATAAATGAGTTAAAATTTAAAAATTCGATTAAACTCTCCAGTTTAGGACTAGTATTAAAATCCGCATTGTCTGTACCTTTTATTTCTGGTATATTAAAATCGCCTAGAATAAATATGTTATTTTTGTTGAGGACCATGTTGCAAAATCTCAAAACATTCTATATAGTCGTTTACCTTACAATCGGGTGGTATGTATACTCCCATCACATGAATTTTAACTTTATTATTTATTTTTATTTCTGCAATTAAAATCTCAAATAATGAACGGTACTGAAAGAGAGTTAAAATTTTATGTCTTTTCTTTGTAACTATTAACACACCACCTCCCCGTGATTTACCAGTATATTCCCGGTCCCTATCCGATCTTATCACATTGTAAGAGTGTGTCAACCAACTCTCCATACGCCACACCTTCGTATAACTAAGTTTCCACCAATACTATAATAATATATAGAGATGTATGCAATATATCTTCAGTAACTAAAGGTAATTGTTCCTTCATTACCGTGCATGTATCTACATTATCATTTGACGCAATAACTAGGTCTAACGTTTTAACTTGAATATTTTTTATATTATTGTACAAAATAAATGAGTTAAAATTTAAAAATTCGATTAAACTCTCCAGTTTAGGACTAGTATTAAAATCCGCATTGTCTGTACCTTTTATTTCTGGTATATTAAAATCGCCTAGAATAAATATGTTATTTTTGTTGAGGACCATGTTGCAAAATCTCAAAACATTCTATATAGTCGTTTACCTTACAATCGGGTGGTATGTATACTCCCATCACATGAATTTTAACTTTATTATTTATTTTTATTTCTGCAATTAAAATCTCAAATAATGAACGGTACTGAAAGAGAGTTAAAATTTTATGTCTTTTCTTTGTAACTATTAACACACCACCTCCCCGTGATTTACCAGTATATTCCCGGTCCCTATCCGATCTTATCACATTGTAAGAGTGTGTCAACCAACTCTCCATACGCCACACCTTCGTATAACTAAGTTTCCACCAATACTATAATATCATAATCACTTTGTATTGTAAACAATTGTTGTATAGCTCTGTCGTCTTCGTTCTCAAACCTCTGCAATTCTGAAAGTTTAGTACAATGTTTGTCATTTCTAGGAATAGTCAGTAAATAAATATACACACATCGCCCCTGAATATAAAAGGAGAAAAAAATGTATAGTTAATTAAAACCATAAATCTTTTACAATCTACAAAGTACTCGCCCAATTCAAAATTTACATTTAGATTTTGATGATTATAATAATGATGATCATCAAATAATACGGACAATTATAATTTTGAATTAACGTTACTTATTCTATTATTATTAAATCTCCATCTCCACCCGAGCGAAATACAGCAATCCTCAAAAGTCGTAAATCATAGCAAGCAACAAGTAAATCACAATATTTAGTGACAAAACTTTGACCTTCACACTACAAAAACTAAACCGAAAATCAACAGTCGAAAGAAACATCTATTTTAATTATTCTGTTTGAGCAGTCCATACACATAATTTTAATTAGATGAAAGTTTATACTTGTACTAGACCTTCTTCGGTTTCAATTTTTACTATTGAATCCCCTTTTTTGACATAAATTCTTCCTCCATAACTCCATGCTTCCTTTTTGCCGAACATCACCTTAGCTTTTTTTAACAACTCATAACGGAGTTTAGTTAAATCTTCTTTGACAAATATTTTTGATGGTTTCAGTAGTAATTTAGCTTTTAAAACTTATTTTTTCTTAAGGGAAGAAATAAATTCAATACAGACAGATCTCGCTTTACCGTTAGTGGAACGTTTCCCAATTCTATATATATTATTGATATCCGTTGTAACACATTTTACTTTCATTGTAAGGAGTTTCTACGGTTGTAACATACTACTCAGGTTGCAAAGGAAATCTTAGTTTGAGAAATTAATATATCTAAACAGCAATAGTAGACAGTGACTTGGAAATAGGATTATATCAATTAAAACAGCCAGGATATTTTCATCAGTAGTCTCTTGAATACCGCCGAAACGTAAAATGTTATTTTTTTTATTAGACTCCATCATATCTAATATTGTTGTTAAATCTTTGATGTAAGCAGAGTGTGTTGCGATGGTGTCATCATTCAATATAATGTGAAATTATCTAGAAACAGTAAGTTTCCTTTAAAACAGTAAAATGAGTAGATTCCATGAAGTAATGGTCGAGACAGTTAATTTAATTATTGGGTTGTTTGTCTTTGTAGTACTAATTTTCTAATTTGTTGTACAGTGTAAGCATTCATGCAATTATACAAAAAAACTTACTCGAAGAACACGACTGACATTCCGGCACATGGCACATTTAATTAACATTCGCTGATCAATAAAGCCATGCCTTGGGGTTAAATTTTCCCTGAAGTTTTCCAGACATGTGTAGCAGCAAGTATGTCCACATCCTTCCATGATGCAAAATTTGGATTTTGCTATTTCTTTGCAAATAGGACATTCAAATAAGCCCTCCCCACAAAGTAAATGTTTGTAAGTACATTTTTTTTGGACATCTACCATTTCTCCAAAAAGCAAAACAATACCCTTTCCTATATTCTTTTAGACACAATTCTTTCTGCAAAGCTTGGATTTTGAAACCAGAATGCAAGTATTGGATTTCCTTCACTGATGAACAGTGTAATTTGAGGCCATTCGTAATATTACACACATCATTTTGAAAATTTCTGCAAAACTGCACTGAATGGGGTGCATGTCAAGTTGCAGCTGAATGATTTGCATTTTTATGACATTTTGTGATTGGTGACCTACAAATTGTAAATATCTTAGTTCTATAAAACCTTAACAGCTGATTGAAAAATCTTTAATAATCTGAGAAATACATATTATGAATAAATATTTTTATATTATTTAAAAATCTGAGAAATACATATTATCTATGAATAAATATTTTTATATTATGTAATAGCTCGATAAGGAATCTAGGTTTTGGATAACTGTGTGGCAAGTTAGATTGAAAAACGCCGTTTAAATCACTACAGACCTTGTAACAGGGCTAATATTAAATAAATTTCAACTGCAAAGTGCCCACCTACATTCAAATGTATTTGCAACATAAATTGGAAACCCAATTGCTATTCTAGGTGTATTTTTTCTTAATTATTAGGAGTGACGCTCACCAATCGTAAAAACTAGCCCTTGAAGTACTTGGCTGAGGCTGCTAACTATTGGACTCCAATTCAGATGAGTTCATGATTCTAGAGCTATCCAGATCTATCTTCAACCCTATGTAGTAATCCCCAGCCTCTACTTCCTGAACTCCCTGGCACTTCTTCAGTCTGGGAGCTACTACCCTCTGCTGCAACAAGTGGACCCCCTGGTCTCTCCGGTCTACCCCTGCCTCTAACTTCCGGCACATGGCACATTAAATTAACATTCGCTGATCAATAAAGCCATGCCTTGGGGTTAAATTTTCCCTGAAGTTTTCCAGACATGTGTAGCAGCAAGTATGTCCACATCCTTCCATTATGCAAAATTTGGATTTTGCTATTTCTTTGCAAATAGGACATTCAAATAAGCCCTCCCCACAAAGTAAATGTTTGTAAGTACAATTTTTTTGGACATCTACCATTTCTCCAAAAAAGCAAAACAATACCCTTTCCTATATTCTTTTAGACACAATTCTTTCTGCAAAGCTTGGATTTTGAAACCAGAATGCAAGTATTGGATTTTCTTCACTGATGAACAGTGTAATTTGAAGCCATTCGTAATATTACACACATCATTTTGAAAATTTCTGCAAAACTGCACTGAATGGGGTGCATGTCAAGTTGCAGCTGAATGATTTGCATTTTTATGACATTTTGTGATTGGTGACCTACAAATTGTAAATATCTTAGTTCTATAAAACCTTAACAGCTGATTGAAAAATCTTTAACAATCTGAGAAATACATATTATGAATAAATATTTTTATATTATTTAAAAATCTGAGAAACACATATTATCTATGAATAAATATTTTTATATTATGTAATAGCTCGATAAGGAATCTAGGTTTTGGATAACTGTGTGGCAAGTTAGATTGAAAAACGCCGTTTAAATCACTACAGACCTTGTAACAGGGCTAATATTAAATAAATTTCAACTGCAAAGTGCCCACCTACATTCAAATGTATTTGCAACATAAATTGGAAACCCAATTGCTATTCTAGGTGTATTTTTTCTTAATTATTAGGAGTGACGCTTACCAATCGTAAAAACTAGCCCTTGAAGTACTTGGCTGAGGCTGCTCACTATTGGACTCCAATTCAGATGAGTTCATGATTCTGGAGCTATCCAGATCTATCTTCAACCCTATGTAGTAATCCCCAGCCTCTACCTCCTGAACTCCCTGGCACTTCTTCAGTCTGGGAGCTACTACCCTCTGCTGCAACAAGTGGACCCCCTGGTCTCTCCGGTCTACTCATGCCTCTAACTCCTTTGCCCGTACCTCGGAATTGAGCAAACATCTAAGAATAAACAGCAATTGTTGAACTAATTTTATTTTCTAGTTCGTATAAATATTAAAATCCCAGAAACAACAATTAGTGAATTTAAAAGGCAGAGTTTTTTGTCATATAAAATGTCTCCCAACAAGATACTTTAAACTGTGCATATTTTATAATTTTTGAATACCCAGTTTAAAGCAGTAAGGCAGAGTATGTATTATGCACTGTAAAATTTTTAGTAAATTCTAGAATTCAAGCACTTTTTTTACTAGCTTTTATAATTACAAATAGAAAAGTGGCTACAATAAGGATAAAAAATAAATGCAAGATCTGGAAATGTGGAGGGTTAATGGGCTTGAGAAAGATGAATGTTCAAACTGCATTTTCTGACAAAATCTGACGTTCAAAATTTGTAGATTTGTTTAGGTAACTTTTTAACATATCCTCAAAATTCCGACTAAAATAGACAACTACATTCTAATTTTGTTGTTGTTCAATTGTGAAAAAATTACTCATAATAAATATTTTTACTGCAATTTCGGATGTGCCTATTCTACTTTTTCAATCCAAAACACTAATATTGTAAAATAATCTAGGGAAAAATTAAGTAGCTACAATAATTTTTTTTCGTGTTATTTTAATAATTTTTTAAATGATACTCTTATTTCTGTGACCACTAAAAAGAATTTCATCAAAAACTCCATTAGCATCAGCGATCCTGTGCATTTATTTTTGTGAAATGGTTTTGGCCAGGCCAGCAGTTTTTTTTATGGGATTTAAAAGGCAATATAAATTATTCATGCAATTTTGACGTCCCTAGTCAACCATATAATATGTTGATCTGTGACAAATCCATTCCCATCCTTCTCCCATCACACACAATGTAATCCTGAATTTCCAGAAATATTGCATATATTTTTTATATCTATTATAAGCCACCTATTGAATCAAGATCTATAAAGGTCAATTATTTTTCACTTTGCTTAAACTGTAATAAACAGTTAAGAATTTATTATACGATTAAATTTATTTCTAGTTAATTATTATTATGTAAAGTACCCAATAATTAAACAAAAATAATTTTTCTCATTAAAAAATATTTTTTGACCAAACGCTATATTTTTTCTTCCACCGGACCACCGCTTAATATTGAAAAATACCGGTATGGTTTTCGAGGCGGCCATGTGCCATGTCCCATGTGTAACGATGGAAGATGGACTAAAACGTCAAATGTAGAAAATATATTCACATATATCGAAATATTTTCTAAGTAATCAAATAATATATACTTACTTTTGGGACAATTGGGTTAACACGTTAACTGCGTACATAATTTATGGTTATTAGTGCGGGGGCGGACGATTCATTTTCAGCAGTTGGAATAAAATATTTGCTCAATATGTTCAAAATAAGTCCAAAATACTTTTTTTTATATGAATAGGGGTGTTAGGGGCCTTGACGTGTAAACACGTCTAGCGCACTCAGCTTATAATTTTTAACCAGGATGACGTGTCTTCACGTCATATTTTTTTAATTTTTTTGGTAATAATAAATTAATATAAAACGATAATGATAAGTAAAAAACTGTTTTTTATTTATCTTATATTACATATATGCATATAAAGTATTACAAATTTATAAATTCTTATGATACTCTCCAAAACACGGCGCAACGCACAGAGCGGGTTTGTTTACACAAGCTGCGCAGTAATAAGCGGTTTCTTTCCTCATTTTCTTTTTATAACAATTTTGACACCGCCCGCAAGGTATTCTTCCCGATTCAAGAGGATTATTTTTGACTGGTACGTGTTGAGTTGCTTGTGGATTAGTTATGACTTTCGGTTTTGGTGGCACTAAATCTTTTATCACCTGCATTCTAAAATCGTAGAATGACATCTTGGATTTGGTCTGTTTTTTAAAAAGGGAAAACGAGTTGAATAACAGCAACTGCAAGACATGGATTCCAGGCTTTTTGTACCAACGCAGAGTTTTTCGTTCAAAAGGATAGTAACTGAGCAGTTGGTCTTGACGATCAATCCCGCCCATGTACTGATTATACATAAAAGTTGCCTCTGGTTTTTGTTTATCCTCTTCTCTTTTATTTTGATATTGAATCATGTTATTTCCATATTCTGAAGATATATAATGCACATCTCGTTTATCCCGCCATTTTCCCACCATGATTCCTTTTGCATAACGAGCAATAGTTTCTCCGGTTTTCAATTTTTGTTGCTTTACATCAATAGGATTGTTTTTACGATCAATTCTTAGTGTGCCAGTATAGTAAGTGTTCCGTTTTAGCAATTTTTCCGCCAATTCATAGCTATTATAGTAATTGTCCATGAACACAGAATGGCCAACGTCTAATCTTTCTTCCATCAAATGCAATACCACGTTAGCTGCGTGACCCTTTCCGCCAAAATCATCTAAACTTCCTGTGTTTACGGAAAATTTTAGTACCGTGCCGTCCGGCTCAGTAAGTACATAAAGCTTTATGCCATATTTATGAGCCTTATTTTTAATATATTGCCTAAAAGACAACCTTCCTCTCCAAAGAATCATTGACTCGTCCAATGATCAATTTTTATTGGGGTAATAAGTTTTCAACATTGTGTTGTTGAAGTAGTCAACCAACGGGCGTATTTTAAATAACCTATCCTGAGGTTTTGGCTGATTTTCTGATGGAATCTCAACAAAATGGAGACATCTCAATGATTATCGAAAAGAAACCAAATTTTATATTTTGGTACAAGAATTTATTATTAGCAGAGCGCTTTCGGTTCAATGATAAACCATCATCAGTGCCCCATGGTCAGGGTGTACTCCAAATCCTCACAAATTAGTAGATACATAAAATGAATTAAAATATAGTGCTTGAAACACAGTCACTATTCAATTAAAATAATAATAAAAAGCACACACAACCCATTGTACAATGAATGAATCCCTAAAATAGGGGATAAAATATAACTCAATACATTATTTGTGAGTCAGCTGTTTGACATTTTGGAAAAATTTTGTTTTTATGTTCTGGCGAGTTTTTTCCTTCTGTAAATGTCCAATATCCACTTGGTTCCTTTTAGTGCTTTTTATTGTCCTCTTTAATTTGATGTGAATTCGTGCTATCAATGGATTATGGTCGGAAAACACGTCAGCGCCTGGATATGCTTTTACCGATTTAACACAATTTCTGTATCTTTCATTTACCAAAAAATAATCTATTTGATTTCTTACCGGTTTCTTTTTGTTGTTTTGCGGAGATTTCCAGGTATATAGTCTTCGCATGGGAAGTTTGTAGAAAGTGTTTGTTATTATGTAGTTGTTCACTTGACAAAATTGTAGCAACCTGTCACCTCTTTCATTTCTCATCCCAAGTCCGTACTCGCCTACGTATTTATCACATTTTCCGTTTCCAATCTTAGCATTAAAATCGCCTAAGATAATTGTAACATCTCTTGATTTTATTGAAGATATGACTGACTGAACACCTTCGTAAAATAGCTCGATCTCTTCATCAGGTTTTTCGGCTGTAGGAGCATATACTTGTATGACGTTTAGTTTGCTCGTATCTGTTTGAAGTTGTAAAAGCATGATTCTATCTGATATAGGAGTGAAACCAATCACCGATGACATAATTTTTTTCGACACAAGAACTGCAACTCCATTTCTATGGTTAGGCTTCATTATTTCCAGAGAAATATATCATACCGTTTGCCGTGGTGAGTTGGCCCGAATTTGGCCACCTGCTATCGCTGATACCGAGTATATCTATACATAGTCTTTCCATCTCTTGTATCACATGTATATTTCCCGACTCAAACATACTCCTGATATTCCATGTGCCAATCTTTAGTTTATTTCCAATTTGGTGTTGTGCTGTTGTTGGCTTCGATTTGTCACAGGGATTTCGCAGGTTAACGACCAGGGAGGCCCTGTGGTCTCGCTTTGGGTTTCCTCCCCTGCCGGATCTTGGTATCCGATATCCATGATCAGTAAAGTTTGTGTTTTGTTGTATAGCCATGATGATTATACTAGAGAAATCCATGTGGATCTTTATTGTAGTGGTTTCTCCTTGCCTTCTACATTCTTATGCCGTTGACTAATAATAGTTCTTCCGATTTTAGGGCCAATTTCTTAACCCTAGGACAAAAGAGTGCCCTTATATTGTTGCTTTCATATGTCCCCAAAAGCAGGGTTGCCATTTGCGCCAGATCCGCCGTACTGAAGTCCTTCTTCTCCGCCTTCTCTGCCGGCATGGCCAATTTATAGGGCCATCATCTTTTTGCTGTTGACCTGCCTGTTGTTTTTGGGGTGCCTGCATATTCTGTAAATTTGGCTCATCCTCTTCACTACCATCCACTATATCACGTGGTATAGTGTCATAACAATCAGAATCTTCATCCCTTGGAAAGTCAGAATCTGGATCAGCGATATCATCATCCGATTCATAGAGGAGTTTTTCCATCTCTGCATCATTTAATGGGACCCTATATTTGGATTTTACTCCTCTTCGAAGCTTTTTCGGTTCAGAAGGGCCCGTTTCATAGTCACTCATCTTTACGCTAGAGGCTGACGCAGTACCGACAACGTACTCGCAAGACTAACGCCCGCCGCACATGCAAGCACTCGCACTTGCACTCGCACTCGCATTGTGCCAATGCGGCACTCACATTGGCGGGCACTCGTTTACCGCATTTGTTCACACTCTCACGTGTTGCGATGGACCTCATCGATATGAGTTCCGAATCGGACGCGGATAATGGATTTTTATATAGAGTCTCAGTGATAAGGAATGCAAGAAAAAAGAAAAACTGGAAAAGTGCATACTTAAAAAAAGGAAATCACATGGAGAATTTGCGTTGACTTCTGAATTTTCAGAAGAAAAATTCAAAATTTATTTTCGCTTATCCAGGGATGAATTTAAAGAAGTGCATGAGTTAATTGCAACACACTTAGAAGATAATAATAATAATAATAATGCCTTTATTAACTTTTAGAAAAGGAAACACAAATAATAACAAAAGAGATATACAATTAAGGCGAGGTTCAATTCATCCGTCCCGAGTGAAACGGATGTCTGCTCTTCCACCTAACCTTAGCATAGTTAATTCACAGCAAAAGCTGAGCAACGTAATGAAAAATGTTCATATAAAACCTATACAGGGGAGAATACATATATCCATACAACTACATTACAATTTAATTCTTGTTGAGAGAGTAAATGAACAAGCAATTTATTTTTAAATGCATTACTCGAAAGGGTATGACGAATATTAGCTGGCAAGTTATTGTATATATTGACAATTGAATAGCTGAAACAACATTTGAAAAATATACAGTTGAATAATGGCGGAGTAAGTGTCCCCCTAAAACGAACATTCAAGTTATGTACGTCTGATCGATACGTAATTTTTTCATACAAATAAGCGGGTGTTTTATACTGCAAAATTTTGGAGTACAAGCAAGCAGCATGTAATATTCTCCTTTGTTTTAATCTGAGCCATTGCAGTGTCGTGTAATGATGACTGATATGGCTATACTTTCTAACACCAAATATATATCGTATACAAGCATTTTGCAATTTTTGAAGCCTTGTCTCATCGGATTTACTTAGGAAAGTACCACAAACAACATCACAGTAGTTTAAGTTAGAAAGTATCAATGCTTCACATAAAATAATTTTAGTTTTTCTTGTAAGTAGATGACGATTCAGGTAAAGAAACCTTAATTTTGTATAAGATCTCTGCAAACAAAAAGATACATGCTTAGTAAAACGTAAATCCTCATCCATAAACACTCCCAAGTTCTTAACAACATGTCGACGCCCAATAACTTGGTTATTAACAACTATTTCGTTGCTACTCAAAATGTCGGAAATTTTAAAGCGACTGGATTTTCTACCAAACAGCACAAAGTTAGATTTAGTTGGGTTAAGAGTTAAACACATTTGCAGAGATTGTGAATATAATGTATTCAAATCATAATTCACCGCCGTAATAGCTTGCTTAATTTCGTCTGCATAAAACGATACATACATTTGAATGTCATCAGCATAATAATGCTGCCTACAAGATGTAAAGAAGTGTGGAAATCTAGAAATGTATATATTAAAGAATAGCGGCCCAAGGATTGAACCCTGTGGAACGCCTCTTGTATTATACAGAAACGTAGATAATTTGTTATTGTAACTAACGGCTTGTAGCCTGTAACTTAAGTAGTCTTTTAATAATAATAAAGCATCTCTTGAAAGATTAATGTATTTAAATAGTGATTCCATTAATTTATGGTTAATGGAATCGAAAGCTTTACTGTAGTCTAATAAAACCAAAAGCGTGAGTTTTCCTTCATCACTTGCTTTCACAATGTCATCTGTAAGTTTTAAAAGCGCAGTGCAGCAGCTGTGCTGTTTTTTAAAACCCGATTGAGTTTCTGGAATAATATGATGTTTAGAAGTGAAACTTAAAAGCTGCGTTTCAATTACCTTTTCAAGTATTTTAGACATGGTTGGAAGGATACTTACCGGACGAATATCATTAAATGTTGTAGCAGTGGCAACCTTCATCAAAGGAATAACTTTAGATTTTTTCCAGGCACCAGGGTATACAGAATTTTTCAAACAAAAATTAATTAAATGAGTAATAAATGGAAGTATATAAGGAATACATAATTGCAAACTTAATATATTAATGCCATCTAAGCCCGTAGCCTTACTTTTTAATTTTGTGATAATATTTAAAATGTCTAATTCTGAAATGGTTTTAAATTTAAATGAATTATCAGTTAATTTATTATTATTATAATACTCTACCAGTTCATCAGATACTGAAATAGTAGGAATGGACGTTATAAAATGATTATTTAATCTTTCAACATCACTGAGTTCGTCAGGAAGTATCGATAATTTGTTGTTAGACAATAAATTTAGCGATCTTGCAGTATCCCATATAACTTCACTGGAGGCAGTACTAATCTTTGAGTAAAAGAAAGTTTTTTTTTCTTTTTTGACAGCTACATTTGTAATATTTCTCAACATTTTATATGTAGTCCAGTCTGATTTACGTTTAGTTCGTCTAAATTTTGACAAAGCATTGTCTCTATCATGCATCATAGCTCGTAGTGTGTTAGTAATCCAGGGTGCGTATTTTTTTGTTATTTTATATGTTTTTATAGGAGCATGAATATTAAGAAGAGTAATAATGTTTTCATTTATGAATTCAATTTTGTTGTTAGCATCCCTCAAATCATATATATTTTTCCAGGGAATAGATTGAAGATCTGATTTAAATTGAGGATAATTTAAATGCTTAAAATCTCGAGATGTGACAAATTTTGTTGTAAGCCCTTCAGAAGTTTCAATATTCAACTTGCAGAAAATTAGTTTATGATCAGCTATTTGCTTAACATCAATAACACCTGATTTCGCAACAATTTGTGGATTAGATATAAGAACATAATCTAATAAAGTAGCGCTGTGGTCAGTAACCCTAGTTGGTTCATTTATTAACTGTGTAAGCCCTAACCCTTCAAAAATATCCAGAGCCTTACGTGCTTCGATTGAATCATGTTTCAGTAAATCTACATTAAAATCACCAGCACATACAATATAATCACTGAATGGGATAATAGTAGTGAGAGTAGTTTCTAGTTCATTAAAAAAAACACTTTGTTGAAATAATGGCGACCTATAAACAACAAGAAAGGAAATATTTACTTTATTTACAGTTAGTTTAACACAGATCTGTTCAATTTTATCCGAAGTACTTGTCAATACATGCTGAATATCGGTTCTAATGTAGACACACAAACCTCCGCCTCTGCCTTTTCGATCTACACGTATCAATTTATAACCAGCTATTATAATTTGATTTCCATCAACGAGATCACTCAGCCAAGTTTCGCTGATACCAATTACATCAAAAGAATATTTTGTAATTATTTTTTTAATTTCAGTAAAATGGGCTAAGAGTGATCTAACATTTATATGGGCAAAATTAAGTACCTTTCCCATAATTAATATTTAATTATAAAGTTACATCGTAAGTTGTTCATTTAATATGAACCTTAAATAAAATAATTATTGTTCGTTGTTGAATTGTCAGTAAAACTCAAAACAATTAGCTGGTATCAGTTACTATAAAAAGAACCCGAACTGCCAGGTATTTTACGAAAATAGTTGAACTGTATAACCAGAATATTAATGTTATTTTTAAAAAGTGTACACTTGTACTCAAAAAACAGTACTCAACAGAATATTTATATATTAAATACAATGTGTTTAAATGCAGGGATATATGTTGAGATGAGGGTTGCAGTGGTCATGAACGCATTAGCTCTGAAGAGAAGTTAGCCGTTTTTTAAGGTACGTGGATTAATTACTTTCTAGAAAATTTTTATTGTTTAATTGTGTGTTAAAAAATCAAAAAGTTTCTTAAATTTAATTTAAGTCTAGGAAATCATATTCACTGGATCCTCTTTAATTTTCCACATCTGTAGCCTAGTTCGCACTAGGCTAGTAATTTAGTAGAATAGCGAGTAATTTAGTGGCTAAACTACTCGCTACTGCACAGAAATCGTTCGCATTACGGCCCAGTACAATACACAAGTGAGTGGTGTTTTTCAAGATGAACGGGCTGCAACGTCATAGAGTGAATAAACTGATTAAGCTAATCGTAATGGCTATTTTAGAAGAGGTGGATGAGGAAATTTGTGTAATTAAGAAAAAGAAGTTATGGGTAGGAAAATGGATCGATAGACGAGAAAAACTAGGAGATACTAATTGTCTTCTGAAGGAATTAGCATTGGAGGATCCCAAAGAATACTTCGATAGTTTGAGAATGTCCGAAAGTTGTGTGAATTTTCTGTTAACGAAAATACACTCTCAAATTCAGCGTAAAGATACCCTTTTGAGAAGTGCGATTCCTGCAATTACAAAATTACAAGCAGTTCTATACTTTCTTGCTACTGGGTGTAGTTTAAGGACACTCACACATATATTTAGACTCGGAAAATCAACTATTTCCGAATTCATCATCGAAGTATGTGAAGCAATCTATGAATCATTAATGGAATTTATCAAGGTAAGATTAAGTAACTGTAACAGATTTATTATGAAATATTTATTTATTAAGAGAATCATTTTTAACAATGTTAGGTATAACTTTCATTATAGGAGTAGGTATTTTGTTTGCTCCCATCACTTTTGATTATCAACATTAGCGTTCTGCATTGCTGTGAAAATTGAGTCATCTGATATAAATAATTGTAACATTACTCTGCGTTTCATTATTGTTTATATGGCCAGATGGAAACATATTTGAGGAAAGCTGATAATCCGCAACGTGTTCAGAATGATGTGTAGGTAAAATGGACGAGGAAATACATTCAGTTGCTTGCTCTTCCAAATTATAGTTACTGGTGTCATTATCATATATTGAAGAATTGCTATATGGTGATTCAGTAGTATACGACGACTGTGGCGCTCTGGTGATTCTGTTTAGTACAGACGCGTTTTGAATGTGCTGACGTCGAATTCTATTTATGTAAAGTTGAATGTGCTCTTGTGCTTCTAATGCCAATAGTAAGGGCAAAGATTTCAGTTGAAGACCGACGTGTTGACCGAAGACCTCAAACTCATTTTCTTCGACTGTCAAGTTAGTACCATCAGCTATTTCTTTTAATTGGCCAACCATCCTCGAGAGCTGGGCGATTTTTCTCTTTTTTGTCGGAGGTGGAGGAGGTGTAGGTTCACGAAAAGTATCCACTAAAGTACTATTTTGCTCAGTATCTGTATCATCAGTGTGTGAACTATTGGAAGCCTGAAACAAATCAAATGTTATTCGTATCAAAGAGTACCTATTCATGAACATAACTTTTTTTTTCAGATTCCTACTATTGCAGACTGGAAAATAATTGAAAATGGTTTTCGAGAACAGTGGAACTTTCCAGGGTGCTGTGGAGCAATCGACGGCAAACATATCGTCATTAAGGCACCCCCTGAATCAGGAAGCTTATACTATAATTACAAAGATACAAACAGCATTGTCTTAATGGCTGTTGTAGATCATAAATATTGCTTTAGTTATATAGACGTTGGGTGTAATGGAAGGGTTTCTGATGGAGGCGTATTTCGTAACTGTAGTTTGTACCAAGAATTAGAAAACGGTGTTCTACCAGAGGATCATGTCCTAGTAGGCGACAATGCGTTTCCCTTGAAAGAATATTTATTGAAACCTTTTCCAGGAAATCAATGAACGCTACATCAAAAAATTTTTAACTGTCGTTTATCTCGGGCTAGAAGAATAGTTGAAAATGCCTTCGGTATACTAGCTGCCAGATTCAGAGTGTTTGAGAAACCAATGCCCTATAGTCCTGAGAAAGTTGTTAAGATAGTAAAGACCTGTTGCGCTTTGGCTCCGACAAACAAAACTACGGAACAGACAGTATGAATACACAGTAGACTCAGAACATGTTGAAGCAGGAACTATCGTTCCTGGTAATTGGAGAAATGAGCCACAGTCTATCGGAATGCAACCGCTACCTATTTCTTTTAGTCACCGTTCATCCCAAAGGTCTACAGATCGTCGGTAGAGATATGCAAATTATTTTGTCGGATGCGGATCTGTCCCTTGGCAGACAAGAATGATAAATTGAAAACAACCGGTCCACCAACAGTACAGTATCTATAATCATATCTAATCTAATCTAATACCTTTAAACGAGCAACCCTTTATACTTGTTAAAACTTTAGTTATTGTGTACCTTCAGTTTAATTGTGTTAACATAAGTTATTCATTATGTAAAATTGTTTTTTTGCCTCATTGTTTCCTTTCATTTTTAAAACATGTACAATAAAAAGACACTAATTGTGTCTTACGTGTATACTCAACAATTTGTGCTGCAACGATTTTCATGAAATTTTGTATGCAGGGGGTTCCAAGGGCGATAAATCGATCTAGCTAGGTTTCATTAAAAAAAATAAAAAATATACCGAGATAAAAAAAATATTCCAGGTACTAATTATTGTATTGTAACAATGTGTATAAATAGATAGGTAGGTACTTACCAAATTACTTTCACTTTGTGTCAGTATTGAGGTTAAATCTCGCAGGGATGCATCCAATAAACTGAACCATTTTACTGAAGGTATATAAATCGTGTCAGTCCCAGCGCCTGAACTTTTGGAGTCCTTTATTTTTTTTAACTCCTGCGAGTAGGTCGATCTAAAAAGGAATGGATCTCGTAAGGTAAAACTACTTTCAAAAACAATAGGTTGTAATAAATATGCTTTAGAAATACTTAAATTAATAAAAGTATGCACTAACCTGATGTTTTTTATTTTCAATTTAATTTCCTTTTCACCAAATCCGGCTATATTCATTATATTTTCTAAATCCAAATATGCGGATTGTTTCATTTGTTTGTTTTTATAATGCGGGGACTTAATATTCCACAAGCATTCATGTTGTACATATTTGGAAACAAATTTTAAAGTTGTTTCTTCGCTCCAGCGAAACGACATTTTTGCGGCCACTAATGAACTTGACTAAATCAACAGGTTCGGACTTGTTTAGCCGGTGAACCAGTGAGCACGGACGCGTGGTGGGAGGCGCTACTCGCCCGAAAAAATACAGTAAAATGGATAGACTCGACTGAATCATTTGCTAAAACTTGACTAATTTTTTGTGGTTCGCACACATTTAGCCACTAAATTACTCGCTACTCTACTAAATTACTAGCCTAGTGCGAACTAGGCTTGTTGGCGGTTGATTTAGTGCATGGGAGGTATCTGATACGTGAGCAGTAGGTGCAGGAGATGGACTGTAACTGGAATAATACGATGCAGCAATAGAATTCGGACGAGATGGATATTGTGTGTGTAAAAAGATTTTTGCTTCTTCTTGTGATACGATACCAAATACGCCATTTTTAATTGTATGTTGAGAGTATGGTGGTAACAATTTTGTAGTCTCGTACATGCTCATAAAAAAATGAAACAGTGGATCGTTTTTCACATTGCTAATACTAACATCGTTTGTTGTATTCATTAAATGTTCACGTTGTTTTTGCCTTTTGGCAACTCTTTCTTCCTGTTCTTCAACTGATTTCTGTAATAAGTTAGTTAATGTATCCCGTTTACGTCGTCGTCTTGCTGGTGTTTCTGCTTCTACTTGCTTACGTGGTTGATCAGTGTCTTGAGTATAGATTTGAGTTTCTTCATTATTAGCTTCAGTTTCTTCGGTATTTTGTTGACCTTGAGATGCGACACTATTATCGTCTATATCTTCTTCAGTATTAGTGTCAATGTTGGTATTGCTCGCCCTATTTGACATATATGGAATTAAGAATTCCATTTGATCTTGGAAACGCCATGGTTTGATGTTCACAACCCCTGATCCACTTTTAGGTTTAGCATTTTTTTGGCGACGGAGAGCATCTCTATGGTTGTTACGGAGTTTTTCCCAACTTTTTTTAGCGTCATGTCCTGTAAAGAAAATTAGTGTTTACGCAATTGCTCAATAATTGACAGCATTAAAATAGCTAATATTATTTTTGCGTTACATTTCAGATTCATTGCGACTGGGAACTCATACCGGAGTATTGCTTACAGTTACCGAATTGGAGAGAGAACAGTGTCAAATATTGTTGTCAAGGTGGCCATGGCAATTTGGAAAGTAATGCAACCCATTTATATGCCACAACCTACTACGGACTTTTGGAAACAGAATGCCGCTGATTTTGAGAAACATTGGCAAATGCCTAATACTGTGGGTGCCATCGATGGCGTACATGTTATGATTAAAAAACCGATCAATAGCGGCTCCTCATTCTTTATTTATAAACAATATCATTCCATTGTACTGATGGCGGTAGTAGATGCTCATTATAAATTTGTATTTATAGATGTCGGTGCTAATGGTAGATTTTCAGACGGAAGTATATTTGACAATAGTATTTTAAAACGAAAAATAGTAAATCAACAGTTACATCTACAGAGCCCAAAGCTCTTCCTGGTCGAGACGACATAGTTGTGCCAGATAATAAATAATTATAGAAACAAAGTTTTTAACTACAGACTCTCGAGAGCAAGACAAACTGTTGAATGTGCATTCGGCATACTGGCTTCTCGTTTTCGAATATACCTACGGCCATTTGAAATGAAAGTTGCAACAGTGGACAAAATTGTTATGGCAAGTTGTGTATTACACAACTATTTACGCACACAAACAATAGCTAATAATATTGATGATGACGTCGAGATATTACCCAACAAACATCAACTAGTGCCGTTACCTCGAACAAGAGGACGTTCTTCAGAAATGGCATTTCACATAAGAGACCAATTCACAGATTATTTTAACTCCATAGAAGGACGACTGCACTGGCAAAAGCAGAGTGTAGAGAGGGGGAATTATTGAAAAATGCTGTTTATCGTTAAAATGTACTCAATGGGTAGCTATTAGGAACTATTTTTCTTTTATTTTTTAATTATTAAAAAAAGCTGTTTGCTGTTTAAGGTAGAGTCATTAAAATGTACTTAGTAACAATAATTTTTATGTTTGTTTCTTTTATTTTCAAATGAATTCATGTAATTTTCAGCATAATAAAATGATTACTTACCATCTTTCAAATTTAGAGCCTCTGCTATTATTTTCCAGATTATATCTTTATATTTAATTCGGCAATAATCGGGGTGTTTAAAGTCGTACAGACATTCTTCGCTGCGGACAGCTTCAATTAGTTCTTCTTCCATCATTCACTGCCACTCGAAAACTGTGGATCAACTACAAGTGTCACATCGGTTGAGGTTCACGTTCATGTACGTTACTGCGTTAACAAGTGAAAGCGAATGCGGTATTATATATAATTAATGCAATAGGTTTCAAAATATAACACTCGCACGAGGCTCGTATCAACCAATGCGAGTGCTTGCATGTGCGGCGGGCGTAACAGTGTACTACTGATTACAATAGAGAGCTACACTAGACGTGTTCACACGTCAACCGCCTGGGGGCATGGGTGCGCGTGACGTGTCGACACGTCATGCGCAGTGAAGTTGTTAAAAATACAACGCACAATGCAAAACTTATTAACCTTCCGCTACTAACGTGGATTTATGTGACATAGATACTAACGTCGGACTCACAGTTCGCATATAAAAAGACGAAAACCATACATAACTGAATCAGACATGGGGAAAATATATCAAGACATTCAATGTTAGTATATTTACACATCTTGTAGGTATATTTATGAAATCAAAAAGTCCAGAAAATTTTTAATAAGAAACAAAGCTTAAAATAATTTTAAATGCTAAAAGTCACATAAATCGAGAACATACAAAACAAATAAAACATAACGTTTTCAAAAGCAAACATATTTTCTAACACAAATGTGAAAGAGCGACGTTTTGAAAAACGACTAACCTAATCTTAAAAATTACTTAAATCGTAAATCTTCGTCACTTTCACCAGCCAAGAACTCACTACACATGTAGTTGGCATGTTCCATACAAATAGGTTTTTTACAGTATGCACAGCTAAACCTTGTAGGTCTATTTCTTTTTCTGTTACAATAAAAGCAGCGTTGTTTGATGTTTTCGTTTTGTGGTTCCCGTGACTCTTCCTGCAGTGGTAAACGTAAAATTTCTCTAATGCGAAGTCTAATGGTACGTTTTATTCGATTACTGGCAGCTCTTCGTCGTTGGTGTTGGTCTAGTAACTGCGTGCCAAGATTATCCAGAAATATTCTTCGCGGTGTATTATTCATATATTTTGAATTGCTCTTGAAAATAATGAATGAATTTATTCCAGCTATATTCAGTAGCATATAAAATATAACCATTGGCCAGCGACGAGTTGCTCTGGCACAATCATAGGCCGCACACATCTTGTCCACTGTATCAACCCCACCTTTTCTTTTATTATAATCAATTATTATTTGTGGTTTTCCAGTTGCTTTGTCTATTTCATCTTCATTATGGTGCATGGTTGACAACATGAGAACATTTTTATTTTTCTGGGTATATAAGATGTTATGGTTACTTTGTCTTGGAATGCAAACATGCTTTGTTTTTTCGGGTCGTTTAGCAGGTTGGACCAATTCAAGCGGAAGTTCTTTTCCGTTTTTCCTAATGGTACCAAGAATCGTGAGTTTATGATTTGTTGAAAGTGTGTTAGCTACAGCCATACTGGTAAAGAAGTTGTCCATTGTAATGTTTCTGCTGGTTTCTGAGATGGGGCTACAAAGCCGGTGAAGGAGGTATACATTATCAGTTTTGAAATTTATTAGGTCCTATCGGCTGTTGCCCAAGATAAATTTCCATGTTTGCAGTATAAAACATTTTGGCGTCGACTAGAGAATATATTTTGATACCATATCGGTTAGGTTTCTTAGGCATATATACTCGAAAGTTGCATCTCCCTCGGAATGCCACCAACATTTCGTCCACTGTCGTGAGCTCAGAAATACAAAAATATTTAGACAAATTAGAATTAAATGAATCATAGATCTCTCGGATCAGTGCCAATTTGTCGTATTTTTGTCTCTCTATTCTAGTATTTTTATTGTCAAAACGAATATATTGCAACAAAATCTAAACCGTTCTCGAGACATTGTCAAACGAAATATTTCCATGGAAGAAGAGGCATTTATCCGACTGTTTTTTGACATCGAGCATATATAAAGCAACCCTTTAAGCGCTTTCAGCTCAATAATGTCTGTGGGCCTTGCTGATCGGTTGTTTGGATTGACATTGCACATTCCGATGTAGATATTTGTATCGTAAACAATGACTTGCAACATATCATTTGTAAAAAAAGACTCCAGATCTCTGCAGCAGATTTCAATCCTTTTACATTCCCCTTTACCCCAGGGAGAAACTTGATAATATTTAGGGCGCTTGTCCGTACCTGAGAATTTCCTGGATGCTTTCTCCACTTGGTTTGGCCATCCCTTCCAATGTAATATGCAACTTTTTCGTGCGACACTTCATCCATTACTTCATCTGAAAGATCCAAGCTGTTGTTTGAATCATCAATATCTTGCTCATCATCGGTGATGTGATCTTGAATTTCTTCATTATCGTCCTGCAAGCTCGAGTCGTCGTCAGATGGCTCAATATCGTCGTAGAGTTGGCGAAGGTATTCTTGTTCTTTTTCGTAATTCATATCAAGCACTGTAAACACATATTTAGGTTTAATAATCTGCAGAAAGCAGAATATTTAAAAAAAATATTTACCTTGTGAATGCGGAAAATATGAAAACATATATCAATCAAAATTTTATCTTATGTATAGCACAAGAAGAATGGAAAATGAGCTCACCTGTTGATCCTCTACTGCTTCCTTGGGGCCCCAGATGCTCCGATGTGCAACGTTCACTAAGATTACAGGCAATTTTGATTTTCTTTACAAAAACAAAGGTGAAAATAATGAATTCGCACTACTCGTAACTTTTGATGCGAACACGACGACTATTTACCGACAAGTCATTTGGTTCATTAATTGCTTCCGCTTTTTATGGGAGATTACAGGTTTTCGCTCTGTCCTTTTCCATCTGTGCATTTAATAGTGAGAAATAATTCATTAAAATGGCCATAGGCGCGCTAAATTTAGATTTATTTCTAAATTTCAATTACAAAAAAAAGAAAATAAACAATATGTTCCTATTAGGGAAAAGGTTATAGGCGGCGTTGAATTCCTAACACCCTGAAAAAATTAACATTAACACTAACGTGCGGAGTAAAAGTCCGCATAAGACCCTAACTCGAACACGCAGAACCCTGCTGTGTTTACCTCTTAACACTAATTTTGGAACTGCAACAGCTACTTAGCGGTACAGCGCCTACTCGGAATAGTTCGGTAAATACCGGTTCATTTTCAGCGGTGCGGACTCACAGTCCGCACGTTAGTAACGGAAGGTTAAAAACTGAAACAACGCATAAAATACAACGCAAATTAATTATTCAACATTCAAGTAAGTCGAACCTCGAACAACACATAAAACCCAGTAACCGGTGTTTTGTGGTCGAACAAACAACTGTTGCCACTGTTGGATTATTGCAGTGTGACCAATTTTCTAAATAGAAATCTACTATAGGCATGCCTAAAAACTTACAAAAATCTACTACACAATCTACTTACTTTAAAGAAAATGTGATAACGGGCGTAACTCAAATGCATGTTATCATAAATTGATTGATTGATTTCTTGGAGGGGAAAAATGAAATATAAACACATGAATGAAAACAAAATACTAGAGTGGAAATGCAGAACGGTCTATGTGCCAAAAATAAAATTCGGAGTAAATGCAAAAAATAGGCATGATGTTGTAAAGGAATGTAGTCAACCATTGCTTCTATATTTCTAAGTTTTTCGACCGTAACCCTATTTTGGCACTGTAGCGGAAGTAAGATATGCTCTGTAATTTGATTTAGCTTTTTGCCTTTTTTCGAAACGTTACATGTAACCCATGATTCAATGTCGCTGAATGTTTTTTTTGTTTTTATGAGTGTTGGGTTGTCCCTGTCGATTCGCAGCCACGAAACTTGTGATATTTGTAATTTGTTCGTGTTAATAAATTCGTTTGATGCTTGTGCAAAATCTTTAAAATAATTTTTTTCTAAAAGTACAGTCTTAAAAGGATTTTCGTGACGGGCTGCGGCAATCACTTTTTCCAAATCATTGAGGACGATACATTTTGATACCCTTTTCCGCTTTTCTATCTGAGCGAAATCGCGGTCACATGATAGATAGCTGTGACCGCTTACCAAAAATTTGTGATCTATTTGCTCAAAAACTCCTGTAGCAACAAGGTAAATAAGGAACATTAAAAAGATCCTATTTTTATGTTGGCCAGTGCAGTTGTCGCTCCAAAATACAACGTTTTGCTTTTTGGCAAACATTTCGGTATGCTGGGTGAGAACTCTATATAAAGCCGATGCAATTTCATTACCACCTCTTCCTGTAACAGTTTCATCCCACAGACACATTATACCAGTTTCTGTATCAGATATGTGTATACCAAAATTGAAGCAAGAAATTTGGCGACTGTAAAACATATCAGAGTGGGTATAAATAGTACTTGTTCTAGGTCTATTGAGATCACATTGCGGTCGTAACACGAACTTAGGATCCATGGACTACTAATAGGATATTCGTTTTGACTCCTTTACTGTGATCGCCATGTTGTGCTAATTTTAAGTTGGCCGGCCTGAAGTCACGTGATTCGTACAGGACCGGTTTAAAGAACAAAGCAGAAATAATTTATGATACACTTGATACAAAAATATGAAACGGTGAGAGAAAAAAGTATACTTTATTATTTACACTAGTTACTGCTTATTGTGTATACCTAAGTTGGAATTATGGAAAAAAATTTATAAATTTTACGAAGTGTTTATTTATAAAAAGATATGAATGGCCCAAAACCTGAAATAAAACCAAATAAAATTTTTTTAAATCGTGTAGGATTTAAGAAAAATATGAATTTTTTGCAATAATAAAGTGCCTTTATTTTTGAAAATAACAATGAAATTCTTATTCAAATAATTAATCAGGAAATAAATAAAACAACAGTAAAAGGAGATATTTTAATGAATAAATGTAATTTTGATAAATAAATTAATACGATTAAACACATAGCAACATCCAACGGTTATCCATTACATATTATAAATAAATTAATTAATAAAAAAGAGGAAAAAGCGGCATTAAAACTAATATTTTCTGAACAAACTAATGAAATAAAAAATTATAAAACCATCACATATGCAGGTAATATTTCTAATAATATTTCAAAAATAATATCTTTAGCTACAAATACAACAATTTCTTTTAAAACAGAGAGTAATGTGAGTACAAAATTGTTAAATGTAAAAACAAAAATATCCCCATTAACCCTTTGATGGGCACTGGGAAGACGAATTCCCACTTACAAAATCACATTGAGTAGGTAATGGGAATAATATTTACCACTTTCTAGTGTGCTGCCATATATCAAGGAATAGCGTACTCTTTAGATACGGCAGTGGGACTGTACAATCTGAGTTGTAGCTCAGTTTCAAATATGAATAAATGGAATCTGGATGATCCTAGGCAAGCAAAAGAGGCCTCACATTACTTTTTTAGCCTACCGGACAACGAAATACATTCTGACGAGGAAGGAGACAAAGGCGCAGAAAATGAGTTTCAGGAGCTAGAAAATACAGAAATTTTAAAAACAAGAAGTTTGTCAACACGTTCTTGTTCACCGTCTCACAATCTTCTTGATAGTACCATCGCCATTCAAACATCCACACAACAAAGTTGTGACGTCGAAGAGGAATTCCACACCGACGTTCCTGAGATACTAGAAGATCTTGAAGTGCCTGAAGAAGACGATAACAGCTCCTCTGACACTGATAGTGAGGAAGAATGGAACGACAATACTGAATATTTCGATTTATTGGAAACAGACTTCGATCAGTATAACCCTTCTTCAACTCATAACTTTTGTATCAAAAACAAGGAAATTGATTATTTTTTAAAAATTTTTACGCCAGAAATGATACAGGCTATCGTAGATCAGACTAATCTCTACGCCTCGCAAAACCTTCGGAGAAGATCTAACAAAAAAGATGGTCCTGGTCCTTCAAAATTTTGGACTGAAACAACTGCAGAAGAAATCAAAGCTCTGTTTGGTGTCATGATTATAATGGGGTTTCATAAACTACCTTGAGTGGCTAATTATTGGTCAAGTGATCCTTATTTGAATGTTCCAAGTAGACTGCAAGTAATGAACTCTAAACGGTTAAAAAAACTTGTAGAAAATTTACACATAAATGACAACTCAACGGCTGTACCTAAGGGTGAAATAGGCTATGATAAATTGCACAAACGAAGACCACTAATCGATGGTTTACAACACACTATTAGTGCATTCTATGTACCTTCATCGTATGTAGCAGTTGATGAGTCAATGATACCTTTCAAAGGTCGATCAGGGATCAAGCAATATATGCCCAAAAAACCAATAAAATGGGGATACAAAGTTTGGTGCCTTGCGGACTCTAAAACTGGGTACATTTATAATTTTGATATATATGTAGGGAAATCTGAGCACAACCTTGGAGCAATTCCTCTTGGAGAACGTGTGGTTCTTCAACTTACCTCTAATCTAAAAAGGAGACATAGTCTTGTTGTCTTTGATAATTTTTTTACAACATATTCTTTGATGGAAAAGTTGAGAAAAAATAATATTTTCGCTATATTGGTACCATACGAACTAACAGAAAAGGGTTACCAGAAATGATGAAAACTAAGACAAAATTATCCAGAGGCGAGTTTATGTTCAAAACTAACAATAAAACATCTGCAGTAACCTGGATGGATAATAATTCCGTACACTTTTTATCAACATGCTTTTCTCCAAAGGACACAACATATGTTCTTAGGAAAAATAAATTAGGAGAAAAAATCAATGTTTCGTGTCCTCGGCTGGTAGCTGAATATAACAAAACTATGGGAGGGGTTGACAGATATGACCAGCTTAGAGAAAATTATGAAATTGGTCGAAAAAGTACTAAGTGGTGGTTTCGAATCTTTTATTATTTGTTAGATATGGCAATTATAAATGCTTTTATTTTGATGAAAATTAACAATACAAAAAATGATCAACTATTTAGAATAAACCTAGCGAGACAACTAATAGGGGGATATTCATCGAGAAAGCGAAGATACAAACCTACTCCTTTTCTTAGCAATAAACGTCTAGTACCAGATGAAGTAAGGCTAAACGGCGCTGGAACACATTTTCCACAAAAAATTAACACATACAGAAGATGCAGGCTTTGTAGCACTGTGGCCAAACAAAAAGGACAAAAGTGTTATGCACTGGATGTAAAGTGCCTCTGTGTTTAGACATTTGTTTCAACAAATTTCACGGAAAATGAAAAATGTTTAAAAAATATGTAACAAAATGATTAGTAACTATTTTTTTAAATTTTTATCAGTATTATGACACTTAAAAAACATAATAAAGTTGAATAATAATGAAGCGGTATGAACTCCTAGTTTTTATCCTTTTCAAAAAACCAAAAAATATGTATGCAAAAAATACAGTTTTAAGTTTATTGCACCTTAAAACAAATCTCTACAGCAACTGGTTACCTCGCGCCCATCAAAGGGTTAAAGAAGTCTGGTATATATAGACTTAAATGTCCAGAATGTAATGCTGTCTGATTGGGTCAAACCCTTAGACATTTTAAGATCAGATACAGTGAACATTTACGAGCATATAGATTAAAACAACCAGATAAATCACACTACGCAAAACATCTACTTGACACCTAACACAGAACTAGAAGTACTGCATATTTGTAATAAGAAACAAGAACTGGATTTCCTTGAAGAGTTAGAAATTAGAAGACACTTAAGAAACCCACAATATCAAGTTGTCAATGAACATATAAATCTAGGGAGTTCTCCACTTTTAAATTGTCTTCTTAAGTGATAATTGTAAAGATCAGCAGATATAGTTTTCCTGGTTTTCTATATCATTGCACAGTTATACTGATCTTAATTGGAAAAAGATATCCAGGATATCTCCATAGGGCTAGTAACATCTAAGCTTCAGTAGTTGTAATATCATACCTTCTTTTTTCTATTAACATATATTAAGTCAATCACTAGGTAGGTCACTTCACTATTAAACACCAAATAGGCATCAAATGAAACGTAACTTCTGTCATTCTGACGATGATATTTTTATATAGAAACAATTGTCAATTTTCTTAGAGTTTTTAAAAGTTTTCAATATACTGTGGAATTATCTTGAAACAGTAAGTTTCATTTAAAACAGTAAAATTTTATTGATGTTTATGAAGAACTAATTTGTTAAATATTTGACGAATATTCTTTCCATTTACATTAAAATTTATATTTCTTGTTAAACTATGTAGTCTAATCGAACCATAACATCTAATAATTTGTTTAATTAATATTCGCCTATGTGGAGTATCTGTTATTTCTAACAAATCAAAATGTTCCAAATTACCAAAAATGTTTCCTTGCTCAAATAAATAATCAGCTTCTTTTAAAAGTACATTAATGAAATTATCTTTAACAGGTAACATAGTGCCAGACAATTTTCTGATCAACTGTATTTTTTTTTCGATGGTAGAACAAATAACTCTTACACTTTTTGAAGGAATAAATAACCGTCCTTGATTAATAAAATTTAAATATGCCAAGGTTGTGTCCTGGTCATCCGTTTGTGGCATATACAGGGATTCTGCACATGGCTGACATTTTATTTTCCTTGATTTTAATAATGATCTGACCACAAACCCACTGATGTATGATACTACATTTTCAGCATATTCGCCTAAATTTGGTGGCATAAAGAAATATAAAAGTTCATTATATATTTCCACATTATCCATTTCAGTATTTCTTTCTGAATGTATGTCACTTATTGATATGTTTTCTTTCTTGCTGGAGACAACTAGAATATTAGTTTGATCTTGTGCCAGACAGTTTCCTGTATTAGATCTTACATCCTGATGCACTAGTAGCCTTTTATATGTGTGCATAAACTGTTTGGATTATTAATCCATCCATTTCGAGATCTGAAAATAAAGTTAAATGTAGAAAGAGTACACATAAATTAAAATTGATTGAGTTATACATGGTCCAAATCAATAAACTTACCTAACGCTGCAGAAAAATAGCTCAAGGTGGTCTTGGCTGAATTTATAAGTCAACAAAAATTGTAAAGTTTTCTTGGTCACTACTTCATATTCATAAATACTCAATAGCGACCTTGCCGAAACAATAAATCCCAGAAATGGTGTCTTCTTTTTTGTAGTATACAACAACCTGCCAGTTTGGGTTCTGCAATTTTCCAAATATACCAATATTTCTTCCAAAACTGGTTTCCAGGTAGCTTCATTCTTTTCTTGCATTGGAGTTTTCATACCCTTTCCATATAAATTTCTTGAATTTAATAAGTCAAATAACTGGTCAATATTTCTTATGAAATTTACTGTAGGTTTGACTCCCTTAAAATCATCGAGATGCAAAGTATCGCACAAAAATTCAAGTGCATCTGCAACACTATTACTCAAAGTCTGAGCGGCAATGTTCACCTAAAAATAAAACATTTACATAATAATGTAACCCCAACGGACACATATTTTGCAAATATTTTGACACCAGATAATTAAGAGTGGCAGTGTAGGAGTTCTAATAAGTTTTTTACAGTTTCTTTATAAGTGCACATAGAACAAATAGAGTGCGGAGCAAGTATAAAGACTTCGGGTTAAAACAAAATAAAATGACATTATATTTACTACTTTATGGAATCAGAAAATTATATGTATCACACAATCCACAAAACAGATGGCATAGTCGATAGGAAATTTACGTATATCCACTTTTTATTTTATGAAGAGAAAAATATAAATCTGATAAAATTTTATACAAAATAAAACTATTTATTACAGTAAATAAATAATGTAATTCCTACCTTCATTTTTGCTGTTTCCCACTGAATATGTTTTCCTCTCAATTTGTTTCCCAAGTATAAGCCTTCATCATCTTGAATTTTAAAGAGTTTTTCTATGTACTCCCATTTCACTTCATTTCCACTGGGATCAATGATTACTTTGATATTTGCCCAATTATTTCTAATAAGCTTCAACATGTGGCAAACATCTAATAATACGTAAACTCGCTGGTGAGTAATGGGATGGTAAAAGTATGGTTTCAGATTTACAACATTTGTGACATTACATCCTAAACTCTGCAACTTCTTAAAATGAACATGTGGTCCATCGCAGGTGACTGACAAAACTTTGCAATTTACTTGTTGTAATTGCCTCAGCGCTTCCAATATTAAATTTGCCTTTTCAATTCCCGACATTTTGTTAATTAAAAAGTATGCAATTGGAACTTTAAAATGGTCGTTTACTCCTACTACCATTAAAACTAAGGCCTCAGTAGCCAACTCTTGCTCATTGTTAAGGCTATTGCCTGCTCCAATATCAGTGTAGCCAAATACTTGTTGAGTGTGTCTATCACTAGTCAACTCTTTTTTTATTGACATCTCATCAATTAACAAAGATACCATTAATTGTTTGTTCTTTTTAGTGAAGAATTCATCAGCTCTTAATTTTAGTGACGATATTGCGGGAGCTGTAAACCCTGGACTGCAGTCCACTTTTGACAGCCAACTACTAATTGTTGATGGGGCAGGAAGCGCAAATCCAAATATTTCTCTTACATAGTTGTAAGCTTTGCTGCTATAAAATTGTAGAGTCATAGCAAAGCTTCTTAATTCTTTTTCAACTTTTGCCTTTGATACTTTCCTATCATCCAGTTTCCTATTCAACATCATTCTTTTTAATAAAGCAGCTGGGGCTCCTTGAAGAGATGTCATAATATCCGATGTGGCTTGGGTAGACAAAGAAAATTTATTTTTTAGTTCAGTTAATAAACTGTTCAAGGATTTTATTCTTAGTTTTCGCCTCCTGCTTGTTTTTTTGCAAATTTTTAGTTTCTTTCTGCATACTCTTAATTGCCTCTCCAAAAAGCGAATCTTCTCTCTCAATTTTATATTGGTATCTTCAGTGGAAGGTTTGCTGAAAATAGAACATTTCTTTAGACTAGTTATACTTTGGTACTAAGGCATTATATAGATGCTACGTAAAATTTATATAAATAAAATACATAATACATTTTAATTTTAAACTTACCTATATGGATGAAAGAATTGTACCATCCGTACTATATCAGAAGAATGAGCAGATGGAGACGAGTCTGAATCACTCCGTTTTATTGGAGAAAGTTTTGTCGGAGATTTTGGTGAACTTTGAGGTGAATCAACACTTTCCAGCTTGCTACTACAATTAAAAAAAAATTTGATTCTTTGTGAGTACTAAGTTAAAATTAAAATACCATGTAGGTGGAGGTGAGCTAGGTAAATAACTTTTCTCCAGGTGATCTACTTCAAACCATTGAGGTAGTTTTAGGGTTGGAATTGTCCCTTTTCTTAAACGTTTCCGTTCGCCTGCCACTTCAAAATTGGTTTGTCCAAAATGTTCGGAGCACACTCTTTCATAGGCAATATTATAAGCTGGATCTTCTCCAAGTGCTACCAACCAGGACCTTTTAAGCGTATTATCACTGGGAAATCTACACATTGGAGAAAAAGGCAAATATGAATTAACTTAGATACAAAAAAATAATATAACTTACTTATGAAATGTTACACCCTCTTTCAAACGAGAAACGTAAGTAGCGTTAGAGCAACCTCGTACAAAACAGGAAGGCATTTTAGCACAGTTTGTACCTAATCTCCTAGAGTTCTAGATCTTACAAATAACACTATACTATTAACTACCTTACTAAAATAACACTACTAACAAAATCTAATTAACCACTATTAATAAGTAAAAAAACGGGAATATAAAATATAATCCAAAAGTTAACACGCAAATATCAAACTTGCACTTAACTCAATCAAATACAATGCGAAAATTGCGAAATGTGACCTGATGCCACTCCTGACGCTGTCACAAATCAGTCAAACCACATTGTAACAACGGGTCAAAGGAAACAGAAATTGACAGAACGAAAATGTCGCGTCAGTTCATCCAGCTAAATTCTAATTGGTTAATCAATTCTATTATGCTGTCAATTATTTCGCGCAACCAACCAACGTTCAATCCTCAATATCAAGAAAACGCATATGAACTGTAGCTTTTTAATACCAACTTAAAATTAGCACAACATGGCGGCCATGTGTAGGCAAAATAGGGGGTCAAGTTGGATATATGGGAAACATATACTATTAGAAGTCCATGGATCCTAAGTTCGTGGGTCGTAAGTAATAGACTGAGAGGCAATAATGTCTTTATTCATAGCGGTTCTTGCACTCTCGGCCTTTCTGTGATGTAGCTGCAATCGTGCCGAAAGTGCTTGTTTTTCTCCATCTTTGTTTGAGCTAGATTTAATTTTGTTGCTCAGAGAATCGCATGTTGAACAGGTATCTCTGACTTAGGACGTCCAAATCGAAGCATTGGAAAATCTATATGGAAAATGGACGAATACAGCTTATATGTTGCGATAGTATTCGGAAATGTCTGTTTGAAAGCAAGAAACGTACGATTTAAATCAGGGCTTAGAAATTCTCTGATCGATTTGCTGCGACTGTAATGATTGCTCTCTCTGGGGAAACTATTTATATGATCGTTGATCTGCTGCTTTAAATCTGTTGTAAATTTCATGCGTTTACTGTTTTTACCACGTCCATCTGTAAATGACACCTTTCCCCGTTTTTTTCTTTCAATAAGCTCCTGAACTTTTCTGTGACTAAGTGAAAAAATGTTTGAAAATGTTTTACGACATACTTGCTTGTGCTGACCTTTACCATCCGGGATTGTATAATAAACAGTACACTGTCTATGGCTAGTTTCTGGACTCTCGTATGCTCCGTGACGTCTTCTGTTCACCTTACCCACTTGGATTAGTCCAAAAAGAAACGTACCCTGTTTCTCGTAATCAGCGGTTGCATACAAATCTCGAAAAAGCGACGTTTTCTGCTCAAAAGATATCGAGTTGCAATGGTATCGGCAGGAACAGACCGCCTAAAACAAAAATATTAAGCTTAAACACCGCGTTTTAGTCAACGAGGTTAAGAAAATTTTATTTACCTCAGCTGTTGGTGCTTTTTTTGCTGAAACCTCGACGCCCTTGTAGTTTTTGTATGATAATCCAACTAATTTTAACTTTTTTCTTTCTTTTCTAATATTATTTCTTTGTTTTTTATTCACATTTGTTGATATTACATTGCCCGTAACATCTGCAGTGGCATCCATCTTGTATCAAACTAACGTGTAATAACTGGCACATAGACCGTTTCAACCGAAAATGCGCTGGCGGACTTAGACCTACCCCCACTTTCGAACTAATATTTCCTACCTTTAACTGCACATAGACCGTTTCGTAGGTTATTGGCCATGGCACGTAGACCCTAAAATTGATAAAATATAAAATTTCGAGTATGTGGCACTTAGACCGTTTTGCATTTCCACTCCAGAATTATATATCATAAAATTAAACATTTAACGAAAATAAAACGTATAAACACAGAACATTTAAAATAATGTACTTAGTTTAGTATACTCGTAGGAATACAAAAGTGTATATAGGTATTTAAATCTAATTATAATAACTCATCATTTCCTCTAGATTTTATATTTTTATATAATAGATTATCCTCCATGGATTTTAACATATTTGTTACAATTTTGTATTATCATAGATAAATATATTATTTACGAAAATTGATTCTATTTTTTCATACGATGGAACGAATATATATTAAATAGCTTGAAATATGTTTTATCATTATTGGTAAGATCCATTGTACATACCAAAATCTAGTTCTTAATATTTCTCATTTGCTGACAACTTAAAATGATTGAATTCATTAAATGATGTATCTAGAATTTCATATTTTTTTAAAATGAGAATTACACTTAAATAATAATCAGTTATGGATTAAGAACTACATTAGCGCGTACAAGCTAGAAAGGGGAAGAAATACTACACAATAGCGGATTGCATACATTTCAATTTTGCCTCACCGGTTTTCACGCACGCCTCCCTTCCAGATTTAGTTCCAGTTACAGTATACAATGGAGTACTTGATTATCTGGCTTTCGGTTAAACATAACAGCTTGTTTTGTAAATCTACTGCTAATTTTTATTTATTTTTTAAATGAAAAAAGTACCATTTTGCCAGTAGTCGGACACTATTTTCTAGTGGTCGGCCAGGTAGTTGCCAGTAGTCGGACGCACCCTGATTGGTCAATTCCGCGCAGTTCCGTATTTTATAAAATCTGAATGCAGTTATTTAGGTAGGTAACTATTTATTTGGAAACTTTGAAAATGCAAAATTTTACGAAGTGTCTAATAAACAAATTTTATGTAAAAATAAAGCATATATGATTATTGAACCAGAAAACACAGTTTAATAGAAATCCAAAGGTTTTTATTAGTAAGTAAGGAACTAAATTCACATAATTAGTATCTAGAAAGACACCGTCTGCAGTGCTAAAATGATAAAATAAAAAAAAAAGGTTAACAAATAGAACAAGAAAATAACTTAAAAAATAAACAAATTATTTGGCAACATTCTTTGGTAGTCACATTGTATATGGGAAGCGGCAAAACATGATTAGGTAGGTATATGATGAAATGCAAAAACGTCCATCTTGATAATGAACACCCCCTTAACGTCCAGCCATCTATTTATAGATCACAGATGAAATATCTATTTAAATATTTAGGAAATAAAAGCTCCACATACATGTTGATGTATAGTTATATACATAAATTTTATAAATGTTATTATTTACATGCAAAGATTTTTTGGTGATCTATATTTAGATCACTGAGCTGATCCCATATCCAACAATTTTTCAGGTCTTGATAAGTACTTTCGCCATAGGTCGTAAAATAATTATGAGATTCTGTCTGTCTTCTGCGATAACTTTTTCCAGTTGGGATATACTGGCTCATCTTGAGCTACGGGAACTGTACGTGAGGACAGGACGAATAAATGTCCACTAAAATCAGCAAAGTACATGGCTAAAGAATCTCGTGATTCTTTTGATTACAGATATGATGGTATGACAACCAATATGTAATTGTTGACAGTAATTACGACAAAATACGGCTTTTAGCAAATGCAAAATACTGGAAGCGTGGTATCGGACAAAAAGGTGATGTATTGCAATCACACCTAATTCAAAACTACAATATAGGTTAATGGGTTAAAACAAATTGTGCCCAGTCTACTAAATATGTAGCAGACTGAACACAATTTAATTTTGCAAACATTCGATTTTATTCAGTGTTTAACCTGAGCTTTTCTTTTTTTAACGCTATTTCTTCTTGTCTTATCATTAACTCCTCTTCTTTCAACTGTATTTCTCTTTTCCGTAACTGTAGCTCTTCTCTTTTTAGCGCTATATTTTCTTCGTGCATTTTTTGATTTTGTTGTAACTTTCTTTCATAGTAATTTCATTGGTCTTTTCCGTAACTCTTACCAGATCAAATGCCGCTCTGTTTGGACCCATTTTCATCCTTTTCATTGGAGTACTAGTAGTCCTCATGGGAGGTCTTCCTGTGTATTTTTTTATTTCTTTTATAATACTTGGCTTCTCGTTTCGTATGTCATTCCTGTTCAATTCAGGATCCACATTTTCATTATTGTTTCTTTCGGAATCTTCGAAGGAATCATTAACATCCGGCAGTTGCTGTTGACAATACTGATGGTCCCAGTTAATTTGTGCATCATCTGCTATTCCTAATTCTGGATGTCCAGTCCCTCAATGACAACATCTACACCTAAAACAGAAGTAAATTTAAATTGAAAAACAAATATTTCAAATTAATTGGCCTATTTCTGTAGACTGCGAATAATATCTGTCATACGTAAGAATTATTCTCTGATCCTTGTCAATTTTTACGAAGCATGCAACAGAAATAAAAGTGAAAAAGACACTCTTTTCTAAGCTTGATAAGTAGCTTTTTAACATTATGTATTTATTATTATATTTAACGTTGTTTGCAAAATAATATTAAATAAGACCTCGTCAGCTTAAAAATGTGTTTTTAACATCTGTTTGGTTTATGCTGTATGGGTTTTTGGGGGAGGGGGGAGTAGGGAGTAGTCAGGTAAAAAACCTGACCTCGCCCATCCCAACCTAACCCAGAAATAAACTTACTTGAGGAAAAAACGCATGATAGGCTCAACAAGTTTGTTGATTTTAATCAAATATCGTGGATTTGGCAGCAAATTATTGAAAATTTGACTAACCCCCTCCCCCAATACCCTGGTGCCTCTGAGGCCCAGCTAGTGTATTGAAATAACATACCAAGGATCTCCAAAATCTTGTCATCAAATTCGTCAATAACATCTGCTGTACTTGGACCACCACCTGTTTTGGCAGCATCTTTAATATTATCTGAAATTTTCTTTTTAGCCCTAGTCTTGATATCACTCCAAGTCTGAAAAAAATAGTAGTTAAAATAGCAACATCATAATGTAAGCTGTAATAAATGGTAACACGTAAGTAGAGATGTAAAATTCTCGGTAATAATCTTTTGGAGAATGCTCTCAAGTTGGAGAATTTTCTGAGAATGGTAAGAAAATCGCTAGTAATGGCAATATAAAGAAATTAAAAATTACCTATATTATGCTTTTTTCGGCAAATCACAAACAGATAATGGCATAAATATAAAATTATAAAAATACTTTCCTAAGAATGACTGAAAACTAAACAAAAAAACAGAGTTCTCTAGAGAATATTCTCGTTCTCGAGAATTTTCTCATCCAACATCTCTACACGTAAGCCACAAGAAATAATTGGAAGCCATATTTGGGTGATTATACTTCTTAGGTACTGGTTACAACATACTATGACTATGAACAACATCATGTTTATTTATTTTTCCTTTATCTTATTTATGTTATGGAACTCTAAATCCAGCATTAGTCCTAGTTTTACATACGGTAATTTTATACATACCTTTCTCCACTCCTTCCAAGTTTTTTGAGCTCCTGGAATAGCATTGAGTTTGACTGTAGCTTCCTGCCACAGTCGAGCTGTATCTGCATTTGTAAACTGATTGGTTTGTTGTTTTACCAATTGTGGATGTTCGTCCATAAATTCCAATTGAGTTTTTTCTGTTGAGGTATTATAGTTTTTTTTTGACATTTTTTACAGAAAGACTCGAAAAGCGAAAATAAAAAATTAACCAACAGGGTACGGAATACGAATGGTAACGGTACGATCCTACGATGCACAGATCATATAACTACTATACTATTCAAAAATGAACATGCCATGAACAATGACAAAAGCCAACAAAAAAACAAAAACGGAAACGTTAGGTGTCAAATATATGTTGGGTGCATTGCAAAATGCACTGATACCAAGATGTGATAGGCGAATACAATTTTGCAGATTCGTACGGCACGGCAACAAGAATACGAAAATCCGTTGGTCAACGCGTCGCCGAGTGACACGCGCGCTATACGCCTCGTATAGCGAATTGAAAGCGTAACGTATTACGAGAATAGCGGTTCAGATCTGAAATTGTTGGCGCAGGCCTGCAAATTACATGCTGTTACCATTATACACAAGGTGGCACTTTTAACCTGCGGCACTTTTAGCCCCACCGTACCCTACTATACAATCTAAACTAATAATAATCTATTACCCTGAATCCCAATACAACACTATTAATTCTACAATATCTATTTCTAAAATTTCACATTTTCATTCTTCATTTCTGTGGTTTCTTTTCATTTTTATAATTCCTGTTTACATGTCTAAAATTTCTTCTATTGTAAAACCCCTTTTTCATAAGATTGGATTAAATGTCCATGTACGATAGAAGAAAAAGAAAAACATATATATATATATATATATATATATCTTACAAATTTACCTGAAGTTGAAGTATTGAAATTATCTTAGTGATGAATTCCTCGATTGTACCATAACATCTGTTTTTTGAAACAAAATATCTCTCACCAATTTCATCTTATGGTTCAATGACACTTCCTTGTGCAGTTTCAGGTATATTTGACATTCTCATTATATCTTTGGTAGCGCTAGACAATCTATAATGATCAAGATGAATTTTTTCATCATGTCCTAGGTAGTCAGCTACATCTTTTAATTCTACATCTCCAAAATGCTTTGTGCACCATTTTGTAGCAATATGCTTACGACGTTCAGTTCCACGTAAAGTGTGAGGTTTCTTGGCACCACATAACTTGGAATATTTGTCAATAGTCAAGTTCCAAGAAGGTGATTGTTGCCATCTTTTCCGGGTGAACCAAATAAATATGGATTTTTTAGATATATTTGTTTGCTTACCAAATTTTAATATCATCTGTATACTTTCAAAATTCTCACTATTCACTGTTACTGGTACCCCCTACAACGTTTGCCACGCACTTTTTTATTGAGAAGTTTTCTTTTCTTGAATTTCTACAGGTGGTATGAAGACCAACTGTTCTTTATATAATATATATATATATATATATATATATATATATATATATATATATATATATATATATATATATTGAAGCACTTTCATTTGGTTGTATTCAATTTAATAAGGATTAATAGTATAACTGAAATAAGTCATATTGATTTTTTTAATCTTATGCATTATTAGCCATCAGTTTAACGAATATTTGTAGAATTGTATAAGGGAAAGACATGTTTAAATCAGTTATAGATACAGATAATAAAAACAGTGAACAAAATCCTCGTTATATTACTGAAGGATTGTGTATATAAGCAGTGGTAGTTACGAAACAATCTATATTTCTAATTGTAATGAAAAATGGGATAGTTTAGTTTCTACATGAATCTGTGAAACTCACGTAAGCTACTGATGAAAGTCGTAAGAAGAGAACACAATGTTAATCAAATTTCCGTTGAATAAAATCCTGGTTTGAGATTTATTTCACATATTTTCTACATTTTCATCACCAAGTTCATTCATACTTCTTGTGTATGTCGCATTTGCTCTGTCATTTCTTGACTAACAATTTATAATTTTATTACGTGCCCAAATTACTTCTGAAAGATTTTTCATAATGTACTTTCCATATTTTTTTATTGCCAACAAAATGATATTCCTGATTCTTGTTAGCATTATTTGAGTTACCCAACACATTATGTAAAGTATTGCTTCAATAAAATATTTATGAAGTTCTTAAAGTTTGACAGTACATGACGTTTATTAAAATAGAAAAATGTATGCAAACAATCCTTCATATATTAGGTAGTTAAGTGAAGGGAGTTTGTTGAAAATGACGAGAGGGACGTGACATAATTTTGACGGTGGTTGAGAAATTTTCTTATCAAAAAGGATTATCGGAAATCATAGTGGAGAATATTGAAATATTGACCAATTAATGACATGAAAATACAGATTTTATAGTGTACTAGGGTATGTATGTATTCTATTCAAAATTTAATAATAGAAATATTAGGAAATGAGAGCAAAAGAATAACTTATTCCGAGTCAGATTGTCAGACTCTGGTGGAGATAATTTTAAAGAAAAGACATTCTAGAGTGTAAGAAAATTGATTCAGTCACTTGGAAGCAAAAGATAAAAGCGTGGGAAGAAGTTGCAGAGACATATATTTTATTAACAATTGAGCGCAGAGTTTTTGAACAATAACGTTGTAAATTTGGTAATTTAAAAAATATAGTGTACGTTGTAGGAGTTTATATAAATATAGAACACGTGTAGGAGTTTTGGAAGATAGAAGAGAACAATTTAAAGAAAGGTTTGGTTAAATTTTTATCAGATTTAGGAGCAGTGTATGTTGCAGAAGATTTTTTATTGTTTGACATTGAAGGTTTTTTTTTGTAGATTGTAATTTAATATAATTTTTCTCGTAAGGTAATATTAACGTAGGAAGGATAATCCAAAAGAAAACAAAGATCTTTGTTTGGGATATGTAAGAGAAACAGTTCCTGTATAAGTTGAAGGTAAGAAATTTGGTTATACAATTTGAATAAATTTAGAAATTTTATATATTATAATTTTGGTTACAAAAGAAATAATTATATACATGTTGTTTCTCAAATAGGTAACATAATTTGGGTTTGTAGTTTATTTAAAGAAAAAGGGTGTTAAAAAAAATGTATATCTAGTTCTAATATTGTTAAGAGATAGAATAAATACATTATTTGTAAAACGAAAGAATTTGTCAATATTTCAGTATTAAAATTTAAAACAACATAAATTTATTAAAAAAAAAGGTTATTAAAAAAAGGAGATATAGATTAATAATACAATTCATTCAAGAACCGACTCCCTGTAGAAGAGTCATACTGTCTAGAGCCGGGGCAAATACATTTATTTAAGACAATTCAACAAATTCTAAATAATACAAATTAAGTTTTACTTACTTTTTATGTAATATATTTCTTCTTTCTCCATCATAGTCCCTGTTACCTCTATTTTGTTGCCAATACATGTTTCTATTCTCCTGGTTATTAAAATTCTGTCATTCGTTGTCTCCAAAGCTCTTTCTGTTATAGTTTCTAAAATTCCTTCTATCATAATTACTAAAGTTCAGCCGGCTGTTACCATCTCTATTTTCCAATCCTCTATTTCCATTTTGGTCTCTGTCACTTCTCCTATTTCTATCATCATAGCTTCTATTCTGATAATGACTGTTTTCTTGTACCACATTCTCTCTTTGATACCTATTGTTCACCCCTGGAACTGCACTCCTTTCCAATCTTTGTAGATAATTTGACAAGCCTTCCATATTCTTAATATTATGTAGTGCAATTGTCTCGGACACTTCTGGATTATAATGACGACCTATGTATAACACTATCTCCTCTTCTTTCATGGCTGGTTCTAAATATTGCGTATTGTTAAACAGTTGCATAGCATAAGTATTGAAATTACGATTCTTGCTATAATTGAATTTTCCGAAATATAATTTTTCTCTAAAAGTCGCTTGCTGAATCTCTCCCCAGAAATAATTCAAAAACTGCCCCTCAAATTCTATCATGCTATGAATCTGATTTTCCTTATTACAAAACCAGAGTAATGGGTGACCAGTCAATACATTTCTTAATATTAATTTTACTTCTTCAAAATCACATATATGTTTGACTTTATTTTTGACTATGTTAATAAATACTCGAGGGTGTAAATTATTAATAATTCCATCAAACTTAATCATTAGTTCTAATTGGTGTATCATTCCTCCTGGTCCCATACTTCCGGTACCCCTTCTCAAATGACCTTCCAGTCTCATCACATCCTCCAAATTTTTTTGTAGTTTTCTGTTCATTTCCTCTATTTCCCTTCGTAATTGTTCCTCCCCTACTTCTGATTTCCTCTGACATATCTCTTTCTGTTGACCCACTTCCTCAGAAAACCTCTCAATTTCTTTTCCAACATCCACCTTGAAATTGTTCAAATCTACCGCACACATTTGTCCTTGTACTTTTACCTGTTCAAACTCTCTACAAATCTCAACTGTTTGTTTCTCTACTTCCTTCCTGACTTCTCCTGGTAAATTCTCTGCTATTTGTCTCTTCACATGACTTAATTTTTTTTCTACATTTTTCTCTATGTCTGACTTAATTTGAACACCACTCTCTTGTATTTCAACTCTCATAATTTTAGCCTGCTCCTCAATGTCCACTCGAAAACTTTCCACTTCTTGTCTCATTTTATTGTGATCTTCTCTTATCTTTTTTATCTCTCTCAAATTCTCAACATGTTTTTTATTGATATCCTCTCGAATATTCTGCATTTCTTCTCTATTTTTCTGTATGTCTTCTCTAATTTCTTCTCTATTTTCTTCAAATTTCTTATAAATGTCTCCCCTCATATTGTTTATATCTTCATTCATTTTAATTAGAAATTCCATCAATTGATTATCTCTACTTGTTCGGAATTGTTTCTCTTGTCTTTTATCCTCCTCTACTTTTTTTTCTACATATTCCTCATTACCTATAAGAATCTGTTCCTTTTCATCTCCTATCAAGTCTCCCTCTGAAATTCTTCCCTGTCCCATGTATTGCCCTGTAAAGTTCCCTGATCCTAATCTCAATTCATGCTCTTCTCGTACTGTTACGTCTCCTTCTGTCTCCTTCACATTCTCAACAGTTTCTTTCTCACTACTGCTCTCTCCTATCTTCTTCCCATCTCTCAAAATCATGCGTCTCGACATCCTATTGTTTATACCAATATACAGAAAATCAAGAATATTGAAACAAATATTTTAAATGATTTCTAATCAATTTGAAATTCCTCAAAATACTTTATCAGCAATTTTCAAAGCCCACACGTTGGTCGCCAATTTGTAATATTCATAATATTACAATATATATATATATATATATATATATATATATATATATATATTTGACAAAATTTAGAAACTAAATGGAATTAAGACAAAAGGCAAATTAGCAGAATCAATAGGCTATGCTATAGTACCGACCAGTGGTTTGAAAAGGTGCGAGCAACACCGGCTAGGGAGTATACTGTAAGTAGGTTCGGCGCCACCTAGTTTACCGACTAAACTGGAAGTCTCTAGTTGATCACGAACTGGTCGATACTCTACAAGCCACCGTAAACTACAAGGCCACTCCAAAAAGGGGGGGGGGGATCAAAGTAATTAATGCCTCCTGGACAGTCTGCCAAGTAAAACACAGTCTCTTCAAATGTCACCAATTTAATAAAAATAGTTAAGAAACATAGAAGTAAAGAAAGATATAGGTGTTAAAGTTACAATAAGTTTTTTTTTATAATAATATCTTTAAAGCTGTAAACTGCAACGTGATCACGTGTTCAACAAGTTAACTTAACTTTAATAATTAGCTTAAAGTAAAATAAAGAGTGAGCAATAATAACTATGGCCTCGACTGGCCTACTAGGAAAATTGAAAAGGGAAAAATAAACAAAGTACGAAACAAACAAAGATTTATAATAAAGTAGACTTAGCTGATTTCCGTTTGTCCCTGAGAATCGCTGAATTATGGGAAACTTGAGGGCGTGGAGCACTGGGTATTGCAGTCAATGTCCAGGCAAATTTTTCGCTGAAAAAAAACCCTATAGAAGAAAACATAGAAAATCTCCAATATCTCAACACAAGATACAGGGAAAACGGAGGATACTTTCATAATAATTGTACAAAATTAATTATCGAATTACTTAATTATATTCAAAAAGTTAAATGGAATAATCACAGAAAATAAGAAAATTAAATCATTGTGATTATAAACATATCAGTTAAAAGAAGTCCAATACCTATTGATTATCATATTACACAAATTATTTGATCCCCATTTGTAAAAAAAAATGAATCAAAAAAAAGTTTACGAAAACATTGACAAACTATGGCACAACAATGAAAATATTTAATATTGACAACTGAGAAATAAACATTAATTAAGAAATCAAATATCAAGTCAATTTAAACTCAAATCAATTAGCAAAATAGCAGAAGTGGTAAACAATAATCATTAAAAAAAACTTAACTCACCTCTGGCCAGGAGGGTTTTTTATATTATGCTTGCGCTTGTCCAAACGATTCAACGACGAAATAACTAAATACGGTATCCAAGTCAAAGACGGGATGTAACCACTGAGTGTCTGGAATCGAATCGACAAGTCCAAAAAACGTGATTCGATTATCCAACATAAAATTCTAATAGGAAGAAAGCAAAATAAATAAAACGCTGAATTTAGCATAACAAGCAGATTCGAGAAAATTACTCTTCAGTTATAAAATATGAATAGCTTACCTGAAGAACGGCAAAAAATCCTACGTAGTAGTATTATCAATAAAATCTCCTCAAAAAAATTCAGAAAATAGCCAAGATAAATAAAAGATAAGCTAACTGAATTGATAGATGGAGATTAATTATATAGAGTTTCAATCAAATCCCATACAAACTGGATAATCAAATTTTAGATTAAAAACTCTAACCACTCTACAATATGCTTTCTGTGGTAAAAGATGGCCGGAAAGAAAAAGAATTTCCCAAATTTCGCACCAGGATCGTTGCCAAAATACCACATGCGTAAAACTAAACTCCGCTGCCAAACTTAATTTTCAGCTAACAACCAGAATAAATCAGATGGACATTCAATTGAATTAAATTAAGGAATTAACTATAAAAGGCATGGATTTTCGATAAATTCAATAACAATCGGCAACTGTGTTCCTAATAGTACTAAGCCAGTGTATGAGCAGAAGAAAGAACATGTGTTCATAGCGCACACCATCATGACGAATAGAACCGATAAAAACATTATATTTTGTTATAAATAAACATACTTAGGATTGTTTACTCGAATATTGTGATCTTTTGGACAAAACAAGCATTCAATAACCGGAGTTGTTAACCAGGGAGAAAAGTGATATAAAGTTTCCTCCCCCAAGTGTTTATTCACATGTTGACCTAGAAATTAAAACGAAGTGATCGTCATGTGTCTGAATTTAATTAAGAAATTAGAATTATCAAATATCAACTATCAATAGTACTGGAAAAGGAAATGAAACAGAACAAAACCCACCGGGATTATCAGGTCAGTAACCTAAAACCAGAAGTGGAGACAATCAAAAGTCGATACACTGAAACTCTCAACCAAAATAACTTTTATTTTTGTTAATATTATTTGTATTTTCCCAATTTCAGACTAAACAACCTAATATACATATCAATAGAGAATGTTAGTGCCGAATACCACATAGAGAAGTTTATAAATAAACATACCCCAGTTATTCACAAGAGATTTTTCGAATTACCTCCTGGAAACAACTATGGATGTGCTAACAAAGACAAATAACAATATTATATACAAAATTTACATTAGATATGGATTAAGTTCGTCGGTGAGTTTGCTAAATAATATGAAAGATGTTAATAAATACAACAATAGATAATCTTTAGTTACCAACAATATTCTATTGACAAAAATAATATGGTTAAAAGAAAAGTAGTTACAGCAAAATAAAAATCGAAACTTAGATATGAACAGTTCGTTAACTGAACTCTAAAATAAATGTAATTGTGAGGTACTTTAATTAAATAAAATAGAATAACAATTGGAGTTAACTTATTGATAAAAAAAACATCAACATTGAAACAACCTTGCTAATATGGTGAAGATGATGATAAATACTATAATAAACACAGTAGTAACTTAGTTTTGATAAAGGTATAATTTAAATATTATGATTACGACGTAATCGATATAGAGAAGTTATTCGAATGAGCGTCTAGCAAGACTTAATGATCAATTTAGACCGTGACACGTTTACCTTTTATTTCAATAATAATAGTTATAATCTTTTATGTGTACATGCATAAAATTCTTTTAAAATACTCATCCTAAAAGAACAATTCAAATACTTGTGAGCTAAGTATACTGCAATTATCGCCTAGATTGCTGTGAATAGGTGAATATGCGTAAGTAAATACTTCCGTGGAAGTACTCGTACATTTGCAAATTCACCTGACAATTCACCTGACCCAACACTTGCCACTCTTGCCAGTCGTACTTGCATATCCAAGACGGCTGCATATCTGCACCTGGGTGGTGTCAAAAATTACTGTGGCCGGCGAAATATAAGTCCCGATCTACCTAAGAGACTATATTGCCCTTGTTTTTTATTGTCGATGCTTCTCCCAAGTATCTGCATCCAGGTTCCTCACTTGATACTGAACGCAAGTATCACACTGGTCCTTTCTAGGCGAAAATATTCCAATGTTCATATCCTTGCAGTATTTCCGACTTTTTCTAGACATTGGTGTGCAACACTCAGATTTGCAAAGCATTACATATACTTCATATAGCTCGGCATATGTTGCGAAATTTCCCCCAAAAACAATTTTTTTGAATTACGCCTACAATAGTGACTTGGTAGCTTTGGTAACTCTTGTAAGAAGTTCCTCAAGAATAGCTCAGCTGGACTTTTATCCTTTGCTTGGCATGGACGGCTAGAATATTCTTGAAAAGTTCCATATTTTGATTTTTTTAACCAGTTTTGTACACACCACTCTTTGAGACCAAGCGTTTGTAGAAACATTTTCTTGCATACTGGAACTTTTCAATCTCCAACATTTAAGCTATAAGCAATACTATTAGTTCTTCTGGAATCATGTTTAGTAGTCATTCTTTTCACATTTTGTCGTATGGCAAGATTACATACGTATATTTTCTTTTGATTCCAATTGAGGTTGGTCGAAAAGTAATTAAAGATGTTTTCACGATCTAGCAGAGTTATTTTATCGCACATACGTACTGCCGACTTTTCGCATGCAGTGGAATCGCATGCTTACCTTAATTTCTGGCTAATCTTGCAGTATCGTGAAACGCTTTTTTCTGATTTTTTGGTCTGCGAAAGCCGATGTAGGAATCTCCTTGTATTCTGAGTTTTTGATTTCGTTTCCTTTTATTTTTTTCACCTGATGACTCTCGAGAGTGAAGCTCTGATGAACGAGAGTCATCAGTAACCGCTGATGATGATGATGACTGATCAGAAACAAGACTTTTTGTTTCTGAATGGATTGCAAACTCTGACGATCGGGATGAATCAGCAGTGGTATTAGATGACGATGATGACTGATCAGAAACAAGGTTTGTTTCAATGGTGGGAACCCCCTCATTCTTCTGGCTGTAAAAATTATTCAAAATTCAGCAAATCCTCGACAACTGTATAGTTGTCGACTTCAGAGCCTTCGTTAAAGTTGTCTTGTTCCATAACATCAGCCGGCGCTTCATTAAGAATACGTATTTTAGCGTCTTCTAATAAATTTAGAAATTCTTAATCTGAGTAGCTGGTCGCTGTTGAAAGTTTCTCTGAACCTATCAAGGCAGTACTATTTTTCAATGCCATATGAACTAATTTCTGACCTCGACTTCCCATGATTTAGAAGTTCTTCTGAAAATGAACAAATGTACAATGCAATACCGTGTATTTACGCATTTAGCTTTTGTTTGTTACGTTGCAATATCACGTATCAGCGTACAAAACCACGTATCTACATTACTAGTTTGATCCCATATAACACAAGTATGTCCCCAAAACGTACGGAGGACGTCCGACCAAGACGTACCGTACGTACTGGGGACGTCCAGATCTGGTACGGTCGACGTTCTCGGTACGTTTTGGGGACGTCCAATTGCCGCGGACTCGTATGTCCTCAGTACGTCCGTTTTGAGTCCTCGAGTACCTAAACAGGACGTTTTGAGTACGTAACCAGTACGTCCGTTTTGAGTTCTTGAGTATCTAAATAGGACGTTTTGAGTATGTAACCAAAACATCCAGATTAGGTACTTCGGGACTCAAAAGGGACGTACTGGGGATATACGAATGCGCAGCAATTGTGGGCTTCCCCAGAATTAAAATCATTTTTGTAACTTGGAGTTGTTTGTGAACGGGTCAAAATAATTTCATGCCAACATTTCGACTTTTATAAAGTTAACCTTGTAATAAAATATATATTAGAAGTGACAATTTACATATACTTTAATACAAACAAGAGAAATTGAAGTACCTGTAAATATCCTTTCTTACATATCCTACTGTTCATTGTCACGAGGATAAATTTTGTCGAAACATCGGCAACAGTTATGTGGACCTTTTCCTAACCAACTCCAATTTACAATAACCAATAATGTCACAATACCTCATTTAGAAAAGTATTGTCATTTGATCAGATCTCCAAAATATTCATTCTGGGTTACCATGGATCTGAAAATGACGATACTCATTTTGGATATTTTTTTGGTTCTTTTACAGATAATATTATTCATAATAATAATAATAATAATAAAATTTAACAAAACCAACAAATTATACTAGGTTATTTTCATTTCAACAGACTAATTGGTTTCCTACCCATTATTTATCTATTTTATTGATATATAAAAAATGACAAACTATATAGGGACTCACTAGTAATTAATTTTACTACCCTATCGCACAAAAATTGTAGGTAAATTCTTTCAAAAATTGAATAAAACACTTGTAGATTTTTTGATTTTATTAAAAAATTATATGAAAATAAAACTTAAAGCTTCTTCTGTGGTTGGATCTCTCATAATTTTTTTATCCTCTCACTGGCCCTTTTCAACCAAGAATGGCCTCAGACATAGTCTATTAGCCACAGAAAATTAAAAGTGAGTAAAAAGTTGAAATATTAAAATGACTGTAACGGAATAGAGATATGAAATTGCTGATTACTGATGGAGCATATATCTAAATAGACAATTTAGACTTATTTATGAAATCCACTATGGAATCAAGTACAGACTTCTCAGTATTTGCCAAAAGAGTGGTTATATTTGTGGGAAGAGGAACGTTGAAATTGATCAGAAAATTGTAAAGTTCAGTAGTTGCTATTTTGTTTTCAGTGCATTCAAAGAAAATATGATTCAGATCTCCTACTGATGCCTTGTTACAGGAGCAAGCTGGAGAATTGACAATACCTATATTAAAAAGATGAGCTGGGAAACGACCGTGATTTATTCTTAAACGTGATATGATGGAAGTATATTGTTTTCTATAATCAAAATTAGAAATATGAGGAATCTTAGTTGGTAAAGTAGGATGCAAAAGGAAATATTGACTATTAGATGTTTTAGCGAAGTCGGCGTATGACCGCTCCCAATTAGTTCTAATATGTTTCTTTTTTTTACTACCAAGGGCCGTAGCAATATAAATTTCTAATGAACACAAATTAATTAATGATAACTGGATTTTTAAGGAAGAAAACTATAACTTTTTTTACGTTTCAGTTATGCATTTACTTATCCATTTATTTACTCTATCATCATTATTCTATTATTATTTTTTATTTATTTATTATTATTAACTTTATGGAGATAGCCAACCTGTACCCAGTCAGAAACGACAAAATAATTACAATAATCTCACCTTAACCACAATCCACACTGCAGCAGAGCCTACTCGATGACGGGACGACTAGACCTCCGATTCGTCTTACAAAACTCTTCTAGGGTTTGGTACCCACAGGTCTATCGTATGACTTACCTCAAAGTGTACTAAATAATTTGATATTCTCTTACCCTAGATGTAAATAATGATAGTTTCAAAAAAATCAAAGACAAAGAGTTCAGGTGACCCACTGGCGTTTATTCTATGATAAAAATATTTAGTTTCAGATTCAATTCAAAATTACAATTGAGCACAACTGAGTACAGCTGTCCGAAAGAATAGTCAGTAAACAATAGGTTTCATTGAACATTAATGAATTTCATTTAACCTTAATAAATTCCATATCAACAACTTTAAATAAGAACTCGAAGCAATTGCTTAAAGCGCACAAATATATTAAGTAAACCTTATTATAATTTATAGTTTAAAAAGCATCCTCAATGGATTGCAAAACTTTTTTTTGTTGTGGTAAACTCCAAGATTAATTTATTTTACTCAATAAAATAAAGGATTGTTTTAATTATCAAATTCATTTTTTTTATATTTAAAAGTATTATTTCATAAGAAGAAAAATGTAGATATAAAAATAAAAGTAACACTAATCAGATAAAACCAAAAAACTTTGTCTACTTGCACAAAAACGTGTTTTCACGAGGCTGGCAGCAATCAACTGGATACTACGGAAAATAACTTTCACCATGTGGCGACAAATGCATCAGACTAAGAAAGTAGCCACTGCATTAAATAATATCTCCGGACGCGAACACCATACCATCAAAGATATTTTTATATAGCTTACCCCGACTTCCTAATTTGTTTTAAAGTTGATTCTGGAGAACTATCTAGATATCTGGTTTTCCAATGGGAATGGGAAATTTCCAATTATAACGCGCCAAAAAAAATCTAAAATAAAACCATAAAAGATGTAGGTTCGCAAGAGAAATATTATCGAAAAGACTTACCTCGAAAAATCGAGATTTTTTTTTTAAAATGGCGTCTCTACCATTAAATATAAATCCTAATAATTAGACGTGATGAACGATTGAACAACTCCAATCCTCCAAACAACAGGTGTGCTTAAAATCCCGCTTAATACGGACCCTCCTTTAAACCTATCCACAGGCTATGGAGACAACTTGCTACCACAGCGGCACAGCAAAAGCAACAACACTAATAATGGCGTCTACCTATTCTTCAACAACTGCTTCCAGAGGTTCTACAGGGCAGAAGCCCCTCTCCTTCCGAAAATTATCATTACCAAAATTGCCACTTTAGAAATTCAAAATAATTTCAGAATTCAATAAACAATGTAGACGAAATACTACAGAGATTAATTCACCCATTTTCACTGCCAAACTTCCACAGAAAACACTTCGCAGCAAGTATCCAAGATAAAGACACATCCCCTCATTTTAGAAAATTAAAATCCTCTCTCGTGCTATTCAGCATCCAGTTAAAACCCTAAATGATAATGATATTGATAGTCGAAAAGTTAAGTACAGAACTGACTATAAAATTTAACCATCAGGTTTGACCAGCTAATCGCCAACAACTGATAAAGCAATTTGCAAATAAATATCCTAATAGTAAGCAACCCAATATACATTAATTTACCAATTATTTGTGATATAAATCCAATTAAGTTAGATTTAAGAAAATTATTTAGTGAATTTTTAATATGTGAATTTTGAATTTCAATTAATTATAAGAAAATGATTTAGTGAATTTTAATACCGTAACAACATTACAATAAAAGCAGTTTATTACAATTATTAGAACTGTCTTAACAAGAGATAACAAGAAAGAAAGATGCATATATCACCCACTAATTTACATGAATCCTTCACTCCCTTGCCCGTCTTCCTAGAAAATAGCCAAACTTATCTCTTCTCCCCATTTTTCGGGTGCATCCCAGCTACCTTTTTCCAGGGGACCTTACCCATTTTCACTACACGGCCCTTTTCTTCAATCACTTTCCTTACCTCCCCCAAAGTGTTGCCGAGGAGCTGGATCAGTTGAGGTACTCCCTTTGAAGCTCTGGTTTCCGGGAGTCTGCGTCCCAAACTTTCAAAGAACTCATCACTAAAGCGTTTTTGTCTTATCCCTGCAAATACTGGGACGCTTGCGACCTGACTGAATGTTGAGGTCAGGAAGTCAGTCTGATTTGCCTGAGATAGTTTTGAATAATAGTTAAGGAAAATAGGTTTGAAAGATTGGATTTGCTTACTATCTGTGGTTCCCTGGAAACAGCTGCCCATTTCTTCTCTTGTATTCCAGGTTCCATGATTGGTGATTTGTGCTAGTATGGATAAATCTTCATTGTAGGTACCAAAAATCGAATGAAACAAGATTTGGTCAGCATAATTTGCGTAATTACCTTCCATCTTGAATTTGAAGCTGCATGCTACTGAGTATAGGTAAAACCCGCCATTACCAGATACATTGAAGTTTTCAAGCACGGCTGGGCGTCGTACGTTGCCTATTGTTATCATGCCTGCTTCATCTTCTTCCCGTTTGCTTATGACATATAGCATATTAATTGGGAAGCACATCCTGTGTGCCTGTCGACTCGTAGTACAGCATAGTAGGTCCCCCAGTACATTGATTAGTGGTGCTACCTCATCAGCTTTTCTGTCTTTCACCGCTTCCAATATTTCATCTTTCCCTGGAATGTAGGACATCATTCTCTTGCAGGCGTTGGTCCACCTGTCCCGATATCTGCGGTCGGTTCTGATATGTAATAACAATGCGGTTAGGGGACCAACGCTGTGGGCCATTGAGGATCTCTTTTCCGGAGGATATGTGCTCCCTTCCAGAAAGATGTGATGAGAACCATTGATGCCATATTTGCTCACAGGGAACGAATCAATTGTGTCTCCAGTCTTCTTTATTGGGAATAACCGGTGCCCTAGCCTCAATTCTTTCAACCTTAACCCATTGGCCATGAAGAACTCCAAGTATGGCATAACCATACCATACCAGTTTTCGCCGTCATTGGGGTTAAATCTTTTCCATTCCAACCCGTTTGTTGTTGCTGCGGTTTCTACTATTTTCAAGGCATCTTTGTAAGTGACATTGTATCTGACACCAATGGAGTTGACGGTGAATGCATTTTTGGCTTGAGCTTTGCTCTGGGTGTTTCCTGTGGTTCCTAACCTAACCTAACCAAGAACTTATTGCTCTAGCATTTATAATATCCCAGAATCCTAAACACACACAAAAGCAGATCATATTACATACCATATGTGCTATTCCTAAAACATTCAACTTTGAAGGAAGGCCAGCAGGAGTTGGGTTCTTCTCCTTTTTTTATTGCAGTAGTTAATTTTTCTGTTGACCAAGGTGGCCAATAACATGTATCGTTCCCAATAATCCAGCCTGTTGGGACAGCTTCCACAACATTCTCATTTTGGAATTTTACAATGGTCCAAGTGTTCATATTTGATGGATTGGAACTCAGAAAATAGTAAAATTTTATAAATTAGACAACATCAAGAACATTTAATCACTTAACTAGCATACATCCAAAATATTATTTTTCTTCAAACATCAAACAATGATGGTGGTTATATAAAAACATGAAGTTACGGTAAATAATTTTAAAGAATTTAGAAATGTATAATAGGAAACACAATATGTTTTCCTTTATACAATAACTTTACATATTTACAAATGGAAATTTTATCCAGATACCAAAATTTTAAGTCACCTAATGAACTTACAAGATAAATACCCAACTCTGAAGAATTACATGACTTTTCATAAAAATTCTCTTTGATCAAAAATTCTTGGCCAATAATTATAAGACCTTCAGCTGTAAGTTCATTTTTTTTTCATTTATTATGTTATCGTTTATTCTACAACAATTATCGGGCTCTGTGGTTGTCAATGAAAAATTTTCAAAAACAAATTTCTCATATTGCGCCAGAAGTATACAATATAAAATAACAGGGGGATAAACAGATATAGGTTGGTTTAAATTGAGTTCATTTCTCTCATTTTTCCTTAAAATAATTTGTTGCAGTCGCTTGTCTCTTTTTCCTATATATTTCTTTGAATTTTGCATCTAATTTTCAAATGGGAAAGCACTGAAATCATCCAAGGATCACATCATCTGATAAATCAATATTTTTTGTAATTGGAAAACAAACCCTATTATTTATAAAATCACCATCTGTGTAACATTTAGTACATGACATATAACCTGAATGACCTTGAGCATATGTAATAATATGATTTGGCGGTGAAACGTTCACTTAGCAGTTAACATTTCTAATAGAGTTTTAAATATATAATTCAGCGATGCATGTTAAATTTATTGGTGGAATAGACCACACGTCCTTCCTTGCCAATGTTTTAAACAACTATTTAAATGTTGGTGGAATAAACTGTATAGATATCTCACAGAAAAAAATCCTGAATAGAAATTCGGAATGCGGCACTATACGAGAGATTGTAATAGAGAATGGTAGTCGCAGAAATCCTGATAAAAGTTTTAAATATTCTGTATGGTTATTAAAAAAACTTGTTCTAAGAACAAATTCGCAGGGATTACTGGTAGGTTTTATTTTTTTTGTGTAATATTTTCGTAAATTGATAAAGGTTTTTGTCCAGGACAAATCATTAAACTAGATTGTATATCTGTAAAAAAATGATAAGTACAGTTTCATATATGTCACTGGACAGATATCTAAATATCGTGTTAATTAAAAAAAAGGTCTATCTGTAACACACTTGGTGTTCTTGTAGCGATACCGCCTGGAATAATTTAACTATTCCGGTAAATTTAACTAAAATCACCCGACGGAAGAACTAAGGTGAAGATTTGTCGGCAATTTGTATTGACTCACAAGAAATGGTGTTTCCATAAGAGCCAATTCATGATCTAGATACTCAACTATGTATTATACTGAGAATTATTTAACCTAGGAAGATTTTATGGAGAATCGACTTCGACTTGCTACTTCAAGATAAGTAAAATTATATTGTATGGCTTCACCATTCATATTTGTACAGCTTGTCTTAGTTTTTATTTATACTTTCTTTTTCTTCTCACATACACACTTTTACTAACCTATTATTGTCAAACTATGTAACACGTTTAAATATTTTTTCATTCATTATATTCATACATATTAGTAGTCTGTTGTTTTATTTATTATACAGAAAGACCTGTGAAATAGCCTTCAGTACATTTTTTTTGCATAAGTATTGTCTAAAAACTAGCAGAGCACAGCAGGTAAGAGTTGACTGATTAAGGAGGTTGATTTTTTTCTAATTTTGTTTAGGAACAAAGTTAGTGGCGCCCTTACTATTGATGTAACTTTACTGTTTTTTAGTTTTTCTCTCTCTCTCTTTCTCTTTCTTTTTCACATTTTTTTTCTTTAATTAAACTTCTTTCAGATAACAGAGCCCTGAGAACTGGCTCCGTTATCTCCAATCTCTTTGTCAGTTTGGAAAGAACCTACTCTCTTTTAATACTTTCAATTATTTAAATAATTTTTACCCTGAGAGTAAGAGGTCTTTGTTTCTTTGTTTTGCATAAGTATTGTCTAAAAACTAGCAGAGCACAGCAGGTAAGAGTTGACTGATTAAGGAGGTTGATTTCTTTCTAATTTTGTTTAGGAACAAAGTTAGTGGCGCCCTTACTATTGATGTAACTTTACTGTTTTTTAGTTTTTCTCTCTCTCTCTTTCTCTTTCTTTTTCACATTTTTTTTCTTTAATTAAACTTCCTTCAGATAACAGAGCCCTGAGAACTGGCTCCGTTATCTCCAATCTCTTTGTCAGTTTGGAAAGAACCTACTCTCTTTTAATACTTTCAATTATTTAAATAATTTTTACCCTGAGAATAAGAGGTTTTTGTTTCATTTCATCTAAAATAAAACCTCTTATCCTTACTGAATATAACTTATCTTTAAAAACCAACCCATTATTCACTACATCTTTAGCTTCGCATATAAAATAAGCCAGAAATTGATTAGCACTAGATGGTTTTTCATTCCCATAATATGTCCCAATCACTTCCACACAATTTTTATCTGAAACAAATTTACTAATATAGGGTATAACTGACTCCCCGAACTCTTAGATATTGGTAAACCATCAACATTAACATATACCTCAATCAAATGCAATGTTTGACATTCATGTGAGTATTCTAAAAGTTGGCTCAATAGCATGTTTGAAACCAAAATGGCAATATTCCCCGGGCTCTACTGTGCAAATGTTTACTTTCTTGGGTGTTCGTAAGAGAGTTCGGGCATTCAATGGTAAGTCAGGAAAATGAGGTTTCAATATACTGAGAAGATCATTGACAGCAATATGGGGCATATTCTGCTTCAAGGCCCACTCTGATACTTATCAGATATATTAACTTCGTTGGAGATAATTTGTTCAATATTAAACTCTATGGGGGATGAATGACGGCTGGTGATTTTATTAGAAATATCTGAATCCTCCGTTTTGGAAGTTTCATTGGGAAAAAGGGGGGCTACTAAGACTACTATTACTAATGGTTTCTGAACCAGAATGATTAAATTTTGGAGAAGTTGATGGTTTCTCATTCAGGACATAGGGAAATCGTCTTTCTGATTAAATAGATTGTTCAAATGTATTAACCTTTTGTCTAGCATGCTTCAAGTGATTACGTATTTTCGAACGATCCATAGTAATTTATATGAAGTGAGCTTACCTTTTCAACACACGAGTTATAACAAACAAATATTATATCAGAGATAACTAACAAATTATTTATGTTTGCTTCGGCGGGAAACAAGCATCTATTCTAAAATTGTTCTAGGTTAGCTTTGTAAATTTACGCGGTTTCACTTCACAAAAGTTTGTAAGTCTGACGGTGAACGACCATTGATAAACTAAAATTTAATTGCTGTCCGGTTCCATAGATAACCTTTATATACGGTTTGCAGTCTTACTTTTTATTTCAATAAAAACCAAGATAAGTAACTATCTCAATAAAACACTACACAATACATCGTTTTCGACATCGAACTCCCACATAGAGATAACAGTTGCCACTTGGCACAGTTCACATGACGATTTTAACATCTGCGAATTACGGCGTACTGTTTCCTGATTGGTTATTGAATAAATTTCTCGTTCGATATAACCAATGAGACAATAGTTTACAGCAATCTGAAACCAGTCCGTTCCTCTATCTAAAATGCTATTGAAGCTGCCAACTATCAAGATGAATACCGCCGACGACCATTAAAATGTATTGATTGGTGACATATTACATTATAGACAAAAACATTCAACTACCTAAGTTGAATGTTTTTAATTATGGACATGTTTGCCAGTTTTTACTAGACAAATCTACAAGGGCGTATTCTTGAAGATATTCTATATCTATTTGTTTCCTTAGAGATATTTTAATATCATTAAACAAATTACGAGATAAATTAGATTATACAATAACGAAAAAAAAATTGATATATATATATATATAACGTCCATAAATTGGACGTACCCAGTACGTATGTAATGGGACGTACTAGGTACGTCCTGAAATGGACGTTTTTAGTACGTCTTGAAAAGGTCCAGGACGTTCAGACCTAAATTGGACCTAAAATGGACGTCCCCAGGACGTCGCGTGCTATATGGGATCTTTGGAAAACACAATAGCAAGTATCTGCACGAGTGTAATTATGAGGTTAATATTAAGGCAGTTATCAATAAGTAGCAAAAAACATTACTTCGTTCACAATCTACGATAAATATATGATATAATTTACCAAACACAATGAAAATAAACCCATTATAACCTACTTTATGACTTGTAAAAACTTCGCCGACCAACGGTTTGATCTTCTCACTAACACATTTGTAGTAGTTACGAGGTATTGCACAGGTCGGATATGAAAATGCCAGCCGGTTTTCCCGAACGAAAAAAATGGCTGAAAAACCTCATAACGTGCGTGCGTGAAATCTTTTGTAACGTGGGGTTTAAACCTCAAATAAGAGCGGTGTAATAGGGCGAGAAGTTTTGCAGGCCGGGAAACCCTCGTAAACAAGTGATCGAAAGTGCCGGAAAACCTCATAACGCGCGCGTGTGAAACCTTTTGTAACGTACGGTTTAAACCTCAAATAAGAACGGTGTAATAGTGCAAGAAGTTTTGCAGGCCGGGAAACCCTCGTAACAAGTGATCGAAAGTGCCAGAAAACTCATCTGGAAAACCTCATAACGTGCGCGTGCGAAACCTTTTGTAACGTGCGGTTTAAACCTCAAATAAGAGAGGTGTAATAGTGCAAGAAGTTTTGCAGGCCGGAAAACCTCGGAAAAAATTGAAGAAAATCGACGTATATTTGGAATCAAAATTTTTTGTATTCGGCTCAATGGAAAATTATTTTTGATGTCTCCATTCAAAATATCTGTTTAAGCTACCCGAAATTAAAAAAAAATCATCAGGATACGATTAAAACTCGCTGAAATATAATCATTCCTTATAGCGCTTACTCATTTTCCATCTACTTGAGCCACCGACAACCACGCAAAAAATGAGCTTCTAACTTTTTTTTAATTCATTTACTGCGCCAATTTTCAATTGATTTTGATCAAAATTTTTTTAAACCTTCTGGGAATAATTATACTTTTTGATAAAGTTGCTCAGTATTGAGAAACGGCTCGTGGTACCCCAAGAAACTTTGAGGAACGTCTCGAGGCAATATGGTAATTTCGGCGCTCGCCTCTATCATTACAAAAATGCGTTAAAGTATTTATTTATCTAATGCTCGCATTTCATTTTTAATTGATTATGATAATTTTTAGATGCCATAATATAATAAAAGGAATAGAATTGAGCTGTATGATATAAAATTTATTAACATCACAAACGTAAATAATATATTAGTGTTTTAAATGAAACTCAACGTTTCTAGCTAATTCCACAATATAATGAAAAATAGCCAAAAATAACTACTAATCATCAGGTAGGCATCAAATGAAATGTAACTTCTGTCATTCTGACGATGACATTCAGTTATCGAAACAATTGTCAATTTTTTAGAATTTTCAACATTTTTCATTATATTGTGGAATTAGCTAGAAACGTTGACTTTCATTTAAAATGCTAATATGAGTAGATTCCACGAAGTAAGGGTCGAGACAGTTAATTTCAGTAAATAATATAGAATGAACATCAATGGTTGGTCATAATTTTTCCTTCACTCATCCCTCTCATTCTCCAGGTCATCATCTCTGTCGTCAGTATCGCTCTCAGCATGTAATGGAATATTTTCGTTTATCTCCTCTTCTTCAAGTGTTTCATATAGAAAAAAAAAGTAATTTGATTGATGTAAAACTCTACTAATCGATAAATTAAAAAAAAATTAAATCGCGTACCATCAGTTTCTGCGATTTGTTCTACATCCATATTTTTGATACTAGCTGGCCACTTATCGCCATCAAACCACTTCAATTCGTAGGTTGAATTTTCCTTCTTCCAACCACATTCTTCAGGTTTCAGCTCGGTTGGAGCTACCTTTTCAGCGTTTCCCCATACTAAAGCTATATAATGAGTCCGCAAGAAATGCTGGTAAAGTTCTCTTTGGCAAAGTGGCATCATTGTGGAATCAATGTTCAAGGAACTTAACTTTTAAAAACATTCATCGGTATTTTCAAATTTAAATTTACTCATAAATTTTGCGTGTCGAGCTGCATTAACTGTGACAATGCTTTTAGCTAGGAAGCATTTGATTATATTATGATTCCAGATTCCACAACTACGTGAGTGGTGCATGTTGATCTAAAACAATGCGTTTTAGACCATTTTTGACGTGCGCTAATTGAATTAGTAACAAAATTTATTCCGGTAAGCCGTCTACCTGCATCAGCATTGTAAGTTTGTCCAAGAGTAAAGTCAATAGGCATTCGAGAAAATGGTTTATCGGTTCGTTTAATACCAAAAAAACCTGTTTGCCGTTGATAAGCTACATAAGGATGAGTTTGAAAAACATTTAACAGCTTGCCAAGATACCAAAGAATCCATCGACAATAATTGACGAGATTGAAAACGAAAAATAAATCACAGAGTATGTTGATAATAAATTTGTACGTATCAAAGTCACCTACACGAATACTTCGCGAAAATGTTTGATAATTATTAACATACTCCACGTACATCAAATAATACTTTGGCGTCTGCCCATATTCACCTTTCAAAGTTTCTTGCACATACTTTTCGTATTTATTTATCAAGTCATTTAATCCAGTATATGCTCCATTTTCAAAAAGAAAGTTTTTTTGTTTTCAAACTTCCAATTAATGACATAAGATCATTGCTAATATGAATGTCGTGAAGCTTAATAAAACTTTCAAAATGCAAAATTTGTATAGCTAAAGCAGCAATCGGATGTAGTTTTCTGCAACGATTAAAGTGTTTCCCAGTCAAAAAACCAATAACAGATCCGGAAGCTAACAATTCACTTTCAACCATCATATGGCTCAGACCGCAATCATCGATAAATTTACCTATAGCCTTGAAATACGCGGCTTGAATGTGGAATGCACCAAGATGGATAAATAGATTTTGATACTTTGGAACTACTCCTCCTCCCAACAAATTTGTTTTCAGTATTTCATGTCTTTGGATTTGATAAGCCAGTTTCGCTATTGTTGAATCGTATGAAACTTGAATTTCTGGTTGATTACATTCTATCGCGATTTGTTCACTCATTTTAAGTGTTGCCGCGACGACATTTCGACTTGTTGGTGACTCATTGATTGGCGTTGAATAATATACCCTTTGCTTTATGCTATCATCAACAACAACTAGAATGTTAAAACCAACCCACATTGGTGTTCTAGGTACTTCAAAATATTTACTATACATCCAGCATTTGTCTAACTTACGCGCGAATTTGTATGAAGAGTCATTAATTTTTCCTAATTCATGATCAACCGGTAACAAATTAGGTTTCAACTTTGGCTTTCCTATGTAGTCTTCGATGGCGGTACTTACACTGTCAAACCTGCTTCTTTTTTGAGAAGGCGGCTTCACTACAACGTCGAGATCGATAGCCGCTTCGACCGAATTATTACTGGACAAATTATCAGTCAAATCATCATCATCATTCGGATTAACGGTTCTTGTATCAAAATTAGGAAAATGTGTATTCATCAATTCGCGAATGTCACTGCACAACAAATCTCTAGCATCGTGGTTATCACCAAAATCATTTTGATATATTATACCCACTGTATCGTGCAAAGTATCTTTGCCACTACTAGCTTCTGTAAAACGATCAAAATTATCGAAAGCTACACCAGTAAAACATTCACGTGATAACTCGATGTCATCTGGACAAAGAACAGATCTTTCAGTTGAAGCATATGTGGCTTCAATTTCCAATTCCTCAACAATATGGTAGCTGCTGCAGTGGTCAATCTTATTTAAAACATCAACAACTTGTCGACTACTCGTCATACTTTTCATTGCAATGCCTAAACATAGATGTTTCCCAGTTTTGACTTTTCCGTGTGTTGCATTATGAATTAAATCGTAGCACACCGACTTAACTTTTATTTGTAAATTTTCGCTTTTGATAGATCGAGGATCGTTTCCACAAATAATGCCTTGGATTAATTGGTGTAAGTCAGGCGGAATAACCGGACATTCACCATTTATAACCGTCAGTCGCGGTGAGATTAGTTGGCAGTGGATTCTTTTTAATGGAATAAATTTGTTTTCTAATTCCTAAACTAATTTCTGATAAATGTTTAGATTTTAGTAATTCTGCTACTTGTGCATGTGGCATGTCTATTCTATCGGCACTAGCAACAATTTTCATTTTTTCTTCGCCACCGGTAAATATTTCGATTTGTGGACTGAAATGTGCAACTAATTTACATACTCTTTTTCAAGCAGTGTCCGAGCGCAACTGACTAGGTATTGTAATAAAAGAAATCCTCTATTTTTAATGACAATTTCCGAAACCATTAAATAAATTTCATCGTAAATTCGTTTGTAAATCTCTAGAAATATGGCCGTGCAGAGACAACTGTAACGCAAGTCTATAATATTTTGTTTTGCACGGTTGACGAAAATATATCGGATCCTCATTACCAAGACCGCTCAGATAATCTAACATAAGCTTATCGTTTGCTTTCGTAGCATTATATTTCATTTTATCTTTCTGCTTGTAATGTGTAGAAACACTTATCTTTAATTCTCTACCATGAGATTGCTTTCTCGATTTACCGCAAAATACGCATTTACGTTCCACAACTTTACCATCATTGCCAATGAGAACATCACCTTCCAACTCATTATGAACTTCATCACCGCTAAAATACAAATAGGAAAATGCAATAAACATATCCGCAGATTTTTCTTACGCAAACATATTCCATTATTTTAAGGTGGCTCTCTACCCAAAAAAAGTTCTTTCTCAATTTACATGATACATTAAATTTAGACTCATACCTGTGTTTGAACTCAATTAAGGAACTTCTGTGCCAAATTTCAAGGCAATTGAATGATAATTACTCCCAAAAAAGCTATTGTACAACTAACACACATAACTAATTATATTATCAAAACTGGACAATATCCCGATATACTCAAGATAGCCAACGTTATTCCCATCATCAAAGCGAATAAACAGCCATGCTATGTAGATAGCTATAGACCTATATCCCTTCTCAACAATATAGCCAAGGTGATAGATAGAATTATTTTACACAAACTACAACACTTTGTTAAAAAACATAATATTATACCCCCCGAGCAATACGGATTCAGAAGCGGCCACAGCACAGTTGCTCAAATCATCCGAGTAATTAATTACATAAGGGAGGGTTTCCAAAAAAAAACAAAAATCCGTCATGGTCACAATAGACATACAGAAGGCTCCGTATGGCTCGAGGGTTTAATGAATAAACTGATAAATCTTAAAATTGCTGACTACCTAATTGAAGTTATAAATTCATATTTAACAAATAGAAAATTTTTCTCAAAAATTGATAATCACACAGCTGGACCTTACGCCATTAAAGCCGGCGTTCCGCAAGGCTCTGTTTTATCTCCCTTGCTATATTCCTTATTCATCCGCAATCTCCCTACTTCTCCACAATTGTTAACCGCAATGTACGCTGATGACACTTGTTTTGTTGCCACAGCACAGAATCAAGATCTCGCATTGGAAAAAGTTCAAACACATTAACACAAAAATCTTACCTTATTTACACGATCACAAATTAGTTATTAACGTCTCCAAAACAGAGTATTTATTACTCAGGAGAATAACTAAAAAAAACACATCATTGCAATCTCAGCTTTGCGTAGATGGGCACTATATTAAGCCGAGTAATACACTAAAATATCTAGGGTATACGGTGCAATGCAACACTAATGCGAACGCACATATTAGCAACAGGTACGCAAAGCCAAGGCTGCAATGAGCAAACTGTATCCACTCATTTGTACACATAGTAGCTTAACAACTCACAACAAAATACTCACATACAAATACATTATCAGACCAATAATTACATACGCAGCCCCTGTCTACTACAATGGTACAAAACACATCTTCCACTCCCTGCAGGTGGCTCAAAACAAGTGTCTGCGGATGGCAATTAAACACAACTGTTATCCCAGACTCCCCAAAAATTCGTGGTTACATGAGAAAGCCGATATACCCACTATCAAAGACTTTATGACAAAAATCTCGGAAAATTTTTACAATCATTGTCTGCCAAAAAGTCTTCGTGGAAATCTCAAAGACGCAAGTCGCGCAGGAGACATCCGCGATAGTGGGTGTAGGCTTCTGCATGGCACGCTAATTACATAACAGAGTTGATTAACTTCAAACCTATATCATCTCACAACGTGTAAAACTAATCCAAACATAAAAATAATCGAAGTCAACATCAGCCATGTTGCCGTCTCAAAAACTAATGACCCCATGTCATTTTTGAAACCCTGTTTTTTAGCTACTTTTCAGGGAAAACTTAGCCGAAATATTCTAGGAGTCAGAAACATTCGAGGGACAGAGTTGTTGTAAACAGTGAAAAATTATGGATTATGCCGTAGTGCAAGGAGCCATGAACTTATCAAGACGAACACACTATGAGGAGAAATGGCCAGAACATCGGCACTCATTGTATTTCTCTTAATATTGTAATTGGGATTCGAAACATTGAATAAAGAATATTTTTAATAAATAATGATAATTACTCGAGTTATCTACAATTATGCTTCAAAAAGTGAGTGATTTCCAAAATAGCCATCGTGCATTTCATTATTTATTATCTGTGCTATCCAGAAAATCCTGAGGGATTTTATGAATGCATACTATAAAAATGGCTTGATCAGATTTTTAAAATAAATTTTAGATTTTTATTAAAACATTAAAAAAAATTCCATAAAAAGTTAAAAAATGTCTATTTTTTGCTCACATTCATGAGCAACGAAAAAAAGCCTAAATTTAATAGAACAAAGTAGTCAAGTTGTTTGAAAACACTTCTTCTTTTGACACCTCAAATTTCAAAGAGATTCATGAATTTCTAATGCACGAGGCCATTTTAAAGAAACGAAAATAAGAAGGCAAGTAAATGCAAGTTTAAAAAAATGAATTCCCATATAATCCAATGCATTTGGTAACTGATTTTGTGTACATACACTGTGGGCCAAAATACAGGAGTACATGTGTAAGTGTGACGTTCCCACTATGCGGATAAAAAAGTTTTTGTTCCCAATAATTTGTTTTTGAAAAAGGCTAAAAAATCAGCCGAAACGTTAAATAGAGTATATTAGATGAATTATATTATGTAATCTGATGAATTAGGAGTGAATCCCAAGAAATTACTAAATAGAAATATATATAAATTGGTCCAAGAAAAATCCAAATACCTTATATATATATATATATATATATATATATATATATATATATATATATATATATATATAGATTTATTAAGGTATTGACCGTTACTTAATTATAGAATATTTCATAAATTCGGTATAGCGGTCTGTAGGAAATTGAAACTGCAATTTTTCTAATATTCTCAATATTTCGCCATTGTTTAATAGCTTCTTCAGGAGAAATTCTACAATAATTAGTAATTTACATTTTAAAACCCATTAAAATTAACAATAAATAAAAACTTACAGAGAGCAACAGTTGTTTTGCGGATACGGGCACTAGCATCACATTACACACATTAAAAATAGATTAATATAAAATGTTTCTATTCTGCTGTTTTTCTATATTATAGTAAAAAGTGATAAGAAGTCAAAAGTTGTTATTATACAGAATGACATGTTAAAAATAATTAAAAAGAGTACAATAAATATTGCTCAAATTGTTAGTATCTAGGTTGTTGTCATGTTTCTTGATATAATACGTTTCAAGGAATAATCTAGATCTGTAGTTGTTGTTTTTATCCAATAATGTTATATTATCATAATCAAAATTATGACCTGTCTTTAACCGGTGTTCTACTGTGGCACAAGTATTTTTGTGTAGTCTTCTGTCACTTTTATGTTGAGTGATTTTTTGTTTTAACCATTGGGACGTTTGGCCTATGTAACACCCTTGACAATATCTGCATGGCAGTTAATAAATTACATTGGTATTGTACAATAGTGGTGTTTTGACCTTAAGCTTTGTAAATAAGTTAGAATTTTTTTTTGGTTATATTTTGAGGTAAGCAGCTATCATTTTTTCATTTGTGTAACTTTTCTGACATGAAACATGTATGTTTACAGATGTTTCACCCGCCAAATCAACTCCCTTCCTATCACTTATCACTGGACATTGTAAAGAGTTGTTGTATTGTATCTCAACGAAAACACTCGGAAACGAAAATAACTGGACTTCGCGCCGCTACAGAAAGAGACAAATGACACGACCACGGCAATAGACGTGCCCTTGACGCTCACCCTTTTCAGTCACGTGATTTTGACGGATACCCCCTCCAGTCAGGATAGTCGAACCGAACTGTCTTTGCTTTTAAATCGAAAGGCGAGGTGCTGCAAATGAATTGTTTCACTTAAAGGGAAAGGTGCATTGATTTATTCATTACGTTTTGCTTTTTCCAAAAAATACTGATTAGCCCCATATTTCAGCACTCTTTTGCGTGGAAACCATACGATGTTCGAAAAAATGTTAAGAGACATAAATTGTAGGAAATTTTCTCCTCTTTATCTTAATACATAAACACTTTTTTCATAAATAACTTACTTTGCAATCTATTAGCTGAAAACCACTAAAAAACAATATTTTGAGTGTTTTTTTGAGGATTTCTCTTATTTGTCGAGCAACTTTTTGTTGGACAACTTCAGATTCGTGTTCAGCACCCCAAAAAACATAGAATAAACCAATAAAAACAATTACTCCAAAACTTTTCACTTCGACCCCTTTTTGTGCACCGTTTTACTGGCCTATTGGGTGGAATAGCAGATTCACTTAAAAGAAGCTCGCGCTGCTTTTGGGTACCTCTGAACCCTGCATTTTGATGTCAATATTGAACTGTGTACTATTGTATTTATTTGTGGTCGGTAAAAGCATTTATTATTACCTTTGGAATATGTTTTTTAGTACATTTAGTGTAAACTTCATATATTATAAATATTGATGTATTTAATAATTTTTTTATTTTCAAATTTAATTCAAGAAAGGAGTTTTGGTATACTAGAAGGTATACATTATTAAATATAATTATTTTAATATAATTAGATCTAAATATAAAAAATATATGACGTGCATCAATCTTTATATGTATAAAGCATAGTATCAAACTTTACTTTTAGAATAGCTTATCTTATTGTGCATTTTATTTCCAAACAAGTGTAGATTAAAATAGACATTATATAATAAAAAAATTATCTAAACTCTCTCTATATAATAGGCATTAAAAAATTTAAACCTTGACAAAACCACTTTATTTATTTATTTATCTTTTTTTTGTTTGTATTTTTTTGCGGCATATAACATATTTATAAATCTGGTTTTCAATTCATCAATAACGTCTGCGTCTTCTAGGACCTCCATTTCTTCAGCTATAAATCTGAAGATACATTATTTTTTACAAAATAAGAGACTATCAAAACTCTTCAAAGCATTCACATCCAAGCATCTGACAATTTTTATTTGTCAGCTCAACTCACTATCCCCCTGCTATTCTTATATTATTTAGATTTTCATCTTTTGTGTGGTCAGCCAATTGGACTAAAAATATTTCCAGTCAATTAAAATGTCAGATTACAAAATAAGAAAAGTAAAAAAAAATAGTAGATAATGAGAGCAAGGGAGAGCCCCTATTTTGTTAGTTTCCTCAAAGACTTACTCTGCAAACAGGCGATGCTTCTTCGGTTGAGGCTCTACTTGTTCCTCCATTTTGTTTATGTTCTCTAACGTTGTCACAGCAGAGGTCAATAGACTGCTTATATTTTGTCTATTTTTCTCTGCTTCTGCAATTTTAGCACCCCTCTTCGTTTTTAAGGTCTTTCGAGATGGGGTATTTGAGCCTTCTCGAGATGGTGTTCGAGTTTATCGGGACGGGCCTCTACTGGAGCCCTCTACAAATGGGGATTGCAAATCATCTTGATCCCAACTTTTTAAAATTTCTGGGTCACTCGATTGAGTGACATCCCCATCAAATATTATCTCAGGTTCAAGGGTCTACTATATAAACAATCTGCTATATAAACAAGAAAAAAAATTATTTTAGATAGAATGATTGTTTTTAGAATGATAATATCAAGCTGTTGATTGAAGGTGGTAGACAATGTTTCGGTCCATACGTTATGAAATAAGTAAAAAACAGAGACAATGAAAGTTCGAAACACTTTTTGTTGAATATTAAAGCTAGTATATACATACACTTTCTGGAATTCCTTCTGATATGCCCATTCCCAATTCTAAATTTGAGTGTCCTTTTGACACAATTTGTGCTCCTTGTTGAAGGAACAATAGTTCTTCAAAACACCACAATTTTGGAGTGTAAATAGTGTCCGTGGATGCAACTGACGTTTCACTCTTTCTGATTTTCTACAATTCTGCCAAGAATTGGGTCCTAAGACCATGCATTTTTTATTGACATCGTCCACGGTTACATTCGTCAGGTTTTGTTTGTTAAATTCACTAACAATGTTTTCAATTGACGTTTATCTCTTATTTCTGTCTTGATAGTCAGCTGCGGTAGCCAGATACAAGCATGAATGTTGCTCGTACAGCTTAATCAACAGCGATGTTGCCGCTCTCGGACAATCAAAACCAGACCTAAAAAATAATTTTGAGTGTTATGTGGGCATGTATAATCTATTTTACTGCCTAATCTCTGTATCTTTATACAATTCAATTGGAGCCTGCCTGACTGATTGCTATATTTATAAACTAAGATATTCTCAGTTTTCCACAATGTTCATAAATCCAGACTTTGGTCAACCCATTGTAAAACCATAGCATTATTCAGCAACAAAACTGCTTTCTTATCATACCTACCAATGTAGTTTATTGTGATAAACTCGTAGACTTATTTTTATATTTTAAATACGCAGCTTTTAAATGTTTCAAGTTTTATATTGTGAGGTATATGTATGTAAAAATAATTAGACCTAGTAAAATCAAAATAATATATACTAAAATAAACAAGATATAATAACAAGAAAAATAAAAACATCAAAACAGTAAATTAACTAACCACTTAATAAATGATCAAAATTCAAAATAAAGGTGGGGCGTTTGTCAGGAAAAGCGCTCTCTCGAGATGACACATCTGAAAAGGAAACAAAATCCTGAGTAACCAGTTCATAAGAAATTTGGATAACTAGGCTACAACAACAATTTTAACTGTCAAAAAAGTCTAATATGTCAATCCCGATTATTTATGGTCCATATTTAAAACCAGAATAACGTATTTAAAAGAAATGTAGAAATAATACATAAAACAGTTCAAACGTCTCTCGGGTCATAGGTATTAAGGGCAAACTCGCGAAATACCTCTCCAAAAGCATAACATTTGCTAGTCCGGAGTATTTATCATGATAAACAGTGTAATAGGTCTTCACTAAAATACTAGGGGCAAACTCGCAAAGTATCCACTCCTTTCTACTAGCGAAGTACGAAGGGCAAACTCGCGACACACCTCAAATTAATGTATTGTTTGTAATCTCAGATATCAAACAGTTATTGTATATAAATATATAAATTTGGCAACATAAAAAGTCAAATATGAATTAGTTTAAGTTATAATAGCTTATCAAAACAATATAATAATCATAATTATTAAAATAGATGAAATTGATTACTTTGTGAGAGAAACTCACAAATTATAATTATTACAATATATGGAAAAGGGTACTCTGTGAAAACTCACAAATAATAATTGTTACAAAATATGAAAAGGTTACTCCGTGAAAAACTCACCTATTGTACCGAAGATGATATTTATTCAACTTTTACAATAACAACACTTTGCTCTGCTTAAAGTGAGATCTACTCTGTTAGATTTAACAATGATATATATGCCTTCTTATCAAGAAACTGAGATTGAACACTAGTTCGAGTTGGTATGAAAATTATGCTATAAGCAATTTTGGTCTTTATTTCTTATGCGATATACAGCGTAAGATGATATAACAACCACCGAATATTTATGAGTTGCCAGATGCTGCTTTTTTACAAAATTTTATCGGCACGAATATTGGTTTGTTTATGTTATCGAGATAAGTGCCCTTATTTCAGATCTCCTTCGACTAATTCTTCGTTATAGAGAGATTTTAGAATTTGCGTTAAAATTCAGCCTTGAAGAATATGTTCGTATTTTAAATAAACTTACCCTGACAATATTCTTTGTTACGTTTTCATATTTTGTAAAAAAATTGTATTTTGGGAGCATGAATCAAGTTAGTACGGTTAAAATGAGCATATGTGTTTATTTAGCAGAAAATTATGTTTCCTGACTTAACTTTTATCATAGAGTGTCAATGTCAGAAATCGATTAAAAATATAAAAAACACATGCATTTCGATTATTATAAATATGAATATAATTATTCTATTGAACACTAATTGTATTATGTCACACTTTCTAAATAAAGAACATTGATAAGTTGTGTTAATTCTCATTGAATCTGCCAAATGGTGTATATAAACAGGTGTCTCGTTTTGATTTAAAAAAATGGTCAGCTTAAGTATGGTAGACCAATTACTTCATTTTTGCATTTGTTCAAAATATTTCAGTCATATGAACCTCAGTATTTTTGCTATAAATTCAACAGTAGGCTCGATAGGAAAAATAATGTAAACAAATATAAAGAGAGGAAGGCAGAGAAATAAATTGAGGTACTTGATACTGTGTTAATATTTTAGATACTGCAGAGCTCGAAATGAGCCACGTGGAACAAAGCCGAGAGGCAGTTTTGAGTACTAAAGACTATGAGCCTTCAGCTAGGTCCAGCCGTCAAATTTAGTTGTTTTTTTTATGAAACTTATAAATCTGTAATTTGAAGTTATTGGAAAAGGGACTCAAGGTCCAACAATAAACCACAGACATGGGATATTTGCAGTTTTTCATTTTAAAACTTACCTAAAAAACCTTTTTAAGTGTGGAAAATGTGTATTAACCCTCTGAGGAGTGGGGTGTGAGTTTAAAGGAGTCTTGGGTGCTTACCTAAAATTCTCTGGTGCCTTATTTTGAATTCTGAATAAATATTGAAAAATCCACCCCTTCTTCGACTTGAAAATAGTCGACTGGCGAGCACAGATTGTTCTACAGGGCAATCTGACATCTAAACGAGCATAGGAGGTAGATATTGTGAATAGGAGGAATCTCGTTATAAATAAATAGGAAAAATAAAGTAAACAAATATAAAGAGAGGAAGGCAGAGAAATAACAAGGAACATACGAGAAAGAAATTGTGTACTTACTTTCTGCAGGTTACTTTATCCATAGAAACACAATATAAGAATACAAATAAAAAAACTTAAAAAAATGGCAGCAGCAAAAATCAAAAATAAACAAAAACACAAGGTTAGTTTTACCAGAATGAAGTTTTACCAAAAATGTGCTCCAGTCAATCAACTGAACTAACTGACATTTGGTTGCTTGTTGAACCAAAAGTAACTAGATTTCTCCCTAGAATTGCAACTTGCATGCAATAGAAATGGCACCAAACCGATAAAGTTGCAATTTTGAGATCTATCAGCTGTGCTTCAACTGCGCATGCTTATGATCAAGAAATATTGCGTCTTGCATTGCATTGCATGTCGTATTGCTCCATGTCAAGCGGCCTTAAATACACACTAACGATAGATGTCAGTTAAAACAAGCAAGACTGTCTGATATTTCAACAAATTAAATATAGTAATGTTAATGTTGCATAATAACTTCATAGAAAATATTAGTATCTAAATATGTAACTGATCAAGATAAAAAATGTATCATAAATTGTCGTTTGAAAAAAACCCATCACAATTCTCCTGTCATTCAAAAAATTGTACTGAAAAATATCTATTTTTAAAGACTTTTTTTAATAAACTTTGCTGAACATTTTGGCCACCTGGCAGTTCTACAATGAAAAAAAAACAAAGTACCGATCTACTTATTATTATTATTTCAAAATAATAAAAGGATTAATTTTCATCATTGTAAACTTTATTTGATTGAATTGTTTGATATTATTTTTAAATGTTTTTAATTAACCAATAATATTTTTTTATTAAAATAGAACGCTAATTAAATTTTTAAATAAGTTTTATTTTCTTTAACAAATTCTATAACTTTTTTTACTAGGCTTTGTTAATTTGCCTTATTTAAAGCAATTCCGCACTAGAATGAATACAAACACGTTTTCTTTTATTATTTTTTTAAATTCTGTAATAAAAAAATACGATAAAGAATACTTACGGCAGTTGGCCACCATTAATTCGGTGCGCTTGCTTACACTCATCATCAGTCTACACACATCACACCTACTGCAGTGATTATAATGAAATGCGAAAGAATCCGTACCGAAGGGGTGTTTTTAATAGACTTTCCGCATAGACAATCGTACGAAACGTGCCGAAATTACACGATTATTAAATTCTAGATAATTTCTTACCGACAAAAAGACATATATCTAAATAAGACCGAAACATTTTGTCGGCATTCGAAACCGACAAAGAGTCATAAGTCGACTTATGCCGCTTTGACTAGATTTCCCCGAAAATATGATTCAACTGTACTTATGCTCTTATGTCGGATGACAAGGTTAAAAAATATTATAATATCTAAAGATATACCTTCCTGTCAAAAAAATAAAAAATAAAAAAAATTGGTAATTCCAATTATATCTTTATGCAAGGAAGAAAAAATATTTTTCATTCAGATATTCCCTTATGTTAAAAAAAAACCGTTATTTTAAAGGAATATAGATAAACCCTTTTGCCAGATTATCAAGCTTGAAAAATGCTATCGATCGGTCTAAATAACTCATTTTGCAAAAAAAATTACTTATGCCCTTTTGACTTTCTGCCACAGATATAATACTATTCATGTCACTTTGCTTTTCCAATAGTCGTGTAAAAGATACTTTATCATATACAGGGTTCGTCAAAAGTTATAGCAATCGGGAAAATACAATTATAGAAGTTTGTTTTTTTATAATTTATGTTTGAATGAATAATATCTTTTTATAATTGACTCACGTGTGTACAATACATAACTATATGTTAATAGTTTCGTTTATCAAATATTTTTTTTATCATGAATTTAAATATCACGTAGCTATGAGCATTATAATTCTTTTTAACTGGAAATTGGCATTTATTTACAACAATTTTATTTGTTTATTTTCCTGATATTAATATTTCACCTTAATATATATATATATATATATATATATATATATATATATATATATATATATATATATATATAACAACAACAAAGAAATTCATGGGTAATTCACGCAAAATAAAGGGCTACTGAAATAGAGTGGTAACCGTGGACATGCATGTTCCTGGCTCATTTTGCCTCTTCAGCACGGCATAACCAAATAAGGATGTGAAATTTGGGAGCAAAGATGTTAATCGAAACATGGGAAAACACAAAATAACGGATTTCTGCAGGGAAACGAAACGCTCATTTGTGTCTTTATTTTGCGTGAATTAGCCCTGAATTTCTTTGTTGTTAACATATCACGCGATATTCCTACATCTTCTTTATATATATATATATATATATATATATGGATATGGCGTGCATGATGATTGCTTGTTCTCTTTTAGGGAAGGTTGGTGGGGGAGGTTTTGTTTGTGCAGTAGCAACATACGACTTTGTAGCATTTGGTAAATTATGGGGAGGAGATTTTGAAGTTGATTGGGATTGATAATTATTCATTTTGTAAGTGGCCCTGGATAACAAAGCCAATACAAATGAAAAGGAAAGACAAGGGTCCCTAATGGATCCCTGAAAATATTTTGTAGGAAATAACAGTTACCTGACCTGATGTTACGAAAATAAAATGTCTTTACTTGTTAAAACTTTTGGAAATAATTATGTTCAATTGTTCATAGCATCAATCACAAGTATTGAAAAAAATCACATGATGATTGTTAATTATTTACTACTTTTAACAATATACAGAAAAGAACTCGTATTTGGATTTAAATTTAATGAGGTATAATTACCGATAAGCGATGTTTACTCGTCGGGTACCAGCATAGGAATGTAAATAAAATTAAAATGTGCCCGTTGTAAATAAAATTGAAACAATGAAATTTGAAAGGAATATAATGAAGTTTTAATTTTTTATAATGTAATAGAAACTGTTGAGAATTCATGGACATTCTGCAAACTAAGGAAATTGCATACGAGTAAAATTAAATCACAGAGATTATTTACTGAGTTGAAAAATATTATTCGTATTATTAATTACAATTACCGTCGGCATTGAAAGACGAGAATATTTCAAAGAATCCATTTAAGATATAACATGTAGAGTAAGAATATTTATAAAATTCCCATAGATTTTATTATTTAGTTTGATTTAATTTATTATTTATACCTACTAAGTTAAAAAAATCAGAATTCGTAATAATAATACCAAATTATAAGTATAGCTAAGATCTGATACACAGATTAAACATCTAACGATATTGGAAATGAAGCGAAACTTTTCAATATGTTTCACACCTTAAAGACAATAATAATCATTTATGTGAACAACAAATATTATTATTGGAGAACTATACTACCTGCGAATACATTACAATTAAGATTTTTAAAAAATTATACCGGAAATAAAACCGATACCTGTATTTACAGAAGAAGCTGAATTAAATGTTCCATTAACACAGACATCAATATTTTCAATTTCAATTTTGCTAATCATGAAATCGGCATATAGTATAAATTTTCGAAAAAGAATTCATATTTCAAGAAAGAAAGAATAACAATTTTGGTACTGAATATACTTCAGACACATTTTAATAAAATTCAAATGCGGCCTTTGTAAATAAAATTGAAACAATTAAATTTGAAATAAATATAACGAGGTTTTAATTTTTTATAATGTAATATTAGATTTAATATAATCTGTTGGGAATTGGTGGACATTCTGCAAACTAATGAAATTGCATACGAATACAATTAAATCAAAGATATTACTTCCAGAGTTGCATATAAATTCTTCGTATTATAAATTACAATTACCGTTGGAATTGTAATACGAGAATATTTCAAACTACATACATATAACATGTAAAGTACAATATAAATAGGATCGAATATTTTTTATCAGTTCCCATAAATTTTAAGATTGAGTTTGAATTATACCTACTACGTTTTCATTCAAATTCGTAATAATATCAAATTGAATGTATTTGCTAAGATATAATACACAGAATAAACCTATAAACGATATTTGTACATACATTTCAATATTCTTCACACCTTGAAGACAAAATTTATTATTAATGGAGAACTCTACTAATAACGAATACACTAAAATTAATAGTATTTAAAATCATTTGAGATTATATAAGAAATAAACCAATGACTAACAGAATTTAACATGTTCGCTACCAAGGGGATTAGGAAAAACCTTCCTCACAGACCACGTTATTTTAAGTAGTTATTTGTGATAATATTTATATTTAATCATATACGTGTGATTGTATTAGGGACAATATAAGGATCAACCCTTATTTTTTTAACTGTCACACATGTGTGACATCAGAAATAAACCAAAATACTTGTTAACATGGTATTCTTTGAAACAATTTTCTATGCATAATCTGATGAATTCACCAGATTCCTTACGTATTTCGCAAACATACCAAGTTGCACTTCTCTTCTTTTTTGCTGAACATCTTCGTCTCTTTTACTGGAAAATGCTGACTGAGGTTGTTGATTGACGGACGTGCCATTGTTATATTTCTGACATCTGAAAGAAAGGCTGCTGCCACTTCATTTCTGAACTGTAGGTATGCTTTTTATTATCATGGACTCTGTTGTACATCCAACATGAATTCCAAATTGACAAGTCAAATTAATGAAAAAATAACTTCAAATACCAACGTACCGACTTACGAGGTGTAGAATAATAGGCCAACATCTGGTCACTTCTGTCGATTCCTGACATATATCTATTGTAGTCAGCTACAGCTGATGGATTCATTTTTACGATTCCTCTTTTATTCGCAGTTTCTTACATAGTTGCCATATGTCTGGAAAAAATTATCAATACTTCATCTTGTCTTTCCATTTTTGGACAAGTGCACTTCCGCTGCGCTGAAAGTAGTTTCTCCCTTTTTCAAATTCTTAGTCACAACATCTACTGAATTTTTCTTCCGATTTTTGCGAAGAGTACCAACAACGTGGGTTTTTTGGTTGTAGAGAGATTTAGTCAAAGCAACACTGTTATAGTAATTGTCCATGTAAATTGTATGACCTTTTCCCAAATCGTTTTTTGCCTGGTCATTTACAACAGAAGCAGCATGACCTTGCTCATTTGTGACTGTACCTTTTCCAGTATAATCTATCGCATTTAGAATAAAACCGTCGGGCGTGCAGAGTTCGTATATCTTTATTCCATATTTTGCTGTTTTATTTGGAATTTACTGCCTAAAACCCTGGCGACCTCTCCAGAAGAGTAGAGCTTCATCTAGTGACAAATTTTCACCTGTGCTGTGAATATTTTGAATATTGCTCAAAATATGATTCAAAACTTGATCAATCTTATGTAATCTATGAGAAGTAGGATCTGTTGCATCATAAAAACAGAGGCACAGAAGTATATTTTCGAAACTTGTTCTTGACCTTACCAAATAAAGGATGTTCATAAAGAAAATGTCTTCTCCAATACAGCTTTGCCTCATAAGCTATAGAATCGCCCTTCATCCAATCAAAAGCCTAAAGTTAAAACAAAAATAGTTATTACGGATACACAACTAATCAAAAACAAATGTTCAAAAGAAAAGGTTCTTTTTCGACATCATATCGCTTTTCGCTCTAGAGGAAGTTTTATTATAGAACCCATCGTTGTTGGAGCAAAAGGGAGATCAAATGCCATAGGTTGAACTGGCCTTTAATAATGGTTCTCTTTAGGTATTTTCTAACTTTTTCATAAAGTTTGCTGCCGGATTGGAATCTCTAATTGATCTGTTTTTCTTCTCACTTTTAAAGATTGCTGTTTTTCTATCATAAAAAATTTGCGGGACCAGAGATAGAGTTTAACATACGGAACATATCTTCTGTGACAACTCTGTTTTTTTGAAAAATGGAAATAAATGGCTAAATATGTTGTAACAATAAAAAAATTTAAGGGAAATATAACACTCAGAGTTTTTACCCCAAACTCAGCCAAAATGTAGTTTTAAGTGAAAATTGTCAAGCTGTGTGCACGTTCCAATGTAATTGGATGAAGAAAAGGTTTGTATTTCGTGCAGAATTTTAATTTATAAAATCATAGCAAAGCGCTTTACTATAAAGTCATCATTAGTGAGTACCTGTAAGTAAGTAACATTGAGTTGAATTTAAAAAAATTTGATAATGAGAACTTTGAAAATTGAAAAAATTACTTACTCGTCAGGTGTACAAGAGCCAGACCATAAAAATACCATGTGTCCATAGGACCATGTAAATATTTAAAAAAGGGACATCATATGAACAACATTTTAAAATATCCTTATTTCAGGATTAACCTGGTTAAAAGTTTCAAAAGGCGCAACACATGTCTGCTGAAACTTAGTCCACTCTATAACTAAATAAATAAATGAAAATTGACATTGTGTCAAAAGCTAACACTGAAGTTTGGCATAGAACATGACATATAAAAATAATGATCTGTGTTTTGAAAATTGATAATAGACAAATTAGTCAAATTGATCTTTCTATTTTAAACGTCTATGAAGGGGAATGTACGCTCCGTTTAAATTAACTTGAGTGTTGAGACAAAGGTCATTATTCGGCAATTCCCTGTTAATATGTAAATCTTCAAGAAAATCTAATCTATTGTAATTTTTGGAACGCACCTGTAAAAATTTTGAATTCCTATTTGGACTAAAGTTGTGGTTGTTGAACCTTAAATGTTGACCAAAAGCTGAAATTTTTTGGGATTTAAATGTTCGGTTGTACGTACTTTCAAAGGTCTGCAAGTTCTTCCAATGTAGGTCGCACCACAATCATCACAATTTAACCTGTATATGCCACCCTTTGAAAGTTTATCAATTTTATCTTTTGTGTTGACCAGGTATCTGTTGAGGCTGTGGTTGGTTTTAAAAGAAATTTTAATGTTATCTATGTTGCTTTTAATGCAACCAGCTATTTTATTAGAAATATTGTCATTTAAGAAAGGAAGTGAAACAAATTGTGCTATTGATTCTACTTTAGGGTAGGCTGCATTAAGTTCTTTTTTGTTTTTGATTTTTTGGATCAAACTATTAATAATATTCGGGTTATAATTATTATTTGAAGCTATTTGTTTAATGATATTCAATTCATTCTGATAATCATTTGCAGAAAGGGGCACATTCAAAAGTTTATGAATGTAACAATTGAAGGCTGCCATTTTGTGTTGATGAGGATGATTGGATAAGCTGGGTATAACGTGATCGGTTAGTGTGGGTTTTCTAAATATGCTAAACTTTAAAAGATTGTTAGTTTTATATATTGTAAAGTCTAAGAAATTTAATTTATTATTTGATTCTAATTCAAGTGTGAATTGGGTGAACTTGGTTTATTTTTGCTAGAAGATTGTTGACAATGCCAATGTCACCATCCACAAATACCAAACAATCATCAACATATCTAAACCAATGTAAAGTTTCTGGATTATTTGCAGTGATAATGAATTTATTTTCTAAATTATTCATGAAAATATCTGCTAAAAAAGATGATAGAAAAATACCCTTGGCAAGTCCATCTGGTTGTTTATATAATTTATCATTAAAAACAAAAAAGTCTTGTGAAAGGCAAAAGTTTAACAAGGTCAAAATGTAAGTTATGGAATTGGCATCAACTTGGGCAAGGCTTAAGGCCTCATTTACAAGTGGTAAGGTTTCTGTATTCGGAACTGAAGTGAAGAGATTACTTACATCAAAGAAAATCATCAAGCTTTCTTGAGGTAAATTTAAATTATTCAATTTGTTAATCAAATCTAAAGAGTTACTTACTGCATATTTAGGAGTAAAGTGTGTTAGGTCTTTTATAAGCCTGTAAATAAATGAATCTAAAATTGAAACCGGAGTGTTAGTAAGAGAGAGCCTCTTCATTGGTATTCTTGTTCATAATTGAATAAGTACTGGGACCTGGTGTGAACTAATGAGAAAGAGGATGAAACAGCTGAAGGAATAGATGAAAGTCTCCGAGTAGCATCATCAGAATTACCTAAAATTCGACCGTTAGTAAAAACTCGCTCTAAAGGTGCTAAAAGTTGTTTACCAGATAAATGTTCTAAATTTCCCCCTTCATCTTCGTCTCCGAATTCTTCATCAGTAAGTATATTACATGGGGGAGGTTCAACAGAAATTTTTTCTGGTGCTACATTTTGATTGTCTTTTGAGAAAACCTCTATTGCTTCCTGTAGCGAAAAACCGGGCCTGAAACCAAAGAAAAGTTTAAGTGCCCACGGAGTCCATATGGGTACGGCATGTAAAAGTCCGAAACAAACGCCACTTACACCAATATAAATTCGTCAAACTATATGTACATAACATAATTGAGCATTTATTAACATAACTACAACAAAATTATAGTCAAAAAGTAAATATTACCTCAAAATATCTTTTAAGCCTTGAAGGTCCAAAAAGTCAGCCATTTTTAATACGCAAATAAAACACAAGTGTTCACTTTACAGAGATAAATGCAATACTGAACTTGATTTACACTTCCTAGGAACCTGTGAACGCATTGACGTCTCCTTCCTCCAAACACGAATATACGTGGACGCTAGAAAATAAGGCGTACCCATTTGGACCCCAGGGGCGGTCCCAGGTTAATATAGTTCCCCTCAAAGTTTTAGGGTTTTTGCACTACACAAAGTTGAAAAATGACGCATCAGCATAGACGCATCCAAACATTCATCTTTATATTGAGGAATTGCAAATACATGAGGATTTTCCTTTAAAATGAGCCTTTTGTCTATTTTTTATTAGATATTTTAACATTTCTAGTAATTCTTATACAACAAAACTGGCACTTATCTACCGAATTTTCCTCTTGTAGTGAATCTCGCAGAATTAACAGCATATTTTTTTCCATTCTTGAGGGAAATCATCAACAATTTCTTGATCTCCGTTATTATCATAACAGTCATAATTTTTTTTCTCAGATTTGTCAGTGATCCAGGATATCAAAGTAGTGTTGCCAACGATATCGGGGGGGGAAGATGTACTGTCAGCAAAACATTTTCCAGTGCATTTGATCAGATAGTAGCGAAGTCAGAAGATTGGATTATATTTCCATGTACCATAGAAGAAAAAGAAAAATGTAAAACATATATGTATCTTATAACTTAGTGATGAATTCCTCGAATTTACCATTACATCTGATTTCTGAAACAAAATATCTCTCACGAATTTCATCTGATGATTTATTGACGCTTCCTTCAACATCAACAATTTCTTGATCTCTGTTATTATCTAACATTCATAATTACCAAAGTCATCAACCGCGATTCTTTGCACTTCACCTGCCCGTTTTAAATTGAATAATTGAATAGAAGCTAGTACAGCTTTTTGCAGCTCTACATAATCATTGGCATTAAAATGTTTTTTCAATGAATCAAAATGATGTCTCCTGCACTTTCGTAGGTATTCATTAAGATATCTTTTGTCTTGTTTTGATGGCAAAATATTTTTCTTATTTCTCTTCTGTTTTAACTGAGTTTCAAGAACCTGTTTGTTCACTGTGATGGCTAGGTCTACATCAAGAATTTTCAAAAAATATAAAACACGTAACTTCATCTCATTATTTTCCAGTTTTATTAACTCTGTGACATAAATGTTGACACATTTCTTTAATAGAGTGCCTGCTGAGCATGCAGTTGAGAGAGATTTGTAATAACTATTTGCTAAATCCAACTGTGCAATTATTTCGATGGCCGTCACAATGGCTTTTTACTTTTGTGGAAGTTGCATAGATGAGAAATCGATAACTGTTGGATCTATTTTTTTAACTTCATACAACATCTTGCCTATCAACCTTAGTCTGCTTCTTATCATTGGGTAGTGATATGATTTTGGATATTTTAATGTCATTTTGTATGCACGTGTTATTACCAGATGATCACATCTTAAATGGCGTGTGATGTGATCATCTCTCAATACTGGAAATATGCAATTTCTTACAATTTCATTGGTCTTACTGCTAATATCACCTTCAGCTTTCTTTCCATTGCTAATAATTGACCTAGCTCCTGTTGTGATTTTGCACATTTCTTAAAATGTTTTCTCAATACCTTTTTTGAAAAAAATCTCAAACATTTTGAACATGGGATGTACCGTAAAACGGGGTTACTTCGACAGGTTTTTGGAATGTTTGTTGCTCTGTAAAGGAAACTATACGCTTGACAACCTTGACTCCTATTCCATTGTAACAATTGAAGCCTTGGTTCTATTCACTAAAAAAATTATTGTGGCCCCACCCCCCCTACACCTTTTTTTTTAAATTTATTTTTGGTGTCGAAGTTACCCCGGGTTGGGGGTAACTTCGACACCATGCAGAATTATGCATAAAATCGAAGTTAGCTTTCTCCAGGGTAACTTCGACACCGAAAAATGTAAGAATAAATATATAATAATAATAATAATAACAATAATAATAGTAAATGGGTTGTTAAAAATAATACTTGCAGAAAATCATTTATATATTTAGCAACTTTGGTAAGGCATATTTGGCATATAAATCTAAACTAAAAAACATCCTTTTAACTAAACAAAAACTCTTAAATAAAGTAGGTAACACAAGTAAAAAAAATCTAAATATGCTAAGAACATAGGAACAAGTCAGGGACAAATGCTTAATCATCATTGAAACATGAGGCACATTCGTAGCTCGCTTGGTTGGAACCCCCGTTGCAGTGTCCACAAACCCACTTTCCACAAGTCACACACTTAATCCAAGCTTTTTGGTTCGTGTATTCGGAAAACTCTATTAGACAAATGGAACAGCAATTGCAGGCAGGACATTCATATTGAGGGTCATTGGAGCCAAGATTGCAAATACCGCACACCCACTTCAAACACGAAATGCAACAAATCCACTCTTTGTCTACAGTATAGTGTGCGTAAGAACATTTGCATACAGAGCAAAGAGAATCAGAATCAGTGACTTTTTTTGTAGATCTCTTTCTCGATGGTCCAGGTGCATCAGGTTCAACGATTTTCATTTTCAGTGGTTTATCGCGACTTGCCTTTGAGTTTTTCTTCGGGTTTTGCGTGATGGAAGTTGTTTCAACATGAACAATTTCTGGTAAATCAACTTGTTCCATTGCTGCTTCCGAGCGGGATGGAGTGCTTGTTGCAACTGGCATCTGCATTTGTTGACCTGGCCGTGTTGCTATTTTCTTTCCTCTTTTGCGAGGCGTTGCCTGCGCATTAGAATATCCTCTAGATTCCTTTAGAAATTCTAGTAAACTGGAATCTAGCACCCTCTCGGAACTCAATTCGTTGCCAGGAAGTTTGGCGAAAACTCTTTCTGGATCAAATGGGCTTAGCCCTGTTGCCCTAAAGCCAGATTGCAGGTTTGTGGAAGCGTTTTCTGCTATATGAGACCACAAGCGATTCAGCAAGTTGGGGAATAGTTTTTTTGGAATGCTTCCTTTCCGACGACACTCCTTCCTCCACGTATCTAAGACTTCTCGCCATTTTCGCTTCATGGGCGCAAAAAAACTCACATCTAAAGGCTGCATCAGATGTGTCGAATTTGGTGGCAGAGGCGTCATGTAGATATTATTCGCTATTGCTGCTCCGACGACACGAGGAGAGAAATGTGACGCAAGGTTATCTCCAATCACAACCTTTGTTTCTTCTGGGGAGCTATTGGCGTTTATGTGAGGGATCAAAATATCGAAGAACCATTTTTCAAATGTTGTCATATCAAACCAACCACTTGGCGTGACCTCATATACTGTGCCCGCAGGACCTCCTGTCGTCCAATTTTCGTATAAGTGTTGGGTTTTGTAGACCATCATGGGTGGAAGCAGGATGCCCTTAGCTGTTCCGCAAATCATTATACTGATCGATGTCCTAGAGTGCTCTTGAACTCGCTCGACTCTCTTAGTTCCTCTGGGCACCAATACTTTTTTTGCACCAGGATCATCAGTGATGTTAGTTTCGTCGTAATTATAGACATGTTCCGGTAACGCATGTTCCAAGTTGTCTTTAATGTTGTCGAAAAATTCTTTTATTTCCGGTTTACCCACCGCAGAGCGCTGACGTTTGATATTTGAAGCCAACCGGGTTGTCAGGTTGTTTCTTTCAGCAAATTTGTTTATGAAACCCAAACCTGGTTCGTTGTTCTTCCATCCCGGAATATCCCTGTCTTGCTTCGTTACAAACTTTGCCACAACTATGCGAATATCTTGGTGCGTCATGGGGAAGCCCCAGTTGCTAACTGCACCAAGGGTTTTTGCTATCATCTGTTCTTCCTCGACAGTCAGTATACATGGACGACCCGGTTTTAAAAGATGGGTTCCACTAATTTTATCGATCAAAGTTGTTCTTGGAACCTTAAACTTTAGACTTGCTCTAGATTTGGACATGCCTTTCTTCACAGCTTCAATGGCTTTCTCCATGCTCTCCTTATTATAGTTGAGGTACGGTCTACCTCCCAGCTTTTTGACGTAGGTGCGCGGCATCTTACAAAAAAATTAGGTACGTGTTACCTGAAACAACGAGGAAAAACAAAACTAGAAATAATAATAATAAAAACAAAAAAATAGTAATAATGATAATAATAGTGATACTCGTAACAATAAACAATAAATGGATAACCGAAAAAACACTAAAAAGTCAATTTGTATGCAAAAAACATGCATGATATTATACGTGTCGAAGTTACCCCCGCTGTCGAAGTAACCCCGTTTTACGGTACTGTGTTATGTCTCCTTTTGGATTTCTTCTAGCAGTAATGGGAATTCCTGTATTAAAACCCTGTCCCCTGTAACCCTTTCTTGGAGTTACAAAGCTCCGGTTGCTCTTCGTCTGGTGCGCAATGGTCGTAGGATCTTACGTATTATCAGAATTGGCAGGAATAGGGCGCCACTTATTTTTTGGTATCATTTCAAAAACAAGAAATTACTAACCTTAGCTACTTTCTTGGCTCAATTTAACCTAATTTCGTAGAAGAAAATAATATTAAAAATAAAAAAAAAATAAAAAAAACAGAACCTCACTATATGGTTTTTTAATCAAGTTACTTCGTAATCACATTTAATCAGCTACTTATGATAGAAAAATAAAAAATATTTGGTAAGTGCATTTGATATAAACAAGAACCATAAGAACCCCTAAATACAAGTTCACATTGTGTGAACAATTTATTCAAATTGAGAAATATATGTATATAGAGCATATGCCTTGTACCAAAAAATATATCAGTTTATTAAAGATTAAAAAAAAAAAAACTTTTTCTCCGTTGAGATATTTAGTGATTAAGTTAAGAATTTAGGTTATAAAAAGTCCAATAAATCACTGTACTACACTAAGAATATAGTATTACGTAATCAAATAGCAGTAAGGGTATGCCGGTGCACTTCCTTAGTAGATTTTTGTGATATTGGAATAGACTCACCAAAGTTTGAAGACGACTTGAGACCTTCAGACCCTATTTTTGAAATTAGATTCATTCTTCCGAGCCCCATCCATCTTGAAGGAAAAATATCTAGAACATTCGGCGAACACGTGCATCAACGAGATTAATTATATCGGCAACTCGAGTCCAGGGTGGTGAATGGCTCAAAACGCCGCTTCCTCTAGGATTTCCTCCCTCAAAGGTCTCAGGCGGATTGTCAGGGTGTCGATGTAACTATTTCTAGTCATACAAATATACTACGTGTTCAGGTCCAAAATGGCTACCTCAATATTAGATTTGTGTTGGAAGAAAAAGTTACCGATGAAAGGACATTGAAAGGTCGGCGAATCTGGAATTAATGTACCACTTAACGACTTTACTATTTCAAGAAAATATTACGCTTACCTCCTTGTTACAGGAAAACCTTTTAACCAAATTACAATGGCAGAAAACAGTTACTTAAGGATGCCAGCAAACGAAAAAACAAAAATCTGCTACTTCCTTTCGATATTTCTAAAACTGGAGAAGGTAACCCGAAACTAAACGAACTGCAACTTTTTGTAAACTTCAACGGCCAATCAAGTTCTAATAATCCCTATAATACCTTCTTATTTTCGGCTGACCAATGGAATATCTTCAATACATATAACGAACTCCGAACTCAACCGAGTTGGCTTAGTGAATTTCAGATTTAAGTAGTACCCTAGTGCTCAACCTGTTTGGTGAAATGAGAAGTGTCAACGTCAAACTAATCAAAAGTAGTACCTATTATGAATGTCATTGTGAATGACATTGAAAACCAAACAAATTTCAATAAGGCGTTCGCAATAAAGGTTTTACCAAACGACAAGTAAAATCAACGAGAAAGATTATTTATTTTATGTCTGAAGCCATTCTAAACTTTGTGTAGTCGTTGTATGAACTGTTTACGAAATGTAACCTCATTCAAATATAAACATTGTATTGAAAGAAGCAGTTTGATGAGTTTTATCATTATCCAGTACTGGTAAGTAAACAATACATTAACTTTTAATTATATAGTTAATCAACGTTTTAATTTCTTTTAGGAACTTGTGTAGCTGTTAACTAAATTACTGTTCAAGATGCCATCGCCTGTGTTCATTAATAACAATACTTTGTGTAGATAATTTAGTGACTGTTTAAGCTGATTACTGATTTAAAATAAAATATATTTCAAAGTAGACACACATTCATTTCTTAATGCTTAAGGTAAGTCTGAATGTTACACCCCATTATGCTGAAAGTTTCCTTTTTTCCTGATTTTATCCAAAAGTCATTTCCTTTCATAATAATCTAAAATAATTTTTGATTGTTAACCTAACCTAACAAGTAGAACTATAAAAGAAATTTGTCTTTACCTTTTGGGAATGACATAATATGCTTAACTTCTGCTTCTTTCAGATCTGCTTTCTCCAAATGTCCTGGCAATTGCGTGAATAGCTTTTTACAGAATATACAGAAGTTTTTCTTTTTTGTTGAGAACTCTAAGTTACAATGAAATTTGTTTGTTCCTCTTCGTATTTCTGGAATATTGAAAAAAAATTATTGGTGAATACAAACAAGTCACATAAACTAACTATTTCCTCCTCCAAAATAGTGTATATCTATTAAGTTTAATATTTTTATTCTTATTAGATCTAAAACAAACAAGTATGTTGATGACTTGACTCACTGAATCTCCCATCAACACAATTTTTCTGGTCATCACTTGAAGGATCTTCCAATGCCTCCAATGTGTTACCATCATAGGATGGGGGTTTGTAGAAAGTATGGGAGGCATCGAAATTAGTTTGAATAATTTTCGCAAGAGCTGGAATTCAAAATAACGTTTAAAAAACCTTTGATACTATTTTATTAGGCTCTAGCTATCTTTAATGCATTAACTGTGAGTCATCCATTTTAATAAAGATGATTAATTCTTTACTTATAAATGTACTTAATGAAAAAACTTGTAAAATGAGCCTATATACGGATACAGAGTCGTCAATTTATTTTTTGAAATGATATTAGTAACAAATAATATGAAAGTTCCGAGATAAGGTGAATATGGAAAAATTATTAGTATCTTGAGATTCACACCAAGTCTAGAACCAAGGACTTCTGACATTAAAAAAAATTGTTCGTTTGTACATGTTATATGACATCAAATATTTTGAATTCAACTTTTCCTAATCTCTCAATGTATATTTGAAGCAGTTGAATGTATTCCATATAAACTTAGAATTATAACTCTTAGTAAAAATATAACCTTCAACTAACTAACGTAACAAATATTTTATGCAATATAATCATTTGATGTAAGCTATACTTACTGTCCAGGTTAATATGGAAGTAATGAGCATATTAAATTATTCAAGTCAAGCACCCTATATCTAGGTGTTTATTATTCAAAATTTTCATCTTAATAGTTCATAAGTTAACCAAGGATTCTGAAGTGAGCTGATGTACAATTATATTAATGAAACACTTTGTATATTTAAAAATATTGCCTGTTTGTACATATTTGTCTTTGTTGCAATCATGCTCTTCACAGCCGTTTGCCTATTCAACTGAACATATTTCAGAACCAGGAATAAATGTTGGGTCACAATCACTGAAGTCACTTCCAAAGGGTTCCCCATCTTTATTCAAAACATTTTCTCGAAAACTGTCATGATATTGTACATTTTTACCATTAGAATCACGTTTATTATTTTCTGAATCTCCATGGAGTGATTGGAGATGATTATTATCAACTTTATTATAACTATTTGGAAAAGTATACCCATTAGGATATTCTGAAAAGAAAAGTCATATAAGAAAGAAAAGGTTGAAGTGCTAGAGTACAAGAATGTATCCACACACATGTTTACATTTGTCATTTTACCATACTGTAGCCCTATTAACCTAATTTACAAATTGTTAACATAGTGGAACTCACTATAATTAGGTATGTATTTTTTCGTGAAAATTTTAAACAGAGGTCCAATTTCAGGTTTCAGAATGAAAGAGAAGACAACATTATTTGTATAAGCATATTTGTGATTTCTCCATTTGGATAAACTTTCTTTCATTCAAAATCACTTATTCAAGAAAATTTTGTTTTTTCATTATTAGGAGTATCCCTAAACAGAAAATCACAAACATTTTTGTGCGAAAAAGAATCAAGTTAACCCTAGATTGCCAACGTTGAAAATATATACGTTGATGCCAACAATACGTAAACTTTACGTACATTTCAAATATGTGCAAAAATTGTCTCAAACCTTTTAATTTAGGGAAAAGTAATTAATTATATAACTTTTGCAGCTTATTTTTATCCAAAAATAACAAACATTTTCTAAATCGAAAAACGAAATAACCAAAAAATACACATAAAAAGGTTAGTTGAACTTAGATTCAGTGTATTCATAACACATCTTTATTTTGTGCTCTGCACAAAGGGGCCTTGGACAATTTTGACAATATGTTGTTGTCATTCTTCTTTTAACGGAAGGGCAACTGCTGCAATATGTTCGCTTTCCCTTTTTCTCTAGCATTGTATTTTTCACTTGAAAACTTTCACCCAGCGATATTTTTTTTTGAATTTTCTAGGAATCTGCAGCCTTGTTTCTAGCCACGGTTGTGTTAATTGTTTATGAAGCTTTATCATGTAATTTAGCCTGGATTCCGATTTTTTTCCAGTAAATGTCATATTATGGTTGTAAATGATGTATGAATTTATACCGGCTATATTTAACATATTATAGAAAATACAGAGGCCAGCGTCTTGTCTTCCTATTACAGCACATATTGGAAGCCATTTGATGCTCCTGCTCCTTTAGTACTATTGTAAACATGGATTATTTCTGGTTTTGACGTGACAGCGTTCAACACATTTGTGTTATGCATTGATGACAATAACAGGACGTTCTTGTTTGCCTTTGGTTTATAAGAAATCAAAGTTGTGTTCTCAGTAAAAACGGCCTTCGATGTTCCGTTAGGTCTCGAATTTATATTTAACAGTTCTTGAGGTATCTGTCTCTTATTCTTCCTAATCGTACCGACGACTGTTAGTTTATATGGAGATTGAAGAAGTCTGTTGGTCAATGGAATATTGGTTAACCAGTTAGTTATCAGTTGTAATATTTCTGTTACTTCCCCAAACTGGTTTACTAAGTAGTTCAACAAAATAGTCTGCCAAGGGTACTCCATTCGTATTTGTGGATTTTCCTAGGTAAGGACTCGCGTTTATGAGATATTTTGTTGCAACGTCACACATCATAAGTATTTTTATGCCATATTTGTTGGGTTTATTTGGCATATAGATTCGAAACGGGCATCTACCTCGAAAACCCACTAATTATTCGTCAATGCATAAATATGCGCTGGGTTTATAATGTTTGGTACAGTTCTTTATAAGTTTATCCCAAATATCGGAAATTGGAGCAAAAGTAGATATGATTCTTCGTTCTGCCCTTGTAGATGCATCATCAAATCGAAGCGCATTGATTAAAAAGTTAAATTTTGTTCTACTTATGGTGGCACGGTACTTTCACCCGTAAGATGGTTGTCTTTAAGCGTCGAAGATAAAATTAAAGCACCTAGTAAAGCCTTTAGTTCGTTTATCGATGTTGGTGAGTTGGACGCATTTTTAACTTTGTATTTTTCTTGTAATTCAAATATCTTTGCATTGATGTGAATCAATAATTCGGAAAGTATGTCGTCAGTAAAGAATAAACTGAATGCACTGATAGGTTCGATGGCGTCTTTGGCTTCGCCTGTTGTACCGGGTCTGATATAAATGATATTTTTCTTTGAGATCTTTTGATTTTCGGTATTTCTTGGGGCAAAGCTGTACCACTTGTAACTATCTTTACCTAAAAAAATATTTGGCGTTGCCTCTTCTCAGTCTGGCATGTCTTGAGCAGTAATAGTTGTTAGCGCTTGCAAATTCGTATTGCTCGAAATAGATTCATTGTGAGTTTTAACTTTTTTTGACTGTGAAAAATGGTAAGGGCTTTTTTTAGCATAATCCCACACTTCTTGTAAATCTTTCTCGTATTGGTCCTCATCGATCGGGTCTGGAACATAATCTTTGTTTCCAATACTGTCATCGCTGTCATATTCCCGGTCTGTTTCAAATTTATTGTCATTACCTTCGATGTCGCTACAGTCACTAAAGTCGCTAGCTTGGAGAAGTCTTAATCTGATAGAATTTTTTTGAGCTTAAAATTTGTTTTGCGCTCATATTCAACTAAAATAAAAAGAAAAAAATCTAATAACTGAAACATAAGACTTACATTATTGCCAACAATACGTAAAATATACGTATAACCACCGTTCGAATTTGCCAACTATACGTAAAATTTACGCGTTGATAATCACTCTTTATTCGGTAACGTACAACCCACAACTGCCACAACAGAAACTCGTCGGCAGCCGAATGTTGTGGTGGTGGGAGATGCACTGCTGGAGCAGCAGGACGAGGATACCAATAATAGGCCAGTTATTTGAGATAAAAAAAAAACTGTACGTAAAGACATTGACAAGAGGTACAGGTTTGTCTTCGGTTTAAGCAGGCAGAACTATGGCAGGCCAAGAAATGAAGCACTTAGTATAAGAGAAGAGTTTAAACATTATTTTAGTGGATGTGGTAGTGTGCCTTGGCAGGATAATTTAACACTCTGGCTGCCAGAAGGTATTTAGCACATTTTTCTAAAGGGCCTTGTCAGTTAAATAAGACTGACAACTATTTACAAGTTTCAAGCCTTGTCAGTCACATCAGACTGACAGCATATTATATTTTTCAAGCCGTGTCAGTCGTATTTGTACAAGGTTATATGTAGTTTTAATGGATGGGAATATTCTGTGGCCTGTAGGAAACAAGCTAATAATGTTGGCTTGGCTTGGGACACATGTTTCAATGAGATATCTTTATTACGAAATGTATTACAAAGTTTTATCTTATATGTCGAAAAAAATAACTAATAACTAAGGAAATAAAAAGAATAAAAACACAAACTTTAGTTTATAATGATGGTTTATGTATTACCACCATGAATGCGAACGTGACATTCATAACAAATTGTAGGCTTATTGTCGCAACCATCGCAATAAGTCTTCACTTTCCTCACTTTCTTTCTTGCCTCCGATCTTGGTAAATTTTTTACTAAATTGTCATAGCAACTTACACAATTGCGACGATCTTTTGTGCCTCCTGCATTCCTCTTTTTGAGCAAATGTTTGACTTTTACCGCCTTCACACGCTCTCTGTTTTCCAAACCTAATAAGTTTCTGCAAATTTTTTCACGAAATGCTGTTATTGTTATTTTGGTTTTGGTTTGTAATTTATAAATTATATGAGCGTTGACAATGGCAACTCCAGTCAATAATTCGAATGCTACCTTTCGATACCACTTTATTCCTTTTCTTATAGATGTGCAGTACGAAGACAGCTGATCAGATTTGTCTATTCCAATTTTGCCATTATTGTAATCAACTATAACAGCTGGCTTTTCTCTCACTGGTTCTTCTTCTGATAGTAATCGACGCCTTTTGGTAGGCACAGGACACTTGTCTAAATTGTGCAAGGTTGAAAGCATGAGGACATCTTTGTTTTTTTTAGGTTTCCATTTTGATACCACGATTCCCTCATTTGATTCTAGTCCATAAAATTCATCGATGTTTAGTTTTCGATTTAGCACCTCTTTTGGTATATATTTTCTATTTTTGCGTAATGTACCGACTAGATGTGTTTTTTTCGAAAGCAAGTTTTTGGCCAGAGGGATGCTGGTGTAAAAATTATCGGTATATAATATGCGGCCTTCTTCTAAAAGCCCCTCACATAAATGCATTACGGGTCCGGTGCACTTCGCGACCCTCCGAATTTTGGAGCGATTTTTTTTTACTAGAAAGCCCTATTGTTATAGAACATTTTAAGAGAAAAAAATTCTTGGATTATGCACTTTTGAAAGAGAAAATCGCAATTGAAAGTACTAAAAAACCGCCATTTTTTAAAAAAAATTGACATTTATGTCTAGATTTCAGATAGTCACAAATTTTAGGAGGAGAAGGAGATGTACAATGTTGTCAGTTCTCAATTCCGTGACTCGTGACGGCTTGGAAATAATTTACACAAGATTTAATTATTTTCATGATCTAAAATATATTGAAACATTTTTTTTTTGAACGTTTTATGTATGCTCCACAGGTACTAACTTAGTTCGTATATTTTATGTGGTTGGGATAAATATAAAAGCTATGTATATGTTTGTGATTGTTAAGAATTAACGTTAGATGTTCCGATAAGTATAAATATTCTTTTTATAACGAAGGTATTGTTGATTCTTAAAGGTAGATTGTTTTATTCAATTTTAGTCATATTTTATACTTATATTGGTATTATTTTACATTTGACAAATGTTTAATTGAATAAATTGACAAATATAATTTGATTTGTGCTATAGAGCACTCAAGCGAACTGTCATTTAATTTTAAACAAGACATCTGTGGGCCATACCATAGACAAACCAAATATGGTTATTTCTTTATGGGTCGTACACAGCAGTAGAGTGCATTGTACACAACGCTTGTTTAAAACCCTTTAACACGAATTTTAATAATTTTTACAATAGCTAATCGTGAAAATGCCTGCTTTTTGTTGTGTTGAGGGATGTGGGAAAAAAGACAACGTGAAGTTTTTTCGAATACCCTCGGTTACAAACTTATATCGAGAAGACCTTAACTACTCGTCACGAGGAGACAGGCTTGGTTATCGGCTATAAAACCTCAGGATTTTTCCGAATCATTGCAAAAAAATGCTAGGATTTGTTCGGAGCACTTTGTTTCAGGTAGGTTATAAAATATAAGGTATCGTTATCCTAATTTTGTATAATTTTAGGATACCTTGCAACTTTAAAAGATATTTGTAATCCTGATTGGATACTCACTTAAAAAACGGGCTATGAAAAGCAACAAATTTCAAGTGGAACACACAACCCACTTGAGGTTTGTGGTGGAACATCTGAGATGGAATGTTATAATTGAACAGAAAAAAGTTTTGAGGTAAGTTATGTATGATAGTCAAAATTAAGTGAGTTTGTAATAATTATTAATAAAGGGATCAGTAGTAGTAGAGACAAGTAATACAGAATCAAAATCATTAGTATAAATTAACATAACAAAACAGTATTTGTTTTATATTAAAAGAAACTCTGCTTAGTTAATTATAGAGATAACATAATTTGTCATTATGTAATATAATGTAGGTATTAAGATATTTTACTATAATAATGTGACCAGGCGTCTGGATAAAGCCGGACTTGTCTGGCATTTTTACCAATTTTAGTTGTCCAGCCAGCTTTTTGTTACAGTTTGTTAAAATGTGAATGCTTTTTCAGAACTGTATTTTATGGTTTTTGATTCTACTATACATTTTTTTTCATTCACTTTATTCAGTGTATTCGGTGTCACTTTAATTGAGAAAGAAAATATACCTATTCTGGAGATAGAAGAAATTATTTACTCTGTTTGTAATCTCTAAGTGATATGATAAAAGAACAGTTTATACCTCTAAAAGTATGAACTTAATTAAATGCTTTAGTTGAAAAGGGTTACCAAAGGGAAGTTGAAACATTTAATGAACAAAGGTTAACCTTTTATTAATTCACCTCGTGTATAGTATATGTAACATATGTATATATAAGAGAAGTGTTCTAATAGAGTGATTCGGACATTTCGAAATTTGATTGAAACTACATGTTTAATATGTTTGAGTCAAAAAAACTTATTTTTAAAAAATGTTGGTCTGTCAACACGATAACTTTGAAAACTAGATCGAATTTCTTAATGACATTTTATATGTAGGTTCAGAATGTACAATCTGAGGCTAAGATCGTAAATAAGCAAAATCTAATGTAGGTACATTTATCTGAAAAATCCCATTTTCAAAAAATTTTCCTAATTTCAAGTTAAGAAAAGCTGACAAATTTATTGGAATCTTTGTATTATTATTATGTATTGTTTACATTAATGTCATTCTCTTGAACATTTGTTATTTTCATTTTCTGGTACCTAGTTAGAATAATGTTTAAAATGTAAGTTTTGGCATTATAATCATGTTTTTATGTCTTTTCAGTCTCAAATACAAAGTCTTTTTTTATTTTGTCATCAATTTTTGCCTCCTCTGTCCTCCTTTTGAGACATAAACATCTGGTCATTCTAGTTATAAATATGTAATAGTGGCTATAACTACTGAAAAATATTTTCAGATGTACTTTGGGAAATTTATGTTTATTAAATACTCAAAATTGTAGCAAACATTGTAATGTAGGTTGCTGCTGCAAAACAAGAGATGATGCCTTCAATGCAGCCTGTGGAATTGTCTGACGAAAGTATTTCAAATTGTGAGATACAAACAGATCTGACAATGGATGATATTGCAGCTACATTTGTAAAATTATCATGTGTACCCAGTGTCATGAAATTAGTTTTATCATGCGATTCCATTCAAAATGATAATGACCAAACTCGGTATTATACAGGGTTTAGATTAAGATGTTAATGGTAGTTATAAAGGAACTGTAATGTTTTATATTTGGCGGTCAGAAGTTAGCATTGCAATCAAAAGACCAAATTTTACTAACTTATAATTAAATTAAGGTTAAAGTTGGATTACACAGATTCGACATATAGATTTGGTATAAGTTCAATATCGGCATCTACATATTTTAAAAATTACATAATAATCATGTATCAAAAGTTTAAACATTTTGTAATATGGTGTGATAGAACAGTTTTGAAAAAAACAATGTCAAATTGCTTCAAAGAAGGGTTGGAAGATAAAATCACGGTCATAATAAATTGTTTTGAAATAATGATTCAAACACCTTTAAATTTTGTAGCTGAAGCTCAAACATGGAGCAATTACAAGAGTCATCAGACCATTAAGTATTTAGTAGGCATCACACAAGGTAGCATTTGCTTCATTAGTGATGGTTGGGGAGGAAGAGTATCAGATAAGTTCCTAAGATTAAATTCAGGATTTATTGACAATCTTTGCCAGGGGATGTAGTGATGGCTGATCGTGGGTTTTTAATTAAAGGATTTGTTGAATTGTTTCATGTACAAGTTATGATTCCAAGAGAGGAAATATCAATTAAATCTTGTAGACCTTTAAAACACACGAGCTGTAGCACATGTTAGGATTCATGTGGAACGAGAGATTGGTATGCTTCACCAAAAATTTAGAATTACCAGTGATACTTTATCAATTATCCTAATTGATTCAGGAGACGATCCGATTATTGATAAAATTTTACTTGTTTGTTGTAGTTTAATAAATATTTGTCCAGCCATTGTACCATTGAAGAATTTGAGACTGAATTTTCCCTTTTTTTATTTACAAAATCTATAGGTATTTTTTTAAATATGTAATAATTATTTGTTAATATTTATGTAATTTCATTCAAATAAATATGTTTAAATTAAGTAATAAAATATATACCTATTTTTCACAAAAATGACACTTCCACACAGATTTTCATTATGATACAGATTTTTAAACCAAAAGAATTAAGTTAATTTTAAATAAAGTGACACTTAATTTGACAACTATCAAAAGAAATTTGATTTTGATAGATTTTGATTTAATTGAAAATAGGAATGACACAAAAATTAACATGCTCTCCAGTTCAACAACCATCTGAACAGGATCAGCCTTCCAAATAAATTTTACAAATTGTACAATAAATAATTTATATATATATACAAAGAAAATTGGAGAATTATGTTCGAAAGTTTTAAATTTATTTGTTGAACTTCCCTTCATTGTTCTTGTTTATTGTAATAAATGATAATTATTAAATGGGGGTATAAAAAATAATGTATATAACTTTTTTGGAATGATATTAATACATGATTGTTACATAAAATACTATTATATACCTATATCAATAATTTATCACACAGTTTATATATTATTAATCACAAAATTGTATATTTCTACTAAAATTACGCATTATATTATATTTAAGAAAGTTAATCCAATATCACATCAAATTGTACATTAAGTTATTTCTAAATTATTGACAACAAATACTTTTATAAAAAAGGAGTTGAAAGTGGTACTTTACCCAATAGTTTAATTAATTCAAAAGATCTGATTATTGATAAAATTTTACATGTTTGTTGTAGTTTAGTAAATATTTGTCCATTGTACCATTGTAAGAATTTGTGACTTTGAATTTTCCCTTTATTTATTTACAAACTCTATAGGTATTTGTTTTAAATATCTAATAATTATTTGTTAATGTTTATGTAATTTCATTCAAATAAATATGTTTAAATTAAGTAATAAAATATGTACTTATTTTTCACAAAATTGACACTTCCCCATAGATTTTCATTACGATACAGATTTTTAAACCAAAGGAATCAAGTTACTTTTTAATAAAGTGAGAATTAGACAACTATCAAAAGAAATTTGTTTTCAAAACTACCTTTATCTAATATTAATTTAAATTTTATTACTATAATGATTTATAACGAAGAATAAAAATTTTAATTTAATTGAAAATATGAATGACACAAACATTAACATGCTCTCCAGTTTAACAACCATCTGAAAAGGATGAGCCTTCCAACTAAATTGTACAATAAATAATTTATAGATAAACATAGAAAACTGGTGAATTATGTTCAAAAGTTTTAAATTTATTTGTTGAAGTTCCTTTCATTGTTCTTGTTTAATATAATAAATGATAATTATCAAATGGGAGTATAAAAAATAATGTATATAAATTTCATGTAATGGTATTAATACATGATCGTTACATAAAATATCATTATATACCTATATCATTAATTCATCACACAGTTTATATATTATTAATCACAAAATTGTATATTTCTACTAAAATTACACATTACATTATATTTAAGAAAGTTAATCCAATATCACATCAAATTGTACATTAAGTTATTTCTAAATTATTGACAACAAATACTTTAATAAAAAGGAGTTGAAAGTGGTACTTTACCAATTAGTTTAATTAATACAAAATTTTAGATGTTTGTTGTAGGTTAATAAATATTTGTCCAGCCATTGTATCATTGTAAGAATTTGTGACTTTGAATCTTCCCTTTTTTTATTTACAAAATCTATATGTATTGCTTTTAAATATGTAATAATTATTTGTTAATATTTATGTAATTTTAGTCAAATAAACATGCTTAAATGAAGTTATAAAATATGTTATTATTTTTCACAAAATTGGCACGTCCATGCACTTTTCAATCCCACACATTCCAGATGATACCACATAATGTTGCAATTGTCATCACCACACATGATCATTGGACGTCCATCATCTTCACGTTTACAGGTACATCATACAACGTTTCTTTTAAGAAAACATTTTTCCATGAGTTCAGGAAGAACAATTTTCCTATGAAAATTTTAAGCATTTGCAGCTTGAAAGTGAAAGAAGTCTTCATTGAAATATATTCTTCCAACATAAAAGTCTGTAGGGCTCCAAATTACAAAATCACAGTATACTGAATTTGTCATTGCCACTTGCATTTGAGTTTGGTAAAAATATTCATGTGACTTGTCCAAATAAATATCCCAATTTTCATTTTGTAACAAATATGTGTTCTTCCATTTCACAAAATTTTCAACCGTCATACTGGACAATCAATAAGGGCATTTCACTTCAAGACATTCTTTAAAGGATAATGGTGGTTTTTCAATATTGGCACAACAAGCTGCTTTGAATTTTAACGCTTTGATTCTGACAGTTCTTTGATTTAACCATTCTCTTGATGAACACTGGGATCTAGTTTTTAATTCTATTTCACTATTCACTGGACAATGAAATACTTACATGCTGAGTTAAAGTAATTGATTCTTACTGACTTAAATATTCATACTTTTCACTATACAAATTTGTATATGGGTTAATCCACAATGTGGACACTGTTGAATGGTTATATCACTCTCATTAGAACACTGTTGCTGCCTGTCTCTTCAATATTTAAAAAAAATGAAACTATACCTTTACCTTGAAGAGGTTGTACAAGTTGATTCGATGGACTTTTAAATTTTTTGCAAAATTAATATTCTTTATTGGTTCATATCAAACCTCTTTAGATTTTGTAATTTTCCATAAAGCACGAATATCAGTATAAGAAGTACTTACTTGCGTGGTTTCTACATATTCGAGAGCAAACAGTATGGTCCCTACATGGCTACAAACTTCCACTGCATCTGCTATATAGGTGCAATTGGCAGTTTCAACAATTTCATCGGTGTTCACAAGCACCCACACTATTAAATCGGGTTCGTTCATCCTTGGTGAATGTTTTACCAGGACAAAGAGAAACAATAACTTGGCTGATTGTAAATTAAAAATAGCAAGTCAGGTACCTAATTGCATCCTACGTGATGAGTTTACTTACCCTTCCAATAACAATATAAATATCTTCTACTCTCTTTACTCCACATTATGTCAAAAATTCTTCCTCAACAAACTTGTATGCATATAAACTTTTAAATGCCTTCATTTGTTCCTTGTTGTTAATACCAGATAACTGACAATATACATATTAGTAATGCTGGGAAAGTCTTTCGGGTCAAAACTTACTCGTTCATGGATAAACAGTATGGGTCTAACCCACTAAGTTTGTGTAGTTTTTGTACATATCTGACAGCGACTTCTGGATGCTTGCTTTTAAGATTATTATAATAATTAATCATTGTTTCAGAATTTCTACAATAACAATAAAAAACACTAAAAAATAATTACAAATGTGTAAACAATAATGGCAACAAACAGTTTATAATGTTTATATGCCCCACAGACGCCGTATTGGCTTTCAAGTGAGATCGTTGGAGAGTTTTATTTTGGAACATTTGTCGTTCCTAGCAAACTTGTAGGCTAATAATGGCGTCCCAAATAAGAGTTTGAAGATGGTTGTTAATGTGCTAGTATGATCTATAAAGAATAGAATGTACATATGAAATATGTATACACTTTTTGGACCATCAGAAACGTTAAATATCATGTTAAGTACATATAAATGTTTATTTTAAATATGTCTTTAAGACGTACATAATCATTTTAATTATATCCATTATAGGTTGTAGAAAACTTTATGTAGAATATAAATTTTTTCGAGAAGGGGAAGGGAATATACCAAGATTATATTTCCTTCCACTCCTCGAACCAATTATAACCCGACCAACAGTCAAATATTTGTAGTAAAATTTTAATGGGATTTTTTAGTGCCGAATTAGCATAATTTACAATACTTTACCTAATTCAATTCAATATCGCTTCCTGACCAACTGACACAGATCAAAGTGTTAACTAGAGTATCATTAAAAATAAAACAATAAATAGAAAAATATTACTTTTCCAACTTAAGTATATAGGCCAAATAAAACTCAACAATGTACTGAACTAGAAAGGATAACGCGCCGAAGTTTGATTAACTACTAACCCAACCTATTTTTTTTTATTGTGGTGGGGGAAATCTTCTAAAGACCTTGGGAAGGAGACCCAAGTTGCCGGATTCAACCAACCATGTTTTCATCCTCAACCCTTAATGGGCCAAGGACACGTCACTCTAAAGAGCCATGGTCGATCGCCTACCTGCTAAAACCTACCACCAATCTGTCCGAACTCTATACCTAAAATGTCTTATAAAAATGTGAATTCGGTCAACCTAACCTAACCCAATCTAACCTACTTACCTACTCAGCAATATTTAAACTAACCTAATCTAACTAAATGTCAACTATAAACTAAACTGGATAACGGGCCGAAATTTGTTCAATAATGTTATTGAACCGCGCACCAGGAGTGGGACCAAACACTTGCCACCACATAAACTGATCCACATATTCCGACAAAAATCTTGAGGACATCACCCCGAGACGCCTCAAATATTGTTTAAGGCACGACCAGTGGCCTTCGATATGGTTCGTGCACACTCCCGTTACCGGATCCACAAAGTTTCTGGAATGATTAACTTCCTTATGTGTATAAGGGGATGCACCTCCCAGATTTTTGAGACCACTATATCCCCTCCAGCAGTCAGTCCATATTTCAGTACCCGGCAATACGTGATGAGAAATTATTGATTCCAGAGTAGTGGCTGTTCGGTTGGGAATAAATACTACATAGCCACGTTTATCAGTGACATCGTAGATACCAAGCACCCACTGCTCTGGAATCAAGCGCCCCCTATTATATTTTCGTTTGGTCAGCACGGATTCGTCGATTTGTACGATGTGACCGTCCCCACCTAAAAATGTAAACAATTAAAGCAACCTTACAAGGAATCGATACCAGTCAACTTTCGTTTATCTGAAATCAGTTAAGCGCGAATTTTTCATAATCTGTCGATATCTCTTCACTTAATTTATTCATTTGCAAATTTGGTATGTATTCCTGATAGAATACCTATTTGAGCACATATTATTTCATAATAATATGGATAACTCTTTAGAGTTATTGAAGATCGGATTTCCGTTTGAAATAGTAAATCAGATTGATATCGCGAGCGAAGCGAGCGCGCCGGTTCGACGTTTCGCAATTCGCGCGCGCGAATTGCGAAACGTCGAACCGGCGCGCATTTTCAAAATCTGTCGATAGCTGTTCACTCAATTGGGTATATATTCGTAATAGTATATCTATTTGAACACGTATTATTTCATAATAATGTGGATAATCATTTGAGTTATTGAAGATTGGATTTCCGTTTGAAATAGTAAATCAGATTGAGATCGCGAGCGAAGCGAGCGCGCCGGTTCGACGTTTCGCAATTCGCGCGCGCGAATTGCGAAACGTCGAACCGGCGCGAATTTTCAAAATCTGTCGATAGCTGTTCACTCAATTGGGTATATATTCGTAATAGTATACCTATTTGAGCACGTATTATTTCATAATAATGTGGATAACCATTTGAGTTATTGAAGATCTGATTTCCGTTTGAAATAATAAAGCAGATTGATAGCGTGAGCGAGGTGGGCGCGCCGTTTCGACGTTACGCAATTCGCGTGAATTTTTCATTATATGGTCTCGTTGGCACTAAACAATAGGTGCGTTCTTTTTGACTGAGATCTCAGATCACTTCAGTTAAGGTGATCTGAGATAAAGTGATGTGAGTAAGCACCAAAAAGAACGACATCTCAATTGAAGCGCGCGATATGTCGATAGATTTAAACTATACGACAGATTCGTATCAGCATCTAATAATGTTAATTAATGTATCCATAATTTGTAACAAAAGAAAAATAGATTATGTGTGTTTATTATTTATATGTCAATGGTTAAAACCTTAGATAACCTTGGTTAAAACTACATATAAACCAAGCAAATCAAATATTTCTTCATCCCCTCCACTATATTTCCAACTGATACTCGCTTGCAACACATTCAGTATCGGTGAAGGGGGAGGAAAAATCTCAGCTCACTTAAAGTGAGTAAAATAGAAAGAACGCTCACATTACTGATGTGAGCTGAGATTAACTGAGATCTCAATCAAGAAGAACGCACCTCATGACTGAGCAAATTCAAATGCTTAATTTCGAATTCTCGGATGAAAACACATTATGGTTTGGGTTTATGTTTACCACTTATCACAACAATCGTTGCCATGATAACTGATTTCAACTAAGTGAAAGTTGAGCTATTGAAACTAATCAAATTTTACTAATAGAAATCTGATAATTGGTGTAGTTCAAAACAAATCCAAATTTACTAAAATGAATGAAATCTAATCTAAAATAAATATTTCCGTTAGTAGCGACTAATAGCTAAATTGATACATACCAAATAAAAATAAGTCATTCCTCTCAATTAATTTCCACGAACATATGTCCCTAAAATACCGGTAGTATTGAACTACAATTTTTTTGCTGCAGCCAACTGACATAGCAGTGGACCCCGACCGAATTTCACAGACCCATTGCCATAACAAATATAAAATTGTTCGTATTGGCACTTTGCACTTTTCAAAAAAAGTTCCCTTCAGTAAACTAATCCTAAGCTTACACTTACAGCAATTAAAACTATGTCCCAAAACACCCACCCTCCGTTTTTGAATTGAACATTGTCTTCTACAGCGTGCAGTAGGACATCTTATACTTCGCGGTAACAAATTCACATTTTGGAGTCTATTTAGCAATTCCTCATCGTTTAAATTAATAAGCGAATTAAGTTGAAAAACGTTTTCGACTTCCATTTTGACTAGGTACTGTCAAAATAATGTTATCATTTGTTTTTCACTTGCGACTACTAACAACCAATCATATGCCAATAATAAAAACAAAATAAGAACAATTTTATCATGGACCATAATCGAAAGAAAGTGTATCTAGAAATAAATAAACAGTACATTCTAAGGATATTTATTATTTCATTCTTCATTATTAAGCAAATACTTTTCTAAAATATATTCATATATCTATTACAACACAAAATTAATTCAACTGAAAGAAAATAAATACCATTTGACAACGCCGCTAAAAATCACATGATGACAGAAAAGTCACCTAATTTGTGACCCTGGATGCCTAGGCATAAAATGTCAGTGTATAATTCATAACCTATAAGTGTCAAGTGAAAATAATAATGCCTAAGAATATTTTTTGAAAATTGGCAAAATTAAAGTGCTTTCTTCCGGTTTTTTTTGTGAAACAGACTTATATTTAGTTCAAGATAATAACCTTAACAATATAAAGTGAAAATATTTATCGTAAAATAGCATTAACTAGTGTTGAAAAAGTACCATTTTTCGAACTAAATTCGCGATTTTAAAAGTAATTACTGAATGATCCAGCGAAATTTTTGTTCTAATCTACTTTATTTAAGGTAAGCTATCAAACAAAATTAAAATTAACATAAAATTCGGAGGGTCGCGAAGTGCACCGGAACCTGCATTACTACCTTTTCAGCTAAACCAGAACCAGAACCCTCAGATTTACCGCAATAAATTTGAATTTTCCAGGTAAATCCATCAGGTGAACATATTTTGAACAGCTTTACTCCATATTTATGCCTTTTTCCTGGAATATACTGACGAAATGACAGGCGTCCCCGCCATGGAACCATGCTTTCGTCTATAACCATTTTTTTGCCTATTGTATACACTTCTTGAAAAGTACTTTGAAGTAAATTCAGTAATGGGTTTATTTTTCGCAGTCTGTCATTTTCATTTGGTATACTGTTGTCGGAAAAGTGCAACATTCTAAGTAAAATTTCGAACCGATTACGAGTCATCTGTTTGCTTACTATGTTTTCATAAAGAGGATCGGTTGACCAATAATCACTTAGTTTTGGTCGAATATTTAGGCCCATCCAAATAATAATGCCTAAAAATTTTTCAATTTCTTCGATATTAGTATCTTCCCAACTATGTAATCTTGAGGATCTACTTAATACTGAATTGCTTATTACACTTTGTGCATATCTATTCGTTTCCGTTACAATTAAATTCAAGACATCCTCGTTCAAAAATAATTTGTACACTTCCATTGGGGTTGCATCGACAGAAATATTTGTTTGAATTCCAGCCTGTCCAACAAATGTTATATCAGCTTGCTTTCCCTCGTACACTTGCCACTGCATTTCAGAAATACCTACATTATGATTTGCATTATGTTCATCATTATCCTCACTTTCCATAATCTCATCATTCGGTTCAACGTCTTCATAAGCTGTGATATCAAGATCTGACTCACCAGTAGTATCATCAGAGCTTCCTGGAGCATATTCTGAATCTGAGTCGGTAGCAAAGGGGTCGTCATCATCACTTTCATAATTTTCCCAGTATGCATTTAACTCGGCTTCTGATAATTGCCTTTTTCGATTCCTATAAACGTAAGAACGAATAAGTACAAAAAATAATATATTTTAGATACTTACATTGTTATAGAATAATTATTATTATGCTGTAACCACAAACCATATACGCTGTAACCTCACAAATTACACTACATAATCGACTGACATGGCGCCATAACAGAACTTGTCTCTGCTACGCCGCGTCAGTCTTAAAAGACTGACATGACATAGACAACAGATTTGATATCGTTACCTGTATGCGAATAGATACATATAAGAAGCTTCGTCCTACTTTATCTAGATGGCGCAGAGCACGCCTGGCCTGGCAGAAAAGTTTCACTTACGATAGGTGGCTCAAACGGTGAAGTGAGTGTCAGTCAAATGTGACTGACATGGCAGCCAAAGTGTTAATTTAATTTTTTTTATTCTCTGTTTTTTGATAGTAGTGTTAGTGTATTTTAGTTTTAAGTATGTTTGCAAAATCTACATTGTTTTTTGTAATCTGAACCTTTATTTCAATTATTACAAATAAAAATATATACAAATACATTATTTTAATTAGTGGTGTTCTTGTTTCTTCTTTGCATTTCCCTTCTTTTCCCCGTAAAAACGGATTCTAGGATTGCTTGTTTGACATCGTTCACTATATCGTTGTCATCAATGTCTTCCAGTTCTTCTGCTACAAATCTGTAATAATTGCAACGAAAACAACATATTTTCAATACCTTTTTTAAAAAACAATTGGGTTATAAAGAAATCTGTATAGAGTTGTTTTCAGCATTCTTGAGCCTTATTTCACCACAATGAGTTCGTACAACGACTAGTGTGATATGATACAATTATGTATATGAATGTAACTGAGAGATATGGTATGAAAAACTTCTCATATTATTTCAGTGAGGGCTCATAATCACTGAAAAGAATCATACGATTTTTCCACCATATTTGATATAACTCCTATTTTATTTGGAAAGATGTCAGGCAATTGTATCCCAGAAAGCTTCAAATGTATTTATAAAAAAACACACTTATCAGAAAGAGATGCTAACTTCAACAAAATTAATATAATATGATGACATTAAGATCTCTTTCTAGTATGTGTACGCTTTTTTATGGAATAAAATTTTACCTGGAACAAGTTCAAACTTTCAGAAACACATGTGGAGAAGGTATAGTCATCACAATGTATTTATTTCATAAATATAATGGGATCTTAATTTAAATAAATTTTAAAGAATCTATGATTTTTTATTTTTACAAGCAGTTTACCTTCCGAATGTAAAATATTTGCCTCCGACTTGTTGATGACTGTTGTCATTGCCCTCCGCTTTATTAATATTTGCTAATGTTGTTACTGCTGCTGTTAGCAGGGCACTTATATTGTCTGGTTCAGTTTTTCTCTTTAATATTCTAGTAGAAGGTCTTACATCAGTTTTTGGTGTTGAAGTTCCTGAAGTAGATGGGCATTGAGATTTTATGCTAGTCCTGGACTTCATTGGAGATATGGGTAAAATAGTGTCTATATCCTCATGTAAAATCTGAACATCCCCATCATAAATGACTTCACATTCTGCCTGTAATGAGTAGAACAATCTAGGTTAATGTTTATTTCAAGTCTACTTACTAATTTAATATGTCTATTTCTAATTTTAAATAAGTTTATTTTTATAGTTTCACAGTTGCTCAATATCTCAAATATACCTACAATGGGTGACAAACTTTATAAAACACCAGTAAAATATAAATTTAACACTTATTTCATTGTCAACGAATTCTGCTTGACTTGATATGATTTCTGTCATATTCGACTCCCCTTGTTGCACTACCTCTGTTCCCTATTGCAAAAATTTCAGGTGTTCAAAACACCACAGTTTGGGTTCATAAACCTGATCAGCGGACGCCCCAGATACCTCACTTTTTTTTATTTTTTGGTCTTCTGCTAAGAACTGTGTCGTTACCCCATGTATTTTCTTTTTAATATTTTCTGCAGATAGACTCGTTAATTTTTGCTGATTAAATTCAGTGGCTATCTTTTGAAGGGCACTGTTGCGAACAGCCCGAATGTGGTAGTCACCGTGAGTTGGGTGGTAAAGGCAGGGATGCTCCTCATATAAATTTATTAATGTGACGGTTGCCTCTTTGGGCCAGTCGAAGCCACTAAAAGAGATTTTCGTTATTAGTTTTTTTAAGTATACAGATGCTTAATCAACAAAAAATATCAGCTATGATAAAAAATAAAATTACCCTTTGCCACATGCCATTGTATATTTGTATAATGTAAACACAAGAAATAATAATTAAAATAATCAACAGAGTTTTCATCCAACTATGAGCAATCATGAAATAAACAAAACGTGTTTATGTCACATGTCACGCATTACCTTCCATCTCGTCTAGGAACTTTTATTCCGTTAGTAACAAAAAAGTAGCTACTTTTCCCCCAGAATTGTATGCAAGCTGCAATACAAATCGAACCAGATCCATTTTGGGCAAGAGCTTGAAATTGCAAGGGGCTTGCCAAATTATCCTCTACTGCGCATGCTTTCGATTAAGTATATTGCATGTTACAAGAAGAATTGCGAACTATAAAGCGGCCTTAAGAGTCATTTCATTGCGAAAAGATAAAGAAAGTCTACTAACTGCAACACGATTAATAATTTTTGACATATGCGTCAAAATCATAGCTAGTTTTCAAATGAGAGTCAATTTTGTATCTTACATGGACATCTTTACAAATTTTGTTGGCATCAGTAAGGGCGCGTTGAATCAAACACCTAAACTCGGTTTAATAATAACTCATGTTTAGACTGTGACAGATTGATGTATTTATTATCAATCAATTACATCCGTCTAATCATCAGTTATCATTAAACCGAGTTTAGGTGTTTGATACAAAGCGACATAAATCGTAATTCATATTTTAAACTGTATTTGTTGTTGCTGAGAAAATATCGGTTTTTATTGATATGTTATGCTTTTGATTTACTAACACGTCACTTGAAAACAAATATAACATTCTTATATAATTGAAAAAATGTAGCTCAACTAACTTCACCAGCCTTCTACACGTTGGAAGATCAATTCCCGCCATTTACCTGTTTCTTACTATATCTCAGGATAGAAAAGAGATGTCGCCTTGCGTTTTGCACTGTTTTATTACTAATTTAGTCTACTTTTTAAAGACCTACTTCAATTTGTATGCTTCTATTTAAAATTGTTATGATAAAACACAGTATTTAAAAAAAATAGAATAGCGTTCTCTAGCACTTATGTTATCAATCAGATTGCTTCATATTTACAAATTTTCGATTCTTCAACAAAAGCTCTTTCAAACAACATCAAGTTTATTAAAATCGATCATGCAGAACCGGAATTACAGGCGTTTTTTCGTAACAAGGTTTCCACTCTCCCCCATCCCTTATTTGAAGAGATAGACTGAAACTTGTCATATCAAAAAAAAATGCAGAATTTGTCGAGGAATCTGAATATGATATTTAATATGCTCCTTAATTGAGTAAATTTTGAAAAAATTTGCATTTTAAAATTTTAACTGTCAAATGCGCCCTCTAGCGGTGGACCTACAATTCTGAAAATAAATTTCAGGCGCTTCTCGAGGCCACTTTTGTTATAAACTTTTTTTCCCGAACCTGTGCTATGATCCACTCCTGAGATATGGCCGACGGCCGTTCTTAGTTGGTCACCCGGTACAAATAACTATTTAGAATAAGAAATAGTACAAAACTTTAAGATATTTTCACGTTGTTATACGTTTGGATGCCTGTTAAGTTATAGTGCGGGTCTCCAGAAAAGCTTTGTAGATATACATCAGAAACACCTTGACTGATAGTAGTCCCTGGTTTTGCGTTACCGGCAGAGCAAAAATGTTGGGGAAAAACTTGTTGTTGTCATGAATTGTATTACCCGGGCTGACACTTTCACTTTGGGAACTTCTAGTATAATTAGTAAACGATTGTGTAGGAAATTCCTTATCTGTCTACCAGCTGCAAAACTTGTATGCGGAATCTCATTTTTTGTTTTGGGTTCATTGCCCTTACGTGTATGCTCTTAAAAATGCTTCGTCTTCGTCTAGTTCCTACTCTTCTCTTTTGCTCCTATTTTCTTCTTTTCTTTTTAGGTATGCAATGCTTTTAGTAATGCTTCCCAACAGCATCGGTTGTTTTATATGTTTTTTGCATTTTTGGATTTTTAACTAATGGAGCGGCTGAAGTTCTATGCTGTGGAGTTGATGAGCACTACGTTGGTGTAGGAGGCTGTGAATGAATCTCGCTGACAACCTCGTCCATGCTGTTAACTTCGCATGCCTCTTCAGTATCTTCACAATTGGACATATCAAAATTGCCAGTTGAATGTCGGGGCACACACTGGTCTTTTAACCCATTAATGCCCAGAACTATTTTTTCGTAACTGTTTATAAATCTAGTAAAATTATAGGAGTTAACAACATAAATTAAACAAATTTATAGTTATTTTGAGTATTTTGTGTATCTTTTTTTCAATAACGACTGTTGCAAAAACGCAACACCGGGCAAAAAGGTTACATAGAAAAAATTTAACAAAACAAATTAGTTTGGAGTAGTTTATTGAAAATACTTATAAAATATAATGTAATTTATTCTGAATGATATTTAAAGAAACATTTCTCATGGAGGGCCACATTACATTTGGTGCATTTTTTTATTGTTGTGGAATGGCACATAGCACATCGTGTCCTCTTATTTTGTGAATCAATAAAATGACAGATATTGTCGTAACGAGCATCTAAAGTAGTACGTTTGCGAATTGACTGCACCGGTCCTGGTCTAGATGGTGGCGTGCCAAAACATGTAAGCAGTCCCTTTGCAATATTCCTTCGAAATTCTAATAAATCCATATCCGGCTGATCTGAGACTTCCCTTCTCATTTTACGATATATTAGCCAGGCATTCTGTACCGCAACGTCAATTCCCCAAATAAAAAGTGGCCAATACCACTTCATTGATCTCAGGCTTGTTCTGTAATATGCAACGTTTTGATCCATTCGATCCGTTCCGTCCATATTTTCGTTATAATTTTTAACCAGGTTTGGTTGCACGACTTTAATTTTTTTATTCTCAGCAAATGAATATCTAGTAGCTTGATAAGTTGCGTTTGCACCTTGGCAATTAGAAGCAAGAATTACTAAGCTATTGTCATTCCATTTACATACTAAGGGCTCATTTTCTTTGTCGTAATATATTTCATAGTGACCCCTTACCGATTTTTTGTAACCTCAGATAGAGGGCACTTTTCAACCCTATTGGATCGTAGTGTTCCCACATATCCTATCCCGTCGACAGTCAACTTATCTAATAGTTTTAAACCCGTAAAATAATTGTCTACATATAAAACATGAGGTATACATTCATCGCCTGTAAGTTTAGGAATATGATCGGCAAACTGCAAAATTATACTTCCACCTACACCAAATTCTGCTTTATATTTATTTTCTTTACCCTTGGCACCTTAATAAATTTGGAAGTCAATTATATATCCAGATTTTAGATTCCAGCACCAGCTTTTGTAGCCGAAACGTATTGGTTTCCCTTTTATGTGCTGCTTCATTCCATGCCGTCCATAGTATGGGATCATGGCCTCGTCTATACTAGATTCTGTTTCTCAAATTGTATATTCAAAAAAAGATTTTTTTAACATTTCTATGTAAGGTAGAATTTTGTATGTTTTGTCTGTTGGGTCTAACTTTTGGTTATCATTCAAATGAAGGAATCTGATAATGGTTTCAAATCTGTTACGTCGCATACTATTTGAAATCATAATATTTTTTACATCTTCTGATTCCTCCCAGTACATACGTCTCCTGGAATTTACGTTATATCCACTAACCAATAAAATACCTATAAAGACTTTCAATTCATCAACGCCCAGTTCAAGTGTATGTCCTTTTTGGGAAGCATAACGAACTCTTTCTTTTACAATATGGGTAAAAAGTTTATCACTAAAAAAAAATTGTAATATTTGAAGCGGAGTAAGCGGGCGCGAATAAAATGATGGCTGAAAATTATTCCACTCCGATTTTTTTTTAGATAGACGGGAACATAGTTAATTATCGACAGGTAAATCGCCTTGAATCCAATTCCGTGAAATTTTAGCCGATTTTCTTCGTGTAGATAATCTCTGAGGAACTGTTTCTGTTTCGTCTTCGATAAATGACTCATCGTCGTTTATATCAAGTTGTTCTTCAGTTGTTGTGGTTTGCAGTATTTCCCCAATATTTTCTTCGACAGAGTTTATGTTATCTTCGTCAATTCTTATAGCATCTTCTTCATGAAAAATGTTAACAACTGCTTCTGCTTCTGACTGTAATCGGGATCTACTCAAATTGTCAAATGTTCCACCAAAATCTTCATCACCGCTATCTTCATCGGTCAATTCGTGCGGATCGGGAGGGGCTAAATATACATCTGCACTGCTGGCTGACTACATAATGATTGATTCTTCAAGAATTGTCATTATTTTGTGCGTTCTGGCTTTATATATCATTTTTGGCTGAGACCCAACTTGATTAGTCCCTCTACTAAATTTTGCAGAAGATGGAATATTGTTGGACATTTTGAATACTAAAAGAAATAGAAACCTTTTGTCAAAACATATAATTTTTGTTTGTTTTTTTCTAGTTACAACTAACTTATTATATTTAAAAATACTTTATACTTTAGTTCCCGGTGAAAACGCAACACCTACAATTATAGGTACTTAACACTGTAATAGCTTCGTGTTGCGAAAACGCAACACTAGTAAATAAACAAACACGAAAATAGTAAACAAAAAACATATAGTACAGTGCGACTTGTCACCAAATGAAACCCTCAACTTATTTCCTAAATTCTGCATACAAATGTCATTTATTAGTTCATATACTGATAGGTTTAGTTAAAGTTAACTGTAAAGAAAAGAAAATCTGCAATTTAAATAGATTTCAATTAGCTATTGGCTCAATAGATGGGATTAGGTTCGCCACTACCACTTGTTGCGAAAACACAACTTTGGGCATGAATGGGTTAAAAAGAGAAGTGAGTTGAAATATTGCCAAGATGGGTTTTCGCCGTCTTCATCTTCAACTCCATCTCCTGAATGCTTCAATGGCGTTTCTCTCATTTTCTTTTTGATAGTTTCCTTGAGTCGTTTCCATTGCGCTTTGGCTAATGTTACTGATAAAAATAAGGATTTTTGAAATAAGGTTTTTTTTTCAAAAATTTTACAAACATTGTAACTTTACATGACAGCTTTGATAATGGACTAAAGGCCGAAAGCGCTTAACTGCATATTAATAAACATATACACACTGAGTACTCTTCATTTTCATTCACTCAATTTATTTAACTTATATCCTAGTGTTTAGATGAGTGAAACCAGTTCTTTAGTGAGATTATGAAATTGTAATAAAAGACATTTAAAAAAAGGAAAGTTAATTCCGTACGAAAAATTGAAATACCCTATTGGTTTTAAAATATTGTCAAATGGTTGTTTAATTCGAAATACAACTCGTGGTGGAAACCATTTTCTCAAAAATTATATATTTTTCTCAAAACTTGTCTGGCTCCAAACTTTTGTCTAACTCCTGTGGTGGTCCATCAGACTATGCATTACTCTGTATAAATATTTCCGAGACCTAAAATGTAGGAATAATTTTAAAAATAAATACAAATTATCAAAATCAGGGCTGTTGCTGAGAACTGAGTCAACTAATTTTAAAAATAATTTAAACCTTACCTGTTGTGTTACATTCACTTGCCACTTCTTTCCATAATTTTGTCAAAATTAAACTATTATGATGATGTTTGCTGGTTTTGTCCCAAACTTCCTGTCCTATAAATATACCGGTAATTAATTTTTCCTTATTTATGATGCTCTGTACGAGGGTAAAAGAATACTAAACTCGATTTCACGATGCGATACTCTGGTACCAGGCTAGGGTGCGAGGCAGTGCGGTGCGCCGTTATGGCCACCCGCATTAAATTACATAATAACATTTGCTTGGCACTCGGATGCTAGGGTACGATACTATGTGCGGTGCGCCGTTATGGACGCCCACTTACTAATCACTTTATTTTTCAGTACACCTCGTAGGTAAAAATATATAAGCCCTTTCTCAAACACATTTCAATCAAATAATACAACCATTTAAACTTAAAAAATAAGGTTGTCTAAATCAGAGTTTATCAAATTGACTATAACATATTAATTGGTAATAATATTTAATTCATTCAAAGAAATTACTTGATTGTGACAAAACAAATGCTAAGGGACAAAGCTTAATTACTCGTGAGAAAACTCACCACAATCTCCAAAACGATTCGATGCATCATGATTCAGCAGAACACACTCAAGCACAAATAGTTTAGCTTTCAACTCGAATATAACTATATTTGTAAAATCAACCTTTTCTGTACGATACGTAACTTCCGACTGTAACTAAAACTTCTTTCAAACGACCCTTAAGAATACATAATATTCATACAACTTTCTACGAGACAGCCGATATCTTATCTTCGTATTTGTTTCCATGTGACCCAACTTACCTAAGGGTTCTCGCTTCTCAAAAATTTATATTTTATGATTATTTCAAGGATGTTACAGTAACTCTTGTCACGGTATCAAGCCTGATACACATACTAAACTAAAAAAATGCTTACATCAATTAATTATTTAATTGCAGCTGAACTCCTCGTGCAGACTTCTCTGCACAATCATTATTAGTGTATTCAAGGCTATTTATTGTCTCTTCGCATGTTACAGTTCCGAAGTGTTTTGAAACTTTTTCAGTTATCTCAAACTGGATCATTGTATTATCTTAAACAAATATAAATTAAAAGTAATAAATGAAATATGATATTAGTGTTTTTAAATGAAACTCAAGGTCTCTAGTTATGATATACCTAATGTGTAGATATTTACTGTTTTTTAAATATTTACGATATTTACCATATAGAAACGTAAATTTTATCGTCTTCGCTAAAGATGGATTTGTAATTCACAGCAACACACAACACGTATACAGTATTAGGAAAATTATGAGGGCACATATGCTTTATCATCAATGTGTTAGAAAGAGACAAAATACATATAAATTCAGTGTATTACTCCTCTTCACTAACAGGGTATCATAAAGTGAGAAACGCAATGAAAGAAGTTTATGTTAGAAATACAGATGTGTAATGTGAACAGTTTAGTTTATTAATTGAGAAATAATAAGATTGTACTATACTGATAGCTTAATGCAATGAACAATAAAAAAATCAACATTACTTTCGTTTATCCCTTCATGATTACTTTACAAAGAAATGATTCAGTAGTAATAAACTAATTCACTATATCAGTTCGGGCAGTACACGCTAATATGATTTGAACAATAAATTAAAACCTACCTAATAGGTATTTTAAATAAGTACCACTAAAAAATCACTGGAATATAGCTAAAAAAATTACATTCGTCGATATTGAGGGTACAATTAATGAATATAAGCATAATAATTTTCATTAACATCATAAGGAATAATCTATGGCAACAATACAGAGTCCAAAAGCGACAATATGTTGTAATAAAACAAGCGTATTCAGTGTATCACCATTTTCTCTAACAGGATATCATAAAATGAGAAATAAGTCGTATGCTAATATTTGTTCAACTGCTTCTGGTTTTAAAAATATCTCAATGTAAACCGTCTCTGTTTCCTAAAACGATTTCGCTTAGAGCTCTAATTCTTCTACTTTTATCTGTCCCCTCTCTTCATTTTCAATCCACGCGTGCTCTTAAAAATTTCAATGGGCACATGGCGTTACCAGTGTGTTAGAGAAGGACAATCATGAGGCAGAGAATTAAAAGCCATCGTAGATTATTATACCAGACGAATACGAATCGCGCGTGCGCCTCTTGAAGATGTTTAAATGTACAATCTGGGTAGTTCAGAACTGGGTTTATTCGAACATTTGATTTAAGCTCATTGAAGAATTAAGAAGTTTTATTTTTTAATTTATTACATAGGTATCATAATATTACTATTATTTAAAAATTCTAGGCACTTTCATTAGAATTCGATTCTATTTTCGTTTTTTTTAATTTGTACTATGTGTGTGTTTACACAGAGAATTCGTTCTCATTTGCATACAAACGATAAAGATACCAAGTTTTTTTTCAAACACATTCGAAACACAGCAGATGTTTCGAGACCAATTTCACGTTGCCAAATCTGAAAAAAAGTAAAGGTTTTAACCGCTTTCAAACTGAAAACTAGAACAATTTCCAGCATTACAATAAAATATTCAACGAATAGATGGAATTAATTATATCTTGTTCTGTTACAACCTCTTGAATTATCATAATTAAAATCTTCTTATAACTTGTTCTCGTGTTAAAACAATGCATTTTACAATTAATATAAATATACAATGAAAATTGGCAATACTGTTAGAAGCTACAAAGAGTAAGAGGCCGACGTTGTGGGTTTTCCACTTATGAGATCCTGTTGGCGAAAAATGAGAATTGAGATATTTGAAAACACATATTATTATTAATACAAATTTTATTTCGCATGTCATGTTATTTATTCCAATACTAACCGAACTACTATAATGAATTAGATTTTTACTACTGAATTATTTCTTTGTAAATTGAAGGGATAAACGAAAATAATGTTGATTTCTTTTATTGTTCATTGCATTAACCTATCAGTTTAGGACAATCTTATTATTTCTCAATTAATAAACTAAACTGTCCACATTACACGTCTGTATTTACACGTCTCTCGAAAGCGGTGCCTACCAGAAATACCTTTACACGTGGTGGGAGTATATTTCTACCGTTTTCCACTTTATGATATCCTGTTAGCGAAAAAGAATGATACACTGAATTTATATGTATTTTGTCTCTTTCTAACACATTGATGATAAAACATATGTGCCCTCATAATTTTCCTAACACTGTATATTTAAGTTAGCGAGCGGTAACATTAAAGTATAAAAACATAACCACAAAACCAAGGACAAAACACTGCGCATATCTGGTGAATGTCAACTTTGCAAATACTTGGCTGGACGCTCGAGCAATTAGAGAACGTAGTTTTCGAACTGTATAGTATAAAGCGGCCTCCAGACCCCCGGCGAGAAATCCCGTGAAGCGTGAATATGACTACTTTCTCGCCGTCTCGTTCTTGGGCTCGCCTGTTCTCCGTTTGATGTTGGTATTTTCACCCGCTTCAAAGGGATTTCTCGGGATTAAGAAGACATAGTTCGTGAGAATCGTGAGTATGAACAGCTCTGCGAGAATTCTCGCCGCAAGTCTGTAGGCACTAAAAGGTGTTTCTCGGGATGGGCGAGAACATTAATGACACAAAGTTCCTGAGTATAAACAGCAATGTGTATTCGCGAGAGGTCTCGGCGACCTTTCTCGCCGCGAGTCTGTAGGCTCTATAACGTTCGACTGGTCATCCTAGAGCTTCCAAATGGCTACAGTTAATCGAGTGTAGTTTTCGAACTCTGCTCTGCACGTGGCATTTCTGTATATCTCTTAAATTTTATTAATATGTTTGGAAGTATGACTTTTTGTTACTTTTATTTGTCCTGTAACTATCATATCAGTAACAAATTTTTGAAACGCATGTAAAGTTTTATTAATCTTTATTACCTTTTTCCCATTCATATGTATTTTATTAGCTTATGTATGTGCTCCAAAAACATATTTGTGGTTATGTCCCGTTTTTTTCTCTGTTATAATAATAATTTTTTTATATAATTGTACATATCTCGTGTACAATCCTTCATTGATAACATGTTGAGAAATGAATGAAGCTGTTCTTCCTCAATTAATAATGTTTGCAAATGCTTCAAAGTTTTATAAACGTGATTTATTTCGTTAATATCTTTTACCTTTGTCAAATTGTGCTACTATGCCCTGTCAATATGCCAAGACCAAAACAAATGAACAGAAATTGAACCCAGCAGTTATAATAAACTTGAGTAATATCGGTCATAAATATGTTAATATTCACATCTGTCATGTATACAGCATTTTTGACGTACTTTAAAAAATAATAAATCAATTCATCTTTTCTATTAGAAAATAATAAGACCACTGGGAACTCCTCTCGGAATTTATCTAGTACTAAGATGGTAGTCATTTCAAAATCGTATGAGTTCAAACCATCAAATTTTTTAAACTAAACAATTATTTATGTACAGACTTCGTTATAATCAGACATATATCTTTTTTATCAAAATTGTCTCCATGCCTTTCGTAAATACGAATAGGATTATAGTCCCCTAATTGAATACATTCTACACTAGTTAAATCATTTCTATGCATTTATTGATCTTTTGAAAAAATATTTAAAGAAGTTTTTATGTTGCTAGTGTCTTTCATAGTTAAAAGGTCATCTCTTCTTAGCGAAGCGTTGATTAAATAATATAAATACATAATGTAAAAAATAACACCCCTTAATTAGAACCAGGTATGAGGAGGACAAATCAATTCTCAGCATTTAAAACTAATCAATGTTTAAACATTTATTGATTATTTTTTACTTTGTCATTTTTTCAATATGGCAAAAACGTATAAATTAAAGTTAAAATCATCACCTGCATGTGTACAGTCGGACTAATGAAAGAAACCTGTGGGTAAGAAAATTCTTTGGATACATTCAAATTTTTGAAATAAGGCAATATTTCTTCTAATATATACATACATACTACAACCTTGCCATCAACTTTAATTAAAAGAATAAATACCAACTCTTCGTTTTTGTGGTCTTCGGAAATGTGTTGAAAATTCGCTTTCACGCTTATTTGCTTAAGTCGTTCGTCTACAGGGGGTGGCTCCAGTCTGCAAACTCGTGTGAAATCTTTAATTTTCAACACTTGTTATACAAAATACTATTTAATTACATATTTTCTGTTCAGATGTATTTGAGTTTTATTTACCCTAGTACTTTTATCATTATTTCCAGTGTGACATATAGCCATTTCTATTCCAAACTTCAAGCCACTATCGTTAAATACTAGAAAAATGAAATAAACATTATATTTGTAAGAAAATGCACAAAGGAAACCAAATATAAATATCCCATTTAATTAAATAACAAACTTAAAATATATTATTCTCCTCATAAGGTACCTACACAAGTTATACAGAAAATAACATAACATAAACAACATTACTGTGGAGATCAAAACAGCTCATTTTATAAAAATCACCTACACCTACTCAGAGCTTGTCGAATCTCTCATACTTTTGGTTTGCTCACAACTTTTCCCAGAATTGAAAATAATCTCTTTTTGTCGAATTTGTTGTTTTAATATATTATTTTGTTCTTGTATAGCATCACAAATCTTATCAATATTTTCTTTTCGAACTTTTATCAGTCTCTAATTTCTTTCTACAACTTTTTTAACTATATCTGTTTTAGTCATGTGATGCCGTTTCTTGTGCTGAGCTTTCACATGATCCGCTTGCTGCTGCTGTAGTTATTGTTTGTTGTGATGCAGTATCATTAATGATATCAGTATGAATATTTTTCTGACATATCCCTGGTACACTTAAAGAATCTTGGACATCATTTAATTGTACCTTATCTTTATTGCCCAAAATTTTGTGCAATAAATCATAATATTCTGGCTGATTTATTTTATTGTTGCCAGTTTTATGACAATGGCGGACAAATCGAATACATGTTTTAGTGAGATTTGCAAATTTTTGTCTGCATTTTTGGGCATCTACTATAAATCCTTTTTTTGCATAATTCTGCAGCTATTTCTTTCCATAAAGTGAGTTTTACAGATTTCTTATCATCAAGCAAGACGTTCTCTTGTAAATGTGAGGTAATTTGCGTCACGTAACAACAAAAGCATATACGTACTCGTATGCTTATTTTTGTGGCCGATGGTGAAGTTTTGTAACTTAATAGTTACCAATATTGCAGAAAGGTAAGAATTGATTTAATTTATTTAGGTTGTGCGTTGGGAACACAAATGCAAAAAAATTGCAATATCTATTCGTTCGTTAGCATGTTGAGTACTGTGAATATTCTACACAATGAGGGATCAATAAAGTTCAAAGATATATCGATTTGGAATATTTACCGTAGACAACATGTTAACGGAACGCTTAGTTACTTAGCATTTATTTTGAAAATACTTTACAACATAATTTTTTTGTCCATTTTCGCGATTGCGTTCTTTATCTGTCATTAGCAAATTTGTTATAGAGTAAGTTTTAAGTATGGAATGCCTTAACATTCTCGAGAAATGATTTGCACGTTTTTTATACATTTTGGTTTGAAAGGGTTTTGCAATATGGCCGATATTATGGCGGTATTTCCATTGTTGTCAAATCTTCCATTTTTCTGGAAATATAATCAACTTTTTTATTTCAAATGGTTCACCTTGTATATTTTTTAATTAAATGTTTGATAATATATCGATAGGCCTCCAAATATTAATACTTTATTTTTTCAGATGGAGAATAACAGAACCAGAAGAATATTAGACCTAGTTAGGTCACCAGGACGCTTCAGTCTCGAGAATGTTGATGTAAATAAATGAAAAAAAAATTTGAATGGTCAAACAATATACCGACCAACTGATCAGCTATACTTCAACTATTATAAAGAAACAAATAAACAGGTACGAATACTCAACCTTATTTTTAAAACGCTATGCTACATTTAGTAAATAATTGTTATTTTCAGAATTTAAAGCGAAGACTGGATTTCGAAAACATTATACCTCAAGATATTATGCCTGACCTCGGTTTAACACCGCCACATCCTAAGCAATACAAACAGATACAAGAAAACAATACGGGACTAGTGGTTCAAACTATTCACCAATATTATATTAGCGGTCGGGACTCAGTGAACGTGAACAACGAAGGTAAGGTAGATATTACAGTATCGGAGGCATCACAAAACGTTGAGACACCAGGACTACGATCCATGGATGAAGATGTCGACGATATAAATTCAATTAATAGGAACTATGCAAATATGGTGGAGATAGAGGGTATTGCTGGAATTTTTCGAGATGAGGTGGAGACAACGGTGCTACAAGTCGTGGATCAAGGAAGTATTACAAACAAAGTGCAAGCTGTCATTAAAAATGCTGAAGCCTAGTTAGACATTAAGAAACTTTCAAGCAGCAGAGTTAGAAACTGCGAAGCAACACAGTTTTATTAACCAAGTAGATTTAATTAATGCGGAATAAACAGATACAATAGTTGCAGGGAATGTTGCTAAAAAATGTTAAGCTAAGTTGGAGACATTCAACAAATTGGAAGTTGTAAAAATACAACCTGCGGAATCACAACATATTACTAATGACATAAATTTATTAACTGGTCAAGAAACAGATAAGGTTGAAATAAAAGATTTTGATGAAATCTTGCAAACTGATGTACAAACACCCAAGGAAAATGTTAAGGTAACAGATGTGACAGAAGAAATACTTGAAATAGATGTAGAGAATTCACAATATAGAAAGGAAGTAAAAAATTACAATTTTGGTGGAAACTTTGGAATTCGAGTAGATACTGTAGAAATCCAGAAAGCAGAGTTACCAGCGACTGACTCACAACCATCAACTAGTATAGGAAATAAGAAAAGAAGGAAAACAAACGAAATATCTTACATGGATTTTTTGGACTCCGATGACGAGCCTTTTCGTAATGAAAAGAACAATAAGAAACAACCAAACGAAAGAGGAGAAAATATTGAAAAAAACCGAAAAAGAAGGACAAAGAGAAAACACAAAAAAGAAGAACCGCCGAGAAAAACATGAAAACAAACAAGGTAAAACAATCAAAGCTAAAGAAATTGCACCAAATCCATGTACTGGAAAAAATGTGGAAACAATTGAGGGGAGATTGGTGAAAATAGACGTATGAATCTATTTACGTATTTCAATAATCTTGAAAACCAACAAAGACGAAGTGATTGGATTAGATATTGTCTCGTGCGAAAGAAAGTCGGAAGAAAATAAAAAGGGGAGTCCACACGTTCTGTAACCACAGAGTAGTAGATCTATGAAGGAGAAGGGCGAAGGAAGGTATGTCAACAATTTATAATACCTACTTTTAGTATTTCACAGAAGTTTATACTGTATACGATGGATAACATGCAAGACGGTTCACTAAACCAGAAGGTAGGGGAGATAATATACCCAAAACAAGACTCCGGACATCGCTTATGAAGAGGCAAAAAAGTACATGCATTCGTTGCCACTACTGCCATCACATTACTGTCGTAAGGATTCGACAAGATTATACCTTCCACAGGAAACGAAGTCTTTAACTAATTTATATAGGTTTTATCGCAAGCATTCCGAACAAAACAAAATTACGAATATACTAGCAGAGAAAGTATTCATGAACTGGTTCAAAAATACGTTTAATATTGGAATCCCTATACCAAAAAAAGACAAGTGCCAGTCGTGCACTAAATTTAATAATAAAGAACAAGACTACAAACGATATATCTGACCACGAAAAACATCAGCAAGAAAAGGCATCCTCATACGAAAGATTTAAATTTCATCAAAAAATTCATTTGCCAGATCAAAGTACCCTCTGTGCCAGCTTTGACCTACAGAAGGTCTTAAACACACCATACGGAAACAATATGCCATTGTTTTATAGTCGCAAATACGCTGTCTATAATTTTACAATTTATGAAATTGTAACTCAAGAAGGATATTGTTTTGTTTGGGGGGAAGCTGACACAAAGAGAGGAGGAAATGAGATAACGATTTGTCTACAATCGTATATAAAGGACTTAGAAATTATACAATTACCTTATACCGGGACATACATACATGCCCGTAGATTCGGTGTATGCCGTAATAGAAAAATAACTAAAAAATAGTCTGGGCACCTTCCCAGTAGCCCACTTTAATTCAATGTGCGAGGAAAAACCCCAAACGATCACCAAGATAGATGGAACAGACTTTATATCTTGGGACGATATTCAAAACAAAATGTTCAACCCGAAAGGAAAGAAAGTTGATATGCAGAAGCTAAGGGTGGCGACATTAAAAAAAACCAAGCCAAGCATTATATTTGTAAGGTACAGCTTTTTAAATAAAGCTAAACCAAAATACTGCCTTTACCCGGAACAACGACCACTAAGTACGCGAAAAACGTTGTCACTAAAGAAATAATACCAAAACAATACAGGAATCAATACTTGAAGCTTCCAACGTCCAAAAAGACAATTGACTACCTGCCTCAATCGGATGAAGACAAAATTTCGTAAGCTCATACAAAAAAAATGTAAATTAATGTATTTTTCCGTCGACCGTCCATTTATGATGTACTTTAACGCACTCAAAATCGTTGATTAATGACCCCTATTAATGAATGGTTTTCTATTAATCAACGATTTTATTATAAGCAACCCAACGTACATTGTTCATATACATTTATATTGGCAGTGACCTATGGTGTAGTAGGCTTACCTACTAAAACATTTTTTTCCGTCTTTCTTCTTATTGCAACAATTGATATGCACTATCCTTTTCTGTTGATACAAATAATAATGCGCTTTCGTCTATAATCTTGAAGTTTATCTTTTTAATTTTAAAATGTTAACCTTACTTTGATTTTGGGGCTTAGATCATAAAATACTCGTATCATGAGCTTACTTGTAGCATGGTCCAAATCTCTGTTCTGCTCTCATTCGTTCCCAACATAGATATAGCTCTCAACCAAGTTGGATTTGATAGCGGCAGTTTCTTGGTGCAGTCGCTGAGTCTATAATATGTTGTTTGGACCATTACTTTTCGAGATTGATAAAATAGCTGTATATTTGGTTTAAGATTTTCCTTGGTTGATGGGAACTGTAAAATATCTCTTTATTTTATTAACGTTTCATTTCTCAAACCTAGAACAGTTTTCAAAGTGACACGTTTCTTAATTGTCTTGTGTCTATCAGCGATTTCTGGAGTGAAAAATGTTTAAAAATATCTATTGGCATTGAAACTTTAGTCAGATTGTCTTGCTTACAACCTGCATTTGACACATGAAACTGATTTTTTCAATTTCAATATTTCCAAATATAAAACGATTGAAAAATTTCTTTCTTTCCTAAACTAGTCTCACTTTCTTCCTGCGCACTTTCAACTCCACCCTCGTCGCCACTTCTTTCTAGCAACACACTAATCTACATCCTCTAAAATAAATAAATTTTCTTCACATTCATAAAAACACCTCTCAAGATCGGCTTCCGTCACACTTTCGTTGCGGAATATTAATGATATTATGATATCATGAACCAAACAACACAATAATACCTGCTACCTGACACAACCGACATTATTAATCAAGAAGTTACAAATTATTGATGAAAAACAGTTGACACTGAGCTCCCCTTGACCTTCGTGCCAAAGAAAACAATAGCAATCTTTAGAATGCAAATCAAATACTGTAAAATTGTGTACAATAAGCTTCGTGCGATAGTACAGAGCTGATACGTTCGATTTCGGGTACAACAGTACTGACTGGAGGTCCATCGTAAATACCCTATTTTTGGAATTTTTGTCCTCTGCTTCCCGTGCTTATTCTTTCTTGATAATGGGTTCCCTGTATACAGATTCCTCTAAGTTTTTGGTCTTGTAGCCTACACAGACATCGCATTCGTCTTTCTTTGGCAAAAATAATGCAAGATTTAGATCTTCAAACATGTTTGAGAATGTCACATTATGTTCTACACACCAATTATCTTTATAAAGTAAATAAAGCTCCGATTTGGTTTTGAACGTTGGCTCTACATATAATTTTGTTGACAATTTGCGACAATAGTGTGATTCAAGTTTAGGCAGTTCTTCAAAGAATTTTTTCAAATTTATCCTTCCTTCATCAAAACGTGAAGTTTTTTTTAAATATTTTTGTCACTATTCTGTTCTTTTTCACTTTTGGCTGGGCTAGACATTTCATCTTTTATCCACAATGATATGATCCTCATAGATAGTCCTAACGTATTACAAAACATCAGCTTACAAACCCTAATTTCTTCGCTTTTGTTTTTAAGAAAATACTTATACGAAGTTGTCCGGCTAACTTCCGGATCCTTTCTATGCCTCGACCTTTTCGTTTTATTCTTCAAGACTTTTGCAGAAATGTAGATCTTCTTTTCAGACCACGACAGGGACCAAAATTTCGCGAAAATTGACTTCCGCTCTTCATCCGTCAACTTGTAACACTGAATTGCTATTTCTTTACCGGTTTTCAATGGTTTATTTGAACACAGGCATCTCGTTTTCATTACTTTCTTAGGTTTCTTTCTGTCGAATTTGTTATTTTTTCTACCCATATACTCAACCCCTTTCTCTCTATTTATTTTATTAGTATTATATTTCCATTATGCAGGATTAGAAAATCTTTTCTTTTCCCTTTTTTGTGTAACTTCTTCACTGGAATCATTATTTTCTTCATCAGAATGTTGTTCTTCATAATCGTTGATTTGATATGTAGGGTCATTGTTTTCATTATCTACTTCTTCTTTTAAAACAGAAAGTAACGTAAGTACAAAATTGTTAAATGGTAAAACAAAAATACCAACATTAAAGAAATCAGGTATATATAAACTCAAATGTCCAGAATGTAATGCTGTCTATTTGGGTCAGACCCTTAGAAATTTTGAAATCAGATACAGTGAACACTTACGAGCATACAGATTAAAAGGACCAGATAAATTCCATTACGCAAAACATCTACTTGACACCAACCATTCATTGACACCAAACACAGAACTAGAAGTACTACATATTTGTGATAAGAAACAAGAACTGGATTTCCTTGAAGAGTTGGAAATTAGACGACACTTAAGAAACCCACAATATGAAATGGTCAATGAACAGATAAATCTAGGAAGCTCTCCACTATTAAACTGTCTTCTTAAGTGATAATTGTAAAGATCAGCAGATATAGTTTTCCTGGTTTTCTATATCATTGCACAATTATACTGATCTTAATTGGAAAAATGATATCCAGGATATCACCATAGGGCTAATAATATCTAAGCTTCAATATTTGTAATATCACATCTTCTTCTTTTTTCTATAAACATATATTAAGTCAATCACAAGTTAGGTCACTTCTTGGTTTAGCCAAAAATAACTACTAAACATCAGGTAGGCATCAAATAAAATGTCATTCTGACGATGATATTCAGTTATCGAAACAATTGTCAATTTTTTTGAATTTTTAATATTTTTCATTATATTGTGGAATTAGCTAGAAACGTTGAGTTTCAATTAAAACAATAAAGAAAACTTATTAAAGCACAAAGAAATATATTTCAGTACAGTCCTGTTTCGATTGTTTACTAACCTATGATATGTTATTCCTGATGATTTTTTCGTATTTACACTGTCTCTACTTGTACAACTTCGTAAAGGACAAGAAATAATTATTGTTCAATTATTAAAATAGGGAAAATGACACTAACAATAATAAAATCCAAAAAATACACAATTCACAACCACGAAACAATACTAATGTCAAGTTGACAAAGAAGTGGTAGTAAGATGGCGAAACTGATACCACTTTTATGACATGCGTAGCGATTCCTCTTGATACTAGAGACATAAAGCAATTTTTAAAATACATCACGTATCCTTATCCGTATACGTAACGTAACGTAGATACGTGACTAATCAAAAAGGTATAAAGCAAATGAGTTCGTAACGTAACCATTTCTTGGGTTTTAATTTTTAACCTTAAAATATTTTTAAAAGTGACGTTTGCGATTCTTGTTTTCACCTCGAATTAATAATATAAATAATCTGAGGTTTTTTCTATTATTTACCATCATAGATGCAATTTTGGATCCAATGTTAATTGATGATGCAGAAGATGACGATGATATGGATGATCTCGTGTTAAACCATATTTTGAATAATGGTGAAATATTGGGTAACAGAGCCGCGCTTTTTGGAGCATTTGATTTGCAACTATACAACAACACTCGATGCCTGTCTATGTTCAGATTTTCATTACAAGACATACCAAGACTTGCTGCGGCCTTAACGCTGCCAAATCCCATTGTGGTTAATAGGGTCACTGTAACAGGTAAGTACATAATTTTTTCGACCAAATTATTTTGGCATCTCAAAAGCATAAGTTAATGGCTTGAATCTAGTTTGGTTTTTCTTTTAGCAACTACTGGACTCTGTATGTGCCTTAGAAGGCTGGCATATCCAAACAGACCGGTGGATTTGGAACCGATATTTGGATATTTCTCTACAGTTATCGGTGCAATTTGTAAGTTTGTCTGCAGCCAAATTGAACAACAATGGGGACATAAACTGGACAACCTACACTCAGACGAAAAAACATTGTATTATTAAAAAAAATACTTTTGAATCAAAGAAAAATAAATATATTATAGCTTCATTATTGTTTAGAGTAAAATCAATAAGACATTTTTTGATTTGATATGACGTTTTCAAAACAATCATGATCATGGTCATTATTGATACGTGATCCTTTAGAATCCACTGCGAAGTTGAAATTCAATTCAAAGTGAAACAATCACATTTTATTGTGATGAGCCTAATAAAATGTTTGGTTCAGCATATAGTTTTTAAAATATCAATGCACTTACTTCAAAGACTCATAACTAATGATTTGATAGATTTGTAGTTTTGAAATAGAAGGTCTGCAATCACGTTTTGTTGAGATGAGTCTAATAGAATGTGTGGTTCAGCTAAATTTTTTCAAAACATCCATGCATATACTCCAAATACGTATAACTAATGATTTGAAAGATTTGTAGTTTTGAAATAAAAGGTCTGTTCCTGTAACTGAACAGAAAAATTGGTTGGATTATTGGTCGTTCTTTTTATTTCCAAAGCACAATCCTCGACATCAAGAGTGGATAACAGTCATTCAAGGTATTTGCAATTTCAGTATGATGTACTGGCCTTAGGCTGACATTACACCGATAAACCAAAAACTTGGTGTGTCGCCAGCCTTAAATTTAATAAAAAAAACACAAAAATATTGAAGAATGTCTAATTTCAGCAGTTGGTAGCCGCCTTCAGAAGAAGTTATTGCAATAAAAGTCCAACAATTTAGAAACCATATTTTTATTCAGAACAAAATAAAAAATACATTCACAAAAACTTATTTCTTAAATATACTTTGCCATTATTTAAAGTATAAAGGTGCAATGGTGGCGAAGTGAAATTCAGTTGAGTTGTATCTTCGTCTACGATCTGGACAGGATTATGGATGGAGGAGACAGGAATGGTATCTGATCTTACATCTGAATTATTAAGCTCATCCACAGATACATTCAAAATAACTACGTCGTTACTTGCATGTTCTATCAAGGCTCCCGAATTTTCTGCCATAGCGCTTGTAACAAATAAATAATCAAGTGAATCGGTGATCCAAATGTTATACCTCGAGTACAATTTAGAAAACAAAAAAATAATGAAAGGCTACACATTGGACAATTCAGAAAAAAATAAAAAAATCCGGAAACATGTTTTTTCGATACTTTTTCAACCATAGTGGGTAAACTATAGGTATTATGCACTCTGTTCAGAGTGCGTAAAGTGGCACTTTTTATCACTTTTTGTGCGTAAAAACATTAACTGTGCGTAAAGTTAGTTTTTACGCACTGTTTATGCATTAACACATTTTGAATAAAAAACCAATTTTATTATTTGATAATACAAGGAAATTTGAAAACTTCATGACATAAAATATTCAACGATTGCCACAATTTATCTATATGATAACTGTCGTAGAAAAAAATTGTATGACACACTTTCATAAGGAGTTTTTTTGTACTCGCGTGTTTTGTAGAATTCAGCTGCGCCTCAGTCAACAAACTTCACGCTCATACAAAAAAGTCCTACATTATATACGAACTTGTATCAAAAATAATTATTTTTTCAAATTTCCAATTTATCTCCACATTTGACTTCATCATTATATTCAAGCCATGCTTCACGAAACATTTTAGGGAATCGAAAGTAAAACATTTGAGATAAAAAATCCTTCCCTCTTTACACATAGAATAAGTTAAAAAAAGCACACGTAGTTCTACGTTTCTTATTGTTACTGAAAAATTTAGACTTGAACTTTGAGAGAATTCAATAATTTATAATGTACGAGAGTATGGAATTTGAAAATTACTCGAAAAATTACCAAATACTTACTTGAAATTATAACAAAAGTTGAAATTCATATTATTCAATCAACGAAGCATATTTTTCAATTTTAAACTGACCTGTAATATCAAACCACAAAATCGAAGTATTTTTTTAGCTTTCAATATATATTTTCAGTGTATACGTAGATTAATTTTAAAATACCCGAATCAAAATTTGCTCTGAAGTTTTTATTCCTTCTACCACCCTTACTGATGAAAATATTAGTATTGAGTGTAATTGATACTTCCCGCTTGACTTGAAAGCCACTAGGTTTCAGAAATTCTAATTTTTCCAATGTGATCGAAAAGTTCTGATGTGTTTACATGTAAGTACCTGATGAAAACACATTTGGCATTGACTATTTATGAATGTCTCAAGTGAGAATAACAGTTGACTACCAGAACTAATATAAGCTAAAATATTAATAAAAGTGAGGTTATCAAAATCCTCGTTTAATTACCTGATTTTCATAAGCTAGTTACTTTTCTAGAGAGCCTGGTTATCTTTAACAGTAACTAAACTGTACCCGAGAACTAGTAACAGTTACCTGCCAGTATTATATATACCTATTATGTCAATAGTTTATTTTTTCACTGCACAATTGGGAAACCAACACAAACACAAAATGCAAATTGCGATGCAAAAATATGTAAATGATCATGCATCGCAAGATGGAATTCGAGGCAGAGTGTTTGGCTATTGGCTACGAAATTGACGTGATCCTAGATGTTATGTTATCAGTTCAAAATATTAAGAAATCTATTAAAAAGGTTTTGAATGCCTTTCAAATTTAAGTCCTTGCCTTTTATTTTAAGGGGACGTATTTTCAATAAATTTGGATAGATGAATTGCACCCTAGTTATGAAGTAATGTGAAGTTATTTTAACATGGACTCTTCAAATATAATACGGTCGGCTCTGATAATTTCAAGAGTGTGTCATTTTGAATATAAAACGAAAGGATATTCCACACAATTTGAAGTGACATATTTGGTGATTTGTTAACTAATCGATATAAAACTATTGATATACATATAACAAATATTATACACCTGCTACTTGAATTAATCATTGCGATTTTTTCATTTTGAGACGATTTCTAGTGATTTTTAAAATGCATTAATTTTCTGAGTGTAGGTAACAACCAGTTTTTAACACAAGACAAGTTAAGACAATATGCACATGTGAGTAAACTAAACTTTCCTTTGTAAAGTAACCATTTAATATGATAAACTTGTCAAATAACAGCAGTATACCCAATGATTGTGTAATGTAATGTTGGTCAACAGTGTTGTATATGGATCATTATTAAGTGACTGTAGTAAAAAATATACAGGTCATAGGTGAGTATTTTTTTATGTTTAATGAAATAAAAAATGTTACCAGGTATTTTAGTTTATTTATTTTAACTTCCACATGTATTCAGTAGACGAATGTCAAAATAAAATACTATTACACTCAAAAAAACTATATTAATAACAAAAGTCTATTGCACAAAAAACATCTTATAAAAATAAAACTTTTAACTCAAATAGAAAGTGGTAACCAAACATAACCTAATTACTAATGACTGTTAAAAAATATGAATCAGTCTTATTAAAATATGAACATCTCTATTAACAAAAAAAGACTATTGCACAAAAACCATCTGATAAAAGTTAAACTTGTAATTCAAAAGAAACAAACAACCTATTTAATTACTATTAAAGAAGTCATTTCTAAATTACTTGATAAACAAAATTAATCAATACAGTCGCCGTATTGCTTTAATTCCAATTTCCATCAGCTTTTGTTGATTGTCTATTAAGGTGAGCTGATTTGTTATAAGTTTTGAATTCTTGTGCATCTTTTCCATAATTTCAAGTCTTTTCTCTGTTTCTTTTTTCTGTAACATAAACTTTTGTTCCTCCAGATCCAGTTCCCTTTTCCTTATCTCATACCATCTATCGTTTTTCTTTTCTAAAAATCTTATAGAGGAATATTTAAGGTTGTTTCTGCCCCTTGAAAGTACTGAAAAGTAAAACTATTAATTACTTTTGCTACGTTCACGTTTGGGGCAACTATACTTACCTCCAGTTTGGCTACTTCTGCTCCGCCCTCTTCCGCTAGCAAGTATTTCTCCCCTTGTCTTAGAAGTAGCCAAAGGTTCAATATTTTCAACATCTTGTGACTGATCCCGGTCATTATCTACTATTGTGTGTTGAGATTGGTCCTGGCCACTATCTAACCAAAAAAAATGAAACTTTAGCCTAAAGTGTACCTACCAGAGGATTTCACTTATACTTACCCTGTATAATAGTAATATATTCTTCAAGGAATTCCTCACCATTATTTATTCCAATGCTGCTCTCATTTAAGAATTCTTCATGATTTCCTAAAAAATATGTTCATTTTAATCACCACCAAAAAGTTTATGGGAAAAAATAAATACCACTTCGAAACCAACAAATAAAAGAAATTTTTGGCAACATATTTACAAGGACGTGAAAAGGGATATACCCAAAAATCCGTAGAAATGCAACAATCTATGGGATTTTTGGTTCTTTCATTTTATTTAGTTAATTTAGATCTAGTTAATCCCTTCTTGCAAAATTTCTCTTTTGTAACAAATTAACCTTCCTTTTTAAAAGATTTATTTTTAGATATAAAATAAACTGATAACATTAGCAGCAATATACTGAACAGCATTTTCTCATTTTTCACTGCCAACTTGATATGGTGTTAACTTTTTTTTCTTTTGAAATTCTTTCAACATATTTAAAATGCTGTGCAGTAAATATCTAGCTCGGTCACCTGCTCTTCTATTCCAGACATAAAATAGCAATACTTTATTTGTAATTAAGAAAAGCTGTTGTAACTACTTTTCATTACTTTACAACACAATTTAAACATTCCAAAAAAGTGAAGTAACTATGTAAAGTAACTTCAGCAAAATCCTGTAATGTTAAAGTGTACTTACTTAAATACATCATCTTTAAGTTTTTCTTCAAACCCTTGAAGAAGGTTCTTCTCTCTATCCTGCATGCTCCTTTTGGAAAAATCTTCGCAGGTGGCTTCCCTTACTTTTTTTCAGTAAAAATCCATCTGCTGGGATCTTCGTAGTGATTATACCCCGATATCTCCCTCAGAAAAATAATGTCGTCATTGCTACTGTAAAAAAGTCTTTTTCGTTTTGAATCCATTATTGTATACCTAATAAGTAGTTTGTTATGATCATTATAAATAAGGTTATGATTTTTGAGCATAGATCATCATATAAGAATGCAAGACGGTACGTTAGGTACGTGTGACGGATTGATACGTTTCACGTAACGTAACAAAATCCACGTATTGCTTCTGCACATGCGCATTGCGGTATGGATACGGATAAGTGGTGAGTTTTAAAACTGCTTTTTGTCCCTACTAGCTCCATGGTGCAGCCTTAACTCCTTATACCAAATGTTCGCCGAATACATGTAGTGTCTGGGGCTGACTTCATAGCTTATACAATTCTTTGCAATTGGACGGCGTTATGCATCAAGTGGGGGACACCTTCTTAAATTTGATAGTTTAAAAATCTTACACTACTATAAAGTTTATTGATTTTTAGAAAAAGATAAATGTCCTATGTTATGACCACCTTTTGATATTATTATTTATTTAATTGGAATTCATATTTTTCTATTAAGCTATTTTTCAATCACATTGTACTTAGCCTTATTACGTTTATTGACCTGTTAGATATGCATTAAGAGGCTAAGTCCACATTTGGCGCTTAACTTGTTGATGCATATTTCAAAACAGTTCTAACAGCTTTGTACACTGCTAGGTTACATACCACATACTATAAGAAATTGAATATTATTTAATTTTTAATGTATTAAAAGTAGGCAAGAAGAAAATTAAATTTCAAAAATAATGATCTTAATCAATTAATTTATTAAAATATATCTCTAAACTGTTTCAATCTGAAAATTCATAAAAGCACAACAAAAAACAACTTACCGTGATTGCATTTTTATTCTATATAAAACTATATCTAAAACAAATATTTTACAACGATTAAAATTTAAATGTTTTTTTCTTCAATGACAAAATCAATATCACCATCACATCCATCAATGTCGACTATGTTCTCATTTCCCTGTAATTATCGATAAAACTGCTTAGAGCCTGCTGGTATCAAGTGCATCATACTTTTAAGGTCATCCAATTTCAATTGAGAAATTGGTTTGCCGGTAGGCCACAATAGTTCCAAATTGAATTCAAACTCACGCTTTGTTGGAGTTCTGATAGAAGCTCGTTCTTTCAAATTAATTTTTCGACCATCATCAGAGTTGAAACATTTTCGTAAAATAACTGACCATGGCTTATCTTCGTTTATTTCAATTTCTCTTGTTCATAGCCAACTAATGGAGTTTCCTTTAGTATCTTTTTTTCTGTTCATAATTTGCTTCCTAAAGTAGTAGTTCCTACGAAGTCTTCCCTCTCCATTTGGGTGACAACCAATTTATTTTTGGTACGGCATTTTTTCATTATTTCTATATTATAATCAAATGGTGAGTATAATCTTTGTTGTAGTTTTAGCGCACTTTCAATGTCACCGAAATCGTCATCGTTCGGCAAAAAACTGTGTCCAGATACTAAAAATCGCATATTTTTTTAATGTTGGATGCTCTTTCATGACAGCTTTCAATATTAATACTATTTTAATGTTACGATTTGTAGATTACAAAGGGGTCGATTGGCCAATAGCTGGCCTTTCCACACTGCGACCTGAAAAGATCTTTTGTGTATACCCTCCATCTATTTTTTTGTCCCAGAGATCAATCAAGGCTTCTAAGCCTATTATCCGATTGGGTGCTTTTTTTGTTACCTGGTCAGGTCTCAAGTTCAACCGTTTCAGGTACCTATGGCGTTGGCGAACAAATACTTCGCAATGGCAGAATATATGTTCAGCCGTTCCATCTGCACTGTCGCAGAATCTACATGTTCCTCCGTCCACTTTTCCCATCTTGCAGAGGTGATATCTGAGTGGGCAGTTTCCCGTAAGGAGTCCTGTAATTGCTCTGAGATCAGACATCTGAAGCTCTAAGAGCGATTTAGCATAGCGAGCAGAAGGTTGTAGCAACCTTTTTGCTTGTCTTTGGCCTGGAACATTTTTCCAGTAGGCTGCACCAAGTTCCTTTTCCCATGTTACGATTTTGTCCGCCAAGAATCTGACCACAAAATAAATTCTTCTGGTCTTTTATCAAGACGATAACGAATGTATCTTCGTAAAGAAGAACCAACTTCTTGCGCTCCTCGGCCTGCTTGCCCCTCCAACCAGCCGTAGAAGCTTGTCTACTACAGTAGTAGACAAGCCTCTACGGAGGCAAAATCAATAAAAAGGTTTGAAAATGGTTTAAATAAAATAGACCGAAACGTTACCATTATAAGCAAGTGATTTTATTTCTGACCGAAACCCATGAAAATATAAGAAGTATGCAGTTTTTTGTAGTGACCTAATTGTGGTTTTATTGTTGTTGCCAGGTATTTTGTTCAACAATTCTCCAAAGTTATTATGAGTAGTTCCCGTTGCTCCTATTATGATGGGGATGGTAGATGTTCTACGTCCCCACATTCTCTGCACTTCTATTTGTAAGTCTCGGTATTTGATGATCTTTTCGGACTCCTTCTCCTTTACTGTAGCATCTGATGGAATGGCAACGTCGATTAATAGACACGTCTTATTTTTGAGGTCCTTGATTATTAGATCCGGTTTGTTCGCCATCACTGTCCTATCTGTTTGTACTTGCATGTCCCATATTATTGTGATATCGTCTTTTGCTTCAACGCTTTTTGGCTTGTGTTTATACCATGCGTCCACAGTTTCTATGTCGTAGAATTTGCAAATATTATTATGTAATGTTGAACATACTTTGTTATGTCGTTCTAGGTGTTCTTTTCTTGCAAGGACCGGGCATCCAGTGGTAATGTGTTTAATTGTCTCATCGTACTGTTTACAGAGTCTGCACCTGGAATCTATGTTTTCTTTGAAAATCTTCTTTCTTATGTAGTTGGTTGAAATGGCCTGGTCTTGTGCCGCTATTATCAACGATTCAGTCTCACCTTTCAAAATTCCTGTTGTCAGCCAGCTAAATGTCTGCTTTTTGTCTAAGCCATCCTTGTCGATTTCTCTTGCATATTGTCCATGCATTTCCTTACTCTTCAATTTTCGTTCTCTTTCCTCGTTCATTTTTTTTCTACATCGCTGTTTGAGGTTTTTAACTTTTTCTGTTACTGTGATTCCGTTCATTTCATTTACCGATTTATTTTCATATTTTTTTGTTATTATTATTATATTACGAGTATTTTGTTATTATTATTATATTATTTTATTATTATTATTATTATTATTATATAGCACGTAATATTTAAATATCAGGTGCTGCAACGTCTGAAGTTTTTCTCACATTTTGTTTTTTCAAACGATTTTAATAAATTCGTGACGCTTGTAATTTCACAAAATTGCTTCCCGTATATTGCGATTTCCCACATAGTATATTATTCACACCAATTGTGGAGAACAGTTTTTATTGAGAACTGTAATGTTAAATCTATCACCTGCTAGCAATGTTCTGATTCGCATATTAAAAAGTCGAATCGAACATTGTCCTTTATAAATTTGACCATTGACGGTGTTAGAAAACTACTGTGCGGCTCTTTATTTCAACATAAATAATTTTTTTTACAATTTGATTGAACGCAACTGCAATTGGAACAGTTGGGAAATTCAACCTTTTTGCACAGCTACCACCACATTCTTTGGCAGAGATTAATTCATGGTGCTGGGCTGTAGCAACTGTACAAAATAGGCATCTTGCGTATTCAATTTTTTTTTAATAAAACCAGCTAGGTATTTGGCCGCCAACTCCTGTAATATTGCGGACAATGTTTGTTCTGTTGGTTCTTGTGGGAGCTCAACAGTTACAATATTATCCACACTTTCCAACACTGCCTCTGGTCTAAACAATTTTGTTAATGAGGCAAGCATATTATTGCACTGGTCATTTTCACAGTTGAAAGTATGTTTGTGAATTGATACTATACTGTTGTCCAAATGAGGATCTAAGTTTAAACGTTTGGGCAATAGATAAATCAAACCCGTTTTGTTTCAATATACCCCAGATTGCCTTAATGTTATTGATTTTGAATGCCCAATTTTTAAGACTTGGGGAAGTTGTATGTCCTTGGCTGATCTTTTAATAAACGTCATTGTGCTCAGCAGCAGCAAAGCTTCTTCATTCCAGAAGCGACGGTGATCTGATGTCTCGCTTAAGCCACACCGTAGTATCTTGCCCAGGTCATGATATTTGCTCGACCCCATTTAAAGAGTCAAATGACCGGTCAAATAATGCCAGCAATTCCTCTTTGTCCTCTATGCTATCGCCAATGTTCTTTTGTGAATCTGTAAATAGATTACATATGTATAAAAATGCTTCCGTGAACAATATGTGAATATGAATAATAGAAATGTCATATGAAAATAAAATGCAGTTACTTCGTCTTTATAGTATGTTACATAGAGTTAGTAACTTTTTAAAATTGATCAAACTGTTGTACTATCTTTACTAACCAGTTTATTATTTATATAATTTTGAATTTTTATTAGTCTAATGCTTAAAATGGCTTAGAGTCATCAATAAAAAAATCTTACCAATTCTGCTTACTAACTGAAGAGTAGGAGCAACTTGTTGGCTAAATATTTGAACGGCATTCCTAACCTTCATTTTCTCAATTTTGTTATTATATAAACGTTCTTCATTGATGTGGGGCAAAACTCTCAAACCATCAGAGGCAAGACTATCGTATTCGTATAATTTTTAAATATGCTCCCATTTAGCAGTCTTCATCACATTTCTTCTAACATATGGGATATACTCACCAATCATTTATTTCAAATGATCCTTCTCTATAGCTTGGCATTCTATTTCTGAGATATTTTTCTCTCGTCTCTGTCATCAACCCATTTATGACAACTGCATTATTCTGATCACAAATAATTGTTCCAGGATTCAAATTTATTCTCAACATTTGAATAACCACCTGCCATAACTACTGTTTAATTTGTTATGTTTTGCATCACCTCTACCTGCTAGACGAAAAGATATGGGAGCTTTCCATGGCTTTTTAATTCCTCTTGTCATAAACACGTATGCATGGTCTGCGAGATGACTCTCCTTTACGCCATCTTCCATATCTTCAAATCTTTCTGTAAGGGCCAAGGTGTTTATTATAATGTAAACCAGGCATCATTTCCATCTCATCGAACAATATAGCAAGATATTTTCCACTGTCATCCATATTATTTGCTACTTCCTGGAGTGAATCAAAAATCATTTTTTGGATACCTTGACCTTCAACAATTTTTTTCGAGCAGTCTTGTTAGTATTGTCTTGCTGGGCAATACAAAGAATGTTGCAAGAAAAGAGTATGATTTGGGACTCTGTTTAAACAGGGGCAGTAACAAAAGTTTTTCCTCTAAAGTGAACCTTCGTAAATTTTTGTACTTTCCTGACTCTCTCAATTGACAGTTGATCTGTACAGCTGCCATATACTTTAACTGTTTGAAATTTTGTTCCAAATTGTGTGTTTTTTTAAATGCCTCTACTTCATACAATCTTCTTTTCACAGTATTGCGGCTGGCTTTCACTTTTTGTGCATATGCTTTATTACCATAGATATATAATACACAGTAGATAAAGCATTTCATTCATAAATTAATATTTTTTTTGACCTGAACATTTAGAAAGAAACTAAATATTTTGTAAGTGGGTTAAATAAAGAGAGACTCTAATGTTGGAACTCGCATGGCAACGCTGCACAAAATCCTAGAGAAGGAGATATAGGGAGAGTGGGTGAAGATGACGCACATAAGGGGAAAAGCCCAGAGTTTCTATATTTTTTGAACAAATGAGTTTGAACTTCTTCACGACATTATTGGAAGGGTTATAGATGACTATTTACTGCACAATTGTTTTTAAATATCAAGGCAAAAAAATTATGATTTTATTTTCTTAAAGTGTCGATGCGTCATCTTTGCATAGGTGAAAGGATAAGATGACGCACTTTAAGGTTTTGGTAAATACTGCAATTAAACAGCTAAAAATTGAAATTAAAAAATGAAAAACGTAAATTTATCAAAAGCGAATTTATTATAGAGTATACCGTAAAAAAACAAAAAATAGTTTCCTGAAAAATATGAAAAACAGTTCAAGAACGGAAACAGCACAGCAAAAGCTGAGTTCTAACTCTTATTATTATGATAAATACATGAAAAATATTTTTTTTCTTTTAAGAGCAAAAGTCACACACAAATCCTTCAGGGGAATCTTTGCCACTACATTCTTTATGGGCCCGAAAACCACAAACGGTGCACCTGTACCACAGTTCTCTATTTCTGCCAGAATCAGCACAATAAAGAGATTTATGATATTCCGACACATCACACATGTCGTCCAACTCGTCGTCATCACACAAGTTTTTTTCATCAAGATTACTGTTTGATTCACTGTCACTGTCAATATTATTCGCTTTTCTTTTAAATACTCTTTTATTCACCACTCTAGCTTTCTTTGTTTTTTCTTTTGAATTCTTTTTGCAACTTGTCTCTTTACTGAAGCCACTGCCTTTTCATTTCTTTTTCTGTGCTTTTCTTCTAACTCGTCTTTAAACGGCGTGCTGGTCCGAATGCTGCTTTTCGCGCACGTTCTTGCGTGGCATGACGCCTTTGGATTTTGGAATTGGTTAAAGTTTAATAACAGATGTTTCCTTTTCAGAGGCTTTCAGTTGCTGTGAATTCGGCGTAAAATACAAGTCCTGGTTTTGTTCGTCCAGAATTGCCTGGCGGCTTGTAGATGGTCGGGGTGGAGGCGGGTGCACTTGAGCAGGAGTTTTCTCTTCATATTTTGTGGGTGTGGAAGGTGAGCTTATTTCTAGCATAGCATGATCAATTAGGTATTCTGCTGGTGCAAAGTCATTTTCGTCAAATTTCTCGGAATTAAGGGGACAAATACCAGCTGCCAAGAATCCGGACACCCCCTTTTCCACATTTGCAACCTGTTCATAAGCTAGTTTAAAAACTTCTGCTATGTCATATGGCGTTAGTTTGTTTTCTTTTTCGCCATCCATAATTTTTCTTTTAAGAAAAAGATTGCATTGCTTGCTGTATGCATTTTTAAGGGGACCAAAGAATGTTAAATCCAACGGTTGCAATTTATGAGACTTGTGAGGGGGGATGCTGACCATAACGATTCCGTGATTTTTGCAAAACTCATATATTGGTAACGAAATGTGGCTACAGTGATTATCCAAAATCAGCAAAATGGGATTTTCAACAGAAGAACAAACTTTTGACTGAAAATGTTTAAGCCACATCATAAAAATTCTATCATTGCTCCAGCCATTTTTACTGTAAGTATAGACTGACCCAGATGGACCATTCTTTTCTAGTTGAGGACTCATACGTATCCTGGGGAAAATAAACAGTGGGGGCACAAAACACCCCGTGGCACTCATAGCACAAATAACAGTAATATTCTTTCCGCGTTCACACGAAGCAATGGTACCAAACTGTTTTACGCCGGTTTGGGCTAATATTTTGCTGATTTCTTTTGGGGTTGTTGTCTCATCAACATTGTATATTCGATCCGGACCAAATATTTACCCATCTGAAAAAATAATAATTCATTACATGGCTAATAGTCGTTATATGTTTAAAATGCAAAGATGACGCAAAGTAGAAAAGTGCGTCATCTTAGCCGATCAAATATGCGTCATCTTTGCCCAAATAGCGCCATCATATAATAAATATTGAAAAAACAAAAAATATAGATGTTGGAGATCAAAAACTTCGTTCATCCAATAAGAATGCAATTGAGGATTATACGACATAAGCACAATAATATATTATATTAAAAAATGGACTTACCACGTGTTTTTGCGAGAACTACTCCTTATAACACTACACGTGACTATCACTTTGAGGGCTACTGAATGACTAAAAGTCTAGTGGGCGCGTTTCCGCTTATAGTGGCGTTCTTGTAAACGAATTAACTTCGCGCCAAAATTTAAATCTTAAATTAAAACCGTATAAGTAAGTGGATATAGCAATGCGTCATCTTTTCGACTGCGTCATCTTAACCAACTCCCCTACGCGCGTTCCAAACACAATCAGTGGCGTATCCCAATAAATTAAATACGTATAGGTTATTAATTAGTGAGTAGAAAACAAGTAGCAGTAAAATAGATAATAATGCAAAATTAATTATTTGTACAGAGTAAATAAAAACAAACAAAAACATTAATTTAAAATAAATTTAAACTATAGCTTAAAAGTTCGTTCACCATGTAATTTTATAACTTTATAATATTTTAACTTGTTCAATGTTCAAAGAAAATGTATAACATTTAGAGCACCTTTCAGTGTTGATAAAACATATTTACTTAACTTATTGGATTTAGGTACCTTTGGCCTCAATAATATGAAAATCTACGATTTTAAGGGTTGACGACTACTCTTTATTTTGATTTTATAAAAAATATAAAATTATATTACTTGTTTATAAAAACAAACAAAACGATAATTTGATACCTTTCAGTGATAAGGAACTTTTGGATTTAATAAAACAAAACAACTTGGAATTATTCTAAGGGAAAAATAAATATTCGTTTTTCCAGTTTTAACAAAAAATATATTTACATTATTCATTTCTAAATAAAATTACCTTTGTATTGATACTTCTCGATCGGTTTTTTCTCAGTAAATCAATTTTTTTGGTGGTTTCATGATGTATTCTAATGGTAAAATAATTTTTGAAAATTAATTTTATTAATTCCATATCATGATTTTCTAAAATATCACGATCATAAAGATGTTCACCAAAAAAATCCAATACATTTGATGGTAAACGCTAATGGTTTTAGAAATTAATAAATTTAACAAACCCTTAATATTTTTATTAAAGATGTCATGAGTTTTATGAAAACATCAGAAATATTTTTCTCCAGCCTTACAAATATTAATTACCATATCACTTGGATTTTTAAGTCTACCATACGTCTTTCTTACTTGCAGTTTTGAACAAGTTGTATCCTGTTCCAACATATTGACACAGTAATACACTTTTTTAATGATTTAACTACAAATTCAGCAATATATGATACAACATCTTGGACATATAAAGTTAAGTCCCAAGATGGCGACATATTTACTTTGACTAAAAAATTTGTATAGTCTTCAGATTCTTCTAAATTTTCCACATTATCTGACCTACTGAGTAAATTACCTGAGCGGCATGTGAGGATTGAAATTTTTTGCAAGTCTACAGGGTTACCTGCTTTTGGCGCCGATATATCACTATGGACTAATAGCCTTTTAAAGACAACCTCAAATTGTCGGGCTGTTGGGTTGTTATTATTTTCTGGAGCTATTCGTAGCAAGGAATAGCTCCAGAAAATAATTCAAGGTGATCCTGGGATAACTTATAGGTCAATAAATATTTTTTTTCTTTTTCAACATAGAAGTTGAACATGTTTTTTAGATTAGTGTTTTAAATGAAACTCAATGTTTCTAGCTAACTCCACAATATAATGAAAAATGTAGAAAATTCTAAAAAATTGACAATTGTTTTGATAACTGAATAAGCTCTTTCTTACTGTAGCCTCTGCAGATGCAACATCTTGTTTCTTTGTAGGACTGTCAAAAATGTCTTCTGAACCTGAGCTGTAACATATCATATGTATGTAGCTAAGCAGCACTTTTAAGGGTGAGCTAACTAAAAGTAGAATAAGGCATTATACATTAAATATATTATTCATAAATTTTTACCTAAATGAGCTTGATGGAAACAAAGAATGTTGAAGTTTTGTCATTGCTCCAGGTTTAAGGTATCTTACACCATTTACTTTTATAAGGATATCTGCAGGATCGAAAAGATCTGAACAAAGTCTACCTAAATTATTCAATATCTAAATTTTCTTTTGAGAAGATCTACCAACCACCCGATTACAGCGTTCTGGTGGATCTAACCTCATATTTTTTGTTACGGATGCTCTCAGGAAGTTTATATCAAAAAATTCCCCATCAAAATCTGTCTTATATTTCATATTTAATGAATTTCGTTCAAATTTAATATGAACCATATCATTAGTATATGGCCGTGGTACTATCTTGTTCAATTTGTACTGAGATGAATAATCAACGCATTTCTAAAAGTTTGACAGATCCATACTCAAAACGTCAGTATGTTTCGATGCCCCTTTCACAGCACGTGTAAAATCTGGAAAGTCATAAAGCTTATTTCCCATTCGTTTCATGGATAATTCAATCTTATGGTGAAACGAATCAGCTGCCATAAATGTATGGCCCGGCTCAAAATATTTTAGTTCAATCACATCGGCATTTATTTCATTGGAATTAACGATATAAATTGAAAAGGAAAACAACGCCCAATTTTTATTTTGGGCGGTGCAGTTGTCTAACCATAACGTTATCTGAGACACATCCCTCTTAGTTGAAAAAAACTATAAAAGGTGCTTATTAGCTCCTCTTTGTTTCGCCCAAATAAAGCTTCATGCCAGAGGGCAGCAAATACATTGGAGTTAGGTTGCTTCTTACCAATTGGCACAAAGCTCTCATTATACACTGTTATTCTGTTGGTAAAAACGGCACTTTTAAACGTCTTCATTCTTGGTAACATTATTACCTTTCCAAGATCGGCGCAGTAGAATACTTTACCAACATCTTCAGTTTTCACCGCATCTTCTCTGTATTGTTCTCGGGCTTTCGTGGCTTTGTCAATGTGTACCTTCCACTCACTGCAAATATCGCAATCTGGATTCAGATTTTCTTTTGAGTGATTTGGGTCATGTAGCGTGAGCTCCTCGCAAAACTCACACTCCTCGTGACCTACTTTAACAGGTTCACTGCTAACGGCCAAAGAGAATATTTACCCGGATAATTATTCGTTGCTGTTATGATATTACTTTCTTACACCCCTTTTTACAATTTTCTTTGCACGATTCTTTCAAAACACCATGAAGTTGGGCTAGTGCGGCAGATTTTTGTTTCTTCCTTTCTTTCACAGATAACGCGTACCGTTTCCTTTTCCGAATTGTCCCTTTTTTCGTTAGTTCATTTTCATTAGTTACAGATATATTATTTATAGAATTATCTGAACTAACTTTGTCTTTAATTGTTTTAAAACGTTCCTTTGTTTGCTGGTTTAAAGGTAACATCAACATTTTCTTTCCTCGAGATTCCTCCATTGCTAAAATCTGAAATAGAAAGTGGAAAATGGTACAACACTAATAATACTAGTGTAAGTAGTCTACATAATATTTTAGAGGTGTATTTGCTACCTAAGTGCGGACCTGTAACTAGACAAAAGTAAGCAAATTTATTTTTTAGGTTATGTCTTAGTGGTACAAAATAACAAATTTACTAAAATTGACAAATCATTAAAATTGCATCAAGAAAGTACCACTTATTATAATATAGTGAGATCTGTAAACACTTACCTAATTATATCACACTAAAACCCACTTAATGTTATTCGTCTACAGGAACAAAACTTTACTGCAAACTTGTAAACAGAAAGACTAACTGCTAACATTCACGGCCATGTACTCCGGATGTTTATGCAACCAGTAAAATATCCTACGCAAATAAGACGTATATCAGAGATGCGCCCATTTCGCTTACCACGACTGAGTTACGTCTAAATAGCTTGGGATTTTCGGTGATTTTGGATATACGTCTATTTTTACTAGTGTTTTTGAAGGCTTAGTACGATGAGATCCGGCCAAATTTCTTAATAAAATTAATAGATGGGTTATAAAGGAGTCTTAGCAAGTAAAATCTAAAATTCGTAAAAAATTGAGATACGCCCTTTGGGCCAGTGGCGGCTTTAGGATTTGAACTTGGGGGGGCGCATCGGCCTCTCCCTCCCACCTATAAAGTTCAAAATTGAAAATATATTAAAAATGCTTGCAATTTACAAGTTGTCACTTTTTACATACCGGGTGATGCATTGCCGAGTGAAACATAGGAAATCCCATGAAAACTTTGAAGTGGCTAAATATTGGCTCCCTAGTACATTTTATTGAAAAATGTTATAACTTTTTGAAGAGGCCGATATGATAGACTCATGTGCCGAATTTGAATAAAGTCAAATAAGCAAATACTAAGTTATTCAATTAAATGTAATGACAAAATTACGAAAATGTTCATAGCTCAGGTAATACAGTAAACACCAGCAAATTAAATTTTGACATTGACAAAACAAAAAGTAATGTGAAACATACTTTATACGTCAGTTTTTGGCAATAGCGTCATATAAATTATTTGCTGGTGTTCATTGTATTACCTGAGCTATGAACATTTTCGTAATTTTGCCATTACATTTAATTGAATAACTTAGTATTTGCTTATTAGACTTTATTCAAACTCGGCATATGAGTTTATCACATCGGCCTCTTCAAAAAGTTATTATAAAATTTTTCTATAAAATGTACTGGGGAGCGAATATTTAGCCACTTCAAAATTTACATGGGATTTCCTATGTTTCACTCGGCGATGCATCATCCGGTATAAAGATAAAACTTTATAAAATGGGTCATTCGGAGGGCGCGAGGAGAAACATCGAGATACAATTAAAAGAAAATACGTTTGTTAAGTTTTCTATAGGTATATTAAAAGGAGACAAAACGCTTCTAAACACGGAACAAAAGAAAACAAACATAACTGAAACAACTCACATATTACACAAAAACTAAATAAAGATGAAAACAAAGACCAGAATTTTTGTCTGTATCTGTGACCAATCTCTTCTTTTAATTCAAGCAAAGACTTGGTAGCACCAGTCATTGAGACTGTCAGAAATTCTAAACCTCGTATATAGGAAGAGGAAGCTGTAAAAAATAACAAAAACAATAACATACATATAATATGTATATACAAAAATATAAAAGAATACGTATTCCAAATACGAAAAAAATATACATATAAAAGTTAAATTGTAAAATCTAATCTTTTTTTATTGGCGAATCGGTTAATTACGCTTTCAATGTCTAAGTCAATATTTCTATGAACATATAATAAAGCTAACCCATTTAGGCGATCTTCTGTCATGGTGGACCTTAAATAACTTTTAATTAACCTTAAGCTTGAAAAACTTCTTTCTGCTGTTGCTACAGAAATAGTCAACGGACATAAAATTTTTAAAATTTGGTGAACTAGTGGGAAATAGTTTTTATCACATTTCTGCAAAGCTTCTAATGCATTTTTAGTATTCACCATTCTTTGTTTATACAACTGTATTTCCCCGAGCAATTGCATGAGAGAAGGATGTCCTAGTAGTCCACCAAATTCCAAAATTATATCCGACAAGACCTGTTTAAGGTAATCGTGATTTGTTTTATTAAGGTAATAGGGAATTAGTGTGTTAAGATTTAACGGTAATAAATTGTTGTCGCCAAATCTATCATTTAAATCTGCAATAATTATATCTAAAATTGGAATATAGACAGACCTTTTCCAATAATCGTTAGGAGAAAGAGTAGCAGAGTCAGAGAATGTTTGTCTTTGGGTTTGTCGTCCGCAAAGACGAGGAATTGTGAGATCTACATCAAGATCTAAAAGAATTTGTTGAACTTGTGGAAATATTATCGATAAAAAATATGAATCCAAGTCGGTCCTTTTTTGATTAAGGGCATTTAGGAGATCACTTACTTTTAATTTGGCCGAATGTATATCAATGTCGATACCTTGTAAGTATTTAGCTAATGGTAAAGTTAAGCTAAAAATATCAGAAAGATAAAACACTGTAAAAATGAAATCACAGTCACAAACTACTTTTAACAGAATGTTTGCTTTACTGGAAGACAAATTGTCATCCCATTCAGAAATCTCTCTCAAGGCTTTGACAATGTCTGTAGTAAATTGTAAAATTGAGTCATGCCTCTCAATCCAACGTGTTTGGCATGGACTTTTTAATTTACATTTTAAATATTTTTCCAAGGCGTAATTTCTCTTAGCAGAAAGGCTAAAAAAAGTTACGATTTCTTGGATACTGCCAAGACAATTTTTTACAGATTTTACTTTTACTGACTGCAATAAAACTAAATTTAAACTGTGACTAAAGCACGGGCAAATTCTAGCGTTTTTAGCTTCTTTCTTAATTTCCTGTGCAGCCCCTTTAACTTTGGATAAATTAACTGAACAATTGTCACAGCCAATGCCGACACATTTTTCTAGATTAAGCCCTAACAGTTTCATGTGTTTCAATACTGACTTACCTAAGATCTCCCCAGTAATTTTTGGCTCAAAATTGGTCTCAGCGTTATCGTTATCATTATCATCAGAGCTAGTAGAAGTGGACGCTTTGGTTGTATAATAAGATTTATGGAGATCTACAAATCCTAAAAAGCATTCTTTTATTTCATTTTGATAAACGAATCTAACTGTCAAACTTAGTAGTTGGGAATGGTGAGATATATCTGTTGTTTCGTCAAAAATTATTGAGTAAAATTCGGCTTCGTAAACATTACCCACAATTTTAGATATAATTTCTTGCTCACAACAATTAATTAATTGATTGGCCGTATTTTTTCCAATATATGTAGCACGAGCGCCCGTATTTTTAAGATGCTCTTCTAACTGCACATCACCAGCATCTATCCTAAATCTAAGAAGTGCTCTAAAACAACCATCATTGTTTTCCACTAAATTAAAATCACCATCTTTGTTAAATAGGGGTCCAGTATAGCGGTGTCCTCTCAAAGGTATATTTTGGTGACCATGAAATATTATGGTTTTTAAAATAGGCACTAACCTTAGCCTATTTTGTTGTACTTGTTTGGCTCGTTCTTCACTTAGTCTATTCCTAATATCCAACTCGGGCTTCTCGAAAACCCTTAAAAAATTTTGTGCTGAAATATAAACAAAGTATAAATTATCAGACATTAGTAATTTAAAAATATACAGTGCGTCCCAGAAGTATAAAATCATTTAAAATTCAACGGTGTGCTTTTAGAAAAACACTCGGATACGACGATCTTTATTTTTTAATGTGCTTTTTAAAACTTTTTTGATGGGAAATTCATGTATTCAGGGTGAGCCAAAAATAAGTTACTTATAGTTATGCTGAATCGTATTTTTTTCGATAACTGTTGACTTATAGGTATATGACATGGTACATGAAATATACTTAGAATTCGGAAGAAAACTCAAAAATGAAATAAAAAATAGAGGTCTTCACTTAAAAAATGAAGTTGATTGTCTTAACTTATTTTTGAGTCACCCTGTATACATGAATTTACCATCAAAAGAGGCGCTTTAAAAAATAGAAATCGACGGGTCCTAGCGTTTGTTCAAAAAGCACACCGCTGAATTTTAAATGCTTTTAGACATTACTTCTGAGATGCACTGTATAGCCAAACAAAGGATATTTTCACTTATAATCTCCCAAGTACTTGAATTATTTCCGGAAATTTTTCCGAAGGAACGAATTTTCTAAAAAAATGCGTGACTGAGGAAAAATTTCCGGACAATAATTCAAGGACGTGGGGGATTCGGTAAGAAAATTTTACACCCAAAATTTATTTTAAAAATCTGGTATGTTTCATTTTGAAAATTACTTCGCCACAATAAAGTTGGCTAGACATCGATTTTCTATAAAAACTTACTTTCCTTCTATTTTAGTAATACTAAATGAGATGTGTTGCAAAGATAAATATTTGAATCCAAAAACTGAATGCATTCTTTATTACTAAAGTGAAAGGAACCTGTTGTTTTTTTATTTTATTAAGACTCTTTGATAAACTGCAATAGACGTCGCTTTTCTATAAAACCTTACTTTCCTTCTATTTTAGTAATACTAAGTGAATTGTGTTGCAAAGGTAAATATTTGAATCCAAATATTAAATGCCTTCTTTATTACTAAAGTGAAAAGGACATGTTTGTTTTTTATGTTTTATTAAGAACCATTTTGTTTTACTAAAGACCATATGATAGCTGTCAAAAAAAATTACGACTTATTAATTTTGTTTGCCTAGTTTGGCAGGAGGAAAAAAAATTTCTGAAAAATTTGAAGGCTGCCATGGGCAACTGGCGAAATTACAGTATGTAATTGACTTAAAATGACAGGCGTAAAATTTTCAATACTATTTTTCTTACCTTTAAGGGTTGATTCTGTATGCTATTTCGCGTTTTCGTGGCGAATAAGGTCGCCTTCCTTTCCCATAAGTTTTGCAAAATTCGTTAGAGGAAATCTAACCAATTTTTGTGGTATTGAACTTTGCGATGCTCCAACTAATTGTTCGTATGAAAAAACAGCACAGTATCTACAAAAGAGGCCTTTCTTTTCTTCCGAAAAAACTAGCCATTCAAATTTTTTAAAATGCGCGTTTGTTGGACGTCTTCGTTCTTCGCGACCTCGTTTGGTATGAATTGAAAAAGGAAATTCATATTGTGGTTCAGAAACCCAATGATTTTTCAATAAATTATATTTAGTGATATCGGGGATGGTATCCATTTTCGCTAAAAATGCGCCGACATCGTATTTCAATTGTTCAGTTTCCATCAAATCCAAATCCGTCTTTTGGTTTTGAGTGGAAGTAGAAGCAACTGCAACATCGGTTGGTAAAACATCTGTATTTTCATCTTCTACTCTTTCCTCCGTTCTTGATTTTTTAAAATAATTTATAATACTATTTGAAACTCTCTTATTCGACATATTGAATTACACACTATTATAATACCACTAAATACACAGATGCATCAGTCTTCAAGTCTTCTAACCAACTAACCAAGTCGAAGTCAGAAATGGATAAAAACGAAGCGCCGAACATCAGCGAAGCCGACAAAGCAAAGGCGCCGCTGCTTTGGGTTTAGGATGGCAGAATAGTGACAGCCAAATATTTCTTGCTTAAAATTCGGTGGGGAAGCTAAGAGAGAATAAAAATTTAAGAATACTTACATTCATTTTTTTTTTCAACATTAAAGAAATATGAATAAATTTTATAAATCCAAAATATAGAATAACGTGAAAACTCTATTTACGAGGGGTCAGTGCAAAAATTCTCAGAATTCTCCTAACTTTATATAACTCAGCTTATCTTTATATCGAAGAAAATGGCAACATTTCAGATAAAATCAAAATTACCAAAGGAGTTTTACAAGGTGATTCCGCTTCTTTTCTCAATCTTTGTTTCAGATCTTGATAAGTACTTTATAAACCATAATGCTAAAGGTGTTACACTAGACGGGAAAACTAACATCAAAATGCTAATGTATGCTGACGACCTTGTCCTTTTTGCCGAATCACAAATTGAAATGTCCCGTATTTAAGAATTTTAGAGTCTTATTGCAATGAATTTAAACTGGAAGTTAACCCTTCAAAAACGAGAATGGCTGTTTTCCGTAAAGCACCCAACATGGGCAAACAACCCCAATTTATATATAATAACTCCGAAATAGAACTAGTAAATTCTTGTGGGTATCTAGGAGTTAAATTCTCGTTTAATGGACCTTTCTTAAATTATTTCGAATTCCGGGAACAAAAAGCAAGATTATCACAGGGAGTAGTGCTAAAAATTATAAATTCCTCTCATATAGCAGACTTAAGTTCAATCAAAACCTTATATAATAATGTAATTATACCCACCTTCACATACGCAAGCAGTGTTTGGGCTCTTCGATACTTGGATCATATTAAAAAATCCAGAGCAATTTTTGATTTTTGGAAAGGATGTGACAAATGAAAAAATTGGTGATTAATTGAAATTGGAATAGAGTAATAGAGTTGAGCTCAAAGGGAGCAATCAACCATGAAAAGAAAAATATCTTATGGGGCGGTAAGAGTCAAACTGCTTAAATTTGTGTATATGAGAGAGAGAAATCTTGTCTATATGACCGTTGATATCCTCAATTCTCAGAGAGAAGAGTGCAACCAGTTCAGAATCTATTCCTAAAAGGAAGAGTATGGGCGTGAACCTCAATTGCCATAGGGAAGAGTCCATACTGGCAATATAGTTGGAGGGAAGAATTTAAAGGTGACAACCTCTGGAACGAAAATACTTCTTTACGTAAGAAATTCTTATAAATGAAAATAAGAAATGAAAACCATGTTGTGAACAGGAAGCTGAAGCACGAGGTATCCATAATACTTCGATAAATAGTCCATTACAAGCAAGGCACACCATACCAGACGGAAAGGCACTTCACTCACAACATGTGACTTGTAATAATAGAGAACAATATGGAAGCATATCATAACGGAAGCTGTCAATTGCAGAAATGTCATACTCCAAAATGACAAGAGAAAGAATTAAATGTAATCGAATTAGAAGAAAATGAATTTTCTCCTTGGAAGTGGTTAATGACAGAATTTGAAATTTAATTGAATTATTAAATTGGTTGGGAAACCAATAAATAGCCATGAGAAGAACATGTGTCGCCCATGAACAACATTAATGCAAATCCACTGAAAAAGTAGATAACAACAATATAATCAAATAGTACTTCGAAAATATTAAACATTTGTTAAGTTAAAAGGTTATACATATCATAATGGGCGTATAAAAATCATAGATAAAATTATAGTTGTAAATGTCAATATTGATACAAATCCTCTTAAAAAAAAGAAGAGTTGGTTGGTCAGTCCATACTCGGTAATTTGTGGTAGTTGGGCCCTGCTGGTTGTTGTTGGACAGCTCTTGAAGACCAAAAATTCAAATGTAAACATTAAAGGTTGAGAAAAAGTAAAGTTTTTTAAAGTTTAACACCCCTGAAAAGGAAGATTGAGGAACATGTATGGCTCAGAAGGTACCAGGTGTTCATGAAGACAAACGACATTGGCATCAGAACTAGTCTGGTTAATCTCTAACATCTCCAGTAAATTTATCCTAGGACCCTTAAAACATTTATGTAGTATACGAGCATCAGACAATGAAAAATTACGGTTCTCTGAAATAATGTGCTTTGCAAAAGCTGAAGGGGAAGCAGGAGGGTCAGTATTACAATACCTTTTGATACAACTAAGATGTTCTTTTACCCTGGTGTCCAACAAACGTCCAGACTGGCCCACATAGACAGCGTCACAGTCCTGACAACAAAGTTTATAAACGCCAGGAGAATGGAGATATGGCATGCAGTCTTTAGTGTTAACCAGTAATGATTTCAAATTGTTATTAGTTCTAAAACCAAAGTTAATGTTATGTTTTTCAAAAATATTACGAAATTTATAGGATATAGGACCGAAGTAATGTAGATAACCAGCATAATGAGGTTTGTCACTGTCAGAAAACACATTAAGAGAGTTAATAGTAGGAAAACTCAGTCTGAATTTATTGTAAAATTTTATGTATAATTTGTTAAATAAAGAAATTGGGAAATTATTGTTGACAGCGATTTGTTTAATTATATTAATCTCACTATAAAAGGCCTCTCACTATAAAAGGCCTCTTGTGATAGAGGCGAAGAAAAGGCTCTATATAGTAGGCTATTAAAGGAAGAAACCTTATGTGATTGGGGGTGTTTACAATTAAAATCAATGACAGCGTCCGTCGTTGTGGGTTTTCGGTAAACCTCAAAGTCCAGTCTCATGGTGGCAACATTCCTAACGATTAACAAGTCCAAAAATGGGATACGATTATTGACCTCTAACTCCAAAGTGAATTTAATTCTGGGGTGTAATGTGTTAATGAATTGAAGAAAATTAAGTGCCTGTTGATATGTACCGTCAAAAAGAGCAATACAATCATCCAAATAACGATAATAAAAAACAATGTGATTTTTGAAGGGACGATCATTTAAATAGGTCTGTTCTAATTTGTTCATAAAAATTTCGGCCAGTAAAGGACTAAGATTAAATCCCATAGCTAAACCTGTTGTTTATTCATAATATTTGTTATTAAATTGGAAGAAATTTTGTTCTAAAGACAACGGAGTAAGCCAAGAATATCAGAAATGATGTTGGCGTTCAAATTATTAGAATGGAGCAAAGCCTCAACCAAGTATATACATTTTGAGGGAGGTATACTAGGGAAGAGATTAGAAACATCAAGTGAACGCAAAAATGAACTAGAGTTGGGAACTGTTATGTTAGTTATCTTGTTACACAAGCCTAAAGAATTTTTAATAGAAAATTTATTATTGAAATTAGCGATGTCTTTAAGTAAATTATTAAGGAAGGAGGAGAGTTTGGAGGTTGGTGAATTTGAAAAGGAAACAACTGGTCTAATTGGTATATTTTCTTTATGAATTTTTGGAAGTCCATACAGTAGGGGGGTAATTGGTGCCATCTGTATCAATTGATATAATTTAGTGTTGAAGCTGTCTAATGTATCAGCGTAAGTTTTTAGCCTATTCATAAAATACGTATGTAACTTCAAGGTAGGATCTGAACTTAAGGAAGAAAAAGAAGTGTCCGAATTAATGAAAGATTCCACCTTATCAACATAATCGTATCTGTCCATTACTACCAAACAGTTACCTTTATCTGCCTTAGTTACTACTAAATCTTATGAAGAAATTTTATGTTTTAGATCTCTAAGTACTGAAATTGAAAATTGATGTTGATTAGTAAATAGAAAGAGGCTGGGTTTGGAATGTAAATTTCTGTTAAAAGTCTTGTGAATAAATGAAGAAATGTCAAATCTAAATTGCCCAAAATTGATTCAGAGTCTATTGCTAGAGTTCTTGAGTTATGTTTAACATTAGACGTTGGGAAATTAAATTTTAATCCCGTGTGAAGCAATTCATGTTGTTGTTTATTAAATACAGAATTACTGAGGTTAAGAATTCTAGGGTGAAACTTGAAAGAAGAAAATTTCTTATCGCTTACATGTGAAATTAATAATCTTAGTTTAAAGTTTTTACCTATTAGCCAGTGAAGTCTACCTGACAATCTCACATGATTATCAATACCTGCATCCTCAACCATATTCCTCACATCTCTATCTAAAATATCAATATCAAAGGTAAGTAAGTCAGTTAGCAAAAATTAGATGAATTTCAACCGATTATTAGTAAAATTAAGAAAACTATTAAGTCCCTTAATCTCCTGAACGCTCCATGTCCTCTTAGCCTTCTCAACAGTGTACTGTGAACTTCTAGAACGTACTCTAGTATGAATGGAAATAGAGTGAGAGTAAACTCCATGAAACTTGCATCTCTGCAAAAACCAAATATGTTGAAAAGTCTTCTTCCTTTCCCACATTGATTTTTCATAATGTCGGATGACAATAGCCAGACTGGCATTCTTTAAAAGGAAAATGTCATCCATGGCTCAAATGTGACTGACAGTAATTTTTCTGAATAAAACTCAAAGTCAATGTTACAGCATTTTTAATAGTTGACAACAGTGCAGCTACTAGTTTCGGCCTACATACTTACTACATACTTTAGGCTACAAATTATTATTTTTTTATAATTAAAGGTAACTATTACAAAAGTCTCCAACCTTACCTGATCTAAAAATGTATTCTACTTCCGTGGGTAACACACGTCTATAATCATAAATGTTAGAGGAGAAAAGTGTGAAATTGGAAGATTCCCAACAAACAATGTAATGATGGGTCACTGAAGGCCCATTAAAGCACCCCAGTGCTCAACTGCATTGGCCTAATACCTAACCCCTGGTCCGGGCCAGTACATATGTGCACACTTTGGCCGACAGCCGGCCCAACGGCGTTTATGCTTGCGTTGCATGTAGATGCCCATCAGTAGGCCGTGAATTATTTTTATGGCGGGCCGTTGCCAGGCTAATAAAGTTTAATTTGCATGGATTTTAATAAAAAAGAACAAAACAAAAATAATGCTGTACATAGTACCTATGAATAAAAAAAACAACAAAACAAAACTAATTCTGTACATAGTACGTATGCATAACAAAAAACATCTTCAAATCAATTTTTACTTCTCCTTTCTCTCCCGCCGTGGCGGTCGGGTGCTGACCTCAGCCATTTTTGAATGTAGGGGAGAGTGGGTGAAGATGACGCACATACGGGAAAAAGCCCAGAGTTTCTATATTTTTTGAATAAATGAGTTTGAACTTCTTCACGATATTATTGGAAGGGTTATAGATGACTATTTACTGCACAATTATTTTTAAATATCAAGGTAAAAAAATTATGATTTTATTTTCTTAAAGTATAGATGCGTCATCTTTGCATAGGTGAAAGGATAAGACTTTAAGGTTTTGGTAAATACTGCAATTAAACAGCTAAAAATTTTAATTAAAAAATGAAAAACGTAAATTCATCAAAAGCGAATTTATTATAGAGTTTTCCGTAAAAAAAACAAAAAATAGTTTCCTGAAAAATATGAAAAACAGTTCAAGAACGAAAGATCGGGATTTCTTTTTAAAAAATTTCTAAACCAATCGGGCCCTGCCATGCCTTGGTCCTTGTTAAAATTATTTTTTATATTATTTGCTTCTGCATATTTATAAGCTACTTGTCGCAATTCAGTTGCTGTTATACCGAAGAAAAGCTTAGCCATTTTTTAACGTGTTCAGCTAGTTCTCGTTCTTGGGTCCTGGGGAATATTGGTGCTCTTCCTAGTGACTCTGATTTACCTATAAAAAATACTATCAATATGTATCATTCAAACCTACACGGAATCCACGCTTTCTTACTGTGATTAATGTTTCTTTTTATTTTGAGATGTCTCCTTAAAGTGGCTTCATGTATATCAAACTCTCTTGCCGCTGCACGAATTTTACTCCCTTTTCCAATAGAATTAAGGGCAGAAATCAGTTTCTCTTTGGTATAGGGTCTTCTTTCAGTTTTTCTTTTATATTTACCCATCTGAAAAAATAATAATTTATTACATGGCTAATAGTCGTTATATGTTTAAAATGCAAATATGAAGCAAAGTAGAAAAGTGCGCCATCTTAGCCGATCAAATATGCGTCATCTTTGCCCAAATAGCGCCATCATATAATAAATATTGAAAAAACAAAAAATATAGATGTTGGAGATCAAAAACTTCGTTCATCCAATAAGAATGCAATTGAGGATTATACGACATAAGCACAATAATATATTATATTAAAAAATGGACTTACCACGTGTTTTTGCGAGAACTACTCCTTATAACACTACACGTGACTATCACTTTGATGGCTACTGAATGACTAAAAGTCTAGTGGGCGCGTTTCCGCTTATAGTGGCGTTCTTGTAAACGAATTAACTTCGCGCCAAAATTTAAATCTTAAATTAAAACCATCTTTTCGACTGCGTCATCTTAACCAACTCTCCCCTACACCTCGATTTCTAGTGATGTAACAACACCTCCCAATAAATGATTTCTTCTGGTTACATCTAAACTATATTTCATAAAAAGTATATGATATGATATAACTATTATCAATTGGATTAAAATCATTCAGGTACAGTAACTGTAGTAGCTAACATACTGTTTGACAAATGTAACTTTTTGTTGTTACCCTCATCGTTTATTATCATTTAAAAGTTTAATATTAATACAAATCAATTACCAATTAGCAGATCAATAACATTCTTGTAGTCTTTAAATGCTGGCCTGTTGTTTCTTCCCTACCAGTTCATAATGAGCGCCAAATCATGGCTTATTATCTTCTGCAAAAGCCTTCTTACAGTTTCAGGACCATCCACACCACCGATGACTGTTAGTTAGTAGGAATAATAATATGGCAGTTTGCTTATGTGCAAGCTTTTTTATACAGCTCAGGTTGGAAACAAAAGTATATATCGTATTGAGAATAAAAATATGAAAACACAAAACTGATATACTACTATATAAAAGTTTTTTTAAGTAGATACACATTATAAATTACATATTTCTATATGTACTGGCGATGACTGCGCGCTGCACTGCGCGTGGTTTATCGGTAGCGGCCTCTTGCTCTACCTCTTAACGCCTCGGAAACGTCACTTCTGACACTTTTGAAACCTTACACTTTCTCGGGCGCCAGATTTTTAACGTAGTTGTCTCCACGGCCCCTCGACTTCACTCGTCGAGGGTTCCAGGTAGCCTCAGATGGAGGTACGGTAAATTCCAGGGGTCTATTGTCGTCAAAATTCGGGAGGTTACTAAATATATAAAACAAATGTCCTCGCTAGTCCTGAAATAAATGTTATTATCCCGATCCACACTACGGAGAAGCTAAAATTCGTGCTGCCAAACAATTACTCTACCCTAAGGAAATACTAGTCTATAATAGGTCAATAAAACACAACACAGGTTTATTTCAGTTTTATTACAGTAATACTTCCTCCTACCCAGCCGTTATATATACAAAATGAACAATTCTCAAGAGCACATATGTAGCGACGAAGCAGGCAGGACATAAGCGAGAGTGGTTTGTAATCATAAAATAGCGTTCATGCAAATAAAAGAAGCGGTAAAAAAAGCAAGCAAAACTATTTTAAGTGTGGTGGTCTTTTCATTCAAGTATTCGATAAACTCTTATGTAACGAACGGGTCCGGCGTTACTAAAAGAATACTATCAGATCGGGAAAACAATACTAGAGATCGGCGCTCTAGACTTAAACTGTCAATAACTCACTAAAATTTGAACAAAGTTGAGAAGAGTATCAAAGGACGGAACTAATCTCAAGAAAACCCACTAAATGAAAATTCGGGGAAGGTAATGAAAACGGGGGGAAATTCTAGAATTAATCCAAATTCTCCCTAAAATCGGAAAAGTTATAAAAGAACGGGAATTCTAAATTTAAGAGTTAAATCGGGAAAGGTATTGCAACTGGGAACTCAAGATTTAAAATATCCGGGAGCACTAGCGTCTATGTATGCCTGGCGCAAACGGATATTTCAATAAGGAATTTTCCTTGCAAAATCGAAGAGAAATGTATTAAAGAACGGAACTAATGTTAACAAAACCCATATTAAAAGAACGGGACGAATATCAACCAAACTCACTAAAAGGAAACTCGGATAAAGTATTGCAACTGGGAACTCAAGATTTAAAATATCCGGGAGCCCTAGCGTCTTTGTATGCCTGGCGCAAACGGATATTTCAATCAGGAATTTTCCTTGCAAAATCGAAGAAAATGTATTAAAGAACGGAACTAATATTCAACCAAACTCACTAAAAGAAAACTCGGAAAAAGTATTGCAACTGGGAACTCAAGATTTAAAATATCCGGGAGCCCTGGCGTGTATGTATGCCTGGCGCAAACGGATATTTCAATCAGGAATTTTCCTTGCGAAATCGAAGAAAATGTATTAAAGAACGGTACTAATATTAACCAAAACCGTATTAAAAGAATTGGGCGAATATCAACCAAACTCACTAAAAGGAAACTCGGAGAAAAATATTGCAACTGGGAACTCAAGATTTAAAATATCCGGGAGCCCTAGCGTCTATGTATGCCTGGCGCCAACGGATATTTCAATCAGGAATTTTCCTTGCAAAATCGAAGAAAATGTATTAAAGAACGGAACTAATATCAAGAAACCTACGAAAAGGAAAATCGGGAAATGTATTAAATCAGACACGATATATAAATGGTTTACCACTCTCTAATGTACAAGATATTTCAACCTATTTTAAAATGAAAGTCAACTACATAAATATTTTAAATTGATAATTGAAAAGACCACATATTTTCGGATTAATTATTACTAAAACTCTTACCTTCACAGCAATAAGTTATCAAGAAAATTTTTTTACAACGCGGAAAAAGCTCAATAAGAAAATCGGCCAAAAGCTAAGCCATTTACGGCGGACGATGCACAGTTTTCACTTCTGGTTCGGTCGGCTGGCACTTCGGTACTCCCTGTTGCCTTCCAATATCTACCTCGTTGCAGTGGGGAGACCAGTACATTCAAATGTTGGGTTTTAAAATCGAAATAAATACTTTACCCAGAAAAAATGATTTCTCCGTCGCAACTAGATAGGAAAGAAATAAAAATATCATCGGAATTTTGAATAACTATTAACCTGTTACAACAATTGGTTCTACCCCGAGACCAGGGGATAAAATAAAATAAAATGTTCACGGAGATTTACAATACTACACTAATTAAAAGTCAATATACAAATGATTATATATACTCATCGACATAAACTTTAAAATGAAAATATACTCGGCGCATAAACTATCAAATTATTTTTAAACAAAGAAACGAATATGTGACGGGTGATACATAATATGAATTAAATATATACTCGGTGACATAAACTATTAAATGAAAATACAGTCGGCGGCATAAATTAAAAAAATGTATTGTATATAAAGGAACGAATATGTAGTGAGTGATACATAATAAAAATGAATATATACTCGGTGACTTAAACTATGAAATAATTTAAATTAAATATATACTCGGTGACACAAACTATCAAATGAAAATATACCCGGTGACACAAAAAAACCTCTTGGTAATGAAAACCTCGCTACACCCCCCCCCCTTACTACGGTAAAAAAAATTAGAGGACGCGAGCATCGCTCGCGTGCTTTAAATTTTTTTCTTAAACAAACTATCACCACTACAATTTTCTTACTCTATTACAGTCTTTGTTCCAAACTCCGGAATTGTCTGCTATGATGCTATCTACTGCGGTCTGGTCTTTTTGAGTCTGTAGCCTCTGCTACGGACGTTGGAGCAAGGCCCAAATCCTCGGACACTAGTACCTTGACGCAGACGGGAGTATCTCTCGTGTAGACGGTTAGTTAACGGCGGCGGTGGCACGGAGCAGCTACCTAGGTCGAATTGTACAGCCTTCTCCTGGGTTACTCGTCGCTGACCGGGACTGGAACGGGACACCAGGTGCACTTGAACGGCAACAGACTTCATCGGCCTATTTCCACGCGAACCCCCGGCGGTCTGGTCACATGGGCAGTCTCGTGACATTCTTCCCACTCTACCACATCGGGAGCAGAATAGGATAGACGGGCGGTTACAAGCATGTCGGTTGTGGCCCCGAGGTTCCACATCTCCAGCAGAGATCGTCGGTGATTTGTAGACTCTCCGATTCCGGGTAGCCTCGCTTCCGGTCGATCCTCGAGGAAGGAACAGCGGTCGGGGAAGAGCAAGCATCTCGTGTCTGTCGTAATCGGAAAACTTCTGTGGCTCCCTTACTTTTCTTGGAGTCACTCCGTAAGGGGCTGAATTCATCGAGACGGGTGGAAAGATCCTCTGGATCGGCGGTGTCATAAATGCTCAATTCCTCAAAGGATGTTTCCGAGTTAGGGTCCATTCTTCTTTTGTTTATGGACTCACTCTACAACAGAATAAACATATTTCCATTACTCACCCGGTAATGTGGGAGGATCGCTACTGTCCTGACTTAGTTCGGTTTTACCCCCCTCTCTATCTATCGAGGAGGAGAAAAAGAAATAAATACTATACGCAACAATAACGGGGTAGCTCAACTTAGAACTAAAAGGAAAGAAAGAAAAAAATAAAAGTGCAATCCTTTGTCAGCGGCTATCGGACGACACCCAGCGGAAAATAAACTTCGCACTCTTTCCCTCTTCGGGAAAAGTAAGACAAAAAAACTTAAACGGTATCACCGATAGTTAAGAGCCTAACCAACGTCACTTATTCAAAGGAGAACAACTGTTCATCCCTCTCGGGGAGGAGGGGGTACGGATATATTATGTCGTCGACCATCCGGTCCAGTTATCCGTAGTGTGTACCACTTCATGGCCGGGGCGGTATTCGGTCGGAAACGGGCGGCTCACTTCGTCCACTCCATTGGCCATGGTTCAGAGCAGGGGTGTCTCAAGGCGAACTCCAGGATTTCTAACCTCTCCGCCTGGCGACCTCTCGGTTTTGGAGTCACCTGTATTGGGGCTTCCGGGGGTCCTTCAATTGCCGGGATTCTGGTGGGCGTCTCAGGGATCTTCCTATCCGGGACTAACGTGTGGTATACCCCGGAGTGGCATTGGGAGATGGTTTCCGTCACGTTCTCCGTGGCACAAATCCCCCATCCTAGAATCATACTAGGAGATTTCAATGCTCACAACTTTCTTTGGGGCTCAACATCTCAAAACACAAAGGGTCACCTTGTAGAACAAATATTAGATGACTTTAACCTTTCTGTTCTCAACGACGGCAGAGCCACAAGATTTAATATACAGACCGGAGAATCCTCATGTATTGACCTTACAATCTGCGATCCAACCCTAACTCCTTCGTTAACATGGGACAGACTAGATTATACCTACAGTAGTGACCATTACCCCATTATTATAGACAACAATACAAAGAATAATACCAAACAAAGCTTCCATCCTAAATGGAAACATAAAATTGCTGACTGGCAACTCTACTCCACTGTCATTGAAGAAAAAAATTGAATCTTGTGCTATCCTACCTAATATAGACGAATCGTTAGAACAATTTATGGAAACCATAAACCTGCTGCAAATATATCAATTGAAAAAACATCTTACACCAAACAGCACACTCCGGTCCCATGGTGGAATAACGATTGCGAAGCAGCTCTAAGAACCAGCAAAAAAGCTTTTAATAAATACAAACGATATAAGACTCCGGAAAACAAACTTCAATTTTTAAACTTACCTGCAAAATCAAGACACATTATCAAAAGTGCAAAGCGCAAATCTTGGACTGAATATGTCTCACCATTAAACCCGGATACACCAATGACAGAGGTCTGGCATAAGGTACGCAACATATCTGGCATTAATTCAAGTAATAATATAAAAATACCCAACATGGGAGGAACTATATTGACAACTGATTCAACTATTGCAGATGCGCTTGCTGTAATGTACGAGAACCGTTCCAGTGATTGCAATTATACGAAAACTGTTTTAGCTCACAAAACACTAGAAGAACAAAACCGCCTAGAAGTCACTACAGAAAATGACGATCCTATAAATGTACCGCTCACCATGTCAGAATATAAAGACGCCTTAACCAACCTTAAAGATACTTGTCCGGGTCCTGACCAAATTCCATCTACCTTTTTAAAACATCTTCCTTCCAATGCCCACGGACATCTCTACAATGTGATTTGGTTGCTACACACCTTTCCAAAGGCATGGCGAGAATCTCTAATAATACCTATTCTAAAACCCCGAAGCCAAAAATCAAATCCTCAATCATATCGACCAATTTCTCTTACTTCAGTGATTTCTAAGCTACTAAAAAAAATCATTAACAAAAGACTATTGTGGACATTAGAGCAACATAATTTAATAATACCTGAACAAAGTGGCTTCAGACAAGAAAGATCAACTACCGACAATATTATAGACCTGGAAAGTAATATCAATGAGGCATTTGCACAAAAACAAAAATGTTTAGCATTCTTCTTCGATATCAACAATGCATTCGATACTGCCTGGCATGATTACATTATCAAAAAACTTCTGAGCTGGAATATAACAGGTAACTGTCTACACTTTATCCAAAACTTTTTAAAAGAACGAAATTTTAGAATATTAGCAAACGGAACCACGTCAGATTTAAAACAAAACAAAAAATGGCATTCCACAAGGATCCGTAATTAGCCCCACCCTTTTTATCATAGCAATGAATGATATCATACAGGCATTAAAACCACCAATGAAAGCTCGTTTGTATGCGGATGACTTAGGTATCTATTGCAAAAGCAAAAATGTGAACAATCTAAAATCTCTTACGCAAGAATTCATATCTCATCTAGAGGAATGGTTGGAGAAAACAGGCTTCATGTTTTCTACTAGCAAAACTCGCTTTATGTTATTCTCCAAAAAGAAAACAGTAAACATCCCAGATATTCATTTATATGGACAGAACATAAAAGCCGAAAAGTCACTAAACTTTTTGGGTACAACCTTTGATGAAACGCTCAATTGGAATACACAAATTAATAACTTAATATCTACGTGTCAAAAGAGACTTAACCTCCTGAAAACACTATGCAATAAAAACTGGGGCGCTGGTCGAGACACTCTTCTAACATTATACAGGACGTTAATCAGATCGAAATTGGCTTATGCAGCAGTCGTATACTCGTCAGCCAACAAACGAACCCTAAAACGGTTAGATATAATACAAAATACGGCTTTACGGATAATAACATCTCCAGTTGTAAGCTTATACGCTGAAGTTAATGAACCTTCCTTAGAAGATAGGCGTATGTACTTGAGCCTGACATATGCAGCGAAAACGATATACAATCCGTTCAACCCTACAAGGCATAACTGCTCTCCTTAAAAACTCCCCAATTCTTTCACAATTAAACCTCATGCTCCCAAACCCTTTTATGCTAGAATAAAAATGTACCTTGAAAAACTAAGCTTCTCCTTTCCCAAATGTTTCCCTTGACTGACTACATCTACTCCCCCTTGGCAAATCAAAAAGCCAAAATGTATAACCACTCTTAGCTCTCTAGATAAATATTCGACTCCCTATTTCAGTATTAGATCAACCTTCAAAACAATACTAGAAGATTATACAGACTATCACCAAATCTATACCGATGCTTCGAAAACTGCAGCTGGCATTGGAGCCGCGGTGGTAACTACAAACTCAACTCATAAGTTCACATTTCCAGATACATATTCCATCTTCTCAGCCGAATTATATGCCCTATATGAAGCCTTAGCTATTATCAATTCATCTTCAAACACTCAAAACCATCTTATTCTCACAGACTCCCTCAGCTCAATAAAATCCATACAAAAAATATTCACAAATCACCCCCTTGTGTTGAAAATTAAAGAAGAACTCAAAATAGCTCAACAAACATTAAAGATATCATCTTTATGTGGATCCCATCACACGTAGGAATATATGGCAATGAGGAAGCTGATAAAAGAGCAAAAGACGCCACAACCAAAGAAGATGCTCGAGTAGTGCAGTTTTCAGTAAGTGCGGATATTAAATGTATAATTCAATCTAAAGTGAACAGTGTTTGTGAAGCTAAGTGGAACACAGCGGGAACCAAACTTAACGAGGTATAAAAGTCTACTAAACCGTGGTCGGTCCTACCAAAAAATCGTCGCGATCAAGTGCTACTAACACGGCTACGTTTAGGTCATACCCGGCTAACTCATAGCTATCCATTCGACAATGGTCCCGAACCAAAATGTAATTATTGTGACTTAAAACTAACTATTAAGCACCTACTTGTTGAATGTCCTCAACTAACACAACAGCGACAACTGGCACAACTCTCCACCAATGGATTATCCGACGTATTAGGAACAAACTACAATTTACATAACCTAAAGACATTTCTTAAATTAATAAATGTTGTAAATTCTTTATAAAATACCAAATGTAAATAACTATATATATAAGTGTTTTTAAATGAAACTCACGGTCTCTAGTTAATTCCACAATATAATAAAAGTTATTGAAAATTCTAAAAAATTGACAATTGTTTCGATAAATCAATATCATCGTCAGAATGACAGAAGTTACATTTCATTTTATGCCTACCTGATGTTTAGTAGTTATTTTTGGCTAGACCAAGAAGTAACCTAACTTGTGATTGGCTTAATATATGTTTATAGAATAAAGAAGAATATGTGATATTACAAATATTGAAGCTTAGATATTATTAGCCCTATGGTGATATCCTGGATATCATTTTTCCAATTAAGATCAGTATAACTATATATATATGTATACACCAAATATCGCTAATGACCTCTCGAGGTCGATGCGCTATAAAAAAAAACTGAAAATATTTTATTGCTCATTCTAACAATCGGAACAAACATTTCTTTGGTGATCTTGACATACATGGTTATGGCAAACTATACAAGTAATCCTACTCGACTTATTTTTTGATCGTGGGCAAATATGGCGTCTTTTTCTGGGGTTTGGACCAACAACAAGAGGGATTTGGACTTCTTCTTCTGCTTCTTCTTGAAAGTAACTATGCAGCCGTTTTCTAATTTTTCGTGGAATGTGTGAATCATCCTTTCGTTGCATCTGATAGGGTTGCGCTAATTCGCGACCTAATTTTTTCAAAAAATGTCTTCTTTTCATTAGCTCGCCGTTGCGTGCGGAGTTATAGATCACAAGAGCATTTATGGCACACACATTGATAAGATGGAAAAAAATTGTCATGGGCCATCTTCTTGTTCTTCTTCCAACATTGTATGTGGCACATAGCTTGTCGTTGGTATCCACTCCACCTTTCGTGCTATTATAAAATGTCAATTGTTCTGCTTTCTGAGCATATCCCGAATCTTTATCGATAGCAGTATCTGTATGTAGAGTTGAAATTAGTATGACCGATTTTATTTTTTTGGGGACATACGACATCATTGTAATGGTTTTCGTAAATCCAAATAGAGTGTTTTTTTCAATGCGTGTTTTATTAGGCTGGAATTCAAAAGGAATTTGTATTTTATTCTTTCTTAGTGTTCCAACTAATGTTAATTTATGATTCTCCATTAAGTCATTAGCAAGTGGAATACTGGTAAACCAATTATCCATGGTTATGTTTCTCCCAGTTTTACTTACAGGAGTAATTAACTGGATTACCACATCTGATGCAGAATTGCTTACTTTGAAAGGTCCATCTGGTTGGTTTCCTAAGTAAACTTCCATCTTCAGGTTATAAAAAGTTCTGGCATCCACCAATGTAAATATCTTTATTCTATATTTATTAGGTTTGGAAGGAATATACTGACGAAAATTTCAATTTCCACGAAACGCTACCAATTGTTCATCAACTGTAAGATATTCACTTGGTGTATAAAGCTCGGCACACTTATTCACTAAATAATCGAACATATCACGAATGGGTGCTAACTTATCAGTTCGTAGTCTCACTGCTCTTGTTGCTTTGTCATTAAACCTAATACGTCGCATTATGAAAAGGAATCTCTGCTTACTCATAGTGGTATAAAAAATGCATTGCCCATATCATCAACATCAAATAAATCTTCAAAATTCAAATGAGATGATCTCATGACTCCACCGACTACCAAAATCGCTAAAAACGCTTTTATTTCACCTTCAGTTACTAAATGAGCATCTCTTTCACGTGTAAACTTATCTTTTACTTCAGCAGTAATAAAATTATTAGTGTTTCTCAGAAGAAGTTGCATCACGTAGTCATCAAAAAATAGATAAAGAGCCTCTGAAGGCGTGGAAATTGTTCTTGCAGGTCCTTTACAGCCGGGCAAATGTGTTATTATATTATATTTTCGAGTTTTGGTTTTAGGCGGTGGCACTTTTCTCCACTTTGTGTTTTTGTCTTTACCTATATAATAATCAGCATCTGTCGGTAGAGGTGTTGGAGAAGCATCATCTTCGTATTCATCCTCTTGGCAAGAGTCTGTATCAAGTTCACTATATTCCATAAAATCTTCTGCAACACTGTCATCACTTTCTGAATCTAGTTCCAATTCACTTTCAGAATCATTTATCAAACGTTCTAGTTTAGTTTGAGTTAGCGGGACTTTATTTCGCCAACTGGGACCTGCTTCTGTACTAAAACTTTTACTGGTATCTTTACTTGAACTGGCCATTTTCAATAAAATAAAACACAGATAGAAATATTGAACCACTACGGTACCAATTGTAGGTATAACTATATTTTCAACATTCGGTCGCACAGCCTAAATAATTCGATCTTCAACAATAACTTCTTTTATTGCCCTTATTTACAAATAATCATAAAATAATATTATGAGGCGAACGTGACAAAAACTGATTACCTAGACAATAAAACACTCATAATCCGCCGACAAATTTATACCTACGTGACTAGTCGCATGGCGCCAAACGGGGCCTTTCAATGCACCGCATTAGTTTATTGCTTCTATAATTGAAAACACTTGAAAATATAATTTCATATTTTAGTATCTTATTCTTTATACCCTATTTGAGGAATAATTGGGTGAGATAATTTTCAAAAAAATTTTTCAGAATAAATACTGGGTATTAAATTTGTGTTGGCGCCATATGGCGCCGCGCGACTAGTTAAAGGTTAATAAAGTTGATCTCCTCCATGTTTTGTAATTTGTAGAACATTTGGGCACTTCACAGTAAAACTTTCATTACTACAACACATCATGTTGAAATGGTTAATGGATGCTTCTTCTTTTATATCTTTTGTTTGACGTGTTCTAAGTTCTTAAGCCGTTCATCCATAAAAATATATTTAATTTGTACTTCACAATTATTTTTATAAATTCAAAGCAAAATAAAATACAAATAGGTCGACACTGTTTCATGTTTATAGATTTCTCGACTCTGGGTTTGCAGAATTTTGTTCAATAAGAGTTGATAAGGATGAACGCCGGATCGGCTTTACTGATCCTGCAGTGGATTGGTCATTATCGGCCCATTTGCAACAGTCCGGCAATAGGCCATGACTAAATATTGTTTGGTATGGAGTAGTAACGGCTGGACGTTAATGGCCCAATACAGAGTAAGTTGTTACCGGCCCGTGTGCAATAGGCCTAGAGCCGTTCAATGGTCTGCCATTTTCCCGGTAATCCCGTCATTGGCCTGGACTTTTGCCGCCAACGCATTGTTTGTTGGGTTAAAATTTTTGAAATATGAAAAACTTGAAAAAATCTTTTGCTTATCATAAATTGAAATGTAAACCACTTAATAGTTATGATATCTTTAAAAAGGATGTGACAAATGAAAAAATTGATTATTAGTTGAAATTGGAATTGAGTAATAGAGTTGAGCTCAAAGGGAGCAATCAACCATGAAAAGAAAAGTATATTATGGGGGGAAAGAGTCAAACTGCTTAAATTTGTGTATGTGAGAAAGAGATAAATCTTGTCTATATGACGTTTGATATCCTCAATTCTCAGAGGGAAGAGTGCAACCAGTTCAGGATCGATTCCTAAAAGGAAGAGTCTGGGCAAGTCAACCTCAATTTCCATAGGGAAGAGTCCATACTGGCAATATAGTTGGAGGGAAGAAATGAAAGGAACCAATTTCGAATAATTTTCATCAACTTCGTCAGTGTAATATTCGTAATTTTGATTAGAAGAATGAGCTACTTCGCATTTATTCCTCGTAATATCTGAAGTATTTCTATTAAATATTTCTTCGGCAATATAATTTAGTTTTTGGTTACGGTTATGATTATGTTTTTGATTTCTAAAATGATTTGAAATTTGTCTAGTCGAAGTACTCATAGGGGTAGGGGGATTTGGTTTGTATTGTGGGTTCGGTTGCCATACATTCTGGGGGTTTCGAAAAACTTTATTATTATTTGGATATTTAGGAGAATGAGGAGGATTTGTATGCTGTTGTATTTGAATGGGTCCTCTGGGAAATTGTTGGAACATTGAGGGTTGTCGATATGATGGATTTCTTAAATGAGGTTGGTTAGGATACTGCCAATAATTTTGTCTATAATTTTGAGGCATTGAATTATGATACCTAGAATTATTATTAGATTTCCTCACATTGTTATTAAAATTTATGCTGTTAGAAAAATATTAGCCTTTCTGAATATAATTAATGTTATCTTCCTCTCTTACAAATTGTATGGATTGTTCTAGACTATTAGGTCTCTTAGCTCGAATTATAGGACCTAGTGGTTCCTTTAACCCTGCGAGAAATGTTTTTAAACTTTGTTTAGTAAATAATGATCTTTTTGAGTCCCTTTCCGGTCCTTGACTATGTAAATCAATATAATTACAAATAGTGTTAAGTAACTGTAAAATTCTCTCGTGAAATTGATATGAAGTTTCATTGGTTTTCTGCAGGGCCGGATTAAGATTTACAAGGCCCGGGGCTAAAATAATGACGGGGCCCGCTTAAGGAATTCGGAAACCCTGAAAAACAAGAGTAATAAAAGTGATAGGCATTTCCAATAAATTAATTATACCACATATTTCCTCTACAAATAATGATTACATATATTATCTCAAAAGTATTGATTATAACTACGTTTTAGATTTTTAGTAACAATATATACATTCGAGTAACAAATATACATTTATATGCTCTTTTGAGTACTACATGAGAAAGTCATTAGAATTTTTTTCTGCACTTTTGAGCTATGAAATTTTGAATGAGCTCTTCAGAATCTATTGTTCTAAGTAATTCACTTTCAATTTTCAGTCTAACCAGTGCTGACAGTCTTCCATCTGCCATGTTTGCGCGATGAAGATCTTTAACTCTTTTTAAAGTTGAAAATGATCGCTCTGCTTCACAGTTAGCGATAGGTATTGTAACATATATACGATACGCTATATAGCGTCGGCTTAATCAGAAAAACCCGTGAATTACTAAAATGAAATTTTACAGGGCGGGCTAAACACTTTCCAAAAATTATTGCAGCAAGTATTTATGCAAACTAAGATATAGAAAATATTTAAAAAAATTGTGTATACTGTATGTTCACCTTATTTACTAATTATTTTTATAAATACTAATTTAAAGGGACTTGTGGGTTTTTCCGACTTAATTTAAACAGAAATAGGAGTTGCGGGTATTACAGGTTGTGTTAAATGAATTAGAACCACATTGTTTTGTCATGATAGTTTTTATTCAAAATTTTACAAAAATATTATTTTACAATATTTATTTATTTGTATGGCAAATGGTCATAGAAGCTATGGTAATCACTGTTGAGACTTTTTTTTAAAAATTGCAAGTCGAGATATTTCGATTTTTTTATTGGTGTGGGTACTTCATACAGAGCTGGTAGATTATTCAGTGGGCATGCGAGTTCAGTTAGTTTCTTTTTAGACAAACGGCTGTATTTCATCTCAACAAACTCTTCTGGATGTCTCAGTTTATAAAATAAGGAACTGTCTGGGGTGTATTTTAGTGCACGTATTTCCGTTACCACAGGATCGTCCACTGTTTTTCCAAGTCGCAAAGAACTCAAAAATTTTTATTTTCTAAAATCCTTGAAGAAACCATAACCTAGGTAGTAGACTCTATAGGGCCGTGGATTTTTCCGTGCCTTCATAATTAATTCGACATAGTCGGCAGGTACATTTATGTTGGTATGACGTAACTGCCTCTCTATGGTAGAATGAATAGAGTCGGCCTCCAGTTGTGTATGGCCCTTTTCGAGGTATTTTTGCTCAATGGTAATGTTTGAAGTAATTGACATATTAATTAGAGCATTGGTTAATGTAGCATTTCTATTTTGCGATGTGCATCCATCGCTATACAAGATAAGGGTTTGTCCAGGTTGTACAGTACCGTGGTCCTTTATGAATTGACAAATAATGGAAGAGTAGTCCTGCGCCGATACACCACCAAATGATTCGTGCCAAATATAGCAATATCCATCCTTTGTGTTTACATCGAAAAACGACAAATTGTGCACTTTAAGTTTAGTCTTAAAATAGAGAGAGGAAACATTCGATTTTGGTGATAATAAAACTGATTGTACGTCCATACAAAAAAGCTTATTCCCTGATTCTATGTCTTTGGCTTTCTCAGTTCTTGCTTCTTTCTTTTTATTTTCATGCAGGGCAAACTCATCAGCGGATAAATTACCAGTTTTATGTGCAACGCACTTATCGCATTCGTCCTTTTTAGGTCGGAAAAGTGAAAGATTCATTTGATCAAACACGTGGGAAAACGAAGCAATTGATGAAAAGGGTTCCTTTTTCTCTTTGCACCAATTTTTGTAAAAAATATAAAGAGAAGATTTTGATGCCCAGTTTGGTTCTAAGTACTGTTTTGTCGAAGAAGCCCGACAATAGTGGGATTCCATCTTAGGAAGTTCGGTAAGAAAACTTGTTAATTTGTCTTTCATATCTTTATAACGACCCAGTTTAACATGTTCATGATTTTTTGTTTTCTCTTTGGTATTATCATCTATGGCATTTCGCTGTTTTATCCAATCCAAAATCATATTTTATTTGACAAAATGAGTATTTAGAAACAGTTGTTTGCAGGCCCTTATCCGTTCTTCATTATGTTTCAGATAATATACTAGCCACTCACTTCTTCTGGAAACACCTTCAGCAACTCTATTTCTGCTCCTTTTAGTAGGTTGAGAATCAACTAAAAATGAGACATATACTTTTCTTTCCTTCCATCCCATCTTTGTCCAAAATTGAGTAAATATAACGTTGCTTTCTTCTTCCGAGAACATTCTACATTTTAATAATTTACCTTTTATTGAAGGTTTGCAATTACATGGTTCTTTTAATTTCCTTGCATCTTTCTTAATGTCGTATTTCCACTTTCCGTCAACCTTTTTTCTACCGTAATATTCTTGTCCGCTTTCTCGTTTAATTTTTTTTCTATTTACATTCCAGTCTTCGGTACATACAAATTGTCTTTTTTTTCTTTTCTTTGTCACAATAGTTTCATTTCCTGAATCATTAGTCAATTCAAAATCAGGTTCGAAATCGGGATCGTTTACATTTGCTACAACTTCCTCATTTTCTTCTATTGCTGGACTATGTTCATCTTTTTCAATGGAAGAGTCTAAGCTGGCCTCTTTTTCATGAGTTGTTATGTGATCTGGACTTTCTTCTGTATAACTTTTTACTTCAAAATCAGTATCTTCTGCACCTGTTCTGTCCACATTATTTTTTTCTGCCACTTTACGACATCTATCTTCTACAAAAATGTTCATTTCCATTTCGTGGTCTGCTGTAACTGGAAACTCTCCAACTTCTTTTTCATAGTCTGCCAACTGAATACTATTATCGATAATTTCACTATCTATGCAAGGAACAGCAACCAAATTGGTCATAGTATGGAAGTTCTCACTGCTACTGAGGAGTTCGACACTTGAAATCTGGGCAATACAATTATATGTATCAGGATTAAAGTAATCTTGAATTTCAAATTCTGTAGTGGAAAGTGCAGTTGTAACTTCTGGAATGTCCAATATCAATAACTCCTTATTTCCTACTGATTTGTGAAAATCATCATTAAACATGCTATTATCATTGGGTGGAGTGTTTTCCTTAATAATAGCAAATCTGTTTATTTCACTACATTCATCAGAATTCTTGAATTTTTTATTAAAAATTGACATAATTCTTTGCGTCCTGTTGGATACGCAAGCCATCTTTTCTCGGTTTTCTGTAACAAATAAATATTTATTACTAATAATTGCCTTATAACGGTGGTTTTCTTCTTTGCAACCAAGACTTCATATAATCAACTTTTTGCCACCTGGCAATACAATTTAAAAAAAAATTAACATGAGAAAGGAAACATTTTATTTAAAATTTCTACTTAGTTTTGAGCTCGTTTTAAAACGTTGTTAAAAAAACGGAACATTATTTTGAGAAGAGCTAAACACTTAACTCCCTATGATCTTTTACTTTCGCGATATGTCTAGTGAAAGAAAAACCAGTAAGTCCTGGATATGGTTAAAACAGAAATTATGTAACAATAAACCAAATTAAATAGTTTACAATTGTTTATAATATATTTGTATATACTTACCATCCATACTAAATCGTTTTGAGACAATATAAATTGTTAAAAACTGAAAATTTTTCACAATAAACGAGAGAGACTTTAACACGTGGTTGTGATTATATTAACTGCTGGATTTACGGGTTTTACAATTCGCTTTGTATCAAGCGGGGACTTACGAGAAAAACCAAACCTTAAAATTACGAATTCGAACTTCTTCTGTAGTTACGATATTTACGCAGACGATAGATTCAATTTTAATGCAAAAGATGGCACTAAAATGTCTGATATGCCTAAATGTAGACTTACGGGTTTTTCTGATTAAGCCGACGATAGGTATTAGGAAACCCATCAATCATATTAAATTTTACCACCCAATTTAAAATTTTCACAGGATTTAGACTTGTGTTATCTGTAGTGTAAAGTGAATCGCTGCTTCTTTTAACTAGAGGAATAAATTGTTTAAGCTCATCTGAAAAATGATCGTTAAAGTCACTCGAATAAGTTTTCACTGAAAATTTGGCCTTCTCATCGATAATATCATCTTCCATCACGTGCAGCTTTAAAAGAAACTCAAACGTATTTACTATATGCGAATAAGCTTCACTCCTCTTCTCTAATTCAACAGTGAGTTTGTCAATGAGAACATAATACGTATCAACACGAAATCTATCAGCCCCTGTTAAAGTTTCAGTCGTGGTAGATCCATCGGGTATCTTCTTTGTTATTTTTCTTTTTTTTTGCGTCTGAATATTCTGCAATCACAAAGTCGCTAAGGTTTTTTGCTTCCCCTTCAAAATTTAAAAAATTATTACGTAAATCTTTGACAAAATTTGCCAGAGATAGAAGCATATTATTTGTCGTGCACAAGTCTAACTCTACTTTTTGGATATATTTGCTGACACTATGAAATCTATTTAGAACAGAATCCCAAAATACCGTCATGAAGGCATTTTCAAACACCGTCATTTTTTGTGCTAGTGAACGGGCTTCTTGACGAACATCAGCCTTTTGTGATTCATTCTCACCTATGGTGACAAGTGCTTGATATATACCTTTATAGTTTTATTTCAAAGCTTTTACAGCGTCACTACGACGTGACCACCGAGTCGTAGACAAGCATTGCAAATGAGCCTTACAAGCTGCCATTAGAATTTCCCATCGCTGCGTAGAACAAGTGAAAAAAGTATAAAATCTCTGAAGGAAGCCAACAAAAATTATGGCTTGAATACATTCCTCTATACTACATTCACCAACCAAATTGAGGGGATGTCCGATACACGGAACGTAGAAAGCTAGCTCGTTCAATTCTTTCATATGTGCTTGTAACCCTTGGTATTTTTCTGACATATTCCGAGCATTGTCGTATGATTGAGCTCTACAATCATTCATTAACAAAGCCATGTTTTCTAAATAAACTCAATAATTCATCTTTCAAAGATATACCCGTATGTCTGTGAATAGGAATAAAACAAAAAAACCTTTTGTACACATGAGAATTCAAATAATAGCGAAATATTGCTGATAACTGGTATACATGCGAAACATCAGGTATTGAGTCTACAATCAATCCCCAGTATTTAGCATCCTTCATTTCACTTTTTATGCGTTCTAATAAAACATCACCCATCAAAGTAATAAACTCATCACAAATAGTTTTCGAATGATAAGAAACATTCCCTTTACCTTTATTGCCATAATTTTCTATATGCAGGCATAAAAAAGGGTCGAACTGAGCAATCAATTCCAAAGCTCCAAGATAGTTTCCGTTGTGAGGCGGATTGACATGTTCATCCGTACCGCGAAACACAAGACCTCTTTCACCAAGAAAACGAATAACTGCTACGACTCTTCTCAAAACTTTTGCCCAATATTTTATCTCTTGTTGCATTGCACTTATCATATTTTTATCGACGTGTTCTTTTTTCTGCATATATTGAAGATATTCGCTCATGGGATATCTGTGTTCTCTGCTGTTTTCATGCCTCTCTATTGTTTCTGCAGTTTTTTTTCCAGTTGCAAAATCCAAACTTCATGAACACATTAGTACAATTAGACTTATTAGCAATTAACTTATACACATAACAAAATATTGTTCCAGTCGATTGAGAATAATAACATAATCCACTTTCGTTCTACGTTTTCTCCATTTTTCAGAGTCATAACAAAATGTTTGGAAGAAAAATATCTACTTTGTTGAGTATAATCTCGCTTCGATGCAAGATATTCTTCATTTTCATTTTGAAAACAAATGTATCCTTTGTCTGTATAATTCTGACGATCCTTATCAGTCAAAAAAAATGGCCACAAAGCAGGATCCTTGTATACGATGACTTCATCTAGAAAAAAACATAATAATTACAATAGTTTCTCTCATTAAATTCACTTATTCAAAATTAGGAACAAACTTTAAAGCCTCATGAATAATTATTGATATTAAAGATTGACGTTGATAATAATCATAATTATTAAGGAATGATTTAAGTACCTAACAATATCTCATTTTTTACTTCTTGTAATTCAAGACTTTGATTTTCTTCATAGTTTTCAACTGTTAAATCTTTGTTATCATGCTCGCTATGAGGAGCATATTTTATAGTATTGTAATTTGTTATATCAAACAAAACATTATCTTTCATTACTGACACTGACACATTTTCTATACGATTATCTGAAGAATAACTTGCTCCAGCATTTTCCTTTTGCAACTGTTCGTCATTCTCATTTTTTTGTTTCTGTTGGTCTAATTCGCTTGAAAAATAATTATGTATATTTGGTAGAGTTTTCACAAATGCTTCTTTTTGTTTAGCTTTCAATCTTTTTTGAGCACCACTATCATACTGACGTTTTGACATGTTATTATCTTAAATCTGAACTTCACACAACACAAGAAAATATTGCGTGTCAAACGCTTACAGGGAGATGGACAACTGACATATCCGCTGCGTTGAGCACGTACGAGCACATGAGCACAAGCTTTTGTTTTTCCGCGAAACGACTATAAATGTCTGAACCTGCGGGCGCGGCGGCGCGGTGCGGGAACGTCCACATGCGGCGCGCACGCTCTCCCGTGAATTACACATTTAAAAAACAAATACAATCATCGTATTTGATTGCTTATTTGTTTCCTTTGTGCTAAAGATTATATTAGATACGATCAAGAGTTAGAATGCATAGGCTAAAAAATTAGATGTAATCCATTTTTTTTTGTATGAAAAAATTGGAAAAGTAATATCAATACATTAGATTTGTGGTATCAACACATCAAAAAATACAAAACGATTTCCAAATGATGGGGCCCTCTTGGACCTGAGGCCCAGGGCTATGGCCTCCCAAGCCCCCAGCTTAATCCGGCCCTGGTTTTCTGTCTCATATTTACTAAATCCTGATTTAAACATTTTTCATCTCTTTGATCTCCGAAGTTTGAAATTAATGTGTTTTTTATATCTGTCCAATTACTATTTGAACCACTTATAGCTACCACTTCTTCCGCTCTACCTTCTAATTTATTAAGAATACCATTTAGCAAAAGAATATTTTGGAAATTATGTAGATTTTCTCTATCAAAATAATGGGATAGAATAGATTCGGTAACACTTATAAATATATGTAACTTGTTGCATTTCTATCAAAATTTGGAATAATAGACAAAGTTTCAATATCTAAAATTGGCACTGGCATATTGATTATTAAATTGCTTAAACTATTGATTATATCATTGAATTTGAAATAAAGTTATCAAAACTTTCGAACTCTTCAGCGATCGATTTCGCTTAAGGATTATATAGGTGAAGAAAATCTGACATGAATTAAATTCTTACCACATCCGGTATCTGTATCTAGCAACGGTTTCTTCAAGATGTGCCCCAGTTTTCCACGATGGATTCTACTGGAACTGATCTGATTTCGATTTTCGTCAAAGAGTTGACACTCACGGATTGTCCACAATGCATTTCCTACGAAAATCCTACTGACTGCGCCACTTATAAGTCTCCGTATCGAGAACTTGTTTTTAAAAACTATTTAATTAGTTAAATACAACTACAAGTCAGCAATAAACAAAATTATAAAGTCCGCTGTCAGCATATACGGTGTTCAACCATATACGGGGTTACCAAATATAACACTCGTCCAAAAGGGTAGAAACGGTACTTATTTCCTCATAACTTTTTGTAGGTATTTTTCATTATCATATTTGTTTACTTTTCCAGATGGTTTTTTATTTTACGTTTCATCGTGTTATATTTCATTTTGAATAATCTGTAAAACGGACTCGTTTTATATAGGGGATCTCTTGCTTTGGGTTCTTCTGGGGGTTCGATATATTTGAATTCCTTTTCAAATTCTATCTCATTACAACAAATGTTGAAAAGATCCTTCATCGCCATTTGGACCTCTGAATTATAATTTCGGGAGCACAATATTATGACAAGATTTTCCAACCATTCCACCAAACATGATAATTTTGTTAAATTGAATTATTTCCTTTATTTGGCTCATTACAGATTCGTCAAATGACGCTCTCTTAGATCTTTCACTGGTAACTTCTTCTTCTTCTTGTTCCTTATGCTTCTCGCACGTTGGCGGTCCTTTGTACTTCTTTCATGTCAAATGTAAGGTGCCATTTTCTGCCTTTTGGAAGATTGTGGCTGCATCTCTAGTTCCGCACCAGTCCCTAATGTTTCGCAGCCATGAATGTTGTTTTCTTCCCGGGCCTCTTCTACCTTCTATTTTTCCTTGCAAAATCAACCTAGGTATTGAGTATCTGGCGCCTCTGAGTATGTGTGCAAGATAGGATATCTTTCTCTTCTTCACGATTTGCAGAAGTTCTCTATGCATACCGGCTATTTCCAGCACCTCTTCATTAGTTTTATGTGCAATCCATGGGATGCGTAGGAGTCTACGAATTGTCCACATTTCAAATGCCTCTATCCGATTCAGAGTTTTGATGTTTGGAGACCATGTTTCTGCCCCATAGAGCAAGATAGGTCAGACGTAGCATTTAACTTCTCGAAACCGAAGTGCCAGGGGTAATGTTCGGGCAAGAAAGAAGTTCTTAAGTTTATGAAATGTGTCTTTTGCACGTCCGATTCGTATTTTTACTTCCTCGTCGCAATCCCATTTCTGGTTGATGGTGGCGCCCAGATATACAAATTTTGTCACCACATCCAGTTTTTGACCGTCAATCCTAATTGTGATGTTACTGTGGTGTCGAGCTATTACCATGACTTTTGTTTTATTTTTGTTTATCGTCAGGCCAAATTGTTTTCCTATTTGGTTCATTCTGTCAACAGTTTGTTGAAGGTCCTCAGGATAATTCGCCAATATAGCGGTATCATCCACTGGTAACTAGAAGGTTTTTTCGTCTCCACATATGAGACAAAAACTATTTTGACAAATATTTGTACTCTAATCAAATTTGTCTGAGATCATTTCTATAAATATCCATATTTGCTGGCTGAGAAGACTTTTCTGTTTATTAGTAGTATATTATGTATACTCCACAGTTATATCCATCTCTCTGTTTGATATGGGATATTTACTCAATATTTAACTTCGAGTTGAAACTGGCTTGTTTGAACTTGTTATAGATATTAATGAACTTTTCGAATGTTTCCAGGATTTTCAGCGCGTTCAACTGCGATTTTCCTCTCGGATCAATAAAAGTGATTATATTCTGCTGGAAATTCACAAAAGCTATAACCCAATTATTTCGACTGGTTAGGAGGTTAGGACAGTTCCTATAGCAATTGGACGAATCACTGTTGAGTTTTCCGATATTTCTGGAAAGTCTTCGAAAAATTCCTTAACGATATGTTCACACTGATAGAATATTGCGTAAGTTACATTGGTATTCACTAACTTGTAAACCCCTTCGGTGGTGTATTCGGTTAATATTGCTCTTAGGCAATAGTTAAGAGCGAAATCTATCAACCACTGTTTATCGTACAATGTTTTGAAATCTTCAAATTTTAATTCGGTAGATATGCCCAAATTATACTTAGGTACTACATAGTTTCCATATTCTTTGTATTCTTTATAATAATCCATATTCCACACAAGCCCATTTTCATGACAACAGAGTTGTGATGTTGATGTTTGGATTTTTAATGGAGGAGAAACCTCTTTATTTGGGGACGGCGTTACTAGATTCATAGAAGAGATTTCTTGTGTGATGTTCGCTTTGTCCACAGAAAATATGAAACCTTCATCGTCCGTTAAATAATTATTCACGTTTTGTTACAATCTCAGATATACATTTTTTTTCAAAACTGACTGTAATTTTGTTCCCTTATTATCGCCTCTCTTCACATCCAATTCATTTTCCTTTTCTTTGGGATTTAATCTCGGAGAAATGGTTTTTGATAAATTTTTTTTCAGAACTCGTTCTAATGTTGTTCCTCTAAAATTATTACTTTCCATTGGTAATTTTTTTTCCATTGTTCTTCTAGCGTCTCGTTTTTAAGGCAGCACTTATCAGCTGGTGCAATGTCCGATATTCTGACATTGTTTTTCACCCTGGATGTATAGCCCCTCTTATCAGAACCACTTTTCAACCAAAATTCTACTTCTGATTAATCGGATCACCCCACTAATTCTTCAAGAACCAGATGCTTCACCACAGAAAACCAGTTTTCCACGCGAGCATTACTCTGTCTCTTACCAGATGTAAGACTCGTCCATAAAGGTATATATTTCCTCAAAACTTTTTGTAGGTATTTTTCATTACAATATTTGTTTACTTTTCCAGATCGTTTTTTATTTTTTATTTTACATTTCATCGTGTTATATTTCATTTTGAATAATCTATAAAACAGACTCGCCTTATATAGGTGATCTTTGTGTTCTTCTGGTGGTACGATATATTTGAATTCCTTTTCAAATTCTACCTCATTACAACAAATGCCGAGAAGATCCTTCATCGCCATTTTGATCTCTGAATTGTAATTTCGGGAGCACAATATTATGACAAGATTCTCAAACCAATCCACGAAAGATGATACTTTTGTTAAATTGAATGACACTGCCATTATTTACGTTATTTGGCTTATTACAGATTCGTCAAATGACGCTTTTTTAGATCTTTCACGATGTTTAAAAAAATGGGAACATTTTAAATACCGGAGTAATATGTTGGACATTTCCCGAATTGCTGTTTGTTTCTGAAGAAACTATTGTAAATGTGAATTCCAAATATTCTTCTAAATACATTTTAATAAATAGACACGGCATCATGTCGACAGCTGATTAATTCAGTGATTGGGACAATTTTTTCATCGAATCCGGTATATATGACTCCAGCATAATAAAAAACCCTTTTAATTATAAAATGCCTTATATAGGGAATCTCTTGGTTTGGGTTCGATATATTTGAATTCCTTTTCAAATTGTACCTCATTACAACAAATGCTGAGAAGATCCTTCATCGCCATTTGGACCTCTGAATTATAATTTCGGGAGCACAATGTTATGATAAGATTCTCAAACCATTCGAACAAAGATGATAATTTTGTTAAATTGAATGACGCTGCCATTATTTCCTTTATGTGGTTTATCACAGATTCCTCAAATGACGCTTTTTTGATCTTTCACGATATTTAAAAAAAAACATTTTAAATACCGGAGTAATATGTTGGACATTTCTCGAATTGCTGTTTGTTTCTGAAGAAACTATTGTAAATGTGAATTCCAAATATTCTTCTAAATACATTTTATTATATTATTATAAAAAACCCTTTTAAGTACAAATTTTGGTTTCCTCAGCACATTGCCAGTGACATCTAAATGTAGTGTGGGTCGTATACCGTCCTTACAACATCTGGAAACAATTTCTAATTGCTAAACATATACACATGAAAGGGTTATCGGACGTCTTTGATATAAGCTGTATTAATTTCGTTGCATTAATATGAAATCAATGAGATCATCTTTATTCCTGTCGTTCATTTGTAATTGTTGGGATCTCACTTTGCGGATGACGGCGTCTGCAAATTTTCCTTTATAACAGCGGTAACTTTTATCTCCCGGTCACTTTCCATCTATTACCCCACTAGTAGATCCAATAATTTCGTATCACCTAGGCTGGTAAATCCCCATGGACAAAACGCCCGAAGAAAAAAAGATGCATTGTGCTACCCTTCTAATTAAAATTCACAAATCTCAACCTCTCGCACAGCCTTATTGCCAGAGACGTTTGCTTTCGTTCTGCCTTAACCCTGAACCAGTTATATCTGTACACCCGTATACTAAAAATTGTGTAAACCACAATATCCGAAATCACACGATTTTACAGAAATATCAACTGAATCTGCCTACAGCAATCAACTTAGTATAGGAAATATTTCTTCACTGGTTGCAGGAGAACTAACAATCTTTTCCTTTCACACAAAACCCACCTTTCAATCCTTCACTCGTAGTCGCTTTACCCATGTTTTTGTCGATATGGCAATTGTAAAACACAACTAGTTCAATTTGTTTTTATTCTGCTGTTAATTATACCGAATGTCCCGATTAATTAACGGAAAGTGATGGAATATAGTTCGGATATACTTAAATTTATTGCGGTGATATTATTGGATTATTACTACCCCAGATGTATGTTAGTTCGTAACAATTTGAAGTTATTGTTGGTATTTATTGGTGAATTGGGATATAAAGGAAGATTTAAAAGATATTTATTGTCAGCCTGTTTGTCATATGATGGACTGCTTGGGCATTTTCTTTTGCTGTCTGAAGCTACAGCTTTATAGTTTCTACTATTATTTGAGTAACTATTCATTGCCCGTTGAGGAATAGAAATTACTTCATTACTTACTGCCTTACTCACAATTGGGGTAAAACATGTTATATTGAGTACAAGTATTGCTGTGTAATTGTCTGGGTTTTCATTGTTTTTCTTTTGCACCTTTTTGCTTGCGTCGAAGTAGGATACATTTTCGAAGCTCATAATTTCGTTGATCCTCTTTTGCCTAAACAGTTAGTTCTTCGCATCAGTCTAGATTCTTTTGTTGTTAAATTATCAGATGAGGTTGTCTACAATAAACACAATTTTTCGAATTAGGAAATTCGTTACTTTTATCTTCCTCATGATTTTCATGTCCGTATTTTGGACATCTGCTTTTACTACGACATTATTTGGCAGTGTTATCAAATCTGTAACAGTTTCTGCATACAGTTATGGGACAAATATAAGTTCTTACTTCTAGTTTATTAGCATATATATTAACGTACCTTGCGAATGATTTGCCCGGGAATGTAAATATACCGGGTGCGCTATTAGTGTGACGAAGTTCAATATATCTGTTACATAGTCTATATTGCAACTTAATGACAATTTTTTGGGTCTCATAATGGGTATATGATCTTATTGCGCTACCCTGATAAAATGTGTTTAAAAACTTGCCATTCAAGCATCAGCTTTCATTACCATCTCATTGTAATCGAATTCTGTCTTTTTTCTTTGGGAGAATAACCCTTACTCGTTTTTTTCGCTTCATACTTTTTTTGTTTTTCTGACCCAGTCGAATCCTCTGTTTTTAGCATAGTAATTAATTCCCTGTTCGGCAGTTTCACGTGTCTCTTGTTCTTTTTCTTTTTTTTTTTTTAATTTACAGCCCATTTGGAACCAAGTAACCTCAGGTATAGAGCTTCCTATTTTAATAAGTTTTTCTGCTTTCATTTTGGGCCAAAAAGCATCCCTTCCTTCTCCCAAGCTTGAGGAACTACTGTTGTTTGCAACCTCTCTCTACTGTCTCGACTATTTTAAACATAGTTAACAATGCTGTAAAAATTATGGCAATAATTGCGGATATAACGTGGAACAGTAGCCTATATACATACATTACCTACCATAAAAAATCACAAAACTAAACACTGTTTCTAAGAAACTATAACTAACTTTGAGGTTATGTTTCTAAATATTGTATAATTGGGCAAAATGAAACGTTACATCGCATAAAGTTCGATTAAAATTGCGGTACAGCGCAGTGGGAACACTAACTTGTCTTATAAATGTTTGTAGCGGTAGTACATATGCGCAACGCTCTGTACCCCAATCAGCTGCGACTAATTGTAGCCCCAAATGGAATACAATGTTGCCATATTTACTCGTAGAGTTGGCCGACTTTTGGCGGGTTATTCAAATTACTGCTGACATTGAATCAGAATTTCATAGGAATTCATTGTTTTGACTCACTGCTTATAACTGAAAGGTTAATAAAGATCTGCGGCAAAATATTAAGTTTTCGTTTTGATGTTACTGCTGACAAATATGTACCTACATTATTTTTATATAAATTAAACTATTTACCAAACACTAATAATTATCACTAATATATTCACTACATGAGACATTTCACTAAACATAATAGTTTCATTTATATCACTTTTCTGTCCAATCCTATCGAATATAAGAGAAAAGTATTGATTTGCCCCACAAAAGGTTGGTGATTTGAATTTCTTTTTTGGGCCATTTTTTCGTTTTCCAGCGAGAACACGAAAAAACGGTTTTTAGAAAAAAAAACGATACAGCCTGCGGAGTGCAACAAGTCACCATTTTTATGATTTAATATTGTTCAGGACATCTCACAGACGAACTCTATTGATTTTCAGCTCACTAGAGTCTGTACAACGGGTTCTATGGTACTTGAAGTAACACATTTTGGTCTTTTTTGGAGAAATTTAGGTTTGTTGGCACGATACAGCCCCCGGAGTGTATACAAGTGACCAATTTTATGATTGGATATTGTTAAGGGTGTTTCACATATGAACCCTATTGATTTTCAGCTCATTACAGCTAGTAGAACGGGTCCTATAAATCCAGAAATCCTACGTTTTTGGTCATTTTTGGAGAAATTTGATTTGTTGACATGATAGTCTCTGAATTGTATACAAGTGACCAATTTTATGAAAGGATATTGTTCAGTGCGTCTCACCATCAGATACGGAAAAGTTAGTTTTAATCTTTAAAACCGTTTATTTTATATTAATATTGTCAGGTACCGACTCACATTTTGTAGATTTATATTTTTGGTGTACTGTGTGTAGCTATTCACTATAGAAAAATTTACTACTGAAATAATTATCTCACCGATGTGTTTGTGGAAATAAAAGTACTTAGTGAAAATAATCAAAACAACTTTATTAATAATATTTTAAATGAAAAGAACAAGTCTTGAAATTAAATTAAGTCATAAAAAATACATAAAAATGTTAATAATAACATATATACACAAAAATAATTGGACACATATAAGTTAATATAAGTGGTCATTTTGGGGGGTATCAGAAACAAAAAGGGACTGTGATAATGTATCTTTTATAATGTTTTTTTCTAATGAGTTAGGTTTCTTGAGATTTTTCCTTGTAGATGTCTTCTTTGTAGCATATCAAAAATTGTTTCTCAATTTTTGCGTTGGAAGCTTGCTGTTAGGCAAAGGATTAAAAGCTATTTCATTTTGGCTTGGCAAAACAGAACCTAGTTTATTTAAGCTTTTTAAATGTTTAAAAATATGTTCATATTCTTCTGTGGTATAATTTAAAGAATTTAAATTATTTTGAAGTTGAGTCACTTCGAACCGAATTTTTTGTGGCAAATTATGTGGTGTCATTTTTGACACATTAGGTTGTAGGGCTAGACAATTAACCATTTCTCTTACCTCATGAGAATTATTATTTATTCCAATATTATCAACATTCCCATTTTCTTGGAAATGAATGTTAATAAAATGGATATGCTTACAAATAGTTGCCCTAATTGCATAATCAAGACAAGAACATTCGAAGCAATGAACACAGATTTTGCAGTAGTTGCAAAGTAAGGAACAACAATTTTTAAAAGCAATTTTTTAAACAATATATTTAGTATTTTTTTCGTCTTGAATTTGAAATACATTTTCCTCTATCACTGACCAATTAAATGTACTTGCAACAGCTACTCTGTGTTTATTTTTGATCATGGCTAAATTTTTAGTTTATTTCCCTTTAGTAAGTTTGATAATACGATCTAAAGTTTTATCCCGTAAGTATTTCTGCAATGCATAAATAGATTTGTCTAGCCGTTTAATACGTTTTCCTTCTAAGTAAACATATTTTATTACCCGATGCATACTCTCTAAATGCATGTTTGTATTTATCCCACAGCCTCTGCAATAACAATAGGCCCACTGAGTTCTATTGTCAAAATAATTATTTTTAAGGTAACTGTACATACTTGCCGTAACTTCTTCATTTTGTAATATAGATAAGAATGATCGAAATACTTTTTCAAAAACATCTATCTCCAAACATGTTTGAAGATACTTCAGTGTTTTATAAACCTAATTTCTTTGTTCCCCATCAGCAACTTTTGACAGATTTTGTTGCCAAGCCCGATCAATATGCCAGGAACAATATAATTGCTTCTTGGGTGGACCCATAATAGCCATCCAAGCAAGAAAATAAACATTTGTAACATCAGACATAAATACACAACAACTATAATCATTTTCATCTTCATTTTTTACAGCTTTCTTAATGTAAGAAAAAAATACATTATATATGTATGTATCCTTTCGGTTTGAAAACAAAAAAGCGATAGGAAAGCCTTCTCCAAATTCATCTAACACTAACACAGTTGTTAATTCAAAGTCATAGGCATTCATGCCATGAGTGCCATCAATACAGATAATGTTTTCCCAAATTTTTTAAATACTTCAATTTGAGCCAAATTCATAAAACATAAACAAAAATCATTTTCATTCAACTTCCATTCAATTGTTTGTTCTCCTTGCTTTTTGAAGAAAAGTATAGGATTGCAGTTACTTTCCACACATTCTTCTACCCAAAGACAAATACTAGTGGCATCATCATGATGTCTACATCCTTGACCAATATCAATGTTAAACGAAGTTTTTATATTATTGATATCTTTTATGGTCAGAATATCATCTCAATTTAACACTTCTGTAATACCATCACGTGTAGAATCCAACACACTGTTAAAAAAAGACATATTATATGTTATGTAATACATAAATTACATTAAACAAGCAAAAACTTATACAGCTACCAACCAAGAAAGTGACCACAAGTTGCTTACAAACATGAAAAACAGAAACATCTTACATAAAATTGAAATTAGATAGAACCATGAGTTGAAACAGCTGACATCAGTTTTCCTATATTTAAAAGGTATACATTTTAATACATTGAAAAAAAAAACAATTCTAGGTATTACAAAATATTGTTGAATTTAAGCTTACCGAGTGGCAGAAACACCTATTAGAAGCTTTTGAGCTACTTCTTTTCTAGATTTTTTGGAAATGCGTAAATGTTGAATCTCCTGATCATGGCCATAATGAGTACAGACATATGAAATTGAATATTTGTTTGAAATAACTACATCCAAAGTTGTGTTTTGAAGAACCTTGAGATTTTTCACTACGTTTACGTAAATCATCAGATATAACTCGTCTTTTACCTAAAAATATTTTTTAGCAGTCTGAAATTTGTGAAGAAAACTAATTTAGCACTAAATTAGTGTTAGAACGACATATATACTAAAAATTAAATTAAGCACATTAGGTATACCTGATCGGGAACACATCAAAACAAATGTTTCCAAATCACCACTTGCAGATCTCTTATTTCCTCGAGGTTTGTAGAATCTTAGATTTTCATTTTTTTCAAGATTTTGAAGCCACATTTCAAAATCTGGAATGACAAAGAAATCAATATTTTTTGCTTCGTAGGTGCTGTCGTGGAATCAATAAAGTTTTTACACTATCAAATTTTGTTTTTCCTCGGATTAATCAAGGCCTCTCTGAGGCCTTATATTTACATTTAATTACTTTTATATATCTATCAGAGTAGATTTTTCATTGATTAACTCCAAACTTTTTATGAATTTAATATTTGCTGTGAAAGAACTAAAGTGCTTCCTTAACAGAATGGTAGAGGCAAATATACATTGAATTCAATAATCTTATGAATAACAGCTTAACTAGTACATATATCTGGAACTGTAACCAAAAAGTACATACAAAATTGCTGTTTCAAGTTAATGCTGAAGAATAAGTGACGCACATATTCCTAGAGTATATCACACTGCAATACTTACTACTACAACATACTTTTAAAACTAACCAATACATATTACCTACCTTCAAATCTTTCAAAGTCAAACTGGTCCTCCACAAAATTAAAATCATGTTTTAAAATTAAATGCTGTCGCAGATTCTTGCTGTTTTTAAAAGATAGCTCACATCCTTCAAAACATTTAAACAAGGCCTCGTCAAAGTTAACACCTAAAACAACACCAAATTATTTAAAATTATTCAACAAAAACCGAGGATTTAGTTAGATACCTGTGGGATTATTAATAACTTTCATACTGTCAGTCTGATGCTTTTTCTCGTGTTTATTTAGATTTCCTTTTGTCGAAAACACTTTTTCACACACACAACACATTAAATTTGAAGTAGACATAATATTTTTTAATTAAGTCGATGCACCAGCATACAAATGTCCAAAACTATAAGATACGAAGATGCCAAAAAATAATTACTGCCTTTCTCTTTACCAAAGAATATCTTTAGTATAACCAAAAGCAGGCAAAAAAATGAGTAACACACAGTATTCAACAAAACATAGATAACTTTTATATACGCAACGTATATAATCTTTTTGAATTAACCAAACTTCATAGCACAGAAAACCAAATAGTGTTCTGTGCCCAAAGCATTGCAATTATCGGCAACAGTGTATTCCATTTGGGGCTACAATTAGTTGCGGCTCCCCAATCTAGTTAGTAACCAGCATTACGTGGAGGATACTTCGGAGCCCCGCGCGTAGATGGCGTACAAAAATTACACTGAACAGAGATCTGACTGGATCCTATACCCATTTCAGCCGACGTTGATTCAGCGCCACGGCTAAGTGATTAAAATTGTAAATGTAAAGTGTTGAATAGTTATGTTAATGAATATTTTAACCCATTTACATGTTGCATCACTTTAAACCATCAACTTGACCAAGCGATGTAATTGTATTACACTAGTAATTAAAAATGTTGTGTCTTTATCTCGATCCAGTTGAACACTGCACACATGCGGTAGAACATTCACATGGTTGCCACGTACACTAGTTTTATTCAACATTCTCCCGGGGTTGAAGGCACTTCAACAGTCACATTATGGTTAGGAGTTGATTAGCAATGGGTGTAGATGACGAGTAACTCGCTTGATAATTCCTCTGGCAGAATTGACGTCTGCCACTCGAACAACTGAATCCTTCTCCAAAATAAATTTTGACAATTCTGCACATGGCCCATTTACATGGAGGTAGACTACAGGTGCGGATTTTATTGGCCACTTATAAGGTTGATGGAGTTGAGTAATATATTCTAATAAAAATCTAGTCCAAAAGTGCTGATAGAGTTGCTGTATCTTCTGATAATTGTTAAATCGATATGGATTGAGGGGCAGTAGATCTTGGCCAGGTAGTGATGTTAATGGACTTTGAACAAGGAAGTGGGATGGAGTTAGAGTTTCTAAATCGTTTGGATTACAGGTCATTGCATATAATGGCCCAGAGTTTAGTATAGTCTCTATTTGGTACAATTACGGAACATTGCATATAATGGCCTAGAATATTTAGTATAGCCTCTATTTGGTACATTAATTTCTAAAACTCTTCGTACGATAATGAAACATTTGTCATAGCGCGTTTTAAGTGATGTTTCATGTGTTTGACTGCTGCTTCCTAAAGTCCACCAAAACTGGGCCTATACGGTGGAATATAATTCCATGATAAATTTAAATTGGTTGCAAAAGTGTTGATTTTATTTTGATTTTTTTGTAAAAAATCTGCAAGAAGTTTAAGTTCTCTACATGCACCTTTAATGGTATTGCCGTTATCTAAATATATTTTGGAAGGTAAGCCTCGTCTGGAAACAAACCGTCTAAAACATGCGAAGAAGCATTCAGTGGTTAAATCTGACGGTAATTCAAGATACACTGCCTTTGTAACAAAGTACACAATAATTGATACAGTAAAAAGAGGTGGCTTTGATCAAATTAAAATTAGTTTAGTAAATGATTTCAAAACTGAAACATTTAAAAAAAAATTGTTTTTCCAGTTTATATGTTAAGGCTTTCTTAATCGATTTGCATAATAAAATATAGCGTAGAACGTTCAATATTAAACCATATTTAATAAAAAGTGATGGCCAATGCCACCTGGTTGACTGGGGTGTCTTTGATCATGGGCTAGGAATTGCATAGATCTTTATTAGACCTCAATACATGTGATCAAAGTCACTCCGGTGAAAATCGGTCAACATATTTTTAAATAACGTATATCGGGATGACTTTGACCATTCATAATCTGATGCAAATATGACTATGAAATGTTCTATTCAATATATTTAAACTCAAAAAAATGGTTTTTTTCAAAGATCTTTATTTAGAACGAAATTAGAAAAAAGAAATTACAAATTTTCGTCAAGAATTAATTAGTATTCATTAACTTTAATGAAGTTTGGAAAAATAAATTCAGGTCGATGGATGCTGGCTTCTTTCTTCGGTTTTGGTAAATTGGAAATTATGTCCGATTTTGAAACCAAAGAAACATCATTTTCATAAGGCCTGCATTTTTGTCTATCCAAATTTAGAAAAGATCTGAATCCCTGAACTTCCATTTCGTCTTCTGATATAATTTTGTTTATACAACACATATAAATGTATGTAGATCCAGCTGACTTCAAACCAGTAAATTTTTTTAGGACATAACTGCCTTCTATTAGCAATCCATGCTCTTCCAATAATTCTATTGTGGTTTCATTTTCTTCAACAGAATGGTTCGACTGTATTTCTTGCTGAGCATCCGCATCCTCTTGTGGGCTGGAAATGTCTTGCTCTGCATCACTCTCTCCGGATTCTGCCATTTCAATAGGAGATTCATCGTCGGATGAACTTTGGGCAGTGATGCTCTTCCCTGGTTTTACTTGTAATCTCTTTCTTTTGTGTCTCGGTCTCGAGTTTGATGGTCCAGCTTCTCGATGTGATCGTAGAAGGTCAGTTAGTGTAGCATGTAGAGGATATAAACCAGTGGCATCAAATCAATGGACTAAAATTCTTTATATGGCATTACCATTTTCTTGGTTTCCATTGTAAGTCCATTTTTTCTAAAGTTGCTTTTACTAAAGAGGGAAATTATTCCTTCTGAACTACATTATTTCGCGGATTACTCAACTTCAAAACGGTTAAAATAGCACGCCAGGCTGGTTTGAATGGTCTAAAGAACGCTACGTCTAGAGGCTGCAACAAGTGTGTGCTATTAGAAGGGAGGCAAACAAACAAAATATTATTCTCATCACATGTTGTTATAGCGTCAATGTTTATATGTGAAGCGGGATTATCTCCCAGCAACACCTTTTTTCCATCAAGTCTCCATGCATGGGGAAGGAAACACGTCTCAAACCAGTCAGTGAAGGTTTCGGAATCAATCCAACCATGTTTGGTTATAGCAAACCGAGTTCCAGCACTGCAACAAGGCTCTGAACAACAAGGGGCACCCTTCGGGCCACCAACCTTCCATGCATTGCAGATATGCTCTCCTTTATATAATACGTAGGGTGGCAAAAGCACACCACTTGCCGAGCCACACATCATCACCGTGGTTGACGATTTTGAATGGTTTATAACCCGTTCTGGATATTTGACCCCTCTTCTAAACAAAGCTTTTACTTTTCGGGTATCATCAGAAAAATTTGTTTCGTCATAGTAAAACTTGTTTAGTAGCGTTTCTTGTAGATTTTTAAAATAATCCTGAATAGTTTCCCTGGTAACCCCAGCTCTTGCCTTCTTTATGTTAGCAACCCAACTTTGATCCAGTTCGTTATTGTGTCTTTTTGTCTTTTCAAAAATAATTTCACCCAATCATCACCAGGTGTATTGTTAACGAAACGTGGCTCCCGAATCCCTCTGCCATTCAAACAGTTTTTAACAAGGATCTTACCATCTCGCTCACCTAGAGGGAAGCCCCAATCAGCGCTCTTCTGAATGCCCTTGACAAATGCTTTCTCTTCTTCTGTACTGAAAACGGGTTTCCTCCAAGTTTTAGGACATGTCTTCCATGAAATTTTTTGCTCAGGGTACCATAGGATATTTTAAATTCCCGTGAAGCTCCCCTTATGCTTAACCTTCCATTGGCAACCGCTGTTAACGCCTGTTCAACTTTATCATCATTGTAGTTGCAATAATGCCTGGCTCCTAATTTTCGTTTGTGAGTTCGAGGCATCTGTAAACAAACAAAAAAATTTTACTGGACTACGTTCCGATCAAATCTAGAAGAAACAACAAAAACATATTTTGAAAGAGAGGTGTCATTGATCACTTCTTGTTCAGTGATCAATGACACTCCGAAGTAGAAAATTCTAACCTACACAAACGTAATTTGACAAAAAATGTTTTATTCACAAACATCTGTTTCTTAAACATCAATTAACAGAATAGTTATTGTATATATATATATATATATATATATATATATATATATATATATATATATATATATATACAGAGTGGCCCAAAAGTCTGGAAACGGCCAATTATCTCGTAAACTGCTAGTCCTAATTGTACAAAATTTGGGGTACACCTATTTTGCGATACGGAGATTCCAGATTTAATATTTGCAATGTTGCCAGATTTCCTGTTTCTCTTATATTATTAGTAACTTTGGTTTTTCAAATGCATCACCCTGTATATTCAGTCGTTTTTGGAACCTCCTATTCAATACGAGTTCAACCATATGTAACACTTATGATTTTCTGTAGTCTGGAAGGTCTTAAATACATAAAACAGTAAAAAAATATGTAGATTTGAAGTAATTTAAATGTAGAATGCTGTGATTTTGACATTTGTCCACCATTTACATTATTAACTAAAACTGACAGTAGTTTGATGTGTTTTGAAAAGTTCTGCAAGGTAAATTGCTTCTCTAAAATGGCTCTTAACGAAAAAAAACGAATTACTATTCTAATGATGAGAGGGTACGGCGACAGAAAAAGATCTTATTGTGAAGTAGCCAACTTGTTCATCGATACTTTCCCAAACCGTTCTCCTATTCATTAGGCGACGGTACAAAAAACTGTAAAGCGATTTGAGGAATCTGGAGGAGTAAAAGACAGATACCGATCAGGTAGACCGAAAACAGTTATGAATGACAACAAAACTTTAGATATAATGCAGAGTTTTGTTGAAGATCCACATACATCCTCACGCAGGGTTGCACAAGTACATGATGTAGGTCGTTCTTCAGTCTTACGTATACTACATAAGAATAAATTTAAACCATACAAAATTCAGTTATTGCAAGAATTAAGTGAAGATGACTTCGATCGTAGATTAGAGTTTACTGAGGTAATGATGGATGAAATTGAAAATGATGAAAATTTTGTTAACAGAATATGTTTTCCCGATGAAGCAACCTTTACACTTTGTGGCAGTGTAAATCGACACAATTTAAGGTACTGGAGTGACGTAAATCCCCACTGGATGCGTGAGAACTCAAAGACCACAAAAATTAAATGTATGGTCAGGTATAGTAGGTACTCAGTTAATTGGGCCATTTTTTATCGAAGGAAATTTAACGTCAGATAAATATGAACTTCTACTTAGAAATGAAATTGTACCTACACTGAGAAACTTGTTTGGAGCCAATTTTAATAATATATGGTTTCAGCAAGATGGAGCTCCAGCTCATTTTGGTGTAAATGTCCGGCGTTATTTAGATGGGATATTTCCCGGACGATGGATTGGTAGACGAGGTAGAATTGAATGGCCTCCACGTTCACCTGATTTCAATCCTAAAGATTATTTTTATTGGGGATACTTGAAAAATTCAGTTTACAAAACTAAACCAGCAAGTCTTGTAGATCTAAGGCAACGAATTATCGATGAATCTCGATTAATTTCTAGACAATCATGGAGAAATGTGGTAGATGCATTCTACCATCGATTAGGGTACTGTCAACTCACAAATGGAGCACATTTTGAACACTTGATAAAGTAACCATTGAGTTAAAATTGTTACGGTTTAATGTAGTTGAAAATAGTTTGTATTAAAACATTTAATGAGACAATTAGGCGTTGCCAGACTTGTGTTTTATTTATTTAAGACTTTCCAGACTACATAAAATCATAAGTGTTACATATGATTGAACTCGTATTGAATAGGAGATTCCAAAAATGATTAAATATACAGGGTGATGCATTTGAAAAACCAAAGTTACTAATAATATAAGAGAAACGGGAAATCTGGCAACATTGCAAATATTAAATCTGGAATCTCCGTATCGCAAAATAGGTGTACCCCAAATTTTGTACAATTAGGACTAGCAGTTTACGAGATAATTGGCCGTTTCCAGACTTTTGGGCCACTCTGTATATATGTATATATATATATATATATATATATATGATGTATATATATACATATATATATATATATATATATATATATATATATAATAAATTATCAAATAAAGACTTATTACTTATATTTTTGTGATTGTAATAATAACACGACTATTATCTACAAAACGTTATTGAACTTAATCACGGATTGTCTAGGAACAAAACTGAATCTAGTTCGCGAAATGGCGGGATAAGGCTCTAGACACTGTTGCCACCGGATCCCCACCAAAAATTGAGGGTCGACTAAGAAATAAACGCTAGACATATCTGGAAATTTCATGTTTTGATCAATGACACCCCTCATGTTCAAAGGATTTTACATCCACGACCCGTTATATTTTTGATTTGAAACGGGGCTCCGAAGTCAATACCAGCAATATTGAATGGGTAAATTCATATAACTCGTTCATCAGATAAGTTACCGATAGGGAACTCAATAGGTTCAGGTTTGTGTCTAAAACAGGTTATACACTTATGAAAAATTTGTTTTGCTAATTTGCGACCACCGATAGGCCAATAGAATTGTCTAACATTTGCTAATAATAATTGAGGGCCTGGATGGAGAAGATTAATGTGAGTATCTTTAAAAATTAATTCTGTTAGCGAATGGTTGGGAGATTATAAAATGGGGTGTTTTTCATTGATTCGTGAGGAAGTATGTTTTAATCATCCTCCTACTCGTAGAATTCCTTGCCTATCACTGAATGGCGACATATGAAATAGTTAACTATTTCTATCAATAGGTTTATTATTTGATAAGTTGTCAATGTTTCTTTTGAAACAACTTTATTAATTTTGCAAATGTAGAATTTAAGCTACATTTACATTCAATTTCGAACGCGCTTACTTCCCACTTGATATATGACTTCTGCCAATACTATTTACTTCGAGAATTTGACATTAGCTTAAGCTGAAGCAAACTTGTAATTTTGTCAAGGAGCTTGCAAATTTAAGCAGGAACAAAATTTTGCTTGAAGTTTAAGGTTATATTTACAAAATATTGTTTTTATTTTTCATGATCAGAAACTGTTATTATAGCTTCACAACCTCAAACGTCCGTTTATCAACATAGAGTGTTTAACGAAGAGTTTTTTTTAAATGTGTATGAAATTATCCTGTTATATATGACTCTACGCGAAAGGGACACAGCAATCGCTTACTAACACATAAAGCCTGGGATAATGAAACACCTAAGGCAAAAAGAAAAAATAATGATGATAAAATTAGAATGTCTGCAGAAGAGCCAATGGTTGGAATACTTAATGAAATTCCTTCATCTCTAAGTACAGTAAGTCAGGCTAATGTGGATAAATTAAATAGTTTCTCCACTTATTTACTTGCTGAACTTCGAGATATGCCACAACCAGATCAAGAATTGTTTATTGATGAGACTGTAATACGCTTGCTGCAAGTAAAAAGGAAAAATAGAGCAACGTAAAAGACTTAGTCTAAGTTTATTATTGTATTATAAAAATTAAGTAAGTTAGTTTTGTTTAATACAAGTTTACCTTTTCATTTAATTTTATTACATTTTGTTTTCCACCAAGTTTTGTTTATAATAAAACATATTAAAGATAACATTCTATCAAAAAACCTTAAAACTAAAAAATATATTGAATAAACTTATGTTGATTTAATTAGTTTTTATAATATGATCCAGTTGCCACGGACACACATCACTGCTTGCACCACTAACATAGTCTTTTATGAAGTCTCTGAACTGCCAAGCTGATCTAGGAGCAGGATTTTGAAGAACATTATTACTCTGTACCTCTTTCCTCCAATCTCCAGGAATTACTGTTCCATTAAACTCCCTGTCTACATATCAAGAGTAACAATACAAATTTTAGTTTTTTCAGTTCTACAAAAATTATGAAGGCACACAACTCCTTTACAATGTTATCTACAGTTTCTGGCTTGGCGTTTATCCCCCTATGGAATATTCAATATCGAGCTACCATAACACCAGAGTATTCTCAATAGTTCTTTGGGTACGTGATAATCTGAAAAGACAATTGTCAAAATGAAGCAAGTACTATAGTTTAGATTCACTTAGGGATATCAAAATTAAGGTAATTTTGTCTAGTATGCAAAAATTATTTTCTTTCATATGAATGAAATCATGCATAAGCTAAGAGATGCACGCTATGTTTAGAGTTTTAAATAAAAGAAACAATATACCTGTAGTTAAAAATGAGTTCACCTTCTGGCATTCTGGAATTTCTCCTTTTGCTATAGGGCCTCAGTAAATTGTTAAGAAGGGGAAAGGCTTCATCCCCGATAAAATACAGTGGAACACTTTCATTAGTATTGGGCAAAACTTTTCCTTTTGGAATGTTTAATTGTCCATTCATTTCTTTTTTTCCAAAACTGGAGTTTTTTAAAATTCCTCCATCACTCTGTGCTCCATAAGAACCAATGTCCACATAAGTAAATGTGTAATCAGCGTTACATACTGCCGTCAATATTATACTAAAATACTTTTTATAGTTAAAGTGGGTAGAACCAAAATTTGCTGGTGCTTGTATACATATATGTTTTCCATCAATTGGACACAAGCAGTTGGGAAATTGACATTTTTTGTAAAATGATTCTGCTACCTCTAACCATTCGTTTTCCGATAAAGATGGAAGATATACGGGCGATAAAACATACCACAAAATGCTACATGTCTTGGGAGTGCATATGATAATTCCCAGAATGTTCAGAAAATTGTTTTCAACCAACATACATAATTTTAAAAGAAAACAATAAATATATTAAAATATATATTTCATATTAATATTTATGCTTTATATATTTGCTATTCTTATTCTCTCTGGCACTCTCCTCGACCAAGCTACAATAGAAATTTCAGTTTCTTTCCTGTTTACTGTTACATTTTTTTTGTGGCATCTAAAAATAAATATTGTATTTTTTAAGCTCAAATCAATTTGGCGGAATAAAATATAACATTTACCCATAAAAATATGTATCTTGAGGGAAAACATATACACAAACTTACCAACAATTGCTTTAGCCAAGTTTGAAATCTCAAAGTTGAGCTTTCCTTTTCTACCTAAATATGTAAATTGTACGCCTAACTCATCTTTTATCAATGGCATCAAACATATCTTCACATATTCGGTTAGGTTATTGCCTCCAATTTTTGAGAAATACCTTACCTATTAAAAAATAGATCAATTCTTGCAATATTATAAAACTATTTTTGTAATTCATATGCAGTTTTATTAGATTTTACCATAACTAAAAAGCTGAAGAGAGAAACTCAATAAAAAAAGAAAATTACCAGTTCTTCCTATGGTCCTAAGTGCGGGATACGAGAAAATCAGTGCCAGAAAAGGAACACGATAATTCCAAGTGAAGATTGAACATTTCTAGCGTGAAGACAACCGGGTCAGTCGGTTCTATTTAACATTTATTTACTTCACGCCTCCGCATTTGACAGAATGCATTGAATATTTTTTATTTTTTTAAAAGTTGTTTTAACACACATAGTAGACTTTTAGTCATTTACATTACTCATTATTATCCATTAAATAATGGAAGACCAGTTAAAAACGCTAAGGAGGGGAAGGGGAGCATTTCTCACAGGCCTTAAAACGTTCGTTGCATCTTTAGAATGCAACCAACTAACACAAGTTGAGAAAATACAATTAATTGACAAATTGTTTAATGCAGACATTGTTTCGGATGAATTCAAAAACGTTCGAAATGAAATTGGAACTTTAGAGATGAGACTGTTTTAGAGCAGGCTTTTGATGAGCGCATTGCCTTCGAAAATACACTTAGTTATATCACTGCTTTAGCTAAATCTCTTCACGCAGATATTAAAACAAAAGAAGTTGATAGCATTTCCAATAATTCTATTAACAGTAGGAATATCAACAATAGATCTGGGCATTCAGGGCACATTAAGGGGATTAAACTTCCAACCATTCAGTTACCCACAGTTAACGGAAGTTATCAAACATGGCTTGAGTTTAGGGACACTTTTTGTTCTCTCATTCATGATAATGCAGAAATAAAGAATATTCGAAAATATCATTACTTACGAGCCTCGTTAAAGGGGGTGGCTGCACAAATCATAATGCCTATGGAGTTTTCAGATAACGGTTATTTTTGTAGCTTGGGAGGCTATTTGCGATCGTTACAACAATAATAAGTTATTAGTGTATAATCATGTAAAAGCATTATTTTCATTGGAGCAAATACAAAAAGAATCGTCATTTAAACTAAGGAAAATACTAGAGATTTCCAAAAAATCTGAGGGCGTTAGAACTTTTAGAGCAGCCTAGTGACAAATGGGACACTCTTTTAATTTATTTACTAACTTCCAAATTAGATATGTATAGCTTAAGAGAATGGGAAAAATATTCTTCCGAACTTGCGGAATTACCTATATGGGAGAATTTGAAGCGTTTCCTTCGTTCTAGAGATGATTTATGAGAGATAGTTGAGCTCAAAAACAATGAGCAGAGTAACAGGTTCAAAGATTCTAAAGAACCGGTAAAGGGTTTCATTGCAACGAATAACATTGAGGAGAAAGTTGTTTGTAGGTATTGCCAAGAATCTCACACTATTTACAACTGTCAAAAATTCATTTCTACGCCTGTTAGGGACAGACTTGTCTTTGTCAAAAAATCCAAATTATGTTTAAACTGTTTCCGCCCTGGTCATTTCAATAATATTAAGCAATGTGTTTGTGGTCCTTGCCGCAAATGCAAAAAGTGGCACAATACTTTATTACATGAAGACAATACCCATTCCAATAAAGAACAATAAAATCAAAACAATGAAAATATCCTTTCTGACAATAATCGTGGATTGGAATCAAGTGTCGCATTGAACCCTAATACTATTTCTGCAGTTACATAAGTTATTCTAAGCACAGCTCGCATAGTAGTTTTAGACAGGGATGGTAATGAACGCATTGAATCAAAATGTACACTTGAACTAAAATGAGCAAATGGCTTTTAAGGCTTTGACTCCTTGTTATGTCATACCAGAAATCACGGGGTACTCACATTCACATTAACGTTATTAATTGGAACATACCTAAAGGCATTTCTTTGGCTGATGCGACTTTTTTCAAATCTAATAAAATTGATCTTTTGATAGGAGCAGATTTGTTTTGGCCTCTTCTATGTCCTGGCAAAATAATACTTGACAAAAACAAGCCTATCCTTGTAGGAACCCAATTGAGATGGGTTGTTAGTGGAACTTTCAATATTCCAACTTTAAATTCTATTAGTTGTAGTTTAGTGACGAATACTGACTTGCATAATTATTTAAGTAAATTCTGTGAAACAGAGGAATTCTCACAACAAAAGCTTCTTTCTAGTGACGAGGAAGCTATTGAAAAAACAATTGAGGAAATATATTCAGCGCAATGAGGATGGTAGATTCATTGTTTCCTTACCATTAAAATTACCTTCAAATACATTAGGAGAATAAGGGTATATAGCTTCTAAACGTTTTTTCTCTTTGGAAAACAAATTAAAGAAAAATAAGGTTCTCCCAGATCTTTATACCCAATTTATGGACGAATACAGCTTTGGGTCACATGAGCGAATATGCTACAACACAGATGTAGAATACGTAGAATACACCAAAACAAATCTGCTCCTATCAAAAGATTGATTTTATCGGATTCGAAAAAAGTTGGATTAGCCAAAGAAATGCCTTTAGGTATGTTTCAATTAATAACGTTAATGTTAATGGGAGGTAAGTACCCCGAAATGTTGTTTGCAAACATTCTATCAGTATTCAATTGCATGGGTTTTCCGATGCATCCGAAAAAGCCTATGTTTCTTGGATTTACCTGAGGTTAGTCAATTCGAATAGAGAGGTCAGTGTCAATCTTTTATGTAGCAAATCAAGGGTTGCACCCCGTAACATTTTAAGCATTCCTCGACTGGAACTCTGCTTTGCTTTCTTTAAGGCTAGCTCAAACTGTTGTGAGCGCTCTTTCTGTCCACCTTAAAGGTATATATTTTTGGTCCGACTCTTCCATTGTATTATCTTGGATTCGAACAAGTCCTAATCTTTTAAACACATTTGTTGGAAATCGAATCGCGGAAATTCAAAACCTTTCTCGCATCGTCCAATGAAAGCACGTTTCCAGCCGTGACAACCATGCCGACATAGCTTCTAGGGGACAATATCCCAGTCAACTTATTGGCAATTCCCTATTGTGGCATGGACCCAATTGGATTCGTGAAGATCCTCATTGCTAGCGAGATAATCCAAAGATACCTGAGTCTTTGCCAGAAATAAGGTAACAAGCTAACATTTTATATTCAAAAATAGAGAGCTGTTCTCTTTGAAAAATATTCTGATCTTTTTAAATTGATTCGTATCACTGCCTGGCTTTTGCGTTTCAAGATCAATTGTTTCTCCTCTCCTTCAGATCGACCCCTTGCTAATCAATTGAGTATATCTGAGTTGGATTATAGTCTGAATCATTTAGTTAAGATAGCAGAACTACAAGATTTTCCCGAAGAAATCAAATCATTAGAATCAGGTAAACCAATATCTTGCAAAAGCAAATTGCTATGTCTGACTCCATTCCTTGATAAAGATGGTATAATCCGTGCTGGGGCCGTTTGAAAAATTCTGACTTTAATTATAGTAAACAGCATCCTATGGTATTGTCGTCCAAGCATCCGCTTTCTAAATTAATATTCCTGGCAAAGTATATTGAACTCCTTCATGTTGGACCTCAGCAGCTTTATGCTGTTCGTGAACAGTTTTGGGTTATATCAGGAAGAAATTTAGCTAGACAAACTATGAAAACCTGCATAAAGTGTTTCAGATTCAATCCAAAGCAGGTTAACCCTGTAATGGGTAACCTTACCACAACCCGTTTAACGGTCAGTTCTCCATTTACTATAGTAGGGGTAGATTATGCGGAACCATTCTTGATTAAAGAAAAAGGCAGTCGAAAGGCAATACTATTAAATGCTATGCTAGTATCTTTATTTGTTTTTCAACTAAGGCTGTTCATATTGAAGTAGTATCTAGCTTAAGCACCAAATCATTTATTGCATGCCTTAGGCGATTCATTTCTAGATGGTGTAAATCAAGTCTCATAAATTCCGACAATGGTAAGAATTTTGTTGGCACATTTAAAAAGTTGGGTTCATTTTTAAAGTACAATCAAATGTCCATTATTAAAGCTTGCAACTCGGAGAAGGTCAGTTGGCATTTTATTCCCCCTTATTCACCGCACTTTGGCGGACTGTGGGAAGCTGCCATATGCAGCACTAAGTATTATATAAAGAGGGTTTGTAGGAATATTATTCTTTGTTTTGAAGAGATTACAACTGTATTTTGTCAGAGGCAATTCTCAATTCAAGGCCATTGACTTCTTTATCATCTGACCCTAACGACCTATCCTGCCTCACCCCGGCAGATTTTATTATTGGAAAGCCGCTAGTTGCCGCAGCTGATACCAACCACAGCACTGCTCCAGTAAATCGACTGACTCGTTTCCAACTGCAGCAGCAGATAATCCAACATTTTTGGAACAGACGGAGTCTGGAATACATTTCCGAACTGCAGCAGCGCCACAAGTGGAAGACTAATGAAGGGAGTTTGAACCTAGGTGATCTGGTGCTTATCAGAGACAATCAGAGCTTGCCCACTTTCTGGAAGTTACGACGTGTTGTAGAAATCCACCATGGCACAGATGATACTGGTCGAGTGGCTACCCTACGAACCCAAGATGGACAGATAAGAAGGAGCTTCACTCGGATATGTCCTCTTCCCATAGACTATTGACAGTGCAGCCTTTCGAGGCGGGGGGCATGTCCATAAACGTCTAAGTGATGTGAGACAGTTCTGTGGTTTTTCTTTTAATTTTTATATTACTGTTGGTAGGATTGTTTTGATTTGTTACTATAGTTAAATGTTAAAAGAGATTTTGATTTTGACATTTTATTCTCTCTGACATTTTTGTACTTTTTGCTTTGGTCATTGTAATCTGACGAAATATACTATTTGTACTGATTAAACCGCCTTTTGAATATCTGTATTTCGTACTTTGATGGTCCTTCAAAAATTGTAATACTCAAGGCCCTAACAACAGGTTAAAATTCTCAAAAATTGACACACTACCAATAGGGAAATCTATATTTGCTCTATTGCCTATAATAAACAGCAAACGGAGGTCAGGTGTCCCAAAAATGTTTATCTCTTATTTATGTTTTACAATGTATCTAGACTAAGAAGAAAGAAATTGTGAACAGACCACACGGTAATCGGTCAAATAACAATAGGTAATATCATGCAAATGAAAGCATAGCCGTAGAATAGGGTTATTTATGATTTTTGCTTAACGTTTATTATAATTCATATTATAATGAAAATACAAAGTAACTGTGCAAGATTTATATACACACATATTCTTGTAAAAAATAAGCATTATTAACCAAATGCTTCATCAGAAAAATCTGAAGAATCGTCTTGTCCTAAGTTAATAATTAACGGTTCGCTCTCTGTAGTTTCGTAGATTAAGGCATCAAGATCCCGCATTTTACCTTCCTCAGCTATAACATGTTTTATGGCGCTTTGCCAGTTTTCGGCAGTCACATTCACCAATGAATCCATCAAAAGTAGCCGTACTTCTTGAAGTTTAAAAGTTTTGTTATTCCTGGCAACACAATCTTTGCCTTGTGCCCATATAAGCTCTATTGGGTTCAGCTCACAATGGTAAGGGGGTAGGCGATGTACAATAATACCTATGCTTTTTGCCATCTCATTGAATACAAATTTTTTAAACTCTGCTTTACGCTGTCTAAAAATTTGCAAAAGTTCTTTTTCACCATTGTATCTTCGAAATTTAAAGCTTTACACTGCAAGCACTCAATTATCGCCGCTTTTATTCTATGAACTTGTGGGAAGCTTCTTTACTAATCGAGAATGATCTATTACAATAACTGAATTCTGGGGAATTTATTAGATCATTTGTTGGAAATATTCCTCAAAAACGTCAGCCGTCATTTCTTCGTGGTAGTATTTGGTTAAATTAGATTGAAATTCCAATAACCCTTGATCCAAAAAACCGTTTTCACTGCCTATGTGGGTTATCATAAGCCTGCGTCCCTTTCCAGACGGAAGTCTTAATCCTGTTGATCAACCCTCCTTGGCAGCTTGTCGGGAGAACCATGCACTATTCTACGTACACTGTTTTTGGTTTCTTCCCCGGGTGAGAAATAGGTTCACTGAGGTTGCGGCATTTTCTCTCACGTAAAAATCTATACATCGTTGATTCTCCTACCCCTATCATATTGGCAGAGTTCGTAATTATGTCGCGAACAGAACTTGTGGGGTTTTGGTGTACAAGAGCATCATGAACAATCAGGATTAATGTTTTTTCCCGCAAAGAATAAGCACTTTTGATAACTCGTTGAATAGGAATTGGAGAAAAACTTGAACTTGAAGCCATCTTAATTAGACGAACAGACGTTACTTCCTAGTTGCCGAATACTAAGTATGTACTTCAAATTTTATTCTATACAGGTAGTTAGATTTAAATATTAACAGGAAATTGGGTTGTATCTGTATAGGTTACGGGCCCTGAATGCCCAGATCTATTGTTGATATTCCTACTGTTAATAGAATTATTGGAAATGCTATCAACTTCTTTTGTTTTAATATCTGCGCGAAGAGATTTAGCTAAAGCAGTGATATAACTAAGTGTATTTTCGAAGGCAATGCGCTCATCAAAAGCCTGCTCTAAAACAGTCTCATCTCTAAAGATCCAATTTCATTTCGAACGTTTTTGAATTCATCCGAAACAATGACTGCATTAAACAATTTGTCAATTAATTGTATTTTCTCAACTTGTGTTAGTTGGTTGCATTCTAAAGATGCAACGAACGTTTTAAGGCCTGTGAGAAATGCTCCCCTTCCCCTCCTTAGCGTTTTTAACTGGTCTTCCATTATTTAATGGATAATAATGAGTAATGTAAATGACTAAAAGTCTACTATGTGTGTTAAAACAACTTTTAAAAAAATAAAAAATATTCAATGTCAAATGCGGAGGCGTGAAGTGAATAAATGTTAAATAGAACCGACTGACCCGGTTGTCTTCACGCTAGAAATGTTCAATCTTCACTTGGAATTATCGTGTTCCTTTTCTGGCACTGATTTTCTCGTATCCCGCACTTAGGACCATAGGAAGAACAGGAGACTGGCCTGGTAATTTTCTTTTTTTATTGAGTTTCTCTCTTCAGCTTTTTAGTTATGGTGAAGTCTAATAAAACTGCATATGAATTACAAAAATAGTTTCATAATATTGCAAGAATTGATCTATTTTTTAATAGGTAAAGTATTTCTCAAAAATTGGAGGCAATAACCTAACCGAATATGTGAAGATATGTTTGATGCCATTGATAAAAGATGAGTTAGGCGTACAATTTACATATTTAGGTAGAAAAGGAAAGCTCAACTTTGAGATTTCAAACTTGGCTAAAGCAATTGTTGGTAAGTTTGTGTATATGTTTTCCCTCAAGATACTTATTTTATGGGTAAATGTTATATTTTATTCCGCCAAATTGATTTGAGCTTAAAAAATACAATATTTATTTTTAGATGCCACAAAAAAAATGTAACAGTAAACAGGAAAGAAACTGAAATTTCTATTGTAGCTTGGACGAGGAGAGTGCCAGAGAGAAGAAGAATAGCAAATATATAAAGCATAAATATTAATATGAAATATATATTTTAATATATTTATTGTTTTCTTTTAAAATTATGTATGTTCGTTGAAAACAATGTTCTGAACATTCTGGGAATTATCCTATGCACTCCCAAGACATGTAGCATTTTGTGGTATGTTTTATCGCCCGTATATCTTCCATCTTTATCGGAACACGAATGGTTAGAGGTAGCAGAATCATTTTACAAAAAATGTCAATTTCCCAACTGCTTGTGTCCAATTGATGGAAAACATATACGTATACAAGCACCAGCAAATTTTGGTTCTACCCACTTTAACTATAAAAAGTATTTAAATATAATATTGACGGCAGTATGTAACGCTGATTACACATTTACTTATGTGGACATTGGTTCTTATGGAGCACAGAGTGATGGAGGAATTTTAAAAAACTCCAGTTTTGGAAAAAAAGGAATGAATGGACAATTAAACATTCCAAAAGGAAAAGTTTTGCCCAATACTAATGAAAGTGTTCCACTGTATTTTATCGGGGATGAAGCATTTCCCCTTCTTATCAATTTACTGAGGCCCTATAGCAAAAGGAGAAATTCCAGAATGCCAGAAGGTGAACTCATTTTTAACTACAGGTATATTGTTTCTTTTATTTAAAACTCTAAAAATAGCGTGCATCTCTTAGCTTATGCATGATTTCATTCATATGAAAGAAAATTTTTGCATACTAGACAAAATTACCTTAATTTTGATATCCCTAAGTGAATCTAAACTATAGTACTTGCTTCATTTTGACAATTGTCTTTTCAGATTATCACGTACCCAAAGAACTATTGAGAATACTCTGGTGTTATGGTAGCTCGATATTGAATATTCCATAGGGGGATAAACGCCAAGCCAGAAACTGTAGATAACATTGTAAAGGAGTTGTGTGCCTTCATAATTTTTGTAGAAGTGAAAAAACTAAAATTTGTATTGTTACTCTGGATATGTAGACAGGGAGTTTAATGGAACAGTAATTCCTGGAGATTGGAGGAAAGAGGTACCGAGTAATAATGTTCTTCAAAATCCTGCTCCTAGATCAGCTTGGCAGTTCAGAGACTTCATAAAAGACTATGTTAGTGGTGCAAGCAGTGATGTGTGTCCGTGGCAACTGGATCATATTATAAAAACTAATTAAATCAACATAAGTTTATTCAATATATTTTTTAGTTTTAAGGTTTATTGATAGAATGTTATCTTTAATATGTTTTATTATAAACAAAACTTGGTGGAGAACAAAATGTAATAAAATTAAATGAAAAGGTAAACTTGTATTAAACAAAACTAACTTACTTAATATTTATAATACAATAATAAACTTAGACTAAGTCTTTTACGTTGCTCTATTTTTCCTTTTTACTTGCAGCAAGCGTATTACAGTCTCATCAATAAACAATTCTTGATCTGGTTGTGGCATATCTCGAAGTTCAAAGTAAATAAGTGGAGAAACTATTTAATTTATCCACATTAGCCTGACTCACTGTACTTACAGATGAAGGAATTTCATTAAGTATTCCAACCATTGGCTCTTCTGCAGACATTCTAATTTTATCATCATTATTTTTTCTTTTTGCCTTAGGTGTTTCATTATCCCAGGCTTTATCTGTTAGTAAGCGATTGTTGTGTCCTTTTCGCGTAGAGTCATATATAACAGGATAATTTCATACACATTTAAAAAAAACTCTTCGTTAAACACTCTATGTTGATAAACGGACGTTTGAGGTTGTGAAGCTATAATAACAGTTTCTGATCATGAAAAATAAAAACAATATTTTGTAAATTTAACCTTAAACTTCAAGCAAAATTTTGTTCCTGCTTAAATTTGCAAGCTCCTTGACAAAATTACAAGTTTGCTTCAGCTTAAGCTAATGTCAAATTCTCGAAGTAAATAGTATTGGCAGAAGTCATATATCAAGTGGGAAGTAAGCGCGTTCGAAATTGAATGTAAATGTAGCTTAAATTCTACATTTGCAAAATTAATAAAGTTGTTTCAAAAGAAACATTGATAACTTATCAAATAATAAACCTATTGATAGAAATAGCTAACTATTTCATATGTCGCCATTCATTGATAGGCAAGGAATTCTACGAGTAGGAGGATGATTAAAACATACTTCCTTACGAATCAATGAAAAACACCCCATTTTATAATCTCCCAACCATTCGCTAACAGAATTAATTTTTAAAGATACTCACATTAATCTTCTCCATCCAGGCCCTCAATTATTATTAGCAAATGTTAGACAATTCTATTGGCCTATCGGTGGTCGCAAATTAGCAAAACAAATTTTTCATAAGTGTATAACCTGTTTTAGACACAAACCTGAACCTATTGAGGTCCCTATCGGTAACTTATCTGATGAACGAGTTATATGAATTTACCCATTTAATATTACTGGTATTCACTTCGGAGGCCCGTTTTAAATCAAAAATATAAGGGGTCGTGGATGTAAAATCCTTTGAACATGAGGGGTGTCATTGGTCAAAACATGAAATTTCCAGATATGTCTAGCGTTTATTTCTTAGTCGACCCTCAATTTTTTGTGGGGATCCGGTGGCAACAGTGTCTAGAGCCTTATCTCGCCATTTCGCGAACTAGATTCAGTTTTGTTCCTAGACAATCCGTGATTATTACAATCACAAAAATATAAGTAATTAGTCTTTATTTGTTAATTTATTGTCTATATATACAATAACTAGTCTGTTAATTGATGTTTAAGAAACAGATGTGATGTGAATAAAACATTTTTTGTCAAATTACGTTTGTGTAGGTTAGAATTTTCTACTTCGGAGTGTCATTGATCACTGAACAAGAAGTGATCAATGACACCTCTCTTTCAAAATATGTTTTTGTTGTTTCTTCTAGATTTGATCGGAACGTAGCCCAGTAAAATTTTTTCGTTTGTTTACAGATGCCTCGAACTCACAAACGAAAATTAGGAGCCAGGCATTATTGCAACTATAATGATGATAAAGTTGAACAGGCGTTAACAGCGGTTGCCAATGGAAGGTTCAGCATAAGGGGAGCTTCACGGGAATTTAAAATATCCTATGGTACCCTGAGCAATAAATTTCATGGAAGACATGTTCTAAAACTTGGAGGAAACCCGATTTCAGTACAGAAGAAGAGAAAGCATTTGTCAAGGGCATTCAAAAGAGCTCTGATTGGGGCTTCCCTCTAGGTGAGCGAGATGGTAAGATCCTTGTTAAAAACTATTTGAATGGCAGAGGGATTCGGGAGCCACGTTTCTTTAACAATACACCTAGTGATGATTGGGTGAAATTATTTTTAAAAAGACAAAAAGACACAATAACGAACTGGATCAAAGTTGGGCTGCTAACATAAAGAAGGCAAGAGCTGGGGTTACCAGGGAAACTATTCAGGATTATTTTAACAATCTACAAGAAACGTGGAGCCTCAAAACAAGTTCAACTATGACGAAACAAATTTTTCTGATGATCCCGGAAAAGTAAAAGCTTTGTTTAGAAGAGGGGTCAAATATTCAGAACGGGTTATAAACCATTCAACATCGTCAACCACGGTGATGATGTGTGGCTCGGCAAGTGGTGTGCTTTTGCCACCCTACGTATTATATAAAGGAGAACATCTCTGCAATACATGGAAGGTTGGTGGCCCGAAGGGTGCCCCTTGTTGTTCAGAGCCTTGTTGCGGTGCTGGAGCTCGGTTTGCTATAACCAAACATGGTTGGATTGATTCCGAAACCTTCACTGACTGATTTGAGGCGTGTTTCCTTCCCCATGCATGGAGACTTGATGGAAAAAAGGTGTTGCTGGGAGATAATCCCGCTTCACATATAAACATTGACGTTATATCAACATGTGATGAGAATAATATTTTGTTTATTTGCCTCCCTTCTAATAGCACACACTTGTTGCAGCCTCTAGACGTAGCGTTCTGTAGACCATTCAAAACAGCCTGGCGTGCTATTTTAACCGTTTTGAAGTTGAGTAATCCGCGAAATAATGTAGTTCAGAAGGAACAATTTCCCTCTTTAGTGAAAGTAACTTTAGAAAAAATGGACTTGCAATGGAAACCAAGAAAATGGTAATGCCATATAAAGAATTCTAGTCCATTGATTTGATGCCACTGGTTTATATCCTCTACATGCTGAAAGAGTTTTGCGAAAATTGCCCAACGGAAAACCTGAAGAAGCTGAACAGTTTGTCAACGACACACTAACTGACCTTCTACGATCACATCGAGAAGCTGGACCATCAAACTCGAGACCGAGACACAAAAGAAAGAGATTACAAGTAAAACCAGGGAAGAGCATCACTGCCCAAAGTTCATCCGAAGATGAATCTCCTATTGAAATGGCAGAATCCGGAGAGAGTGATGCAGAGCAAGACAAATACAGTCGAACCGTTCTGTTGAAGAAAATGAAACCACAATGGAATTATTGGAAGAGCATGGATTGCTAATAGAAGGCAGTTATGTCGTAAAAAAATTTACTGGTTTTAAGTCAGCTGGATCTACATACATTCATGTGTGTTGTATAAACAAATTTATATCAGAAGACGAAATGGAAGTTCAGGGATTCAGATCTTTTCTAAAATTGGATAGACAAAAATGCAGGCCTGTTGAAAATGATGTTTCTTTGGTTTCAAAATCGGACATAATTTCCAATTTACCAAAACCGAAGAAAGAAGCCAGCATCCATCGACCTGAATTTATTTTTCCAAACTTCATTAAAGTTAATGAATACTAATTAATTCTTGACGAAAATTTGTAATTTCTTTTTTCTAATTTTGTTCTAAATAAAGACCTTTGAAGAAAACATTTTTTTGAGTTTAAATAGATTGAATAGTCATATTTGCATCAGATTATTAATGGTCAAAGTCATCCCGATATACGTTATTTAAAAATATGTTGACCGATTTTCACCGGAGTGACTCTGATCACATGTATTGAGGTCTAATAAAGATCTATGCAATTTCTAGCCCATGATCAAAGACACCCCAGTCAACCACGTGGCATTGGCCATCACTTTTTATTAAATATGGTTTAATATTGAACGTTCTACGCTATATTTTATTATGCAAATCGATTAAGAAAGCCTTAACATATAAACTGGAAAAACAATTTTTTTTAAATGTTTTAGTTTTGAAAACATTTACTAAACTATTTTCAATTTGATCAAAGCCACCTCTTTTTACTGTATCAATTTTTGTGTACTTTGTTACAAAGGCAGTGTATCTTGAATTACCGTCAGATTTAACCACTGAATGCTTCTTTGCATGTTTTAGACGGTTTGTTTCCAGACGAGGCTTACCTTCCAAAATATATTTAGATAACGACAATACCATTAAAGGTGCATGTAGAGAACTTAAACTTCTTGCAGATTTTTTACAAAAAAATCAAAATAAAATCAACACTTTTGCAACCAATTTAAATTTATCATGGAATTATATTCCACCGTATAGTCCCATGTTTTATTATCGTACGAAGAGTTTTAGAAATTAATGTACCAAATAGAGGCTATACTAAATATTCTAGGCCATTATATGCAATGTTCCGTAATTGTACCAAATAGAGACTATACTAAACTCTGGGCCATTATATGCAATGATCTGTAATCCAAACGATTTAGAAACTCTAACTCCATCCCACTTCCTTGTTCAAAGTCCATTAACATCACTACCTGGCCAAGATCTACTGACCCTCAATCCATATCGACTTAACAATTATCAAAATCGGGTTTGCATCACCCATTTTGAATTTTCTGCAGACCAGTAATGGCAATTATGTCGATTGACGATTCCGTTATTATGAAATCTCGATTCGTCGCACCACAGAATTTTATCCAAAAAAGATAACTTATCGTCTTACCGTACATGCATATCTGCAATAAACGTACATCGTAGATCAAAATCTTGAGGATTCAGACCTTGCACCAAATGTATCTTAAAGGGGTGATACTTATGATTTTTTAATATCCTGTGGATAGTTGATTTGCTGATACCAAGTTCCGATTCCAAATGTCGAATGGATGTATGAGGATATGTTTGTAAATATGCTAAAGTTCTAATTACATTGTCTTCAGTTTCTATAAACTTTGTCCTGGATGTTCCTACTTTGGCTTTCCCACTGGGAAAAGAACCATTGCGTAATTCTTGTTCCACATACCTAAATGTATCTTTACCGGGTATTCGGCGATTGGGATAACGAGCTCTGTATAAATCTCTAGCTCTTCAACAGTTTCTTTCACATTCACCATAAATAAGAAGCCTATCAACATATTCACTAGCCGTATAAAGAAAAGGCATGTTGATTTACCGTTTCACAACTTGAAAATAACTATTCTGACAGTTATTGGCACTTTTGTCATTATCATGGCAAACTTGACAATAGGCAGTCTTTTTCATAAGATTTGCTATGCTACTTTTTAATCGATATTTAATAGGTAAACAAGTTTTTGTGAAAAAAAAAACAATTCTATGTAATTTTACTCCATGCTATACAGGTCGTTTCATTATTAACTTTCAAGTATTATTAAATATTATAATATTGGTTTGTCCTCATCATTACGTACGAATGTAAGATTGCCAAAAATTACAGGAATTCAATTATGAATTTTTTAACTTACAATCCTTTAAGTACCTGTAGCTCTTGAATTAATAACTTTAGACCCCAAGTGTGCCAGTTAGTTTTATTGTTTTATCGGGAGGAACACAGAAAGACATAAATATACAGGTTGTCCCATTAATAATTTTGAATGGTACGCCACGTGACCAAAAACAAATACCTCATTTGGTAATACAATAACAAGAAAAGATGCAACATTTGCTCTAATTTACACGCCCAAAATTATAATTATAAAAAGCATTTTATTTTAATTACTTCCTTATTTTTATGGAATACATGTTTTGTTTTTTTGCATCAATATGTGGTTCCTGATTAGTCTGTGTTATACGTACCTGTATAATTATGTTGGTTTTTGAAATATGCTTTGTTGATAGGAATTACCCACATTCCTAGTTTTGTTACATGCAATGTTGATGGAAATCGTATCTCACCCAAATTACCAAATCCAAAATGTGTACAAAATTAAGTACAATTTGTTACAAAAAATCTGTGGAACTTGAAATCAATATTAGTGTTTTTAAATGAAACTCAAGGTCTCTAGTTAATTCCACAATATAATACAAGTTATTGAAAATTCTAAAAAATTGACAATTGTTTCGATAAATCAATATCATCGTCAGAATTTATCGAAACAATTGTAATTTTTTTAGAATTTTCAATAACTTGTATTATATTGTGGAATTAACTAGAGACCTTGAGTTTCATTTAAAACCACTAATAAGAGCATATTCCACGAAGTAAGGGTCGAGACAGTCAATTTCATGAAATCAATATGACTATATTAATTAGCCTCCCTAAATATAGCGATTGTGTTTAGGTACAATCATGAAGTTGGTTTAATACACATTTTTAAGTTATAGTTTGTACAAGTTATTGGATATGTTTTCATCGGCTTTGTACTTGAATACTAGCTTTTGTTATAAAATGGTTTTAGTTATTTTCTTGAATAAAGTAAGTCATGCTAATACTTACTATTAATTTTATAACCTGACCATAAAACGAATGGTCAATAATTGATATTATATTACATAGGTAAATCATAACACGTTAATATAAAAAATGCAGTTAGTTAAAGTTTGCTGCAATTCTGTCTCTTTTCAGTTTAGCCTCTATTACCAGCAACGACTCTATCAGTGTTTTTAAATGAAACTCAAGGTCTCTAGTTAATTCCACAATATAATGCAAGTTATTGAAAATTCTAAAAAATTGACAATTGTTTCGATAAATCAATATCATCGTCAGAATGACAGAAGTTACATTTCATTTTATGCCTACCTGATGTTTAGTAGTTATATTTGGCTAGACCAAGAAGTAACCTAACTTGTGATTGGCTTAATATATGTTTATAGAAAAAAGAAGAAGATGTGATATTACAAATATTGAAGCTTAGATATTATTAGCCCTATGGTGATATCCTGGATATCATTTTTCCAATTAAGATCAGTATAACTGTGCAATGATATAGAAAACAAGGAAAACTATATCTGCTGATCTTTACAATTATCACTTAAGAAGACAGTTTATTAGTGGAGAATTCCCTAGATTTAACTGTTCATTGACAACTTCATATTGTGGGTTTCTTAAATGTCTTCTAATTTCCAGTTCTTCAAGGAAATCCAGTTCTTGTTTCTTTTCACAAATATGCAGTACTTCTAGTTTTGTGTTAGGTGTCAATGAATGATTGGTGTCAAGTAGATGTTTTGCGTAGTGGGATTTATCTGGTTGTTTTAATCTGTATGCTCGTAAGTGCTCACTGTATCGTATTTCAAAATTCCTAAGGGTCTGACCCAAATAGACAGCATTACATTCTGGACATTTGAGTTTATATATACCTGACTTCTTTAATAGTGGTATTTTTGTTTTTACATTTAACAATTTTGTACTAACGTTACTTTCTGTTTTAAAAGAAATTGTTGTATTCGTTGCTGAAGATATTATCTTTGAAATATTATTAGAAATATTTCCTGCATATGTGATGGTTTTATAAGTTTCAATTTCATCAGCTTGTTTAGGATATATTAGTTGTAATGCCACTTTTTCCTCTTTTTTACTAATAAGCTTATTTATCATATCTAATGGATAACCGTTAGAAGTTGCTATTTGTCTAATTGTATTAATCTCTCTATCAAAATTACATTTGTTCATAGGAACTGAAAAAGCTCTATGTATCACTGAATTATATGCTGCTAGTCTGTGTGACACAGGGTGGTTAGAATTGAATGGAATTGTTACATCAGTTTGTGTTGGTTTTCGGTAAATTGAATAATCAAGTACATTATTAACTATTTGAATTTTTAAATCAAGAAAATTGATTGAGCTATTTTCTTCAATTTCTAATGTAAATTTAATTTTCGGGTGTAAATTATTGATGTGGTTGAAAAATACATCTAATTGTCGTTCACTACCCATAAAACAAGCTAATATGTCATCTACATATCTATACCAAAATCAAATATTTTTCGAAATATTACTTTCAAAGATCTTTCTTTCTAAATTGTCCATAAAAATGTTTGCTAAAATAGGTGATATAGGGCTTCCCATTGGTAAACCTTCATTTTGAATATATATCTTATTGTCAAAAGTGAAATAATTCTGATTAATGCATACATCAAATAAATTAAGTATATCTGATATTATTCCTGGATTAATATTTTTATCTTCTAGTAATTTTCTTACAAGTATTAGACATTCTTTAGGAGGAATTTTAGTAAACATGTTAGTTACATCGAACGATATGAGTTTATAGTTATCTTGTAAGTGGATTGCTTTCAACTTTTTGATTAGTTCTATTGAATTTCTAATTGAGTACTGAGATTCATATCCGTAAGTATTGAGTATATTGTTGAGCTTCTTTGCCAATATATTATTAGGAGCATTAACATAAGAGACTACAGGTCTAATTGGTTTCGTTATTTTATGTAATTTAACTGTTCCATATAATTGTGGACAATGAGGATTCTTATGTATGATAGACCTCTTTTCGTAATCATTTAAAAGATAATTTGAATTATTAACAATATCCCTTACATTATTAGAAAACTTCTTTGTTGGGTCTGCTTTAAGAACTTTTACATCGATGGATTCTATAAAGTTATATACTTTGGAATTGTAATTTTCAGTCGTCAAAATGACAGTAGCGTTCCCCTTATCAGATTTTGTAACTGTTAGGTTATTATTCTCAATCTTCTTTTTTATTGCGTTTAAAACTGAAATGTCATTTTTTGTTTGACGTTTAACTTTTGAAGGTTCAATATTTTTGATTAAATTGGCAATTTTTAATTTCTCATAAAGAAAATTATTTGAATTAGATTTTAAAGCTATTTCTGACTCTGTAGCTATTTCTGACTCTGTAGCTATTTCTGACTCTGTAGCTATAATTTGTTTAATATTATTCGTAAATTTAGGTGGTATGCTGTACTTTAAACCTTTATTTAAAAATTCTATTTCACTATTTGTAAAATTAGTGTCTGAAAGGTTTTCAAATCGTGGTGCAAAAGGTGTTGGTATGTAGGTACTTACAGTTTCATGATGTTTTGAGTATTGAATTTTATGTTGTGTGTGTTCAAGATTCTGTAGCTTCTTTTCTTGTTTCTTAAATGTCATATGCTTCATCATGCTGACATTTTCTCTAATTTTGTCATCCAAACAGTCAAATTCTACTGGATGTAATTGGAATGTGAGTTCTAAATGTACAACTTTTATGTAGTTGTCTATTTTGGAGTCTCTAACTTTGAACCATTTCTTACATTCTGATTTTATCAAAACTCGTTGAGCACATTTTATAGCTTTTTGTGCTTGTGGTGTTTTAGTGTGACATTTTATATTCACATAATTTGGTATTACCTTTTTTCTAAGGCATTCTTGGTTAAACCAAATGTTTTGTGATGCTTTGTAACGTTTTTTTTTCATTATCATTTATAGAATAGTCTACAGTTTCATTATCATGAGTAACCCAAAAATCATCATTAAGCAGACAAAAATTGTGGAGCACACAGGCCGCACTTGCTATTTCAATGGTTTTGGAAATACTATAGGTCTTATTAAAATGTAGTCTCCGCCATCTTTCCTTCCATAGACCACTCTGTCTGAAGAAAGTAGTTTATTGTGTCTCCGTTGGATTGCTGTCAGATTTCCAGTGTCTCTATATGGTACCATTTTTTCAAGGGAAAAGCACTATCAGCTATCAGATTAAATTTATGATCATCATGAGAGAAATAATTAGCACCAATTCTTTCAATACATTTTACTTCCAAAATAATTTCAACTTACCCTTGAATCGTGGGTAGATCCAGGAAACCCCACAAATATGTAAAGAAACAGCTTGTTTCTATCACAAATCATCATGCAGTTTATTGAATGCTGACGATAGCGGTCTATAGAACTGTCTTGCTGAGATTGTTTAACTGAAACGTTCACATGTTTTCCATCTATTGCTCCTAAAGTTCCTAAAAATAATTTTTGTTAGCCCTGAAGTTTTGAAATGGAGCGAGAGGTTTTTAGACAGTTAAATTTCTATGGCAACTAACTGGTTAAAATGGTTTAATGTAGAACTGAATAACCATTTTGTGGGTAGCAGACATAAAAAATGTACTCACCTGGATACTTTTTAAAATTACTTGTTATCGTTTCTATTTCACTAGGTGTTTTGGGAAACCTGATGTATTGCTTTTTGAGCTTGAGTACAAAATATAACATTATATTGACTATTTTCGTCACAGTGGTCAAAGATATTCTAAAACCATATCCAATGGTCAATAGCATGTCCTGTGAGGACATATACTTTAAAAAGACTAAAATCTGCATGTCGCCTTTCATAGGGTAATGTCCTCCGTGATATCTCTTAAGTAACAAATTTCTGTCATCATATTTTCCTATTGCGCTCAAAAACATATTGAAGGTACTCCCCTCCATTCGAAACAACTTGTTAAAATGAATATTGTTCAAATCACTGCGGGGTGTGGGAAATTTTTGGGGCCATTGAATATTCCTCTTGATCAAATATCCATACAAGTTTACCATAAATAGTCCTTTGAAACATGTTTTTGTCCACGATCAAAGATATGTCATCAAATAATATAAAAAAACCTTCAGTCAATACAGTACATTTTTGATTCATCCTTGGAAGATAAAAACAACTAATTACTGTGATGAAACACAGGAAAGGGCAAAGTTGTAGGTTAAGAAGTCTTTAGGAATTCGAAATCAACAACAAACGAATGACCATAGAGAAAGTAATATTTGTTTTGTTTATCTATGAGAATGACCGATTCCATTCATGCGCGTCCCAATGGTATTAACCAACATACGTCAAAGGGTATGACCAAGGACAACCAGGGATATGACCGTGGTATTTACCAATATCTCGCTTCAATACCTCTTATGTATGCATTTTTTGTTTTAAAATCGATTTTCCATAAAATTTAAGAAAATTGTAAATTGCACGAAAAGTATAATACCTAGGTATAGGACACCCTTATGCCATTCGAAAGAGGACATTTTTTTGAACATGGTGAATTATTAAAATATAGAGTGTTCCATTTAAAATAAGCCCGATATTACACATTGAATAATCTAATAATGAAACTGAAAATTCTGAACACCCTGTAAAGAGATGTTTAGTACTCAATCGTAGAATACATTCAACGAATTTCCAACTATTTAGATGTAAGAGAAAATTTGCTAGAATTTGTTATATCAATGAGTTATTAATTTTTTTCGAAATGTTCACATATTAAAAAAGTCAGCATAACTCGGAACCCTCTGTATTTAGGTATAGGGAACCATTATGAAGGAGTATTTTATTTTTTAGAGCCAATCAGAAAATGCAATAAAATATATGGTGTCCCATGAGAAAAAATATAACTTTGATACGCAACACTTAATTGAAACTAATTTTAAAATGTAGCCTATATTTTTTTTTTAATAATAATAATATTTATTCACCATGTAAATTTACAATTACAATATACATACGTACATAAAAATCTCATTAAATTTACAAAAACTACAGGAGGGCAAGCCCTCGTGCTTGGCATAGAATAAAACATTTAAAATATAAGTATTTGTATAAATGAACATCACCTAGACAATCTAAAATTGAAATTGCATTGTTGAGTTTGATTAATACTCTAATATTCATGATAATTTTGAAACATTTACACAATTTTATAAAACAACTAAACAACCATGTAAGTGAATAAATAAATAAACCCTAAGGTATCCGAGAGGTGTGGATACACCTGTTTCGGCAAAACACAATTAAAAATACAAGTCAAAACAAATTCACTAAATTTAACATTATTGCATCTTATTGAATAGTTTTGAATAAAATAAATAAAATAAAATTAAAATTAGGACCAAAGTAAATATATGTATATATGGACAATATTAGATTTAAGCGAACGCAGGAATTTGAGTAAACGTAACTTCTATGTTTTCAAAAGTAGGCAAAGCAATATGTGTTTACCCCACCACAACAATATGACAGAAATTTCTCGTCTGTTCCAAGAGAAATTCTTTCAATTTTTTTTTGAAAACAATAACACTACTCGTATTCTTGATACTATCCGGAATACAATTATAGATTTTCGGAGCTAGAAATGAAAAAGATCGTTGAGAGAAGGACTTTATCATTCTCGGAGCAATGTAGTGGCTTTTGTTTCTAGTTACATATCTATGTGCAGGTAAGTTTCTTACATTTTTTATTGTGTGGTATTTTATAGATGCACATAGAAAGTACAACTGTTTCAGGTCAAATATGTTGCTTTCCCTATACAATCGATCTGAAGAATAGGTATAGGGTTTACACATGATGATCTTTAGAAATCTTTTTTGAATTATTTCTAACGGATGAATGTGAGTTTTCAGGGCACTTCCCCAAGCTAGTATACCATAACGGAGGTGACTTTCCACTAGTGCGAAATACATCTTTCGAAGATATCTAGCAGGGATGAATTTTCTGAGGTATTTAAATTTGTAAAGGACGAATTGTAGTTTTTTTATAATAAATTTAATATGATAATCCCACTTTAAATTTGCATCTATGATAATACCTAAATATTTCACATGTGTTACAGGTTTGATGCTAAAATTTTGTCCGTTTTGTGATATTTCAAGAGGTTTGAATAGTTTGATGCTTAAATTGGAGCTAAATAGTGGTAGGTAATATGTTTTTTTGAAATTTATGGTGAGTAGTTTATTATCAAACCAGGTCTTTATTAGTTTTAGGTCAGTTTCTGCTTTTAATTTCAGCTCATACCAGTTATCTGCTTCATAAGTAATAGCAGTGTCATCAGCGAACCCAGTTATATGTCCTGCACTGCGCAATGAAAATAATCCATTAATGTAAAGATTGAATAAAACGGGGCCTAAAATTGTTCCCTGAGGTACTCCATATGTTACATCCCTCCGACCACTCGCTTGTCCGGCAACCCTTACTATCTGCTGTCTCTCTGACAGGTAACTCCTAAATAGTTCTAAACAGTTGTTTCGTATGCCAATTTTTTCCAATGTTTGCAATAGATTGCTATGGCTAACAGTATCAAAAGCTTTGGCTAGATCTAAAAAAACACACAAACAAACTTTATTATCATTTAATGCTTCATAAACTTTTGATGTTAAATTTAAAACGGCATCTTGTGTGGAGTTATTTTGCTTAAAACCAAATTGCTTGTATGAAATTAAATCATATTTGTTTATAAACGATGTAAGTCTATTTTTCAACAGTTTTTCAAAAATTTTTGCCATGTGTGGAATCAGTGATATAGGTCTATAATTTTCGGCAACGGTCTTATCTTCATTTTTGTATACGGGTATGACTACAGTATTTTTGAAGGATTTGGGCCATGTACCTTTTTCTATACACATATTTATGATATGCACTAGAGGATCAAGTATAAATGGTGAAATTGCTTTTAGACATTCCGCACTTATCTCATCAATACCAGTTGCCTTTTTACTCTTCAGTTCATTTATTATTTTTTCAATTTCATACCTATTTGTGGGTAATAAAACAATCGAATTTGGCAAAGAGGCACTATCACCATATGTTTGCTGAGGGTTACCATTTATCTGTTTGGCCAATCTCTTGCCCATTCCTGAAAATACACGATTAAATTCATTCGCAATGTCACATGGGTTTGTCAACATATTTCCCATTGGACCCTTAATAGCTTCATAAGGCATTTTTACCTTTTTTGTTCCACTCAAATCTTGCACCACGCTCCATAATTGTTTATTGTTATTTGAATTTTCCATTATCTTTTCCGTATAAAATTTGCGTTTTGTCTTTTCGATAAGCGAATGCAATTTATTTCTATACACCTTGTATTTTACAAGTAAATCACAGTCATTGGGATGGAGCTTTGTTTGTCGATATAATCTATTTTTTTCATTAATGGATTCTATGAGAGCTTTTGTAACCCATGGCGCAATTTTTATGGTTTTTCTATTTCCCTTTCTAAAATAAGTACTTTCATTGATGTTTTTTTGTATAATTTATATTAATTTTTCTGTTGCAGGGTCTGGATTACTACAATTTAGGACAATATTCCATGATTCTTTGGATATATTGTCTACAAGTTTTTTATAGTTGACATGCTTAGTATGATACTCAGTTACCTTTTTAGTTGTTTTATTGTCAAAAACTATTTGCAGCGCTATTGTATAGTGGTCTGTTATATTAGTTTCTATTACTACAGGTATAATATTTTCTAGAATGTTTGTTCTTGACTTAACAAACAAATGATCTAAGCAAGCTGCCATTCTGGTTGGGTTATTAATGGTGGATGTAAATCCACACTCACTCAGGCCACTTACATACTCCATGGTATCACCATTTAAATCCAATAAATCGATGTTAATATCTCCAACAAATAGACAACAACTTTCAGAATTGATACCACTGTTATATAGGAAATTATGGAAATTATTGACAAACTCAGGTATACTTGGATTATTATTATCCTTAGACGGTGATCTATAAAAAGCAAGAATCGTAATTTTATTGTTATTACCAATAGTAACTGTCACCTTTAAAATATTTGTCGGTCCTAATCTTATGACATCATATTCGAACGAGTATCTGCAGTTTATGTAAGCCACGACTCCATCATTTTGATTCAGATCGCCGTTGTTGTATATTATATTATATCCCGGTATGTTATACAAATTTATGTCAGTAATCTTCCAGGTCTCAGTTAGAACTAGACAATCAAAATCCGTAATATTAGATAACGAAAGTTTAAGCTCATCTAGATTTTTGTTTATACTTCTGATATTGTTATGAAGTATAGTAAAGTTATGGTTACCTTGGTTAATCTTGAAAACCTCATCACATTCTCTGAAATCCCTTACGTTATATGTTTCAACAATGGGTACATTGAAATCCCTTACATACTGGTCCATTATAGATATATAAATAATGCAACAAACAGTTAAAATCTGGAGTTAAAATCAGTCACAAACTAAAAATTAAAAAATAGCATTAAAATACATGTTGAGGACTGTGCCCATACATCTAACAATAATGAAGTCCCACAACCAAGTACAACAAAAACTAAATCTAAAAGCACAATCCAATAAGCTCATGAAAATAACGAATGAGAAATGTATTACTAACAACAAATTACTAACAACTGCTGGAACCAAAACAGTCTTATAATTGTGGTGTCTCACTTCAGATCGGTTAATTCTTGTTAACTGAGCGGGTTCTTGGTTTCCCCTCCGGAGCCTTAACCGGTTTATTAGAAGCAGGAATCCGCGGAGTAACAGTAACTTTCTGCGACTCCGATGGAAACCTCTCTTTATTCTCTACTGTTGGGGTAGATGGTGCACTGTGCGGTTGGTCTACAGAAGTAGCATCTTTTTCCAAGTCATCAACTCCAAAAGATACTCCATCCACGACAAGTTTATTTCTCCTTATATAATATTCCTTATAGGTACCTTCTTGTTTGGCTAGGTAGAGATGTTTTCTAAGAATTTTGTTCTCGCTCCTTTGTGTCGGTGTGAGATCATGAACAATAGAAATATTTGTCCCCTTCAACCTGCTACAATTCTTCAGAACTTCCCTTTTTTTGATGTTTGAAGCAAACTCAATTTTGATGGGACAATTGTCCGACTTACCTAGTGGATAAACGTCAGCAAAATCATTTGTAGCCAGATCCACACCAAGCAAGCCTCTTAAATCCTTGCACAATATTTCTGCGACAACCTCCTCTCTCTTTTTTTTCAGTCCAAATACTATAATATTCTTCCTGTTCTGGGCTCTTTTCAGATATTCAGATATGAATGTACAAACTACGAAAGTAACAAACTTTTTAAAAATTTTACCGTTTCGCTATAAACCTCCATCCCGTTGGTCGTGATTCACCCTGTATATATGTAACTTATTTTACTTGTTCAAACCTTACCTGCACAAATGTACACACTCAACAAAATCAGGTATATTGCAATCTCTGAATATTCTCTTCCTGTCTTCAATTGCGTTGCGATTATAGATATTTTGTTAGTAATTTACTTGTCGCGTCAAATTAGCTAAATAAAACGATACTTATTTTTTTCTATCCTTAAAAAACTCTTCCACCATAGAACAGATATTGATAGAAATTTGACAACTGACAGAAAGACAATTAAATGACGAATTAACTGCTCCAGAACTTGATTTTCTGAGAAAAAGAAAGCAGTTGTCGTTATACGAAATAAAACAAAAACTTAAAATAATTATTTATATTTTATTTTTTTCTGTATATGATTTCGTTTTTAAAACGACACTTATAGTCCGGGAGCCAGCGACCGAATTGATGACCAAAACCACAAAAGATGAAAACTTGTCCTAAGCTTTATTTGGTATCACTATTAAACGAATGGACCTCCAGCTCTCGCACTTCCGGTGGGTGTAGCTGCGGCCGCCTACCACACATGTAAAATAATAATTAAAAAAAACTAATAACGCAAAAGATGAAACTTTGTTAACATTTACATTCTGTTATAAAATAAAGAAAAAACGTTTCCAGCGGAATGTAGAGTGGGGGATTATGCCCCAGCTTTTCACGTAAAGAAGTGAAAAATGCGCACTAAGTAAACTGATACCGCAAAAGCTGAAATTTGGTAAATTTATATTTAAGTTAATAACTCAAACGAAAAAAACATCCAGCTTCATATTTAGTGGCGGAAAAGTGTCCAGCCGATGCAGTCAAAGACGCTGCGCATCGACATGCGCTCGGGCGCGTTGTATCTTTGAATGCATCAGCTGGACACTTTCCCCCACTAAATAGAAAGCTGGCTATTTTTTTCTATTAACTTATTTACTTAACTATTATATTACCGAATTTCAGCTCTTGTGGTATAAGATATCTATACTTTTCTCATTAAATACAGCGCGCCCATATAGTTATTATACTGTCATATTTTTGAATTGCCGGATCAACTTAATTCTGCAGATCTAATCAAAGGAGAGTGCAACATTCCAAAAAATTCAACTGACTTTTATTTAAATGTACTAAGTGGACCAAATCATCCCCTTCCGATACTCTGAATTGCGTTTTTCTCGATATCGAATGAAGAATATCGTGTTTGACCAAGAGTACCAATATTACGTAGAAACGATGTTTGTCATATTTTCTAATAAAAATCACTGAAAAGTTTCTTCATGGGGGTAAAGTGCCTTTTCCCCACTTGAATGATTACACTTCATCCTCGGGAGGAAAAGTAGCACTTTCCTCCCTTGTTGAACAAATAGCTACTGTTGATAAACAAATCAAAAGTTTCTACTATTTTTATTTTGTTTTCAGATGTATGTATTTTGGTGACTAAATTCATTACATAATCAAATTATGGTAGATTTGACTTAAATTCTTTATGTCTTGTTTATCATTCATCACATTCTTTTCTTTTTTTATATGTACCATTTCTTTGATTGCCAATTTATGCTAATTAGAGTCCTGTGTTAGTATTTTTGTATTATTAAAGTCAAACTCATGTTTTTCTGTTATTTCGTGTTTATGTAGGGCGGTGAACGCATTTTTTGTGTATTTGTGACCATTTAGACGATTTTCAAGATGTTGCGTTGTCGTACGTACATATTTCTTTGGACAGTTCAAACATGGTACAAAATACACTACGTTAAATTTTTTTTTGGTTTTAATTTGGCTTTTAAGTTTAGTGAACAATGGCGATAAAGTATTCTGAGCTCTGTGACATACGTTAACCCATTAACGCCCAGTGATACCGTACGGTATCACAAAATACGCACATTTCTAATTATACTTGAAGCCTATTAGAAGCGATCTAAACATTCCGCCCCCTCTCCTAACTGCAAATAAGGAACCAATATTATCATAGTTCCGGCCATCAGTGTGTTTGTAACCTTTGCCGAGTGAGTGTGATTTTTGAAATATTTAGTTGAACGAAGTTGGGTCGAAAATATGGACATCCGTTTTGCGTAAGTACTTTTTATTTGTATATCTAATAAATTTTAATAATATTTCATAAAAAATATATTATGAACATAACAACTGTTTATGTCCTTTCTGCCAAAGTTCAGTTTATTCAGACATTTTTCTAATATCTTATCAAACATTTCGGTGATACCATTTGGTATCACTGGGAGGTTGTCATGTCATTTGGAATTTATTTAATTTTTTTTTTACAGTCGTGGATTCTCATTATCTGAAGCTTTAGACATGGTATACGAGAATGATAATATCGCAAATGAATTGGAAGGGATATTTATTGAGCCACCATATCCATCTGTTGACACTGATGAGGATTCAGGGGATGAAATAGATAACCTCATGATAAATAATCTAACAGGTCGTCAATTGCAAGGTGGTGCTCAGCTAAAATTATCCAATAATGAACGTATTGGCACTAATGATGATGATGATGTAAGTCCACAGCCACCTTCGTCTCCTGCCGGTCCTTCACAGGAGCCTTTGAAGTCTGAGACGAATTGGATTCAAAACAGATTGCAAGAAGTACAAAAACAAAAGTTGTTAAAAAAAAGGTGAACAAAATAAATGGGTAAAGGGAGATCTCGAACAGGTATCTTTAGAGTTTCCCTCAGCTGACTACAGTTCATACGAAGATATGACATGTACAGAATTATTTGAATGTTTTTTCGACGACGATATAATGAATCTTATTTGCGAGGAAACAAGAAACTATGCTTTGTACAAAAATCAAGTTGATCCAAATATCAGCGTAGAAGATTTGAGATGTTTCCTTGGAATCTTGATTCTTACTGGGTATAATAGTTTGCCCTCGAAAAGACATTACTGGGACATAAATGAAGATCTTAGTAATAAACTGGTGACCGAAGCAATGCGTCGTAATCGATTTGATGAAATTCAAAAATATATTCATTTTGCCAATAATACAAAAATTGATGAATCTGACAAGATGTGGAAATTACGTCCGCTTATGGACAAACTGAAGAAAAAGTGTTTGGATAATTTTGTGCCTGTAAAAAATCTTTCATACGATGAAGCTATGATCAAATATTTTGGTCGCCACGGATGCAAACAATTCATCCGTGGCAAACCAATACGTTTTGGCTACAAAATGTGGTGCCTTAACACCAACGAAGGCTACCTGGTCGACTTTGACTTATATCAAGGGAACAATCCTCGAGGAAATAAATCTTATGAAACCCTTTTCGGAAAATGTTCCACACCTTTAGTACAATTTTTAGAAGAATTACCAGATGAAAAAAGACATTTGCGGTATGCCATTCATGTCGACAATTTATTCACTGGTTTTAATTTGTTTGCTTATTTGAAGTACCTAGGATATTCTGCAATTGGCACTATCCGTGATAATCGCTTGAGTAATTGTCCACTGTCAAATAAAGCACAATTTTCTAAAAAAGCTAGAGGTACCTCGGAACATTTAATACATAGAGACGACGGAATACTCTTAGTAAGATGGATGGATAATTCAGTAGTGACTGTTGCTTCAACTTCTGTTGGCGTTTCACCAACTTCATTAGTGAAGAGGTATTCTTCGCAGCAACATCGTCATATTATGATAAATCGTCCAAATTGCATATCTCATTATAACGAAAACATGGGCGGAACTGACCTTCAGGACCAATGCGTAGCTAACTACAGAATAGGTGTAAGGGGAAAGAAGTGGTACTGGCCTATATTTACCTTGATGGTAGATATTGCAATAAATAATGCCTGGATCATCTACAGAATATTCAACAAAAATGTATCCAACCTAGATTTTCGTCGAGAAATAGCACAAGTTTATTTGAATCGATATGGTGTCAAATCGGCAGGAGCTGGAAGAAAGAAGGTTCACAGGGAACCTTTTCCAGATGTAAGATATGACAGAAAAGATCATTTTGTTGCTCCTTGCAACCGAAGACGTTGTGCTGGAGCTGGTTGTGTTACATTTGGCAGAACACAATGCCAGAAATGTGATGTCGGACTATGTGTTAAGTGTTTTATATCATATCACACCAAATAACTAAGTTTATTTTTTTGTAAATTATGTATATCATAAGTTCCCAGTGATACCATATGGTATCAGTATGTATTTTTTTCAATTAAAATTTAACAAAAACTAATATGTTTTCTTCTAATGACAGGTCAAAAAGACGTGTAGTTAAAATTACATCAAAATCCATAGCAAAAAATTTAATCTGGGCGTTAATGGGTTAATATTGTGTTTGGATAAAACGTAATTCATTTTTTCCGAGAGTTGGTTTGTATATGGTATTGATATGTATCTGTTTTGATTTATTTGAGTTTGTGTTTGGTTATTTTTGTCATTATTGTAAAATTTGTTCGTGCGTTGTTTAAAAATTCGTTTTATGTTTTTTATTGGCTAGTGATTGTTTTTTAGTGTGCTTTTGACATGGTTTAGTACTTCTGGACGGTATTCTGGAGAAGTAAGTTTTATAGCTCGTTCTGTCAATCCAATAATTACATTGTATTTCTGGGATGATGACATTGGAATGATTAGAATAGTAATTTAGATATCGGCCGGACCATGTCTCTTTTTGATATAGTTTGATTTTTATTTTGTTGTAATCAGTTCGAATTAATGTCATGTCAAGAAAATGTGTTGTACTGTTCTCTGTTTCGATGGTAAATTGAAGTTTTGGATGAAAACTATTAAAAGAATTTAACATATTATCAATTTTATTTGACAGGATAGCAGCTATGCAATCGTCAACAAATCGTTTAAAAAACAATACATTGAGATCTAAATTAGTATAATTTCTTCAAGATGTACCATTATTAACTGTGCTAAGGTTGAGGAAATAGGAGAACCCATTGTACAACCATTCAATTGTTGATAAAAATTGTCTTGGTATTGATAGTAATTATTATTTCGTATTAGTAATATTACTTCTATGAATTCATCACATGACAGAGTTGTGTGTTCTTTCAGTAAGTTCCATTTTGTTTTTAAAACAGTTGTTATTAATTCATTTGGGATGTTAGTGTACATCGAAATAACATCTAGTGATATAATTTTATGATTATGTGGTATATTTATGGTATCCATAAAATGTTTAAAGGAAAATGAATCTATAATGTAGTAATTATTTTTTCCGGTTATATTTGATAGACAATCTGAAAGGTATTTAGATAGACTGTGAAAGGGAGATTGGATATATGACACTTTTGGTCGTAAGGGTATATTTAATTTGTCAAATTTTGGTACACCATATATCTTCGGTACTAAAGCGTTGTTAATTTGTAGTTTTTCAGCATCAGATTTACTAATAGAATTATTATTTAGTAATTTTCTTATGAATTTATTGTTTATGATTACCAGACCATTAGCTTCTATGAAATCTTCCAAAGCTTGTGCCCTTTCATTTGTCACTCTAGATCCACATGCTCTTGATTTCGTTTCTCGTCTCTTTACCTCGTTCAATACCTTCTAGAATACCGGACATTTTAGTTCCCGATTTATGTCCTAATATTCCACATATTGGACATTCCTCCTCATTTTTACATTCTTTTGTTACTTGTCCCGATTTACCGCATTTATAGCAGCTACCCGTACTTGTACAACGTGTCCGTATGACCAACATCTCTTACATCTGCTGACTTTGACCCTCCTCTCGGTAGAGCATCTAACAAGACCGACTGAAAGGTGATCTTCTTTTAGAATTTTATCTGCGTCTTTTTTTCTGTCATGGTTGCTGCCAAAGTGTTGTTAATGTTTGGCCGTAATTCGCTTAGTTTTGCATTTGTCACTCCAGGTAATCTTCTCGCTCACAGCTTTTATAACTTCTTCTTTGTCTGCATCTATCGTCATGCCTCTTATGCGTATTGTTTCCAAATCATGTGTGTTGTCTAGCTTACTGGTTTTTAGCCCCTTCTCTGAGTCTTCGATAGCCTTCGAAATTCTTCGATTGCCGCGTCATTTCTGTCAGTGGTAATTAGAAGTTTACCTTCTTTAGTGCTTCTGAGACTTCGAATTATGTTATTTGATTGATTGTTTTGCACTATCGGTTTGAACGTGCCTAGGACTTCTCTATAACTCTTATTTTTATCTTCGACGATTGAGGCGTAAGTGTCCCTAATTTTTTTTGTCTCGTGATTTTGATTAATTTCGTTTTTCGTGAAAATATGCACCCTAGAATTTGTTCCATGAAATATTGTTTCAATCATTATTTGAAGTTCTCCGACAAATTTTTTTGCAGATCATGGAAGGCAATGTTTTCTCGTTTAGTCTCCTCTTGCATCATTTTTAGTTTAGTTCAGAAGTCATAGTCTGATCCGTGGTACACAAGTTTAATTACTTTGCGTTTAATGAGTTGATTTGGATCACTTGAATTTATCTTTGTGTACTGTTCTAGTATCTCTAGAGACCAGTCACTTCTACTATCTCCTGATACTTGTCCCTGTATAGATTTTGTATTCCCTTGTCCATTTTCACGTCATCGTTTTTTGTGATAACCAGTTCTTTGTCTTGCGTTCCAGTAATATTTTCCGACATCTCGGCCTGGTTGCTCACCGAGGACGTCTCGCGGTCGCTGGCTGATGGTCGGAGGGGGCCCGCTTGACCACCCTCATCTCCGACCAGGACTGGGCTTCCGATTCCCTGCTCCGTAACTTTCTTTTCCATCTCTTGATCCATATTCATTGACGTTTTGCTAGGACTCTTTTGTCTGGGTTACCATACCATAGCCGAGGGGTCCCCGTTTTCCGACGCCGGGAGCTCGCCGTTCGCCCCCCCTATCTGGTAGGACTTGTCAGTGTGTCCGGATGTAACTTGGACATGTTGGATTTTCTACTGGCATTTACTGGTGCTACCTACTCGACATCAGTAGCCCCGCCAGTGCCCCACTGACCATTTCGAGCTGCTTTTTAGCTTCACTCCTACCCACCCGTCCTTGAGGCGCGAGAGGGAAGGAAGTTACTGAGCCACTCCACCAACGTCAAGGTCTTGTACCTCTCAGGAGTGGATCTATGTATCTATCTATTTTTTAAGTTTAACTAGTTTAAAAGGATCTTTTCGATGTGAAGCGAACATTATATAATTGTCAGAGTGTCACAGTTTGAGTGACAGTTTTTTGGTTGAGACATAACACAGTTGATGTGTTTAACTTTATAACTTAAGAGACAGTCTTCATTATTAGTACCATGACTTGTCACTTAATCATGATCCTATGAACAAAGGAAGTCTTATATATCATGTATTCGCCCTTGTTAACGAACGAAAGTTGTGAGGTATATTACTCTGACTATTGACCTCTCTAATATCTCACGATAACACGAGACTTATAAGTCTCCGTATTGAGAACTTATTTTTAAAAAAACAACTTTATTACTTTAATACAACTACTTTCAAAAATTAATTACACAATACTATTTTATTGGATTGATCTTTTCTATAATATCCAATTAAACCTAAAAATGATTTTATTCTCTGGTAGTCTTTGGAATTTGATAATTTTTTATAGCTGAAATTTTATCCGAAGGGCTTATGGTTGTAATAATATGTATTCTTTCTAATAATATTACAAGTAACATGGACTATATAAGTAAAACTAATGATCTAACTTTTTTCATGAGTGTAATTCGATAGAATATTTCTCGATTAGACGACATAAAACTGTATTAATGCGAAATTTATATTATTTAAACAACATTACATGGTATTTAATTACCCTTTTTGGTTCATTTTCAATCACTTATTTTTGGATTGAACTTGAAGAATCGTTTTCAAACCGTGACATTTTATGATATTTTGAATTAAAATTATAATAACAAGAATTGTTACTTAAACGTTACTTAGATACGGACTTAAAAGGGAAATTATCGGCACTGCCGGAGAGTTATCTCCGAAAAGATCCTGCTTCATTTGGAATTTTTACCATATGAGTGGAATATTCCGAAAATTTTTCGTAACTACAGTAAGAAACAATTAAACCAGCCGTTTTACATATATATTCAACCTATTCATTTATCCATTTATTTATTCATCGAGTAAGTATAGCGTTATTTCACTGACCTCCGTCCCACTCCCCAGAATTAAAAGTGTAGTTGCTGTGATAGCTATAAAAAATGGTGTGCTAGATTGTGATAGGTGTCCTCTGTTTGTGGTAGCATTTTGGCGAAAAAATTCCGACCGGAGGTAGCTAGCGTTAACCTGGCCCCACCCGAATTCCAAAGCATTTTTATTGTAAGCTGTTGGTGTGCTAGCTATAAAAAATGGTGTGCTAGGTGTCCTTTATCTGTGCTAGCATTTTGGCGAAAAAATTCCAACCGGGGTGGGCTAGCGTTAACCTGGTCCCACCCGAATTCAGAAGCGTTTTTATTGTAAGCTGTTGGTGTGCTAGCTATAAAAAATGGGTGTGCTAGGTGTCCTTTATCTTTGTTAGCCTTTTGGCGACAAAATTCCAACGGAGGGGGGGGGGGTTGGCGTTAACCTGGCCCCACCCGAATTCAAAAGCATTTTTATTGTGAGCAGTTGGTGTGCTAGCTATAAAAATTGTTGTGCTAGTTTGTGCTAGGTGCCCTTTATGTGTGCTAGCATTTTGGTAGAAAAAATCTAACCGGGGGGGGGCAGCTTAACGGACCTACAAAAATCCACCTTTTGACTTATTTGCTTATTCACTTGCTGGGGATCAATATCAAATAAATAAACATGAAGATATCTCATTTTAGCCATTTTATGGACTTATCTGCTTATTCACGGAGGCCAGAGATATTTACGGCAAAGTTTCAAAATATGATTTCTCTCTTCTGAACTTAAATGATCGGTTCTTAGAAGTGCTTCAATGTGAAATAACTCATAACAATTTTTGTTTTATTACAAATTTCCGCAATTGCATCTGTTTTTGCAGTTGTAAGAATAGAAGGAATTTCATAATTTTTTTATATTTTGCTTTGGTATTAAAATATCACCCTCATATGTCGATACAGGACTATTAACTAGAATTTTACTACATGGTTCTATTTTTGTCTTAAAGCTACATTTACGGTTACTTGAAAAATAATTTATAGATATAGAAGCAAATGGGGTGTCTACACTTGATTTCTCAAAACCAACTTTGGCGTTAAGTAATTTTAAATCATCTGGCCCAATTAAACCATCAAAATATTCATGAAAATCAAATAAATGGAATTTTATGTTACCACTTTGTTTAAACTCTGAAAATAAAGGTATTTTAGCACAGTGTTGATGAGTTGACGACTGATACTGCTGTAACGGTGACAGGTTCCAAGAAATGTTTTTCTTTATAATACTTTTCAGCAATTTCTGGTCGTAAATAGTTATTTGTATGCCAAGGACTGAAAGTGTTACTTTGTTGGACGAGTCTGACAATTGCGAAACGAGAGAAGCGAGGCGAGCAACAGACGAATCCAACAAAGTAGTATTTCAGCCGCGGCGTACACAACATTTTTTAGGCGACGCATAAGGCCCAATACAGGTGGCGTGCATTCGAATAACTCTTCATCGCTGATGTTTTCTTTTTCATCATCATTCATTGTTATTAATTAATTTAGACAAAACTTAGGATGAAACAAATAATTTCAGGAAATTGAAAATTTAAGTTTATGCAAAATCATCGAAGTGAAACTGCCAACTGTCCACATTGAAGTGGCTAGAGTCACATTTAAGGAACTTAAAGTTGTCTACTCCAGAGCGTCCCGAAAGTGTTTTGCAGTACGGAACTGTCACTTTCACTACATGGAACACTCAAAACGCAACTTTCGGTATGTAAATGAATACAGAATGAACAACTATCAGATGGCGTCGTCTAAAAAATGATTTTGTAGCACCAGTATCTAATAGTAATTTTAGAGGAGAATTTGAAATTTTGAGATACGGTCATTTCGTCCATTTCGTGAACCAATTGAAAATTTCCGTTTTCTGAACAATTTTCATCTACTTCGTCACTGTAATATTCGTAATTTTGTTAAGAAGAATGAGCTACTTCGCATTTATTCCTCGTAATATCTGAAGTATTTCTATTAAATATTTCTTCGGTTTTTGGTTACGGTCATGATTATGGTTTTGATTTCTAAAATGATTTGAAGTTTGTCTAGTCGAAGTATTCATAGGGGTAGGGGGATTTGGTTTGTATAGAGGGTTTGGTTTCCATACATTCTGGGGGTTTCTAAAAACTTGATTACTATTTGGATATTTAGGAGAATGAAGAGGATCTGTATGCTGTTGTATTTGAATGGGTCCTCTGGGAAATTGTTGGGACGTTGAGGGTTGTTGATATGATGGGTTTCTTACAGGAGGTGCCAATAATTTTATCTATAATTTTGAGACATTGAAATATGATCCCATGAATTGTCATTAGATTTCCTCACACTTATTAGATTTTATGTTATTAGAAAAATGTTGGCTTTGTGAATATAATTAATGTTATCCTCCTCTCTTATAAATTGTATAACTTGTTCTAGACTATTGGGTCTCATAGCTCAAATTATAGGACCTAGCGGTTCCTTTAACCCTGTGAGAAATGTTTTTAAACTTTGTTTAGTAAAGAATGATCTTATTGAGTCCCTTTCAGGTTCTTCACTATGTAAATCAATATAATTACAAATAGTGTTAAGTAACTGCAAAACTCTTTCGTGAAATTAATATGAAGTTTGATTGGTTTTGTCTCATATTTACTAAATCCTGATTTAAACAATTTTCATCTCTTTGATCTCCAAAATTAATGTGTTTTTTATATCTGTTCAATTACTATTTGAACCACTTATAGCTACCACTTCTTCCACTCTACCTTCTAATTTATTAAGAATACCATTTAGCAAAAGAATATTTTGGAAATTATGTAGATTTTCTTTATCAAAATTATGGGTTGGAATAGATTCGGTGACATTTAATCTATGTAACTTAGTTTCATTTGGAATAATAGATAAAGTTTTAATATCTAAAATTGGCACTGGCATATTGATTGTTAAATTGCTTAAACTTTTGATTATATTATTATCTATCAAATTTGAATTTGAAATAAAGTTATCGAAGTTTCGAACTCTTCAGAGCTATCGATTTCACTTAAGGATTCTATAGGTGAAGAGGAATCTGAGATGAACTAAATTCTTACCACATCCGTTATCTGTATCTAGCAACGGTTTCTTCAAGATGTGCCCGTGGTTTCCACGATGGATTCCACTGGAACTGGTCTGGATTCGATTTTCGTCAAAGAGTTGACACTCGCGGATTGTCCACGATGGATTTCCTACGAAAATCCTACTGACTGCGCCACTTTAAGTCTCCGTATTGAGAAATTATTTTTAAAAAACAACTTTATTACTTTAATACAACTACTTTCAAAAATTAATTACACAATATTGTTTTATTGAATTGATCTTTATTATTTAAAAGTTGACATCAGACTAAATAGGTAAATGAATTATTTAATTAAGAAAACTATCTACATCAGCAATAAAAATATGTACAATAATCAAGTCAGCAATAAACAAAATAATGAAGTCCGCTGTCAGCATCTACGGGCTTACCAAATATAACACGAGTGATTGTAGTATGTACACAACAACTCCGTTATAACTCGTTAGTTATATAGATGTTTAAAATTATAAGTCAGAAATATCTAGAATTTGATTGTTCTTATGGTGTTGGTCAAATGAAAGAAGATATGCATAAGTGTGATTTACATGGTTGCTTTCTCTCTTTTTATTTAGTGACTTTTCATCTAAGGCAGTCTCAAACATTTCTAGGCAGGATCTTTTGTGATAGTGGGATTCCGAATGTATAACCATGATGTTATTAAAATTTGGATGATGCCCAGTTTCTATACTATGTTCAGCCAAAGCGCATGATTGTTTTATATCACTTTTATGTTGGGTCTTTTAGTACTCGAGATGTGTATCCATAATACACTTTGTCACAATTGTTGCAAGAGTTATTATATACCACATTAGATATTTTCAAGACCTCATCCTTATATTTTGTTTTCGTTAAAATATTATTAATTGTGAATCTTATATTTATAAGTTAGCTTGATTTGATTTTCATGCTTAAAAACATTTAAAGTATTCGTTGAGACATCCTGTATATGTGGAATCGCTATATATTGTTTAGGATCAGTTTCTTGGTTATCATCATTATTATTATTTGTGATTCTTTCTTCTTGTATTCTGGTGTTGAAAATTAATTATTTTAATAGTTGTGGTGGATAGGAATTATTTATGAAAATTTAATACAATTTTTTTTAAAGTTTTTTTGTTCTAATGTTGGATGGTAGATTTTTTGAATTCTATTTTTCATAGTCAGTACTAAATTAATCTTAATCGTTTCTGTGTGGTTTGAAAAATAATTGATGTAGCTCTCAGAACTCATTGGTTTTCTATACCAGTCCAACTTTATTATATTATTTTCATTTCTTATAAATAAACCTCAATTTTATTATGAGTTTAAAAACAATGCTCTTAATATAAAATTTTCACGTAGAGTAAGATAAATTATTGTCTATAATATTTAAGTTTATAATGTATTCTTTCAGAATGATACAATATTACAGTCTAAATTGTTATGAGTAATCCATAGGGATAAAATGCATCTTACTAGGTAGTCATGTGGTAGCGTGTGTATTATAATTAATTTATTAACTAACAAATATGGGTTAAATTATGTATGGACCATCCTGATTACTCTTTGTTAGGAAATATTATAGTATAAATGACTGAAACTTTGATTTAATATTGAAACATTGTAATTTATTGTAAATCTAAGAGGTTAAATACGATAGGAAATATTTCTTTGAAAATTTGTATTTAACACAAAAGTGCGTGACACCAGAAGGGATCAGTACTAAATAATGGTCAAGTGTTTCATTATAAACCGTTATATACGATGGAAAAAGTGTTAGTAAGAAAAACTCAAATTTGAAATTCAATACCAAGAACTGTCAAACTCAAATTTATTTTCAAAATTTCGGACTTAATAACAACTTTGGGAGAAAAGGACACAGTTTGGGTAATATAGTAGATCATAATCTTTAACTTTAATATGTTTAAAATTAGTTCTTACAAAAATTCATATTTTTTTAATATAGTGACGTTATGTTAATCAAAATTGTCCTGGCAGTCGGTATTTGAACGTGGTAGACGGAGCTATGTTTCATTTTGGTTCCACAGTCATTCGTTTCCGTGACGTAGCTTAGCAAAGGTGACTATAATAAAAAAATCATCAAGATTGTTTACCTGTCGAAAAGTGACAGGAAAGAAAGTCTATAGTTGATGTAGGAAGTTAAGTAAATTCAACTTTATACAACGGAAATAGTTATCAGAGGGCTATATGGGAGAGTATAGTTATACTTTTAATAATACATTTTTGTGGATTACCTGTTATCCGGAAGAAGAGTTCCTAGCAGATGAATTCACACACCCACTGTGAATTGCTTAATGCTGTGGTGATTTGCATTTCAATTATAAGTGGACACCTAAATATAAATAAATATATAAGTAAGTTTATCCATAATCTACTTACCCTAAATTCAATCTATGAAATTGATACTAACAAACCTCTGAAACTTTTTGTACCTTACTATTGAATATATACTAAAAATTGTGAAATTTCGCTTGTACTATCAAATAAAAATTTCAAAGTGCAGTGGATATGGGTTAAAAACCAATAGTGCATGTTTTGCAAATACTATTTAAAACTAATTAAGCTGTGATAAGGGGAGGATGATGTTTGACGTGGAAACTTATATTTTTATAAAAGCAATTTTTAATTTGCTTAAGATCTTTTAACCATGTGATGTCCCAACAAACAGGTAATTTATTTCATTGTCAATTGAACAAATTTGAATATTTTAACAGTTAGAATTTTGACTGTTTTTACTTTTTAATTATAGTGTATTTTCTGTTGTAAAGATATATTTTAATTGTATTGTAGGTGATTTGATAATGACAGGATTATGTCGAAACGTACGTAATCAATAAAAAATGTATTAAAAGAAACGTCCAGAGTTTGTTTAATGACCTTAATCCAAAAAATTTCCATACAAATATATATACAGGATGGTCAAGAAAAACTAATGAAATATATATAATTAATTCACTTATATTTTTCAACTTTTTGATAATATTTAGAATTATTTCGTCTTGGGTTCAAAGGTTGTTGTATAAAATGAATATATTTTAATTATATTATATGTTTCAGTCAACAGCTTTGCTCCCAGGTTTTACACCCGTACTTGGTTATACCGTACCGAGGACGGCTAATAAGTCAGAAACATGCATGTCTGCGGTTACCACTCTTTTCAGTAACCCCTTTTTCTTTCTGCGTGATTAACCCATGAATGAATTTGGAAATACTTACTGAAGCCATAACATGGTATATTAATGAATATCAAATATACCACTATCCCGAGAGACAAGTATGTATAAACTAATCAAGGAGTCGGCTATACCAGAACCCTAATAAGTTATAACAGCTAAAACGGGCAGTTTTTTGGACTACTGAGGCTAACTCCCCAATATGATGTAATCAAAGCATGAATCAGTCCACGGTCACTTATATCTACAGTAAAAACCACAAGAGAGAGAAAATTAACCCTTAATACCCATGAAATATACAATAAAAATAAACTAACATGAACCTATTTACAGGACTTTTCAAAAGGTTGGCGCTCATTTTGTATCATATGATAATCAAAAACGTTTCATTCTCAACTTACCCACTCTAGCTTTCTTTGTTTTTTCTTTTGAATTCTTTTTTGCAACTTGTCTCTTTACTGAAGCCACTGCCTTTTCATTTCTTTTTCTGTGCTTTTCTTCTAACTCGTCTTTAAACGGCGTGCTGGTCCGAATGCTGCTTTTCGCGCACGTTCTTGCGTGGCATGACGCCTTTGGATTTTGGAATTGGTTAAAGTTTAATAACAGATGTTTCCTTTTCAGAGGCTTTCAGTTGCTGTGAATTCGGCGTAAAATACAAGTCCTGGTTTTGTTCGTCCAGAATTGCCTGGCGGCTTGTAGATGGTCGGGGTGAAGGCGGGTGCACTTGAGCAGGAGTTTTCTCTTCATATTTTGTGGGTGTGGAAGGTGAGCTTATTTCTAGCATAACGTGATCAATTAGGTTTTCTGCTGGTGCAAAGTCATTTTCGTCAAATTTCTTGGAACTAAGGGGACAAATACCAGCTGCCAAGAATCCGGATACCCCCTTTTCCACATTTGCAACCTGTTCATAAGCCAGTTTAAAAACTTCTGCTATGCCATATGGCGTTAGTTTTCTTTTCCGCCATCCATAATTTTTCTCTTAAGAAAAAGATTGCATTGCTTGCTGTATGCATTTTTAAGGGGACCAAAGAATGTTAAATCCAACGGTTGCAATTTATGAGACGTGTGAGGGGGGATGCTGACCATAACGATTCCGTGATTTTTGCAAAACTCATATATTGGTAACGAAATGTGGCTACAGTGATTATCCAAAATCAGCAAAATGGGATTTTCAACAGAAGAACAAACTTTTGACTGAAAATGTTTAAGCCACATCATTAAAATTGTATCATTGCTCCAGCCATTTTTACTGCAAGTATAGACTGACCCAGATGGACCATTCTTTTCTAGTTGAGGACTCATACGTAACATGGGGAAACTAAACAGTGGGGGCACAAAACACCCCGTGGCACTCATAGCACAAATAACAGTAATATTCTTTCCGCGTTCCCACGAAGCAATGGTACCAAACTGTTTTACGCCGGTTGGGGCTAATCTTTTGCTGATTTCTTTTGGGGTTGTTGAGCAGCTTGTCTCATCAACATTGTATATTCGATCCGGACCATTATATTTCGTCAGCACTTCTTCCAAGTTTGAGAAAAATTTACTAACTTCGACTTTATTGAATGCAGATATTCGGTTGACACTGGTTGATTCAGGCTTTCTTAAAGAAAGATCGGGATTTCTTTTTAAGAAATGTCTAAACCAATCGGGCCCTGCCATGCCTTGGTCCTTGTTAAAATTATTTTTTATATTATTTGCTTCTGCATATTTATCAGCTATTTGTCGCAATTCAGTTACTGTTATACCGAAGAAAAGCTTAGCCATTTGTTTAACGTGTTCAGCTAGTTCTAGTTCTTGGGTCCTGGAGAATATTGGTGCTCTTCCTAGTGACTCTGATTTACCTATAAAAATACTATCAATATGTATCATTCAAACCTACACGGAATCCACGCTTTCTTACTGTGATTAATGTTTCTTTTTATTTTGAGATGTCTCCTTAAAGTGGCTTCATGTATATCAAACTCTCTTGCCGCTGCACGAATTTTACTCCCTTTTCCAATAGAATCAAGGGCAGAAATCAGTTTCTCTTTGGTATAGGGTCTTCTTTCAGTTTTTCTTCTATATTTACCCATCTGAAAAAATAATGATTTATTACATGGCTAATAGTCGTTATATGTTTAAAATGCAAAGATGACGCAAAGTAGAAAAGTGCGTCATCTTAGCCGATCAAATTTGCGTCATCTTTGCCCAAATAGCGCCATCATATAATAAATATTGAAAAAACAAAAAATATAGATGTTGGAGATCAAAAACTTCGTTCATCCAATAAGAATGCAATTGAGGATTATACAACATAAGCACAATAATATATCATATTAAAAAATGGACTTACCACGTGTTTTTGCGAGAACTACTCCTTATAACACTACACGTGACTATCACTTTGAGGGCTACTGAATGACTAAAAGTCTAGTGGGCGCGTTTCCGCTTATAGTGGCGTTCTTGTAAACGAATTAACTTCGCGCCAAAATTTAAATCTTAAATTAAAACCGTATAAGTAAGTGGATATAGTAATGCGTCATCTTTTCGACTGCGTCATCTTAACCAACTCTCCCCTACACCTCAATTTCTAGTGATGTAATAACACCTCCCAATAAATGATTTCTTCTGGTTACATCTAAAATATATTTCATAAAAAATATATGATATGATATAACTATTATCATATATTATTGGATTAAAATAGCAATGCGTCATCTTTTCGACTGCGTCATCTTAACCAACTCTCCCCTATACTAAAATTACCTTGGTTTGTTTGGCATAAGAATTCACGTCTGGGATTTGAGTGATTTGAACCAAAGATTATATACATTTCAAAATTCATTTGTTTTGTATTATTTTTATTGTTGATTAGTTTTCAGTCATGATTTGAATGTCATGTGATTTGTCATTAGTATTGCACTGATCCACTGATTATGATCACTGAACAGTTCAGTGATAAAAACCTGTGGATAAAACACTATCAAAATTATTAAAAATAAACCATTGTATCACACCTTAACTATGACGATCGACCCTGACTTTAATTATTGTAAGTCACTATTTGTAGCAAAAAAAGCATCTAAATTATCGGTCGTCTTAGTCCCTGTGGTATTCACTCTTTTATCATATCGTCAATATCTGATTTCGGGATAAGGTATATATAAATAAAACACAATTCTTTACAATTTGTCTGCTCAATGTCTGCCTGCTCGATACCGAATGAATCTCTTTCTCCGGTATCTCTTAGTCAGCCCAGCGTCAACATTTTTATTATCTAACATGATACACCACATCTGTCCCTTTTTTTAATATAACTTACATTTACATTAATTTTAACAGCGTAGCTCTTTGCCTAATACAATAACAAAATACTGTTTTAAACTTCATCCTAATCATTTAACATCTATCTAAGAACAAATTTTAAATTTATGAACATACAATAGTTTGAGATTAAAAACACTTTAATTTTAACAGAGTACCTTTTAGCCTAATACAATAACAAAATAATTTTTTTTACTTAACCCTAATTATTTAATATCTAATGTAGGAAAACTAAGAACAAATGTTAAGCTTATGAGTATACAATAGTTTGGGATTTAAACACTTTAATTTTATAGTTCTTATCAATGTGTAAATTAATATTTTCATTAGACGTTGTTTTTTTCCTCAGCGCCATTTATTACCTTCCATTCTCCTTCCATCTTTTTTAGATAAACAATATTTCTCCTGTACTCTTGACCAGATTCATAATTTCGTACCATCATGTCTCCTCCTTCTTTATTTATGACTGTATAGGGAGTTGGGTTAAAATCGGGTGTTATTTTATTTGGTTTACTAATATTTTTTTGGTATACTTTGTCGCCTATTTCAATGTCAATATTCTCAGTGGCTCTCCTTTTGTGGTCTTCGTTCTGTTTACCTTTCTCTTTCATTATTTGGTCCCTGTCTCTAGCATCTTCATCAAGGTTTGTGCTTTCAATATTGGTAGGATTCGGAAGCTTATCTCTAAACTGTCTGCGATAAAACAGCTCGCTTGGAGATTTTCCAGTGGTGGTGTTTGGGGTACTATTGCACATCATTTGATAGTCTATTAACTCCTACTTCTAATTACTTTTAAGAGCATGACTAATTTTCAAACGCTTGAGTATGTCCCTATTTTGGCACTCAACTTCACCATTCATTTGTGGCTAGTAAGGAATTGTGTGGTAAATTTTTATTCCGTTTTCCGTGCAGTAGTTCTTCAACTCTTCACTGTTAAACTGCTTACCGTTGTCGCATGTAATTGATACAGGAAAACCTAATCTGGCAAATATTTCCTTAAGTATATTTATAGTGTTTCCTGCAGATATTATTTTCATTATTTTGATTTCTTTGTACCTACTATAATAGTCATTGGTTACAAAAAGGTATTCGCTACTTGGCAATGGCCCTAAAAAATCTACAGCTACGTCTATCCAGGGGCCAATGGGCATTTCTCTTCTTTTCATTTTATGTGGGGGCATGACAGCCGAAACTAATGTGCAACCTCTACAGGATCTTACCATTTTTTCCGCATTTTCGTCGATTTTTGGCCACCATACTTTTGTACGTAGTCTGTTTTTCATCCCGAATGTCCTTCGTGAGCTGCTTCTAGAACACGTTGTCGTAAGTTGTTGGGTATTATGATAATTCTCGTACCTCTTAAAAAAATGCCGTCACAAATGCAAAATTCTTCCTGGAATGCTTTGCAGTATTTTACAGGATCAACCCAAATGTTATTTTCTACGCCATTTTTCATTTTTTGAACTTCCTCGTCTTTTTGAGAATATTTTTTCATTTCCTGTAATGACACTGCGACTGGGCGAGAATATTGTATGATTTGATTAACATAATCATGGCTGTCAAAAGGCTGATTCGCGGACGTCTGGCAAAAACGGGATAGTGTATCTGCAATATTGTTTTTCCTGGACGGTGGACAACTTTAAATCTGAACGATTGTAAGCGGAGTACCCAGCGTTCTATGCGTGCACAAGGGCGTGACTTGGGTCCAAAAATTACCTCAAATGGTTTGTGATCTGTTATAAGTTCAAATTCGTCTTTGCCGAAAAGGTATATTCGGAAATGTTCCACAGCCCAAACAAGAGCTAGTGCTTCTTTTTCTGTCTGACAGTAGCGTCTCTCACAGTCGGTCAATCTTTTGTTCCCAAATGCGATGACCCTTGGCCCATTGTGGTAATGCTGAACAAGAACCGTCCCTAACCCTACTGGGCTTGCATCTGCATAGACTTGGGTTCTGTCCTTGGCCTCATAGTAGCCCAAAGTTGTAATTTTAGCTAGTGAATTTTTCAGTTCTTTAAAAGCTTTATCTTGATCTTTGCGCCAGTGTTTTTCTATCTTTGTGTGTTTTGCAAGTTTTAACCTAAGAAGTTGTCTTAATGTGTGGCCAAGTTAGGGATCCATTTGCCAATGAAATTTATAAATCCAAGAAAACTATGTACTTCATCAATATTTGTTGAGGTTCTAAAACTATTGACAATTTCTATATAGTTGTCTTGAGGTTTTACACCTTTGGGTGATAAAATATGCCCAAGAAATTTGATCTCTTTAACATTAGAAATGCATTTCTCTTTATTTAAAAGAAGATTGTTTTAACTTAGTAAACTAAGAGTCAACTTAACCCGTTGTTGATGCTCTTCTTCATTCTCGCCACATATTAAAATGTCGTCAGTTTTTCTAATACTTTTTGAAATATTTCTGGGGCAGCATTTATCCCAAACATTAGACGTTTGTATCTGTACAATCTTTTACTGGTGATAAAAGTCGTAATGTGTCTTGATTATTCGGAAATTTCTATTTGGTGAAACGCATTTTTTATGTCTAGTTTTGAGAAATATTGTGCTTTTCGGAATTTGGGCAAGAGGGAATCCATGGTGGGAATGGGGTGGTTTTCGCGCATTATGGCTTTGTTAGCTTGTCTCATGTCTATACATATACGAACATCTCCATCCTCTTTGAGAACCGGTACCATCGGAGATATCCATTTCGCTGGTCCGTAGACTTCTTCTATGATATCTAAAGCGATAAGCTCATCTAATTTTTTATTTATTTTATTTTCCAGCGGGTTGGGTACTCTTCTATATGGTTGGCTAATAGCTCTTATGTTCTGGTCGATTGCAATGTGAATAAGCAAATTTTTAAATTTCGGAAAAGGGTTACTTGAAATATTTTCAATATTATGTATAGCATTTAATCCAATTTTGAGAACTCCCAAAGAAATCGCGCTGTTTTTCCCAACAAATTTCTTTTCCTCTTTCTTATTACAAAGAAAGTAGCGGTTTCTTGATTATGACCGACTTTAATAGTTGCTTCATACGAGCCAATAACTTGTAACGGTTCTTTAGCTCCGTAGGCAAAAAGAATTTTGTATGGGTTTCGTTGCTGGTTTGTTACTCTTACACCCGATTTCTTTAGCAATTCCCAAGTTGTGTCGGTTATAATATTGGACTTACAACCTGAATCAATTAACATTTTTATAAAGATTCCTCCTATCTTACAATCTATCAAGTCATCATCATCTTCCAAATGGAAAACATACTCTGTTTCATCACCTGATTGAATTGAGTCGACATTTCTGGGACGCTGTCTAGGTTTAAATCTTTTGTTCGGCGGACCTGTTGATCTGTTTGGTACTGCGGTTGGTAGCTTCCGGTTCGACAAACAACATTTGGCATAGTGGTCTCGAAAATTGCATTTTCTGCAGGCTGCTTGTCTTGCTGGACGTTGATGGTGGTTGTCTTTGGTATCTTCCCCACATCTAGAGCATCGTTCCGATGATGCAAATCTTTTATATCTTCGATTTAACACGATGTTAACATCGTTAAAAGAGTTTTTGAATGAAACTCACGGTCTCTAGTTAATTCCACAATATAATACAAGTTATTGTATTATATTGTGAAATTAACTAGAGACCGTGAGTTTCATTTAAAAACACTAATATGAGCATATTCCACGAAGTAAGGGTCGAGACAGTCAATTTCATCGTTAAAAGAGCTTGTGGATGGCTTTTCGTTGTAATCCGAAATTTGCCTTTCTATTGTCTTCAACGTGTTAAATTTATACTGTCGCCAGTAGTCAAAATCTTTTTCTTGAGTTCCGATGATAAAGACTTCTCTGTAATTTGATCTATAATGTGTTCGTTGGCATTGTGAAATGCACATTTTGCTGCTTGATTTCGTAGTCTCAAAAATTTTTCAAATTTTTCTCCATTTTCCTGTTTTAGTCCCCTAAAGACATGTCTTTCGAACACTTTGCTCTGTTTGCGTGCAAAATATTGGTCTAATTTTGCGATAGCTACGTCAAAAACATCAACGTCTTCACCTTCTTCTACATTCGCCCCTGGTAGATTATAGAAAATTTCCTAAGGCCAAGACCCCCGAAGTGCAATAGTAAAGCTCTAGTTTTCTGAGGAATTTCAATGCTGGAAGCTTCTAGATAAATAAATAAGGCCCTTTTCCACTTTTGCCATTTTAATCCCACAGAACAAAAGTCGCCTTCACAATCAAAATTTTCCAATGCAGGAATGTTCGAAGCCATCTAAAATAATATATATTCTTAAATATATATCATAGGTATGGGTAATATTTTGTGTAGGTATAATTATTAACCATTTGTATATAATATACAATAAAATACAGACCTAATACGATTAAATAAAATATAATTTAGTCATTTTGTTCTTATAAGTAAGACATTTGTTTTGAAATCGGTTTATTACACCCCTTTTTTATAGATACAATTTTTCGTTTTACTTGTTAGTTACACCGATATAAAACAGCAAGTCGTCTTGAATACATCTTTAAAATTCCAGCACCTTATTTTTGTTTAAAACTAAAAATGTGTCTGAAAAATGATTCACGACACGTTAATCATTAATCAAGCAACAATACCTAAAATTATTTGTATCATAATACTTAATATGTTCACGATCAGTGAATTGAAAACAGTATAGCAGTATTAATTCAGTTTGCAACGGTTTTTTTTGTATTGTAATAACATTTTTACAATATTTAATTTTCATATAAAGAAAATAATATTTAAGCTTACAATGTATTAATATAAATCATTAACACTTTATAACATCGAGCCAAATTATATCATAACAAAATAAAGCATAATTTTATAAACACTATGCAAACGAAGCCATAGTGATAGAACTAGAAATTTCTATAAATAAATAATAATATTATATTACTGTAAATACGATAAGGAATGCAGAGTTAGCTTTGTTTTTGTATATATACTCATATTCATTATTATTCAAGTTGTTGTTGTTGACATGGGTTGTTTATTCTTAATTAGTCGGTTCATTAGCAAGTATTGTAATATTTTAATTATATTGTGAAAATAAAGTTTTTAAAAATAGTTTTCGGTGTTAAAAATATATAATTGACGCAGTCAGTAGGATCTGTGCGGTCGTGCAAAAACTTTGTCGAATCGTTCGTATAAAGAACTCACGATTTGGTGTTTCAACATCGAGTGCAGATTCCAGAATCTACTATTTACGAAGAAAGATGGAACCGGAGCTCTTAAATCAATTGTAAGTGCCAAGTTTCCTTTTTTACTTTTCCATACCTTTTTAAAAGTGTAGGAGAGATATATTTATTATATATATACTTGCTACTGATTTTATTTTATGGACGAATTGGAAAATTTAATGTTAACATTCAATAAATTGAATATTAATGAAAATAATATAACTAATAATAATTTTGAGAATTCAATCTGTGAATATAAACGAAATGGCTACTGCTACTGTAAAAACCCTCAATTGGGATTTATTTAAATTAAAATTAGAAAATATTAAACCATATGATGGTAATAGTAATACGTTAAATAAGTTTATAGTCATGTGTGAGAAATTAATTGAAACATATGCTATATATAATGACGTCGAAATAAACAACCATATATTGGATTGTATACATGAAAAACTTATAGGAAAAGCTGAAGCCATTGTGGGCAATCGAATGGAATTAAACACATGGCAAAAGATTAAAGAAGCCTTGAAATAGTGTTTTTCTGATCGAAGAGATCTGGACTGCATCGTGCAGGAATTAACACGAACAAGGCCATTTAAAAATGAAAATCTAACCGATTTCGGAGCTAGACTCCAATTGCTAAAAAGTAAAATTATTCAGAGAATCAGTAATGACTTTACTCTTACTGAAAATGATAAGAGATGCAACATAAATCATTGTGATAAGACGGCACTGAACACCTTTGTTTCAGGATGTACCGGTGTCCTTAACCTTCCATTACTCGCGCCAAATTTTGGTACTTAATAACTCGCGCACGGTCTAGGAGACCGGGTAATGAATTAAGTAATTTCTGAGCTTACTTATTACTTTGTGAAGGATTTTAGGGTTATTTCATCATTTTGGGACAGAATAAAAGTCATTTATTAGGTTAGTTACAAAAAATATATTAGGCAAAAAAGCAGAACTGAGAAATTGCATAACATAAAGATAACAAAAAAAATTAACTTATATTTTCATAACACGCATTACACATAGGACGAATATGTTCTAAACACAGATATTTTGCACAATTTGACAAAAGTACTTCGTCTTTCTGTTTTTCTGCCAGGTACAGACTGCACAGCGGCCGACGGTTCCAGGGGTTCTTACTGGGGGCTCATCTCCAGCTGGGACTCCACACACTTCTTGTAACCTGCTTCTTAGGCTCCTTGGCAAATTGGCAGATATAGCTCTTTCTTTTTGATAATCATACAAAAGGGCCATGGAGAGCTTAAGAAGAAATTCCTTTCGAGGCGTTGTTGAATCGGGATTGTTTCCATTATAAATGACAAATGCATTTATCCCAGCTACGTTCAGCATGCTATAAAAGGGGACCATTGGCCATCGTCTGGTACCACGAGCACAATTATATTGAGCACACAATTTATCGACCATGTCGACCCCTCCTTTGGTGTCATTATAAGTCATTATCATTTCTGGCTTATTCGTACGAGGGTCAATGTCATCTCCAAAATGCATTGTTGAAATGAGAAGTACATTTTTACCTTTTTTTGGAATAAATGAAACCAGTGTTGTATTGTTGCAAAACCCAAACATTGAGGAACCGCTCGGTCGGCCTGTATTCTGTACAAATTCCAAAGGAAGCTGTCTCTTGTTCTTTCGAATGGTTCATAGAAGGGTTAATTTCTTTTAGACTTTCCGCAAGTTCCATACTGGTAAACCAGTTATCTGTGGTGACGTTTCTATTCGTACCATAGATATGTTGAGAAAGTCTTTCTACTACTGATTTAGCAGTCGTTTCTTTTTGAAACGGGCCTTCTGGCTGCTTACCCACATAAACTTCCATGTGACTGGTGTAAAACATATGAGAATCAGAGAGTGCAAAAATTTTTATGCCATACTTATTTGGCTTGTTGGGTATATATTGCCTAAAGCTACAATTACCTCTAAATGCTTCAAGCTTTTCGTCTATGGTTACATGCGCGGAATGTGAGTAACACTTTTTTTGGTTATCGTTAAATTTTTCAAACAAAAGTCTGATCGGTGCCAATTTATCCATTTGGACCCTTTCTTGTCTTGTATTTATATCGTCAAAACGAAGGCATCTCATCAGGAATTGGAATCGTATTCTATTCATTCCCAGGCGAAAAGCTTCAACGCCACTACCATCTGTTCTCCAAAGGTCGCCCAGATTCATATGATTAGCTTTTCTGACTCCAGCAAGATATAGGATGCCAATTAGTGCTTTTATTTCTATGAGATTAGTAGTTCTCACGTCTCTTTCCCTCGAAAAGTTTTGAGCGATGCTATTAATTTTTATATTGGTGCAATCTACAATGATATTCAGCATTTCTTCGTCAAACAAGCACAGCCAAATATCGAGAGGGGACTTTTTGGATTTTGCGTGAGCTTTCACCCCTGGCAATTGCAAAACAATATTTGCACTAAGTGTTCTAATATTTTTTGGTGGAAAATGCTTTTTCCACTGTGTTACCTTGTCTTTTCCTATAAATACTGCATCTCTGGTAACAGGAACAGGTACATAGTCACCTCCACCATCCTCAAATTCTTGCTCAGTGTCACTGTTTTCTGATCTCTGTTCTATGCTATCTATGTCCCCTTGCTCATCATCATCATCATTTCCATAATCTTCATCAGTTTCAACTTCTTCAAACAATCTCAAAAGTCTTGCTTGCTCCGTTTTGTAGTTCATATCTATAATAAAAATAGAAAATTGATTTCCAAAAAATTACAACCAAGAAAACACACGTTTCTATATGCAACGAGATATTTCAACTATTATTTCATGACACACCTTATATTAGCATTATAGTATCAGAAATTTTCGTAAAAAAATGTAGAAAAGTCTAAAAAACTTACCGGTATTATTTATGAAATATTTTCAGCGACAGTTAAAATTAGTTACTTAAATACTCGCATCCGGTCTACTACACCGTGTTAAAGCACCACTTCCGTAAAACACTTTCTATCAAGAGTGGGATGTTCGTTGAGTATGTACTGGAAAGGTACATGGAGGGGGAACGATGCTTAGCCAATGAAGTCGTAATTACGTCATATTGAATATTGGACCGGTCTGAGAGACCGTGCGCGAGTAATGGAAGGTTAAAAACAATATGCATTTGAAAAAGCCTAACTCTTTAGAGGATGCAATGGCTTATGTCGAAGAATTCGAGAATTTTGAAAGATTATACGGCCATTTAAATGAGCCGAGATCCTTTAAAAATTCTAGTAGTTATAAATCACCTAATAATAATTCATATAATTATAATAATAGTAATAATAATAATAATCGAAGTCAGAATGATAACTATTCAAATTATGCTAGAAATAACTATAACCAATATCAATGTTTCCAACAACGACAGAACTTTCCAAGCCAACCAAATGATATAAAGCCACAACCACAACAACCTCGACATTATCCGACTAATGCGCAAGTATTTGGTCCAAAAAGAAATGTTTTCAGGCCACACCAAATACCTGTACATAATCTACCTAGACCAAGGAGAAATAATAATTTCATAAATCGAAATAGTAATAATAATTATGATAATAATAGATTTAGAAGTACTAATAATAATTATTTCCAAAATAATAATCAAAGTCCGAATTTCATATCCGAAGAATTATATAACAATGATTATAGTGAAACGGAAGAAGTAGAAGACATAGTTTTGATTTAGCAGATGATTTTGAAAAGTTCGCTATTACGAAAGAAAATGACAATCTAGAACAAAATCAAAATTTTCGGAATGCTCCTCAGAAAAGAAATCCGAGGTAGCAGACATTAAAATTATTTCAAATGAACCGTTAGATAATTTTGAAACGTTCGTTTATACAGGACAAAAAGACATTTAAGAACCGTTTGAATACATTAAAATAAAAAACCCAAAATTTAAATATCTTCCAGATAATGAAATAGATTTTATACCTGATTTGTCAAATTTATTTAAAATTGATAATATGAAAAATAATGAAATTGAAAATAATGAAGTAGATTTAGTACCGGATTTATCAAACTTATTCAATATTGAGAGTAGTGTAGAAAATAATTTTATTAAACCTAATGAAAACGATATTAATAAAATTTATGTTTCTGATATTCAATCAACAAATAAAAGTATTGTATTGAATGACATTGATTTTAAAATAAAAAGAAATAAAAGAAAAATAGATAAAAAGATAATGAAAGCAAATGAAAATATACAGGTTTTTATGGAAAAAGAAGTAATTCAAGTGAATGGAAATGTTACGAAAAATGAAAACTTCAACAAGAAGATAGATGGAAACAATCAACTTATAAATAATGAAATTGATGAAGAAACGAAAATATATATGAAACTATAGATAAGAAAATTGAAGGAATTAACGAGAGAACAGGTGAAAATATAAAGAAGAATAGAAATAAGAAAATAGAAGAATTTAACGAGAAAATAAATGAAAATATAAAGAAGAATAGAAGTAAGAAAATTGCTGATGGAAATAAGAAAATAGAAGAAGATAACGAGAAAATAGATGAAAATATAAAGAAGAATAGAAATACGAAAATAATTGACAGAAATACGGAGATAGATGAAAGTAACAAGAACGTAAACAAGAGAAATGAAAATAGAAGTGTACGAGTAAATAAGAAAATTCTAAATCATGAAAATACAATAAGAAGACGAACAGATATTCAAGAATTGCAAGAGTTAATGAGAAAGTGTTGGGAACACTTTGCTTTAAGGTGGTACTCAATACAAGAAGTTATCAAATGGCATAATACACATGGAAATTCTGTGTACATATGTAATTAGATAAGTAATAGTAATTAATATCATAATAATAATAATAATTCTCAAAGCTAGAAATAAATAACAATAAGAATAGATATAAGAATTAATATCATAACAACAATAATAAAAATCTAAATACTTATTATTTAGTTACAATAGAACTATAAATGAATAACAATATGATAATTAGACATAGAAATATATAGATATAATAATACTTTTAAAAGGAATAATACGAAATATTCAATTCTTTCGTTTAATGATTTTATTCATTATTATTTAAGTTCATATCAACTAGTTATTAAAAACAATAATATAATTAGATATAGGAATATATATCATAATAATTTTCAAAGTAATAATATGAAACACAATTTTTCATTTCAAATTTTATACATTTTGTCAAACTATAAATCAATGAACTTGGTTCGACGATTCAAAAAGAAATTGATTATTTACCAGAAGTTAGAATCAAACGTGAAAAATGTTTAGATAACCCACATTATTTGTAATTTTATTTCAAAGAAATTTAGAACAAAATATAACTCAATTTGTTAGGATATAGATTGATATCTATTGAAATAATTAGAGGATCAGGATTATTTTGAGTTACAAGATTACCTTTGATTAAAATGATACTTATTTGATTTAAATAATCTTCTTTAGATTTAAATGAATCCATTTGATCTGAACGATCTCTGAATACTGTTACATTATATACAAAATAATAAAGAATTCTCCAAGTTATTATACAAACCAAAATTTAGAAAAAAATTATTACCAAAATATAAGAAAGCAGAAATCATTAAAGATCCAAAAAATAATTTTAGATACTAATAAGAGAATTTATTATAAAAAAAATGTAATTAAAAAAATTCAAAACTAATTCAAACAAGTTGTTACAGCAAAATGAAATTGATGATAATGGTAACCCTGTTCCTGGTTTTTCATACCAAATGCAAAACGGAAGACGTACAAGTTACCAAATTGAATAACTTAATATTACCAATTAATTTAGGATTATGTAAGCTTATTTATGCTAAACATACTTTTATATATTATAAAAATTTAAAAGAAATAAGTAAGCAAATAGAAACAGTTAAACAATATTTCTACAATTTAAGACGTAGTCTAGTAGAAACTAATGCAACAAACCCTATTCCATACCATAATTTGGCTGAGTAAATGATGGAAAGAACAAAAAGTTTAATCAAAACATTGGATAGAAAATCAGAAAATATTTACCCTCACATTAGAGGAAAAAGAGGATTGGTAAATGCTGTTGGAAAAATTGATAAATGGCTTTTTGGTACTCTTGATTCAGATGATGAAGAGAGATACGATGATGCTATAAATATATTACAGCAAAACCAAAAACAAATAATTCACGAAGTTAATATGCAAATATCCTTAAATAAGAAATTAATCAATCACTATAATAAATCATTAACTACCTTGTGGTATAATGAACAGAAATTACAAGATAATTTGGTAAAATTTCATATATCAATAGATAGTAAAATAATAACTTTAAATAATTTTATTACCTTTTATAGAACGATTTCACAGATTAACTTGGATTGTCAAAGTTTAATAACGTTAATTGACAATATTGAAAATTCCATTACATTTTCCAAACTAAATTCAATTCATAGTTCAGTGATTTCAAATCAAGAAATTGTAGAAATGATAAAATATTTACATACAATATACGAATAAGAACAAATTCCGAAATTTAATAATATTTTAACATATTATCTATTTTTGGGTTCTCAAGTAACTTTTTCAAAGTCTAAAATAGTTTTTGCTGTCCATGTACCCATCCTGAAATCCAAAACAGCAGAATTTTATCACTTATACCCCATCATTCAAAACCACAAAATATTTATCCCATTACAACCTTACTTGGCAAAAACTCCGGAAGAAATAATTTCAATAAAAGAAGAGTGTCCGATGTTAGAAGAAAAATATTACTGTCAATAAGAAATTAAGTCAAGAGATAATTGTACTATGGAAATATTAAACGGCCATTCTCCTACGAACTGCTATGCTAATGATGCTCACCTTCAAGATACTATAATAGAACAAGTCACAAATAATGAAGTTCTAATTATTCCAAATTCAGCGATAAAAATACTAACAAGATGTACTTCTGATCAATATTTGGAAATTAATCATCCATCAATCATCCGAATTCCAGAAGATTACAAGATTCAAGTTGGAGAAGAAATATTTTCAACCAGCATCCAAATTAGAAAAGGAAAATCAATAATATTGCCAAAATTAGATTCAAAGTTTTTAGAAATTCAACCATATAATTCACCAAACTTATCTAAAATAGATTTTGAAGGATTATATGAAATTAATAAAATTGCAAAAAATATAAAACCTATTCAAGAAGTAATAATTCCGAAGCATCATACAACAATTAGTTTATTTTCAATAATTTTAATTATTTGCATAAGTATAATAATATTTTGGTTCATACGAAAATTCCGAAGAAGTAAAAGAAGAAACAAGAAAGAAAAGATCAACAAAGAAAATATCAAGAAAGAGAAAATCAAGAAAGAAGATATCAAGACAGAAGACATTGAATTGGAAGAAACAAATTCAAAATCGAAAAACAACTCCATTATTTTTCGATCTTAGGGATAGAGGAGTTATAGAATTAGAAATTTCTATAAATAAATAATAATATTATATTACTGTAAATAAGATAAGGAATGCAGAGTCAGCTTTGTTTTAGTATATATTGAGATGATATATTCAATAAGGAATAATATATAAAGATCATAGATATTAAAGATTAACAATATCATAAGATAAAACAATCATAACAATAACATGACAACAAATTCAGTTTCTTCAGAACATTCAGTCAACAAAAATAAGAATTTCAAGTAGTAGGTCAAAATATAATACCAAATATGATATAAATTAAATTTGATTAGCATATATCAAGGTATAAGTCTAGTAGTAAAATTTCTTCGAAATAATAAGTTGTTTTTAAGTTCAAAATTCTAAGTTATTAAATAGATCATAAATTTAAGAAAATGAAAGTTTGATAATAAAATTTTTTAAATACATCAAACCTACAGGACTTATGAGTCATGTCCATAGATTTGTCTGGAAATTAAATAATTAACTTAATAATTAAGAAAGATGTAAAATTGTTGGTTAAGAACGTCTATTAAAAAATGTTTCAGATAAAGATATTTATCTTAATAAAATCTTATGCAATTTGAAACGTGACATCTAAATATTTTCATAATATAGTTTCTAGTTTGAAAGAAAATTAAAACAAAAATTTAATAAGATCACTCAATTTAAATTTAGAAATAATGGAAAATATTATATATGGAAAAGAATTATAAAACTTATATTATAGCGTATGTAGAATAAACAAGTATGTACAATTTTTATTGATTACTTAATATAAAATAAATAATCATTTGTCAATAATATTTCTCTAAACTTTATCAATTATAAGTATTTATCAAGATATCAAATATTAAATTTCATTATAGTAATAATCCAAGCTAAATAAATAAGCTAGATCAAATCATTACAAATTATCAACAAGATAATTTTACGTTATAAGTAACATAAGACAGAATCTTAAAATAAACCAAGCTCAACTAATTAATTTGACGGGAGCGAGACATTAGACACTAAAAGATTCATTTGTTAGCGACATAAATTTTAATGAAATTTGTATGCTATGTCGATAAAAAAGGGAATTAAAACATGAGACAGAATTACCAACTGATAATTACTATGATTATTGACAAATGATGAGGATGGAATTATATAAAAAAAGGTAAAACAAATGAAATGTATATTTTAAATTGTAGTGAATAGAAGATAAATGTGAAATAAATTGTATACACATGTTTTTGAGTATTTCTATTATAAAATTGTGATATATCGAAATTAGAGCTGACCAATCAGACAATAGGACTATGAATGGAACATTCTAGAATGTGTAAAAGTTCCGGTTATCAAGAAAGGGTTGATGAAGAAGACGAGGACGCGAAAGGGGTTTGTAAGAGAAGCCAAGTGATGAGATGTTTTCTGAATGAGTTAATGAATTTTATAAAAAAAAGTGAAATATCATAGTAATATATTTATCATAAAAATCATATTGTGCACAATTAAAATAAAGTGTGGATCAAATTCCCAGAATGTGTTAATTGTATACAGTTTCCAAAGAAATAAATTAGCATCAGGAATAAAGGCAGCATCAAAAGTGCGGACATTTTGTGAAGCGAAAATACAAACAGGTTGGTGATGTTTGAATTTATTTTGATCAAAATAATATACAGTACTGAATTAAACGAGTGATCATTGCAAATTCAATTAAAAATTTTAAAAGGCTGAAATTAAATAAGAATTTGAATGTAACATTAAGAATAATTAAATATGTGTAATATTAAATGAGAATGTTATAAGATTATATAACTTACCTGATATTTGGTTGATAAATGTAGATTGCATGTAATAGTTCATAAGAAATTTATAGTTTCATATGTCACAAAATTTATCATTCACACACATATATTATACAAATATCAAATTTCACTTGCTAAATATTTGTAACAATTTAAACCGATGCACCACGAGAAACGATTTTAAACATACTGTTTGAACGCTTAAATATAATTTCTTTACCACATAAATTTGTGTTATGATACAAAAAAAAGGTTTTTTTGTACCTGTAGGTGCTCTCTAGAAGCTTTTAAGAAACAATATTAAAGTTATGCAAATAATTTCATAGGCGTCACATTTATATTTTGTAACCATTTGGAATATGAATTTACATAAATGATTTTAGTTGAAAAAAATTTTGTTTAATTACACACATATCTAATTTCCGTTTTGAGACTAATCCCCTGAGATAAGTTTAGGTTTCACAAATATTAGAAGAAGAGGAATTTAAAAAAAAATTAAGGTAAGAAAGAATTAATTTATTTCATTGAGCAAAACATTTAAAAAAAAAGAAATTAGAAACATTAATAATAAATAAATAAAATTGGTATCCTAACAATTAAGTGATACTATTTTAATAAAGGTTTGATAACTAATTAAAATTTAATCAATTGTTTCTTAGATAGAAGTTAATCTGAGAATAAAAACAATCATAAATAATAACAATTTTTTTTGTTGTTGTAAGGCGTCGACTGCTATGGTCATTAGCTTTTCCTCTGTCTATACTTTGAAACCCTTCTGTTAGAAATCCTCATATAACAAAACGTCTAAACTTCTAGAACTTAAGCCCTAAGTAAAGTTGACTATTTTTTTTTTCATATTTTTAAATAATGATTAGTCATTATTAAGAAATCTATAACTTTTTTCTGATCGATAGGTGTAGAAAAACAGGTGATCATTTCCCAACCCGATCATTTGACGAGCTCCAACAAGACGTGTACAGTCAAGCAACAGGTGTCTAACTGTTAATCGAATTCCACACTCACAAATTGGTGGGTTTTTTCCCAGAAGAGAAGGTATGATGATGTTAAGTGCGAGTGGCCTAGGCGAAGTCTTAATAGTACGACTTGTTCTTTTCGTTTTTTCAAATGGTAAGCAGTTTGTTTAAGTTGTACTCTTGGTTGTGTTATTTTTAAAAATTTGTTATCGAGTTGCCAGTCTATCTGCCATTTATTAATACTTTTCTGTTTGATGTCCATTTTAAAATCTTCCAAGTTTTGTATGGAGGCAAGTTCATCTGCATGTATTGCCCTTTTTGCCGCCGAGTCAGCTCTTTCATTACCTGTTATCCCAATGTGACTAGGAATCCAGATAAAAATTATGTCGATTTGTTGTTGTTGAAGGTTGTATAAAATGCTTTGCATGTAGCTGGTTAATGTGTCGGTTGTTTCCTTATTAGTTATTGCTTTTAAGACACTAAGAGAGTCAGAACATATTGCTGCATTCGTTATATTGTTATTTTCTATATATTTGATCGACTCCAAAATTGCATATTGTTCGGCGAAATATATACTGGTCCAAGAGGGGTGTTTCCAATGAAAGGCCTGTTCTTTTACAAATATAGCACTTCCTACTCCTTGATCGGTTTTGGAACCGTCGGTATATATCTCAAGAGGGTTATTATGGTTTTGGTAATGACAATTATATAAAAAAAAAGAATAACACAACAAAATTAAAATAGATATATTAATTTGGCACCCAAAACGTGGCAATTAAATGAAATAATAATTAATAAACATATATTAATATATTCATATTCATTATTATTCAAGTTGTTGTTGTTGAAATGGGTTGTTGAAATCAGTTGTTGAAGTTAGTTGGCAAAAGTCGTTGTTTAACAAATAGTTTATTCTTAATTAGTCGGTTCATTAGCAAGTATTGTAATATTTTAATTATATTGTGAAAATAAAGTTTTTAAAAATAGTTTTCGGTGTTAAAAATATATAATTCCATCACCTTTTTTTATCGGGTTATTTTCTTTGTTTCGAGCTGATTAATCGATTTTTTTTAGGAAACCTCAATAATTCCCTTATGCGTCATAGACATTCTAACATACAAAAGTTTTAATATACCATTTATCAGTGTTGCCAGATGATTTTTTTTAAATATGAATCGTAATTGTATGGGAATAAAACTCACAATACCGTATTTGTATTGTAATAGATAGATAAACAACTTTCGGTATGAAAATAATTTAATTTCCGTTGTTATGCTGAAGCTGAATCAGTATCTGAATCACTCTCATCAGTATAAATATTTTAAAATATTTGAAAATTACTTGTAATAATAGCAAACTTAAGAATAAATCCTGTATATACGACTACTCAAGTATACTACAAAGGTAATAACTCATACAATATAGTTATTTTTAAATCGCGATATCTTGAGATTATGAGCAAGATCGTGAGATCTGGCAACACTACCATTTACCTTTTGGTCGTAAATATGGTTCAATGTTTACAGGTGTTATACCACCCTGACATTTTGGCCGTCCTTAGTATTTTTTTGTAACAGGTGCTATACACCCTGACCATTTTGGCCGTCTGTGCTTTTTATTATTGACAGGTGTTTTGCACCCTGACCATTTTCCATGGCCGCCTGTATTTTATTTTAACTTTATACAGGTGTTATACCACCCTGACCTTTCCGGCCGTCTTGTGATTTAACTTCAGTTAATTATTATAATTTATATTTGAGGCTATGAGTGGCAAAATGGACCAAGCCATTTACGAGTGAACGCCGAAAATTAGAATGAAAGATGTACTGTAAATTGAAAATCGCCTATACCGTTTATTTTTTGCTTTTCACAAATTGCAACTTGGTCTAAATAGAATAAAATTTCGTAGATTTAATAGAAGTAGAAAAAAATTTAAAAAATTGTTTTTTTTTTGTTTTTTGTTGTGGGTTAGTCCATTTTGCAATTGTTGTATTTTGTGGGATGGTTAACAATGTAATAAAACTAATATGACAAAAAACCAATTTATTTGAACAGAAAACTCAATGCAATACAAAAATTGTTCCTATATTAAAAAGTAAACAAACGGTACAAAACTCGATAAAAAATATTCATCTTAATTTTCTTCATTATCGGAATCTACACCTAAATCCCCTCCTCTTCCCTGTGCAGAAGATCGAAGACTTTGATAAAATTCATGAAAGACTGGAGGAATAAATTTTATTAGCAGGAGAAGATCTTTCTTTTTTAGATCGTTTATTACGTTTCCGTTTGGGTAAAGCATTTGCAGTTCTGTTACTCCTCCACTTGATTTTCTTTTACTTATATCAACAGTTTCAAACGGTACGTCATTCTGGTTGGAATATTTGAAATTAATTGAATAAGGAGCTTGCTTTTGGAATTGCAGCCACTGAATTTTTAGCCATTCAACTTTCATTTTAGATTGTGCAATTTTTCGGTTTGTGATGTTGTTTTCAAGCACCACTGTAGAAAGGAAATTATTGCTCTTCATTTCAATTACTTTAAATGGATTCCTTTTTCTAGCGTTTCTAATAACTACGTACCAGTCACTTGGTACAAAAATATTGGGATGAAATTTTTTTTCTTTTTCGATTATACCGAAATCTTGATCACACGGTAAATATGAATGTCCACTAACTAAAAATTTATGATCAATTTGTTCTACTACAAAATCCGGGGAGGCAACCATGTGGTTGCACAAAATCGATAGTTTGATATTACGGTTTTGTCCTCCGCATTGATCAGAATACATGATGATTCGCTTTGAAGTAACAAAATTTTTTATGTAATACATAAGGCATGACCCTATTTCCTGTGGGCCTCTAGAAGCTACTGATTCGTCCCATACAAACATGTATGAATCATTAGTAGCCATATCATGAACACCAAAGCAGTACGTCCACAGTTGTCTTTTGTAGTAACAAATGCCAGTAGTTAGAACCGGTGTAGGCAAAGTCTTCATCAAATCAAAGCAAATAACAGCAACTTCTCCTTGTTTTGCAAGCTCAGTGTCTTTCTTTAGACCTTCCCTAGCACTTTCGGCCTTCCTTTGATGAAGCTCCCGTTCAATTTCTAAACGATGCTTTAGGAGTTCATCAGCTGTTGACTTTATTTGCATATTATAAAGATCACATTTTTTACATGAGTCTGTGACTGGAGAGTGGAAAGTCAAATTAAATTCCGTGTTGAACACATTTCGAAAAATATAGAAAGAAACCGGATTATTTGAATCGTTTTTGTATAGCTCGTACATTTTACCAAGACTTAGATCTGGTGAAAGATATTCTCGATTACTGCTTTTTGGTCTACAATAATGAGATTCATAGCTTGGAAACCTCTCAATAAATTGCTTTACTTCATTCTTTCTTTCGATACTTGTTTTATTGGATGGTGGGTGTCTTCCACGCTTGTCACATGGTGCTGGAGAACCAGTTGATTTGTGTTTCAGCAATCTATCTAGTCTACCGGATGAAACTTGAAAAACAGATTGGAAAAAAATTTTGCACACTTTTTGTTCAATTCCATTTGAATCAGGTAAGTAATACATTCTAGTGTTGTTTCTTTTAGAAACCTGATTTTGTGTATAAGTGCGTAATTTATTCACTACTTTAATTAAACCAAATAAATAAGAAGTCTGCAAGTCACGGCTTTCTAAAGAATAATAATTTTTATGCAACTCTGCTTGACGTGCTGCTGGAATTCTGAGATGACACTTATTTGGACACATACATTCAAAATGTTTGAATACTTTTGCAGGAACAACTTTTCCTAATTGCGTTGTATACTGCTCTCCAGCACATCGTTTCTTCTTATTTAAATTTCGTTTCCAATTCTCCATATTGCGAATACGCTTCTTCGGTTTGAACTGTTGTTTTCCTGTATCGTCTTTTCCACCATCATCAATAGCACTGTTTGTTTCAACAGCCATTCTTGGGTCGTCTTCATCGGAAGGCACATATTCAGATCCTGAATCTTGATATGGTTCTAGATCCGACAAAACGTCTGAAAGAAAGAAGTATATCTTGAACAAAAATATCCTTAACTCGGTAATGACAATTTTTAATAAAATAAAAAATATAATAGTAGATTGTTATACAAGTAAAGAAAAGTGGTGGTTTACTATCGAGTGAAAACAGATTCATTTACGAGCGATCAGCAAGTAAATTAAGTTTTCACGAGATAGAAACCCACTTTTCTTACGAGTAAAACATGCTATTTTTTTGTATCCTTAATGGAAAACGTAGAAAATTGAAATAAAAATGTTAAAAATTTAATTTTTGTTATAACTATCATAGTTGTCTGTTATATACAAAGCATAGAAACCACATAAAACTTCCATGATAACAACACAAACAAACAGAAAAACGATTGTGTTGCTAACGAAAAGATGTTGCCAACGAGTAAAATGAGTTGGTCATTAGTAAAGTGTTGCTAACGATTAAAATAAAACATTTTTTTTTAATTCTACCTAATCAAATGGCTGTTTTCCATTAAAGATACAAAAAAGAACTTTATTCTTATGTTATTGTTTTTTTCTAACCTCTAAATTTGAACTAAACTTAAAGCAATGTTATTATCTTACGAAAATAGTACTTACCACTTACGTTATCCATATCGCTGCTTATAAACACTATAGTGTTTGTTACTTTATTTTAATACACACAAAGTACCAACGAAGATAGGATAGGTTAGAACTACAACGCTTTCAGTAAACAGTAAAAACTCTTCAATGGCAAACTGGACCAACCTGGCTTGGTCCACTTTGCTCCCGTACATATTACAGTAATTCTAAATACCAAAAGTGCATATGTGGCGCCATCTAGTGAACAGAAGTACAAGGTGGTTTAGCCCATTTTGTAATAAATTCGTTTAAATATCACGATTTAAACTAGGTAAGCAACCCAAAATACAATTTTAGAGGGTTGGTCCGTTTTGCCGCTCATAGCCTCATTTGTAAATTAACTTGAATATTGATTTTAATTTGTACTTACACTTTCCTTAATTTTCACTCGTCGCCACTTGCTGTATTCACTCTTTTATCATATCGTCAATATCTGATTTCGAGATAAGGTATATGCTCACTGTGCCTGCTCGATACCGAATGAATCTCTTTCCCCGGTATCTCTTAGTCAGCCCAGCGTCAACATTTTTATTATCTAACATGATACACCAGAGTCCCGAAAACTTTGTAGTGGTAATACCACAGATAATATATACTCCAACCAGTGCCGGATTTACCACTAGGCCAACTAGGCGGCGGCTAGGGCCGCAAGCAAAAGGGGGCCTCACGCCGCAGCGTTTCATAAAAAAAATTTTATTAAGAAAAAATATTGAATTTCATTTTCTTAAATTAATACTTACTGCAACTTTAAATCGAATACATGACTTTTGAAACAATACAATCTAAAATCTAAGTAAAATAACCAACGTACATAAAAATAAATATTAACGCTTGCCAGGGTATAAGACGCCGGGATGCCGGATGCGGCCCCCTCTCCCCTCTCCACCTCCCTCGTCTCCACTCTTTTGTTTACACTGTTTTGAGAGTGTCAGCCACTCAGCGTCACTCGTCAGTATAGTTTTGCAAGTGGCAAGTGAACTACTTCTTGAAAGTAAATCTTCTAGTGTACGTGTTTTATATAAGATTTCTGAATGATGACAGTTGTTTTGTTTACAGATTGTGATTACTGTCATAATACTTATTGTGGTGTGAACTCAGTGAAGTGAACTCATATTTTACAGGTATCGTAACACGTAACACATACTTTTTGCTCTGACAATGATGAACGATAACAATAAAAATATTCATACGACTAGTGGAGCATATAGATGCAAAATAAAAAAACTCAAAGAAGAAAAAAAATTTAAATTGTTAAAAAGTAATTCTAAAATTGAAAGTTTTTTTTTAAAATACGTCAGGAGATAGCAGTCAGAATAGTCCAAATGAAAACTATGTCATTACTGATGTTCAAATTCCCAGTACTTCTGCTGTTGTAGAAGAAACTACAGACTTTTCGAGTGATCTAAATACTTCTAGAAATGTTTCTAGTACTTAATCGGCCATGTCCCTGCCTCAATCCACCTTAAATGTTCTAGATCCCAGTTCATGTGGCAATTTATCTGTTGATTTGACGGATTTTGTAATAAGAAATCTTCCCAAACACTTGCTAGCGATTAAAGATAGTGATTTTTCAAAATCCAAACGACATTATCCTGATAAAGTAAGAACAGTAAAAGAACATATGTTTTTTAGCCGTTTACCAAACGGCGAGATGAAGAAAAGAGAGTGGCTTATGTATTCAAATACTACCGGCTGCCTGTATTGTGTTCCATGCAAATTATTCCACTATCACAACGATAGTTCTTTTTGCAAAGGATTCAATGACTGGAAAAATTTTGACCGACTTAAAGAGCACGAACAGAGTGCGGAACAAGGTTAAATACAAAAACCTTCGTCTTACGAGGCAATGTTGTAGGAAAATTGATTCTGTATTACACGAAAACTACCTTAAGGAAGTTGAATATTGGCATCGAGTGCTAAAACGTGTAGTAGACGTTGTCAAGTTTCTCGGCACCGTAGCCTGGCTTTTCGAGGGAGCCAAGAATTATTCGGTTTCCAAGGAAACGGTAATTTCATGGGGGCATTGGAGCTTGTTGCAGAATACGATTTTTTAAAAGCCCATATTGAAAGTAAAGGAAATCCAGGATCCGGAAATGTAAGCTATCTGTCAAAAACTATTTGTAACGAGTTTATAGAGTTGATGTACAAAAAAGTAGTTTCTGTCATTGTGGATGAATTAAAGAAAAGTAAGTACTATTCTCTCAGTGTTGATTCTACACCAGACATCACTCATTCAGACCAGTTGACAGTGATTCTACGGTATGTTTTAAGTGATGGTATGCCTGTAGAAAGATTTATAGCTCTCATTAAATTTCATGACCACACTGGAGCACACATGGCGGAAATTATTTTAAATACCCTGTCAGAGCTAGATATTCCATTGTGCGATATGAGAGGCGAGTCATATGATAATGCCTCGAATATGTCAGGCAAATATAAAGGCTTACAAGCGATAATAAAAGAACAAAACAATTTATCTGAGTACGTTCCATGCTCCGCTCATTCGTTGAATCTAGTAGGCACACATGCGGCTGATTGCTGTTTGGCAGTAACAAAGCTATTTATGTTTATTCAAGAATGTTACGTTTTCATGAGTGCATCTACTTCAAGATGGGCCGTGTTGGAAAACCTTGTCAAAAATAGCAGTAGCGAAAAGAAACTCCTTCCGAAAAGAGTGAACATTACAAGATGGGCTTCCAAATGGGATGCTGTAAAAGCTATTTTACTCAACTACTGGAGCTACTACGATGCAGTAAAAAAATATCAGACGATAAAGGGGAAACAAATGTGAGCCGAGCTGAAGCTAATGGAATCAGTAAACAATTTTTCAAGTTTTCAAGTTAGAGAATGCTATTTTACTGAACATGTGGTACGATATTTTCAAACGTTTTGACAAGAGTAGCAAAACACTGCTACAGACTGGAATGTGACTTGCAACATATACAAATCTCTAACGGAGTACGTACTAAGTCTGAGAGATAACTTTGATTCCTAAAAATGAAACCTATATTTTTGAAATGAAAAGACGCCAGAAAAGAAAAGCTCTCCATGGCGAAGATCAAGAAGATGAACCTGAACCCCACTTTGATGGAAAAGAAGACTTAAAGATAAATACATTCAATGTTGTAATTGACAGGCTTTATTCAGAATTGAATAAAAGGTCCGAAGTTTATTTCAGCCTTAATGAAGAATTTGGGTTTTTAAACAACTTATCATCAATTTCCAATGAAGAAATAAGGGGAAAAGCTTCTATTGTGGCTAAAAAGTATCGAACCGACATAGATGGTGACTTTGGAGAAGAGTGTGTACAGTTCAAAGGCTTCGTTGAAGCTATATTTGATGAAGAAAGAGAACCTCATGATAACAAGATTATCAAGCCTCCAAGAAATACACTTTTGGAGTATCTGAAACTCATTCGTGAAAAACAATTAACATTATTTCCGAATATGGACACGGCTTTGCGCATTCTACTATGTATGATGACATCTAATGAATCTGGAGAAAGATCATTCAGCGTGTTAAAAAGAATAAAAAACTACCTGAGGAACTCGACTTCTGACGAAGATTCTCTACATTGTCTAGTTTGGCTAGTTTTGTGGCAAATTCTGAGCTTTTTCAAGCATTAGACTTTAACGAGATTTTGCAGCCAAAAAAACTAGGAAAGTGAGCGTTTAGATTTATTTGAACATTCACTGTAATACATACAGTGAGAGTGAATGTTTATTTTTAGAACTAATATGTTGTACCAATTTTAAAAAGTAAAATTATAAAAATAAACGTTATGTATTAATATGAAATCTGCTTTATACTTTAATTCCATAATCGTGAAGTTAAAGGATACGATATAATAATTATAAGCCATTTTATATTATTGCTAGCATCCGCATCCTGCATCCATCAATGTTTTCCAATTGGTGTTCATCTTTAAGATATCTCAACTACTCACTTGTTTTGACGTGAGCTTGAAATAAGGCACATTTCAATTTTCCACTTAAGGGGCGGCCGGGGCGGGGGCCGCTCGGGTTAATTTGGCCTAGGGCCGCAAGTACCCTAAATCCGGCACTGACTCCAACACAAATCGGATATGAACACTTAAAGTTATAAACATTAGCATTGGAAAGTTCATAGACCAATAACCGAAAGTTCCAGTTATAGACGAATCAAATGACTTTCTATATAGTTCCAGTCACGTTGCAATCTTCCTCTGTAATTAGAGAGACTAAACACGTACATTTTTTCTAAAAGTTGTACGATCACGTAAACGTGGATTTATGTACGTACCGGTAGCGTAAACTACCACCGTCTAAACACGAAAATACGTGAGGGGAAATGCTGGTAAATATTAAAAAAAAAATTTATAAATATGTAGATACTTAGTTGTAATGATTAATTTCTGCATTTACCAGGAATTTTTTACTAAATTAGCCACTGTTTCCTTTAGTGTTCTCACGAAAATGTTCTTGCCGACAATTTGCAGAATATGGATGTTGTCCATACACTTCCCGTAACAACTGTAAATCATCTGGCGAAATTCTTATTTTATTTTTAGACATCCCGATTCTCGTATTCCGCTCGATACGGATAACGTTTTGTCTGTACGCAAAGATATGTAAGCTTGTGGAGCACGTGCGTACGTGAACGTAAAATTTTCCATTGCTGCGCATATGCAAGGTTCAAAACCTACGTTTACGTATACGCAAAACGACGTGTTTAATCTATCTATTTTGGTGGCGGCTAGAGATGTTATAGAACAGGTAAAATTTGATAATAAGTTCTTACTGTTTCGTTCTTTTTGGAACCTGTTCTGTCTTTCTTTCACCGGGATATTTGGTAGTGGTCTACTGATGAACTGCCCAACTGAACTGAACCAGGTGGTTTAATTTCACTATACAAAATTCGAATCTCCTAAAACAATACTACTAAATATTTTTATGACTTTGTTTAATACTGCCGCCAGTAGTAAAAAGGCGGCAACTACCACAAGTACAGTTTTGAGAAAATGGCGAAAAACTTTTTTGTGGTACGCCACGAAAGAAATAAAAGAAATTAATAATATTTCGTTTCGTTATTGAAAAATATTGAAGTGTTTGTGTTTTTAAATATATTTTTTAGCTTTGTTTCCTTGGACATTAAAGTTATAACACATAAACCGTTTTAACTACGTAGATACAATTTGGAACCTAGAGCGATACGTAACATAAAAGCGGCAACACTAACATTGTATCACATGCATCCGTTTTAACTACGTTGATAAAGGACAAAATGTAGCGTAATACGCAATATAAAGGCGGCAAGTACAATAAATACGAATCATTGTTCGAATTTCTTAAATCAAATGAATAAAATGGACGCAATAAGAAATTAAATTTATTCGACACAAAATTAATATAAAAATTATTATTCTTGAACAACATTTAAATCGGCAACGTCACCAACGGGCATTTTATGCCAGAACTGTTTCCTGTTCTCTGGCATTAGTGGGCATAAATTCTTGATGATGGTATTTGCCTCTTGTACCGCCTTTTCAAAATCACTGAAGTCATAAACATTTCCATAACGCTTCATCGCTTGTTCCACCTGGTGATGGAAACTATCGGCGCTCATAAATGTATGTCCTGGTTCGAAATACTTTATGTAAATTTCCGTTGCACTAATCTCCATACAATTATTTACAATATAGACCAGAAACGTGAAGAAACACCAGTTTTTGTTCTGTGCCGAACAATTGTCTAACCAGAGGGTTATCGTGGTAGCATCCCTGTTTTTGAGTAAAAATGCATGAAAACTGCTGATTATGTCTTCTTTTTTCCTTCCAGCAATTCCTTCGTGCCATAGAATTGCAATGGGATTTAATTGACGTTGATTAACTCCCACAGGAACAAAGCTTTCATTGAATAAGACGATTCTCGGGGTAAATAAGACAATTTTATATTGATCCATGCGGGGTAGCATTATGACTTTCTGCAGATCCGCAGAAAAGCACACCTCTGATATGTCTCTATTCAAAATATTGGCATCTTTACGATACTGGTCTCGGGATTTCTTAGCTCTATCCTTATGACAGCTATACGAATTGCAAGTGGTACAATCTGCTTGCAGATTATCTTTTGTGTGTTCGTGTTGATCAAATGTTCCACAAACCTCACACTCTTCGTGGCCAAGTTTGGCAAAGGAAATATTAAGTTCATTCAGAACTTTTCTATATACATCATACGAACATTCAAAATTTGGATTATCCTTATTAAATTCCTTACACATATATGTCAAAGTCAAATGACTAGGTAGATACCGTCTATTCGGAGCATGTTCCCTACGGTAATGTGAGATTGAGGGGTGAAATGATTCAATATGGAGCCGTATCTTAGTTCTGTCCAGTTTTTTGGTAGAAGGCTTCTTACCTGAAAAGTAATACTGATTAAACAAATAGTTTTAAACCTCGAAATGATATACAAACCTCGCCTATCGCGTGTAAACGTAAGGTGGTTGACAGACATATTGAGAGTGTTCTGAACAACTTTGTCGTTGCTTGGCTTAAAACCAAGGGTAGTCAGAAAAAATGGTTTGCATACTTGAAAAATGCTACCACTTTCATTCTTCATGTGATAGGTAAAGGTACTTTTCCTAGCAGAAACATCGACTCTGTTAGTTTGCCTTTTTACGTTTAACCTTTGAGTATTATTCAATATAAATTGACGTTGTTCATCCCAGCTCATTTGCCAAAACTCATCATTTATCTGAATCCTCCTATTCTCAGCTATATGCGAGATACATTGTCTTCTACAGTTGACTGAACATGGAGGTTTAACGTAATATTCTTTTCGTTTTTCATCTTTTTTGGCTTTTTTTCTAGCAGCAAGTGGCGTCGAAAGAGTACGCCTTTTTCTGGGTTTACCCTTTTTGGTAACCAATAAAAGATTGTTCAAAGGTTCCATAATATGTTCTTCTTGATTAAATTGGCCTTCAAAAGCTGCTTGGTCGATTGGGTTCGGTATTATAATCTGATGTATAACGTCAATCTTGCTATTCTCATTAGAGACTGGTAAAAATGGTACATTCTCATGTGTGACAGATTTATTATCCTCCAATATTACAGTTGAGCCTGATGGTATATCATTTTCACCATTAATGGAGACGTCTAAATTGTTATCATCCTTACTCTCTGGGACATACATGAATTCATTTATGCTGTTGATATCAATATTCCAACTTTTGTCTGCAAATATTGTAAATAATAACCACCCCAAAACAAAAATAGTATTTTATAAACTTACCATTAAAATCAATTGGAGATGTGTAAATATCATTACGAACATCTAGCTGATTGGATGTTGAAGTTGTTCTTGCAAATGTAACTTCTCTAATTTCTGTACAATCGGTTATCCTGACAGATTCAACATCTTGAAATAATAAGTGTAATTTCGTAATATGAAAAATGGTTTTTACCTAGGTCAACATTCCGTTGTAAATCCTCTGCATCACATATTTCTATATTGATATTATCGATAATGTTGGAACTGTTGCAATTAATGTTCTGTAATTCCCGCAGCTCCTTTCGCGTACACTCAGGAAGATTTGAAGAGTGAAAACTACTACTACAACTGCTTTGGTAACAAGATTTGTCCGGGGAAGAAAACGTAGGATCATCATTTTCATTTGTTTTTGGTGATTTACACTTTACAATGTTAGACATTAGGCTTCCATTTCTAGCTAAGGCCACTAGAAGATGACCTCTACTTGTCGACATGATAGTGAAGTATTATTTCAGCAAAATGTACTATTCATATAAGTGCACTATTTTTATTTATTAACAATTCCACTCAGCACTCATTCATTACCTGAACTGACCACTACTATATTATTCTCTAAATTAAAAAATATAAACACAATTTGTGACACCGACGAGGAAACAGTCAGTACTAATATATACCAATCGAAGAACTTGTAATAAAAAGGCGGTATTTGCTACATATCCTGTAGTTACCGCTTTCTCACTAAATATTTACTATTTGCCGCCTTTTTACTTCTTGAAATGATGACGCTGCGAACTTACGGCTAATTTTATTAGCCTTTTTCATCTATATTGACTGCTTTTACTGCTTTTAAACTACGCATATATGTTAAAAACAGTCGTACGAACTTACCGACGATTAAACCTGAAAATCACCAAAAATTGTAGTTGCCGCCTTTTTGCTACTGGCGGCAGAATAAAGGACCTATATTTTTTTAGTGAAATAAAAGTTTTTAATTATTCTGAATGTGAATTTTATTTTATCATTATATTGTTAATTAAAAATCTGCTGACAAAATAGCGGGCATGTTGTGCTGTTCTCCGATGGAACTGTTTAGTTCAGTATATAGAATAAGTTCACGGTACAGTTTGCATTAACCAGTTCCAAGTAACCTATTCCGTTCTTTCTATAACAACTGTAGTCCGTACATAAAGATTATCTATGAACTCCAGTTGCAGCATGACAAATGAGAAGTAGTTAGTTCTCTGTTTTATTTTACCAGGTTATTATCTTTTTATGCGTCGTTCAAGATAAAATATTGTGAGAAAAATGTTTAAACTTGTACGATTTTTGTGTGATGATATCCATTATGTTTGTTCTAATAAAGATGTACAATACAATAAAAATGGAAACAGTTCAAAGTGCAGCAGATGTAATTGCAGCTTCGAATAATAAGTTTATTCTCAAAGATCTATGCTACATCATTAACAATTTATTGTTTTCCCTCCGATACACTATGTCGAATTAATCATTCCAAGGTTATACCATCACCATCCAAAGAAAACTTGGCTGATAATTTTAAACCCATTGATTTTATGATTGAGTCAATTGGAGAAACGGGTAACATTTTGTTTTTTGCTTTTTTCATTAATATTCATAGCATTTTGTTTTCATTAGATGCCAATTGCAAAAATCCAGACATTCCTGTGACATGGAACCTATCCACCCAACATGTGGAATAACAATCTGTGCAGATATCTTTGATTTAGTTGTAGTCGATAATAATGCAAACAAGACTGCAAATAATGTATGCCCCAAAAAAGTTGAATCTTCTTGTAAAGTGTTTTGTATACCTAATGACTTGAAAACGTCTGTGTCAAAAAATGAGAAAAAGGCTACTACTGTAATTATTGCTGTAAAACTGTAACAAACTATGGGAGACATTTGATAACCCTTCACAAAAATCAACCAGAAGTTTCTTCTGTTTTGAAATATCCTCAAGGTAAGTGACTTAAATTCACTGTATTTTTTACAAGTTAAATGTATTACTAGTTCATAGACAGTAGGTTTGTTTTCACATGCAATCAGAAATATGTTTCTGATAGCTTTCAAACTACTTATACTGCGCATGTCATGTAAGACAAAAATCCATAACAGGTTTGTGATTTTTGTGGAAACACTGGACTAGAACGTATTACTGGTTGCATAGGCATTCTTCTTCTTTTTCTTTGCTTTTAAGAAATATCCTTATGAAACTAACCTTACTTTATTTCCACAAATTTTCATTATTTATTTAATATTTTTTACACCATAACACTAGCGCTAAATAACACCATTACTCACCACTATAATTAAGTACAATTTTAATCTTCTTGTGTTAGAAAATGGATAAAAGAAGTAAGTATATTGAAACATCTTTTAAAATGATTTAACATAAGACTACATTATTTTTTAAGGGAGCGTACCTCATGAATTAAATGAATTTATTATTATTAACGTTGAACCTGACGATACATCTGTTTCAAGACAATCAGACCTATGGACCTGGACAACTAATAATACAAAAAGAATGATTGATATTTATGCTGAATTAAAGCCTAAATTAGGTACTCATGCAATAAAAAATATGAAAAGATTGTGGGAACTTATCGCTGAAAAAATGAATGGGCCGGTAACACCAGCACAGTGTGAAAATAAGTGGAGAGTATTGGAAAGGGCCTACAAAAAATATATAGATAATCAAAAAAGTACTGGTAGTGGTAGAAAGTTTTTTGAATATGCAGAAGAGATGGACTTGATATTTAAAGGGAAAAAAAATGTGCAGCCTATTTTATTACTCTCTGACACCACAAAAGATGATATTCCAAATTTAGTAGAGGATGACTTAGACAGTGTTAGTGAAACTGATTTAATTAAACCATCATCTTCTAAAAAAGTAGAACCTGAAGTAAAACAAAAAGAAACGCCTTTTCGAATCAAGCATAATCGGACTAGGCAAAGAAGCAATCCAGTGTTAAATAGGAATATTACTTTGGAGAAAATGAGACAGGATAGAAAAGAATATTACAATGCACGCATTGAACAAGAAACGGAAAAGGTAAATCTTTTGAAACAAAGAAATGCTTTGCTATCAGAAAAAAATCAAATTCTGAAGAACAAGATCTGCTCACTCAGTTTAAATAGACCAAATTTGGAATAAGCAAAATATGTAGAATATAAAACAACTGTAAGTCTGAGTTTAATGTACCTGTGTAGTTAATACCAATTTGTTGATTTTTTTTGTTACTTTAGAGTTAGAAAAAAGTTTTATATCTCGTTAATTTAATTTAGTTTTTGAAATATACTTGTGTAGGTATATTTGTTCGTTCTGTTTTGTATGTTTCATAATAAAAACTGTTAAAAAAATTGTTAAAAACTTTTATTTCAAAAACAAACAAATTTTTGGACACCCTCTGTATGCTCAAAACGAGGCTCAAAATTTAAATATGTATTTAACAAAGATTCTTACAGGCCTATCACTTTAATTATTCAAACTTATTGTAGAGTATTTACAATCATGTTTCTTTTTTGTACAGCATCTGGATTTGCAATATTTGCATGTTCTGCAGCATCTTGGATATCATATAAATTTACATTATTTTCATTTGCCTCTAAATTATTATCACCTTCTATGTAAAGGAAGTTATCATTCAGTGCCAAGTTATGAAGAACACAACATGCCCTAATAAAATGAACTATTGTACGTATATCCCTTAACTTAAGGTGATATAGTTGGCGCCATTTTTGCTTTAAGAGGCCGTTACAATGTTCAATACAAATCCTATTGGATGAGTGTTGAAAATTATAGTTAATTTGATTTCTAGTTAACATTCCCCTGTCTGGAAAGGGAGTCATAAGATTGTACATTAAAGGATAAGCGCTGTCTCCTAAAATATGGAATTCATTACACTTCTCTTGGAGTGAATGAAATAGGTCTGATGTCCTGAAAACACGTGCATCATGCACCGAACCTGGATATCCAACAAATAAATTTGTTATTTTTAATTGATGGTCACAGACAAGTTGTGCCTAAAACAATAAAAACTTAATATGCACTTTATAAATTAAATATTAATATTAATTAATGTTAATATGCTTACCTGTATTGAATAATACCCTTTCCTATTTATATAAGAGTCCGGGTCCTCCAAAGGCTTGTCAATTTTTATGTGGGTTCCATCTACGGCTCCTATAATTCCTGGATAACCATTTTTTTCGCGAAAATGTCTTTCGATTTCAGCTTGCCTTTCATTGTTAGGCCATATTATTACTTCAGGCGCCAGATTACTTAGGAAATATGTCATTCGTTTAGTTACTTTATGTAAGGAACTAATGCATATATTAAATCTATCTGCCACATCACGGAAACTGGCACTTTGATGCCCCGCAAACCACAGAAAAATCTGTGTTTGCTTTAATGGGGTAAGTTTTTCATGTGGTCCCAATTGCCACTTATAATATTCACTATTCTCAAAACGAACAGCGATGTCTGCAGCAACATCTTTGCTTACTCGAAAGTGTTCTATGTGTTCTTTATCATTAAACTGCGGTACAATCTGTTCAAAAGAACTTTGATTTTTAGGCCGAATTCTTTCTTCTAACATAATTTCTAGATCTGAATCTGTTTCCGACATTTGGGAAAACTCTGATCCATCGGATGAAGAAAAATCAGACATTTTTTACTACAAAAAAAAATTAAAATGCAATAAATAACACTATTTAATATTCACATTATGAATGAATTAATTACCTATTTAACTTCACAAATCAGAATAATTATTTTAACCACTTTTAACTACAAACACAAAGCAAAACCGCAAAACGTCAACACAAATAGCACAAAATATAAATTAATTGTCAAAATTCAAAATAATGCGAATTTCGCATGCTCCAAACTCTTTACTTGTAAATAATCCGCAAACTCTTCTTGCTGCTAGCAAACTGTCAGGAACTGATGTGTGAACAACCGACTCTTAGTTTGATAACAGCTGGAAAGTGATGTGTGAACGCAAAAAAGGTATTACGCAGAATCCAAACATCAGAAACACGTTTCAAACTGATGTGAAAACAAACCTAGTTTCTTTTATCACATTTCAAAATTGCTACATAATATAATATTCTTAAGTATAAACAATAAGATAATTAAATAGGCAAGAAGGTAAGTATTTTGGCGAGTAATTCAATTGTCAAAAAAATTACAGGGACTCTTGTCCTTTTCTAGTTTTATAGGGAATACTAAAAAGGTTATATTTGCTTTTTAACATGTAGAATGTTTATCTAAGAAAATATAAACTGGGAAAGGAAAATTAAATTGTATCTAAAATTTGCTATCATAGTGTGCTTAAAGATTTCAAATCTGATTTCTTATATATAAATTTTTATTGCAGATTGTTTTCATAAGTCTAAGAAGTTATGTCAGTTTTTTCTAAGATACAATTTCTGTTTGGTTCGATCTAATTAAATAGCATATTAGCAACTAAGAAAGGAGCGTAATTAAAAATTATTGTCAGATATAACATTCTTAAAATGATGAGTAACTTATTACTAAATTTGCATTTGAAGATTTTTAGTTTTCTATGTATAACTCCAGAAAGGCGAGAGCTGCTATAAATGTTTTTCGATCAATGTTAGGCTCTCAAAATAGTTACTTTTTTCCTATTAACATTCTTCATATCTCTTATGGTTAACGATATAGCAATGTTAAAACATGATATAAGAAGCAACTTGTGCATTGAATATAAAATCCATAACTTTTCAGGTCATCCTGAGTGAAAAAAACAAAATAACTATTATCGGAAATGCTGCTCAACATAAGCACAATGTTGATTTGTGTGTGAATACGGGAAACATTATTGTGAGTAGAAGACCTTCCGAAAATAAGCATCGGAATGCAACCCATTACAGAGTTTGCCCCAATTGTAAACAAATTCTTTCAAAGCTATCCTTTCGAGTACATTCTAATAAATGTTCTAAAGAAAAACAAGATGCAAGAGGTATACTTTTCAAAAGTAAACAGTTTCAGATGTATATTCATGAAATGCCAGTAAAAGATTGGTGAAATTTGTTCTAGCACGTTACCGGAAAGATGAAGTTGCTGAAGAAATAATGTATGATGATTTATGCATCAAATTTGGAAATAAATTGTGTAAAAAATACAGAGGTCAGCACCATAGTAATATGATTCGTACAAGACTTAGAGAATTGGGAAAGTTCATTATGGAAGTAAAGAAAATGGATTAAAAATCTTAGTGATATTTTTTTGTTCCTGCTAATTATGAAAACAAACTTTGTTATTGCTATCAATAAAGTAGCAGGATTTGATGAAACATTTGGGATATATAGAGCTCCTTCCATAGCCTACAATTTATGATTACATATAAAAACTGTAATCACGTTGCTTTGTTCTGAATATATCAAAGAAGGGAATTGTGAAATGCGCACAAAATCAATTGATTTGCTTTGTTTCATGAACGAAGGTTTTCAAACAGATATCAACAAAATCGTTAATGAAAATCAGTGTCAAAAAAGGCATAAGATTTTATTGCCAACAGCAGCAGATATAAATGCTCTCAACTGTTTAAAAAAAAAGGTATGAAGGAAGAGTATGGCTCCTTAGAAACAAATTTCATACGTGAAGCATGGAAGAACCTTGCACGTTATACTTTGATATGTCTGCAATTATTTAACTGAAAAAGAGCAGGAGAGCTGGAAAAAATTTTAATAGAAGACTACAAAAACTATCAATTTCTTGATGTTGATGATGCGCTATTTCAAAACTTGGAAGAAAAAATAAGAAACTTGGGGCAGAAATATGCAAAAAATTGTATTAGGGGAAAACTGAACCGAAAAGATTCTGTTTTGATTAGTCGGGAGCATATTGATTGTATAGAACTTATTTTCAAATGTAGAGAACGATATCTAACTAATCATAATGTTTTTGGAACAGTAGGAAAACACTATTTTTTGCGAGCTTATCTTATTAGGTACTATTCCATGCGGTGTGGAGCTCCAAATCCAAACAGATTACGTGGGACCGAATTGAGAAAACAAATAGCAACTGCCTGCAAAATGTATAATTTGCCAGATCTCCTTGTTGAAGATGTAGCAAATCATCTGGTTTATGACATAAGTATTGACAAATCAATTTATAGAGAATCACTTCAATCACCGATATATTTCTCAAAGCTATGGAGGGTAATATTGGTGAATATGATGACAAAGAATGCAGTAATGGCTGTAGTGATACCAGTAAACGAAAAGAGCCATTAATTACTCCAGATTGTTACTTAGCAGCACCAAAAATGCTGCAAGAATTGCCTTTACCTTCTCCAGGTTTCTATCCAACAATAATATCAAAACAAGAAACATCTTTACCCTCTCCAAATTGTTCATTCTTAAGAAAATATCCGAAAGAATGTAACAATCAGACAAGAGATGTTTGAGGTGAGATCAAGATTATGTGAAGTAATTATACTCAAGAAAATTTACTGTTTCGACCCTCAATTTGTTGGATCCAAGCATGATATTTTACTAAATAAAACTGTAAATAATCCCCTTATATAATTTAAATTATTTTGGCATTATATATTGGAATTACTAACAGTTTCCTTTAAAAAAATATTCTCAAGAAATTGGTTTATTTTTGCTGAAAAAATATTAAACATGTTTCAGATAAATCGAAAAGAGTTTTGAAAAGCACATTGATATAGACATAGTGCCTATATCTGAGGAATGTCATGAAGCCAGGAGTAAATATATTTGCCTGAAGAATAGGACCCTACCACAAATGAAATCATTTGTGATACATCAAAGCAAAAAAATATAGTACACCTAATGCGAAAGGTAATTTCAGTGTGACAATGTCATAATTGAACAGTAAAAAATAACTTTACTGATTAATTGGAAGTTATTATATCCCTCCGTAATTTGCTGTTGATTGTTAATATTTCAAAAAATATAAAACCGTCACTTTTTTCAGCAGAAAATCATGGACAGAGTTGGGAAAAATGGTTGTAAAAAAAGAATTCTCAATGTACTTGAAGGAAGAGAAACTACCATACTTGCCTTATTGTTCAAAAGTTATTGCAGCAAATCCTGTTCTGAATGGAAGAACACCAGTAGTGTTAAAAGCATTTATCAATAATATGAAAAAAAAACTCTTCAGAATTATTCTTAAGCGATGGGTTATTCAGTAAAAATTATCTACCCTTTATCATCGCTATTATTGCATACAGAGAAAAACGCTGAATATAAAAGTTGTGTGATTATAACTGAATTTTGATAAAATGCTAAAAAAATACACACCTTATATTTATTGAAATTCAGATTGTCTAATTGTCGAATTGTGTCTAACGAATTCAATATATTATTATTATTAATATTTTCTCCGCAATCCCTAGAAAATGAATCCATAAGGATCAAGTCCGGAATGTTGGATGACTTAAGGACACTATGCAGGGTTACCCTATCCTTCGTGCAAATCGTAAATGTCACTAAATAAACATATTTAATTGTCATGTTTATAGTTTACTTTAATTGGCAGTCACAAGTTATTCAACGTTTAATAATTCAAAAATGGTATAAAAAAGGTGCGTTCACAAAGAAAGCTGGTTACAAGTAACTTATTTTCAGCGCTTGCTCCAAGCGTTTCAGAATTTTGTTGAGTGTACATAACAAACGCTTGCATTTCAAGCATCTTTTTTTTTAGTGTTTTGTTAGCTCTCGTTGAGACAGTGTCTTCCTCAAGTGATGAAGAGTTATTTTTGCTTGAAAATGTCGAATTAAAAATTCGTAGAAGGAAAGTCGGTGTTCAATTCACTGAGTGAAACGGCTAACTAAAACTTATATATAATGAGAAAAAAATAAATAAATAAAAATTAAAAAAAAGAGAAGAAATTAATTGTGTGGCAAAGGATGCACCTTTGAAACAGGTCGCTTAAATTCACCTTTAGCGTTGCGCAATGTGATAACCCGAATGATTTTATCTGCGCCGCGGTTAACTTCTGTGACACGAGCCAATGACCATTTTAAAGGGGGCAAATTATCATCTTTTAAAAGAACTAATGTATCCTTTTCAATAGGGGTACCGGAAAGTGTCCATTTGCTCCTCTAATGAAGCGTATGAATATATTCTCGATGCCACCTGGTCCAGAAATCTTGCTGAATTCACTGAACCAGCTGCCATCGAGAGAGACGCCCTAGCTACATATCCTGTAGATCAGGATCTATAATGTTACCTACAGGTGTGAAAATTAAAAAATGGGCTGGAGTGAGTGGAAGGAGATCATGAGGATCAGAGCTAATTGGGCAGAGGGGTCTAGAGTTTAGAATGGCCTCTATTTGCACCAGATTTGTATATAATTCGTCGTAAGTGAGAATCTGATCGCCTATAACCCTAGAGAGGTGAGTTTTCATGGATTTTTGTATTATTTTCCAAAAAAATTCACATTCGTGTTTTTGGTTTTGTAAAATAAATAAAAAAAATATTCGTGCAATTAAAAAAGTACACATTTTAAAGGGAAAATGTTTAATGCATTTTTTAATACCATGAAAATTATCAAAACACAAAAAAACATCATTTTAAATTCTTTGGAATGAATTGGTATCTTAAAAATAAATAAAGAAAGTAAAAATTTCTCAAATTATTCAAAATAGAAAAAGATTTATTATAAAACACAAAAATCTTTGGAATTAATGGTAACTTACTTAAAACTAAATAGAACAATAAAAAACTTCTTTTAATAAGAAAAGGTTTTTTAAATCTTGGTCGCTGCCAGTCTCTGAGTTTTCATCTATATCAGGTAGGTTATCCCTAATGTCGCGAATGATGTTTTCGAACTTCGAGAAGGACTTTTTAAAAACGAACTACACACTTGAGACGTTTATTAAGTACATTTAACAATACAATCTGACGTTTATTTTGGTACAATGATATTTATATGTTTTATAATATGCTTATTGGACAAAATACATTACTGCATAATATACAATATCCATTGACGTAACTCCTCCGCCCTAGGAGAGAACTATGGGGATGGAGCAGAGTTCGACATGATGGGAAAATTTTTCAGAACATCTTCTTCACTTGTTGTCGTCCGTTTGGATTGACTTTTCTTCTTTCTATTCTTGAGTACTAGGTAGATAATGCAGGCTGTAACTATAAAGTAGAATAAAATTGAATAAAAGCTTATACTTTTGAAATGAATCGGTGACCAATCTATCTTCTCGGCTAAAGTTTTATCTTCTTGAATGGCACTGATGACATTTTTCATTTCGTTAAGATCAATTGAATCTAAATACACAGGTTTTAGTTTAACGGTATCTGAAGTGTAATTATTCTTATTAATTTGTAACTTCGGTAAATCAATGTTTTTATATTCTGGCACTTTGGTCTTAAAAGTTCTTAAATAAATATTGTCTATTAAAATTTCACAGCGGTTATTAAGTTCGATTAAGTAACTACCGTTTACAGGAATATTCGTAATGTCTTTGTTACAATTTTGTCTGGCTATAACACTATACGGGGTGATCACAATCCAATGGTCAGTTTCCAATTTCTGCACTTTAACTTCACTAATGGTAGATGGAATTTCTCGACAACTGTTTGTAGATTGGGAATATTTTAGAAGTTGGACTTCGCAAGGAGCTTTCTGTGAGATTACTCTTGTTTGTATCTCTCGGCAGATGAATTCTTCTTGAATAATTTCCTCACACTTCGAATTTGTAGATGCATAGCTCAGCTCATTTAAAAGGAGAAATTTGGTTTGGGGTATTATAAGTTTAAAATTTTGGTTTGAAGGTGTATGTATGGGATATAGATGATAGTAATTATATTCACTAAGTTCTACAATCGGTACTTCTAATATGAAATTAATACTATTATATTTACTGTAACTTTTAACTTTGATAATTTTCTCGAATAATAGAATATTGTTTAAAGAAGTTTCGAAAGGAAATCTGTTATTTTTGTTAATATTTTTCTTAACAGTGTTTATCTCTAAAAGTATTTCGCTTGGGTTTGCTATAGAATTGTGAAAGGTATTCATTTTTGCGAAGCTTATAGCTACTTCTATTTTATCGAGCATATCATATATTATTTGAAAGCTAATAGAGAATTGAGAAACGATCTGTTCTATTGAGAAGAAATGGAAAGTTTCTATATTTTCAATTTTTAAATTTCGTAATTCTTTTTGTAAATCGTTAATACGTGAGCTTAATATTTCTTGGTTGTGGGATAATATTCTAGAATTGTTTTCAAATATTTTCATTGATGATTCGAGTAATGTTACTTGGTGTTCTAACAAAGTTTTTATTTTATTTTGATTATCAGATAAGGCTTTAATAGCTTCGTCATATCGTATTGCATCGTCTTGGTCTAAATTACCTGTCAAGAATTTTATTGCTGAGCCAAGTCCGTCAAAAAGTGATCGTTTTACCTGCTTTCCCTATAGTGGGTTTATTTGAATGATTTGTGAATATATTTTATTTTCTAATACTTGAATTATATGATAGGAATTATCGAAGTGTTCTGTAAAATTAAATATGCTGGGGTGTTTTGATAGAGATTCATGTAGATTGTCATATTGGTTTTTTAAAGTTAAAAAGTTATCTGTCAAGTTTGTAATATCATAAATGTGTATAAAAGTCCAAAAATCTGTTTGTACATATGCTGTTCCTAGTCGTAAGGGTAAGAGGCCAGGATTATCGTTTAGGTTATGGAATTTAGGGGTATTTAATCTTCCTTCGGTGGTCCAACAGAGGAACCTGTAATGGGAGGTTTTTTTAGTTCATTAATGTTAATAATTTCTTGATGTGCTTTAAGTTTTTTATGTTTGAGTAAACTTCCAGAAATTTCAACACGATTCCTGTCAAGTATTTGAGTAATTTCGAAAGGGCCTAGAAAACGTTTATCTTTTTTATTTCGTTTCTTGGGGTTGTGCTTGTATACAATTTGACCGATTTTAATTTCATTATTCGAGTCACCTTTTGTATTACGTTTCTCTATAATTTTTTCTTTGATTTGTTTCAATTTGTCGTGTACATCTTTATAAACATGTTGTAATTTTGATTGATGACTGTTCACATAATCGTTATAGAAAGCTTGGGGTATGAAAATTTCGTTAGGATTTCTAGAATCTGTGTGACCAAAAGTAAGTTCAAAAGGGGTAAAACTTGTAGAACTATGTATAGAATTATTATAACCTATTATTGCCTAATCCATTAAATCATCTTCGTCGGGATAGAGTTCTCGTAATAATCTTAGATGTTCAATTAAGGTTGAATGTACTCTTTCGGCTATAGAGTTGGATTCATGATGACCAGCTGTGGTAAAGTGTATTTTAATTTTGTGTAACGCTAAGAGTTCTTTAATAGTTTCGTTATTAAATTCTGTACCTTTATCTAAAATAATTAATTGTGGTACTCCGAAAGATGTGAAATATTTTATTAAAGCTTTGCTTATAATAACAGCTGTTTTAGAAGGAATGTGCACTGCTTGTGCAAATTTTGTAAATGCATCTGTTAACGTTAGATAAGACTTTCCGTCGTAAATAAAAACATCAATGTGTATAATTTGAAACGGTTTGGACGCGGTTTCAGTTAGCATTAGCGGAACATACGGTTTTTGTCTAGCATATTTATTTTTCTGGCAAATAGTACAAGAATTTATGTAATTAGTTATTGTATTCTTCATATTTTTCCAATAATAATTTATTTTTAATTTTTCTAAAATTTCCTGAATTCCTCTGTGTGTGGTCTTGCTTTCATGGTAATTTTTCAATAAAATCATTTGTTCTTCCTTATCAGATACAGTGTTTACTAATTTAGTGCATTTAATGAGTCTTGGTTGGTTTGAAGAGAAATGTTTTAAGTAAACTTTATTGAAATCGTTATATAAATTTTCTTTGTTAGAATAAATGTTAATCGCGTTATTAAGATCTGTGTATTCTACTAAAAATTCAAATATGAAACGTTCATTGTCGTTTTCAGGGATTTTAACTTTTATAATTTTATGATTTTCATAAGTATGTTGAGAGATATCTATTTTTTGATATACATTTGAGTATACTAAAATTTGGTGAACTTTGTTATTTATAATTTCGTCTAATATAGGAATACCTTGATTAGTGGTTTCATTATCAGCTATGGAATTAACGGTTGAAGAATTAGATTTAGGAGTAGAAAGTTTCGTCCAGTCAGGTTGAGGTGTATTGAGTTCGTCTCTAGAATTTGTAGGTATATCAGCGGTATTATTAGGAGGCTGTATTTGTATATCTGAAATAATGTTTATTTTTGATTGGTTTTGCGCACTCGTAGAAGCTTTTTCCTTTTCTAATGAGCTTTCAAACTCACGTAAGAATTCTAAAATTTCTTGATTAGTGTCACCAGGGTTATTAATAACTGATTCAGTGTCTAAAGCGTTAATTGGTATTCTACTCAAGCAACCAGATACAACATTTAAAGATCCACGTTTGTAAAATATCTTGTAGTCATATTCCTCTAATTTCAAACGCCAACGTACTAGTTTTGAATTGGGTTCTTTTAATTTGAAAAGCCAGGTTAGAGGTTTATGGTCAGTATATATGTGAAATTGTCGACCATACAAGTAAGGTCTAAAGTGTTTGCTAGCCCATACGATTGCAAGTAATTCTTTTTCGATTGTGGAGTAGTTGATTTCTGAGTCGTTTAAAGTTCGTGAGGCGTAAGCTATAGGTTTGTAATTTGGAACGGTACCTTGTGATAATACTGCTCCAAGAGAATAATTACTACTGTCGGTTGTTAGTATCATGGGTTTAGAAAAGTCCGGATATTGTAATATTGGGTCATTTGTTAGAATTTCTTTGCAGTTTCGAAAAGAGTCTATAAATTATTTGTCATGAATTATTCGCATACCCTTTTTCAAGCATTTAGTCATAGGTTTTGTCAATTTTGCAAAATTGGGTATGAAGCGACGGTAGTATCCTAGTAGTCCAAGGAAACTTTTGATTTCTGTTTGGGTTTTAGGAATTGGGAAATTTTTAATGACAGAAATTTTCTCGGGATTAGGTTTAACACCTTCGGGAGTAATAATATGACCTAGATATACTATAGTTTTCTGAAGGAATTCGGATTTGTCAAGTTGTACTTTCAAGTTATATTTTCTCAGTCTGTCAAATACCTGTTTTACTCGTTGTATATGTTCCTGAAGGGAAGTACTATAAATTAAGATGTCGTCAAGATAAACAATACATGTTTCGTCAGTTAGTTCTCGTAATACGTTGTCCATTACACTTTGAAAAGTGGAAGGGGCGTTTTTAAGTCCAAAAGGCATTCTTTTGAATTGAAAGTGACCTTGTGGGGTGCTGAAAGCAGTTTTGGGTACGTCTTCGGGATCAACTTCAATTTGGTGGAAGCCACTAGCTAAATCCAAGGATGTAAAATAGTTAGCTCTTCCTAGTCGGTCCAAAATTTCATTTATCCTGGGGATTGGATATCGGTTCTGAATAATCTTCTCATTTAACTTGCGGTAGTCTATTACCAGTCTCCATTTTTTCTTGCCAGAAGCAGCTGATCGTTTTGGGACAATCCATATAGGCGAAGAAAACGGCGAAGTTGATTCTTCAATGATGCCATCTTGTAACATTTTTCCCATTTGTCTCTTTACTTCTTCTCTATGAATTTCCGGGAACCGATATGATTTGGTATAAATTGGACTATCGTCAGTTGATTTAATTTTATGTTTGATTTCGTTCGTGAAACTTAAAGGGATGCATTCACAGTAAAATATATCTCTATACTGATAGCAAATATTTCTTAATGCATCTTTCTCTTCTTTATTACAATGATCTAATCTTATATTTTTTAAATTTTCTTTCAATTTATTATCATCGGAATTACTTAAATTTATTTCTGAATCTACTTCCATTTTTTCTAAGAAATTAACTTCAACTAAACTTAAAGGTTCGATGTCAAAAGGTTCATGAATATCAAGTTTAACCGGATTCTCATTAGAATTTATTATTGTAGTTATTGCAAAATTATCAACTATATTTACTAAAGCTTTTGGTGTTTCGAGTCCATTACCTAACTTCTCGTAATCAAGTATTCCAATACCATTTTTGTAATTAACGGGTAATTTAACAACTTGTTGAGTACGACCCGGTATTATTAATGAATAATTTTTTATATTTTCCTCAGTATTTGAACCAAATATTAGAGGAATAACTGTGTTAAGGGTAACAATTTCCTTTTTACTAACATTAACGCTAGCACTTAATTGTTTAAGTAAATCTACGCCTATGATTCCATCAAATCTTTCACTAAACTTGAAAAGATAAAATTTATGAGTTTCCTGTAAATTAAAGATATCAAACAATGGAATATGAGCTACCTCGTCGTGATACGTGATATTATGAGCAGTTTGAATGTTAAATTTTTCTTTAAAAATGCAATTGTTATAAAATTTATACGCAAGTTTCGGATCTATAAGTGACTTTGAACTTCCTGTGTCAACTAAAAACTTATTTCTATGAATGGCAAATTCGTTTTCAAGGCGTTAACATAAATTATGTTATTTGGTTTAGACATGTGCGAGTATGAAAATCCTGAATCTGATTATTTGATATTTCCGTAACGTGAGAGTCTACATGAGAATCTCTGTAAAAATCATTGTAACTTGTCGGATCATTTACGTGAGGATATTCTGTTTCCGGCGTATAATGATTGTCAGCATTTTCATCAGTTTCATAATTATATGAATTTTCGTAATCAAATAATTTTTCATAATTTTCTGTATCAAATTGGTTATCGGTTGGAAGGGAACTAATGGTTTCTTGATTTTGATAAGTATTGTCTACAGTTTGATTGAAAAGTTCTGCTGATGTAAATTTGGGATTTGATCGGGACTTAAGTATCGTATTTCCTGAAGAAATGTCCATAGGTTCTGGTTTGAAACTTTGAGAATTATTTGGACGATTAAATTGTTGATTATTATGGCGAACACTTTGCTGGTTGAAATTTGGAATTGGCTGTGAGGGTCGTTGTATTGGGTTGTAAGTTTGATTTGTGAAAAATGGATGACGTTGAGTCGGATAATTGTTATTTGGAAGCCAATTGTAAGATTGGTTTGGAGGAGAATGTTGTGTATACCTCTGTGGGTATGATACTGGAGGACGAGTTATTAAATTAGATGGAAATATTGGTCGGGTTGGTTGAAATTGTGTTGGTGATTGATGTCGATGTATATTATTATAATTTGGGGTGAATGAAGGGTACTGATTGAAATTTTGATTCCTTGTAAGTGTTACTCTTAAACTAGGCTTAAATGATACATTAGAATTTAAGTTACTTAATCTTTGAGTGTAATATAGAAAATTTTCTTCTTCTACAACTAAACTCATAGCTTTTTCTAAGCTGTCAGGGGATCTTAAACGTACGTTAGTTTGTATTGGTACAGATAATCGACGAACAAAAGTTTTTAAGGCTAAATTGTCATAATTCTTAAGGTGTAAGCGTTTTTCATTTATGTCTAAGTCTAAAGAATTTAAATTGGAAATAATAAGGCTCCTAGAATCTTGGCATCGCATACCAAAATTATAAGGACTTTCATTTCTTAAAGGTTTTAAATTAATAAGATCTTGTACCAAACAGTCAATGTTTCTTTGGTCTCCAAAACTTAAATTTAAATCTTGTTTAATTTCATCCCACGTTTTTAATTCTGTGCGGGAACCAATTAATATTTGAGCTCTACCTATTAATTTACCTATAATAGCTCTAAGTAAAAATGTATTTAAAGAAGCATCTGTGTTACTAGCGAACGCAGAAATAAAACTTTCACAATTACCTATAAAAATATCAAGTGTATGAGGGTTTCCATCAAAATTTGGAATTGAGTCTAGATATGATTTAAGTAGTTGGTAGTCTGTACCTGATGAAGTCATTTCTAAGTCTAAATTTTCTAAATTATTTTCAAAATTATTGTTTTCACTTTCTTGTAAATTTAAAATATTTTCAAGTAGTATACTTATATTCTCTAGTTCAGATTCACTCATCAAATTATATTAATTATTTATATATATATATATATATATATATATATATATATATACAACTATAACTACTAAAGAAATGGTTATGGAAAATAAAGGAAATAATAATGAGCACTTACGTTATAACTAAAGCTATCATATTCTAGGGTCCTAAAGGTTGGAACGATGGTAGTTCTTAACCCAGGTGGTTTGTGGTCTTCGTTTTTCTTGCTCTTCTGAAGTTCTTTCTGGTGTCGTCCACTGGAACTGCTGGAATCGCTCGATGTCCACTCGAACTATCTGCAGCTTCGATATGCACTCGAATACAATTTCTGAACACGAATTCGAATATTTCGGTTAATCGTTGAAACGAACAATTTCTCGTGCGATACGTTAAACTTCCGAAATATCCTACTGACTGCGCCAATGATGTTTTCGAACTTCGAGAAGGACTTTTTAAAAACGAACTACACACTTGAGACGTTTATTAAGTACATTTAACAATACAATCTGACGTTTATTTTGGTACAATGATATTTATATGTTTTATAATATGCTTATTGGACAAAATACATTACTGCATAATATACAATATCCATTGACGTAACTCGCGGCTTGTTTTTAAAGATTTATAAAAATTATGATAAGCCCTAGGAATCGTTAGGTCTTCATACATTTTTTGTAAATCTTTTTTCTTTGCTTCACTAATAGGTAGGTCAGTTGCATAAGCTTTGTTTATTAAAGCTGTTGTGGGACGGCCACGGTTTTTAGTTTTGCGGCAGTCTATTTCAGTAAAATCTTCAGAAAAAAAACAGTTTTGTAATAAAGTTTTGATGGCTGCTCTTTCAAATTGCAAAGCCAGCAAATTCTTCCCCAGGGAATGTTAAAACTAAGAGAATTAATGCTGAAAAAGCTTTAAAGTCAAAAAATTCATCAAACAACATGTTTTTTACATTAAAAGGCTCCGGTGATACACGAGCATCTCTTATTAATTGTGCCCAGCCATCAGGTGTATACACTGGTACATACTTTACCTTCCGTTCAACTTTGGAGTGAATGGAGTCACACTCCATTTCACTGTGACCAGTTTCAAAAAAACGGTGATCAATAACCTTTAAGGACTGATGATTGATAAGGAGTTGCATACACGTAGAAGCAAATATAGAATTCTTTTTCTGTCCGCCACATCCATCTGATATCATACGAACGGATTTGATTTCAGAGTGCGACATGATAAAATCATACACACAAGAGTCTATGTCATTTACCCCTCGTTTACCCTGCGTTTCATCCCAGAGATAGCATTTAACTTTTTGATTACCCAAATTGTACATTGTCAGATTGTAGACTGCTAGCTTTCGCAAATAGAAAATTTGACCTGCCGATCCTTTCGGAGTACTAAGAACAGCTTGCAGATCAAAATTAAAAGCTAAAACTTGAGGATCTTCTTTGGCAATAATTTTGTCTTCATCACGGGCTTCTCTTGCGGCGGTTTTTCTATCTAAATGTTTTTTAAACTCATTTTCCGTTTGCCTTTTTTCTTCCTCGGTTAAAGAGTTTTGCGTCAAGCATCTTTTGCATTGGTCTTTTTTTGGTTTGAAAAAACCTAAATTGTATTCTTGAAATACTTGCCGGTATTTTTCAAAAGTAACCGGTTTAAAATTCTTTGTAATGCAAATTTCCTTATACATTATGTGCATTATCGATAAATTTAGAGAAGGGTCTAGATATTTTTTGGTACTAGAAGCCCGGCAATAATGCGACTCTACTGATGGGAAAGAAGGGATGTGTTCTCGTATAAACGCTTCAGCATTGTCGGATAGCTTATTAGATGGAGTGTGTTTCCGCGCCTATCTTTATCCAAAAAACCACTAGAAGAACACTTTTTTAAAGAGTTACGGACTAAGGCATACGTTATATTCAATGTAGCCATATAATACTCCCTGCATACATTGTGTTTTGCACCATCAACGGTAAAAAAATATTTGGACGTGAAAGTTTTTCGGGAATTTTCAATATTTCGTGTTGTGCGTTTTTTTAAGTTTTGTTCTATGTGGCTTCTTATGAATTCTCGCTGGTCATCAATGTATTTTAAACTACGAAAATCCATATAAATTTTCAGGCGATTCTCTTCATTAACAAGTTGAATACATTTGTGTTTTAGATTGCCAAGGCACGGAGTTGGTAAAAGAGGACGAGCAGGCTTCTCAACTCCTCTATGTCCAGTGTAGGATTCACCCTTCATTCTTTTCATCTTCCTTATATTTTTTTTCCACGACATCTTGTTGATTTTCCTTTTTTTTACAGGTTTCTTCTCTGTCGGTTTTTCTGTCCCTTGGACACGTTGGGATCCTTGATTAAGACTATGATCAGAAGAATTAGATGAGTCGCTGTCTGATCCACTTGTTGATGGTTCATAATTATCCGAGGAGGAATCGGAAAGTTCTAAATCATCTAAAAGTTCTTCTCTGGATATCGCCGGAAAAGTTGTAGGGTGCATAGAAAAGGTAGATGGCTGTGGTTCGCTCTCAACAAATTTTTGTTGCAACTCTGCAATAGTAGAATGCCCATTACTTGTGTCATCTACAAAAAAAAATTGATGAGAAACTAGAAAGTACTTAAAACCAATACACGGATTAGATTAGTTATTTTTCTAATATACAACAAAATTTAATTACAAACACACATCTGCACTGTAAAGTACAATAATTTACACCCTTTTGATAACACATTTGCGCATACTCGCGCGGACTCACCCATGCTTGCAGACAAACCCATTATTTTTATTATTATTACTATTGTTCTTGTTATTAATATTATTACTATACTTGTTAATATGTCTTATTTTGCTTACCTTTTGAATCCAATTTCCTACTCAGCTCCAATATTTTTTGCATACGAGAACTCATCTTATACAAATAAACAATTTCACCAATCTTATAAATTTTTTATGCCGAAAACACGAATGTGGCACATTCACTATTTTGGATTTCACAAACTCACTCAACCTGCAATGCCAAAAACACCAATGTGGTACATTCGTGCCTTAGGTATTGAAACAATTGCTAAACTCCCACTTTCGCAAATTAAACATCGGGCGTAGAGGGCGGTTAGACTCGCGATGCACATTCGTGACTTTGGCATCGAATACTTTCAAGATTAAGACGTCTGCTAAAGCACATAGGCGAAAAATGCAAAATTTGCACATTCGTGGTTTTGGCATTGTACTGACGTTATGTGTTGGAGAGTTCGTCTAGTATCAAATAAAATATAAAATAATTAAACCAAAGCCCGCTCTTTGGTGCACCCCATAAAGAGAAACAAAATATCCATAATAACTTTTCCTACTATACTAGTTAATAAAATTTTGCAATGCAATATAATTTTTACTCTGTCGTTTTTTTCTATGTTAAACATAGAATAGTCCTATAAAGATTTTGTTAAATCCGGCTTTTCCTTCGTCCTGACTTTAACACTTTTGGGAGTTTCTTAAAATTTCTCTTTGATAACTTTGTAGTAGTGGATTGGAAATATTATAAACACTAGGTCGGGTAAGACTAAATTCTGACTAGAAGGATTGATTATTTATTTAACCTTACAAAAATATCATACACTATTTCTGTTTCTTTTTTCCTATTACATGGAAAAATTATATTTTGGTTTAACATGTTAACAGAAATTATAAATTTAAAATTGTAAGTCAATTTAAAGACTGATGAGAAGGTCAATTATAAAACGGTAAGTATCAACACAGAATGTGTGTTCCATGCTACTTGACGACCTATAACTGTACAAGTCAAATGGGCGAAAAGACCAAGCTTCTAGAGTGCCCTTTAAATAACTATCAATATTATTTCTATACTTGAAATACTAACCTCTATTATCAGCTTTACTTTTAATTTGATTATGTATTAATGATATAATTTGAGATGGTGTCCGATGTATCAATGCAGAATGATCTTCAATTGACGGTAGCGTATTTGCTTCAATATAATCAGAAAATGCTTTAAGGATTACATACTTTTCAGTAGTACTCAAAGATTTTCTTGGTACAAAACCAAGATTAATATGTGGAAATATATTAAAATTAAATAATCAACTTAAAACTTGTCCGTTTTTTTAAAACATAATTTTCGGAAAATTTATCATATAGCTGCTTTGCACAAAAAATATGAGTAACGTAAAAATAGAAATTTTAATTTTAAGGAATTAAATACTGAATTTATAAATTTGAATGTAATGGACGTACCAAGTAGACTTTATTTTTTTAAGCCGATCTACCGTTTCTAAGACATTCGTTTATGGTGAAACTCCAAGTTACTCAATGATGAACACGGTGCTGCAATTTCGCCAATTCTACAGAATCCACACTTTGTGCTATTTCTAACAACTTTGACATATTAACATCTCTAGCTATTATGGGTTGCCTATAATAATCTTTATGAATTTTGTTACTATGCCCTAAAAGTTTTGACAGTCAGTGCACATTCTCATTGCTGGTATTTAAAAGAACAGATTTAGTAGTGTCATATTTCCTCAGTTATGCTGCCTTACTCTCATATTAGTTCATTAGCATTGAGATGATTATAATTCTCAGTTTTAGAATTTTTTGTTTAAGGAATGCCAAACAGATATGGGTTTTGAGGGGAAACACCAGTTTGTTCATGGTGCGTCGAAAATAAATCAACACATTTTTTTATATTTAAACGAAATAAAACTGGAACTCCTCGAGCCAACTTCCCTCTAATTATAAGTCGACTAAACTGCTGAACGGCTTTTTTCCCATCCTGTGACAGATAGTTATATATTTCAAAGGTTTTGTTCCCTTCTATAATTTGAAAATGTGAAAATAATCGTTTATTAGACTTCTTTGAAGTTCTCCTGGTCGTCGGCGGTTAAAGACTAATATCTGAACCAATGCATGTTTACCCAGTTATATCCTTGAATGTTTGTTATATCATTTTTTAAGAGTATTACAATGTTTATCAAGATTTTCTAAAAGATAAATGTTCAACTTTTTTATATCTTCAGTACATGTTAAAATTACTGTTTTCTGTCGTTTATGTTGAAGTAAGCTTACGATTGCTGTCTTATTAACCCATTAGTGCTTAGCGTTACATATCTGTGGAAAGAAGCCATAACTTGATATGTTGACTATCGGTAACTTTACAGGACAGCCATTTTAAGATAAACTGTCGGAGGCAAATCTATACTTCAACATACATTTTACAGTTAATACTTTTTGTAGAGCTTCAACACCAAATATTGGGAGTTTTAAGTATGAAAGTGAAATATATCAAAATATCGGAGTTATTTAAGGTTTTTGAACATAACAGGTTTTACCATCTTTTACTCCGGTATATTTTTTTAATTGGCAAATCGATAACAGAACTAAAGATATCCCAAAACATGTTATTTTTGTGCAAATATTTACATTTTTAAGTTTTTATATCAATATAGGTACCCAAGGAAAAAAATTCAACATCTTATGAAATTAATATTTCTTTAATAAACAGAATACAAAAAAAAACTAGTGTTCAGACTCGGAGTCTTCCTGCGTATCGCTCAACTCATCGAACTCCTGAGCTGCTGATGTTGTTGGGAGCTTCTTGTAGAAGTTGTGGAACTCTGCATCTATTAAACTTAGTATTGATAACAGGTCCTTCTTTTTCAAAGGATTTACTCCAATGGTACCCCCATATGAGTTACCAACTTCAAGATTAGTAGCAGAGGTTTTGCGGCCTTTTCTGTCGCGAATAAGGTTTAGGGTTCGAAATGGAGAAAATGGATTCAGATCATATTTGAAGTGAATGGCTCCAAAATCCTTAGTGTATCTTAGCCATTTTATTTTTAGCCACTCGACTGGCTTTTTCTCAGTGTCCTGATTGCGATGAACTAAAACGTTATTCCTAGCTAAAAGAGATGAAAACGCTTTAAAATCTGGTAAGTTCATCTCAATCACTTTAAAGCTTTTTTTTCAGGGATATCTTTTACAAACTGACACCAATCACGAGGAAACATAATCCTATAAATTTCTCCCCCCCTGCTGGAAGATCTTGATGACCCAAGTCTTTTTTGCTTGCTCAATACGTGCATGGTCACTGTCACATTCTAGACGTGTATGACCTGGTAGGAGAAATTTTTGATCAATGATCTTCAAATTCTCGTTTTTTGCCAGAGCATACGTAAACATAACTGCCATATTAATGTTTCTGTTCTGGCCGCCACATGTATCTGAGTACGTAATTACCTGCTCTACACTTGTTGGTAACTGAAGAAGCTTTTTTAAAATACAAGAGGCAATCTGATCTGATCCTCTCCCTCCTTGAAGCTCACTCCACATACAACAGTCTGACGATTCTTTCTCTTGTAAACAATCACGGGTGGTCAGGTTGTACAGAGTTAATAGTCTTTTGTAATATGCAATATTGGTTGTGAGGTACGGCACAGGCAAAATTTGTTGTAAATCAAAAACCAAAACTCTTTGGTAAACAGTGTTCTTTGCATTTTCTTTGTCTTCACGTTTACGGTCATAACCCTCTTGTGCCTCTTGAACGTGAACATTATGATTTTTATCGATTTCATCACGGTCAGCTTTACTAGTAGCATGTCTTTTAAATACATTAAACTCGTCGCAAGTTTTGCACGTGTCAATGAATGGCTCTTTAAACTTATAGCCCTTTGTATTAAAATTTTTTCTAAAAGTGTCGTAGTCAACCGATTTTTCGAGACCATTTTCTTCTCTCCATTGTAAGTACTCTTTGTACATTATTTTAATACTCAAGTGACTAGGCAAAAATATCATTTCTTATGAGTTATCTCGTCTAGCGTAATGACTTTCGTGTCTTGGGTATTTCTCTATAAACTGGCGAATAACACTTATCTCTTCATCACTTGTTTTATTGGATGGTGTCTTCTTACCCCTCATATCAACATCAATAACGCCATAAGAAGAGGCCCTTTTCTTTTCTATTAATATGTCCAATTTCCCTCTGGTTACGCCATACGCACTCATGAACATTAATTTGCAAACATTGTGTTTTTTATTTTCAACAATAATACTATAACTGACAGTCATAAGCCGGTCGTGAGTAAGAGCACTCTTACCTCTACCTTTTGCACTATACTTTGTATTTGAAATTTCAATTTTTTCACACAATGTTTGATCTCTTACTTTCATTGGAGTTATTATCTTGGAACACTTTTTCCTCTGACAACATCTCTCAATAGACTTGAACTCGACGGAACCTTCAACTTCACCTTTTCTATTTTTGTAGGCCAAACCGTGATCTTTTTGATTTTTTTCTTGTTCACGTGCTCTAACACCTTTCTTTCTTTTTGGTTTAGAGGAAGTAGAAGTAAGTAGTTTGGTTGTAGTTGAATGTTTGTTTCTACCTTTATTCTGATTATCATCTTGTAACTGAGATGGTTCCAATGATACATTGCTTTCGGAAACTATTAGTGGACTGCTACGTCTATTAAGTTCATTATCCAACATAACCTCATCTGAAAAACAAACAATACTATTAAGATCTTAATTTTTTTCACGGAGGTGTACAACAGGTACATCCACCCAAATCATTAAGTTCTTCAATCTTTAAAATTCCCTACTCAAACTAAAAAAAAGTGTAAAATCTGTAATCTTCAAAATAAATCATCATATACACAATAAAAAAAATAACCTTCAGTATCACTTTCCGATCTTGTCTTTTTCCCCTTTACTGGCACTAGACTAAATAGTTTTCGTTTCCTGGAGTAGTCTTTAAGGACATCAGGAGTCCATTGTGGGTCTGCATCTGAGTCATGGGAATCTTCTTCGAAAGAGTCCTACAACAACGTACAAACATTAATTTTACGTAGACCTACTATTAGTTTTAACGACATTAGGTCCACGTTAATAATATTATAACATTTACCTGGGGTTCATATGTTGAGTTCAGGCTACTAGTTGGAGGTTTACACATCAATGTATTGTGTGGCATAGAGATTACGCCAGTAGCTGCATTTTTTTCGTCAAAGGTATAATCATTTTTAGTAACACTAACCTCACTCCTCCTCCAAATATTTTTGTTCTATGAAAATATTGTTTTTGATACTAATCTCGAGTAATGCATTGCTGAGTTTCACATTTTTGTTCTGATGCCCACATCCATCAGACCAAATAATACTTTTTTTGGTGAGCTGTGTATAATTTCATTTGATATAAAGGAAGTGGCTATACTGGCAAAAACATCACTCTCAAGTCCTCCTTCTGCCTCATGCCATACATAACATGATACATCTTTTGTTGCTTGATTAAAATAAAGTTGGTTATGCACCTTCAGTTTTGTTTTATAATAGTTGGCGAAGGCGTTTAGTCGAGGAAAAAGGAGCACAGCCTGTAAGTCTACAGTATAACATTTGATGTCTTTGTTCTCTAAAGCTCTGCGTTTGTCAAACTCTTTTGCTGCATTCGCGTCGTTTTTCTTTTTAATGTGTTTCTGATATGAATCTTCGTCAAGTGTTTTGTTTTTGTACAACGTACACTCATTGCATTGATCTTTTTTGGGGCAGAAATAGCTACATTCATTTTCACATGAGCACTTTGGAATGTAGCCCATGATACTTTTTGTTTGTTTTCTCAAACACATTTTGTGACATATTCTCTATACATATCTCTGTAGCTATGCCAAACTGGCTCTAGGTATAATTTACTAGACGAAGAACGACAGTAAAGTGATTCTACTTTAGGTAGTGAGTTCCGCCATGTCTCTAAGTCTTTCGTACCGCTTCGATTAATTTTCTGGGCATCATTACTTTGTAATGCATCACAATTTTCTAATAACGCTTGTTGTAATGCCGGTACGACCGGCGGTGCTTTGTCCAAAGTCCATGCGCGTAATTGCTTTTCTCCAATATTTAATGTATTCAGAAACATTACTTTACAAACTTGTTTTTTTCTTGTTATTCTCCCTCATTTACTGTAAAATAGATGCGAAAGCTGTGTTTTCTCTCGAATCTTCTTCTTTTTTTCGATATTTTGGTACAGACAGCAACACGTTTTCTGATACAAAAGTTTTTTTTTATTCCCTACTACCTTTGTCCCAAAATGTCCAGAACAGTAAGCTGCGTTGGTCATCACTCATTTCGTTACATTTGAAATATTGTTTTGGGCCTCCCTTCTTATACTGAGCTGTATGTCCAGAACATCGTGAACCTAAATTCTTAGGTGGTTTTTCAGACAATTGCTCATATTTTCCAGTTTCTCTATTCTTTTTAAATCCGACATAAGCATTTCGCAATAATCGCATTTTGGCGTTTTTTGACCTCTTCCCCTCATTTCTTTGCCCTTTCCTTTTTCTTGAACCTTCGGTTGGTGCACCACTAAGTGTTTCTGACGGATGGCTGACCTCAGTGTCTTCTAACTCTGTTGATTCTGAGACATTTGATAAACTTGTTGCAGACCTTAATGGTTGATATTCAGAGCCAGAATCACTAATTTCATCATACCGCGAATGATCGTGGTCATTAAAAGAATCCGTAGTTTTGCTTGGTTTTTTTTATTTCAACGTCTGAACCAATGCTTTAGAAATTTTCTTCAAATGGCCTCTCTAAAATTTCTGGCTCAGATGTACTCTCTGTTTCAATGGCAACGTCAAGGAATCAGTGGTTACTCCAGAACTTTTTAAGACCCCTCTGGTTGCTTCAGGCACTGAAAAAAAATATGAATAAAACATTAGTATGTTTTTAAAACCATCTCCAAATCTTAACGACTAAATAGTCTCTTAAATTCTAACCATCAGTGACATAATTCTTACGGGAAAGGTTAGTGGTTGCTAAAGTTACTAACATGCGACTTCGATTTGCAAATCCAAACATTTTGATAGTTTACAACTAATCTGAAATAAATAAAAAAATGCAATGTATCGGATGTCAAAATTGTTAACATTTAATAACCTTGGTTCCAAAGGTTGTATGTCAGACACTCATGCATAAAACAAGCATTAAATACTACTAATTGGTTTATAATATTATTATTGTATGGCAAAAAGTAGAGTATACTATCAAACTCTTAAATTTTTAACAAATTACGATGTTTTAAGTAATTTAATAAAAAAGAAAGTAAGGTTATATTTTGTCTGTTGAATGAATCATACCATTTATCCTAAATCTAGCAATAATAATAAATTATGAACTATTTTTTTAAAGACACCGTAATATAAAAGTTACTTACCTTCTATTTTTTGATGAGTAACTTTATGAATGAAAGAATTAACTTAATAATAACGACTGCTTGAAATAACATTACAGTGCTGCTCTGACATACGATTGTTTGCCGCGGCCAAATCACAATGTGATTCGATTCTTCTTTTTGCAGGAGAGGGACAAAGTCCATTTCCTATTATTCCACCGACATAGGATCTATTGCAGGTTGTGTATTTGACTAAATTGGTCAGGTTAGTGCATTAAACGGAAAAGTGCTTTTTTTGAATCACGCCCTATTGTATTTACCACGACGATATGTTCTTTGAGGTTGACTGGAATTTTTGTAGACGGTAATCGACTCGATGTTGAGATAGGCTCGGTTTTATCGATAGTTTGTTTATGAGAATTCGGTGGTAAGAAGGCATTAATTGGTTGGCTGAATACTTGCTCGTTTGTGGGGAATCTTTGAGGTAATTTCATTTTGATCGAACAAGACCATTTTAGTCGCGGGGGCAATTTCGGGATCTGAGCTTATTTTTAAATTTAATCTCATTTTTGTTATTTTAAGCCTTTCTAAAAAATCAATTATGTTTTCATTTTTGTGTTTGGTGAGATAAATAAATTGTTGTTGTAAAACGTGTCGGTCCGTTTTATCTCCGAATTTTTCGCGAAGGGCTGTTATGATCTGCGGCCATGTATTTAAGTCGGGGCGGCATAGCAAAAAGTCGCCGGCTTCGTCTGTAATTTTGGAACAAATAGCAGCAAATACGAATTCACTTAAACTGCTATCATTAGTAGTTCCGTACCTATCGCAGAATTTATTCGCAGCATTTATAAATAATTCGAGGTGCTCTTGTCTTCCGGAGAATTTGCGGAGGGTGTAGGAAATTTCTTTTGCGGCTTGAATGGTTGCCATTTCTGATTTAACTTTGAAATTATTGGAATAATTCTTAGTTCGCTAAAGGAATTTACAATTTGTTCGATATTCATAAATTTAATAGAAAGAGGTAGAAAATAAATATGTGGCTTTTGGGGAAATTCACTTTCTAATTATGTAGACAAGATTTTACCCTTATACCATAATAAACTGAAATATGAAGAGTGATTGCAGAACAAAGTTATTTAAAATTCACTTAAGGAAGGTATAAATATTTGGAGAATATGAGCTCAACACTTACTTGCTTTGAGTTTCTTCTCTTCTTTGTAATTTTATTGGTCCAGGTGAACGGTTGAAACCAACGGTGAAAGACAATTTTCTTCAGAATTTCACTGCCTGGATCCTACTAACTGCGCCAATTATGTTTGTCACTTGAAAAAGTTACTTCTTAAAAATTTTATTTAAACTAGTTGACAATTATCGATTACAATATATGGTGTTTACACCACGACTTCAATAAAGACACTGTATGGATGTCTGAGGTCGGGTGATTTTTATATGAGTACATTATCATCAAGGAAAATAACTTAACTATTAAAGTACTCTTTAGATAAGATTAATGTATACGTAAAACTACATTAGTGAGGAATTTGGAAGTCATAACTCAGGTCAGTTCGTGTCGGAAGGTATGAGCGATCAGACCTATGTCATTTTGAGGTGTTAATTTGCGAATGTGTTCAAGTTGTGTCTGAATAAAATTGGAAAATTGAAAAAACGCATGAAGTTATGGACTTTGTCGATAAACAGTAAGTGTAGTTATTTTATTTTCTATAATAAAGTAGAAATTTATACAAAAGTGGTATAATTATACACAAATAAATATTTGGTGGTTTCGTTAGTTGCGATATTTCTTTTTATAATACAGCCCTAGTGGTAGAAAAATCGGTGTTACATATATGTAACGTTAAGCACTAATGTTAGCGTATTTGCGCATTTTTGTTTCAGGGTGATTTGTTTGGTTTTTATTGCAAAGCATATAAAAAAATATTATTTTTAATCTGCAATACTGCTCTTGCTGATATTCTTCAGAAGAGTCTGACAGTTCAAGAAGCAATTGATATGGTTGCCATTTCTGATTTAACTTTGAAATTATTGGAATAATTCTTAGTTCGCTAAAGGAATTTACAATTTGTTCGATATTCATAAATTTAATAGAAAGAGGTAGAAAATAAATATGTGGCTTTTGGGGAAATTCACTTTCTAATTATGTAGACAAGATTTTACCCTTATACCATAATAAACTGAAATATGAAGAGTGATTGCAGAACTAAGTTATTTAAAATTCACTTAAGGAAGGTATAAATATTTGGAGAATATGAGCTCAACACTTACTTGCTTTGAGTTTCTTCTCTTCTTTGTAATTTTATTGGTCCAGGTGAACGGTTGAAACCAACGGTGAAAGACAATTTTCTTCAGAATTTCACTGCCTGGATCCTACTAACTGCGCCAATTATGTTTGTCACTTGAAAAAGTTACTTCTTAAAAATTTTATTTAAACTAGTTGACAATTATCGATTACAATATATGGTGTTTACACCACGACTTCAATAAAGACACTGTATGGATGTCTGAGGTCGGGTGATTTTTATATGAGTACATTATCATCAAGGAAAATAACTTAACTATTAAAGTACTCTTTAGATAAGATTAATGTATACGTAAAACTACATTAGTGAGGAATTTGGAAGTCATAACTCAGGTCAGTTCGTGTCGGAAGGTATGAGCGATCAGACCTATGTCATTTTGAGGTGTTAATTTGCGAATGTGTTCAAGTTGTGTCTGAATAAAATTGGAAAATTGAAAAAACGCATGAAGTTATGGACTTTGTCGATAAACAGTAAGTGTAGTTATTTTATTTTCTATAATAAAGTAGAAATTTATACAAAAGTGGTATAATTATACACAAATAAATATTTGGTGGTTTCGTTAGTTGCGATATTTCTTTTTATAATACAGCCCTAGTGGTAGAAAAATCGGTGTTACATATATGTAACGTTAAGCACTAATGTTAGCGTATTTGCGCATTTTTGTTTCAGGCTGATTTGTTTGGTTTTTATTGCAAAGCATATAAAAAAATATTATTTTTAATCTGCAATACTGCTCTTGCTGATATTCTTCAGAAGAGTCTGACAGTTCAAGAAGCAATTGATATTGCATGATTTAGTTAATGCAATATATATAGCACCACCGGATCCAGCAACCCTCACAGATGAAGATTCCGGGGAAGAAGAAGAGTGCGAAAACTTTGAGAACTTGACCAGACGGCAGTTACTTGCAGATGCAGAAATTAGGATTGCTGAAGGCACTTCACTGACGGAAGAAATTTGTTCGGAACAATCGGAATTGAACGAAATTGATGTTTCCCGGCTCATACGTTATAACCAAGAACGTCTGATGCTCGAGACTGGATTTCGGGAGAATTTACATATAAGGAGTTCCCCGAAGCAGACTATTCATTGTTCAAAAACAAATCAACTGGTAATTTATTTGAAATGTTTCTGGACGAGGAATTAATACAATATTTGGTAGAGGAAACAAACAAATATGTGCTCTTCAAGAACCAACCCAATCCAGGAGTGTCGCCAGATGAAATTAAATGTTTCATTGCAATATTGATCCTTATCAGTTACAATGAACTCCCTACCAAAAGGTTGTATTTGGAGCAGGCTCTGGACACCAGGAACGAACTTGTCTATAATTCTATCAGGCGTAGCAGATTTGAACAAATTCTGAGATTTCTGCATTTGGCTTCAAATGAAAATATTGATCAGAATGATAAGCTCTGGAAAATAAGACCATTCGTAAATAAAATAAAGTATAGGTACAGAAAGTTTTTTGTTCCCGAAAAAAATCTAGCCTTTGATGAAAGCGTGGTCAAATATTATGGTAAACACAGCTGTAAACAGTTTTTAAGAACAAAGCCAGTTATATTCGACTATAAGGTTTGGTGCATAAATACCGTTATGTGCTATTTGATGGAATATGAAATATATCAAGGAAAATCGGTAATCCCAGATGTGGCCATAGAAAGAAACTTCGGAAAGGCTGCAGCACCGTTGGTGGAAATGATTGAGCAGCTATGTACACATATAAAATCCTATCAATTTTCCTTTTACTTCGACAATTTATTTACCACCTTTAGTTTATTTTCTTACTTGCGGATAAAAGGTTATGGAGGTACAGGGACCATAAGATAAAATCGTTTAACTAGAGATTGTCCTTTATTAGATAAAAAAGATCTACAAAAGAAAGGAAGAGGATACTTTGAAAATATTATTGGCAAAACGGATATGTTCTAGTTGCTAAGTGGCTTGATAACTCTGTAGTTTGCATAGCTACAAATAAATATGATGTCAATCCTGTTACAAAAGGTAAGCGATATTCGCAAAAGGAAAAATAACACATACCAGTTAGACGTCCGGCTCTACTTGCAGAGTACAACAAAAACATGGTAGTGGTAGTGATAGGATGGATCAGAATGTTGGGCAGTACATAATATGAATAAGAAACAGAAAATGGTACTGGGCATTGTTTACATGGGTTCTTGATATCTCAATCAACATTGCATGGTGTTTGTACCGAAAATCTAACGACTCCCAAATAGACTTTAGAGGAGCAATTGTGCAAACCTACCTGAAAAAATATCCATCAGCTCCCAAAGGTACGGGCAGAACGCCATCTCATTTGTCTGATACTCAAGGAGTAGCCGACCAAATAAAATATGATAGGATGAATCACCTCGTGGAAAAAATTCCAAGTGATAAGAGAAGGCGGTGTGCTGGAAGCATATGTAAAAGCTCTAAACGAACAAAATGCAAGGAATGTGACGTAGGTCTACGTTTTGATTGTTTTGTTTCTTATCACACAAAAGAAAATTGAACACAATTTTTAAAACCGTTTTAATATATGATTTATAAGATTTTCAATAAAACCGTGCTAAGCTAAATCTTGGTAATTTTTGCATACGTTAGAGCTTAGCGTTACATACATGTAACACCTTATACTGAGTGTTCCAAAAATGTGAACTTACAAATTTCAGCTTTTCTGTGACATATTTGGTTGTTTCGAGGCAATCATATTAGTTTTGCAACAAAAACTAAAAAAATAATCTGAGCACTAATGGGTTAACTGTACTATTAAGATCGGTTTTTTTAATAAAACCAAATTGTTTCCGGTACAGCTTTTAGTTTCTTCATCAATATTTTTTATTGCATCAGAAATATTTAAATTTCTAATGTATTTTAATGCTGTTCCTATATTTGTGGGTATAGTTGGTTTCTCATAATTACCATATGTTTTATTGTAGTTGCCCATTCCATTTTAAAACCTTTACTATATTACCAAAACTTTTAGGATTATACAAAGATTGGAAACCAGTAACAACGGCAGTTTTCAGTTTTAAATTTATCAAAAATCTTCCCATCACCCTCAACCTACTACGTATCGTATCATAATGGTGTTGTTCTCGACACTTTTGACACAATGTATTACCATTATGTTATAAGAAGGCTGTCATCAGGGCCGTACCGAGGCACACTTTTGGGTGGGGGAGGGGAATTAAGGTAAAAGATAAAAAAGCCAACTAAATTTTTGTATATGTATTAATATAAACAAGTATAGGCTTTAACATATTAAAAATGCAACCTACTAGCATAATCTTAAAAATCCAAATTAACACTATTAGATTATAATACTGTAGTAATAATTTTATTTAACAACAAACAAAAATATTACTAAATGAAAATAACATGAACTATTTAAAGTATATAATAATACGTAATCCGTGTTCGCTTTTACCCTTCACCATGCTACTATGTATAGGACTAGGTTACATCACTATCGGTGTGGTGTAAGGCGATTCGAGTGGCGCCATTTTACCATTTATAACAGAGTCTCAGACGTTGTGCGGGGCCTATCTACATGAAGGAGGTACTGCAGATAGAGCTGTATAGCCTGGTAGGGATCGTTCTGCTATAACCTCCCCCTCTAGCTTCGAGATCGTCCCGATGAGAGGCTAGCACACCAAGCAGGACGATTAAGGTTGTTGTTTCTTGGGTCTCCCTCGTAATCCTTTCTTCCTTAGGGGTGGATTGGCAGGTGATGCTACTTCCTCCGTGGTCATATAGTTCCTCTCTGCACTCGTTAATAAGCGACTCGCATACTCAATAGGGTGTTCGGTTGCTCCCTCCCCCTGGACCAAAACTGCACCGATGGCATAGCTACTGGCTTCGTTTGGTTGCAGGGAGACATCGAAACTAAATAACTCACGGATTTTTCGCTTGGTGCCTGTTTTCTTTTGTGGCGAGTAAGTGAGAGGTAGGCTGTCACGAAAAATTTCATCTATGTCTTCCGGTGCATACGCATTACTCGTGTGCTTGTTTTCTTTAACATTTGGGAATCTGGAGTCTCTAGCTTCCCATAACTCATCCCGTAAGGGTGACGTGAAAAACTCTAAGAATGGAGATAAAACGTCATCATTCTCGTCAACGTCCGTGATGTTAAGTTGTCTTTTAGGATCTGGTACCTTACTTGGTTCGCTTTTGATATTTAGAGATTTCTTCGGCTTCTTCGATTCTGCTGATTGATCCCGTGGTCTTTGTATTAGTCCTTGGTACTGTGGTTGAAACTCAAAACGCTCGAAAGGCCGGTCTGCGTAGTACCAGCACCGTTGTCCTAAGTCTAACACGATGCCAACTTTTTCTAGGAAATCTATACCTAATAAGGTCCTGTTGTCCACGGCGTTAGGCAGCACGACAAAGTTGATATTATGAGTTCTACCGCCTAACTCTATAGTAGTAAATGTTGTCAGTAACTCGGTTTGCTTTTGAAGTCCATCAGCGAGTGTTACTCGGGCTGTGGTTTTGGTGAATGCACAATTCTTGTCTTTTAAAAGTTTGTAGAGGGTGACGCCAGCTACGCTTGTTTTAGCCGCAGTATCTATATGTGCTTGGCCCTTAATACCACATATTCTTGCAGGAACTGTTGGGACTTCAGGTGTAGATCTTAAAAGCGTATTTATCGAATAGAAGTGGACAGCTTGGGCATCGACAACTTTGCCGACATTAGTGCAATTGGAGCAATTGCTGCGGAAGTATCCAGCTCTGCCACATCCGTAGCACCTTTGTCGGTTTTGGTAGCGGTTGATTGTGTAGGCTCCGTATGTGTCGCAGTCGTTTTAGGTTGGTCTTGCTTCTGCCGTTTACGACATTCTTGTATGCTGTGACCTTTAAAATTACAAAACGTGTATCTTAATTTGGTTTTCTTTACCGGTAGCGAATCGGTTGATTCATTGCGTCGTAAAGTAGACGTATCCTTGAGTTCCATTTCTAGATGCTCAACTTGTCTAGCTTTTGTCAGCAAGTCAGTAAACGTAGTGATTTTTCCTCTTGGGATTTTTTCCCTAAGTCTAATGTGCATAAGACCGTAGATTAGATCAATCTGTGTTTCTTCGGAATGTCTTCCTTGTGGAAGTTTGGAAAGGAGTGCTCGTTTTTGACAAATAAATTCGTCAGTAGGTGCCGAGATTCCTTGAGGGGACTTGAAGATATCTAGGTAAATTTGATATGCAGGAGTTGCCGGAGAGAAAGCGGCACGGATTAATCGAATAGCATTATTCCAGTCTGTTGCTTCTACTTTTATGCCTTGCCACCAAGTAGCTGCAGTGTCAGTAAGTAGTAGTGGCAAGCCTTCAATTGCGTCTTGGTCTGTGATTTGTTCCATATCCTTATAGACTGCTATGGTGTTTAGGAAATTGTCGACTGTCTCATGACAACGTGTTCCGTCGAATCGGGCCGTGCATTTGCTCAAACTCCCTTTCTTCCGATTATCTGGTTCTGTCCTTATGCCGGCTACGGCTTGTAGAAGCTGTTGGAATTGCTCTGGAGACATCGCCATGGTTGTTTGGCTTGCAGCAATGCGTTTACTTCGACGCGGAATGTTTGGTGAAATCGGATTGGATAAAGTCAACAGCGAATATTCCTGTCGTTATAACTGGAAAAAGCCGGACTGACGAAATTCCAATCTGTCAAATGTGACAATTTCGATTCTACAAGACAAAAAAATGTCGAAGTATTCACGAAACTCTCACTTGCATTCAGGAATCCTTAATTCGAGCTCCACGTCAGGGCGCCAGTGTAGTAATAATTTTATTTAACAACAAACAAAAATATTACTAAATGAAAATAACATGAACTATTTAAAGTATATAATAATACGTAATCCGTGTTCGCTTCTACCCTTCACCATGCTACTATGTATAGGACTAGGTTACATCACTATCGGTGTGGTGTAAGGCGATTCGAGTGGCGCCATCTTACCATTTATAACAGAGTCTCAGACGTTGTGCGGGGCCTATCTACATGAAGGTGGTACTGTAGATAGAGCTGTATAGCCTGGTAGGGATCGTTCTGCTATAATACTCACAAAATATACCTGTTTGAAAAATGGGAACAAAAACACCTTACTTAAGAAATATAAATGAAAACCTTTCAAAAATATACAGACTTAAAAAGTGAAAAGAAATTAACGAAAAAAATATTATTTGTAACCACTTAGTACTTTGTACTACTTGCTTTGGACCCTCAGCCTCCTATCTTTTAATTTGGTCCAAGACTCGATTACATTTGCCAGTTCTATTCTATCTGTTATATCGCGCTCGCTTTTTAAGCTCATTAAGGGCTCTAAACGATCATTAGACATGGTGGTACGTAACGTGTTTTTTACGAATTTTAGAGTGCTAAATTTACGTTCGTTTGTTGCAACTGAAAACGCCGCGGTATAGATAAGTTGACAAAAAAGAAAAGTATCTTTTAAAACATGTTCTTGTTCATTAGCAACGTTTATCACCTTTTCCATGGAATCAGTCATTTCCTCTATATAAATATCGAAAAATACCTCTAGTTCGTCCTGTAAACTAGCTGGATCGGACTTATTGGAAGGATACAGTAACACAGCAGCTTCAATATTTTTATTGTCCATAATAGTTGTTTTGGACAACGGGAAAGAAAATATATTTACAAAAGGTTTTATACTTTTTAGAACTTCAGATCAATTTTGTTCCAAAAAAATGATTTGAAAGAATTCGTGCCGATAAAGTTCGTTTATATCCATGAGCGCGGCATTTTCATTTTGTTGGTCAAACCTTTTTGGAATAACCCTCCGTCTGTGATGCCTATTAAAGTCTTCGTCTGCATTGCCATGTAATGATGCAGCAAATATTTTGGAGGCCTCAATTCTATTATTTACTTCGTCGGGATTTGATCTTATGGTTTTCAGGGTATTTTTGGTACTATTTATAATAGAAAATGCATCAATTATATTTAGCTTGTTGGATTTTAGAATTTCGGTAACAAACTTCATCTTTAAAAATACAGTTTTTGAAAAAATAAACAGAAGATAAAGTCAAAATATAAAATACGTTGGAACAGACCATATGCTTTTCCTTTAGTACTACTGTCGACATTGATATTTGTGGAAATATTCTCCAAAGTATTTAAAATAATTTCCATTGAAATGTTTACCGCATTTAAAGTTTCTGCACGAGCAATCCATCTAGTTTGAGACAACTTTTTTAATGAAAGGGAATTTTCTATTTGCTGTAAACTAGCTCTCAACTTTTGGTACCTCTTTGTACTTGAATTAAAGAAAACGTAAAGTTCTTCTAAAATATTAAATATGTCAGTCACTAATCTAGTAGCTTTAGGACAATGCTCCACTGCGGTATTAGTTCTGTGTGCTTGGCAAGGAATATATGGGTGGAGTAATTTGGTGCATTAATCCACTTTGGAGCTACGCTCTACCAACGTGCGCAGCGACGCCCTGAACAAACGCGCTGTTGTGAAAGACGGTGGACTGTAGTGAAGTTCTTTTATCCTGATCAAAACCAATGGAAAATAGAGTGAAATAATACTCTATTTGTGAAGGAGTATCTATTACTATTGCAATAGTGGGTTGTAAGGCCACAGCATGCAATCCCTACCGGCTACTTTCCTTTTTAGAATTCAAATTATTACAAACACTTCTTTAAAACACAACAAAATACGACTATATACAGAATATCTAGCTTCCTAACTAGACCAAAACCGGTCCTGCTTTTTTGCACTTGTATGAATATCACTTCTACGATCACTGTTCTTGTACTAAAATAGTGTATGCCGTTGATCCGTCGAAGGAACAGAAATTAATTTGGAATGAGAAATTTCTCGTAATGAGAATTGGAAATTAAACATCACTCTGACTTTTACTCTTTCTTGTCACTTGATCCTTTTTTCTTTAATCGGACATACCGATGACAGTTATCGCTAACTGTCACGATCCATTGAATGACGGCGTGAAAATGAATATGTTCATTATTTTTCTTTTCAGGAATATGAATTCCGAACAATGGGATTTCGCGACCCAGTAAATCTGAAAAATTCTTATGAGTGCTGTTAAATTTTCCTGACATAGCAGAAGCAAAGTAGTATGACTGGAAGGCTAACTTAGACACATCAATATGGTAACTATTTAGGGTCTATATTTGTTGGGCTGTACTAGCTCCTGTTTTATCAACAGCTTCTACAACGCAAAGCAATCTTTCTTGGGGCACTCCTTTGTTATCCACAGTTGTTATCACTATAGAAAGAATATCTTTGTTAAAAGCATCAGGCGTATGATCTGCCATTATTGTAAAAAATGAAGAATTGTTTATCGCATTAACAACTTCCAATTTTATTTGTTTTCCTAATAAACCTATAAATTGATTTTGTGACTTTGAACTTAATTAGGTAACGTGGTAAGGTCGTAAATAAACATCATCCAACCATTTTTTTAACAAATTGTTATGTCTTGCCACGAGTTTGACAATTTGTATAAAATTTTCATCTTCTTCGTTGCCTCGAAATGCAATGCTCTGCTTACTCAATGTCTTCTTTGTTATAACTTAAACTTGTGTTCTCTTCTATAAGAATATTGCGCGTTTTTTTATCTAAGATAGCATCAATTCGACCAGATTTCACCAAAAAATTGGAATAATCATAAAGAGCAGCTTTATGAGCATTAGAAGTAAAATGCTTGACTAATTTTCCTGATTTTAAAGGACCACTACTTTTCATTTTGCCCCAGTTTCTGACTCCGTTTTTAATCCACGATGTTTTGGCCTTTTCTCTGCCAGGCCCTGACGGGAACAAGGATCATACGAAACAGAAAGCAGCGTCTTTTGCAGTGCTATATTCAATATATTCAACTGACTATACCAATGTCTTTGAAACCTGTTTTTACCGTCGCTAGGAAATGATGACAAAAGTGGTTGATGTGGCCCTAGATTTATTAAAAACTCTCTTTGTTGATCAATTTTGATTTCCTGTCGTAAACCGGGATCATGCACAACAACTTCATTTTTGTCAGGATTATTATCAATTTCTAAATTAGTAAGTTTTTCATCAAAGGATAATAAATATATAGTGCATTGTTGTATTACATTTTCGCAAGCACCTTTTACAGAGGTCGCTACGTCAACCATTTTTATCGTTGTTACGTACTCATCTAAGACTTCGTCTGATTTTATAGATTTTACAAGATGTTCTACTGACCTAAACACATTTAATAAATAGACAAGCTATCGAGAGCACTTTTCAAAATCACTAACCGATATTGCATCTGTTAAACATGATATAAAAGCTTCAGGCCTAAGCAGAGCCTTAACCTCATCACCCACTTCCTACATGATGTTCTGCAGTAACTACTAGTTCTTTATTTTTATCAATTACATGAATACCTGTAAGGAAACATGAAATATTATAAGATAGGTAAGTGGATTGGTTGGTATAAGTTATAAATAATAATATTACTTTATTGAAGTTAAGCTACTCGAAGTATCAAAATTATTTTAGAAAACCAAAAGGTCGTAATAAACAAAAAATGTACTAAGGTCTACCGGTGTTAATTCTTGCTACAGCTAGTAAAAGTAAAAATGCGGAATCATAGGATTCTTATTTCAGATATTTAAAAGAACATTCTTAGAGGATGAAACCTCTATTAAAAATATTTTTAATTTAATGTTGAAAATAGAGCTCCGCGCGCCGAGCGCCAAGACGATACGCTGCCCTAACCCGCCCTTAACATATCAAAAAAAAATTATGTCATAAATGTTAAATTAGGATTAAGAAAGATACGGTATTTTCGAGATATTTAGATATTAGATATACCGTGCCACAGAGAAAAAAAATGTTTCACTTATTTTTCATAAAATGAGTAGAGGAGACCGGGGCTAAATGTCACAAAATTAGGTTGTTAATTTTTTGTGAAACCATTTTTAATCCTAGCAAACTTATTTCTGGTGCACTTTGTCACTCTGTTATTTGACTATACAAAGTGACTAAAAATGTATTTATAAATAACGCGAATTTATTAATTTTTTTGCAAAACGTAAACTGTTACAAGTGTGACGTCTTGCCCCCATTATGGGGCACGTTGTCTCACGGAAAGGGGTGAAAAGTCACGCAGATATCAGGTTAGATTTTATTTAAAAAAGCTCAAAAATACAGATAAAAAGAAACAAATAATACATTATATTATGCTCTATTCCAATTTTGTTATTCAGTGTCGTCATCTAAACAGTTCTGACAGACGTACCACGGTGTACCGGGAGTGCACAGTTCATGGGCCCATAGCTTACAGACTGTACATTGAACCCAAACTTCTTTTGGTGAACTATTGGAAAATAGTTCCAAGCAGACAAGACAAAAACTTTCTTCATCCTCGTCCTCTGATTCTTCAGGGGACTTCTCTTTAGCACTTTTATGGTTTTTCCCCTTTTAATTTTTATTATTTGACACTCTTATATTTCCTGTTAAATTTTTCTTTACACTTTTTCTCTTAGCAAACTCCGCCTCAAGAGCCTCTTTCTCTGGCGTATCAGTACAGCCGACTTCCTTTTCTTTCTATTTGACCCTTTGTTTCTTGCAGCTGAAATTTAAGGTAACTGTTATTTAAAATGTGTCCTCACCTGATTTTGGTAAAAGTCTTACCTGCTTTGGGCAAGGGCCTTATATCTGAGACACTAAATATACTTTCTTTAGGCCCAGAATGCTGAGTATGGTTTGGGATTTTTCCTAAGGATGAGCCACTAGGACCAGGCTGCTGAGTTCTGTGTTTGCAGGTTCTGACACAGTTGTTTTTTTGTTGCCTATTTCAAGAAAAACAAATTATTGCAGAATAATTTTAAGATACTCAGGTAACTAACTTACTTGTTAACATTTCGTCAACTGTTGGTTCATCAGTTTGGAATGAAATTCCACTGGTCCCGGGCTTTGGATTTTCGAGATCTGGTTCCTGATTTTCTTGGTGCAAGTCTCTGTCTGTTACTTTACATGGGCTAAATTCTGTTTCATCAAATACATTTTGGTTGGAGAACTATCCCTGATACACGAAATCCGGATTGTATATTTTTTGGTGTTGTGGCTAGGGGATAGCTTCGAGCAACTAAAACTGGAATATCATATATCGTCATCGTTTGATCGGGATGATTCACCATCCACGCATCGCAAGCATTATTGTACTGTTTGTTAAACGGACCATAAACTGACCTATCAAGAGGCTGCAACTTGTGCGAGCAGTTGGGAGGAAAAGATAACATAACTAAACCACTTTCCTTAGCCAACTCAAGTCTCTCGATAGAGAGATGCGACTGATGATTATCAAGAAGTAACAGACAGGGGTGCTTTTTGGAACATTTTGAAAATTTAATGAAATGTCTCAAAAATAGCAAAAAATTTTCTTCTATCATCCAGCCACTTCGATTAGCTGTTCCCGCACATCCTGCTGGTCCAGATGTTAGCCAGAATTCTCTAAAATGCACTCTTGGAAATATAAAGAGTGGCGGGATGCTATATCCCAAAGCAGATACGGCACAGGCCACTGTGACGAGGGTTCCACGTTCCCCAGAAGTTCGGATCCGACTTGTTTAAATGCTTTTCTGGCCACTACTTTACAAGGCTTCTGAACAGTGGTCACCCCCGTCTCGTCCATATTCCAGATTGAGGATGGATCAAAGTTATATTTTTTCATAACCTTTTCCAGATTTGTAAAAAAGCTGTTCACATTTGCTTGGTTAGAATTTGTTGCGCGTGCGAAACTTGTTGGTTCTGGAGTGCGAAGAGATAAATCATTGTTTCTCTTTAAAAATGATGTAAACCATTCAGGTCCAGCCACTTGATCCCTTTCCAAGCTCGGGAACAGCTATTTTATTGGCAATGGCAAACTGGAATGCAAGCTTTCTAATTTCCTTAGGACAAAGTCCGAAATAAATATTTGCTGATACGAGTAGGTATGTTTTTAAATCAATTTCCATTTCTCGGCTTAATACTATGCGAGGTTTACCATATCCCACGTCTATATTTAACTGATCTTGATTAAGGTCCTCGTATATAAGTATAGCATAATATGTGTGGGAGAGAAAACAATTAATTATGATTGTCTCTGAAGTAATATATTTCTAAACTTGACTTTGAAAGTTGAAATATTACATTTTTTTAAGTTTTGACATACGGAGTTATAAAAAAAAATATTTGGTATTGAAAGGACCGTCTAAATAGTTCAGTATTAAATACAGGTGGAGATAGTAGACCCTTAAATCTTAGATTTAAATTATGAACATCAGTCCGAAAAGAAATTTTTTAGTGCTAATAAGTAGGAGTTTTAAAGGTTATAATAAGGAGGGTCAAATTTGGACCATACACTAAATCTGCAAAATTAAAGTGTGATAAAACGAGACTTTCACACAGAGTTTTTTTAACATGTTGAGGGAGAAAATGACGATTTCCATAAATCAATTTTAATGAGCTGTAAGCACGTTGAATCAATTTATTGATGTGTTTCTCAAATCTCAAATCTGAATCCATAATGACACCTAAATTCTTAGCGTGATTAACCAAGGCTAACTCTTCGTTGTTAATTGTTATATTTATTATTATTATTGTTATTATTATTATTATCTTCTTTCTTCTCACTTGATCAAGTGGTATTTCTTTTCTGGGATGACAGGTTGTACCAGGTCGTCTCAGAGTCTTGCTTGAATTGAGGAAAGATCGCACAATATTACATGTTTTCAGGATGACAGACTTTTGAATGTTTGTATGGGTATTTGGGTGAAGACTTAGTTGTTCAAGGTGTGAGTTAAAGGCGTGTGGGGTGATGCCTGTGGTTGAAATGATGAACGGTATGGTTTCTACTCTTTTCTGTTTCCAAAGTGTCTGAATTTCTATGGCTAATTCAGTATACTTTACTATTTTTTCTCTGTATTTTACTTGGATGTTGGGGTCGTTAGGATTTGATCTATGAGATAGGTGATTTGCTCTTTTTTATTTTGGAAAACGATGTCCGGCCTGTTGCATTTTATTGTTTTGTCAGTACGGATTTCTACATCCCAATATAGTTTGTATTCGTTGGTGTCTATAATTGTGGTTGGGGTGTATTTGTAGTAGGGTGTTTCCTCTGTTATAAGTCCATATGTCTTTGCAAGGGCTTGGTGAATAATTTTTCCTGCCATGTTGTGTCTTTCGGTATATTCTGTGCCTGCTAAGACTTTGCATCCACTGGTTATATGGTCTATGGTTTCGTTGAATTGGTGACATTTTCTGCATTTATCGGTCTGTATGTTTGGGTCTCTTATTATATATTTTTGATAATTACGTGTAGATATGACTTGATCTTGTATTGCGATGAGAAAGCCTTCTGTTTCAGGGAAAAGTCTTCCTTCTGTAAGCCATTTATAAGAGAGTTTTTTTGATATGTGATCATGTTCTATGTTGTATCTATGTTTTCCATGCAGTTGTTTTGTTTTCCATGAAATAAGTTTTTCTGCAATATTTTGTGATGGAGTGTAAGTATCCAATGGGAGATTGGATGATGATAGATTAAGTGGTGTATAATTATTATCAGCTTTGCAAACTGCTTGGTGAAGGGATGTTTGTTTATTTAGAAAGAATTTCCGGAGCTGTTGTATCTGTCTTGTATGTAATTCTTGAATATCTATCATACCTCTTCCTCCATCCTTTCTGCTAATTGTTATTCTTTCTTTACATGAGCTGGGATGGTGTTTTCTGTGTCTGGTGAGCTCTGATCTAGTAAGGGTATGGTCCATTTGATTATGCCAAACGAGTATGTTAATATGGGGATTGCATATGTGTTTATGGCTTTAAAAAGATTACGGGAATTGAGTGGTGTTTTCAATATTGCCAGTAATCTTTGTTTGTAAGGTTCTTTTAATTCTATTTTTATATCGGCATGGTTTATCTTAGTGTTTTGTTGGAATCCGAGGTATTTGTATGTTTCGTTTTCTGTCATGTTGTCTAGGATTTCGTTGTTGAGGGTTTCTTTGTGTTCGCTTTCTTTCCATTTTCCTCTTTCAATATGTAGTGTTTTGCATTTACTTATACCGAATTCCATTTGTGTATCTGTTGTAAATGTTTCTATGATCTTAAGCAGTCCTTTAAGATGTGTTGTTGTTGGTGCGTATATTTTTATATCATCTATGTATAGTAGGTGGTTGATTTTATGTTGTACCATTTTTCGATATTTTATGTTAAAGCCATATTGGGAGTTATTTAGAGCGTTTGAGAGTGGGTTTAGGCACATACAGAACCACAAAGCACTTAGTGCGTCACCTTGGAAAATTCCTCGTCGAATGTATAGATCATCTGTCTGTATGGTTTCTAATTCTGAAGTTATGGTAATTTTCGTTCTCCAGGTTTTCATTATTTCCGTTAGGAATTGTTTGATTTTTGTGTCTATTTTATAGATGTCTAAGATTTTTGTTAACCAGCTATGGGGTATGGAGTCGAAAGCCTTTTTATAATCTATGTAGCACATGTGTAGATTCCTGCATTCCTTTTTGGTTTGTTGTAGAATTATCGAATCTATTATTAATTGTTCTTTACATCCTTGACTGAATTTTGTGCAACCTTTTTGTTCTTCCGTGAGTATGTTATGTTTTGTTAGATGTTTTTCTATTTTTTTACATATGGTAGCTGTTATTATTTTGTATAGTGTAGGTAGGCATGTTATTGGTCTATAGTTGGATGGATTTTTTGTGTTTGTGTTTTTCGGTTTCACATAGGTATTGCCTTGTGTCAGGAAATTTGGAAATGTGCTTGGGTCCGGTATACTTTTGTTTATTTCTCTGGCGAGTGCTTCGTGTGTGGATGTAAGCTGCTTATACCAAAATTTTTGTATTTTATCTGCTCCTGGGAACTTCCAGTTGTGGGTGTGTTTGATGGTCTCTGAGAGTTCTTCCTGGGTAATATGATGATCCATTTGTATTTGTATGTGATTGTGTCGTTCTGTTTCTGTTTTGATCCAGTTACAATTGTCGACGTGTTGTAGGGGTGTAGACCATATATTTGACCAAAAATGTGTTAATTCTTGCTTAGAAGGTATTTCAAATATTGGGTTATTTTCTAGTGTTGTTAAGGTTTTATAGAATTGTTTTTCATTTCTGTTGAAGGTTAGGTTGGTATATTTCCTTTCATTGGATTCTTTGTATCTTCGTAGTCTGCCGGCGTAGACGGTAAGTTTTTGTTTCAGTGTGTCTAGGATTTCTAGTTCTGTCTGTGTCGGATAATTTTTCATTATTTTCGTTATAGAATTTATTATTTTTTTAGATTTGTTTCCATTTTTGTGTTGGGTCATGTGTCCTATATCCCTTCTTAGGTTATTTATCTTATTTTCTATTCTGATTTGCCACTTTGGTTTATATTTTCTTCTTATTTTGCCTACTTGCTCCGGGATTTTTTGGCCATTATGTCTAATTATTGTAACTGCTGCTGTGTATATGATTGTGTGAATATTTTCCAATGTACTGTTGTGTGTTATATACTTAGAGATTAGAATGTTTGTTTTTTTAATAATTTGGGAGGTATTGGGCTTAAATATTAGTTTCGGGATGGGACTTCTTAAGTTTGGGTTTGTTCCTTGCCAATATGATAGATTCGTTTCCATTTCCTCCTCTAGTCGTGAGTCTTCATTCTTTATTGGGTGTATAGGTGATATAGATGGTCTTGCTATTCCTTGCTTTTTGTCGTTAGTTTTTGTTGTATGATCGGGTATGGGTTGTGAAAGCATTTGTGTGTTTTCGTTATCTGTTGTTTCTCCTTCCACAGTTTGAACATCTATGTCTTCATTGTTATCGCTGAGTTCACGGGCGACTTCTTTCTTTATTAGTTCTAGTTCTATAGCAGTAAGTCTATTGTTTTTCAAGATTACCCTTTTCTGATCTATCAGGCGTTGTTCTGTTACGGTGTTAGATAGTTCAGGGTATGCTTCCAGGAAAAGTGTGTGTAATTTAAGTCTGTATCCTGTATGAATGGTTTCCAATTTTGTTGCTTTGTAGTAACAACGCATGACAGTTTGATTCATTTGGTCATTCCATGTCATCCGTTGTCGTTTAATGCCAGCTTTTGTGGTTGCTGGGAGTCCAGGCAAAACACGTTGGGCTGGTGTATCATATATTTTTTGATTTGACTGATTGATGGGGATATTGTGGTTTGTATTGTACTCTGGTGTAATGAGTTCAAAATGTCCTGCTGATGGGTTGCCTATTAGTAGCAGATGTATTGTTGTAGCATGTTCTGATTTGTTTATAATTGTTGGTTTGTTACTAATTATTATCTTTTTTGTTTTCGTTGTTCTGTTTTTAGAATATACATGGAAATTTAACTTTAATATTTCTGATAATGCTAAAATCTCTAAACTTGTTCCATATGTTGTTATTTTCATCATATGGGAATAGTAATTGTCTATATTACTGAGTTCGTGGTTATTATTATTATTATTATTATTATTATTATTATTATTTTCTTTTTCTCATTATAGAGCGTCGACTGCTAAAGGTCATTGGCTCTGTCTGTGTGGCAGGGGGGAAAACTCATGTTCACTCGCGAGAGTAGTGTTGGACTCCATTTTCATGACCTACCAACCAAAAACCCCCTGTTAAATTAGTTTACGTTATAGGTACACCTTATAATTATCTTTCATTTGTCATATAAATCATATTTTGGAATATAGCTCAATCAGTTTCAGATATTCAATGATCTTACCTAAGTGTTCCGCAGAAGATAAACATGTTGAGATGGTAATTGGAATGTCTACTTATTGTCGTATATTTCTAAATTTTGTGAAATCAAAAAGAACGTGTTTTATGGTAAGTTGACACCTACATTCTTCGCATTCCGGAGGAATTCTTCCAAGAAGTAAGTAGGATGATGTTAAGTGAGTGTGACCCATTCTTATTCAGGATATGACGACTTGATCTTTCCTCCTAGTTAAGTTGTATGTATTTGGGTTTAAAGATGCTACTGGTTTCACTGATTTTAGGAAAGTATTGCTGAGTTGCAACTCATTCTGCCAAGCATTCACTATTTTATTACTCAAGTGGTTTTTAAAGTCTTGATAACAATATCTGTCAACATTTATGGTATCTAATCAAGTTGCTAGTGAAGTTTGTATTTCCGAAAAGAATGTTTTTAAAAAGCGAAAATTATTATAATGACTACTTTATTCAACAACTAATCTGACATAAAGAGTAAAAGAGTACATTAACATTTGTATTTATAACTTCGTTGTCGGTGCAGCGTCAGCGGGTTCCGTGGCGCTGGGTCATCGTATTCAGGACCTTAACACCTCCGGCCTTAGTGGAGAACTATGGGGGATGAACCAGAGTTCGACGAAGAAAATCCAATATCCACTTCTAAGGGTTTCTCTTGAATGGCTTCCTCTCCTTCTCTGTCCGGTTCGGCATTGGATCGGCAGTACTTAAAACTCATGTAAATAACTATTAAAATTCCAAAAATGTAAAGTAAAATTGTGTAAATACTAATTTTGTCAAAATGCACAGGAACTGTTTTTATATTTTCAATTTTAGTTCTTTCAGAGTCTAAGTGGTTCTAATCGCGGAATTTCAACATTTTTTAATTTAGATTGATCCTCGAAAGTTTTCAATAATATGCCTTCTAGCTGCACTTCACAGTTATTACTAAGTTCCAGTAAATAGCTTCCTTGAAGAGGAATATTGTTTATAACTTTACCGCACTTTTGCGTTGCCACGATACTATGGGGTAGAATAATTATCCACTGATTTTTCTTCACTTTCTGAACTTGAGGTTCGGTGATCTTGGTAGAAATTTGGTGACACCTCGTAGTGTTTTTTGAATATTTCAGCAACTGAATCTCGCAACGAGGATTGTTGGTATTTTGGATTGGCTGGATGTCTTCGCAGAGGAACTCTCCTGCAGGAACTTCTTGGCATCTATAGTATCCATAAATGCGTACTCGTGCTCGGAGGATAGTAGGTATTTCGATTGCGGGATTATTGTTTTGTAGGAATGAAAAGAGGGTGTTGGGAGAGAATACAAATGATAGTAGTTATAATCGTTTAACTGAACAATTGGTATCTCTAAAATAAATATTATTTTAGTGTTTTTAAATGAAACTCAAGGTCTCTAGGTAGGCATAAAATGAAATGTAACTTCTGTCATTCTGACGATGATATTGATTTATCGAAACAATTGTCAATTTTTTAGAATTTTCAATAACTTGTATTATATTGTGGAATTAACTAGAGACCTTGAGTTTAATTTAAAAACACTAATATGAGCATATTCCACGAAGTAAGGGTCGAGACAGTCAATTTCATTAAATATTATTTTGTTTGCTTTGCCGTAGCTCTTAATTTTAATAGTCTTCTCAAATAATAGGATATTTTCCAGAATTGGTTCAAATGGGAATTTATTTTCCTTTAGCTGTTTGCTAATTATTAAAATTTCTGAAAGCAAATCGTTCGGATCAGCTATGGAGTTATGAAAGGTATTTAATTCAGAGAAAGTAACAGCAACTTCTATTTTCTCGAGTAGATCATAGATTAATTGAAAACTTGTAGTAATTTGGGATACAATAGTTTGAATTGCGAAATAATGATAAGTTTCTACTTCTTCCAGCTTAAGATTCTTTATCATTTCCTGCATGCTTGTTATACGATCTTTCAAAATTAATTGGTTGTTGGCGAGTATTCGCGTATTGTTCTCAAAACTATCAATTGATTTTTGAAGCAAAGTTATTTGGTCTTTAAATAAAGTTTTTAATTTCTCTTGATTATTTGAGAGAGATAATATCGCGTCGTCATATCTCCTCGCATCGTTTTGATCGAGATTTCCAGTAATAAATTTTATAGCAGAGCCAATTACATCAAAAAGAGATCTTTCACGTCTCAGTTTCCCTATAGGATTAAGTTGTTTTAATTGTATGCTTATTTTATTTTCAATTATCTTAATTATGCGATAAGAGTTCTCAAATTCATCATGAAACCTATAATATTCGGATTTATTTAAAAGTGAATTTTTAATGTTCTCATATTGGTCTTGAAGTGATATAAATTCGGTTGTTATATTTGTCAAGTCGTAAGTTTGTATGAATGTCCAGAAGTCAGTCTTAATTTGTGCATTACCTATGTATAGTGGTAGGAGTCCAGGATTGTCATTAAGGTTATGGAATTTTGGGAAATTTGATTGGGTGCTGGTCAACCTGATGAGGAACCTGCAATTACGGGAGGTTTTTTTAGTTCTTTAATATGTACTATTTCTTTCTTGTTTCTATTAAACTGTCTAGTAATTTCTACGCGGTTTCTAGATAATTTTTCAGTTATTTGGTAAGGGCCTAAAAATACTTTGTCTTTTTTGTTACGTCGTCTAGGGTTTTGTTTATAAACAATTTGATTAAGTTTAAATTCCGGGTTATCGTCACCTTGATCGTTACGTTTCGTAATTGCTTTTTGTCAGTCAATGTCTTATTTACCTTGTCATATACATGTTTCAGTTTTTCTTTGTGTTTTTCGGCGTAATCGTTATAAAATGAATGTGAGTCAAATATTTCGTTGGGATTTCGTGTGTCCGAAAGTAAGTTCAAATGGCGTAAAATTAGTTGAGCTATGTATAGTATTATTGTAGCCTAGTATAGCATAGTCCATTAAATTGCCTTTTTCATCGGGGTAAATTTCCTGTAATATGCGTAATTGTTCGATTAGTGTCGAATGTAAACGTTCTACTATTGAGTTGGACTCATGGTGAGCTGGGGTAGTAAAGTGAACATTAATTTTATGGAGTGCCAGTATATCTTGAACTGTTTGATTATTAAATTCGGTTCCTTTGTCTAGAACTAAAGTTTGTGGAACACCAAAAGTTGTAAAATATTTAATTAGAGCTTTACTTATGATAACTGCGGTCTTACCTTCAATAAAAATTGCTTGTGCGAATTTTGAGAAAGCATCTGTGAGTGTTAAGTATAATTTTCCATCGAATGTGAATACATCTACATGTACAATTTGAAATGGTTTAGTAGCTGATTCTGTTAACATAAGCGGCACGTAAGGGGTTTTTCTAGCATATTTAGATCTTTGACAAATGTTACAAGCATTAATAAAATTAGTTACTGTTGATTTTAGATTTTCCCAATAATAATTTCTTTTTAAGTATTCTACGGTTTGTTTTACCTTCGTGGTGATTTCTTATTAAAAGTAACTGTTCTTCTTCATTTGTTATAGTATTTACTTGTTTGGTACATTTTATTAGTTTGGGTCCGGTTTCATTGAAATATTGTGAATATACATTACAAAACTCTTTGTAAAATTTGTCCTTGTGGAAATAAATATGATAAGTGGTTTTGCTATCAGTATACTCTAATAAAAATGTAAAAATAAAATGATTTGAATTATTTTCAGGAATTTTCACAGTTACTATTTTTTTATTTTCATAAGTCGAGTCCGCAACGTCTAGTTTTTTATGTAAATTTGGAAATACTAAGATTTGATGTGTTTTATTATTAATTCTTTCGTCAAGTATAGGAATTCCGTTATTTCCCGAATCGTCGGCATTAGAGTGTTGTGTCATAAGGTCATTGTCATGTTCGTTAATATTTCCTAGTATTTTGTCGGGAGGCTTGCCTTGTTTATTTTCTAATATATTGATTTGAGGTTGTCTAAGATGTCTAGATCGATATCGCCTGGATTATTGATCATCGATTCGTCTTCCAAAGCGTTTATCGTTATGCGCGATAGACAGTCCGCGTTGGCATTGACTTTACCCTTTTTATATATAATTTTGTAGTCGTACTCTTCGAGACGCAGGCGCCATTTAACTAATTTTGAGTTAGGCTCATTGAGACTAAAGAGCCAAGTTAAAGGCTTGTGATCTGTGTAGATCAGAAAAGGGCGGCCATACAAATAAGGGCGGAAATGTTTGCATGCCCAAACTATTGCTCAAAGTTCTCTTTCGATAGTAGAGTACTGGGTTTCAGTTTCATTAAGTATTCTAGAGGCGTATGCCACTGGTCGGTCACGGGGGACGTCACCTTGTGACAAAATAGCTTCGATAGCGAAATTGCTTGCATTAGTAGTTAGCACAAAGGGTTTATTAAAATCTGGGTATACGAGTACAGGGTCATTAGTAAGTATTTCCTTGCAAGCGTTAAAACAATTAATAAATTCGTCGTTATGTATGATTTGAGCTCCTTTCTTAAGACATTTGGTAAGCGGCTTAGTTATTTTTGCAAAATCTCGAATAAATCGCCTGTAATAACCAAGAAGACCTAAAAAGCTTTTAATATCTTTCGTAGTTCGAGGTATTGGGAAATTTTTACTCGTAATTGCAGAAATTTTTTCAGGGTTGGGTTTGACACGATCCGGAGTAATAACGTGACCTAAATATTTAACAGATTTTTGCAAAAATTCCGACTTATTTAATTGTACTTTTAAATTACTTTTCCTAAGTCTTTCAAATACCTTTTTTAAACGTTCTATAAGTTCTTGTAATGATGTACTATATATTAATATATCATCAAGATAAACAACACAAATTTGATTTTGTCAACCTCTTAAAACTGAATTCATTATTCTTTGAAAGGTGGAAGGAGCATTTTTCAAACCGAAAGGCAATCTTTTAAATTCGTAATGCCCTTCTTCCGTGCTGAAGGCAGTTTTTTCTACATCTTCGTCACATACTTGAATTTGATGAAAGCCTGAACAAAGATCTATAGTGGAAAAATAATTTGCTTTACCTAATTTATCTAAAATATCTGTAATGAGAGGTATTGGATACTTATCATCTACTGTTTGCTCATTTACCTTCCGATAATCAATTACCATTCTCCAAGAGCGTTTGCCAGTGGCGGGATTAAAGGCCTTGGGCACAATCCAAATTGGACTCGAAAATGGCGAATTACTATCCTGTATTATACCTTGCTCTAACAATTTAGAAATTTGTGACCTAACTTCGTCTTTATGAACTTCAGGAAAGCGATATGATTTTGTATAAACTGGAGGTTCGTTTTTTAGTTTGATTTTATGTTTTATCTGATTTGTAAAAGCTAAAGGAGTACCCTCGCAATAAAATATATCCCTATATTCAAAAAGTAATTTTTTAATAGCGTTTTTCTCTTCCGCGTTACAATGATCAAGTCTTATATTTTTTAAATTATTTTTAAGCAATCTATCGTAATTTTCGGATATTATTTCATCAGTTTGCATTTTTTCTATACAGTTAACGTGGACTAAATCTATTGGTTCTATATCAAATGGTTCTGAAATTTCTAGCTTCACAGAATTTTCATTGACATTAGTAATAGTAGTTATAGCATAATTATTACGAACGTTGACTAAAGCTTTGGGCATTTCAATACCATTACCAAAATTTTGGTATTCTAAAATACCTATCCCATTGCTTTGGGTAACAGGTACTTTTACAACCTGTTGTACTCTATCTGGTATAACGATACGATAATTTTTTATTGATTGATATTGTTTATTATTATTTGGCTGGAAAATAATAGGTACAGTAACATTTATAGTTGCTTTTAATTGTTCGAGTAAATCTACTCCTATTATTCCTTCAAAATTCTCGCCAAACTTAAAAAGATAAAATTTATGATATTGTTTTACATTAAAAATACTAAAAACTGGTATATTAGCTACTTCGTCGTGAAAAGAAATACTATGCGCCGTTTGTATATTAAATGTCTCCTTGAAAATAAATTTCTTATAATACTTATGTGCTAAATCAGGGTTTATTAAACTTTTTGTACTACCGGTGTCTATCAAGAATCTAGCATTTATTTCAGGAATTATAATATACGGCAGATTTGCTTTTAATGCATTTACTTGTATTATCTCCGACCGTCGGAGGTCGACGCCAGACAAAAATTTACATCATCGTTTTTCCCTATATTCGCACATGTTTCCGTGTACATATTATCTTGTTTATAAGCATTAACATTGTTTTCTTGAAAATTGTTATCATGATAGGGGTATTGAGTTTCTGGGGAATCATCAGGGTGTAAATGTTGATAATTAAAATAATCAAGTTGATCTGGTTCGAATGGATTTTCAAATTGAACTTGGTTAACCTCTTGGTAAAATAATTCATTGGAGGTGAATTTTGGTTGGGGTTTTGATTTTAAGGAAGTATTTGCTGATGAAGTGTCCATAGGTTCGGGTTTATATTGATTTTGAAGAAAAGGACGATTAAAGGATTGGTTATGATTTCTTTGTTGGATTGCAGAATTATTATAAAATTTTTGGAAATTATGTTGACGTTGTGGTAGAAAATGATTATTGGGATTTCTATTGAAGGAGTTGTTAGTAAACGTATTTTGTGGTCTAAATAGAGACGAAGGATGAGACTGACGTGGTATCGAGTTTTGAAACATTATTGGAGACTGTGAGAAATTTGATTGAAAATTCGGACGTGGTTGCGAAGGAAATGTGCGTTGATTGAAATTTGAATTTATGTTTGAGTTTGTATAAGCAAAGTTTGAATTATTTCTCGCAGGAGTGAATCTAGATGATTGTTTAAAATTATTTTGAGTATTTAAATTATTTGATCTCTGGGTCGAGTAAAGAAAATTTTCTTCCTCTATAACCAAACTCATTGCTTTTTCCAAACTGTCTGGATTTCTTAACCTAACATTTGTTTGAATTGAAAACGGGAAACCTTTAATAAACGTTTTTAGCGATAAATCATCATAACTTTTTAATCTTACTGTTCTCTCGGCTGCAGGTAAATTTAAAGAATTTAATTTGGAAACGATTAAGCTCCGTGCGTCTTGACAACGCATGCCAAATGTATACGGTGCTTCATTTTTCGAAGGTCTAAACGCTATTAAGTCTTGTATCAAACAATCTATGTCTCTCTGATCACCAAAACTTAGGTTAAGCGCGGCTTTTACTAATTGCCAGGTAGTTAGCTCAATTCGTGAACCTATTAGTATTTGTGCTCTACCTGTCAATTTACCTAAAATCGCTCATAACAAAAAATTATTCAAAGCATTATCTGTTTGACTTGCGAAAGTATTAATTAAACTTTCACATTTACCTAAAAATATAGTGAGAGTATATTCCACCATCGTATGGTGGAATTGAATCTAAGTATAACTTTAATAATTGGTAATTGGGTTGAGCCATTTCTGATTCTATTGAATTTATTACTTCTAAAAGACTACTCAAATTAAGATCTCTATAATCTTCTGTCATGAAATAATAAAACTTTGTTAACTTATATTTCTTTAGTGTATATGAATTATTTCTTATTATTTTATTTTATTTTTCTCGATTATAAATACTATTATAAAAAAATATATATAAGGAATAAATGTTTAAAAAGGATTCGCACTTACGCAAAAATGACGATTTTCATAATTTTCTTACTTCTTACATCTACTGCCTATAGGATCGGACGATTTTTGTTCTTCACCCAGGACTTGGATTAACTGCTTTTTCGTTTTTCTTCTTCTTTGGAACACTTTCACAGTTCTTGTAGTAACTAATACTTTTGACCCGATATACCTTCGAATCTAGGTTTTTGTACTACAGGAGAAAGTTCGGTTTTTCCGGTTAATCGTAGAAACGAACAAACTACTCGCGAAACTCGTGTAATTTTCCGGAAAATCCTACTGACTGCGCCAGTGAAGTTTGTGTTTCCGAAAAGAATATTTTTAAAAAGCGAAAATTATTATAATGACTACTTTATTCAACAACTAATCTGACATAAAGAGTAAAAGAGTACATTAACCCTTGACTGGTATCGTCACTTTTACATACGTAACTGGTATCGTCGGGTCAATTCTGACCCGATGCTTTTTTTTTAATGATTGTTTTAAATTCAAAAATACCATTGCTAATCCATTACTAGCAATATAAACAATAAGTTTACAGACCCAAAAGTAATTAAAATGAAAACACTTTATTATAGGTAGACAAATACAAATACAGTGTCTGAAAACGAGTGACGCAATACAATTTTGAAAATTTTAACATAAAGATGAAAATACAAGAAAACTAACATAATAGGCACTTATATAACATATTTATCCTCTATATTCTATAAAAAAAACACAAATAATTTATCATACAAAAAAACGTGCAATAACGTTTGCATAGCCTAATATTCACATTTTGCATTTGTCGCATAACAATGTAGCTTTGCTGTGTGCTTTACATACGTGCTTGTTACACTTATTAGGGATTCACCAGGACTATAGCAATTCTTACAATTCTGTATGAATGACTCAAAAATTTCACGTATGTGGCAAAATTTATCTGACATTCTCGCGTGTCTGGTGGAAACACTATCAAAACGCAATGCGATTAACAAAAACAGGAACCTCTTTAGGGACATAGTAGCTCTGAAAATGTCTCTGCCTGTGCCATCTGAACTAAATAAACCTTCGACGTCTTCATTGTTAGATTTGAAAACCGATGTCAAATAGAGTAATCCCAAAAATGCTTTCACCTCAACTAAATCGGTGTAATTCACAAATGTGGCTGTTTCTCCATATCTACTGGACATATCCGTAATTTTCTCATTTGTGCAGTCGACAATTGTGCTAATCATTTCATTAGTTATAAGAAGAGACCAGTAATCAACAGGGTTCTTATCTTGCAAGTTTCTTGCCACTGCTTTTAGTCCGGGTAAATGCATAATAATATTATGGCTTCTGGTCCGACCGGGTGTGGGAGCTTGTTTTGACCATTTGTATCTGTTTTTTCCATAAACATAACCTGTAGATGGTGAAGGCAAAACCGAAGAGTTATCTAAATCCGCACTGCTTGTGGCACTGGCACCAAGAGCGAACTCACTTACAGGAACTGGTTCAGCTTCATCAGCCACATCGTCGTCTATAGCATATTCTTCATCTGAATCGTGATCACTATTTATAGTAACCGCGTCACTAATATCGCCATCTTCTTCGTCGTTCAAAAACACCTCACGTACTTCTTGTGCGGTATATCGCTTGCCGTCAATAACTATATAATCCATTATGCACTAAACTCAAAACACACACGTAACTGGTATCGTCGGGTCAAATCTGACCCGAATGCATATATAACGACACTTGCAAAGCTTGAATTGAACTGTCGCTTGAGGCGTTTAATTGTATGCCTATTTTATGAGAAGTCACGGAACCCCCACTCCGTAACTGCAATAGCGCCCAATCTTGGGAATTTAAAATCCATTTCACTTTATCCATGAAGATTTCTATGGGAGTATTTTGTTTGTCAAAATTTTGGCAGTTTAGATAAGCATTGGGTTTCCTCATTGTCCAGGGGGGATATTATTTGCTAACGCAGGGGTAACAGGTGGTACATCTTCTCTCATGTTTGCTATCAATTGGAGTGCTCGAACCGTAAACGGAAGGTTGCTCGTGCGACGTGTATGCTAATAGACTTCATGTGTTTCATTAAAGATAATATTATGCACTGGATGGTGGGGCGCAATGAGAATTCTACAAAAATAGCTAGACATCATATATTGTCTTCTATAACGGAGGGGTGGTATACCTGTTTCACAACATAGCGATTGATATGGGGTGGTTCTGAAAGCCCCCAATGCTAGCCTAAGTCCATTAGCTTCCACATGTTCAAGAATTCTGAGATTGGAGTCACTAGCTGAGCCATATATTATACACCCATAGTCCATCTTTGACAAAATTAAAGACTTGTAAAGGTTTATAAGAGTTTTCATATCTGCAACCCAGTTGATATTTGACATGACCCTTAATATATTTAGTCTCTTTTTACATCGTACGGCAAGATATATAATGTGTTCTTTCCAAAGTAATTTTTTATCGAAAATTAAGCCCAAAAATATTGTTGATTCTTTAATTTCTATGTGATTTCCATACAAGGTGAGGTTTGGTTCAGGATGAGGGTGTCTAAGTCTACATAAGTGTATGCAGTGTGTTTTACTGGAACTAATTTTAAAACCGTTGTTTTCAGCATGGGAGCTTATTTTGTCTATTGTTCTTTATAAGGTTCTAATTGTTATTATTATTATTATTATTATTATCATTATTATTATTATTATTATTATTATTATTATTATATTATTATTATTATTATTATTATTTCAATCTTCTCAGGCTTCATTCCTGGTGTTTGCATTTAGCGAGGTACGGGTGGGTTACCAAGCACTCTCGTCTATTCTTGACTCATGAATTTTCGAACAATTCTTGTTGTATTCAGTACAACTGCTTTCTGCATGGGCCTGTACAAATTGTCATTTAATGCCAGTGTTTTGAGGCTTCTATGTAGTTCCTTTGGGATCACACCAATGGCGGACAAGACAACGGGAACAATGGTCACTTTGTTGAGACTCCACAGGTATTTGATTTCATCGGCGAGGTCAGTGTACTTTCTTTTCTTTTCTTCGATACTGGTTATAATATTGTGGGTGTTAGGGACCGCTATGTCTATGATGTATGCCTCCTTCTGTCTGTTATCTCTTACAACTATGTCTGGTTTGTTGCAGGGGATCCTCCTGTCTGTTATAATGGATCGATCGTACTAAACTGTAATATGATCTTTCTGTACTACTGCAGCTGGTTGATATTCGTGGTACGGTGTTTTATTGCTGCTTTCTATTATTCCCCAATTGTGGCATATTTCTTGGTGGATGATAGCAGTGACTTGATTATGGCGGTGTAAGTAATCATTCTGTGATAACATGCTGCATGCTGCCGTGATGTGTTGGATGGTTTCTGGCTTCTCCTTGCATTTCCTACATCTGTCATCTGTCACACTTGGTTCTTTGGCAATGTATTTCTGGTAATTCTTTGTGTGTATCACCTGATCCTGTATGGCTATAAGGAAGCCCTCCGTTTCTGGGATTAATTCGCCTGTCCTTAACCATTCGTTCGACGCTTGCTTGTCGACATAGGGTAGGTCGAGGTCATGCGGGTGTCGCCCATGAAGGGCCTTGCGTTTCCATTCATTCCTCTTCTCCTCTATACTAATCATGAGTTCATTGCCTTGTACTTCTTCATTGGATAGGTTTAGTGGTGTATATCCTCTATCTGTCATGCATGCAAGTTGGTGTAGCGATGACGTTTCTTTTCTTTTGTGGAAGTATGATCTCATCATTTTTATCTGGTTGTTGTGCAGGTTTTTGATGTCCATTAAACCTCGGCCTACTTCTTTCCTTGGAAGAGTCATTCTTATTGTACTGGATTTGGGGTGGTGTTTTCTGTGCTCTGTTAGTGTTGTTCTTGTTTTTCGCATAATATTATCTAGGTCTGTTACTGTCCAGTTTATTACCCCAAATGAGTACGTTAAAATTGGTATAGCTAGGGTGTTGAGAGCTTTGAATATGTTTCGGCTGTTCAGTTCGGTTTTACACAATTTGTTTACTCTAGTCATATATTCTCTTGTTAGGCTTTCCTTGATCCTTTTTTGGTCGATTGTTCTTGCTTGTTGATATCCTAGATATTTGTAAAGCTCTTGCTGATCCATTGATTCCATTACACCTCCATCTGCAAGTTGTATATTCCCTGTCAGGATTTTACCCTTTTCCATATGTATAGTTCTACATTTATTTATTATTATTATTATTATTATAATTATAATATATTATTATTATTATTATTATTATTATTATTATTAAATAATGAACAAGTAACATAGCGATAAGAATACAATGTTTAACAAGAGGTGTCGTATTTCTTATGCGTTTGCATATTGTTGGCTCGTAACTCGGGACACCGACTTTGTACATGCCGCTTGTGGCTTGTGTGTTGTAAAGGGTTGATTAATATTAATTATTTTTTGACGGTAACGATTATAGAAGATTATATCGCACCTCCGGAAGAACAACGACGTAAATGCAAATTTTTCATTTTCGTGTTAAACATGTCAAAACGCTAAAAATAGTTAAAAGATTCCAGAGGAATAATGCCGTAAACATAGCTCACATAACTTACACCAGACGGCAGATGCGTCGTTGTGCAGAATATCGACTGTTGATGGTTTCTGGCGCCAATATCGTCGCAAGATCCAGTTATGCACTGACCTTCGAGCGGGACTGTCTCTATTCGCATGAACACTGACGTAAATGTAACTAACGGTTTTGTGAAACTATTTTTCGTCTTAAGCTTAGTGCTACATTGACGTAATTGTGAATTGTGCTACTGTTATCCTGTCATTTTTAATCAGATTCAGTACAACACTGACGTAAGTGTTAATTAAGTCATTATTAACGTAGAAATTTATAATATTTTGGAAAAAAAATAGTACATACAACGCCGTAAATGTACGGTATGTTAATATTAACCTTAAAATTGTTAATCTTTTTTGACGTAAACATTTTTATCACAATTTTGAATAATAATAATTAGTTGTTTAGGATTTGATTTGTTATTGTTATTATGTCAATTTTAGTGGTAAATTAATATTAAAATGGAGGGTAGAGCAAAAAAGATACTAAATTTGGCGCTACGAAATATTATCCCAGAACTACACATTCAACATTTTGACGACGTTCAACCAATGCCCAATTCATCTAAAATAACTGTGAAAGTCGGAAGCCCTAAAGTCATTACAGGTATATTTTCAATAGCCAGATTCACTAACGCTAAACCGGGTCTAAATATTTAAACCCCTTATGTAGGTTTATGCATAAGTAGTGGTAAATTATAAAATATTTTTATGGTTTAGTGTTTCTTTAAGTGAACTATTCCTTAAACCTTGGTGGGTTTTAGTGTTTATGCCCTACAAGGGGTATTGTTTTATTATTTTTAGATTCTGCATTGAACGCTACGGATGATTTGAGACCGGTGCCTTATACATCCAATGAGGCCATGGAAGTAGAAAGCCCTGGAACCGTTATAGGTATTCATTTAAGTACTTAAATTGGCCTGTATATAGTAGTTTTTTTGCTACATTTTGATACAAAATAAATATATAAATATTATTCTATTATTTGTAGTTTCTGAACTGAATGCTACAAACGATCTGAGACCGATACCCAGTACGTCCAATGAGGCTATAGAAGTAGAATGCACTAGAACCATTATAGGTATTCACTTAAGTATTTAAATTAGCTTGTATGTAGTATAGTTTTTTGCTACATTTGCATACAAAGTTAAAATAAATATAAACGTATACTTTTATTATTTTCAGATTCTGTATTAAACGCTACTGATGATATTGAACTGGCGCCCGGAACATCCAAACAGGTTATAGAAATAAAAAGCCCTGAAAATGTGTATTATGCTCCGACACAAACTGGCCCAGTTAAGTTAACATTAAGGAAAGTTTCTAGACGATTATACCACGAGGATTCGGAAAATGAGGAAGCCTACTCAACGGAGCAGAGTGACGAGTATTTGCCATCAGATACGGATCAATCCACTAGTGCTAGTGATTCAGATAACAAAACCGATTTTAATTCGCTCGATGTTAATAACTCCCCTATCAAAAAAGGAAAGAAAATACAGCGCAATCCAGCAAATTGGAAGAGAAATGAATCTAGAATCCTAAAAAATATGGGAAAGGGTTATGTATCTCGTACTGGCAAGTTTGTTAAAGAGAAAGTAATGAAGCCACCCTGCTCGGAGCGTTGCAAGCTTGGATGCCGGAATAAACTTTCTGAGGATGATAGAACCAAGTTATTTATGGATTATTGGAAATTAGGTTCACTACAGCGTCAGCGCGACTTCTTAGGTTCGTGCGTTGAACCACTAGTTACTAAATATAGGCAGATATCAGGTGCAGATGCTAGACGTAGAAATTGTGTATTTTATTTGACAAATAGTGGTATGAGGATGCGTGTATGCAAAACATTTTTGATAAATACATTTGGAATTACAGAAAGAACTATTTGAACAGTTATTCAAAGCATAGTTTCTGATAATGGAATGATACCCCAAGATAAGCGTGGAAAACATGGAAGACAAATAAAGATTGACCAAGAGACACTCGAATCTGTGAGATTTCACATAAATTCCATACCAAGGGTGGAAATCCACTATTTACGTGCTAACACTTCTAGGGAATTCATAGATGGGGGGCTAAGTATTGCAGAAATGCACCGACATTACAAAGCAGAACGAAATTCAGACAACAAACAAGCAGCCATTTATGACACCTATGCTCGGATATTTAACTCCGAGTTTAACATTGGATTTTTTGTACCGCGCAAAGATCAATGCGATTTATGTGAATCGTATAAAAATGCAAAAAATGAAGAAAAAGAATGTTTAGATATAAAATATAATTTACATCAAGAAGAAAAAATATTGAGTCGGAACGAAAAAGCAAAAGACAAAGAACAGGCAGATAAAGAAGGCTCTAATATAGTATTAGCTGTTTATGATTTACAAGCAGTCCTCCCTATTCCTACTGGACAAACATCTGCTTTCTTCTACAAATCAAAGCTGAACTGCTTCAATTTTACTGTAAGGGCTTATTTAAATCTTAACGAAGTATATTTTACATTTTATATTTTATCGCAGGTATCTGAAATCACAAAAGACCATACAGTTTGTTTCTTCTGTTATGAAGGTCTAGGACATAGAGGAGCTATAGAAATTGGAACCTGTATCCTAAAGTTTCTTGAAGAAACAGCCAATTATCGTCCAGGTTGCGACGTCATATTTTACTCCGATAATTGTGGAGGGCAGCAAAAAAATAGGTAATAAACTTAAATTAAGTAACTCTTTTCGAAATAGCGAGTTAAGCACAACAGGTGATATAAACACTTTCTACAAAAATCTTAAGAACATTTTTTTTAGGTTCATAATTGGGATGTATTTGTATGCCGTTGAGAACTACCGAATTAATTCAATCACGCATAAATATTTAATTCGGAGTCATAGTCAAAATGAAGGTGACGCAGTACATAGCGTGATTGAAAAATCTTTAAAGAAACTGAAAAAATCTGGTCCCATATACGTTCCAGAACAATATGTATTTTTAATTAGAAATGCTAAAAAAACGGAAATCCTTACATAGTTAAGGAACTGAGTTACAACGATTTTATAGATTTAAAACGACTCAGTGAAGAGCTTGGCTTTAATTATAGTAAAAATAGTAATGGCGACCAGGTCAAAGTGTCAGAAGTAAAAATGTTACGTTTTATAAAAGGAAGTGATACGTACTATTATAAAACGAGCTACAAGGAAGATACATGGGTATCAGTTCCAGTCAGAATTACTGTAACCAGAAAATCGAAGGGGAAAATTCAAGAAAATGTTACTTCACATCCAGCATATGATTCAAAGATCGAAGTATCCGAGAATAAAAAAAGAGATTTAAAAAGCTTATTGCAAACAAACATAATCCCAAAATTTTACGAAACTTTTTTTAATACTTTGTTTTAAAAAAATAGTATCAGTTAGATTAGAAAATATTTTTTAGTTACCTTTGTTAAAAAATATAACGATGTTTGATACACAGTATTATAATAAAGTGATATACACCGTTACATAATTTATTTCTCCAATAATACCAGTCTTTTGTCGGATAAATTTGTCAGATTTGTAATGATTACACGACTTTTTGGAAGAACAGTGACGTAACTGTATTTTTTTTTTCATCTTTGGGAGGCAATAATTTTTATATTTATTTTTTAATCCCAATATTACTTATACAGTAAAAGCTATATGTACGCCCTCTATTTCCTTATATACTTTTACATCTTATTGTAATATTACTAAATAAAATATATATTTTTTCAATTGCGTTTCCTGAACAATTACACTTTTTGCATTTAGATCGTTGTTCTTCCGGAGGTGCGATATATACAAATAATCCTAGGTTAAAATTTATAATTTTGTAATATGTAAGATGAAGGAATATATAGCTTAAAAATCATATTTTATTTCATTTATTGTGATGACGTGATGACTAGGGTAGGTGGATTTGACCAACTGTAATTGGATTTAGAACAAACTGCCTGGACTTTGGAGGGGGTGGCTCCCCCTGCCTCCGCTTGGTCCCGACCCTGGCTGTCATATCTTATGATAATGGTAACGGCATTAGTTTTCATGTCAGGGAACACTTTGTATTTTAGAAGAAATTGACGACTACTATCACAGGAACGATAATGACGTCTTAGCGCACTCGTATCAAGGGGCGTTCCCACGAGGCGTTAATCACGACAGTTAACCACGCTACTCAACTTTCGTTCGTGACACTCACGAAAGTGTGAATTTATAAAACGTTCACACTGTTGGGGGGTTCGTGCCGTTCACGCCTCGCGTTTCGACTTAGTCACCATCGAAACATCGATCATGAATGATCTAGTTGTTGAAAGTTGTGCTGTTTTAAGTTCGTTTTTTGCTACTATCTTAGCAAAAAAGATGAAGTGCTTACAGGACACAATTACAAGAAAACGAAAAAAAGACGTTTTTGGGTTATAGAATGGATACAGCGAAGGAATATGTTAGGAGCGTCAAACTTGATTAGTATGGAACTAAAAAGCAATTTTCCAGAAGATTTTAGAAACCTACTGCGAATGACTGAATTTCAGTTTGAATACCTCTATTGTGTGTTACAAATATAATTTCAAAATCAACACTAACATGAGACAAGCAATTAGTGCAAAAACAATATTAGAGGTTACGGTATCTAGCTACAGGTGATTCCTTCAAAAGTTTAGAATTTTTGTTCCGTGTTCCAAAAAACACAATAAGTAAATTTATTCCAGAAACCTGTGAAGCAATATACAATGAACTAGCAGAATTCATACAATTCATACAAGTAAGTACCTTCAAATTTCAAAATTGATTACGTAATTATTAAAAAAACGAAAATAATATTGGTGTATAGATTACAAATAAAATAATAATAACAATAAAATTATTAGTAATAGTGAACTTTTATTTGTTTAATTATAATAATAATTATAATTACAAAATTTGTTTAATTATAAATCTGTAAATAATGTCACGTAGTCGTCATCATTACTAGCCGAAAAAGTACTTAAATTTGATTGTCTTCCACTTGATGTTGCAGCTGTTGAATTATCAGTAATAACATATTCTGGTGGGCACATAGCATTTGTAATTTCATTCATGAATGATTGTTGTAATCGTATTGCTTTTGGTGGTCTTATACTTCTTAACATTGATGCGATATATTTCCCAAAATGATCATAACTATCATCTTTATTTGTAGCGACTTGTGATGCGCGATTTGAAATTACATGTAATTTGTCAATTTCGCTTGTCATAAATCCTATTACATGATCATGAATAGATTTTTTATTTTTTGATGGTTGTGGTTCAATCTTTCTTTTTACTATCTTCGCAGGTGTATCAATTTTCGATGCAATCTGTGTCACGTCTTCAGAGTTTTGTCTAGTACTGTATTCAAGGCTAGGTTCTGATTGTAGACTATTTTCTATTGAGGCCTCTTCAGAATTTTCTATAGGAAATATCTGTAATATAAATAATAATGTGTTAATATTATTAGTTTATTCAAATTATAACAATTTAATGTTTCAGGTCCCTGCAACATCAGATGAGTGGAAAAACATTGAATATGGTTTTAGAACGCGATGGAATTTTCCTGGTTGTGTAGGGGCTCTAGATGGTAAACATGTTGTCATACGAGCTCCTCCCGGAAGTGGTTCAGATTATTTAAATTATAAAAACAGTTATAGTATTGTGTTAATGGCCTTGGTGGATTCCGATTATTGTTTTTTATATGTTGATGTTGGAGCGAAAGGAAGAGGATCAGATGGAGGAATTTTTCAAAATAGCTCTTTGTACAACGCTTTATAAACAAACTCACTAGCCATACCAGACAATTTCGTTATTTTGGCTGATGATGCATTTCCGTTAAAAAAGTATATAATGAAACCCTACAGTTGACGTAATTTAACCCCTGCAGAAATGATTTACAATTATCGATTGTCAAGAGCAAGATGTGTAGTGGAAAATGCCTTTGGAATACTCGCGAGTAAATTTAGATTGTTTGAAAAACCAATTCCATTAAAATTAGAAACGTTAGACAAAGTTGTCCTCGCATGCTGTGCAATTCATAATTGGTTGAAAAAAACAAACCCTCGGTATGTGATGGGAGATCTAATTGATTATGAGGATGAGGACCACCGAGTGTTCCCTGGATCATGGCGTCAAAATAATAGTGGATTACAGAATCTACCAGCAACTAACCACAGATATTCTAATATGGAGGCACAACAAATACGGAATAAATATCGTGATTATTTTAATAACGAAGGAGCTGTTCCCTGGCAAAACCAAATAACTGATGTGTCAAATGAACTGTGATAAACTAATAATAAATCTATACATATTGTACATTTATTTTTGTTTACAACCGTGTGGATAATAAATATATTTACGTTAAAGATTTTTTTTATGACTTTTTATACGAGTACAATAAAATACTCATAGAAGATAAGATAAGATGTTATAAACAGTTACTAAAAACAACGCATTATTCATACTAATTCAAATTTAAATTAATACTCGTATGTCGTTTTTAAACTATTTAAAATTATTTTCCATAAATAAATAAACGATATATATTTTTATGAATAAAAAGGTAATTACCAGATTCGATTGTGTGGGTCGCTGTTGAACAAACGGACGAATAAAACTGTCCATCTCATCAAACCAAAATACTTTTGGCTTGTATATGTCATCTGTACCTTTTCCAGACCTTGCACTGTCTGATATTTTTTTTAAGTCCTGGCAGAAAGAGCTTTTTAAATTTTTGAATATAACTCCAAAAAACGCGTAGTTTCACTGTCGTTAAACTTAATAATTCTACGTTGCTGTGACGACATCTTGGCTTCGCGAACGGTATATTACGACTGAAAATCAAACAGGTATGATCTATCCACGCTTGAGTCGTGCGCCGTTCCTCACGAAAGCAGGTTTAACGACTATGCGTTCACACAGAAGTGTATTTCACGAAAGCGTGGTTCACTGTCGTGATTAACGCTTCGTGGGAACGCCCCTTTATAGGAATGGAACTTTCAGTGAGTATTAGATCCATAGATTCCATTTACCTGGTTATTTCAGTTTTGATACAAGCCAGGAATAAAACAAAAGTTGACCTAAATGATAATGATTCCAAATCAAGGGAATATATATAGGAAGAAGAGAAATACAATTTCATCGGATGACCTTCAGTGCAGGTTTCTCTACAGTCACAAAATGAAGGTGATTATATTTATTTAATTTCATTGATTTTCAAAATGACTGTGCTTACCAACCTAGTTAATCACTTTCATTTGAAAATGTAGATACATTTTAAGTCACAATTTTATATATATCAAGTATTTTATCCTTTATTTTTCAATCTGAATCAAACAATTCAATTCTTCAAATACCCTTGATTTCCAGCTCCTAAGGAATCGCCCGTCATTCCACCCACATCAGCTGAAGAGAGCTGTCACTTCTGTCCTGTGCATGGAAAACAAGTAATAGGCGAGAGAGGATATTTAGTCAATTTATTATCTGTCCTGGCACATTGTTGGGCCTCATTAATACGTTCTATGCAATTTCCAGATGAACATTTTTTTTGACAGGTGTGGAAACTCATGTTCAACTCCTGCGCTATGGTTCTTATGCGACAGGAAGTGAGGGACTCAGGGTTCTAAGTAGTGCAAGTCCCTGCCTACACCACCAAACCACACCTCGGTAGCCAGTGTTAGTCGGACTCGGAATCGCCGTTTAGCATTACTTCAAGTCCGACGGCTATGATTTTTGCTATTGACTGTCATGTTGTTGTTGCATCTATTCAATCGGAATTATTAACTTCTACCTTCTCTTTGTCTTACGTCGTTTTCTTTCTGCTCTAGTATGATAGTTGTAAATGTTTGTACTGCTTCCCACTTTTTTGGATCTTCTAGCATTTTGCTTATGACATTCTCTCGATGTGCCATCTACTACAGATAAATATAGTGTGTTCTGCTGTATCTTCTTCTTCACCACAGTATATGCACGTTGATAGTTCGGTATGGTGGAATCGCTTTCGGTATGCTTGGAAACATCCATGGCCGGTTAGCATTTGTGTCAGGTAGTAACTGAGTTCTCCGTGTTTCCTTTTAACCCATACATGTATGTTCGGTATAAGTTTCTTTGTCCAGATCCCTGTGTCAGCATCTTCCTGCCACCGTTCTTGCCATCTTTGCAGCAGTAGGGATTCTGCTCTTGGCTTATCTAAAGCCTGCTCATCTTCCAATTTCATCACTAGGATGTTGATTGGTGGTATTTGTTCAAGAGTTAGAACTGATCTTGTGGAAGCAGTTCTGTACGCTCCAATTATTCTGAAGGCGGTTTTTCTTTGTATGCTGATTATCTCATTTGAATATATATTTTTGTTGAGAGCTCTTTTCCAGATAGAAGATCCATACAAGATAATAGATTGCAGCACCGCGCATAGAATACGTCTGTTCCCCTCTCTGGGCCCTCCTATATTTGGCATCAGCCTGCTGATATTTCCCAAGGCCTTTTCTGCTTTCTTTGCCACTTCGTGTATATGTTTCGCCATCCTCATGTTTCTATCTAGATGAATACCTAAGTATTTCAGACTTTCCTGGCTGTTAATCATTGTTTCATCCAATTCGACTGTAATACTTTTTACTTTTCGGCCCGTTACCAGAAGTACCGCTCCGGTTTTGTGTGGTGCCAGTTTCAGTTTTTTCTCGCACATCCATTCATTTATCTGTCTTAGAGTCCGATTGGCCGTTACCATCAAAGATTCAGAATTTGGTGCCGTTACGACTATTCCAATGTCATCCGCATATCCTATAAGCTGTACACCACAAGAAACGGGTATTTTCAGTACTCCGTCATAGTAGACATTCCACAGCGTAGGACCTATTACTGAGCCTTGTGGTACTCCGCATGTGACATTTATCTTACCGTTTGTTCCTACGAATAATGACCTTTCGTCTAGATAGCTAGCTATCATATTATAGATATATGGTTTTATCCCTTTGCTGATCAGTTCATCGAGAATTCCTTGCCACGGTGCTGAATTAAAGGCGTTTTGAACATCGATCGTTATGAGTACACAAAGTCTTCTACGATGTCTTTGGCATGCTTCGTCTGCAATGTTCTGTACCCTTTTTAGTGCATCGATTGTTGATCTTTGCTCTCTAAATCCATATTGCTCCGTATCCAGGTCTCCCCATCTCTCTATTTCGGATTTGAGCCTTATGAGCATAAGATGTTCCATTAGATTAGCCAGGACGTTCAGTAAACAGATAGGTCTGTAACTTATACTATTTTGGCCTGTCTTAGCTTTTTCAATGAACAAATGAAGAAAATTAGCAATGTTCTCACTGATATTAGTACCAAATTAGAGAACATTCACATTAATAGACCTTCTATAGAAGACGCAGATTCTCTTTTCGTGAAATTTTCATTTTTTTCCTTAAAAATTGCCGAGAACCTGACAGAAATTGAGGATTATTTGGAAAATGTGACTAATTTCAAAACAGCTTTTGAAACTATCCAAGTGTCTTTTAATATGACTTTTTTTCAGTGTGATGAATTGTCTAAGGTGGGTGGCAACAACTTGTATGAGTTTATCAAGAGAATCATGTCACAGCTCATGACTAATTCCTTGGCATCCACCTATAGTTTACACGGGGAAAAAATAAATTGAAGTTCATGGGACTGAAAATAGCGGACTTAAAAATAAGTGAGTGAAATATATATCAGGAATATTTTTGAATTTAATTGGTGCATCAGGCTTTATGGTACAATATATTTTGACATAAATCAGGAAGTTAGTTTTTTATTATAATAATCCCAAAACGTTGATTCTCCTTTCAATTTTGTTTTTCTATATTTGATATATTTTTGGAATCCATCATTATTCATGTCTTCAGCTAGAGGGATGATGCTATTATAATTTACTTTTTAGCTCCTCCTTAGATTGCATTTCATGTTACTTTCTTCTATTTTTCTATGTACAAGTTAATAGAAATGATATATTAGAGATGCTGCAGGAAAATATAGTAAAGGGAATGCCAATCAGAAATAAATTGAGAAGAGCATTATAAAATAGTTGAGGAGAGCCTCCGAACGGAAATGTGGTTGGTTTTTAATTTTAATAATTTCATCCATGTTACAAGAACTGTATTTTTTCATGTTTTGTTGCCTGTGTTTTTGATTTTAATAATTTTATTTATGTTACCAGAATTGTATTTTTTTATGTTTAGTTTTCATTTTCTGTGCGCTATTGTTTATTTTCTAATTTTTTAGTAGGTATGTATTTTTCGATTATTTTATGAACTGTAGTGTCGTTTTATTTGTGGGAATAATTAAAAAATGTCAATTTAAATACATTACAGTTTTTCCTAATCTCTCAGGTCTATTTTGGTAACAATGGAACAATGGAACAGAAAATCGTGTGATTCACGATTAAACAAGATACTCATGAAGTTAGAGAAATACTGATTTTGTCGATTTTTCTGTATAGAACATAAACAAATTTTTCATTGACAGTTTGGAAACACAGCCATTGTGAGTCCAAAGATGAACGTTCATTGTGTGTCCAAAGGAGGGCGTTCATTATGCATCTAAAGGTGGGCGTTCATTATGCATCTAAAGGTGGGCGTTCATTGTGCGTTCAAAAATGGACATCCAATGTACGTCCAAAAGGGTGTCCGCAGGACATTCAATGGACGTCCATTGGACGTTTAACGTCCAATCATGTACGCGCATTGGACGTTTAACGTCCGAAGATGGACATCCATTGTATGTCCGAAGATGGACATCATTGTACGTTCGAAGATGAACATCCATTCTACGTCCGAAGAAGGACATCCATTGTACGTCCGAAGATGGACATCCATTGCACGTCCAAAGCGGTGTCCGCAGGACATTTATTGGACGTCCATTGGATGTTTAACATCCAATCATGTACGTCTAATGGACGTCCAAAACAGCGAAACTGAACGTCCATTGAATGTACATGTGGGTGGTATCGGACTGTGGTACTGTTTCGGGAAGAAAAATTATTACAAACTTTAAAAAGCTAAATTTTTCCAAAATTACCGAATTAATGAGCATTATAAAAACAATCATCGTATTCTTCAAAAAATACTGCGTATATATGTTATTTTATTCTATCTACTCAAATAAGACGGGGAGAGAGTGGGAATTTTGTTATGAAAAACGCCCATAACCCCGGATCTATTAAACCGATTTTTGCAAACTTCTCAAATACAAGTGTTATATACTCAACGCAATTTAATAAGTAGCGTGCAAGTTATAGGGCGCTATCTTTTTTTTAGAAATCTGGTTATCTTTGGAAAATATGTGATTATGGTCCGATCCTATTGAAAATTGGTATAAGGGTGTTTTAGGGATCAGAGATTATGGTTTTCTTAAAATTCAGATTTAAGATGGCGGCTCTAAGGTGGCAGATGAGATTTGTTCTTATGGTCCGATTCCATTGAATATAACATTTGTGGTAACTTGACCATAAAATAATTTGAAATTAAGTTTATTACATAGTTCTCTCGGAATCTCGAGTCACACTCTAATACGTCATATGAGCATTGGTTTTTTTCTATCTCCATTTTTTGGTATTCAGAGATTTTTACTGTTTTTAAAAGCTAGAATTTGTCTGTTCTAGCTCTACTACGGCGCTCTAGGAATGAAGGTCGCATAATGAATTTAATTTGTACTATGTCCTAATATACAAAACGCAGTAAAAAATGGTTTGGATCCATACTCACAAGCTCGATATCTCCAGCGCGATTAGTTTGTTTCTGTAAAATAGTTTTGTTGTATCTCCAGAATAGCCAATTAAATTGACTAGAATGGAGATAAAACAAAACAAGTCTGGTTATGTAACTAAATTCTCTATCAGTGTTGGTTAGTTGTTTGTAATCTAATTTGTTGTAAATGTAATATTTTTGTGTTATTATTAAATAACATGGATAGTTGCAACAGTTCTCCTACTCCTGAGGTGGCTCTAGGGTTGGTCGGTAAGCAAATTTTACCTATCAGTTGATAACTAACAAATAACAAACTGCTGAAAATTATATAAACATCGTTGAGTTCTCCGTCACGTAATATATCATCCGTTTCAACTAATTTTATGATAAAGGAACCCTCCAAGTTTTTGCTGTCCCTACACGATGGCATTGACCAATTGTCTGTTTTCATATTTTTCGATTTATCAGGTAATATATAATTTTTCTTTGTATCAATTTGGCTCAACCATAGTAAAGAATTTGGGATATATTCGATGAAAGTTAAAATATGTTTAATTGCTATCATGGAAGAAATGTGTTCGGCATTAGGATCAGCATGGTTTTGTGGTATTAAAACAACAAGTGCAGTGCAGTTGAACTCTGAATTACAATGAATGGGTGACGTTTCCATAGGATCAGTAGCGCAGAATGATCTTTCGTTATTCGATGAACTGTAGGAAGGTCTGATTTGATTTATAGAATCTCTTGTGATACGTATTATCAGTTTTTGAGTAGAAACTATCTTGCTTGGGTAAGAGTCCCAGATAGCATTTTGATATACCAGGTACATCTTATTGACATACTTTCTATGAATATGTATATACCTGGAATGTACCTAACTACCATTGTGGACATTAAAAAGAGATACATGGCATGTACCTTATTCTCCTATTTGGACATTCCAGGGACGTGTATATGCATATGTAAATGGACATACATGGAATGTACATCTAACTATATTCATTTGATGTTCATTCCATGTATATACCTGTTGTATACAGTATATACTATGTATGTATTAAATACATCCTTCTAGGTATATTCTTCAGTATGTATATGGAAATGTAAATGTACATACATGGTATGTACATCTAACTATATTCATTTGAAGTACATTCCATGCATATAGCTGTTATATGCTGTATATACTATGTATGTATTAAATACATCCTTCTAGGTATATTCTAGGTATATTCCTATAAGTAAGAGCTATGCACATACATTTTTATTTTATTATGTATATTCCTACCTGTATGGGAGTTTCAATTTTGAGCTGTACCTTTGGGATCTCAGAAACAGTTAAATGGAGGCAACGTTGCCCAATTATCCAACTTATTGGCATTTTAAAGTTTGGGATATCATGTCTGGTTTCCAATATATTTGCAGAAAAAGTAAATAAGTCAACTCCTTTTATTGTCTCTGCTTTCTGTATTTTCAAGAATATCAAAAAATATGATAAATGTTTTTTGCTTCACTATAAATAGAGCCTATCTTTATGTAGATAATTTTCAATCCAACGTTTCGTTTATTATGCAGAGCCACCTTCAAACTTCCGTACTTAAAAAAATTGATAGTGGTATACTTCGTGAACGAAGCGATGGATTGAAAAATTATACACATGAACATAGTGAAACAAAAAATTTTATATTTTTTTGATATTTTTGATAATAAAGGCAACAGAGATAAAAGGAATTGACTTATTTAGATTTTCGTAAATACATATATTGGAAACCAGACCTGATATCCCAAACTTAACACCAATAAATTGGCTTCATAATTGGGCAACTTTGCATTTATATAACAGTTTTTCTAAATCTTACCGTCTCCGAGATCCAAATAGTAAGGCTCGAATTTAGGACACCCCTGTACATTGCATACTATATATTATGTGTAGTGTTCTGATAAAGTAACGCATAAAATTCATAAAACGTATTGTATATTTTTGAACAAAATGTAAAACATGTCACAGTTTTTTAAAATTATGCATCATTTCATATACCCCGTATATTTTTTTATGTTCTTAATCTCCTCTACGAGCAGATTTCAACGATATACAATTATCACACTTATATCTGACGTCACTAGTAAATTATTTACAGCTACTGGAAAAATCTTAATTTCTCAAATAATTTCTATCCTAGGTGATTTGTGATCTCCCTGCATCAAATAATTTATCATACCACTGAATAGCCCCTTAGAAGATAAGCTATTTTTCTTGATTTTTATTTTTAAGGCTACTATAGCTACCTGAATTTGACAAAATGTGATTTTTCCAGTAGCTATAGGTCGTTTACTATAAAAGTCAGATAGTAAAGTGTGATGTATCATTAACATCTACTCATTAAAGAGATTCTGAAAATCCAACCACTTGATGAGTCACTACACACTTGTTTTAGTAATGTGAAAAGATGCATTTTATTAGAAAAACTGTTTGACGTGTTTTTGCAATTAGTTCAAAAATTAACACTGTTTGTTTTATGAATTTTATGTGATACTTTATCATAAGGCTGTATATATTTAAATATCCAACGCATGTATCTCATAAGAAACATTCATAAATATTCAGGGTTTTTATTCATTATAATGTTCCTCCCATCACCATCCCTATATAATAAAATTTAGAGATGCCTAAATAATGTATGTTAAACTTTTTTTTATTATGGTGGGATCATAAGAATGAATTCACCATTGTAGATAATTGAATATATGAAACTCAAATATATCTACACACTATATAATATGAAATGTACACACCACACAAAAATAAGATATGTATCTATATATAGCACTAACCAAAGGAATCTACCCAAAACACACAAATGTGTATAAGTATTTCATATAAATTTACTTTTTACACAATAAATTTTTCAAAATTTATAAACCGATAATGTTATAAATATCAGGTATCAGGATAAAAAAGACATTTCAAAGATATATGTAGTGTGCCATTTAAAGAATATACTTTTTATTCATACTTGTTTAAAAACATTCAAAACAATACTTCATTTTAAGGTTGTGCAGTCTCAACATCCTAAAAATAAAAAAATATAATTAAATAAGTTTTCACAGATTGAAAATACTGAATATGAATCAAAATAGGTATGTTGAATCAGCTCATTTAAACTTGAAATAACTGGACACTTGGAACAAATAAAGTTATATTAAAATTAATTAAATGTGTTCTTGTAATTAGGGAATACTGATATTAGTTATTCAATTTTAAAATACAAACAATCTTACATTTTGGGTCCTCTAACTGTCTTTTCTCAGAGTTTTCATGGCGGTCTTTACTTCTGACTAGCCATAATTTTATTGTATTTATAATTTCCGTTTCTGTGGATTGGGATTTAAACCTTTTAACGCTCTCTAAAAAAATAAAGGTATTTAATTTTTTTCTATTAAATACGTAAAAAACATTTATATTTACCTAAAATTACCGTTGACAACTTGAGGTTTTTGAATGTTTGTTTATTTTTTTTTCCTTCCCAGGAAAACTTCATTCCCAATGTATTTGAGATAAGACGATACATAATTTTTCTTGTTGTCTGGACTGTTGTACCACCTCCAATTCTTGAGAGCTCATTGATCTAAAAAAAATATTCTTCAGATTTTTATATTGTTTGTTGATAAAATATACTAAAACCTATATAGGCGAACAGAGATATTTATTTTACGAAAGTCGTCTTATAAAAATTACTTACTAGTAACTTTTCGTTCAACTCTTCGGAAAGCCATTCCTCAGTTTTCTTTAAATCCTCCTCATCTTTTAGAGTTAATATAAGCAGTATCTCTGCTAATGGACCTCTATCGTTTGATTGATATGATGCAGATTCAGTTCTGCTAATCATCATAGTGTCCACTTTTTCTAACCAAGTGTTCAATTTTGAATTCAGGAGGCTTAGTTCGTTTAAAACTATTCTTTTAAAATCTAAAATGCTTAATGTTTATATCTAGAACATAATTATAATATTTCTCTTACCATCATCACTCCTGTCCCTTGAGCAGGGGTAGCTATTGAACCTTGTGCAGGGGTTACTGGATGGTGGGATACAACTGACTGCTCATATGACTGTGTTTCAGTTTCAGATAACACTAAAGTAAATGCTCAATTCAGTATGTGTTGAAAATTGAAAAAATTAATGTTTACCTATAGATTTGTCAGACCAATATTTTTTTCTTTCATAATCAGCTGCCTCTAGACCTACAAAACAAAATAAGTTAATTATTATAAAGTACCTTACAATTTATATTTTGTTTTCAAATTTTCATATCAAATACCTTTTTCTACTGTAGGATAGGTGTTCCTATCCTCATCAGAAGTTTCTTTTTCTTCACCAGATGAAGAATATTTTCTGGATTTTTTCATTTTTCTGCATCCCCTGCCTCTAAGATCAGATGCTGAAGATAAATCGCTAGTCACTTGGGCCTAGGCAGCCTTTTTTTGAGCAATATCAAAATCATCTGAAAAAATTGGACTAAACTATACATAAAATGTGGAATAAAAAAACTTACCATATTCTCCCAGTGAAACGCAAGGGAAGATCTTCCAATCCGCTTTTGGCGAATAACAATTTTTAATGTAATGTGAAATTTTAGTTTTCTTGAAATTCTTAGGTGGCCAGAAGCATGCATTAGAATTTTTACACCATTCTATTGGTACTGCCTCTACAGCATCCTCATCGATGAATCTTACAATAGCCCACGTCATCTCAGCCAGTTGTAAAAAAAGAAATTCATAAATAAATAACAAAATTAGAGAAATATTTTAAAGCCATTATTTTTGAGATCTTATAAAATTGTATATAATGTAAATCTTACATTTCTCTGCTACTTACATATGCAATAATGGAAATGAGATGAATTCATTTTTGAAAGGTAAAATCATAATCTTTTTTTTAATCATTGATGTTTTAAACATAACAAGTTCATTTTTAACTTTTTTAATAAAGGAGATGCCGAATAGTGATGAACTGCATGGTTTTTTAAAAAAGTCACCTTTTCTTTTATAAACTAAGCCTATTATAACAATATTTCCTTGATTAGTTGCAAAATTTTTAATTTCAATTATTGTTCCATTATCAAGTTCAATAAATCGATCACATATCTTAGCTACATTTAAACGATATTTTTCAGTTACCATTATTTTAAATTGGGGAGAATGGCAATTTACTAATAATGGACCAGAATAATGTTCAGTCATAAACTTCCTGTTCTCCTTTAAGTCTAATTTTGTAACATATGTATTCCTTTCTTCATAAGTTCTACGAACAACTTGTTGAAGAGGCTTGCTAGTCTTACGAACTTTCCTTGTTATTTGTCGCATATAATTTTCGAAAGGAAAAGCACTGAAATTATCAAGAGGGCCAAACATTTTTACACAATCATTCAAATGTAGAAGATTGTGAACATTGTAAGATATAAAATCAGAACCGTAAATTCTGATGGAATTAGATATAAAATGTTCAAAAAGCTTATTGGCATATTCAAAATAGGATTTGATATTACAAAATTCATTACTTGCTAGAATAAGGGTTGCTACACTAAGACATAAGAAATTATTGTATGATTCAGTTGATAAGACATTTTTGAACACAACTGGACCAGTATAAAGTAATAAAAGTCTAGATTCTGCAGCTTTAAATCTTTTACTTTCCACTAATGAACGTGGCTTACGTGCAAATTCACACGGAATAAATTTGTTTAATAATAAACATTGATTACTTATGGAATAAATATGTGATGCCCGCAGTTTGTTTGGAGGTTTACCGAAAACCCACCCAAATTTTTTATGACATAAGAGCCTTTTTACTACACCTAACAATATGCAATGCATATAATCAATTGGAATATTATTAATCATATTAAAATTTGGCACTGTGTTTCCAGTGTGATGTTCTGGTTGTTCTCTGTTTCGAAAAGATTCATTTGATCGTTTATGAAAAACTAAATCTTGAAAACATATAGTATTACAACAAAAGTCACCTTCTAAAGAACATTTTGTACAGGAAAAATAAGCAGAATGGCTTTTAACATAGAGAACATATGCCTTAGCAGGTGCATCACATATAATCATGGAAATATTAAATTTGTGTATTTGAGAACCAATTATTATACCATTCTGATATAAATGAATACATTCATTAACAAAATCTCTAAGGAAATCATTAGCTTCTGGCTTTCCAACACCCTTATAGAGACCTACACAAAAAACTTGTTTTTCTAAAAGTTTCACAGATTTAATGGTACACAAAATGGGCCAAAAAGATTCGTTGGTACTTTTAAATAACGGAACCCCATCAATATTGACAGCAAGTGAAATTTCATCTAATAAAGAAAGTTTTAATGTAATTTTGTTAAACATATCTGTTACACTTCCCTGTATTCCAAAATAATAATAACAACCATTAGATCCCATTTGCTTAATATTGGTTGGTGTTTGTAACAAAGTTCGGGGGTCTTTAGGTAAATTTTTTAGTTGAGAAAGAGGAAAATTACTTCTTAACAATCTCAATAACTTGCCTAATGCTGATAAAGAAATGTTTTCCTCTACAGACCATTTGGCTAACTGTGAACTGAAACTAGGACTTTCGGTAGAAACTTCCTGATAATGAGATGTAATACTTGCAGTATTACTCTTTTGATCTATTGGAGAAGGAACTAAATTTGAAATATCTACATCTCCTACTGATCTTTGGTGACAATTATTTAAATCTGAAATCAGGGAGACAAACTCAGACCATGAACTTTTGGTTGACTCCGTTTTAGGTTCTAATGCTTTTTTATTACTTGGTCCTGCATTCCTGTAATACAGAGCTAATATGCCCTGTAGTCTTTTAGCAGCACTCTTTTGAATGAGCTTCTTTGATGCTGCAGTTGATCTTTTAATGTTACCCTTTGTTACTCTCAGCATACTTTTAAAATAACTATGTCATAAACTTACCTTACCAAATATCGTAAGTATGAAGTGAAGTCACTAATCAATCACAGTTCTCAGTTGCATACACAAAAACTGGCGTGGCAGAAATAATAATAAATTCTTTACTATATTCTTGGCGTGAAAGAACCTGCAAAAACGAGGGATTAAAATCTTAGGTTAGAAATAAAAAAGTTTTTTACAGTCTCTCTTCAGTCTTTAAACTTACCTTGCCAAATTTCGCAAGTATCAAGTATAGTTACTCAATAATCAATCACACTTTAACAGCGTATAAAACTTGAAAAAATAAAAAATACACACAATAAAATTATAACAATACCTCTTTCTCTGCCTTTAAATAATACCGGACATAAATACCAAGTCTTTGTAAATAGGTAAATTCCTCTAGCATTTATTTTCTGTGCAGCCTGCGCAGCCGCGACGATCACGCCAAAAGTAGGTTTTAGATCTGTCCATTCTGTTCCAACTTACACGAAAACCGTGCATGTAGGATACAAATCCAGTTGAGCTGTTGATTAGTGATTATAATAACTCTTTGTAATTGACATCGAATTTGCTGTGTAACTGAGATTATACGGTACAAAAACAGTATTCACTTCAATTGTTTACTAATGCACATAAATGGTAGAATGTAGAATTAATAGGTAAATACTTGGGCTACTGATTCCATAGATGGCGCAACTAATTGAATTTATTGTAAATTGAATACACAGTCGTTAGTTGGGTAATTTAAATTAAAACAATGTAATCACTTTCACAAAATGAATGAATCAATTCATTACCTGTTTATCTGTAATATATAAAGTACACGGAAAATAATGATACCTTCTATAAAAATTAGATGGTCGCCACCTCTAACAGGCAATAATTTATTTACAACTTCATACCCAAAAATAAGTGCAGATGCCTGTATTGCAAACGTTCAACTCTACTCATGATATATAAAATGACCTACACAATAAGGATGTTATATTATAAAATCGTTATCTATTAATTATTTCTATTAAATGGTATGATATGAATAAGGAAAAAAATATCCTACAAAACAAAACCGGCTTTTAGTGATGGCTTTTTTTCTACCCCTTAATAGGGAATAGGGAAATTAATAAGATTTAAGTGCCCTCTCTATTTCAAAAAAATGGCTGATATTAATATCATTTTAGTGATAAAAATCAAAAAAATTATCCTTTTCTTGGCGCTCTTTTTATAGGGAGGTCTGTATCATACAGGAGTTGCCCAAATAATTTTTTTATATAAAGGGTCCACCCTAATTGGCAGTAAAACATCTCCCCTTAATTTTTTACATTTCTTATTTATCCAGAAAATGTATATACCTCTATAGCGAGGAATATAAGTGACGTAGATGTACATAAATTTTAGCAACTTTGACTGTCTCGACCCTTACTTCGTGGAATATGCTCATATTAGTGTTTTTAAATGAAACTCAAGGTCTCTAGTTAATTCCACAATATAATACAAGTTATTGAAAATTCTAAAAAATTGACAATTGTTTCGATAAATCAATATCATCGTCAGAATGACAGAAGTTACATTTCATTTTATGCCTACCTGATGTTTAGTAGTTATATTTTTGGCTAGACCAAGAAGTAACCTAACTTGTGATTGGCTTAATATATGTTTATAGAAAAAGAAGAAGATGTGATATTACAAATATTGAAGCTTAGATATTATTAGCCCTATGGTGATATCCTGGATATCATTTTTCCAATTAAGATCAGTATAACTGTGCAATGATATAGAAAACCAGGAAAACTATATCTGCTGATCTTTACAATTATCACTTAAGAAGACAGTTTATTAGTGGAGAATTCCCTAGATTTAACTGTTCATTGACAACTTCATATTGTGGGTTTCTTAAATGTCTTCTAATTTCCAGTTCTTCAAGGAAATCCAGTTCTTGTTTCTTTTCACAAATATGCAGTACTTCTAGTTCTGTGTTAGGTGTCAATGAATGATTGGTGTCAAGTAGATGTAGGCTAATTAGTAAAAAAGAGAAAAAAGTGGCATTACAACTAATATATCCTAAACAAGCTGATGAAATTAAAACTTATAAAACCATCACATATGCAGGAAATATTTCTAATAATATTTCAAAGATAATATCTTCAGCAACGAATACAACAATTTCTTTTAAAACAGAAAGTAACGTTAGTACAAAATTGTTAAATGTAAAAACAAAAATACCACTATTAAAGAAGTCAGGTATATATAAACTCAAATGTCCAGAATGTAATGCTGTCTATTTGGGTCAGACCCTTAGGAATTTTGAAGTACGATACAGTGAGCACTTACGAGCATACAGATTAAAACAACCAGATAAATCCCACTACGCAAAACATCTACTTGACACCAATCATTCATTGACACCTAACACAGAACTAGAAGTACTGCACATTTGTGAAAAGAAACAAGAACTGGATTTCCTTGAAGAACTGGAAATTAGAAGACATTTAAGAAACCCACAATATGAAGTTGTCAATGAACAGTTAAATCTAGGGAATTCTCCACTAATAAACTGTCTTCTTAAGTGATAATTGTAAAGATCAGCAGATATAGTTTTCCTGGTTTTCTATATCATTGCACAGTTATACTGATCTTAATTGGAAAAATGATATCCAGGATATCACCATAGGGCTAATAATATCTAAGCTTCAATATTTGTAATATCACATCTTCTTCTTTTTTCTATAAACATATATTAAGCCAATCACAAGTTAGGTTACTTCTTGGTCTAGCCAAAATTAACTACTAAACATCAGGTAGGCATAAAATGAAATGTAACTTCTGTCATTCTGACGATGATATTGATTTATCGAAACAATTGTCAATTTTTTAGAATTTTCAATAACTTGTGTTATATTGTGGAATTAACTAGAGACCTTGAGTTTCATTTAAAAACACACTTACCTTTTGTATGTATTTAGTTAGATGAATATAGCCAGGAAGATGAACCTACAGAAGCTGATGAAAACACACCAACAACATCAAAAACGGTAAAAAACTCAAGACCGTTCAGTGGAAATGTCTATTCTGGAGCAAAAAAATTTAAAAAAAATTAAGCGTCTGCAGAACCTCTTGCAGAAATTTCAGCTGCTATAACTAATTTTAGTAAATCAGCTACAGATGACCGCTGGACAACATTTGGTGAGTTTATTGCCAGTGAAATGAGTTCTCCCTAAATCAAAACAGACCATTGTAGTATTGTAGTATTTGGAATGAGGGAATCTGTGGAAGAGGTGGTGTGCATTTAGCAAATGCTGTAATTAAGATTTTAAAGTCACTGGTAAAAGATAATCCAGCTATTGAAAAAATAATATTATGGTCGGACAGTTGTGTTCCGCAAAACAAGAATTCCTTTATATCGGTAGCACTTCAGAGTTTTTTGGATTTAGGGAGCAATAATCTGCAAACAATAGAACAAAAATTTTCTAAGCCTGGACACGGAAATATCCAAGAAATAGATTCAGCACATAGTGTTATAAAAAGACATATAAGAGACCAGGATATCCACAGTCCATTAAGCTTATTAAGAATATTAAAATCTATTCCACCAGGAAAGTTAACATTTAAAATACTGCAGATGCAGCCTCAAGATTATCTCAACTATCAAGCTACACAACTTCAATACAAAAAAGTGCCTTATACACAAGTAAAGCACGTGCAGTATAAAAAAGATATGCCTTTAGTAGTAAAATATAAAACGTGTTTTCTTGATGAATTTACTTATGTGCGGATCAAGTTACTCTAAGAAAACAAGAAAGTCCCGTTGTAAATTTTAAAATCATTCCAAAATTAACTGTTAATGACTTAAAAAGTTCTATAAGCGATGTTAAGAAGACAGCATTGCAATCTATGCTAAATACTATGCCAGTAGAGGATTAAAACATTTTTAAAGAACTTTCGTAATTTAGACGATTCAAGCCGACCAAATACACCAAAAATTAATAAAACTAAAAAAGTCACTCGAACGCTTAAATTTTAATAGATTTATTAGTCATAATTCAGAAATTTAATTGTTCAGTTTATTTATATTGGAATAATTTTGAGTTATTGTTTTGTTCAATCTTCTGGTATTTTGTTCTATCTCCAGTGTTAATTACCAATATTTCGAAAATAAAGCGTTTTGTCTCCACAACAATTTTTCCCAAATTATAGAAAATTAGTTAATTTTTAGAGACGAATATTTAATGTAGGTTTATAAAAGACTTAAGAGCTAATTTTAATTGAAGAAAATATTAAGATAGGTAAAAAAACAAAAAAAGATATCCATAGTTTAAATTTCAAGTGTGTTTATTTCAGAACTAATATTTTGGACATATAACAGACCAATACTCATATGACGAATAGGTAAGGTCTAGATAGACTTGTGGTCTTTCTTTTTATAAATATATAGATTTAGATGATGGTTGCAATAAAAAATATTTTCATTAAAAATTGAAATTCATAGATACGAATTCGGATGACTTAATTATCTTATATTTACTGTTTCAGTTAATCGATGAAGGTACTATAAAATTTTGTACTTTTCAACAGAAATAAAGTTGGGGCCCGTCTGGACAGGTAATTTCTAGAGTATCCTCAAGAATCTGGTATTACAGTTCATGTCTTCAAATTTTATTTACCTTTAATTTTGTTTGTATAGATATTTATAGGTATCTCATACATATGGATTAACATATAACGAAAACGTATAAGATGTACCTACCTACATTTTGCTCAACTTCCTTCCCGAGTTGACGGGATGGCTCTAGGCTTATTTTTGAGGGCAAATTATCCAAATTATTCTCACGAAGATTTTACACAACTAACCTCTTGAAGCGAAATAATACAAAAATCTTCTCATTTTGTTCGGCGATGGAGACCAGCGAAACTGCAAAGTGATCATTACATTAATCGGAAGAAATACAAGATCTTTCTCGCCATATCTTCAAAAACCTATTATTCAAGTTTTGCAAAATATTTTGGTTAAAAATGTCAATAACTCTTACCCAAGCAAGATAGTTTATACTCAAAAATTGATAATACGTCTCACAAGAGATTCTATAAATCAAATCAGACCTTCCTACAGTTCATTGAATAACGAAAGATCATTCTGCGCTACTGATCCTATGGAAACGTCACCCATTCATTGTAATTCAGAGTTCAACTGCACTGCACTTGTTGTTTTAATACCACAAAACCATGCTGATCCTAATGCCGAACACATTTCTTCCATGATAGCAATTAAACATATTTTAACTTTCATCGAATATATCCCAAATTCTTTACTATGGTTGAGCCAAATTGATACAAAGAAAAATGATATATTACCTGATAAGTCGAAAAATATGAAAACAGACAATTGGTCAATGCCATCGTGTAGGGACTGCAAAAACTTGGAAGGTTCCTTTATCATAAAATTAGGTGAAACGGATGATATATTACGTGACGGAGAACTCAACGATAGTTATATATTCTGTTACTAAATAAAAGCATTCGTTGAGGTGAATAATGTTTGCGTTATTAATTTCAAATCTAAAAGGTACGTAAAATTGGAGGACATTTATAAAATTTACGCATATTGTACACATAAATGTAAAAAATTCATTTATACCATAAAAAAATACATTCAAAATGCAATCATCAGGTAACTAACTGTCTTCAGTTCATTATTAAATTACTACCACTTAGCAATAGTAACCAGATATTTGAAAGAGATCGAAAAAAAAATTGTTATTGGAAAGTTGAAAAATTCCAAACCATCCAAATAAAGAACAACGACCGTTCTTCAATCAGCCCTAAAAATTCTTTTAGAGTGGAATTTGCAGAATGTTGAATCAAACGCTGTCATCCACAAAGTGAGATCCCAACAATTACGAAGAAACGACGTGAATAAAGATGATTGATTTCGTATTAATGCAACGAATTAATACAGCTTATATCAAAGAAGTCCGTAAACCGTTTCATGTGTATATGTTTAGCAAACAGCAATTAGAAATTGTAGGGACGGTATTCAACCCACACTACATTTAGACGCCACTGGCAATGTGGTGAGGAAACCAAAATTTGTGCTTAAAAAGGGTTTTATTATGCCGGAGTCATACATACCGGATTCAATGAAAGGATTGTCCCAATCACTGAATTAATCAGCTGTCGACACGATGCCGTGTCTATTTAATAAAATGTATTTAGAAGAATATTTGAAATTCACATTCACGATAGTTTCTCCAGAACCAAACAGCAATTCGAGAAATTTCCAACATATTACACCGGTATTTAAAATGTTCCCATTTTTTTAAACATCGTGAAAGATCTAAAAGAGCGTCATTTGACGAATCTGTAATAAGCCAAATAACGTAAATAATGGCAGTGTCAATCAATTTAATAAAAGCATCATCTTTCGTGGATTGGTTTGAGAATCTTGTCATAATATTGTGCTCCCGAAATTATAATTCAGAGATCTAAATGGCGATGAAGGATCTTCTCGGCATTTGTTGTAATGAGGTCACCTATATAAGGCGAGTCTGTTTTATAGATTATTCAAAATGAAATATAGCACGATGAAACGTAAAATAAAAAACGGTCTGGAAAAGTGAACAAATATTATAACGAAAAAAGTTTTGAGGAAATATGTACTGTTTCTACCCTTATGGACGAGTCTTATATCTGATTCATGCAGAATTAGAAAGCAAATGGGGGGTGATCTGATTAATCAGAAGAAGTATTTTTGGCTGAAAAGTGGTTCTGATAAGAGGGGCATGGTGAAAAACAATGTCAGAATATCTGACATTGCACCAGCTCATAAGTGCTGCCTTAAAAACATTACGCTAGAAGAACAATGGAAAAAAAGTATCATTGAAAAGTAATAATTTTAAAGGAACAACATTAAAACGTGTTCTGAAAAAAATTGAACCAAAAAACATTTCTCCGAGATTAAAACATAAAGAAAAGGAAAATGAAATGGACGTCAAGAGAGGCGATAATAAGGGAACAAAATTAAGACCAGTTTTGAAAAAAAAATGTATATCTGAGATTGTAACATAACGTGAAAAATTATTTAACGGACGATGATGGTTTCATATTTTCTGTGGATAAAGCGAACATCACACAAGATATCTCTTCTATGAATTTAGTAACGCCGTCCCCAAATAAAGAGGTTACTCCTCCATTCAAAATCTAAACATCCACAACACAACTCTGTTTTCATGAAAATGGGATTGTGTGTATGTAATATGGATTATTATAAAGAATACTAAGAATATGGAAACTGTGTAATAGCTATGTATAATTTGGGCATATCTACCGTATTAAAATTTGAAGATTTCAAAACAATGTACGATAAACAGTAGTTGATAGATTTCACTCTTAACTATTGCTTAAGAGCAATATTAACCGAATACACCACCGAAGGGGATTACAAGTTACTGAATACCAATGAAACTTACGCAATATTCTGTCAGTGTTAACATATCGATAAGGAATTTTTCTATGGCATTCCATAAATATCGGAAAACGCAACAGTGATTCGTCCAATTGCTATAGGAACTGTAGTCAGTTCAATTAATGGGGTTATAGCTTTGTGAATTTCCAGCAGAATATAATGACTTTTATTAATCCGAGAGGAAAATCGCAGTTGAATGCGCTGAAAATCCGGGAAATATTCATTCGAAAAGTTCATTAATATCTATAATCAGTTCAAACAAACCAGTTTCAACTCGATGTTAAATATTAAATAAATATCCCATATCAAACAAAGAGATGGATATAACTGTGGAATATACATAATATACAACTAATAAACAGAATAAGTCTTCTCAAGCCAGCAAATATTGATATTTATCGGATTCATGTCAAACATCTACTCTTTGAGTCCCGGCGGTATTAACTCCCTTAAATATGTCACTATTTGTGTTTATAATTTCCACAATATTTAATTAATTTATTTTCTAATAATTTATGATACGCCTATGGTTAGGAATTCAACTGCGCATGAATATGGTTGAAAAATGATTTAGATTTAGTCGTATCCGTATAGATGGCACGTGGAACGATTGGAAACAAATGTATCAAAAGAAAGGTTATAATTACTTTTACCAATACAACATTATGATGGAATTTGTCAGAAAATATATGATTACTATATGTACAAAAGTGAACAAATTGGTGAAATTATTAGTATTCAACGAATTGTTAGGAATTTACCAGGTAAATATAATTTTATCCTTGTACTATTTAACGTTTTATTCTATTAATTAAGTGACTCATCCTCGAGTCAGACCTCATTAGAGTCGGATCGTTATTAAGTCGTCAATATCATAACAAATTAAAAACGTGTTTTTTGTCATCATTAAAATGTGATAACAAAACTTGTAAAGTGCTGTTTCTCTATAAAATTGGTAAATATTCCTTAAATTTACTTATTTGTGTTGGAAATAAATAGGCCAGTCACTGAGTTACAGACTGTTTATCTGAGCTGAGATTTACTTATATATTTTTATTTCTATTTCTAGCTATTGATTGTGATTTTGGTATCCAGGATCACATCAATATGTCAAACCTCCCCTCACAACCACTGCACTCTAATACCACCACTTCTTCAACCCCCACTAAACAATCTATCTCAATAAACACAAATACCCCTTCAACACCCTTAACTTATGCCGCGGCTACATCCGCAAGACTACCTCCTCCCCCGGCACCATCTCGAGACCAAGCCATCATTATGCCTTCTATCCTCAACACTGTACTATTCGATTATATCAAAGCAATAGGTAACATTGTCTCTCCCAAAAACGTACATTTCGCTTCCAGAATCTCTCATGGCCGCATATGTATTTATTTATCATCTACCACTCAAGTCGATGACCTTCTAAAATCGAATGAAAACATCTTAGTTAATTCCAATGTCATTCCTATTCGTCGGCTTATTTCCCCCACCAAAAGAATCCTTATTTCCAATGTCAGTCCTTCCATTCCACATTCCGTTATTGAAAAAGCCCTGTATGACCAAGGATTAACACTTACCTCCCCCATTTCTTACGTCAAATGTGGCTCGCCTGATGACGAATACGCACATGTCCTGAGCTTCCGCCGTGTGACTTACGTTCTGCCTACCAGTAACGATTTTTCACTGCAAACTTCGATTCTTATTACGCATGAAAATACTTCACACAGAATATTCATTTCTACTGATAAACTTGAATGCTTTCTTTGCAAGCAGGCTGGACATACTGCTGAATTATGTCCCAACACTTCCCACGACCTTCCCCCACTATTAAATACTTCCGTCAATCTTGAACCCTCCACTTCAGCTGACCCAGCTACTACTGATACCTTTTCAGACAATCCCGAATTACCCTCTCAAGTGCCACTCGCTCCCTCCTCGCCTGTACCTGGCGAAAAACGACCACGATCTAATAATAGCACTCTTGACTCCCCGCAGCCTATATCACCTTCCAATACTCCTCTCGATAATCCCAATCCAATGCCTCCCCCAGAATTCCCAAATTCTAATTCAAAAAAAATCTGGCAAAAAAAGAACTAAAAAATCTAAACTGGCTGAAGATGATTGTCACAATATAAGCCCCGAATCACGTTCTATCATACATAAACTTTTTGAAGAGTCTCCTAAATCCTTCTCCCTTAATAGCATCCAACTTATTGCGTTCCTCGAAAATACTTTCCGCGTCAACGACCCTCTACCTGAAGCCAATAAATTTATCTCCGACACTGCTTCCCTACTGAAAGATCTATCCTCAATTTATTCTAATATCAACGAAAGATCTTTGAAAAATCGCATTACACGTCTGACCAATAAAATTAAATTTAAACTTCACCCCGACCAAAACAATCTTACTGACGATCCTTTTTCTGATGACGGTACCACCACTGACTCCTCTACACTATCTCAGTAATTAACCTCTTTCCCCCTTTAATTAGTACCATTCTCTCTAATTCAATGGAACTGCGCTGGATTTTATCCTCGCTTAGAAAGAATTCAGAAAATCGTATCTCTCCATACCCCTGACTTTCTCTGCCTCCAGGAAACCAACTTCAAAATTGACCAACATTGCAAGCTAAAAAACTTTGAAGGTTATCATTACATCCGTACCAACTGTATGAGAGCCAGTGGGGGTACTTCAATATTTGTATCTAGCGATGTATACTCATCTCATCTCCCACTAACCTCAAATCTTGAGGCAATTGCTGTAACTGCTTGGTGCCCCAATAAGCTTACCATTTGCAGTATCTACATTCCACCTGATCACCCCCTCAATGAAGAAGACTTAACCGACCTAATATTTCAGCTCCCCCACCAATACATCCTTGTTGGTGACTTTAATGCACATAACACCATGTGGGGCTCAACTCGTGGTTGCACTAGGGGCAAAGTTATTGAAAACGTCATAAATTCCTCCGGAACCTGCCTGTTGAATACTGGACTCAACACTTACTTCAACATTTCCTCCGGCTCCTTTTCTGCCCTTGACCTCAGCTTATGTGACCCTAAAACTGCACTCTCCCTTTCCTGGCAAGTTTCAGATGACCTTCATGATAGCAACCATTTTCCTATCATTATATCCAATCATTATAATAAAGAAACTATAACTAGAAGCTTCTGGCACTTAAAAAACGCAAACTGGTTTGAGTTTACCTCTCTCTCCCAAACTTATTTATCATCTTTAGCTATTTCTGCAAACATAAATGACACTCTAAAAATGTTCACTGACAACATACTTGCCGCTGCAGAGACTCACATCGGTAAATCAGTCACTTCCTCTGCACAAAAAACTGTGCCTTGGTGGAATTCAGCTTGCGAAAATGCCATCCAAGAGTCCAAACATGCTCTTAACAGGTTTAGACGAAATAGAACACAAGAAACCCTTCTCCTACACAAACAGCTCAAAGCTAAAGCTAAATTCGTAGTCAAGCAAAGCAAAAAATCTTCATGGCAAAGTTATACCACCTCGCTGAATCATAATACAAATCCCAGTCAAGTCTGGAAAAAAATTTCACAAATTCAAGGCAAGAAAACCAATACTAAAATTCCCTCCTTAATATTGAATGGCACTGTTATCTCCGACAACCAAACAATTGCCGAGTCACTCGCACAAAATTTTGATGACAAATTCATTATTCGTAACCCCAATTCTGTTTATCACAATTCTCATATTCAGCCTTCCTCCACTTTTCAGTCAAACCCTCATGACGTTGCTTCCGTAAACGCCCCTTTCAGCCTAAATGAACTTAAATCTGCCTTGTTTACTTGTAGAAATTCTGCCGCCGGCCCTGATAATGTTCCTTACATCTTTCTCAAAAAACTATCCAATCCATCTCTCTCTAAGCTTCTCGAAATCTATAACCTACTCTGGAATACTAATCAGTTCCCTGACGCATGGCGCAAATCCATAATTATTCCAATAAAAAAAGCAGAGCAATCCACCTTATCGCCCAATTCCTTCCGACCGATTTCACTCACTTGCACTACCTGCAAACTCCTGGAGAAAATGATCAATAGAAGACTACTTTGGTTTCTTGAAAAGTACAAAATCATTCCTAATGCCCAATCCGGCTTCCGGCGTCATCGATCCACTCGCGATAACCTTGTTCTTCTCAAAACACATATCTCTTCAGCAATAAACAATCACCAGGAGATCGTTGCAGCCATCTTTGATATTGAAGGTGCCTTTGACTCGATATCTAGAACGGCAATACTAAATAAACTTTCCCAATATAATCTTCATGGCAACATTCTATCGTTCATTCATAATTTCCTAACTTGTAGAACCTTCAGGGTTTCCGCTAATGGCAAACTCTCCTTGTCTCACCCACAAAATGCTGGTGTCCCTCAAGGATCAGTATTAAGTTCTACTCTATTCATCCTCACAATAAACGAGCTCTGTTGGAAGTTTCCTGCTCCCATAAAATATGTCCAATATGCTGATGACCTAATTGTTTATTGTCATGGTAAATCTATCTCATCCACTTGCAAACTCCTTCAAACCGCAGTAAACCTTCTACAGGATAGATCTTCTTACCTGGGATTATCCTTATCTCCAAGTAAATCCAAACTAATCAAGTTTTCAAGAAGAAGATCTTCTCCTCTACCTCACATTTTATTTAATAATTTACCCTTACCCACTGTAAATCAATGTAAAATTCTCGGAATAACCTTCGACTCTCGACTTAACTGGAAACACCATATCCATGAACTCAAAGGCATCTGTCTAAAGAGATTAAACATAATAAAAACGCTCTGTCACTTTCACTGGGGTTCCGACGAAATCGTATTATTAAGCGTTTACAGAGCTCTCATCCGTTCGAAGCTTGACTATGGTTGCTTTATTTACATGTCAGCCCCCAAATCTGTCACAGATTTGCTGAATTCTGTTCACAATACCGCTCTCCGTCTCTGCCTTGGTGCCTTCCGCTCTAGCCCTGCTGATAGTCTCCATATTGAAGCTAATGAATCACCCCTCCCCTTAAGACGACAATCCCTACTTCTTTCTTATGCTGCCTCAGTTTCCTCCAATCCATTCAATCCTGTTCACTCACTTTCACTTCAACGACTAATCTCCCTACTAACCCTCGAACAATTATCAAATCTGTTCCCCAATTGCTCACTCCTTTAGTCAAAGATACTGACCTCTCTCTGACATCCCCGCTCCCACTACCTTCTTCTCCTCCTTGGACCAAAATCATTCCTATAATCGATACGTCACTCACCATTTTTAATAAACATGAGTCGCCCACTGCACTTGTAAAGAAAGCATTTCTTGAATTATTACAAAAAAAATCTTACGATTTAACACTTTACACTGATGCTTCGAAAACTGACTCCGGAGTTGGTTGTGCAGTTACCTCGAAACATGAACTCATAGGCTCCTTTACTTTACCTTCAGTGTGTAGCGTCCATACAGGTGAGCTTCATAGCATTCTTCAGGCTTTTAAATATATCTCCCTCCCCCACAAAAATATTGCAATATGCACTGATTCCCTTTCATCCATTTTATCAATTAAAGCAATCTTCACTGACCACCCAATTGTCCAGAGCATACATGATATATATCAAACTCTCGTTGCTCATGATATAACAGTCTCTCTCATCTGGCTACCATCACACATTGGAATTGCTGGTAACGAAACTGCCGATCGCCACGCGAAAGAAGCTGCCTCTAGCGACAATCCAAAACACATAGTCCAACTCGCCAGCGACCTCAAGTTCCATTTCAAAAACGTCACGCAAGAATCTTGGCGACATCTGTGGCGCAACAGTACGACAGCACTTCACAATATTCATTCATCTACTTCTCCTCTCTCCCTTAGCTTTTTAACAAGGAGAGAGGCCGCTATAATCAGAAGAATTCGAATCAGCCACACCAAACTCACACACGGTCATCTGATGTCTTCAGGAAATCGTCCTGTTTGCCATAGCTGTAATACTATACTGACCGTCAAGCACATACTTACTGACTGCAAACAATTTTCCGCTACATATAAACGATTCGACCTAAGGAAATGCTCCACTGTCCCACCGAGATCAAGAAAGTCTTACAGTTTCTGAAAGCTACGCATCTCTACCATAAAATCTAATTTAAAAATTAGTAATAGTTGTTATTCAGTATCATGTAAATATTTGTAATTATTTTTCTGTGCCAATGACCTGCGCTGTCGAGGCACGTTAAGCTAAAATAAAAAAAAAAAAATTAAGTGACTGTTTTAGTCGTTAATCTTTATCAAAAAAACACTCGTTTTAGATGTACATCTATCAGTTATTATATTGCTAGCAATAAACGCGCACTAACCTGATGTATTAAGATTGCTGTTATCCTCCATGTGTTGGGTCAGAACAGTCGTATACAGGTATGTACGCCTTTTTTCCACATTACACAATTCTTCCTTGATAATTCTATTCTGTCTCTATCGAATGATTTCACCTGCCGTCTGGTTGAATTACAGTTTTTTTCTTTGTAATTTCATGAAATGTCTTACATATATGATCAACATGTTATTCAAATTTATCGAAATTTATTTTCAGTTCTTAAAACCGTTTCAGGACTTTTTCTCCCTTCACTCAAAAATTGTTATTCCCCGGTTGCTAACGAAAGTCATGTATCTTTTGATTTTGTTGACATGATATAAAATTTGCGTTTTTAATTTAATTGTTTATACACAATATAAAATATTTTATCTGTGCAGAAAGTCTCTATCTTTTAACAATGCTGTACACTGTATGTTTTACTATTATCTCTAATTTCATAAGATCTTTAACACAAATTGTCTTCAAATGTGTTTAAGTCCTTCCTAATAGATTCATCTAATTAATGTCCATTCTATTTTACATAAACTATTCCTAATTTTAATTTTCTAACTACTAAATAACAATATTATTTTTCCTACCCACGAAAATAAATCATACATTTTCTGACATAATAATACATAAATTGATATTCCCTGTTTTTCTGTTTGAATATTCTTCCGCCATAATCATTCATAGACAACTTTATTTTATCTATGGACAAACTTATGTCATTCTAAAATCTAACCACAATATTCTATATAGTCATTCATTGTTGTCACTTCAACCATTTGTCTGTTTATTTCTTTGATAATAGTTAATAGGATTTACTCAACTAATCACGACATGAACTCAGTTTTAGTTTGGAACACTGCATAACCCTCATGTGCACTACAAACTTCAAGCAACAGCTCGTTTACATTTACTGGACAGTAAGGTAAGTTTTCTTATAGTGTTTTATATTCAATTTCAAAGAAACTACATAAACATTGAATTCCACACCATAAGTATCACAGCATTTTAGAGCTTTTCTCAACATTGTAACGAATATCCACAACACAGTGTTTGATTTCTTTATGAATTTCATGAAAGTACGGTTTGAAAGTCTCTGGATCAAAGCAATTTTTAGTAATCCTTCTTGATAGATATTTCTAGTTCTATCTCTACGTTAGAATATATATATATATATATATATATATATATATATATATAGTTTCGCTTTTTTTGGTTCTTGGTCTTTTTAATTTAATTATATATTGTTTATTTTGTTTTTTTGGGATTGAAGACCATTTTTAAAGACATTCAACTAGTAGTTAATACATTTTTATTTAACGTTTCGGTCTTTCCATGACCTTCATCAGAAATAAAATTTTTGTTAAAACTAAAAGAAATGGTGTAAAAAAATACAAAAAGAATCTTAATAGCAAAACAAATAAATCTCACCTTCGACAGAACGTTCATTTAATTATTCAATATATTTTATAGCTGTTTAGTACGTATCACATAACAGAATATAACTCGCACACAAACAAAACGAATATTTTAAAAATATGACAGTCATTGATGAAAATTTGTATTGGAATACGAGTATTTGTTCTATACAATAAAAGCAGGCGTAACGAGGTTTTAATGTGTCGTTTTTGTGTTGACTGGTATTGCAAAGGATTTTATATTTATATAGGGTGTGGTAATAAATTTATTATATTTGGAATGTGCCACGTGTTTCTCAATATTTCAAAGATTTTATGTTATTATAAATTTTACTAAGGTTTTTTGTGTCAGTCTTTAAATTTACGGAACTGGTTTTTCTTTGTATTTCTATAATTTCTAGAACTTCGCGTTTTTTTGTGTGGTTTTCACTTCGAAGAATTTTTGTATTTTCGAAATCAAATTCGTGTTGGTTCTCTGAAACATGGATCCATGTTTCAGAGAACCACACAAAAACGACACATTAAAACCTCGTTACGCCTGCTTTTATTGTATAGAACAAATACTCGTATTCCAATACAAATTTTCATCAATGACTGTCATATTTTTAAAATATTCGTTTTGTTTGTGTGTGAGTTATATTCTGTTATGTGATACGTCCTAAACAGCTATAAAATATATTGAATAATTAAATGACCATTCTGTCGAAGGTAAGATTTATTTGTTTTGCTATTAAGATTCTTTTTGTAACTTGTACCATTTCTTTTAGTTTTAACAAAAATTTTATTTCTGAGGAAGGTCATGGAAAGACCGAAACTTTAAATAAAAATGTATTAACTACTAGTTAAATGTCTTTAAAAATGGTCTTCAATCCCAAGAATACTATATATATATATATATATATATATATATATATATATATATATATATATATATATATATATATATCATCAGAGCGACCACTTTGTGAGCAGAAACTCTGATGGTAACATAAATAGAATCAGTAACAACGGTCAGAACAGACGTGTCAACCAAAGGAGAGCTAGTAGCCAAAACAGGGCAAACTCTCCAAACGATCGAATGGAACTGGATGAACCGTCGAATAACGAACGTTCTCCTATAACTACGACTGCTGATGGTGGTGTACAAAATGCCACTAATCAGAATTTTCATTGAAGGATGGTGTAGCACGCAATCGATATAGTTATGTCCATCCTAGAGAATTCCTCAAAGAAATAGATTGCCTAGAAAATATAGAAAACAATTTATTAGTATCTATTACGGGAAAATTATTAGATTTCAATGTAAATATTTTAATTGACACAGGTTCAGTAACATCATTAATCACTGAAAGTATTGTAAATAAATTAAACATGTAAAAATATCTTATAAAAGTGCCAAAAGTCAATTTAATTGGTCTCAATGCGAAAAGGTTTAGCGATGTTAATAAATCTATTATTGTAAAATTACATTTACAAAATTTCTACTTGGAAGTACAGCTACTGGTCATACAAGATATGGAATACGATGTCTTATTGGGTTCAGATGAATTACTAAAACATAAAATAGATGTCAACTATGAAACAAAACTGATAGGCGTTAATGGAATTGGAATAAAATTTAATGAAAACAGAGAACAAATAAGGAACAATAAAATTATGAAGATTGCAGAAGAAAAAGATAGCAGACTAGAAGTAGTAGAAAAAGTAATGAATAATGATTGTTATGATAAGAAAAATGAATTTGAAGAAAGAAGAGATGAAGAAATAGTTTTAGATGATGAAAAGGATATTGATGATTGTATTGAAGATAATATGAAATATAATAATTGTGAAAACGGAATATGGAATGGTGAATATGAAGAAAATGATATTAATAATGATTTAAAACATAATATGGGATGTGATAATTATGAAGATGGCATATGGAAGGAAGTACATTTGGATTGTGGAAGAGGAAGAAAAGAAGAAGTACGGAAATTGTTGAGAAAATATGAAGGTTTATTCAATGGAGAAGCAAGAGTTGCTAAAAATTTTATACATAGTCTAAAGGTAAAGGATATGGAAACTTTCAGAGTCAAAAGTTACCCAATTTCATACAAATATAAGGATAAAATGCAAGATGCAATTAAAAAATTAATAGAAGACGAAATCATAGAATATAGTAATACTTCATATATAAACCCTATTGCCATTGTACAGAAAGGAGATGGATACATGAGAATCTGTCTAGATGCTAGAAACCTCAATAAACATTGTATACCAGAATTCGAGGCACCATTAAATATTGAAGCGATACTTGGCCGTATTTCAAAAACAAAAATTTTCACGAAACTGGACCTGAAACATAGTTTTTGGTTGATACCACTGGATATAAATAGCAGAGAAAGCGTAATATATGTGCAAAGTTACAATTACCTTACGAAGGTCCATATAAAGTAGAGACGTCAAACGGTATAAATAGTTATAAACTTATACACCCTGTGACTGGCAATATCCGAGGAATTTTCAATGTGGACCAACTGTATCGATTCTATCCTGAATTCAATGAAATTCCATAGATTCAACCTATAAAAAAAATAATGATAATGAATAATTTTTTTTTAAGTTATTAAAGAAGTTAATCGTTTGTATAAATAAGGTATAAGATTATGTAATGAGTTAGAAATAAGCTAATTAGGTATTAAAACAAATCAAGGACTCATTTCAACAAAAAAATAAAATATGTGAAGTAGATTCAATAACAATAGATTGTTGTAAATAAGAGAAAATTAAGTACTGTTGAGTGAATTTTATAGTAAAACATTCTAGATCACTGTGAACAATGATTAGAATGATTTTATAAAAATTCAGGGAATGTTATAACGGATAAATAAGATATAAATAAAATATAAAGATTGTTGTGAAACAAAGAGATTAGGAAATACCAAACAGTAAAACATTAGATTACACTTTATTAAAAAAAGGCAAGAATGAGATATTAATGTTGCTTATGTTTATTAGATATTTGTAAATGCTTTCATTTCAATTTGTTAGTACAGTTTATCTGTAATTTTAAAGACTTCATAACTTGTAATGAAATAAATAAAAAGAAACATTACCTTTAATTATAAATTCAAAACCGTAAAAACAAACATCATCCATTTGGATTAAATCCTTTGTATAGAAATTGCATGAACACATGATCTAGAAAGAAAGAAATATTAAACAATAAGTATTCAAAGATATAAAAAAATATTGTTAAATGTTATGATACAATATTTACAAAGATGTGGGTTAGAATTTTTGATGCTGTAAATGTCAATATGTCTCGGCGACAAACGCTAGCGACAGAAAGTTAAAAACAAATTTATAGAATCAATAAATGATAACTGATTAATGAATTTAAAAGACAATGTGGAACTAGTGTAAATAATTAGAATAAATAATGTTGAAAGGTTACTTAAAAGAATTTATGTAAATAGACAAGTAAAATTGTCACAACAAGAAATTATATAAAAAGGAAAAACAAACTAAACATTATCATGTCAAACACAGTTATGTATATCACCCAGTATAAACTATTTATTTCACAAAAATTCAATGAACTTTCAATGTAAAACTAACAATGTTAAGTGAAACGTATATCGGTAAATGAGTATAAATCTTTTGAAGTGTAATAAGTGAAAACGCAATTCAACTGCTACAGACAATGTGTGATTGGTTTAGAAAAAAAATGAAAAGACAAACTTTAATCAACAAAGAATAAAACAAACTTTATTGAAGATAGTGACCTGAAAAACAAAAGACTTCTTTATTGAAAAAAATTGAAGGAGAAGCGAGTTGGTGGCTTGGTGTCGTGAGAGGAAGAGTTGTTCAAGATATGTTCCTGAAATTTTAAAATTCCCAAATTATGATGGTAAAAGTCATAATCCACTTATTAAAACATGTTCCAGTACTTACCAAACATATACATTCAATTTTCCTGAGAACAATCAATATTCTCTAAATTATCTACTTTTTGAATTTCACAAGTAGTATTCCTGTTTCCAGAGAAGTACATCCTGATTACAGAACCACAGGTCAGTGCGTATTTGAATTATTATTGATCAATAATAAGAGTTAATAAACTGAATAATTTCAAAACAGTGTAAAATCTCATGAGTATAAAGAACTTTGCGTAAATTATCGATCTGAAAAAGTAATAAAAAAGGCTTAATATAGTTAATTAATTGAATAATTTTTCAATAATAATAAAAAGGTTTAATTTGAAACAAACAAAGATAACTACTTACACCATTCATAATCATTGTAGAAAGATGCATCATTTTTCATTTATGTTATATTTAATATCCATGTGTATATAAAATCTGACAACATTTTTCTTCCGTAACAAATTGTATTTGTATGTATATATTTTTCCTTACATAAATTCTTTTATATTTAAAACCGGCCAACAACATTCGACAATAACAGCTGGATGTATGTGAAATATCCAACAAACGCAACGCGTCTATGAAATGTTTCTCTTTTACGCAGCATCATCTGATATTTGAGCCTGCGCATAGGATGCTATACATGTAAAATCAATAATTCCGTTCAGTCATCCATAGGCGTCTCATTTATAATTTGGATAAAAAATTTTCATAATAAAATTAAAATTATTTTTGAAGTAAAGTGTTTCTTTTTATTTAATATGTTTAAGACATATTTGCAGAAGCCTGAACTCAAAGGGTAGAGAGTGTTTCATGCTCCCGAATCATATAATAACAAAAAATTCAATAAACATTTTGAGCTAGCCGATTTAAATAACTGAATCATAGACAAATATATAAAAAAATAAATTATAAAATACTAAATATTATACATTATTATGGAAATATGTACCAACGTGGACATAATACATATTAATAATATATATATATATATATATATATATATATATATTATGATATCTAATATATTGTTGCACTCCAAATTAGTGGTGACACTTATTGTGATATTTTTATGTATGTTTAAACTTTATTTTTATTGGCAATTCATTGTGATATCATAATTTCATTTATTTTAATATTTTATCATAACTACACAATGCTGTCGAATATTTTCATTAGTATTTTTAATCGTCTTGTTAAAATTTTGAAATTTTAGTTTAAATGCAAATACTGCGTTACACCCCTGTCCTTCCTATATACCTATGAGTGGTCTCGTCAACATGTCTCATATTCGCCTGTATAGTTGAATATCAAATGTTTTTCTATGGGAACGCGATAAGAAGAAGAAATTTTTACTGAATAAACCAAAGATTATATACAAACTGAATAAATGGAAAATATTAATGAAACGAATTACATATGTTAATTTACAATTTTTTAAAAATAATGATTTCTTATACTATATGAATGTTCATGGGTTTTTGTATTAATGGGGTGAGTAATTGTCTTCAATTATATTATGTCTATAAAATATAGATCGATCTGTCTTTGTTTATTATTAACTTTGCTTTCTTTTTAAGATGTAAATCTGTTAAGTAATGAACGTTCACTGACCTTTAAGTCCTTTAATTATTGCTTAGTTTTATAACGAGAAAAACCTACTAACCCTCTCAGTGCTCGTTATAGGTATGCGGGTTGTCTCACGTGGTAAAACCCGTGCTCGCCAGTCGACTAGCTTCGAGTCGAAGAAGGGGTGGATTCATCAAAGAATTATTATTAAGTTTACAAAAGGGCGCCAGAGAAGTTTTGGCAAGCACCCAAGACTTCTTAAGTTAGCCCACAACTCCTCAGTGGGTTAACAACACTCACTACACACTCCAAAGGTTAAACTGATAGGTAAATTATCATAAGTAAATAAAAGTCAGCAAGTATCCCCTGATTGAAGATTTAATTAGTCTTTGTGGACCAAAGGTCTCTTTTCAAAATATTTATTACAATGTCACTACCAAAAATGTTACAAATAACGTCTGAGCTCAGCTGAGGGCTGTAATCTCAGAACGTAGATGGGCTGAAGGCCGAAAACTACATAAATCCAAAAATTTCTAACTAATTTATCAGTTACAACTCAAGTAAATAACTGTCAAGCAGATTCTATAAACTCTGAGCAGAGCTGAAGGCTTCAAACTCAGGGTGCAGAAGAGCTGAGGGCCCCAAACTACACCGATGTCTCAATTCTAAAATTCTAGAGAATCGACCAAATTGTTCATGTACAATACCTCAAAAATACAACGATAATATATATATCAAAATCAACAATGTACAGTTGCAAGGGTTCACACTTCCGCAATTTATACCAGTATCAATATAAATATAAATAATTGCATAAGCCAAAAATTTAAATAGCAACGAGTTTAGCGTTGCTAGAGAAAATACAACTCAAAATTATGTACCGTGCAAGTTATATACATAAAATCATCAGAAATAGGCAAAAAAAACCACTAAATAACGCAATACCAGGTACGTACCGTAGTGTCAGCGTATCATAAACTATGAGCAAAGATTTCAAATTTTTTTCTAAATATCAAGTACAAGTGTAAGCGAAATTATAGTAATTGCCGCAAAAAAAAGAAATAAAACTTTATATGGAAAACAGTAATACGTGAAGCATAAATGTGAGTTTACTAATGAAGTTGAAGAATAAAGAAAAGGAAAACTGTTCACTTATCCTTTTCCGGAACCAGAACAGGAACTGAAGTTTCTCCAGAATATTCCAGCTCTCCTGGAACTGGTCTCACTTGCCCATTAAATTCCAATCAGTGATTTTTTTTAATGTCCATATACAAAAACCCCCTAAAATAGAGAAACGAATTAGCCTCTACATAGGGTTTACATTTTACCCCGGTCAAATTTTCGACGTACCCCCGTAATATGCCATCATACTGACTATATTAAAAACTCCCGAATTTCGCAAATAATCATACATCATGACTTTCAACTGTATAAAAGCCACCTACACTGAGGACAAAAACTATATGACTGGTTTTTTTCCGCTTAGCAAAAAAACTACGATACCAAAAAAAACCCATAATAAAAAAACTATGTCGTTGGACACATCCCTGAATATTTATACAACCCCCGTGATATATTCTTATTTCAACAAAATAATAAGCAATGAAGAATATGAACTAATAAGAATTTATGAAATCCATCGAAACTATCTCGTGAAATCCAGATTACATACTCCAATAAACTACGAATCAAAGCTAAAATTTCTACGTTAAAATACCTATAAAACTGTTAATTCCGAGAAAGTATTTTCAACCATTTACCTTGTTAACGAATCCTTCTAACTAATGCCGTCTACGGAAATTTACCTCAAAAACGCAATTCCTCTAAATTCTTATGGTACCCACAGTCATCGACCGATTTTGGACCAGAAACCTATCTGGTCGGAGGCGCCAGTTTTGGCTTCAGCCGTATTTCTCTTCCCCTATGTCGGAATTGTCGGGTTTTCCAATAAAACGTTTATGACTCCCAGAGCACAGGCGAAAATTTTAAGTTGAAAGATGTGTGTTTACACCTTGACGGCAAATGGAGGACTGAATTTTTAACTTCGTACCGACAGCGCTGTGACTTCTCTCAGTCGACAGGTTAGCCAATATTAAGTCTCCGACGGCTCGGCAAAGTTTCGCGTTACAGATTCCCCCCCTTTCGTCAAAGAAAATTAACCCGGAAGGGTTAATTTTCATCTTCAGGCGGTTGCGTAGAGTATGGTTTCAAGTCCTTGCAGTGCCATACTCCTGCCGAAGCTCCAGTGAGTACCGTTCTAGACCACACATGTTTCACAATATTTAACAACACAGGGTCTGCCGAAAAATGCCACTCGTCAGGACGAAGATCTGGGACGACGCTCATCAAATTCCAAAAATCAAAATGTGAGTTAATTCAGGGACAACCAGAGCCTCAATCAACCGCATACGACCCCTCAAAACCACGGGTAACACTACGGTTCCAATACTCTGTAACACATTACCATCTCAACCCTAAACAAGAAATTAACTCATAACCCTTACCTCCTAAAACAGTTCTTGAAGCGCCCGAATCCAAAAGACCTAACAAGTTTTCCCTAGCATAAGGACGTTCATCATTCACAGCGCGATCTATACTATCATCTTCCTTCTCTACCTGCAACGCTAAAGCTAAACTACGCCGCATCTCAGACACCGTGTCACTTGCAATACCGCGTATTGTCAACTCATACACAAGCTCATCCTGAACCAACCGATTAACTACAAACCTACGAGACATTTTTTTTCCATTTAATTTCAATCTGACAAGCAATTTCCAACCTAGCGGAACAATAATTCTTCACAGACACACCTGTACCTCAAATGGCCTCCCTCCAACTGAAACCTAATAAGGAATTTAAAACCCAAATCCAGATACCGAATGTCCAAAAGTCCCTATTTGTCCACCCAATATCTCCAACCCACAGAGTTTCCACGAAGTGTACTTCTCGAACCAACGCAACGTTCCTTCCTCAAAAGCGATTCCAAAATACAGGAGTCCACGAGCCCCAGGCACCACTTCCAAAACACCGATCCGCTAAGGTTCGAACCCACAATGCAGCCTACAATCGTCGAAAGTCAAATAAACTTACCATAAAGCAAAGTATTTATGAATTCAGTTACTGTTCTGGCACTAAAATATATACACATTGTGACCCAATATGTAACTCACCTTTTAAATTTACAATATCTATAAATTACAAATATTTTACAATAAATAATCAAATAAAATTTTCAAAATTACAATTTTTATTCAAACAATAATACCAATATCAGGAATCTTCTCATTCACTTGCTACCTGAAAAAGAAGAAAAAAAACAGAGCACATCAAACAATGAACCTAGCAGCTTTTTTCAATATCTCTGGTGGAGTATTCAAAATCATCACTACTGCCATATTATTTATTATAAATAGGTAAATTATATTTTATTCAAATTATATTGAATGGAAATTGCAATTTTTATCAAAGCAGAAATGAAAAATACTTTAAGAATTTAAAAAACTTCTCTAATCTGACATTTGTGACAACTTTTTAAAGCTGAACAGTAGCCAACTAAGTTTTTGTCAATTTTTGTTGATTTTCCATATAAATGTATGTGGTATGGGCAAAGTACCGTGAGAAATATTATTTCTCCTAGTATGAGCAATATATGATTTTGAAACTAATAGGCTATGAGGAATACGCTACTTTTTATAGCGGTTGTGGAAAAAACATTCTGTCTAACAAATGAATGCTAAATTACCTTTTGTACCATTTATAGTTAATTGGGGATTTACATCTCGTACACTTGATGTACTTGGTATAGCATTAAACTTTTTAGTATCAGTTGAAATATTTAGTCTTTGATCTTCTGAATGTTTCTTCGTTATACGAGTGCTTTTTTTTTGTTTCTTCTGGCGAAAAATCAAGACTGACAATATCATCTTTGCTCGAATTAAACAACAAATCTGAAAAAAATTTTAGTTGTTTTATATTCCTATTTCATAATAACATATAACAATTACCAATTCGTGGACTGAGGACACTTCTTGGAAACTTTGGTGGTGGAGGCATTTTTACATTTTTTTGCTCCATAGAGTCATCAAAAGATGAACTACTAGATACAAGTCTTTGAATTATTTTTCTCTTACAATTATCCTCATCAATACCAGAGTTTATATCACTAAAATCTTCTGCCATACGAGCTTTGTTGCGTGCTTTTCCATAATTAGCTAAAAAATTTAAGATATTATACTATAATCGTAACCAGAATACTGTTGAATTTATTTTCCTATTTTTTGTGAAACCATGGTAACGATGTGATCGACAGATTATCATAGTCGCGATCGTGGCATGTTGCTGTCAGTGAAAAATACATGTGTCAGAATTTTTATATAATATATGTCAAATTAAAAGCATATTCAAACGAAGGTATTTTTACTTATTCAAACTATCAATTACTAGAATTAATAAAGAAGATTGGTCCTTCGAGAATCGGATGTGTGAATAAGTCTAGTATTATACCAATTTTCAATCAATTAAAATAAAACTACAAATTATATACAAGGAATCAATCCATCCACAAGTTGGAGAAGTGTGCCTATCCAGCCGTCCAGTCAAGTTTCAAGACGGAAACAGCAACGTAGAATAGCAATTTGGTCGGATGTGCAACTAGTAGCTATCCTAGAATAAATACAAGGTCAGTCCGATCCTATTATAACCTGCATCCCTATTTACTATTGTCATTAAGATCATTATGCAAGAGCGTATTATTTGAATTATCTTCGATTTGTATCAAAAATTATCAATCAGACATTCAAATATCATTACGAATTGCATTTTTTCACACAAATCTAAAAACACATTGTTCTAAATTAACCACCAAGTATCATCTTCTTTTCAACCAAGTATCATCTTCTTTACAACCAAGTATCATCTTCTTTTCAACCAAGTATCTTCTTCTTTTCAACCAAGTATCTTCTTCTTCATTTCAATACCTTTATCCAGGTATTCACATAAGAGTAATTTTCATGTCAAAGTGTCTAAGCTTTTGTAATCGTCCAAGGTTTTAAATGTTAAAGTATTTGTTTCTCAATGTTTAAGTATAAGTTTAAGTTTTTCACAAAGTTTTTTGTTTTTCAAGTATATAAGTATCACTGTCCTCTTCCAGAGGACTAAAGGATTTGTTTTCTTGACGAGAAAGAGTTTAAGCAATGAGAGAGTGCTATCCTGCACTGAAAGAGCGTTGAGTATGAGAGTGAATCGTTTATTCGTGTGTAAGTGTTGGTTTGAAAATTATTTATTTACGAGTTAAGAGTGTTTTGTGAATTAAGAATGTTTTTGAGGGTAAGTTGTGATTTGAAAGTGGTGTGGTCACACCAAAGAATGAGTATAATGAGTATGAGAGAGGTTATCCGTAAGGTATTGTGAATTTGTCTTGTCCAGAACAGTACGTTTCTTGATGATAATATTCTGGAGATTGTTGCATTGGTGGTGAGTGGTTAGGGTTTATGTTCAAAGGTCTCAATGATGGGTTTTGTTTGTGGGTGTGAGGGAAGTGAAGTAAAGTGTGGTGCTTGTTTCTGCAAATGGCACAAACACCGGTAGACGAGCAATGGGCGAATGTGTGAAACCCAGACATGCTGTACACATTTTGTTATTTATTATATATTTTTTGCAGTCAAGTGTAGAGAGTGTTCTGAAGTGTGGGCAAGAATAAATTTTATGACCTGCTTTGTTACAGAATGAGCATGTTGAAATGTTGATGGGGTTAGAGCTACGAGTTGTACCACAACATAGCTGAGTAAAGGTGTCCCTTTCAAGTGAGTTGGGTAACGAGTGATTAGCGAGTGAATGTTGAGTTGAAGGTTGTGTTGCGAGAGAGTGTTGGTTGCATGGTTCATTTAATATGGAATGAAAGGAATAGGCCATGGCGACGGTCGGAGTATCATTTCTCTCGACAGGTCTTCTGTCAAGGTTTTGTCTAGGGGGATAATTATCTAAATGGAGTAACGTGTGATGTCTTTTTTGACATATGGAACATGATTCAACTGATTTACAGTTAGGAACTGTGTGTGTGGAACCTAGGCACCTGAAGCACAATTTGTTTTCTTTAATGTATTTGTTCCGATCAGGAACGGAAAGCATCCCGAATTGGGGGCATGTATAAATTTTATGGCCTGTTTCCTTTGAAAATGAGCATGTTGGAGGTGGTGGTTTTTGTTCTGGATGCGAATGTTGGTTTGCAAATAATGCTACTCTGTTGGTTGGTGTGGTCACATTAGAAGACTGATTACGATGATGGGATGTATCGGGTTTGGGATCTTGGGTTAACAAGTTTTCCAAGACCGTATATTTTTTTTCCAAGAAATCAAAAAAAGTATCACTAGCAATTAAATTTTGATCAGTCTCTTTTTGTTCAAGAGATCTTTTTGTATTATAATCTAATTTTGTTTTTAATATGTGAACGATTAGTGACTTTCAAATTACTAACTCGAAATACTCTTTTTAAAAACGTTTATTTTACAAAATTATAATTCTACGAACTACGACAAACAACATGAAATCTAGTAACTGACTAACTCTATCTACAACAAGTAATTTTATATATATATAATATTTATGCTGATTACGGGATCTGCATCTTACACCGTGGAACAGCAACTCATCGGTTTCCATATGAATCGTTGATATAATTCCTCCCCTCGTAAATTCAACTTACGCAGCTAGCGAGGAAGTTGAACGGTTGAGTGGTCCACCTGGGATGGTTTCTTTGCAGCTTTGCAGTACTTCGATGCCCATTTTTTATATATACAGAATACAAAAATAAAAATTAACAATAAATAAATTAATAAGGTCCATATGCTGGGGGTTTTTGAGACTTGTCCGAATGTTAATTGAGGTTGATTTTCTACAAATTTACTTTTTAGCGGTTGAAGATCGTCTAGTTCTGCTTCTTCCAAATGAAAGTCGAGGTTTGATGTGGTTGGGCGAAAGGTACTGTTGTCTAGATTTAATAGTAGTATCGGCTGGCTGAAGCTACTATAGAGTTGTTGGTTATTTATAACTGTGTGATGAGCTACTACTTGGCATCTCAAAGGAATTTCTAAGAGGTAAGTACCCGCTGTAAGATACTTGGTTTCCTCCTGATTTGGACATTTGAAATTTGCTGTATCTTGGAATGGAATGATGTACAACCAGTGGAAATTGTTTAGTTGTTTCAGAAATGGCTTCGACAATTGAAATTTGGTTTTCTTGCAGGTGGAAGTGCGTTTCATTTCAAGTAAGTTTATTTCACAAGGCCTCTCTTCTTGAATTTCCTGCAGGTCTATTCTCGGGCAGACATACTGCTGAGGGAGAATCTCTTTGCAAGGTTTGCTTGAATAAGCGAAGTTGACACCATTCGTAATTAAAAATTTATTCTGAGGTATTATCACCTTAAACTGACTCCCTTCTAGTATTGGAGCCGAAAATAAATGGTAGTAATCAAAAACTTTGGGATATGTTATAGGAATATTTAAAATATATGTAATTTTATTATTATATGAGTAGCAATCAATTTTAATTAATTTTTCATAGAGTAAAATTTTATCGAATTCAATTTCTAAGGGCAATTCGTTTTTTGTAAATATTTTATCCAAATTCTTTAATTGTTTAAATAAATCAGAAGTTTTAATTATGCTTGGATGCATCACTTGAAGTTTAGCAAATGTAATTGAATTTTCGATATCGTTTAAAACCGAATTAATCAATTCATACAGATCTATGATTAGGCTAATAGCCATCTTAATATGTGCATAATATTCGAAATTTGCTTGTCTGTTGATTAAATTATGGATAAATTTGATTTTTGTTTCCAAAATTTGTTCGTTATTGGTTATTTGTTCGATAGTTTTATTAAATTTATCAATGAGCGAGACTGATAATGAATTTTGATATCTTATACTACTAGCTAAATTATTTTGGTTATTTTGTAATTCTTTGATGAGAGTTTCAAATCTTTCTCCATCGTTAGAATCTAAATTTCCAGTGATAGATTTAAAGATTGATCCTATGCCGTTTATAAGGCCTCTTTTAGTTCTCGAAGGATGGGGTAATATTTCTGCTAGCTTATCGTTAATCTTGGTTTCTGTGAAGTCAAGCAATTTACAATAATTTGAGAGATCATTAGCGTATTGTATGTTTTGAACAGCAAAGGCCCTAATTTTTGTGGCTTGAATTTGTAATTTATTTATTTCTAAAATAATTGGGTTCAAATCATAATAGTGTATAAGTCCATAACTGTACATTTCAATTTTTACGGTTCCTAACTTAAAGGGTAGCAACCCGGGATTGTTAACTAGATTTCTAATTGTTATTTTATCCTGGAGTTCCATAGTTCCAGAAAATCTGAAATAAAGCAAAATTCTACATTCTAAATTATTGTCTTAATATTATGTGTGAAAGTTGTGTAAATGTATCGTACATAATTTTCTATTTTTGACGTTTTTTCCGGGGACGTTTCAAGTTGTCCATGTGTACCTTCTCTCTATTTTCAGTTGAAGCTGTTTTATTTGCAAGGTTGACGGTTTTTAATTTGATTGGTAAAGTGTACTTATTAGCGTGTTTTTGTCGTATGTGTTTTCTTACATATACTTTTTGATTAGGTTTGAATATTTCTGGTTTGTATTTAGTTTAGAAGTAATTTTTTCTTTTCGATTAATTAAGTCGGAATTAATTTTTGAGTACAATAATTTTGTTTTTTCTTTGTGATTGTTGATGTAATCATTTAAGAGTATTTTATTTATGTCAATGTCATAAACATCATTATTATTAATATGTCCGTTGACTATATCTATCGGTTTCATTTTTGTACTGGAATGAATCGAATGATTGTAAGCAAGTATAGCATATAACATTTTCATTTTAACTGGGGTTTTTGAGAAACCTTCAGTATTTAGAAGTCGTATATGTTCTATTAGAGTTGAATGGAGTCTTTCTATTTGTCCGTTGGATTGAGGATGATTGGGAGAGGTAAAATGAACTTGAATTTTATGAAGGCTCAGTAATTCTGTTAATACGAAATTTTTGAATTCTGTGCCATTGTCAACTATGATTTGTTTCGGTATGCCGTGATGAGAGAAGAATTTGATAAGATTGTCTACCACTTCTGTACCAGAGGCAGAATTTATGTGATATGCTTGAGCGTATTTAGAAAAGCTATCAATAATAGTTAAAAATTTTGTTTGTTCGATCGTGAAAGAATCTAAATGAATAATTTCGAATGGATTCGAGGCGGTTGGCGTGATATTTAATTGCATATGTACTGGATTTCGTTCATATTTACTTTGATGGCAAATTTGACATTCGTTTATAAATGTTTGTACGGATTCTTTTAGGTTAGGCCAATAATATTTTTCTTTTAATCTTAAATAAGTTTCATCTATTCCTCGGTGATTTGATTTTCCCTCGTGATAGCTTTGTATGATAGTTTTGATCTCTTCTTGATCTGTTACATCTATTAATTTTGTGGTACAACGTTTTAATTGGATTGAATTTGATCTGAAATATTTTTGTAATATTGTCGAAAATGGTTCGTACAATTCGGGGCTTTCGAAATAAACGTGATATTGAATATTTGGAGAAATAAATTCTTTAATAAAATTGATAATGTCTTGTTCTAGGTTATTTTTTGATATTTGCACAGTTATTTGTTTCTTTTTCTCAAATAATATTCTAACTTTAGGTTTCGCTGGAGAATGTAAAACGGAACTAATTATAATTTGATTTTGTCCGACGTTAACTGCGCATTTTGCAATAGGGATACCTATTACCGGATTTTCTTCAGCATTAGAATGAATCGTAAGAGACTCGTTTTCGTCAACGTTGGGTTCATTTTGACGGTCAGGTGTTATCTGCTGTAATGCAGAGTCAGGATTGTTGTCACTTGAGTTTGTTGTCGACAAATTTTCATTGTCTAGGTCAGCGTCGGGATTTACTATCAGGGATATAGTATCTAGGTCAGGGTTATCGTCTTGAGTTACTTCTGTTGTTGGAATTTTTAGTTGATTTTCAACTGTAAATGGCGAAGGTGTATTGATACTTCGTTGTGATTGAGGCGGAATTGGTTCATTGCTAAAATTTATATCGCGGCTCAAAACATCGTCAACATTTTTCCAAAAATTTTCATCATTCAGAATTTCGTTCGTTTCTTTAGTATTTATTTCTATTCTAGATAATGCATCCGCATTAGTATTAATGCTTCCACGTTTATATACAATTTTATAATCAAATTCATCTAATTTAATTCGCCATCTAATGAGTTTAGAATTTGGGTCTTTTAGAGAAATAAGCCATTGAAGTGGTTTGTGGTCACAAACAATGGTAAATTTTTTGCCATATAAATAAGGTCGGAAATATTTGGTGGCCCATACAATGGCCAAAAGTTCTTTTTCTGTGGTATCGTAATTGCGTTCAGAATCGTTAAGGGTTCGAGATGCGTAAGCGATTGGAAGATCTCTTCCGATAGGACCTTGGGAAAGCACTGCACCGAGTGCTACATTACTGGCGTCTGTGGTCAAGTTGAAAGGTTTCGTGAAGTCGGGATACTGGAGAATTGGGTCATTGGTCAAAATATTTTTGCATGTTTCGAAGCATGATAAGAATTCGTCATTGTGTTCGATTATCGCGCCCTTTTTTAGGCATTTTGTCAGTGGTTTCGTCAAGTGGGCGAAGTTTTTTATAAAACGTCTATAATATCCCATCAGTCCCAAAAATCCTTTGATTTGTTTAGTAGTTTTGGGTATTGGGTAATCTTTGATGGCTTTAATTTTATCTGGGTTGCATTTCACTCCAGAAGGGGTGACTACATGTCCGAGATAAGCTACTTCTTTTCTCAGGAATTCCGATTTATCTAATTGAATTTTGAAATTAGATTCTCTAAGTCGATCAAATACACATTTTAGTCTCTCTATATGCTCCTGTAATGAAGTGGAAAAAACGATTATATCGTCAAGGTATACAAGGCATTTTTCATTTTGTATGCCTCGTAATATATTGTCCATTGCCCGCTGGAAGGTAGCTGGGGCATTTTTCAAACCGAATGGCATCCGGAGGAACTTCCAGTGTCCGGATTCGGTGCTGAAAGCTGTTTTCTCTATATCTTTTTCGGCCATCTCTAGCTGGTGAAAACCCGAAGCTAGATCCAAGGTTGTAAAGTATTGGCATCTACTTAACTTGTCTAATAAGTCCGTTATATTAGGAAGTGGGTACTTGTCATCAATAGTTTTTTCGTTAAGGCGTCTATAGTGTATGACTACACGAAATTTGGCTTTCCCAGAAGCGTCTTGTTTCTTGGGTATGACCCAGATTGGCGCATTCCAGGCACTTGAGCTTGGTCGGATAATTTTATGTTCAAGAAATTTCTGAATTTGTTTATCTACTTCTTTTTTGTACACAAAAGGATATCGATAGGTTTTAGCGTAAACAGGAATCTCGTCGGTGGTTCGTATTTCATGTTTAATTTTGTTCGTAAAAGTAAGTGGTGTGTTTTCGTTATAAAATATGTCAGAATATTCGGAACAAAGTTTAAGTATTTTGGATTTTTCTTCGTCGTTCAAGTGATCTGTTCTAATATTATTTAAATCTAAAGTTTGTGTAGAAGTGTCTTCTAGGTTATTCAATTCGAAATTTTTAAAAGCATTGTTATCAAATTTTTCTACAGGAAGTGGTTGTGAAAAACTTAATTTAACTGGATTTGTTGTGATATTTAAAATTGTAGTAATTGCTTCTCCATTTCTTGCAATTGATAGCGACTCTGGTATTTCACAACCGTGAAATTTTTGGTGTGGAATGACGATTTCACCATTCTTTATACTTGTTTTTATTTTGATAACCTTTTCAGTTCTAGGTTCGATAGTAATAGAGTTTATATCTTTCTGAGTTTTATGAAAATTTAATTTAATTTTACTATGTGGAGTTATTAACCATCCACTAGAAAAGTTTATGTTGGCTTTCAATAATTTCAAGTTATCTAGGCCAATAAGTCCTTGGAATACACTATGGAATTTGAATACATAGAATTTGAGATTTAAATTACCAGATAAATTAAAAATTTTTGAAGAAGGGATTACAGTGCTGTATTTATGGGAAGATTCTTGAAAAACTGATTTCACAGTAAATGGGTCATGAGTTAGGTTATCTGAAAAATATTCAAATGCAATTTCGGGATCTATGAAGGATTTTGATGATCCAGAATCTATTAAAAGTTTGATATTATACTCGGGGAATATTATATAAGGTAATTCACTATTATTACTTAAATTTAATGGAATTGATTCGGGGGTTATGTTTCCTCTAAATTCTGAGGCGTTTCGTGAAAATTTACAGAATCTTGATTTGATGAATCGAAATGATCATTATTGTTTTGTTCTTGAAATTGATATTGTTCGTTTTCAGAATGTGAGTTATCAGGATAATAATATTGTTCGGTTTCCTCGTCCTGAATATCAGCATTAAATAATTCCTCGGCTATAAAATTATTTTGTGGTCGAGAATTTCGGAAATGATTTTGATTTGAAGGACCTGGGTATGAGTTTCTGATATGTGAACTCATTGGGTGATTGTTTACTGTATTTCTTGTGGAAATACTCATGGGTGTGGGTTTTGGTAAATTTAGATTTTGATTTGCTTTGAATGCATTATGGTTCTGTTGAGGTTTGAAGACTTGAGAATTCGTAGGAAAACGTTGGGGTTGTCTTGGAGTTATAGGGCGAACAGGTATAGGTTGAGATGGAAATGATCTCTGTGCTCTAAAGAAATTATTAGGTGTATGAGTATTAAATTGAGTTGGATTACTGTTAAAATTATGTCGTTGTACAAAAGGCTTACCAGAGTATTGCGGTTGCTTTATATTTGTTTTATGAGTAAAATTTTGGAAATAATGTACATTGTCTTCTTTTAAAACATATTGTAAAGCTTCGGCTAAATTACTTGGTTTCATGCATCTAATAGTTGTACCTAACGGTTCTTTAAGTCCCGATAAAAATGTTGTTAAAGCTACATTATTATATAAATTTCTTTTTAAAATTTTTGAGTCATTTTCGATTTCATGAACGTCTACATAACTACACAAAAGATTGAGAATGTTTAAAACTCTATCATAGAATTGCTGTGCTTTTTCATTTGATTGTTGTCTCATCATTACTAAATCACTATTTAGACAAGTTTCGTCTCTCTGATCTGCGAAATTTCTCGTTAAAACATCTCTTAACTCGTTCCAAGTAGATACATTTTGTATATTTACTACTAATTTAGCATTACCAGTTAACTTAGATATTAGACAATTTAATAAATACACATTTTGGAAACAATTTGGTGTGTCTATTCTGTAAAATGAATCAATTAATGATTTACAGACACTTAGATATCTGTTCAAATCATTTGGATTGCCATCGAAATCTGGCACACATTTTAGATATTCTGGTCTAAATTCGGCCATGATTAAATTATTATTAATTGAACTTTGATTTAAAATTAGTGAGTCAGTTGAAGGTTCTAATTTTAAACTTTGAAGAATGTTTGATAATTGGTCAACTTCAGACATAAAAATTTATTGTACTTACAGTAATAATAGAAGAAATATTTCAAGCATTCCTATAGAGATATACTCCGGTTCGGCAATTTTTGTCTTCCTCAGATGAATATCTCTGCAAAATTGGACTATTGTCGTTCCAATTCCCGTTGATGGACTTCTTCGTGCTTGGGATCGTTTCGGTGTGTGATACACTGGGTTTCCTGACGTTCTAGGAGCCACTCTAAACTTCCACTTGCACAAAACAACTAAGTCCGTAGATTCCGATACTCAGTCAATCGTTAAAACGAAAATTAAAGCGTTCGATACGTATTAATTCTGAATATCCTACTGACTGCGCCACTTTCAAATTACTAACTCGAAATACTCTTTTTAAAAACGTTTATTTTACAAAATTATAATTCTACGAACTACGACAAACAACATGAAATCTAGTAACTGACTAACTCTATCTACAACAAGTAATTTTATATATATAATATTTATGCTGATTACGGGATCTGCATCTTACACCGTGGAACAGCAACTCATCGGTTTCCATATGAATCGTTGATATAATTAGTGCATCAAATAACTCTTCCTTACTGATATTTAGATTTAGTAATGACTTTACGATAGATCTAGCTTCGGACGCGAATGTTCTTAATTGTTGGGCAGTACATTTTGAAATGTTATTACAGGCTGTCAAACGGTTAAAATGGGCAGTAACAATCTGCCGTGTATTATTATATTTAGAATTCAGTAAATCCAACGCTACATCAAAATTGGTTTCATTTACCGGTAATTGAGAAATTAAATTGAGCGGGTCACCTTTCAAGTATGATTTCAAATAGTAGAATTTTTCAGTCTTGGATGTAAGCCGGGTATTATTCACTATTAGTGCGTTAAAAAGGTCTATAAAGGCAGTGTATTTAGTGCTATCTCCTGAGAAAATCGGTATTTCTATGGAAGGTAATCTAATATGAGTTTCACTCTGAGACTGTACAGGTAATTGGTTAGGTTGATTGAATTTAGGGTTTAATTTTTCGAAAGCATTTTGTAACTTGCAGTGTAATGAGTAATATTTTTCATCAATCTGACTTCTATCATCGAATTCTACTTCAGTATCTACGGCTATGGTTTCAATTTGGTCTTGAATCTCAGAGTATTTAGAGTAATATTTTTCTAAGTTGACTATTCGGGATTTGAAAGCATACTTGTCCGATTCGTCCAGATTGTTATGGAACCAGTTGTAAATGCGAGTAATTGCTGCTTTGCAACTAGCTCGTTGCGTCTTTAATGAATCCATTTTGTAACTGATGTATTAATTATATGGTTAACATGAAATGTAAATGAATAGCTATGTTTGAACAATGCTTATTTTCATTAGCGTAATATATTTTGCTACCAGCCGTGCCTGTTCAGTTTTCTACGGCTCGTTGCAAGTTAAGATGACACTGTAATTGTACCTGGTTTTCTCACACAACAATACCGACTAGTGTTATTATGGTTCCATGACAATCTCAATATGTAATTATTTAAGACACACTGTACAATGAATGTATGTTATATACAAATATGAAATTACTTTATCAATTAGCGTTATTATAATCAAACACATCCAGGTGTAATTATTTAAATCCCCATGTCTCATGTAAATTTCAAAAGTTCAATAATCAAATACAGAGTATGAATGTATGTTTTATAAGAAATATCAACGATGTTATTGTAATTTTATCAATATTCAGGTGCAATTATATAAGTCACGCTGTATAATATAAATATAAATGTTTATGTTGCATGAAAAATATATCAAAACTTTTATTATAAATCCGAATTAATATTAAGGTGAACTTATTTAAATCACACTGTATAATATAAATGTTTATATTGCATAAAAAATATCAAAGACTTTTATTATAAATCCAAATTAATTTGAAGGTGAAACCATTTAAATCACCCTATATACTATGTTTACAAATTCTACGTTGGTTGATAAGCAAATATACAAAATCTTTTATTATCAATAAATATCTTATCTAATGAATGTTTCTGCTGTCGAAATTCTCGAAGAGTTCTCGGGAACGCTGAGGGTCTATATTTTCTGGACTCCAAGGGCTGTTTCACTGCTCTCTCCTGGTTGCTAGGACTGCTTTACTTTCTTCTGGTTCTATCCTGCTCGAAGGACCATGTTCTAAATTAACCCTTTTACTTTGGGTTAATTAGAGGGAATGTAGTTTCTCTGTTGTTATACGATGTACTCGAAGGACCAAATGGGTATTTTTCACTTTAGGTATGATGTAAATGATGTACTGTACGATGCAATGAAACACTTATGTCACTTTAGATTTTATATTGTCATGAAATTATAAGTTTTTGTTTGCATCGACAATTAAGAATTCACTTTATATTCACGCGATTAATGCTATGACGTTTTATGAAATAACTCAACCTTAAAGACACATGTTTGTTCCCGATATGTAAACGCCGGGTGCTCTTCTAAACTCAGTACCTGTGTGTACCACGTTCAAGGATGAAAAGAGAGGAAAGTGTGTCTGGGAAGTCTGTCTGGGAAGTGAAGTGAGAATGAGGTTATTTTCGTACTTATATGTTTGATGACGTAAGATCCACTTGGTCGGGTCTAACCAATGGGATACGAGTATTTTAAAACGTAACATTCGAACAACAAGTGAATTTGGCAATTGGAGATATGTTTTTTTTGGGTTTTCAACGGTTTCGTAGATACAGATAACAGAGTTTGGAAGAGAGTTTTTATGAAGAGATAAGATGTCGGGGACTTTGATATGTTCAGTAGAATTTCAGAAAACGATATTTATCTGTTTTCCTTAGGTGTTAGTAAATTTAAATGACTTTTTAAGTGAAGTAAAGAAATATTAACTGTTGAAATTAAGGATATACTTAGTTATCTGTTTTGAGCATAATATTCGATTTGTAGTATACAGGGGAAATTGAAATAGAATCACTAGTGTAGATATCAAACAACTTATTAGAAACAGGGGATCTATAAAAAACGTTTAACTACCGTTGAAAAATATATCAATTCAATCAAAGAGGGTATCATCTCACCTGTTTTAATAGATATTCAATTACGATACGACAATAGTATCAATTTAATTCATGAATTTGAAAATATACAAAGGTTAATAGAAAAACATTGTACAGAAGAAGAACTAGAGATACAGTTTGATGAACGCGAGCCTTTTGAAAATAAATATTATAGTAATTTATCATTTTTTAAAAATTACATTTCTGAAAGAACATGTCCTACAATAATAGTAAATTCTTCATCAGTCAAAGATTCATTATCAAACTTTTTACTTCCTAAAATCAAATTACCTGTCTTTAACGGTGAATATGATCGATGGCTAGAATTTAAAAAGAATTTTATATCAACAATTGATTCCAATACCTATCTAAATGATATTCAAAAATATAACTTTTTAAATGCTGCTCTAGAAGGGTATGCGAAACGAGTAATTTCGGGATGTGATGAATCTCAAGACTATCAAAGAGCTTGGCAAAAACTTTGTGAAAATTTTTATAAAAAACAATTTTTAATTGATACTCATATTAAAGCATTGTTTAATATCAATCCTATAAATAAATCCACATTTATGCAATTCAGAACTCTAGTAGATGACATTTCAAAACATATCACAGCACTTGAAGGAATGAAGCTTTCCAAAGAAGTCCTTTGGGATATGACTATTATTCATATCATTTATAATAAACTAGATAAAATTACTCAGAACAAATGGAAAGAATCATATACTTCATTTGAAGTACCTACATTACACAATTTTCTAGAATTCTTAGAAGAAAGACAAGATGTATTGGAATCAATGGACGAGTCTCATTTTCAAACTAAAGTTCATACCAATCAGAATCAACCCAATATTCAATTCCAAAAATCGACAAAACCACAAGGCCGTCATTAAGTACATTTATCAATCAATAAATTAACATGTAACTTCTGCAAAGGTGAACATTATATTTATACATGTACTGACTTCTTAAAATTAAGCATCAATGAAAGATGGAACAAGGTGAAAGAATTACAATTATGTTCAAACTGTCTGAGAATAGGACATTCAAATGAAACATGAAATTTAGGCTGCTGTAAGAAATGCCGACGAAAACACAATACACTATTACATAATTCTAATACAATTAAAAGTATCAAACAAGACAATCAATGCAATTCTCTATTAATCAAACAGTCATACAGTGATTCCAGCAATTCATCTAGTTCCCAAGGAGACCATTCAAATGTTTTACTACAAACAAATTCAATTCATAATCAACAAAATACTTACAATTCATCCATGCTTCTCTCAACTGTAACTTCCCTCAAAAGCTTATGATCATACTGTTTATATAATACAAATTCCTATTAAAAAACAACAATTAGGCCTTCCTTACAAAAGTATTTGACAATATTTTGTATACTACAAAGTGCTATCTAAATAAACCAGTATGTAGCGTTCTCCCAATCTGCTAGAATATTAAGTATAATATTTAATTACTAAAGTATAATATAGGAATATATAAATAAAACCAGTGTTATCATAAAGTTTATTATTGATTATAATAATTATAATATATTTCTGCAGGTCCCTCAATAAACTGGAAATCGTCCTTTCACCATCTCTATTGGTGAATATTAATCCTTATTCACATTTAAGTTGGTATTGTAGGTAATGAAGCATGTTTATACGAATTCATATTACTGATGTCCAATCAAGATTCTTTTCTAACTCGTCCATATAAACCCTGTATATAAGTATTGTGATTAAAATTAAATCTAGAATGTTTTAATCCACACTTACATCAACCCATTCAATCTGTATTTAGCTCTATTGCCATTAAAATGGTCGATTTGCCACCATTATGTACCCCCGAATATACGTATGAATTGAAATTTTGTTATTTTTGTGAAAAATGGCATTTACGAATGTATATTCTACTTATCCACGTTTATATCAATGCATTCAATCCATTTTAAGCCCTATATCTAGCATAATGGCCATAATGGGCCCCATTCATGTTTCTCGAGTATACGTATGAATTAAAATTTTGTCAATTTTGTGAAAAATGGCATTTGCGAATGTATGTGCTACTCATTCACGTTTATATCAATTCATATCCATCGTTTTACCTACATATTGGGCCCCATTTGCTATAGTTTTCTTGATCATACGAGTTAAAATTTAGTTTTGCTGTGAAAAATAGCATTATCTAATCCAGACTCTACTCATCCACGTTTATATCAATTCATATTCATCGTTCTTCCAACCGAAATGGACATACTGGGCCCCATTATTTACTATAGCCATACCTAAAAAGTAAAATTTAGTTATTGTTGTTGAAATATGTTATTGTTGGATGTACAATATACCAATCCACACTTACATCAACGCATACGATGTATATTTAGCACCAAAATTATCAAAATGGTAATATAAACGTTACCTAGGTATGCTACATGCCTGAGTTTTTGTGTGTAATTTTTATCCATTAACCGTGTAATAGTCAACATCAATGTTCAAATAGTATTTACTGTCCTTTATACAAACCTAAAACACAAGAAAAATGGTCGTATTTGATCAAATTGTGAGAAAAAAATTAATTTAAATAATATTATGTATACACAACCATATTCCGCCATTCCGAAAAATCCCTATCCGTTTCGTATGGAAAATTTCACGGAAATTTTTTCCTGTCAACCATAAAAAAACCCTGAGTCCCATGATTGACAAATTTGGCCTTCGGTTATGACCTTGAGAGATATTATTAAATAGTAGTGAAATATTTAACCCGAATGACTTCGGGTCCCATTCGGATGTCGTCGTCAAAAGTTTAAATTGTCTATATATTGATTAATATACCCCCAATCGTGTGTCCGTGTCCGGCGACAGGCACCTAATAGGGCAGGGGCCCGTCGCTGTGTCCCTATTTTATCCTGTTTCCCGTTTATTCCTTTTTTTATCCAGCTGTCAACAGCTGTCAAAAAAATTTCGTCTCTCTACCCTATGAAGACTCTGTGGTTTTGGTGAAATTGTCGTAAAAATATGTATGTTGTGTCGTCATCGGGTCATTGAAAGTTATTGGTGTTGATACCTTAAAAATAAGTTCGGGTGATTTGTCGCGTTCGATTTTGTAGGTGTTGGTACACAATGTAATGATTACGTCACAAAATTTTCATAAAATATTTACGTTGTTACTTTGAAAATACGTTCGGGTTATTTGTCGCGTTTGATTGTGTAAGCGTTAGTACCAAATATAATGATGATGATATGTTATTATGGATAATTAACGATGAAATTGATATTAGAAAGAAACGTATCGTGTAATTATGTATACTTAATCTATAAATATGACCATTTCATTTAATATACGTATGTTTTATTGACGCTTCATAATAGAATAGACATTTATAAGTATGTATGTTTTGTTGTTAAAACTGCATTCTTTTTATTTATCTATGAACTTAATGTGTTTTAATAATAATATGTTTAAAAAATGTATGTGTTGTTAGTAGTAATATATCCAATTATAAAAAATATGTAAAATAAACGTGTGCAGTTATAATTGATATCTGTTGTAGATAGTGTATTAATATTGGATGGATATTTGAAGATGAAATCGTTATTGTTGTATGTATGTATTTATCTATTAACTGAATGTGTATTAATAATAATATGTTTAAAAAGATGTATGTTAGGTTAGTATTATGTGTTTATATAGATTCAGCTGTATTAGTCTTATGTTAAATAAATCTGTACTGTTATAATAATAACGTTTATTTTCAAAGTTATTTATTCTTTATATAGGTATATTATACGATATGTGTTATTGTTGTAATTGTTTATTTATGTGTTGTGTTCGAAAGTAATATTGAATGTAGTTTGTATTGGTGTTACATTATATAAATGTTTTAATGCGTAATTAATTATTTGTATTACTTTGATGTAATACATGTTGCATATCTCTCATCTGCTGTATTACGTGTTGCATATAGTTATGTACTAAATAAATCAATTGATGTTAATAATTATATGTTTTTTATAATCAATATCTTACTGTTATCATTTCTCCAATTTAATTAATGACATTCTTTTTATTCTCGTATATGTAATAAGTAAATGATGATTCCATCTGATCGAATCTATAGGTAAATAATTTAATGTAATATGTGTTGTATATAGTAATTAATTAGGTGTAATACTTGTTGCATATAGTTACTTACTGAATAAATGTATCAATGTTGTTAATTAAATGTTGTACGTATTTGTTGACGAAACGAAATAATCGTTTAATATATGTGTATATTATAATGTTAGCTTTAATATATTGACTGTTGGGATTCAGTATAATCCTGTAAAATTTTATTATTTCTGTATTGTATAATTATGACGTATTAAAATCGTTTTCTTTGGTTATATTAACGTTCCCTCCATTATCCTACGGTTTCGCGCTGTTTTTTGACGTTTGTCTCCATTTCTTTTAATTGCATTACTCTATGAATATCTAATTTATATAAATTTTATACATACAGTATCCGCTAAAATAAACAGTACCGAAAATAAAAATAAAAATTAATTTTTAATTTCTGTAATGTAAGTGTTCAAAATGTTCACCATTTCGACGCAAAAAAGCTTCATATCGATTTTGTAAGTCCATAAACATATTTATAAAAAGTGGTTGATGTAACTGCCGAAAAATATTTTGTATTCTTTCCCGTAGTTCGGCAATATTCGCCGGCGGATTTTCCGAGTGAAATATTTTGTCCTTCATTATGCCCCAAATGTGTGCGTCAAGTGGCGTCATATAAGGTGAATGAGAAGGATATTCGAAGTCTGTTCCTCGAGAAATTATTCTATTATCGAAATGCTGACGGAGTAAGTCTAAGGTGCGCACACCTGCATGGCTCGTTGCACCATCTTGTTGGAACCATTGTGTGCGAACCTGTAGATTTCGTGCACGGCAAAAGTTATTTAGATCTCTCACAAAAGGTATATTAATTTTCTCTCTATAACGCTCTTGGTTGACAGTAAGTGGATTCTGATTATCATCTTCAACGAAATAAGGACCAATCATTCAATGACCAGATACCGCGCACCAAACGGTAACTCGAAGACTATGGAGTGGTTTCTCTACAATGACATCAGAACGTTCAAATCCAAGGAATCTGGTTGTTTGTCGATTAATATAGCCGCTAAGATGAACGTGACTCTCGTCTGAAAACCATATGTTTTTAAAAAATTCGGGATCTTCGTAAATTAAACTCAACATGCGACCACAGTAAATTTCTCTTGCACGTTTATCTGCAGCATTTAGTCGTTCTCCAACTTGAATACGGTATGGATAACCACCAATTGATTTGAACATGCGACGTAAAGACGTTTCACTAATGTTGAGTTTACATGCAGTTCTTAAAAGACTTCTTTGAGGTGATTTGTTACACTCCTGTTAGGAAAATGACCAGCTATTGCTCAGGGGGTGAGTGTTGTACCCTTGGGCAGGTCTGACAAAGAGTTCAGATAGGAAGAGTGCAACTGTTGCGTCGTTGCCCTCCCGGTTTATTATCCAAATGACAAATTAGTCGTATTAATTCGAGCTGAAACCAAAATTAAAATTTCAAAACAATGGGCGCCACCTATCCAAACTCGATGCCTGTCGAATAGAGATTTAAAAAGAATAACGCAAAACTTAGCAAAAATATCACAGCTTTTATTTCCTATTTCTCTTTTCAATGATTTGGTTTACAAAGTTTTGATTTTTAGTTTAGCTTGACGATACTGACAGGATAAGAAAAGAAAATTACAAAATCAATTATAACAAAAGTTGAAGTTGACAAACTTCGTTAATTCTTACAAAGTTAAAGTTTATTACAAAAGTTAAAGTTGACAAATCTTGTCTATTCGCTTCATCAAATAAACTGACTATTAATCTTTCTTTATTCGAAGAGAGACTCTAATTTGGTGACTACTTAAAACATTTTTACTTATCTTGGAGTCATGAGCCGCTCCTCCTTGGGTTCAGATTCGCTAATGTGTTCTCGGTCACACTTCCGTGGTCTTGGGGTGCTATGGGTACTACTATTACAGGATGAGCTTATCTCAGCTCACGGAGCTCCGTCAGGTTAGGACATTTACTAAGTGCCAGAGGGTAAATGTGCCTAAAACATCATTAACGGGGAGAATCTGATTTGACCCGAATGCATAGAAATGGTAACACGGTTCTGGTAAAAATGTTTGAATTCGTCACAAACTTAGATCGTAATACAGTGAACGAGAGTCTAAATAAAAAGTGAAACTACAATTTTAATCAATGAAGTTGATTACAATTCATATAATAAAGTGATCTGAAAGAATTAGGATTTTAAAGACTGTGCCTAATTATCAATTTAAAAGCAAAGTTTAAATAAACAAAACAAATGAATAGCTGATTAATTTACTATAAAAAGTGAATTTAGTTTAATTCTCATCACCAGAACTATGCTCCAACTAAGTCTGCTTACATTTTATTATACAGAAGGTAAACAATAAAAAAAATAAAAAATTTAGGAAAAGAACTAAGCTATTAACATTTCAAAAAAAAACTAGCAAAACAAACTATGAAATATTAATTCCGCGACGTAATTTATTTTCCCTAAATATAAACTAAAATAGTGGCCTTTTCTATCTGAGGGATAGAAGGTCCCAATATAGCCAGGTAACTGGAAGAATATTTTAATTTAACAATTTACTCCTCGTGTAAATTCTCCAAAAAAAATTAATTACGGTTATCTTTAATTTCAAACAAAAAATATCACGCTATCAGAGAAAAGAAACAGTAACAGAACTTATGATTTCATTAAAATACCTGTCTGTCCTATAGAAATAGGGCTCCCCATCTTCCAGACTCGAGCGAAAAGTATGTGTCTCATAAAAACCATGATTCAATAAAAAAGCATCAAAATAAACTTGAATATTTGTTTTATCGAAAGTCACTTTACAACTTGATTCCACAAAGAGAATTAATTTTAAGCTGATTGGTAAATTATTAAGCAATCGTTAACATACCTTTGATTTTTAGTTATCCTAGGCAATATATCCAATTTTCAATAGACACATCCTTTTCGTTTCAGCTTGGAAGTTGGAGAGAGCTCCAAAAATTCATTTTTATTTTCAAGAAACCGCGCTAGGAAGTGTCCCCAGTACTTATACACCTGTCTCTATCTTACTACAGTCACTTAATCGCTTTCTTCCTTCTCGAAAAATCAATAATTACAATAGGTATCTGTCGCGTATATTGCAAATTAAGCTCGAGGTGGGAATTAATTCTTTGAGTAATAACTTCAAATAACATGAGTAACTACATTTCTATTCTCAAATACTATTCAAGAGACGATTTATCCTAGATGTCGTTATGGACATGCAATGACCGTAACAGATTGCACAACTTGGTTAAAAACACGTCCTTCATTTTCGTTAGTGCATACTGTTTTTCGACGACCTGAAGAACCTTCACGTTGACACAATACACTACCAGTGCGACGAAATTTTTCAACTACAGCTAACATCACACTTTTACTAGGAGCTGCTTTATTAAATTTTTGTTGATATTTTATTGACACCTGTTCTAAGCTTGGACCATCATTACGACCTTTTCCGTATGAAGGAAAATAATGCTCTACCAAAAAAAACTTTTTCTTCCGTTGTTAGAACCATTTTTAAATCAAATTTAACTGCAGCGTACTATTAATATATCAACTAATGACAATTAAGTCAAATATGACAAATCCATATTACATAAACAACTCCACAGCACTCTCTGTTTCGGTACTGTTTATTTTGACGGACACCGTATATAATTATATCCTAAATATCGATTCGTGTTTTCAAACGCTATTCATTATTTACGAAAATTTTAGTTAATAATGATAATATGTTTCTAATGTACGGTTGCCATAGAGTATTATTACTATGGTTTGTAATAGATGTTGGTATTCTATATAAATTCGTATATTTCTATTTATTTTTGTATTTTACAATTAAACGTTATTTCGTAGTGTATGAAATGTTATTTATTATATTATTGTAGATAATGTGTCTGTTTACCATTTTTGCGATTTCAGTCAATCGTGAGCGTTTACGTTGCGTTGACGTTAGCGTGCCTCGATTGTGTTTGTAGGTGGCTACAAATATCATCATGACGTAATAGAATTCTTGAAATATGGTTGTCTTGATACAATATAAATTGTTAATGGTTGTACGGCGTTCGTTGATAAATGCTATGTTTGGCTGATAAAACATGTGTTGTATCGTTATAGACCGAAAAAGTGTGACGTCAAACATGGCCGCTGACAGTTACTGAAGGAAAACAAATCAATTATTTAACTTATGTCTTGTCTCGACCGTTGTAATATTTTAAAAGTTCATTCGTTTTTTTATTTATAAAGTGACACTGTAGTGATTATCAGGTAATTATGCCTTATTGCATCGCGCCTTAACGTCCATCATATACTACGACATATCCACTGTTTAAACTGTCTCCACATTTCTTTAACACTTTAATTTAATTACAAAACTGCTCCGGAATGCTCGACAAATTAACAATAGCCATGTTTAAGCATATTACAAACGTAAAATGGACGTATTTGTTTTCCCTCAGTAACTGTCAGCGGCTATGTTTATGACGTCATTACATTTTTGGTCTATATAATCAATACTGTTACTGGTAATTTGATCAAATTGTCATGAATGTGTCATAATGCAATATTTAACATCTGTCACACTTCAAATCTAATTTCACATTTCGATCTAGTCAGTTGATATCACAAAATGTCACTTCAGTATTATTCGACGCATTTTTACTAAACGTCAATGATAATCACATTTTTATATAAACTTCATGTAAAATAGAAGATCTTTAATTAGTTAAATATATTTGTTAGTGTAATCTGCAAATATTCATTTTTCAACCCCTCTGTATATTCTTCAAGTGAACCGGCGATCGTATCGAAGATATATTATCCAGTAACATTAGTGTGTTACAGTTGGACACTTCTAATAAGAACCATTTCTCATCCACAGACAATTCCAAATTTGAAAGTAATTATGTCACATATAAATTCAGTCACGAAAGGTGGAATAATCTCAAAAATAGACGATGGATGGTCAGTGAGGCAAACTGCAGCATTTTACAATGTTAGCAAGAACTCAGTTTCAAGTATTGTAAGAAGATGGCGATATGAGGGAAGAATTGATAGAGCTCCAGGCTCAGGACGTCCGAGAAAGTCAACTGCTCAACAGGATGCTGTTTTGATTAACCATTTAAGAGCAAATCCATTTGAAACAGTAGTTCAAGCTGTTCCTGCAAAAATTTTTCCAGCATCCTGTCGTACGGGCCGTCGCAGATTATCACAGTCTGAATTGAAATGCCATGCAGCAGCATCGAAACTATTATTAAACAACACACAAAGAATCAAGAATGGGGTTTGCTTTAGAGCATATTGTTTATGACGAACAATTTTGGAACCGTGTTATTTTTACGGATGAAAAGGTTTTTCAATCGTCAAATAGCGGCAATATTCGTGTCTATCGCCCACCGAATACACGGTTTGATGAGAATTATGTAAATTTCACAAATAAAAGTGGTCGTTTTTCTGTAAATATGTGGACGTGGATATCTGCGCAGGGACCCGGAGTTCTATGGCATATTGGCGAAAGATTTAATAGTGAAGCAAATATTAGAATTTTCGAAAATGTTATGCTACCTTCTGTCGAGATTCTTTTCCCTAACAATGATTTTATCTTCCAACAAGATAACTGTGCAGTGCATAACTCTGGTTTAGTGACCGAATGGTTTCGGGCACGTAATATTAATGTTCTTAACTTGTGTAGTGAAAGCCCAGACTGAATCCAGTAGAAAATGTTTGGGCAATGTTAGTTATAGAAATTCGAAAAGCAAATGTAAGACCAAGAAATGTTGAAGGTTTGTTGGAAGTTATAAATAATGCTTGGGAGGAAATAACTGAAGAATATTGTTCAACATTATATAGATCGATGACCAGTAGATTAAGACAAGTCATAGAGCATAATGGCGGGATAACTAAATATTAATTGTTGTTTTTTATTGAAAATTAAAAAGTAATTCAGTATTGTAACAATGTAAGCAAGAACTCAGTTTCAAGTATTGTAAGAAGATGGCGATATGAGAGTTAAGAATTGATGGAACTCCAGGTTCAGGACGTCCGAGAAAGTCAACTGCTGAACGGGACGCTATTTTGATAAACCATTTAAGAGCAAATCCATTTGAAGCAGTAGTTCAAGCTGTTCCAGCAACAAATTTTCCAGCATCCTGTCGTATAAGCCATCGCAGAGTAGCACAGTCTGAATTTAAATCTTCAGTAATTATTTGAAGTTTATATAAAAATGTAATTATCAATGATGTTTAGTAAAAATGCGTCATGTAGAATAATATAAGAAAATAAAAAATTATTTAGTAGCCTGTGATATTTAATAATGAAAAACAATATTATTCACACTTTAGTGATATTATCATTTAAATATACGTTAAAAAGATTTCATTTTTCCCGGAAACTGAAAAGTCACATTTACACTAGGCAACAACTGTCCCAGTTTTTTTTTGCCGCAACTGTACTTTTCTTAAAAGATCTTCAAATGTTGTGGGTAGTAGGCGAAAATTTTGTTTAAATTGCCTGTCACTGAAGTTGGGTACAGTGGATTCTGCATAATTATCAATTTTTTCTAAAATAACTTCTTCATCGGAAGAGTCGTCCAAAAAGTAATTTTTTGCAGCTTCAATTATAGTGAAGTGACGATCCATTTAACTATTCAATTCGAAGATCACTGAAGCAAACACTTTAACCAGTTGTTATAAGCGTTTTAAAATAATTTTCGTATTATAAACAATAAACAAAATACTTGACAACACCTGTTTGACATTGACATTTCAATACACAGAAATGTTCGGTTTTATTCAAGCTCTCTTTACTCCTTAATTACGTCACAGATTCTATACTCTACTCCTCCACAACTCGTATCATGCAAGCCGAATGCACCTTAAAGATAAAATTAACGTTCTAACCGCTCAAACTCTCTATCGAAACAGAGACATAAAATGCACCATATATGAATAATCAACCCTCCACTTCAACAATGAATATAACAGAGAATTTACTAAAAAGAAATGACCTTCCGGGTTTGACCACACTAAATTGTACCTATTTCACTATCAACTATAATTTTTAATAAAATTATTTAACTGTTCAGATGTAGGATACTTAATTTTGCTAACCATAAAAATAAATATTAAGTTACGTTACTTGTATTGTTTAAATTTGTGCAGTTGAAGAAAAAGTTGTTGCATAATATACTATTTACTCACTATGTTTTAGATTCGACTGTAAATGAAAATGTGGCATCTACTTGCTGTTTACGGCATGGTATGTAGGTAATATAAAACAAGTCACAAGGAGCATACCCTGCTATATTGTATGTAAAGTATTTTGCTGCGGTGTCGCCTTTTTTTACAACCACTATATAATTATTGAATGAATTCGGGACATGCCCATTCTAGTACCTATCTATTGTAGTCTGTGGATAACATTATCTTTTCTCGAATCAGTTGTCTCTTTTTGCAATAAAAAACTTTGTCAAAAGTATTTTTAATTACTCATTCAAACTAATTATATACACAATTTCCACAGAAATTAATTCACTATTCGCAACTTTGTTACTAGTGATTATGATTAAATTATTAGTTAGATTTTAGATTTTTTTTGCTCAAACTATATATAGGAGTATACAGTGTTCCATTTAAAAGTGTTTTTATAGATATCTTTTGAACGCAACTCTCAAATGTTTCTTGCTAATTTTACCGACATTATCTCCAGTAACAACAAAGTTTGCAATGGACCTGATATCTGTGGACCTGTAAGTTTCTTGATATAGTAGAGCGCCCATTATCCGAGCTAATGTGGACCAGAGGACCCTCGGATAACCAGAAACTCGGATTACACGGGCAGACAGAGCGGCGAACGAGAGCGTCCCGTGCCGCCATTGAAATCAATGATAGCGTGTGCGTTTTGGGCCGCTGGTCTGTGTTACGGGCGTTACAAAGACATTTTGGGGTTGATACAGTAATAAATAAAGACGTAAAATTGAATTAAAGTTCACTTTATTATGAAACCCACTAAAAATACAGTTTTAGTTAATAAAATCCAGCCTATATGTAAATATAAAACAAGGTCAATGGTAAATATGTATGAAAATATACACTTAAGAATAACACACTTAATAACAGTATTAAAAACAGTTTTGTACTGGTACTGTACAGTACTTTATCAATAAAAAATTAACTTTAAAATTAAGCCTACTTCTTGAAAAAGTTCATCAGACTTTTCTGCTTTACTGAACTGGCCCGCTTCTTTGCAGCTGTTTCTCGAAGTCGACGAAGCAGCAGAAGATCCGTCGAAGTTGTTTCTGCCTGTTGCTCCAAATAGTCTATAGCACTTTGTATGGCTTTGAAGCCCTCGGCGTGACTTATTTTATTTTCAGTCTGTTCCATCGGCTCATCTTCATCACTCACCTCTTCGGCGTTTTGTGCCTCATCATTGACTGTCTCGACAATCATGTCATCTGTGACTTCATATTGTTCGTCCGCATTAATCCATTCTTCCACGTCGTCTGTAGTAATAGCCTTGTCAGATGGGATTCTTTGCACCAGGCTTACGATAGAGTCATCAGCATTTTCATTTTCCGAGGTTGCGGCTTCTTGAACATGAACACTATACAACTTTCTCCAGGATCTTTCAAGGGTAGAGCTTTTAACTTCCTCCCAGGACTCGGCTGTCATGTATACAACATCTTTCATTGTGATGACTTTTAGAGTATGCAAAACTTCGTTTCCTTCATCAATTTCCTTTATGAGCAGTTTTAAAAGTCTTCTTTTATAATTTCTCTTAAGGTTTTCCAACACCCCTTGGTCCATGGGCTGGAGAAGCGGGGTTACGTTAGGGGGCAAAAACACTGTCTTGATTTCGCCAGAAACCATTTCTTCCGTGTCGGGATGAGCAGGACAATTGTCCATAAGCATAAGAGCTTTGCGAGGGAGATTGTTTTCTGCCAAATATTTTTCGACTTGAGGCACAAAGCTATCAAAAAACCACTCTTTGAAAATTTTGGAATCCATCCAAGCACTTTTTTGGTTTTTGTGCAAAACGGGGAGGCTAGAAATGGAAATGTTTTTAAACGCTCTAGGCTTAGCAGATTTCCCTATGAGCAATAACTTTAGTTTGCAGTCTCCGGTAGCATTTGAACAAGCCAAAAGTGTAACTCTGTCTTTTGATTTCTTGAACCCCGGAGCAGAAGCTTCTTGTTTGGAGGCAAGTGTTTTTGTTGGAAGCATACGGTAATTTAATCCCGTTTCATCACAATTAAAAATCTGCTGAAGCGACAAATTTTCCTAGTCAATCAAAGCTTTAAACCGGTTCTTGAACGATACAACAATTTCATGATAGGATGATAGTTTTTCGCCTGAAATATTAAGCTCTCTAATTCCATACCTGGTTTTCCAGCGATGCAGCCATCCTCTGCTTGCAGTAAACTCCTCTTCTCCATCTTTAAACTTGTTGTGGAATTCAATAGCTTTTTCTTGTAACAAAGGCCCTCTGACGGGACTTCCTTTGCTCCGTAATTGGGTACACCACATAAAAAGGGCACTTGATATTTTTTCAAACTCACCAGTTTTCATTGTTTTTCGTTTGCTGTCATTTTCGTTGTCCTTTTGCGAACACCACTTTTCAATATCAGCCCGTTTTCTTCTCCAATCACCAACCGTTACCTCACCAACACCTAAATCTGCAGCCACTCTTTTTATCGTTTCCCCTTTGTCTAGTCTTTTAATAGCCTTTAGTTTAGTCTCTAAACTCACAACAGTTCTTTTACGTGAAGAGCTCATAATGAAAACACCACAGTAACACAGCACAAAATGTCAGAATACCGTTCGAGTAATAGCGGGACTAACACCAACCAAGACTGTGAGAAGACACTGACTCAGCCAAAGCGCTTTAGACTACGTGCAGTGTGGTGGGAGAGCGAGGGGGGTGGCAATGACCTTGGCACAGTAGCAGCGGTCACCCCACTCCACCGCTCGCTCGCTACGGTACTGTACAGAGTACAAACACTGTCGCCGGGCGCCCGGCATCCATGGCGCCGTCTTAAATATATTTTTTTTTAATTTGTTTTTTGCATCCATGGCGCCGTCTTATTTTTTTTGCGCCTCGGTTAAACCGGAACTCGGTTAGTCGGGGCTCGGATAACCGGGGCCCTACTGTATTTAGTTGAAATGATTTCAGTAACTTAATTTATTTGTAGAAAACACTATTTTGATAGAAATTAAAAATCAAAATCACATGATCAGAGGTTGATGTTCTTCAAGAAATAACACAACTTAAAAATTCTCCTAGAGATGCAGAAGTTTCATTTTTTGTCCGATATCCCAATATTAATTTCCCAATTGGAACAGTGTATGAAATTGATAGATTTGAAGAAGAATTACAATATCAATAAAATTTCAATGATGCGGCAAATAAATTTTTAACAATACCTACCCTTCCAACGATTTTTAGACGATACATGAAAAAATCAATATGGGGGTTCAAATCCTTTTATTAAGAGGACACAGTCGGCTACCGTAAAAGATGAAATATTGAAATCATACAGTTGGTTGGGGAGAAAGGGGAAAAAACCTTTGGATAAATCTCCCATCGCAAAACTCTTGATCTGTAAGTATTATACAGGATGTCCCAGCAAAATATTGTGCTGCATTACACTTTTTGTAAAAAATTCCTGTTTCAAAGTAAGGGTTGCCGCAATATAAAGGTTTCCTACTTAAGAAATATACCATCTTTTGGTTATTAGAGTTTTGAAGAATTATAGCTGTAAATAATTACTTTTGCCTAGGAACATATAATAAAAAGATTGTGGACTGCATGTAGACAATCGGTTAAACAAAATATTGTTCTCAGAGGAAGCCTTATGTTGCGACGACTGTATGTTGTTTGGCAACTTTTATATGCCCATATATTTTTTCAATGAGTGATAATATTTAATTATTATCAGGTGCTGCAAGTAAGTGTAGTTTCAACCAGAAGGACGTGGAGGGTGCGATCCAGAGTTTTATAAAAAGAAGTAGCGAGATAATTCAAGCAAAAGAAAATAAAAAAGTGTAAAACTGTTATACATATTATATAAACAGTGTGGCATACTATGGACCAGGACACCCTTTTCTATAAAACTTTTGAGATGTACGATTTCAACGATTTTTTTTATGTACACATGTATCTTGTGTGGGCAGAAGAGAAAATAAAATATCAGATCGCAGGTATCAGAAGTCAAACAATGTAAAAATGCTCATCACATAATAGTTCTTAGAAGCTTCGAGGAAAAAACGAAGGACTACCTGCATTGCGCTGCAGGAGCTTGTTATCCGTACCAGGGGCAGAGGGATAACCTATACATAAATAAATCAAAATAAATAAAAGTCAAATGTTACAATAGATTCCTCACTTTAGTATGTAAGAAAAGACATTATTCACAGGAGAAAAACTAAGAGTGAAAAATCCAGAGGTTGAATAAAAAAACTCTGCTAGTGATCAGGAAATACTCAGCTAAATATATACACGCTGCTTGTTAAGAAAACATGCAGCTAATTATGCAACATTAAAGTACAAAATAACGTTTCACTATTAAGATCATCGTCAGGATGACTATAGTCAATAGCCAGTTGGAAAGTCTGAAAATTATACACTAGTTTATACAAATTTACAATATTTACAGTTAAAGCCAAACCCGTACTTAACTTTAATCAATCACGTAATAGTTTCAGGTGAATATAAGTTCAGAAATTTCCACCAAATAGTAACGTAATAAAGCGATACCGTTTATAAATCAGTGGTAAACAATATGGTATCAAAAATAGGATATCTTGAAATTAGCTATCAAAAGTTCTCCTGCATTCTTAAACGCGCGGCAACCATGCTAGGTGAATTATTTTCGACTTGGAGACAGTCGGCGAATATTATTGGATATTTTATCCTTTTAATAATGATGAAGGTACTTACAATCAGTTCCAATAATATATTACACTATACTTATTAATTATTAGTAATTATAAGCGGTACAATCCCCATTTTATAGAGGAAAAACACTACATTTTGCAGAGCACTAGGAACAGACGTCACTTCTATGACATTGTCAATGAACAAGTAAGCTCTTAGCGGTAAAGCGAACTAGACCAGCAAGTGTTTAACGGCTGCACTCAAATATTATACCAGGGGCGGACCGACTATTGTACGAATTTAATGAGAAATTCGTACATACTGGGGGGCGGGGCCTAATCCAGCAAAAAATAAAGAAAAAAAAACAATATTAATCTTATTAGTTTTTTAAATGAAACTCACGGTTTCTAGTTAATTCCACAATATAATAACTTTTATTATATTGTGGAATTAACTAGAAACCGTGAGTTTCATTTAAAACACTAATATGAGCAGATTCCACGAAGTAAGGGTCGAGACAGTTAATATTAATCTGATATTGGAAGAGGTGCCAGTTTTACTATCGGGCGAATGTATTCACCATCTGATGTTCTGACATTGGCAGCTAGGACTTTGCCGTCTTTGCCTACAAGAATTTTCGTTATCCTGCCCAAGGGCCAGTTTAACGGAGGGGAATCATTAGTTGATTAACAACAATATTTTTAGAGGGACGTTGCCACTTAGGACGGTTTTGAAGTAATCCACTGACCACCTCCCCCAGAACTCCTGCTAGTTGAATGTTTTTATTCACAAAAATATTTTTTAAAACTTTTATTTTCCAAGTATACAAAACTTTACTAATTTTAATTTGATGTTCACAATGCAAGTTACAGGATTAGAATGAATATTATTAATTCAACATACACCAAGTAGACTAACTGCTGACAACAGCGATCTTCATTTATGTCAACAGAATGGCTTCACATTACTTGCGTGTATGCAGGATATCTTCATATAACTCCTCCCTCCTTAGGCGAAAACAATACCGAAGAGGGGTTGTTTTCGGGTTTCTGGTTCTCTTGTAATGGCTGGCTAATATCTTCTTGACCTCTTCTTCTATACCAGATATAGATAATAATTAAACCTACAAATAGCAATATTAGACTAGGCATATTCCAAATTGCGGGGTGCACTTTTTCTTTCTCTAAAATTTCGTATGAATCTGCTTCCTTTCGAATGTATTTGATGGATTTGAGATCTACTGATTCTAGTTGTAAAGGTGGATGTCGATCTGTGGTTACTTCAAATTCGGAGGTTAAACGTAATTTTAGTAATAAAAGAGGGTTCCCATTCGTCTTTTCTTCTGAATTCTCATATAAAGACTTTCCAGTTTTTACACCACATCCTTGTAATAATTTAATGATAGTGTTACTTTTGATTATAGCTACTCTATTCTTATCGCAGTTAATTTCAGCTTTCATAGGATCTTCAGTGGGCAATAATAACAAAAATTTGCTTTTGATTTGTTCGACTACAGGGTGATTCAAAACTGCTGCTTCAAATCTGCAGGCTGGTGTTTCGGCTCGGATGAAAGGAATTACGCAAGTATCGTTAATTGCTTCTTCATGTTGTCGGCAACAGAAAATACTTTCAATAGATGGACACAGTGTTTCCTCATATTTATGTGAGTTTGTACCAAGCACAAGGAGAGGGTTGCGTGGAACAATTATTGAATTTTTATATGGTAAAGGGATAATGTGATAGGTTAGGAAATCACTATCTATTAGAATGAGTATATGGATAGCAACTATTATTCTAGAATCTTGAACTTTGACTTGAACTCCGGCCAATTGGTAATAATTGTATGGATTTTTAAATTTGACGATTTTCGATTCACCATATATTATTGAAACGCGATTGATCAATTCAGATAAATGGTTCAGAGAAATAATGGAGGTATGTAAACTTCCTAAATGAGCAAATATAATTGAATTTTCTAAGTTATCTATGAAATTTATCAAATTTTGGGAATTCAGAATTATTTGATTTAGAGCATTGGACAATCTGAAATATACAAATACCTGACGGGTTACGTCTTGCGATTTGTTATAGATTTCATTGACTTGAGACTGGAGTAATAATTGATTATTATATAAACTAGTGATTGCCTTGTTGTAGTGATCAAAAAGGCGAGTATTGAGGGAAGACTGTAGTTTCAACTCATGCAAAATCGAATTTTGATTTTGAATTAATTGTTTTATTTCAGAATTATATTTGATTTCGTCATCATGATCTAAAGTTCCAAAGAGCCATTTACTTATAGTTCCAATATCATTAAACGATTCTCGTTTACTTCTGTTATTTATTTCTTTAACATCCTTATATACAAGGTTACTTAATTTTATTCTAGTTGCATTTAGTAAATATTTCGTATGTTCGAACAGACTTTGTATGAGATCTATTTCTTTGAGTGACAAAGAGTTTAAATAACTTTCTAATCTACTATGTAAATTTTGAACATTTTTCAACTGCTCAACTAATAAATCTATTTCAATAAAATGTAAAAAGGTATGCTTTGTTTCAATTAATTTTGTTTTGCCTGATTCTAAAGGTAGTAAAGGAGTGTCAAGAACTTGTATTTCGACGTCATTACTTTGAGCTATAGACACAAGGGTTGTGATCCGGGTTAGGATGATTGTTCTCCGTGTTTTCGTAATTCTGTAAAGAAAGTCGAATGTTAGTAAGTGGATTTTTATCCTTTGATTTATGGATTGTACGGTTTTTTGTTGTTAGTATTTTCTTGTTCATATCTAGTTTTACCGTTCTCTTTGAAAATTTTGGTTTTGATTTATTTCTTAAAGCTTCCCTATTTCTTATAAATATGTCCTGACCTTCAACATATTGCTTAGGGTCTTCTCGAGTTAAGTTACGTTTACTAATTATCTTTTCTCTTTGTTTCACGGTATTATCATATACATTTTTATAAAGAGTTTCTAACCTAAGTTTTCTATCATTAACAATGCGTTCGTCCGTAAGATCTAAGGGATCTAATGCTTTTGTTTCCCCCAAAATAACAGCATATGGTCTATTTTTGGTTACAGAGTGAATAGATGAATTGTAGCCAATAACAGCGAATTGCATAATTTGTTTTATATTCATTCTAGTATGTTTTAACTTTAAAACTCTACAATTTTCTAAAAGAGATTAATGGAACCTTTCTACCGGACTGTTACTATTTGAGTTTTGAGGTGTCGTAAAATGTATCCTAATTTTGTGTAATTTACAGAATTCCTTAACTAATTCACTTCTAAATTCCGTTCCACTATCACTAACTATTGAATATGGTATACCAAAATGTGATATGAAGATACTTAAACATTCTATAACGCTAACAGAATTTAAGCTTGATTCTATTATATAAGCTTGTCCGTATTTTGAAAAAGAGTCCAAAATTGTTATAAATTTCGTGCTTAAAATTTGAAATATATCCACGTGGATTGTTTCGAATGGTTTTGTTGGGGTGACTGTCAATGAAAATTTCACTTGTGGAGGATGCCGATCATATTTCGCTTGATTACATATCTCACAAAGATTTATATACTTAATTACATCGGCATTCATGTCGGGCCAGTAGTATTTATTTCTTAAAGCGTTTTGAGTTTCATTAATACCTCTGTGGCATGTTTTATATTCATGCTGATATTTGATATTCATTTCGCGATCTTCTACGTTTTCAACATCTGTCACAAACATTCTAGATATAACTAAATTATAACTTTGATTTTAGAACGTATTTTGTAATGTAGTTATAATAAGAGATACTAAATCTGTTATTGTTGAACTTTTTACATGAATACAATATAATTTTTTCGGTTCTACGTAAGTCTTAAAAAGATAATAATTTGATTTTTAAGATCACCTACATTATAAGTTAGATAGGCCATTATACGAGATTTATTAATGAAATGTTTGCTATTTTTAATGAAAAAATGTTTACGTTTACCTTGTACTATTATTATTTGCCTATTGTATGAATTTGTCACATTTTCTGTAAATGGGATTTCCAAAGTCGGATTTTCGGCGGCTGTATGGACGGTCTCATCGTCTTCTTCTTGTTGCGAAACTTGTGGTTCATCTGGAGTGCCTATAATTTCTTCTTGATTTATATCGTTAACATTAGTTGTATTGATTAGGTTGTCCAGTTGATTTTCTAAGGTGTCTTCGGCGGGTTCAATGAGATTCTGAAGAAAGTCTTCGGTTATCTAGTTGATATCACTTGGTTCACCAATTAGGGAGTCAATCAATTGTTGATGATCCTCATTTTCAGTTATTGCGTTAATTTCTACTCTACTTAGAGCATCTGCGTTTTTATTGAATGTACCTGGCTTATAATGAATTTCGTAATCGAATTCAGAAATTAATAAACGCCATCTTAAGAATTTAGAGTTTAGCTCTTTCATGTTAAATAGATATTTGAGAGGTTTGTGATCAGATATTATATTAATTTTTCTTCCAAATAAATAACATCTAAATGTTTTTAATGCAAAAATAATAGCCAGTAATTCTTTTTCAATAGTACCATAGTTTATTTCAGCAGCGTTAAGAGTTCTAGAAGTATAGGCAATGGGCACATAATTGCCTATTTTACCTTGACTTAATACGGCTCTTATTGCAAAGTTAGAGGCGTCCGTTGTTACATTACAGTCTCGAAAAATCTGGGTATTGCAATATAGGGGAATTAGTCAATATATTCTTACACATTTCAAAGACGTTCAAGAATTCGGGTGTATGTTCGATTTTAACACCCTTTTGTAAACATCTTGTCAGAGGTTTTGTTAATTTCGCAAAATCTTTAATAAATTTTCGATAATAACCGACTAGTCCTAAAAATGATTTAATTTCCTTGGGAGACCTTGGAAGTGGAGATTCTTTAATAGCTTGAATCTTTTTCGGATTCGGTTTTACGCCATCAGGGGTCACTACATGCCCCAAGAACTCTACCTCTTTTCGAAAAAATTCACTTTTGTCTAATTGTATTTTCAATTTCATGTCCCGTAAACATTTAAAAACTACTTTTAGATTTTAAATGTGTTGCTCTAAAGGGGAGCTAAAGATAATTATGTCGTCCATGTAAACAAGACAAATTTTACCTTTGAATATTTTTTAAAACATTATCCATAACTCTTTGAAACGTTGCCGGTGCATATTTCAATCCCATTGGCATTCGACGGAAAATGCTGTCTTTGGGATTGACTTGGGGTCCATTTCGATTTGATGGAAACCTGACGCCAGATCCAAAGTAGTGAAATATTGGCACTTTCCCAGTGCGTCCAAAATAGTATTTATGTTGGGTATAGGGTAGCGATCTTGTATAGTCTTCTCATTCACCTTTCTATAGTCTACAACTATTCTAAACTTTCACTTTCCACTAGAATCTTCCTTCTTTGAAACAAACCAGATTGGACTACTTCACGGACTTTGGCTATGTCGAATAATACCATCATCTAGCATCTTGTAAATTTGCCTTGGGACTTCATCCTTGTATACGTAGGGATACCTGTTTTTATCTCATGTTCCACTTGATTAGTAAAACTCAATTTTTCATTATCTTTGTTAAATATGTCGCTGAACTCTTCACATAATTTATAAACAACTGTTTTTTCTTCTGAATTTAAATGTTCTACTCTAAGTAAATTTATATTACTACTATCTAGGATAATATTTTCTAAACGGTAAAATTCAAGATTATTTTTGTGCCACTCTGTAAAAGGAATAACTTCGATCGGATGTGTTAATGTAATCGTAATAGATAAAACACCAATCATTCATTGACACCTAACACAAAACTAGAAGTGCTGCATATTTGTGAAAAGAAACAAGAACTGGATTTCCTTGAAGAATTGGAAATTAGAAAACATTTAAGAAACCCACAATATGAAGTTGTCAATGAACAGTTAAATCTAGGGAGTTCTCCTCTAATAAACTGTCTTCTTAAGTGATAATTGTAAAGATCAGCAGATATAGTTTTCCTGGTTTTCTATATCATTGCACAGTTATACTGATCTTAATTGGAAAAATGATATCCATGATATCACCATAGGGCTAATAATATCTAAGCTTCAATATTTGTAATATCACATCTTCTTTTTTCTATTAACATATCTTAAGTCAATCACATGTTAGGTCACTTCTTGGTCTAGCCAAAAATAACTACTAAACATCAAGTAGGCATCAAATGAAATGTAACTTCTGTCATTCTGACGATGATATTGATTTATCGAAACAATTGTCAATTTTTTAGAATTTTAAACAATTTTTATTATATTGTGGTATTAACTAGAAACCGTGAGTTTCATTTAAAACACTAATATGAGTAGATTCCACGAAGTTAGGGTCGAGACAGTTAATTTCACTGTTAGTTATGTCTTCGTTTTCATTATTTTGTTGATAGGGGCCCTCCTCTGGAAGGAGATTGACGTCTTTGTTTTTGTCTGTTTCACTTTTATCATTATCTACTTCATGACTGTTAGTTACATCTTCACTTTCGCTATTTTGCTGACAGTTACCTGCCTTTGGGAGAATGACATCATTGTTTTTGTCAATATTTATATAACCAATAGCACTTGTTAAAACTTCTCCCATTTCTAAAATGTCCTTAAGCACAGGGCGTTGAACATATATGTTGTGATGGTACTTATCGGAGTGTCCCGTCAAATTACTAATACGCTTTACCACATCATCATTTAATGTGCACGTTATTGTTGCCAAATGCTTTCTTAATTTAGTCGCAGTTAGTTTTTATTTTCCAAATTTGTTAATATACAAAATTCTTGTAAAGCTTTTCCTGCCCTATAGAATGGATCTGGAGATCCTGGAGGTGCAGAAAACACATATGGAATGTTTTTTTCTACTTTGGCTTCCATCCTATATTTTGAAAATAGTTCGATGGCATCTCTATCTTCTTTTGGAACCAGTACTGCAGCCGGAGAATCTAATTTGCCTCTAGTAATGTATCTTCTAAATTCCATTGCATATTTTACCTGACCGACATCTAATTTTTGAAGTGTTTCACTATAAATTGTTTGAATATTACGGTATTTAATTATTTGTGACCTTTCTATGGCACCAGGTCTTTTTCGATTAAAAATTAATAGCTTTATCAAAACTATCTTGTTCAATGTGATCCATGCTGTATTATCAAATTTATCCCTCAATATTTCTGTACATCTTTCCAATTCAAATTTGAAGCACTGATATAATCTATTGACATCTTCAGTTTTAGGTAATATTACAATTTTAGACCTCTGACTCTGAGTTTTGTTTTCAGTGGCCGTTTTTGTAATTAAGGCACTAGCCGTCGTTACCACTAGTTTTAAAAATTGCTTGACATTCTTTTCTAGCTCTCTGTCCTTATTTTTTATCGCTTCAACTTGTAAGACATCGCCCAGTTGGCAAATCAACGTAATGGATGTTGAACTAAAACTAGGAGTAATAAATTTGCCATTTTTGGAACCAGCCAGATTATGTATAGCATTAATAAATGTATCGAAATTTGAAGGATCAAATATGGATGTTGTATTTGTGATTTTGGAATCTATTTTTTGCATGGCCAAAAAAATTCGGGAAATATGCCTTATTTTATTTCTAATCATCCTGTGATGATGAGTACTTGAACTATATTTCATTGTCAACAGATTTGCATATACGATCACTAATTCATCGTATGCGATTGCTCTCGTGACTTGGTCATTGTTTAAAACAGGGAATATCTGTTCCCTCAGTACTTTTGAAGCCTTTCCATGAATTTGAGATGCCGTATATCTACACATTACTTCTATAATTTTGTAAATCCCATATTTTTAAATTCCTTTACTTTTTTGCCGTGCTGTGCACAGCAATTAAGTCTAACATGGTTACGAATATTAATTTTCGAGTAATATCCCTGACAGTACGGGCAGGGTACTTTTCCGTCATTTCTTCGAATATTTCTTCTAAGGCTAATGTACTGATAAGGTTCTTTATTAGTGTGTTATATAAAATCTGATTTTTTCTGCAGTTCCAATAAAAATAATTTTCTCTCCCGGGAACCTAAGAATAGAATATATAAATTAATGCATTGACATAAATTTTTCAGTAATATTCAATTATTGTTATTGTACATATTCAAAATTTAATATACAGGGTGATTCAGGTTTTAATGAATAAAAAATAAAAATAAAGGAAAAAACATAATATATGCATGAACGCTTCATTTTCAATATACAGGGAGCTAAGAGTAGCCTTTTAGAGTCACATTTTAGCCCTAAAGATGACATTAACAAGTTATGAACAAACCTTTAATTTTTCTAAATGCAGTAGACATTTTCGTCACTTGATTGACATTGATTGATATAATGCGAATGAATAAATATTTACATACACTACACCAAAGATTATATAGCACTACACACACCACACACTAAAGATTATATACACGACCCGTTTTCTATGTACACGACACACAACACACACGTCGATGTTGGTCGATATCGGTCAATCCCAGATCACAGTCACAGAGCAGCACATCGATGTCGTATAGATCAGTGTTGCCAGATGAGATGAGGCAATAATCGTGAAATTTAATGACGAAAAATCGTGAGATTAAAACTTACTTAATAATCTGTTTTTTAGTGGGCGTCACTTGAAACTCAGTCTCACTTTCCGATTCCGACATTAATAATAAAAAATATATTAAACAACGATGGAGCGAAAATAAAGCGTGAAAAACCCACGACACGACTGCGTAAAAATGCAAACAAATAAATAAATTGTAAACAATAAACATGGAATCCCACCCCCACGTCGGAGTCCCCGGTCGCTTCTTTTGAGAATGAGTCTTTGTCATTTCATCATTAACTAACTACTACAAGGCGGAATAATTTGTCGATTGTTAATTTCATTAATAAATTTAACAGTATTTGGCTGGTTTTTAATTCAAATTCGATGATTTATTTGAAAGTAATTTGTTGAAAAATCGTACCTTATTGGCGAGATCATGAAATAAGAAACAAAATCGTGTTAACTCACGAATAATCATGCGATCTGGCAACACTGGTATAGATATGTAAAATGAAAGTAAAATCAGTGCCAACTTTAAGAATCAATGTAGTCGTTGCAAATTTAAAACCTCCTATGTGCAATTTTGGTCAAAAATGAGTTATGCAAATATTTGACAACTACTTGGTCATTGATATCGACAGAAAAACTGTCATGTGAATAAAGTCGCGTGTCTTTGAATTGTGTGTCATGTTTAAAATATCTTATGTGACAGTCTACATTTTGTTGTTCATCAAAATCTCCTATGTGTCTGACACACACACATAAGAGGTTTTAATAAGAATTTACTTACAAATACTTGCAATCTCCTATGTGATCTGTCAGACAGTGATTAAACGGAGAGCGCTATAGTACGTCATATATGCATGAAAGTGAGATGGGCACAGCATTCGCTTGCTAGGTGAAGTGCAACAGTGAGGTTATTCACCAGTATAATTTCAACCTGTTTTGCGTAAACACTACCTAAACTGTACCAACCACGTTGTTATATTAAGTTTTGAGTACATAGTGAGTGTTTCTCGTTACATTAAAAATGAACAATATGAATATTCGTTATAGCCGAGGACTAAGAATGCCGAATTTAGTGTTAAAGCCTCAGTTATCTACCCAAAATGACGACGAAAATTGTGTTTGTGCTAGCGTTGATTCAAATAACTCTCCACCACATTTCAACGACGTATTAATTAGGCCAGAAGATCTCGTATTCACATCTGCTGTACGTTCGAGATCACATTCTTCACTCTCGCTTGATGTCGAAGTGCCGCTTGTAGCTACTGAAACTATCGTACATTCAATCTTAGATCCTGTTCATGATGTAACTAGCAAAGTAGAAAATTGGAATGGAAGTGTAGAAGACGATATCCAAAGTTTTGTAGTTTTATCACAAGTACCATTGCCTAAGCCGTCATCGCCTAACTCAAATGAGATTCTGCCTTTAATTGATAGCGACGATAGTGTGGACGATCCACACTGGACTCCACTCGAGAAAAAGGAAAGTATATCAACTTCCTTCATCACATAATGAAGATGAAGTACAGTTGGCATCGAGAACAAGCGATACAAGTTCTCGGGAAAACATTCCACTGTCTACCGACGATGAAATTGAGCATCAACTTGGAGCTACGCAGAGAAATAAAAAATTAATATCGTGCATGTGAACCGTAAAGCTAGAGTTTCATGAGGAGCTTACTTAGGATTTAACCCTTAATTCGACACGTGAAAGGTACAACTTTAAATCGACACTATGAGTCCCACGGACTCACATTTAAAAAAAAAATAATAATAAATTTAAATTAAATTTATGTAACCAAAATACTTTATTATAAAAAACATATTCTTAATATATAACATTTTATGGGTTACAAAACAAAATAAAAATTTATTTCCTAGATTTACAAAAATAAAAAGAATAACAAAAAAAGTAGCGAAACTGTCACCAGTCATCATTAACAGGATATAAAAAAATAGAAGAAAATAAAAACTTTTTTCTTTAAAAAGCCTTAGATAAAAGTCCAATACTTAAAAGAAAACTATCAAAAATGAATAAACATGTTATAGAAAAAAACCTGCAAGCACATTACTAAGCCCTCATTTTTCAGCAACGCATCTAAGGCATACCTTTTTTGAACAAGATAGGCAAATGGGCTTTGAGCACTTGCAGCAAAGATAGGCAGTTTTTGTTCTTTTTTTATAATGACATAAAAAACAATATTTTCTTTGGTCACGCGGTAGTTTATCACATGGTATTTCATCTATATTAGTAGGTATTGGCTCACCTAGAACATTTGAAATAGTATTACGTAACTGACGCGGAAGTTTTGAATTATAAAGGCGTGATTTTATATTGTTTTCATTGAGACCACAGGCCAAACCTTTTAAAAAATTAAGCCTTGTAAGGTTTGTAGCATTTTTTGGCTCTGATAAAGTATATATGCATTCAAAGCACTCATATCTAATATTCGATAAAACATAGCCATGGGCCAACGGTTAGCTCTGCGACTCGAACTGTACACCGAACACTTTTGGTCGACGGAGTCAACACCACCTTTTGTATTGTTATTGTCATCTATAATTACAGGTTTGCCAGTCACTTCATTAGTTTCATCACCGTGGTGCATTGATGAATAGAGAATAACAGCCTTATTTTTTTTTCGGTACGTAACTAACAATCGTGCATTATTTGTAAACCCAAATAACGACGAACCAACAGGTCTTTTTTCTGTGGAAGAAATTCTTGTGGGATTTCTCCTTTGTTTTTTCTTAGAGTTCCAATCGTCGTTAGGCCTTTTTCTTTCAATGTTGATAATAACTCCATTGACGAATACCAATTATCCGTAGTTACGTTTCGATTCGTATTGAAGATGGGTGTGCACAGCCGAATCACTGCCTGTGTTGGAATTGGTTTTTTTCTATCTTCTTGGGAAAGAGTTTTTCCGTCAGAGTCTTTTCCAGTATACAAATAGGTGTTATAGACATAGGTGGTTCTTGCATCGGCCAAGCATTGAACTTTTAAGCCATACTTTGCTGGCTTGTTAAGCCGCGTTTACACCAAATGCTGTCAGCAAATGTTGGCCAGCTTTTGTTGGCAGCATTGCTATCAACAAATGCTGGCAGCAAATGCTGGCAGCAAATGTTGGCGAATTCCCTAGACTGATCAACATGTGTTGACAACATTTTAGCGCTTTGGTGCGTTTAGTTGCATTCGGCATTCCGAGATGTCAACACTCGAGCAACTTGCGGCGGTAGCAGAAGCGTGCGTCATCATAGGTAAAAAGAAAAGACCAAAGAGATATTGGGTAAGGCCTTCCCTTAGGGCCAGATCTGTGTATAGTGGAAGTGACTTACTTTCAGATTTAAATCAGGACGATATTAATCCATTGTCAAGAGAGTTGAGGTGTGACGGCAGCGTTAAAAACTTCTTGAGGATGACAAGTAACGACTTTGAAAACCTTCTCACAGCTATTGGACCTAAATTTGCGAGACAAGACACCAATTACAGGCTAGCAATACCTGCACGAGAAAGACTTGCAGTGACCTTGAGATACTTGGCCAGTGGAGACTCTTACTCTAGTCTCAGTTACCTGTTTAAAGTGTCAAAATCTACAATTTCTGGAATACTACCTGAAGTTTGTGCAGCTTTGATTGATGAGTTGAAGGATAATATAAAGGTAAGTGAATACTTGTATATAACCAAGTGTCCCATGATTGCCTCCCTCCATATCCAAAAATCAAATACATATGTGATTGGTTATATTATGCTGTTAGTAGGCTAATAATAGTTGTTTGGGAAATTGGTTGGTTTAAAGAAACTTAGTGAATATTTCACTCAAAGTTTAATGACATACATAAATAATACATATCAAATCAAAACAGCTTTATTTCCATAGAAATTTAGTTACTATTTGATGATAAACCGATAGATTGAATAATTTTATCACAATAAGCATCATTGTACTCGTCATGTTGAGGAGCCCACTGAGCAGAAATGGGACTTGCAGCGTTGATGGATGAATGGATTTCATTAGATGTTGATGGATCGTATGACTGAATGTAGGAAGATGCACTGGTTGATCTTGATGGCTCTGGACCCATCGGTAACTGATTAAGTTCCATTTCGAACAAAATGGTATTAATCCTGTGTTTTGCAAGTGCTTGGTCCCGAGAGTTTATAATTTTTCGTAATTGACACGCAACGTTTTTTCCAAAGATATCAAACTCGTCTACAATTCCTGGCTGATTTAACTGGCTAGACACTTTTTTCATTACTTGATAAGCTTCATCCACCATTGAAGCTTTCCTCTTCTTCGTCAATTTTCGAGGAGGATCCGTTCCTGTTTTAGGTGTGTTGTCGGCAGTTGTGATTGATGTGTCATTGCCCTCCTCTGCAATGTCCTCCTAAAAATAAAACCACATTACATTACAGTTGACATTACCTTGAGTTGACAGAGTAGGTAAAAATCACTAGTTTTAAATCTTTTGCTGAAATAAACGTTTATTTTTTATAATATTATGGTATATTGGCACTTATATCTTGACTGTATGGATCACTGACCCCTTTAAAATACATTTCATTTTGCAGTTGCCGAATACTAAAGAAGAATGGCTACATCATGCCAAAGAGTACAACTCGCAATGGAATTTTCCGCATTGCATTGGAAGCATGGATGGGAAACATGTGATGCTACAGGCACCCATCAACACATCAAGTGAATATTTCAATTACAAAGGTTATTTCAGCATTGTCCTCCTGGCTGTTGTTGATGCAAATTATTGCTTTACTTACGTCTCTGTTGGTTGCCAATGACGGTTATCTGATGGTGGAGTGTTTGACAATAGTACCTTAAAACAACACCTTCAAAATAAGACTTTGAATCTTCCCGACCCAAGTTTCCTTCCAGGAAGGGAGTACTTACCGGTACCCTACTTTTTCCTGGCTGACGATGCCTTTCCTTTAAAAATTAACATCATGAAGGCGTTTCCTGGATTGCATGATAAGGCAAGTGTAAAACGTGTCTTCAACTATCGCCACTGCAGGGGCCGTAGAGTAGTGGAAAATGTATTCGGAATAATGAGTGTGGTTTTCCGTGTGTTGAGGAAACCAATGTTATTGGAACCAGAGCGGGCAGACACAGTTGTTTTAGCCTGCTGTCACCTGCATAACTTTTTGCGAAGAAGTATGTCATCAGCTTCAACGTATACACCTCCCGGAGCTTTTGATGTCGAGGACCTAGCTACAGGATCATTAGTGCCAGGACAATGGAGAGTTGATGGAATGCCTAGAGAAACTCTACTTCGTTTAAAGAAGTTTCCAAAAAAACCTTCCCAGCTGGCCAAACAAATACGTGATGAAATCAGTGTTTACTTTCAAAGTGAAGAGGGTTCAGTGCCATGGCAAAACAACTACTAGGCCTAAGATACAAATGTACATAAGGACGTTTGCACATATTATAACGTATAGTTGAATTAACAACAATAACAAAGTAACAATTAAAGTAGTGTTAATTACATTATATATTTTGTAACAAATTTTAGACCGTTGTGTTTATGTTTAACTTTTTTAACCTATAAAAGTGACATTAAAATATGTGACAATTTGATAAAATAATCTTAAGTTGTTAACTACTTGCCTGCACTGTTTCATCGGCAGCCTCTTTGTCGTCAGTGGCAATCCCAGCTTCTTTAATCTTCCGTGCAGTAGTTTTATCCTTTAAAAACAGCATCGCTTTAAAATAACACCACTTGCTTTTATACTCGTCTGCCCCCGAACCACTCTTCTTCTTCTTAAGTTCTCTTTGAAACTGTGCCAACAATGTTTTCACTTTTGCCTGTACTTCCGAATTACTGGCTTTTATCTCCCGCGAAATGTCATTCCATGCATAGTTCTTTAGGTTTTTATTTTTATAATCAGGGTCCATCGGATTCCAAAGAACTGGTTGCTCTCGATATAGGTCAATCAATTGCATGACTGTTTCACGCGACCAATCAATTTCACTCTCAATGCTGTCGCTGTTCATATTGAGTTGAGAAACACGGACACCAAACAACACAGACGTACTACCATCAACAGTCGCAACTAGAGTACTGACGCTGTCGGAACGACATGGCGGCCAACCACGTGCGCTAAGGTAAGTGTTGCCAACATTGTTGACGGTCGCTTTTAGTCCCGTCAACATTGCTGCCAGCATATGTTGGACAACATTCTTTGATCTTTACCGACTACTGGTGGGTAAATGCTGCCAACACTTTTCGGTGCTGACAGCATTGTTGGCAGCAAATGTTGACGGAATTAAAAGTACGATTTTTGTAAATGTTGTCAGCTTTTGCTGGCAGCAATGTTGTCAGCTCCGGTGTAAACGCGGCCTTAGGCATATACATTTTAAATTTGCATCTGCCTCGCAAAGCAATAAGCATTTCATCCACCGTTGCATTAGTCCCAATAGTGTAAGATTTTTGTGAATTTTTGTTAAACAATTCCAAAATTTCTGTTACAGCACAACCCTGATCTATTTCCTTACGTGCTTCTCGATCTTCAAAGTCGTCAAATCTTAGGGCTATAAGCAAACTACAAAATCTTCTAATATTCATTGAAGCTCTAAATATCTCTCGGCCCGAATCATCTGTAGCGAAAATCGCAAGAATACTCTCATGATTGGATTTAAAAGCTGCACTATATATCAAAAGAGCAAGCAATCCTTTTAGCTCAATGATTGTGCATTCTCGAAAACTAACATCATTAGGATACTTCAATCTGATATTTTGAAGTTTTTTATTAGTCCACGTAAGGATATTATCTAGCATTTGCTGATCAAAAATTTGCTGAAATGATTCGCATGGACTTAGTAAATCTTCTTGGCGAAACTGTCCTTTGGCACAAGGAAGACGAATGATATTGTGCGATGGAGTGCGCACGTTACGTGCCGGTGCAATTTTCGACCACTTGAACCTATTTTTTCCATAAAAGTAATTTGTTTCTGATGGCGCTATATTCTCAAAATCGTCTGTATCTGAATCACCTGATAACTCTGATGTTGATTCATGGTCACTTGGTATATACGGAGCGTCATCAGTGTCAGACACAATATCATCATCTGGCTGTTTTTGCTCAATACTTGTATTTGAGTTCGAATCATCTAATTTTTCCAACTCTTGAAGCCATCCGTTAACTACAGACTCGTAATTATCGTCATAAATTTTAACAGAACTAGGCCATGGTAAATTTCTATCCATATTGTGATCTAGAATTAAATAAATACAGTGTTACTAAACTATACCATGAATAAAAGTTATAACGTAAACCTACACCATGAGTCCCAGGGACTCATTGGCACGTGATACTTACCCCAAACAACGCTGCTTAGACACACCCGCACGACTGTCGATTAACGATACGACTGGAGAAAGCTACTGAAACGCAGAGCACGCTCGAGGCAAAAAGGTGGGAGTTATGCGAGAACAAAACTTGCACATGAGTCCCTGGGACTCAGGTGTCGAATTAAGGGTTAAGAAATTAAATGATGACAAATTTAAACCATGTGTTGAAAGACCTCCACGAATTATGAAACCACGTTGTTCGCATATAAAGACCACAAATCCAAAATCAAAAAATGCATTTATGTGTGCACTAATAACAGAAAATGAGCGTAAAACGACTCACTCGTATTTCTGGAATCTCAAGACGTGGGCCGAAAAGAAAGCGTTTGTAAATGCAGCTGCAGTTCGTAGAGGAATAAGACGTCGACGGAGCAAAGATCAGATGCCTACAAAAAAAGGAAGTGGTCATGATATTTATTTTAATAAAAATGATGAGACTTGTTCAAAAGTGAAAGTGTGTAAATTATTCTTTCTAAATACACTATCTTTAGGTGAAGACAGTTTCAGACGCTGGACCAAAGAATCATGGATAATCAGTGAAGACGCTGATGATTTACCTGCTTGTACAATCACCGATGGTACTGAAAGTACGATAGTAGGTCTCGTACCAAAATACACACATCGCACAAAAACAGTAAAAACTTGGTTAGATCTAATGCCAAAAGTGCCCAGTCATTACTGTCGAGCGAGTTCCAGTAAGGTGTATGTGGAGTCAAATTTTAGGTCGGAGAAACATATGCACGACGTTTTCGTTGCATGGTGTGAAGAGCATAACTATCAAGCAGCAAGTAGACCAACTTTTCTAAGAGTTTTACAGCAAGAAAATATAGCAATTCATCATCCACGTAAGGATCAATGTGATACTTGCTGTAGTTTCAAAGCGGGTAATATTTCAGAGCAAGAGTATAACAACCACATCATTAAAAAGAATGAAGCTTGCCAAGCCAAATACGATGCTATCAATTCGGCCAACGATAAGGTGGTAGTGCTTACGGTGGATGTGCAGAGTGTCTTGCTTGCTCCTAAGCTTTTAGCCAGCGCCTTATACTATAAACTTGAATTACAATGCCATAATTTTACTGTCTATGACTGCAGAACAAAAAAGTAACTATTTACTTTTGGCATGAAGCTGATGGTGGTGTAACAGCGAATGAATTTGCGTCCTGTTTGATTAATTACATAACAAACGTAGCAATAGGAACTGAAAGAGTGATTATCATATCTGACGGATGTGGCCATCAAAATAGAAATCGCGTGTTGTCCAGTGCATTAAGTGATGTGTCCCAAAAAACAAACATTATTATTTAACAGCTATATTTAGAAAAGGGACATACCATGATGGAGGTGGACAGTGTGCATTCAACAATTGAGCAGTACATAAAACCTCCCATTTACGCACCTAGTGATTATGTAGCCAGAATGCAACAAGCTCGCCCAAGGAACCCTTATAATGTTCAATCAATTCATTACGACTTCTTCCTCAATTACGAGGTACTCCATTCAAATTTCAAGTCAATAAGACCCGGTAAGAAAAAGGGAGATCCTGTTGTGGTAGACATAAGAGGCCTCAAGTATCTGCCAAATGGGTCTGTGTTGTATAAGTTGCCACATAATGAGGAGTGGATTATCTTACCACAGCGACGAGCTACTTCCCGTGAAAGTTGTCTGCCAAAACCCTTATATCAACAGCAGGTTGTAATTACAGACAGCAAATTCGAGCAGCTACAAGAACTCAAAAACGTTATTGACAAGGATTATCACCCATTTTATGACTCGCTTTCTTTTAATAAGTTTTGTATCCAATAAAAATGATTAAATAAGTTGATAAAAATTGTTTTGGTTTACTTCAAATCACTTTAAAACCTCTCATGTGATTAGAAAATTGCAATTAAAATGTCTTATGTGTAGAATATCAAATTCAAAAGGCCTTAGCTTCGACTGTATTTATTATGATGCAATAACGTTTCATTCATTAATGTTACTCACTGTGTTTGTTTTAATGACTAATAGAACAAAAATATTTTCTAAGAAACACTTTACAGGGAAAGTTTTTTTCGTTTTTCTATGAAAGTCACTTTTAACACATAGGAGGTTTTAAATTTGCAACGACGATATATTGATGTTACATACAAGATGTGTTTTTTCTACAATTTTCGGATTACAATCTAAAATCGAAGTAGTTAATTGATTAATAAGAATTCTTCCCATCTCCCGTTTCAGATTATAATATGTAGAACAGGAGCGAACAAATATGAAAGGATGTACTTGTACTTTTATGTTTTTGTCTTTTTGTGAGGTAGATAGGTACTTTATATTCTGCGATTGTTTTTAGAAGACCAGTTTAAACCACAGAAAACTCATGGTTTAAACAACCTTGGTAGTTCTCTTCAGTGAAATCTAGATGGCAGTGCTAGGGAAGTATGCTTATTCATAAATATCTAGAAATCTTCTTTTACGTTAGAGCGTTACAGTTTTTATAAGAAAACGATGATTGTACAATGCTCTACCGTAAAAACGCAAAAATATTTACATTAATTTATGAATGAACACACTTCCTCAGCACTGCCATCTGGATTTTCATTGAAGAAAGCTAACCAAAGTTGTTTAACCAATAGAAGATCATTTTTATCTTCTAATTATTGCGTGTTTGTAGATACTTTGAGGAAAGGCTTAAGCGCGGAGCGTCAGTCGCACTTTTAAGGCGAATAAATATTACGACGAATGCAAAGTTTTTTATGCGAAATCGCAAAAAGATAAATCGTACGAAACTTTCATGTTCATATTGAGCCGTCATGTTATATGGTAAGATGTAGAGAATTTGTTACCATAAGTTTAGTAGCTTATCGTTCTGTGAAATAGAAGTTCGATTTTTACTTTGTCTTCTCATCAACTTAAATTTATCCTAATTAATTGTAGAACGTAGGATAAATCACTTGCATAGTAATACATTTCTGAATATTTTTTTACTTTCAGTTTTGCAATTTATACCTCAACTTCACAAACGTCACAACGCACACCATCTAAATTCGGAAAAAAGTTGAATCTATTTCAACTTTTTCCGGATGTTTGTAACCGATATTTTTTTCGTAGAAAAGCTGCGAATTTCGTTGTTATATGTACTAGCTTTTAGACGTAACATGTAACGGATGATTCACTCGAAACCTTAAACTCTCCAATTCCTTTACAAATACAACACAAATTATTCATCAACATTTATATCGGGCGAAGGCTGTCCTTATTGGCATCAAAGGCTAAACATTGTCAGCAACAACAACAACATCACATTTTGTCCTATTAAAAAAGAGTGACAATTTTTTAAGTGTCAAGAAAGGATAATTTACTCCACTAATTTACCGTAGATACATTATTTGCAAAAAAATTCACAATGTAGATTTTTTTCCTATGATTTTTTCTGCATTTTTTTTCTCTACATGTTGGTATACACAGTTCCCGCTTTGCGGGAATTTAATTTTGATGCTCTCGTTCCCTTTTAATGGGCAGCTTACTTCTGATATGTACTAACGTGTTTTAGCTAAATGATTCCTTGCTCTACGGGATAGCATGGTCGTATTACGCAAAATAGGAAATTTGATAAATATTATTTTTCATTAATTTAACATGCGACTGTCAAGATTAAATCTATTCAGGCAGCTCACTTTTGATGAAGACTAACATGTTTTAGCTCTATGTGATAGCAGGGTCGTATTATGCGAAGAAGTATTCTTTTTCATTAATTTGGCACGCGACTGTCAGGACAGGGCAGCTTTCTTTTGATATGATGTAGAATTTTGTTTGGAAAAAACTAGTACTCTTTCTTATTTATATCCTTGAATTGTTGACCTGGTTGGCAGATTTGTGATAAAAAACCAGGATCAATGAACAAATTCACATTAATAACACTATAACTACACTGTTGATGTCGAAATATTTCTTTTCGTGTTGAAACAATGATAAATATTCATGGAATGTTTAATATAAACTTGGATTAAAATGTTTTATTAACCCTTTAAAGGCGAAATTTTGTTGAATAGTTTTTAAAATATACATAAAGGTTGTGTGATGTGGAAATTTTAGATGTATATAGATAAAATCCATATTTTACGTTTTATAGTTTAAGAATATTTCATATTTAATAAAAGGATAATCATTTATTTTTATATAATAGGTATATGACACCAATAACAAAATTAAAGCGTCAACTGTATTTTATGTATAACTAATATTGAAAATTCCAAAATTTTTGTTCTATCTTTTAATTAATCATATAAAATAAATTACACTGATTACTGATGTTGATTTTCTTATGACTTTGCCCAGGAACCCTACTGAGATATGGAGTGGTGTATAAATAAGAGCAGCCGAGGTAAAATTTTGGAATGAAATGAAACCACATGATATAAAATAGCATAATGAATAGGAGAAATTAAGGATAAAATATATATAAATTAGCTAGCCCAAAAGTATAATATTTCAATAGTAACACACAACAATAATACATTTCATATTCAATTTAAATTCACAATATAAAATATAATAATCCAATAAAATTAACTTCCCAAGTGGAACATTAATAAATCAATCCAATATAAATTTGTCTCCGCAACGTGGAGAAAATAAATATAATAGAATTATTTATTCATATACAATATATATATATATATATATATATATATATATATATATATATATATATATATATATATATATATGTATATATATATATATATATATATTGTGATGTATTTTAATTTGAGTTACAGGTTGGGTTTAAAAAAATTTGCGATGATGATTATTTTTAATTATTATGTTATTGTCAAGTTGCAATATTGTTATGGAATTTTCTATTGTTTATTATTAACGTTTAATGTGTTAATCATTATATTTCCTTTTTTATCATGGGCGCCAGTACTCGCATGGTCTGCATATTATAAACAGAGCGATTTCGTACCTAATGCAAGTTCAAATATTAATATCAAAAGCTTTATTCTTTTTTCTTCAGATCTCAGGGGTGTGTCCGACACTAGCGTTCAACAGTAACAGGAAACTGATAGGTTTGAAAACACTTGAAGGAACACAAGGAGGTTTGAATGTAATTTTGTTTAATTAATCAAAAAATTCTATGTATTTCTTAACATTTCTCCTTCTGAATACTTACTGACGATAAAGCCTGAACAAATTGCATAATTATTTACAAACATCTATATATAATTCTCATAGCTAAATGATTCAAGTGAAATTATTATGAGAAAATAAGAAAAATAACTATTAAATACTGTGTAACCATGATATCATCGTTAACCCGCAATCAATTCCCACCTCTTTTAACCGAGAATGATGCTGGTGGCGTGAATCCTTATGTCATGTGACCAGAGATATGGCCTGTGAATCGTAAATGGAACGTTTAGAAGTAATGTTTTTTTTGAAGGTTATTAATATATTTAGTCTTTAATAATAAAATCAGTGAGTGATTTCGTCGTTGTTTGAGATTAAATTGAATTAGTAAGATAGTGGAAATTGATTATTCTTAAATAACTATGTAAATTCAAAAGGATCAGTTCATAATATTATACCTAACCTAAATAATAATTCAAGAAATCAAATGTTTGTGAATACATACAGAAATTCATGAGCTTGTTTCCACTCATTTCAGCTCAATGAAACTGGTGATGATCAAAATGTATCAGCTTCTCTATTCGACGTGGAGTTAAAAGTTTATCATATTCGGATTACTTTCAATATAAGTAATTTCTGCTACGAGGAAAATGTAACCATAGCCAGGAACAAATAAGGTAAAATTAGATTATCTTACCAAGTTCTAGTAGACGATTAACGAAAAATTTTTATTAGATGTTTAATTATTGGAAACTGGATCATTCCATTTATTACCAATGACGTTTGTCACAATATTTAATCAAAATTTAGTCCTTTAATTATGATTTTTTTTAATTGTATTATTTTATCCTCGTTCTCACACCTTTCCATATCACCTTTTCAACCTAACAACCCTCTCTCGACGCTCAACAATCAACAACTTTTTTATGATTTTTCGATCCTCTTTTGTTAATTTGTAAACAGTTATTGTTTTTAAAAAAATCTATTTATCCGCGTCTTGTTCTTTTTCAATTATTCACTCCGTTCGAAAATACCTCCGCGATTACACTAATGTCACTTTATTTACACTTAATCTAAATATTGATAAAGCTGTCAGTTTATATATAATACTTATTCATGTCAATTTGCTTTTTCAATCGTCGTCAAAAAAATACTTTATCATATACAGGGTTAGTCAAAAGTTGTAGCAATCGGGAAAATACAATTATAGAAGTTTGTTTTTCAAAATTTATGTTACGAATGAATAATATCTTTTTATAATTGACTCACGTGCGTGAAACACTCATTCATATGTTAATAGTTTCGTTTATCAAATATTTTTTTTATCATGAATTTAAATATCACAACTATGAGCATTATAATTCTTTTTAACTGAAAATGGGCATTTATTTACAAAATTTTATTTGTTTATTTTCCTGTTATTAATATTCCACTTTAATATATATATAGGAATTCCTTACGAAGAATAATACACATGTATTTGAATCCGATTCGGTTCATTGTCATCCGTATCATGTTAATAGTACGTATTTTACTGTAAATTATCTGTGGTCATGATTCTATGTTATTTATATACGTCCCAGTGATTTTGATATCATCTATGGTATTATTTATCCCATCGAATAGAGGTAAGTGTTCTCCATCAGTACTGGTAGGGCCTAAGAAGAGCAACATTTACCTTTAATCATCAAAAGCCGTCACTCTGTTACACGTCGCATAGAACATAGCAGGTGAAATGGTGGTTGAAATTTTCCCCCCAGATTACTGACCATTTCAGGTAGACGTCACATAAAATCCACCATCTGCCTGGGGGCAATGAAAAGAAAGCTATCATTGTAACCACAATTTTAATATATATTTAGAACGACTTCGTTTTTATGTGTGATGCTCAAAGAGAGTAGAAGGAGATAGTATACGATTTTTCAGAATACCTGCAGTTTTAAAAGGATAAGGTGAACAATTAGACGCCTAGGGCTCGATTCTTAATCTTGAAATCGGAATTTCGTAGTCCATTTTCGTTAAATGTCGACATCGTCATATGTTGTCTATTCTGGAAAGTCGAATTCGAGATGAACTCGACATTTCTCGTTCGAGACTGCATCGAGTTCTAAAATCCTTCGACTTCTAATGTCGAGTTCGAAACATCATTTAGTTTGTCATATTTTTTCCGTTTAGTGAGGTTATATCATTTCAAATCATTTCTACTAGTTCGTTATTTATAATTTTAATATCATCATTATTTTAACTGTTACCGTTATTTCAATTTATATTGTCAAATTATTATCAGTTATTAGAGAGTTTTCGAAAACGTACATATACTGAGCTGGTAGCGGTTAACATAAATCTAACCGCATGACTATTTTGACAGATAAATATATAGTTTTCGAACCTCCTGTGTCCCAACGGTAACCGTAACAGAAGTTTTTGTTTGTTACAATATTATTTCCTTTTTTGCTGCCCGCAAAAGGCATTTCAAAATTAAAAAAAATGTTAAATGAGGAAATTGTTGCGTTTGATGCTGATTCAGATAGTGACATAGATGATGTGCTTTTACTAGAAGTTCTAAACGAAAACCCCAGAGTTAACAGAGTCAACAAGTATGAAACTTTTAATTTGGCTCATCTGTCCGAGGAGGAGTGTAGGAATTATTTTCGTTTTGAAAAAAATGATATTCCTCGACTAGTACAAGCACTTCGGTTACCGACTGAAATATCTACAAGTAGTGGACATAAAACGACGGGGGATATCAACTTTATGCAGACGCAATTGAGAATAAGGGAGCGCCCATTACAAACTGTTGGGGCTTTATAGATGGAACTACCCGAGGTATATGTAGGCCAACATTCAATCAAGAAGCATACTATTCTGGACATAAGCGACATCATTGAGTGAAATATCACGCTGTTCTTTCTCCAGATGGTATCATTGTAAGTCTCAAGGGAGGATATGAAGGCAGAAAACATGATGCTGGTATTCTACGGGAATCTAATCTATATGCGGAGTTAGAGCAATGTGCACGATTCCTAGATGGTGTAAATTATGTTATATATGGTATACGAGAGCTGTTGTTATGTCCATTTCCAAACAGGGCTAATATTACCCAAGAACAGCAAGAATTCAATAGAGTAAGGTGCGAATAGCTGTCGAATCGGGTTTTAGAAAAGTGGTCTCGGAATTCGCTTTTGTAGATTTCAAAAAGAATCAAAAGTTGCTTTTACAGGAAGTGACAGCCATATTTAAGAGTGCTGTGATAATAATGAATTGTTATTCCAGTTTGTATAGTAATCAGATAGCACAAAGTTTTGGTATAAATCCTGTATCATTAGAAGAATACCTTCAGTGACATGCCAAAATATCTAACTATCACCTTCAATTTTCTCTAAATTTCCAGCTGTTTTTTGGTTACACATATTTGCTTGGTCAGTTATAGTAATCATTACACCATCTGGGAAATCGACACATTTCTTTAGATATTTTTAATACCTACTTAATCAAGTCTTGTAGAATTCCAGCAATATACTCGGCCGAGACCATTGTCCATTTACCTATTCTACCTCAAGATTTTTTATACTAGATGAATTGTATAAATATCAGACAAAACATCTGAATTGAATAAAATATAATAAATGCATACATAGTTTTATTTAAAGATTCCAAACAAAATAAGTCATCGAAAAACAAAGTTTGCACATCGCTGTGAAAATATTATTCTACAAAACGTGCAGGATTTTGTTTCATTAAACTACTTATAAGTACTTGTTGGCTTTGCATTAGTTTTATCAAATATTTTCTTTCCTCCATTTCCATACTAAACTTTCCTGCTTCAAATTCAAGCCTCTCTCAATCAATTTCAAGTCTCTGCTCTTCAAGTTTTTGTTTGTGTTCTTCTATGTCTAGTTCTCGCATCCTTAATCTATTTATTGACAGCTTTTTTTATTCTAGATACTCTAAAGTGGTTTTCTTCAATTTATTTTTAGCTGCTCTGCGTCTTCTTTTTCTGTTAGTTCCTTAAATTACAAAAAAAATAAGAATTAATTATGAGATAACAAAACGTTTGCATACCTTCTATTTGTGCTTCTTTATGTGGAATCTGCGGCTGTTCAGATTCATGTTTATTTTGTGACTGTTCCTGTATATCAGGTTCATGTTGAATTTGTGGTTCTATACTGACAAATTGATCATCTTCCTCTGTAAACAGCAATAGAGGTGCTTAGTTCAACATTCAAATATTTTACCCATGCAAAATACAAATACCAATTTATCTACTTACCATATAAAACCTTAATAGTAGAGTTCTCCCCAAATCCTGTTGACTCATTAGTCACATTATCAGGTTTACCTGAGCATACATGTCCATGACCCATTTGCTTAGACGGCTTTTCAAAAAATTTTTGTGCAAAAATTTCCCTCAACATTTTTCCCTTTTCTGATGATTTACTTTCTTCCTTTAACTTGTCCTTTTCCTTCAGAATGTTATCGATAAGGTCCAACACTTCTTCTAGCAAGTGATCTAATGCATTATAGGGTTCTTCTACTCCTGAACTAAAAAATAACCAGTAATATATATATATATATATATATATATAAGTGAACTGATTCAAAAAATATTTGTTCGAAATGTCTTTATATACAACTGATGAAGTAATATTACCTGTTCTAATGGATAGTAAATATGGAAATTTTGAATTCAAACCAATTACCATAAGACGGTACTATATGGTAACATGCGGTTTGCTGTAGCCAAATTCAGCTTTTAGTAAACTTTAAAATGTGTGGACACTATTTTGAAGTTTTTACCTTTGCACTAAGATCTTTACCCACCGAGCAAGATTCTCCTTTTCCCCCTTTTCAAAATTTTTAATAATATATTGCACATGTTCTTTCACTCCTCGCACTGATAAGATTTTCCCAGTAAATTTGCAGAAATTTGAGTGAATTATGACCAATTTTGAGGGATCTGCATAAGGGTTGTTTGCCAAAATTTCAGTTAGCAAAATCTGATTGTCTTCCTCAGAGAACCGAATCCTACTTATTTTCAGATTGTTTAAGACACTACTATTAATTGATAGCATAATAATTATTAATAATATGTGCTATCGCAATTCGCAAAGTTGATTGTTGAAATTTTAGTGAAAGAAAAACAGGTACAACAGAATACAGACATCCCTCATTGAATTGAGGTTAGATTTTTCGTCTTTCCGTAGCCTTTGCGTTAATGCAACCGTCCGTAAGATACCGGTGGTGTACGGGAGCGGTATACGCTAAGTGACATACCGTATGTCAAAGTTGTCAAATAGCGTTAATCGGATTGTTTTTTAAGCGGCTTCGAAAACTCTATTAATAGTACCATGAATCCTAATTTCGGATTATTGGTGCCTATTCAAAACATGAGAGGTAATGTTCCCAGACAAGTCATGGATTATAGAGATGCATTTCAAATAAGTGATGATGCATTTAAAAAAAACTTTAGATTAACGAAAGTTGTCACACAGAAGTTAATTGCAATGGTTACGCCATTTATACAAAAACAGACTCATTCGTCTGGAAAAACCATAGAAAAAAAGGTATGCAAACATTATAACGATTGTTCGAAATTGAATTAACTCTTGAATAATTAAAATTCCAGGTTCTTGCAACACTAAACTTTTTTGCAACTAGTAGTTATCAGACAGCTGTTGGGAAAAATGTGCTGTTAGGATTATCACAAGCTTCAATTAGTAGAAGTGTGAAGGAAGTTTCTGAAACACTAAACAGACCTGAAATATTTGAAGAGTGGATTCACTTTCCAGGCAATATGGGAGAGATGAATGAGCTTTGACAAAAGTAAGCATATATAGTGTAAATAATGTCCTTTTAATAAAATAGAAACTACATTTTTTTTTGTAGAAATTTGATAAACAAAAATAAAATGACAGTAGTATTGTCAAAATGGAATTTGTTATTGTGTTTTGAGATACATTTCAAAATTTGCACTTAGGTGTTTGAAGTAGCGTATTCAATTTATTACTTTATTTTTTAGGTTTCATAATAAATATCAACTGCCACGTGTTATTGGGTGTATAGGCTGCACCCATGTTGCTATATTTCCTCCTCCGATTGATCATCCACAGTATTCTCAAAATATTTTTGTAAATAGAAAAAATTATCACTCGATAAATGTTCAGTTGGTATGTGATGTTTTTTTATATAGAATTTTGATAACATTCTCAAATATGAATTATATTTTGCGACCGACAGCTGCTAATGATAATACCTATAAAAAGTAATCCTTCAACAATACCAGCTGAACTTCGCTAAAACCTAAGTCGCCACCTACGACCGTAGGAGTTGCCCGCAGCTCTCGCGGAGATGGGAGGGGTTCAAAATTGTGTTCAAATGAAAATAATGATCTTAATAAGGGCGCCAGGTAAGATTGCCCCGGGCAACTATCCGAATTCCATCCAACACCTCTAAACTTACCAAATAGGTGCCAATACAAAAAGAATAAAAGTCTTGAATCTCTTAACTACGTTTATTCGACAGCAGCAGTAGTCAATAATGCATGTGAAATAACTAAAAGTCAAGAGCGATAGTATGAAATTAAAAAAAAATGAGCGATAATATTTACTCTTACGCAATTATGGAACCCAGATAATGTTACACAAGAAAAAAAAATAGTAGCTGTTCCCAAATAGAAAGCATAATATCGTAAGTCAAACAATACCAGTTTAGTCTATAAAAATTCGATAAAGCATCTACTTAACTTTACAGACTAATTATAAGTTATAAATTATTGGTTATAATTATAAATAATAGTTAAATAAAGATCAAGTACAATCACGAAACTACTAGCCAATTTACTACAGGCGATATTAATGCATGCTTTAAAAAAAATAAAAAAATAAAACCATGTCGCTTGAGCTCAGGCGCATGTGCAAAATCTATATAATCACCGGTATGTGGAGTGATATTTTAATTGATTAGAAAAGAAATCCGTAGCATTAATTAACGCTTAACAATTAATAAAAGTATACACCCTAAAACGCAGAAATAATTAAACACCTATATGTTTATTTCTTAGAATTAAGAGTTTCTTTTGATAGTTTAGTGTAACCAAATAAAGAATTGACCGTACTATGCTTGGTAATAAAAGAAAATAATGAAAACTTGTGTAATGATGATCCCTGACGAAGTACGCTACTGATTCCTCGTGTTCAACTTCCAATCTTTGGAACACTACTCCAAATAGTAAGAACTAGGTATGCCAAGAGGAACAGCCCCTTACATGAGCCCTAAAGAAAATGTTTTATTTTTTTCAGGTATTCAAAAGACAACAACAAAAATTATAATTCCCAGTTTGACAATTAGTTAGCACTTTATGCTACGCCATTGAAACCTAAATCTAGAATAATTATTTACTAATTACTTATCAATAACTAAAAGGTTGAAACTATATCAAAATTGATGTGAAACTTTGCTAATTTCTCCCAGTGTTTAAATTTAAGTACAAATGATAATAAATATCACTTAAAATCGAATTAAACCCTAATTAAACGCATGGGTTGACCTTTTGTCCCATTTTTAACTCAATAAAACTGTAGAAAAGGATAGGAAAAAAACGGATAACAACAAAACATGTATTTGCTGTTGAAACGAAAGATATGAATAATAAACAATCACTTACCCTTATGCACGGGGTTACTTGTGTAAAACAATCTAAAGTGACTCCAATTAGCAGGTCTGATGTAACTGACAGAGACTACTATACTTCAAAGACCGTTCGCTCCTTTAGAGAATCTATTTGTGATAAAAAAATAGACAAATGAGCCGAACAATTTTTCTAGAGTTAGTAATAAACTTTATAGCCAAAGAAAAATAGTTTTGGTAGCAGGAAAAAGAATAAGACAAGTAGATATCCAAAATCCCTTAAAACAGGTTTATAAGTCTGACACACCAAAAATATACAATTTATCGAAAACTACGATGGTCAGACTTATCAAAGTGGTTTCAAAATAATTCCCACCAATGGATGATTCTTCATAATCAAAAGTTTAAAACCACAACGGGTGTTACACACCATCTACTCCTAGACTACCATTGAGAATGCGTCACGGATGGGTGTCTTCTACCCTCACGCGAAAGATTTGGTAGGTACTGCCTATTGTTATGCTTCGAGGTAGCTACAAGCGAGCTTCCAGTTTTAGTAGATCGATTCTACTAATTAGGTACCAAGGTGGCATTGGATGTGCCAAATTTGATATTAGCATATAAGAATAAAGGTCAGATAGGTCATACGGAATGTCCCAAGAGAATTCTTTTACGGAAATATCAGTTCTTACGTAGTAAGTATAGGAAAAATAGATAAATGATAATAATTAAATTATAATATTTATAACAATTGAGGATAATTTAATATTAATTACCAAAGAAAGGTCTCGATTAAAAATAAACCGTTGCAATTTCAAATATGCGATGTTGACTGCAGAATATATCATGTTAATGCTAGGAGGGAGCTGTCATGATTGCCATATTTGGAATAACAGTAATGTCCGGTAAACATTAAGACATGTTTATAATCGGGTCGGTGGAGTTTATTTTCTGTTAGGTAGATCTATCATGATTTTTAGATGTGAACTATTACGAAAGACAATTTTATTGTAGGTGATTCTGGTTATCCACTTCGACCATGGCTTCTTACTCCATTAGAAAACCCACAAGGTGGACTTGAAGAACTATATAACGTAAAACACAAGTCTGCTAGGTCAACTATTGCACGGGTAAATGGAATTTTGAAAATGCGGTTCAGGTGTTTGTTGAAGCATAGAGTGTTACATTATAACCCAGTCATAGCTGGTAAAATAATAAATGCATGTGTAGTACTGCATAATATGTGTATTGCAAATAATATTCACATCGATAAAGATGATGATTATTTTGATTTTGAAGATCTAAGCCAGCAACCACTTGATAACAATGTAAATAATGGTCGTGTGAATCCAGAGTTGGCAGCTGGACGAAGATTACAAAAAAAGATTATAAACCAGTTACAAAATTAAAAATATACATTGAAACCAGTTGTTTATTTTATTTAAAATAAAAAACAGTTAACATTTTGTTTTATTTATTTATTTAAAAATATGTTCAAACATCCTAAGCCTAACCCTAACCAAGTCACTTATACCGAAAAACTAAATTAACTAAAACCTATACATTGTACACTTAACCTTATTCTTATCTACAAAGTGACTTGTAATTTTTTCAATTGCCTTTCTAATAATTGTAATTTTTGTTTATAATACAATTCGCGAATTTGTAAATCTTTCTCAGAGACTTGTGCCAACACCTGTGTAGCACTGGCATTTATGGCACGTTGGCTGGTATGAGCCGTTTTCTCTTGCTTTCGAAATTTTTTGTGTACGTATCGTCTTTTGGAGTGGGGCTAGGCACGTTAAATATTTATATTGTTGGCACTGGCACATCTGCATCCCACTCAAACACTGTGCTGGTTTCCAGGATGCTACTACACCCAGACACAACAGTAGACTTGAGTTAGTCCTATACTGTTTCCTCGGTTGGAGTTAGACTGTCTTTTATAGGTGGTCCTCCCCCAGTTCCTTCCATGTACCTCCTTGCAGCAGTTTTTTTGTTGTGCACTTGAGATCTCTAAACAAGAAGAGAAATTCTAATAATATACTTGTATCTTAATAAATGTAGACTAACTTTTTTCCACTCTCTCCAATCCTTATTGGCTCCGGGATTCGAATTAAAAATCTCAGCAATACTTTGCCATCTTTCCGCGCAGTCTTTTGCCGTAAAAGTAATGCTGAATTTGCCACTTACCAAGTTCCGGTCTCACGTGATCATTTCGGTCAATTGTTGCTTCTGCTTCTGACTGCAATAAATGTTTTTCTTTTTTTTTCATTTCAACAAAATATGGTGAATTACACTCGATCAAAACAAGTAAGAAGATATTTTAATTTCGACAGTGGACATTTGACTTTTACACAAATTTATCTTTTATTATGTTCCGTGTCACAATATTACAGCGTTTTTACCTAATATTCGACAAATAATGCCACATGGGTTTTAAATCTCGATTCGTATTGCGGAATAGGTTTTGACAACATTAATGGACATTGCCGATAACAAATGTATGGTTCGAGATTTCGGTGCGAAATAGTACTAACTGGCTGACAAAAGTTCCAAATGCGCCCGATCGTTTAGTGGCGTATATATATATATATATATATATATATATATATATATATATTTTTGGTTAGTTTATTTCTTGAGCCTATTTTATTTATTTTTCAAAAAACCTATTCTTGGGATTTTTGGTTCTGCATAAAATTGGAAAGTATTTTCAGTTTTTTTATTTTACATTTTAGTTTAGTTTTGACGTTTCGGACAGTCAATGTCCTTCATCAGAAAGGTGATCTACAAAAGACTGTTACAATCAACATGACGTACAATACAAATATATTTTTTGAAACTTACCATAAAACATGGGCCTACGAGCGCAATGTCCATCACGTATAATTAAAATATCGTTCCTAAATTAAAAACTTTTTAAATAAACAACAACATACACCTTCATCGGTGCACCACAATATGCTTGACCGTCACAGATCTCACATGTAAAAGCAACATTTATCGATTGAAGGGCAACAAGTAGCAGTATTATCGTGTAAGTAGATTAGTTGTAAACACAGGAGCAACTAATATCCGAAATATACTGTTCGTATTGGTATGTTATTTGGCAAAATTATGCTTGTCGCGCCAGCATCCGTACTTACAACTTGTGGCAAAAATATTGTTTTCCTTAACTTGAAATTCATTGTATTAAATTAAAATAGATTTTCGATAAATTTTTTGTATCGGACTTGGCGTTGATGGAATGTTTGTTTTTCTGGATTTCTATCATTTCGTGGACCTCCCTTTTCATTTGATGGCTTTCAGTTCGTAGTATTTTTGTGTTTTCATAGTCAAAAGCATGGTTATGTTCAACCACATGATTCGCAAGGGCTGTCTTGTTTTTTTTATACGTTCCAAATTTATGCAGAACCAAAAATCCCAAGAATAATTTTTTTGGAATATATATATATATATATATATATATATATATATATATATATATATAAGCAACCAATAGATTAGTGGGTATTGCTTATTGTTCATATGTCACGCACTATTCGTACATCTTGTTATATATATATAGACGAAAGTAGTTCGTTGCCGAAACTAGTTAGGGTAACTTTTTTATTGGGGAATGCGGCAATGTGAGAAAGAAAACTCTGTTTAGATAATCCTAAGCTTTCGATAATTTATTATTATCATTATCAAAGAATCTACAAAATAAATATTATATAAATTTAAAATATGTTTTAAAGTAAAAATATTTTTTACTTACTCTAATTGAGGTTGTTCACAATAATATAATATCTATTTATATGAATAAACATCATTGTACAATTTTAGCGTAAAAATATTTGAATTGGCATATTATCAAATTGATGACAATTTGTGACAAGTTCATGTTGTCATAGAAAAAAAACATTTTTTCATATATATATATATATATATATATATATATATATATATATATATATATATATATATATATAAGAATTCTCCTATATAACGCCTTGATCTCCATTATTATCTTTTTTGTCGAATGATAATAAATAACTATAAATTGAATTTAGATTCTGAATATCAGTTCTTTTATTTAAACAATTATTATTTTAATTAAATATAACAAATATATTTTTATTTCTCCACGATTAAAAAACAAATTGTACAATCCCACATTGCAACGACAATATTGTAAACACAGCTTTAGCAGCGTATGAAATGTATTCTAACCCTTTAACGCTCTTTGGTACAAATATGTACCACTTGCTATTATAGTCTATGTGGTGTTTATTATACAACGGAACATCAACCTTACGGTGCTTTCTCTGCTTTGAACGTTTTGCGCTATGAGTCTGTAGCTTCGGTATTATGTTGCGTCATATATATCGAAATAAATGTTTAGCTGTCAAAATATGGTATGAATTTGTACCAGTGAACGTCTGACGGAAATACTAACAGTATCTAAGCTATTTGTGCATTTTTATATTGTTTATGTGACAAATATCACTTGGAAACCTAAGTATCATATTGTTTGCATGCTTATTTACGAATTTTACTTATAATTTGATCACAAGTTCATTTTCAAGCACTTCATTTCACGTTTTTAGTGTAAAGATTAGAAATGGAGCAAAAACACCATACGGTTTTTTATTTATACTTCAAATACGAAACAAATTTCACGCCATGTTTATAGAATTCACTGAAGAAGACATACTAAAATTGTTTATGTGGTCATCAAATATAGTGTTGGTTTATTGGCTAGGATAATGTTTTCATTAAAAAATATGGTACATATATGTACCGGAGAACATAATGTGTTTATAAAAAATTATTGTTGACTTCGTTTGAAAAATTAATAAGATAATTGTTAGATACCGACGTTTATATATTATACTAGATATTCTAATCAAATTATATAAAATCCGCCCTTTCCTAGATTATGTTTCTAAAAGGTTTAGAATGCTGTTCGATCGATCCCGTTATTTGTCAATTGATGAATCAATGGTAAAATATAAAGGACGCAGTACCCTCAAGCAGTATATGCCGATGAAACCCATCAAGAGAGGTTTTAAAGTTTGGATTATCACATGTGCTGTGACTGGGTATTGTTTGGACATGTCTCTTTATGAAGGTGCTGAAACCCATTCGGATAATTCGACAACACTTGGAGAGAGAGTTGTTAACACCTTATCAAGTGCATTTCAAGGTTTGGGATACTGTCTATTCTTTGATATTTTCTTTTCGTCTATACCATTGGCAAAAAAATTGCTAGGCTTTGTTGCGCTACTATTCAACAAAGAAGACATTTTTTTCCAAACCATATACTGAAGAGCGATAAAGTCATGCAAATAGGAGAGTACGATGGAGTTATTCATGACTATTTCACTCACCTACGAAATGAACCAATCAGAAACTCTAGTCAAGTTCGGCTTACCGATAATACCAAACTTGACTCTTGACTCTGATTGGCCTATCAAGTTCGGTGTTTTCAGATTCGTTTACAGTGCATGTGACAGTTAAACGTCAAATATAAGTGATTACGCTGTGCACGCATTCAAAAATGAGTAGATTTCGGATGAATTCTATCGAATCAATCAACGAAAAAATCGATGAAAATGTACCGAAAAATACGAGGAAATCGAAGGAGTACATTTGGAAGCAATTTACCAGATTTTGCGATGAACCAAAATACCTATTAGATGAAGCAACGCCTGTCGAGAGACTAGCTATTATTTTGAAGGACTGGGGCTTCAACATGAGGAAAATCGATGGTTCTGATTACAAGGAATGTGTTGTGAAGACGATTTGGAATGTGAGTGCTAGATTATTGCAAGAAAAATTCTATAATGAATATGGACGAAGTTTCGACCCATTCAAAGATATTATTTTTCAATCGGCCAGAAATGCGCGAGATACAAAACGCAAGTTGCTTCAAGGTAACGTACAGAAACGAAAGATCAGTTCGGCACCGTTGACCCATGAAGAACATCAAGCAATATGTACACAATGGGATGAAGATACACCCACAGGACTCCAAAAGAAATTTTTCCATATCGCAGCAGTAGAACTTGCTTGGAGAGGAGGTGAAGCTGCATATTGTTTGTTAGATTATTTTAAAGAAGAATTAGATAATAAGGGGGCGCCTACCGGCAGAATCGAATATAACACAGTTTTTTCAAAAACTTGCCAAGGAGGTGGTCAGCGATGTGCGAACAGCAAATGGTTGATTGAAAATGTGCAAAATGCAACAATGTGCCCCGTGAGACTTTATAAAAAGATGATTTCAAAACGAGGTAATAATGTAAGATCTAATAGGTTGTTTCTCACCGTGAATGGACATTGGAAGCCTGGTGATCATTGCACTCCTTGGTACAAAAATATGCCTCTAGGGATCAATACGATCAGTAAATGGACCAAAACATCAGCTCAGAATATAGGGCTTGATGTGAAAAAGCAAAAAATTACCAACCATTCAAATCGAGCAACTGCAGTCAGTGAACTTTTATGTAGAGGAGTAGGAGAACAGGAAACCATAAAAATTACTGGACATTCGAGCTCTAATTCGCTGAAACCCTACATCCAACTTAGTAAACAACATCACGAAAAACTTATAGCAAATGTCAGAAATTATAGCAATCAAGATGTAACAAATATTGCAAGTACAAGCGCGTGTTCAAATAATCAAGCTCAAAACATTGTATATAATAACTGTACCATTTATAATAATTATAATTGAAAAATATTCCAGTATGTTATGGTTATTGTTGGTAGTGTAGTATTTCTTTCGATGTCAATGTTTTCTGTTCATTGAAATTTATTGATTTCTCAGGTCAACTTTTTTGCCAATTTCCTCTAATCCTGCCGAATTTCAGATTTTTTATCTTTCACTCTGTTTGTGAAATAGTCTAATAAAATTCCACTCGTGATTGAATGTATCTCATAAGTCTGTCTTTCATTTATGATCTCAACTGAATTGATTGGAGAAAACACCACTCGTCCTGCGGACTCGTGGTGTTTTCTCGAAACAATTCAGTTTCGTTCAAAAATGAATCGACAGACTTATCGCGAAAATTCAATCACTTGTGGTATTACTACTGAAAATACGTCTGTATCAAAATGGAAGGATAGAGGCAAAAAGTCTGTTTGTGTAATAAGTACTATGCATGATCCACAAAAAACTACAAAAGTATTGAGAAGTCAAAAGGATGGTAGTCGAAAACTTGTTAGCAGAAAGTGTTGCGGAATATAATAAATATATGGGTGGTGTAGATCACTTTGATCAACTTATCTCTGCCTACAGCATCTCATGGAAGAGTACACGTTGGTGGTTAAGAATTTTTTATTACTGCCTAGATTCTTGCATCGTGAATAGCTACATATTATACAAGACAACAGTTCAACAAATTTCTCAAAACAAAAAACCTATGACGCATCTGAAATTCAGATCAGTTTTAGCTTCAGAGCTCATAGGAACGTATTCAGGATGAATGAAACCAGGACCAAGTGCTGGATTAGGACGTGGTAGAAAAAGGAATCATCCTGATGGAAGAAGTACTATTTATAATGCTACCAGACTAAATAATGTTGGCAAACATTTACCTACTGAAGGTACAAGAAGACGATGCTGCTATTGTAGTACTGCACAGAAACAACAACGATCAAATCGCCCCCTTACTGCAAAAACCGACTAACCGCCAATTTTCTTAAAATTGGGGTTACGACACTATCAGTAATACCATTTCAAGCTCTGTCTACTGGTAAAACCTGTTAACCGATACGATATTTCGTTTCGATTTTAATTAATGCTAAAAACATATAAGTTTACTTTTTAAGGAAATGCCATACAGGTAGTAACACATAATGTACTTTATGACAATGTATTTCTGATTTTCCTCAAGCAAAACAGATTTTGTTGTATTAAGCTTTTTTCACTAAGTCAAAGCCCAATCATGATATAAATATTTTATACAAACAAAACAATATAATGCTATATAAGCTTTTTTTGCTGTAGTTTATACCAAATTATCAATTGGCTTTTTATCAGATAATAAATAATAAAGTCCTTTAGTTGGTTTTGCTTGAAGAACTTTTTATCTATGAAGTAAAATTTACTTATTTTAAAACGGACTAAAATCGGTTAACTGTGATTTACAGAATTTGTTTCTAACACGCGGGTTTGTACTTCACACAATTTGTCATTCAAAATATTTAGTTTTCAGTGGTTTATACACGTTTATTTGAATGGTGAAGTTTGTATAGGACAATATGAATACAAGGGGTAAATTATTAGTGTCATTGGCGATTGAAGGCAGCAAAGAAGGTTGGTAAAAATCTATTGAATATATATTTTGAGGTTATGTTTCGTGATATCGGTTTTAGGGTGGATTTATACAGCTTGATTTAGTTTTAAGCATAAACATTAGCATAAAAGATAAATTAATACATTTGAATGCATCTGTTTATACAGAATAATATAAGCATAAACATTGATTTAAGATTTTGCATGGTTTTATGTCAAATCTATGTTTATGATTATGCTTAAAACTAAATCCACCCTTACAAAATTCTAAAATTAGGTAAATTATTGTATCATTATTTAATTTGATTATTTTTTGTTCGATTAGAGGAACTCATTTTATTTCTATTCATCTAATTTTAGAATATTTATTTTTTTTATTTTTTTCTACGTTTCGCATATTTTTTGGATACAAATTACTTAAATTATAATCCATGAAACACAATTATGCTTTGTTTTTAGTTTCTGAATCGGATTCTGAGCCACTTTTTGGCGAAGATGTGTCAGATGAAGATCCTACATATCAACCAAATAAATCACCACGGAATCCATTTCACATTACTGCTGAAGAAGATGATCCACCTACAGAAGAGGATTCATTTGGATCTAATAAGATTAATCAAGCAAATGCAACATATAACAATCAGGACAATCCCTTTCATATTACTGAAGAAGAGGATTTAGTTACAGAGGAGAACTCGTTGGTACCTAACGATATTAATCAAGCAAATAATGCAACACATAATAATCAGAACAATCCCCCTCACATCACTGATGAAGAAGAGGATTTAGCTAGAGTGGAGGATTCATTTGAATCTAATGATATTAATCAAGCAGATGCTACGCATATCAAGCAGAACAATCAACCAGAGAACTCGTATGACATCGCTTCAACTATTGTAAGTAACATTTTTGATTTAGTCTGAAAAAGAGTGAAACCACTATTACGCTGGCGCAATGCGAATCCAAGTTCATGGAAACGAAATGTCGTTAAAAAAAGACGTGCTGAAGGTTTACCGTACGAAACAAAAAATAGAATCAGACCACCAAAAGTACCTAAATTAATAGATTGTTCTAGCTGCCAGTATAAGTGCACAGAGCTTTTAATGAACAAAACCGTGAGAGGATTTGTAGATTATATTGGAGTCTGGATTTTCCTTCTAAGAAAAACTTTATACTGAACCATCTTAAAATTGCACCTCCAAAGAGGGTTGTTGTTGCTAGAAAACGTGCAACGCAAAGGTCTTACACAAAAAAGTGCTACTTTGATCTTGGACTTGAGGAAAAGCAAGTGTGTCAAAAGTTTTTTTGCTCTGTTTTGAGTATTTCTCCTTCAGTTATTAAAGATGCTGTGGAAAAACGAGATAACCTAGGCTTTTACTCGTTAAATGGGGATCCACGGGGACACCATGAGCCACCAAATAAGACACCACTAGAAAAAATTGAAGAAGTTATCGCTCACATTGAGTCATTCCCAACAATGGAAAGTCATTATGTCAGGCAAAAAACCAGACGTAAATATTTGGATTACAAGCATTCAATCACTAAAATGTACGAACTTTATCGCGAAAAATATAAAGACTCCCAGCCAGTGTCTGAAATTACTTATCGTAGAATCTTTTCAAAAGAATTTAATTTAGGATTCTTTGTTCCAAAAAAGGACCAGTGCCTTTTATGTACCAAATATGCACGTGCAAATGTAAAAGAAAAAATGGAACTAGAGATTTCCTATCTGGAGCACATAGAGAGAAAAAATAAGTGTAATGCTGAAAAGCAGAGAGACAGAGAAAGGGCGGAAACTGAAATAACATTTATGACAGCTACTTTTGACCTTCAGGCAATACTGCAAATTCCAAGTGCAGAAATTGGGTTGCTGTATTATTCGCGTAAACTTGTACTTTACAACTTGGCTTTGTACGAAAATGTTTTACCTAATGACGCGTATTGTTTCACTTGGTCTGAGATACATGGAAAAAAAGGGAGTAGTGAAATTGGGTCAATTCTATACTACTATCTATCAGAATACATTTCTCATGATATCACTGAAGTATCTCTATTCTCCGATACCTGCGGCGGACAAAACCGCAAACAGTATGTTGCAGCTGTTTTGTTATGGACTGTTAATAAAATTGACCACCTACAGAAAATTGAAAAAAATTTTTAGAGTCAGGCCACTCTTATATGGAAGCAGATTCAATGCACAGTAGCATTGAATCTGCAAAGAAAAATGAATCTGTCTACTCAGTTACAGACTGGATTAATATTTTTAAACGGGCTAGATCAAAGCAAGTGTATAAGGTCGGTCAGAAAAATTTAAAAAAGAAACCGTATCATGTCAGGGAATTTAAGTTTCATGAATTTAAGGACCTCAAGAAATTAGCAGAAACCATTTATAAAAATAAGTCCAAAGTTAATGAGGGAAAACCAGTTAAATGGTTAAAAATTAAAAGGTTGGTGTATGTGAAGGGTGAAACCAAAATTTATTTTAATTATGACATGTCAGAGACACTTCTTTATTTTGATATCAGATCTGACCCGTCATCTGTTAAAAAGGCTGCTCTAGGTGAAGTTCGATACAACACTAGAAAAACCAAGAAAAGCGTCAAGGAGGTTTCTGTTCCTGAAGAAGAATTTACGTTTCCCTCACAATTGGAGCAATTGTATTTACATCCTTTGTCGATAAGCGCTGCGAAAAAAAAAGATTTATTAAAACTCTGCCCCACAGGTGTTATTCCAGAAGAGTACCACGGCTGGTACCAATCATTAACCTGTGAAGAATTTATCGATCGCCTTCCAGATCTTGCAGCATCAGAGGGCAGCAGTGATGATGACTAAAAAAATATTTTTCTTTTGTCCAATGTTACTGTGCATTGAATAAAAATATTTTACTTGACCTGCTTTTATTAATATTAAAAACTTTATATTCAATTAATTTTTTACATTTTAAAATTCCATTTAAATTTATTCTTCTTTAGTAATCAAATTGCTTTTATTTTTACAAACTCTTCATACATTTGCTGGTAAATTTAATTACTAAATGTATTGACAAAATATTTTTTCTACAGGAAAAACCATATAAGTGCAGAACATTTTTTGCAGAAACAATTTTCTTTAAAAAAATTGCTATATTTGACACTTTATATAAATTTTATTATAAACTGAAAGCAATAAACTTTTCAATAAATTTAGTGATTTTTTAAAAATATCTATGTTGTTTGTATAATTTTACATAAAAACTTTAAATCGATTTTTCTCAAAATCACAAAATACGTAGTTAGTCGGTATTTGCAGTATGGGTACGAAATATAGTTTGTACAGAATGTAATGTTGCCTTGTGACTAAAATGTTTTATACCTTTTCATAAATCTTAGTCTATGAATTATTATAACCCTGTTACGCAAATATTTTAATTAAGGTTTCGTAAGAATGTTATGTTAATTTTTTTAAATTCATATAAATAAATTTCTTTCTATTTGCAGTTTTTATATTCGTATTCATTGATAAAGTTGACAAAGTAAATATGGTACATATCTGTACCAGTGAACATTAAATATTTTTTCATTGCAGGAACGCTCTCTGGTACAAATATGTACCACCCAAAAACTTGTAATGTAAATGTCAGAATGACATTTCATTGATATATTTTGCTTCACAATTACTCTTTTAGTTAATATAACCTAACAAGACAATTTTCACTACAGCCCCAGAGTGCTGCCCGTTAAAGGGTTAATCTGACAGTTGTCAAATAATTCCCGGCTATATAAAATTTTTAAGTATTTCAAAAGATGAATTTATATATAATGAGTTTTTATCACTCTTATCTCAGGGTGGATTCAAATCGTTATTAAAAATATTAGTCAATTTTAATAATTTTAAAGTATTATCCAAATTAAATATTAACTCTACTATTCCTGATTATTTACACAATAATCTCGTGTGACTGTTTGTTCTAGATTATAAAGGCTTTTTAATTGCCTTATGACAATACGAGTACAAATGCATTTAAACATTTTCAAAGAAAGATGCCAGTCGCCACTTTTCATAAAAAGTGCAGGGTCCTTATTCGGATCAACTATTAATAAAAAAAGGATTAGGTGTGCATAAAATGGTAGGGAGAAGGTAGCGTATTCTTGTAAACGCATCAATCAATAATGTAAATGTATATTTCCATAAAAATATATAATATAAGCTAGACTATTGAGCTTATTTTCGTCAACAGGTTTTTATATGATATTCAAATATGCTAATTTATAGGTATCATTACTTTTTCACTCTTTCATGTTATAAACAATCTCAGTCTTTTTAATATAAGTTAATTGTTTTAAATTTATAATTTTTATTTCTCATAGTTGTTGTTTCAAATTAACAATTGCAGACTCAGATCAAAATTCCTTACGAAGAAATCCGATTGCAATCGTTTTGTACAATGTCAATACCTAACTGGCAATTATACTTTTGATTGCATGTATTAACTGGCCGATAGTATATGTGGCAACGCCGCAAGGAGTCCATATTACCTGAAATGTATCATATACGGAGCCATCCTTGCTTTTGAAGTATGGAAATATACACCAACGGAGCCTACCGTAACCGCTACATATAACGGATCCCACTACGACGTCAACTTATATAGTGGTATACATGAAATATACGCTAGGTGCCCAAATTAGACTTCAGGTATAACGGAGTTCACAATAGCCTGCAACAGTATATATATTATAATGTTTTTTTAAGAAACAATAAGAAAACGATTACTCAACAAAACGCAAAACTAAAAATTTCATACTAAGAGCATAGATTTGAACTTAATCAATAGATACAGAATCTAGACAACCTTCAGGAGGGAAAACAAATATTTAAAAAAAAACATATTGCAAGCAGAATTAAGATATATTGAGAAATTGAAGTTTATCGAGGAGTACTAAGAAAATTTATCATCTACCCTGTATATAAAATGTCCATATTCATAAACAGTGGCATACTGACCTTGTGTGAGTTGTAGCATGCATCCGGTTGAGTGAGAAACGTTTTGATAATATTTCTCAATACATTTACTAATTATGTATTAGAGAAGAATATTGCTGTTAGTATATCATTTTATTCATTTATTCTTGGTCTGAATATTTCCTAAAACCAATAATTGATGATTAAAAGCATTATATATAATCTTAACATAAAGTTTAAGGCACAATAACCATCAGATAATCAAAAATAATAATAAAATTTACCCATTCAAAATCACATATCATGTCTGAGGTTAGGTCTCATTTTTAGTACACAATAGTGTGTAAGTTTTGGAAAATCTTGGTAATACAAAATAGAAAACAAGGAAACTAATCTTTTGAATCATTTTAACAACATAATATGGGCAGGCACATGAATCCAAAATATGAGTTTTATGATACTACATGATATCGAGTAGATGAAAATTGTTATAAGAAAAAACTCGATAAAATTGTAAATAACGAAAAATTGTAAATATTAGTTTTAAGTTAACGGGAAGTGCAGTGAAAAGTGCGGAAAACTTGCGATAGTTTAGAAATTTCGGGACAAAAAAATTTCCAACCTACAAAAAGTTTCTTTCCCAAAAGTCCAGTAAATGGAGTATCAATCGACAGGGAATTTTTGATAATACCTAATGTAGATATTAAAAGTGAAAAATATTGATACATAACAAAATAATTATCACTTGAAAAAGTAATTTCAATAGAAATGTCATTTTTTTGGTTGACATGACTTAATTTTAATCAAAGCATGCGATGAAATTTGGGAAGATTATAAATATGACTTCGACAGTGGATCGCGGTGGGAGTCACTTTGCAAACAGAGGTGGAGATGCATCAATTTTTTATTAAAAATCAACGCTTCTAGAATTTTCTAGGAGGTCTATTCGAGATATATCAGCTGAGAGACGGGAAAAGACTATCTTTCAAGTGAAGAATAGTGAGTAGTAACAATCAAAACTTAATACATACCTTTTTAAACTATTTTTATGAACTTTCCATCGCATTTGTGTAAAACTAGACTCGAAACACCAATAGTAATATAACCACCATTACTCTTCCTATCAGTTGACTTGAAATATATAATAAATAAATCATACGTGTATATTATAACTTTCACACGATGATATAATATTAGTGATGATATAAAACCATAATTAAAGCAATAAACTAATAAGAATGAGTGACCATTTGTCACAACAACTTCTTGTATGAACCATACAATATATTAAAATACAGTTTTACCAAAAGATAGACAGTAGAACTATGATACTTTTGAACTACGAACCTACCATGGAGGTTTGATTTGTAAAAGGTTGATTAAAACTCATGATAGGATGTAAACGCTCCAATTTGAATTTTATATTGTATTTGGTTCTTTCATATTTCCTCAAAAGTTTTAATTTAATAATAATAACAACGTATTTTTCAATTTATTGTGTTAAAAAAATGAAGATTACTTGTTGTATGTTTATCTCTCACAACTAGGTGTCGCCACTGTTTGCAGAAGGATTTTCAATTTAGCCCATTGTATGAGATACGAGTTAATCATCATAAGGTAAGATACTGGGTTAGTCAAATAAAATATAAAACTACATTTAATCACATTCAAAAATTTATTTTCATAAAAATGTTAGCTAGCCGGACAGATACGAATAAAAAGAGTAAAATATAAACTATCATAATAACATAATAAAATTGTATAGTATAAAATAATATGGTAATATTCTTCTGAAATAAATAAAATAGACTAATAAAAATAATAATATTAAAAAAATAACAATAATATATATATATATATATATATATATATATATATATATAGGAAAAAATGCTTATGTTTAAGTAATACAAATACTAGGTTTCCCAATGTCAAACATCAGGTTACGATTTCCGTATCTTCATGGGAACAACGCTACGTTGCGTTTTTATAAAATAAATACCTTAAGTAACACAAATATCAGGTTACAGAAGAATAATGATTTCTGCATTTTCATGGGAACGACGCTACATCGGGATCTCCATGAAATAAACGATGACGTTGTTCTAAACAAATCTATAAATTCTTTGATTTTATGTAGAATAGTTTAGTTACAATTATTATTTCAAACCATTAATTCTTTTATACAACATATAAAACTGTGTAACTCAATAATAACTAATAAAAATTGTTTTTAAAAACTTTGTGTAAATTTGTGAATATAACAGTGGTGATTCCTAAACACACTTAGACCAAGAATTGCCTAACTATGTGTGGTGGTTCCTAAACATTTAAGGAATTTTCAAGTTCCAGCTCTAGATCTTCTAGAAGCAGACGGTCTCTCCGGCAACAGGAACACGCAAACTGCTAACCAGGTGTAGCAAAGCTCACGTTTTATTTTTATTTATTATTTTACAATTTATTTTTTATTTTACCAAGTTCTATTGTCATAATTTACTTTTATTTTAACAAGAATCATTTTACTATAAAGCAAAATGCCTGAAACACATAGTGGAACAAAGAAACACTAATGCTAATACTATCGAAAGAGCTCCAGTTGCTCAAACGGATAAAGCGTCAAACTAAGAACCTTACAGATTATCCGAAATATTTTCAATAATTCCGGAGTATGACGGTAATCAAATTTTCTTAAATACTTTCATAAATGCTTGTAAAACAGCTTACAGAATGGCCGACAATGACCAAAAAGTATTTTTAAGTCTTCATATAAAAAACAAACTTAAAGGAAGAGCCGCTGAACTCGTTAATTCACGCGACCCTTCAAATTGAGAAGAAATTAAAACATTATTAAATACCCTCTTTGGATATTCTCGCGACTTAAAATAATTAATTCAAGACCTTCAAAGAATGAAACAACTAGCAAACGTATCGCCTTTAATTTTTGTTTCGATATTACAAACAATGGAAGCAAAAATGTATTCAGCTATAAGTAAACAACAGCACTTAACAACAGATCAAAAAGTAGCACAAACACGTCTTATAGAATCATTAACTTTAAATACTTTATTAACCGGTCTATATCCAAAAATTGGTCAAATTGTTAGAGCTAGTAATCCAATAAGTGTTTTATCAGCTATTTCACCAATCAGAAGAGAACTTCAATTAACTTACTATGAAAACCAAAAATCTCAGACTAATCGTAATACAAATAATATACCTACTTGTAGATTTAGCCAAAATTCACCAAAACAATGTAATTTATATTATAATAGGACATACTATAAATGAGTGTCTCACACGTCAAAGACAATCTCAAAATTTAGCTCAGGGTTCCTTTAGACCAAATCAAACCCCGAATTCACATAACCAAACTGGCAAAAATTTTCAACAAAGGCCACAATTTCAAAATAACCAACAAAATCAAAATCGCCCATCTGTAATTAGAACAAATCCAAGTTTTAGACCTCAAGAACCGCCGGGAAATCGATTCAACACAAATTTTAATCAACAAAGAACTTTTCATTCCAATCAAAATCATGATTTTAACAAACTCTCTCATAACAGTTATGACTATTATGCAGATGATAGCCAAAATTATTATGAAAATCAAGATCAATATTCCCGATAATGGACTTTATTATCAAGAATATTACCAAGAAATTAACCCCAGTGCTCCTGACTATTATACTGTTAATAGTGAAATAGAGGAAAACTATTATAGGTACTCCTGATAATGGTGTACCAGTTTGCAATACGAATGAAGACGAAACTTTCGATTATAACTATATCGAACACCACAATTTTAATTATAATAATGAAAATATTTATAATTTTGATTCTACCATGATTATTATCAGGATTTTCGACAAGGCCCTTTACAAACGAAGCCCCCAGATCCACTAAACGATCAAACTTCAAATTTGTCCATCCCAGACCTCAGATCACAAATTCAAACCACGAGTTTGAACAGTCCAGAATCGGACTGCCTGGAACAGATATGCATGTAAAAAATACCTTACCGGTAAATTCGAAAAAGTTATATTATATTAAAGACCCAACAAACTCTTTTAAAATTCTAATTGACCCAGGTGCTGGATTATCAATTTTCAAGCCCAAAACATGCGAAAATTATAGAAATCGATCCCCTGAAAATGTAATTATTCAAGGTATAACAATAAATGCAACGTATACAATTAATATGCAGATTGTCACTGCAAGGGAGTCAAATAAATCTCTGAAATTGCAAATTAATATTTTCATCATTTTAATTGCAAAATAATTACAAATTTAGTAAATTAGTTAGTAATAAAGTTTGAGTTTGAAATATGTTTTTCTGTATTTTTATTTTGCAATTTAAATTAATAACATAACCTCTGAAAAAGGTTCGGAAACACAACACAGATTTCAAGATTCCCGTTTATTTAATTATTTAATAAGTTGGTTCTGTTTGATTTCCTGAAATATATTCAAATTAAATTTCGTGATAATACCTAATGTACATTAGGTATTATCACCTGATGTTCAAGAATAAAATCACACAACAAGTACAATTTGCGTAAGCGACATATTATGTAAATTTGTTGAACATTTTTTATAAACGCAATCACATATTTTATGTCGTGTCTCATGTATTCCAACAGCACATAAAATAATATAATAAATATTTTTCATTATAACACTGGACGATTTTTTCTTCTTGTGGATAACTTGTTCAATAAAGGCACATCATAGAACAGCTGTGGGTGGATTATGTAATTATCGCTGAAGTTACGATAGCAAGCGGTAGCGAAGCTTTACGAAACGCAACCCACTGTAGAAATTATTCTATAAGTGCTTCGTTTCGCTACGCTTCGCTGTCGTTATGCTTTTAAGTAAGGATACGAAAGTACACGATTGCCACCGAAACATCATGAAAGTGAGTACGGAAACGTCGCCATACTGTATTGGCCTTTGTCGAATTTACAGAAAAGAAGAAAAATAGTTCATGTTAACCTAACCAAAAATTATAGTGTTTTGGTTTTTAAGTTGTTATTTTAATTTCTTTATCTAAAGAATAATAAAATGTTGCCAGCAAATATCGCAATTTTTCAAGAAGTTGAAAGAAGGGGCCAATTACGCTTAACTCGTGAGGAGTCTAGGTTTCTTCGTAATATAAGTGACCCATTTAGTCTATCAAATGAAAGATTTATTGATATTTTTCGTTTTAATAAGGAATTAGTAATAGGTATATGTGTTTGAAGAACTTCAGCCATTTATGAATGATTCTATTAGAATAACAAGGGTACCATTTCAACAAAGAATCCTTATAGCTTTGAGGTTCTTTGCAACAGGAAATTACCAACGGGGTATTGGGCAAGAATACTTGCTTGCTTTAAGTCAACCAATGGTAAGCCCTGCAGTAAAAGAAGTATCCAGACTAATAGTTACTCATTTTGCTAATGACTGCATCAAATTTCCTGATGAAAATAAGAAGCAAACAATCATAAGAAGGTTTTTTGCATATTGCGATATGCCTGGGGTAATTGGAGCAATTGATTGCACTCATGTAAGGATAATAGGAACATCGAATGAAGAACATGCTTACCTTAACAGAAAACGTTATCATTCCATAAACGTTCAGCTAATTTGTGACATAGACTTAATAATACTTCATGATTCTTTTATATGGAGACATTCTACAGCTAAGACTCAGATGCGAAGAAATTATGAAGATGGAGAAAGAAATGCATGGTTTCTTGGTGATTCTGGATACCCTCAAGAACCTTGGCTGATGACACCAGTCCAAGGAGCTCTTCAAAATTCTCCTGAAGATCGATACAATCAGGCTCATGCCTCAGCACGAAACCACATTGAAAGAACAAATGGTGTACTTAAGGGAAGGTTTGGATGCCTTTTAGGAGAAAGGGAGTTGCGATATACCCCAGAACAAGCTGGAACTATAATTAACGCATGTTGTATTTCACACAACACGTGTATAAATGCCGGAATTGCTTTTAATGAGCCCATTGAGAGAGTGGATGATGATAATGACAACAACAATATTGAGGTTGAAGGAAATGTACAGCTCCAACTAGGAAGGCGAGCCAGAAATAATTTAATTTATAGGTATTTTTTGTAAAAAAATTCAGCAATTAGATGTTAAAAATTCGCTCTTTAATTTATTATTATATAAAAATGTTTTCTTATCTTTTGTGTTGGATTAAAAAAACATGTTTCGCTTGGAAATAAAAGCAGAAATTTAATGGGTTCTTTTATTTTTTGTATCTATCCTACCAAAAACCAAATTTATTCATAACAAAAAAATATGTTCAATTAAACAAACTGAATTTTTATGAAGGCATGGAATAGCTAAATGCAATAATTTACTAAATATTGAGTTTATCAGGAAAATTTTCATTTGCATTTATCTCTTTTACGCCTTCCCATCTATAATTCATTTTTAATAGTTTTCAAGAATTGAACACATTCTTTCCTGGGCATCAGCCATCCTGCCTAAGTTTTTATTTATCTCTATGAGCATATTCACAATTTCTTCATGCATTTTTTGCAGCTCATTATTTGTATTTTTGAATCTTGATTTTGACGACAAAGGATTGTGTGATGATTTAGATGGAGTCACAATCACTGACTGTACCTTGTTTCATGCTGTTACCAGTAATTTTTCTAACATAATCTTTTTGAACTAAAACTTCCTTCAGTTCCGTGTCAGTTTTATTATTTTTCCATTATTCATATCTTCATTCTACGTTAATGGTGGAGAAGATGGTGGTAGATATCTCAATGGGGATTCGACTTCTACATTAGGTTCGACACTTGGTTCAGCAGGTTCATTTGTTATTAGAAATATTTCGATCCAGATTGGACTGTAGGTTCTCCAGATTTAATTGTCTAAAAAATTGAAAAAAAAAGGTAAATCATCGAAAAAAAGTTAGTGCCACTATGTTTTTACTAACACACACACACACATATATATATATATATATATATATATATATATATATATATATATATATTGAACTTATCGTAAGAGGTAGTAAAGAGAATGAAACACAAATGTATGAAATTTGCAACTTTGTTAAGTAACAAATGGAGATTAGTCATTTCACACAGCTGGAATTATCTTGTCTAATGGTGATAATATGAGAAGAATATATATCTCCTATTGAATTAAACATTTATTATATTAGTTATGCTCCATAACTAAAGAAATACAGAAGTAATAGTGAAATTATTTACCTTAGGATTTTAGAATGTAAACAGCATTATTTTCATAAAATTTTAAGCATGTCCTCAATAAATCATAAACTCATTTTCTTGTCAACAGCAAATGATAATTTGTATCCAGTATTTAGAATATCCAACATTGAATCTGAAAAGAAAGTGAATTATTATCAGACAATAATAAATAGAATTTTGGATAACAATATATACCAACAAAATTGTAATGTTTATATAAAAAAGAAATAAATGAAGTGTCAATTAAAAACTTCATGTCAGTTAGCAAAGTACACTGAGAGCAGAAATATATTATACCATAGAATTATTTTTGTCTGTGAACTATTGATAATAGAAAATTTGATGACTGGATTAAATAAAGGGACAAGTTTATGGTAGATAAATATGTAATAATTAGTAAAGATTTAATTGAAAGGCATTATAACAGATATTGGAACATTTGATATTGTATATGTATTGATATTGAAATTTAAAGTTAGATAGATATAATTTTTGTTTATTAAAAATAAGGTAGATTTTTGAAATATTGCGTATGTGAATAGGAATAGTTAATTACTTTGAAATCTTACATCAACAATAAATAATAATAGAAAAATATAAAGACATTAAACGATATATCAAACATTAGATAAAACAGAGTATATTATATCTAGTATGTAGTGAGTGTTTTGTTTTACAAATAACAAAGCTGGCAACAAAAAATTTGTTGATTTAAAAAAAAACAAAAGGTTGGTGAGGTGAAGCTAATGGAGATGGATGCATGTAAGCGAATTTTATAAAGTTTATGAATATATTTGGGAAATTATTAGAAATTAAAGTAAAAAGACATTGCAAACATTGAATAAATATACATTGAATATTTTGAGAAGAAAATATTTGGAATTAATAATAATTTGTAAGAAATATAAACAGTTAAAATTTGAGAGGGGACGCTACCTGAATTTTCAGAAAGTAATCACTTTACCGTGAGAAAATACTTTCTTAAATCATTAATCATTGTAACAAAAACATTATAAGCAAGTATATCTAAATGATTTAACAAAAATTCACGAACTTACCTGCCATACAAACTATAGAGTTTGTTTCTACAAGATTGAAGGAGATCCAGCTTCGTTCCAGAAGATTCCACAGGAATAGAATGTACCAGAGACTTCCCAGTGTTGTGATCAGGTCAGTGTTCTAACAATTTATCTGGTTAACCATATTAAACTCAAACGAAATTCACTAATTTGGCCAAATTACACATTAATAATTTTAGGTATATAATAATATTTGGTATTTGTAATTTGGATTGTATTATATTTGTATAACATGAGTTTTCTTCACAGTTATGATGCTTTTTGATTTGATGTTTTGTTGATAATTATAGGAACTAAATTTTGAGTCATTGAATTTTATTTATATGTCATTTGCTAAATACAGAAAAAGGTTTCACACCATGGAAATTGAATTACAGTGTTCCATTTAATCTATTCACAGCCATTGGAGGAGATGATTTTCGCAGGTTATTTGTAAGGTGCAAATTTCGTATATTTTTGTTGTTTAAATTCAATCCAGAACCCAACGGGAGTAAGAGTTCTCATGCTCTCCATTAAACAATAAATTAACTATATAAAATAAATATAAATCATTTACCTGAGCTAGCTATATTCAATTCATAAACAAATTTAAACCATAGACAAATAATAATTAAACATAATCCAGGTTTTTACTTAATTAAATAAAATATATCATATATATATATATATATATATATATATATATATATATATATATATATATTATTATAGTTTATTTTATATGGGAATTTAATTTGCCCTACGTTGGGCCGACATATTATTATGAATAGAATTGGGTGAGAAAATAGTTTAATTTGCCCGGTATGTTGTGGATTTAATATGTATGATAAACAGTTTATTTAACCAACATGAAAACTTCTCATCTCAGGGTAGAGTTCAAGTATTTTAAATAAAATGATTTTATAATTTTATATATGTTTGCGCCAAAGTTAATAAATGCTTTATATTTTTAAAAATAAATTTGTTAATCAGAATATGTTACTTTTTTAATGATTTCAAATTAAATACGGTCCTGTCCTACTTAAAAAATATCTGCATAGTTCAATCGATTTCATTCAGAGCTTCTTCCTGTGGTAAGTAGATGGTGCACAAGTCACCAGATGGAATGATTAACTCAAGTAATTTAAAAAAACGTTCTTCAAAAGGAAAAACAATATTTAATTTAATGAAAATAAATACACTACACTTTTACAAGTGTTTTTTTTAAGAAAATCAACTATCTAAAAGGATGACTCTTTCATACAAATCACACGCACTCTGGTGAGATATTATTATAATATTAAAATACAGTTATATAATTTCATAAACATTTGACTTTCAGAAAACGGCGAAATACACTCTTAACAGCGTCTATGCATCACAAAATTTTAGTTTTTTTTTACAAATTAGTAAGTACGCTTGACCTCTTAATACATTAATAAATTAACTTGTACTACCTTATCTACTTCACGATTTCTGTTTGTTCACCTTTATTTGTTCCAGATTCTCCTCCTGGAAAACCTCCCTGTTGGCATTCTGCTTCTATCAGAACAGGAATCGATGCTGTATTTCTTTCAAAGTCCAAACAGCTCACACAAATTCCACTATTCAATGTTCTTCGAAAACTATTTTGGCTATTTTACTTCCACCAGACACAAGACACCATTTTATAAAATAAAATTCATGATTAGTGTTTTACAACATTCAACAATTCCTTTTTTAATTATTTATATAAACTAAACTACTTACACTGATATATCTCTTGTAAGTATAATGTATTTGTTTTAAATTCTATAGTCAAATTTTGTCTTCCAAATGATTTCAATTGATTTACTTTACCAAAAAAAATTTTGCTGCTCCAAAAATCTCTTCCCAAAAAGAAAAACCTACTAGTCAATAGCCCCCATAATCAACAACTTTTTCACATTCTGATTTTTTTTTCGTTAGCAACACAGTTGTCGCCGATGTGATCTTTTTTAAATGTTTATTAACCAATCAAATTTGACTATTTATTTTATAGCTCAAATTCTTCATTTCAACCAGTGGAATGTTCATCCATTATATCATGATATTATATTCTAAGGTTTTTAATTGCTTAGACTTCCTATATTATTTTCATTCAATAATATTTCTTAGTATTGTTAAAATGACATTTCCTAACCTCTAAGTATGTATGTCAAATGAATATTCATAATGTTTTAATAGATGACAGCTGTTACCTTTAAATATGTATGCAAAATGAAAATTCGTTTTCTTTATAAGTCATGTTCTCTGAAATTCACATTATTTTATATTTTCCTGCTCTGTTATGTCTAAACATCTACACTATCTCATTTTAATGTCTTAATCAACAAATATTACGAGATTAGCTTGACTTTACAGAATAAAGCATTTAGTTTCTTATTATGAACAAATTTTGATACTTGATCTCTTTGATAAAAGTTTCGTTAGGTAATTTATTTCATATAAATTGTTTATCACACCTATTCGCAATTATCCCTACATTATACAGTCTGTCCTTTCTGTATGTCTTCTCTATCGAATAGTGGATCGTACAGATTGTCTCCATTCAAATGTTTAAAAAAAATTTTTGACTTAAAAAAATTCTTTTAGATTACAATACATAATCTTAATTCTTCATCATTTGATATACAGGGTGTAGCATTATTTTTTCACAATAACATCCCCTAAATTTTGCGTTTATCAAATTTTTTATTCTAAGAAAAATTTTATGAACGCAAATTTTACTTCAAGTACTATATTCTAGGATTGTCTTTCAATTTTACTAATAATACATTTCGTTTTATTTCAGGTTGCTGTTACAAAGATGATTTTGGAATCCTGTGTTGCAGTATCCTCTTCAGTTAGTTTTAATTCTATTTACAATACCATAATTAAATATGTATACAAATTCTTATTTTATTCTTAGGTACATATTTCATTTACAAGTTTCATCCAAAGGAATTAGTTAAAAAAAAATCATGTTATAAATCCATTTTTGAAAATTCTTTAATGTTCGTTATGCGACTTATTACTTCTACATTTCTCAGAGTCTCTTATATCGGTACAATTTATTAATTTATATTTCTTGTGTTACATCTCTCTATAATACCATCCTTTAGCATATTTTGTATCTCTGAATCAACTTCTTTCCTATATTTATAAGGTATGGGATATGTTCTTATTCTGAAATTTTCTATTCCCTTAACTTCTATCTCATGTACATAGTTATTTGCCATTCTCATCTCTTTTTTAACTAATCCTTTATACTTAATTATTAAATTCTTCACTTTCTCAGCATATTCCTTATTTCCACATACTAATTCCAATTCTTCCATTATTTCATCCCTCTCCATATTCCATAACTTCCTATTATCCTCTTCAAATTCCAATTCTTCCATATTTCCACTCCTCTTTATATTCCATAACTTCCTATTATCCTCTCCAATTGCCAATACTCCCATATTTCCAATCCTTTCTATATTCCCATAACTTCTTATTATCCTCTTCAACTTCCAATTCTTCTATATTTTCTTCTTCAAATTCAATTCTATTACCATTTAATTCAATCTCCATCTTTTCAAAATCAATTCTTGCTTCATATTTCGTTAATTCATCTATTCCTATAACTATGTCTGATTCCAAATTATTCACTAACAGTAATTGCATTTCAACTTCTTTCCCATCCTTCAATTCAATCTTTTGTATTATAGACTTATTTACTTCACATAGCTTCTTTCCATTTGCTCCTATCAATGTAGTTTTTGGTATTTTAATTAATTTGTTTTCATAATTTTCAATGTTTTCTTCTATTAGTTTTGTTTTAATTATGGACGCTTCCGAACCTGTATCTATTAATAATTTCATTTCTTTTCCATTTAATTTCCCTTTAATATTTTTCAATTCCATTATTTCTCATAATTCTAAATCTTCCCCAAATTTTATATATTTCATTGGATGTTTATATGTTATCACTCTCTCTTCTCTCCTTTGAATACTGTTCTCTGTAATTGTTATTTTTGTTGTTATTTTATTTGAAGTTTCTGTTATAGTTGTTTTTGTTTGCTATCGTTCTTATTATAGTTATTGTTATTTCCTAAATTGTTGTTATAATTGTTGTGTTTTTGTTATAATATCCATTTGTATTATATCTGTTAATGTAATTATTTCTGTTTTTCATCATTATCTTTATATATCCTAATTTATATCTATGTACAACATTATATTTACATATGTTTTTTTTTAACATTATTTGTTAATTATAAACTTCTTATTTACATGTTGTTTTTTATATTCCTTATCGACCTTTTACAATTCCTTATTCGTCTTCTAGATTCCGGTCCTATAATACAGCCTTATTATTCAATTTAATTTTCTTTTCCTAAATTTCGTTTTATCCTCTTCTCTTATTGTTTGATTCTCTTCTATCTGCTTCCTAAGTTTCTTAAAATTTTCCACTGTGTCTTTTTCAATTTTGTTGTCCCCTATCTCATCAATTTCTCCCAATGGATTCATGAAAATTTGTGTTTCCAATTTCTTCATATTATTGTTTCTTCTTTTTATTATTTCATTTCCCATAATACTCTTACTTCCTATCATTTCATTTTTAACTATCCTATTAAAATTTCTTGGATCAATTATCTTTATATTTCTGCCAAGTTTTACCCTCATCTCGAAATTTTCTGCATAAATTATTGTTTCTATATTCTGTCTTATGGTTTCTTCTATTTCTTCCTTGGTCTCTTGTAATATCTTATTCATTTCCTCTAATTTCCAATTAAGTTGTATCCCCCTATTATTATCATTATTTGTCTTACCATATGTCACTATTCGTTTCAATATATTAACATCTGGGTCTGTTATTTCCCAATAAATCTCTTTTTCATAAATTTTCATAGCTTCTTCACTTCCTAGATTCTGTAAATTGCTATCTATCATCTCCTCATTTAGTTGTCTTTGTATTTTTATTTCATCAATTTCCATTTTATCACTTAATTTTGGTTCTATAGTATCATCATTTATATTTTCATTTTGTAACTTTACATCCATTTGAATCTCTCCTTTGAAATCCTTTTCCTTCTCTTCTATTTCCTTGATTCTGTTGATTTGTAAATTTTCTATTTCCATTATACGTCCAATCACTTCTCCTCTTATTTCCTGTTTAGTGTCTTCAATTTTATTCTCCATGTATATGTTTGATTCTTCTAGTTTCTTCTCAACGTGTCCCAATTTTTCATCCATCAATTTTATTATCAGTTCCTTAGTTTGTTTAATTTCTTCTTTGTTCTGGTCCATCTTAATATTCATTTCTTTTTTTAATTCTTCCTTATTTTGGTCCATTTTAATATTCATTTCTTCCTTATTCTGGTCCATCTTAATATTCATTTCTTCCTTATTCTGGTCCATCTTTACATTCATATTATTCATTTCACGATTTAAATTTCCATTCATTTCTTTCATTTCTCCCATCATCATTTTAAACATACTCATCACGTCCATATCCTCTTTCTCTTTCGATTTTTGTTTGACCCCTTGTCCTGTTTCTTCTGACAATGGTGCATCTTCTTCTTCCTGACCTTGTTCTGCGATGTCTTCTTCCGAATGTTCTCTCCCCTGTTCCAAATATTGTACCTTAAAATCTCCTCTACCATTACTCCTTTCTTCTCTTTCTTCATCAGACCTACTTTCGACTCCTACCTGCTTTCCGTCCCTTAATGTCATTTTCCTTTCCATTTTATGTATTTAAAATCTTTTAATACAGTAAAAAAAAACTTATTTCAATGCTTTTTATTATTATTTACTAAATTTCTATATTAGCCCCACGTTGCGGTGACATTTTATTATAGTTTATTTTATATGGGAATTTAATTTGCCCTACGTTGGGCCGACATATTATTATGAATAGAATTGGGTGAGAAAATAGTTTAATTTGCCCGGTATGTTGTGGATTTAATATGTATGATAAACAGTTTATTTAACCAACATGAAAACTTCTCATCTCAGGGTAGAGTTCAAGTATTTTAAATAAAATGATTTTATAATTTTATATATGTTTGCGCCAAAGTTAATAAATGCTTTATATTTTTAAAAATAAATTTGTTAATCAGAATATGTTACTTTTTTAATGATTTCAAATTAAATACGGTCCTGTCCTACTTAAAAAATATCTGCATAGTTCAATCGATTTCATTCAGAGCTTCTTCCTGTGGTAAGTAGATGGTGCACAAGTCACCAGATGGAATGATTAACTCAAGTAATTTAAAAAAACGTTCTTCAAAAGGAAAAACAATATTTAATTTAATGAAAATAAATACACTACACTTTTACAAGTGTTTTTTTTAAGAAAATCAACTATCTAAAAGGATGACTCTTTCATACAAATCACACGCACTCTGGTGAGATATTATTATAATATTAAAATACAGTTATATAATTTCATAAACATTTGACTTTCAGAAAACGGCGAAATACACTCTTAACAGCGTCTATGCATCACAAAATTTTAGTTTTTTTTTACAAATTAGTAAGTACGCTTGACCTCTTAATACATTAATAAATTAACTTGTACTACCTTATCTACTTCACGATTTCTGTTTGTTCACCTTTATTTGTTCCAGATTCTCCTCCTGGAAAACCTCCCTGTTGGCATTCTGCTTCTATCAGAACAGGAATCGATGCTGTATTTCTTTCAAAGTCCAAACAGCTCACACAAATTCCACTATTCAATGTTCTTCGAAAACTATTTTGGCTATTTTACTTCCACCAGACACAAGACACCATTTTATAAAATAAAATTCATGATTAGTGTTTTACAACATTCAACAATTCCTTTTTTAATTATTTATATAAACTAAACTACTTACACTGATATATCTCTTGTAAGTATAATGTATTTGTTTTAAATTCTATAGTCAAATTTTGTCTTCCAAATGATTTCAATTGATTTACTTTACCAAAAAAAATTTTGCTGCTCCAAAAATCTCTTCCCAAAAAGAAAAACCTACTAGTCAATAGCCCCCATAATCAACAACTTTTTCACATTCTGATTTTTTTTTCGTTAGCAACACAGTTGTCGCCGATGTGATCTTTTTTAAATGTTTATTAACCAATCAAATTTGACTATTTATTTTATAGCTCAAATTCTTCATTTCAACCAGTGGAATGTTCATCCATTATATCATGATATTATATTCTAAGGTTTTTAATTGCTTAGACTTCCTATATTATTTTCATTCAATAATATTTCTTAGTATTGTTAAAATGACATTTCCTAACCTCTAAGTATGTATGTCAAATGAATATTCATAATGTTTTAATAGATGACAGCTGTTACCTTTAAATATGTATGCAAAATGAAAATTCGTTTTCTTTATAAGTCATGTTCTCTGAAATTCACATTATTTTATATTTTCCTGCTCTGTTATGTCTAAACATCTACACTATCTCATTTTAATGTCTTAATCAACAAATATTACGAGATTAGCTTGACTTTACAGAATAAAGCATTTAGTTTCTTATTATGAACAAATTTTGATACTTGATCTCTTTGATAAAAGTTTCGTTAGGTAATTTATTTCATATAAATTGTTTATCACACCTATTCGCAATTATCCCTACATTATACAGTCTGTCCTTTCTGTATGTCTTCTCTATCGAATAGTGGATCGTACAGATTGTCTCCATTCAAATGTTTAAAAAAAATTTTTGACTTAAAAAAATTCTTTTAGATTACAATACATAATCTTAATTCTTCATCATTTGATATACAGGGTGTAGCATTATTTTTTCACAATAATATATACATATATATATATATATATAGCTTATATATATATATATATATATATAAATTAAAATTTCATACGATAGGAGGGGTCTCTATATGAATATATTAATTGCGGTTTTTCTACTATACACCTACGTTTGATTTGAAACGTTAATAATTTCAAAATATCAGTCTGACCTTTCCTCGAAGAGGACAACGACTGCTCTCCTAGCTAATGGCACGCAAAAGGGGATGTAATTCAATTTTCTGCGTGGCATTAGCCAACAAAGTAGCTGTTGTCCTCTTCGAGGAACTGTCAGACTGATATTTCGAAATTATTAACAATTCCACTCAAACATTGGTGTATAGTAGAAAATACAGAAGAGGGCAATGGTCAAAACCAAAGAACAACTTGGAGCCGAAGAGAAATTTTAACTTTAATAGATCTGTATAAACATTATGCAGCAGAATTTAAATCCACAACAATTATAAATGATGCTAGTTACGTCAATGAATATTGTATATTATGCAGTAATGCATTTTGTCTAATAAGCATTTTATAAAACACATAAATATGGTTGTACTGAAAGAAAAGTTAGATTTGTATGTTAAATGTACTTAATAAACGTCTCAATTGTGTATTTCGTTTTTAAAACGGCCTTCTCGAAGTTCGAAAACATCATTTGCTGTATGGAAGAAAATGAATACTGATATGAGAACCCGATCCTGGGAGCAGTGTAATAACAAATTTAAAAATCTAAAAAGTAAATACATGGAAAAAGAGACAATATGGGCGATACCAGTAAATTGTAATTATTTCAAAGAATTTGAATGAAATATTTAAAAGTCAACCAAACATTAAAACATTACACCCGTTTCTGTGGCATCGTCCTCAAGCGGAAAAAAATACGTCATTTGATTGCACTAATCAAACTATTGACAGAACACTTGATGAAGGTTTAAAAGGAAAAAATAGCAAGAAAAGGAAATTATGTGAAAGTGTATATAAAGAGGTACAAGAGATGAAAGAAGAAGGACTAACCTTCGTCACAAAGAAAAATGGAACAACTGAAAGAACTGATTAATGTTTTTAAAAATTTGATTGAAGTACTTAGACCAACATAGATTTATTGATGGTATAATTTGGATAATCATTTGTTAATTTCAATATAATGATAATTTGTTTACAGCGACGTGGACCAAAAGTTTGAAGTAGGTTTCATTTATTTGAACTTTTTCAAGTAATTGGAATATTTATATTTCTACTTGAGAATATGTAATATTTATTTTTATTTTGTTTATTAAAAAATATTTTATAGTGAAATTTTTATTACCAAATAAGATAAAAGTACAGTGTCTATTTAAAAATAATAAAAACATGTATGTTTTCAAGGCCGAGTGCTGCTAATTAATTTCTTTTAATGAACCGGGTTTGTTCTGACACTTATCCCATCTTACTGTAAGTCTTGCCTCCTTCAATCTTCAGAAGACATTCCAAGATAGCTAAATGCTTTTCAAAGTTTAGTGTCACAATAAATACACAAATACATAAGGTTCCAACTCTGGACCTAAAACACTGTCTATAAAACGTTGCCAAATTGCAGGAGCATTGTGTAATTCAAATGGCATGCGTTGAAACTAGAAAAAACCCCTTCCATGAACGGTGAAAGCTGTCTAGGTCTAGACGTGTTCGCTACTGGCACTTGCCAATAAGCAGACTCAATGTCAAGAGATGAAAGGTAATGCGCATCTCGCAATTTATTTAAGGTATGAGACATATATGGTAATGGTTAGCCGTCTTGTAACGCTCTTGCGTCGTTACTTATCGGATTGACGCCTTAACTACAGGTGACGGGTTGCCTCGGGCGCCAGTTTATAAAAGTGGTATGCTCCACTCGCTCCGGGCAGCGTTAGTGAAGAATTAAAATACTCCAGGGGTCACTTATGGTGGTGACAAGAGTGTTGCGGCCGGTCGGGCAGATTTTACTTGCCTCCCCGGGTTCGTAACCTGGGTATTAGCTGCTTAACGTTCTTACCTATTTGCGGAGTTTAGTGGTAATTGGAGTTGGAGAGAAGAGAAACCAAAAGTTACGTATTTACAAAGAGTCTTTATTACACAAATAGCGGAAAAGTTACTCAACTAAACTAAATATCCTCTAATTCGGATAGGCGGAGCAAAAGCACTAGTACTAACTACTATACTACCGGTTCAAACGGTCTCTCCTACGGTAAGTAAAACAAAGCTATGCAAGCGTAAGCAAAAATGGGGCGGGGGTGCGTTGGACGGTTAGCGGAAGCCAGGAGGTGCGGTGGACGGTTAGCGGAAGCGTGCAGAACTAATACGGATTGCAAGCGACCCTCTAGGTTAATCAAAGTTCTACTTTGGGGGATACGGCTCTCGGTTTCCGCGGTATCGCAATCTCGGAGTCGCGACGGCCACTACTAGGATGTGAGTACTCAACTTTCTAGTAGCGGACACGGTCTCCCTTTACTTCCCCTGATCGGATTGTACGGGCAAGAACCATATACCCTAAGGTATAAAATCAAATATCACTCACCTCGGTAGACGGTACGGTTGATCGGTATCTAACAGTATCGGCTTTCTGAAAGAGAACGGGTTTGTGAGCACAATGATGGCTCTTAGATTTAATTCTCACCTGCGTATGCGGGCAAGGTATCGAGTCTACGGATAGACTGACGACTCTGAGAACCGTTCTGCTTTACGGTATGGCTTGTTGGGGATACGGTGCGAGTAAGTAAGTGTCGCCGACTGTCGGTGCAGGTTAGAGAAATTATATTACATTGTACCGATGTTATTATACGGACGGAGAAATACAGTGTTCGAACGCTTTATTTAATATTATACGGGAGATTGTGCTTTTGCCCGGTCGTTGAAAATGTAACTTCGTTAGAGTCTCTTTCGGTTACTGCATTGAGCTTCCTAATATCGACACAAAAGCGATAGCCTCCATCTTTCTTCTTGATCAATAGCACTGGTGATGACTATCCACTATTCGACTTCTGGACTTTACCTTTAGCTAACATATCGTCCAGCTCCATATTGATTTATCGTTGAATAACTGGTGAGACAGAATAATACCGCTGTTTTATAGGTGGGAAATGTGTCACAATGACGTGTTAAGCCAAGTCAGTGCAGCATAATGAGTCACCGATTTCCTTTAGATATCTGTCGATCACTGCTCTCAATCGATTCTCCTCCATTCCAGTTTGAACGGTTTGGCCTCTCAAATGATCCATTTAATCCAGGTTGTAAGCTTCCTTGGAAAAGAACCATTCATTATGGCGGAGGTCTGGTCTTCCAGAAGTTTGTTCCTAATATCAAAGTATGGGTTATATCTGGTACAACTAAAACTTTAATCAACTTCACCACACCTCTTACATGAAACGGTAACTCACATACTCCAATGCTCTGGCAAGATTATCCATTAGCTACTTGACAACTAGTATTTTTGGAAGTATCCAGAATTATGTCTAATTTCCTTAATAATAACCATCCTCGATTACCTGAAATAGTAGCTGAAGCGCCTGAATCCAATAAACCCATTAACGAAACACCCAATACAGCAACTTTTAAGAAAGGCCTCTCGTCACCATGATCCAAAATGTAGTCTAAAATCGGTTGTAAATGATTAGTCGAGTCTCCTGTTAGTTTCGTCGACACTCCTCGACTATCAAAGATCGACGTGCTTCGTTTCGCTTATTGCAAGTTGGACATTTCCTGACGGTAAATCCTTCCCTTTTACATTTGAAACATTTAAGTTGCTTGGGTAGGGCACAGCCAATTGCTCTATGTACAGGCTTGTTGCTACGGAAACAAATGATAGGCTTGCTAGTACAAGGGACAGATGTTTGCGCCGTAGCTACACCAGACGTTGACGGTTCGTCTCTATCATCAACATAAGCTAAATCCCTTTCCATAATTCCAACTCTCCTACTGAAAGGCTCAATATAATTGTTGATTAGATTCCGTCTACTTTCCATTTTCCCACATTGCTCCCTCAAATCTGTGAGTGTACTCGTTGGTGGATCTCTTAATCTATCGAGATAAAAAGGATGTTAATTTCTTACAAGTATCTTCAATTTTGCCTCTTCTAACATAGGACAACGTAATCTATTAAAGTAGCTAGCCATCACTGCCAAGTAAACTCCAATCGACTCTGATGGGTGTTGATTACGTTTCTGTAACTCCTCAAACAAAACATCCAAATGATTAGCAGTAAGGTATTCTGGAATTCTTCTACCAGTTCATCCCAAGAAGTTACTCTAGATCTACAATCTTTATAAAATTGGCATGCCTTATCTGCAAAAAGATCTACTCCAGAATCCAGTAACATAGCTTTTGCCACATTACGAGCTACTCGTGACTCCTCTATCCTTTCCAAAAAAGTTGTAATTGACATTCCCTTTCCATCTCCGGAAAATTTCCGTGCAGCATGAGCAATATGAGAATCATCAATCATAGAGCAGGTGGATTAAAAGTTTGACTTGTAATTTGACCTTGTAACTGTGCGAGAGAAATAGGTACGGGCCGCATCAATTTCATGCAACTTACCATTAAATTTGCTTAGAACTGATGAGCTGGTAGCTGTTAAATCCGCTTTTCTCTTTTTTTCTCCATCATCCGCGGGAGTTATTCGATCAATTCGATTTAATATAAAAGCCAAGTTGGTTTGAATCTTCCTCACCAGAATTGCTATTCCCAATCAAATCACCTAGTAGTTTTATAGTAGTTTTATATAGCTTTTTTACAGCATCTTTAACCTTTTCAAATTTATAAGGATAGGATGGATAATGTAGACTATCCCCACTTTGTTTCAACAGAATCGCTGCCGACAACCTGTGTCTCATCTCGTCAGAATTCCCTATACTGATCTCCCTTATTGTTAACTCATCTTTCTCAAGCCGATTAATAATCATCATTCGAGCCATCCTGGAGCAACTCACTAAAATTCTCACAATGTATAATACAAAGAATTATCAATCCTTATTAAAGGCTGTAATAAAATGATTACTAAAGTATGCCAGCACTGAATTAATTGCGCTTTATCACCAGCATATCTCAATAATATTTCACAATAATTACTTAAAAAATGAATACCAAGATAATATGTTGTTAAAATATCAGTTTTTTGGATCTAAGGATGTGAAGAGCATAAAATAAAAAGAACTAATCTTCTCCCACACAAGTATATGTAATACTACCCCTAAATATGTGAGCTAAAGGTTCTCTTTTATTTACAAAACCCAGTCTGAAAATACTTTAAATATCGAAAATATATTGCCTACAATTGATGATACTGAAGGCTTATCAAATTTCACTCAAAAATAAATATAGTTACTGGGTCTAGACTGTGTTTGAAAAAGAAACAAATACAAACGTTTTTAACGAGGCCCCACGTTGGGTGCCAAAATATAATGAACTTTTTATATTATAAGTTTCGGTTGTCCCAGATGTCAACCGATATGGCTCCCGTTCAATCAAGTGGAGACGGGAGTGGGTTAACGTCTCGAAACTGGGATGTTAAATTTAAAAAAAAAGAATTGTCAGGCGCCAGTTAAATTTATCTGAGCCGTAAAAGAAATTTTCCCAACTTAAATTTGACAAAAGTGAGGAAAACTAAAAGACGACCTAGCTTACATTCACGTTATTATAATGATTGTGATGTAACATTATAGACCACAATAATAAAATGTATTTACGTTAAAAGCCAAAATTAATTGAAAATATTCCAAGGTCCCCTGAAAACTTCACATATTCAGAATATTAGTATTATGGTGTAACAATACAGATCACAGTAATAAAATGTATTTACATTGAAAGTCAAAAATATTATTATGGAATAGCAAATTTAAGATTTATCACATAAATACATGAATTTGCCAGAAGTTATCAAAAAAAGTGTTCTCACGTAAAATAGACCATACAAATTCTGACGCTTGTATTAAATGTTTGTACCTTGCGTTGAATCCAAGGCGAAAGACAACGGCATAAAAATATAAAATTTCACAGCATACTGATAAATCTAGTTTTATTAATAAAATCCTGAAAATCTAAGTTGAATAATGCCCCCCCTTGAAACTATGACTCAACTTTTATTGAATTTATATAAGAAAAGGCAATTCATGACACTTATCAACTATGTACATCCTCTTCATATAAGCCTACTGTACTCTGTATTGAAGTTCAAGGAAAAATGAAGTACGCCACCAATCTAGGCGTAAATATAAGTCGAACAAAACTACTGGTATCCTCTTACTACAGCCTCCCAAATCCAGAGTCAAGTTCCATAACGTCTATCTTAACCAAGGTAAGACTATATCCCCTAGCTGACCAGCAGAAGAAGAACCCTAAAAAGACCAAGGTGCATCAGATATGAGGCCCGACTTCCTAACCCTCCCAAGATAACATAAATCAATTAACTATCAAATATCTAATATCCGCCCGTGACTCTAATCTATATTTACATATCTAACAACAAAAGAATGCTTTTCCCTAATGTTCTACTAATTGACTTAAACTTTTACTAAAAAAACATGAATAATTAGTATGCGAATAAAAGTTATATCTAATCTAACAAAATGATCTTTTTATATATATATATATATCAAAAAGATAAATGATTACACGCAGTACGTAGAGATATAAAACAGAGTGATACTTGTCAGCCATTCAACTAAGTATATTGCAAGTACATGTGTCAATATCTTATACGTGACATGCTGTATACTGCTAACTACACTCGATTAGACCATTTAAACTACTATTTGAAACCCGTTATCTATTCCTTGAGGACAACCCTCACTTGAAGAAAATAAAATGCATAATTGTAAGTAGAACACAACTAGGTAATAGCCATAAAAAATTGATGTTTTTCTCTTATGTTCAAAGTGACTGACTATTTTACTATAGACAAAAAAAATTACCCTGAACTGTACAAAAAAGATTATACTAATTTACAAAGGATTGAAAAATACCAAAGTTACCAATTTAAACCCACCCATAGTCGTTTTTCAGTAAAAGAAAATGAGTGAAAATGTTCTAGATAACCTAAACTTCATTTACCTCTAATCGAGGGTTCCAAAATTTCTATAGATTCCAGCAAACGTCTCTTCCATACAGAATTGCAAAATCCATCTAACAAAGATACTAGGATTCCAGTTTATAATCTCCTCTCAAAGATTCCGGTAGCATCGTGTCCAAAAATCGACTATTATCCAAAAAAGCTCGTGAAATCTCCCAAAAATACAATCACCAACAGCTTCCCGAATAAATTAGGACGGTATTAATAATCTCCCTTATCAGGGATGGTTTCGAATACCATATATAAAATTAAATACCGATTCACTGACTGGCAATCACCTAGACATCTTCAAAATCAAATTGAAAAGTGATGTTAACAATCTTCCTGTATCTAACGTTCATTTTACAGTGGAGATTCGAGTAAGTATCCAACCAATAGAAATCCAGCAGACATAAATTCGTCTTAAACGCGGACCATAGAACTACAATCCACATAAAACATCGAATAAACCCAAAAAAGTTACTAATAAATGTCCACATATCATCTACGAGCACATCAGAGAGGAAATCTGTAGGTAAACATAATTGTCTATGACTCGTAAAGTCAAAGAGTAAATGCTATACAGAGATCTCGACTGCTACCAGTGCGAAACGACAAACGGACGCTCTTATTGAAGGCATATCTGTCATCGAGCAATTGTAATTTCTAACCTACACAACATAAACACACTGCTTACATATTAGAAATTATTTAAACGGATTTAAACAATAATAGTTCCATAGCACTCCTGCAGATGTTAACGTACGAAGCCAGAATACTCGAAATTATCGCTCAAATCAGATGTAATCGAACAGTTAGCGTCTTATGAGTAAATGTTTACACTATATTCGAATAACATCCAAGTCTTAAACAGACGTTTCTGACCGATATGGCAATACTTACTGACTGAAGCCATAACATGGTACATAAATGAACATCAAATATACAACTATCCCGAGAGACAAGTATGTATAAACTCATCAGCAAATTAATTTTACACTAACACTAGTAACATGTTTTAGACAAAGTCAAGGAGTCGGATAAACCAGAACCCTAATAAGTTATAGCACTTATCACGCTAAAACGAGTAGTTTTTTGGACTACTGAGGCCAACACCGCACGATGATGTAAACAGAACAAAAATCAGTAGTCCCACGGTTATTTATATCTACATTAAAATACCTTAAGAATGTTAGTTAAAAAAAATAAGAATAACTAACATTAGTTTATTTACAGCGGCGCTCGTTTTGTATCAGGGGATACAACTTACCAACTTACCTAGCAATCAATAGTAATTGATTATATAAAATTATTGTCAAGATGTTATAATATGTCAGCTACAGCCTGCACCAATTCGCCAGAAAGATGATGGCAGAGTAATCACTAGAACTCTGGGCTGACAGAAACAGATAACAACAACAATACTTTTAGAAGACTTCCGTTAACCCATACATCAAAAAAATATTAAAAAAAATCAACATACTTTCACAACTTGCAAATATTTATACAAGCATATGTATTAGTTAGGAAGTGATACAAAAATGCCACATAGGTAAATTTTTATAATATATTGTTAATAGTTATCAAATAAAGAATCTAATCTAATCATTTAATATTTAAAAAAATTAAGTTGGCAGTGTAAAAAAACCATTACAACATCATTTCTTCTTAAAGTATTATCAACAAAATCTTCTTCTTCATCATTAACATGTTGTAATTGTCCCTCATTTGAATATAAATGTAAATCTTCATCGTCTTCTAACATACTAAAATTGTGCAATGTGCATGCTGCTTTTATAGTACTTGGAATTAGATCTATTCTATTCATATCCAAATATCTTAAATGCCGAAGTCTTCCAAAAACTAGAGCAAAAGCTCTCTCGACAACCTGTCTTGTTTTGGCATGAATTGTGTTGACATTTCTTTGTCGTTCTGTAAGATGACCTCTATCAATAAATGGTGGTAGACACCAATTCATAACTGGATAAGCTTTATCACCAATAATATGCTCATCTGCTTGAATATAATTTTGTGATGAGCACAATGTCATTGTAAATATTCGAATTTCTAAAAATCCTTATGTCTGAAACTGAATGTGGATATTCCGTAAACCAATTTACAAATTTCAAATCCGGTGTAGTGATGGCCTGCATGGAAACACTTCCAATTGATGTAAACTTCCGGATTCTCATGAGGTACTTTAATAGCAACATATGTACCATCTATGGCACCAATTACACCTGATAAATCAACAATCCTTTGAAATTTTCCTTTTATATTTTGTCGTTCTGCATAATCAGACCATCTGATAACGTCAGGTGCTATTTAATTTCAAGCTCGTATTATTCGTTGGAAACAAATAAACAATGATGATTTTCTCATATCAAAACGGCAGCCAACGGACATCAAATAAATTAAGAATAAGATTTTAACAACAAATCACTTCAAAAATAAATTCTTACCGATAACTGTCTGGTGTAGCTATTAGCCACAGTATCGCTAATAATTGTTTTTCATCAGGTACTCTGAGCCTTCCGACGGATCAATCCTAGCATTTTAATGAAGGCTTGCGTCTTTCTAATAAACTTTGAAACTGCATTCTATTAAAGCGAAAATATTGTTGCAATTCTTTGTTGGTGCAATTATTTACAGTTTCTATAAAATTGTTCACTCTAGACGCTTTTCTTCGTCTATATTCCAAGTTTCTAATACAAATTCATCTTGGTCACTATCAGATTTGCTCTCACTACTATTTAAGAAAATTAAGTCCACAACTTCTATTTTACACTTGTAAAGCCGGGTCCACACCAAACCGACAAAAGAGAAACAAAACAGAAACTTCATGTTTTTCAACAATTCTGCAACAAAGATGCAACATTTCAGCGACTTTTTTGTCTCGGCACTGTTTTGTCGCCGGATTCCGCAACAATTTCGAGTCCCGTCGCTTGTCGGTAAATATCAAAAGGTTTCTGTTTTGTTCGCTTTATCGGGAACTGTGTCGATTCAGTGTGGACAGAGAAACAAAACTTAAAGAATCGTTCGCGTATGTTTATTTGTTACTGTGAAACGATGTCGGAAAAAACGAAGTGGACTGTGGATAACACTTGTAAATTAATAGAATTGTATCGAGAAACCCCATTGTTATGGGATCCAACAAATAGTGAATATAAAAATCGCTATAAAAAGGCTGATGCTTTAAAGGAAATTGGACGATCTCTAAATTTGTCAGAGGAAGAAATTGAGAGAAAAATAAGAAATATCAACTCTCAATATCAAAGAGAAAGAAGGAATTATAAACAGTGCAAAAAATCTGGCTCGGGACAAAAGTTTATACCAAAATGGTTTGGATATGCGCTTATGAGTTTTCTTAAGGACAAGAATAAACCGCGTAAAAGTCAAGAAGCTGGAGGATTGTCCATAGATAAACAAGTAAGTAATTAACATGCTTATTTATTAACAACTAGAATATGTTTATATGCAGAAAGTTACAAGTTTTATTAACTAGCAGTATTTTATTTGCCAAGGAGCTTGCCCTTGGTCTGAAACAAAGTACTCTGCGAATTCATCTCTAATGGCTGCGGCTTCCAGTGAGGGTTTTCGAGCAGTGCGACTTAAACTTCGAAAATATTGCTGATTTTCAGTCATCTTTCTCCATTCACCATTTTCAAGTGTACCACTATCTAAGTGTTCAATATCGAAACTCCCTGGTGGTGTGTACCTATTTCTAGATGACAAGCTTTTCCGTAAGTAATTGTGAAGGTAAATGCACGCCATAACCAATTGTTCAGTCTTTTTGGGTTGTAGTAATATAGGTTTGCGAAGCACGCGAAATTTGGCTGCCAAAATACCGAATGCATTCTCCACAACTCTTCGCGCGCGGCTAAGCCTGTAATTAAATATTCTTTTTATAGACCCTTTTTCTTGGTGACCACTATATGGCTTCATTATATGAGGAGTAAGGGGAAAAGCATCGTCCGCAACAAAAACATAAGGAGATTCGTTTTTCCTTCCAGCAAGAATAGTTTTTGGAGGCAAGTTTAATCGTCCATCTACCATCAATTTATAAAAGGAGGTATTTTTAAATACACCGCCGTCTGAAATACGGCCTTGACATCCAACGTTAGCGTAAAGAAAATTATAATTTGCGTCCACTATTGCAAAAAGTACAATACTAAATGTACCTTTATAGTTGTAAAATTCACTCCCACTAACAGCAGGAGCTTCAATTAAAATATGCTTTCCGTCCATTGCGCCTCGACATAAAGGAAAGTTCCAAATTTTATTATAATCGTTGCTAATCTGTTTCCATTCCTCTTCACTGCTAGGTGTCTGAAACAAAAATATCGTGATTTAGAGTTACACTGTCAATTAATGCCTTCTTCTGAACAAATTAAAATACATGACTGTCACTAGAATTATATTACATAAATCTCCTAAAAATCCCTAAATGACCCTAAACAAAAAATAAATAACGGAGGGTTACATCTTCTTAAATTAGACTGAACTTGACTTCCCTTTTTATTAAAAAATTCACAGTAATTGCTACTTTTTTTCTCTTTGTTACAGAGATCGGACGAATCATATAGCAGCGAAGAAGGGGAAGAAGAAATAACGGAAGTTATTGTCGATAATGACGATGGTACAGAACTAGACGCATCTAGGAATGAAGTTCCCCATTCATCTATTGAAAAATCGACTTCGCATGAACAAAATACATCAGCAATAAAGAAAAAGCCGGTAGCAAAAAATACTACCGACAAGCGATGTAAAGAAATATATTCGATGATAAAGTCTGTGCATCACGACAGGCAAGAACGTAAAACCCAGCCTGACGATTTTGATATATTTGGCGAGATTGTTGCACGAAAACTGCGCAATTTACCGACTCGTTACGCACAGATAACCATAGAACATCAAATAAATAATCTACTATACGAAGCCGAATTAGGCAAATACAATGAACCCCCTCAAACTTCTCATGTACATCAAGAACTCTCACAATACGTTCGCTTACCAACAGTCTCGCCAGCATCTTCTTCCATTTCGCAGAGTTATTCAAATCCATCTAGCATTCAGTCATACTCACAGCTAGCCAGTGTACAATCTTTGCCAAATTCCACTACCACTGACCATTCTTCCATTTCGCAGACTTATTCAAATCCGCCGAGCGTCCAGTCGTACTCACAGCTGTCCAGTGTACAATCTCTGCCAAATCCCACTTATCTGGAGCCGCTCGCAGCTGTTCAGCCGACATCACAATCAGCTATGGACTTTACGAATGAAAACACGATAGTTACTGATGAATGGGACCGAGAATAATCAACTTCGTCGACAAGGTGTTTATTTTTTTAAAATATATATTCTGTACTTATTTTTAATAAATTAAAATACATGCCATTAAATTATACGATTGCGTTTTCAATTAAAAATAATTGCAAGCTAATTTACTTACCTTAACAAAACCATTCAGAACTTGTACTAAAGCTTCACATGTTTCTGGAACAATTTGTGAAATTGATTGCTTAGATATTCTTGTCTGATACATGAGACTATGATATGAATCACCGGTTGCCAGAAATCTTAAGGTAACAGCTAAGCGTTCTGTTATGGAAATAGAATTTCTAAAATTCGTATTTTTCTTGTGTATGACTGGCCCAACTAATTCTAATAAGCTTTCAAAATCTTCGTTTGACATTCGCAAAAAATTGGTAAAACTAGAACGTATCTCGCCTGATAAACCAATATCGTCTTCACGGATATCTGTAATTAAATTTTCGACTCCATGACTCGTTCGCCTTCGCAAATTGGGCCTCACCCAAAAACGTCTTTTTTTCCGCTTCAAATTTAAAAAAATATAATAATATCCAGCCATTAATACGAAATCGTCGTCTTCTTCAACATTACGGAAACGGTAACGAAACATGCTTCTAGTGTGGACTGCAAAATCAAAACTGAAACATGGAGTGTTTGTTACTGTTTTGTTTTGAATAAATGGTCTGCGGTGTGGACTTTGTTTCGAAACTGTTTTGTTGCATAAAAGTTTTAAAGATGTTTTGTTTTTGTTTTGTTTTATGTTTTCGTTTTGTCGGTTTAATGTGGACCCGGCATAATGTTGTATTTGGATCGTCTATAACACAAACAACCTATTCTGATCTGTGCTGTCAGTTCTGTCACCTGGTTCTGTATTCTGTACCGTTCCCATTTGCAAGGTAAAAAACGATAGTTCCACTAGAACACGTCCGATGGTGTCACACCCCAACGTCAAACAAATCTGAATGCACCCCAGTGATTAAGTTATCCAATTATTGTACATTGCAGCGAATATTTAACTTGAAAAGTTAAAATGTCGTCGCGTGAGAATTAGTGTGTTCTATCTCCATTTTTTTACATTTTTTAACGATATGCAGATCAAATTTTTTATAATAATTAGACTATATTCACAAATAACTTTAAGATTTCGGCTACTATTTACATATTTTAAGTCATATTTTATTCCAAATCCATATTTCCTTCATTTATTAGGAGAATTATCATGTCCTATATCCACTCTATGGATATAGAATAATGTTATATTATAGTTAAATAAAACTGGTGTGAAAAATTATATTCTATGTCCACTGCCTATTAGAAGTCTTAATGCGGACCTGTCTCAAAAACGGTACCAGACATGAAAATCGTTTAAAAAACAAAAAAGTTGTGTTTTTAGATATGCTCAAAAAATAATATGAGGAAAAGTCAATGACATGCATTTTTTGTCAATAATATTCGTTAAGGTGTCTCCATGAATGCGACTGGACTTAATACGTTTATTTCAAGGCGAAATCTTAGAACCTTATTGTTATAAATAACAATGCCAAATTTAAACAAAGTCGGAAAAAAAATCTTTCAGGAATTTATAAAACTTAACACCCTGTATATCTTAAAAACAAGGGCCTTGCGCTTATATGAACTTTTTTACTTTTAAATTGACTCCAATAATTACATCCCACATTTTTAGCCATCAGTTTAGATAAAACCTTATTGAAAGATCAAACGAACTTACCTTAAGTGAAGTTCGATCTTAATTATATGTAGGCCTCGTCGAATAAATATTTAGGAGTACCTCCCTGAGGTACCGAACGCACACATCTTTAGCTATTTTAAAATTATCCCATCTCTACCTGCCTCGGTGCGGTCGCTTCCTTCTCATTTCTTTCAAGTATCCATTTGTTGCATCTTTGGGGAATGAAGGGACAGCAAGGCAATGGGTGGGACCTTTATTCGACGAGGCCTACATATAATTAAGATCGAACTTCACTTAAGGTAAGTTCGTTTGATCTTTCAATTATATTCCGGCCTCGTCGAATAAATATTTAGTAGATTTTTAAAGTTAGATGCGACAAATTCCAGATTTAATTTTGTTTTTTACTGTTTTGTTTATTAACTAAAAAATATAAAGTGAAAAATTAACTAAACCTTATACAACGGTAACTTAAATTAACGTTACAATTTATCAAATACCGCTCTGGTAAAGTTTGTTTTATCTAAATCATCCATATAAGACCACTTTGGTTCTCTCGGAATTTTCTTTTGTTTTGGGTGTTCTAAGAATGGAATTTTAACACCTGAAACCCATGATAGAATAATTTTATTTTTAGTAATTGACTTCCAAACTGAAACAAAGTCTTGCAATTTACCAGCATAACTACTCACCTCTAGTTGTGACGGTACTGGTATCGTCTTTCGACTTTCTCTTGTCCTGCTTTGTTCTGTCGTTGACGAGGGCCCCGGTTGAATTTTTTCGGATATTGCCGTCCACCTTGGCGGCCCTGCTTGAAGTGGTTCCGAGGTGGACTTTCCTTGTTTAAATTCTATTTTGGTGTTTGTTTGGCTAACTTAAGTTCTAATGAAGAACGTGCCAAATCCCTAGAAGTTTTCAGTTTTTCTTCTAATTGTGTTCCGAATAGCCACTCATCAGCGCTAGTAGCTTTCTGAAAGACTTGTTGTGAGTCTTTATTTAGATTAATAGTTATGAGTTCTTGACGAGCTTTATTTTCTTGGTGAAAAAGATCTAATAAAAGACGTGCTGCATCTCCTAGGGCCTCAATAGCTATTTTTCTATTTTCTTCTTCATTGATAACGATTGAATTTAGAGCCGTGCCTATAGCCGAAAGGCCAGCTCCCAGTTGTGCTTGTGTGTTGTGTGTTACTCAACCGGATATCTCTCCCTATCACTGAGGGTATACACGCCGAGGATACGACTTCATTTAGCTTTGGAGGATTGAGGAAGGTACTATTCTCAGGAGCGGGATGTTTTTCTATCAGAGTTTTTCTTGTTTCATCAACCATCCCCCCTTTAGTTAAATGAGACCACTTTTCCGCTATATCCTGTTGAAGTGGAGGTCCCACCTCCTTTCCCCCCACTAGATTTAATATCTCATCATCAAGCGGTTTTGATGCTTGGCTTTTACCGCTCCGTTCTTCCTCTGAAATATAGACAAAGGGAAAAAAAATAGTTTTTGTTCCATGAAACAAAATTCACTCTTTTGATGTCATAATCAGAAAGAGTGCATCCTAACATATTTGCATCTTGGTATGACAATGTGTACCTGACTATCACATACCTATATACGGTGTAATATTATTCATTTGTTATTTAATATCATAGTTAATTAGAGTTAAGTCTGATAGCATAATCAGATTGAAGTTTGATGTCATAATCAAACAAGTTATGAAAATATGATCCGTAGTAATCTGATGTCATAATCAGATTGCAATCTGACATCATAATCTAATACATAGAAATAAATAAAATCGGATATCATAATCAGATTACAATTTGACATCATAATCAATTACATAGAAATAACTATGATCTGATATCATAATCAAACCTCCCTGTATATAAGCATAGTTCAATTATTTCTATAATCTAATACCATAATTAAATTCAATAACTCATTTTTAAAATATCACATATAATTTTAGTAGCATTTAGTACGATTTTTCATTATCTATCATACAACATAATAGACAAAAACAATTCGAGTAAAGAAAAGGAAATAAGGTTTATTTGAAAACCTTACCCACAACATTTGACATTGGACTTTGGTCTCGTCTACCTGAATTGGATGAATATTCGTCGTCGGAATTGATATTATAACTTTGTCGCCTTGTTTTTCTTCTCGGTGATGTATGACGACTGCTATTATCATTATCACTATTTGAGGAATCACTTTCACTACTAGAGTCATAAATATACTTTTTAATGTTCTCTAGCTCTTTTGTTAGTGCTTTCAATCTCTTTCTAACCCTATCACGTTTTATTTTTGGCATTCTTAGTGGAAAGTTACTGAGTAACACAAAATTTGGATGTGATACGATCGGCGCACACAAGAATAGTGATGTCAATATTGTAACTACCCGGTAGAAAATACCCGGTACTTGGCGATACCCGGTGTACCCGGTAGTCGGTTTAAAAAGTATCCGTTATTCCAGTATCCTCTCAGAAGTGTCGCGTTGCGTTAGTTATTGTTTGCTCTACCGGTACGAGTCACGATCGGTTTCGGCCGCCGTAGTCGTATCAATACCGATAGGCCACAGAGTATTTTTAAATACCCTATTCTGTGGTACCTATTAGTATCGGTATCGCATTGAAACATTTTGGCATTGCGGGTTGCGGAGTTATTATCAATGTAATAATCATGCATATATATCTGATGTAATGAGTGCCAACAAATTAATACTGGGAGTTTTTAATATTTTATTTGAAGCTTTTAAGTTTTAACAAAATATAAATCATCTAGAATATACTAAAATAAATGCAAACTTCAAGAAAAACAGGTACATAGAACTAAAGAAAAATGAAATAAAATTATTAACATAAATGAATAAATAAAATTGAATATTCGAAAACAAAATTTAAAAAAAGACAAACAGAACGGAAAAATTTGGATTATTTTTTATAATTAAACAAAAATTGATTGCAATTCAAAAACACCAGCTTATTTACGTATTTTGATTTAAGTCTGTTGCGCCGTTCTGTTATAATCTGACCAGCTTTTGAAAAAATACGTTCGCTGGGAACCGATGTGGCTACGATGCACAAATATTTTTTTGCCAATACGGAAAGTGTAGGATAAAGTAGTTCTCTGGATTTCCACCACAAAAGAGGGTTTTCCGTTCTTACTATATTAGCATCCTCCAGGTACATTCGCAATTCCAATATTGCAGTAGCCATTGGACTAGGTTTTTGAGTAGCATTTTTTACTGACAAATCAAATTCCTGCCAAATTAAATTTTCTGATGCCAGATTATCTGTATTAACTGTTGTTTTATGACTGCCATCGTCTCTCAATGCAGAATTTTCGGAATTCCTTTTTATCAGTGCAGTTGCCTCGTCCTGTAATTTATCTCTTACCTTTTTATGCGCATGTTCAAGTGAAAAAGCCTTTAATTTAAATCGAGGATCTAAAAGTGTCGATTTTGCCAAAACGGTGTTTAATTCACATTTATCAAAACGAGTTTCACATGATCCTAATAATTTTCCAATTAAATTTTTGGTAGTATCGGAAAGCATTTCTCGTTGATACTTTTTTAAAATCGATATTAATCTCTGAACTATTATGATAATTTTGGAAACAGTTACGCATGTTTCTGAGCTCATTTCTGTTGTGACTAGTTCAAAAGGTTTTAATACTTGAGTTATTTCTTTTAATATTTTCCACTCTTCTTGAGACAATAATTGAACAGGATGATGCAATAGTCCAACGGTTACAGTGAGAGGTTCTTCTAATTTTAAAAACCGCTCAAACATAAAATATGTTGAATTCCATCGCGTGGAAACGTCATTTTTTAATTTCAACGGCACCACACAGTTTGCATCCATCCTTGTCTGGGTAGATAATAATTTGGCATTTGCCTGTGAGCTTCTATGGAAATGCTCTACAACTGCCTTAACTTTAGCACGTATATCTTTAATTTCATCCAGTCCGTACTGCACAATTAAATTTAGTGTGTGTGCAAAACAAGGAATATGTGCCCAACTTCCTAATTTTGCGGCACTTACTATATTGGCAGCATTGTCCGTAACTATAGCAACAACCTTCTCCAATATTCCCCATTCGTTCAGTACTTCATTAATTTGCTCATGAAGATTTTGAGCTGTATGTCGTTCACTGTAACTAAAACAACTCAACAAACATGAAACAAATTCCCATTTTTTTGTTATAAAATGAGCTGTTATAGATATATAACTTTCATTTGAGGAAGATGTCCAACCGTCTGTTGTAATGGTAATGAATTGGTTTCCTTCCAGAACGGATTTTAAAATGGTTTTAATGTGTGTATATTTTTCCTGTAAGAGAGATGTAATAAACGTGTTTCGACTTGGCGGAATATAGCTGGGTTCAAGTTCTCTTAATAGTTCCAAAAATCCTGTGTCTTGAACTACAGAAAAGGGCTGCAAATCTTTGATCATCATATTTAATATAAGGCCATTAATTCTTTTTTGCCGTGAAAGACTTATTGGACGGGACACAAACTTTGATAAATTTGTTTGACATTTTTGTTTTTTAAGAGGAATAATAGTTTGTGTTGATTGGAAATCAGCGTTTGTAGAAGAATCTTGCGCTGACGATGTCGACGGGGCTGGATCAACGTCTACAAAAAGATACACATAAGATTAGACGCTAATAAAGTCCCTATTTACTTTAATTTATAACCCAAACACTATCCAAATTAATAAAATGTTCGAGATATTAGTATTATAATGTTAGTATACTTACTTGCTGTTTCCCACTGTCGTTTTTCTACAACAGTCTCTTCGATTACTAGGGTAGGATGTTTCGTCCGTAAGTGTTTTCTCAAATTTCCTGTAGTTCCCCCTTTATAAGAATACACATTTTGGCATAAATTACATTTAGCCTTCTTTCCACCTAATTCAGAAAAATGAACCCAAATGGGACTTTTTTTCTGTGTAGCACTCATACTTTTACAATAACACGTTAAACAAATTATACGTAGCAATACAAGAACAGTCATCAGGGAAAACTGATTTGGAATATTATTTAAGTTACACAGATAGCCACTGTTATTTAAGGTCGATTTTCGTAAACACGTAAACACCATTAAATTTTTACGCCGAGCAAGCGATCTCGTGAAATGGGGGAAAAACTGAATAGAAATAATATTTGAGTTACACAGAAAGCCGCTGTTCTTTAAGGTCGATTTTCGTATAACACCATTATATTAATACGCGGGGCAAGCGATCTCGTGCCTTATCGGCAACGACCACCTAAGCCGGTAGATAAAATACCAGTACCGGTACCGGGTAAAATGTACCGGGTACTCTTTGCAAAACTAACGGGTACCCTAAATATTTAAATGTACCTGTATTTGACATCACTACACAAGAAGAATGAGAAGGAAGCGACCGCACCGAGGCAGGTAGAGATGGGATAATTTTAAAATAGCTAAAGATGTGTGCGTTCGATACCTCAGGGAGGTACTACTAAATATTTATTCGACGAGGCCGGAATATAATGTTCATTTCAGGTCCTGCGTTTAATTAGTGTGATAAAATAATAAGAAAGGTACATAACAAAATGTTTAAATATGTATAGGGTATAATGTTTAATGGATTAGTGGTTTTACTTATTTCAATTACTTATTTTGGAATGGGTGAATGTTGACAATTTATTATACTTGTCTACTGTTTTTTAGCGTTATTTAAAATATGCTGTGTAATGATGAATATTACGCTTAAATATAATTTATATTGCTATACTCGTAATCGGTGTAGGTATTGTTGCATGGAGTGGTAAATTATTATTATTTGATAATATGAGGGTATCTTATTATGGTACGTAGACATTATTTTTTACTTTAAGGAGTGATTCCTTGTATGATGTTAAGATGAATTTCATAAATAAAAACATAAGTCCGTTCTCGCTTTATTTTTATTATACAGGTCGAAGAAGATTCCTTTAAATAACTCCAAATCCAAAACTACATTAGTTATTTTTATAAATCTTGGTGGGTGTAAGTTACGCACCAAGACACAAATAATTAAGTAATGAAGTTCTGAAGTCATTTAAAAAAACATTATTTTTAAAATCTTTAACACTCTGTATAACAAAAATAAAGCGAGAATGGACCTATTGTATGAACTTAATATTGTCTCAATCCGTAAAATCTACGTACTTAAATAGCACCCTGTTGATTTAATGAGTAAATTGGTATTTTATTTATAATCGATGTAACATTATTATTCAGAAGTATTAACTTGTTTTAGATAACATTAATCTTCAAATCGATGACAGTAGCTTTAGTAAAGAAGAAGAAGAACAGAAAATACTCGCCGCTATTTCGCAAAATATGCCAAAACCAGAAGAAAATCTGCATAGTGAGAAAGAAAAGTTAAAAATGGAGCTAATCCATAGTGTATATAGCATTTCCACCAGAGAGGAACCCTCAGTATTTAAGAAACTTGTAGTTTCAATTAAGCCAACATTACATGCAATACGGTTGCAAAAGAGTCGGGACCAGCAACAGACAATGGTCACAAGCTGTAAAGTACACCACAACAAAAATATCACACAGCAGAGACGTCTTTATAAAACAAAGAAAAATGCCAAGAAACAAACCATGGGCTTATCAAATCCGAATTCAGAAGAGATCAATCAAATTGCATTAAATCTTCTACATACCGCTTAGTTATTTGTCGTATATACACTGATTTTTATAATTTATTTTGTAGCATATCTATTTTGATATATAAAGGGTGAGATTTGTACTTAAATCAAAAATTAAGATTTAAGCAATTTCAAGTAAAAAAACTTAAAATGTCTGCAGAAACCAGCTATATTATATTGAAACTTATCATCATAACAGGCATAATAAATAATCTATTTTTATACCTAACTCGCTCCACTTTCTATAACATTATTCATGGTATAACTATAGATTAATTTCATCACGATTCACTGTACAATACAAAATATGCCTGAGAATTTCATTCTCCTGTCAAACTTCATATTTTAACAATTAAATACCATAATTTTTATTCTGTGTTACCATGGTTATTCTATTGCAGAAAAAATTATGATAATTTTTTGACATATTGTTTTTAACAACAAAATAAACTTAACAATGTTATACTAGCTGCTTTTCTGTGACGATGATAAAAAACGTTCACCTATACGGAGTAAAGCAAAATCAATTCATGAAAATTTCCTTCGAATATAACGCGGGCATTGATAATCATCGGTAATTTTAGGCAAATATGCATTCATGCAATTTGGAGCAAGCAAACAGTGGACGTATTCTTTTGAGGAGTTGAAAGTATAGCTTCCTTGCTACCGATTAAACATGATCTACATCTATACCAAACTTAACGGTTTTGGAGATATTTCAGTTTCAATTTTAATTTTCGAGAAATTCACTACTTTGAGAATCAAATACTTAAAATTAACGAAAGTAATAAGAGCTCCTTTAAATGTCGCTTATTAAATTATAACCTGACACACTTGCACAATTGAAACAGTCAAAATTATATCAAATAATTATTTTAATCATAAACAGTTAAGTTTGGTATAGATGTAATCATGTAACTCATGTTTAATCGGTAGCAAGGAAGCTATACTTTCACCTCCTCAAAGTAATACGTCTACTTACCAGTCACCCTGTATACCTATTCAGAATTAACGCGGCAATACACTGCGCATGCGAAAGCCAAAGTAGAATTTGTGTCTCTAGAATCTAGTATCGTATTACCTTATGGATAAAGAAATCTCGTTAGAAAAATCCATGTCTCTCGAAATCACCTGAAAAATAAATAAAGCTTCCAGATATTCAACTACTTATTAAATAATTATAAACAAATAAACTTGACCTTCAATTAGTGTATTCTTGTTATCGGTATAAAAATGGTCTTAATCTATATGGGTAATAAGCTTGCTTGGGCAGCTCCCACGGTTAACAGTGGTACTGGCCTAAAGGAAAAGAAGATACTTTGTGTGACAGATATTTCCGTTTCCCTTTTTGAAAGCAACGATTGTGGAACACCGTGCTACGCTGTAAGCGGATTTAGAAAAAGGAATTTTGTGGTGCAATTGCACTAGACAATCTCGTTGGGTTTGGGATGTGAAACTAATAATTATGAAGAGTTGACCACAACACTTTATTATACATATAAATCGGGTATAAAATATAAAATACCACTCCAAATACAGTATTACGCTTTTACATTAGCCACAGATTATAGCCGGTAGCTGACTGCCCGCGCCAGCGCTCTCAATCTCTCAGCCTGGCGTCCGCCGTTCCCGTCTCACAGAATCTGTCCTGGTACTGTCTACTCGGCCTTAGGCCGTACCACTACACAACCCCCCACTTAAATATAGGGTGTTAAAAAAAGTGTCACAAAATGAAATGGTGAATAGTATGACCCAAAATAAGCAGAAAAGTCTTAATAAATTTTTTTTATTATTTTTTATTATGTATAAAAAACAATGATATTTATAAACAATCAACAACAACATAGAGTTAAATGAGATCTTCAAAGTGCCCTCCCTCCATTTCAATGCAGCTACGACGACATCTCCTCCGCAAGGACTGTCGGATTCTTTCCAAAACACCCTCATTGGCTAGGATTCGATGACATCCCTGCTCTAATCGTTGCTGCAGCTCTTCGAGGTTATTCACAGCAGTGGCGTACACGAAATTTTTCAAGTGTCCCCAAAGAAAAAAGTCAAGGGGATTTAAATCAGGTGATCTTGCATGCCATGGCACAGGTCCGCCCCTTCCTATCCATCTTCGACCAAAGGATCCGTCTAAATGTTCTCTTACGGCAATTGAAAAATGCGCCGGAGCACCATCGTGCTGGAACCACATTTGATTTCTTTGTATTAACCCTTTCAGCCCTGAATTTTTAAAACGTCGAAAAAAAAATTTTTTATGGTGAATTATTAATTGTATTCTTTACAAGAACTTCTCCACCGAATATTAACTATTTCCCACCATAGATATAAAAACTAGGAAGCCGTGGCAAATGCCACCATCAGGTTTGAAGGTAAACAAATCACTGAAAATGGAAACTTAAATTTTATTCATTTCATTACATTTAATTCAATTACATACTAACTATACTTAATAATTAACTCATTTTTCATGAAAATTCTTGAAACAGTTTTTGAATTTTGATAAACAAAGAGGTACTTGACATTTTTCACATTGGATTCGTGAACGCCCTCCACAAGTGTCGAGCTTACAGCGCTGCTCATGACCAACTTTGTGTACTGGCCAGTGGCCCAGGTTATCATACCTTACATCGTTGACAGGAACTGTTTGAGGTTTTTGGCGTTTGGTTGGTACTGGTGAACTTCTTGAGCTACCAGACAGTACGGGTGAATTCCTCGAACTACTGGATAATGGTCTACCTCGTTTTGGTGTACTGGTTAGACAACCCGAAAATGCCAAACCTTCTGCTATTGACATAGCAAACTGCAATAAATCCATTCTGGCTTTTTTTATCACCCCATCATGTTCCATATTAGAACAATATTCTAACCAAGCATTGCAAACAGCTAAATTGAAATAGTGGAAAATAACTCTCAAAGTCCATTTCTTTGATCGAATGAAGGTGCGATAAAGTGCAATTAGAAAATCACTCTTATCCACTCCTCCCATTGATGTATTATACAGGCGTATAATTGCTGGACGTTTCACCATCACATAGGCCCCTTCTTTCCTATCCCATCTCCTGACCTCATCTTCTGGTTCGATGCCAACAAAATTTGATGCCATATTGACAGCTTTATTGTCATACCAACGAACTACCACAATTGTCTTATCCTCTGCAACGAATGAATCACAGCTTCCACGGCCAATTTTCTTCATTTGATTTTCGGGTTTCAACGGACACTTTTCGAGCCTATTAGCGCGAATGGTTCCTGCCATGAAAATACCCTTTTCTAGTAACTCTTGTAATAAAAACAACGAAGTGAAGTAGTTGTCACAGAATAGTTTGTGTCCTTTATGTTCAGGAATTCTATTTGATAAATGGATTACTAGTCCATTAGTAGCTGAATAATTTTCTCGCAAATTGGCTGGTAGAGTGGTAGTGCCTTGGTATATAATAGAACGATATATGATACCAGAGGCACCACAAAGCATGAACACCTTTACTCCCCATGGGTTTGGCTTCCCTTTTAGATATTGCTTCACGACAAGTTGGCCCTTGAATGGAATTATGGATTCGTCAATACAAAGATTTTCTTCCAGTACTAAATCCTCACACCGCTTCTCAAACGACCTGACTAATGGACGGACTTTCCAGAGTTTATCATCATCATTACGTTCTTCGTTGATATCAACAATATGTAAATTGTTTCTCAGCAATTCAAATCTATTACGTGATAATCGAATATCATCTAGGAATTTTATTTTTGTGGCAGGGGACCAATACATCCTCAGTCTGGGAAAGCGAATTATACCCATAAGTATATGCAGAGCGACAAGTTTACCGATTTCATGTTCATCTGTGTTGATATTTTTTCCGCTTTTGTGAATGGAATACATGTTCGTTTTCTCTGCTATTTCAGTGAATATTTCGTTCGGAAAATACTCGTGAAAATACATCAACGGAGTCTTACCCTGATGAGAATCTTCTTCACCATTCTCAGATGGACTGAAATCAATGTTAGGTGGTGAAAACCGACTTCTCTCCCAAACAATGTTCTTTTTTTCATTTTTCTTCTTCGGTTTTTGTCGTCGCAATGTTTCTGCCAACAATGCCAATGGAATGTTTTCATCGTCATCAGATTCTTCATTATCGGGTTCATCTTCTATTAGTTCATTTTCTGGTTCATCATCTGTATCTTCCTGAATTCCATCAATTTCATTTTCTTCTTCTACATCAGAGTCAGGTAGTGCTGATATAGCAGCCTGCGCATCCTTCAAAGTTACTTTCTGAGCAACTGTTCTCAATTTCCCATAAAAGTTCATTGGGGGTATGCCATCATCATCTATAAAAATTATATAGATATATAAGAATAGAAAGGAAATTATGAATATTTTTTGTATACAATTTTGCATGAAACCCTAGTGGTGGCAATTGCGTACACAAATTTCGACGCGGTATGGCGATGACTATTTGTGAAGGTATCCACGAATTTCTTTCATCTGACTAATTATGCGCTATTACAATTTAGATACCACCCAAAATAACACATAGATTTGCTTTTATATAATGATTATATGTACTTACTGAAAGCATTGTTCAGGTAATTTGGATCCATACTTGCAACACATCCAATCAGCGTCTCTCAGATACGTGAATAGGACAATGATAAATAAATACTAGTCATGATCTGCCCTAGACATACTATAAAGAGGTGACATCTATTGGCCGGGGGTAAAAGTTGATGTTCTGAGTGTGACAGAACACTGTAAATATACCGGTGGCAATTGCCACCGGCAGGGCCGAAAGGGTTAAAGGAATGTCATCTAAAAAATCACCCAATGTGTTCTGCAAAAAGTTTAAGTAGTCAGCTCCCGTTAATCGGTTAGGTAGTACAATCGGACCTAGTAACCGGTCGCCATAAATACCCATCCAAATGTTTAATGAAAAACAAACTTGATGCCTGGATTCCACGATACTACGGGGATTTTCGTCGGCCCACATATGCGAATTATGGAAATTAAAAACTCCATTTCGTGTAAACCCTGCCTCAGTAAGAAGAATTAGTGCAATAAAATTGCGATCCTCAGCATCATTTCTCAGAAACCATCGACAAAACTCGAAACGTGCTTGATAATCAGGTGCATTCAGAGCATGCACTCGTTCAAGATGGTACGGGTAAAGCTGCTGCTCGTGGAGGATTCTCCAAACCAGAGGAGCCCCAATTCCTACCTCCGCTGATATTCTTCGCACACTAGTTTCCGAAGTCTCTTCTACTCGTGCTAAAATTGCTTCTTTTGCCTCAGGGGTGGACACCGACCTTGGTCTCCCGGAATCATGTGACTGTTTCTCAAATTTACCTGTATCACGCAATCTTTGGTGTAATCTTCCAAACACACGAACTGAAGGAATGTGGCGATTGGGGAAAGCGTCGATATACTGACTTAGCGCTTCCCTCGCATTGCCATTTGCACGACCGTACATAAAATGCATGTCAGCTAATTCAATATTAGTGTAAACAGGCATAACGAAAAGCAAGTTTTTGAGAATGAAAAAAGATAATCAAAAAATGATACAAAAATACAAAACACTCCATATCTCTGAAACCATTCATTTGCGGACATATATTTATTAAGACTTTTCTGCATATTTTGGCCCATACTACCCCCCGTTTTATTTTGTGACACTTTTTCTTTAACTCCCTATATACGATAAGTATTTAAGTACTCGAACGACAGTAACCCATGGACAGAAACAGAAGTAGGAACAATGTTCAAACACTGATCATTCCCGTGGCATCTATTAACTTGAGGCAACATAAAAAAATTACAAAAAAAATAACATTTCACATGAAAAAAAAATTTAAAAAAAAAGGTGCTCCTAACCGGTAATAAGGTAAACGCCCCAGTTATCGACACAGTTATGATGCCTTTGTGGTTTGCATAGTCATTATAAAAAGCCTTACATTTATATTTATACAATAGGCATAAACATAGGTTCATTATTAATCTGTGAACAATGTTCATAATATTTCAAACATTTTATTCAACCTGAAAAATAAATGGGTGGAAAAGTATTGTTAAAATATAATGTCTCTATTATCGACACAGGAAAATATTGAGTGTATCAATTATCGACACCCAAAGTTCTAGTTATCGACATATGTCGATTGACACTAAACATTAAAATAAGCCACTCTTCAGCAGAGAAGAGATGGTTGCTGAATGTCAAATTCAAAAATGGAAGACTTTTGTAGGAATGTACCTATTTCTGAATTTGAAGTTTTGTGCGATAGTAATCAAGAAATTAAGAAATTAATTTCAAAAACTTCATTGAAAAATTGTTTATTAACAAAATAAAAATTCATTTCAAATTCAATAAAATAAATTCTGTATTATTATAGATATGTTCAAAACAAAAATAAAAAATTATATTGCAACCATTAGAATACTAAGTACATTAGCAATTTTTTACTATACTTAAAGAAAAACAAAATACTTAAATATACCTAAGTATGTATAAAAAAAAATCACACTGAAGAGTGTTATTGCATCCCACTTATTTCAGGAACCTCGTATATAACACGTTTATTTATAAGTTTAGGTTTTGTAATCACACGCATAATGTCGTTGACATTATAATCTAATTTATCTTCCACTTTTGGCCATTTCCAGTTCTGGCCACTTTTTTCCATTGCTCGAACACTATATTCATTTTCAGCAGAATTACTTATTATTAAGCCTGGGAAAAACATGTCATAATATTTCACTATGACATAATCCCCAATGCTATATTTGATTTCTTTAGTCACTTCTGTTTTCCTTTTTTGTTTCGTTTGCCTTGCTATTTTTCTCTTTTCTTTTTCGTCAGTTTCAATTTGCTTTTTTTGTTCTTTTTTTCGCTGGTATTCTTGCCATTTTTGTGATGATGCTACCGCTGGTAACTTTTCCTTCAGTTTCCGTTTAACTTCTAATTTTTTATCATCTTTGGGGGCCCAGAATAAAGCTTTTTTGAAGGGCGTAGGAATATTTTCTTTATCTTGAGTTTTCTCACTTTCTGTCGATTTTGGTCTCTCTGACGTTTTCTGTTTGTCTGGCGTATTCTCTTTTTCTAACGTGTTCTGTCTTTCTGGGGCTTTTTCTCTATCTGTCAGGATCTGCATTACTGACAGTGTCTGCCTACCTCTTGTATGATCTCTATCTGTCACCCGAGCTGTCACCTTATTTTCTTCTGAAGTCGTTTCTTTTTTTGATGTTTTATTAACTTTTACCGAAGTCTTCTCTTCGACTTGGGTCATCTTTTTTCCTGAAGTTTGAGGTTTTCCTGATGTTTTCTCTTCTTCTGGAATTGTCACTTCTTCTGGTATGGTCCTTTCTTTTGGTATGGCCCCCTCTTTTTTGGTCCCTTCTTCTTGTATGGTCCCTTCTTCTGGTGTCGTATCTTTAGTTGGTGTTCTATCATCTCTTAATGTATTTTGTTTCTCCGGGGTTTTGTAGTATTCCTCATTATTTTTCCAGTGAGTATCATCATTATACTCTGCTATATCATGTATCGGTGTTAATCTATCTGCCAGTTTTCCGTTATGTGTATAGTTAAAGTCATCAGTATTGTCTTGAATATTATACAACAAATCTACATCAACATCGTCTGAAGTAATATTGAGAATATCTATGCTTCCCAGGGAAGAAGCATCCGAAGTATTTGCCAGGTTCCCATTAATTTTGGTATATTCTTCATCAGGAAGTACTGTAATCACAATGGGGTTGTTTACTGTTTGTGTATCTACATGACAACAATCTTCCTTGAGGCTTTTCCAAAACAAAAACAGGCTCTTATCTTCTGAAGGCCCTTCCCATTCCTGTGCACTTAGCTGAAATAATTCAATTTTGTCTTGAATTCTGCTTTCGAAAAATTTAAGGAATTTTCTCGTATCAGAGACGTTAAATTCGAGTGTTTTATCAGCATTATTTGTCGCATTTTCATTGGGTTTGTTTCTAGTATTGAAAAATTTCTCAAACTTGATACTATTAGGTTGTAGTGGGAAAAGACCACAAGCTCTAAATCCATTGGCTAAAATACTTGGCATTTGGCTTCGAAAACCATCAATAACTTTCTTAAGTAACGGAGCGAAGTCTTCTTTTTTAAACTTGACTCCATTGTTTTCAATTCTCCAATTAGTTACAGCCTTCTTCCATTCTAGTTTTAGTGGCCTAAATACCGCCACATCAAGCGGTTGAAGAATGTGAGTTGAGTTCGGAAAAAGGCTAATCAGAATAATTTGATTTTTAGAGCAGAACTCACTTAGTTGCATGGTCAGATGCGACGAATGGCCATCTACAAATAGTACAACTGGAAAAGTGACGTTGTTGTTTTTTAACCATTCGAAAAAAATGTTCGAAATATACTCAAAAAATGATTCGCCAGTCATCCAACCGTTGTCTGATCGACCTAGTGCCCAATCAGGGGGTACTTTTGTAGCTATATAATTGGGAAGTCTTTTGTACGCAAACATTACTAGAGGCGGTGGAATATCACCGGCAGCATTGCACATCAAAAGAGTTGTCACGCATTCCTTTTCATCATTATTTATGACTGAATAAATTGCTTTTTCACCTTTTCGCACGATAACTTTTTCCCCCTTGGGACTTAAAAAGAATGCAGTCTCGTCGCAGTTGTAAACTCTTTTTGGATCACTCCATATTTCCTTGAGGTCATTGGTCTGAATATACTCTTCAATTTCCGCAAACCAAGCTCTTAATTTGTCCTCTGTTACATTTGCCCTGGCTTACGTTAAATTTTGAGAAATCCGTTGAGATAATTCTGGGTGCCTCCGCATGAAAGACTCGAACCAACGTCTGCCAGGTTTGCCATTAGTGAATGGTGTCTCTCTACCAAGTTCCTTGATAAGCATTTGGACACTTTCCAATAATTGATTTTTGGTTACCGGAAAACCACACTTGGAACTCTGGATCATCCAATTTACAAGATGATGTTCTTCTACTGTTGTCAATACGGTGTCGGGACCAATTTTTCGCTTAAGAGGTACTCTTCCATTAACCTTATCTAAAATTGTAGTCCTAGGAACTTTGAAGTTTTTGGCCGCCTGTAGTGCAGGCATGCCTCCTCTTACAGCGGCCACAGCATTTTCCATGTCTGTTTCGGAGTACTGCAGTCTTTGCGCCATTTTTTCATATGTATTTTAGTATTAATATCTGAAATAAAAACGGGTTTCATGTATCGACATATTCAGGTTGCAATTATCGTTACTTATTGACAGGCATGTTTTTCGATGACCTATGATAGTAATATAACATGTCGATGTGCTTTATTTGTAATTTTTGGGCTTTAGAGGTAAGAAAGCATCTTAAGTATAACAGCATTCGGTAAAATGAAGCTAAAAATATGTTTTTTTTTAAACTACAGTTGTTCCTCATATCGACAATATAGGAATCATATGTCGACACAAAGTTGTGTCAGTTATCGACACTTAGATATTTTATTTTTTCTGCTTAAATTTTAGGCAGAAATTTCTATGTCGATAATTAGTACACAGTACGAGGAACATGTATTTTATAAAAAAAAGCTTTAATAAGTCCAATAATAATATATTTAAAAAAAATATTTACAAAAAGATAAATTTCAGCTGATACCCAATTATCGACACAAGTGTCGATGTTTAGTGCAGGTGCAATTTTGCGTGTACCATTTATCGACATTAAGGTTTTATGAAGTGTATGTATAAATTTTGATTATTTAATCAGTAATTATTATTCTAAAACTATTTAATAAAGTTATGAATGTTGCTGAGTTTCACTAAGTAGCGTAAGCTATCACTAACAAGAATACATAATATAGCCGGATGCTTAGCTTACCTAGTAAGAATTACGCTGCTTGCGGTTCGGCGGATGACACTCGACTAGTTCCTTGTATTTATTAGCACATTCACTGACTGGATCAACCCCACGCCGTTCCGATTGCAAGCGAACACACTGACAAGGAGTATAACACTTCAAAATTTTCATTTTTAATACGTATGCCTTTATTTTATTGATAATGACTGAAAATGTGTCGATAGCTAGGACACTGACGATAATTGAGTCTTTTACCTTATCTGTTTCTAAATCGACCGGCTCGGGCTTATACCTCTTTAGATTTATAATGCTTTGTTTGGAACTCTCGGTTCCATCAGGATTCCCTACAATAAAGGAGTTCGGTCCGGCTATTTTTAATATATAAAAGAAACCTTCGTAAATTAATAATACATTTCTAATAATTCTATTAATAGCAGAGTACTGATAATGCGTTTTGACCAAAACAGCATCTCCCACCTTAATATCAGTTATTTTTACCCCCTTGTTAGCCCGTTCAGCTCGTTTCTGCGTCTTTGTACGAACATTATTTAAGGCTACCTCTAATATATTTTTTTTTCGCGAATCGGTATTGTCCGAATCAAATACCGGATAATTTATAATCTTATGTATAGGGAATTCATCCTTTATACCCGTTTGCAAAAATTTAGGAGTAAAACCTGTGCTAAAATGTATAGCATTATTTATACTAGTTTCCACAAATTCCAATATATTGGGCCACTTTGTATGTCTCTCGTGAATCATATTCTCGCTATCAGCTTCACCTTTTTCATACTTGAAGACATTGATGCTCAAATTCTTTTCATTTATTCTGTAAGACAGATTAATACATATTACGTCATTATTTAAAACTCATGTTAGAACGGACCGGTTAAAATCAACCACCGCTTTATTTGCCGAAAGCCAGTTATCCCCAATTAACATGTCTGCATTTAAATTTGGAACTACTAGAAAGATAACCTCCGTACTTTTACCCCCCAATAAAATAGAAACTAATAATTGAAATTTAATCTTTTGTGACTTACCGCCTATAGCTACTGAAATGGAAGTATTAGTTACCGGCAGAAGTGGATTGTTTAAGGTATTCATAAAAAGTTTCTGACATAGCGCACACATCCGAACCTGAATCAACCAACGTTTCTACCGGAGTTTCCCCAATTTTTATGTTTATAAAAGGTGAAATTAATTCACTTTCACTCGGTTCATTTTCGCAATCCCATAATAGTTCCTCCGGATCCTTATTGAATTTAGTTATGGTATAAACCCGTGAATTTGATGCCTCCTGGTTATCTTCGGTAACGGCCGATTGTTCCCTATTATTATTATTTCTGGGAAGGTTGTGTCGTCGCCAATTCCTGCCAGAACTTTGGTTTGATTCCGATTTATACGTATTGTCAATTTTTTGAAAGTAAGATTCGATACATTCGAAATTACCAGATCCATTTGTTATAATGACCCTCTGAATTTCAGGAGGAAAATGCCTATAAATCATTTCGATTAACTTTTCTGTCGGGATTTTTTCGGACAAAAAGCCTGCTTGGTTAAATATATTTAAAAAGTATTCGGCACGACTTCCTGTACTATAGGAACCATAGCAAATTTCCAGATAAAGTTCACGTTGTTTTCCAACTCCCCAAAATCTGTGTAAAAACGCATTTTCGAACGAGTTAAAATCAACAAAAGAGCCTTCTTTCATAATAGCCCATTCCGCTGCACTTCCCCGCAAGCACGTCACTGATAATCTATTTTTAGACTGATCCGGAACACCTGCTTCATCGAATAATATTTTTAATTTGTTGAGAAATGCTTCTGGATGTAATTTACAATTTGGATAGTATGTTAAAATATTACCACCTAACTCTTTAAAATTGGTAATATTTGATCGATTATTTTGATTTACATTGGGTACTGAACAACTAGATATTTGATTAACAATTTTTGGATTAGCCGGCACCGTTACCCCGACTTTATCATTACATTTAACCTTAATTTTTTGAATATTAACGGCAAGATCTTTAATTAATTCCCGCAAATTGTCCATTTGAAGGGACAGTTGTTTTACCGTACTATCACTTCCTGTTGCTGCCGGAAAATCGGAACTGTTCCGATTTTTCCTACTTTTGTTTCTTGAGCCCATTTTTATATAAGAATTTACAGATACCTATATTAAATATCGAGGGCATCATGCTAGAAGGGCGTATCAACATTTTTTGAGAAATTACTTTTTACGCCCATTGAGAAACTCTAAACCAAATGTGCGTTCTGCTAAAAAGACGTATTGCCAACTGTCATCTGTAGACAGTTATTGCCATGTAAAAATGGCGTAACCACCTACTTTCCTATTTGGTAACAAGCTAAAAGGGCATACGCCCGTTAATCGTCGCTAAGTTTAGGGCGTTAAACGTCCAGCTTATAACCTCACTTTTATATTTTCGAATATTTAAATGTGCTTCGCTGTCTCGGCTTCTCAAATCCTTTATTATAGTTTATAATTTGTAGTGAAAATGTCTACTAGAACTCAAAAGATTTTTAATATGCTCAAGAGTGTACAAGATACGATGGATGCGGTAGCAGAATCTCCAAACACAGTTAAATCTGCACGCCTGCCTATGTTTGTGATAGAGTAGTGGTTTCGATATATGGACGGAATTAGGTGACAAAGTGTGTCGGCTATGATGTCCCTCGAGTTGGGAGTGGCGTTCATTAGGGTGACGGTAAGGATTTCTATGATGATTTTGGAGTCTGTAGAGAGTTCGAAGGGAACTGGTGGCTTTTCGAGGGTGACCGGGGCGGTTTCTTGGGGGGCGTTTGGTGTGGTTAGCCTATGGGGGCAGCGAGGGTGGAAAGCGGCGTGAGGTCCGCCGCAATTGGTGCAAGTAGGAGTACCGGACTTGGGGCATTTTTCGGTGCGGTGGCCGGTTTGGCCGCAGGAAGGGCATATCGGTAACTATTTGATATTTTTGTTGTTAATTGTAAGAAAAACAACACTCTTAGTCAATTTGCAACTATCGACAAACAGTTACCGGCCTTTAGGGGAAGGTGTCCATTTCGACAATACATCGGTAGTAAGCCCAACAAGTACGGCATTAAAATTTTTGCCATGGTGGATGCAAAAATTATGTATGTTCAAAATATGGAAGTTTATGTTGGAACACAACCTAAAGGACGTTATTCTGTTCCAAATGATGCATGTAATATTGTGCTACGACTTGTTTCTCCTATTTCCGGCACTGGTCGTAATGTAACCTGTGATAACTGGTTTACTTCATTTCCGCTTATAACGAGACTCTTGTCAGAGCATAACTTGACCTATATTGGAACAGTACGAAAGAATAAGCGGGAGCTACCTTCTGAATTTGTCAATACAAAAAGTCGTCCTGATTTATCAAGTAATTTTGGTTATCAAGAAACCACCACAATTCTTTCGTATGTACCACGTAAAGGAAAGAACGTAATTATTGCTTCCAGCATGCACCGCGATGGAACAATCGATCCAGATACCGGTGACAAAAATAAGCCAGAGATGATCACATTCTATAATGCAACCAAAGGTGAAGTGGACACTGTGGACAAACTTTGTGCCACATATAATGTAGCAAGAAACACGCAACGTTGGCCTATGGTAATTTTTTTCCATATAATGAATATCGCTGATATCAATTGTCAAAGAATTTATGCTGCGAATAATAGAAAGTATTCCTGTGTAAGAAGAAAATTTCTAAAAGAACTGGCAAATATGCGAACAGAAGATCATCAAAGACGCAGAGCTCAACTGACAAATTTGCCAAGAGAAGTGAGAGAACGCAGACAGGAAGCAGCTGGAATACTAAATTTAAATCAAGAACAACCTTGTTTTCCCCCTGGCACTAGAAAGAGATGCTATTTTTGCAAGAAAGATAGTAAAACCAAATATTTTTGCCAAATGTGTAGAAAGTTTGTTTGTCTGACTCTTGCTCAAATTTTGTGCCAAGGATGTGTCAGAAATTAAAAAAATAATAATATGTTATAAACAAGTATTCTGTTTTGTAAGAGTATGAGTATAATTTGATTTGTATTTTTTTTATTAAAAGTTTATGTAGTTTCAATAAAATTAATTACTTTTGTGTTGTACATATTTTTTTATATTTAAAATGCCATTTCCCTTTTTTATATAAAAAAGGTTAAGCTAATACAAAAAAGTCTGCTGGACCCTGCGCGAGTACTCATGTATCAAAATAAAGCGCGAGTCCTGGAAGGATATAATTAGTTTTTTATCAAGAGGAAAGTTAGAAATTAATTTTTTATCGACGTAAATAAAAATATGTACTGAACTAAAACAAAAAACTATTAGTTAGGTGGACTAATAACGGTAAATTTGGGTTTCGTAAAAACCTGCATTGAAAAAAACTTATTAATTTATTCATTTTGTAGGTGCCAAATCATGGAGAAAAAAAGAACGAGGTTTAATTATGACGACGATTTATGTTTGCTTAGGGGAGTTTTGCAAGAAAATCCCCTAAAAGAACGAGAAAAGTGGAAGTTTTTTCAGGAGCATTTGAAGAGCAGCTGTGGGAAAGAATTTTCTCTAAGATCCCTTAAGGACCATCTGCAGTTGCTTCTCGAGATTTTCCTTAAAAGGAACCATAGTAACCAAGTAAGGTATGAGCATTGGTTTATGATACATTTTAAAGATCAAATTCTAATTAAAGGACAATCTTTTGTCTCTGGTCTACTGTATGTTTGCCATTTAATTCAATTAACTTTACATTTTAAATCTGGAATAGAAGAAATTTATTCCGAAAAGGATCATTAATTGCAGGAAATCGCTTCCTTATACCAATCAATTCCAAATAAGAAAAAAAAGATTTCCATACACTTATGAATATAGAACAGGATTGCCAAGATAAAAATTTATCTTTTCAATTTTCTCTTACACCTACCTAATTCTGCACGAGTACAAAATGCTATTAGTAATTTACCATAGCACTTCAGGTTTATTTACTAATGGCTGATAGTACATACGTATTTTAAATGTATGTATTTTTTCAATTACTTTATTATTATTCATAACACATTTTTAGAAAAACATGTCAAGACAATAGAAGCCATGAAAATTAATAATAAAATAGAAATGGAAATACACGAAGAAACTGAAGCAACAGGCTTTCAACAACCTGAAATTTTAGTACAAAAAGCCGAACTTCTGCCAGAAGATCCACCTCTCAATTTACTAAAATGGAAATCAAGAGTGTTAAGTAAATATCTTATTTTTGTTTATAATAAATTATAAATTTTTAGTTTGAAAAGTAGATTCAAGTTAGAAGACAAATAGAGGGTGATATTAACTCACTATATAGTGGTTTGTATTCTATTAATTAAGAACTTGTTCGTTGGGCATTTTTACTTCGAAAATTTATATTACTTTATCTAATATAACGTTTAATATTTTAGCACCAAACAGAAGAAGGCCAAGAACATCTATAAGATGCAGTGCTCTAGATTACTTGACAAATAAAGAAAGTAGGGAATTGGAATCTAAAGGAAGAGCGTAGATTAGAGTTAGAAGAGAGAACATTAAAGTTGGAAGAAAAAGTAGAACAAGATATAAACGAAAGAAGGGAGATAATGGATATGGAAAAGCAGCAACATGCTTTAATTATTTCGGAACGACAGCAAGGTATTGCTGAAAGGGATAATTTTTTGAAACTTATTGATAATCAAATGAGATTATTATAAAAAAATGAGTAATTTACTTAATCACTTTATTTTTTTTATAAGTAAAGTTTAGTTTACTTTAAATGCATTTTCTTTAGATCCAACCATACGACGACAATGTAGATTTAATTATCATGGAATAAAAATCTTACTGTCTCAATCAAATTACAAAAATTTTTAGAATATTTTCCGAAATTAAAATTTAAATTACACATAGAGATTAACTATTAATAGACGTAAGAGTAACGATTACTTCAAGACATTTAACTGTTAATAGGCTCAACTTAATTTGATTGATTTCTATTTAAACTAAATCAAGTTTGTTATTAATTTCGAAACGACTGACGCAGCAAAAATCATCTAGTCACACTAACAGGACATCTAATTAAAGGATAATATTTACTTTTAATTGAATTTTTGTTATATTTAACAGAAAATTTCAGCAAAAATATCTATTAACCAATTTCGCTCTGTGTATAGGCCTGACGGTGATTCTCCAAGAAAGCATCCATCGTTGGCTTGTTATTAACAGTACTGTCTCTATAGCAGTGCAGTAACAGAGGCTCAATAGAAGATGAGGTTAATAACCAGAAAAAAAACAAGAAAATTGTTGTCAACATGTAAACACCGTTCAGTAGAAGTGGTCGTGTGATTCTTTGTTAGAAATGGTTTGAGAAGCGGAATAAAAATGTATAAATTTAAAGAAATTTTTGATACATTTTCGTAAACAGTTTTTCAAGCACTTTTCAATAAAGTATCACTCGACACCCCTTGCTATTTAAAAAAATTTAACTGAAGTGGAAGTGACATGTCCGAACGTTTCTTAAATCTTAAATAATTTTGTTTGTAGGGGGTGAGACTTAATTTCAAAATAACAAAAATTCCTTTTTTTATTTTATAATATAAAGTACTTAAACACCAAGATATTCTTGAATAGTTGGTGGTACAACATTAACATATTGGAATGTTTGTCTCCCATACAAACAAGTGTGCAAATTGCATAAAATAACACTGACTTTAAATATTTCCTGCAAGTCTTGCAACAAAAATTTATGGTTTTTTTTTTGAAATCCACAAAAGCAAAATTAGCCAAAATTTTCTGGATTCCCCATTCCACCGAAGTTCTTAGAATTTCCATAGATGCGTTAAAATTTCTTTGATGCTCAGGTAGATTGATATTGTTACCAGGAAAAGGGCACAACAGTAATTCCTGAATTGCGTAAGCGTTGTCTCCATACAATGTAAATTTGACACCATCTGGAAATACAGCGACTTGTTCCAGTTGTTGGTAAAGGCCTTCTTCCTGGAAATGCCCCTTGCAAGTTTGTTATTATGCCATCAGGACAAAGTACCGATTGATATTTTAAACAGTGATCTTAATAAACACACAGCTATGAATCTCGTTGTGATGGGGGTAGCTAACGCAGATTTTCGCTCACCTCCCACTTTCGGAATAGAAGCTATCAAACCAAGGGTCGGGATTACGATTCCTCCGAATTCATAACCTTCATAGGTCGTGATTTTATTTCGTGCGTTGACTGTGTTGAGTGATTTTTCGAGTTTTCTGCTTTTTTTGAAGTCGTTTGTGCGTGGACATTTCTGTAGTGAATAGTGAATATTTTATTTGAAACATGGGAGTGACACAGACTTTGTAAAAGCATAAGTTATAACTGCAAGAAGAGCTTCTTCAGATTTCTCACTGATGTTGCAAGGTAAGTTACATTAAACTTTTTCAACAAAAAACGAAAAATATCTGAAAAGTATAAAATATGCTTCTTTAAAAAAGACTTTTTGAAAGAGCGTGGTGAACATTTAGTTTTTCATTTTCGTTCCCTTGAGTTTTAAACTGTACTTTTCCAAATTTGTTGTAATATTGAAAAGTAATGCAGTAAATTAGACTATCATAAAGTAAGAGTAGATACGCTGTAATGAATAGTAGTAAAAACAGATAAAGATGAAATCAGTGTAATTTTTTTATTTGATTGAATGGGGTGTAATAGTTCATCTTAAATTAACATTCTTAATTGATAAATATAATATATTTATAATTTCGTTATTTATAGTTAATATTTTTCTTGAACCATTGGTTTCAACTGTAATTGGATGATAATGATAAATTTGCAGTTTGCTCTGCTGGAAAGTTGTATTGGTGGTTGCTTACTCTCAGTGTGTAAATTCACTATGCAAAACGAATATATTTTCAAAAGTGTTAGTTTTTTGTGTTTTACTGCCATTTTTGAATTGACTGTTACCAGCAATTCTTTCCATTCAAAAACTTTCGTGAATGCACAAGTTTCTGGAAGGTGAACTCTGAATAATTTTCCTAGTTACAAATATTGTCGTATGATTTTTTGGGAGATTTTCGATATAGATTAAATACGGACAAGGTTCACGATAAGAGTAATTCTAAGCATATCTTTGAAAGAGACAGGAAATTGATATATCAGAATAATAAAGTGTACCAATAATCCAAGGTCAACCAAAATACCAAATACATTCTTGATTATTTTCAGAGCCAGGACTTGGGTTGTCATTTTTTTGTAGCAGAGATCTCTAGAAAAGTTAGATGAATTGCATGTCAGTCACAGACTTTGCCAGGATCATTTTGAGGATAAAATGTTCACAAACCAACACCATGATCGACTGAATTTCAATGCAGTTCCTACATATTTCTTGCTCTCGCTTATTAGACCACTCATACACACCCTTGTATGAGTTGCCATGCACAGACTAGAGAGAAAAACCCACTGTTGCTAAAATTATTATTTTACAAGACATAACAGTTCCTCCAGGTAAAGTAGGGTTTCTTGAAATATATTTTGGGAATATTCATTCATATTCATATGTCCCAAAAAAATTCCAGCAAAATTGCAAAATTAATTGGTATTAAAAGGGTTTTGGTAAAGTTTTTTCAGTTTATAACAGAAATGATAAGAGATCCCTGTAGTGAATAAACTATTTCTAAATTTGGTTGCACCAATGAAATAATGCCTTATTCTTTTTATGATTGAGAATGGATTCCTTTTTTTATTAGAATTGAAGAATTTGCTGATGGTTTGGAATATTCAGATTTCATTTGTTCAACCAGATGGTTCATAAAGATGAAGATAGGCTTGTGAAAATTATAATAAAAAATGTTGGTCCGTATTTAAAAAATGAAGTTGTTTGCCCCAATGCAAGAAAACGTTGAATATTGAAATTTTGTCTCATACAAGCCCTGACTGACTCTTGTGTTTTTTATTTTGTAGACTCTTCTGCTCCACTTTATATTACTACGGAGAACATCTCAGAAGATGACATTTTACCGGATTTACTGAGTCCATCTTCTTCTACTCTGAATTTCAATTATAATTCAGATACATATTTTTGAAATTCAATTATTTTTACCACTGTAAATTGTAAACATTTTTCATCAGTCCGGCTGAGGCAATTCTGATCGGATTACGACTTTGGAAATTCCTCTCGTTATTTGTCAAATTATATCTATCGGGATTTCCTAATTGATATACGGTCAGCCTCTGGATGATCACAACCATTCAGGTAGTACCGCGCTTCTAAAAATACCTAATTGAAAATTCCCATCAGGGGTTACAGATGTTACACATGCAATAGCAAGTTTATATCCTCGATTTGTAAAGACGCCTAGCCAAGATAATTTGGTTAAGTCACAAACTGATTTTTATCACATAGCATCCTTTCCTCGAGTGATAGCATGTGTTGATGGCACGCATGTTAAAATACAATCTCCTGGTAAGTAAACAAACTGATAGGTTTAAATAAGCAGAGGGTCCTGAAGTCTTTCGAAACCAAAAAGTGACATACCTAGTGATTGACTTAATATATGTTAATAGAAAAAAGGAGAAGAAGATGAATATTAAAGCTTAGATATTATTAGCTTTAATATTTGTAACATCGCATCTTCTTCTGTTTTCTATTAACATATATTAAGTCAATCACTACGTAGGCCACTTCTTGGTCTAGCCAAAATATTGATTAAACATCAGATAGGCTTCAAATGAAATGTAATTTCTGTCATTCTGATAATGATATTTAATATCGAAACAATTGTCAATTATCTCAGAATTTTTAAAAACTTTTCAATATATTGTGGAATTAACTAGAAACAGTAAGTTTCATTTAAAACAGTAAAATGAGTAGATTCCACGAAGTAAGGATCGAGACAGTTAATTTCGTTATTAGATGTTGTCGCTCGATGGCCAGGGTTAGCAAATGACAGTACAGTTTTTAACAATTCGAGATTAAGGAGACGATTTGAAAACCATGAGTTTCCAGACTGTATATTGTTAGGTAAAGCATACAATAATTAGACTTAATATATGAATTTTTTTATTACCTACATGAAAGTAACTTTAATATCCTCCCGTTTTGTTTACTACAGGTAATAGTGGCAATGGACTTAGACCTTATTTGCTAACCCCTTCAATTAATCCTATGATAAGGGAAGAAAGACTTTATAATGAGGCACAAATTAGAACTAAGAATGTTATAGAAAGATATTTTGGTGTTTGGAAGCGAAGGTTTCCTGTTCTGGCTTACGGGTTAAGGTCAAAATTAGACACAGTACTCCAAGTTATCATAGCGACTGCAGCTCTTCATAATATTGCAAAAGATATGAACGAAGGAGAACCGTCTTTACCTGAGGATATTAATGAAGATGAATTGAACTATTTAATTGCTATTGGTGAAGCAGGAAAGGTATCAAAACCACAGGCAAATATTAATGCCAATCATTTTAGAAATCATTTAATTAATGAGTATTTCTCAAGACTATAATTTAAGTATTCACATAAAAATATCAAATTAAAAACAGTTAAATTATTAAATGATTTAACCTGTATGAGTTATTAGTGAATGGGAAGGAGTAGAGTCGTTGTAATAAAAGACAATAAGCTCTGGTGGCAGGCAGTGCAGAGTATGGACTAGAAAGGGATTCGATAACAACATAACTTACGTAAAGTTTAAATATAAAAATCACATTTATTAGAACTCAAAGTACACATGTAAATGAAAAATAAACAAACTGCCATAAGCACATGCTGAAAAAAACTACTAACATTGGTTTTGAAATTTATTAAGTTTTTGTTTCTCCATTTTAATCTGAAGTTCTAACAACTGAAATTTAAGATCTCTTTCACCTTCAATGCTCAACAACTCCTCAGTTAATTTCTTTTTCTGGAATTCTGCTATTTCCAATCTTCTATCAAGAAGTTGATCATATTTCTCTGCTATTTCAGATCTTGTTAAAGCTTTGACCTGTATTGTTAGTCTACGTCTTGAAGCAGGAAGTGATTTACTTGTTTTTGTCTTTGATAAAACAAATTAGAATATCACAAATGGAATAAAAAATATTCAATAGGTATGATTTTTTGTTATTTAAAGTTTTTGTTATATTTTAATACTGTTCTAATAAAATGAAAATCAAATGTAACCCTCATCGTTATTTCTTTTATTAGAAGATTCATGCCTTTAATTATTTACAAAATTTTTCAAGTTAGGTGTAATGAATGAGTTGTTTTAAATCTGCTGGAATATGTTTCTTCATTTTGCTTCACTCTAGAAAAGTATTATAACCTTTAAGTATAGCCAGAGAAAATAGTATATTATACACCAAGGTGGTGAAGACTATTACTATCAACCGAGCACCAAAATTATTTCGCGAGGGGCTTTGGCTTTGCCCCGAGCGGAATAAGGTGCGAGGTTTATAAATGTCTTCACCACCGTGGTCTATATAAATTTTTTTCCACTACTAGCCAAGTTTAAGACAAAAATAAAAAATAAAAAATGTCTTATAAAAATCATGTAGGTATAATTTAATCACATAGCAATAGAATACCATTATTCCTATAGTTCATAATCACCAATATTAAGTGCAACGAATTAACGAAACCAATTATACGATCATATCCAAAAATTTCACAAAACGTGGTTTATGTTTTACGTTGAACTTTGAACAATTACAGCGGTATGGCGTTCATAGCAATTGGATACAAAGTGAGCGTTCATAAAACATTTAACATATGCTTCACCATAGAGAAAGTAATATATTATTTGTCTATGTGGGTCAAGGTTAGCTACCAGTTTCTATCAACAGAAGATTTTGAAATTCCACTGGTGATAATGTTGAAGGTAAAAACATTCCTCGATCCTCGTTTTTATAAAATTAACGGAAAATTAACAACACATTTCAATGTCAAATTTTGATAGTGTCGATCTACAAATCGTTCAAACTGATTTCTCCCTAGGCGTTTACTCCATTGTCTGACTGACACTGACACTGTTTTCGCTCCTCACCTCACCCATATATTATGAACGCACTCCTTATGTCATCAGACATTTTTGGTTGAGCGCGAATTTCAAACTAATGACAGTTTTATTGAAATAATTTTCTCTTGTTAGATAATTTCAAGCAGTAAATATGTTAAACACAATCTCCTGGATATACAAAATTATGTTGCACTAGTTTTTGTTAAGCTATTATCCGTGAATTCTTAAAACATTTGAATTTGTCCATTATTGACCTAGGTTAACAATAGAAAAAATTATTAACCACTAATAGAGAAATTCAACTTCTCAGTTGGCTAGATGACACAATAATTGTCAACTTCACAGCTAGTAGAGAAAAAACGTGTTTTTGTATTTTTTTTGCTCGTAAAATTATTATGTGTAATGTTTATAAATCAAAGGTAGATTGCTACAACTAGCATGTCACTCTTTCTAACCCACTGACCTAATCATAATTATGAGATGACATGGTATAATATAACATTGTACCTTCCGAGTTAAAGCCTTGATGTAAGAACCCTATTTTATTAAATGTAGAAGTAAACCTGTTCATCACCACTCAATTCATAAACAACATCCCCTGTAAAATCCATGTAATCTTCATCATCATCACATAGTTGGTACTTTTTTATATGATTTACATTTCCTAAACTATTTGACTCCTGAAAATATGAAATTTCAAATAAACAGACTTATGCTAATTTTGTTGAGTCGAATCTGAAAGTGAAATAACTGTTCAGCTCAGAATGCTACTTACTTCTAAAGTTGATCATCTTTCTTTACTTTGTGTTGGAACTGTTGGTTCAGCATCCCCACCAACCTTATTGTCTAATCCATATACTGTTTTTGAATTCATTATTGATAGGATTATATCATGACAGATATTTTTTTTAAAATGTTTATTGGGGCCATCCCCAGTTGCAAAAATCTTCTTCTTTTCTTCTGCTGCTATTTTCCGAACCTCCCTTTTTCGATTTTCATAAAATCCCTTCAATACTTCTGAAGTTCTGTATGTTGTATTTACCGCTGTAGCATTGACTTCAGCGGCGTTGACGAGATGTTGGTACCGTTTAGAGGACGGTGTGGCTTCAGAATGTACATACCAAGTAAGCCGGCAAGATACGGCTTGAAAGTGCAGATCTTAGCTGATTCAAAAACACATTACATGGTCAATTCGGAGATATACAGTGGAAAACGAAATGAGAAGTCAAAGTTTTCGGTACCAACAGAAACAGTATGTCGCCTCGTTCAACCTGTCGCCTTCACCAGTAGAAATATAACAGGTGATAATTGGTACTCATCGATGGAATTAACTAATGAACTTTTAAAACAAAAGCTAACCTATGTCGGTACGCTGAAAAAAATGAGATTTATTCCATCAAATTTTTTACCATCCAAACAGCGTGAGCCTGGTTCTTCTGTTTTTGGGTTTACTACAAACCATATCATTGTGTCTCATGTGCCAAAATTGAACAAGGCTGTTATTTTAATATCTACTATGCACAACGACAATTCTATGGATGAAACAACAAAAAAGCCAGATATTATTTTATTTTATAATGAAACTAAAGCTGGTGTTGACGCATTGGCCCAGAAATGCTCTGACTATTCTACGTCTCGTAGAACCCGCCGCTGGCCAATGACAATCTTTCACAGGATTTTAAATGTATCGGGGATCAACAGCAGAGTATTATATAAATTTGCTACTGATGGAAAAACAATTTCAAGACTGGACTTCCTCAAAGTACTGGGTCGTAACCTATGTGAGCCTCATATGAAGAGGCGTATTTACAACAATAAAATACCACGCAAGCCAAGAGATTTAACAGCTGATATACTTGGGGTAATCATAGAAGTTCAAGAGGTCCCTCGGCAGCACAAATCAGCATCCAAACGGAAGAGATGTACTTTTTGCACTACAAGAAAAGATCGCAAGACTAACACCTTTTGCGATTCTTGCAAATTACCGGTGTGTCAGCAATGTTTAAAAAAATTTGTCCAAATTGTATTTAAATTTGTTTTACTATTTATCACAATAAATTAATGTGTTACCATTTACTTTTTATGAATAAAATATGTTTTCTTCCTTAAATTGTATTTTTATTAGTACTTTTAAAAATGGGTCAGTTTGACCCGTGGGTAGTAGTTATATATCTGTTTTGAGTGGGTAGTAGTTAAGGGTTAAAAATAATATGTACCTTAAAAACCAAACTCATTAGAAGACGAAATAGCTTATGTAGATAAATATGAAAATTTTGAAAGACTGTATGGTCAATTTAATGAACCAAAACAATCTTTCAAAAATAATAACTTCAAATAATCGAGTAATGATTTAAATAATAATTTTAATCATAGAAATAATAATTATAGTTAATATCAATGTAGTAATATTTTTTAGATACTATTTCTCATGTAATGTTTATTTTTCTTTCAGTTTCCAAAGACTGAAGATGATTGGATCGCCGTAGCGAGAGATTTTGAAACGATGTGGAATTTCCCGCATTGTAATATTCATGCTGCCTAAGCAAACTGTACTGGAAAGATCAAAGGAAGATGTTTGGATGAGATAGATATAGACGAGTAATCTAGTGGAGTAATGTGAGAATGAGTAGCTAGAATATGCTGATAGCGATACTAAAAATCAAGAATCAAATCAGGAGGAAGAAATCACGATGAAAAATTTCACTGATTTATCATCAACAAGCGTCGCAGGGGAAATTTCTGTTCCATATAAGGTGAAAAAAGAATCTAAACGAACTTTGGTTTCATAGAAGAACTGTAACGTTAAAAACTGATACCACATGAATCATCGCTCGAGACGATTGGCGACTCTGCCGACGAGAGTTTTGACAGGCCCATTACGTCCGACCATGTTAGGAATACTTGTGTAGAGGGGGGAAATACCGTGTAATACGGCATACAGAAGATCCGATTCGACAATTTGTTGTGCCAAAGTGAGTGGATAGCCAGCAATGTGCAAGATATTTGCTAGAATTTGAAAAACCACGTGAGTATTTCGGTTGACGTCCATGCCAAAAGAGCTCGTTACTTAGGGGGTTTTTCATTTTGGATTTATGCATTTTATCCGATGATTGAGGAGTGTGAAGTTTAGCCAGGCCAGCAGGAGGGCTGGAACTTTTTAAAGCGTCGAATTTTTCTTATTATATATATATATATATATTTTCTTGTTATTTATGAATTTTATTTTTTTAGAAAGGTTTGTGCTTATCAAAACTTTTTAAATTTTGTATCTCCAACTCAAAATAAAACAAGACGCTTACTAAGAAAAAATTACAATTTTATTTATTTAATCATTTTCCAAATAGAAACGTATTACCTATTAAAAACGAAACCGTCTTTCATACTTTCTCCATGCACACCGTATATCCTGTACTTATAAATACCGTTTAGAACTTTAAACCAAAAATAAATATTTATCTTTCGAAAAATTTTATGTAAGTTATTATTGTGATTATATTAATTCCGGCTAGCTGTTATATAATCTACATCTAGATTAATAATATTTGATTTAATTTTGAAAATCTCAGTCTTATACGAATATAAGAAAGTGGGTGACTAATATAGAATTCAAAGTTTTTTTAATTGTAACTTTCTAACGAATCTTGTGGAACGTGAAGTCCCACCTCGTATTTCCTTCATATATCGCTTAATATTCAATTACTTTCGTTATCATCGACAGCACAGATCATATAATTACTACAATCGACAGGTTTATTTCACTCGTTTGTGGTGGTGTCAACATTTAAGGTTAGATAATTATTATTGAGTTTATTGTTAAAATAACAAATAACTGTATATTCATAATCAAATTAAACTCTGATGTGAAACAAGAGAAAAACCGATAAAACGATATTGAAAGTTATTTACTTCCAGTGACGACGATATATATAGGTTATAGTATGTACAAAAAGTACGAGGAGTAATAAACCCTAATTAAGTATGCAAAACCTTTACAGGGAGCACCATGAAATTTTTGATAAATCTCTTACTTTAAATTACATTTCTTCCGTAAATCTAAAAACCAGGTAGATCGACCCCGTATTTGTTTCAGTTGTAGCAAAGTTTAGGGTTTATTCATTGTTAAAGGATTAGCAGATAAGCAATAACGCAATGCAGTGGTGTGTATTTTGGGAAAAAAATACGTTTTAAATTATAATATAATAAAAAATGAAAAGAAATAATTATTGGAATACATTTATTACTTACATTTTATTCTATATCCGACTCGGAAGAGGAAGAATCGTTGTTGACATTAATAATAATAGGGTCGATTAAATCATCACAAATATTGTCAATTTTCCACATATTTGCCTCTACTTTGATAACATGCTCGATACAGTTTGTCCAATTTTCCTCACTCACATGACTTACAGCACTCTCAAACAATTTCACAACATCGTTTATTTTAAAAGTAGTATTTTTTTTCCAACTTCCCCCTTTACCTGAGCCCATATTAATTGTATGGGATTAAGTTCACAATGATAAGGGGGAAGTCGAAGAACTGATATACCACGAGAAGAAGCCATTTCTTCTACAATGTAGGTTTTGTATTTATTCTTGTTCATTTTTGCAATTCTGTAAAGTTCTTTCTTTAGTGGATCTTTTGGAAACTTGATATTTTTCGAAATAAGCCACTCCAAAAGCTCTGCTTTACGCCAACGACTTGTGGGCAATGCTTCTCGTAACCGTGAATGGTAACTTGCGTTGTCCATAACAATAACAGCCCCTTTTGGAATCAGATCCAACATTTGAACAAACCATTCCTCGAAGACATCCCCATTCATATCTTCGTGATAGTCCCCCGTGCGTTTTGAAATAAAAGTTAATAATCCACCATCAACAAAACCTTCAGAACTTCCAACATGGACAATGATAAGTCTTTTTCCTTTTCCAGATGGTGGCTGCAAACCTAACGACAAACCTTCCACGAATGCCTGCCTTCCGCTTTTAATGTTTTCATCTTGCCAAGATTTGGAAACTGTATATCCAGCATTTATCCATGTTTCGTCTAAGTAGAAGATTTTCTAATTTTGTTCTCTGGCATGTCGAATGCTTCTTAAATAGTCTCTTCTCCAAAAAACTATTTCCGGTTTATCTATCAAGAGAGATTTTCTATTATGTTTTGTATATCTGAAAACCACATCTTTCAAAAGTTTGCATAATGTCATTCTGGAGAATTTTGGATAGTCCGTATCTTCTTGCACTGATGTCATAATTTTGTCAAGTGTTGGAATTTCCTTTCGTAAGTAAAATCCATGGACTTTACGCCTTAGTCTTTGTTTTAATGACTCATCGATCTCAATTGGTTTTCGGCCTGAAGGAGTTTTAGGGGGTTGAAGAGTTCCATTCTTGCTTTCTTTTAGTAATCTATAAATTGTTGATTTAGCAACACACAACATAGCAGCCGTTAATTCCACAATATCATCAACACTTGCACTTGGATCCTTGTTTTTCAATGATATATAACAATTCAATATCAGAGTTTTTTCATTTAAAGATAACGGACCTGTTTTTGGTCGTCTAGATGGTCCTTGGCTTATCGACATTGTTTGGTACTTGCACAATTAACATTCAACAAATGTTTTAAATATATTCCAACTGTTTACAATATTATGACAACCATACAACTTTACTCGAAGAACTAATACTAAGTAGTGATTTAATGTACCTACTTTCTTTTAAAATAATATTCCCGATAATGTTTCTAAGAAAACTGGGTTGTTTGGAAAATCCCTCTCAATAATCGAATAATCTGTAAATAGGTGTAATCGTATTAAGCCGATTACAGTAGGCCACTTGCCATTTAAAATTTCTGAGAAAAATTCCTCAAACACTACATATAGGAGTAATACAAATAAAAAATATTATGAATAAACGGGCATATCCGAACTCTGCCACAAAATAAAATTTTACCTGACTTGTATCAATTTGAGGATTACTGAAATGTTCGAACTGTGCCGCAACCATTTAGTTTAATCCTATTAGAGTCATTAGGGTTTATAATAGATAAAATCGGAGGCCCATAGAATGATGTATATTTCTGAAAGGTTTCAAAGATTTCTTGAATTAAATATTTTGAAGAAATCTTGATTGTTTTGATCGATATTTAGGGGATTAGGGGAAGGATGTTGATGCACTTACACTATTGCCTAAAAATCAGGAAGAAGTATTTAATAGTGTTCGTGAATTACAATTACGAACGAACCGAGAAGAGGAATTTCTATTAACAGCAGACCAGGTACTTAAAATTATTGTGTTCTCCTGTTTTTCCAACCTTAATTTTTATGTAATTCGGATTGTATTTTGATGGATGGGACTTTTAAATACTGTTCAACTTTTTTTTACCAAATGTTTACCATTCATGGTTTTAAAAACGGCTATTACGTACCTCTTGTTTTTTGTTTGCTGCCGGACAAATCAAGTCAAACATATTCAAATTTGTTTTTAATTTTAAGACAAAAATGTAAAGAAGTAGGCTTAAATTTTCAACCTAAAGAAGTTGTAGTAGATTTTGAACTAAGCATTCATAACGCTATATATGAATGTTTTGGCAGAGATCAAATTCTTTTTGGTTGTAAATTTCATCTCTGTCAAGCTTGGTTTCGTAAGATTCAGGAGTTTCATTTGGTACAAGAGTACAGACAGAAAGGTTCTGTAATTGGCGAATACTTGAAAGTACATTTCGGTATTATGTATCTTAGTCCTGAGGAAGTTGTAGAATTTTTTTATAATTAACTACATTTTTTGCTTCCGAATGACGAAAGAGTTATAGAATTCCGAAATTATGTCAATAAAACATATATAACGCAAAATTCGATATTTCCACCACTTATTTGGGCAAATAATGCATCCTTTTTTAAGAGAACAACGAATTCTTGTGAGTTTTCATTCGCATTTCGGTGCTTCTTTTTACAAAGCACATCCAAACATTGTTCAATTTACTAGTGTGTTATTGGATTTACAAACGGAGGTATACGCGAAAATTCGTTCGGCAAACCAAAGCCAGAAAAAAACCAAAAAAACTATTAATGTTAGAATAATTTCATTAATGATCATTTGGATCAATACAGGAAAAATGTTATTTCTCGCTTTATGTTTGTGAAAACGGTTGCATGTAAAAATCTTCCACACGTTTAATTTTTTGTTTTTTATATGTTTATGTATATTGAATATATTTTATTGTAATGTAGATGTAATGTAGATGTAATGTAGATGTAATGTAGATGTAATGTAGATGTAATGTAGATGTAATTTTTTAGAAGTGGCAAATATACGTTGAAAATATATATATGTTATTAATATTTTCTTATATTGAATTTGAGTACCTAAAGTTCAAGGTAAATTGTTAAATCGGATTAGGCTATTAGACCCCTACTGGTTTGGTAGTTAATCTTCAAAATTTTAAACACTGGCAGAGTTCGAACAACCCGTAATGACTACCTGCATTTTGTGGCAGAGTTCGGATACTCCGGAATAAACTGTGTTGCCTTTCTTTATCAAACTTACTAAAATTTATGTACCTCTATCACTTTTTTTATTAAAATTAGTACATCCCGTTACCTCTGACCTAAATCGTATATTCTTTAGCATAGCTGCAACTCATTCGTTCAATACAAAATGTACCTTACGGTATACCCTCTTAAAATATATTTTGGTACGTCTATGAAATCTACTTAAATGAATGATTTATTACTCCTTGTCCTTTCTATATAGACTATAGTATTAGACGTTTTTCCTTAAATTCTTGATAATATGATCTTCTTACTGTAAACGTTTCTTAGGAATTAAAGCATTTCTTTTTTCTCTTTTCAGATCAGGATGTTAGCTTATGTACTGCTTAGATGTTGCAACGGAATACTACTTACCACTGTATTACTTGAGGATTAGATATTATAAATCATTAGGAAATATGTGATTCATTCACACTTTTATAATCCATTGTTATTCATAGGAATCAGAATAACGATAATATCCCTTTTTAAATGGTTACTTTCTTTGTTTATGTGGTGACTTCTTTTAAGCAAGGTAAGTAATAATTTTCCTTTCTTCTACCACTTCAGTTTCTTTTTACAATAATGTAAATACTGTATTATCAATACGTATCAAGTTTTATAATCTATTTGTTCCCATTTACCTCCTCTCTTTTCAAATTCAATAAACAACTCCCCAAACAAATAAAAACAAAACAGCATCAAATCACCTCCTTATTTGCCAAGATCTTAAAAAAAATCTGTTGTTGCCAAGACAATTGTCAATAAATTCATTGTTTCACTTTTATGAAAATTTTTTTATTCTATATTATTTGTTTAAATAACTTTTAAAACTAAAATTGATTACTATTATCACCTTCCTTTTGAAATAAACTTTATAAAAATACCTCATTTGCTAGGATTGGTACTATATTAAGGATAGGAAACCGTAAAATGCACCAACATCGAAATGGACTTCTGGCCCCTTTCAAATTGTCCCCAGGTCTAATATTTTACTCCAAGTTCAGTCTAGAGAGATGATTTTAACTATTAATCATTACAAATGTAGCCAAAATAGGTTTTATGTATGAAATTTTGTACCATAATAATATGTAAATTTTGACATCTGATTCTTATGAAGAAATAACTTTACTTTTAATGTTTGCTTTTATGCTTATTTCTCTGTTAAATTATGATTTTCAAGTTAATTATGGTCACTAATTAAGTTATAAGAACTATTTTTATGATTTTAGTTACTTTTATGACTTCTGGGTAATAATAACTTTGATATTAAATATTTATTGTTGATTTTGTGTTTTCTAAACGCTTATATCTTAAATTATAAAACATGTCTATTTAAATTACAAAACTATCCTTTTTACTGAATATATGGTTCAAAACAAAGAACAATTTGTCATAAAGTTCAAACCTAAGATCTTAGATCCACGATACAATACCGTAACGTAAAGTTACATACTAGGTAATACATATTTAGACAACTTTAACCAACAAACTCTACAGCTACTGTACAATCTACATCCCCTTTACAATTCCATATTATAAAGTTTGTGTGCACAAACCTAGACACTTTAATACCAGGGGAATCAGATAAGTCATACCATGAATTTTATAAATTTTAATAATATTGTTAGAAAATGTTTCTCTAAACATGAATTACATGATATTATATATATATATATATATATATATATATATATATATATATATATATATATATATATATATACATATATATATTGTTATGATTATGTTTTTATTTATATACATTGTTGTGATTTTACTATTCAGTCATAACTATTTAATTCATAATTAATATGTTGTTGAGCGCCAGTCATATAGAGATCATTTATATAATATATCTTTATATATATATTATTTATTTCAACTATCTCAGGGTATTTAGTTCCTTTATATTTATATTTTTTTATTTTATCTAGCTAAAATTAAATTCGATGTATCTCAATTTTACTACATATATTGAAATATTAATAGATTGGTTTTTTAACAAATAGTTTTCATATTTACAAAAGAATTTATAAATTCTAGTTCAAAATCTTAGTAAAGAAAATACCCTGTATGCCAAATTTTTATCATGTAATCAAAATTATTTAGTTTTTTATTTCTTATCAAATCATTCATAAATTTACAAATAAATCAAAATTTCTAACCTTTTTTCTGTTCTATTTTTTATCATATACAGAGACTGCTTTTCTTTATATTCACCAACAAAGATCTTTGTTTGAAGTGTAAATTTTATCCTAAATTCACCTTATAAAAAAATATATTAATAACACAATTTACATTACATTCAATATCTTGAAATATGAAGAATTTTCAATATTATAGATAAATTCAAAATTTCAAAATTAACTAGACCTTTTCAAATTATTTTCTTCTTCGCTAGAAATCTTCTTAAATATGGTTTGTATTCGTATAACAGTTTTCAATTTTCATTCATGTTATTATGTAAGAAATGTCCATTATTCCATTATTATTTCATTTCCATTTATATATAAGTTTTATAATAATTTTTCCATCGTTATATTCTCTGAATATATTCAATTCTATCAATATTTCAATGTTTCAACGTTTCAACAATATTAAATGGGTTTAAATCCCTTTTTCTTTTTTGAAAAATCCAATTAATTCATATCCGTCAAAAATATGTCAAGTCACTAGACTATCTTTTCAACAAACCCCGTTTCCTAACTTCCTAACTTAATTCTAAAGGCTTGTTTTCATGCATTCTGTTTTTCTTTTATATCTGTCACATTATTTCTGACACGATATCACAATGAATGAAAATTATTCTCTATTTTATTCTTTTAGCTTCCTGTAGCTGCGAATATGTTTATTATAACTATATTAAATAAAAAACCTATCTAATTATATTTTTTTTAACTTTACTATCAAAAAATATTATATATATATATATATATATATATATATATTCCTGTTTATTTGACAGTTATTTTTTAGGAATTTTTATATTTTAAAAGGATATCATGGTTATGTTAAATATTAATGTGATTGAAAGTTTCTTCCACCTTGCATTAACAGTACAATACTATCTATTTAGCTTAATGCAAGATAGAAAGGTTTTATATTTAGTTTTAGGTTGTTTTGTTTAATCTTTTTTTTGTTCTGATGGCTTTTTAATATAATAATATGTAAAAAACATTGAAAATAAACAAACCTTAACCCTGTACATCATAATTGTTAGTGACAGATGGAGTTTTGACAACTAAAAATTAATAATTTACATTTGGAAAGAGGGCTTTATAAAAAATTTCAGGTTGTTGAGGTTTGTCAGATTTTGAAGGATGGATGACACTTCATAAAAAAATCTCCGAAGAGTGTAGCTTAAAATCTTTTCTGAGGGAAGATTGGAGTATTTAGTATAAAATTTACGATAGACGTTACTAATAGGTTTTGTAAAACATATGTTGTACATTGATGAACATATTAAATAAAAAATTGGACCGAAAACGTATTGTTGGAAATTGGAAAATATCTTTATTGAAAATTTGGGGTGCAGGTGTGCGATTGTAACATTGTAGTTACTTTATGTTGAGCAATTTACAAGTTATTTCTCCGAGAGAGGATTGAAGACTATAGAAAGCTTTGGCATATGGTTTTTATTTATATTTGAAGCAGTTTGGTATGGATGAGCAGTAGAACAGAAAATGGATTTTCGCTGAACTCACGACCCGAGATATTGTGAATCTGTGGTAACTAATAATTATACTTTCTTTATAATTACTTCAATATATATATATATATATATATATATATATATATATATATATATATATATATATATATATATATATATTTGTAAAACGTCAAGTTCGGGCTCATTTTATTTTATAAGACGTCAAGTTCGGGATCCAAGTGTCAAGTTTGGCTACGACGCCGAAGTTACACTGTATATAACTCTATAAAGTGTAAAGTTCGGCGACGCAACTTTGACTTCACAAACATATAAAATTTATATATCTACTGACGCCGAAGTTACAATTTTAGGACGGAGGTATGGGTGCATTATAGGGTATCTATAGAAATGAATGTATGTTTGTATGTATACCGTTGATACGATTGCTAGGAGACGTTGGTAAGTAGTTGCTGACACTTTATGGAAGATTTCTGGTTTGCTTACAAAGGGTTGGACCAACCCTTATATTTTATTATCTTTAAAAGTGAAAATATAGGTTGTGAGGCATACCATTGATACGATTGCTTTGAAACTTTGGTAAGTTGTTGAGATTTAAGTGGAGATTTCTAGCTTATTAAAATAGGGGCTTAAACAACCCCAAAATGTAAAGACCTAAAAATCTAAGCTGTGAGAGAGAGATACAGTTCAGATTGTAGAACGTGTTTTTTAAATTGATTTTAAATTAGTAAGTTTCTAAAACTACCCCGATATTTTAAACAGTCAAAATATAGGTTGTAGGGTAAAATTTTAAAGAAAATAGGTCAGGGGGGAGAGTGAGTTTGAAATTCTCTCATTTTAGAGCGATGTCACGGATTTCAGTATATTTGGTTATAATAGGATTTACGTGTTATTAAAAAAGAAGAATGGGGTTCTTGTCAAGTTTTAATAATTAATTTTTGTTTCACCACCAGATGATCAGCTGTTATTATGTGATGATGAGTCTGGTTTTTGTGCTCGCTTATATTCTTTTATAATTCGACAATCAAAAGTAAATTGATTAGTTTTCTGAAAATATAATATAACATTAGTAAACAATATTATTGAAGAATATAACCTAACGTTAATAAATGAATTACAACCTTTGTAAAAACTGAAAAATTGAAAGATACCTACCTATAACAATTTGAGAAATAAACCAAATTATATAAAGGGCTATGGAGAAGAATTAAAAGGAATTGTATTATCCTAGGAAGCAAGTTTATCAAGAAACAAATGGGGCACATTAAGTATTGTGCATGTGTAAATTTACAAAAGTAGCTATGATGGAATTAGTAAAAAATAGAACAGGCAAAGGAGAAATCGATGTATTTGTCCTAAAAAATATTGGTCTTGTAGAAAAAAAGCAGAAGAGGGAACGGTTGGAAAATTATTTTTTTGTGTTATCAACTAGAACATTTTTCTATACTTAACAAAATATTAAATAATGATATAGGTAGGTACATATTATGCTCAAGTTAGTTTAATGCAAATGTTTCTTAGAATTGTGTAAACTTTTAAGACATTAACTGAGATACATCTCTTATGTTTGGACATTTGTATTAAACAATAAAAAGTTTTTTTTAACTATTCGTAATTAAATTATTATAGTGGTTTACCATAAGTGTAACGGTTTTGTAAAAATTTGCCATGGGATCAGCAATGAGTTAGTGGTTAGTAAAGTATATGGATATTTTTCAGTAGGTAGGCACCTATTGCTAGGTATATGTAATAAACAATTCTAAATATTACAAGATAACTCTGGAAATGAATAGTGTATCAGTTTTAGTATAACTATTCTAAATAAAACATAACCATACAAACTGACAGCTATAAAAACATTCTCAAGACAATCGTCTCAAAAATGACTGGCAACCAAGGAACTGGTTATTTTATATGTATGCTGTTTTGTGTTTTAAGCTTTATTAAGGTTCTTTCTGCTGTGTGAAAATATTTGTCCAATTTCATATTGTATTAGCTACTTTTTATTACAAATTAAAAATATTACTTTTGTTTTAACAATAGGTATACATTGAGCAACACACTTTAGTAAAATCTAGGTAACTGTGTGTAATGTATAACCAATTTTTGCTAGTTAGTGCATTTATAAAATTTGATATTTGCTTAATTTAATACAGTAACGGTTAATATAGAATGTAGGTATTACAATAAGTAAATAAATTGTTAAAATGGAACTTCACCATCAGTTTACGTTTATTCTAGATCAGAGAAATTTTATACTTTAACATACTCTATATTTATTTGACAAACATACCTAGCTACTTAATTTGGTAGAGGTACATACAATAAAATGTCATCGAATGTTCAAATATAGATATCTCCAATAGTAATAATGGAAAATTTGTTTAAGGAATAATTGTTTAAAAATGTTGGGAGTTAAGACCATATTTCATTCTGAAAAGTGTTACCCTACACCACCTGCTTCTATCTTAAGAATTGAAGATAATACTGTACATAAATATGTCTACCTATTTTCATTACGATGTAGTTACATTAAACAATATTTTATTGACTCTGGCCATAACGTAATAAAAAATCTCTATTATTATAAAAATTAATGTCAAGCATAAGAAGACAAGTACATGCCTAATTGGTACTACTAATTCATTACATTTTATCTGATAGATGATCAAATTTATATCTGGCATAAGTACCTCGTCCTAGCATCAAATTAGTTTGTTCTTCTGTGACATGAGCCATGGACTATTCACTTAATCCTGTCCAGTTTATACCTAACCTAAAGTGAGGATATGTATCTCTTAATACGAGATGTGAAATCTGAGAATAAATAAATTTGAGTAGGTAGAAGGTACAATACTGCTAGAGTGCCCCACTATGTAGATCGGTGTTTGTTTGCAATTATCCAACTTTCGTTTTGTTATGGGGCCAATTGTTTCTTGTTGTAATACAATATATTCCAAATAAATCCTACATTTTTAAATATATTCTTTAAAAAATCAAATATATATATACAATATGTCCCCCTAAGTTGGAAATCATATGGAAAAAAACTTTTTTATTATTAATTTTAGGAAAAATAGTTAATCTTCATAAAAAGTTTTGCCTTATCTAAAACCTAAAATACAGTCATCAAATATCAAATTTTTTAGTTGTATACGAGGTTTATCAAAAAATATGTTTTACTCAAGAGTAAAGTACCTTTAAATTTGACAACATCGAAAAATGTTACAAAAAGAAGTTGATCAGAATTAAAAACTACGTTTAAATATGCAAGTACATCCGTTTAAATTAAAACTTCAGATTATTTTAATTTTTACTAATATTTCTATTTTAAATGAACATTTATCTCTTGTGATTACGAAACACATGATAACCTTTTAGTTTTTCGATGTTTTCTAATAATTTTGCAATTAAAACGCTTATTAGTGCATATTCATTTATTTCGCAAATAATAAAATACATTCATACTAAGTTATAAAACTTATAACATCATATTAATATTAGAAACACACAAATTTAATTTTCACTCATACTAATGCTTCGACATATCCACCCTCTCATTCAATACACTTAATCGTTCTATTAGAAAATTCACATAATACATTCCTTATCATTTGTGGAAAAATTTCTTGACATGTCCTCTCCAAGTGGTCAATATATTGAAACGGCACTTTCTGGTAAACGTTTTGTTTCAGGTATCCCCATAAAAAGTAATCAAGGGGGGTTAGGTCAGGGGATCTAGCAGCCCAAAAGAGATCAGAATAGCTGTCAATAACTTTTTCCATGAAACAAATTTTCAAGATAGTTCCAAACATTTATTATACTGTGGCATGCGGCACCGTCTTGGTGGTACCAAATACATTGACGTTCTATTAAGGGTAGTTCGTCCATGAATTCATTGATGAGTTTGTAAAAACTGTAAATAACATTCGGCATTCATAGATTCGCGAAAAAGGGGTCCTATTAACTTATTAAATACCAAACCACATGTTCGTCTTAAACGAATATTGGTCTTGAGACTTTAATACAAAATTGGGATTTTTCTCAGACCACCAGCGACAATGTTGCGACGAGACAGTTCCATTTGACGAAAATGTCGCCTCATCGGAAAAAATTATATGCCTTGTAAAAAAGGGTCTTCCTCTAACTCTCCTTGGATGAGAGATCAAAAATCAAAGCGCCTATCATAATCCCTTTCTTTTGATATTTGTACGATTTTTGGTTTGTATTTATTTAGTTTTAATATTCTTGCCACTGTATTTTTACTTATCACATTTTGTTGTAACGACTTTCTTTTGCGCAATGACAATTTCGATACATATTTTTCAACGGTATCGATATATGTATGATAGAAATATCGATTAATCGATACATTTTTCAAAGAGTGTGATTACCACTGACCTATAAACAACAATCCATCCATCCATCTGTTGTTGAATTTGACGATAAAAATAATGTGGTATCCAACAATCTTCTAGTAAGGACAAGATAAGTAACAATGTTCATACTGGTTAGTGGAGGAAATTTCGTCGCATCTGTTGAGACCTCTTCACTTTTTAAAGTTCAGTTTACAAATAACACTTAACTTTTGATTATACTGGTTCGCCACTTCAGAATCTTCCGTTGATAATCATTTGAAATACTCACTCATGATGATAACTTATCAAAAATAATCAAGATGAAGCCAGTATTTTATTAAAAGACTACCATGAAATACGCGGTATTAATGGTGACGTCATAATCTTAGGTTATGTCAATTTTGTATACAAACAAACAAAAATAGCCATTTAGATACCATTGGTGTGATTTTGAACCAGAGATTATTCCCTTATTTATTAATTATAACTACTGATTTAGACATTTAGATATACACTAAGATTTTTACAGAGAGATATATTCGATTCCAGCCAAAATAGGTATGTATAACAATATAATTTTAATAAAAGAGTTTTCTAACCTAAACATGCTATTATAAACTTATGAAATACAATGGTTTTCATTCTCTTTATATCTGTATTGTCTAATTTTAGGTTTCTTCACATAAAGAATAAATGGTATTGTGCTGGCCACCGGGCAGTTAGCATTATAATGTCAGAGAGAACTGTAAGTTTTATAGATTTCCAAAGGATCCAAAAGTAAGATACATAATGATAAATATAACATTCTATTTTGAGTGTTTATACAATATTTGTAGAACAATAGAACCAGATCCCGGAACTGTTTGTGTAGCTGTCATTTTATGGATGGAGAAAAGAAAATTAGCCAACTATTTTTTGTACATGATTAATATTTGCAAACAAGGTAGAAGCAAACTTGTACGTGTTCATTGTATGTTTGATTTTGTACTGTACATATCGATCTCCCTATAACATATTCATTATTATTTGTCATTACAGATCTTTTGCTTTACATTTTTTATAAGTTGCTGTGTATGATTTTTTAAACATTTGCTATTTTAAATTGAAATTCCTCACTGTACCTTACTTTCCTCTTTCTATTAACTGTAAAACATTGTATTACAAGTAAATATTTCTCTGTGTAATAAAGAAATTTGGAAACGTTTTTGTTTATATTATTTGTTTTTAGATAAAATTGAATATGTTTACACATGTAGTTGAAAAAAGAGCCTACATGCCAAGTAAAATTTGAAAGCAACCAACATAAACTCTGCACCTCATACAAATATGATTTGATTGAGGCAAAGTTGTGACATGATGTTCTGAGCTTTCAGACTAAATGGCATATTTTCTGTCATGTAAATTTGCAGCGTTTCCTCAATTTAATTTTCTTAGCACGAAACGAACAAAAATTTATTATTATGAAAACATTTTATTATGTTAATATAAACAGTACAAATTTGTAAAGGTAGAATGTTATTAAAATATGTAAATTTTTCTTCCATTCTTGATGTCGAATAATTCCCACAATAATGTCACTTGGTATCCATAATATTAAATAGTACATGTCCTCTCATGCAATAAGTAATGCACCTTGCATATGGTGATAATAGTTATATTTTTCAATTATCACTAATATATTTTCATCAATATGAATTATGTAATTACTGTCTTTTGAGTGGTTTTATTTTTTCGTCATTCGGATACTTGAAAGGACACTTCACTTCAATTAAGCATATTTTCATTAAAAAAGGTTTAAAGAGAACGTTGAAACATGTTTTGATGACACTAGAACAAACAATCACTATTATTTATCTTATATTTTCACATTAATCAAATAATCCAGTAAATATAAGCTCAAACATAGCTATTAAAATCAAAAATACGAATTGCAGGATATACTTACATTATCAAAACTATTATTTTTTATATTGAGTAAACACGATTACTTACTTTTCAACAATTTATTCCTTTCAAAAACACGTATGAAACGCTTAAATAATGAAAAATCTACACTCAAATGGAAGTTCCTGTGGCAAATAGTTTTGTTTGGATACAACTTCAAATTGTGACGTCACACTAATCCCGCGTATAGAGATCTAAAACTATCGATAGTTCTGCCTATCGAATAATATCGATATTTTTTATAACTATCGTTAGTTTCAGATAGTATACTCTTTTAGCTTGTCATAAGTGTTTTCACTTGGTAGTCAAGAAAACCTTTTTAGAAGATAACGTATCGTTTCGTGCTAAAACCAAGATGGTCAAAGCATTATTCCTGGTAAAAACTGTAATTAGCACTAATAGCACAGAATACTGATTTTGGTCGGGATACGTTTACGTATACGGAGAAGGGACGCACAAATCACCCACCTAAGGGACGTAACAATCCATTCAACGAATCGTATTGGCTGAGCCGTAACGGATCTACACATGCGCAGTTCGTTACGGATACGTGAGTAATTTAAGATAAGCTAAAAGTGCCTAATATCTTTCTGTAGCACGTGCTCACTACTGTCATTAAACGCCAGGAGTACTCCGAAAACTAGAGACAAATTCTACTTTTTCGGCGTACTCCTGGCGTTTAATGACAGTAGTGAGCATGTGCTAGAGAAAGGCATTGTTGACCAGGTTATAATGGTTGCGGTTTGTTTGCAGTTCCACTTATTTTTTTCATAGTATTGAAGCTTTGTTCTGCTGTAAATATTTCTATTACCCAAAATCTCTTTCTTCTACTAAGTACTGTTACTTCTTTTTGCAATTGATGAATTAAATAATGTAACTGAACTAACTTCACCAGACTCTGCTTGATGGCAGGCAAATATTATATATGGCAGGCCTTCGTCACGAAGGACATTTCGATAATTTGATTACCAAATTAGGTAGATGCATATCGCTTTCCATTTGATGAGTATTCAACTGAAGGCACAATAAAAAACACAATATTAATCAACTTTCAATTAAGGTTTTACCTACGCTCTATTTGTAAACAAACTGTACACTGAAATGGAATAAACAGAAATCGTCAGGATCCAGTTCGCTAACACGGGCGTATTGCGCTATCAAACTAGAGAGGAGACAAATTCTACTTTTCAACGGACTGTTTGCATAATCCGCGCAGATTAGTGAAAGCGCACTTTTGATAGATCATAGGTCACGTGATTATTTCAAGCAACCCCATCATCAAACGCCAGTGCGCTCTGCTTATAGTTCGCACATGAGGACCCACCTTGAGTGAAGTAAGTAAGCGCACATGCCATGTAATCGCAAAGTCACCAAATGCCGCCTCTAGATTTCAAAACACGATATACAAATTTAGAAGTTTGCGCATAGAATAGGGGAAAATTGACAGAATGAGAGTTTGGCATGGTAGCATTACTCCACTTCAGAGAGACAGCTTCAATTACAAGCGAAAAATAACTTTATAAAACTATCGTAAACTAACGATAGTTATAGACCGAAAAAGTATGACGTCAGAAAATGGCCGCTGAGGAAAAGCAATTCTAATATTTAACTTATGTCTTGTCTTGACCGTTGTAATATTTCAAAAATTTATTCGTTTTTTCATTTGTAAAATGTCACTGCAGTGACTATCAAGTAATTATGCCTTCTTGCTTCGCTCCTAAACATCCATCATATACTCTATATCAACGACATATCCACTGTTTAAACTGTCTCTACATTTCTTTATCACTTTAATTTCATTACAAAACTGCTCCGCAATGCTGGACAAATTAACAATAGCCGTGTTTAAGCATATTACAAACGTAAAATGAACGTTAATAAATATCTGTTTTCCCTCAGTAACTGTCAGCGGCTATGTTTATGACGTCATAGGTTTTTCGGTCTATAAAAAATGTCGATATTATTCGATAGTCAGAACTATCGATGATTATCGATAGTTTTAGACCTCTAAATGAAAAATGAAATGTCTTAGATTTGACAATTGACATTAAGAATTGTGATATGAATTTATTACTAAAATTTGCATTAGCTAATTTTGCTACAAAAACTCCAAGAAGTTATAAGCTTTTAAGGTTTCAAACGAACATAAAAGCCAATATATATATATAAACAAAAAAAGCTTATGAAATTTAGAAGGTCTCTGAAAAAAATTGATGAAGTTATTACTAGATGTGGATTTTACTTTTTCAAATTCGGGTAAGTATTAATGAATACTTTGGATTCTACAAGATTGAGAAAGATTAGACATGTAAGATCACTTGAACATGGGAGAAAATTACAAAGGACCTGTTTAAACAACTACAGCTATTCCTGTGGTCTAATTATTCATCATTATGTTGCTACAGAATCTAATATTGGACTGATAGAATTTAAAGGTCTTTATGGAACAAGAGAGACATTGAAAGATGCTTCACAGCAAAAAATTTTTATTTAAAGACGAGAATAAAGAATTTGTAGTTAATAATAAACATACTTATTATTACCAGATTCAAAGGTAAATGTTACTAATTGGACTGAAGTATGGCGATTTATGCTCATATTTTAAAAATCTAATGAAATTTGTGTTGTTTGGGTACATTTTTATGAAGAATTTGGAAAGTAAGGTTTAATCAAATAACAGATATGCAGAATATGTTGTTCTTAATAAATAGAAACTGTTATAAAATTTATGTGTATTTATTTTATTGGAGACATTAAAATTATAAGGCACAAAAAGTTTATAATTCATTTACACACCCTAACAAAGAAATAGGTATTCTATTGCATAACATTTTAAATGTTTTCAGTCTTATGGCCCTCTCTACATGAACTTGTTCATGAGGCTTTTTTTATGTATTCTATATCTTGTGACTGGAACTGTAAACCAGTGATTTTAAATGTTGGAATATTAATGTCTATTGCCACCTTCTCAAAAATGTCTTATGTTCCAATCACTTGTCTGCAAGTATTTTATTTCCATTATTCTGTATTTTTTGCTTAAAAAGAGCTAAAAGTCCACTATTAGTAATAATTTGTTTACCTAATATTGAACCTAAAAGTACACTATTATATTCAGGATGTTTCGAATATGTATATAATTGAAATAAAAAATCAACACTTTGAAAAATATATCTTTGAATATTCAATTTTAATTTATTACTTATATATAAATTTGATACAAATATTATGGCACCAATTGGATAGATCATAATTAATCCTTTTAAGGTATTGGTTCCTTTATAGTAGGAGTAAAATTGTGTTTGTCTGATTAAACACGATGGTGTTTATATACTAAATTTTACAATCGAGACTACCTACAACATTTGGGTAATTTTCAAGAAAATTTGGAGAGGCATGAGACAATATTGCTTCGATGTGGAAATATATTCGTGTCAGATAACTTTAAATATAGTAAATTGACTAATGTTAAAAACATCCTTTTTTTATTTAAATAATAGTCTCGTCAACCCTTAAGGTTATTCGAGACACAGAAATACAGAAATGTTATGATACAATGAATACATTGAATGATATTTACAATAATTATATTTCGTTGGTAATCTTGATTTCTGTTATAAATGCTAATTTGTCTACATCTTCATTGCCTTTTATTCCGATATGCGATGGAATCCATAAGAACTTTACTGTTTTGTGCTCCAGTTGCAGATTATATAGCACTGTCTTCATAGAAAGAAGGATTGGGTTGTTCGGAAATACCTGGGAGAGGCTGGAAAGTGCACTGAGAATGTCCGATATAATAATTATATTTTGTTGCTCTATGGTTTTTATGTACTCCAGTGCCTTAAGAATAGCCAGTAGTTCTCCGTGGTATATGCTACAGGTCTTATTCAGTTTATAAGTGGTGCTGTAATTTGGCTCATGAAAGCTGCTGTTGCGCCATCTTCGGGTTTTGACGATTTCGTGTATGCTTCATAAAATCCACGCTGATTTTCCATCATTTCATTGCATTTTTGAATGATTAGGACGGGGGTTGGTTTCATTTTTATTGTACTGTAATAGGTTTGTATTTATTTCTGGAAGGTTTATTATCCAAGGAGGTGGGGTGGGGATATTGTTGGAAAATGTTTGGGGAAAAGTTAGTTGGAATTCTGCAAGGTATCGGTTGATTCTCTCATAGAAAGGAGGATCTGTTTTTGGTTTTGAAGCGATCAGAGAATATGTTGTGTCTTGCAGGATTAGTGGGGTTTGAAGATACTGCAGCAGCTTATGGAAGACTTGAAAATTGTCTTCTTGACTGTAGGGGATATTCTCCTTTTTCGCAGTGGGTACTGGCAGAAGGATCCTAATGCGATTTTTAGTGCTGTATTATGGATGGTATCCAGGTCTCTCGGAATCGATTTTTTTGCAGATGAATATACTAATGAGCCGTAGTCTAGCTTAGATCTGTTTAAGGATTTGTATATCAGCATAAGACTGTTGTAATCAGCACCCCAGTTCCTGTTTGCAAGTGTTCTCATCAGGTTCAGTACGTTTTGACATACATTTTCCAAGTTTATAATGTGATCTTTCCCGTTCAGCTTTTTGTCGAATATCATTCCTAAAAACTTCAATTTGTCAACAAAATTCAGTGGTCGAGCATCTAACGTTAAACGAGGGATTTCAGGATTATGTTTTCTCGTGGGAGAATTGGTTTCTGCCCATTTTCCAAGACTATCGAGTGTTTTCTGTAACTGTTTTTGCATTGAATATATATTTTTGCCTTTTGTAAAAATGACTAAATCGTCTGCATAGTCTTGCTTTAACTGGGGGTCTGCAATTGTGCAGAATGTTGTTTATTGCTACCAAGAAGAGGGTGACGCTAAGAACTGATCCTTGTTGTATTCCATTTTGTTGAATTCTCTCCGACGACGTAGTACCGTTTACTCTACCACAGAAGTGGCGATCTTTAAGGGAGTTGTCGATGAATTGTAATATATTGCCTCGTATATCCCATTTGTGTAATGTTTTTAAAATTCCTTGCCTCCACGCCGTATCGTAGGCTCGGGTGATTATTAGATTTTTTGATTCTAAGAACCACATTAATCTATTGTTTACAATTTTTTCCAGTATTTTGCATAGTGCACATGTACAACGGGTATAATGATTTCTTGGGACCACTTTCGAGGAAATACTTTGTTTATCCAGATATGATTGTAGATTTGTAGGAGATACTTTTTTGCATTCAAAGGAAGGTTCTGTAGGAAGATCGGTGGAATATCATCTGGTCCTGCGCTTGAGTTCTTGTTCTGTTGAAGTGATTCTTCGAGTTCTTCAATGTTTATTAGTGCATTTAGTGGGTTGGGAACCTCTTCTTCGAAATCTATATGTATCTTTTCAGCACTCGTTTTCAGTGATTTGTAAGATTCTCTGTAGTTTATGTTACTTGAATGCATTTCAAAATTTTCTGCTAAGGTTTCGGTGATTTCCTCGTTGGATGATATAATGTGATCATGATATGCTCACTGCAACTGCTTCTAAACTAATTTGAAGCGGTATCGAGCATGCTTCTTAGTTTTCGTCTATATATATAGCACATTCGCCACTAGCTATATTCTGTTGTTCTCTGTTTTTTTTGAAGCATTTATAATTTCGAAGTTTATAGTGGTGATTTCCTTTAAAATTTGTTTCTTGTAGGCAGATTATAGTCTGGTGCTGTTCAAATATTAAGGTTTTGAGCATTTCCAAATGTGCATATAGCCCATTTGAGTTCCACTGAATGATTGACTTGAATGTTATATTAAAAGGTTTCTTGGGTGGAGTCTAATGATGAGTTGGTATCTATGTTATCAGTTGTTTCCGTTTTTAGTTGTTTCATGGTTTTGAGTTTGACTTTGGTGCATCTGAATTTTATCTTTCTCTCCTTTAGGTATGGGTATATTTTGGTCAACATTTCTAATAAACCATGGATATCTGAGGTATATATTCTAGCCACGGTGAGGGGGTCGTTAGAACCATATACATTTACGAAAAAGTCAGTGATTTGTTCGAAGCTCAGTAAAGGGCTGGAGGTCTTGTCTTCAAATAATGCTTTGGCAGGTAGTAATAACTCTTCTACTGATGATTGGTCTAAAGTTATATTGGTTTTACTTTTCTTTGAAGGTTTTTCTGCCGGTTTGATGAATATATTCTCCGAAGTTTGTTGAGGAGGGGGAGTTATGATTTCGATGATGTTTCTTTTTGAGGTTTTGTAATGAGATTTGGCTTTCACTTGGAGCATTGACCAGTAGTGGTGATGTGGTATTTTGAGGTTCTGCAACAGTATTCTCTGAGGTAGAGGTTTCCGATATTATATCAGGTTCTTCAATTTCATTAGTTTCGTTGTTGGATTGAGATGTGGCAGTCGTACAGTTGGCTGCAACATGGCCTTGCTGTTTGCACTTGAAATATGATTGATTTTCTTGAGACAAGAATATACGGTATGATGTGTTATCGTGTAATAGGAGTATGGAATCAGGTAGGATTTCAGAAGAGGATATATACACTTGTCGGCGGAAGTTTAGGATATGCCTGTAGGAGGGATTGGAAGAATTAATTCTCAAAAAAGATATTGGCGATCATGTTTTGATGCCTAGTTTTCGTAGTTCTTCATCTATCACATCATGTGGGATAGTGGGGCTTACATTTGATAACAGAAGTCATTCGCTGGGTGTTATTAATCGGCGGGCATGGAGCCGTTCTTTATTGATAGATATGGACCCATTATATGTTTTAAGGAATTCGTCAATAATATTTTTGCTGGATATGTAAATGCAAATCCGATTACTAGATATTCTTGATGAAAATAGAATGTTTGATGGGCCAATAATGGAACCAAGAGCTTATAGATATTCTTCGAGTTTGGTATCATTCGAGGAGTTGAAAATTATTGCTTGATTTTTGGTGGGAAAAGTTAGTGCTTGTTGTTTACTGACAACAGATGAGTAGGTAGTTGTAGGTTGGTTTTGTGGTTGGGTGTTACTATTTTGAGTAATATATGTTGGAAACCCCTGAAGTCAGAAGCATTCTGTAGAAGATCGGTCATTTTTAATTAAGTTTCATCAGGCAAGTCGCCGAAGACGGCCCTGGCCTGCGATTTTATTTCACTGGTACGGGTCTCTCGAACGACCTTGGTCGTTTAATGTGGAATCGGTACACTTCGATCGTAATAAAGAAAACTCTTTCTTACTGATATTCTGCCCCATACTTTTTGTTCAAGTATAACAAAAACTCGACGATAAAACTTGAAAAACAATACACATTAACTAACGCGTATTTAATGATTTTGACAAAAAACAGAACGAGAGGTACCTACGTATTAACTCGTTGGCTCCTAGAACAGTTCTCGAAACATCCTTCATAATGCTGATTTTGCTATTAGTAATATATCTGACAAGGTTTCTTAATCGAAATTCCATCGTAATTTCATCAGTGTTAAAAACATTTCGTTTAATGGAGCATTATAATTTATAAATGTGTATTCATCTACAATAAAATGTCTTTTTATCATTATAAATATACTTTACACCTTAATGTACAGTAGTATTCTCATCAACTTGCCGTACACAAGAAAAGTTGATAGATAGTAGTATTTTGGGTTTTAACTGCATCTTGTGGCAAACCTATAAGTATCATCCCTGAAATGCATTATGCATACCTAAAAACCATTAATATTTTACAATTTTTGAATGATCATAACTCATAACACTGAGTACTCACTCTGGTTGCATCCTAGATAGACTGAGATTCTAATTTTATCCCTTCATTCCAACATTAGACTTAAGGAAACAAAAAAAGACGTCAGTAAAGTAGCATCCCCACTTTTTCAAATTAAAAAAAAACTTATGTGTAATTTAGAACGAATTTAGTACTAATTTGTACCCACTTAGTTTTTCTGAAAAATCACTATTTAAAGTGGGGGTGCTAGCTTGAGCTCAAGTTAACACCCCCATATTCACCAAATAAAATTTTATTGGCATAAATCTAAACTTTGAAGTAAGGACTAATTTGTACCCAAAAGATCATAATTTGTACCCACTCAGTTTCTCTGAAAAACCGCTATTTAAAGGGGGGGTGCTAGCTTAAGCTCAAGCTAGCACCCCCCCTTTACAAAATCAAATTTTAACAGCATATCTTCAAACTTTTAATTTAGGAATAATTTGTACCCAAAAGCGTTTTTTCATTATCATATCATTTTGTTTATTAAAGATAATAGTAAATTAGACCACGTGTTTTATTCATTTCCAAGTAAATTGTTAAAAAATGTGAAATTACCAAAAGTAACTAAATATTATGAATTTTCGGATATAAAAAAGGCTTTTTAATGTGCTTCACCTCACAGCATTAAACGCGATTAAAGTTCAAAATGGATGGAAAACTAGACGAACTCGTAGATGAAATCTTTACACTGAAACATGGCACCTACCTAACCAGGCACTTCCCAGAAATTTTTGTTTTCATATATTAGGTATTGTTTTGTCTCTAATAAAATACTATATTAATATAATTCCATATTTGTTATAGATACACCATAACTCTTATTTTTATGTTCAGTGAGATCTTTTGTGATAACCGCGGCGATCCTTTGACCAGACAAAAAAATTCCCTAGTGCACGTGTGTAATAATGCGTAAATAGTTCACAGCGGTTAAAATAATGATCATACTCTGGTGTCACTTTTTTTTACTGCTTGGCGGCTTAGTAAAGATGTGCAATGATATCATGTCAGACTTTCGTTTCTGATAGACAAACAATTTAAAAACATTTTTTTGTTACCCTCGCAAATACCGAAAGGTGATATTTTTTGTTTCTTAGATGATATGCGTCTTTGATCTACCGCTCCTATTTCTGATTCATAATAATTTTCTATGTGGTCCTAATGTTGCATTTATAATGAAATAAAAAATAATAGTTTCCTCCATCGCATCAGGTAGGAAAAGCACTTATCCACATTCAGTTTTAATATGTAAATTGATAAAAGAAGTAGGAACTTACTATGAACTTTAAAATTATATGAAGACCCTTTTTAATTAATGATTTAAAAATGCTTATTCCCAAAAACTTGTATTATAATGCAATTTTTATTACCACAAAAAACAGGCACATTTAATAAAAAGCAAACCCTAAAATATGGTAAATTACACATGCAATCATTTCTAAAAACAGCGATAATTGCCTACAATAAGGAAAGTAAATTTTACGGTTAAATAATTTAATTTAGATGTAGGTACTTAATAAATTATAAATTTACGAATTAAAATTTAATGTAGAAGTACGTACCTAGGTACCTGCAAGTTTGTTTCAGGTTAACATTATAAATATATAATGAGAAAACAAAACATATCCATGTCTTCAGGGGTTTACTGTTCTTCCTTACCCCAACTTGTTTTTTGATGTACTCTCCTCTAATACAATTAAAAATTAGTACAGTGAATTTTGTTTTCATAAGCAAGATTATTATTTTTACAAACTTTTTTAAATTTGGGTGTAGGTATTGATAAAATAAAACTTTAAGTATTAAATATAGACAAATTATGTGAATCATTGTATTTTAAATAAGTATGTTGAATTTTACAATAATGTATGAGTATATGCACACACATTTAATAAAACTATAAGTTCCTACCTATCCAATTGGAACTTGCACCTTGTCCAAATACAGGAACATTTTTAGTTTTTGTAATCACTTTGGTATAATTATATTGAAAGCTCTTAATAAGACCTTCAAACTAAAACTTGATAATTAATTTGCTTATGATACTTGAACAAAATATGAATATAATATGTAACGTTATTAAATGATTATAATTTTCAGTACATATCAAAGGCGTTTTTTTTTAATTTAGACCTAGTTTGCCAATATCTAAACTAGGTACATACAATCATGATCAACTCAAGTTACATTATATGTCGTTTATAACAGGTATGATTTACTTAGAGAAATTATCTCCCAACTTTTTTAACAGCATACCTTTAAACTTTGAATTTAGGACTATGTACCCAAAAGCATTTTTCATTATTATATCATTTTGTTTATAAAAGATGATAGTAAATTAGACCACGTGTTTTATTAATTTCCAAGTGAATCGTTAAAAGATAACTGAATATTATTAATTTTCGAATATAGGACTAATTTGTACCCAAAAAGTTAAAAATTTGTACCTACACAGTTTTCTCTGTAAAAGGAGTTTTAATGTGGAAGTGCTGGCTTCAACACGCCCACCTTTACAAATCCAATTTCAACAGCATACCTTTAAACTTTGCATTTAGGACTAATTTGTAACCAAAAGCGTTTTTTCATTATTATATCATTTAGCTTATTAAAGATGATAGTAAATTAGACCACGTGTTTTATTAATTTCCAAGTGAATCGTTAAAAGATTTGAAATTATCAAAGATAAGTAAATATTATTAATTTTCGAATATAGGACTAATTTGTAGCCAAAAAAATGAAATTAGTACCCACACAGTTCCCCCTGTAAAAGGAGTTTCAATGTGGGAGTGCTGGCTTGAACATGTCCACCTTTATAAAATCCAATTGCAACAGCATACCTTTAAACTTTGCATTTAGGACTAATTTGTAACCAGAAGCATTTTTTCATTATCATATCATTTTGTTTATTAAAGATGATAGTAAATTAGACCACGTGTTTTATTAATTTCCAAGAAATTATCAAAGATAACTAAATATTATTAATTTTCGAATATAGGACTAATTTCTACCCAAAAAATTAAACTTTGTACCCACACAGTTTTCCCTGTAAAAGTAATGTGGGAATGCTGGCTTGAACACCTCCACCTTTACAAAATCAAATTTCAACAGCTCACCTTTAAACTTTTAATTAAGGACTAATTTGTACCTAAAATCGATTTTTCATTATTAAGTATATCATGTTTATAAAAGATGATAGTAAATTAGACCACCTGTTTTATTAACTTCCAAGTGAATCGTTAAAATATTTGAAATTATCAAAAGTAACTGAATATTAATTTTATTTACCCAGCCAAACTACTTTTTAGAGGTGTTCAAACAGACATATCAACTGTGACTAATATGAATTTAAATACCACAGCTGACTACATCTTCTAAATTATTGTAAATTGTAAATAAAACTCAAATTAATTATTGAATTACCTTCGGGGTTAATGAACTATAATTTGAGTGATATAAATAATATATTTTAATTAAATTATAGGTATTATCAATACTTATAAGTTTGTACTAAGTTATCTCTTAAACCGCGCATTCCTAGTGGGATGTCCTTTAATTTTAGACACAGAAGTACAGAACTAAAAAGTATATTGATCGGGAAAGGTATATCGTATAAAAACATAATTTTATTTTTTCACTTAATATAATCATGCGATTGTAAATGTGTCATTACGGATTCACTCCACCTTTTTCTTTAGATCGTCGGATTCATACCATGTATTATTTGTCATTCGGCTGTAACACTTGTAATGGCCGACATGAGATTCGGACATACGACGTGCATATCTCTGAGGTTGATATGCACGACTCCGGCTAATTCATATAAGTTATTATTAACTGTTGCCATTCGGATTATTGTTGTTAAATCCTTCAATTTTATTTTGTTAATATTGTAACTACCCTGCGACTCATCTAGCAGTATTATTGGACCTATTGAGAAAAAGAAATGCATTTATGACGTAAATCATTTACATAGTTAAATTTATATGTCAATAATAAGCTTTTGCTGCATTTCTAATAAATTATAATCGATCTCTTGATATTATGGTACTCTATACTAATGTCATCATCAGCTGTTCTTCTTAATTTTAGTAAGATTATATTTATGTCTCTCCTGAGACGACCACCCAAATTTTATGTTTTAAACACATTTTAAATAAGAACTGGGAGCACGAAACTCGATTACTCCACGGATTTGGCAAGTCGATCAAAATTGTCATCCACGAAATTCGATTGTTTCTCTCGACTCGATTGAAATCATTCGACGACTCCTAAGTTACCGACTGGATCGAATTATTAAATTTATGAGGTTATGTTTATTATTCGTCTTTGTTGTTCTTTTAATAAATTGACTTTTTTTTAAATAATATCAATTTGTTAATATATTAAATATTCTGGGCCATTGTTAAAATGCTATTCATGATAATATAATAAATGACAAGATACAATTTCCCAAATACCCGAGAAGAAAGGAATGAAATTAAAATGGAATTTTTAAATAGTTGGGGATTTCCAGGTACTATAGGTGCAATAGATGGAACTCATATTGCGATTCTAAAGCCCAAAGTAGATCCCCATCTTTATTGAAATAGGAATGGTTTCCACTCAATAAATGTCCAAATCTTATGTGACCATAAATTGAGAATAATAAATGTTTTAAGCAACTTTGGAGGAGCCTCTCATGACAGTTTTATTTGGAGGCGCCTCTCATGACAGTTTTATTTGGAGGCAATCTCAAATAAATCATTATTTAAATAATGTGATGACTCAAGCTGGTGAAAGATCTTAGCGACTCTGGTTACCCTTTATCAGGGTTTTTGATGACCTCATTTAGAAATCCTGCAAATCGAGCTGAAATGCGGTTTAATGAAGTGCATGCATCTTCCAGAAATGTGATTGAAAAATGTTTTGGTGTGCTTAAATGCGTTTCCGGTGCCTTTTAAGAGAGCATACTGCTCGGTATGATCCAGAGTTTTTATGTAAACTTGTAAACGTTTGTGCAGCTTTACACAACATATGTATTGATGGAGAAGTCAATTTTGAGGATAATGGATATTGTAGACATGATGATGGTGAAGCTAATAATAATGGTAATCTGATACCCAATGCCAATAGGAGTGCCATTAATTTAAGGCAAAACATTGTGGGCAACTATTTTATTTAATTTATATTATTTATTGATTTCTTTACCTGTATTATTCCTTTGTTCACTTTATTGACCCATTAAAATTTCTTATTAAGTTGTTCATATCTAGGTATTAGTAATGGTTATAATGTAAATTTGGGAAAAAACAAAACATAAATAAAGTGTTCTGTTACATACCATACATAAATAAACAAAAAAACCAATGGACTAAAAACGGGCTTAAGGGCCGTCGTTAATTGGAATTTCTTTCTGACATTTTGCTAACACGAGTGGCTAGATTCTTCAGAGGTGCATCTATCTAAAATTTTGAACGCAGCCATTTGAGATGGAAGCCTCTCTGAAGAAGCTAGCCACTTATGCTAGAGAAACGTCAAAAACTCCAATCAACGACGGCCCTTAAGACCAGCTAGAAACATTTTTAGTCCAACATAACAACATATGTAATGCATTTTTCAAAATATGTATTAAGAAATGTAAATTTTCAAGTGATAAAAATTAAACAAAAACAAAGCAATATTGTTATTTTGACATTTTTTTAAATAAAACTGAAAAACTGAGTGGTATAAACTATCAAATGTTGGAATATAAAGATTTGGTGCACTGATGTAGGTGTATCTTATGATATTTGAGTTAATATAAAAATATAATATGTATATGAAATGATTATAATGTATTTAAGTACCTACATAGTGTTACCTAATTTAGCACTAATTTACCAAGAACATGTAAATTAAGCTACATATGAAACATCATCAATTCAACAAAATTTACTGTTTCAACCCTTACTCTGTGGAATCTATTCATATTACTTTAAAAAAAGTAATCATCAAATCAAGTTACAATGTTCTTTATGTCAAGTATTATTTACTTATACACAAGAAATATCTCCATATATGAGATGAGTACATCGAACCAACCCACTCCCATCCCCATTATTGTATTATCTCTGAAATGGTATATTTTGTTCATGGAAAATCAATAATAATGAAGAAAATAATGTTTAAGAATAGATATTTTGTTTTTTAAATATAAATGAAAATGCAGGATCAATTCTAAAAGGACTGTCATTACTAGGAAAACTAATTAGCAGCAGTACCAAAATGAAATGTTAGCGGATTCCAAATGAAAACTAACCAACAGTGGGGCACTGGCAGTTGTTTAGCTGATGATAAATTAATTTATACGCAGATATCAGATTTCATCCCAAGGGATACATGTCTTTAGTTTTAAAAATGTATGCCAAAAGATACCATTTGTATAGTTAAAAAACCATAGGTTGAGTGTAAATCTAACAGGATTAAATGAATAGTTCATGTAATAGAAGAACAAGCTTAAACATATTATGTTCCTATTTCTATTTAAAAACTAGATGTCAATTTTTTCCTTTATCGGGTACTTTCAACATTCACTCTGTAATAGGTTAGTAGAATTGGTTTAAATTCTTATGTATGATGTAATGTTTGTATTATAAAGATTTGGACCTCAACTGAATGTTATTACATGTATCTACTTATATGAAAGCAAGTATCCAGGTAGGTACCTTGGTTTAAAAAAAATAAGGGCATAAAAATTGTCTGATCCAGAATTACTTTAAACTATTTGTGTAGTTTTATTTTGAAAGTTACCAAATTTAAACTGACATATATTTTGTGTCGTATTGTAACTTACTCATTTTAATGACTACACTATATTAACTGTTACCATATAATAAACAAAAATTAAATTTCATTTATGTACCAGGGAGGATGAATTGGTTGGACAGAATATAATAGCACACAATTACATATATACTAGTAAAGGATATTACTCGTATTATTTCTAAGCCGAGAGGAATATTGTTAATTTGTACTATAGACAAGTAACAAATAAAGTCTCAAATTGGACATTTATTTCTACATTGCAGAAATTAATACAAGAAGCTAAATAAGTTTTTAACTATTAGTTATTATTATAACGTTTATCTAAATCTAAAAACCAATAAAATAGTAAATTATTATCAACCTATATATGTTAATACCTTTACTATATACTTATCTTTCAAATTTATTTCTTCATACCAGCATTCACCTTTCAAAAGAATTTTTGTGATAATTAAATTGGTTTATTATATATAGTTACATTCAGTAGGTACTGAAAAACATCCAGATAGTTTACACATTACTGACATTATGGCTAACATAAAAAACTCTTGAACTTTTGGTAAATATGTATAATGAGCTACACTGGTCTAATTAAAAACACTTTTATGAAATTACACTTTCATAATTAGTTTTATTGTTAAATGCAAATATCCATTCATGAGAGGTATATCAGTTAAAATATTAATTATGTCTTAAAAGTTAACACAATTCTAAAAAACAAAACAGCTAATTACATTTCATGTAGATTATTTGTATATTGTGGATAAAAATGTAATAGTTTGTTTGTCCTAGATCCCATCACTTTTATTAACTCTTTTTCAACCACTATTTCATGTTTTTTAATACTAGCCTAATCTTTTGTATGCATCTACTCCTTTTGTAAATATCTATATGCTTCATCCATTTTTCACTCCGTTTCCTGATAAAAGGTGTTGTATACTGTGATTTAACGTTAATTCCCGATTCATATTCCAGTTACCTTATACATTCCTTTGAATTTTTCAGATTATAGATTTCCTTTGCTTGTTTTTCATATATTATTCAGGTATTAACGATTACTTATATTTTGCAATTATATTGTTTATATAATATGTTCTCGAAATACTAAGCAATTACTTTTAATTTTCCAATGATAATAATTTCAATTACAAATTTTGCAAATTTTATAGCTTAAATTATATACTTCTTCAATCATATACTTCTTCTTTTCTTTGACTCTTTTAAAAGTGTCTTTACCTATCAGCTTCCACAGTTAGTTTTAATAATTAACTACTTCGAATATCTATAGTTCTTAATAATACACATAAAGCTGCCTTTTTACGATGGCATATTACAAACTACCTATAAGAATCTCAACTCTCGCAAAAACAACTTCTGTTACCATAGTTCTATCTTTCAAATTTCGTTTATATTATCCCCTTAACAAATTAAATGTATCTACGTCCTAAGTAGCCAAACTTGACAGTATATGATGGAAACAAGTGAAGCCGAACTCACCACTTTACCACAAAACGTATACCACTATATACCGGTATAAGTATATACTAGTATACGATATACTGGACGCCGAACTTGACGTTTTACAAATATATATATATATATATATATATATATATATATATATATATATATACAGCATGGTTGAAAAAATGCTAAACTACTCCATATTAGAACAACAGTATGGAGAAGACCTGGTCCAAGATATCAGGAAACATGGAAAAGTATCCAAAAAACTTGTCAAACAAAAGAATAGGAGGATTTTTTGTTGAGATGTAAAAATGAAAAGCTTAAACCAACCTTTCTAAAATTCAAAATCTCACATATTTCTTTTTTAATATAAACCTTGAACGTAGATTTGAAAATCAAGTTTTAAGTAAATTTGTAAGTGCAACTTTAAACTTACTAATTACAGATACAACATCTAATCTAAATAAATTATTGAATACATTGACAGTACTTGAAGATGATATCGAAAAAAGGGTACCACGGTATGTTTTTGAAAATTTTAAAGCGAGTTCACATAGCAAAAATGAAAAAAAAAATCAACAAATTAAATCTAAAAATCAAAAGAAAATAACAAAACTTTTAATGACACAACATGGTAATACTAACAGCAATATAAATTGTGAAGAATGGGTGGAGAATCTTACTGATGTTGTTATTCCTGATTATGCATCTGAAATACTTAGTCTAGGACCAAATTTTGCAACGGAAATCATTGAAGAAACACAATTACCAACTGATAATATTATTTGCAATATAGAGACAGGTATAAACCATTTATCATACAAAGAAAAAGATGAAATCAGAAGTAAAACAAGCAACATTCTAAGAAATTCTAAAAACAAATTAAAAAATAAACAAAATAATACCCCATTTTTAGCAAAGGTAAACAAAACCAAGAATTTCCTTAAAGATAATCCTCAGATTAAAATTATTAAAGCTAATAAGACCAACAAAACTGTCATAATGTCATCATCTGAATACAACGATAAAATAAACCATTTATTACAAGATAAAAAAACGTATAAACAGATTAAACAAGATCCCACAAATAAATATCAAAAGCAGAACAATGATTTAATAGACCTTTGGGAAAATAAACAATATATCTCGCCAAATATTGCAAAAACTTTAAAAATTCGAAATACAGTACCACCAAAAATATATGGCCTCCCAAAACTCCATAAGAAAAATACACCATTGCGCCCTATTGTGTCATATATCCAATGCCCTATTAGTTTGCTTTCAAAATTTCTAAAAAATATCTTAAGTAACATAACGTGCAAAAATGATTATTATATCAAAGATTCATTTCAATTCAAAAACAAATTAAAAAATAGTACACTTCCAAATAACTATGTATTAATTTCGTTGGATGTCGTATCCCTGTATACCAATGTTCCAATTGGATTAGCTTTGGAAATCATAAGAAAAAAATGGAAGGAAATAAAAAAACATATTGACATTCCCTTGGACAAATTTATAAAAGCCACCGAACTCACATTTACTTCTACATATTCCATGTACGGAAATAATTTATATAAGCAATTGGAGGGTTGCGCAATGGTATCATCTATTTCTAGTGTTATTGCGCAGATAGTAATGGAGGACCTCGGAACAACTGTCCTCTCAAAAATTGATTTTGAAATCCCATTTTTCTTTAGATATGTGGATGATTGTATCACTGCTGTCCCAGAACAACAGGTTGATAATATTATTGAAAAATTCAATTCATATCACGAAAAACTTCAATTTACCATCGAAAATGAACAAGATCGTAAAATAAACTACCTTGATGTCACTCTACACCACATTAATAATAATAGTAGGACTGAATGGTATACCAAGGACACTTGGTCATCTAGGTACCTTAATTTTAATTCACATCATCCAATTAACCCATTATTGGCCAAGCATTGAAAAAATAGGTTAAATTATTAAATATTTGTTTAAAACAATTTATTAGTACATTAAATAAAAGTAAATAATACAATTTTTTTCACAAAATAAAGAAAAATTAAAAAAAAATACTGTTGCGTAAGCGCAACGTTGGCCGAAACACTTAACTTAAATGGTATTCTTCAAAACAATCGGGGTGTAAATGAACATTACAACTTCTACACATATAAACTGTCTGACTGTGACAAAATCTGCATCTTCTTCTTGTAGGTTGTTTAAATATCAAATGACTTGATTGGTTCCGACGAATATCAGTTGGTATGCTACCAGGAAGTGAAGCTGAAGCTCTCAAGGTATTCATTTTCAGCAGGCGCAATGCAACATTTGATTTAAAATCTATTTGGGACATCTTTGTATTGTTTACGATGTTATATAATTTCCACGAGCTTACTAAGATATTACCAATAGTATTTGTAAATAAAGGCCACCACCATTTTTTTCCTTTTATACCAATCCTATAATTAGCTACACCATTATCGTGTAGATCGACGCCACCCATGTAGGAATTGTATTGGGATATTACAAAAGGTTGTGTTACATTGATTACCCTTTTTTCCATTCTGTTGTATCTTTTCGCTGTTTTTATAGGCTCTATATGATAATGTGTACTTATCAAGGTAACGACAGAATTATCACACCATCTAGCCAACGAAATATAAGTATCCTCGTTTTCTGGTTTTTTTCATTATTTTGGATGACTCTAACGGAGCATGTTGAGTTCTATCTTCACGAATTGTTGCAGTAGCAAAAAATCCTTCAGTTTTTAATTGTTTGAATAAGTTGTAAGAGGAGAAAAAATTGTCGAAGAAAACTTCATGATTGTTTTTATTTTTGAGAACTGACAATAACTCTAAGACAACCTGTGGTCCTAAACCCAGAGCATGTTTTACTTTTTTAGGTGATGCTCCTGCATAAGGAATAAATTGAAACATATAACCATCGCTTGAACATAGGCACCATAATTTAAATCCAAATCTGACTGGTTTACCCTTTATAAACATCTTACAGGAATGTCTACCGAAATAGGGCACCATTTCCTCATCCACTGCTAACTTCTCTGAAAAGGTATCAAACTGCATAAACTTCTTATTGATTATGTCAAAAAGGGGCCTGATTTTAGAATACTTGTCATCTTTGTCCAACTGTGTGTTATCATTGAAATGTAAATTCTGTTTTATACTCCGAAATTTATTCCGACTCATACACTGTTTTACTACTTGAACACCTTTGTCTTCAGTTTGTGGTAAAACGTGATACCCAGATAGCACTAATATCCCAATAAAATTTAGTAGTTCTGATTTCGATACCGAAAATTCATGTCGGTTGTTCTGTTGTGCATATGCGTTAGAATAGTTTACTATCATCTCTTGAACCTCATCATCAAAGAATTTGAAAAATATATCCAGTGGAGATGTTCCAGCGAGGTTGTTTACCAAATCTTCTCTAATTTCATGTTGTTTAGATATCGGAAAATTGTTGTGCATAAACTCACCTTTTCTCCAGTTTACTTTCTGTTCTTGTTTTTTGTTTGCACCTCTCTTACGTTTTGCTTGGTTATTCTCCTGGCCAGTCGCTGTTTCTGTTTCTAATATGTATTTTACCAGTGATAAACAACCTGCTTACCTTTTTCTTGTTCAATATCCATTAGTACCTCTTCTAATGCCAGTTCAAATTCCTTTAGTGTTAGTATTTTCGACATTTTTTACCAGAATAATCCACAATAGTTTTTTATATGATTGTTTACAGATAAACGCTCAAAACGACCCGCTTTATATAGAAGCCTAACAATGACTAACCGAACGTCTTACGATAAATAGCAATTCAACAGGTCTGAACGTGTCTAAAACCTGAGTTTACTTATTAGGCCAACGTTGCGTTCGCGCAACGCAGCACTTTACTGCAATAGAAGCAAAGTATGACAAATAAAGTAAACAATACAATTAGTCTCATGTTAATACAGTTCAATGTCACTTACTATGTTAGTATATTTTTACCAATATAAATGTTTTGTTATTAAAGTATGTGTTCTTAATGAAAGAATTCTAATCCAATGATTTTAATGTGTTATAATGATGTGAACGTATTTTTGAGTTTGATTTTAATGAAAATTCACTGACTACACTTTGGGGTAAGTTTGTTTTTGTATTCCAATAGTTTGTTTACCATATGCATTCCGATTCATTTTAGTTTGATAAAGGTTTAAATTTAAGACTGAAACGTCACCATTGTCCGACAGAATTTTAGTAAAATGACATTTTAATCATTCAATAATGTTTTATTTGACTGAAATCCAAGAAAGTTTTATATATAATATATATATATATATATATATATATATATATATATATATATATATATATATATATTGAACTAAAATTTTAATTCTCAAATTAATCTAATTCTATACTTATTATTAATCCAATAATTTGTTATTACGATTTTAATTTTAATCTATTGTAAAACTATTAGATAAGAAACATCGAAGTGTGCTAGGTCATTTAGTCAAAAGAAAAAAATTAAAAGTTTCATCTAGGATGAAGATAAAAAAATGTTGATGGTTGCTAAGCGGGAATCGACGGAGTTTTGTTGATTGATTTTTGATTGAAAAGAAGGGAAGAAAATTGAGAGAGATTTCTAAAGAGATTATTAAAATAGAGACATTCAGAAGAATCAAATAAGATTATAATAAGAAAACTAAAGAAAGAAGATACATGTTGAAATATAAGAAAAGCTGTAGAAGAAATTATTCTCAAATATAAGTAAAATCAATCAAGTATTACTTCAGAGTACAATAACACTAGTGGAAAATATTGTAGATTAAATAAAGAGGAGAAAGAGTATTTGATCACAACATAAGTAAATATAATAAAACATTACTTACTGGAACTACGGAGAAGCAGTCTTCGGTATCCAGCAAGGACATAGAACTGAATTTTGGTTCAGTTCATTACTACACCTAATTAAATTAAGAAACATCGAAGAAGAATCCAGTGCATAATTACAAACTGTAAGGTAAATTTACGAAAACTAAATTCATATCATTTCTATTTTTCATAAAGGAACTGTCAAAACTTAGTACATAACCTTTTTATCTGATCGGACTTGTGTCAATTCAAATGATAATTTTTTTGATATATTTCACATAAAATTCAACGACCAGATGAAAAGTTACTCAACAAATTTTAGATAAAAATATAACAAATTTTACTGAATAGATTTATAACTAATATAAAAAAAAGAAGGAACTTTCCGATAATTTCAATATAATTTCTCATAACCTTTAACCCTTTCGCTACTGTGGGGAACTAAAGTTCCCACTAAAACCTCTTTTTACACTGATGGGAATAAAAGTGGACAAATTTACAAGCAAATCGTAAATATCAGTAGTTTATAATTCGATAGTCAATAGTTGGCAACATTGTATCAGCAGAACAGACGTTTGTTTACCTTAGTACCATTTACATCGTGGCACGTACAAGGCCAAATTGATTTAGACGTACAATTTTTATATTTTTGGAGTGGTTCTTCGTAGTAAAACTTGTGGGACTTTGTGAAACGTGCAAATAGTAATTAATACGACTATGGGTAAGTGCTAATACTAAAACATTATGCAAAAATTTGTTTTTGTTGGGAATTTTATGTGGGTGGGCATTTTTGTTCCCATCCGTAAATGTACTCGGGTCCTGAAGTTCCCATCGGTTTGTTTCAGTTCGGAGTTGGAAGAAACCTCTCAGTGCTAAAGAATTGGAGGAAGAAGCAAATAATGTATTTGATTCAGAAAATTGAGACGAAGAGCCATATGTGGGGTCAGACGAATCAGAATATCTACCCAGTGAAGATAGTGGAGAAAGTAATGACAAACAAAGCCATTATAAAGACGAAAACTTAGAAGAAAGTAGTGAAGAAGAGGACATTGAAGCGATAAACTTGAGAAGTGAGCATCTAAACGATGAGGGCACCGAAGGAGAAGATGTTAGTGCTGAGGAGGATATTCCTGAGCAAGACGTTGTTTTATTATGGAAGGAACCTACAAAAAATTTCAAACCCAGAATGAAATTACCAGAGAAAACCGAAGGAGTGGTTCAGTTGAATTTGACTCGAGAATGTTCTGAATTAGATGTTTTTTTGAAAATATTTCCCCTGAGTCTCTTTACACACATTGCTGATTGTACTAACAAGCGAATTCAACAACTACAACGAACAAAAAATCTGAAACTCAACATTCAAGAAACAGATATGCATGAAATTATGATTATTCTGGGTTGTACGCTAGTAATGAGTTACAACAAAGTTCCGTCTTTTTCAAATTATTGGTCTAAAAACGAATCCATGGGTAACAGCGTAATAAAAAGTGCTATAGGAAGAGATCGGTGCACCTTTCTGATGTCCAAAATGTATTTTACTGACCCAAAGAGGCCTGACAATAGTTCCAAAACATATTACGTGGATGATGTTTTGGAGTGTTTGAAAATAAGGTTTCAAGCAGCAAGAACTGAATCTTCTTACCAGTCAATAGACGAATCAATGGTAAAATTCAAGGGTCGATCGTCCTTGAAACAATTCATTCCCAATAAGCCCATAAAGAGAGGAATACAACTGTGGGAAAGATGTGATTCCATGACTGGGTATATCTACGACTTGAATATCTATGCAGGTAAAGAAACCACGAAACGTGAAGGAACTCTTGGTGAGCGAGTTGTTAAAAAATTATGTGAGATAGTTCGTTCACCTGATGTATGTTTTTGTTTTGATCGATTTTTTACAAGCGTTGACAGTATGACTCGATTGGAATATCCTTGTGTTGGTACATACATGAGAAACAGGAAAAATGTACCAGAATTTGAAAATAAAAAGCTATCCAGAGGTGATACAGACTTTTTCGTTACTGATTTAGGGATAATGGCGACAAGATGGCAAGATACCAAAGAAGTTTTACTTCTATCGAATTGCCACGCACCAACTGTAGGAAAAGTGGAAAGGAAGCTAAAAACCGGAGAAAAGTGTACTTTTGATTGTCCTGAGGCTGTAATCTTTTATAATAAATATATGGGAGGTGTTGACCTCGCTGTTCAAAAGGTATCCACGTACGACTTAGATCGAAAATCTACAAAGTGGTGGAGAAAAGTGTTCTACAAATTGTTAATGGCTGCCGTAACAAACTCATGGATACTTTACTCCCAACTTCAATCCACTAGAAAGAAAACTCCACTACTAACATATCTAGTACCTCTTGCTGAACAACTGATAAGTTTGGGCAGAAGTAAAGCTAAACTGAAACGAAAAATCAGTGGTCATGTTGGCAGACACAGCAAAAAACCTAAAACGATGATGAATGTAGGAGATCATCTACCTACACAAGGACCAACTAAAAGAAGATGTTACAGCTGCTCGAAAAAAAAGAAGGAGAGCCGTACCAAAACATTGTGCCTAGGTTGTAATTTACCGCTATGTAAAAAGTGTTTTTTGCCTTTCCACTCCTAATATAACGGACATTTTAAGTTGTAGTTGACTAATACTAAATAAAGTTTTGTTATAGTCAGTGGTGGTTTTTATTACTGATGGGCACTTTTATTCCCCCTAAAAACTACTGTTGGGATAAAAAGTTCCCATATCCTTAACAAGGACTAAGGATAAATTTATACGTATAATCTGATTTATTACACCCACACCTATCGCAATAACCATAGAAACAGGTATTTTTACTTTTTATACCACAGCAATGAAATCAGTAGTGAAAGAGTTAAATATTATTCAGTAAGATAGTTAAAACCATTGGCCAAGGTATTTATTAGTAGTAGAGAAACGTATTGAGTACTATTTAGATCTATTTAAAAATTATTGGAAAATAATAAGTAACAGTTAGTGTAAATATTTCTTTTCCTTATAAATTATATAACATCTTAAATATTTTGAAGTTTAAATTTAAATACAAACGTATCCTTACTCACGATAATTCCCTACAAATAATTAAGAGTTTCATCTTGAGGACTGAAGTTAGCTGGCTTTTTACTTTTTAAACTAAACAGACATTCATTTATTATTTAATTAATTTCATCTGGCGCTCAACAACTAAAATTATAATAAATAATATAAAAAATATAAACAATTAAATAAATAAAAGATACTATTATCTCAACATATATATATATATATATATATATATATATATATATATATATATATATATATATATATATATATTATATATATGGAATCAAGTAGTCACGGCTGAACTATCAACAAATAAAATTGAAAATATCACGGGGATTGCAGCCTAAATAATGTTAAAAATTCTTGTTATACGAAACCGAGCGCTTTCGAAAGACTTTTTCTTTCTTTTTCAAGGTTGTATGGTAGAATCATTGGAAATCAAAGAAAACAGGATACATAGCAATAACTTCTATCAAAATCAAAAACCAATGCCTCGACATTGAAATTAAATAAAATCAGAAAAATGAAAAATTGAGTTTAAAATAAACATGGAAATTGATACTTAGCTTAAATCCTTCCTGAAGGAACACATTTTTGTTTTAAAATTCACCACCACTACATTTTAAAAGAGAATATTATATACTAATTCGGTTGTTTCAAGTGTATCTAGTTTTTGGATAGAAAATAACTTTTTTTAATTTACAATACCTGACAACAGTCGTATTCTCTTCAAGCGAATTTGTTTTATTTTATGTCTATATACCAGGGTAGTTGAAAATTTACGGGTGTGATACCAAATGTTGCACCAATCTTAGCAATGAGAGTAATATTTAAATTTTATTTGAGACTTGATGTCCCATTAATGTCAAAACTGAAACAAACCTTTTCTTTTAAAAAAATTCCTCCTCACATAACAGTTGCCTGCTGTTATTTTCTGGTCGGTTGTTATAACAAGGAGTTGAATTTGCTAACAGTCACTAGACCGCATGAACTCTCACTTCATCGGTCCCGTGGCTGTGAACATATCCAGGCAATTATCGCGTGTAAAAAGCACCGGCCAAAAGAGAACAACACCTGTAGTTGGAAAGTTTAATTATCACAAGAGGTTTCTTTAAAAAAATCATCAAAGTCCAGTCTCTCACTCTGGAAATTTCAGATTATGAAATAGTCAAATTCAGAGGCTGTCACCCTCTGAGTAGCCAAAATTTTTTTTTTATTATATAACAACCTTCAAAAAGGGAAATGGCAAGTTCCACCTCCTGTCAAGTTTGTCAGTCCCGACAGAGGTAGGAACTCCCCAAAGACCTCTCCGAAATGCTGTTAGTTCAAGTATAGTACTCTCAATGCCTGGTGTTATAATATTAAAATTGTTTTGACATTTCTCCTTGTAAAATATGTTTATAGCGGAATTAGTTGTTAGTATCATGTCTGTGAAAAACGCCACAATTTCTCCACAGACACCACACAACACCTAACTAAGAATCGTCACTGCTAGTTGGGTTGACATTTGTACAATGTAGTAAATATGTGTAAATCTTACTTATGTCATCGATGTCAGATTGTTTATTCTTAGTTAGGTCATTGACTTGGATGTGGTACATTTCTAAGAATTTACGTTTATTTCTATTTCTCTCTATTTCTAAAATTTCACAATTTTCAAAATCTACGTGATGTGTTTCATCTATTATATGTTCTGCAAGCGCACATTTTCTTTTTCCTAACCTACTATCGCTTTTATGCTGTATCAAACGATTTTTTAAATTTTGTGAGGTTTCACCTATATATTTCTTCCCACAATTCATGCAAGGTATCTGATAAACCACGTTTGTACGTTGGAGGGTCTCATCTTTGTGTTTAAGTTTAGTGAACAATTGGTTTAAAGGTTGGGCTGATTTTTGTGCAATTTTTACTGTGGAAATATCTTTGAAATGTTTAATAATTTTATCAGATATTGCACCAAGATATGGTATTGATCCGATAATAATATTAGGTTGGTTTTCCCTTCCTGTGTGACTCTCATCTCCGCTCATTCCCCCAAGGACAGTCCGATCACTCTGCATGTTGAAAATCAATTTTTTCAATATATGTGGTGGGTAACTATTTTTTAATAAAGCATCATATAATTTTCTATAATTTTTTTGTAAAAATGATGGGTGTGAGATGTTTTTAATTCTATTTTTTAAGTCCTAAAACCAAGTTAATTTTCATTTTATATGGATGATGAGACATGTAATTCAGATATCTTCCTGAACTAATTGATTTTTTATACCAATCTAAGATCAGGGTATTCGAGTTGGTTCTGATAACTTTCGTGTCCAAAAAGGGTACAAAACCATCCCGTTCTTCTTCCACCGTGAACTGTATGTTATGGTGGTAGCTGTTAAAAATATTTAAAATTGTTTCAACTAGCTTGTTAGGAACCACGGTGATGATGTCATCTACATATTTTTTTAAGAAGGGATGTAAAAGTTTTACTTTACTTAGGCAATCAGTAATCAAATCATCCATGACGAACTGAGCAAAAATAGGAGACACAGGACTGCCCATTGGTATACCAAAAATCTGTCTATAAAACTGCTTGTCAAAAACAAAACAAGTATTATTGCTAATGAAATCTACCATTTTTAAAAAATTACTGAGGCTTAGGTTACAATGTTCTTGTATTTGTTCCCAATGTTTTGTTATACTCTGTTTTACTAAAGTAATAGGGGTGTTGGTAAATAAAGAGACCACATCTAAGCTGATTATTACATAATTTTCAGGAATTTGTTTGTTTTGTACAAATTCTGCAAATTTGAAAGAATCTTGTATATAGTATTCATTGTTCACATTGTAGGATTTCGTTAATTTATTAGTTATAAACTGTGCTATTTTATCTGTTGGTGCTTCTACTGATGATATAATTGGTCTTAGACTTAAAGTTGGTTTGTGTATTTTAGGTAAACCATAAAATTTTGGAATAACCGACGAACTCATTCTTAGTGATTTTCTGTCCTCAATATCTATTTGATTTGAGAGTCCCCTAACCAACTGTTGCGCTTTTTGTAAAATTGTCGAGTTTGGATTTCTATTTATTTTAACGTAATATGTTTCATCATTTAAAAGGTTGTTTGCTAGGTTAGTGTATTGATCTTTGTACATAATGACAGTAACATTACCTTTATCAGCTCTAGTTACTATTAATTCTGGATATTCCTTGAGAAACTTCTTAGTTTTATTAAAAAGAAAATTAAAATATAAAATATGCTTTTTATTTTGATGTAAGAAATTTGTGATATTATTGGTAATTTTCGCTCTAAGTAAGTCTTGCATATTACCATCCAACCCTATCATTAAATTTTCAATGTCTGAAAGTAAATTCTTAACTTTATTATTCTTAAAATCTGGTGGAATGCAAAATTTGTGACCCAATGAAAGAAAATTTCTGACATCTATGGGTATGTCAACGTCAGTCAAGTTCCTGAGCCAATTGTCTTGTATTCTGATGGATTCAAAGGAGTCTTTTTTTAACTTCCTAATTTTTGAGATATTCTTATTTTTAATCTTATTGAAAAATTTATTTTTAGTATGTAATTAACTATTTTTAAATTCAACCCAGATATCAGTGGGTAGAGACTCTGTTAATTTGGATTCTAGGGTGCTCTGATCCCTTGACAGTTTATTGACAGACTCATGACAATTCTTTATTTCTAAGTTAATAATTTTGCTTTTTAATCTGTTTATGAAATTGTTAATTCTGTGTGTGTTCCTCCCATTCTCTGTAATTATTAAACTTTCTACATTTTTTAAGTTATTTGTTATGTGTACTGGTGTTATTCCATGTTTACGGCAATTGAGTGAAGATAATTACCTGTTTTTTTGTTTTATTAAATTGGACGTTGTCCTGGTCCATTCTTTAAGAGAATTGAAAACCGCCCTACCAAAAGTACGACTAATTTCCTCAAAGAACCCCATTCTATCAGAAAAAACAGAATCAAGTAGTCACGGCTTTATTTGTTGATAGTTCAGCCAACTTTCCAACTACAGGTGTTGTTCTCTTTTGGCCGGTGCTTTTTACACGCGATAATTGCCTGGATATGTTCACAGCCACGGGACCGATGAAGTTAGAGTTCATGCGGTCTAGTGAATGTTAGCAAATTCAACTCCTTGTTATAACAACCGACCAGAAAATAACAGCAGGCAACTGTTATGTGAGGAGGAACTTTTTTAAAAGAAAAGGTTTTTTTCAGTTTTGACATTAATGGGACATCAAGTCTCAAATAAAATTCAAATATTAATCTCATTGCTAAGATTGGTGCAACATTTGGTATCACACCCGTAAATTTTCAACTACCCTGGTATATAGATATAAAATAAAACAAACTCGCTTGAAGAGAATACGACTGTTGTCAGGTATTGTAAATTAAAAAAAGTTATTTTCTATCCAAAAACTAGATACACTTGAAACAACCGAATTAGTATATAATATTCTCTTTTAAAATGTAGTGGTGGTGAATTTTAAAACAAAAATGTGTTCCTTCAGGAAGGATTTAAGCTAAGTATCAATTTCCATGTTTATTTTAAACTCAATTTTTCATTTTTCTGATTTTATTTAATTTCAATGTCGAGGCATTGGTTTTTGATTTTGATAGAAGTTATTGCTATGTATCCTGTTTTCTTTGATTTCCAATGATTCTACCATACAACCTTGAAAAAGAAAGAGAAAGTCTTTCGAAAGCGCTCGGTTTCGTATAACAAGAATTTTTAACATTATTTAGGCTGCAATCCCCGTGATATTTTCAATTATTTATATATATATATATATATATATATATATATATATATATATATATATATATATATATATATATATATATAAAGAAGATGTAGGGCTACTTCTTCTTTGTTATTTACTATGGGTCGGAAAGTTCATGACGGGGGGGCTATATGCGCCTCCGTGTCGATGTTGGTTGTTGTCCCGAAAACTCGGGATCTTCCAATTGAAGACACAAATGAGCGTTTGGTTTCCCTGCTGAAGGGAAGTCTCACCAGAATCGGAGGAGAAGACAAGGGTGTGAAACAAGCACAAAAGGACGCTACCATTATAAATTTCAAAAGCAAAGTATGATTTAACAGTGAGTAGAAAATCTATATTCAAAGGGCTACTTACCTAATATTTATGAACAATTACAAACAAATATCATGTTCCATATCATCATAATCATTTATTAAAAATTACTGGTACGTATATGGTCCATTTTGGAAACACCTCCATATTGCAATCTTCAAAATTCAATTATATAATCAATGGTAACCAGCGAATAAGAAAGTTTTTAATTTCAAAAACTAAATATTTTCACTACACACATAAAACTGATATAAGTAATCAACTGTTCGGGAGTCATGTTCTCGTGACTAGAAGCGGTGTGTTCGATCATTCCATTCCAACAGAAAATTAATCACGTTCGAAAAGACAATATGAACTAGCGTATATTTATTTCATGATTTTGTTGTGCGTTTATGAATATTTTGTTATAATGTTCAATAATTTATTTCAATTGCATTTATATATAGTATTTATTTATAACAACTTCGTTAAAGGCCTATGATCGATCACATTTGTTTGTTTATTATTTTATTTTTATGTTTCATACTATCGTTCGTTATAAAATTTTATTCGTATTTGTTTATATTATGAATAAATGTTCCCATGTTGTTTTCGAATTCCCTGTGTTGTTTCTTTTCAATAGTAGATGTCGCTTACCTATTACCATCGAATAGTGACAGAAAACGGAACTACAGCCCACGTGAGATTGAGAATCTCATGACACATACGAGGGGAGATAGGAAAATAATCTATTCTATAAAAAAAATAAGAGCTAGCAGGTAGGTTAAAAGAAAATGAACTATATCATGAAAAACTAAAATTTATTTCTCTAAAATAATAAGATTTAAAAAATGTTTTTTTATTAATCATTCTAAAAATACATTATAAAACGAATGAATAAAGAAAATCAAATTCATTTGGTGCTCAGTTTAACCAAAATACTTAATTAACAATAGATTTAAAATTAATAAAAATAATATTAAATTTGGCTTAGGCTCACCAAACAGAACAGAGAAATATCATATTTATATATATATATATATATATATATATATATATATATATATATATATATATATATATTGAAGGCGCAAATGTGCGTTTGGTTATCTTGTTGAAATCCGTTGTTTGTGTTTTCTCATGTTTCAATTAACATCCTTGCTCCCAAGTTGTACACCTTTTCTTGGTTATGCCGTACCGATGAAGGCTAATGAGCCAGAAACATGCATGTCTACGGTTACCACACATTCTCTGTAACCTCTTTTGCGTGATATGCCCGCTAATTCTGTTTTTGTTTTATATTCCACGCGTTATTCTTTAATCTTTTCATTGATTATTTGTCTATTTCCAGGGTCAGAAGGTTTAGACAGGAGAGCTATAGACGCCTCCGTGTCTCTGTTGGTTGTTGTCTTGAAAACTCGGGATCTTCCATTTGAAGGCGCAAATGTGCGTTTGGTTATCTTGTTGAAATCCGTTGTTTGTGTTTTCTCATGTTTCAATTAACATCCTTGCTCCCAAGTTGTACACCTTTTCTTGGTTATGCCGTACCGATGAAGGCTAATGAGCCAGAAACATGCATGTCTACGGTTACCACTCATTCTCTGTAACCTCTTTTGCGTGATATGCCCGCTAATTCCGTTTTTGTTATATATATATATATATATATATATATATATATATATATATATATATATATATATATATATATATGTAATAATTCGTATTAGCAGCTGTTTATTTCACAGTTTAGAAATATTTGTGAGGATGCAGCAATTGGCTTGAAAATTAAACTCCTATTTTAATTTAGTGAAAGCTTTCGTAATAGTTTTATTACTTCGTCAGTCACGCTAAAATACAATGTATAACTAACAATGAAAAATCAAAAAAAATGGGTACTTACATTAAACGAGTAAAAAATATAAATTAAAATTCAGAAAAAAACAGTGTAAAAATATTGATATATGCTTGAGACTTTTCAAAAATTATTGTCAATATGAAGTTGACAAATGGATGATATAACAGAAATGTTCGTAAAAATTATTGTAAAAGGTGGAACTAAGATATTGATGAAAAATTATTATTAAATCTGTGATTCTTTTTATTTAATTTTGTCTCAATGTCCAGAATATTAGAGTAAATAATGTTTAAATTTTGAAAATCACTTTTCTTGTTCAATCTATTTGGTTCATTTTTTATATAAACCATTTCTAAAAAACATCTTTTGAACAAATTATTTTCTTGGGTTAAAATAGAAACGTTATTGAAATCTATGGAATGTCCTGTTACATTAACGTGCTGTGACAAAGCACAAGCATTCGGTCTTAAAAGAATATCGTGATTTTAAATCTCACCAACATATTTTTTATCACATTCTTGACAACTGATTTTATAAACAACTCCAGTCTGATCAAGTATAGGTGTTCTATCTTTTAATTTTGTGAATAATGAGTTAACAGTTTTAATAGGTTTATTAGCCAGAACTATGTTTTTTTTCTCCTTTTAGTACATTACTAATTTTGGGAGTGAGTTCTTTTATGTATGGGAATGATCGAAATTTTTTAATGATATTTTCTTGAGAGTTTTCATTATTATTTATAATATTATTTGTTGAAAATATTAATTTATAAAGTAGTCGTTTTGGGTAGGTATTTTCAATAAGTAAATTAAATAATTTCTTGAAATTTTTCATTTTCAAAGTTCCATGACATATTTTGTCTAGTCTATTTTTCATCCCAAGTACTAAATTAATTTTGGTTTTTTCCGGATGATAGGAGAAATAGTTCATATATCTCCCAGAACTTGTAGGTTTAATATACCAGTCTAATATTATTTTATTTTCTGGTGTTCTTATGAGTTTTGTATCTAAAAATGGAACACTTCTTTCAGTTTCGGTTTCAATTGTAAATTGAATATATCTGTTATAATTATTAAAAGAATTAAGAATCTCACTTTCTTTACCTTCGGGTATCGCACAAATAATATCGTCTACATATTTTAAAAAAAGGAATTTCAAAAGGTAATTTAGGTATACAATAATTCAGTAAGTCATCCATAACATATTGAGCAAGAATAGGTGATATTTTTGATCCCATGGGAGTTCCGAAAATCTGTTTATAAAATTTTTCATTAAGTGAGAAAAAAGTATTATTAAAAATGAATTTAATTATCTTAATGAAATTATCTTTATCCAGAGAACAATGATCTCTGATAGAGTTCCAATTATTCATGACACTATTGATAACTAATTCCTCAGAGATGTTAGTGAAAAGTGAAACGACGTCAAGACATATAATAACGTAGTTTGATTGTAATTGGAAATCATTAATTATTTCTGAAAATTTGAAAGAATCTTCAATATAATATTCATTATCTACGTTATATGCTTTGGTAAGTATATCTGTGAGGAAAGATGTTAATTTATCAGTAGGTGCATCAATAGATGCAATAATAGGTCTTAGTGATAATATTGGTTTGTGAATTTTAGGTAAACCATAGAATTTTGGACACATAGAGTTATAAATTGTTAGTCATTTACTAACAGTTTCGTCAATATATTTATCTTTTTTCAATTGACTAACTAATTTATTAGCTCTTTGTTGTGTTCCTGATGTTGGATCTCTGGGAATTCTTTTGTAATATATTTCATTATCAACACTATTTTCGGCTAAGTCAATATATTTATCTCTACCGATAGCTACTGTGATGTTACCTTTATCAGATCTTGTTATGTAAATTTCAGGTTGTTCGTTTAGGAAAAATTTTGTTTTATCAAACCATGAATTAAATTCGGAATATTGGGAACATGAATTGTGTAAAAAATTGGTGATAATATTGGTTATTCTAGAAATGTAAATATTCTTTTTATCAGGATCCTTTATTTCATTTATTGAAAATTCAATATCTGCCAAAATATTTTTATAGAAATATCTTTTATAGTAGGTTGAAGACTAAATTTAGGGCCTAATGATAACATATTTTTGACTTCATCGGGAATTATATTATTTGTTAAATTTTTAAACCAATTCTCTTTAATTTTTATATAAGTCCTAGAGTTCTCTTTCAATTCTTTGATCTTTTTTAAATTTATTTTCTTCACATCATTAAATTTTTTATTATATTTTTTTGTCTGTTCGTTTTTGAAAGAATTCCAAATATTTTGTGGAAGAGCTTGGATGATCTGTTTTTCTAAGTTATAATTTTCATTGAGTAATCTCTTAATATGTTGTCGTGGGTTACTATTTATAAGAGTCTGATAAATATAATGTCACTATTTTTAACTTATGATCTGTGAGATATTTTAAATTTCCCGCTGGACGCCAGTCTTTGTCCTTGTGACAACAATAAATGTATCAAGCAACAAAGACAATATTCATTTAATTATTGTTAAAAATTACTTACCTTATTATAATTAAGAAAGAATAAAGAAAACCCAATTACACCAATCTCAAAATCTCATTTGGGTCGTGCTTCAGTTTTGTCACCCTGTAGCATGAGTTATTTGTAAAGATTTAACCTTCACCGTATTTTGTAATCAGCTGTTCAGTTGTGTTTATTGAGACAAGTTATTTAAAAAGAAGAAGAAGTCGTTTGGTGTTATAGAAATTATTTATTAAATATTATATGATTTTATACGCTGTTGGAATATAGGAGAGAGGACAAAGAATATGTAGTTGTGTTTATAAAAGTTGTTCAACAAATTTACGTGATATGTGTCACCTACGCAAATTGAATTTGATGTGTGACTTTATTTCTGAACATCAGGTAAGTACATTAGATATTGTAATGTAATTTTGTTTCAAAATATTTCAGAATATTAAACCAAAACCAACTTATGAGTGTTAAATAAACGTGGATCTTGAAATTCGTGTTGTGTTTCCGAACTTTTTGTGAGGTTATGTAGGTTAATAATTTTAGTAAATTGTAAGATAAAAGTTTGCAGCAAAACGTATTTCAAGCTCAAATTATACGTACTAACTAATAATCTAAATTAATTCACTAATTTAATAATTGTCTTGCGTCGGCGCGTATAGGAATCATGCGCTTCTATCGAGTCCAAAGCGAAACGACACAGTATTCACTGTGTATGGTTCATTCACGAGATATTTACAAGATTTTAACGTTCATATATTATATTTTGGAATTGTCGATATAATATTCAAAATTGACCATACAATTGCATATATATACAAGGAAATATGAGTGATGAGAATTTAGAATAGTGATAGATAGAAAATTAATTAAGCATGCATTAAGAAACGGAAAAGGAGGATAAGTGATGATTTACATACAGTGTGAACAATGAAACAAATTAATTCTTACAAGTACAAATTTATATCTATAGCTTAAAATTCATGGGTATCCATGTATGCGATATTATATTTAGCATCTTAAAATGCTTAGGCCTTTTTATGAAAATTTTATGGCTATGTAGAAAATATAATTTATTGTTCACTGTTTACTATTTGGAATTCCGAAATTAATATTTAAATATCACCGACCATAATTTGTTCTTCAGTATAGCTATACTCGTTACTGCTGCTGGCGTCTCACCAATTCTTGCAGATTTCTTAACGAAAGAAATGCTCCTTCTGATCCCCTCCCGTTCTCACACAGTTTTAATGACTTCTAATATTATTATTTTATAACTTTCAAAATCAAGATTTATTTCATTTTTTAATAAAATTTTTGTAGAGGACTTTCACCTAGATGCTTTCATTTTCAATACCAACGCGCTATCTTCTATTGTTTTACCAATCAACACACTTTTTTCATCGTCAAATGCAAAGCCTTCTTTTTACCATATGTTACAAAATAATTGCTGATTTGAGTGTTTCTAGTTCAAAATGTAAAAAGAGTTCTTTTAACAGTCCCGGAGGATATCAACACTTATTTGTATATATGTGTATAGTCTTAAAGATTCCATAAAATGTCTTTTTCACTTCTAACAATCTCTTATTTTGTTAATTTTCCCTTTTTAAGGTATTCTTATTCATATTAAATTCTATAAAATCTACAACCTAAAATATCTATTAATATATATGCAACTGTCTAGTTTTAAATTTTCTAATTTTTGCTAATTTAATCATATTAAACTATTAGTTATTTCCAAATTTGCCTTTAATATTCAATATTCTAATAGTAACCAACAAATTTAAGTTGGCAATAAAGTCACTCATTTTTATTACTTCCTGTTTATTAAACTTCTTGATTGCAATACTTCCTTGACATATCGCTTGGCTCTGTTCCGTATGTCAACCTACTATGAAGTATTTCCAACTCTTACAAGTTTAACCCTTTCTATCTTTGTTTGTAAATATTGATAACCAATTATAGACTCGAGTACTAATTTATTTTATTCCAGGTTTCAAGTGATACTACATTATAATTACCCGGATATTTACATGGCAGTGTTCAGAATATTTTGATACATGCTGACAGTGACTTTAACTTGGATTATTTGTTAAAGTAAAATTTGTACTTCATTAAACAATGCTATTATTAGAATTTTTATTCATCATCCTTTAATTCATTGACGAAACTGTTTTTCTTAATATGTGTTAATATATTTGCTCAATTCATCCAATGTTTATATAAACTCTTAGTTTTTTAAGTTGGTTGTGTCTACTGGTACACCCTACGTATTAATACATCATCTTTATATTTGGTCACTTTTGTTAATTATTTTAATATATTAGAGGACTAGTTCAATATATACGAAAAGTAAGAATGTAATTACCGCAAAAAGAAATAGAAAAAGCCATACATGTATATATATATATATATATATATATATACATGTATGGCTTTTTCTATTTCTTTTTGCGGTAATTACATTCTTACTTTTCGTATATAAAATTTGAAACATTTTTTTAAAGATATCGAATTGTTGGCTCTGAACGCTAGGTATACCACGGTACGTACCTAGGTGCTCCGCTCTTGAGAGGTATTTTTCTGACTTTGACGATTCAGATTTAACTAATTTTGCATGACATCTAATTTCAATACTTTCATTTTGAGCATTGCTAAGCTCGCTTTGCTTAATTAATTATACAGTGTGTACATAAAGTAACGTAACTTGCTAATATTTCGATTTCCGTTAGGTATACAAAAAAAATGTTGAATAAAAGTTTTTTCAAATAATCCAAACCATCTGCTTAAGTCGATTAGACGTATACAGGGTGCACCGTTGCTCCAAAATAACTTATTAACATATTTTTTTAAATAGTATATATTTTCAGTTTTTCATAATATATTAAATTACAAATACAACCGTCAAAACCGCATAATTCTACCTTCAATAATCCCAAAGTTACATTGGTTTGAATCTAAAATTATAAAAAAATTGTTAATGCAAAAAATTGGAGGTTTTTCTGTCATGAATTATTTCTCATTGTCATTAGTGAAAGATGTTTATTGTAATTACTTGCTTTCAAAATTGAAGTATATTTACCGAACAGGAAAGAATAAAGATTCTTATGATGAGAGGTTACGGTGATCGTAAAAGACCTTATGATGAGGTAGCTCATTTATTTAATGATGCTTATCCAAATCGCAACCAAATTACCAAAACTGCAGTTTGGAGGATTGCGAAACTTTTTGAAGAAGTGGGTTCAACTAAAAATTTCCCTAAAACTGGCCGACCAAACATCGTAACTAATGATGAGAAATCCTTGGACGTTATGCAAAGCTTTGTAGAGAACCCTTTTACATCCATTCGGAAAACTGCATTAGAACATGATGTTAGTGTGGGATCCGTCTGCACCATTATTAAGAAGAATAATTTCCATCCTTATAAAGTAACTCTATTACAATAATTATCTGAAGACGATTATGACCGCAGAATAGAATTTTGTGAAACTATAATGCAAAAGGTAGATGCAGTCTCTCATTTTACAAGTAAGATAGTATTTTCGAATGAGGCCACGTTTATGTTAAATGATACAGTTAATCGCCACAATTGTAGATATTGGAGTGATACTAATCCTAGGTGGATGCGGGAACATAGAACACAAAGATTTTCAAAAGTTAATGTTTGGGTAGGTATTATCGGCACCACTGTTATCGGACCATTCTTTGTAGAAGGCAATTTGAACGGACCAAAATATTTAGATTTATTAAGAAATCAAATAGTTCCTGCAGTGAGAAATGCAGTGGGTAACAATTTTAATGACACTTGGTTTCAGCAGGATGGTGCATCACCACACTTTAGTGTTGCTGTTCGAAATTACTTAAATGAAATTTTCGAAGACACGTAAAGCACAATTGAGTGGCCAGCCAGATCTCCCAATTTATCGCCTTTAGACTATTTCTCTGGGGATATCTGAAAAACATTGTGTACAAGACAAAACCTGATAATCTGGATGAACTGAGGAATAGAATACTGTTAACAGCCCATCAAATAACAAATCAGCAATTGCGTAATACCATATCAGCTTTTTATAATCGACTTGGATACTGTCAAATAGAAGAAGGAAGACAATTTGAACATCTCATTAAATAAGTTTGTATTTGTTCTTGTTAATTATTTTGGTAATAAAAACGTTCCCGTAAATTATTTTTCTCAATAACTGTAGAACAAATGAGGTTCGAATTATGCGGTCTTGACGGTTTTATTTATAATTTAATAGATTATGGAAAACTGAAAATATATACATGATGTACTATTTAAAAAAATATGTTAATAAGTTATTTTGGACCAACGGTATACTCTAATCGACTTATGAAGATGGTCTGGATTATTTAAAATAACTTTTATTCAACATTTTTTTTGTATACCTAACGGAAACCGAAATATTAGCAAGTTACGTTACTTTATGTACACACTGTATGTATATTCTTTTATAAATATATATTCATATCGATTGCGGAAGTGTGAACCCATGTAACTGATGCGATTATAGTTTTGGTGTTAGATTTTCACCGTACCCAGCAAACACACAAGACTGCCAAAGTATTGGGCGAATGAATTGTTCGATGGCATAATGATGGCCAAATTTATAATCAATGAAAAATCGCTAATAATTCGCTGCTTAAATGTCAATTGGAGATACACCATTGGACCAATAATTATTTTACGCTGTGTAAAGTAATTGCAGATGATGTACCAATGCCCTTTTTAAACCGCTTAAAATGCACCGCTGTAATACTGATGGGCCAAAGCATGTTTTAAAACACTTGAAATGCGTATTTTATTTATATGTTTAGCACTACTGGTCAGTAAGCTTTAAAATACGCTCTTGAAAAGCGCTGCTTACCCAACAATCAACAAGTGGCAATTGACAGATGACAATTGGTCTTGTCGCGAGTTTTGGAAAGTTTTAGCAAAGATTTAGTATTAAAGGTTGAAATATTAAGAAAAAAGTGGATGTTTTCTTTGTTATTTTCGTGAATGTATTACGAAGATAATTGAAATATGGAAAACAGCAATAAGTAAGTATACCCCTTTAGAAGTATTTCATTATTATAATTCCTACAAGCCTATTCAACCTAACTTTTTAACATTCCCTCCTTTTAACGGTTTCCTTGGTTGTATTACCTACTTTTTTGTGGATTCTGGAAAATGTTTATATTTAAAAGAAAAAGTAAAAGTGCTGAAAATAGATGTGTTAGACGAGTGCAGCAAATATTACAAACGACCTCTGGGGGCCTATTTTTGAATCGTACGACATCATGTCGCATTCGAGAATGCGGGAAATGTCGCATTCGAGAATGCGGGAAATGTCCCATAACTTTCACCAAACCGTATTTTGACCATTCGACATCATCTAGCATGCTACAATTTTTATGCGACATGTAACGCATGGTTCAAACCATGCGCCATCCCTTCGAGATTTATATGACGGCCATTTTTTTATTGTCTGTTTATTGTTTTCTGCTTGGTTTTCCGGTATGGATGCAAATATTATGATAAATAACTTAGTGGCTATTCAGGGTTTGGAACTTATGGAAGAAGATGCTGCAACAGTATATCGTGTTTTTCCGTATAATGACCCTTTCCTGTGCTTAACAGATTTAGCATTTCGGTCAACTTATAGACTGACAAAGGCTGTTGCCAGGAATCTAATAGAATATTTAACCCCTTTTCTTGTTGCTCCAAATAGAACTTCTGACTTTAGCATATCACGAAAGGTAGGATTAGTTTTATAATATTTTGATTATAGATGGTACTGTTAATAATTACTCTTGGTACTTTTATTAGGTGTTAACGGCTCTTCGATTTTATGCGTCTGGCAGCTATCAATTGGATATAGGAAGCAATTAAATAATGCTGTAAGCCAGTCATCAGTTAGCAAATGTATTGAAGAAGTAACAGTAGCACTTAACAATCCTGCCATTTTTCAAAGATATGTAAAATTTCTCCAAAACTTCGAAGAATTACAAACTGTAAGGAACAAGTGAGTAAAAAACTATATTATAGGGTACTATGCATACTAAAACTAATTTTTTTTATAGCTTTTTTACCCACCACAATTTTCCTGGTGTTATTGGATGTGTGGATTGTACGCATGTTGCAATATTTCCACCGAACACTGATGATCCAGAATATCCTGAGCATATATATTTAAATAGAAAAGGCTACCATTCAATCAATGTTCAATTGGTAATTTACTTGTGTTGATAATAATTTAAAATAACACCATTATTTATTACAGATATGCGATACAAATCTAAACATTTTAAATGTTTGTGCTCGGTATCCTGGCAGCTCACATGATACCTTCATATGGAACAATACCAGAGTTTCTACTCTTATGCAGAACTTGCATCATGCTGGGCATAAATCATACTATCTATTGGGTAAATTAAAAAAAAATAATTGTGGATTCCATTTTAACAAATTTGATGTTTGTAGGTGATGAAGGATATCCTTTCAGGAGTTGGCTACTTACACCTGTGGATAATCCAGAACCACATACGCCTGAATATAATTATAACATGCATCATAAAGAAACAAGAAGCTTAATAGAAAGATGCAATGGAGTTTTAAAAACAAGATTCCGTTGCCTTCTGAAACACAGAGTTCTGCATTACAAACCACACAAAGCATCTTTAATTATCAATGCATGTGTTGTTTTACACAACATATGCATTGAAAATAATATACCCGAAATAAATTTAGAAGAAGACGAAGAATTTGATTTTGGTCTTTTTGATAATATTAATCCAGATCCTGTCAGAGTGAACCCTGAGCTGCAAGCAGGCCGAATGGCAAAGCAGAGGCTTATTAGGACACATTTTACCAATTAATTAATTCTAATTTTATTTGTATTTAATAATAACTATATATGCAACAAGTGCAAAAATTGTTTATTGCATGTGATGTGAAATTGTCCAACGAGACCACCAAGCCGAGTTGGACAACACGACGTATGCAATAAATACTTTTTGCACGAGTTGCACACAATATTTTTTCTACGTTCATGCAAAAACAATAGAATTTAGAAGAAAGAACCAAAAAGTGTTACAACCCAAGTACCTTTTATACTCCACACAAAAAGATGGAATTTGAGTTGCCGATTTTAATGTTTATAGTTTTTATTGCACTAAAGCAATAAATAAATAATCAATTTTTCCACTAAATTTAGTTCAATAGTTTTGTTTTTTGCATGAAGGTAGAAAGAATAAATTTTGTAGTGTTTATTATTTTTTCTATTAAAACCTATTTTAACTGTAAAATTAAAAAAAATGTCCTTTCCTATACTTAGTGATCTAAGTACATTGATCGAAGTATCATGTACACCAATTTATAAAAATCAATGTATTTTAGCTGAATAAACATAAAACAAGGATTTTAAAAATACAAAAATATGTTTTATTTAAACAAAATAAACACAAGGTATAACTCCAATCAACACTAAATAAAAATGTAATCCTAAACTAATTTAAAATGTAATCCTAAACTTTGTCCTTGCTTATATAAACTATACGAAACTATTTCTAATTTCCTAATTTATTATCACATTTAAACAAACAAACAAAAAACAGATTACGGTAAACAAAAAATATATAAAACTACTTGTGACCATTTCTAAGGTTCCTTTTATGCACTTGTCGGTTGAACTGCACAACGTTTAGCTTTTCTGTGCGATGCCCTTGTACTTTTTTATGCAAGTTGCAACGATTCAAGGTGCTAATAGATGTATTACTAGACCCTTGAACTGTTGCAACTTGTATAAACCTGTAAGATACATTGTAACAATAAACCATTATGATACATTGTTGCAATGAATGGTGTGTTGTTCCAGCCAGACGCTGATAGTGCAGAATATGCAGTTTTATATTATAAATTCTCGAGATAAACATTCATTACAGAATCTGACCTCATTGTTGTTAGTTATATTTTAATCTCTGTATTTTCACTGTTATACCTTTACGTAGAATAAATTGTAACTTTTGTTTTTAAAAAGTTGATTTTCGGAACCGAAAATATAATTGGCGCAGTCGGTAGGATCGCGAAAGAGTCCTTTTGTCGAAACTCGTCGTTCTTAAACGTTCATTCGCGATACGAACTTTGAAAAAAAATTTTAACTCGGGAAGTGCGGAAGTTAAAATAAAAGTGCAGTGCGAAAATTAAAACAAAAGTGTAATTTTGAAAAAACTTTACCACCTGCAGTTTTGGGGAATGAACTTAATCGTCGCCCTTATTCTGTAAGTACCTATGTCAGATTCCTCTGCTTTGAATCCTTTGAGCGATTTATCTGCAGATTATTTATCAGCCTTAATTTCAAACTTGAGTATCAGTGAAAATAGCTCAAATTCGAGTATTAGCGAAAATAGTTCTAATTTAAATAATTTAAATATTAATAGAAATACAATGGCTCTTCCACAATTTGATGTAAAGACCCTTTGCATTCTACCAACTTTTGATGGGAAACCTAGCGAATTATATGATTTCATTAAAGTAGCTACAACATTATTGAATTACTATTATGATAGGACACCTGGTAACGAAAATTGTTTTCAAAATATTCTGTTACTACAGGGTATCGTCTCTAAAATCGTAGGTAAAGCTGAAGAGATTATTTCGATATATGGTTATAAAGACTGGAATGAATTAAAAACAATTTTAATTGAAAACTTTGGCGATCAAAGAAATGAAAATTCATTGACGAGAGATTTAGTTAATTTAAGGCAAAACTATAATGAACAACCGCAACAATTTTATCATAGATGTCTTGAAATATTGAATATTATTTGTAATTATATTGATATTCATAATAATGATGCTCTTGTTATTAAAAATAAGAAACAATTCTTTCAACAACAGGCTTTAACTACCTTTCTCGCAGGTCTTAAAGAACCTTTAGGTTCTACTATTAGAGCAATGCGACCCACCACATTAGCTTCTGCTATGCAGTATATCCAAGAAGAAAGTAATATACATTATTTACAAAAAGGCAACAACCCTCAACAAAACTTGTCTAATAAAAAACCTCAATTTTCTGCAATAAATCAGCCACATTCTCCTCAACCATCCACATCTTTTCAACCTTCTTTTAGGCCACAATGGCAACCAACTCAACAGAGACCATTTCCCCAAGGTCCAATATGTGTAAATCCAAGACAATTACCACCCCAAAGATATTTCACAAACCAACAAGTTTTTGGCAAACCCCAAAGACCAGAGAATGTTTGGGCAAGTAAAAATACATCTCAAACAAGACCCACACAAATGACTACGGTCAATAAGAATTTAAATCATCCTAAACCTACCCCTATGAGTATCTCAAGTACCCTTCCAGTTGCTCGCCGAAATTTTCCAAATAATTTTCAAAGACACACTCCCCAGAGAAATTGGACATCGGAAGAACTTTTCAATTGTGAACAAAACGATGACCAAGAATACTATATCTCAAACCCCGAAATAAATGAATATACTGAAAATAAAAACGTTAATTATGATAGCGAAAACGATGATGGAAATATTCACTTAGATCCGAATCGGAATCTAAAAGCAGATAATAGAAATAAATACTATTTGTGATAAAACGGAATTGCCGTATATAGTTATTAAAAATCCACCGTTAAAACTCCTTATAGATACAGGTTCAACAAAATCATTTTTAGATCCTGATATTGGCTTTCAGTATTTTAAAAATGATGTAAAACATGAACCATTCGTAGTAAGCTCAGTTTTTCTAACACATTCTCAAGAATATTCTATTAATATTCCAAGCTTTATGGAGTTTGAAAGTAATCACAATTTGAACTTTGGACTTTTCAAATTTCATAAAACCTTTGATGGATTAATAGGTTTGGACAATTTAAAACTTTTAAAAGCTCACATTGATTTTTCCAAATGAAAACTAATAACCGAAAATTCTGTATTACCAATTAAATATTATCAACCAGATAAAAATCAATTTTATTTTATTCAATTAGATCCACATTCAATAAATCCCATTCGAATACCTGTTAAAGAAAATTGAGGTACAATACTTTTACCTAATCAAAAAATTTATGGCGCATATTTAAGAGAAACACTAACCGAAGCAAAAGACGGATTAGCATGAGCTGAATTAATTAATGACACAGACGAAACTATTTCTATCACATTGACACATCCCCTTAAAAGTGATCTTATAAATTTAAATGAATATCATTTATATACAGCCGATGTTTTACCAACAAATTTTCAAAATACTGACAAAAAATTAGATATAAAAAACTTTATCCGAACTGATCATATGAACATTGAAGAAAAAGAAAAAATTACACGTTTATGCAAAAAAATTTCAGATATATTTTATTGGCCTGATGAGCCACTTACGTTTACAAATCAAATAAAACATAATATTAAGACAACCGATGAAATACCAGTTTATACCAAATCATACCGATATCCCCATATACATAAAGAGGAAGTACAAAACCAAATTGGATCAATGTTAGACCAAGGTATAATAAGATACAGTCAATCACCGTGGCCTTCGCCAATCTGGATTGAACAAAAGAAGCCCGACGCCTCAGGTAAAACTAAATGGAGAATTGTCGTAGATTATCGAAAATTAAACGAAAAAACCATAGACGACAAATATCCCATACCTAATATTTCTGATTTACTTGACAAATTAGGCAGATGCCAATACTTTACGACACTTGACCTGGCCAGTGGGTTTCATCAAATAGAAATGGCCGAAGAGGACATACCAAAAACGGCATTTACAGTAGAACATGGTCACTATGAATATGTTCGAATGCCGTTTGGATTAAAAAATAGTCCATCCACGTTCCAGAGAGTGATGGATAATATTCTAAGAGGACTACAAGGATTTATATGCCTTGTATATATGGACGATATTATAATCTTTTCAAGCTCATTGCAAGAACATTTGGTAAACATATCGAAAGTATTTCAAAGACTTAGAGATTCTAATCTGAAAATACAACTCGATCAATCAGAATTTCTAAAAAAAGAAGTCGCTTTTCTCGGACATATAATAACTCCTGATGGCATTAGACCAAACCCCGACAAAATCGTAGCAATCAAAAATTTTCCGATACCAAAAACAACTAAACAAATTAAATCATTTCTAGGACTTCTTGGTCATTACAGGAAATTTATCCAAGATTTTGCGCGAATTACAAAACCATTAACCGCCTGTTTGAAAAAAAATGCTAAAATTGAACATACTCCTAAATTTATCGAATGTTTTGAAACTTGTAAAAATCTTCTTGTAAAAAAGTTAACAGAAGATTAGAAGCTCCTGATGACGAAAACGCTTCCCTATACAACAATCCACCTGAAGACAGACTCTCGGATTTTGTTAACGAAAACATACCAGATACACCCCCATCCATAGAAGAAAGATGAGAACAAGTAAACTTGGATCAACCCCGTCCACAAACAATCGAAACACAAGAAAACCAAGAGGAACCACGACGAAATATTCAGGAAGAAATATCAGATGACGAAACAATCCACAGCAGCCAAGAAAACCCTATATTGGAAATCCCAATAACAGAAAAACCCATAAATTACTATAAAAACCCAATAATATTAGAATTTGTCTTTTATCGACCAAATAAACCAAAAATAAAAGAAATTTTCCCAGGTAAAAAACGAATTCATGCTCAAATTGGAATAGACAACTTAAACGATAATATAATAACATTCTTTAAAGAATTTGTTAAACCAAAAATGAAATACGCTATGAATTTTTCACCAGATACATATTATGAATCTGTTTGTACATTATTACAACGCACTTTTAAAAATAGTGCATATAATTTAGTTAAATGTTCCACAATACTCTCAGACGTTACAGACAATAATGACAAAAATGACATTCTAAAAAATTATCATGAAGGAAAAACAAACCACCATGGTATTAACGAAACCGAACAACAAATTCGAAAAAGATTTTATTATGCCCACTTTAAAAAATTACTTAGGAGAATATATAAATTCATGTGAAAATTGTCAAATAAATAAATATGACAGACATACTACTAAACTCAAATTTATGTTAACACCAACACCGGTAAAACCTCTCGAAATTATACATGTTGACACATTTCAAGCAAACGGACAAAAATTTTTTACTTTAATTGATGCTTTTTCGAAATATGTACCCCCATAGACGGAGCTACAGCAGTAAATGTAGTCAAATCTCTACTTAAATTCATTACTCACCATGGAGTACCACATATGATAGTATCTGATAGTGGTACGGAATTTAAAAATGGACTTGCTAAAGAGTTTGTAGATACACATAAAATATTAATTCATTACGCAACTCCAGATAATCCCTTTTCAAATGGTATGATCGAACGTTTTCATTCTACCCTCATAGAACACTTAAGAACGTTAAGAGAAAAATATAAAAATTCTTTCGACATTCAAGAACACATGCCTTACGCTATCTTAGCATACAATAGTTCAATTCATAGCACTACTAAACAAAAACCTATTGAAATTTTAAATGGACATTTAGACACTCAAGACCCCTTTGATGTAGATGTTAATCAAATGTTACTGAATAATTATACAGAACAACATCGCGAAAAAACTAAATTATTATATGAACAACTTAATCAGAAAGCCATCCAAAGAAAAGAAAAAATAATTCAAAGTGGAAAACAAAATAGAGATCCCCCAACTAATTATGAACCCAGTACCAAAATTCTCACGAAAACCACTGAGAAAAGAAACAAACTTCTCCCTAGATTTGCCCCAAAAACGGTAAAATCTAATAACAAAGTAACAGTAACTACAGTTCATAAAAAGAACATTAAACACATACCGAAAACTAATAAACAAAATTTATTACAGATTGACAACGATAACATGTCAAGAAATAAAAATCCAGAACCTGGAAGACAATCCAGGGATACTTCCCTTAATCTGGGCCCAGCAAAGGTCCAAATCAGCCAACATGACTTTATTCATTATTGTAATCTAACCCCTATAGCCTTAGAATTAGATACGTTAGAATTTTATTATCAAAATATAACTAATACTATATTGAAGTCAAAAAACACAACTTTACATTGGAGCAGTCTTGAAAATATCGATAATGGAGTTCGCTATCAATTACAATCAGCACAACGAAAATTTCAAACAATTTATCCTTCACATAGAACCAAACGAGGTTTAATTAACGGCCTTGGTAACATCATAAAAGCAATTTCCGGAAACCTTGATCAATCAGATGCCGAAAGATATGATAGAGCCATAGAATCCCTTCAAAATAATGAAAAGAATATTATTTCGAAATTTAATCAACAAATTTCATTAACCACTCACTTGATTGACAATTTCAATAAAACCATTACGTCATTAACTAATAATCAAAAATTAATAGCTAAGGAAGTAGAAAAATTAAATATGGTCCTGGACAACTTAGTTTTCGAATTTGATAAATTCATTCAAATACAAAATACCCTAAATCAACTAAATCTGTCTTTACAATTAATTATACAATTATTAACTGATTTAGAAAACGCAATCTCTTTTGCTCGCAATAACACCCTACATAATAGCGTTATAAAAGTGGGAGAAATTAAATCCATTATCCATATAATGCTTCAACACTACAAAAGGAATCAATTATTGTATATTGACGAAGAGAATTTATTAAAATATTATGATACTATTTCAACTGATGCCTATTTTCCAAATTATATGGTGGTGTTTATTCTGCATTTCCCAATCCTTCATTCTGAACCATTCATTCATTATCACTTGTATTCAATCCCGACCAAAAATCTAACCACAATTATACCCACTTCACCCTATCTGATAATAGGTACTGAACTCTTCCAATATTCGAAAACCGCCTGCAAAAAGTTGGACACTACTTATCTGTGTCAAAAAGTTAATCTCCAGTTTCACAGCAAATCCCCAGACTGTATCAGCCTAATTCTTCGAATCTCCGACGAAGAAGCTCGCTGCCTCTACGTTCCAGTTTCATGTCAAAATACGTTAATTGAAGCAATTACCTCCTCACATTACATTGGCATCTTCCCGTTGCCAACCAAAGTGTCAACTCACTGTTCAACCAGCAACATCCAAGTAATACATGGTGTCTACCTGTTCGAAGTACCGTTCGGATGTGAATTCCACACACCTGAAGAAAGTTACTACAACGCCAAAGAAATTACATACGAAGAACCAGATAGTTGCGAATTATCTGCCAGCAAAACCAAAAGCAATTTATTTAGAAAAAATTCATCTAGATGAACTCCAGAGAATTCATGAAGAACAACAACTCCTACAACCTATGTCCTATGAAGAAAATCCTCCCGACGCCACTGTATTCATTGTAATCACCATCTGCATCGGTATTATAATCTATAAGTATCGACATCGCTTTCAAAGCTTTAAAAATAAAAAGAAGAAAGAAGAAGAAGAAACATCATCCCCACAACAAGAAGATCATTCTGTTTTATTCGTCCCTTATAAAACTTCTCCGAGGGATGGACAAGTTACATTGTAACAATAACCATTATGATACATTGTTGCAATGAATGGTGTGTTGTTCCAGCCAGACGCTGATAGTGCAGAATATGCAGTTTTATATTATAAATTCTCGAGATAAACATTCATTAGTAGATCTGACCTCATTGTTGTTAGTTATATTTTAATCTCTGTATTTTCACTGTTATACCTTTACGTAAAATAAATTGTAATTTTTGTTTTTAAAAAGTTGATTTCCGAAACCGAAAATATAATTTGTATAAGGGCACCACACGGAAAGGCTGAACGTTGTGCCGTCCGACCGCAAACCACAAAACCACACGTGCATAAAAGGAACTTAACATGTTCTCATAAAGTATTTCCCATTTTATCATCACATTATTTAAAGGTTCAAGAAAAAAACACAAACAAAAAATATATAAAACTACTTGTAACTATTTCTCATATGTTACCATTGAAAACATTTATCATTCCACGTGTGGCCTCCGAACGTGAAGGTATTATTTTTCGTTCGAGTGCTCATTAACGTTATCAACACAAGTGATTAGTTTTTTTTGTGTCAAATATTTACTGGCCCATATTGGTATGTGTTTACTTACACTAATTACACTGTTTGATACTTAAAATCAATTTTTCTATAGGCCAGTTGCTTGGTCTATATAGTTTATTAAATATTTTGGCATCCAAAATATTTTAACATGTCAACTCAACCCACTGCACGAAGCTTGACTGCTGTTACTAAATCATATTCAAGAAAATCAACTTTGACACCTACAACATATCCTAGTAGAAATCAAGCTATCGTAATAAATGCGCTTCCGGATACAGTTCTCTTCGATTATATCAAAGCAATAGGTGAAATTGTAACACCGAAAGGAATCACTCATGCTTCCCGTATATCTAATCAACGTATTTGCATATTCCTCGCTTCTACTTCAGTCGTTGATAACCTCCTTAAAAACCACTCCTATGTTACCATTAAAGAAGAAATCGTCCCCATACGCAGACTTATCAGCCCCTCTAAAAGATTACTATTATCTAACGTATGTCCCTCAATTCCTAATCTTCTCATCGAACAAGCACTAAAAAACGATCTCGGACTTCAACTTACATCACCCATCACCTATATTCGTACTGGCTCACCTGAAGAAGATTATTCCCATATTCTAAGCTTTCGTCGGTCCATCTATGTCATACCAGACAAAGAAAACTTTGAAATAGAAACTTCTGTTTTAATTCATTTCGAAAATAATACATTCCGGATCTTCGTTACCTCAGATAAATTGGAGTGTTTCCTGTGCAAACAATCTGGACATACTGCTGATACCTGCCAAAATCCTCTTGTCACTCCCTCCCCCTCCAAAACTACCACTATCCAGAATGATTCTACCGATAATAATTCTAATGATCCTACCTCCACTGATCCCACTTTCACTACTACCCCTGCCCCTATATCCTCCTCCGACAATCACTCTGCCAACACACTCCCTCCTTCAGACCAGCCTACTCCTGGTATTTCTGGTCTTAAACGACTTCATTCTACTGACTCTAGTACCGAATCACCCCCTGTAATTATCACGTCTATTCCCCTCACACTCAGCCAAGACAAAACAGATTCACTATCTGACAACACCTTTCGTACCCCCAAGCCTGCGTCCAAAAAGAAAAAAGAGTCTAAGACTCTAACAACAACTATCAGCCCCTCTGCACGCTCAATCATTGAAGATTTAACAAAAAAAGACCCTACATCCTTCTCAATTACTTCTGAACAGTTGATAGCATTTCTGGAAAATTCATTCGGAAGCAACGATCCATTAGCTGAAGCTCACCAATTTACTTCAAACATTAAATCCCTCCTTGCAGATCTTCGTCAAATATATCATGCCATCTCCGATAGGTCACTCAAAAATCGCATTACCCGAATAACAAAGAAAATACAATGTACCATGAATCCCAACGATGCAATCGAATCTACTAGCCTCAAATCTTTTAGCTCTAATGATAGTGACTCTAATTGCGACGATACCGACCTCTTTTGATATTACTAAAAATTCACGATAATTCAGTGGAATTGCGACGGATACTATCCTCGCCTTGAACGTCTTCAACAACTTATTTCTCTCTACCACCCTGATTTCCTATGTCTTCAGGAAACTAATTTTACGTCTTCCAATATCCCTACACCAAAGGACTTCGAAGGATATCATTACATCCGAACTAACTGCTCCAGAGCCAGTGGTGGAGTATCCATATTTGTATCCAAAGATCTTTACTCAACTCATCTGCCCCTTACTACTAATCTTGAAGCCATTGCCATAACAGCCTATTGTCCCCAAAAATTAACCATTTGCTCCATATACATTCCCCCCGACCACAAACTAAATGAAGAAGAGCTACTTGACTTGGTTTACGATCTCCCCCAGCCCTTTGTACTTGTGGGTGACTTCAACGCCCACAACAGTATGTGGGGTTCCTCACGCACATTTGGACGAGGTAAAGTTATTGAGACTATACTAAATTGTACTAATTCATGCCTCCTCAATACAGGATCGTGTACCCACTTAAATATCGCTTCTGGTACCTTTTCTGCCATTGATTTAAGCATCTGCGATCCCAAAACTGCCCCTAACTTAACCTGGCAAACTGCTGAAGATTTATTCGATAGCAATCATTACCCCATAATTATAACTGACAACCTAAATGAACAGGCTCCCGTGAAAAGTTATTGGCGCCTCGGGAAAGCGAGGTGGCCGGGGTTCTCCCGGGAGGCTGAATCTCTCCTGAGTCAATTACCTGCCACCAATGATATTGATGATTCTATTAAGCTCTTCTCGGATGCCATCATCACAGCAGCATTTACTCACATTGGCAAAACCACCCATACCCCCAGTCACAAAATTGTTCCTTGGTGGAACCCTCAATGCGAACAAGCAGTGCGACAATCCAAAACAGCCCTCAACTTTTACCGCAAACACAAAAGTCCCGAAAACCTAGTTAAATTTAAAAGACTTAAAGCAAAAACCAAATATCTAATCAAACAGAGCAAGAAAAACTCCTGGCATAATTATGTAACAACCATGGATAATAATTCAAACCCCTCCCAAACATGGAAAAAAATTCGACAGGTCCAAGGCCACAAAACTAACACCAAAATTCCTCATCTTTTTTATAATGGCAGTTCCTCCAGCAATAGCCAAACTATTTCTAACATCTTTGCTGATAAATTTGATAAGAAATTTCAAAACAAACTCAAGCCCCTCTTAACAACAACTTCTCATGAATCTGCCTACACCAAACTCACTTTACCTCACCTACAAGATATTGACGATATTAATTTACCTTTTTCATTCACTGAATTAACAATTGCCTTATATTCATGTAAGAACTCTGCCGCTGGTCCCGACGATATCCCTTACATTTTTCTTAAAAATTTATCCACCTATAGTCTTACTAAATTATTAAACATTTATAACACCATTTGGTCTTCTCAATTATACCCTACGCAATGGAACACATCCATTATCATTCCCGTCCTAAAACCGTCACAACCATCTACATTACCACAGTCCTATAGACCGATTTCTCTTACATGTACTACATGCAAATTAATGGAAAAGATGATAAACAGACGACTCATGTGGTTTATCGAAAAACACCAAATCTTACCAAAAGAACAATCCGGTTTCCGGCGTCACCGTTCCACAAGAGATAACCTCGCTATCTTACAAACCCACATTGCCGATGCTATAAATCGTAAACAAGAGGTGTTAGCCTCTGTTTTTGACATAGAAGCTGCATTTGACACCTTACCAAGGCAGACAATCATTGATAAACTTTCATTTTATGGCCTCAATGGTAACATTTTCTCATTTATCAAACACTTTCTTAGTAATAGATCTTTTAGGGTCTCTGTAAATGGCTGCCTTTCATTAACTCACGTCCAACAAGACGGTGTGCCCCAGGGATCTATTCTCAGCACTACATTATTCATTCTATCTATTAGTCATTTATGTAACAATCTACCCGCCCCTGTTAAATATGCTACGTACGCAGACGACCTTGTTATCTTCTGTCACGGCGCGTCGACTCCTACTACATGCAAACTCCTCCAATCTGCTGTGAACCTATTACATAGTAGATTATCTTCACTTGGCCTTTCCCTCTCCGCTACAAAATCAAAGCTCATAAGATTCGGCAGAAAAGCCCCATCCCCTCCCCCTGAAATTTTAGTGACCAACCGCCCTCTCCCAGTCGTCGAGCATTGCAAAATTCTGGGAGTAACGTTCGACTACCGACTTACTTGGAAACACCACATCCAAGAAACCAGAGGATACTGCCTAAAACTCTTGAATATCCTCAAAACACTCTCCCACTATCAGTGGGGAGCTAGCGAATTTACCCTCCTGAAAGTATACCGAGCTCTCATTCGATCCAAACTAGATTATGGCAGTATAGCATATATGTCAGCGTCCAAAAACGTCCTGAAAACACTAAACTCTGTACACAATACTGCCATCCGACTTTGTTTAGGCGCATTTCGCTCTAGTCCAGCTGAGAGTCTGGGCCTTGAAGCCAATGAACCTCCACTCTCGCTCAGACGTCAATATCTCCTCCTTTCTTATGCAGCCACGACTTCATCTAACCCCTCTAATCCAGTTTCCTCTTTAATAACCAGAATACCTCACATTCTCAGCCCTCCTCCACCCAACCCGCGCATACATACCATTCCCCTCCTTCTTCAAAAATTAATATCTGACACTCAATTATCCCTAACCAGCCCTATCCTCATCCCACATAACTCACCCTGGACCAAAACACTACCAAGATGTAACACCTCACTCACCAAGTTCAGCAAGGAAGAAACCAGTTACGAACTCATAAAGAAATCCTTCTTAGAAATCCTAATCTCGAAGAAATTCGACCGGATCCTCTTCACCGACGCATCAAAAAACGAGACTGGTGTCGGATGTGCTGTTACCACTACGCAGACAGCCGTGGAGTCCTACCGGATCCCAGCTACTTGTAGCGTTCACACTGGTGAACTATTCGCCATCTTACAAGCCTTCAATCTCTGCGTAATTCCCCATCAAAAAGTTGCTATTTGTACAGACTCTCTCTCCTCTATCCAATCCATCAACAATTTATTCACAAATCACCCCCTCGTTCAACGCATCCACGACACATATCAAACCCTTATTTCTCACGATGTAACTATCACTATTATATGGATCCCCTCACATATTGGCATAACTGGTAATGAAAACGCCGATCGCCTTGCTAAAGAAGCTGTCCAATCCACCATTACACCTATAACTCTGCAAATTTCTAGAGACCTAAAATTTGCTATGAAAAAACTCATACAGAAGAAATGGCTAAACGACTGGAACCATTCTACAACATTCCTAAGGAAAATTCATCCGAATATTGAACAGTTTGATATCCCCCATCTGCCGAGAAACGAGAAGGTTGTAGCAAGAAGACTGCGTATTGGTCACACCCGACTTACCCATGGCCACCTTATGACCTCTTCCCCTCAGCCAAACTGTCAACACTGCCAAGCTCTACTTGACATTCAACACATTCTCGTGGACTGCCCCTACTACACCGATAGACGTCAGCAGCTTGGAATGAAAACAAACATTAAGGATATCCTTACTAGTTCACACCAAATCATCATAGCTATTCAGTTTCTAAAAGAAGAGAACCTACTGTGTAAAATTTAAAGACTGTTCATTATTATTTGTAATTATTTCCAAATAATGTATTTATAATGTATTGTAAATTACTGTACCTTGTGCTAATGGCCATAGTTGTCTCAAGCACGTTAAATTGAATAAAAAAAAAACATTTATCATGATACATTATTTAAAGGTACTCATATAACGAAATGATTCGTTCCCAAAATACTGTAGGTACCTATGCTATTAAAAAAAAATGTCCATGGACTTGACAAAAGGAGAACATTTTCATTATGAAGGCATTCTTTATAAAAAGTTTTTCTTGCTGAAAAAATATGAATGTCGATGAAAAATAATATTTTTATTTACAAAAAAAGGTAAAAATTTGAAATTTTCTACAAGAATGAAATACCAATATTTCAGAAAATTCAGTACAATCTTATTAAGAAGAATTAAAAATTATGCTCAATTATTAAATTATGGCCTCCTAAAAAATATTCATTTCTTGAAAAAAATTCCAAAATTTCCAAAACTATTTTTTTTGTCTATTGAATTTTAACAAAGATATGCGAAAGTGATTTCTTTTCATTAACAATCATAACATAGACAATCATATTTTTTCAGCAAGCAAAACATTTTGTAAACAATGACTATGTCATAAAATGAATAAAAAAATTTTCTCCTCTCTATTCGTGGATACACTGTATGTGAGAAATTAAAAGTGGGCAGCAATTTTTTCCAACGCGTCCGCAATGCGTCTTTTTTCAATTATTTCAGCTTCTTTCAAGTCCACTTTTTTTTCAAAATACCATCTTTTCAGTTCTAAAAAGGATTTATTTTGCACAGCCAAGTCCTCAGTAGCAGTAGCAGTTTTAGATAGCCTCTCATTTTTTGAAAGTTTAATTTGTTTTTTTAATTTTTCATTTATAATAGGGTGTTCATCCCTAGTTTTAATTGACGAACTGGCTGACTTGACTGATCTTGGACAATATTTTTGTAATATAGGTGAGGGTAAATATATTAAAATCCTTAAAATTCGTACAAGTTTTTTAATTACCACATGCCAACTAGTTTCGACTTAACAAGTCATCATCAGGGCGGGTAAGCTACAATTATGATGGTAAATTTAATTTAGCAAATCGAATTCTATTCAAACAACTGTAACTTACCAGTCAATTAAAAAAATTTCCACAGGACGTATAACAACATGAATTTAAAATAAACAGCGAAAACAATACAAGACAACAGAACTAGACGAACTAACGTTTTAAATAATTTGATCATTAACACACTCAAGTGAAGATAACTTTTTATAATCTAAAATTCTAAACAGTGGCGGAACTTCAATAGTTGATTTTAAATTTAATGATATAGTATTTTCATTATTAATTGATTTAAAAATTTCTAAGTTCTCCAAAGCGTTCAGTCTAGTTCCATGTTCACAAGCATGTAAAATTTTAAAATTTTCATCCACCACAAAAGAATGGTTATTAAGTTGTAAATGTCTGTAGAAAACAGAACTATTCCTTGTCAAATGTTCTTGGATTCTCAACTTAAACCTCCTACCACACTGCCCTATGTATTCGGCGGTGCAATTGTTACAAGTCAACCTATAAACCCCACTTCTATCAAGTTGTGAAATTGGGTCTTTGGTTCGAGAAAAGATAGTTTTTAAGTTTAGTGGAGATTTAAAGGCTACTTTATATTCTGTTCTATTCTGAATAATGTTGGCCAATTGATAGGAAAGTGGACCGTAGTAATAAATGCTAACAAATTTTTGTTGTTCACTCCTGTCCAATGCATATGAGTCATTCATTAAAAGCTTATCCATCTTTCTGTTAACTAAATTGTCAATTAGAATTGTGGAGTAACCGTTTTTAACTGCTAAAAGTTTGATAGTTTCTAATTCTTTTCTAAAATCATCAGGACACATTGGAATCAAAAAAAGCCGATGAACGTATGACCTGAACGACGAAAGCTTCTGCTGAAAGGGGTGATTGCTGTCAATAAGGATAACATGAGAAGTCTGAGTATTCTTTCTATATATGCTAAAAGAAACGTGATGATTAACCCTCTTCAAAGATAAATCCAAGAAATTAAGAGTGCAGTTATTTTCCATTTCCAAAGTAAATTTGAGGTCTATGTGTAAGTTGTTAATAAAACTTAAAAAATCACCATTTAAAACGTTAACATCCCCCTGAAAACAAAATACCACGTCATCGACATATCTATACCAGAAAACGATATTACCCGAGAATTGGCTCTCAAAAATTTGTCTCTCTATAAAGACCCTTCGTCTGTTCATAAATTTTATTATTAAACTTGAAGAAGTTTTGTTGTAATACGAATGACAATAACCTGAAAACATTCTCCACCACAAAGTCATCCAACGAAGAATCAACCAATAAATCCCAAATGAGACCCAAGGTTAGTTCAACAGGAACATTGGTGTTGTATTGTTTTCGCTGTTTATTTTAAATTCATGTTGTTATACGTCCTGTGGAAAATTTTTTAATTGACTGGTAAGTTACAGTTGTTTGAATAGAATTCGATTTGCTAAATTAAATTTACCATCATAATTGTAGCTTACCCGCCCTGATGATGACTTGTTAAGTCGAAACTAGTTGGCATGTGGTAATTAAAAAACTTGTACGAATTTTAAGGATTTTAATATATTTACCCTCACCTATATTGAAGATGTTTTCGTACTCTAGTGGATTTGCTTCAGAAATGAAAATATTTTTGTTATTTGTCACATTACTATATCCATGATCTTGTTGAATAATCTCATTTTCTTCAACGAATGAAAAAGTTCCATCAAAACATACGGCAGATTCTTCAATTTTTTCATCTCCTACTATTGCAGTTGGATTTATCAGCTGTAATACAAGATCTTCTTTGTTAGTGATTGCTTGATCTGGTGGAGATCCACCACCTGTTATAGTGAAATTTTTTACAATGTTTGCTTTTTTGTTTTTTGCTTTTGTCTTCAGGTCTAAAATGTATATTAAATTAGTTATGCCTTTATTTTTCCTGCTTAAAATCAGAACCTACCTTACGCCAAGACATCCAATTCTTTGTTGCACCTGGCATAGCGTTTAGAATACTGGATATCTCCTCCCATAATTTCTTGGCATCAATAAAAGTAAAGTCGTTGGAAAATTTTCCCAACTGTAACTTTTTGTTTTTCCCAATAAATTCTATCAAGGTCTCGCGTTGTTCGCTTGTTGCGTACACTTTTTTGTTGTCCATATTATTAAATAAAATAGGATTAACTTTTAACGTAACAACAAATACCTAGACCTAACCCCAAAAACCAATCACGACATGTCCAATCATTTGACAGAAACCAGAGACATTTTTATTTTCACTAAATAAAAGAGTGATTATGTCTATTGGCAAAACTGGAAAAGCCCGGTTGCCATATCATTATTCGACACTTTCATTATGTCGTGTAATATCGTCTCGAAGGAAGTTCAAAAGTAGTTGTTTCGATTTCGTATACGACTTCGTATGTCCACATTTCTCGCATACGAAAACTGTCGAATGAGATTCAAAAATAGGGCCCCTGAAGCTAATACATAAAGTGTTAGCCATATAAACTTCGCAGCTGTTAGTGAAAGAAATGTACCAAAATTATGTACACTTGCCTGTAGTGATTATCATATACCAGTATTAACTGAATCTGATGTAACTTGTAATCCACCATATTCAACAGAAATCCCAGAAAGTAGCATACTTACATGTAATACTTTTAGTACAATTATTGAATGTGATACTTCTATTAACAAGTTATATGTAGCTGAAAGCGATAGTACAAGTAGACATAATCAGGGTTCTACACAGCAATTTTTAGAAAGCAATAAAAACTTCCTTAAAAAATGGATCATTTCAAATAATATTTCCCAAGTTGCTGTAAACCAATTGTTAAAATTGTTTAAGACAGGACCTTTTTTAAGAGATTTACCAAGTGATGCTAGAAGTTTGTTAGGTACTCCTAGATCAGTAAGCCTAACTGATATGGACTCTGGGCATTTTTATTATTTTGGTTTATCTAACACTATTTTAAATATAATTAGAAGTGACAAGTTAAATCAGTCAAATCATTATTTACAGTTTAACGTATAAAAGTACTAGAATACAATTTTGGCCTATACTTTGTAAAATTAATAGTTTTATTTTCCCTGTAGCAATCTACTGTTGTACTAAAAAGCTAAATTTAGAAAAATTCTTTTATGAGTTTGTAATTGAACAATTTGCTGTGATACTCCTGCGAGAGCATTTATAAAAAATATTCTAGCACATAATAGCACAATATTTTTTGCTTGTGGCCTAATTATAAAAACGATTCTACTAGAATTAAAGCCTTAAAGAACCATACTTATGTAGGTCCTGAAAATAGTTCATATTGTAGAATCCATATAAAATATGAAACAGGTAATAAATGAATTATTTTACAGACACTATGTACACTTATTTTCGATAAATGAAATATTGGTAAATGTACTTATATATTTTTAAACCTACAACTTTCATTTTGTTGTTCTAGTAATGGCATTTGTTCCGCAAAAATCTCATGCGTTACACCAAATTAGGCATTTCGTAACTGTTTGTCTGAATAGCTATTTGAATTTACTCTTTCTTACTATAACAAAAAATACCTTACGCAATATCAATTTGTAGAAAATTAGGAAAAGGCACGAAAAAAGCTTGGTGAATTTGAGTACACTTCAGATGTGTATACTACTGAAGATGAATTAAATAAAAAACGTAGACAGAAGCCAGTTCAGTTATCACAATTTGAATCTGGTTCATCCTCAGATAAACGTGAAGAATTGCCAAAAATTCATCCCAAAAACCAAAAGCCTTTGGCAAGACTCAGAAGAATTATTACTCCAGCTACTGTAGAGGCTGCAACATATTTTGTTCCAACTTCAAATGTAACAGATAATGCAAATGATAAACAGCCTAGTTCTTCAAGTTCTCATCTTACAGCTACAACAGATAAAGTAGTAACAGGTAAGGTAAATTATTATTATTAATAAAGATTTGTTTTATTTTTACAGGGTAGGGGATTTTAATTTTGAAATATTTTCATGTTCAGAAAGTGGTGACTACACCAAACATACATTTTTTTTAAATTAACTCCATTGCTTTTTGACCATGACCATGTTTGACCACAATTTAATTTTCAACTTGCAACCTACATCCCTAAATGAAAGGTGGGAACCCAAGCCAAATACTCTGTTTCACTGACTTATAATCACAAAGCAATTCCTACAGCAGCCACAATTTATATGTAAATGTAACAAATTCTATGTGAATGTATCTGTCTTGACGGTCCTGGAATATGGACATCCTTTATTATTAAATGTGAGAAATTCAGTAAAATATAATATCATAATAATAGCAGAAGAAGTGCATAGCAAACAATTACCAAAATGAGACCTCTTCTACATATTCCTTCTAATCTCTTACTATATTCCTCAACTAATATCATTCCCATATCTCGAAAGACTCCAAAAACTTACTGCAAAATTCATCAAAAGACCTCACAATCTCAATATTTTACAACCTCTTGTCATGATCATTTCACCAAATCATTTTTGTGGTTTCCAAATAAAACTTTATGTCGCTGCCTTGAGGAACTGACCGAGTTTGAATAATAGTTATAAGCAAGAAATAGTACGTGCTGTGTTACTCCTTCGCTCTTTTTACATTCCTTGTTCTGACTAGGCAAACTAGTAGGAAGTATAAACCCTCCTATTTTAATGCACTTGAATATATGTGAGTACAGAGCTCTGTTTAAACTATTTCAAAATTGATTTTTCACCTACTAAACAGTAGTGTATGGGACACTTGGCAACCGGAAGCTCGAATGGAGACGCCATTTTTTATCCAGTCAGTCATTTTTTTATCCAGTCGGCCATTTTTTATCCTTTGTGGTGTCAGCAATTTTTCATCCAGTCGGCCATTTTTATCCTGTAATTGTAGATTTCTATAGTGGTGTCAGCCATTTTTATCCAGTGTGTCGGCCATTTTTTATCCTCTAATTGTAGATTTCTATCGCTGAATGGCGCATTTTTTGTAGATTTCTATAGATGGCTGTCGTCCATTTTTTATCCCGTAGATTTAAAAAAATTCCCATCGCCCTGATTGGAACCACCTATGCATACGTAATTTCCAAGATAGTCAACAAATCTCGCCATAGCTCCGAATTTCCAACCATACATTGTTAAACGAATTGAGGAATGAAGAGACACGGCAGAGGCATACCAGAGACATACCAGAGACACATGAGAGACATACCAGAGACACATCAGAGGCATACCAGAGACACATCAGAGACATACCAGTGACAATGACAACGACAAAGACAACGACTACGAGAACGACGAAAAAGACAACGACGACGACAAAAACAACGACAAAAACAACGACAAAAACAACGACAATGACAACGACAAAGACAACGACAAAGACAACGACAAAAACAACGACAATGACAAAGACAACGACAAAGACAACGATAAAGACAACGACAACGTCGACATTCTAGGTATCTAATAATCGCTAAATGAGGGAATATTATCCCAATGATAGATAGAATGCACGACAATGATAAAGACAAGAAAATTGTGGGATGAGTGGAACAAATTCATGCAACCATACTATGAAAATATAAAAAGGTTTACTACCCCTCCAAATATTATTTATTAATTTTTATTGAAAAACAAATTTATAATAGAACAGCAAACACATAACCAGTGTCTATACCAACTTAGAAGACTGTCTTACATTACTGGAGGATAGAAAGCTTACTCCATTATTCTCTAGCTCTTTTGCTAAAATGTGGCCAAATTTGTCAAAAAGGCTGTCGTTGATACAGTCAAAGTCTTCGGCAACAAAAAGGTTCTTAATAATAATAATAAAAATGTTTTGGAACAAGAGGTAGGTATCAGTATAGTATTGATATTCGTGGGCCAACAATGTCTGCAGAATGTTCTTTAAATGAACTGAGTAATAAATTTATAAAGAAATTTAATGTGTATATGGCTACTTATCAGTTAAAATTTGTAAAACTTGATAATAAATTTGGAGGATCTTTAGAAATTGACAGAAAATCGTTACGAGCAATACTAGAAAAAACATTAACAACGGTAAAAGAACAAGCAAATTACTTAAAAGGTAATAAAATTAGAATTGTTGCTCTGAACCCTAAGTTCAATAACCCCATTTCTACGAAAACATCTGCTAATATTAATTTTGAAAATTTACTGGACCATAATGAAGACGTTGTTTCCTCAGATCAAAACGTAGACATACACGGTACAACTTTTGGCATACAAATATTTAAGACGCACTAAGTATATAAGAAACTATTTGCGGAAGGTAGCCACAAGTGTTTAGTCTTTAGTAGTATCACTTAACAACTATAGCCAACGTGAACACATTCAACCCAAAGACCTAACAGAATGAGGTTAGGTATTTCAGCAACCAACCACGACTGGAGTCTGTTTGTATAAGAAGAAGATGTAGTTGTAATGTATGGAAAGACAGTCAATGTTTAAAGAGAAAAAAAAAGAGAAACTGGAAAGGATAAGTCTATGAAAAAGAAATCTTAACTGTTCCTGGAAGTATTTTAGAATTTAATGATGTATTATTTTAAAGAATAATAAATAACTAATAAAAAAGAAATGTGTCATTTTTCTTAACCAAATATCCATTCTAAAACATGCTGTTAGGTACAAACAAAATGAAAGGACCCAAAAATACGACTTTTTCATAACTATTTTTAATAGAAAGAACGGAAATATATAATAAAACGATTTGTTTTAAAGTGAACCTAAACTAAAAGTTGCAGGAATTGCTATGAAATACACAATTGTAATAACTTTTTGTGTTCTGATTAGACAATGCAGATACTGGTACGTTAACGGCTGAAGATGTTTGAAAGTGCTGTGGTACATAATTACCACGCATTTTTGTCACTATTTCTTAATGGTGATTTTCATCCATTTGAAGATATGGCGTTATTGATTTGGAATTGGAATGGCCAGTGATAAGTTGATGCTCGCCGACACCCTTTTTAGCGAGATTGGAGACAGCCGTAGCTCGTAAGGAATGGTTAGTTAGTTTAATATTCTTTGTATTCAAACCTGATATTTTGGCTTGTATGTTAGTCCATTTGCTAACAGTATTTCGACCAGCGGGAAGATCTTTAAAAAATTTTCGGTTCAACTTCCAAGCGGGATTTATGGTAAGAAAAAGTCGATTTGTTTTTATTCCATCCCGTTTTTCTAAGAATTTTTTGTATAATCGAATGGGACACAAATCAGGATTGATTTTATTCATTATTAGCCATTTCGGTGAAGTGGATGGTTTTTCCCCTCCTTGCGTTGTCCTAGTAAATACAGGGTCGTAAATAATCCTTCCTGTTTTTTCACCTATGTTATTTTTTTCTTCTTTAAAGTATAAAATTAAGCACTTGTAGCCTTCTCCACTCGAAACCAAAAACAAAAAATACCTTCCTTTGTAACCCATCCGGGGTGTCTTCATCACAACCACGAACCATATTGTGAAATTCATCGTACTTTAGAAAAACTGCACTTTCTTTTCTTTTCGCTGTAATTGTTTTCTCTTGGCATTTTTCGCATATCTGGCTGTTTTGAATTCAATGTCAGTAAAAGGGTTAGAAATAATTTTATATGCGGTGAAAAACTTATTCATTAGTAATTTTGCGGTCACATTCCAAATTGTTTTAACAGTGAATTCCATTTTGCTTACGCATATTGAATGCCCAGTCCGCTAATATTTCTGCCAAAACGTGGATTTGTGTTGTTTTAAAAATATTTTTTGACTTTACTTATCAAACTGATTTTATTTTTAATTATCATGGATTCACAATGGGATTACCGTGGATACGTAAACAATACAATTATCACAGTGCTCTTTCGATTTCTACAGTACAGTTACCGCTGTAATCAATCGATAATTACACTACTCTTATGGAATTTTTTACACATGAGGGAAATATTCCTGTAAATAAAAGTAGTAAAAATGGATGATAAAAATAATTCCGCTCCATACTTAGGTACCGACTACTTATCAAAGACAACAAATTAATATAATAACGCAATAAGAAAATAATGTATGTTCGTTTACAAAAATAATAAAATAAAATAGGGTTAGGATACCTAAATTATTTTTTCCGCGATAAAATTCACATGTCACAATTCGGCACGCACTGAAAAAGCTTGCCACTTTTAAGCATGTCAGCACGAAATTAAATTGAGGATACTTACGTTTAAACGTCATTATACTAGCACGCGTACCGAAGTGTCACTTCGCCACTAAATTGATTGTGGATGTGCCTTAAGAGTCGAAACAGTAAATTTTATTTACTTACGACCACCCCTGTAAGTAATCAAAAACACACAGTCGGCAATCAATGTAAGACGTCTATTACGCACGGTAAACCAAAACGTACGGCTGTAAAGTAAATCGCACGGCTTCCATAGCAATTGTCAATAGACGTAACCATCAAAATGTATTATTACTTAGATATTTGACGTTGAATTTTATTCTATATATAAGTGGTAGATAACATTTATTAAATATGAAATTCCATTTTATACTAAGAGTTGTTAGGAATTATATATGATAATTGATTCCGTTTCATTCAATTCGCATCTTTTAGCTGCCTGAATGTATCTCATATTAGTAAACAATTGTATATTATACACCAAGCGACTAAAGTGGCCCATTTAATCCCGCGGGTGGTGTTTGATTACTGAGGGAAGTAATCCACCTAAGGGATTAATGTAACTTTAGTCGAGAGGTGTATACGCTATTTTATGCAATTCCGGTAATTCTACATACATTTTCAATAAAAATAAATACTACTTAGGACGGACTTTTACGAAAAACTTGGCTGGACATCGAGGGTGAACTTCTAAGATGCTTGGCTGGGCATCGATGATGTACGTTTTTACTTGTACTTTAAATACCTTAATAAGATTATAAACACAAGTACAAGTGGGTCGTAGGTGAAGTATAGTACGTAACTCGTGTTGTAACGCATTTCACGCACTCACGGAATTACGCACTTTTACATTTTCTCAATTTCCATAGAACTTTCAAAGTCTGGCAACGTTATTCATATATAACCTTATTAATTTCTACAGTGTATAACCTCAACGTTCAACTATTTATGATATATTTTAGATATTTATTAATATGTGGATAAAGTATTTAACTTACTTAAGATGGTGTACTTCATTTTGGTAACCTCTCAACTCAGAATTCGTTTTATTTAGATCTTCGATCCGCTCTTGTAAACTAATAATCTTGTTCACCAAACCTTTGTTAAGCGTTTTAACATGTTCGATGGATCTGGCTTCAATCTTTAGTTTTTTGTATTGTTTCCTCGCCAGATATCTTCGAACAGCTGATTGACATATCACAATTTTTCTCAGCGTTTGTTTATACCATCTACGAGCCAACCAACCGCGAATGTGTTTTTGAATTATAATTGCCTGCAAACACGTAAAAAATTCATAAGTGTATTATATACAAAATAATACAATGAACGTTTTTTAGGCTTGTAAATAAAAGCCGACGAAAAAATCGAAGTTTTCTCAGGCTTCTGGTGTCCGCTCATACATCTGTCTGTTCATCTGACGAACGGTACGTGCTAAAGCTTAGGTACAAACGAATTCGGAGTTAAAATTGCCTGCAGCTCCGTCAATCGAGAAAAAATGTTGTTTTTTATAAAAGGTTATTCATAAAACAGAAATTACTGTTTAGAAGCCTGTAAAATACAAAGTACAGTTCATACATGTGCTTCTATGGTTAGTTAATGGAGCATTTTTAAGAAGTGTACTTTTTGGACCACACAGTATCTAGAAATATAGAAGTACTTACCGCGGCATTTTCTTTCAAACGAAGGAAACGTAATCTAGCCATATATCCTCTTGCTCGAGTTTGTATTACCAAAATAGTTTGTCGTAATCTTTGATACTGAATGCGCTTGAGCCATCCACGAACATATTTTTGTATTGTTATTGACGCTCTCGTTCTTCTGATTTCTTGAGTTAACCTACAAAAAAAACCAAGAAACATTGTAAATTTTAATTAGTCTTAATTCTAGTCCTTATTGAAGGTTTGAAGAGATGGAGAGAGAATTACAGTGATCTTCTCAGCAGCCCACAATAACTGAACGAACACATAGAGGTCCATGAAGGAGTTGAAGTCGACATTAACAAAACAATAGATAAAGAAGACTTAGAAAAAGTTATCAAGGAACTAAAATATGGAAAAGCACCCGGGTCTGACAAAATTACAGCAGAAATTATAAGCATGGGACAAAAAGGAAGAGATACATTGCTGCATATTTACAACAGAGTATCGGAAGAATAAGCCGACGTATTGGCAGAAAGAACAACTAATACTACCCTTTCTTCAACAAAGGAGACCACAAGGACTGCAATAACTACCAAGGTACATTACTAAATATAGCCATGAAAATACTGGAAAGAAACATTAGTCAGGCCAAAATTATACTTTGCTTGTGTAATTAGGAAAAAAACAACCGCAAATATATTTAGATTCAATAGAAAACAATCAAAATAAACTGATACGTCATTTGTATCATAAAAAATATCATAAGTAGCCAGACTATAATTGTTTAAGAGTGCAAATGTTACGGGAAGAATTTGCAATCCTTTCTCTAAGTACGACACGCAAAATTGCAATAATGAACTTGATATCTACCGTGATGAAAAACAATAGTTATTTAGGTAACTAGCGCAAAAAGTGCATATTTGTTGCGCGATGCATGAAGTGCAATAAATATGCTTTTTGCACATGCACACATTTTTTCTACGATCGAAATAAATATGTTATTAAATCAAATTTTATTAGACTATTTTACAACAGGTACAACAAAGATTACTAATAATTTCCACTGATTTTTAGTTTTATTTTTGCTTGTGGATATCTCATCATGTTCATTACTTAAAACAGCTCTTTTTCGGATTGTGAAGCTTCCGGTACTGGTACTTGGTTCACCTTCTAGAATTTGAGCAGCCATTTCTGTTTTGTTTTAGATATTTATTCCTCAATGTAATCCAATTCATTGACAATTCGAAGTGTTTTTTGTACTCATGCAAAAAAGTAAGTTACTCTTTGCTCTAGTGCAGAAAAGTTAAACGTTTAGCACTGTACATATTTTAAAAAATAGTCAATTTTTGCACGATCGTAGAAAAAATAAATTGTAGCGCATTTTTATATTATTACCGATTCACGTCCCTCCTAAGCGCACGCGAAATCCCGTAATATGTAGTATACAAAATTCTGCTAGTTTTCCACTTCAGTCTATTTATCGATTGGCCAACACTATTAATGCATTTACAAACTTAGACTGGTCTCTGCCCTTAGGACAATTGAAAAGATTAATAGTATCATATTTTAAAACGTTTGGGATTTAAATACTTCTATTTAAATACTTCTATGATGAAAAAACAAATATGAATAACTTCTGATAAGAATTTAAAACATTTCATAATAGACAAATTTGAATTCTACCATCTAAAGGGTCTCTCCTCAGCAGTTGAGATAAAATAAGGTATTTCCTTAGATCACATGTAGAAATATTTTTTTATAATATACTATCCATCTAATAAGGCTATTAAGCCTGTTTGGATCTTTATTCAATAAATAAATAACAGATTATTTCATACAGGGTGAGCCTATAAGGCATGCGTTATAAGAGTATATATCTATTTTTCCTATTATTGGCACAAAACAGATTTTTCCGCGAGAATTTGAAATCTTCAGCTGTTGCGCCCATTGAGACTTTTGATCGCGATGTCTTGGAGAATATTTTCCAGTTGGTTTCAAAGAGATTGACTCAACGCCGTTTTTCTATCAAAAACTGCGGGGTCCTTTATGACTAGCCATGAAAATAGCACGTTTGAAAAGTCGTTTCCGTCCGAATATGTTTTGCAGTTAAACCTCTTATTTGCTCTTCTACAGATAAAAGGTTTTTGTTTCAGTTTTGAACTTAAGTATGTAAATGTCTGCCGTTTTTCAAATTAATTTTTCTATAATCAAATGATTGAATTACGGGTTTCTGCTCAGTGTAAAATTACTATGAAAGGTGATCAGTCAAGTTGCTCCCTCCCCATCCCCCAATATCTATTTTCAACAAAACCTTATTTGGTCGGTATGTAATCCCAAAGTACCAATATGCTTTATGAATAATTTTCTTTGTACCACATTCCCCGAGAAACTACAGCTGTTTATACTCGGACCCAATGGAAAAAAAGGACTAAACGTAATCACACTACCCAATGCTTGCAATGTAAAAATATTTTCCTTGACGGTGTCGGTAAGGCGATGTGCCGGTGACGTTACGTATAGTGAGAATCGCGCCTAACTCGTTACGTAGGATATCCTCATAAAAATGCATATATTGTATAATTCTTTTGATGTTAATAAAATTGATTTAAAACAAGTGATTGTCGAATATTTGTATCTGTATAACCATCACACTTAACAATAATGCTTATAAAATATTTGACCAATGATCGTAAATTGAAGGAAATATTATGCAAATTGACAACCCTGTTGAAAAATTCCGCGCAGCGGCCCGAACGGAGTCGACATACGACGATGGACATTTAAATGGTCTACCCATCTCTCTCTCTTTTTACTGTTCTCTGTCAAGCTTTCGTATCTGTTCTTTCTCTAATCTGTGACCGAACTGTATTCCGTACAGAGAGCATGACAGTACATTATGACAGCGCGGTATGTTCAAATTAAAAAATAGTTATTTATATATCGATGCCATCAAGTTGATCTTTTGTTGGGAAAGTTTTGCAGGAGAGGCGCAGCAGTCTGCAAAACAGGTGAGGCCAAAAAAACCTTACGGCCGAGGTGCAAACGTTTTATAGGCGATATTACAGGAAAAATCACGCAAAGAATCCTATATTCAATGCATGCGCTTTGTACGGAATACAGTACGGTTATTACCGTATCGCGCTTAGAGAGGAATTAAAACGTTTATTCTTCTTTTTTTAGTTGGCTCTGATCTTCTGATGCCTGATCAGTAAATTGGTTGAATTTGAAAAATTACAGAAAACAAATTCATTATTATAAGATTATGTATTATCAATGTATACTGTAGTGTACTTTTAAAATGTGAACGTTATATGACCATACTGTTCAGTATTATCATATAGGTACTATAAAATTTTAATGTCAACTATGCACATTAGATATATCTAGATCCGATTTGCATTTAATGCTTTTATTCACTGTTAACATAATTATTAATCCTTCCAAGAAAAAAGGTACCTTTTAATAATGTGATTAAAGTAGAAAAAACTATGAAATAGAGCCAAATGTAACTTGCTTAATCAGGTCATTTATGGAAATAGAAGAAGAATTAATTTCCTCGTTCATTATTCGTTTGCTATTTGCTTGTTGGCAGTTTTTCTTCAATGTTTTGATTTAATCCAGTCAGAATGGATATAGAAAAGCAGAGAGTCGTTAAGGAAGAAATCGACATCTATGATGATTTTGTTTGGAATATGGACGTAAAACAAGAATTCAGTGATGAAGTACCTAGGTCAACTTTTGTAAATATAAATAATATTAATATGCATCCTATTAAAGAAGAAATTGATGACGATCTAAACATACTTCAATTGGGTGAAGAATCTATGATTGCAGATAAAACAAAGAGGGATAGCTCCAGAGATAAGTAATCCCTAGATATTCCACGCAGGTTACCCAAGGTCAAACCAAAACTTAATTCGGAGGACAGACCTGTAGGTGTCGCCAGATATGCTCTTCTTCTTTTTTGTCATCGGTTTTCTGCTTGTGCAAATCGGTATGAAGTACATTAATAAAATGGCAAATATCAGCTAAACGGCTTATTTTATGAAATTCCAACAGTGTACCTTTTCGTTAGAATAATATGTGGGGAAATTATTTTCGATATATTCATATAGGGTGTCATCTCTGCAAATTTTTGAATCACTAATCATTACGAGTAGTCCGTCTCTGGCTTCTAGGCACTACTGTAAATATGTTTACTTTGCCAAAATAAACATACATTATAAATATGCTGAAAATGTTAAAAAGATCAAGTGAAGAGTAGAAGAATTTAAAATAAATAGCGAATTGAAAATTCAGACTTTGGAGGCGTATAATTCGAAAACGAGGGCCTGTATTGGAAAAATGTATATGAAGCACTAATATTATTTTGGCTCATACTATACGCTTCCAACTTTTTTCCAATTGGGTCCGGGTATAAACAGCTGTAGTTTCTCGGGGAATGTGGTACAAAGAAAATTATTCATGAAGCATATTGGTACTTTGGGATTACATACCGACCAAATAAGTTTTTGTTGAAAATATATATTGGGGGATGGGGAGGGAGCAACTTGACTGATCACCTTTCATAGTAATTTTACACTGAGCAAAAACCCGTAATTCAATCATTTGATTATAGAAAAATCAATTTGAAAAACGGCAGACATTTACATACTTAAGTTCAAAACTGAAACAAAAACCTTTTATCTGTAGAAGAGCAAATAAGAGATTCAACTGCAAAACATATTCGGACGGAAACGACTTTTCAAATGTGCTATTTTCATGGTTAGTCATAAAGGACCCCGCAGTTTTTGATGCAAAAAAGCTGTTGATTCAATCTCTTTGAAATCAACTGGAAAACATTCTCCAAGACATCGCGATCAAGAGTCTCAATGGGCGCAACAGCTGAAGGTCTCAAATTCTCGCGGAAAAATCTGTTTTGTGCCAATAATAGGAAAAATAGATATATACCCTTATAACGCATGCTTTATAGACTCACCCTGTATGAAATAATATGTTATTTATTTATTGAATAAAGATCCAAACAGGCTTGATAGCCTTATTAGATGGATAGTATATTATAAAAAAATATTTGTACATGTGATCTAAGGAAATACCTTATTTTATCCCAACTGCTGAGGAGAGACCCTTTAGATGATAGAATTCAAATTTGTCTATTATGAAATGTTTTAAATTCTTATCATAAGTTATTCATATTTGTTTTTTCATCATAGAAGTATTTAAATCCCAAACGTTTTAAAATATGATACTGTTAATCTTTTCAATTGTCCTAAGGGTAGAGACCAGTCTAAGTTTGTAAATGCATTAATAGTGTTGGCCAATCGATGAATAAACTGAAGTGGAAAACTAGCAGAATTTTGTATACTAAATATTACGGAATTTTGCGTGCGCTTAGGAGGGACGTGAATCGGTAATAATATAAAAATAAGCTACAAATTATTTTTTCTACGATCGTGCAAAAAGGGACTATTTTTTAAACTATGTACAGTGCTAAAAGTTTAACTTTTCTGCACTTACTTTTTTACACGAGTACAAAAAACACTTCGAATTGTCAATGAATTGGATTATATTGAGGAGTAAGTATCTAAAAAAAAACAGAAACGGCTGCTCAAATTCTAGAAGGTGAACCAAGTACCAGTACCGGAAGCTTCAAAATCCGAAAAAGAGCTGTTTTAAGTAATGAATATGATGAGATATCCACAAGCAAAAATAAAACTAAAAATCAGTGGAAATGAAGTTTGTCCATCACTAGTAATCGCTAATTGCGATATCAAAATTGAAATTATTTCAAAAAAGTAAAATTATTAGTAATCATTGTTGTACCTGTTGTAAAATAATCTAATAAAATTTGATTTAATAACATATTTATTTCGATCGTAGAAAAAATGTGTGCATGTGCAAAAAGCATATTTATTGCACTCAGCACTTCATGCATAGTGTAACAAATATGCACTTTTTGCGCTAGTTACACAAATAACTATTGTTTTTCATCACGGTAGATATCAAGTTCATTATTGCAATTTTGCGTCTCGTACTTAGAGAAAGGATTGCAAATTCTTCCCGTAACATTTGCACTCTTATACAATTATAGTCTGGCCACTTATGATATTTTTTATGATACAAATGACGTATCAGTTTATTTTGATTTTTTTCTATTGAATCTAAATATATTTGCGGTTGTTTTTTTTCCTAATTACACAAGCAAAGTCTAATTTAGGCCTCACTAATGTTTCTACTAATGTTTCTTTCCAGTATTTTCATGGCTATATTTAGTAATGTACCTTGGTAGTTATTGCAGTCCTTGTGGTCTCCTTTGTTGAAGAAAGGGTAGTATTAGTTGTTCTTTCTGCCAATACGTCGACAAGGTTTATTCTTCCGATACTCTGTTGTAAATATGCAGCAATGTATCTCTTCCCTTTTGTCCCATGCTTATAATTTCTGCTGTAATTTTGTCAAACCCGGGTGCTTTTCCATATTTTAGTTCCTTGATAACTTTTTCTAAGTCTTCTTTATCTATTGTTTTGTTAATGTCGAATTCAACTCCTTCATTGATCTCTATGTGTTCGTTCAGTTATTGTGGGCTACTGAGAAGATCACGGTAATTCTCTCTCCATCTCTTCAAACCTTCAATAAGGACTAGAATTAAGACTAATTAAAATTTACAATGTTTCTTTGTTTTTTTTTGTAGGTTAACTCAAGAAATCAGAAGAACAAGAGCGTGAATAACAATACAAAAATATGTTCGTGGATGGCTCAAACGGATTCAGTATCAAAGATTACGACAATCTATTTTGGTAATACAAACTCAGCAAGAGGATATATGGCTAGATTACGTTTCCTCCGTTTGGAACAAAATGCCGCGGTAAGTACTTTTATATCTCTAGATACTGTGTGGTCCAAAAAGTACACTTCTCCTTAAAAATGCTTCATTAACTAACCATAGAAGCGCATGTACGAACTGTACTTTGTGTTTTTACAGGCTTCTAAACAGTAATTTCTGTTTTATGAATAACCTTGTATAAAAAACATTTTTTCTCCATTGGCGGAGCTGCAGGCAATTTTAACTCCGAATTCGTGTGTACCTAAGCTTTAGCACGTACCGTTCGTCAGCTGAACAGACAGATGTATGAGCGGACACCAGAAGCCTGAGAAGACTTCGATTTTTTCGCCGGCTCTTGTTTACAAGCCTAAAAAACGTTCATTGTATCATTTTGTACATTAAACACTTATGAATTTTTTACGTGTTTTTAGGCAATTATAATTCAAAAACACATTCGCGGTTGGTTGGCTCGTAGATGGTATAAACAAACACTGAAAAAAATTGTGATCTGTCAATCAGCTGTTCGAAGATATCTGGCGAGGAAACAATACAAAAAACTAAAGATTCAGCCAGATCCATGGAACATTTAAAACGCTTAACAAAGGTTTGGAGAACAAGATTTTTAGTTTACAACAGCGGATCGAAGATCTAAATAAAACAAATTCTGAGTTGAGAGGTTACCAAAATGAAGTACACGATCTTAAGTATGTTAAATACTTTATCCACATATTAATAAATATCTAAAATATATCATAAATAGTTGAACGTTGAGGTTATACACTGTAAAAATTGATGAGGTTATATATGAATAACGTTGCCAGACTTTGAAAGTTCTATGGAAATTGAGAAAATGTAAAATAATGAGGTTATGTTGATATTTAATGTCATGAAATAGTATATTACGTAACGTGTGTTGTAAGAAGCATTTTACGCACGAACGGAAAAGTTACGCACGAAGCGTAATTCCGTGAGTGCGTAAAATGCGTTACAACACGAGTTACGTACTACACTTTACCTACGACCCACTTGTACTTGTGTTTATAATCGTATTAAGGTATTTAAAGTACAAGTAAAAACGTACATCCTCGATGCCCAGCCAAACATCTTAGAAGTTCACCCTCGATGCCCAGCCAAGTTTTTCGTAAAAGTCCGTCCTAAGTAGTATTTATTTTTATCGAAAATGTATGTAGAATTACCGGAATTGCTAAAAGCTAAAATTGACAAAAGTGTCCATAGTCATTTTAAAGCTCGATCATCAGAATTAAAGTCTTTTACAGTGAATTCAATTTTCAACACACTGCTATTATTACAATGTTGTCTGCAAGTGAAGACGCCGACGTAGGTACGGAAACACTTCTTCGTCAACAGGTGGATGACCAATATTATAATATATTAACGATTCATTCTGAATTATTTGATACTGCTTCTACTTCTGATAACAAGAACCAAACCTCCACAGTCAAGTTACCTAAACTTAATATTCCAGTTTTTTCTGGAGACATGAAATTGTGGCCTACCTTTTTTGATTTATATAAATCTCTAATTCATAATAACACATCTCTCTCTAGCGTAGAAAAATTTAGATATTTAATTTCATCACTCTCTGGTGAAGCTCTCATTCTCGTTAAAAATATCAATCTTACGGAAGACAATTATGAGGTAGCATACAAAAAATTGGTAAAACACTTCCAAAATATTCGTGCATTAGCTACGTTCTACTGGGAACAAATTTATAATACTCAGAAAATAAATTTAGAAGCTCTTTATATAAATCTCTAATTCATAATAACACATCTCTCTCTAGCGTAGAAAAATTTAGATATTTAATTTCATCACTCTCTGGTGAAGCTCTCATTCTCGTTAAAAATATCAATCTTACGGAAGACAATTATGAGGTAGCATACAAAAAATTGGTAAAACACTTCCAAAATATTCGTGCATTAGCTACTTTCTACTGGGAACAAATTTATAATACTCAGAAAATAAATTTAGAAGCTCTTAAAAATTTGGGATTGCCGGTGAACGATTGGGATTTTATACTTTTTCACATGTTAAGAAAAAAAATTGACTGAAACGCTTCATCGTTTCGAACAAGAAAATCCCTGTCCATCCTCAGATATTCCAAAATACGATGATTTGTATAAGTTTCTTGTGAAACAGTGTGATGCATATGACTCGGTGGTATTGATACACGCCGCAAAGAAAAGTATTTCTTCAAGTAACAAATCTGCATTCATGAAAACTGCAAAACCGCAAAGTTCTTCCTTTTTTACTAATACAGAACAAACTAAATGTGCTCTATGTAAGTCGGATCACTCAATATATAAGTGCTCTACTTTCTCTTCTAGAACGCCTAAAGAGAGATTTGAGTTATCTAAACAGTATAAATTGTATACTAATTGCTTAGATAGTAAACATTCTACCAACAATTGTAGTTCCAGTAGTGGATGCAAAATCTACCAGAAAAGGCATCATACCCTGTTACATTTTGATGAGCCAGGTGCTAAAACTAGCGGTGTTGTAGGCACTACCTTTCCCTCAATTTTTACTAAAGAATCCAGTTGCCATGACTCAATACTGGGTAGTTCTGCTACTGTCTTACATACCTCAGTCTCTTCTTGTAATTTATTGCCTACTGCTCAGGTGGAGGTGCTTGATTCTCGTGGACATTTTCAAAAGGTTGAAGTATCGATTGATGGGTGCAGTCAAGTGTCTCTTATTACCGAAAAATGTGCTAAAAGATTAGGTTTACCTCGATTCGATACTCCTATGCAAATTGGTGGAGTAGAGGATAGTGGAACCTTTTCCCGCAAGTCCATCCATTGTACATTAAACCCCCTTGGAAAGACAGTCCCATCCTCTAATATAGAGCTCAAATATCCAAAATTTGCAATAATATGCCAGTTCATTCCTTTTCTACTGATTCATTCTCTCACACTGCTGATTTAGATCTGGCCGATAAATCGAACAACATCTCGTCTTCTTTCGACATGTTGCTCGAAGTTGACGTATTCTCAACAATATTAAAACCTGATAAAATTCAAGGAGCAGAAGGTGAACCGACTGCTGTAAATACGAGTTTTGGATGGATTTTAATGGGTAAAATGAATGTTCCTCACAAAATACTCGTTCATTCCTTTCTATCGTCATGCCTTACTTCTCTAGATTCAACTCTACAAAAATTCTGGGAACTCGAGGGCATCCCTCCATCTTATCAAATATCGGACGAAGATAAGAAATTTGAAACTATCTTCCAAGAGTCTTACATAAGGTTAGGTACTGGTCGTTTCGATGTTTCTCTTCCCTTCAAAAGTCCTGATCCATTTTTTGGGGATACTAGAACACCTGCTCTTAAGAGATTTTGTGATCTACGATTATTACTATTATATTATGCAAGAGACAAAATAATACTTATCAATTTTGTGTGTCCATTTCCTTGCATAATTGCAGAACAACATATTTTTGAATCTTGAACCTGTCTTTATTGGTCATACATTATTTCTATCATCAACAATAGTTATTAACTTCTGTGCTCTTGAGACCTTAGGAAGTTATTGAGATCATCTTGTGTGTCTGTAACTGCTCTTATGGGCATTCCCCTAGATCGATTAGCTTCGAATTTGCTATGCAGGTACCTCGGTCGACAATGGGGGTCGAGAGGTCAAATGTATTTTAACGCGCGAAACATTTTCATGACTAATATTTGCTCAGAGAATCGCTTGTATTTATTCAAGGCTATAAAAATATATTTTCTGAATAAATGTTGTTTTATAGTCCATTCGTTTAGAAGGCGAAGCAAATTACCTGACTGAAAGCAATAACAACAAGCTTTGCACAGTACTGTGAAGCAAGTTTCTTCCCGTTTAACTGCAGGTCTACATTCTCAAAATTTCTTCACAAGAAATCAGAGTTTTCCATTTTTTTATTCCACAGTTTATGAATTAATTATTGTTCTAGGTACCAGTGAAATGACAAAAGACCTCTTCAAAGATCGGAAGGCAACGGAAACATCGATTCAGTCATGGTTGAACAGAGCGGGAGACCGCATATTATACGAGTACAAACAAAATAAAAAATTATAGATTCAATAAAAAATTTATACATTTTGTGTTTCTGTTTTATACTTGAAATTCACAGAACATCAAAGTATTTGAATACCCAGAAAAGGTTTTATTTGTGTCAATATTAAGACATACACTGAACATCCCAAAGACATCATGAAGAGGTTTCGTTCACGTCCATATGGACGACTTGAAGACATCTTTAAGACGTTCTATTTACGTCAATATGGACGACTTGAAGACATTCCGTTTTGTAATAATGGACGTCTTCAAGATCTTACTGGACGTCTTAAAGACATCCTGGGACTGTATTCTTGAATAAGTGAAATGAATACTGATGTGAAGGGTCCCTTCATGTTTTGACAAAAAAAAACGTATTCTGCAGCAATCAATGTCCCCAACCGGTGAAAGTAAAATTTACTGTATTTTCACAGTTTACTAAACAAACGCCGAATGTTACCTTTGAAAAAAGAACAAGAAATTACCTTACCAACCCCCCAAAAAAATAAGATCTAAGTTTTTGTCACATTCGTATTGTGATTACTTGTGAAATTGGTTTTTCATTTTTCACTGGGTGTTTTTGGAAAAATATTAAAATGGATCGTCTGTTAATGAAGATCAAAAAAAGTTGTTAATAGCATATGTAAAAAAGCACCCAGATCTTTTATAAGGGACATTTTCCCCGAACTTTACATTGCTAATGGCAGAAGTAATATGGAAAGAGGTCTCCTCTATGCTGAATTCTGTCTCTGGTGGAACAAGAAAGGACTGGAGGCAGTGGCGAAAGGTAAGCAACAACCCAAATGTAAGAAATAATACATATATGAATATTCAATGTAGAGTTAGCATCTTAATAAACATTTACCACCCATAGTGATATAATAAATTTTACTATGTACAGTTGGTATCTTTTGTGAAAATGGAAAGTTAATATTCTCTAAATGTGTTTTCTTTAATATTTTAATTACCGATTTTAGACATGGCAGGACTTACGAAGAAATACAAAAGCAAGCAAAAGCAATAGCACAGAACAAGTATAGTATAGGCACTGGAGGGAGTCCGAAAAAGACAGAAAACTTTGATGAAGCAGGAAAAGCAATCTTGGAAATAATCCCCACTATTATTTTTGAAGGACTACAATTAAACGAATCCGCCATAGTCTTTGACTTTGAAGGAACATTACTAAGTACTTATATATAAACTGAAACAAAATATTGTCAACCCTATGTATTGGAGCTATTTGTAGTAACACTAACTATAATTCAATTTTTAGTATTTATAAGTCATAGTATGTATATATGTATTTCTGTAAGTTTTATTTACTTGTAGTATGTTTCACCTTCAAATAATATATGTACTGATATAGAGATTGAAGAAATAATGTCTGTTGACTCTCCAATTCAAGATGCTGTAAGATCTGGTATAATAGTAAACGATTTCCCACCCCATCTGCATCTAGTTTAACAAAGACAGTAAACAGAGCTCTCGAGGAAACACCAAACAAGGATCAGAATACTATGACTGCAGGAAATGACCACTGTTACAGTAGTAATACATCACTCTTTTCTGGACCTGTAAGGAAAAGACTCGTCGACATGAAAATTCTCAAAAACTGTCTGTCGATATGCTAAAGACCATGGAGGAAAGAACTTCAATAATCGAACATTATTATAAGAAAAAAAAATGCTTTTCTTGAACACATTGAAGAATACCATAATAAAATATTACAACTTTTGTAACAGCAAAATGACACCAAACTAATACATTAAAAGATGTAAAAATTTTGTTGCAGCTGCAAATTTAAATCCTGAATTAGTTTTCTAATAAATAGGTAGTTTTATTTTTTAGTGCAATAAATTTGCGTTACCATTTTTTACAAAATTTTGTTTGTCAAAGAAACGATGTTATTATTTTTATTTTTTTGTAAAGAAACGACAAATTTAATGATATGTACCTAATAATTACTCTTTACTTTTGAGGTATGTTAATATTGTAATACGAGTGAGGGTTAAAACAATTTATTTACAAACAATTCAACGAACTAAACAGCAACTAAAAAGGATATTTACATGGACAAACTCTTTACTTTGAAATCTTTTTTAAAGCGTCACTTTTTTTTGACTTCCCAAAATTCCCCCAGCCATCCTCTCTCCATTTCTTGTCAGTCCTCCTCCTTCTGTCAGCCTTTGTCAACTTCTCTATTCTAGGTTATGTCGCTGTCATATGTCCGAGGCCTGTTACTATGTAGCTATTCCGTTACACTGCCCCCTTCCTTAGATGCATTACTCCTGGAATGCCTTTACCATCTTCGGATTTGTGGGTGTAACCGCAGTCGGTTCCGTTCCGTAGACCTTCATGAAGTCTTCGAACTTGGAATGCTCTTCGCCCAGTAGTTGTTGTACTTGCACACCTTCATCGTGGTCCCCGGCATATGATGCTAGCCGATCAGAATGGACTACAATGGGCTTTCCTCTAGGAGTTTTAACCCGTAACCCGTACAGATCCACTTTTAGGACATAAGTCGTACAGTGGGGTCTGTGAGACACCTAGCTATATATATATATATTTGGAAAGCGTGTGATAATGGTGAGGCTATAATATATATATATATATATATATATATATATATATATATATATATATATATATGTATATTAGGAGTTAGCATATGTAAAAACTTTATGAAATAAAGTCACATTTTCACGAAAATATTTAATTAATTCTTGGAAAGTAAAATTTTTGACATATTTTGAATTTACATGTTTTTTTTTTCAAAATGTAATATAAACATACCAAACAGCTTTTATCTGTAAAGAAGCTTGATAAACAAGAGTATAACAAAAAGATATTCTTAAATTTTTATCAAAAATTACAAAAATAACAAGCTTTATTTTAGAGGTCATTTTTACACTCTTTACATATTTTAAAGGTGCACTCTAAACATACTGGGTTTTTACACATCACACATAAGTACTGGGTCTTACGTTTAAGTCTTTTAGGACATAAATAACACACTTTTCTTATTTCTAAACGTTCTTCCTGATTCATATACTGTATTTCACGATTTTTTGTGACTTCTTCTCCTATGATACGCTGAATTCCTATTTTGATTTCTACTGGAGTTCTAGAATTTACGAATCTTCTCTCCATGTGGGGTGTAACAAGTTCTTTTGCTAACATTTTTAAAAAATTTCCTGTCGTGATTTTAGGAGAATTTTGTCCTGATGTATATAGGATGTACGCATTAGACGTGCTGATATTTAGTAACTGAAAGAACACTGCCATCGGCCATCTTCTTGTTCTCCTACTAGCACTAAAATTGGAACATTTTTCATCCAACGTATCAACTCCACTTTTGGTATTATTGTAAAAAGCATTTATCTCTGGTTTACCTGTGTCTTCATCAGTGTGTCGTGTGTGATGCATTGACGATGCAAGTATTACTGCTTTTCCTTTTTTAGGAACATGGGAAATAAGGGTGATTTTTTTTGTAAATCCATATAAAGTGCTTCCAACTTCTTTAGTTTTTGAAGGCAGAAATTCTTTGGGTAGTTCTTTTTTATTTTTTCTCATCGTTCCGACATATGTTAGCTTTTTTTCAAATAAAATGTCGATGAGCTCTATTGACGTAAACCAATTATCGGCAGTAACATTTTTATTTGTGCCGTAAATTGGCTGGCATAAACGTAAAACAGACTGAGTTGGTTTATTATATTTTTTCTCGACTTCTGGCAGGCCTTTGCCATCGGAACCACTTCCAGTGTAAATATATCCATTATAGAAATAGTGGTTACGAGCATCAGTTAAACACTGAACCTTTATGCCGTACTTGGCTGGTTTGTTGGGTATATACATTTTAAACCGGCATTTTCCTCGAAAGGAAATCAACATTTCGTCGACACACGTTAACAAGCCTACGGAATATGCTTCCTGACAATTTTGTACAAATTTGTTAAAAACTTCTGAAATTGGTGCAGCGGGATCCTCAATTTTGCGTTCTAGACGATCAGTGGGGTTGTCAAAACGTAGACAGACTAGTAAAAACTCAAACCGTTTCATGGTCATGACACATCTAAATACGTCCCGTCCAGTTCCATCTGTGGCAAAAATGGTCTCTATATTTTCGTGGTTAGACTTAAACACGGATGTATAAATCAGCAGACCTAAGAACGCATTTATTTCAACTAAATCAGTGTCTTGAATCCACGCTAATTTTTGATCAGCATATTTTATCCGCTTAGTTCCAATTTTTTCATTGGTCCATTGCACTATTTGCTGCAAAATGTCATGTTGAAAAAGAAGGCCCCATGCGGATGCTGCTGTGGGAGAAATCTGTAAGCGCTGCTTAGCCATTTTACGCAATCCAGGTAACTGAACTACAATGTTGTGCTTCATAGTGCGACTGCGGCTGACATGAGGTTCTGCACTCCACTTATACTTATTTTTTCCATAACAGGATTTTCGATTCGCTTCTTGCCTCTCTTCATACTCATCATTTTCGTCATCGTCGCTGTCTAGGTCTTCATTACCTCTAATAACTTCTTGATCATCTTTCAAACTAGTTTCATCAGGTTCCTCGCAGTCAAGCTCCGACTCACTATCGTGATCACTTTCGATTGCGTAATCACTATCACAAACGTCTATGTCGCTAAAATCACTGTCTACTTCATCATACCATCGTTTCACAGTCTCTTCAAACTGTTTATCATCAAACCGAACACGTTTAGACGGCCCCGGAGCAGAATCCATTCTAAACGTATTTTTTAAAAAGTTACTTAACCCGTACAAAGGGGTCTCACAGACACTTTCGTACTTTAACTCGAAATAATTTACGCGTACGTTCACCTATATCGCTCAAAATCTTCAAGCGCACTGCTGTTGGCCCAACTTAAAAGTAGATGGAACGGCAGAATGATATAGGAAGAAGTGGGGGAGCGGGTGTGCGGGACTTGTTGACAAGTGTCTCACAGACCCCATGATACGGGTTACGGGTTAAAGATTCGATAAATAACATCGTTGATCTTCTTTTTAATGACATATGGACCCTCCCAGTTCTTTTGTAATTTTGGACATAACCCTCGTCTTCTTCGTGGATTGTAAAGCCAGACGAGATCACCTTCTTTGTAACACGATTCTTCAGCTCGGCTATCGTAGTACTTCTTCATTCGGTTGCTGGCTAATTGCAGGTTAGTACGAACCAGTTTATGGGTGTCTTCCATCTTCCTCCGGAGATTGGATACATAATCATCTCCGGCGATATCTTCACCAGGCTTGCAACCAAACACCAGGTCACATGGAAGTTTTATTTCTTGACCGAAAAGGACTTTCGTCGGTGTCTGCCCTGAAGACTCATTCACAGCTGATCGGTATGCCATCAAGAAGAATGGAATATGTTCGTCCCAGTCCCGCTGATGATCAGAGACGACCTTCGACAAATGCTTGACTAGAGTCCGGTTCATGCGTTCCACCATTGCATCGGACTGTGGACGTAGCGCCGTTGTTCTAGTCTTTCAGATCCCCAACTTCTGGCAAACCTCTTGGAATAGCTTGCTTTCAAAGTTTCTTCCCTGATCCGAATGTAGTTCCAAGGGCACTCCGAACCGACTGATGAATTCCTTCACCAGGACGTCGGCTATGGTAGCGGCTTCTTGATTGGCAACTGCATATGCTTCTACCCACTTGGTGAAGTAGTCCATGATGATGACGATGTACTTCATACCCGCTTCGCTCTCTGGTAGTGGTCCCATCACATCTATGGCGACTCTCTCGAATGGGCTCCCCACGATGTACTGCTGCATACCAGCCCTCTGCTTACGGTGTGGTCCGCTGCTTGCAGCACAGGTGGTACATTTTCGGCACCAATCTCTTACATCCTCGGAACAGTTTACCCAGTAGAATCGTTCCAGTACCTTCTGCAAGGTCTTCTTCACACCCAGGTGTCCTCCGGACGGTCCATCATGAAGATGTCGTAATACTTCAGAGACACAAGTCCTAGGAACCAATAGTTGTTTCTTGGATTCGGTGCCCTCGTTATTCTCGATGATTCTTTTCAGCAAACCGTCCTCAATAATCAGGGAATTCCACTGTGCCCAGTATGACTTCAAAATCGGCGAAGATGACGATACTTCTTGCCAAGTCGGTCGACGATTTACTGACTTCCAATCAATTATTTTTCCAAGGTCCGCGTCGTTCATTTGATGCTGTTGAATTCTGTCTTGAGGCCATTCTTCACTTACGACTTTGATCTGGTGCAAGCTGGCATCCTTCTCTTCCTTGCGGCTGCAATGGGAGCAAGTCGGTTGGCATGGTCTTCTGGAGAGTGCGTCGGCATTACGGTGCCTTGTGCCGGGTCGGTGTTCCATCTGGAAGTCATATTCTTGAAGTTTTTCCAACCATCTTGCGACTTGGCCCTCAGGATTCTTGAAATTAAGTAGCCACTTCAAGCTGGCATGGTCGGTTCGGATCAAGAACTTCCTTCCATACAAGTACTTGTAGAAATGCTCAACAGATTTCACCACTGCCAGGAGCTCTCGCCTGGTAACGCAGTAGTTACGCTCAGGTTTAGATAAGGTCTTGCTGAAGTACCCAACGACCCTTTCTCGGCCATCCGGGAGCTGGGAAAGAACAGCACCAATTCCCACGTTGCTGGCGTCTGTATCGAGAATAAACTTTCCATCAGGAAGTGGATAGCCCAGAATCGGAGTTGATGTCAGCTGCTTCTTCAAACTTTCAAAGGCAACTTGGCAGTCTTCATCCCAGCTGAATCTTCTACCTTCCTCAGTCAATCGGGTTAGCGGTTTGGCGATGTCCCCAAACATCTTCACGTAGCGTCGATAATAGGAGCAAAGTCCCAGGAAGCTTCGAAGTTGATGTTTGTCGGAAGGGGTTGGCCATTGCTGGACTACGTGGATCTTGTCTGGATCTACAGCTATACCTTCTCCGCTAACTACATGCCCTAGATAGTTGACTTTAGTCTGGAAAAGGTGGCACTTCTTCACGTTTAATGTCATATTGGCTGCTTGAAGTCTCTTGAAAACCTCTTCGTCAAATGCGTCTCAAATGTTCGCCCCAGAATGATGACGTCATCCAAATACATAGTAGTCAACGCAGAACCTTGTCGAACCATCTTTCTTTTTCACAAGAACTACTGGAGAGATCCAAGGGCTGTTTGAAGGTTCTACTACTCCGTCTTTTATCATCCCTTGAAGAGTACTTTCTGCTTCTGCCTTCTTCGCCTGGGGAAGTCGCCGAGCAGCTTGACGGATAGGACGAGCATCACCAGTGTCAATCTTATGTTTTACCACACTGGTTCTCCCTAGTTTGCCATCGGATGAACCGAGAATGGAATGGTAACGGTTAACTAGATCTCTCACCTTCTTCTTTTGTTGCCGGGACAGGGATGGATGGACGGTGGCTAGGATCTGACTGAGCTTGTCCGAGTGCTGTTCTTTCTTAGGGGTCCCCCGGTGGATAACTTCGGTTATTGGCTCGAGGGTTCCTACTTGAGTGCCTTTCTTGAGGGTAACTGGATGGTCGTTTAGATTGATCAGACGAACGGGCACCCTTGAAGCGGATTGGATCAGTGACTTACCAACAAGAATGCCCCGTCCCAGTTCCTGGTCGTGATTTCTGGGCTCTACTATGGCTGCAGTTGCGTCTTCCATGGCCCTATTCAGACGAGCTACGACTATGGACTCACACCTTGCTGGTAGTTCGACATCCTCAGATAGCATCACCTCCGCGATGGCTGTTTCTCGCTGATGTAGAATTAATTCCTCGGTACCGACGTGGATGACTCGATGTTTGAGGTCTAGTTGGAAGCCAAAGGAATCCATGATGTCCATCCCCAAGATGACGTCCTCTTAAATTTCGGCTACTAAAGCTGAATGCGAAACATGGGTAGAGCCAAACATAATTCTTACGTCTACCTCGCCGTGGACCTGGGCGGCTTCCCCTGTAGCTGTTCGTAGTCGCCATCTGGAGGGCGACAATTTCTTTTTCTTGACGACCCTTCGGCGAATGATGGTCTTCGATGCTCCTGTATCCACCAACATTGAATATTTCTTGCCGTCTACTGTACCATCTACGTAGATGCTGTTGGATCGATGTCTTACTGAAGTCAGGACGAGTAGAGGGTCTTGCAGGCTGCTTGCGGTCGATTTCGCCCTCTTGGAGTCGACCCGTTCTAGTTTTCCTGCTGCTCGGTGTCATCTTGGGTTGTCTTCCCGCGACGTTGGCATGCGCTTCTGACGTGACCAAGTTCACCGCAGTTCCAACATCGTACGGGTCTCCTCTTCCTCGACGCCATCGTCTTCATCAGGCTCACCAGTTCTTGTAGAGTCTATTGGCTCGGCTCCCCTTGGTGCATCTCTTCTCTGGACTGGCTGGTCACGGATCTAACTCTAGCATGGGAACGAGACGCTTCAGTGGCTGCTTCAAACTCCAATGCTGTTGACAGGGCATCCACTAGAGCTTTGGGACGGGCCAAGCGCAGCGCTCTTTGCAACTCCTGATCTCTTAAGCCGTCTATGAATGCCTGGACAGCTAGGCATTCCAAAATGCTTTCATTGGCCGAAGAATATGCAAAGCGGACCATTCTTGCAACCTCCGCTTCAAACTCCTGGATAGATTCACCAGCTTTCTGCCTTCTGTTTTTGAGCCGGTACTGGTAGACTTGCTCTAGGTGCGCTTGGCCATACCTCATCTCCAGGCGCTTCACCAGTTGGTCGAAGTCTTCAGACTCGTCGGCATGGAGAGTTTGCAGGACATCAAGAGCATCACCTCGTAGGGCAACTGTCAAAGCTACCGCCTTTTCTCTGGAGCACCATCCATTGGCGCTGGCCGCTGCGTTGAATTGCTTGAGGTAGTTGGGCCAGGAAGTCGTGCCGTCGAAGGTTGGTGGCTTCAATCTTGCCTTGGACTCTCCTGCTGTGTAGGACTCCTGACGCAGTTCACCCCTTGACGGCTGGTCGGAGAATCGTTCTTCCATCGCCTGGAACTTGATTTCGAGGGTCGACAAGCTACTCTCTAATCTCTCTACCTGTGGATTGGGCTCTCCCTCTCTGCATACGGGTCTTGGTGGATGGGAGACAATATTTTGCAGCTTTTGCATCTCTTCTTCAATGCCGGCTATTCTCCCTTCTTGTTGAGACACCTTCCGAGAGATCTCGTCACGCTGGCTGAACATCTCGGCGGACAGGCTGGATATCTCCATGGACAAACTGGACACCTTCTGGAAGAGTTCATTGGAGAGGCTGGACATCTTTTGGGAGATTTCATCTCGGATCACGGTCATGGTCTTCATGGAGGGATCTTCAAACTCCACAGTCTCAGGATCAATACCCTGGCTTTCATAATGCCCTTTCAATCGTGCCAGTAATACCGCTTTGGGACCTGTCGTGTCCAAATCAAGTTCTTCCAGCTCTCTTCTCAATTCCGTAACTAACAACTGGCTTATTTTCTTCCCGGTCATCTTGAAATTTTAACCCCACACCTGACACCAATTGTAATACGAGTGAGGGTTAAAACAATTTATTTACAAACAATTCAACGAACTAAACAGCAACTAAAAAGGATATTTACATGGACAAACTCTTTACTTTGAAATCTTTTTTAAAACGTCACTTTTTTTTTGACTTCCCAAAATTCCCCCAGCCATCCTCTCTCCATTTCTTGTCAGTCCTCCTCCTTCTGTCAGCCTTTGTCAACTTCTCTATTCTAGGTTATGTCGCTGTCATATGTCCGAGGCCTGTTACTATGTAGCTATTCCGTTACAATATTTAGGTTTTTGTTCGCTTGTTTCAAAAATTTAATAAAACAATACATAATTTAGTTTGATTTATTTATTTATCAACCACTTACCTAGTTTGTAAAATATTCATCTGCCTTACAAGGCGCCCAGCATTTATATCTGGATTTACTCTTTGCATTGATTCATTTACATTACCATTATGTGGTAGATAAATACCAAAGTTAAAAATCAACAGTCCACACATGCGTTGATAATTTTGCCACATTTTTCAGGGCTATAATGGAGCAATCTATGTTTTAAAAAACATCTGATACGATTCTTTAAAACACCATTACATCTTTCGACAATGCTTCTCACATTTTGCTGCCTATTGTTAAATCTTTCTTCTGGGGAGTTTCAGCAGGATTTTGGAAAGGTGTAACTAACCATGGGCGCAGTGGGTAAGCTACAATCAGATAGTTAGTACTTACGCCAGCCTAAAATGTATAGTTTACTACTTAGCAGAATCTCCCAATAAAAAAAAAGTTTCATTAAATGTTTGGAAAATTTGTTCCATTGTACGGCTAATTTGTGAATTACTCCATATGTAAGCATCGTGTCTACTGCCCGGAAACCTTGCATTTGCATTTAATATTTTGAGATGAGCATTACATATCTGAAAATAATTATTATAATTAGATTATATATAGGAAATGGATGAGTTAATTATACTTACCAGATGTACATTAATTGAATGGTAGTGTTTTCTATTAACATATATATGTTTACTTTCATGTGACCTGATAATGACAACATGCGTACCATCGATGCAACCAATAACTCCAGGAAAGTTATATTCTTGATAGAAACTGAAAAATGTAGTATGAAGTTAATGTATGGACATTTATGTATGTATCTGATGATGCGCGTTTTTTATACTTTTCTCGCAGATGTCGTAACTGTTGAATATTTCTTGGAAATTTTACAAACTCTAAATATTTCTTCTCTATTTAAAGCATCTGTGATTTCAGTTACAATTCTACTGACACTACTCTGAGAAGCCCCAGCAAATAAAACTTTACCGATATTCTCTTGGTAGCTTCCTTGTCCATAAAAAAGCAAAGCTACAAGTACCTGAAACATTATGAATATAAGATTAGGTGGTTACCTCATAAGTATTTGAATTTGTTTCTACTACGGTCAGTATTATAAAATACCTCAATTTAAGTCATTATTCAATATCATGTGTACTATGTTCATGTTGATGAACCTTACCTGTCTCTACAGTAATAGCAGACCTTCTAACAGACTCGGGTAAAAAAGGCCTTAGTAATTCTACAACTTGCCTAGTGAAGTCCTTAGATAGGCGAAATAATTTAATAAAAAAATTATGCCGTAACGTGAACGCGTCTATTCTGTTGTCAAAAACACGACCACGGCCTTCTATTTCATCTTCTGCTTCCTGCAAATCGTTATGAACTTGATTTGCCAACATAATTTCGTTTAAATGGTCCATAACAAAACTATAAATATACACTTAAATTCAAAACAAAAACAGGAGCATCCATAAAAACAAAAAAAATAGGTTATGTTTATAAACAACTGCTGCTAAAACTAACAAAAACACACATATTGCGCATGTTTCACCAGTTCCTTTCACACATCGCTTGCTGTTCATCAAGTGAATAGTGATATAAAAGATCCTTGCATCGAAAATACGAAACTGTCAAAGTTTTCATGTGATGTGATCGCTCATCAGTTCGTGAATCGAGTCCCTGAACACCTTAGGATAGACGTCTTTAAGATGCATTTGTGCTGTCCGGGTGAAGATTGCGTTATCCTAAAACTTTCTTGTATCGTTTTATAATATTTTTAAAATAATTAATTTTTGTTTGGATGAACAACCTCATTATAAACCATTGGTATGTCTAATTAGACATTGTAAATAGTTCCGTCAATTTTGAGGTTTTAACATGTAGTGACATGAACATAAAGAAGGTATAATTAACTCAATTTTAAAATTTGCCCCTAAAAGGATTATTCACCACTGGTATAAGAATGTAAAAATTTTACAAGGTAACTCAAATTTATAGCGCCTCCAATACAATAAAATGAAAAGCTAATAAAATCCTCAATTTTTATATAATTAATGGTTTTTCGCCAACTTCTTTTATAAGAAATAAAACTTCAAAATCTTTTCTTTCTTTTTTTCCAACGTTTCGAATCCTTTATTTAGGTTCATCATCCGGGCTATTCATATAATACACATAATGAATGTTCTATTACAATTTCGTTATAAGACAATCTGCAACAATACCTTACAATAATAAAAACTTTTCTTATTTCTATTTACAGATGATGATCAACATTATTTAATCAAGGTTGAAAATATAAAATTGAGAGTTTACACCAAACATTAATTAAATATCCCTATTTTTTCTTATAATATAAAGCTTAAAATTGAAAAACTCACCAGCTACTTTAACATATCTATTTTGGTTTCTTTGAAAACAATTATAATGAAACATACATATAAGACGAAGACAGCGAACTTTTTAAAAACATCTAAGTCATTATTTTCAGAATGAAATTGTGGTAATTTGTATTGTCTACATATATTCCATTGCTCAATTCATTCTATATTTCAAATAGGTAGAGAAATCTTTACTGTATGTATTGCTGGCGATATGAATTAATTTCTTTTTAAACGCAAAAACACCAAAATAATAAAACATTTTAGTACGGTTGTAGATGATATATTGAAACGGGAAGGTGGAGACATCACAAGTTTGAAATTAAATTTTCCGACTTATCTACATCCTCACGAAAATTAAGTGAAATGTTAATTTTCTTAATGTGAATCATTTCTTTGATACATCTTTTATGAAAATTGGTTTCAGTATCCAAAATCTGAAAATTGTTGAAATTAAATTCATGGACAGTATTAAAAGAATGACTGGACAGAGCTGTATTATTTTTTAAATTCTTGACATCATTTTGGTGGTTACGTAATCTATTTTTCAAGTATTGTGAGGTTTGTCCTATATATGATTGGTTGCAGTTGTTACATTCAATTTTATAGACTGTATTAGGTGTTTCTGTTTTTGGAATAGCAGGTTTGAATTTAGTGAAAAATTGTTTAGTTTGATTTAGTATTTAGTGGTTTGTCGGCAATTTGTATATTAAAAGGTTTGCAAATATTCTTAATTTTTCTGTTAACATTAGGGATGTAGGATAAAGCAATGTATATGTTATGATTTTTATTATTATCGTTATCATCATTATTATTATTTCTATAGTCCACTTTTTGATTTGAATTTGTGTTATAATTATAGTTATTAGGATTTGTTGTAATGTTGTTATGATTACTATTGTGGTTGTAGTTATTTTGATTTGTGTTGTTATTCGTTGATTTGGAATTATAAATCCTATGTATTCTATTTTTAATAATAGGTTCAAAAAATTTTTGTGGGTATTTATTTTTTATTAGAATGTTTTTAATTTTTTTAATATTATTTGGTCTGTTTATAGAGTGTGAAAGCTTTATGGCTCTATCTGTTAGGCTGTTAACAACACCAGATACTTTTTGTATCCCAATTTGTGATAATTTTTCCTTGTGAGTTGTGGGTGATATTAACATCAAGGAAATTTATTGATTTATTATTTTCTTGTTCAATTGTAAACTGGATTTTATTATTATAGCAGTTGAATTTATTTAGCATATAATTTAATTTACTTTTAGGTATACATGTAATACAATCATCCACGTATCTTTTAAAAAATAAGGGTTGAAAATCAAGATCGTTCAATACATCTCTCTCCAAATCCTCCATTACTAAATTCGCTATAGTGGCAGAAATAGATGAGCCCATGGCAACACCTTCTATTTGTGAGAAAAAATCTTAATTATATTTGAAGACTGTAGATTGTAAACAGAGTTTAATGTCTTTGGAAAATTCATTTAAAGGTAGCGAAGTAAATTTTCTGATCTCATCCCAATGTCTTTCAATACTCTTAATAGCAAGGCTTATTTATAGGAATGTTGGTATATAGTGAAATAACATCTAGAGAAACAAGGATGTGATCATCAGGAACAACTTGACTCTTTATAAAATCACAAAAATCCCATGAATATTTAATATGAAGTTGAGATTTACCAACAACATTGGAAATACAGTTTGAAAAAAACTTTGATAGTTCATATGTAGGAGAACCAATACAATTAATAATGGGTCTAAGATGTATATTAGTTTTATGTAACTTAGGTAGTCCATAGAGTTCAGTACCTATTATCAGATAGGGTGAAGTGGGTATAATTGTGGTTAGATTTTTGGTCGGGATTGAATACAAGTGATAATGAATGAATGGTTCAGAATGAAGGATTGGAAAATGCAGAATAAACACAACCATATAATTTGAAAAATAGGCATCAGTTGAAATAATATCATAATATTTTAATAAATTCTCTTCGTCAATATACAATAATTGATTCCTTTTGTAGTGTTGAAGCATTATATGGATAATGGATTTAATTTCTCCCACTTTTATAACGCTATTATGTAGGGTGTTAATGCGAGTAAAAGAGATTGCGTTTTCTAAATCAGTTAATAACTGTATAATTAATTGTAAAGACAGATTTAGTTGATTTAGGGTATTTTGTATTTGAAATGCCTGTGGATATGGTGTACACACTAGATGTAAATTGAGTGAATGAAAACGACGAATACTCAGTGTGTATTAGTTTATTACTTTCCGGCTAAGCGCTTTCGGCTATTAAGCCATTATCAAAGCCGTCCTATGAAAAATTACAAAGCTTGTGAAATTTTGAAAAAACAATTTAAAAAAGGTTGAACTTACGTCATTTAAAAAAGTAGTTGTCAAAGCCATCAAGTTGATTAAAAACAATACTCAAGATAGAATCATCGTTATGATTGAGTCATGGAATAAAAATATTAAAATACCCTATTGGAAGGGTGTAAAATTATAATTCACATGATGTAAATTCACTCAAAATTAAAAAACTGAACGAAAACAGATGACAAGTTTGACATTAGAATTACGGTGGCTAATAAGCCAGCGCGCCGTAAAAACAAGTGCATGACAATACAACATATTTACACGACGAACACTGAATCAAAAGCATGATTGAAAAGATGAAAAAATTCCTATAGTGAACTGAAAATTGTAGGGAACCCCGATTATTACATTTATTTTTAAATTTGAAAATGAAGTTATGAAGCAAAAAAAATTGAAAAACTCTATTCAAATTCAGTTCCCAACATTCATCCAATTTAGATGAATAGCAAAATCCCCCTCATCCCTCAGCTGCATACTGAAACTGAATTAAGAGGTTGGATCCATTCCCCAGCCAGTCAGGAACAAGCGTAGTAACCTAAACGTGCGAAATGCTAGATAACATAAATCAAATATTTAGTTGTAAATGCATCCATGGAGGAGCTTATATAATCTATTGACTAAGGTGGAAGAAATACGCTGGCAAGGTGAACCCAACAACCGACGGTCACAATGTGATTATGAATTTAAGTCAGTTGTTACAAACCTAGACCCATACTAGGCATGTACAAGAAGAGAAGAAATCATAGGAGTATGTTAAGAGTGGAAGGGGTAGGACAGAATGTGATAAGAGCTGCAAGATAAAGAAGTTGATGAACCCAACTATGACCCATACATAGCTAGGTTAAACGGGAACAATGAGGTTAAGAAATTTTGGTAAGTATGACAAACCTAGATCCATACTAGGTATGTACAGGAAGAAACGGGGTGGGGTGTAAGGAGAAGACAGAGAAGGCGTGTAGTTATAACAAACCTAGATCCATACTAGGCATGCATAGAAGAGAAGAAACAAAGTTTATAAAGAGAAGAAAGGATAGCAGCCATGCCATGGCTGTGACAAACCTAGATCCATACTAAGACCGTCAAGAACCAGGCATGCGCAAAATAATAAGAAAATAAGGGAAAGTGAAAAGGAGGATGATTTGCTCAAGTTATTACGTAGGTTATATGCTTAACCAAACTATGACCCATACATAGCCTGGTGTCTAAAAATGTGAGAAGTGAATAAGGTTGAGCAAACTTAAAATAGAAGAAAGAAGAAATAGAGGTAAAGAATTAATAGAAGATAGGAAAGACTCTTTCATTCGCCTTTTACGAATCAGTAGAGTGCTGGGCGAAATATTCTTGGACCGGATCGCCACGGTGAGAATGTAAGTCGAACGCCGTAGAGGACCACAAGGTCTTGAACAGAGGTTGAAATTTACAATTAAGATGTACCTGTGTGTTGAGGCAGTTTTTTGAGTTAACATTCATTTCTCTGAGTATTTCTAGATCCTCAAGCAAGTCCATCTTTCTAAAGTTGTTCCTGGGAATGTTATGTAAGATTTTTGAGTTACGTGATGGAGAAAAGTTATGGTTATTGAACTCAATGTGGAAGCCGAAATTCGATGAAGTGGGTTTATTAAGATGTTCCTTAATTCTAGTACCTAAAGAACGAGTAGTCCTACCCACATAAGTAGATGGACAGGAATCACAAGTTAATGTCCATCTACTTATGTGGGTAGGACTACTCGTTCTTTAGGTACTAGAATTAAGGAACATCTTAATAAACCCACTTCATCGAATTTCGGCTTCCACATTGAGTTCAATAACCATAACTTTTCTCCATCACGTAACTCAAAAATCTTACATAACATTCCCAAGTAGATGGACAGGAATCACAAGTTAATCACATCCGAAGACAAAGCCACCGCCTTCAAAAATAACCTACAAACTGTCTTTTCACCACCCGATAACCCCCAATTTCTCAGGGACTTTGCCGCCGAAACCGACCTCATGACTCGAAATATTACTCGAAGTCCACACATACACATCCCACCTGATGAGAACTCTCCGCTTCTTTCACCATTCACCATCGAAGGAGTTCAGCTGGCGTGCCGGGCGGGGAGAAACAGTGCCCCAGGGCACGACGGAATCTCGAGGCAGGCACTAAAAAACCTGCCAGAAGAGATCTTCCCTCCGCTCTGCGCCCTGCTGAACGCCTGCCTTGCCTTCTCTTACTTTCCTCGTTGTTGGAAATCTGCCAACGTAGTTCTCATCCCCAAACCCGGCAAAGACCCCACAAAGCCTGAATCTTACCGCCCTATTTCATTAATCAGCGTCCTAGGTAAAGTCTTTGAACGCTTGTTGAAAGAACGAATCTGGGACTTCTGCACTGAAAATAATATAATTCCGGCAATTCAATTCGGATTCAGGCCGGGCCACTCTTGTCAGAACGCCATCACCAGTCTCCAAACAATCGTCACCCGAGCTTTAAATCAACGACGCTGTTCTGCCGCCATCCTCATGGACGTTCAGAAGGCCTTCGATCAAGTTTGGCACGCCGGACTAGTGAGAAAGCTACTGAGCATCCGATTGCCCAACCAAATTGTCAAATTAATATATTCTTACCTCACCGACCGATCGATCAGCGTGAAAGTTGGTTATAGCATATCCGACCCCTTTACACCCCAAACCGGCGTTCCGCAGGGCTCGATACTCGCTCCTCTACTATACATTATTTATACGTATGATACACCAGTCCCACGACATCCCCGTGATAACGTCCAGCTATATGCGGATGATACCGCACTAATCATTTCTGCCACAGATATTCGCTCTCTCAACACTCGATCCCAAAATCTACTGACCCAATTTTCTAATTGGTGCAGGAAATGGCGGGTGACTCTCAATCCCCAAAAAACACAAGCAATCGTCTTCCAACACCCTGATACCAAGAGCGAACGACTTCTACCAAGAAACTTCCGCCTCGTGCTCTGGGGAGACCGACTCGAAATCCGCAAGGAGGTCGTCTATTTGGGAGTGAAATTCACTTACACCCTCAACTGGACGCCCGACCTAACGGACACTTTAAATAAAGTCCGACGGAGAGTCAATCTTCTCAAGGCGCTCGGCGGCACATTCGGACGCACACACCCTCTCACCTTGCTTCATACGTATAAAACATATATCCGCCCAATAATCGACTATAGAGCAAACGTCTACTGCACCCTCCCCAACCATCTTGCTAAACGACTTCGAACTTGTGAGCAGTCAATCCTTAGATACTGCCAATACAAAGCTCCATACTCGCCCACCAACACAGTATATGTCAACATAGACATCGAGCCCCTTCTACCACGCCTTAATAACCTACAAGCCCGATACGTTAGTCGTACTATCGAATCGGGCAGCGAAATCGCCAAAAACACCCTTCTCACACCGTGGGTCGCCAATAGACGACCCCTCGGTAGGTACCCCCAGAGGAAGCTCCCATTTCCTCCGTTACGCTTATTAGCCACGGCCTATGACGACCTCCCCGACGAATACGTTGACTACCTCGACAGCTCCCCTATCTCCATTAGATAACGACAAATTCAATATTTCTCACATAAATCCAGTCAAATTTCTCCAACAACCTTCTCAACAAAGCCCAAATCCATAAAACAAACATCTCTAACAAATTCTAAATTTCCTTCCAGCTATTAATTGTTCAACACTTTGGACTCACCCTATACTTTTATGCCGCCCCCACACCACCTACGTCGGTGTTGCAGGTTTTTGCGGTTTTCCTGTACACTCTGTGAATTTATTCACTAGCCAAATGGACCGACGATCGACGCACCCGCATTTTTGGATTTAAAGATTGTTATTATGTCCCCGAACCACCGAAGGCACGTCCCCGCAACTTTTCTTAAATCTCAACAATTTATCATATTCTATACACTTTTAAATAAAATGTCTCCTATACACTTTTCTTTCGAAAAATTCTCAAAACCAATAAAAATCTCAATGACCAATATTTCATCATTATTCCTCTTTAATACCGGAGACATTCAAATTCAGTTAAAACACCCTTTTACTTAAACAACTTCAATAGTTTCTGACACCTAGCCAGCCAACACACAGCTATGTATCGGCAACGATACATGGTTCGTCTTCAACATTCAATCTCCAATTCCATACACTTTTAGTCACTCTCTCCGCTCACTATCGAGCTTCGCTGCTTCCAAACATCATCCTCCTAGATACCCCAATACAAACAACCCTCCAGTTACTTTCTGGCGAAAAGCCCGCTCAATTCCCTCAAATTCCATACACCTTTAAAAGCACATTTTCTAGACACTTTTAAAACAAATCTTACTAGACACCTTTTTACTCCTAACTCAGTTTCTCGGCCAACGCGTAGAAAACCCCCCAACACACCTCCCAACCAGCCCTGAAGAGGAAACAAATCCTATAGCAGGGCACCCAAGAAAAGTTCAACTCATCCAAAAAACATTCCACCCAACAGAATCACACACGAACTTCTCTCTCTCTCTCTCACAAGTTAATTTGTAGATACCACTTCTATTGAGTTTATCAATAGGATCTTTGTTCTTAGAGAAAATTGTGGAAATGGAACATTTAGATTTAAAGGAGATTTTAACATCTTCAAGATTGTTGGTAATAATCTTTGAAATTTCATCTGAAACTACACCACAATAAGTCAACGCACGATACTGAGTTTGCACGTTGTTGTGAACCTCAGGATAGGCCAAATTTCTTCTCAACCTCCTTGTTGTCTTCATTTTCAAATTTAAAAATAAATGTAATATTCGGGGTTCCCTACAATTTTCAGTTCACTATAGGAATTTTTTCATCTTTTCAATCATGCTTTTGATTCAGTGTTCGTCGTGTGAATATGTTGTATTGTCATGCACTTGTTTTTCCGGCGCGCTGGCTTATTAGCCACCGTAATTCTAATGTCAAACTTGTCATCTGTTTTCGTTCAGTTTTTTAATTTTGAGTGAATTTACATCATGTGAATTATAATTTTACACCCTTCCAATAGGGTATTTTAATATTTTTATTCCATGACTCAATCATAACGATGATTCTATCTTGAGTATTGTTTTTAATCAACTTGATGGCTTTGACAACTACTTTTTTAAATGACGTAAGTTCAACCTTTTTTAAATTGTTTTTTCAAAATTTCACAAGCTTTGTAATTTTTCATAGGACGGCTTTGATAATGGCTTAATAGCCGAAAGCGCTTAGCCGGAAAGTAATAAACTAATACACACTGAGTATTCGTCGTTTTCATTCACTCTATTTTGTATTTGAATGAATTTATCAAATTCGAAAACTAAGTTGTCCAGGACCATATTTAATTTTTCTACTTCCTTAGCCATTAATTTTTGATTATTAGTTAATGAAGTAATGGTTTTATTGAAATTGTCAATCAAGTGAGTGGTTAATGAAATTTGTTGATTAAATTTCGAAATAATATTCTTTTCATTATTTTGAAGGGATTCTATGGCTCTATCATACCTTTCGGCATCTGATTGATCAAGGTTTTCGGAAATTGCTTTTATGATGTTACCAAGGCCGTTAATTAAACCTCGTTTGTGAAGGATAAATTGTTTGAAATTTTCGTTGTGCTGATTGTAATTGATAGCGAACTCCATTATCGATATTTTCAAGACTGTTCCAATGTAAAGTTGTGTTTTTTGACTTCAATATAGTATTAGTTATATTTTGATAATAAAATTCTAACGTATCTAATTCTAAGGCTATAGAGGTTAGATTATAATAATGAATAAAGTCATATTGGCTGATTTGGACCTTTGCTGGGCCCAGATTAAGGGGAAGTATCCCTGGATTGTCTTCCAGGTTCTGGATTTTTATTTCTTGACATGTTATCGTTGTCAATCTGTAATAAATTTTGTTTATTAGTTTTCGTTTTCGGTATGTGTTTAATGTTCTTTTTATGAACTGTAGTTACTGTTACTTTGTTATTAGATTTTACCGTTTTTGGGGCAAATCTAGGGAGAAGTTTGTTTCTTTTCTCAGTGGTTTTCGTGAAAATTTTGGTACTGGGTTCATAATTAGTTGGGGGATCTCTATTTTGGTTTCTACTTTGAATTATTTTTTCATTTCTTTGGATGGCTTTCTGATTAAGTTGTTCATATAATAATTTAGTTTTTTCGCGATGTTGTTCTGTATAATTATTCAGTAACATTGGATTTACGCCTACATCAAAGGGGTCTTGAGTGTCTAAATGTCCATTTAAAATTTCAATAGGTTTTTGTTTAGTAGTGCTATGAATTGAACTATTGTATGCTAAGATAGCGTAAGGCATGTGTTCTTGAATGCCGAAAGAATTTTTATATTTTTCTCTTAACGTTCTTAAGTGTTCTATGAGGGTAGAATGAAAACGTTCGATCATACCATTTGAAGAGGGATTATCTGGAGTTGCGTAATGAATTAATATTTTATGTGTATCTACAAATTCTTTAACAAGTCCATTTTTAAATTCCGTACCACTATCAGATACTATCATATGTGGTACTCCATGGTGAGTAATGAATTTAAGTAGAGATTTGACTACATTTACTGCTGTAGCTCCGTTTATGGGGTATGCTTGTCCATATTTCGAAAAAGCATCAATTAAAGTCAAAAAATTTTGTCCGTTTGCTTGAAATGTGTCAACATGTATAATTTCGAGAGGTTTTACCGGTGTTGGTGTTAACATAAATTTGGGTTTAGTAGTATGTCTGTCATATTTATTTATTTGACAATTTTCACATGAATTTATATATTCTTCTAAGTCATTTTTTAAAGTGGGCCAGTAAAATCTTTTTCGAATTTGTTGTTCGGTTTCGTTAATACCACGGTGGTTTGTTTTTCCTTCATGATAATTTTTTAGAATGTCATTTTTGTCATTATTGTCTGTAACGTCTGAGAGTATTGTGGAACATTTAACTAAATTATATGCACTATTTTTAAAAGTGCGTTGTAATAATGTACAAACAGATTCATAATATGTATCTGGTGAAAAATTCATAGCGTATTTTATTTTTGGTTTAACAAATTCTTTAAAGAATGTTATTATATTATCGTTTAAGTTGTCTACTCCAATTTGAGCATGAATTCGTTTTTTACCTGGGAAAATTTCTTTTATTTTTGGTTTATTTGGTCGATAATAGACAAATTATAATATTATTTGGCTTTAATAGTAATTTATGGGTTTTTCTGTTATTGGGATTTCCAATATAGGGTTTTCTTGGCTGCTGTGGATTGTTTCGTCATCTGATATTTCTACCTGAATATTTCGTCGTGGTTCCTCTTGGTTTTCTTGTGTTTCGATTGTTTGTGGACGGGGTTGATCCAAGTTTACTTGTTCTAATCTTTCTTCTATGGATGGGGGTGTATCTGGTATGTTTTCGTTAACAAAATCCGAGAGTCTGTCTTCAGGTGGATTGTTGTATATGGAGGCGTTTTCGTCATCAGGAGCTTCTAATCTTCTGCTAACTTCTTCGACATATTTCGCTAAGTCGTATAACTCTTTTGTATGTATTTCAACTCTTGAAAGGGCGTCGGCGTTTGTATTTGATTTTCCTTTTTTTGTAAACAATCTCATAATCATATTCTTCTAACTTCAGTCTCCATCTTATAAGTTTAGAGTTTGGCTCTTTCAAGCTGAATAACTACTGTAGCGATTTGTGATCTGATAAAATTTTGAATTTCCTTCCGAATAAATAAGGTCTAAAATATTTTACAGCCCATACTATAGCAAGCATTTCTTTTTCGATGGTTGAATAATTTTGTTCTAAATCGTTTAACGTTCTGGATGCAAACGCGATTGGTTTATCTTTGCCAATTGGTCCTTGCGAAAGTATTGCACCAATTGCAAAATTACTGGCATCAGTTGTTAAATTGAAGGGTTGTGTAAAATCGGGGTATTGAAGTAAGGGTTCATTTACAAGAAGATTTTTACAAGTTTCAAAACATTCGATACATTTAGGAGTATGTTCAATTTTAGCATTCTTTTTCAAACAGGTGGTTAATGGTTTTGTAATTCGCGCAAAATCTTGGATAAATTCCCTGTAATAACCAAGAAGTCCTAGAAATGATGTAATTTGTTTAGTTGTTTTTGGTATCGTAAAATTTTTGATTGCTACGATTTTATCGGGGTTTGGTCTAATTCCATCAGGAGTTATTATATGTCCGAGAAAAGCGACTTCTTTTTTTAGAAATTCTGATTTATCGAGTTGTATTTTCAGATTAGAATCTCTAAGTCTTTGAAATACTTTCGATATGTTTACCAAATGTTCTTGCAATGAGGTTGAAAAGATTATAATATCGTCCATATATACAAGGCATATAAATCCTTGTAGTCCTCTTAGAATATTATCCATCACTCTCTGGAACGTGGATGGACTATTTTTTAATCCAAACGGCATTCGAACATATTCATAGTATGAATGAAGGACATCAAATGATGCTGGTGGCTGTGTACACGTATAGGATAACGAAGAAACATTACATTTGTATCACGTGTAAAATTTAATTTATTTTTGCATAGCGCGCTTTCAGCTCTTTAGACATAGAGCCATCATCAGTGCTTAATCTAAAATACATACTCAAATCACAACCAATAGTGTTAAATTACAAAGTTAAATTCATGTTGAGAAAGTCAACAATACTAATACATGAATTTAATTTAAAGGTGATACAAAAAGGTTTTTAATATTAGAAATTTAATAATAAAAATGATTTTAATTACATTGAAGTTACCATTATTTAAATTTAGTAAGTGAAAGGTTGACTAAGTTCTTATAAATGAAAGATTTTTTACTTTAAAGATAAAAAGGTTGATAAAAAATACGTACTGTCAGATTATATATAACAAAATTTCCTGGCTTCATCGCCTCCATTAATATTGAAACAGGTTAATAATATTTTTCTATTTTATATTTACATTACACCAACTTGGACATCACATTTAAAATCGAATTTTACTTCCAAAGAATCATTTTATTTTCTTAAACGCCCGCCATGCTGGAACCTCTACAGGTGGCTGTGTCGGTTTAACTGACGAATACAAGAACTTCAACTGTCAATTGGGTTTCTTTGGAAGTAAAATTCGATTTTAAATGTGATGTCCAAGTTGGTGTAATGTAAATATAAAATAGAAAAATATTATTAACCTGTTTCAATATTAATGGAGGCGATGAAGCCAGGAAATTTTGTTATATATAATCTGACAGTACGTATTTTTTATCAACCTTTTTATCTTTAAAGTAAAAAATCTTTCATTTATAAGAACTTAGTCAACCTTTCACTTACTAAATTTAAATAATGGTAACTTCAATGTAATTAAAATCATTTTTATTATTAAATTTCTAATATTAAGAACCTTTTTGTATCACCTTTAAATTAAATTCATGTATTAGTATTGTTGACTTTCTCAACATGAATTTAACTTTGTAATTTAACACTATTGGTTGTGATTTGAGTATGTATTTTAGATTAAGCACTGATGATGGCTCTATGTCTAAAGAGCTGAAAGCGCGCTATGCAAAAATAAATTAAATTTTACACGTGATACAAATGTAATGTTTCTTCGTTATCCTATACGTGTACACAGCCACCAGCATCAGTTGATGTCCTTCATTCACTGACTACAGTATGGTAGACTTGGCTGACAAATATAAGAAAATTTCCATTAGCAGAGCCCTTACGAAGATCGACATTTGGTTCCTCAACAGATGCATAGATGAACAGGTTGTACCTAACTTTGCTAAAATTAAAATCTCCAACAACGTTGACTTAGCATCGAAAAATACCTTAGAGCTTAACATCATTAAGAGAAATATTTGTAAACATTACGCTAAATTGGACGATCTCAACTGTCAATTAAAAGTCACTTTTGATCAAATGCAACTAAACAATCAAAAATTTTTATTAAATCAAGACTTCTATAATTCAATGCAAACTTCAGTAAATTTTAAAAAAAGTATAAAATTCAACATTGTCAAAAACAAACTAAAAAGATTAATAAATTCAAAAAAACATGCAGAAACTAATAGACTAAATCAAATTGACAAAAAATATTCGAATCACAAGTTTTTCGAAAGAGTTAAAAATCTTTCAAATGTTAGTTTTGATTAGGAAGAGTTGGCGTTACTGAGACTGGGACTTAAGCATGCGTTTCATCGACAAATTTCTGAGAGGGACCTATTGCACTTTTCAATAGAATTAGACTCAATTATAGAATATCTCCCTCAAATTTTTAATAAAAGCGAATTTAGAAAAACAACTCTTCACAACTTGTTGTCGGTTAAAAAATCTTTACTATCTAATAAAAAAAAACCAAACAATAGCTATTATAAACATCAAAATAAGATTCTTAAAAACATTCAAGACAAAATCAAACAAAATAAACTGATAATCACTAAAGCAGACAAAGGAAATGCACTAATTATTATTAATCAAGAAAGTTACATATCTAAGGTAGAGGGTTTTTTGAACAAAAACAATTTTAAAAGTATTAACTCCAATCCTTTGAACAGATTTATAAAAAAGTTTAAAGATACACTAAACACACACAAGTCTTTTCTAGATGAACACAATGCAACAGGAAGGCTCATATCAAGCAACCCCATGATGCTTCGTTTATATGGTCTCCCAAAGCTTCACAAGGCTAATATTCCGATAAGGCCTGTCGTAAGTTTCATTAACACACCAGTATCAAAATTAACAAGTTTCATTAGCACACTTTTTCGAGAATTAACCAACTTTAAACCAGTGAACACAGTAAGTAACAGCTTTGATTTAGTTAACAAAATAAAAGACTTCTTTATACCACCTGACGCCATTATGGTTTCATTTGACGTTAGTGACCTGTATACCTCAGTTCCCAAATTTGAAACCTTCCCTTTAGTTAAAAACATTCTTAGAAAATCGAAAATTTCAGATAACACAAGCGAACATATGATTAAATTAATTGAACTTTGTCTCTCACAAAACTTTTTTGTATTCAACGATAAATTTTATGAACAATCAGATGGCCTAACCATGGGATGTGGCCTTTCTCCTCTAATAGCAGACATTTTCATGGATCACATTGAAAGTAACTTAATTATTCCACAACATATTGAAATCTTATTGTATGTTAGATATGTGGATGACATATTCTGTGTGATAAGAGGCAACAATACCACTGCTTCTAACATATTATCTTCCATCAATGAAATACACCAAAACATAAAATTCACTTTAGAAATAGAAGAAGAAGCTCACATCAACTTTTTAGACCTTAACATACATAGAGATGGCTCAAAATTTAAGTTTGGTATTTTTAGAAAACCCACTCAGACAGACCATGCCATCCACATGTCTTCCAATCACCCCAACCAACACAAAATGGCCTCGTTTTATTGTTATATTCATAGACTCCTCAACATACCATTGGAAAAAGTTGAATACAGGAAGGAACTTAATATTATTAGACAAATAGCCTACAATAATGGTTACGAACCCACAATAGTCGACACCCTTGTTCAAAAAGTAAATTCTAAGAAATTACATAAATTAGCTTACCCCGAAATAAATATCCCTAATCAAATTTATATTTCATTACCTTTCATTAACTCTAATATCACAAAAATATTTTCACAAAGTTTTCTAGATATTGATAAATCAATTAAAGTATCTTATAGAACTTCCAATAAATTGGGTTCCTTTTTGATCAATTCTAAAGATAAAATTAACCATTTACAAAGAAGTGGAGTATACAGGTTACAATGCTCAGATTGTGTGGCAAGCTACATTGGAAGGACATGCAGACCTTTGGGAGTCCGTATAAATGAGCATATTAGTAAACCCAACAAGTCACCATTCGGTCATCACTTAAAATATAATAATCATAATTTTAGCCCCACAGAAAATTCAAAGATTTTAGTTAACATCAACTCTAAAAACTTTACTTTAGATTTTTATGAAGACCTTAAAATCAGTAACGAGCTTAAAATTAATGTTAAATGTCTAAACAAACAAGAGAGCCTAAATAGGAACTATATACCCTTACATCGTCAACTCATGTAACCCTCAATAATGATAATGTCCTAACCTGCTGGTCACTAGACCAATAACGCTTGCTAAAATAGGTTAGTTTAGAGACAATACATTAGAACATGCTTCAGGACCATGATATTAAATCATGAGCATGTTTTTTGTGTTGCCTTAAAATATAGTGTGAATACATCATTAGATCTCACCCTTCCAACATGAGAAAATTCTAATTTGTTTTTTTTTTCTCAACCTAACCTTCTAAATAATTTTAAATATCTTGATTAAATTGCTAATCATTCATTACAATTATTAAATTAAATTAAAATATTACACCTAACTGATTTAATTGTTGTTTACAACTACTTTTCTGAAGTTAAATAAATAATCATTTTTGCATTTGATCTCTCAAATCGAACAGAGCATTCACAAACAATCGAACAAACCCAATTGACAGTTGAAGTTCTTGTATTCGTCAGTTAAACCGACACAGCCACCTGTAGAGGTTCCAGCATGGCGGGCGTTTAAGAAAATAAAATGATTCTTTGGAAGTAAAATTCGATTTTAAATGTGATGTCCAAGTTGGTGTAATGTAAATATAAAATAGAAAAATATTATTAACCTGTTTCAATATTAATGGAGGCGATGAAGCCAGGAAATTTTGTTATATATAATCTGACAGTACGTATTTTTTATCAACCTTTTTATCTTTAAAGTAAAAAATCTTTCATTTATAAGAACTTAGTCAACCTTTCACTTACTAAATTTAAATAATGGTAACTTCAATGTAATTAAAATCATTTTTATTATTAAATTTCTAATATTAAAAACCTTTTTGTATCACCTTTAAATTAAATTCATGTATTAGTATTGTTGACTTTCTCAACATGAATTTAACTTTGTAATTTAACACTATTGGTTGTGATTTGAGTATGTATTTTAGATTAAGCACTGATGATGGCTCTATGTCTAAAGAGCTGAAAGCGCGCTATGCAAAAATAAATTAAATTTTACACGTGATACAAATGTAATGTTTCTTCGATATTCATAGTGACCATGTTCTACTGTAAATGCCATTTTTGGAATGTCCTCTTCGGCCATTTCTATTTGATGAAACCCACTGGCCAGGTCAAGTGTCGTAAAGTATTGGCATCTGCCTAATTTGTCAAGTAAATCAGAAATATTAGGTATGGGATATTTGTCGTCTATGGTTTTTTCGTTTAATTTTCGATAATCTACGACAATTCTCCATTTAGTTTTACCTGAGGCGTCGGGCTTCTTTTGTACTACCCAGATTGGCGAAGACACGGTGATTGACTGTGTCTTATTATACCTTGGTCTAACATTGATCCAATTTGGTTTTGTACTTCCTCTTTATGTATATAAGGATATCGGTATGATTTAGTATAAACTGGTATTTCATCGGTTGTCTTAATATTATGTTTTATTTGATTTGTAAACGTAAGTGGCTCATCAGGCCAATAAAATATATCTGAAAATTTTTTGCATAAACGTGTAATTTTTTCTTTTTCTTCAATGTTCATATGATCAGTTCGGATAAAGTTTTTTATATCTAATTTTTTGTCAGTATTTTGAAAATTTGTTGGTAAAACATCGGCTGTATATAAATGATATTCATTTAAATTTATAAGATCACTTTTAAGGGGATGTGTCAATGTCATAGAAATAGTTTCGTCTGTGTCATTAATTAATTCAGCCCATGCTAATCCGTCTTTTGCTTCGGTTAGTGTTTCTCTTAAATATGCGCCATAAATTTTTTGATTAGGTAAAAGTATTGTACCTTTATTTTCTTTAACAGGTATTCGAATGGGATTTATTGAATGTGGATCTAATTGAATAAAATAAAATTGATTTTTATCTGGTTGATAATATTTAATTGGTAATACAGAATTTTCGGTTATTAGTTTTGATTTGGAAAAATCAATGTGAGCTTTTAAAAGTTTTAAATTGTCTAAACCTATTAATCCATCAAAGGTTTTATGAAATTTGAAAAGTCCAAAGTTCAAATTGTGATTACTTTCAAACTCCATAAAGCTTGGAATATTAATAGAATATTCTTGAGAATGTGTTTGAAAAACTGAGCTTACTACGAATGGTTCATGTTTTACATTATTTTTAAAATACTGAAAGCCAATATCAGGATTTAAAAATGATTTTGTTGAACCTGTATCTATAAGGAGTTTTAACGGTGGATTTCTAATAACTATATACGGTAATTCCGTTTTATCACAAATAGTATTTATTTCTATTATCTGCTTAGATTCCGATTCGGATCTAAGTGAAAATTTTCATCATCGTTTTCGCTATCATAATTAACGTTTTTATTTTCAGTATATTCATTTATTTCGGGGTTTGAGATATAGTATTCTTGGTCATCGTTTTGTTCACAATTGAAAAGTTCTTCCGATGTCAAATTTCTCTGGGGAGTGTGTCTTTGAAAATTATTTGGAAAATTTCGGCGAGCAACTGGAAGGGTACTTGAGATACTCATAGGAGTAGGTTTAGGATGATTTAAATTCTTATTGACCGTAGTCATTTGTGTGGGTCTTGTTTGAGATGTATTTTTACTTGCCCAAACATTCTCTGGTCTTTGGGGTTTGCCAAAAACTTGTTGGTTTGTGAAATATCTTTGGGGTGGTAATTGTCTTGGATTTACACATATTGGACCTTGGGGAAATGGTCTCTGTTGAGTTGGTTGCCATTGTGGCCTAAAAGAAGGTTGAAAAGATGTGGATGGTTGAGGAGAATGTGGCTGATTTATTGCAGAAAATTGAGGTTTTTTATTAGACAAGTTTTGTTGAGGGTTGTTGCCTTTTTGTAAATAATGTATATTACTTTCTTCTTGGATATACTGCATAGCAGAAGCTAATGTGGTGGGTCGCATTGCTCTAATAGTAGAACCTAAAGGTTCTTTAAGACCTGCGAGAAAGGTAGTTAAAGCCTGTTGTTGAAAGAATTGTTTCTTATTTTTAATAACAAGAGCATCATTATTATGAATATCAATATAATTACAAATAATATTCAATATTTCAAGACATCTATGATAAAATTGTTGCGGTTGTTCATTATAGTTTTGCCTTAAATTAACTAAATCTCTCGTCAATGAATTTTCATTTCTTTGATCGCCAAAGTTTTCAATTAAAATTGTTTTTAATTCATTCCAGTCTTTATAACCATATATCGAAATAATCTCTTTAGCTTTACCTACGATTTTAGAGACGATACCCTGTAGTAACAGAATATTTTGAAAACAATTTTCGTTACCAGGTGTCCTATCATAATAGTAATTTAATAATGTTGTAGCTACTTTAATGAAATCATATAATTCGCTAGGTTTCCCATCAAAAGTTGGTAGAATGCAAAGGGTCTTTACATCAAATTGTGGAAGAGCCATTGTATTTCTATTAATATTTAAATTATTTAAATTAGAACTATTTTCGCTAATACTCGAATTTGAGCTATTTTCACTGATACTCAAGTTTGAAATTAAGGCTGATAAATAATCTGCAGATAAATCGCTCAAAGGATTCAAAGCAGAGGAATCTGACGTAGGTACTTACAGAATAAGGGCGACGATTAAGTTCATTCCCCAAAACTGCAGGTGGTAAAGTTTTTTCAAACTTACACTTTTGTTTTAATTTTCGCACTGCACTTTTGTTTTAACTTCCGCACTTCCCGAGTTAAAATTTTTTTTCAAAGTTCGTATCGCGAATAAACGTTTAAGAACGACGAGTTTCGACAAAAGGACTCTTTCGCGATCCTACCGACTGCGCCAATTATATTTTCGGTTCCGAAAATCAACTTTTTAAAAACAAAAGTTACAATTCATTTTACGTAAAGGTATAACAGTGAAAATACAGAGATTAAAATATAACTAACAACAATGAGGTCAGATTCTGTAATGAATGTTTATCTCGAGAATTTATAATATAAAACTGCATATTCTGCACTATCAGCGTCTAGCTGGAACAACACACCATTCATTGCAACAATGTATCATAATGGTTTATTGTTACAATGTAACTTACATAATGACAGTTTTTTTTACATTTGTCAGCAGATAGGATGTAGATATTTGGATTGTTTTTAATGAAATCATTCGTTTGTTTAAAGAAATAATTGATTTGTGCATGAATTTTTTTTTATTTGTTATGAATTTATGGTAATTGTTAGTTAAGACATTGCAAATTTTGGATCTGAGAATATTTTTTTCATCTGTTGCAAGAGAAGGTGTTGCCATGGGCTCACCTATTTCTGCCACTATACCCAATTCAGTAATGGAGGATTTGGAGAGAGATGTATTGAATGATCTTGATTTTCAACCCTTATTTTTTAAAAGATACGTGGATGATTGTATTACATGTATACCTAAAAATAAATTAAATTATATGCTAGATAAATTCAACTGCTATAATAATAGAATCCAATTTACAATTGAACAAGAAAATAATAAATCAATAAATGTCCTTGATATTAATATCACCCACAACTCACAAAGAAAAATTATCACAAATTAGTGTACAAAAAGTATCTGGTCTGAAAGATATTTGAATTTTAAATCTAATGCCCCTAACAAATATGAAAAAAGTGTTGTTAACAGCCTAACAGATAGGCCATAAAACTTTCACACCCCATAAACAGACCAAATAGTATTAAAAAAATTGAAAACATTTTAATAAAAAATAATTACCCAAAAAAGTTGGTCCAAAATTTTCCCCAGTGGGCGAGATGTCGCAACAGAGAGTTCTTTAAGAAACATTGCCAGTAAGAATTCGAATGAGACCTTTACTATAACTAAAGATGTGAAAAGCCACCTAATCTTTTATATATAGAAAAGGCAACACTTGTCTTATTTCAAGAACATTTTGAAAATAATATCGACTTTTGGACAGGTCCGGAATGTGACAAATCATTGTTTGAAATTTGGAGAAAAATTAAGAAAGAAAATTTTGAGTCAGTTATTAGCGAAGCTGAAATTGTCTTTGAAAACAATTCAAATATTGTACTGGACATGGTGGACTCTGCGGAAAATATCACTGAAGCCACTATATCCCAAGAAGTTCACCCTAGTCCACAAAACAGTTCTGATGAACTTCAAGTGCAAAACGAACCTTATCTTTCAGAATCAATGCATGCACAGAATAATTCCCATCAGCTTAATGAGAATGCTGATGAACTTCAAGAGGAAAACGAACCTTGTCTTTCCGAATCAGTGCATATCAGCCCACACAATAATTTCCGTCAGCTTCAGGACTCTGATCCTAATGTTCCTACCCCTTAAAAGAGTTCTTTTCTGGCCCGAGCCAAAAACAGAAACCAGTAAGAAAAAGGAAAAAATCCCAAGTTTAGTCACAAGTGAACATTAACAAGAATATAATAGAAAAAATATTGAGAAAAGGAAGAAACTTGAAAAAGAGGAAAGAAAAAGAGAAAGCAGAAACAATAACAAGTTGAAAAAATAAGATCAAAAACTCCAGGTTCTATTGAAATTTTAGTTAATTGAAAATAAATTATGAGACGCCTATGGTGTATTCCTTTTGCATAAGAACTCAGCATTCAACCTTGTATATCTATAGCACCTGCACAGAGCAGATTTCCGCTATATGCTTTTATATTGAAACAAACGTTGTACTCAAGAAATATTAAAATATATTTGTTTGTGAAATATCGTGCAGTAATTTTCATTTAAATTTATATAAATATACTCTATAATGATAAATATGAAATGGGTGAACTACATATCAAACAATGAAATCTGTGAACTTTGAAAGTGTTTTAAAATTTCCTACCATCACCAAATCAACTAAACGAGAAAAATGTTTCAAATAATGATATAGAGTCGTCTTCAGCGGGCTTAGCAGAATTACCATTACCAGGAACATCTGCCAGTGAAATAAATAAACCTACGTCTCAAGACTATGTAATAGTTATGTATGACAATAAGTATTTCCCAGGTCAAGTCCAAAATACATCTACAAAAAATTAACAAAAAGAATATCTTGTTAGTACAATGACTCCATCTGGACCATCAGGATGGAAATGGCCCGAATTGAAAGATGAAATTTGGTATAATGAAGAAAATGTTATAGAAATAATATCTCCTCCGACAGATGTTACGTTTTTTTTTAGTACCGTCGCAATTATAGTTAGTGGTGTGTATTATAATATTTTTATTTATGTTTGTTATTAAATAACCCTTGTAATTGCCCTCTTGAGTTAATAAGAATAAAACTTTATTCGGAAGTATTATGAGTACTGTCGTCTAGCGTCACCAAGAAGACGAGTACCAAAGTACGCATCTGGTATCATCGTTAGGTTTCTGTGATATTACGATGGAAATAGAACAAAGGTACCTGTGGGTAATTCGTTGATAGTCCGTCGGCACTTTATTGGTCAGTGGTTGGTTTTAAAAAGTTTTTGGACGTGATGGCGATAACTGATTGTTGTGTACAAGTGTGATATTGGTAATTTTTACTTTCATTTAGTCATCCATTGAGTGGGATCAATCACTATCATATTTTATTGGGATCCAGTCTTTGTTGAATAGATATTTTGGTGCTCTACTGGGTTCTGGACCGTTTGGGATTTTTTTATGTACATTCAGTCGCCATTTCCACGTGTTGGGAATTTTACCATTACCGGTAAGTTATATTTCCTCTCTTTTCCTGGAGTGCCGTATTCAGTACCTTACAATACGTTTATTCTCTATAGATTCCAATCAGTATAGTATTGAGCAAGAAACCACCGAAAACCCCTATCATATTCTTGTCCATCTGGGTGATCATTGAGCCTTTTGAGACGACAGGATCAAGCCGTAACCCCTTACTAACATAGGGTGAGTTATTATAATACTTACGAGTGATTAATTTATTTAATGTTGCACTTATTTTACGATCGAGGTTCTTAACAGTCAATGGGGCTGCCGTAATGTTAATTTGGGATGAATTTAGTTTTATCATCAGGAGATAATTGGGAATAAAGGTTCTAAAACTATTTAGTGTGTATTCCCTTAGATTATGAATTTTGAAATTGGGGTAAAATGGATTTAGTCATATTATTTGTTAAATAATTAGCAGTACAAGCTCATAGACTAGTGAGTTTGTACTATCTTGGCTTAGTTAGTTTTAAATTTGAAAGAAATGGAATGTTAATGGAAGTTTTTCGTGTTGGGGCATTCAATTATTCGAGTTATAAACATCTGATATAAATAATTTGCTGATTTAAAAAATTAACTTGGAGTTTTATTAATTGCCCAAAACTATGTAATGGTTTTCTTTCATTTAGGGTTTAGTGGTTCCCGTTTCTTTTTGGTTCCCGGGTATTTTGGCTGGTTTCATGCATTAACTTGGAGTTTTATTAATTGCCCAAAACTATGTAATGGTTTTCTTTCATTTAGGGTTTAGTGGTTCCCGTTTCTTTTTGGTTCCCGGGTATTTTGGCTGGTTTCATGCATTTGGGAGATGACTGGAACACCTCTATGGAAGTGGATCACTCGTCAATAGCTCGCATACAGGGTGATTGATGCGTTGAGGCTGTATCGGTGAACTTATTTATATTTATTAATTTTTACGACAAATATTACTACGGGTTGTAATTTAGAATACACGTACTTATACCGGGTGTATCATAACGTTTGAAAAATATTTGTATTTGGTCGGACTTCCTTCCTCATACTTTTGAATACATTGGCCGAATGTTATTTCAATATTTATGAAAAGTTTGTACTGTTTTCAAATACTTATAATATTTATGGCTGTGATTGACGGTAACGTTTGAAATTAGATTTCGCCACACACTAATTGTAATTGCGCTGTAGTTAAGATATTTTGTAAAACTCGTTTTCGTTCCCTGGTCACCTGCGCATGAGCTCATGCCCGGGAGACTAATAATTTGATATTTTTTTTGTATTGATACAACTCCCCTGCCAATAGTACATAAAATTACAATAGCGTTCCTTATTTATTTAGGTATTTTTTTTAATAATAATATTAAGCTATATGTTTCATTTATCATTGGTTTTTTTATGGCTTACCACTAAGCTGCTGAATTAATTTAATCAGTCAACACCTGCTTACGTTGGTATACTAATTGAACTGAATAGAATCGTTTCTTAAACATTTGTTTTAATTTAGTACCGTTCCTTTTTGCGTTGGTAGGTCGCGTGATCAGTAGTCCTTGGGATATTTGAGGTATTGACTTACCTGGCGCCTGGCGCCCTATTAAGACCCGAATGATATTTAGGAGGTCTTTAACGAACCTCCCCATCTTCACTGAGTGAACCGGCAAATATCCTGTGAGGTACAACTTAGAATCGATATTTAGTCCGTGTATAGGATAGTACGTCGTACAGATACAAATTCAAGAGGCGTCTGTTTTGTAAACGAACTTGAAAAATTTAACTAATTAGTTAAATATTAATTATTGTTATATTTTTATTATTGTCAAATGTAATATTGTTTCATTTATTTTAGTGATACTTCCGCATAAATAATTAATTCGTTTTCAGAATTTGTATTAATTTTTAATAAAGTGATTTTTGTAATTTACTTAACTGGTTTTTTCAAGTCACGCATACCAAGGAAATAACTGGCGGAAATGCACACTATCAACGGCGTTTAATGAAAAAGAACCCTCTTTAATTGTTGTTACGTTTTCTTTTTATTGAATACCATCCACAGAGTGCATTTCACGCCGGTTCTCTGAGCGAACTGTAGATCATCTATAGGAGGAGCAAAGTTCAGAATTAGGTATATTGATATTTTAGATGGTCACCACAGTAAGCAATTATATTTAGCTCATATTTTCATTATTTTCTTTGTAAGAATATATATTTAACATATCGTTTTGTTTTTTTTGGAGTTACTTCAGTCTGGAGTTACATTTTGACATAATTTAATATAAAAACTACATTAGCACTGAAAGTTGAACAATAATCTATATTTAATTTTGCTTAAATAGTCAGGCACCAGTACTGTTGTATTTTCAAAGTCCAATAAATCTAAATTAAAATCTCCCAAACATATGTCATCAACAGTGGTTTGTACATAAACAATATTGTCTTCAAATTCATCTAGAAACATGCTGTATTTTTTCATGTGGTTTATAAATAATTTCTATGCCATAAGTCTTCCTACTATGTCTTCCCATATGTAATCTTGCTCATTAATAATTATTTCACTACCTATTGTATTTCTTACATAAATGCAAACTCCTTTGCCATTACAGTTTCTATCAGCCTTAAATAAACAATATCCATTTATGGTTAACATGGAATCATCAATACTATTTTTTAGCAATGATTCACATATTAAAAAGATCAAAAATATTTTGAAATATAATTTGTCTTATATCACGTAATGCAGGTAACAGTGATCTAGCATTAGCACAACCTATACTTAAGAAATGCATGTACTTAGTTTAGTTGTTTTTCGTAAAAATAAAGTTTAAGTTCAATATAAAACAGTGAATACATTCACCAAAACCAGTGCTATTCTAAATCGACTCACCAAAGGTGTATGTCAATTGCACAGACATTTCCAGTGCAGTGAAATTCTACTTAAATTAACTAAACATACAAAATCAGTTCGTATCTAATTAGAACAAAGAAACAAAAAATACCTTAATAATGAAGAAAACATTAAAATCGTAGAAATAAAAGTTCTCGATATAGATAAGAAAAAGTAATAAGTATACCCTACAGTAACTCACAATAAAATCACATAATCACAGTGTACTAACTTCATCTATCGTTGTTATTTTTGAAATCTCATCAGCATTATTAAATGTCGCAAACACATTTCCATACTTTTCCCGTTTTGGAAACTTTTACCAGCACTGCTTTCAAAAGGGTCATCGCCTTGAGAGTAAGATCTTCCCTAGCGACTATTTTAGTTTGCTTAAGTAATTTTTTATTACTATAAACAAACTCCTTACAGCTTGAAGATACAAATTTAACGAGTTTAGGGCTAAATTTGTTGGTTTGCTTGCCTATTCTAAAACAGAATTCAATACTATTTTCAGATTCATTTTCCCAGTGAAAATATCAATCAATTAGCTTCTTACAATTTTCTTCTTGGTTTTCAGGCACTCCATAAAATAAAATATTACGAGCTGTATCCGCTTCATCTTGCTTTTCTGTCAGACCTCTTATAACTTTATCCTGCTCCTCTAATTTCTTTTTAACAATAATATTTTCTTCTTTTAATGTTTGAATATCTTCTTTTAACTATCAGTTATCATTTCCGTAATTTTAGTAATAAATTCTTTTGATGTACATAAACTTGTCACTAACGACTTAACTAAAGTGTACAGTTCGTCTTCTCCGTTGACCGAAGTCTTTCGAGTTCTCGCTTCTTCCATTGTAAAAAAATAAAATGTGAAGTATACTATAGTCTATTTCTTAATGTCTGACAGCACAGTAGCCTCATTAAATATTCAAATGAAAATTATCTCTTACAGAGTGATCCTAAGAATTTTACAAGTAAATACTAAAATTCTAATGCAAAACAAGTAGGTGTCTGTATTGGTTATCTGTACAACCCTGTTTCAGTTCAAAATACAATATGGTAATAAAACTGAACAATGCATGCCAGCAAAGGGATAAACAGTGCGGCAGTGGCGGAGATTACGATATTAGTTCATTTTGCTTATTTAATTGAATTCGGTCAACATTACAGTTGAAATAAAATTCATTCGTTTAGGCCTATTAACAAGTTACATTTTCATTTTTATTAAATTAAATTAATTAAAGATAATATAGTTTAATTCTCATAATTCAAATTTATTGACAATGAAATAATGTATATTAAGTAAAGTAAACATACCATTTATAGGAAATATAAAATTCAATCTATAGTATCATCCTCTTCGCTGGACATACAAGGATCATCCGAAGACCCGTCGAGAGAGATCACTATCGGTTCTATAGTTTGTTCCATGAGGTTATCTAAAACCCACACGAAGCACTGTTATCTCACAATTCTTGGCTATTTCATCAATAAAAAACTTTTTAAATTGTAGCTTGTGATCTGAAGCAACCTTTAAAAGTTCTTTTTTCAACATATCATCTTCAAATGGTATATCTTTTACGATTAACCAGTTTCTAATATCAGCTTTTCTCCAAGAGGTAGATGGAAGATTTTCTGTTAATCGCGAATGATAAGTGGCATTGTCCATAACGATTACAGCATTATTTGGAACTAATTCGACCATTTGTGTAAAATACATCTGCAGTCATTTCTTCATGATAGTCTTTGGTTGATGTAAACCACCTTCAACGAACCCTTGATTGCATCCAATATGCGTTATTATTAGTCGGCGACCTTTACCGATAGGAGTTTTCAGTCCAGTAGATAAACCTTCTATGAAAGCTTGACGACTGGTTTGAATACTTTTGTCCTGTCATATTTGTTTCACTGAATGTCCTTCATTGAGCTATGTCTCATCTAAATAATAGATTTGTCTTCTCTCCTGTCTGTATTTTCGGATATCTCGTAAATACTGGCGTCTCCAACATATTATTTCTTCGTTGTCGATTAGCACTGATTTGCGACTTTGCTTCTCCCAAGTAAAATTTAATTTGTGTAATATTTTCCACAAAGTTTTTCGCCCTATGTCAGGCAAATTCTCGTCTTCCTTCACCATTCTTAGAATTCTGTCAAGGGTTAGGATCTCTGTTTTAAAATATAATTCATGTAGTTTTCGTCTTATTGTATTTTGCATATGTTCATCAAGGTCAAATGGTTTTCTTCCAGTTGACTTTTTAGGTGGAGATATATTTCCATTTTTCCTCTCTCTTAGAAGCCTGTAAATAGTAGATTCACTAACTCCTGTCATATTGGAACATGTCGAAACTATATTTCTAACAGTAGCAGCCGGCATTTGATGTACAACAGCATCATGCACATTTAACACTACAGTCTTCGTTTGTAAGCTAATCACGCTCTTACACTTTACTGGGGTAAAACTTGAAGACATTTTTCACTACACAGTTAACACTTATGGAACATAAGCGACTCTAAGCAAAACAAATTATATAATTTTGGGCGAGACCAAGTTTCAGCGTATATACCTGCAAAATTTCTAAGTAGTCATTGGGACAATCCCTAGCAGGACCCTATTGTAATGTTTCTTGGAAATGTTATTATCAACATTTCGAGAATCAGAAGGTAATTATCTGGAGAATGAATTGATAAATGGTTTGTTAATATGTCTCCCAAGAATTGACCTGCTCCAAATTTTCAAGATAATTAATGAAATAATCAGTCAGAATAGTTGCGTTATAAGATTATTTCAAAAATAATTTATTGTTTCAACTGTATGTACTCTACAAATGTATGAAGGTCAGTTAGTTGTTTTAAATAACCGAATTTACATGTATATTACCTTTATATATCAGATCGGGTATAAAATTAAATAGTAAATAAATTCCTTAGATGAACTGTGACGCTTATGCTTTACTACCTGACTAGTATCTGTGACCTTTTCGCGTGCTGTCAGTCAATAAGAAACAGACTATAATAAGAACTTACAAGTTTACATTTCCCTTTAATCAATTTGTCCGCACACTAACTTTTTACATAATGACAATAATTTCTTGGTTTTGCACGTATTTTTCCAGTTTACTAATTGAATTTAAATATAGAACTGAACAGTACGTCTACTCGATACGAGCCATAGACTACTACTTATGCATCCACGTCCACATCATACAAAACTAAACTCGCTCGGACTAGGAGTAGCGATAAAAGATTTCCGATTAGTAAAAAAAGCCCAACAGAGACCATGTGCCAGGAGCTCACAACCGTAATAAGCGATTACAGAACAAGAAGCACTGCTGATGAGGGAGGGCTTTAAAGTTGAGCGTCAGACATGAGCATACTGACCATTGAAGATAAAATTATTTTTAGATACAAGTGTACGATTTGCTCAACACAATGGTCCAAGCAAAAAACAATTAGTTACACATATGTATTTTATAGGATTTTTAGTATAGGTGTAAATTTGTAAAAACTAACAAGTATGTTGAACTCCTTGTCCTTTTCTAATTGTTATTTACTTAAGCTGAGTCAGAGAGACGCAATGCTGTTACCCACTACCATTCGAAATAGCGCAATTGGGAGAGCATTAGACTGAAGATCTAGAGGTCCTTAATTTGATTCCGGGTTTGATTCAGTCAATTTTTTTATTTTTAAATATATAAATCCATTCTGCTTCTGTATTGAACAATATCGATAATATTGTAAAAAAGTATATCTGATGTTTTTATGTAGATATTTGAGTTTTAATTTTTTTAAAGATTTTTACCAAGACAAAAACATAGGTTAATTATATAAATTAATGGTTCAATTGAATTATTGTTTTTTATTGTTTTAGTAAAAACATTGTCAGGTCCAGATGAACAATTATTTCATAGTTTAGATATATACATAATTAATTCATCCTTAGGGGTTAAAAAATATTGTTTTGTTAATTTTGGGGTCATTTAAATAGTTATTAGTGGAGGAATGGAGAAAAGAATAATTGATGATGAGTCGCTAGTTACGCTTCTCACCTTCCATAGTTTCCGGAAGACAAGAGAGAAGCAAACAGGCTGAATGAAGAGGTCAAGACGCAGTTGAAACTACACCGATCCAACGACTGGGACAGAAAACTAGAAGAACTGGACCCGAATCAACCCTAAGCTCGCCAAGATCCTGAGACAAGACAGAAGAGAAAACCCAACACTACACGGAGACAACGGACTAGCCCACACAGAGGAAGAAAAAGCAGAAGCCTTCAGAAGAACCATGGAGCTCCAATTCACCCTCAACGAGCACCCAGACGCGGACATGGACTTCCAAGACCGAGTAGAAGAGGACGTCCGAAACCAAGACGAAGAAGAAGACGACAACGGAAACCTAGGCTACACCACCCCTGAGGAAGTAGGCTACATAATCCGGACCAGCAATAGGAAGAAGGCACCAGGGAAAGACGGCATCACCAACAACGCCCTGAAGAATCTACCAAGACGAGGAGTGGTATTCCTGACGGCCATCATCAACGGAATACTAAGGACCAAACACTACCCAGAAGGATGGAAAGAAGCGGAGACGATCATGATAAAGAAGAGCGAAAAAGACCCGAAGTTTCCACAGAACTACAGGCCCATACACCTCCTCCCAGCGATGAGCAAGATAGCCGAGAAAGTGATCTTGAAGAAACTACGAGAAGAAACAAAAGCCATTGGGATACTGCCAGAAGAACAGTTCGGATTCAGGAAGAAACGAAGCGCCGAAGACCAAGTACTGAAGATAGTAGAATACACCACCCAAGGATTCAACAGGAACCAATCAACAGGAGCCATCTTCTTGGATGTCAGCAAAGCCTTCGACCGCGTCTGGCAAGAAGGCCTGATATTCAATATGAGACAAGCAGGATACTCAAGAGCCCTAACGAAGTTACTAAGAAGCTATCTGAAGAACAGAAGATTCCGGAGCAAGATCAAGAAAACCAGATCCGAATTAGGAATGATGGAAGCCGGAGTCCCGCAAGGAGCAGTCCTGTCACCGGTACTCTATACCATCTACACCGCAGACATCCCCAAGACGGACAACACCATGATGACCCTCTACGCAGACGACACCGCCATCGCAACAAGGAGCAACCAACCAGAGATGGTGACACGAAGACTTCAAGAAGCCGTGGACAGAATCGACGACTGGTGTACAACATGGAGGATCGAAATCAACACAGAGAAGACCCAAGCAGTGTTCTTCAGGAAGAAGAGGAAGACGCCAGAAGACAACCTGGACATCGCAGGAGACGAAATCAGATGGACTAACAAGGCGAAGTATCTAGGAGTCATTCTAGACCGAGGGCTGACGTTCAAGGACCACGTGGACTACGTAGTGGACAAAACCAGGAAATGCAAGAGGACGACTAGGAGGACTCATCGGAAGAAGATCCAAGTTAGAGCTGAAGACCAAGATCCACCTCATCAGAGCAATCCTGATTCAAATCATGCTGTACGCATCCACAGCATGGGGGTACACCGCCAAGACCTACAAAAAGAAGCTAGAAGCCCAGCAGAACATCAGCCTGAGACAAGCCATGAACGCCCCCTGGTACATCAGGAACCTGCAGATCCACAGAGAGCTAGACCAGAAGACGATTCAAAAATGATGGAAGAAAAAGCAAGAAGAAGATTCGAAGCAATGAGGACCCAGCCCAACGTCCAGATGAGGGAGCTGACCGACTACACCAGAGAAGACTACGCCAGGCATCCACGACCAAGAAAACAGCTGGACCACGACCAGCAGTGAAGACGCGTAGAAGAACAAGAATAAAGAAAGAAGAGGGACCACCTAAGAGAGGACCTGCTGATCCCTTGAAAAGATGAGCAGGATCTCGATTAGGGACAGCTTTAGCAAGTGGATTCACTCTTTAAGGTCGTCCTTAGTCGTAGTAAGCCGGCTAAGGATTTGCCCCTTCTAGAGGCTGCGAAACACATACACCCAACGCGAACGTCAAGAACAGAAGGCAGAAGGAGTAAAGTGCATGCACTACCCTGAACAAAAGAAGACAGCCAGACTCTTCCATGCAAAACCCAAGGAAGAGAATGGTAGAGCAACGTCAGCAGAGCAGATTGAGGCCCCATCGGATGAGATGAGGGGTGGATGGAAGCTCTTCCCGGGATACATCGCTCTCGAGGGATGTATCCTGGAAGGGGCGGGTTTGGATTGGTGTGTGTGTGTGTGTGTGTGTGTGAGAAGTTTAGCGTCAGACATGAGCATACTGACCATTGAAGATCAAATTATTTTTAGATACAAGTCTACGATTTGCTCAACAAAATGGTCCAAGCAAAAAGAATTAGTTACACATATGTATTTTATAATTTAAAATTTTTATGGGGCACTATAGGATTTTTAGTATAGGTGTAAATTTGTAAAAACTAACAAGTATGTTGAACTCCTTGTCCTTTTCTAATTGTTATTTACTTAAGCTGAGTGAGAGAGACGCAATGCTGCTACCCACTAAACTGGATATCATCAACCATTCGAAATAGCGCAGTTGGGAGAGCATTAGGCTGAAGATCTAGAGGTCCTTGGTTTGATCCCGGGTTTCGGTCACACAATTTTTTTATTTTTAAATATATAAATCCATTTTGCTTCTGTATTAAACAATATCGATAATATTGTAAAAAAGTATATCTGATGTTTTTCTTAAGTATTTATTTAAGTCTTCATTTTTATAAAATATTTTTACCAGAGAAAAACATATGTTAATTATATAAATTAATGGTTCAATTGAATTATTGTTTTTTATTGTTTTAGTAAAAACATTGTCAGGTCCAGATGAACAATTATTTCATAGTTTAGATATATACATAATTAATTCATCCTCAGGGGTTAAAAAAATATTGTTTTGTTAATTTTGGGGTCATTTAAATAGTTATTAGTGGAGGAATGGAGAAAAGAATCATTGATGATGAGTCGCTGGTTACGCTTCTCACCTTCCACAGTTTCTAGCTGTATATTCAGTGCTATCTAAGGACAACCGATATTGCGATATCAGACCTCGTTGCCGATGACAATAGACTGCCAGATATACATAATAATGGATGTATAAAACAAGGCAGGAAAATAAATATATGTTGTCGAAGTTAACTATGACAATAAGTTTTACAACAAAGAAATTAAAGGTTACAAAATAATTCACTTTATATTAAAGATGTAGGAATATGCGGCAATTCGTCCGGTGCAGATTACAATTTCAAAGTATTAAACAGTCGTTGAATGAGTGAACGGCCTCTAGCATCCGGCAACCATGTAAGGATGTCGGTAACAGGAATATATTCCAATTTCGTGATGAGAAAGAAAAGTGCTACTTACAGTTTAACCTTCCGGCCGGGGTGCCTAGTCTCTGAGACCCGGCGCTCCGAAAACCGATCGGCAATGTTCGGAAAATCGTCGTAATGGCCTGGCGATCTATCTACCTGTTTATGCTTAGACTCAGTACGTGCACAGTAATTCGTGGATGCGCAAGTATTTTAGTTTCTGAATTATTTTGATCTTGGTCTGTGAGACCCGGCGCCCCGGTTCAGTGTATTTTTTCTACATCTGGCAGGATATATTTTTCTATGGTAAGTCAGGGTAAATATCATTTATATTCTATAGATTTTATAAATATTTGTTTTATTTAGCAGCAATGTCTAATTATTATGAAGAAGAGCAAGAAAAACTGCGTCGTCTATGGGAGGAAGTTGAATCAGAGGAAGAGCCTGATGATGAAGAAGAGGAGTTGGTGTTTGAGGAAAATCATGTTGAAACTCGAAGCACCGATAGTGAATCCGAACAAGAGTGTTCTGATAGTAGTGACGACGATGTACCCCTTGCAAACCTTGCAAAATTAGCAAGAATTCCAACTTTTATTGGAAAAGATGGGACAACGCGGTGGCATAAACATTGCCCAAACAAAACAGTAAGAACGAGAAGGGAAAATATTATTGTGCGATTACCAGGCGTCAGAAACTGTGGGAAAAACGCCAAAACAGCCGTTGAATGTTGGTCGTTATTTTTTACTGATGAAATGCTCAACATTATAGTGGAGAACACAAATCACTATATTTCTGGATTAGCGGAAAATTATGCGAGAGAGAGAAGAGGAAAGCCCACAGACATTTGTGAAATAAAAGCTTTTCTTGGGTTGTTATATTTGGCGGGTACTCTCAAAAGTGGACGACTAAACACAAAAGAGCTGTGGCAAAGAAACGAACTTGGAATTGAACGTTTTTGGCTGGTAATGTCTCACGATCGATTTCATTTTCTACTTCGTTGCCTTCGGTTTGATGATCTAACAACAAGAGATGAACGAAAAAAATTTGACAAATTAGCTCCAATAAGAAGCCTATTTGACCTTTTTGTTGAAAAATGTAAAAACACCTATACAGTTGGAGTAAACACAACAATTGATGAGAAGCTTGAGGCATTTAGAGGAAGATGCTCCTTCAAACAGTACATTCCAAGTAAGCCTAACAGGTATGGTATAAAAATATTCGCCTTAGTTGACTCGGCTACATCTTATGCGTCAAATCTTGAAGTTTACGTAGGTAAGCAGCCTGAGGGTCCATATGAACAGTCTAATAAGCCACACGATATAGTTTTGAGGCTAATAGAACCTATATCCGGGACTAATCGTAACCTTACTAGTGACAATTGGTTTACCAGTGTCGAATTGGTAAAAAAACTGTTTGACGAACACAAAATAACATATGTGGGTACAATAAAAAAGAATAAAAGAGAATTGCCACCTGAATTTTCCAACACAAGAGCTCGCCCTGAATTTTCTTCAGTATTTGGCTTTCAAAAAGATATGACTATTGTGTCTTACATACCAAAGAAATATAGAAATGTAAATCTTATATCCAGTTTGCACCATGATGATAGAATTGATCCATCTACGGCAGAAAAATGCAAACCCGATATAATTACTTATTATAATCACACCAAGGGAGGTGTAGATAATCTTGAAAAATTATCTGCTACCTATAATGTCGCTAGGAATACTAGAAGGTGGCCAATGGTAGTATTTTTTTCAATGATGAACATGGCTGGGGTTAATTCACAAATAATTTTTGCATGCAACAACAAAACATATAAAATCGAAAGAAGATTATTTCTAAGAGACATTGGGCTTTCTTTGACTAAGGAACATTTGGCAAGACGTTCCTATGAAACAAATGTGCCAAGGTCGGTGAGAGAAAGAAGACAAGAAGTCGCTGGAACACAAGAAAACATGAAAAATGAAGAAATCCAACCAGGTACCAGAAGAAGATGTTTTTTTTGCAAAAAGGATTCAAAAACGAAATATTTTTGCAAAAAATGTAAAAAATTTGTTTGTCTCTCTCACATGGAAGCTTGGTGTCCTGAGTGCTCAGAAATTGACATAAATCAATAAAAACTGTTGTTCTATAATATTTTTATAATGTTTCAGTAGAAAATCTTATTTTGTTTACTTATTTACCGGTTGTTTCCTAGTTTTTAGAAAATGATATATTTTTTGACAACAAATTTTAGAACAAGATAAAATTTGTCTATGTAAATTTAAATCATGTTCCTATTATAATATTTGAATAAACTAAGGTATATTTTTTTCATTAAAATATAGTTTTTTAATTTTTTTGCCAAAAAAATGCGATATTTGATGATGGGTCTCAGAGACCCGGCGCCCCGGCTCATGAGCTACACAAAGGCGCCCCGCCCGCAGGGTTAAGCAGATTCTCACAATAAATTAGTAATAAAATATGGAGTTAGAATTTAGGCCCCATTATGTAAGGGCATGAACTAAACACTAATATGACACTAACTAGACAAGAGACCATGAGCTTTTTATTTGAGAGGAGTTTTCAATTAACAGTTCGATTTATTACTTATTACTACAACGGTTTATAATTTTTGCGGGAACTCCTCGCCGAGATTCGGCCGCAGCACTAAGCTTCGCTAGAAAAAAGAAATCAAACTGGACAGGGTCGTAGCTAGGCCCACTTTTGTATGCATTCATAGGAAATTCAGTTTTTTGAAAGAACAGCTCTCGCCCTAGAAAAAATTGCAAATAATCTTAAAGATTTTGTAACAGTCATTAGTTGATTTTAAGTTAGTTCTTGGTTTTTTTTATATATTTCAGTTCATTTTCTTATTTGAATTGTATTTTCACGTAGAGAATCCTAAAATTCACTCTTTAATCAGTTACCTATATACAACCCTCGACGCCAAAGACTATATGATTTATGAAGTAAGGAAACGGGGCTACGAATATAACTATAACATGGAGGAGGCCATCGACTTCTCAATCCAACGAAACTATCGGTCTGCTTTATCTTATACCATAAAATGGTATCACATGGTAAAAATGGCAGAGAGGAAAGGTAAACCCCAACAACGATTCGGATACGGATACATTTAAAAACATTTAACTACTAATTGTGTACATACGTCGACTTTCACAGTAGTACTCTACTCTTTTACAACCTTGCACATTTTCCAAAACTTAATACTTTATATGTTTTGACGAACTTTAACCGTTCTATTTTTGTTTATGAAAAAATTTAACTTAATTGGTTCACCTGAATTTACATAAGATGAAAAAAATAAAGTTTTTATAAACTCATCTTTTATTCTTAGAATTCCTTATAAAAGCTCATTAAGCTACGCCTTTGTTCTAAGGGGAAAAACAATCCTACACTTGTTTACTTCTGAAATATTTTAATAACTATAAAAAAGAACCCAAGTCGAATTCAACTATCTATTTAAAACATTTTAAATCTTTACTTCTTAAGAAACAAGTTGAGTTTTCTTAGTCACAAAGAAATAAATAAAATTATGCTTTTAAAAGTGAAAATGTAGTTCAAAAAATTGATGGTCTAGTTTCCGGATGTGATATATCGTTAGATGTACTATATGTTTCAATTCTGCCACGTTCTACCCTCTCGTCAGATCAAGGTCAGGGTTGTTTAGCTCGAAATATTTACACCGTTGCAAGATGTGGTAATCTAAAATAGATCAGATCAAGGTCAGGGTTGTTTAGCTCGAAATATTTACACCGTTGCAAGATGTGGTAATCTAAAATAGATGGCAGCACTTACCATTGAAGTAAAATTATATTTGCGGTTTGGATTTTAGAGAAATCTAGACATTTTTATGAAAAAATTAAACAGTAAAAAATAAACCATATTTTGTTTTTTATGCAGGAACTTCAAAAAATTATTTCATAATAACCCATTTTAATAAATATATCATTATGACATATTAGCTAGCTACATATGTTTGAAGTTCCTACACGCAGAATTATAAATTATTCTATCCACTAAAAGGACTAAAACTAATATCATTTATTAAAGTCAGGAATCGTAATTCTACGTTTTCCAATATGGCGGTGGTATTCAGGCCTCTTAATTTGTGAAGACATTAACGAATACCATACTGGTTCATGGGATGTATCTTTTGTTAATTTCTTTTAGTTCTTGGGAAATCTGTGCCCTAACATTATTAATTTTTTCCTCTCACCGTCTGTACTTATGTCACTCATAGCTTGCGTAGGCGTGTTTATTTGTATAGAAATGAAGCTCACCAGTGCCGGACTGGCCAGGTGTTAGTGATAATATTAAGGTAACAGAATCGAAACCGGTCGAGGTAATAAACCAAAGATACCAAGAGTTAAAGAACTTTATTGATAACGAGCTAGGCCATGGAAACAGAATGACCAAGACAGGAAAAGCAAACTTAAAAAACAAACTGATGGCCAGGGGCCTAAAACAGGGCAAGACACGTCAAATTAAAGCCTTGCATAGAAAAACGAAAGAATCAGAGGAATTAAGATTGAGCAGAGCACAGGAGCAGCATGCAACTACCTCTGCCGCAACCTACTCATCTGTAACACCAACAAAAAAACACCATTACAAAACACAATAGTAAAAAGCACAGAGAATCAAACGAACATACTCTTTGTGACCTATGACTCTATGGACAGTGGAAAGAAGATACATGAGGCGTTGACGAAAGTCTTGGATCGTAGAAAATACAAATTAAAAATTAACAGAATGAGAACAACGGCTAAATCTTTAATTATAGAAGCAGTCACAAGGGAAGATATGGAAAGAATACTGTCAAATGAGACAGTCAAGAGAACCTTCAAAATAGAGTAGTTGTGAAGTGTTTATAACAAAGTCCTTAAGTCAAGTCAAACAGTATGTCTTTAATTGGAAACATAGAGCTGTTCAACCCAAAAGGAAGCGATAATACCACTTATATTGAGAGGTTAGAACAACTTTTTAAGTGTATTGATGTCACAACAGAAAAAAAAAGTTCCCTTGTTCTTAACCTTGATAGGGGGAGAGACCTATAGCATCTTGAAAGACCTTTTAGCACCCACGCTACCAAGTTCAAAAAAATATGAGGAGTTAGTAAATTAATTAAAGTCACAATATAGTCCTAAGCGCTTTTATTATTGCTGAGAGATTCAAGTTCCATACAACAAGTAGATTTGTGTGTAGGATCAGATTTGAGACTATAAAGAGAAAACTGTTGACCAAAGCTACATTAACATTCGAGGGTGCTCATAAAATTTCAGTTGCGATGGAGTTAGCAGACGGTCAGTTAAAAGTAATGGGCCCAGATATTGGTCACGCCAGTAAGGTATACCAAAAAAAGTCTTATTCAAAAGCAACATTTAGTAAGTCAAACTCAAGTCATGACAAGTCCAATAATCAGTCAGTTGCGTCTACATCACAGTCCAGTAATAGAAAACCCAAGTGTGAGAGATGTAACCGAATTCATTTGGATTATAATAAGTGTTCAGCGGTGGCTTGAAAATGTTTTTCATGTAACCAGGTAGGACATACTGCCAAGTCTACAATGTGCAAGAACAGAATCTACGAGCTAGAAGAGGAGCAAAATGATGTTGTTGAGACAGAAGAGTCTGAAGATGGATTCGAGGTAGGTTTGTTATCTAAGGACACGAGTAGATCTGCAGCATTTCTTATGTAAAATAACATGGGAAATCGCTAAGATTCATTCTGCACCTTTTTGACCAAACCTAGGTCAAAGGTCAACAAGGTCATCAACTCCGCTGCGCATGCATCGAAGGGAGGCGTACTATCACATGCGTCATCGGGAACGTCAGCAATCATGAATCATAATGACAAAATGGCACTAACAGGTATCTCAGTTATTATTGGTCAGATTGACGTCGAACAAACGGCATGGTTGGTCAAAAAGGTGCAGAATGAGCCTTAGCGATTTCCCATGTTATTTTACATAAGGAATGCTCCCGAATCAGTGCTGCATATCTATTAAGGATGTCCACAAGGATCGGTGTGCGGTCCAGAAACATTTGAAGCAATCATATTTTTTATCATTCGGATTACGTTTTCACAGGATTATGGTAATGGTAATTAGTTGTAGACTTTCTATACACACCTTTCAGAACTTGATGTTTTTAATTGTTCATCTATCACGTCATAAATTGAAGAAACTGGCAATTGGGCAACCTAGTCTTGTCATTGTTTACTGGACTATTGAATAGTTGTCTGTTATTTATCTTAGGTTTTAGTTTTTTTTTATTTATATTTTGGGATTTTGTAGTGTACTAGTGATGAATGAATGATAAATAAATGTTTTGCTTGCTCTTTGGTTATCATTATTTTTCAATTGATACTTTCTTTTCCAGCCGATTCTCTAGACTCTGGCAATGATTCTGATTACCAACCCTCTATCCATGTCTGACAGTTCTTCTACAACGAGTTATGGTAAATCGAATACCACTGGAAATCTGCGTCAGTCAAACAGAAATTCAAATAATAATACTTCATTTGAAATCTCTTTTTCAACCAATGTTCCAGGGAAGTCTTCACGCGATGACAAAGATATGTTTGCAGCATTAGCCAGTAAAAGTAATCACACACACACACACACACACACACACACACACACACACACACACACACACACACACACACACACACACACACACACACACACACACACACACACACACACACACACACACACACACACACACACACACACACACACACACACACACACACACACACACACACACACACACACACACACACACACACACACACACACACACACACACACACACACACACACACACACACACACACACACACACACACACACACACACACACACACACACACACACACACACACACACACACACACACACACACACACACACACACACACACACACACACACACACACACACACACACACACACACACACACACACACACACACACACACACACACACACACACACACACACACACACACACACACACACACACACACACACACACACACACACACACACACACACACACACACACACACACACACACACACACACACACACACACACACACACACACACACACACACACACACACACACACACACACACACACACACACACACACACACACACACACACACACACACACACACACACACACACACACACACACACACACACACACACACACACACACACACACACACACACACACACACACACACACACACACACACACACACACACACACACACACACACACACACACACACACACACACACACACACACACACACACACACACACACACACACACACACACACACACACACACACACACACACACACACACACACACACACACACACACACACACACACACACACACACACACACACACACACACACACACACACACACACACACACACACACACACACACACACACACACACACACACACACACACACACACACACACACACACACACACACACACACACACACACACACACACACACACACACACACACACACACACACACACACACACACACACACACACACACACACACACACACACACACACACACACACACACACACACACACACACACACACACACACACACACACACACACACACACACACACACACACACACACACACACACACACACACACACACACACACACACACACACACACACACACACACACACACACACACACACACACACACACACACACACACACACACACACACACATACACACACACACACACACACACACACACACACACACACACACACACTGAAACGTTCACTTAGCAGTTAACATTTCTAATAATAATTTTACCCTGTGAGTAAGAGGTTTTTGTTTCAACACACACGCACCCACGCACACACGCACACACACACACAAAGAACACATACAACACTAAAAGAGAAAAAACTATTGGACAACTATGCTTTGATTACTTGGGCCCAAAAAGTCGAGTACCTGTAGAACTACAAAACATTGAAGGATATAAGAGCTTTAAATGTGAAATAAAAAAATGGATATTATCAAAAAATAGAGACTTTTTCCAAAATATAATAAACAAGATATAAAAAGAAAAATATGTGGTTGTATGTGTGTGCGAATATATGTGTATGTATGTGTTGAGAATTAATTTATATCTACCTACCCGACTCACTATATCTACTACTAAATTTGTCAATACTATACCGAATTGATCATTATTATTATACTGACACTGTCAATACTGAAAATAATATTTACTCAATTGTATCTTTATAATTTAATTTTACTGTATCTATTTATTATATCACACACAAGTTGTTGGTAACCTAGTTACTCTCAGCTTCAGTGATTAATTGTTTACTTCTACATCAAAAATGTTAAATTTTGTAGTTTGTATATTTCTGTTTTGTTGTGAAATAAACATATATTATTATTATTATTATTATTATTATTATTATTATTATTATTATTATTATTATTATGATTATTATTATGATTATTATTATTTCTGTATTTATTGTAAAAAAATGCAGTCCAAGTTTGTGAGGCACTTTGAAAATAAGCATAAAGATATACCAGATGTACAAAAGTTTGCTCTTCTACCAAAGGGAAACTCTGAAAGATTGATGATGATGGACAAAATCAGAAAAAAATCTATGTTTATCTACAATACAGACAATCTAGTAAATGATGGAGAATTGATGGTATGTAGAAGGCCAAATGCTAATGCCCCGAGGACAGCAAACCATTACAAGGTGTGCCAGAGATGTAAGGTTTTTTTTTCTAAAACAAACATAAGACATCACGCGAAAAGGTAATTTGCGACTGATGGCAGAAAAACAGAACATTGTTGATGATGGGTCGGAAGGTTTTGGGTCGCATTCATCCCGAAGTATATGATGAACTCAGAAATGTATTTCCAGTTTTAGAAGATGATATCACTCGACTTATAAGATATGATCGATTGGTGATTTTGTATGGAAAAAAACTTTGTGCCAAATATGGTACTCTCCAACATCAACACGATATGATTCGTGCTCACTTAAGATTACTTGGTAGATTTTTATTAGCTATGAAAAACATCAATGAAAAAGTTACAGATTTTACATCCATATACCATCCCAAAATGTATGATGACACAGTATTGGCTATACATGAAATATCAGGTTTTGATTCAAAAACTCAGACTTTTTTGGCATTAGGTCACAAATTCGCAATTGAACCTGCTTACAATGATATTTCGGTACACAGGCTGTTTGCAGATATTGAATACTTAATTAATGACTTTGATAACGAAAAGAAAAATCTTGTCAAAGCAAAAGTTACCAACTTAATTACAAATCATTTCCACAAACCAAAACAACAAAATAGTTATCTCAGACTTTTATTTAATAGAGGTAAAACTTTTTTGAATGATAATCCCAATCTTATTATAACTAAAGCAGATAAAGGTAATGTCAGTGTACTTACGTATAAAACTGATTACATTAGACTTTCTAACAATATTATTAATGACAATAAATACTACTCTGAAATCAAAACAAATCCTATATCAACACTAATTCGAAAAACTTACACATTGACTAAAAAATATAGTTGTAAATTCTCAACTTTAGAATTAAAAAAAATTAAGATCTACATCGGCCTTAACGCCGAAATACTATGGCCTACCCAAAATATATAAAGACACGTTAAACTTAAGACCAATCATTTCATCAATTGAATCACCCACGGCGGGAATTGCACAATTTGTGACTGGCACCTTAACAAATGCATATTGTAAAGACAATGAGTATTATATTCAGGATTCTTTCTGTTTTGCTGAATTTATACAAAATAAGCAACTACCTCCAGATCATGTTTTAATCAGCTTAGATGTTGTCTCACTCTTTAGTAATATTCCAATTTCATTAATTAAACAAAGCATAAAAAGGCACTGGCCAAATATAAGTAGACATTGTAAACTATCTTATAACAATTTTATTGAATTCGTTGATCTTCTTGAAAAGGGTACCTTTTTTGCATATAACGACAAATTTTATAAACAAATTTTTGGTACACCAATGGGAAGCTCCGTCTCACCCATATATGCACAATATGTGATAGATGACTTGAGGAGTATAGTTCCAAAACTCGCCTAATCCAAAAAGTTTAAAAATACCGCCAGTTACAGAAACAACTGAGAAGCTTTACCAAAACTTGCCTATTCCCGCTTATTTGTGTGTGCTATTATTGAATGTAGTTCCAAAACTCACCTTATCTAATTGACGTTTAATTCCAAAGCGCGCCTATGTCACGACCGTCTGGTATAACCTAAGTGCGCCTTATCACTTGAGTACGTACGTGTTAAATTGCTTTTGTTCTCAAACGGCGTCTTATCCAATGGTCTTTTCCTTATGGGGATACACCCGTGATTTTATATTGTATACAGTTGTGGGTAGACGAAATTGTTATTATAACTTTCTTCCAAAATATTCTTGAATGTAAAGCAATGGATAGTGGTAAAAACATTTGTGAAGCTCCGAAAAATAAAGGAAGAAAAAAAGGAACGGACAAATCAGTGTGGAAGAAAAATATTGTTAAAAATGCCAGGTAAGTAACTTGTTTGAGGTTAGTTTGAATTCCAACTTAACTTTATTTTTTATTTCATTTCTTAGATACACGTCAAAAATCCTCCAACTATGCCAGAATCATGCCAAAAACACACAGGCCCAACATATAGGTGTCAACATTTAAGTTTACAAGATATACGAAAGTTTCATCAAGCATTTTATAATGAACCAGTTAAGATTATCCAAGATAATTTTTTTTGCGTCATACGGCAGGGAGAAACCAAAAGGAGCCAGACAAGTAAAGGAAGGCAGTTCTCGGAAACAAGTAACCATACGTTATTATGCTCCTCAATTTAAGAAATCTAAAGCAAAAACACATGTTCCAATATGCCGCAAAGCGTTTTTTTCCATACTGGGTGTCTCGAAGGACAGTGTACAGCGAATTGTGAAGAAGCATTTGGAAACCGCCTGTGGTGCCAAAGAAAACAGGGGTGGCGATACACGTAGCAGAAAATACACGTCTAGAAAGGTTGAAGTAAAACGTTTTATAGAAAGTTTTAAAGCTGTCGATTCCCATTATAGTCGTGGAAAATCATCAAGGCAATATTTATCTAGCGACTTGTCTGTGAAGAAAATGTGGACAATGTATAATGCAAAATCACATGATAACTTAAAAGTTAAATATCACTATTTTCGGCACATCTTTGTAAAAGAATATTGGTTTTGGCATGCCTGCCACAGATGCATGTTCAAAATGCATTGAGTTAAACGAGACAGTCAATAGAAGTCCTGTTCATGAAAAGAATCGCATAATAATGCAATTGCGACTTCATACTTTAAAATTTAAATCTTTTTTCAGATTTTTAAAATCTGATGAAGAAAGAGTTTTGAAATGTTCGTTCGATTTCCAAAAAAACATGGTTCTACCTCGAATTCCAGATCAAGCGGCTTATTATAGTAGGCAACTCTATTGTTACAACTTTACAGTTTGCCAAGGACATTGAGGCTCACCCCAAAATAAAGATACTGTTTTTATTTACACCTGGTTGGAGACTGAATTAGCAAAAGGATCCAATCAAATTGCTTCGGCTGTTCATCATCGACTGAATATTATAATAGAAGATTATAATACAATAAAACTTTTTGCTGACGGATGTGGAGGTCAAAACAAAAACGTAACGATGATTAGAATGCTTTCTAAATGGCTGAAATTAGAATCGCCAAATAATATTAAAGAGGTAATAGTAGTATTCCCAGTACCTGGACATTCCTATATTCCCCCTGATAGGGTTTTTGGCCGAATAGAAAAGAGGGTGAGAAAGTTGGATACTATAATCAAACCAGAAGAATATGAACAGATTTTTGGTGAATTTGGGACAGTGTTCAATTTAGGAAGAAATGTTGAAGTTATGGAATAGAAAGAAGAAATAGCTGATGTCATTAGGGATGGCTGATCCAAACATTTTTATGGATCAGTTCCAACAGGATCTAGTCCAGAGTGATAACTAGTCCAAAGATCAGTTCCAGTTACCAGTCCAGCCGGTACGTTTTTACGAGCAGTAGGTAAACAACCGTAAACTAGTACATACTTAACTTGAACCGTTCGCGTTCAGCGAATCGTTGATGTACGAGTACGAGGTACGAATTTGAGTAGTTACATTCGTATAGTTCAGTTGAGTTGATTTGAGAAATTGAACCGCGACTAATTTGTAAGGGCGCGTGAGTGACTGTGTGTAGTGAATATTGTATATTTTTTGTTACGAGAATGTCAAATGAAAGAAGCCCGATATGGCTTTATTTCACTATTATAGACAACGATACAAAAATTTGTCAGTGCGATAATTGTAAACTGCGGATGAGTTTCAAATATTCAGTCTCGAATTTAAAAAAAACATTTCAAGCGAAAACACCCTTCCGTGGAACTTGTTTCTGAAAAATCGCAATTGGAAAATATTCCTTCCACCAGTGGTTTGAAACGTGCATTACCTAATGATACTGAGGTTTGCGGGAATGAAGATATACAGATTGCCCAAGCATCTACTTCGAAAAAATGTAAACTGGACATCGTTTTGCTTGTGCATAGTGACCATAAAAATATAGTTCAAAAAAAGAATATCTACTTATATACCAAAAAAAATCACTGGAAGTATCAAAGCAAAAATCGATGCAGATTTATTGGGATTATTCATTCTCGACTATCAACCTTTCAGTGTAGTGGAGGACAGAGGTTTCAAAAAATTTGTATATTCATTGAATCCTTCTTATGAATTACCGAATAGGCATACTATATCGAACACTCTCATTCCATTAGAGTATGAAAAACGTCTTGAAGAAGCCAAAAATGAAATGAAGAAAGTGTTGAACGTGTGTTTGACTACAGATTGTTGGACTTCAGCAAAAGTTGAAAGGTTTAGGGCTGTGACTTGTCATTTCATCGATGATTTTAAAATGAGCTCCGTTCTTTTAAGCTGTGATATTTTGGAAGAAAATCATACTGCTGTTAATTTAGCGGCAAGGCTGAAAGAAGTTGTGCAACAATGGGACTTAGAAAAAAAAGTTATATTAACTGTTTCTGATAATGCCAGCAACATCAAAAAGGCTATCACTGATGAGTTAGGTTGGAAATTCTTTGGTTGCTTCGCGCATACATTAAGTCTTACCGTGCATGATGCTTTGAAAGTGGTTCAACCCATGATTGAAAAAGTAAAAAAAAATGTTTCCCATTTTAGACGAAGTAGTTTATCGAATTCGAAATTATTGAACTTTCAAAAACAAGCAGGTATTGAAGTTCCAAAGAAGTTAATCCAAGACGTCTCAACAGGATGGAATTCCACATTTTATATGCTGGAGCGATTCGTAGAATTAGAAAATTGTATTCGATCAACAATGGGTCTTTTGGACGAAAGCTTGCCACAGCTATCGTCGGAAGAGTGGACCATTATGAAATAATTATCCGAAATATTGAAATATTTCGAGGAGGCAACGAAATCAGTGAGTGGAGAAAGTTGCATTTCAGCATCACTCGTCATTGTTTTAAACCGTGGCTTACTAAATGTGTATGACAAACTGAAAAAAAAAACAATTTAACCAAATGTCGAAATCAGTACTGAATTGTCTCGAAAATGGATTACGTCACAGACTGGGAAATGTTGAATTTAGTAATACACTTGCAATATGTACATTTCTGGACCCGCGATTTAAAACTTTTGCTTTCAAGCATGTGGGTGCGGTAGACAGTATCAAAAAAATTGTGATCAACCTCGTTACGGAAATGGTTACAAAAAAAGTGAATAAAAAAATACTCAGAATGGCCCCGTATCCTCGGAAACTGAACAACCCAAAGAAAACGTAAAATTATCAGTATGGGATTGCTTGGACGAAGTAGTCGCGGAAAGCAAACCAAAAACTTCTAGCAGTTCCAGCAGAGCGATAATGGAGGTTCAGAGATACTTAGAAGATGATGTACTGGATCGACACAAAAATCCTCTAGAGTGGTGGAAACAAAACCAGTACAACTATCCCTATCTCATCCAACTTGTGCAACAAAAATGCTGTGCACTAGCAACTTCGGTTCCGTGCGAGAGACTTATTTCAAAGGCTGGAAATGTTTTAAATGAACGTCGTACGTGACTAAGCGCGGAAAATTGAAAAAACTTCTGTTTTTGAATACAAATGCTCAACGGACATATAGTATTAACAAATAATAACACTTCATTTTCAATGACTTTTCCATTCATTTATTGTTGTTTTTTTTGGTTTATTTTAATTTATTCTATGTTTTTGATGGGAATATTTTTTTTTACCAAAGAATTATTTTTGAAGTTAGTCGTTTTATTTTTTATTACTGAAGAGGTTAGCCACATGTTTTTGTAAGTTTGTTAAGAATATAATTATTACGTTTCTCTATATTTAGTCTTTGGTTTAATTCACCTATCACTCATTTTCACGAATCTAGTTTGAAACCAAACGTGTACGCATAGAGTTACTTCTCATAAGTACCTATTCGAATAACAAATCAAAATAGCAACTAGTCCAAACTACTCATAGTCCGTGTACAAAGCGCTGTTTGTACCTGCATCTGCCATTGCATTCCATTTCACGCGATAGAAAAGACTACCTGCCATTCATCTAGTCCGTACTCATTCGTACTATGTATGTATGTACCACAGAACTAAAGTTTAAGTTCTGTACCGGATTCACGGCAGAACAGTCGCGGGCCGTGCCACGCTACAATGATTGGACTAATACTCGTAACTGAATAAATTGTCTGTTCGGATCAGTTCTATTAGTCCAACCCGCCGTATCTGATCAAATGGATCAGTTCCAGTACAGGTTAGCCATCCCTAGATGTCATAAAGCCACCTGGTCAATGGCATTTCAAATTTGCCCCTTCCAAACGTATTTCAATAAAAAAATCGCCACAGGGAAACATATTGGCAAGAGGTGAGGTCGCTTACAATAGCGACAGTGGCGCATCTAAATCCATAATGAAAAAAGGAAAAAGCTTGAACAGCAGAAATCCTGAGGTAATTCCCATTGGTCACGCCGTTAATGTGAAAAAACTAAAAGAGTGCGATAATCTTTTAAAAAAAACATTTTGGTGAAAACTGGCGACACATTAAACACCTGGAATTTTATTTAAAAGCAATAGACACGCCCCTTAATGAAGAAGACGCAGAAGCAGAACAGAATGAAGAAGTTTTTGAAGATGATGATATTGATATCAGAATATAATGCAATAAAAAGTTTGAAAAAAGAATACTATTTTAGTTCAGTTTTACATGATGATTGTTTTTACCAGAAAATAAATAAATAAGTTCAATAACAACAATAATGTAGAGTTTTGAAACCTTATTTACTTCCAAACCCAGTCTTATCCACAATGTTTTTCCAAAACTAGTCTTTTCCAAAATAAAAAAAAATTTGAAAAAAGTTTTAGACGAAATTATTGTTTATTATCATCTCAGTAACCGATTGTAAATGATAACATTTGCAGTTTATTGTAGTGATTACGTTTGTAACAGACCATTTTTTCCGATTTCTGACGTATCAGACATTATGGATTAGGCGGGCTATGGAACTACACTCCTCACTTGCTTGATAGTTGTATTCCAAAATTACCATTTGAAATTCCTTTTTTAAAAAACTATGTTGATGATTTAATTTGTGCAGTTCCAAGTAATGGTATAGACACGATTCTACAAGTTTTTAATAGCCATAATACTAACATACAATTTACAATTAAAACAGAAACCAACAATATAGTGCCTTTCCTAGGCAGTTTATTGATACGTAATCCAAAAAATATAGTTGTTGGATTGGTATAGAAAACCCACAAATTCAGGGCGATACTTGAATTACAACTCTTACCATTCCGAAAAAATCAAAATAAATCTAGTTTTAGCCATGAAAAATAGAATAGCACGAATTTGTCATCCCACCCTCTTGAACAAAAATATTAAAAAGGTCTTTTAACTTAGCAGCTTTTTTAATTCTGCGCATGACCGTGACCATTGCGAAACGGTTTTCAGTGAAGTTGGAACAAACCTATTGACGCCAATGTGTGGAGCCGGCGTTAGAATATTATATTTTTTTACCTATTTTAGTCAAAATACCACTTATTTTGCTTAGCGTATAAAAAGGAGCACCTTGTTTAGTGTAGTTCAGTATGATAATGGATTTACTAAGGTTCTTCCATCAAAACGAGTTAAAAAGCGAATAGGATATGCTGTTGCCAAAAATTGTCAAGTGAAAATTTTGTTTGAAAATGGTTCGTATTTAATTATTATATTTAAGTTTGTCTCATCTAACAAATGATATCTTTTCAGAAGTTGAATCTGTTTGTAAGTCATTCTTAGAAGGAGAGACTTATTTTGATGTTACTTGAAGAAAATACTTTTTGTTGGAAGTTTTTAATCAAATTTATTAAGCACTTCCATCTTTTCCAAGGTATCTTAGCTGGTAAATATCTCAGTACAGTATTTGTAAACTGATATTCTTATGTTATTTGTTGTTAATCAATGTTTTCAGGCCACTTGAAAAATATTGTTCTATACAAAAATTTTACGAGTGAAAAATATATTCAATTGGATGCTGTGATTAATTTTACTTTCTTTTCCAATTTAACTTTGGTACAGTCACCAAAAATGATATACAGGTCTGACAAAATTTTGACAGAATTAGTATTTCAATATCAATATCGTATATCAAAAGGTGATACACTGTATATGAAATGGTTCCTAAATCAATAATAAGAAATTACAATACCTCTTTAATATACATGATCAAAAAATAAATAAATATTTTTAAATTAGTTTCCATCGTACAGTTCTTACAAACAAAAGTTGAATATCAAAGCTATGACTTTGTTTTAATTTGTTACCCTTAATAATCAGAGGTTATAGTCCATTCAACAATAATTCGTCGTTTTCAAAATTTAAGTGACACCCCTCAGTCGTAAACCAAGGCCTATATAAGTTGCCTGACAAATATCTATTGATACGCACCCGACCTTTTGAAAGGGTACAGGTCCTGATTACCGACTAATGGGGTCTTACTACGAAGCCTGTTATTGCAAATCAACGAATTATTGTTGAATATACTATACTTCTATAGTAGAGTAAGAAAGTAATTTGAGTAGGTGTATATTGAAAATCGAGTATTATGACTTGTATATGATGCTATCCTATAAACATTTCAAGTACCATGCAGTGGCTTAAAAATTATTTTATACAGTGTAATGAAAAAGTGGATTTACTATCAGAATTTTGATAACCCTCTTTTAAATGTTTTTCATGCTATGGTATAAATAAAAACTAAATTTCAGTAAATATGGTATTCAGCTAGCTGCAGATATACAACAACTTAATAATTCAGTTTATTTCTCAAAAGCTGAATTTTAATGGTCCTATGTGTAAAGTTGTAATATACTTTTCATCTTTTGAGATCTTGAAGAATTTTTTGTATTATAAAAAAATGAAAACTTAACCCATCCAAATACTTTTGCCAAAAGCAAAAAGGTTTAAAAATATTTCAACACAAGTATTTAAGGTGTTGATTTCAAGTAATCTTAATGCTCTTTTGATTGTTGACATTTCTATTCACTGGTAAATAACTGTATAATGGTTTATGGAATGAAACAGGTTCTAACATAATTCAATTATTATATTTAGGTGAATGTTTCTATTGAATTCAATAAAACATAAAGGAAGTATTTAGTAAGGTTAGAAATGTATCAAAATTAAAATATGTTTAAAAAACGTTCAGTTTTAAAATTTTACAAGAAGCTAGGAGTAATTTATATGTATTTCAGGTAAACGAAAGAAGCAGGAAGAGGAGATACATAAGAACAAAGTGGGACAAATTGAAGGTAAAAGTGAAAGTGGGAAAAAGCCTAAGAAATATAATAAACAAATAACAGTCGTTCAAGACATAGTTATAAATTCTGGTAATTATTAATTAGGGTAATTTGTTACCTCTCAACTTTTTAGAATGTTTCTCTTGCTTTAACTTTACATTGTAACATTAGATCAAGTTTTTAGTAGGTACATTTTACTTGTAACTTAATTTTATAGTTGTTCCTTTGTAGGTCTTAGCAATGCTAGTAGCAGTGTATTTGACATTAAATCATTAAATACTTCTAGTAAGGATCATCAATCCATTTCAGTGTCTACAATAAATTTTGAAAATCCTGATAGCAATTTAATTTGTAATTCCCCTGCATTGACAAATGTGGATCAGAATGAGAATCAGCAAATTTCATCACTTACAAGTAATTTATAGAAAAATTGATATGGATGTTGTGAAAATATTATTTTGTAGGTCATAATAATGCAGACAGCAGCTTGATTTGCAACTTTACAGAAATAGATAATTCAAACCAGACATCATTACATTCTTTCAGTGAAGTACATTCAATTTCATTTCCTACCACAAATCTGGAAAATGCTGGCGCCAAATTCAGATGTCATCCAATATGTTCAATGATCAGTCAAGTTCATCCTTTACAAGTAATTAACGAAATTCTATAAAGTGAAAATATAATTTTAATGAATATATATTGTAGCTCTTAATAATGCTGATAGCAGCTACTCTCCAGTACAAAACAATTTAGACCTAAATGAGGAAATTCAGTAAGCAATAGATGTTCTCAATGGAGATCAGCTAGTAGTTTTAGGTAATTCAATAAATATAAGCATTTTTAACAATATGATAGATTCGGTAAAATATAGTAATATAATAATTCTTATTCAATTTTTTCAGAAAAAATTAAAAGTAAAGCTGCCCAAAAAAAGCATTGCTGCTTTTATTGCTAAAAACCATTATGTAAGATATATAGACACCACATAGAAGTACATAAAACATAAAAAGATGTCAGAGACATAGTTAGCCTTCCGAAAAAATCCAGCCACAGACGAATGCTATAAGACAAGCTTAGAAAAAAAGGAGATCATTTATTTAATACCCAAGTTAAAAATGAAAGTCAAGATGTAATTGTTTGTAGAGAAACTATTGAGGCAAAGAAAACTAAAAGAGAAAGAAATGTTCCGTGTCCTAATTGTCTAGGGTATTATAGTAAATTAAGTGTGAGACATCACATAGAAAAATGTATGCCCTTAAAAGACAAGAAAAATAAAAGAAGAAATATTCAAGCTGAATGCAGAAGATTTGAAAATAACATTCATATTAAAGCTTGCAAGGTTTTAAGAGAGGACATATTTCCAGTCTTAAATGAGGATGATGTTACCAACACCATTAGATATGATAGGTTAGTGATTACATATGCAAATTATTTATGTCGAAAATACACATCACAACATCATGCTCAACAAATAAGGTCAAATATAAGATCAATAGGAAGATTAATTTTAGCAATCAAAGAAATTAATCCTCAAATAAAAAATCTTGCTGATGTTTTTTGCCCTTCTTCAGTCGATTTGATAATTGAGGGTATTGATAAAGTTGCTCAATTGGACCAAAATTCAAATTTGTATAAATCACCTGCTACTGCGATGCTTCTTGCAACTGAGTTAAAGAAATTTTGCAAGTTAATGGAAATGGAGTGTATAAAGAATGGAGATAGACAGGGTAAACAAAAAATGGAAGATTTGTATTTACTTTTTAACTTGGAATTTCAAGTTACAGTTAATAAAAAAGGTGTTGAAACACAGAAGAATCAATTACAGACGAAGAAGGACCAATTTGCCTAAAACAGATCAGATTGCAAGGTTCAGAATATATTTAGAGACTAAAATAATACATTTTACAAGTATGTTAGAAAAAAAGTACGCTTTAGAAAATTGGGCCAATTTAGCAGAGTATACTTTAACACACTTAGCTATTTTTAACAGAAAGAGGCCTGGGGAAACGCAACGCCTCTTAATAGAAGATTTTGAACATTATGAAGTGGTTGAAAATGAAGATCTTTCAAAAGACCTTGACAATTTATCCATGGAACAGATAAAAAAATGGGCTAGAATAAGATTCACAGGAAAATTAGGCAAAAATACTGCCCTCCTTGTTCACCGTGAACTAGGATTGAAAGCAATTAATCTAATTTTGAAGTACAGAGTCCAGGCAGGAGTAAATCCACTAAATAGGTTTGTTTTTGGAGAACCGTCTCAATACCACACACAAAGAACTTTCCAAGCTTGCAGTCTGATTCGAAAGTTTTCTTTGGAATCTGGCGTTGAAAATCCGGAATTGTTAAGGACAAGGTTATTAAGGCAACACCTTGCAACAGAAACTACCCGCTCTCACGTAGATCCCCATCTTGAAGGAAGGGTGTCTGATTTTATGTCTCATAAAAGACAAATTCATGAAGATTTTTATGTTTTGACATAAAAAACAGATGATATTACAAAAGCTTCAACATTACTATAAAAATTTTCAACCATTAAAGGGCAAATGGAAAATCCAATACAGTCACAATTACCAAAAGCTTTGTCAGTGACGATCACTCCAATTCCAGGCACATCAAAGTCTGCAGAAGATCGGGTTGTTATGTCTGATAGAGATGTTTTATATGAGTAAGAAATTACAGAGACTTATACTTCTGACCCAGATTATGTTCCTGATGAAGAACATATTTCCGAAGCAGAACTAAGTTATGTTATGAGTAAGTTCATTTAAATTTTTAGTCAGTTGCATAGTGGATTATGGCAAAATTTGTAAAACGGAACTAGAATGTTGGAATTTAGAATTCGGGTTAAGGATTTTTTTATTCATTATACATTTTTTAGAGCCTCAATTTGTGATTCCGTAGTCTTTGGGTTCTAATTAAGAGTGGCAATGGGAGACGGCTTCCAGTACACATCTAAAATTTATATATTACAAGACTTAAAGTCCATTGTTAAGTTGAAGTTTCCTGGTACAGAAAATAATTGAGATTAGGGCTGCATCCCCAGATACCAAAAATTGTGTTGTATGCTAATTGATCAAGTCCATTATTTTAGGAAAAACGCAAAAACGACGACCTTGGTCATCTGATGAGAAAGAGAAGGCCAGAAAATATTTTTATGATGAAATTTATAAGGAAGCAAATGTTTCTAGTAAACGAGTAACATTATTTTTTAAAATGAACCAAGATACTTACAAATATCGAACTCCACACTTAATAAAACAATGGATTGAATATGAAAGAAAGAAAATGATAGCTGCACATAATAGAGAACCAGGTTATTTATTATTTATTGCTCTTTAATAATTTCTGTAAAATTTGTATATTTGAAAATAACTCCCATCTTTAATTTCAGTCCGGAGATTGAGATGGTCAACTCCTGAAAAAGTGTTACTGGGACATTCTACAGAAAAACATTCATTAAGTGACACAATACCTAGCCTGTCAGAATGTGAACAAATTATTCAGCAGAATAAAAATGTTTTGAAAGGAAGAACTCCACAAACTGTAAAAGCAGTGAGAAAATGTCGCAGTTTTTAAAAGATTTAAGAACTTCAATAAACGTTTCTTTTTATTACTTCATTAGTATCAATCATTTTACAATATTCCTTTTCCTGTCACTTCTAGCAACAATGTTGAACTATATCATCGCCATTTGACTAAATTTTAAGTTCTCGACTACTCGTTCCACCAACTGTGTTGGCATAGAGAGTTCAACAATGTTGACAAACCAAAAGTTTCAGTTTCTCAATCCCACTGTTAATTTAACAACCAGGCATGTATTCTTGATCAAGAAAGATGAGAAAAGGGTGTTACCTTCTTAGTAGGATTCAGAAATTCGGACTAAAACGAAGGATAGAGAATTTTCGATGCAGTAGACAAAAACATCCACAAATTCAAAAATGTTTTGTAAAATGTAATCAGATATAAACCTAGTAATACTATGATGGATATCTAGTAGTGATGGGAACCATCGAATAAAAACTATCGAATAATTCGATGGTTGCCGATTATTCGAATTATTCGATAGCCAGAAAAGTATTCATTTATGAATGAATGTGAATGAATTAGTAGAAGCAATAAAAATAAATTTTTCGCCTATGAATGTTTTAGGTAGTAGCAGTAAGTAACTAACGCAGTCATCGAAAATGCATTACTATGGATAAATACCAAATTATTCATGATTTAAGAAAAAATTCTGTTATTAACTAATCAATTACTAATGCGTTGCAAATTAATAATTTTTGAAATCGACATCGAATATTGCTGTGTAAAAAAATTATGCTGTCCCAAGTTTTACTATATAGGTTATTTCTGTGGTCATTAATTATCTGACCAGCTTTAGAAAAAATTCTTACTGATGGGACGGACGTAGCTGCCGCGGAAGAATACTTCAAATGTAAATCGTATAATCCACCTAAAGCACTTCTATGACATTTCCAGAAGTCAAGTGGACTTTCCAGTCTGTTTACAATGGGCATATCAACATAATTTTTGATTAAAACGTGAGCTGCAGAAAGTGGCGTCGTCTGAACTTGCATTTGCTTTATTTTTTGGTCAAATTGAGACCAGATACTTATATCTTCTTCATTTTCTTCTTTTCATTGTCCTCGTTGGTAGAACTTGTAGGTACCACTTTTTCCTTGTCTACATTATTTTTTAAGGTACGACCATCCCTTAACTCGTTTGTAACCAGTTTTTGGGCATCTTCACTATTTGAAATGATTCCAAAACCTGATTTTTTGAATCTGGGATCAAGAAAAGTACACTTAGCGCACAGTATATTTGATTCCAACATACCCAGTCGTTTGCTAATGACTTCCAAGAGACAGTTTTGGAGAAATTGTCCAGACGGAGTTATTGGTTTTCTTGCTTTTACAGCATGTTGGATGCCTTTAACAAGGGGAACGATTGTTGACATTGTTACATATTTATCACCTGATAGCTCAGACGTCATAACCTCTGCTGGCTTTAATATTGACACCAAGTCACTAATTATTTCCCATTCTGAGACAGTTAGGAAAGGAGGAGCTTTTGGTAGTGTCAAAATAATAGCTGATAAGGCTTGTTTTAGCTTTAATAATCGTTCCATCATTATTAAGGTTGAGTTCCATCTCGTAGAGACATCCTGTTTCACTTTAAGTTCAGGAACACCTTATTGCTTTTGCATGGTTTTTAATTGTTCTGATGCCACTACACTATGTTTAAAATGTGTCACTATAGACCTACACTTTGTAACTAATTTTTTAATCGTCTCGTCCTTAAAAAGCGCTTCTTCTACACACAAGTTTAAGGTATGCGCGACACAAGGGTGATGCCGTAGTTTTAAATGTTCTTTTATCGCGTTTTAATGTTAGCACCCTTATCACTAACTATCGCTACAACTTTTTTGTCAATGTTCCATGCCTAAAATATTGACTGTAAAGGTCTATTTATAAACTTGCAGTTGCCGTCGCCGTTACCGTTCCCGCTCCCGTTGCTGTTTGACGTTGCAGTTACCGTTGATAGTGTCAATTTATAAACCTGACGTTGATGTTCGGCGCAGTTGTGTTCAGGGTAGATAATCAAAAACATTACTTGAGTTTCCGTGAAGTTTTTATTAAGTGCCTTTTTGACTAAAATGGATGACGATAATATCTATTTAGGTATTCTTGGAATACTTTTATGTACGAATTAAAATTAAGCAAAGACCTATACGTCGTTTTAAAGTACGCCCCATTAATAGAACAAGGAGGTCATTAGGAAATTTCCAGTATTACAAATTAATGAGGTCTTGGGATCCTCAACAATTTTCTAAGTACACGCGCATGACTGTGCCATTGTTTGACAAATTGTTGAAAGAAATCAGTCCGCTAATTAAGAAGCTAAGAAGATCTGATGGCATTTCAGCAGAGCAAAGATTAGTGATAACACTTCACTAATTATACAAACATTTACTCTTTTATGTGTAATATCAATGTTTCCTCAATTTTGTAGATATCTTTCACAAGGGACAAGTATGCAAGCTCTAGCTTGGAGCTTTAATATAGGCTTAACAAGCGTACATCAAATAATTCATGAAACTTGCCAGGCTATATGGAACAAATTAAGTAACATATATTTAGCCACTCCATCAAGCCAAAACAAATGGATGAGTATAGAGAGAGGTTTTCGAGAGCGTTGGAATTTTCCGCACTGCTTAGGAGCCATCGATGGTAAGTAAACATATTACAATACAAGCACCTGCCCGAAGTGGATCTCTCTTTTATAACTATAAACACAAGTTTAGTATTGTCCTATTGGCAACATGTGACAGCCAATATCGCTTCACTAGTGTGGATATAGGTGCCTATGGTTCCCAAAGTGACGGAGGTATTTTTAAAAACAGTAGTTGTGGACAAAGGTTGGAAGAACAATATTTAAATATACCTCATGAGGGTGAGTTGCCAAACTCAAATATAAAAGTGCCCTATTGTTTTGTAGCAGATGAAGCATTTCCTCTCAAGGAATATTTAATGAGGCCATTTCCTGGAAAAAATCTTTCTCATGATCAAAAAATATTTAATTATCGACTGTCGAGAGCACATCAAGTTATTGAAAATACATTTGGTATTCTGGCAGCAAGGTGGCGTATTTTGAGAACTGACATTGTTGCTAATGTTGACAATGTAGATAATATTGTTAAAGCAGTAGTAGTCTTGTACAATTTTTGCCAAACAGAAATGCTGCCATGGAATGAAAATTTTTACTGTCCTGTAGGCTACGTAGATTCTGGAACTGAAAGTAATGGAGCATGGAGAGAAGAATCAACCCCTTTAGAGTCCATAGGACGAGTAGGTACAAACATTGCTCGACGCCATGTGTTGCGGCCCAATCCGACCCTATATACCCAGCATTGGTGGGAAGTTCGCCTCCCGCAATTTGAAGAGGAGAGAGTCAACAGCCGTCATGCGAAGAGTACGCAAATTTAAAATAAATTCATGCTGTATTGTTTATTAAGTATTAATCAATGTAAATAAAGTTATCAAACGAAAAACGGTATTATTCACACGAAAACATGGTCCTTCTGAGTCGAACGAATCGAAGAAACAATCATGAAACATCTATAAAATAATCGAACAATTTACAAGTGTTAATCATATCTTCATTTCATTGTGCGGTGAGACGGCTGAGTTACGACTGTGAAACATCGAATAGAAGAGAGAAGCGTGCAGTTCAGCTGGTCCACTCTACGGTTCAAACCAGGTACCTTTTTTGTTTCCTTTCACCAGACTTTGTTGAGTTGAGTATTAATATGCGATAAATAAAAACATTTGGTTTTTTATATAGGTACTTTTTACATTGCTGTTTGTTTAGTTTTCAATAGAAATTATTTTTATAAAATGTCAGATTCCGGTGAAGATCAATACGAAAACGATAATTTAAAAACACTTATTAAAAAACGAGCTTCAGTTAAAGCCAAATTAACATACTTTGATAAATATTTAAAAGCGTTTGATGACTTGCAGGATACGAAAATAGAACGTTCAAAGAAAATCGAGCTTGATCAAAGAATAAATAATGTAGAATTGTTGTTAAACCAATTTGATGTTATTCAGAACGAAATTGAATGCGATGCCGAAGAACCCGACGAACATTTCAGAGATCGGGAAGAATTTGAAAATAGATTTTACGCGATTTTGGCCAAAGCAAAAACGTTATCCGAAAAATTCGAAAACAGAGATAATGACGAACGGTCTCATGTTAGTCATCGCCCATCCGGTTTGGGCTCATGTGACGGAGTAAAACTGCCGGAAATAAAGCTGCCCAAATTCCATGGTACTTACAATACGTGGATGGAATTCAGGGATATTTTTGAATCTTTGATCCATCGAAATTCACAATTCAATAACATTCAGAAATTTCATTACCTTCGGGCGTCGTTGATTGGTCAAGCACCTCTGGTAATTCAATCATTAGAATTCAATGCCGGCAATTATATTGTAGCCTGGAATACTCTATGCGATCGGTTTAATAATAAGCATTTACTTATTCAAAATCATTTGAAATCGATATTTACCATAGAAAACATCGGGAGTGCGTGTGCTTCCAAAATTCGAAATTTATATGAAAACTTATTTAAACATTTGAGTAGTCTAAAACAATTGGGTGAACCAACGGATTCCTGGGGCACTTTATTAATTTTTATTATGAGCAATAAACTAGATTCAAGTACGGCCCATGAATGGGAAAAACAAAAAACTAAATACGATATCATAACTTTAGACATTTTTAAAGACTTTTTGAAAAAGCGTGCTAATATACTGGAAACAGTAGAAATGAAATCCGAACACATATACGATAAACAAAGCGATGCGAAAACAGAAATGCGTAAAAATTATAATAAACATGCAAATAACAAATCTCGTGGTTTTTTGAGTTGTACAGACGATAATAATGCGAAATCGGAGCAAATACGAGGCAAGTACAATTGTTTCAATTGTAAACAAAATCATAGTTTATTCTACTGTCCTGACTTTTTAAAATTAGGTATTAAAGAACGAATATCCAAAGCAAGGGACTTAAAATTATGCTCTAATTGTCTGAAACGGTATCATACACCTAGGGAGTGTAAATGGTCAGGGTGTAAAATATGCGGAGCCAAGCATAACACTATTTTACACGAGGCCACAAACACACCTGCTTCTACGTCACAAATCAGTACTTCTCTAGAAAGCAATTTTTGCTTCTAACGTTCCAATTGTTTCTAATTGCACACTAGTTACATCTCGTCGTGCGATTTTATCGACAGTAAAGGTGAATGTACATAATATCTCAGAACAAAGGTATACTGTGGCACGGGCGTTATTGGACTGCGGTTCACAATCGAGTTTCATTTCAACAGATTTATGTAATAAATTAAATTTAGTAAAAACTAAATTTAAGCTAGCCGTTTCGGGAATAGGCGACAAAACGTCATTTTCAAATCATAAATGCGAAATTAGAATTCAGTCCATGGTTAATAATTATTCGATCAACTTGTTCTGTTTCGTTTTGGACAAAATTACTAATGATCTTCCAGAAAATCTAATCGATTTGCAGAATCTAAATATACCCACGGATATAAAATTAGCTGACCCCGATTTCTATATTCCCCAATCAATAGATATTTTAATAGGTGCGGATGCCTTTTGGCAAATATTAGGCGTAGGACGAATACATTTGGGCACGCCCAATCCTATATTACAAAACACGCGTTTTGGATGGGTTGTCGCCGGTTGTTTAGAGATACCTACTGGCAAAACAAGTTGTAATTTAAGCGTTGATTCCAATTCTTCAATTCAAACTCAATTGACGAAATTTTGGGAAGTCGAAGAAATCGAAATAAAAAATCCGTGGTCACTCGAAGAGCAAACATGTGAAAAGCATTTTTTGAACAATTTAAAAATTAACGACGATGGCAGATACGTCGTGTCACTGCTCTTTAAACTACCGCCGGAGAAATTGGGAGAATCACGTGACATCGCGATAAAACGATTTTTAGCTCTCGAGAGAAAACTAATGTCCAATAAACCTTTATACGGTATGTACGCGGATTTTTTGTCGACATACGAGCAATTATGTCATATGATAGAAGTAAATGATACTAATAACGGATTACCTGAATACTATATGCCGGAGTCGAGCACATCAACCAAATTGCTTCAAGCATTAAATTCTATTTTTAAAAACTTTATTTTCAAGTTACAAATATATTCTCTGACAATTATCACGTTTACTTTAAATTCAAATTAACAACAACAACAAAAAACTCTTTACAACTGTTTTTATGTCCTCGGTTCCGCACTCTGCTGACTTGGCGTTTACACTGCGTTGTCATCAGGATGCGTTGAGGTAATTCCTCCCCCCGAAGCTCCAACTCATGAGGGTAGACGAGGGAGTTGGACTACTGGAACTTGTGTACTTGAACTGGAATCTGGGTTATCCCTTGGGCGGAATTTCTTGTAGATTATAGTGGCTATTACTCCAATTATCAGGGTATACAATAATATTGTCCAAACACTAGGAGTATAGGAAATTTCGTTGTTGAACTGAGTTTGTTCTAGTGACAGATGACGTATAGCTTCTGAGTAGTGTTCAAGGCTTATATCTTCTAAGTTTATTTCCGATGTTAATGTTGGTAACGTATCATTCTCCAAACTTATTTCTGGGAATAATGTTGGTTGTCCTTGAATAACACTTTCTTTGTTTATTATGGTTTCTATATCAGTTTTGATTTTACATCCTAAGGGAACTTCCATAATATAAGTACCCTTGAGTTGTTTTACTTCATGCTGGTCTTGACAGTCAAACGTGATACTCTTTTTTCCTGGGATTATAGCTAACCAATTATTTGTGTCTCCTAGATGGTGGAACCTTGATTCTGTGAGGGTGATGAGGAATTGTTTGCATTCTGACGCGTCTGCTGCGTTGAAAATCTTCACTTCACAAGGTGGATGCGACTGTATTTCCTTGGGCGTCTGATTCTTACATAAGTAGTATTGAGGCAAAACTTCGGTGCATAGGTCATTACGAAGGATGTAGTGCAATTTATTTTTTATCAAGTAATTATTTTCGGTAATTATAACCTTGAACTGACTCTTGTATGGAATCGGAGTCGAATACAAACGGTATATTTCAAAACTATCTATGTACATTATTGGTAAATGAAGGATATAAACTATTTTATTATTATAAATGTAACACTGAATTTTCATGATACTTTCATATCGTGAAATGTTTTCCAAAGAAACATCAAATGGTAGCTGTGAACTTGGTATTTGTTTTCCTATTGCTTTTAGTTCTGTATACAAATCTGTAGATTTAATTATACTGGGATGCATTACTTTTATTTTTGCAAAGGTTAAAGAAGTCTCTATATCTTGAAGTGTGGAATGAATAATTTCGAACATATTTATAATTTGATTAATAATATCTTTAATGGAAATCAAGTTCTCTCTATCATCTACGGAGTTAACCATTTTGATAACTTCATATATTTTTGATTCCAATAGTTTCTCATTATGTTTAATTTTCTCAATTGTCTGGTTAAAATTTGTGATAGTGTTGATTGAAAGTGAAATTTGAGATTTTAATGTCGAGGCAATCCTCTCTTGATTTTTTTGTAAATTATTAATTAAATTTTCATATCTTTCACCATCTTCTGCATCTAGATTACCTGATATTGATTTGAAGATTGAACCTAAGCCATTAATTAGACCCCTTCTTACTCGTTTTTTATGTGGTAGTATATTTAAAATTTTATATTCCACCTTTTCTTCAATATATTCTAATACTTTCATATCGTTTGAAACGTCCCAAGAATAGTTTTTGTTTGTGCATACTACTTTTATTATATATCGTGATTTTCGCTGTAGTTTTTCAATTTCCGAGATAATTGAGGTTAAATCGTAATAATGTATCATCTTATAGGAATATTCTTCTATTCTAGCGGTTCCTAACCTAAGTGGTATTACTCCTAAATTATTGTCCAGTGGGTTTATCTTTATTTGTTCCCGAAGCCCGAGCGTAATGGGAAACCTGTAAAAATTTTTAAAATAAGTATGTTTTCTTTCGCGGTCTCTTGAGATTGTCCATATGGACCTTCTCACCACGATCTGTACTCACTGTTTTTCTTTGTTCATTTATATCAATTATTTCTGTTGATTTCGAAAATTTATTCGCAGTTTTAGGTCGCCGATTATCTTTTATATAAGTTTTATCACCGATTTTAAAAGTATCTGGTGTGTCTCTATTCTCATTAATTTTTTGAATTACGTTTTGCTTTTGTCTGGCCAAAGCTTCATTAATTTTAGAATACAATTCGCGAGTTATTTCTTTATGTTCGTTTATAAAATTACTTGTTAAAATCATATCCATATTTAAATCAAATGGATTTTCGGCATTTAAATGACCGTTAATTATGTCTATGGGTTTGAATTTGGTTGATGAGTGTATGGTGTGATTATATGCTAAAATAACATATTTCATTTTAACTTGTATAGGTGTTTTCAAAAACCCTCTGGTATTAAGTAATCTGACATGTTCGTTAAATGTGGAATGAACTCTTTCTACAGGCGAATTAGATTGGGGGTGATTTGGGGAACAAAAATGGATTTTTATCTTATGTAGAGCTAACAATTCAGAGATTACTGAGTTTTTGAATTCTGTACCGTTATCCGTAATTATCTGTTTAGGGACACCATGATGAGAGAAGAAGGTCACCAGGTGATTCGTTATATCTGTTGAATTTACTGAATTTAGATGATAAGCTTGAGCATACTTAGAAAATGTGTCGATTATAGTGAGAAATTTAGCTTTTTCTATTGTATATGTATCCATATGAATTATTTCGAATGGTTTATTTGCTGTGGGTGTAATATTCATTTGCATTTTAATAGGGTTCCTTTCATATTTGCATTGTTGGCAAATTTCACAATTATTTATAAAAGTTTGAATAGATTGTTTTAAATTCGGCCAATAATAAATCTTTTTGATTCTATTAAGTGTTTCGTCGATTCCCTTATGGTTGCTTTTTGATTCGTGATAGGTTTGTATTATTTCGGCTATTTCGGCTTTACTAGTTACATCTATTAACCTTTCTGTACATCTACGAAATTTTAATGACGGCCACTTAAAATTTTTTCTTACAACTTCGCAGAACGGTTCAAACATTTCAGTTTTTACAAAATACAAGTAATATGATACTCCGGGGGCAATATATTCTTTTATGAAATTAATTATATCGTTTTCGAAATTATTGTCTGAAATTTGTAATGTTATTCTCTGCTTATTTTCAAATAATTTCGTAATTATTGGTTTTGATGGTGAGTGATAAACAGATTGTATAATTATTTGGTTTTGACCATGATTAACAGGTGTTTCGCTGATAGGAATGCCAACTACGGGATTTTCCTCCGCATTTGAGTGAATAGTTTGTCCTTCGTTTTCTTGTTCTATGTCAGACTCTGGGTGAACTATGAGTGAAATATTGTCCAGGTCCAGACTAGGAGATTTTGACGTGGTAACAGTTATCGGTTTAAAAATATCTTCAATATCCGGTGTAATTAATTCGTCTCTGTTATTTTCAATTTCTTCTGTGATTATATCTATTTCGTCCCAAATGTCGCTTTGTGTTTCTTTTGCGTGAATTTCAATTCGGCTCAGATTGTCGGCATGAGCTATTAATGATCCCTTCCGATAAATTATAGTGTAGTCGTATTCTTCAAGTTTAATTCTCCACCTTAAGAGTTTTGAATTGGGATCTTTTAACGAAAACAACCATTGTAATGGTTTGTGGTCAGTTATTATGAAAAATTTACGTCCATATAAATATGGCCTGAAATATTTAGTAGCCCAAACAATACACAACAATTCTCTTTCAATCGTAGAGTAATTCCTTTCAGAATCATTTAACGTTCTCGATGCATATGCGACCGGTAAGTCTTTACCGATTTGTCCCTGTGATAGGACAGCTCCCAATGCTACATTACTGGCGTCGGTTGTTAAATTGAACGGTTTTGAGAAGTCAGGGTATTGTAATATAGGCTCGTTCGTCAGTAACTGTTTACAAGTTTCAAAACTATTTAAAAATTCTGCATTATGCTCAATTTTTGCACCCTTTTTTAGACACTGAGTCAATGGTTTAGTTATTTTTGCGAAATTATTTATAAATCGTCTATAATAACCTACTAAACCAAGAAATCCTTTTATTTGTTTTGTAGTTTTTGGTAACGGGTAATCTTTTATTGCCTTAATTTTGTCCGGGTTAGGTCGAACACCTTCCGGAGTTACGACGTGTCCAAGATAGGCCACTTCCTTACTCAAAAATTCAGATTTGTTTAGTTGTATTTTAAAGTTGGCTTCTCTTAATCTTTCAAATACGGCCTCAAGTCTTTCTAGATGTTCTTGAAGTGACGTGGAAAAAATTAAAATGTCATCAAGGTAGACTAGACATTTCTCATTTTGGATGCCCCTTAGTATGTTATCCATGACGCGTTGAAACGTTGATGGACCGTTTTTTAGACCGAAGGGAAGTCTCAGGAATTCCCAATGTCCTTGTTCTGTACTAAACGCCGTCTTTTCTATGTCAGCTTCATTCATTTCAATTTGGTGATATCCGCTGGCCAAATCGAGAGTAGTAAAATACTGGCATTTGCCGAGTTTATCTAATAAATCAGTTATATTTGGGAGAGGGTATTTATCGTCTATCGTCTTTTCGTTTAACTTACGATAGTCGATCACAACGCGGAATTTTTGTTTGCCTGATGCATCCTTTCGCTTCGGTACCACCCAGATATTACTCGACAATGTGCTACTGCTCGGTTTAATTATATTTTGATTGAGCATACTCTGAATTTGATTTTTTACTTCCTGTCTATAGATAAATGGATAACGATATGATTTTGAATAAATTGGCACCTCGTCCGTAGTTTTAATACAATGTTTAATTTTACTTGTAAAACTTAAAGGCTCATTCTCTCTATAAAAAATATCTGAATATTTATAACATAAATTTAAAATTGCATCCTTTTCTTCTTTATTCAGATGGTCGGTCCGAATCTGAGATAAATCCAATTCGCATTTATCCGAGTCATCAAAATTATGCATGTTGAACTCTGAGATATTGTCGACATCAAATTTTTCTACTGTCAACGGTTCCGAGAAATCAAGTGTTAAGGGGCTTGTAGTGTTGTTTATTATTGTTGTAATAGCAAGGCCATTACGAGCAACCGTCAGGCATTCTGGAATTTCGCAGTTTTTTATCTTTTGATAAGGAATTACAATCTCTCCGTTTTTTATTGTAGTTTTTACTTGAATTACTTTCTCTGTACGAGGTTCTATATTAATTACATGTGTATTATTTATGTTACTAATTTTTTGAAATTTAAGCTTTATTTTTGCATAAGGTGTAATTCGACATGCATTATTAAAATCTATTGAAGCTTTCAGTAATTTTAGATTATCTAATCCTATCAAACCATCAAAAATATTATGAAACTTAAATAAATAAAATTTTAATAAGTGTTTATTTGTCAAGCGAAAAATTTCTGACGCTGGTATTTCTACACTATGTTTATGGGATGATTTTTGGAATACAGTGGATACAATAAATGGGTCATATTTAATTAATTTTGGAAATAATTTCCTAGCAATATCTGGATCTAAAAATGATTTTGTCGACCCAGAATCGACAAGAAGTTTAATGTTATATTCCGGAAAAGTTATATATGCTAATTCACTACAATCTACGTTATTTAACGAAATAGTAAGAGGTGTCAAATCTCCGGCATTGGATCGGAGGTGATATGAAAATTTTCAATTGTTTCAAGATTTTCTTCATGAGTTCTTTCATTAATTTCACTTTCCTCGCAAAAGTTTCTATTAGTATTTTCTATTTCAGTATTATATAATTCTTCGGCTATATAGTTTTGTTGCGGTCTATAGTTAGAATGGTTAGGCTGTGCAAAATGATTATTTCTATTTTGATTATTAAAAGATTGATTGTTATTATTATAATTATTATTTATTCTTCCAGTATACCTTGTTGATGATGACATTGGTGTCGGTTTTGGAAATGTTCTATTTGGATTTGGTTTGAAAACATTTTCTACTGATGTATTTCGGAAAGTTCGTGCATTAGAAGAAACATTTTGGCTCGGAACATTTTGTCTAAATTGAATTGGTCCTGTTGGGAATTGATTATTGTTTCTATTAAAATTCTGATTTGAAAAGAAATTTCTATTTTGTGATAAATACTGAGGGTTATTGAAATTACGATTTGGAACATTTTGTTGAAATGATCTGTTTGTTGAGTTATTTGGTTTAAATTGATTTTTATTTGTTGAATTTTGAAAATAGTGAGTATTTTCTTCCTCAGTCACAAATTGTAATGCTACAGCCAAATTTTCAGGACGCATACATCGAATTGTAGTGCCTAAAGGTTCCCTTAGTCCACAAAGAAATGTTTTGAGTGCTAGATCATTGTATAATTTTTTCTTTAAATCCCTTGAAGCTTGTATATTTTCGTGAATTTCTACATAACTGCATAATAAATTTAGTATATTTAAAATTCTATCATAGAAATTTTGGGCTTTTTCATTAGGCATTTGCCTCATTACTACCAAATCTCTATTCAAACAAGTCTCATCCCGTTGATCTGCAAAATTTCGTCTTAAGACAGATTTCAACTGATCCCAAGTATCGACATTTTGAATATTAACTACAGTTCTTGCACTACCTACTAATTTACTTATTATAGACTGCAGCAAGTATACATTATGAAAATTATTTCGGTTTACCCTATCATAAAAATTGGTAATAAGACTATCACAAACTGATAAAAATTGATTTAAGTCATTCGGATTTCCATCGAATTGTGGAATACATTTCAAATATTCAGATTTAAAATTTTCTGCCATTATATTATTACTTTGGTTGTTGTCAATATTAGTAGTATTTGAGTTTGTATTCGTCACCGAAGAGTCAATTAAAGAGTTCTCAATAGACAAATTTTGTAAACTATTTGTTAAAATTTCAAGTATATCAGACATAAATTGCACTTACAGTAAATAAATGACTCTCAGCATTCCAATTATGAGGTAGAGGTCCGGTTCAGCAATCTTGTCTTCTCCGAAGCACTGGTCCCTCGCAGAAGTGGACGATATGATTCCAATTCTCAAACTTCTTCACTTAAAGTTCACTTTTTAACGTATCCGTCGGCGTCACCACTACTGACAGTTTATACGGTTCGATATCGGGCTAATCGTCGACACGAAATTGGTTTGTTCGATACAAATCAATCCCACGATATCCTACTGACTGCGCCAATTAACTGCTTCAAGCATTAAATTCTATTTTTAAAAACTTTATTTTCAAGTTACAAATATATTCTCTGACAATTATTACGTTTACTTTAAATTCAAATTAACAACAACAACAAAAAACTCTTTACAACTGTTTTTATGTCCTCGGTTCCGCACTCTGCTGACTTGGCGTTTACACTGCGTTGTCATCAGGATGCGTTGAGGTAATTTGCGCGTCGTTTTTAACGCATCGGCACCAACATCTACGGGTTTGTCCTTGAACGACCTTCAAATGACAGGACTCACTATCCAACACGACCTTTTGTCAATTATATTACGTTTCCGAGTACGTGCTGTTGCACTTTCTAGCGATATTAAAATGATGTATCGACAGGTAATGATTAACCCCGAGCATAGGAAGCTACAAAAAATCATATGGCGTCCTAATCCGAACGAAACTCTAAAAACATACGAACTAAACACGGTAACATACGGGACAACCGCGGCATAATTTTTAGCCATACGCTGCTTGCACGAAATCGCAAACGAATGCGAAGCTGAGTTTCCCGATGTTGCCAGAATTATTCGTGAGGACATGTATGTGGACGACTTACTAACGTGTGTGGATACTCCACAGGAAGCAGCATATATTTGTAAAACCATTTCAGAAATTTTATTAATACGCGGTTTTGATTTGAGAAAGTGGAAGTCGAACGATGAAAATATTATACGCGGATTATCTTGTGAGAATGCAAGTGAATCATTCGAATTTTCCATTAACAAAGATCACGAAATAGACAAGACATTGGGTCTTGCGTGGAAACATCAGACCGATGTCTTAACATATAAAATACAGCCGAAAACCGATATTTGTACGAACGCGATTACTAAACGACTGATACTTTCTAAAATAGCCACCGTCTTTGATCCGTTAGGCTTGGTGAGTCCATGTATAGTGATCGCGAAGGTACTCCTGCAAAAATTATGGGCCCAAAACATTGGATGGGACCAAAGGGTACCAGATGAAATTAGCAGAACGTGGAATAATTGGTATTCTCAACTACATGAATTAAATGCTCTAAACATCCCTCGTAGAATCGTGTGTGACAACCCGGTATATCTGAGTTTACATGGGTTTGCTGATGCCTCCGAGTCTAGTTATGGAGCCTGCGTTTATGTCATATCTAAAAATGCATCAGGAAGTCATACATCAAATCTCTTATGCGACAAGTCGAAGGTTGCACCCGTAAAATCGTTAAGTACACCGCGATTAGAGTTGTGCGCTGCGCTAGTACTAGCCCAACTCATTGCTAAGGTCATAAAATCACTCAATATGACATTTGAGGACGTATTTTGTTGGACAGACTCGACAATTGTCTTGGGTTGGTTGCGAACACCCCCAAACACCTTAAAAACGTTTGTTGCCAATCGCGTGTCCGAAATTCAGATAGTGACAGAAACTTTCCATTGGAAACACGTACCTACACAGGAAAACCCAGCAGACATAGTCTCGCGCGGTCTAAGTCCATACCAGTTAAAAGCGTTCACATTGTGGTTTCACGGCCCTGTATGGTTGACAGCAGACAGGAGCGAGTGGCCACAAACCCCAATTTATAAAGCGGATGTGTCAGAATGTAAAAAAACTTGTTTAGTATCTATATCTACACGTAATCGTTTCCCTTTCGAAAATTTCTCTAACTTTAATAAAACGAAACGAATCTTTGCGTATGTCCTGAGATTTCTCAAAAACTGTAAACTCAAGCCGGAAGCTCGTCAACTGTCTTATTTAACTGTTGATGAACTCACAGAAGGCTTCAATGTCATAATAAGAATCGTCCAACAAGAGTCATTTCCCGATGACTATACGGCCCTTCAAAATAAACGACAATTACATTATAGCAGCAACATATTAAGTCTACATCCATTCATGGATAATCAAGGAATCTTAAGAGTCGGTGGACGTCTGACTAATTCCGATTATCCTTACGCAAAGAAACACCCCATTTTGATGTCGCCCCAGCACCACATAACAAAGATCATTTTTCAGCAGCAGCACGAAAAATTACTGCATGCGGGGCCTCAAATGCTTTTATCTAGTTTAAGGGACACATTTTGGCCAATTTCCGGCCGCAATTTATCTAGAATAACGGTACAAAAATGCGTAAGGTGTGCCAGATTTCGTGCGCAGTCGTTTCAACCAATTATGGGTAACTTACCAGAGGGTCGCGTTCGACCATCAACTCCATTCAGCATAGTAGGAGTAGACTACGCTGGTCCATTCACGGTGAAGGACAAACGCGGTCGTGGTTGTAAGCCCATTAAATGTTGGACTGCTTTATTTGTTTGTCTTAGTACACGTGCCATTCATTTAGAGGTCGTGTTATCCTTAAGCTCTGACGATTTTCTGCAAGCCTTCAATCGTTTTATAAGTCGTCGCGGGAAACCAAGTGAAGTGTTCTCGGACAACGGAACGAATTTCGTTAGGGCTAATAGAGAATTAGAAGAATTTGGTACCTTTTTGCAAAATAATCAAGCTATTATCGGTAGTTCAGTAGCAAATCAAGGTATAAAGTGGCACTTCATACCGACAAATTCACCTCATTTTGGAGGTATTTGGGAAGCAGGAGTGAAAAGCTTAAAATATCATCTGAAACGTATTTTGGGTAACAATATAATTTTCCTTTTTGATTTTCAAACTTTACTAATCCGCATTGAAGCTATACTCAACTCGCGTCCCATCACTCCTTTAAGCTCGAGTCCCGATGATCTAACCTGTCTTTCTCCGTCTCACTTCCTCATTGGCAAGTCAATTACATCAGCACCCGAACCGTCATGCATCGACATTCCAGACAACCGTTTAAATAATTATCAGATGTTAAGCAAACTATACGAACATTTCTGGCGTCGTTGGAGTAGAGAATATATAACCGAATTACAACAACGTTGTAAATGGAAAACAACTAAAGGAAATTTGACCATAGGACAGCTAGTGTTAGTAAAAGACGACAATCTGCCACCTACCAAATGGCGTTTAGGAAGAGTCGTCGAATTTACTCGTGGAAGAGACATATCCCCCGTGTAGCGTTGGTTCAAACGTCAGATGGAATTTTATCCAGAGCTGTGCATAGGCTTTGCGTATTACCAGTTGCCAGTCCAGACTGCCAAGGCCGGGAGCATGTTGCGGCCCAATCCGACCCTGTATACCCAGCATTGGTGGGAAGTTCGCCTCCCGCAATTTGAAGAGGAGAGAGTCAACAGCCGTCATGCGAAGAGTACGCAAATTTAAAATAAATTCATGCTGTATTGTTTATTAAGTATTAATCAATGTAAATAAAGTTATCAAACGAAAAACGGTATTATTCACACGAAAACACCATGTTTATGACATTAGAAATAAATTTAAAGATTACTTTGTGTCATTAAGTGGAATAGTTGAATGGCAGGAAAATAAAATATGATTTAAAAATGTTGAATTTTATTTGAAGTAAAATTAAGACAATAATCTAATAATAAAAACCATCTAACAAAATTAAATTAAAAAAAATATCTAATATTAAAAACCATCTAACAAAATTAAATTCAAAAAATATCTAATATTAAAAATGATCTTAAAAATTAAATAATTATTTACATCAATATTCGTCCAATAGTAACAATATTTCTCTTCTTTTTAGCCATTTCAGGGTTCATATCCTCTAATGTGCTGTGCAGATATTCCACGAATGTGCGGTTCCTACTAGGTTTTTCCCTGCTCCTGACATCAAGAGTGTCAGCAATTTGTCTTGTCATAGACAGCACCTTTCCAACTCCATCATCCTCAGTCCGCCCTCGTTTTCCTAATGAAAAATGAAATTTTTATGATTACTTGTTTTTTGTTTTAATGTTTTGTAATGTCAATCAGTCAATATCGCAACACCACATATACACACACAATATACTTCATTATAACCTTACTTGATATAGGCGAAGGAGATGCAATGTTCGGCATCAACTGTGCTAGTTGTTGGTGGTGGTGAGGATACAACATAGTCTAATCTAGACCACCCCGATGATGAAGCTGAAGAGCTTCGCTCATTGTCTATTATGGACTTCATGATGTGAGGTGTGGATGTTCTACAAATAAAATACAAATAAAACATATTGCAATTGAAATTTTGAATGAGACTTTGTTCACAAAAATATATACTCACTTCCTCGGCCTTGTATAATTGGAATAAAATGACATCAGATAAAAAGAAGGCCAGTTTGATTCTTGTAGTGCCACATGTCTCCATGTATCCTCCTTGAATTTATTATCATTGTATTTCCTATCAGATAAGTCGTACAGATGTGGGTAGTTTTGTATTACTTCAACTAACAGGGTGACTTTGTCTACATCTGTAGAATATGAAATTAAATTTATTTTGATTCACAACAATATTGAAAATATATTTAATTATTACCTCCTTCTACTTCTACAATGATTTCTTGAGAATCATCCATACCGAAATCCATTCAGCACAAATCAACAAAAATACGTTACTCAATTTTAATAATATATTTAAGGTTATGTAAAAACCAATAAACACGATTCTTGTCAAACGATCAGGCTTCTGATTGGTTAATATGCGAACGGCACGAACAGCGAACTGCAAAACTTCGTTATGTCTGAACGTCAGGGAACGTCACGCTCAACGGCGAACGGTAACAGCAACGGAGAATATAAATGCGCAAATGTGAAAGTAGCTTTTTAACTTTCAATGGAAACGGCAACTGCAAGTTTATAAATAGACCTTAAAACGTTGGCAATATTTTCGCCGGTATGACGCTCTGGAAATTCTTTCGTTGATGAAACGTTACTCCATAACTTATCATTATGTATGAAATGGCACGTTAAGGTTAGAAAAGCCTTAGTACTATCGGAAGTCCATATATCCGTTGTTACAGATACATGCTTAACATCCTCTAATATATTACGTAATGGCTGTTTAATACTGTTGTATGCAGCAGGTATCATTTTTAATGAGATTTGTTTTCTATTAGGAAGCGTATACTGTGGTTATAATTGCCTCGAATAGTTCACAAATCCAACAATCTCTACAACAGAGATAGGCTGGTAATCAATAGCGATCATTGTAATTAAACTTCTATCGATTATATTGCGTTCACTATCAGACAATGCCTGTTTTTGATTTGTGATCAGTAGCTCCATCTGATGTGGTCTTTTTCGTTTGAGGGTTTGTAATATATTCCTGCTTGGATTTTCATCTACAGAGGAAGTAGGAGTAGATAAACACGATGAAGATGTAGATGGCTGATTAACATCTTCTGAAGTAGATGAAGATGCTTCATTACGATGACCTGGACGATCTTTATCTAAATTACCCGTGTCCCCTGTATGTGGGTGTTTCCTTTTTAGATGTTCACGTAAGTTAGATGTGTTGCCAGAGAATTTAAAGTTTTTTTTGCACAATTCAGAAAATACATCTCTCTCGGACCGTTTTGTGAAGTATTTCCACACTTCTGACGTTTTACTTACAGATCTAAGCATATTCAGTATTAATATACTAACTTTTACACAATCATATAATTCACAATCAAACACGAAAACGAAATGACGCTACGTAAGTTACAATGTTATAAACAAAAACAGGGGAATCCCACGGATTCACATTTGTAAAACGCATTTTACTCGTCAATATAACAGCAAAACAATTCTTTGATATCTTGGTTGCCTAAATACGCGAGACTACCGTAACGTTAAAATAATCAATATTCAATACATTACTAAATAATTTTCTAACAGAGGGAGACACTGCTCGTTAATAGAAAAGTTCATGCGAACAAATGTATTCATTACTATTTATTCGAATTAATTCATTCGATGGTTAGATTTATTCATTTAGTAATTATTCGATGGTTCAATTTATTCGATAGTTCCCATCACTAATATCTAGCAATAACCTATGATATATACCTAGTAATATTTATCTTTCTCCTATAAGATATTTTAAGTTGATAACCCTTACCTCGTGGAATTTACTCATATTAGTTTTTGAATGAAACACAGTGTTTTCCATTAACTCCACTATAATAGCTGTAGTTTTTAAAATATTCTAAAGTATTTGACCATTGTTTCGATATAATGACATATCATCGTCAGAATGGCAGAAGTTACTTTAAAGTGACACCTATCTCATGTTTAGTGGTTAATTTGGGTACATCAAGAAGTGACCTATCTCATGATTGACTCAATGTAAATGAATGGAAAAAGAAGATACAAGTATTAAAGCTTAGATGCTATTGTCTCTAAAGGGATATCCTGGATATATTTTTCCCATTTAAGATCAGTATATAAATGGGAAAAATATATCCAGGATATCCCCTTAAGCGGGCTGCGGACTACGAGCGATAATATAATATATATTATATCTTACATATTACATATAAATCGCTTTAAACAAAATAACATGTAACACCGCGCATTAATGCTATAATATATATCTATATCCAGGCGATATATTAAGTACCTGCAGAGATATGCTTTTCGAGCGATATTTTAGAGTATATCCCACCTCCCACCTCACGTCTAAACCCCCGCGCCACGAAAATGCAACTCAGTTTCACGCATTTCGGGCAGTAGACACGGTGGAATTTTTTTAACCTAATTATTGCCTCTTTAATAAAATGGAACGTTTAATTGAAAGCGTAAGGGAAAATCCATGTTTATGGAAAGTGGATGAAGAAGATTACAAAAATAATGAAATGAAGGAAGCAGCATGGAGAAAGGTTATTGTGGAATGCGATATATCAGATGGTACGTACTAATTTTTTTTAAATAATAAAGTCATGACAAATTTGCATAAATAACTATTAGATAATAAGTATGTACAAGCGAATACATAATTTATAAACATTTATGTTTTTAACAACAGGAAAAGTTTAATATGTTCTATTGCCTAGTCTAAATTTATTTACAATAATTATCCAATTATTTCAATAGCCACGTTTTTTGCCAAGGAGCAATACCAATATTATTAAAATATCTACAGAATTCTTCTCGTATAAAAAAACAATCATTTGAGTATCTACAACCAGAATGAGCAATTGGCATTAGTTGACTATCATCTAAATTCTCAATTTCATTATCATTCATGTTGTAATAATTGTATTTGATTAAATAATTATGCAAGACACACGTTGCTTTCACTATTTTGTCGACAAGTTCAATACGGCATTCAAAGGGTCGTCTAAATATTCTAAATCGAGCTGCTAAAATACAGAATGCATTTTCCACTACTCTTACGTGCTCTGCCTAAACGATAATTATACAATCTTCTAGATTCCGACAATTTTGATTGCGGATAAGCACGCATTAAATTAGTCATCAAAGGAAATGCTTCGTCCCCAACAAAAACATAAGGCATTTCAATTCCCCCAGGATAGAGGGTTTCTTCAGGAGGTAAATTCAGTTCTCCATTTTTTAGTTTGATTCCAAATATACTATCTTTTAAAATTCCACTGTCACTAAATCTACCCATAGATCCTACATCTATATATACGAATTTCCGGTTTGAATCAACAACAGCTAGTAGAACAATCGAAAATGTTTTTTTGTAATTAAAAAAATTGTATCCAGAATTAGGAGGTTCTTTTATAGATACATGCTTGCCGTCGATTGCACGTACGCAATGATCAAATTGACAGTTGTCCTTAAAATCATTTGCAATTTTTATCCAATCGCTTGTAGTAGGCTCCGCTAGTACTTGTGATCGAATGTGGTTCCACAATGCATCACAAACCTCTTCTACAATTTCTGAAACAGTTCTTTCGCCCATTCTATAACTATATGCCATTGCTTTGAATGAGTCACCCGAACCCAGATATCTACAAAAATTTAAACATTTATTTAATTTGCTCTAGTGAAAGACGCCAAAAGTATGTGGAAGAAACTGCGAGATGGCTAGACAGGCTTTAAATAAGAAGAAAACAACCACAGGCCAAGCAGCAGGGAGTGATAAACTTTGAAAATACGAAAAACAGATGAGTTTTCTTGTTCCACATTTAGCAAACAGACAAAGAAGCACCAACGCTACATCTATTCAAGCTTCACAATTGGCAGAGACTGATGAATCACTAGAAAATACACGCGATGCCGAAGACGATTCCCAATCGACCACAACAAATAAGGAAATAGAGTAAACAAACTATAATTACAATAGTCCGCTAAATAAAAGAAAAAATGATAAACTGATTGAATATCTGGAACACGAGCAAAAAAGAAGGGATCAAAAGTCGGTAGCAAGAGACCAGTTGAGGCAAGAGCTATTAAGTATGAAGCGCAAGGAAGATACAGCACTTAAAAAATTATTTGATAGCATGTACGAACAAACTTATTCTCTACCTGAACATCTACAAATAAAGGTCCAGCGGAAAATTTTTAATACTGTGATGGAGGCCCGAGAAGAACACATACAGCATCAGACACATCACACAAATAGTTCTAGTGCTACATGTGAAGAATATTTTGAAATACCTGTCTTCTCTCCAACGGATACCTCATGTTCTTCAAACACAACCTTCTCTCTCCTGGAAATTTGACTTACACGGAGTTGTAATTTTTCTTGATTAAATTTGTTTGTTTGATGTTTTGATTAAAGATAACTTTACTGAATACGTTAGTTTTTTTTAATGCCACTTATAAAATTGATACTGATGCTTTCTGGTAGCTTTGTATTTTTCTTTTTGATGTCATCTTTCATTAAATCATGTAGTTCAAAAAATTTTATTCGGTCCATGCGAAAATAATTCGTAAAATTCTCATCACTTTGATCATCAAAGAGTCTAAATTCACCCCTTTATTTACGAAATTTAATATGATTGGGTATCCAGAATCTAGACGTTTTCTTTTTATTAGCAATAATTAACGCCAAATCATTGTCACATTTTGCTTCTTCATCTTCTGAAAAGCTATCAAGGGTATCAAGTACTATTTCGACGAAGCTATTTTGTACTTTGTAGTATTGTAATTATATTTGCTTCATTCTGATTTTTGGCTTTGTGTTCGTATGTTGTGCTGGTGATTTTAATTTAAAAATTGAAATATCAAAGAAGAGGTTGAGGTTTGGAGAATTCGACGAAATTATTCTTTTACGGGAGGTATTAAGTTTAAACCTGTTCGAAAATCCCAGAGAATGGGACATAATACAGGAGCATGTCTTTCTAATTACTCAAAAGAAGTTTATGATCAGAACTTTAAAAGATCATCATCTAATACATGCCTTTGATATTTGTAGGTCAGGTATTGAAGAACCTCGTACGGAAAAGGACAACTTATGTCAAACTATTTACGACCTGATGGAATGCTCTAGAAAAGGAATGCGAATAAAAAAATCAAGTTTCACTGTTGAGGCTATGGCAAAAAAACAAGGGGAAAGTGACCGTAATAAATGGGCCTCTATGATGGTCAATACACAGCCTGTTCAATCAATACAAAATAATGAAAACAATAAATTAGATGATCATTCCTGTAAGTAAATAAAAAAGAATTACATGTTTATTTTAGCTATTCTTCAATTTTTGCCATTTTGCCCTAGTAAATGACACAAAATATTGACCAATGAATGTCATATAAATAATTGTGACATGTATCACCTTTCTTCATTTTATAAAAAACACTTACTTTTTAGATTTTCATGGGACTGGACAACATAATGCTGAGGACGTTCAGGAGGAAATAGTCCTACAATTTGGTAAGCGTTGTGAAATTCAGTTGATAAATAATTATTGCAATAGTTAGTTTGTAACCTCTTAACATTTAGTTAAAAAACAGGTTGAATTGTTGTGATAACCCTGCACAAAAAATTTTTTTTTACCAGTACAAGGATTGGCATATCTTCAGAAATATGACAGGGATCAAACAGACCTGAAAGAAAAAGAAATGAAACTGGAGGAAAGAAAAGTAGCCCTCGAAGAACAAAAACACACTCTTGAACAAGAGGAAAGGGCAAGAACAGCAGCTCTCGAGGAAAGAAAAATGGCGTTGTTAGAGTATGACACAAAAAAAATAGAATTAGAAGAAAGAAAACTCAACTTGGAAGAAGAAAAAATGAAATTGGAAATGGAAGATAAAAAAATGTTGAAGGCTATAGTTGAAACGCAGGAGAAGATAATCAACGTATTTTTAACAAAAAATGTTCAATTTGAATAAAACTACTTCATAAATTAGTGTTTTAAATGAAACTCACGGTTTCTAGTTAATACCACAATATAATAAAAATTGTTGAAAATTCTAAAAAATTGACAATTGTTTCGATAAATCAATATCATCGTCAGAATGACAGAAGTTACATTTCATTTGATGCCTACCTGATTTAGTAGTTATTTTTGGCTAGACCCAGAAGTGACCTAACTTGTGATTGACTTAATATATGTTAATAGAAAAAAGAAGAAGATGTGATATTACAAATATTGAAGCTTAGATATTATTAGCCCTATGGTGATATCCTGGATATCATTTTTCCAATTAAGATCAGTATAACTGTGCAATGATATAGGAAACCAGGAAAACTATATCTGCTGATCTTTACAATTATCACTTAAGAAGACAGTTTATTAGTGGAGAACTCCCTAGATTTAACTGTTTATTGACAACTTCATATTGTGGGTTTCTTAAATGTCTTCTAATTTCCAATTCTTCAAGGAAATCCAGTTCTTGTTTCTTTTCACAAATATGCAGCACTTCTAGTTTTGTGTTAGTTGTCAATGAATGATTGGTGCCAAGTAGATGTTTTGCGTAGTGGGATTTATCTGGTTATTTTAATCTGTATGCTCGTAAGTGTTCATTGTATCGGATTTCAAAATTCCTAAGGGTCTGACCCAAATAGACAGCATTACATTCTGGACATTTGCTGAAGTTTGGTACATTGCTTCTAGAAAGATAAACGATTAATAGAAGTATTAGTCAAATCATGGTTTGGGTAAGCGGTAAGGGGAGCTCCTACCAAAAAGTGGCCGGGTGTTAATGGAAGCAGATAATTTGGGTCATTTGACAATGGATATAAAGGCCTGCTAATTAGAATAGCCTCGTTTTGGGTAAGAACTGTATAAAGTTCTTCGAAGGTGAGGCAAGAGGTACCAAGGATTTTCGTTAAATGATATTTGGCACTTTTAACTGCCGCCTACCACAAGCTGCGCCAGTGTGGCGATCTAGGTGGAATTAACTTCCAAACGATTTCCGCAGCAACTAAGAATGAATTTAGTTTGTTCTTATTTTCGTTAGACTTGAAAAATTCTGATAATTCTCGGAGTTGATTTCGTGTGCCAATGAAATTTGAGCCATTGTCACTATAATGGATTTGAGGACTTCCTCTGCGGCTAATAAACCTTTGAAAACTAGCAATAAATGCTGCGGAAGACAAATTACTGACTAGCTCTATATGCACCGCCTTGGTAACCATACAGACGAAAATTGCAATGTATGCTTTTTGGACAGGGGCTTTTCTTAAACGTGAAGCACGAATTTGAATGGGGCCAGCGAAGTCTACTCCTGATTTTGAAAATGGTCGAGCTCCTTATACTCGATCTAATGGTTAGGGGGACATTATCTGCCTAGTGAATTCAGCATTAAATGTAAAGCAAGTAACGCATTTTTTAATAATTCTTTTGACCTGACGTATGCCATCAAGCGGTCAATAGCGTAACCGAAGATTACCCAAAACATGTTGGGCACTACCATGGAAAAGACGTCTGTGCTCTCTTTCGATGAGCAAATCCACCACATGATTGTTTTGTGGCAGTAGTATAGGAAATTTTTGATTAAATTCTAGGTTAGAGAAATTCAAACGCCCTCCAACGCGGATGAGACCATCATTATCAAGAAAAAAATTGAATTGCTCGTATTGCAATAACCTGAACCATTCTATATATGGTTGTTCTAGATTTCTTTCATTAACTCCTTCGGACAGATACCAATTCGTAAAAAGAACTAAACTTTGTCTGAACTGCCTGGGCGGGACGCATAATACCTCTGATTGTCGATCGGTTAAAACTTGCATTTCTTGCGGTAAACCTCATCATTCCTATTTACATTTTGATACGCAACCTACCAATTCAAGGTCCAGGTCTAATTCTCGCAATAGTTCTAATGGTAACCTTAATTCTGCATCCACATCTCAAGGTGATGAAACTCCTACTTCGTATGTTAGAGGTTCTAATTGCGAGGGAAATTCAAACAATAGGACGCCCCACCAGACTAGTACTCGAGGTCCACCTCGAACTCAATCCTCAAATGTTATGTTATCCAATGATAATTCTACCCCTCATATTGCTTTATCTATCTTATTTATTTACCGAAAATAAAACGGTTTTACTTCCTACAGCTCTTATAGCTACACCTTGTCACAACAGTCAAACGATTACGGGGAGAGCCCTCCTGGACTCGGCCAGTCAAATGAGTCAAACATTCGCACAACAGTTGCAGATAACTCCTATTCAACGTCATATAAATATTTCAGGTGTAGGTAACACTCAATGTACTAACAGTCAGTTTCCAACTCAATTCGTTAGTTTAACCATGGCTTTCCTTTGCAATTACTTGTTCTGTAAGGGCCAATTGACATTTTAATTGGCGCAGATCTTTACTTTAACCTACTCAAGTCCAAGGTAATACACACTGGTATTAATCAACCTTCCTTTGTTGAGACCCACTAAGGTTTTGTGGTAGCTGGTCCAATTCCACAAAATCAAAATCTTAAAATTTCCAATCCAAGCGAAAATCGAGGCTTTTCTTTTTTCACAACTTTTAAAAACCATACCGAATTGGATTATAGTTTAAATGAACTTCTAGAGAAATTTTGGGAATCTGAAGATATGCAGGAACCCAAAAAACTTTCTTCTACTGACCTAGAAGCTGAAGAAATATTTCAAAGCACTACTGTAATCCTACCCTCTGGTCGATACCAGGTTAACATGCCGTTTCTGGCAACACTTCAAAAAAATTAGGTCAATCCTTTTGCATGGCTCGTCAGAGATTTGTATCGTTGGAGAAAAAATTTCGAAAAGACGAAAAATTGTTTAATGAATATAGGCAGGTTATTGCTGAGTATGTATCCCTGGATCATGCTAAAGTCATCTCATTGACCTTTTTCAACTCCATCGTCGGAGAATATAATTTTTTCACTCCTCACCGTGCGGTGGTTCGAGAACAAAGCGAGTCTACCAAACTGCGCGTGGTTTTTGATTTTTCAGCACCCACTGATACGGGTTTCTCGCTAAACGATCTGACTTCTAAAGGTTATCAAGTTCAGGATAATCTCTTAGACATTTTATGTCGATTTCGATGTTTTAAACTTGTGTTGTGTGCCGACATCAAGATGATGTAGATTCATTTCTGTAAATCCGGAACAACATCATCTGCAAAATTTTTTATGGAGGGAGAATTCGACACCGCCCTTTACTTGTATACAACTTACTGGTCTCAGTTTTGGTCAAAACTGTGCACCCTTTTTGGCCACTCGCGTTCTAAAGGACGTTGCCGACAAAACCCCTAACTTCTCTAGAGCTCAAAGAGCCGTATTATGGCAAACTTACATGGACGATATACTATCAGGTGCCAATTCCAAGTATGAAATGGATCAACTGTATCATGAGTTAAATGCTATGCTAGGCAAACATGGTTTTCAGTTGCATAAATGGAAATCTAATTCAATTGATTTTATTAAATCCATTTCTGAAACCCCTATTCCTGAGCCTAATCTTAATCTAGATAAGCTTACAAGCAAAATTTTGGGTATTCAATGGAATACCAAGTTTGATGCTTTAAACATTAGAATCAACAACATTAATCCTAACGCCATCACTAATCGCTCCATTTTAAGTATTATTGCTAGTACTTATGATCCCATGGGATTAGTTAACCCTTTAATTGTTTTTGGTAAAGATATTATACAATCACTATGGAAGCTGAAGATACCATGGGATGAAATCATTACGGACCCTGGAATTCTCCTTAATTGGAAAAAATTTAACACCTTGTTGCTAGAGATATCTAATTTATCGATACCTAGATGCTTACTTGACTCTAAGAGAGTTACGTCCATTAGCCTACACGGGTTTTGTGATGCTAGTCAAATAGCATATGGTGGCTGCATTTATTTAGTAGCCCAATATTCTGATGATTCCTTTTCGTCCCGCTTAGTTGCAGCCAAATCTCGAGTGAACCCGGTTAAAAGGAAATTAACCATCCCCAAATTGGAATTAAGTGCTACGGAATTACTAGCAAAACTGTCCATTAATATTGTAAATATTCTCACCCCTGTTGTTAATATTTTTTCCATAAACTTATGGTCTGATTCACTTGTCGCGCTTTGTTGGATCCAGCGGAATGCCAATGAGTTCAGCCCCTTTGTTTGTAATCTGATTTCTGTTCTTCGTATAATATACAGTGCCCGGCAGAAAGTACACATCATATGGGAAATTGTTTTTTTAATAAATTTTGACAAATTTCGATACGTGAAATCGATACGAACGGCACTGTACAACGTCTTTCGGAGTTCCTCTTGATGCAGAAGCGATTGCACCTATCGAAATTTGAGAAAATTTATTAATAAAAGAATTTCCCATATGATGCGTAGGGGAGACCGGGGCTTAAAGTCTCACGGGTTTAAAGTCACAAACCCTTTCCTGCGCAAAGTAAATATGACAACGTCGTCATATTCATACGCCAGCGACTATTTCAATGCTAGTTAGTTCCACCATATTCGCCATTCGTATAAGCCGCATGTGTATATGTTTATAAGTGAATTTACGGAAAAAGCCAATGTAAGTAATTTTTTGGATTAATAATACAAACCGTATATTTTATCTCAGTGCCAGAATTCAAAAATGCCATGTTATATTTATGATACCCCTAGGTGTTCTCCAAAAAGTCACTATAAATTTATTAATTTATAAAATTAGGTTAGGTAGTTATTTTAGAAAGAAAATGGCAGGACCGTTTGGGGTAACTTGTCTCACACGTTGTGGGGCAAGTTGTCATGTGTGACTTTTTACCCCGATATTAAAAGAAGTAAAGCTCTGAATCGGATTTAATTTTTAGATGGTGCGCGAATACAGAAAAAGAACAGATCGAGGGAGTTTTGATAAGGAAAGCGGTGTTACAAGTAAAAATGAAAATATTTCTATTAGGCAAGCAGCAAAAAATTTTGATTTAAATTATAAAACAGTGGGGCGCTATTGCAAAAAGCTTTCAGCAGAGGACCTTAATCAAGATCAGTTAAATATAGACGTAGGATATGGCAAACCTTGCATGGTATTAAGCCGAGAAATGGAAATGGATTTAAAAACATACCTACCGTCAAACGGGGTGACTTCGGCCATTTGGGGTCGCTTCGGACAACAGGTAGATATTTTGAGTATGCATTCACAGCGGCAACAGTGTAAAAGAGAGCCCATATTAGTATGTTACCCAAATGTTTACACTTAGTTGCCGTTAGATGATGGTGTGTTGCGGTCGCACGTCGTGATCAGTTTTCCGTTTCACGTAATTTTTGTTTTGGTAAGAATTTCTTAATTCAAAAGATACTGAAAAGTAAGATGTGCCCACCTCATTTGCATATTTTAGTACAATTTTTGTTTATACTAATAGGAAGGGTGATGTTTTGAGAATATTTTAGCCAGGAGTTCGTTTGTTTATCTTTACACACATTTCATATACAGGGGTGATAACAAAATTATACGTTTTTAGGGGGCTACTTCGGACATGAGCCGAATTTATAGGAAAGTGGTACGTGGTAGAAGCTACCAAAATTATAAACCAGAAAAACTAGAAAATGCCATCCGTGATGTGAAAACCCACAGGAAAATCATACGGCAATCTGCTGAATATTATGGTGTACCTAAATCGACTATTAGCGACAGAATTAAGAATGTTAATGTCAAAAAAGTCGGCGGCCAGACAATACTATCGTCAGAAGAAGAAGGAAGGCTGGTTGTGGCCATTAACCTGGCGGCAGAATGGGGATTTCCTCTTTCTCCGTATGATGTTCGAATGATAGTCAAACAATATCTAGACAGGAGAGGGGTGAATAAAAAAAAATTCCGAGATAACCTTCCGGGACACGATTGGGTAAATTCATTTTTATCCCGACACCGTAATCTTACGACAAGATTTTGTCAAAATATAAAGAGATGTAGGGCACAAGTAAGTGAAGGCACTTAATGGAATATTTTCGTGGGCACCGAACATCCCTGGAAAATGTTGACCCATCGCTAATAATTAACTATGACGAAACTAATTTTAGTGATGACCCGGGTAAAGTCAAGGTGATTTGCGATCGAATAATGGATTCGTCTAAATCTAGCGTAAGTGTAATGATGTCGGCTTCAGCAAGTGGCGACCTTCTTCCACGCTTCGTGGTGTATAAGGCTAAGCATCGGTATCAAGAATGGGAAGAAGATGGACCGAATGGATGTGGTTACAGTGTGAGCAGCTCAGGATGGTTCGATTCAACAACTTTTTTGAAATGGTTTCGCCAGATAGCTCTACCTTATTTCAGAAAAAAGGATGGGCCGAAAATTTTAATTGGTGATAACTTGTCCAGTCACTTAACAGTAGAAGTTATTAAGGGATGTGCACGTCAGAATATAAAATTCATCCTACTTCCACCAAATGCCACCCACCTTTGCCAGCCGCTGGATGTTGCTTTTTTTGCGCCCCTTAAGAAAACATGGAGAAGAATCCTGACTGAGTGGAAGTTCAAAAGAAAAGGTCCATTTCAGAAGAAAGATTTTCCAAAACTTCTCAGGGAATCTTTAGAAGCAATTGAAGCAAATTCAAAGAAAAAAGTGTTGTCCGGATTTCGCGCATCGGGTATTTGGCCCAACAATCCACAGGAAGTTCTAAAACGTCTGCCTCAAAGACTTATGACTGAAGATAATCCCCCAGGCGGTGAAATAGATAAATCGCTACTGGCATTTCTTAAAGAAAATAGAAACCCTGAATTGCAAACAAGAACAAACATGCGCAAACGAGTCAATGTTCAACCAGGAAGGCCAGTCATCCTTGCAGATATGAATGTTTAATTCGAAAACGAACCACCAGAAAATATTCCTTCCACGTCTGGAGTATAAAAACCTAGAAAGTGCCAGAACAATCCATCTGATTCCGATTTATTTGATGAACATTTTTTACCAGCTGACGCATCTGATTCGGAAGAAGAAATGACTTCCGAGAAACCAAGAGACCATTCTTCAAATGAAGATATTAAGATAAATGATTTTACCCTCGTTAAACTTCCCATAGAAAATTCTTTAAAAAGCAAATTCTTTGTTGCACAAATTTTAAACGTAGAAGGTGAAAATTACCTGGTAAAATTTCTTCGACAAAAAAAATTTGGGGCTGATGTTTTCTTTTCTTTTCCAAACGTGTCTGATGAGAGAGAGCATTATTGGAAAATTTGGAATTGTTCAAACGGTTTTTCCTTCACATTTTCGAAGAGGTTGTTATACGTTTTCCAATTTACCTGTTGTTATAGAGTAGATTACAGTTGTATTTATGACATAAAAATTTACTTTTCTGGAATAACCTGTTTAGTTTTCCTATATAAGAATTATTGTTTGATTTTTAAAATAAATAAATTTTTTTTATGATAAAATGATGTTTCTCTTATAACATATAATTTTCCTACTAGTGTAGACGATTAAAAAAAGAAAATGTTTGTCCGAAGTAACCCCTGCAACCGTTAAACATCGGTTTTACGAAGTTTTATACGGTCGTCCGAAGTCATCTCACTCGATGGGGTGACTTCGGACAGTTTTTAATAAAAAAAATATAATAACTGGAAAAAAATTAGAAACATTTGACATTGTCAAAATGTAACTAGATGTTAGGGGCATCTTAGCCGAAATTTGCAGAATTTAAGTTTTTAGTTTGTGATTAAGAAAGTTGCAAAAGTGTCCGTTTGACGGTACTCGAATCAGCAAATATTTATTTCGGACTTTGTCCTAAGGAAATTAGAAAGCTTGCATTCCAGTTTGCCATTGCCAATAAAATAGCTGTTCCCGAGCCTTGGAAAAGGGATCAAATAGCTGGGACCTGAATGGTTTACATCATTTTTAAAGAGAAACAATGATTTATCTCTTCGCACACCAGAGCAACAAGTTTCGCACGCGCAACAAATTTTATCCAAGCAAATGTGAACAGCTTTTTTACAAATCTGGAAAAGTTTATGAAAAAATATAACTTGATCCATCCTCAATCTGGAATATGGACGAGACGGGGGTGACTACTGTTCAGAAGCCTTGTAAAGTAGTGGCCAGAAAAGGATTTAAACAAGTCGGATCCATAACTTCTGGGGAACGTGGAACCCTCGTCACAGTGGCCTGTGCCGTATCTGCTTTGGGAAATAGCATCCTGCCATTCTTTATATTTCCAAGAGTGCATTTTAGAGAATTCTGGTTAACATCTGGACCAGCAGGATGTGCGGGATCAGCTAATCGAAGTGGCTGGATGATAGAAGAAAATGTTGTGCTATTTTTGAGACATTTCATTAAATTTTCAAAATGTTCCAAAAAGCACCCCTGTCTGTTACTTCTTGATAATCGTCAGTCGCATCTTTCTATCGAGGGACTTGAGTTAGCTAAGGAAAGTGGTATAGTTATGTTATCTTTTCCTCCCCACTGCTCGCACAAGTTGCAGCCTCTTGATAGGTCAGTTTATGGTCCGTTTAAAAAACAGTACAATAATGCTTGCGATGCGTGGATGATGAATCATCCCGGTCAAACGATGACGATATATTATATTCCAGTTTTAGTTGCTCAAAGCTATCCCCTAGCCGCAACACCAAAAAATATACAATCCGGATTTCGTGTATCAGGGATATTTTCCTTCAACCAAAATGTATTTGATAAAACAGAATTTAGCCCATGTAAAGTAACAGACAGAGACTTGCACCAAGAAAATCAGGAACCAGATCTCGAAAATCCAAAGCCCGGGACCAGTGGAATTTCATTCCAAACTGATGAACCAACAGTTGACGAAATTTTAACAAGTAAGTTAGTTACCTGAGTATCTTAAAATTATTCTGCAATAATTTGTTTTTCTTGAAAAAGGCAACAAAAAAACAACTGTGTCAGAACCTGCAAACACAGAACTTCACGACACTCAGCAGCCTGGTCCTAGTGGCTCATCCTTAGAAAAAATCCCAAACCATACTCAGCATTCTGGGCCTAAGGAAAGTATATTTAGTGTCTCAGATATAAGGCCATTGCCCAAAGCAGGTAACACTTTTACCAAAATCAGGTGAGGACACATTTTCAATAACAGTTACCTTACATTTCAGCTGCAAGAAACAAAATGTCAAATAGAAAGAAAAGGAAGTCGGCTGTACGCCAGAGAAAGAGGCTCTTGAGGCGGAGTTTGCTAAGAGAAAAAGTGTAAAGAAAAATATAACAGGAAATATAAGAGTGTCAAATAATAAAAATACAAAAGGGAAAAAACCATAAAAGTGCTAAAGAGAAGTCCCCTGAAGAATCAGAGGACGAGGATGAAGAAAGTTTTTGTCTTGTCGGCTTGGAACCATTTTCCAATAGTTCACCAAAAGAAGTTTGGGTTCAATGTACAGTCTGTAAGCTATGGGCCCATGAACTGTGCACGACACTGAATGAAAAAAATTGGAATAGAGCATACTATAATGTATTATTTGTTTCTTTTTGTTTGTATTTTTGAGCTTTTTTAAATAAAATCTAACCTGATATCTGCGTGACTTTTCACCCCTTTCCGTGAGACAACGTGCCCCATAATGGGGGCAAGATGTCACAATATGAAATAAAGCAACAGTGACATTTATTTAAAAAATGCATTAATTAGATACTGCTCTAAAGTAACTGGTTCAATATTGAAAATATCTGCAGTTTGATTACCATACAGACAAATATGGCAGTTTGTTAAAATATTTGCTGTAATATACATTTCTTCAATGTCTTGCAATAATAACTATTGGTTTTTTTTAAAGCCTAAAAACGCAAATTGACTTATAATTTTTCCAAAACTCCATTCCACTGCCTGTCGTACAACAGACATAGACGTGTTGTAATTTTGCTGTTCTTCATTGAGGCCCCTACCCGGAAATGGGAACAACAAAAGTTCTCTTACTCCATATGCCTGGTCTCCATAAATTATATAGTGTGTATCATTGGGAAACCTTGTATAATTTTCCAATTGCTCATATAAACCAGATTCCCGAAACATACCAGCATCATGGCGTCGACCTGGAAATGCTCCTATAAGGCTGATAGTGAGACCATCTGGAGAGACAACAGATTGATACTTGACACAGTGATGGCGTTTGTGTCCAGAATAGTATTCTTCCTGGTCTACTGAAGGATAGCTCTTGTTGTTCCATCAATAAACCCCCAACAATTTTGAATTGCCGCACCTCTGGTTGCTACAGCCTGAAAACAAAATTTATGTAGTTATATCATAAGTGTTTATGGATTTTCAGTTTTATATATTACTGTCTAATTTAGCAAAAAAAGAAGAATAGTCACAGAGTACTTACATCTGCGTATAATTGTAAACGGTTTTGATTTAACCACTTTAAATTCCCTATATCTTCTAGGAGGTGGCTGAAATTACTGTGGATATGCATATTCACAAAAGTGCAAATCTCAGAGAGAGCTGAACTTGATCTTTGAAAAATATTTTCTAGGTCACACAAACGATTTGGGTATGCCAACCTTCGAGTAAATATACAAAATCCCTCTATTCCTGCAAATTATAAAACGTTATTATGGTAAGATTTTGGAGGGCTCTGAACCAAACTAAGAACATTTCAGCTTTCAATTACCTGTTGCTATATGTCCTGATCAAGTTCGGATTTCATTTGGAATACGCAGGGCAGCCACTAGTCTGGGTGTGTCTTCTTTGGCAAAACGAAAATTTAGTTCAGCTTCTTTCTCTTCATAATTATTTAAATTAAAGATCGGTCTAACAACTGCGTCCCCATCAATGGGAAATATGTTGTGAAGGATTATCCCTCTTATCACATTGTGATTTACACCTACAGGATCTCTTCTTCTGATGATATTGTCAATCATTTCTTCCATTTTAAATCAAAAAGATGGATTAAGGCAGTTAAAATTTAAAAAAATATCGTAAATGATTATTTAAACTATGAGGCTTCTCATGTGTAACGTTATACAATGTAAATAAAAATATAAAATGTTACCGACATCAGTATCAGTGACATCTGTCATGAGTGTCACGTAAATAACGGAAGAATGGGATAGCTTAAAAACTCAATTTGGAAATACGTTATTAACGTACTGCATTTACTTTAATAGCGGATAAAGGGATATAACGTATGATGCTCCAGTTGTGGCTTAAAATCTCGCTAATATTTAGTTTTCTGTTATTAAAAATCGAGAATGGGCCAAACTATATTTTCAACCCAACAACTGCATGTTGAAAACAACAAAAAAAACTATAAAGGCACTGCTATCAGCAAAAACTATATTACAGTGAGTCCTTCCCACGATGAGGCGTACAAAAAACTGTTTGTTTTATGAAACAAAAAGACAGGCAGTTCTTCACAAAATCTCAAAAAGAAACAGTCTAGTTCAAATAATATATTCTTCAGAAGGATATAAATTCAAACATTATCATAAACCTTAAATACCTGTAATCATTCGATTATACTTGCAGGCAATTGCTCACATTTAACAGAGTTTATTTGAACAATTAACAACGACATGCAGGCTAGATGCCGGTACATTTTGGCAACAAAAACGAACAGTGGGTCTACTTAAGTTTAAACCATTCGCAAAGCTGTCACGGTCTAAATTGATCATTAAGTCTTGCTAAACGCTCATTCGAATAACTTCTCTATATCGATTACGTCGTAATCATAATATTTAAATGATACCTTTATCAAAACTAAGTTACTACTGTGTTTATTATAGTAATTATCATCACCTTCATCATATTAGCTAGGTTGTTTCAATGTTGATATTTTTTTTATCCTTAAGTTAACTCCAATTGTTATTCTATTTTATTTAATTAAAATACCTCACAATTACATTTATTTTAGAGTTCAGTTAACGCACTGTTTATATCTAAGTTTCGATTTTTATTTTGCTGTAACTACTTTTCTTTTAACCATATTATTTTTGCCAATATAATATTGTTGGTAACTAAAGATTATCGATTGTTGAATTTATTAACATCTTTCATATTATTTAGCAAACTCACCGACGAACTTAATCCATATCTAATGTAAATTTTGTATATAATATTGTTAGTTGTCTTTGTTAGCACATCCATAATTGTTTCCAGGTGGGAATTCGAAAAATCTCTTGTGAATAACTGGGATATGTTTATTTATAAACTTCTCTATGTGGTATTCGGCACTAACATTCTCTATTGATATGTATATTAGGCTGTTTAGTCTGCAATTGGGAAAATACAAATAATATTAACAAAAATGAAAGTTATTTTGGTTGAGAGTTTGAGTGTATCGACTTTTGACTGTCTCCACTTCTGGTTTTAGGTTACTGGCCCGATAATCCCGGTGGGTTTTGTTCTGTTTCACTTCCTCTTCCAGTACTTAAGTGGATATTTGATAATTCTAATTTCTTAATTAAATTCAGACACATGACGAACACTTTTCTCCTTGGTTAACAACTCCGGTTATTGAATGCTTGTTTTGTCCAAAAGATCACAATATTCGAGTAAACAATCCTATGTATGTTTATTTATAACAAAATATAATGTTTATATCGGTTCTATTTGTCGTGATGGTGTGCGCTATGAACACATGTTCTTCCTTCTGCTCATACACTGGCTTAGTACTATTAGGAACACAGTTGCCGATTGTTATTGAATTTATCGAAAAGCCATGCCTTTTATAGTTCATTCCTTAATTTAATTCAATTGAATGCCCATCTGATTTATTCTGGTTGTTAGCTGAAAATTAAGTTTGGCATCGGAGTTTAGTTTTACGCATGTGGTATTTTGGCAACGATCTTGGTGCGAAATTTGGGAAATTCTCTTTCTTTTCCGGCCATCTTTTATTACCACAGAAAGCATATTGAAGAGTGGTTAGAATTTTTAATCTAAAATTTTATTATCCAGTTTGTATGGGATTTGATTGAAACTCTATATAATTAATCTCCATCTATCAATTCAGTTAGCTTATCTTTTATTTATCTTGGCTATTTTCTGAATTTTTTTGAGGAGATTTTATTGATAATACTACTACGTAGGATTTTTTGCCGTTCTTCAGGTAAGCTATTCATATTTTATAACTGAAGAGTAATTTTCTCGATTCTGCTTGTTATGCTAAATTCAGCGTTTTATTTATTTTGCTTTCTTCCTATTAGAACTTTATGGTGGATAATCGAATCACGTTTTTTTGGACTTGTCGATTCGATTCCAGACACTCAGTGGTTACATCCCGTCTTTGACTTGGATACCGTATTTAGTTATTTCGTTGTTGAATCGTTTGGACAAGCGCAAGCATAATATAAAAAACCCTCCTGGCCAGAGGTGAGTTAAGTTTTTTTAATGATTATTGTTTACCACTTCTTCTATTTTGCTAATTGATTTGAGTATAAATTGACTTGATATTTGGTTTCTTAATTAATGTTTATTTCTCAGTTGTCAATATTAAATAGTTTTATTGTTGTGCCATAGTTTGTCAACGACTTAATGGGCGGGGGTCAATGTTTTCGTAAACTTTTTTTTGTTTCCTTTTTTTTACAAATGGGGATCAAATAATTTGTGTAATATAATAATCAATAGGTAATGGACTTCTTTTAACTGATGTGTTTATAATCACAATGATGTAATTTTCTTATTTTCTGTGATTATTCCATTTAACTTTTTGAATATAATTAAGTAATTCGATAATTAATTTTGTACAATTACTATGAAAGTATCCTCCGTTTTCCCTGTATCTTGTGTTGAGATATTAGAGATTTTCTATGTTTTCTTCTCTAGGGTTTTTTTTTCGGCGAAAAATTTGCCTGGACATTGACTGCAATACCCAGTGCTTCACGCCCTCAAGTTTCCCATAATTCAGCGATTCTCAGGGACAAACATAAATCAGCTAAGTCTACTTTATTATAAATCTTTGTTTCGTGCTTTGTTTATTTTTTATTATCGGTTTTTGATAAAAAGTTCTGCGTGGTCCAAAACTTCCAATGCAACCATCCGCTATTAATTTTCTTAAACCGTATACGAGGTTTGTCAAACAATATGAATTTTATTCAAGAGTATAGTATATATAATACCTACCTTTATTTTTACAATATCGGAGAATGTTAACATTATATACAAATTCCACCCAAATTGGCTAAGGATTTGGGAAAACTTTTTGACTCTCACTTAAGTTTTGGTGAGCATATCAATCAATTGGTGGTTGGGTCTCGAAGGATGTTGGGATTTACTTTGAGGAATTGTAATGATCTATCTCTGGAAGCTGTGAGGTCTGTTTATGTTGGGTTGGTCAGATCTCAACTGGAATATGGAACAGTTATTTGGACGCCTCAATATTTATATTGTTTATAAGTTATTACTCGAAAGATTACAAAACAAATTCTTGAGATATTGTAATTATAGATTTAATTTGAATCTCATTGATCATGACTATTCTCATATTTTACATGAACTAAAATTGCTTACTCTGGATAAAAGAAAGCTTATGTTTGACATTTCTCTGATTTATTAAATATTAAATGGAATTGCATCATGTCCATCCTTGCTACCTGAAATATAAATATATCTTGAAGTTCCACAAAGAGCGCTGCGGCATTGTAAATTATTTTCCATTAGTTTTCACAGAACTAATTATGGTAGACATTCATTCATAGACAGATCTCTAGAATTTTTAAATAGAGAGGATAGATTGGATGTTTTTAATGACTCATTCAAAGTCTTTAAGAGTACTTTACTAAGGTTCCTTTGAAGTGATTGTATATATATGCTTGTTATGATATTATCATGTTGTGTTACTGTTACTTAGTTAAGTTAGTTAAATGTAAACATAACCATATTGTATGCTGTTGTATTTTGTAGTGGGGGTTTTCCGTTTAAATAAATAAATAAATAAATATAACGATGAAATAAAACAATATAATTTGTTTAAAACTTCATTATATTTGAACTAATCTTCAATTTCAACTATTTGACGCGTTTCACTCGCACAGTAGCTTTCTTGTAACGAATTCGTATGTTTACATTATCTTTAGTTGGTTTAATACATTTCCTTCTATAATTTGGTTCAAAAGCTCAATTATAAATAGATTTTCTTTACGTTCCGTGTTGTTATTGACAGCATAGAAAAAGTTTATATATATATATATATATATATATATATATATTGTATTAATATATGGTTTTTCTTTTTTTATTATTTATTTATTATTTGCCCCACTTTGGGGCCAATTATATCAATTTTTTTTATTATAGCCCTACGTTGGGCCGACAATTTAATTAATAATCATATTTATTTATTTTTATTTATTGTTTATTTATAATTACTTTACTATTTATACCTTATTATTTGTTTATCGAACTTACCTTATTTATTTTACCTTCGTATGCTGATCAATTTTGATATTGGGGCATGAAAATATATACTCCTAATCTTAGTTGGATTGATGGGCGATTGAAATAAATTTAAAAATCACCATATGCTTTTATATATTTAATTAATGAATAAATTGTTCTAAAGAAAATGGATAAGAATGTTCCGATTGAAACTTATAATTAATTATTTATTTAGTATCACATTTTTATTTAATTATAGAAATAAAATTATCCGATGCCTATGGTGTGCTCCTATCGCATACTGAAATTAATAGTCAACCTTCAAAAATATACAACGCTTGCGCAGAGCAGTCTTTTGTTACACATCTCACATTATTAAATAACGCTAAACGTTGAGAAAATTGAAATATATATGATTGATTTGTGTGGCCGTGTGTTATTTTAACTTGTATAAAACAAGAAAAGATTCTATGGTGATAAACAACGAAACAGATTAATTACATATATGAAATTACCAACTATAAACTATAAAAGTATTTTAAGAAATCTCTTATAAACTACATGTATAGATTGAAAAACAGGTGAGTAATCATTGTTATACTCTATAAAATTGAACGATATATTAATTATTTTTCAAAATTGTTCTTTGTATTGTTTATTTATGGCCTTTAATATTTATTTTATTAGTTAATTGAATGATCATTCATATTTATTGTTCGTCTTTGGAACCCAAAGAAATAAATTCACTAACCTGTTATTTGAGAAAACGATTGTCTCAAAATGTCCGCACCTATTAGCGTCCTTTCTCATTGCTGTAGATCACCAAGTTTCTCATATTACTTAGAAAAGACTCGTTTTGGATCGGGAATTTGTTTTCATTTGTTGGTAGGATCTCTGGTTGTAAAACTACTTTGTAGAATGGCCGAAATACTTAATTTTAATAATTTTTCGCAAAAAATTTGAAGAGCCCCGACATGGAGTTGCTTCCTCGCCACACTCAATTGTTTTTTTATCAACAAACTTGCTTCAAGCGGATGTTCATAAACTACTAGATATACAATTTTCTATAACGATTGAAAAAAAATTTATAAGACTTGGCCCAATTTTTGCAGCCTTATACCAAAAATTGGGCCAAGTCTTATAAATTTTTTTTCTTGCCAAATGATTTTTTAGATGAGCTTAAAATTAGTTGGAAAATAACTATGTATATATAAAAATTTTATCTGAATAAATTTCAGTCAATAAATTGAGAATTATTTGGAAGAATATTTCTTTGTAAGTATCAATTGAAAATAGAAAAAGGTGGATAAATTTAATATACGACATGGTATTTTACGTGATTTCAAAAATTTTTGTGATCTAAACTTGTTTAGGTACTTTTATTGTTAATTAAATGGAAATTTTATTCTTTCTAAACTTGAGACGTGTACATGGCGCAAAGTTTTACTGACATCCATAGATGGCAGTTTTGGTAGTATTTTATTTCATCAAAAAATATGTGGACGATATAATTTTATATCTACCATTTGAAGAAATTGATAGTATTCTTTTTTATTTCAATAGCTTTGATCCTCATATACAATTTACTGTAGAAAAAGAAAACACAGAACAATCCTTACCTTTTCTTGATACTGAATTCATTAGAAATAAAGAAATAAGTTCAGGTAAATACATTAATTATCATTCTTATCATCCACGTAATACAAAGATCAACCTAATCCGTCAAATGAAAAATAGAGTCTTAGAAATTTCAAATCCAATATTTCATCAAAAAAATATAAAATTATTGTACAACCTTTTTTATGAAAACTCTTATCCTCCATATCTCTTAAAACGAATTTTTTATAATACTTCTGAAAGAATGACTGATATTTCTAATAACATCACATCAAACTTGAATTATATTGACGCTGGAACTGATAATAATCATATGCCAATATATGTGTCTCTACCATATATTAAATCAGTTACACCAAAAATTTCTGCAATATTCAAAAATCATAACTTGCAACAAGCAACATCTTAATATTAGGTCAATATTCAGTAAAATAAAAGATAAAACACCTACCAATAAACTGGCTAGTATAGTTTATGAAGTTCCTTGTGATACTTGTCATAAAAAGTACTGTGGTCACTTTCCAACCGAATTACCTCTCACAAGAGTGACAGCAAGTTGTATCCTGACAGATGTGCACTTGCTGAATATGTGTCTTATGAAGGCCATAGCATGAACTATCAATCCGCCAAGGTGTTAACTACAGAAAGGAATTATAAAAAACGTCTGTTTTTAGAAACAGCATACATCAATCAAGATGTTGATTGTATAAATAAAAAAACAGACCTGAATAATCTTAGTGTAATATACGCATATTTATTAGAATTTTAATAACAACATTTAAAAATTCAAGTACAAATCATATAAGAAACCTATAATAAAATTATTTTAAACATCAAAGTAATACAAATCGACTAAATTCATATTGACTTGGCAACATTATTTAATACATATATTGTTTTTGGAAGTTTTATAATAATTTTTGGATAATATTTGAAATGATTTATTATACATATATTTTACAACTTACCTACAATCTCGCTAAATAAAGTATTTTTATATACCCTTTAATTAATTTTTTACCATATTTTATAATTTCTAGTACTTGAAAATGAATACGATTGTATTCGAAATAGATATTTGAAAGAGTGCACTTGGTATCATTGCCACAAACCCAATAGAAATAATCCTATATATATATATATATATATATATATATATATATATATATATATATATATATATATATATATAATACTCAAATTGTAAAGGATATTATAGTAAATTTAGCATAAGACATCATATACGAAAATGTGTCCCTTCAGTTAAAAAAAACAAATCAAGAACTACTATTCAAGCAGAATGTAGAAGGCTGGAAAATAGTATTCATCAAATAGCTTCTGAAGATTTACGATAGAATTTTTTTCCAGTTTTGAATGAGGATGAAGTTACTAATATAATAAGATATGATGAAGCAGTAATAAATTATGCCAACTATTTGTGTAGAAAATACACCAAAGCACACAATGCTCAACAGATAAGATCCAATATTCGTGCATTTATTTCGCTTTATTTAAGCCATAAAGGAGGTAACCCACACATACAAAATGTGAATGAAGCACTAGATACCAATAATATTAAAGTCATTATAAAAGCCATTGATAAAGTTGCAGGGTTGGATCCTACTACTAACCTTTATAAAGCACCTATTACTGCTATGTGACCGACAACAGAATTAAAAAAAGATTTCAAAACTTTTATTACTGGAGTGCACTAAAAAAAGGTGATAAATCAGGACAAAAACGAATGGAAAACTTAGGTATAATTTTTAATATTGAATTTCAAGTAACAGTTAACAAGAAAGGAGCGGAGACCTAATAGTAGCAGAAGAAAAGAACAATCCTGCCTAAAACGGATCAAATTGGTCAGTTCAGAAGCTATTTACAAAAAAGATGAAGTATCATATGGATAGACTTTCTCGGGAGTTTTCAAAAGAAGACTAGACTCATCTTGCAGAGTACACCTTGGTACATCTGGCTGTGTTTAATAGAAAAAGACCAGGAGAAACCCAACGTATCTTAATTGATGACTATAAAAAATATGAAATCATAAAAGAAAATGTACTAGGAGATTAAATAGACTGTCTTGCTAGGAACAAATTAGAGAATGGGCCAGAATTCGGTTAACTGGAAAATTGGGGAAAAATACCGCTTTATTAGTACATCGTGATCTAGGCTTCAAAGCTATCGATTTGATTTTGAAACATAGAGAAAGGGCTGGAGTGAATAAAGTAAACGTATACATATTTGGTGAGGCTTCACAATTTCAGCTACAAAGTACTTTTGAAGCCTGTAGTCACATAAGAAACATTTCGACCGAGTCTGGTATTGAAAATCCTGATCTAGAACAAGACTCCTCAGACAATATTTGGCAACGGAAACTGCAACATCAGCAGTTGATGATCGTATTGACGCAGAGTTTCTGATGTTATGTCGCATAAACAACATATTCACCAGGATTATTATGTCATGATTAAAAAAACTGATGATATCACTAAGATATAAACTTTATTAGAGAATTTTTCTGCTTTGGAACATGTTGGTTAAAAAAAATGTTTTAAGCTGGAAGAGGAGTATGATGATGAATCGTCGAAGGAAGAAAATTCATTAACAAACGCAGAAGTAAACTATGCTTTGGTTATGTTTTATGAATTCGGTTTTGATATATAGCGCTACTCAGTCAGGCAATATCATAGTATACATTTCTTTAATCCTTCAATATTAATAATAAATGTTCATGTTTAAGATTATTGAAGTGGAAATTGGTTTTTTAGTTAATTACTGGTACATTTTTGTATTTACAGTGGTTTTATGTTTAAAAATAACCCCGTTATGATAAATAACAAAAACTACATTTACATATCGGCCTAATTAGAGATACAACCGCTGCAGTAATTGTCGCATTAGATTTCATACTCAATAACTGGCAGTGCTGCCAGATGTAACATAATTATCGAATAGAAGCTTAATTTTATTCCAAACTTAAGTTGAAATTTCACGTGAACCATAATCGAAAATTGTAACATAATTTTACTGAGGCATAAACTAATATCAATTTTTTAAATAAAACGCTAGTCAATATTTCTTAAGTAAAATAACACGGGACATAAATTTTTATGGGTATTCACGATCCTTGATTTGCTACTATTCTGCAATTCCTTAAACGTTTCTAAAATTCCCCGAACTTGAACTGTTTGTCGCATCGCGTCGGCGTAATCGCGTAAACAAATCTGTACTCGCTTCTGGGAAGTTGAAGTGGGACTTACTTGAGACTTCACTGAATTCAGGGAGAAATTAGATTGGATAGTGCAAGTACGTCAAGATATGTTTCCAATTCAGATTCTGAAAAACAAGAGATAAAAAGAAAACGTTTAAAAAATGTTTATAAACGGGAAACTAGACCACAAAATTACAGAGTTGAATGGGAAAATACTTTCAAAGGCTGGTTGAAACCTGTAAGTTTGTATTTTTACTATTCGTTCGGTTAGTTTTTAGTTATAAAAAGTGGGTATTACATAAAGTTAAACTTGTACTTGAATGTCATTCCGGCAGTTATATGCGTAGAAAGTACGCTCATGGCGAAAGATGAGAAGATTGGAGATTGCTCGATCAGCGTTTATATTTAATAAAACTAAATGCTTTGTAACTTGAAAAACACTTCTTCTTAGTTCTTGTTAGCTTATTGTACATTTATATTCAACACATTTATATCGTATATTATTTTGTAGTAATAAAGTTTATAAAATCGTTTTTAAAAATAAGATTTTCGAAAGGAAATCTATAATTGGCGCAGTCGCAGTAGGATTCGTGCGGATTGTGAAAAGACTTTTCGCATCTTGTGTAAAACTTTCCATAACTTTGGTGTTTCAACATCGTAGTGCGGATCCAGAAAGAACCTACCCCTTCAGAGGTGCCAAAGAAGCCAAGAAGAAGGCGGAGAGAAGCCCAGTACTTCAGACAAACTGTAAGTGCCAAGTTTCTTTTGCCTTTCCTTACCTTTTGCTTAGAGTATAGGAGAGATAATTTGTTAAGAGTATTTTTGAATGTTTCTTATTGATTGATAAGTTCATCATATTTTAGTATTAACAATATTACGAAACATACTTTTTATTCTAATCATCTATTATGAATGATTTAGAAAGTTTATTGAATAATTTGAATATATCGACGAACGATAATTCTGATAATCTAGATTCATTTGATAATAATTGTGTTAATTTAAAAATGGCTACAGCTCATACAGAAGAGCGTCCACTTAATTGGGGATTATTTAAATCCAAAATAGAAAATATAAAACCCTACGATGGGGATAGTAACACTTTAAATAAATTTATTTCATTATGCGAAAGCTTAATAGCCACATATAGTGCACGTAATGATAATTAAATGAACATATTTATGAATGTATACAAGGTAAACTTGTAGGACGAGCAGAGTTAATGGTCCGTAATAGAGTAGAACTGACAAATTGGAATGCATTAAAAGGAGCTCTGATACAATGTTTTTCAGACAAACGAAACTTGCTTAACCCAAGAATTAACTAGAACTAGACCAAATAGGAACGAAAGCCTATTAGAATTTGGAAATAGATTACAATTGCTTAGAAGTAGTATAGTACAAAGAATCAGTAATGATACTAACTTGAATCAAAACGAAACTGATAAAACTGCTTTAAATACGTTTATAGTCGGTTGTACACGTACTTTGAAAAATAATATGCATCTAAAACAGCCTGCATCTTTAGAGCATGCAATAACGTATGTCAGTGAATTTGAAAACTTTGAAAGATTATATTCATTTTCTAGCGAATCAAAAAATCATCTAAATAGAAATAATAACTTCAAACCCAGACCACATAATAATTATCATCAACAATCTCAACCCAATCCAAAATTTACTTCACCAAATCAACATTTCCAAAATACCAATACGAATCAATTTCAACCAAATCAATATACTTTCTAAAACCCTACATGGTCCCCACGACCAATAAATATCCAACCTCGAAATATGCCACCCAAAAGATATCCAACAAATTCTCATGTTTTTGGACTTCCACGAAATGTTTTTAAGCCGAATCAAATTCCTCAAAATCAATTCCCAAAACCTGAGCCGATGTCAAGGACATCGAAAAACTTTACACATAATACCAGAAATAATAAAACTTCATTCCTCGAAATAATCCAAACAAATTTCAACATAATAACCAATATTTTCAAAATAATGGTCAAAAACCAAACTTCATAGCCGAACAGCTATATACTAATAATTATGAAAATGATACTGATCAAATTTATCAAACTGACGAAGAAGAAATGCTACATGATTTTGAAAATTTTTCTCTCTCTGTAGAAAACGAAACAGAACATAATCAAAATTTTCAGAAAATGCCTCAGTCGAAAGAACCGAGATAGTAGAAATTAACATAGCTTCAAACAATCCGCTACCGTATATAGAAATTAAGCAACAAAAATTAAAACTTCTTATTGACACCGGTAGTACTAAATCCATAATCAGACCTCACATTGCCGAAAATTTTATTCAAATTGTATATACCACTCGAATCTCGATATTAAAACAGCATTCGTTAGCAAACAGATAAGGTTTCAAGCCTGCTTTCAGAGTTTAATTTTAATGGAACTATACATTACTTATTATATGACTTCCACGAATTTTTCGACGGAATTTTAGGCGTAGAAGATATGGTAAAAATGAACTTAAACATAGATTTTAGCAATAAGCAATTAATTGGTGATCATGTTTCTATACCGATTAAATTTAGGTTACTCACTGATATCAAATTTGAATTTTCAGTAGGCCCGACAGAAAAACTATTGAAATCTTTACCTGTGAGGTGAGTGTAACAGACGGAGAAATTTTAATTAATGAAATTTACTTAGGTAAACTTTATATTCCTGAAACTCTAACAATGGTTACGCGATAGTTGAAATAATCAATTAAAGTGATCAAACAATTTCTATAGTTTTAAATAAACCGATTCTCGCTCAACCATTCGTATCTTCACAATTTGAGATACATAACTTTGATTATATCAATAAAATAAATGAAAAACAAAATGTAAATAGTATCAAAAATTAGATGTAAACAACCTAATACGGACCAATCATATGAACTCCGAAGAAAAAGACAGTATTACTAAAATATGTCGAAAATTTTCCGATATTTTTCTAAAACCAGGTGATCCATTAACATTCACTTCAAACATGCAATTAAAACTACCGACGAGATCCCAGTTCATGTGAAATCTTATAGGTATCCCTATATACATCGAGAAGAAGTTCAGCGGCAAGTGAATGAAATGTTGGACAAAGGGATTATAAGAGCATCATATTCACCCGCTCGCCAATTTGAATAGTAAGCAAAAAAACGGGCGCACCAGGACGACAAAAGTGGCGACTTGTGATCGACTATAGGAAACTCAATTAAAAAACAATTTCAGATAGATACCCCGTCCCAAACATCACTGATATCTTGGACAAACTAGGCAGAGCACAATAATTCAGCATCCTAGATTTGGCAAGTGGTTTTCACCAAATTCAGATGTCGCAAGACTCCAGAGAAAAGACAGCATTCAGCGTCGACAATGGCCACTACGAATTTCTTCGTATGCCTTTCCGATTAAAGAATTCCCCATCCACATTTCGACGAGTAATGGATGAAGTCTTGAAGGAACTCCAAAATAAAATTTGCATGGTATATATGGACGACATTATAATTTTCAGCACTAGTCTTTAAGAACATATACAGAACTTACAATCAGTTTTTTTCAAATTAAGAGAAGCTCGTCTGAAGATTCAATTAGACAAATGCGAATTTCTCCGCAAGGAAGTTGAATTTCTCGCGAATTTCTCCACAAGGAAGTTGAATTTCTCGGACATGTAGTAACTCAAAACGGAATAAAAACGAAGCCCAATAAAATAGAAGCTATAAAAAAGTTTCCCATGCCGCGTACACAAAAACAGATTAAATCATTTTTAGGCTTATTGGGTTATTATCGTAAATTCATAAAAAACTTTGCCAAAATAACCAAACCTATGACTCTTTGCTTAAAAAAGGATAACAAAATTGAGCATACCAAAGAATTTATTAATTGTTTTAATACATGTAAAAATGTACTAACTTCAGAACCTATATTAGCATACCCAGACTTTAACAAACCTTTTGAGCTAACAATCGATGCTTCAAATTATGTTATCGGTGCCGTATTATCTCAAGAAGGACACCCAATTTCAAACGCATTACGAACCCTTAACAGCGCAGAAATTAACTATTCAACGATTGAAAAGGAATTACTAGCAGTCGTTTGGGGTTGTAAATATTTCAGACATTGTTTATTCGGTCGCGAATTTTTAATCTTAACAGACCACAAACCCTTACAGTGGTTGTTTTCTTTGAAAGAGCCTAACTCACGCTTAGTTAGATGGAGACTGAAATTATAAGAATTTCAATATAACATAAAATACATAAAAGGTAAATCTAATTTAGCAGCTGACGCTTTATCAAGAATAAAACCCAATTGTGACCTTAACACCTTCGAAACAGACTCATTAGACGTAAACATTGACGATCTTGACTCTATAATTCAGAGAGAGATTGATAATTTAAATTCTTTACTAACTCAAACAGAATTAACACCAGAACAAATTAATCCATTACCTAATTTAACAACAGATGACGTTAACGATATTTTAGAAAACAATAAAAAAATTAATATGATATCAGACATTCAAATAGTACGACCAAACAATAATCCTATACCGGACGACACTGACTTGGAATCAATTCATACATCGTTAGAGGATCCAATTCTCGAAATACCCATCTCAAACAAATCTTTAAACTCATACAAAAATCAAGTATTAATTACATGCGGCGAGGTAAGCGAAATTAAAACTAAACGTGAAAAATGTTTTGAAAACACGGATATTCGTTGTACTGCCTCGACGAGATTTGGAACAGTTTGTCAAAGAGTTTATTGACCCGAAACAATTATATGCACTTTATTTCAGAGAACCTCTCAACTCTGAAAAATTAATTTCAACTGTACAGAAATTTTTCAAAAACAACTCATTTAAACTTATACATTGTACAAAAATATTACAAGACGTTTTAACACTAGAAGAACAAAACCAAAAATTAGAATATAATCATGTATTCAAAAAAGGACACAGAGGAATAAATGAACTTAAGGCTTCACTAAGTTCAAAATATTATTGGCCTAAAATGTCGGTAGACATAGAAAATTTCGTAAACAATTGTGAAATATGTCAAAAAAATAAATATGACAGAAATCCCCCATTAATTAAATTTAATCTTACCCCTACAGCTGCCAAACCTTTCGATCACATTCATATTGACGTTTTCAAAATATCCAATCATGCATATTTAACGATAATTGATGCATTCTCCCGCTATGGACAAGCTTATTCAATCCCAAGCTTAACAGGTGTATCCATCGTCGAAAATTTATTGAGTTACATAACTTATCATGGCCTTCCATACAAGATTACCGCTGATTGTGGTTCAGAATTTAAGAATAATGACTTACGAGATTTCTGTAAACTTCATAACATAGAACTTCATTACACAACAGCAAAAAACAACAATTCTAACTCTCCTGTTGAACGTTTTCATTCCAGCTTAATTGAACATTTTAGATGTTTCCGAGAATCTAATAAATACCTTACTCCTGATCAATTAATAAAACATTCAATTCTATCTTACAATAACTCCATTCATTATGTCACGAAATTTACCCCCTTTGAAATAATAAAAGGACATATCAATAACCCAGACCCTTTCGATCTAAACGACCACTTAGTTCTATCACACTATGTTCAAAATCATAAAGAAGCTTCCAAACGTCTTTACGAAACAATTCGCGAGAAAAACACTCAAACCAAAGAGGAAATAATCAATAAAAGAAACGAAAAAAGATCTGACCCACCTACGTATACTAATCAAAATACGGCATACATCCAAACAAAATTTAGAGACAAAAAACTTCCCAAATTTAAAAAAGCGGAAATCATTAAAGACTCTTGCATAATACTAGAAACTAATAAGGGAAACTACCACAAAAACATAATTAGATAACCAAAAAGTAATCCTGCAATATTGTTACAGGATGATGAAAATCACCTTGACAACAATCATACTGGTATTCCTGATTCTTCAAACGAGATGCCGAACAGAAGATATTCAAGTGATTAAAATAGATAACCCTCTACTACCCATTAGCTTAGTGTGTGACTATACATTGCGTTTTTAACGGGAGCGGCTAAACGGGACCCGTTCAGCCGGATTAATTTCATCGGGACATAACATCCATCGTTTATCCCGCTAAAAACCGTACGACTGAGTCATTTCTTTGTAGCTTTCGGTAAAGTAGGTGGTTCGATAAAAATAATGTTATCGAATATTAAAATTCTTTGTGCCCTTGAAGCTACTGGCCTACTTAGGAAACCAATCGAAAGAAGATAAAGCGTTCATCCCTTTCATGCTAATCGTGAAACAAGTGAAAGATTTTCAATATTTTATAACGACATACGAAAGTATGAAGTTAAGTTTTTTGGATATTACCGAATGTCAATTAACTCGTTTGATGAATTGTTAAATGCATTACGTCCTTATATAACAAAACAAGTAACTCATTGGAGGAACCCAATATGTGCAGAGGAAAGATTGACAATAACACTCAGGTTAGTTGGAAGAGATTTTTTTATTTTTAGTTTTAATATTAACATTATAAAATTTTATATATCGAGGTTAAGGTATTCGGAAAGTTGAGAGTGTACGGACGACTCATTAGAATGAGGTGACAGTTGCGACGAAGAAGGGGTTGGAGATAACAGGGGTGTTGTTTGACCAGTGGGGCACCGTGAATGTGCAGAATGTAAGGAGTTATGTGTAGGACGTAGGAGTTCTGTGGTGGTTGATGGCTTGTGTTAGGATAAGAGCTTTGAAAATATTGATAGGGTTGTGAATAATTGAATAATGGGAAAGGAGTGGGAAGCTGCTGAATTGGTTGCTGCCTATTTTTGTCTCGTAGGTTCCTGAAGAATTAGAGGGCATGCAAACGAAAATCCAGTTTTTCTTCCTCATTGGGCCTTTTCAAATTGGGGAGAAGAGACAGCAAAAATGCTCTGTCAGAGTCTTCTTCGGCGTTTTGGGAGGCATCCAATTTTTGCAGCAATTGTGTCTGGAAAGACGTGCAGTCTGCCGACTTACGCGCTCTGTTTGATTTTTTTAGATTTATGTTCTTTTTTATGGATATTGATGGAGTACTGCTTATTTCGTTGTTTGAAGCAGCACTGCCTATTTCGTTTGAAATAGAATTTGTAGCTGCTTCTTCCATTTCTTCTGTCTCATCATTATCTTCCTCGTGCACAATATTTCCAGAAGTTCTAAAAAAATTACAATTTACATTATCAAAGTCCTTATTGACATATAAATGCACATACCTTCTTTTTTCAATGTTTTGCTGTAAGAAGGACAGAGCATCGGCATAAACATATTTTTTCTTCTTACTGGGAGCAGGATCTCCAGAAGCTCCCTGGTTCACAAATTTCGCGAAACTGTCTCGAATGTGTCGCCACTTATTTTTCATTTCTTTCACTGTAAACAAACATTAAAAACAATCTCTTATACACGGTGTCTACTATAAAAACCGCCAAACTTCAGGGGGTGATTAAACAAGTAATTTCGAACAAAAAATGCAATATAACACTTTTTCGAAAAATTGATAATTTCTCTTTTAATTACTTGTATAATCACCTCCTGAAGTATGGCGGTTTTTATAGTAGACACCCTGCATAGGGTAATATCTAAACACTGTAAATTATTTATTTTTTAGGTTTTTGGCTACTGGTACCAACTTTGCTGCCTTACAATATGAATTTTATATAGCAAAAAGCACAATTGGCGTTATTGTCCGTGAAACTTGTCAAGCCATATGGTCTTGCTTACAAGAAACCGAGATGCCTGATATTACTAAGGAGAGATGGCTCGAAATCGCTGAGACATTTTACAAAAAAACCAATTTTACAAATTGTGTGGGAGCCATAGATGGAAAACATATTCGTTGTACAAATCCAAAGAAATCTAGATCCAAGTATTTCAATTATAAAAAAATTTCTCGGTTGTGTTAATGGCAATTGTTGATGCCAATCTTTGCTTCATAGCAATTGATGTTGGTGCTTATGGAAAGGAAGGAGATTCAATTGTGTTTAGAGACAGTCCATTAGGGAAAAAGTTATACTCTGGCACGTTAAACTTGCCAGCACCTAGGTGTTTACGGAACACTAACACCAATCCTCAACCTTTTGTATTTGTGGGCGATGAGGCATTTAAAGTTCATACGAATCTTTTGCGACCATTTCCTTTCCGACAGCTTAATCCTCGTCGAAGAGTTTATAATTACAGACACTCGAGATGTAGACGTTCTGTAGAATGCGCATTTGAAGTTCTAGCCAATAAATGGAGAGTTTTTCATACTCCTATACTTGTAGAGCCAGGTTTCATTGACGACATCATAAAAGCATCTTGTACTCTGCATAATTTTGTTCGCAAAAGAGATGGTGTTAATTATGAAGAATCGGAAACTTATCCTTTCACAGAAGTAGATAATTGTGGACCAAGTGTACGGGATCAAGGATGTGAAGTAAGAGGTTATTTTGCCGACTACTTCATGGACGCAGAAGTCGTACCTTTTCAGCAACATCACATGCTTTAAATTCAATAGATGATATAAACAAATTTTTAATCAAGAAATACCACTAATATTGAAAATACAGAGTTTTTTATTTTATTTAATAACTGTGTCAAATCCTAACCGATTTTCAAATACGAAACGCCAAAATATTCGCAAAGAAAAGGGCTTTCAAATGATGTATTGGAAGTAGGGTAGTTCCGTTTGAAATTCTAAAGTTAGGGTGGCTGGGAGTTAGGGGGATGAACATATCAAGTTGGCTTGACAGTCAAAAATGCTCCCCCTAAAAACAAAAATCGACGGGTCTCAGCGAATTTTGTAAAAATTTTCGGTTCTCTAGTTACAGGGAGGAGGGGAGTCAAGTTTTCGTTGGAAGACCCTGTATATAAAAAGGGAGTTAATAAATAAGTTTACTAACCTTTTTCTTGCTTTTCCAGATCTGTTTTTTCTTCCCAGTCGTCAAACATATTACCACCAATATTGAACCAGCTTTTTTCTTTTATATTTCGATCACTATACTCCTTGCAACCCTTTTCCCATATTGCTGAGTATTCTTGGACATACTGAATAAACTTATCAGTGTCGAACATGACTATTAATGCAATAAAACGTCAAATTAAAAAGCCAAATTTAAGAATTAACTAGAAAATTTAATCCCGTTCAACCGAACTGTATAAACGCTACCGTTTGAAAGAATGTGTTCTTGTTGCTATGCGGTTCCCGCTAAACTGCAGCAAGACGCGGTTGAGTCCTGTCAGCGTTTCGGTACCGCACATGTATAGACGATCTAACTTAAAACAATACGTTCTATCTATCCCGCCAAACGGGTCCTGCTAAAACGCTCCCGTCAAAACGCAATGTATAGTCCCACACTTAGGATCCTGTAGATAAATTTACACTAAGCATACATTTATATATTACATAGATTTAAGAGAAGTAGTTAAGCAAATAGAAACCGTAAAACAATATTTTTATACTTTAAGAGATAATTTAATAGTTAGTAACGCAACAAATCCTATATCGTACCATAGCTTAGCAGAACAAATGATAGAGAGAACCAAAATTTTGATAAACACATTAGACAGGAAATCAGAAAATATCTACCCCCATGTCAGACAAAAGAGAGGACTAATAAATGGCATAGGTAAAATCAATAAGTGGCTTTTCGGAAATCTAGATTCAGATGACGAAGAAAGATACGATGAAGCAATTACTATTTTACAACAAAATCAAAAACAAATAATCCACGAAACTAATTTACAGATATCTTTAAACAGAAAATTAATAAACCATTATAACAAATAACTCACAACTTTATGACAAAATCAACAAAAGCTCCAAGATAGTTTATAAAAATTTCGAATTTCTATAGAAAGTAAAATCATAAACTTAAATAATTTCATTATTTTCTACAGCACAATTTCACAGATTAATCTAGATTGTCAAAATTTAATTACATACTTAGATGATATCGAAAATGCTATTACCTTTTCCAAATTGAACTCAATTCACAGTTCAGTAGTATCCAGTCAACAAATTCTAGAAATGATAGAATACTTACGATCAATCTACAATGAGGAACAAATTCCGAAATTTGAAAATGCCTTAACATATTAACTTTTTCTGGGTTCACAAGTGACCTTCTCTTATTCCAAAATAATTTTTGCCATCCATGTACCTATATTAAATCCCGAAACAGCAGAATTCTATCACCTTTATCCTATCATCCAAAATCACAAAATGGTCATCCCTCTACAACCATACTTGGCCAAAGCTACAGAAGTAACGCTAATTAAGGAAGAATGTCCAATATTAGAAGAGAAGTACTATTGCCGACAATAATTAAAATCCATAGACAACTGCACCCTGGAACTACTAGAGGGCCATTCACCAACACATTGCTACGTCACTGATGCGAACCTCCAAGAATCTATTGTGGAACAAATAACCAACAACGAAATACTAATTATTCCAAATCCTACAATAAAAGTGATATCCAAATGTACATCAGATCAACACTTAGAAATAAATCAACCAACAATCATCAGAATTCCTGAAAATTGCCAACTTCAAATAGGAGATGAAATATTTTCACACAACATACAAATTCAAAAAGGCAAATCAATCATTCTACCCAAATTGGATTCAACATTTTTAAAAGCTCAGACGTTTCACTCTCCAAATTTAACGAAAATCGACTTTGACGGTCTCTACGAAATTAATCAAATCGCAAGAAACATCAAACCAATCGAAGAAGCGGAAATTTCGAAAACACCTACAATAATCAGTACATTTTTAACAATAATAATTATTCTTTCTGCTCTAGCAATATTTTACTTAATAAGAAGATACATACGAAACAGAAAAAGACCAGAACCAACCAAGAATGAAGAAATCCTGTTAGAAGAAAGAACTCCATTATTTTTCAGTCTTGAGGAGTTATATGCCCAGAAAGTACGCTCATCGCGAAAGATGAGAAGATTGGAGATTGCTCGATCAGCGTTTATATTTAATAAAACTAAATGCTTTGTAACTTGAAAAACACTTCTTAGTTCTTGCTAGCTTATTGTACATTTATATTCAACACATTTATATCGTATATTATTTTGTAGTAATAAAGTTTATAAAATCGTTTTTAAAAATAAGATTTTCGAAAGGAAATCTATAATTCGGCGGCTTTTTTTTCGTTGATATACATGCATTTATTACTTGCAAATTACCTTTTCAGATAATCCCCAAGATGCATTGCATGTAATACACAATTTCAAGCAGATATTACCGTTATTAAAAATCACAGCAAGGGCTCCAAACACGCTAAGTATGTAAAAGGACTTGCTTCAAATCAACCTAAAATCGATTCTTAACCCTCAACTACTACCGACGGGTCCTGAGGACCCGAACGAATTTTTAAACTGATGTATTTTCTTGGTAGCGAAATATCTTGCGCGCCCCTGTACTCTCCTACCTTTTTGAATTTGGTTTTCAAAAAGAATTTTTTAAAACACAAATATACTTCTTAACAGTTGTAAGTATAATATCATTCTGAATAAAATATGTACAAAATCTAGAAAGGAAAACATTTGCTGACATATTGAATAAAATATTTATATTACACATTATTGTTATTGAAATTATTATTGAATCATCAAATGCATGTTCCATAACTCCTTCATCCCCAGAAGGAACTCAAGGGTGTAACCTGGGTGGAGCAGCTTGAGCTTCATCATGTTCTGTTGTAGTTTCTTTTGGACTTCCATTTTTCTTGAATATATGAACAAGCTTCTTTCTGTTTACGACGAGGCAATAAATAACAATTAATGATATTAACATGGAGTTTGCACCAATGGACCAATCGAATCGTTTTCTTAAGTGAACTTCTGGTAATGTTTCTTCTAATTCTTGCTGTTGAATCTTATGGATTTCATGGAGGTGGATTTTTTTCTAATTCTAGTCTTCTTACAGGTGTTGTGTGAATTGTAATTTCTTCAATTTCTTTTAAAGCTATAGCGTGACCAATAAGTAGTCCCTTTTCGTTACTGTAGGTGAACCTGGTAGTACTTATAGCGCACTGGGGTGGTACCTTGATTAAGTAAGTACCTTTTAGTGCGACAACGTCGTTTTCGTTACAAGTAAGCTGGACTTTCTGAGTTTCAGGAAAAACTCCAATATAGTGACCACTGTTGATTTCTTTTACGATTTGGCTGCTTATTTTGACGGGTACTTGTTGGCACTTTACTGTTGTGGGTTGGACTGACAGTAATGACGTTATACAGTCGACATCTTTTCCTATTGGAAGTAATTGCTTATGGAGGCACAGGAAATTGGGCTGTAAATCGAAGCACTCTTCTTCTTGGTACTGATAGTATTCGTTGCTCATGAGTAGGTAGGTAGAAGGAGGGATTATTGTACTTTGGTTGATATTGGGTACAGCGTAAAGGTGATAAAGGTCGAAAGTGTTTTGATTAACTAAAGGAAAATCTAGTGAAAACATTAATTTATCATTTAAGTAATGTACTACTCTGTAATATTTTAAAATTTCATTGTCTAGAAATAACATTTGTGAATTAGTATGGATCTTAGACATCTCTAAAATTATTTCTTTTAAATCTACTAAATTAACTATACTATGATGAAGATTGTTTAAATTAGCAAAACTAATCGCATTTTCTATATCCGCTAAAAATGCAGACAAAGAATCTAAGTTTATTTTTATTTGATTAAAAATTACTTGAAATTCAGTATAAAGGTCTTGATTAAATTCTGTTTCATTGAAAACCGCTGTAAGTAATTCAATCTTGCTTACTATGCGATTTTGCTTTTCCGTTATACTTCTAATGTCTTGTGTACATTTTGCATTAATTTTGAGTTCAATGAAATGTGACTATTAATTTTTTTTATTATTTTATTTTCATTGTTTTCAAGTTGAACAATATTATTATAAATATCTTTTGCATCTTCTTGGTCCATATTACCAGTAATGCTTTTGATAAATGTTCCTAAAGGAGAAAATAATGCTCTTTTACTTTTACTTGTGGAAAAATAGCGTTTAACTTATTATTGACATAAATAACCTCGTATTCTAAATGTATATAAGTTTCTAGTATTTTAGTAATTGTTATAGGGTGACTTTTTTCTAATAATCTTTTGAATTCATAAAATTTGTTAGTTACTGAGACTACTTGTTCTTTTATTGATTTTGTAGGTATATAGTGTAAGAAGGTGTGGGAGGCTGTTTTGATTTTTGCGGTACCTATCTTAAACGGAAGAACTCCGGGGTTCTTATTCAGATTCTGGATCTCTATTTTCTGGCTCATTATCAGAGGGATGATTATTAACCTGTGAAAAATCGGTAGTTAATTTACTGGGAGGTTTAAAAATCTGTTTATGATAAGTATTGTAAGGTGTAGTAACTGTAAGGTCTTGTGAATTAATAACATGTTCTGGCTTATATAGTGGTTTCGTTTTTGATTGTCTTTTGTAGGCAATTGTACCTGGTTGTATGTCTGGAGGTTCTTGTCTCTTTTCATTTAGTTTTTCAATAATTCTTGATTTATTTTCAGTCATTGTTTTGTTGAGATTTTTATGAATATCTATCATTGTCTGTTTGTGTTCGTTAAGTTTTAAATTAATCATTTCTGCATTACTATCAATTTCGATAGGATTTTCTAATTGAAGGTGTCCTAGGAATAGATCTATAGGTTTATATTTTGTAGCTGAGTGAATAGAGTTATTATAACCGATTACTGCATAGAATAATTTTTCAAATGGGTTTAATTTTGGGCGTGTGATTGAGAGTGTTCTCATATGTTCGAGTAAAGTGTAATGAAATCTTTCGACTATAGCGTTACTATTTGGATTGAGGGGTAACGTATAATGCCAATTGATTTTGTAAAGTTTTGCGAAATCTTTTAAAATGTTTTGAAGAAATTCTGAACCGTTATCTGAGATGATATTTTCTGGAATTTTATAGGATGCTATGAATTGTACTAGACCTTGATATATGTGCAGATCTGTGATGCTTGGAATTATATAAGCTTGACCGTATTTTGAGAAACTATCGCATATCGTTAGTGCTATGGAATTTTCGAATTTGAAAGTGTCTATATGTATTGTTTCGAAAGGTTTTTTGGGTGTTGGCGTTAGTTGAAGTTTGACAAGTGGAGGATGTCTTTCGTATTTTACTTGTTGACAAATGGGACAACTGTTTATGAAATTTTTCACATTTTCGTGTAACTTAGGCCAATAGAATTTAGTTTTGAGTTGATTTATAGTTTCTTGAATACCACGGTGATTGGTTATACCTTCGTGCTGTTCTTTTATTAGTTCCTGTTGTCTTTTGTCTCTAGTAACATCTACTAATAATTTATTTGTTTTTAAAAGTTTAAATGCAGTGTTTGAATACTTGAGAGATAAAATTACACATATTTTTGAATAAACTTTCATTTTCGTCGTTTTGAAAATAAAAAGCATACTGTTTCTTTGGTACACCATATTCCTTTAAGAAATTTATTATTTGAGATTGAAATGATTCTACTGTTACATATATTTTCCATCTAGTTCTTACGTGAGTTTCAAAAAGTTTTCTAATTTCTTGTCTAGGATTTCTGTCTACTTTAATTATTATAATTTGGTTGAGAAAGTTATTTAAAGGAGTTTCAGTGATGTGAATACCTAAAATAGGATTTTCTAAACTCGTATGTATTGTTGCAATGTCGTCATTGTTGTCGGTGGGATCAAATTCTGCAAGAACAGATTGAATGTCAAGGTCGGTTATCTCTGGGCTTCTGTTATCTTGAGGAGGATTGTATAGGTCAGTTTTGTTGTTGGTGTTGGATTCCGAAGATAGTGGTTGTTGTGTTAATAATTCGTCAAATTCTGTTGTAAAGTCTATAATAGGTAATTTGGATGTGCTTGATTCAATAGGATGAATTTCAATTCTACTTAAAGCATCAGCATTGCTATTAGATGTGCCTTTTCGATATATAACTTGATAGTCAAATTCTTCTAATCGTAATCTCCATCGAACAAGACGAGAGTTTGGTTCTTTGAGGGACATAAGCCATTGAAGAGGTTTGTGATCTGTAACGATTTTGAATTTACGTCCAAAAAGATAAGGTCTAAAGTATTTCGTAGCATAAACAATTGCAAGCAATTCTTTTTCAATAGTTGAATAGTTGGATTCCGATTCATTAGGAGTTCTGGAGGCAAATGCAATAGGTTTGTCATCAGGAATTTGTCCTTGAGATAGGACGGCACCGATGGCGACGTTACTTGCATCGGTAGTAACTATGAAATCTTTCGTAAAGTCGGGATGAATAAGAATGGGATCTTGGTCAGTAAAGATTTACAATCTTCGAATGCTTTTATGTACAACGGATTATTGATATCGATACTAGCTCCATTTTTAGGCAACGAGTGAATGGTTTTGTAATATGAGCGAAATTTCTGATGAACTTTCTGTAATAACCAACTAAACCGAGAAATGATTTAATCTCTTTGGTTGTTTTAGGAATAGGATAATTTAGAATATCATTGACTTTATCGGGGTTTGGTTTGTCTGTAGTGATTACGTGACCTAAAAAGGATACTTCTTTTCTTAAAAATTCTGATTTATCTAATTGCACTTTAAAGTTACTGTCTCTTAATTTTTGGAACATTTTCTTTAAGTTGACTATATGTTCTTGGAGTGACGTTGAGAAAACAATTATGTCATCCATATATACAAAGCAAATTTTATTTTGGAGTTCTTTTAAGATATTGTCCATGACACGCTGAAATGTAGCTGGTCCATTTTTTAATCCAAATGACATTCTTACATATTCAAAATGTCCACCTTCTACGTTAAAAGCAGTTTTCTGAATATCATCAGGATGCATTTCGATTTGATGAAAGCCACTTGCGAGATCTAGGGTTGAGAAGTATTGACAGCGACCTAGTCTGTCGAGGATATTATTTATTTGGGGAATAGGATATTTATCGTCAATTGTTTTTTCGTTTATTTTTCTGTAGTCCACCACTATTCGCCATTTCTGTTTTCCAGATGCGTCTGGTTTTTTACTTACGATCCAAATAGGACTTCTCCAAGGGGAATCACTCGGTCTGATGATACCTTGTTCTAACATTTCATTAATTTGACGCTCTACTTCTGGTTTATGAATATATGGGTATCTATATGTTTTCGAATAAACTGGTATTTCGTCTGTGGTTTTTATTCTATGCTTAACTTGATTAGTGAAAGTTAGTTTTGAATTACGTGTATGGAAAATGTCGGAAAATTCTTTACAAATTTTTTCTAATTGCAACTGGACCTCAAAATTTAAATGACTTGTTCTAATGTTTTCAGTAATATCGAATGGTTCTAAATTTTGATTACTTTTAATAGACATATTAAAAATTTGTAAATAGTTGAACTTTTATTGGGTTATACAAATAAACTTCTTGAACTTCATCAGTATCATTTATGATTTCTATGGGTGCATAACAATTAATTGCTTCGGAGATACCTTCTTCAATTTTACAGTTGAATACTTTCAATTGGGGAACAATAATAATGCCAGAATTTACTGAGACAGGAATTTCAGCAGATTCTATAGTATGGGGCTCAATTTTTGCAAAAAATAATAATTTACCCTTTGCTTCGTAATGACTTAATGGTAATTTTGCTGTCGGTGTTTTCAGTAAAGAATTGTTTAAGTCGAGTTCTACATATAAATCTTTCAATGTTTCGTATCCAATTAAACCATCGAAGAAATGATGAAAATTGAATGAATAGAATTTTTTTTATTACAGTTAAATTCGGGGAATGCCGGAAGTTTAGCACATTGGTCTCGAGAAGTTGTTTGAAATATTGAGCTAATCGTGAACGGCTCGTTTTCGATACAATCTTCAAAATATTTTTGGGCAATTTCTGGATTTAGGGATGATTTAGTAGCACCTGTATCAACTAATAATTTAAGAGGAGGATCTGATATTTTTACGTAAGGAAGGTCTTTACGGTCATATAGAGAATGTAATTCTATGTTTGGTTTTCTGTTGGGCTTGGTTCTTGAAAATTTGCATTTGAAAACTCTATGTTATGAATATTGTTAGTATCTTCGTAAGAGATATTTACGTCATTATTTCCGTAGTTAAAATAGTCTGAATTGGTATTATCTAGATTTTGAGAATTATGTGTGTCATAGTAATAGTCAGAATTTTGTTCCATATGATATAATTGTTCTGAGGTAAATGTTGGTCGAGATTGAGGCCTAAAGAGATTGTAATTTGTTGAGGGTTGTTTGTGGGTTGGTCTCCTTGTGGCTGTAGATATACCACTCATTGGAACGGGTCTAGATTGAATTTGGTATTGATTAATTTGTTTCCAAACATTTGTTGGAGGTTTTGGGGGACCGAAAACTTGTCGATTACTTGGGAATCGTTGTGGGACACTTGGGCGTAGCTGAATATTTACTGGACCTCTAGGGAAATTATTTTGTGTAGCCGCATTCGGCGTAAATTGGAGCGGTACTTGATGAGTAGTTTGATAACTATGAGTGTTCATGACTGGATAATTATTGATGGGGAAATTCGGACGTAATTGAAAATGTTGATTGGTTCTGAAATTTGAATTATATTTTTGTACGGCTTTAGGTCTATGATTATGATCTGAATTTGTTTGTAAGTATCTGATATTATTTCCAGCAACTATAAATTGCCTAGCTTCAGCTATTGTTGATGGTCGCATTGCACGTATAGTAGAACCTAGGGGTTCTTTTAACCCAGCAAGGAAAATTTTTAAAGCGTGAACATTATAAAATTCTTTTTTCACTATGTTTAAAGCATTTTCTCCTTGTGTATCTAAATAATTGTGAAGAGCACTTAAATTACTCATTACTCTTGTATAAAAATGTAACGCGTCTTCTGTATTAGTTTGTCTTAATTAATCTAAATCGAATAAAAGGCCATTTTCGTCACGTTGATCTCCAAAATGAGATATAAGAGCAGATTTGACTGACTTCCAGTCTTTATTAATACATATAGGGGAGGGTGGGCCACCATGAGACACGTTCACCATGAGACAATCGTTATTATTTAAAAAAAACGCGGCACATTTTGTCGCTATTCACAGAAACATCAAGTGGCAGGCATGTTAGTCTTATTTCTGTTGCCGAAGAAGCCGCACGTGCGTTCCCGAATTTTTTACCGGCCTCGATTTATTTTCGCCATAGTGAAATTTTTTGTTGCTGTGAGTTCAGTACCTCATCAGTGGTTCCCAATATAGTTCTTTATTGGTCTGAGGTGTTCATTAGAACAGGTGAATATTAATTTCATTGTTTATGTGTATTACTAGTAGATTTTTTCACGTTTTACGAAAATATTGCTGTTTGTAACTAAGACCTACAATGGGCCACAATGAGACATGAATTTCGGGCCACCTTGAGACGTGTCTCATGGTGGCCCATATGCAACGAGTTTTGTCGAAAAAAAATATTTTGTTCAAGGTATGTCACGAGGACGAAAGAGAAAATCTGAAAAAGGCCTTTTCAGTGCCGAATCAATGAAAAGGGCTGTCCAAGATGTTATTAAACACAAATTAAGCTTAAGGAAGGCAGCGGAGAAAAACAACGTGAAACATCAAACATTGGCGAGATACGTTAGGAAAACAAGAAATAGTGAAGGTAATGAAGAAAATGTATCCTACCGCCCTCATTACGATACCCGGAGAGTGTTTTCCGAAGAACAGGAAACTATTCTGAAGGGTTTCATTATTAAATGTAGCCAAATGTGCTACGGCAGATCTACAAAAGATGTGCGAAAGCTAGCTTATGAACTTGCCATCCATAATAAAATTCAGATCCCATATAGGTGGATAGAGAAGAAATCAGCAGGAGTGGATTGGTTACAGGGGTTTATAAAACGGCATCCAGAATTGAGCATTAGGCAACCTGAAGGCTGCAGCCTTTCTAGAGTTACCTCATTCAACCGCAATAACGTCGAGCAGTTTTTTCGCAATTTAGAAGATGTCATGAAGCGCTACAATGGGTTTGCAAGTGGAACGCGTATTTATAATTTGGACGAGACGGCGACAACCACTGTCCAAAAATCCTCAAGAATTTTAGCAAAAAAGGGAGTCAAGCAAATAAACAAGGTGACCAGTGGAGAACGTGGAATTTTGATTACCACATGCTGCATTATTAGCGCAGCAGGTGAGTAGTTTCATTTGAATAAATCGATTCTTTTTCCTAACCGTAGCTATGTCTCTTCTAGGAGTTTCGTTGCCCCCAGCAATGATTTTTCCGAGGGTCAACTTTAAGCCTCACATGTTACACGGAGCTCCATCAGGAACTTTAGGCCTTGCTACTCCATCGGGATGGATGAATTCTGAGCTTTTCGTATCTGTTATTGAACACTTCATTTTTCATTCTGGCAGTTCAACGTCAAATCCAACTTTATTATTGCTTGATAATCATGAAAGTCATCTTTCAGTTGAAACCCTAAACCTGGCCAAAGACAATGGGGTTGTTATTTTAACACTGCCTCCCCATTGTTCTAACAAATTACAGCCATTGGACGTATCAGTGTTTGGTCCATTTAAAACATATTATAACAGTGCGTTAGACTCCTGGATGATGACAAATCCTGGAATTCCAGTTACACTATTCCAGATTGCCGAATGCGTTGGACATGCCTTTGACAAATCCATGACCCCTAATAACATTAAAGCAGGTTTCAAAAAATGTGGCATTGTGCCATTTGATCGCCACGTTTTTGGAGATGACGATTTTTTAATGAGTAGCGTTACCGACAGAGAGGAGCCTTTAAGAGAAAGCCAACAGGAAGTAACTGTTGGAACACATGCAGGCAATCCAGACACTGGCGTTTTAGAAGCACATGCGAGCAATGCAGACACTGGACTTTCAAATGGAACAGCTGAAAAAAATATTTCAGCAACTACGAATTTTAAAACACCAGAAGAACTATTTGGGTATCCAAAAGCAAAGCCGAGAAAAACATCTAAACCAAGAAAGAGGGGTAAGAGTATGATCGCAACTGATACACCTGAGAAGTTAGAAATAGAAAAGAAGTTTATGGAGAAGAAGCGATCAGAGTCACTTAAAAAGGCCAAAGGAACGAAGAGAACAGTAACAGATTCGCCTGGAGTTAAACCAAATCAAAAAACTTTGTCGTCATCTGAAAGTGACAATAATTCATTTACTTCAGATTCTTCAGACGCAGAATCTTTCAATGATTTAGAAATGAATCAAAGTCAAGAAAATTTGAAACCTGTTGTCAACTCCTACGTTTTGATTGAGTTTCATGACAAAAAGTCTGTTTTCTTTGTGGGTAAAATTATTGAAAAAATTGAGGATGATTTTAAAGTTAGTTTTTTGAGGCATAGTATCAAACAAAAAAACTCCTTTATTTTTCCCGCTGTTGAGGATGTTGCGTATGTAAAGAAAACTGACATGAAATGTTTGCTTACAGCAAATAGTAAAGTGGGCAGCACAAAACGGCAGCAGTCTTTTATAAACTTTGGTGTATCTTTTGATGGCATCGATATCCGTTAGTACCTTTTGATGTTAGAACCTCAGATATATTTTATTTGATTGTTTTTTCCACATAATTGTGTAATATTTTTAGATAAACGTTTGTTTATTGCTTTTTTGTTTTGTTTTTATCTTGTCTCAATGTGGCCCACTTCGTGGGCTACCTTGAGACAAAATCAAATTTTTTAAATTCGACTATAACAGAAACAATTATAATATTGTGTTAATAATTTACTCAAAAAATGTGTGCATTAAGATGAAAGATTATGAAGCATACGTAACTGTAGCAAAAAAATTAAAGTTGCCAATTCTATTCCCAAAAAAGTAAAAATTGTCTCAATGTGGCCCACCCTCCCCTACTATATACTTCCCTAGCATTACCAACTAATTTGGAATATATACCATAAATTATACTAATATTTTGTACACAGTTTTCGCTACCTGGCGTTCGATCCCAATAAGTATTAATAATAGTATTTGCAGTTTCTAGAAATGATGATAACTCTAATGAGTTACCGTCAAATCTTGGTACTATTTCTAACAATTTTGGTTCGAATTTTGGAGGAGGTAACGCCATATTATCGTCTAAAATATCTAATGAATCGGTTATCGATAAATTAATAAAGGAATTTGAAGGATCTAATTCTATTTCGTTTTCAATACTAAAGCTATACACACTTTCGTTAACTGCCTCTATGGAGTTAGCGACAAGTGAGGAGAATGACATAGACAGAATAAATACAATAAAAGGAAATGAGCAACTTACAGTATTGTAGCTGTCTTCACCATAACGTGACTTCAGTTCTTCTTCTGGATTCTGGAGCACTTTTTCAAGATTTCGTACGGAGCGACGAAATTCGTTACTGAACAAACGATTGGAACCGAAGGAATATTCACTGAGAAATTTCTTTCAGTATCCTATTGACTGCGCCAGTTTTTGAATTTGGTTTTCAAAAAGAATTTTTTAAAAAACAAACTACTTTATTAATACACAAATATACTTCTTAACAGTTGTAAGTCTAATATCATTCTGAATAAAATATGTACAAAATGTAGAAAGGAAAACATTTGCTGACATATTGGATTAAATATTTATATTACACAATATTGTTATTGAAATTATTATTGAATCATCAAATGCACGTTCCATAACTCTACTCCAAAGATTACTTACTGCAGCAAGTTCAAGTGCTACGCTCAGTATCACAGTTGCCGTTCGTGTCATCAGGACCCGTCGGTAGTGCACGTGTTCTAAGTTTGTTTTTATTAACTGTGTTTTGGATTTTAAATAATTCTTGGATTTTTGCGGTGGTACTCAGGTAAATGGGTTTGTTTTATTTACACTATTTATAATATTTAAATAATTCTTTTTAAATCAGTAATGTATTATTTTATTCCAAAAAAATATTTTTCAAATAATAGTGTTCATATTTATTTTCAGAAAATGGCATCCAGATCAGGAGGCTTGAATGATAAACAAGTAGAAGCGATATTAAATGATGAAGAGTTTTGGCAAGAAGAAATATTTTTAACAATCACAGTTCATAATATTATATTATTTTTTAGAACCACTTCATTGGGTGCTGAAGAGAGAATGTTAGTGGCATTGAGGTATTTGGCTACAGGGTCTATTTTGCAAGTTGTGGGGGACTTTACAGGTATTGATAAATCTACAGCCAGCCGTGTAATTTATAAGGTTGTATCTAGCATCGCAAACCTGCACAGAGTTGATTAAAATGCCTGAAACTCGAGATGAACTTGAAATTGTTAAGCAGCAGTTCTATGCCATCAGCCGATTTCCTCGGTGTATTGATGCTACAGATTGTACACACACTAGAATACAGTCTCCAGGAGGTAACAATGCTAAAATTTTCAGGAATCGGAAAGGATATTTTTCATTTAATGTTCAAGCGGTTTGTAGACCTGATCTTGTTATTCAAGACATTGGTTGTCGTTGGCCAGGATCTGCTCATGATTCTACAATATTCAATAACTCCAGATTAAGAGCAAGGTTTGAAAATGGTACCTTTGGTAATGCTCTACTTGTGGGTGATAGTGGCTATGGTGTAAGAAATTACATAATTTCTCCTCTGATAAATCCTGTGCTCACAGCAGAACTAATTTTCAATGAGAGCCAGATAAGGACAAGGAATCTTATAGAAAGGTGTTTTAAAACGACGGTTTCAAGTCCTGGCGATAGGTATTCGTCTTAATGTCAATAAAGTACAAGAAATTGTAGTTGCTTGCACCATATTGCACAAAATAGCATGCCAAAGAGAGGATCTAGTTCTTCCAGTTGATCCGGCAATAGAAATGGCAATTCAGGAGACAAATAACATGAATTTCCAAGTAGTGCCAGACATCCCTAGGTTTAACAACATCAATGCAACTAGATACAATTTAATACGTCAGTATTTTCAACGATTATAGACTTCTTATAATTATTATGTAATTTTATTGTATCAATATATATTTATGTTTGAAATGTTTATTGTACCAATCTCTACGAACCGATGTTTATAATTTTACACAATTAGTGGTAATAAGAATAAGATCTTTTTTCAACTGTCAATTTACAAAAGCATAATTTAAGTTAATTTTTTAGCTGTATATTGAAAGTTTGTTGTAAATAATTGGAATGTTTGTATATTAAGTGTTTTTTATTGGTTTTCATTTTTATTCTTTATCTGCTAGTAATATTTGTATATGTACCTATGTATTTTTATTTATATAAGATTTTATTTTTTTGTTAGAATATTAGTACATTCCAACCCTTTTATTCTTTAACAATAGCTTTATTGAAGTATTTGCCTGCAAGTAATTGCATCTCACCATGGTTATTTACCAGCCAAATATAAAAAATATTATATAGGTATTCATAAATTAAACTCATTATTTCTAGTTTTCTAATAACTTTCTCTCTTCCAATTTTGAAATTGACATTCTAATTTCAAGCTCTTCTTTTCTGCATTTAATTTCCAGTTCATGCTTTTGTCTTGATTGCTCCATTTCCAATTCATATTTCTTGATATTATGGCATAACTTCTGTTTGTGCTCTTCATGTAAACAATGTTTTAGTGTTGCAGCACTGTCTTCTTTGGCTTTGACAACTTTGTTTTCTAACAATTGTCTAAAACAAAACAGATAGATAATTTTTATTATAAAACATAATTTTCAACCTACCTCATGTCCTTGTTCCACTGCTTTCATTAACCTGAAGTTTTTACGAAATAGGTGTACTTAAATTTTCGACGGATGCTTTGGTCCAATCATTTGAATATGCAAAACTTTCATTTGTGATATTAATTGAGCCAGAGCAATTTCCTATATTATCCCTCATTCCAATGATATCTTCATCAGAGTCAATTGTATTATCAGTAATTTATTCATTAACAAAATCTAGAAAATACGATTCTATTCAAATATGGTTCTTCAAGTACTACTCGTAAGTAGTAATGATAATAATTGCCCTACATAAGTACAAAGCAAGCAATAGTGACCTAATAAGGAGTACAAAATTTTCTAGTGTTCACAGTCCTACTTACAAGGTACATCACTATCACAAATGGTGTCAAATCCTGTCATTTGGGATCCAATTATTTCGTAAATCTTTATTTACATTTTCAGGGAACTACAATAAATGAAAGAAAAACATAAATTATAAAAAGTTTCCCTACGAACATTTCTACAACTTACATTAATCGGTTTAAAATATTCCACAAGGACGATTGCGAAGCTATCCATCTTATTCAAAGGTATACAAGAACTGCGGGAGACACAAAGTCATGGCGGAGAAAAAAACTGATAATTTCAACTGAGAAGGAGAACGACGTCGAAGCGAACGTTCGGCAAACGGGACTACAAAAAGCTGAGGAGGCTGGATTGGAGTGTGCGAAGCGAAATACCCGAAGGCATTTTAGGCCAGATATCTAGTGCCGAAACCGAAGAAGCCAGGAAACAGACGGTTAAGAGCGTTAAAGTACCTGAGACTAAAAGTATGGTAATAAAGGTAACGTCCAATGCTGCTGAGACTCTAAATCCGCAAGGGATTGATGTTGGGACTAGCGATAAAAAACCAGATCCTGAGGATGCTTACGTTGAGGAGAAAAGTCCGCTAACAATAAGGGATATTATTGACGCTTTATCATTGGTCGTTCATTCCACCGGTAATATTGATAGGACTAACAGCTTAGATCTCGTCGCTTTGTCAAGTATGCAAGTTGAGATGCCCGTATAACGATCCAAATTTCACAATAGGTTTATAACGATTTATTAAGTACTTACACGTAAATTAGCTGCAATTTATTTTGAGGATCAGGTAATTCGTATTTTAAACTGAATAGGTTATGTCTCGCTTATGTGTTTCTGAATACATATCATTAACTGTCCTTAGTTTCATAGATTTCCCTATACTTTTCAAAGGGCTTTCGTGAATTCAAAGTGGTTTATAATAAATAAGTTTTGTTTACTTCTAAGTTTGACAATCGAGGTTATGCTTCTTCTTTTCTGTTTAACGTTCGTAGGCATTGGAACGACTGATTTGCAGAGACGCGTTTGGTTGTTGTATTCGAGTGCGGTGATAGTGTGTTTTTTCGTTACCGGTTGCCTATGTCGTTACGTTTTGTGCGATTGAGGGTGGATTATAGACTTTTGGGGACTAAAAGAATTATCTTTGTCGACTTGACTGAGACTTATTTACCGGACTAGACTACAGATTATTATTTACTCGATCGGGGCATACTATAGAATTGCTACGTACCATAGAATTGGTACTAGTGACAGATGTATGGTAGACCTGATTTTTGACGTAGGTCTTGTCAGCACTCTGGCGTTTTTTTTGAAAAAAAGTAAGTGAAACCTCGCAACGTGGCTTTTGAATTTTTATTGGGAAAATTGGGTGATCCAGGAGAATCTGTGTGTTCATCGAACATTCCGTTTAGGGGATTAGATTTCCTGCTCACATTCTTCCTTGTGTACTGGCATTTTATGGAGTTTGAGGTATTTTTGGAGTTTGGTACTTTTAAACGAGGATACCCAGTGAATTGGGGATTAAACTATATTTTCCTGCTCCAAGCTACGAGCTTGAGGATTCATAATGGAGCCGTATTGAAGATAGGACCATACAGGATATATGGGACGTTTGCTGGTCATTTAGGCCGGTTGATTTTGGTGAAGACCCTTCAGTTGGAAGGTATGTACACATGTACAACAGTATTTTTTTTTAAAATGTAATGAAACTTTTTTTAAAGAGCTTATTAAAATTATCCACATGGTAATTGATTTTTTTTAAAGAGGAAATTGGTAGGTTACACCCGCTGAGGTAGAAGAAACCATGCCAGAATTGTTCTTTTTGGGAGATCGTCGTGGAGAGTGGGCTACAATGTACGGGCGACAAAGGTGTACTGATGACTTAACTGAAATGATTGTAGATGATTATCCAACTATGCTTAAACACTTACACCACATTTGCATGGGGATTGCCAAGTCGTTTTACCAGATATACCGCATTAAAAGAAAAGTGAACCAGGGAGTGCGCCAAATAATGGACCCTTTCGCGATCGGGTTCGATAGGAGCCTACTTGATATCCAAAAAGAAAATATACGTAGTATCACCATAGACGAACCTGAATTGTTTGCTTATCAAAACTTTACTGATCGTACGGAACATAAGATCGTGATGAATCCTGCTCTACAAGAATTACACGCTTTAGGGCAAGAAATAATACTTGGTTAAACTATGTTTTAGTCAGTCTGGATGTGGTTTCACGTTTTAGCAATGTTTACTTACAAGCAGTTATACGTTCAGTTCACAAACACTGGCCATCCATTAGTGCGGTGTGTAATATTAATAGACATGTTCATTGATTTGATTGAATTCCTGTTCAGTTCTACCTGCTTTTCTTTTAATAATAAATTTTACAAACATACTTTTTGCACACCTATGGGAGCTAGTATATCTCCGATATTAGCGTGCTATGTAATGGATGATCTGTTGGACGTGGTCCTGCCGGTACTTCCTTTTAATATATCTTTAATCAAGAAATATGTAGATGATATAATCCTGGCTTGCCCTGCGAACTCCACCCAAGATCTCCTTCTCACTTTTAATAGTTACGATCCGTATATTCAGTTCACTCTAGAAGCAGAAAACTCTAACATGGCTGCCCCCTTTTTAGATACTTTATGGACCAGGTCTCCTGAAAATGTGATTATAATTGATTGATATAGAAAACAACGTAGCTCTGGGAGATATCTCAACTACAATTCTTACCATAAATTTAGCATAAAGGTGAACTTGGTTAAACAAATGACAGCTAAGAATCGTGATATTCTTTTCAATTTGTTCCTGGACAATTCCTATCCAAAACATTTACTAAGAAAGATCATCTTCAACACGTCTTCTGTTTTGTCACATACTCAAATACAATCAATTGACGCAGCAGGTGCAGCCGAGTTGGATCCTCTCTCGGCCTCTAGAACGATTCCTTCCGTTTCAACGGTGTCTCTGCCTTATGTGAGGGAAATTACGCCCAGACTTACTAGGATTTTTTCACAATACATACAAAATGTTAGGTTTGCCTGCAGGAGTTCCTGGATTGTTAAGTCGTAAGATACCTGTCGTGGATTGTAGTAATGTTGTTTATAAGCTGTGTTGTAACAGTTGTGGCCTCTCTTATATTGGTCAAACCTCTCAGAAAATTTCCAGCCGTGTATCCCTACATAAAAGTGATATAAGGTTACATCCTGAAAGATGTTCTCTGGCGAATCATGTCTCCTAGTTGGATCATGTTATTGATTTTGAAGGAGTTAAAATCCTTACTCGGGAGACAAGTTATAACAAAAGATTGTTTTTGGAAATGGCGTTCATCTTCCAAGAAGATGGTTGTATGAATAAAAAGATTGACATTCAGAATTTGAGCAATCTCTACTCCTAACGCTTGATAAGCACAATTGTCTTCATAATAATAATAATAATAATAATAATAATAATAACGATAATAATAATAATTCTCACTAGTTTCCTACTTCCTGTACACAGAAAAATCACGTTTCCACACATACACCCTGGAAGACGACAAAACCCACGCATTTGTGCTACGTGGACTAACAGAAGGGGTACAAATCGATGAAATAAAGGAAGAACAAAGCAAAATATACAAACTAGAAATCAAAACCATATACCGCATGACAACAAAAGGCAGGCCATTGTACTTAGTGGTAACAAACTCAAAAACTACTCTAGATTATCTTACAAAAAATGTGAGAACAATACAATACACCAGGATTACATGGGAACTACGAAGAACTACCAAACCAATAATACAATGCCACAAATGCCAACACTGGGGCCACGCCACCTTTAACTGTGGCCGCACACCAAAATGTCTTAAGTGCGCAGGATCGCATTTCACACCTGAGTGCACGAAAGACAAACTCAGCCCTTCAAAATGTGCAAACTGTGGTGGGGACCATCCGCCAACGCACAAATTTGCCCAATATATGTACAAAGACGCACATGGGCGGAAGAGAGAAAAATGAAAAATTCAACAAATAAACCTCAAGCAAAATTTATAGACGCACCACTACCGACAACCAACCTATGGGGAAACAAGCAACAGCAACCGAGCCAAAACAACCAACCACAAGCAGCAGCAGAAAACTTCCCTAGCCTACCACGCTCCAGAGCACCGACCAGGCCGACAACCCATCAACCAACTACAGCTACGTCCACCTCAAACCAGCAAATAGAAGGGTTCAATAACTTGAATGGTATATTTAAGGAGCTGAACACACTGGTAAACATCCGAGAGCTAACCCGGGCAGTAACCGATCTCACAGCAGCCATGAGGACGGCAAAAACCAAAATCGAGAAAGTAATTGTATACAACGAATTTATCCTCTCACTGGACGACTATGACATATAAAGGGGTAAGTGAAAAGCACGATATTTATAAACGAGACACGCTCAAAATAATTTTCTGTAACATTGAAGGAGTTTCAAATAAACTCCACACCATCAGACATTTTCTCAGAATTCAAAATCCTGATATATCCTTTCTAATCGAGACTTTCCTAATACCTCATTATAAAATTAATTTCAGCAATCCCAATTATCGTCTATTTAGACAAGACCGCCCTTCAGATGTCCGAGGTGGTGGTATCGCAGTACTCATTAAAAAAGGCATCAACTTCAGATTATTGCAACAAAACAGATTGTCCATTGAACACATCTCGATACTAGTCGAAAATCAGCTCAAACTTATTGGCGTTTATTCCCCACCACAAAACAAATTACACGAGACGGACGTTTTTAACTTGACTAACACACACAATAAAATACTCATAATGGGTGATCTAAACTGTAGACAGCCACAATGGGACTCAAACAAACCACAACCAATTATAATGGAAGAATTCTCCAAAGCTTTTGTGATAACTCAGACTGTACGGTTTTAGAAACGAGTACAAAACTGGCAATCAAGTGGCGAGATATAGGATCATTGTGCCTATGTTCAACCTCATAGGTCTTAATAGTGATCTAAAATAAGCCACAATAGGTAATTAGCCTCCCCTGTTTATTTGTTTATTTACATTTTTGTAAACAAATACGTTCTACATTTTCTATCTGTTTATTGTAATGTATTTTTTCTCGCTGTTTATACAATGGTTTTAACAGTTTTGTAATTCTAATATATTATCTTTTTGGTGATCTGTAATTGTAATTATTTGTAAATAAACATATACAATACAAACATGATCCAAACATTGCAAATTGCACGCAGCTAATTGACTCCAAGAATATAGACAGTCAGAAAGGCTGTTGATTAATCCCTCAACAAATATATATGAGCACCCGACTAGTGCCAGGACACTTTTAATAGAATTAAGAAAACTAATTCAAGTGGGAAAATCAGAAAATGACAAAACTGATGATGAAATCCTTATGAAGAAGACAAAAGCATTTTCTAGGAGAGTAAAACAAGAACTAGCACCATACATAAATCGTATATGCAAAAACAGTAAGAATAAACTAAAGCGGGCAAAACGTTAAAAAGACAACAATTTACCAGAGAATGAAAATATTGGAAAATATCTAGATTATTTGCAGAGAAATATCTATCTGGCTGAAAAACAATTAAAGAAAAAAAATTATGTTTCAGTTTGGACAGTGTTCAATACTCGATAATAATTTTAATTTCTGTTTCCCAAATTGAAAAATGTATATGACATATTTGCTGGGACAGGCTGTATAGTGAATTTAGAAGTACTGCCACGGCGACGAATGAGTGAAACAGAATAATACTGACATCGATAGTGGACACGTCGATACAAAAATTGAGTGACGGTCTACGACCTATTAGTTTTAATGATAAGACATTTACGGGGTTTTCGCGCTGTGCATCACTCATCTAGACATCAAACAGAGAAAGGGCGCCCTTTATAAGTGAAGACCAGGAGAGTGGTAAGTACTGATATTTTTTCTATACATCTGTCTTACAATTACAGTCCATTTTTATACGTTTCCCAGAAACTCTGGTGTTTCATACGAGACATTTTGGTCATTCGAACCTGGATAGAACAGTTAGGTTCCTTTACATCTAGAAGGGACTATTATTTTCATTATATTCAATGTTTTTCATTTTACTACATAAAATTATCAGTTTAGTATAATTTGTTAAAATTTCACATTTCAATAGTTTTTGTTGAGTTCAAAACATCATTAAGGCTAATTACCTTTTCACATTTTTTCCTATCAAAAGATAAGTAAAATAACCCGTTGTTTCACTCGCTGCTAAAAGGTTATTTTATATTGATAAATTTTGAATTTTTAAAAGTATATACATTCCATTTTACCACAAATAAGCTTGTTAGAAACGCAAACGCATTTTTGTATAGACTAACCGGTGATTCAGTACAATCGTAGCCACAAATCCCCATCGAAGTTTGTTTACGTTTATTTGCAAGGCAAAATACAGTTGATCATTTTAATAACTATTTTAATTTTGATATTTATCTTGAAAATTCTATTGCAGCGTTGTCTTGAGATATATTAAAAGACGTTCTTACAGAACAGTGTAAATTCAGATATTTTGCAAATTAAAATTTAACATTTTGAAATTATTTAGAAATGGCTCCGCCTGCGGACGTTGAAAATAAAATAGCCAAACTGGATAGGCTTCGCAAAGTGTCGCTGATGCGATTGGAGGAAATATATAGTTATGGTTTCAATAATACAAATGATCAATTTTATAAACAAAATTTCTTAGTAAGGTCTCAGTTTGTGGATAAAATTAACGATGAATTCCAAGAAAATCATAACGCAATCATTTCTTTAATTTCTACTGATGCAGAGTTCCAAACTAATGATCAAGTTAGAGCTAAGGCAGATAAGTATTTTTATGCGATTAAATCAAAGGTTTCAGAATTAAGTTATTCATCAATGATTTCTAGTGCTGTCGATTCTTCGAATCAAAACAAAAATATTCGATTACCGAAAATAAATGTTCCTTTATTTGAAGGCAATATTAAGTCATGGCCTGCATTTTATGATCTTTATAAAAGTATTATTCATGAAAACACAAGTTTATCCAACATAGAAAAATTTCATTATTTGCTAACCTCGCTAAAGAATGAACCTTTTAATTTGATCAAGTCCATTCCAATGACAGATAATAATTATATCATTGCGTTTGATACTCTAATTAAAAGATATCAAAACACTAGATTCTTGGCTACAACCTATTTTAATGAAATTTATAGTGTTCAATGTTTACAAAAGGCAACTACAAAAGAACTTAGACATTTATTAAACATTTTTACAGAAAATCTTGCAGCATTAAAAGCTCTTAAATTTAATACGGATTCTTGGGATTTCATTATTTTTAATATTTTGTTACAAAAATTAGATTCAAAGACTAGAACCAATTTCGAAATTGAACATAGCAACATCGATATGCCTACCTATACACAATTAGTTACATTTTTGGAACAGCATTGTAAGGCTCTGGAATCGATTCAAACTACGGGTCCTTCATCTTTGAGTAGAGAAAAGCATACAAATTCAAATCAAAATTCTCAATCTTCAAAATTCAAAAATTTCAATTTTCAATATCCTTGTAAAACCTCTAGTATGCCTTCGGCATATGTTAATACGGTTGATGACCAACAACGCAATAATAAATGTGTCATTTGTGCATCTTCTCATGCACTATATCGGTGTATGCATTTTTTGGAAAAAAATCCTAATGATAGACTAGCAGTCGTACAACAGCATAAGTTATGTCGCAATTGCTTACGTCCTAACCATTCGGTGCGACAATGCCCTTCTTCTTCAAGGTGTAAAACATGTGAATATCCCCATCATAGCACACTTCATTTGAAAAAAAACTTAGATACAGCTTTTTCAAGTTCAAGCTCTTCTAGTTTAAGTCCAGATAATCTGAATACTAATGTGCAGTCCTCACCGATTGAAACTTTACCTCCTCCACCAAATGTGTCTCAGTCGTCTAATACACTTCATTGTTCTGCTTGCACAAATAGTTTTAGCAACTCTACGGTTATGTTGTCAACGGCCGTAGTAGAAATCAAAGATAATTGGGGAAACTTTCAAAAGGTTAGAATTTTATTAGATACTGCTAGCATGGCTAACTTCATATCTGAAAAATGTGTTAATCGTTTAGGTTTACGACGTCACCCCTTTTCGACCCCTATTGAGGGTATTAACGATATAACTTCCAGTTCAAATAAAGGTATCACCCAATGCCGGATCAAACCTTGTGGTAAACCTGAGCCTACCTTCACATTTGAAGCGATTGTTTTGCCAAAGGTCTGCTCCGAACAGCCAAAACTAACTATTAGTACGCAAGGTTGGTCACACATCAAAAATCTACCCCTTGCAGATAATCAATGCCACATTCCTGGTCCTATTGACATTTTAGTTGGAGCAGAAATTGTACCATTTGTATTAGGATCTTCTCGGGTTTTCGGCCAAGAAGGTCAACCCGTTGCTCTTGAAACCGTTTTTGGGTGGATTTTACAGGGTAAAACCACATGTGTTACTCCAAATACATCATTACTTAGTTGCCATGCTTCTTTAGAATCTCAAATCGATTTTACACTGAGAAAGTTCTGGGAGATAGAGCAACCTCCAGTCTCTAATATTATATCTCCAGATGATTTGAAATGTGAAAATATATACAAACAATCTGTCTACCGAGAACAGTCTGGCAAGTTTGTTGTACCACTCCCTTTTAAACACTCAGATACTCAGTTTGGAGATACATACACTCAAGCATACCGACGTTTCAAATCACTGGAAAATCGATTATATAGAATATCCGAACTTCAAACTCTTTATTCAGACTTTATAAATGAGTATCATCAAAAAAATTATATTTCCGAAGTTCCGTCTTCAGATTATCAATCCTCTTCAGCCTACTATTTACCTCATCATTGTATTCTAAAGCCAGATAGCATTTCTACCAAAATTCGAGTAGTATTTGATGCTAGTGCCAAAGATACAAAGGGGATAAGCTTAAACGATACATTATATACTGGTCCGAAGCTTCATCAAGACTTATCGACTATTTTACATACTTTTCGTACATATCCAGTTGTATTCAGCTGTGATATTAAACAAATGTACTGTCAAATTTATATTAAGCCTGAACATAGAAAATATCAACGGTTTCTCTGGCGTTTTTCAAACCAAGACGCAATTAAGGAGTATACCCTTAATGTGATAACTTTCGGAGTCTCTTCAGCTCCATTTTTGGCTCTTAGAACATTAAAAGAGTTAGCTACTCTTGAACAAAAAAATCATCCCTTAGCCTCGGAAGTACTGAAGGAGTCAATTTATGTTGATGATATTGTAAGTGGCGCAGATTCCGTCGAATCAGCCATAAATATTCAATCAGACCTAATTAAGCTTCTTAAAAAGGGAGGATTTGAATTAGGAAAATGGACAAGTAATCATCCTGAACTATTATCAGCTGTTCCTTTAACAGATGCTCAAATACCTCTTACTTTTGATAATGAAGGTCCTAGATTCGTAAAACTCCTCGGATTGCAATGGAATCCCAGGTCAGATGTTTTTTCTTATAAATTGACTTCTATTGAATCAAAATGTACGAAGCGTAGTATCCTGTCACAAACAGCTAGAATATTTGACCCATTGGGGTACATAGCACCCCTAGTGTTTATGGCCAAATATATCATTCAATTGCTTTGGTTGTCGAGATTGGGATGGGATGATGAACCCTCTGATGACATTGTTGCACTTTGGGATCGATTTAAATATGAATTACCCAACATATCTCAAGTTCACTTACCAAGAATGCTTATTTCCAAGACAGTTATTCGACTAGAAATGCACTGTTTCTGCGACGCTAGCACGAAAGGGTATGGTTGTGTAATTTATTTCAGATATATCACCTCTGATAATCAGATTCAAACTCGCTTAATTTCTGCAAAATCTCGAGTAGCACCTCTTCGAGTAGTTTCATTACCCCGCTTGGAACTTTGTGCAGCATATCTGCTTACAGAGTTATTAAATTTTATTAAGAATTCATATGCTAAGCATTTAACTTTTAACTCTGTGTACGCTTGGTCAGATTCGCAAGTTACTCTTGCGTGGCTTTCTTCTTCACCTCATCAGTGGAAAACGTTTGTAGCTAACAGAGTGGCCTTTATTCAAGAGACAATCTCTATGTCCTCTTGGAGATATGTTCCTTCTGAAATGAACCCGGCCGATTGTGTTTCTCGTGGTTTAAGTCCATTGCAATTACTCGAACACAAATTGTGGTGGCAGGGTCCCGATTTTCTTTTGATGGATCCAGAAAATTGGCCCAAACAACCTACGATTCTTGTAGACAAATTTCCTGAAATAACTCAGGAAGAAAGGAAAACGACTTTATGTATTTCAGTTGAAACTCCATCCGTTATTGGTGAATTACTCTCAAGATTTTCTTCTCTAAAAAAAATTCAGCGAATACTCGCTTACGTTTTACGTTTTATTTCAATTATGCGAAAAAACGAACGCATTCATAAGAATATAAGTATAGATTTCTCTGAAATGGATACTGCATTTCAAATCATAATTAAAGACGTTCAAAAGGAATGTTTCAACAATATTATTCGCAATTGCGAACAAGATACTACCCTACCTAAACATTTCAGAAAATTAGCACCTTTCATAGATAAGCTAGGTATTCTCAGGGTGGGTGGTAGGTTGAGACAATCATCTCTTTCTTTCGACGCTAAGCATCCTATTTTGTTGCCTAAAACCCATCGGTTTACTGATCTCCTCATAGAACAGATTCATCGGGAAAATCTACATCCTGGTTCAAAAACGTTACAAAATTTAATACTACAACATTTTTGGATAATTTCTTCTCGTAATGCAATTTTTAAATGTATATCCAAATGTATAAAATGTTTTCGGTGTAAACCTCGATCTTACCTACCGTTTATGGCTGATCTTCCCTCGTTTCGGGTTTCCCAAATGAAAGCATTTTCTCAAGTTTCGCTTGATTATGCTGGACCGTTTTCAATTACGATGGGAAGATATCGAGGGGCAAAGGTATCTAAAGCATATATATGTTTATTTGTTTGTGGTGCAACCAAGGCTATTCACCTAGAACTTTCGTCAGACTTGTCCACTGATACGTTTCTTGCAAGTTTTCGACGTTTTATAGCCCGTAGAGGCCGAGTGTCCGACATTTATTCAGACCAAGGCACTAATTTGAAAGGCGCTTACAATCGATTAACTTTTTTCGCTCAACAAGCCTCTGAGAAGCTTTCAATCAAATGGCATTTTAACCCACCTGGAGCACCCCATTTCAATGGACTTAGTGAAGCAGGTGTAAAATCAGTAAAAACGCACTTGTATCGAGTCATAGGGGACCAACTTATGACTTTCGAAGAGCTTTCTACACTTTTAACTCAAATTGAGGCACTCTTAAATTCACGGCCCTTAACGGCTATTAGCGAAGATCCCAACGATCTTGCACCCTTAACTCCAGGACATTTTCTGACCATGGAGCCCCTTTCATCCTTTCCGGAACCAGATTTATCTCATGTTCCAATTAACCGTTTATCACGATGGCAAATGTTACAAAAAATGCATATCGATTTTTGGAAACGCTGGAGCCAAGAATATTTGCATACGTTACAGCAGCGAAGTAAGTGGACTAAAGCAGTCCCAAATATAACACTAAATACATTGGTTCTAATAAAAGATGAACAAAGGTCTCCTCTAAATTGGTCTCTTGGACGTGTAGCGAAGTTACATCCCGGAAAAGATGGGATAATCAGAGTAGTAACATTAAAGACGCAAAACGGTACACTACAACGACCGGTTGTCAAGGTTTGCCCATTGCCAGGGCAATAACTTGATTAATCATTTACATTTTTTTTTTAATTTTTTTTTTTTTTTAATTTAGTAGAATTCTTAATTGTTTTTTTTTATTATATGCTTAATTTAATTACAGCGGAAAAAACAAGCGTGTTTTTGGTGGGTGGAATGTTCAATACTCGATAATAATTTTAATTTCTGTTTCCCAAATTGAAAAATGTATATGACATATTTGCTGGGACAGGCTGTATAGTGAATTTAGAAGTACTGCCACGGCGACGAATGAGTGAAACAGAATAATACTGACATCGATAGTGGACACGTCGATACAAAAATTGAGTGACGGTCTACGACCTATTAGTTTCAATGATAAGACATTTACGGGGTTTTCGCGCTGTGCATCACTCATCTAGACATCAAACAGAGAAAGGGCGCCCTTTATAAGTGAAGACCAGGAAAGTGGTAAGTACTGATATTTTTTCTATACATCTGTCTTACAATTACAGTCCATTTTTATACGTTTCCCAGAAACTCTGGTGTTTCATACGAGACAGACAGAATTGTCACAATATCTAATGGTTTACTTAGCCGTTTTCAATAGAAAACGGCCAGGTGAGACACAACGTATAGAGGTCAGTGATTTTCAAAACCACGAATGTATCAACCCTAAAGATGTTGATCAACATGATGAATTTGAAAAAATACAAGCCGACAAATACGAAAGGATTGGTTTTCGAGGAAAACTGGGTAATTCAACTGCGCTTCTGATAGACAAAACAAAAATTTTACCTGGACTGAATTTGATTGTATAATACAGGGATAGAGCAGGTGTCAATTCGGCCAATATATTTCTTTTTGCAAAGCCTTCGAAAACAGAAAAAAACTTAAATTTTGATGCGTATAGGTGTCATATATATTTCTGTCAAATTGCAGGTATCAATCATGAGAACATTTACAAAACTCAGAAAAAATCTTGCAACGGAAATTGCCAAGACGAACTTATCACAGGAGGATTAAAGACGAGTTTCTACATATATGTCACATGATTATAATATTCATAAAAGTATTTATGACCAAAGTGCCACTACTTTAGTGGACATAACTAAAGTGTCGCACCATTTGGAAGATACTATGCAACAAAGTAAGAAAAAGAATACCAATGTTAATTATAATTAACACAATCTAGTAAAGGTCCAAATTACCACAGTATCACAGAATATGGCCTTACTAACCTACATATTCCCCTACTTCAGGGCATTACTTTCCCCCCAGAACGAAGAACTGGTTTACTACGTAGCGTGGGCCCTTTAACTCAAACTATCCTTTTAATTAATGAGAAGAGATATTTTAATAAAATGATGAATGCCTTACGTAGCACATTGCAGATGCTTCCGATGAAAGACGGGATAATAGCTGCGCTTCGCTCTTCAACAAGTAGAGGGTCCATGTCCGGGCTTCTCAAGGAGCTTGGGGACCCACTAATACTATCCACAGCTAGGGCCACTCAGAAAATCTTTTACCCCATCTCCATCTGGCATTTTTTATGGACACACAAACCCATTGACTTCGCATGGTCTTTTATAGGAGTGAGTAATAATTCCAAAATATTTTGTACAATAACTAACAAATCTCTTTTCAGGCCCCAATCCAGGCATTGTTCACTAACGTTGTCACCGATCACAAGGTCACCCTCAAAATAAAGACTGAGGGAAGCACTGAACACATGTCCCAAATAATCTTCCACGCTATGTATGGCACCTATTTGGACGACAAGTCTATTCTGCCCCAGATAACCACATGCGGGAGCTGGAGTAAGCGTTCAGATGTGACTTCAGTCTTTGTAAGGAGAGCGGCTGCAGAGAAGAAAGTGTTTAAGCCCATAACGCTGGTAAGATTTTCCAAGATGGCACAAGCTCTGTTAACAAGGACCCTGAGAAACGTGGAACCTACAGCAACATGCAGACCGGCCTTCTCTGGAAACAGAGTGAGATCATTTTCCGTAGAATTTTTAAATTACCTGAAAACTGGAAAATCTGCGGCGACATATAGTATCGACCCAGTGACACTCCAGTTTGCGCTACGTACCCTAAAAGAAAGTATAGTTAGAGACATTGGAACCTCGACTATGGACCTTGCAGAAACCGTTCCATGGTTGAAACAAGAAAACAGATTCTTGGTTGAGGACAAAGACTTCATAGTGCGTGAAAATGGTAATTATTTTTATGGCGCAGCTTCATAAACATTTATATTCTATTGATTTATTTTAGTTTAAGCCTTTAAATTCACTTTTGTATCTTTGTTCTAAAAACATGGAAATAATAAAACTATCTTGTTTTTGCTATTATTACTTATTATTATAATTAACACAACCTAGTAAAGGTCCAAATTACCACAGTATCACAGAATATGGCCTTAATAACCAACATATTCCCCCACTTCAAGGCATTACTTTCCCCCCAGAACGAAGAACTGGTTTACTATGTAGCGTGGGCCCTTTAACTCAAACTATCCTTTTGATTAATGGGAAGAGATATTTTAATAAAATGATGAATGCCTTACGTAGCACATTGCAGAAGCTTCCGATAAAAGAAGAGATAATAGCTGCGCTTCGCTCCTCAACAAGTAGAGGGTCAATGTCCGGGCTTCTCAAGGAGCTTGGGGACCTACTAATACTATCCACAGCTAGGGCCACTCAGAAAATCTTTTACCCCATCTCCATCTGGCATTTTTTATGGACAAACAAACCCATTGACTTGGCATGGTCTTTTTCAGGAGTGAGTAATAATTCCAAAATATTGTGTTGTAACGAAGTGTTTTTTTTTTCGTTACCTACTATTTTAAGTTTCCGAATTTATTTTTATGTAATATTATTTATAACCCGTTATATATATGGAAATTACTTCGATATGAAATATTCATTCCAGATGTAACAAAGTTTCTTTCTGGTTGTTAATGATTTTAAGTTTCCGAATTTACTTTTATATAATATTATTTATAACCCGTTATATATGGAGAAATCTTTTTGATATAAAATATTCATTCCGGATTTTTATTTAAAAATTTCAAATTTTGACCGCGATCCGATGGTAGAATTTATGTTTACCCTACCGCGGAATACAGAGTAAGGAGCGCGCAGGTCGAACTAGCGGAGAGAGGTGGAAAGCAGTCTGAAACCTGGTAGGTGCGTGCGTCGATAGTTGTATCGAGTCCCGAGTTCCGACCGCCAGCATTAGAACAACACTCCGACTGTAAGCATTCATTCAATTTGTTAACCGTTTCTTGTAGTTGTTTTTAAGTAGTTTTTTTGAGTTTTAACAAAAGTTGAAGCGATAACTGTGAAGGTAAGAATATTTGAAAATTATAACATAAATGGTGTTTTTAAATGAAACTCAAGGTCTCTAGTTAATTCCACAATATAATATAAGTTATTGAAAATTCTAAAAAATTGACAATTTTTCAGAATTTTCAATAACTTGTATTATATTGTGGAATTAACTAGAGACCTTGAGTTTCATTTAAAAACACTAATATGAGCATATTCCACGAAGTAAGGGTCGAGACAGTCAATTACATAAATGGTCTTTTCAATAGGTATTTGAATTCCTATTTTGAATTTATTTGAATATTAGACATTTCATTTTTACTGCAAGCGTTAGTGGTTTTGTGATATATCAAAAATATACCGAGAAACAGTACATTTCGAATCTCGAAATTATTTTATTGAGTGTTAACCCGATTCCCTGATTTGCGTTTCGGTTGAAATATCGAAGACTTCCAGGTGTCTAGCTACGGCTCTTTTGATATTTTAATTAGAAGGCGTAAATTCCGTTCGAATTGAAATCTTGAGGACTTCCAGGTGTCTAGCCAGGGCCCCTTGATATTTTAATTCCCGGATCTCAACCGTCAGTATCCCGTCCCGATTCCCTAATTTGCGTTTCGGTTGAAATATCGAAGACTTCCAGGTGCCTAGCCAGGGCTCTTTTGATATTTTAATTAGAAGGCGTGAATTCTGTTCAAATTGAAATCTTGAGGACTTCCAGGTGTCTAGCCAGGGCTCCTTGATATTTTCATTGCCGGATCTCAACCGTTGATATCTAGTCCCGATTCCCCAAAATTCCCGAAAGTGGTCCCACCACTTGGCCCGAGCTTTCGACAGTTTTATTCAAGAACCGAACCCCTTTTCGTATTTCCTTTCCCGTACTTTCGTGTACTCAATACTCACATATATTCTACATACCGGGTGCATCGAAAGTGATTGGACCCTCTGCTAGCATCAATGTAGACTCAGTTTTATTAATTTTAATTTATTAACCTGTATATTAAAAAGACCCGTGAAATAGGAGCTTGCTTTTAACGCTTTTATATTAAACATTGCTTTTGCTGATAAATTCTCTCACTTATGTCCTGCCCGCTTCGTCTCTAATGACCGCATGTTAAATGTATATAGTTCGCTAACATTTCTCTGCTTTTCTGGGGATACCAGAGAATGGGTTACTTTTATGTATGTAGATAACGATTTGAGTAGTAACAGAGCCTGTATTTAATGTTAAATAAAGACATTGTTGTAATATAACCTAACCGAACCTGTGTGTTTTACTGACCTACTATAGACTAAAATAATCCTATGGTAGAGTATTTGTTTTGCTGCACGAATTTAGATTCTCCGTAGTGTAGGCCAGGAGAATAACTTTCATTTTAGGACCAGTGAGGAAGTTTCTGGATACAATCCTGCCGAATGAGATACAATTAGACCCCTGGAACCGTCCGTACCTCCATCTGAGGCTACCTGGAACTCCTGACGGGTGAAGTCAGGGGGCCGTGAAGATAACCACGATAAAAATCTGGCGCCCGAGCACTAATTCCGAACGTGTTGCATCGAGGGTGTCCAAAGTGACGTGCTGAGGTGGCAAGAGCCGCGTAAGGAGCCAACGAAAAAAGACGTCACAAATTTGGCGCCCGAGCAGGGACCCTGAATTGTTGATTTTAGCAGAAACTGTTTTATTCTGTTTCAGGTTTCCCGTATTTTTATTTGTTGATTAAATTTTTTTTCCCGTATTGTTGATTTATTGATTTAGCAGGGACCCTGAATTATTGATTTTAGCAGAAACTGTTCTATTCTGTTTCAAGTTTTCCGTATTTTTAATTGCTGATTAATTTTTTTTCCCGTATTGTTGATTTATTGATTTAGCAGGGACCCTGAATTACTGATTTTAGCAGAAACTGTTTTATTCTGTTTCAGGTGTTCCGTATTTTTAATTGCTGATTAAATTTTTTTCCCGTATTGTTGATTTATTGATTTAGCAGAGACCCTGAATTATTGATTTTAGCAGAAACTGTTTTATTCTGTTTCAGGTTTCACTTCGATACGCGCATCTTTTGAGAAGTATTTCCCGAAAAACAGACAACAAAAAGTAAACTGGATTCATCATCCTTTTTTACCCAACTTGCAAAAGCCCGAAAGTATGTCAAACGAGATAAGTGAATCTCTTTTAGAAATGTCGTCAGATACAAATATGGAGTCACTGTTCAAAAAGACGCCTCTCAACGATTTTTGGTGCAGAATTTGTGATGAATATCCAATGCTTGCCAAAATGGCTTCTGAATATTCTTCTCCCCTTCCCAACAACATATTTGTGCGAAACAGGATTCTCAACCTATGCAGTCACGAAAACAAAATACCGCAATAGAATGGACGCCAAACCTGCTGATATGAGACTTCAACTGTCTTCTATCAAACCTGACATCAACCAGTTGATGAAAAATCAAAAAACAGTTTCATACCTCCCATTAGTTAGATTTTTTTAAGATCTTCTATTATTATACTAAGCAATAAGTAGTAACTCTTAGATTGTACTTTTATTATGCTTATTAAAGAATACATTTTTTTAAACAATTGTTTTATTGTGGAGTTCCCTCAAGAATTTCGCTTTCCAAAAGGGTTCCTTAACCAAAATAGTTTGAGAACCGCTGCCCTAAAGTAAGGAATCATTTCAATAAGACACATTAGAGGAAATCAAAAGTAAGCTGCCTGAGGGCGGGTTGTATCGCAGTTGGTTACCAGTTGATTAACGCTAACCACTGGTTACAACATGATGATAAGTCGTTGTATCGACCGCTAACAAGTGATTATACGTTGGTTAAAACTAGGTTTTATAACTACTTGATATCTGCTGGTTACCTTCATATTTTGTCACACAACGGTTATTTTATTGCCGTTTTGTGTAGTTTGATGTATTGACATTTGTTTATAGAGTAGGGATTTTTGTTGGGTAATGCAGTTGCTGTCTCTAGAATTCTGTATTGGATGAACTTTTTAAATATACCTCAAAGTAAATAAATTGTTTAGACGTAAGATGAATATTCAGAGAGACAATTTAAGAGACTTGTAAATAACTGACGATGAAGACTTTGTGGAGCTAATTGAATTGGCAGTATTTCTAAGGGCTCCAAGAAATTTTAGAATAAGAGAAAACCATTTTGTAAAATGGAACAATGGAGAGTTTGCTGCTCGATTTAGACTACCTAAAGAAACTGTTGACACAATTAGAGACCCGATTTCCTGTACTCAATATGAATAAGTTGAAACATTTTTAACAATCACAGTTCATAATAGTATATTATTTTTTAGAACCACATCATTGGGTGCTGAAGAGAGAATGTTAGTGACATTGAGGTATTTGGCTACAGGATCTATTTTGCAAGTTGTGGGGAACTTTACAGGTATTGATAAATCTACAGCCAGCCGTGTAATTTATAAGGTTGTATCTAGCATCGCAAGCCTGCACAGAGTTGATTAAAATGCCTGAAACTCGAGATGAACTTGAAATTGTTAAGCAGCAGTTCTATGCCATCAGCCGATTTCCTCGGTGTATTGATGCTACAGACTGTACACACACTAGAATACAGTCTCCAGGAGGTAACAATGCTAAAATTTTCAGGAATCGGAAAGGATATTTTTCATTTAATGTTCAAGCGGTTTGTAGACCTGATCTTGTTATTCAAGACATTGGTTGTCGTTGGCCAGGATCAGCTCATGATTCTACAATATTCAATAACTCCAGATTAAGAGCAAGGTTTGAAAATGGTACCTTTGGTAATGCTCTACTTGAGGGTGATAGTGGCTATGGTGTAAGAAATTACATAATTTCTCCTCTGATAAATCCTGTGCTCACAGCAGAACTAATTTTCAATGAGAGCCAGATAAGGACAAGGAATCTTATAGAAAGGTGTTTTAAAACGACGGTTTCAAGTCCTGGCGATAGGTATTCGTCTTAATGTCAATAAAGTACAAGAAATTGTAGTTGCTTGCACCATATTGCACAAAATAGCATGCCAAAGAGAGGATCTAGTTCTTCCAGTTGATCCGGCAATAGAAATGGCAATTCAGGAGACAAATAACATGAATTTCCAAGTAGTGCCAGACATCCCTAGGTTTAACAACATCAATGCAACTAGATACAATTTAATACGTCAGTATTTTCAACGGTTATAGACTTCTTATAAGTATTATGTAATTTTATTGTATCAATATATTTATGTTTGAAATGTTTATTGTATCAATCTCTACGAACCGATGTTTATAATTTTACACAATTAGTGGTAATAAGAATAAGATCTTTTTTCAACTGTCAATTTACAAAAGCATAATTTAAGTTAATTTTTTAGCTGTATATTGAAATTTTGTTGTAAATAATTGGAATGTTTGTATATTAAGTGTTTTTTATTGGTTTTCATTTTTATTCTTTATCTGCTAGTAATATTTGTATATGTACCTATGTATTTTTATTTATATAAGAGTTTATTTTTTTTGTTAGAATATTAGTACATTTCAACCCTTTTATTCTTTAACAATAGCTTTATTGAAGTATTTGCCTGCAAGTAATTGCATCTCACCATGGTTATTTACCAGCCAAATATAAAAAAGATTATATAGGTATCCATAAATTAAACTCATTATTTCTAGTTTTCTAATAATTTTCTCTATTCCAATTTTAAAATTGACATTCTAATCTCAAGCTCTTCTTTTCTGCATTTAATTTCCAGTTCATGCTTTTCTCTTGATTGCTCCATTTCCAATTCATATTTCTTGATATTATGGCATAACTTCTGTTTGTGCTCTTCATGTAAACAATGTTTTAGTGTTGCAGCACTGTCTTCTTTGGCTTTGACAACTTTGTTTTCTAACAATTGTCTAAAACAAAACAGATAGATAATTTTTATTATAAAACATAAGTTTCAACCTACCTCATGTCCTTGTTCCACTGCTTTCATTAACCTGAAGTTTTTACGAAATAGGTGTACTTAAATTTTCGACGGATGCTTTGGTCCAATCATTTGAATATGCAAAACTTTCATTTATGATATTAATTGAGCCAGAGCAATTTCCTATATTATCCCTCATTCCAATGATATCTTCATCAGAGTCAATTGTATTATCAGTAATTTATTCATTAACAAAATCTAGAAAATACGATTCTATTTAAATATGGTTCTTCAAGATGGATATATACTCGTAAGTAGTAATGATAATAATTGCCCTACATAAGTACAAAGCAAGCAATAGTGACCTAATAAGGAGTACAAAATTTTCTAGTGTTCACAGTCCTACTTACAAGGTACATCATTATCACAAATGGTGTCAAATCCTGTCATTTGGGATCCAATTATTTCGTAAATCTCTATTTACATTTTCAGGGAACTACAATAAATGAAAGAAAACGATAAATTATAAAAAGTTTCCCTGCGCACATTTCTACAACTTACATTAATCGGTTTAAAATATTCCACAAGGACGATTGCGAAGCTATCCATCTTATTCAAAGGTATACAAGAACTGCGGGAGACACAAAGTCATGGCGGAGAAAAAAACTGAGAATTTCAACTGAGAAGGAGAACGACGTCGAATCGAACGTTCTGCAAACGGGACTACAAAAAGCTTAGGAGGCTGGATTGGAGTGTGCGAAGCGAAATACCCGAAGGCATTTTAGGCCAGATATCTAGTGCCGAAACCGAAGAAGCCAGGAAACAGACGGTTAAGAGCGTTAAAGTACCTGAGACTAAAAGTATGGTAATAAAGGTAACGTCCAATGCTGCTGAGACTCTAAATCCGCAAGGGATTGATGTTGGGACTAGCGATAAAAAACCAGATCCTGAGGATGCTTACGTTGAGGAGAAAAGTCCGCTAACAATAAGGGATATTATTGACGCTTTATCATTGGTCGTTCATTCCACCGGTAATATTGATAGGACTAACAGCTTAGATCTCGTCGCTTTGTCAAGTGTGCAAGTTGAGATGCCCGTATAACGATCCAAATTTCACAATGGGTTTATAACGATTTATTAAGTACTTACACGTAAATTCGCTGCAATTTATTTTGAGGATCAGGTAATTCGTATTTTAAACTGAATTGGTTATGTCTCGCTTATGTGTTTCTGAATACATATCATTAACTGTCCTTAGTTTCATAGATTTCCCTATACTTTTCAAAGGGCTTTCGTGAATTCAAAGTGGTTTATAATAAATAAGTTTTGTTTACTTCTAAGTTTGACAATCGAGGTTATGCTTCTTCTTTTCTGTTTAACGTTCGTAGGCATTGGAACGACTGATTTGCAGAGACGCGTTTGGTTGTTGTATTCGAGTGCGGTGATAGTGTGTTTTTTCGATACCGGTTGCCTATGTCGTTACGTTTTGTACGATTGAGGGTGGATTATAGACTTTTGGGGACTAAAAGAATTATCTTTGTCGACTTGACTGAGACTTATTTACCGGACTAGACTACAGATTATTATTTACTCGATCGGGGCGTACCATAGAATTGCTACGTTCCATAGAATTGGTACTAGCGACAGATGTATGGCAGACCTGATTTTTGACCTAGGTCTTGTCAGCACTCTGGCGTTTTTTTTTGAAAAAAAGTAAGTGAAACCTCGCAACGTGGCTTTTGAATTTTTATTGGGAAAATTGGGTGATCCAGGAGAATCTGTGTGTTCATCGAACATCCCGTTTAGGGGATTAGATTTCCTGCTCACATTCTTCCTTGTGTACTGGCATTTTATGGAGTTTGAGGTATTTTTGGAGTTTGGTACTTTTAAACGAGGATACCCAGTGAATAGGGGATTAAACTATATTTTCCTGCTCCAAGCTACGAGCTTGAGGATTCATAATGGAGCCGTATTGAAGATAGGACCATACTGGATATATGGGACGTTTGCTGGTCATTTAGGCCGGTTGTTTTTAGTGAAGACCCTTCAGTTGGAAGGTATGTACACATGTACAACAGTATTTTTTTTTAAATGTAATGAAATTTTTTTTAAAGAGCTTATTAAAATTTTCCACATGGTAATTGATTTTTTTTGTATTATTTTAAGGGTTCTTTTGTGGAAGCTGCATTTTCCCTTGGAAAAGCTATGTTCGTTTGGGGAAGGTTCGTCCTCCGATGGAAGATTTGCTGAATGTATGGTAGCTATAGTCATTCAAACTCATTCTTAGACTTTGGGCTTCCCAATGTGTGTAAACTGCCAATTTTGAGGAACAGTACTAAGATAAGCTAGATTTAATCGTTAGTAATTAGGTTGTATATATTTTTTTTACTTGCACATATAATATGTTTAAATGCCTACGGTATTTTAACTGTGAGGGTGCAGAAATTACCTCTTAACGTTATATTTTTTTTCTTTAACTATATGAAGTTGACAGATTTTTTTCCCGCGTCGCTCGCCTTGGTACCAACGCCCCGACTGCGCAGTTCAACAGTCTTCAAAGTGCTTACGTAATTTCTTACCTAAAGATTTATTATTGTTTTTTTTATGACTAATTGGGATTGGGTTTAAATGGATTTCACTTACTCACGTAACTATTCTTAAGAAATGGGAACCTGTAATAATAATACCTAGGTAAATTTGATTACAACCTGTCAAATATTATTTTTTTAAACTTGTCTGTAAAAATTGATATATGGTTATGAAATTTACTATTGTTTATGATTGGTATTTTTATGGCTTATGATATTGTAGTCTAAATTTCGTACCAGGGGTAATAAACAAGTGCAAGTTCGAGGTTAGTCCTTTTATTTTATCTTTCTCTTGCTAGATTAGAGATTGTGCGTACTTATAAGTCTGGCATAGAATGGAAATCTAGCTGGCACCCTTTTTCTTTTGTACATCTTTATGATATTGTGGATTCCCAGGAACATTTGACTCGATCCACGACCGTCTCCACTCGAGCGAAGCCGAAGGCCGTAAAGGTTGAAGACCTGGGACAACCGAAGAACCTCGCCAACTGTTAGTTTTTTTTAAAGAGGAAACTGGTAGGTTACACCCGCTGAGGTAGAAGAAACCATGCCAGAATTGTTCTTTTTGAGAGATCGTCGTGGAGAGTGGGCTACAATGTACGGGCGACAACGGTGTACTGATGACTTAACTGAAATTATTGTACATGATTATCCAACTATGCTTAAACACTTACACCACATTTGCATGGGGATTGCCAAGTCGTTTTACCAGATATACCGCATTAAAAGAAAAGTGAACCAGGGAGTGCGCTAAATAATGGACCCTTTCGCGATCGGGTTCGATAGGAGCCTACTTGATATCCAAAAAGGAAATATACGTAGTATCACCATAGACGAACCTGAATTGTTTGCTTATCAAAACTTTACTGATCGTACGGAACATAAGATCGTGATGAATCCTGCTCCACAAGAATTACACGCTTTAGGGCAAGAAATAATACTTGGTTAAACTATGTTTTAGTCAGTCTGGATGTGGTTTCACGTTTTAGCATTGTTTACTTACAAGCAGTTATACGTTCAGTTCACAAACACTGACCATCCATTAGTGCGGTGTGTAATATTAATAGACATGTTCATTGAGTTGATTGAATTCCTGTTCAGTTCTACCTGCTTTTCTTTTAATAATAAATTTTACAAACAGACTTTTTGCACACCTATGGGAGCTAGTATATCTCCGATATTAGCGTGCTATGTAATGGATGATAAAGTAATTTTTGACAAATGGGTAAATTTATGTGGAAACAGAAGGTTGAAGGAGAAAATGACATCTGAGAATATTTACAATTGTAGAGTGTCTGCCTTACACTTTTTACCTAAAGATTTTGGTCCAAATAAAGTTCTGAAAAGAGGAGTTTTCCCATCAGTCAATTTACCAGGTAAATCTATAATAATTAAAGAAAAAAAACTAACAACTAACTGGGATACGTTTATTCATTAACAGTTTTTATTTTCTATAATATTTAGAAACAGTAACTGATGATGCTCCTTCCTCAATAATTGAAGCTGAACCATCAACCTCTTTAGCTGTACCACAAATTGGCACTGCATCTGTAACTGAGAGTCCTAGAGGACTTTAAAGTTACAGGAAGCCAGTGGCGGATTTACCAGCAGGCTGAGTAGGCTGGAGCCTATTGCGGCAAATTTTAAGGGGCGGCAAATTTAGTTCATAAATTTATTATTTCGGTTTACAAATTAAAAAAAAAATTATTATACACACACATAATACGAATTTCGAAAATTGGAGAAATTAAAATATTTAACAAAAATCGAAATATTCTCATATACAGTGCTAATTAATAAATATTTCAACATCTCTGCATGAACAATTTCTAAACGCTTTACTAATTATACATTAATGATTATAAACTTTTAGAATATCGCGATTCGATATTATAATCGAAATTTAGTAATTTTTACATATATTCTTCACTGATAACTGCTATAATTTTTGCTCCGTGTACCTAATAATTATGAGATCTGCTTACCCAATTCAATCGATATAATATCGATGGTCCAATAAAAATACTGACTAAAATTGACTAATTTTTATTAAATAAAAAACTAGTTCAATATCTTATAGAGATCATATTAATTAAATAACTGATAGTTGAACGACTGTGACTTGACAATAAAAAAATTCCCTCCACAAAATATGAAGTGAGACAATTTGCTCATTAGAAAATTGATACATTTATCAGTTAATTATTTTATTTGCAGTAAGAAAAAGTTTGGAAAATCCAAATGAGCAGGCCTTAAGCGCTCATGTCGTACACGAATTATTTGAATGAAATGTTTACATCAGTAGATTTGATAACTTTTTCGCAAAGCCAACTTTTTCAGAAAATGCCAATCGGAATGAATTAATTATAATAAGATAAAACAATACTCAGCTGCAATTTTTTATTCAACGGCTTCTCTTCAGTTAAACAAGTATATTAAAAAAAATTGAAGTGAAAAAATTATTTTTTCGAAAGTTATCGTGTTTACTGTGAACACGATCATCCAAAATCCATACGATATGACTTTAAAATTACTTCCTTTTAAATAAAAAATAATTAATCATAACTCATAACCGAAAAAATAATTTTTATAAGCTCAGCGATCATTTTTCTTTCCGATAAGTTGCTTTTTAAATAATATTCATGTACATCATATTTGTTAGGTACGGTTTAATGTGAGAAAACATCGGATTTAGATTTTTAGGCAAGAGTAGAGCATACCTACTACGCGCTTCGCACTTAAGGTATGCAATTGCGTAGTCGTATTTGTATTGTAACGCCAGAACAAACGACATGACGATTCGGTAAGAGTGTCTGGCTGAATGGATAGCACAAGTGCAGCGCGATAGGGTGACTACGTGAGCCGAAGCGGGCTCCTGATGTATACATACGTTGCGTCGAAGCATTGAGTTCGAGAGTAAGTGAGACAGATATAGTGTGGCTATACCAACGAGGAATTCACGTCTTCTATTTAGTTCAAAAACATGAGAAAAGTCACTTTTGATGTTTGCGCCCTGCAATTTCTAACACTATATTAATGCTAACATTTAAAGGAACCTATATTTCTAGTTGTGTACTGTAATTTCTTGAACTGTTTCGTGGATTGTGTGAATAATTTTATACTATAACATCTCTGGTGAGTACAATAAAAATTTATATTGAATAAATAATTCGAGTGATTACGTTGATTCATTCATTAATGAGCAAACCGTGTAAAACTTTTAATTGAATATTGTTTTGTTTCAGTTTTTCAATCAAAAATTGTTAGAATGAGTGATGGACGAAAGCGACTTAGTGGAGCTGAGTACAAGAAAAGAGCAAAAATTAAAAGAGAAGAGCAAAAAGAAATCGTTCGACAGGCAGTAAAAATTGTCAGTTTTTTTAAAACTGAAAGTAAAAGCAGTGTTTTGAGCCCGGAAGCTTCAACTTCAAACATATGTCTTGATACAACACAATCTAAAGAAGATGTGACCGATATATATTCTGCTGTTCCAGAACAACCGTTGCCCATTAAACATTCTGATTTTGAAAAAACAGATCTTCATGTTTTTGGTAGAGAGGCAAAAGAGGAATCATCTATAAGCCTCACAATTGAAGATATGTCTCAGAATCAGACGTCAAGTACAAGTAACGTGGAAATACAATCAACCATAAGTCTAAACAAAGATCCAGCGCTGTGGGAAATTAACGATAACTTGCGGGAAGTTATCGCAAGGTACGGTTTTGATCAAAACAAATCTTGTGACATCTCTAAAAGTGAAAGAATATATTCTGACCAGCGTCGTTTTCTGCCAGTTAGTATTTTCCAAAGAAAAATGAGAAATAATGAAGTGAAAGACAGAAATTGGCTAGTTTATTCTGAAAGTAAAAAATCTGTGTATTGTGGACCCTGTTTGGCATTTGGTCCATTGGAGTGTAGAACTCATTTTGAGAAGGGAGGATTCAATGACTGGAAAAATGCAGAACATCGAGTAGCTCAACATGAAAATTCTGCACGTCATAAATCTAGTATCCTTAGTTTGAGAGATAGGAATAAAATTGATGGCCGACTCGATAATCTACTACAGGTCCAGATTGATGAAGAAATTACTTACTGGAGAAATGTTCTGATGAGAGTTGTAGCCGTTGTGAAGCGACTGTGTTCAAGAGGTCTTTCTTTTAGAGGAAAAAATTAAAAGTTCGGAGATCCACATAATGGAAATTATTGTATGGTTTTAGAACTATTAGCAGAATTTGATCCTTTTTTAGCTCGTCATATTGAACGATTTGGCAATCAAGGATCAGGAAGTACCAGTTACTTATCAAAGACCATTTGCGATGAGTTCATTCTCTTAATGGGTGATAAAGTCTTGAAACAGATTAGAGATGAGATAAAAAAGGCGAAATATTTTTCCCTCATCATTGATTCAACACCAGATATAGCCCATATAGACCAACTTACGCTTGTCATTAGATACGTTTTAGATTCAGGTAAACCCTGTGAAAGATTTCTCAAGTTTTTGCCGTCAGTGGGACATAAAGCTGAAGAAATGTTTTCTGCCATTACTTCCGAACTCGAAACACTGGGTATAAATATTGAAGACTGCCGAGGACAATCATATGATAATGCCGCGAATATGTCTGGCATGTACAATGGCTTGCAAGCTAAAATTCGTGACCAAGCTCCTTTCGCTTTTTTTGTGCCATGTTCTGCCCATTCTTTGAATTTAGTGGCAACTGCGGCTGCTGAATCGTCTACAGAAGCGTGTCGCTTTTTCATGTTGCTACAGGAAATCTACGTTTTTTTTGTGAACTCCACACAACGCTGGCAAAAGTTAATGACTGAAATCGGAAAAGGAAAAAGTGTTAAAAGGGTAAATCTGACACGTTGGTCAGCTAGAGAGGATGCATGTAAAAGTTTAAAAGAATCTTGGCCCGAAGTTCTTAAAACTTTGCAATCAATGAACGATGACTGTACCGAAAAGCCTGTAACGCGACAGGAAGCGGCGGGAATACTTTTGAATTTAGAAAAACTGGAAACGGCGTTAATGGTTGTTGTATGGGATGTTTTTTTAGAGAGAATAAACAAAGTGAATGTTCAAATTCAGACTTCTAACATAGATTTGATTACCGTTGCTGAGCTTTACGAATCACTTCGTAAGTTTTTCATAGCTGAACGAGAGAATTTCAAGTACTTCGAAGAAAAGGCGATCGAGTTAAGTGTATCGAAAGAATATACAAGAGAGATGAAAAAAAGACAACCAAAAAGAAAAAAAAGATTTGATGAGACACCAGATGAAGATATTGGAATAGCTGCGAGTGATCACTTCAGGGTTAATACGTTTCTCGTTGTCATAGATAGACTCATATCCGAGTTAGCAAAACGGCAAGAGGCTTATCAAGGATTTAACGAAAAATTTTCATTTCTTACCAAAATGAATGAGTTGTTACCATCAGTTCTGACAGAAAAAGCCAGTTTTTTACAAAAAATGTAACCTAATGATTTAGAAACAGACTTAGTTCAGGAATTACTACACTTTCAAAGCTACCTTTCGTCTGAAAGAATTTCAATAAAACCAATTTCTAGATCATTAATAAGTCTGTCTTCATTCCTGCAAGAACAGAATCTAGGAAACATTTATCCAAACTTGGATATAGCACTTCGTATGGCTCTTTGTACACCAGCGGCAAATTGTTCAGGTGAAAGAAGCTTCTCTTGCTTGAAGAGAGTAAAGAACTACCTACGATCGACTTTAAGTCAAGAAAAGCTGAACGCTTTAGCTCTCTTGTGCATAGAGTCAGAGCTAGTGAACAAGATTTCGTACGACGATATAATAAATGATTTTGCGAATTCAAAGTCTCTCAAAAAAGTATTGTAATGCTTTTATAATTTAACTTGAATCATAATGCTAACAAATAATAAAGAAAAGATATATTTATTGTATTGTTTTTAAACTGTGAGTGTAATAATAAATGTTAATCAACGTTCGCCAAATGTATGTTTTTTACCTAAGCTTAATTCATATTTTGTAAGTATTGTATAGTTTTAAGACATACCTTACCTTACTTTAAAAGTGGTATACGATTGAGATATTTTTTCCTTAAAATAATGTTTTTTGATAATTCTTTGCTGTAAAAATCATCGAGGATCTAACACGGTACCATAGTTCTCAATAATAATAACTATATGGGAAAAGTTGATGTAACGAGTAACGAGGATGATGGAGCACAAATTATAAAGTTGGAATTTTATTGATAGAAAATAGATATGATTGTGGACTAAGATATCAAAATTTAGAGGCGGCAAAAATTGAATAGCCTACGGGCGGCAAATCTATAAATCCGCCACTGCAGGAAGCTTTAAATGCTCAGTTTGTAAAACTGAGAGCTAAAAAAGCACAAGAATCCTGTGATATTAATGAGGCTAGTTGTAGCTATTCAATTGAACCCGAGCTGAAATGATCAACACATGCTGTTCAAGATTCTACTTCTGTCACACCAGCAGACTTGAATGCTACAGTTACTCCAAAAAGAAGTGAGTGAATAAATAATTGATTTATTAATATATAGGTGTTTAACAAAGAAATTTTCACAGAAATAGTAGATATTAGGTATAGGTCAATATTTTGATTTATTAAAAAACATGAATAATCATTAGGTACTTAGAAATGCATTTATAATTTCATATTATTTAGTTACATCAAGTTTTGACTGTATACTTCTATTAGAATATTGTCTAAAATAGAGTTTAAAATTTAACATTTCAACAAAAATGTTATCTAAATGCAATGTACATTGCATATTCATATTATTTTTTTTGCTAATGATATTTTTTTTAATTTAGAAAGATCTGATTTACTTGCTGAGGTGAATGTCTCTAGGGTTAAAGACCTATCACCAAAAGCCAGACGTCTCTATCAAATAGCCACTCAATTTACAAAAAGAGCTACCCAGTTTAGAATAAGTCGTCAGTTGTTGTTAAAAAGGTATGCTGCTGAAACCTTTCAAAAATCTGAACTTTTTGAAAAATGTGTATCCAGTATATTGTATCATATGTGTAATATTTGAGGAGCGATCTGACAAAACGTGATAAATCCATCTCCGACAAAAAAATAGTTAGGTATGATTTCTATTATATTTGAGTGTGATAAATCCATTGCCATATTCCAATGTGTTCTAAACGCAATATATCCTATAGTAAAATGCATTTAAAAGTGACTGATTCAAACAAACCGACATAAATCCATGAATTGCTCTTAAACAGAACAAACTGCATTAAATCCATAATGTAATCGAAATTTCTAAATTTGAAGGTAACTGTATATTTCTTGCAGTTTAATTTCTTACCGCTAGATTGCACACTATGATTCCAATAATAGAAGTCTGTAACTTGGATAAACATTTGTCGAAGTTTTCTGCAATATAAATATGATAAATATGTCTTGCAGTTTTCTATATTAGTACAATTTTCAGAGAAGTGGTTTGAATAGAGATATTACTCTCTTCTTTGTCTATGGTTGTTTATGGTTATACTATTTCTGTGGTGTTCGTAACGTCAATTTTGTCAATTTGGAATAAGCGGACTGCGGCTATTATTATTGTTTATATTTATTGTCCCTGTTGTGTTATAAAAGGCTACTTATAACGGAAATTAAAATGGATCTTGTGAGTGTGGGTGACAAAGGCAAAAAAATTAGAAAACAAACTAAGCGTAATGCGAAGGAATTGTTGAAGAATAAAAGGTAGTTATCCATAAAATTACTATAACTCAAACGTATAGGTTAGAGCATTGAAAACGGGTGTAAATTAATATATTATGATTTTCAGATATCAAGAGCCCGATGTTGATTTAAAAAATTTCCAACGACCATGCAAACCATAATAATAAAAGCACATACAAGTGCAATAATATTACATTGACCGATATCAAACGCAATAAACGTAAGATATACAGTACGAGTAACAAAAGCGACCAAGAAATTCGGCTATGCCACTTAATGAGTTCTGTTACAGTCAGCAGACGAAGACCTGTCAAGGAAGCACCCAAAAAACGTGAAGTTAACGTGAGTTATTTTTTAAAAAGTCTGCATCATAAGCATCCACTTAAAGTCTGCCACAGTTTTTTTGTAAAAGCTTTGGGTTTATCTCCGAGACGTGTTAATCGTGTTGCGAATTTAATAAACAATGGGGAAGTTCCTATCGAAAAAAGAGGAGGGGACAAGAGATCACAGAATTCGTCAGACCGAATACAAAGTGTAAAGCAATTTATCGGGAACCTTAAGGGCAAAGAAAGTCACTATAATCGCTCTAAATCCAAGAAAATATACCTGGATTCTAGTTTAAGTATCAGGAAGCTCCATAGCCTGTATAATACAAAAAATGATAGTATGAAAGTTTCACTTAGTATGTTTTCTAGAATTTTCAGAGGCGACTTTCATATAGGATTTTCCTCACCAGCTTCCGATGCTTGTGGTACATGCATGAAGTTGGAGTATAAGATTAAGATGGAAAAAAGTAATGAGAAGAAAAATGAATTTGTTTTGGAGAAAAAGATTCATTTAACCAGGGCGAAAGCTTTTTATGAACTGTCTAAAGAAAATCCACCTTCTTCGCTTACCTTTTGTTTTGATTTGCAACAGGTACAGCCGTTGCCTCGAACTCCAATATCAGACGCATTCTACGCACAGCAAGTTAGTTACTACGTTTTTTGTTGTGTAGATATGGGCTCGAGGCACCCTTCATTCTATACCTGGAGCGAAGACCAAGCTGGCAGAGGTTCTGTGCAAATCGGTTCAGCCCTTTTGCACCACTTAGACTCTCTCAATTTGGATGATATACACACTCTTAGACTATTTTGTGATGGCTGTGGCGGCCAGAATAAGAATGCTCACATAGTACATGCCCTCTACTACTGGCTCAAAGTTAAATCGCCGCAGAATTTGAAGGAAATAAGAATTACTTATCCAGTTCGTGGGCATAGTTTTCTGCCCGCTGACAGAGTTTTTGGAAGGGTGGAGAAGCTCTTAAGAAAAACTTCCGTCGTAAAAACTAAAGATGAGTATAAAAATATATATTCAAAATGTGGGGAAGTGAAGGAACTTGGTGTTGATTGGCACCTATATGATATCAAATCACTGCAAAACACTTTTAAAAAACTGGATGGTATCCTTGATCTTAAAAGAATTAATTTAAAAAAAGGAAGGAGAAATTCAATAGAAATTTTTTGCTACCAAAATTTCAGATTTGAAACCCTTTCCGAAACTCCAAAAAACCTATTGAAGAAGGGCAAGTCAGACAAGAATTTGCCTAATCTGGGGACACTACCACTTAATAATTTTATCCCTGAAAAGAAGAAGAAAAGTCTGAAACATCTTTTGGAGCAGCAATTTGGAGAAGACTGGGCAAAAAATGAAACCCTAAGTTGGTACAAAGGATTTTTGTTAAACGAAAATGAAAACCAGGGTCTGAATCACCATGAAGGTGATGATGACGATGATCAAGAGGACGAGCACTGTGATTGCTTAGAGGAGGATGCCGGAGCACAGTATATATAAAAGAAAAAAATTATATATATCTGCGGAGTATTTTTTATTTTTGTTTGATTTTTATTAAAATTATTGTATTACCATTTTTATGTTCATTTATTTACTATGTACAAAACGCACTAAATCCCAAAGTAAACCATACAAATCGGATTAAATCCGTATTGGACCAACAAAGCGCAATAAATCCATTTTGTTTTTCTTAATATTATTATTACTAATTGTTATTTTTTATTTAAACTTGTGGTTTACTTATGTACTTGACATTGGCTATTATTTAATATTTATATGTATATACTTTATCAACTGACACACGATGTAACAGTTTATTGCATTTATTTCATAACAATGAAAAGCGGATTTATCACGTTTTGTCAGATTGCTCCTCATTTGTTAGCACATACTATTATCAATAAATTATTCTTATCTTAAGTTTGAGAAGAAAATCACCTGTACTATTTTATAAACAAAATTTTATATTAAATTTTTGAAACTATTTGTCGACATTCGTCTTTTAATAAACTATCCTGGTTAATAAAAACGGATAAAAGCTTTAAACAGCTTTTTGAAACAACATATCCTACTTTTAAGCCAAAATAAAATAACAGGTTGTTTCAAAAAGTGTTTAAACTTTGTGTGACTGTTTTTATTTGTTTATTTAAAAAAACCAATATAGGCATAATTTAAAAAACCTTCAGTATTTGCTTGGCTTGCCATCTAGTAGTAGCTAGTAAACTGTGACTAATCATACAGGTCTCTTCCTTCATTATTTCCCTGTGGGCAAATAGTAACCTTCCACCACAATAGATGGCGCAGCAATCGACAAAACTTTGTGGTTTCGGACTTAGTACAGGAGATTCCATTCTTCTCGGTATTAAAAGTATTTATCTATGGTCGTATGTAAAATCCGAGGTTAAATATTTAATTATACTAAATAAAGAGTTACATTCAGCTTAAATGTGTTATTAAAGAACACGCAAAACATGGTGTCAGGTGTGGCTGCTGGATTTGCCACCTGCAAAGTTTGCTAGACTATTAAAATGTGCAAGAAGAGTACATAGTGTTGGGAGTACCATAAAAAAAGTTTATAACCCGTTAATTTTGGAATAGTAATCGACATTTACTTGTGAGAATGGATGTCTTTAAACCACCCAGTCCTTTAACGGACTATGATATCAAAAATTGGACCTTGTGGAAACAAAAGTTCAAAATTTACCTAAAAGCCGCTGGTAAGGAAGCCGTAGCAGAAGATATCAAAATAGCAATTCTTCTGAACTGCATTGGTGATGAATGCCTAGACATTTATAATACCTTCCCGCCAGATGATACCTCGACTTTGGAAAAATGTTTACAGGCTTATGATAATCAGTTTTTACCTAAGAAAATAATCCCAATGGAGGCGTTTAAGTTCAACAACCTTATCCAATCTGAGGATCAGTCTATTGACCAATATTTGACTGAGCTAAAAATACAAGCAAAGCTTTGCGATTTTGTTTGCAAAAAACCTGAGTGTGCCACAAGTTATGAAGATCGCATGATTCGAGATAGATTGATAATAGACATATTTAATAAACAGATACAAGCTAGATTGATTAGAGAACCAGATGTAGACGTAACAAAAATCATAGAGTACTGTAAATCTGTTAAACTTAGTAAAGAACACTTGAAAACTTTGAATCCACAAGAAGAAGTAAACTATGTCAAAAAGTCCCAGAAAGTTAAATGCAAGAACTGCTTGTATGAACATTGGCCAAATAAGTGTCCAGCCTTTAATAAAACGTGTGCTGCTTGTCAACTGAAAGGGCATTTTGCTAAAGCGTGCAAGAATAAGAAGCCTGAAGAGAGAGCAGGAAGTGAACATGGAAATAAACCATCTACATCAAAACAAGAAAAACAGGTTAGAGAAGTAAACTGCAAGGAGGAAGATGATAGTGATAATGTAGATATGCTTTATGTAAATGAGTTTGCAGCAAGTGGTAAGAAAGAATCATGGACTGAAATTTTCAATATTGAAGGCTCGAAAGTAAGTTTTAAACTTGATACAGGCTCAGATTGTAGTATTTTGCCTTTAGATATTTTAAGAAAAATTAAAAAACCATACTATATTACTCCTAAGAATGTAACGCTTGTCTCTTATGGTAATTTTAAGGTCAAACCTCTAGGTGAAGTTCTATTGGAATGTTCATACAAAAATAGTACTTTAAAAATAAAATTTGTAATTGTTGATAGTAATAGTCAACATTTGCTAGGTCTAGATGATTGTCTAAAGTTTGGTTTGGTACAAAGAGTTAATATTGAAATTTTACCAAAGAAAGAAAAGATTTATGAACTGTTTAAAAATGTTTTTGAATGTATAGGTAAAATCCCAGGATTATGATCTATTAGATTGACTGATGATGCTAAACCAGTTATACAGTGTCAGAGAAAAGTTTCTTTATCTTTACATGATAAATTGAAACAAACTTTGGACAATCTTGTAAACAAAAAAATTATTCAGAAAGTGGATTATCCTACAAATTGGGTCAACAGTCTTATGCTTGTAGAAAAAAATGATGTCTCTAAGACTTTGTATTGATCCCAAGCCGCTTAATAAATATATACGTAGGGAACATTTTCCAATACCAAGGGCTAATGATATTATTTCTAGGCTTACAGGAAAAACCCTATTTAGTGTAATTGACATGAAAGATGGGTTCTGGCAGCTCCAGCTTTATAATGAGAGTGCTGACCTCTGCGTATTTAATACCCCCTTTGGGCGGTACCGTTTTAACCGGGTACCATTCGGGATTTCAAGCGCCCCAGAAATCTTTCAAAAAAAGAACTTTGAGATATTCGGAGATATCCCTGGAGTAGAGATATAATTCGATGATATCATTGGAGTTGATGAAGTTAGTCATGATTTAGCTCTAAAGGAAGTATTTGATAGGGCTTGTAAATACAAAGTTAAGTTTAATTTTCAGAAATTTCAGTATAAACTAAGTCAAGTAGTATTTCTAGGTCAGGTAATCTCTAAAGACAGTGTAAAACCAGACATTCGCAATATTGAAGCTATTCAAGCCATAAAAAGCCCCAAAAACAAGTCCGAAGTCTTGAGAGTCCTCGGCTTACTTAAATTTTTTTCTAAATTTATACCGAACTTGTCTCAGCTGACCTCAAATATGCGTAATCTTACCAAAAACAATGTGCCTTTTGTTTGGACCGGTGACCATGAAAAAGAATTAGACCTTTTGAAAAAGTTGATTTCAGAAGAGCCTGTTTTGCAAATCTTTGACCCATACATGCCGATTTTAATACAAACCGATGCCTCAAGTGAAGCTTTTGGGTGTTGCCTATTACAAAATTCACACCCAGTGGTTTTGGCTTCTAGGAGTTTATCAAAGTCAGAGAAACGTTGGGCCCAAATTGAAAAGGAATTGGGTGCAATTGTTTTTGCATGCGAAAAACTCCATAATTTTATCTATGGCTATGAAGTAACTATTCAAACTGATCACAAGCCTCTTATAAACATTTTTGACAAGGAACTTGACAAAGTCTCTGCAAGACTCCAACGTTTGCTCTTAAAATTGTTGAAGTATAATATTAAAATTACGTATTTACCTGGGAAAGATATTGTAATTGCGGATACCTTGTCTAGATCATATATAGATGAACCTGTTGCAGATGACCCAGAGATGACATATATTGTTCATACCGTGAGTAACAAACAATATTCCCATGTCGGAGGAAAAGAAAGAGCTTTTTAGAAAAGAAATTATTTCTGATCCTATCTTGTCAAGAATTAAAAAAAATTGTAACTATTCATGGCCTAATGAAAATAAAGAAATTTGTCCTGAAATGAAACAGTATTTTAAAATTAAAAATAATATTTATTTATCTAATGATCTCTTGTTCCTAGATAAAAAGATAATAGTTCCTCAGTCTTTGAGAAATAATATGCTTAAACTCATCCACGAACAACATTTTGGTGTAGAAAAGTCAAAATTAAGAGCCCGTCAGATATTTTATTGGCCAAATATTTCTAGAGATATAGAGAATTTCATTCAAAATTGTGGAATGTGTCAACTTCACAAAAAATCACTTCCAAAAGAGACATTAATATCTCACGACATTCCTTCTCGTGCATGGCAATATGTTCACTCCGATTTTTTTGAATTTAAAGGTAAAAACTTTCTTTTAATGGTTGATGCTTACTCAAAGTGGGTTGAAGTAATTCACACAAAAACAAAAACTGCCGATGAACTAATATTAGTTTGCAAAAATAAATTTCAACAATTTGGAATACCTGATATATTTTTCGCCGATAATAACCCTTATAATTCTCATAAATTTAAATCCTTTGCAAAAAATTGGAACTTTCAAGTTGTTTTTAGCAGTCCTTATCATCATCAGTCAAACGGACTAGCTGAACGTTATGTTGGTATAGTAAAGGAAATGTTAAAAAAAGCTAATAACGAAAATGATCTGCCACTTTTACTTTTAGAATATAACAGCACTCCTTTATCCTCATTTAATCATTCGCCTAGTCAGTTATTTTTAAACCGTACCCTTAAAACCAAAATACCTATTTCTGGAAAATCGCTAGAACCCGTATTGACAGTAATAAAGTACAACAAATGTTAAAGAATAAGCAAGACACCCTAAAATATTTTTATGATAGAACAGCAAAGGATTTGCCTAAACTAGAACTAGGTGAAACAATCCTAATTCAGGAGGAAAAAGGATGGAAAAAAGGAAAAGTATTAGAAATTGTTAATAATAGATCTTACATTGTTGTAGATGAATATGGTAATAAGTATAGGAGGAATAGAAGGTATTTAAATAAAACGAATTTAATCTTTCAAAATAAAAGCGAATTTAATTTACTGTATGATTTTGATGATTATTTTTCTATGGAACAAGCAAATCAAAATAACATTATTGTGCCTAATACCTCTCCTACTCCTTCTAGTATTCAACAAACACCAAACCAGTCAATTATTCAGGAGCTACAGAGTCCTGATATCTTAGATAACGACAACAGTATAAGTTCTACTAAATCAGATCACTCTCAAATTGTCAATAATAGTTATAATTCTAGTAGTGATAGTTTTGATAGTGCACCCGAGTTTGACATTAATCCAAATGTGACAATACAACGTAAACGTATACCAAGAATACCTAAACGGTTTGAAGACTATATTATGAATCCTGATTTCTCTGATTAATAACGCCTTTTTACATGTATGTATTAAAAAAAAAGAGAGCATGTTATGTGATGCGCCTGGTTTGCTCTAGCTGTATTACTGAACGCAATTGTTTTGCAGAACGCACCGCATGGCTCCCGGATTAAACTCATGGAGGTTGACGTTTGACAGTCTGATATGACGGCTTGACGCCTCTTTCATGATATATGCTCGGTCGTATATAAAATCCGAGGTTAAATGTTTCATTATTTTAAATAAAGAGTTACATTCAGCTTAAATGTGTTATTAAAGAACCCGCAAAACAGCATGCCCCTTGCAAAGCGGTAGTGCTCCAGGGGAAAGAGGGGAAACACTAAGTGTCAGACGCTCCAACTAAAAAGAACGCATCGGTATGAAGCACGAGTCACACAGTCACTTCCGGACCTAAAACGAACGCGACTCTGAGTTCGGAATAGTGTTTGGTGTTCGCTCCGAGTGTACTTTTTCAATTTTATCGTTAGGTAAGTAGTCGGAGCAAGTAGAGTGTAAACATTTGTAGCGTTCGGTTTGTACTAAGTGTAAGTTAACTCCATAAGCACCACCTTCTAAGCCGGTGTACTAGAATCACTTAAAAATTAACCTCATTCATTCGTGTCAGTTTTAATTCGAATTTGACATTTTCAGTTTTTCTGCGTCTTGTGAAATTAATCTGTTGTGTTTACTTTATTACATTCCCCTGAGGTTAGTGGTGAGCAAAGCGGCCCATTTCAGTGATCCGGTTCACCATCAGTTGGATGAACCGGTTCACTGAGCCGGTTCAAATGATCCGAAGGCGTAAAGGCGACACCTGCCCGTCATGGATCACGAATCGAATCGTTTTTTGGTCTCGCACGATGCCTGTTTCAGCGTTGTCGCAGCTCGCACCTCGAAATAATACACTGCCGGACAAAAATATCGAATTTATAAATATTTTTTCATAAGACTTAATGTAATCATGCTCTACTGCAAAGCTTAATAACTCCTTCAAAAAAGAAGCCATGAAGCTGAACAAAAACTAAACCATTAAAAAAGAACAAGGCTTCAAGGTTTTAACAATAAAAATTCTATAACCACTAAATTCCACAGGGTCTTTTAAATTTTCAAATCAATAGTGTTCCTGTACTAGGCATGGAATAAAATGCGAATTTACTGAAGTAGAGATTTAAAACACTCTGTGGAATTTACTAATAAGAATAGAATTTTTGTATTGTCAAAACCTTGAAGCCTTGTTCTTTTTTAATGGTTTAATTTTTGTTCAGCTTGATAGCTTCTTTTTTAAAGGAATTATTAAGTTTTGTAGTAGAACATGAATTAAGTCTTATGAAAAAATATTTATAAATTCGATATTTTTGTCCAGCAGTGTATTTTTGAAGCATGCATCATTCGCTACGTCACCTTTCTGTATATGTGATATTCGAAGAGTGGCATTTTGCATTGCTTCCAGCAGGTGGAGGTACTGATAGTTATACTCGGTGAATCACCGATTTCGTTTTATGCGTATTGGGTTGGTAAATAGAGTATTTTGCATGGTGTCGGACAGCACACAACAGAAATTCCATCCCCAAATATTAGTTTGCATTGAGTAGCGTGAGCGCGCTGTAAAGTGAAAATGTCAGGCCGAAATAAACGGAGTGAGGTGTGGAACCACTTTACAGCAGTTAATGAAAAAGCAAAATGCACCTATTGTTCGGGTATCCTATCACCGAACAATGAGCAACAACCAGTAACCTCGCAAGGAAGTGAAACCGATCAGCCTGGAACATCACGATCTGAAAAAAATACTCAAAATAAGACTAAGAACAGAAACCAACTGAATACATGTATAACAGATTTTATAAGAAGACCTATTCCGATCAGCAAGTCTAAAGAATTAGACCAGCAGTTGGTAAGAATGATAGTTAAGGAATATCAGCATTTTTCCATTGTCGAAGATCCCGAATTTAAAAAATTTGTGCATATGCTCTGCCCAAATTACAAAATGCCTTCGCGTAAAACAATATCGACGAGTCTGATACCTATATGTTTCAATTCGTGTGAAGAGGTTGTTCAAAATAAAGGACGCCTTTGCTGTATGTATCACTACCGGTCAATAATGATAACTTTGTTGCCATTACTGCACATTGGATTGGCGAAAATACAAAGGTATTCAGCAATTTATTAGTCTGTGAATCTTTCAATGAACGTCATACCGCTCAAAATTTGCAAGCGTGTCTTCAAAAGGCTTTTGAAGAGTGGCAAATTGATAATAAAATTGTTGCAGTAGTGGGCGATAACGCACATAATATTGTAGCTGCGGTTCGCAGCGGTCGATGGCGACATCTAGGGTGTTTCGCTCATAGTGTCAATTTAATAGTCCAGAAAGGCCTACAAGATATTGAGGGTATCTTAATCAAAGTTCGGAAAATTGTTGAATTTTTTAAACGAAGTTCTACTGCTTTGGCTAAATTAAGACAAACACAGAAACATATGGGTTTACCTGACTTAAAATTAAAATTAGACGTATGTACTAGGTGGAATTCCTGCTATGACATGCTGTCTAGAATCTTACAAATTAGAGATGCTGTAGTATCTACGTTGGCAATCATTGATAATGATCACCGTATGAGCGTCTCCCAAAATGAATGGACTATAATAAAGGAGACTATTGAGGTGTTAAAAATATTCAACTATGTAACAAATAAAATTAGTGCAGAACAATCGGTTTCACTGTCAAAGCAAATATTATTTGTTAATGCTATGAGGAGACATCTGTCACAGTTTTCAGATGGCAACTTTTCTGACGACATTAAGACAATGGTCCAAACTCTACAAAAGCATCTACATGATCGCTTCAAAAATATAGAGGAAAACGAATTAATTATGCAGGCTACTTTATTAGACCCAAGAATGAAAAAAATTGGATTTTCCACTACCAGCAGATACAATGCAGCTTATGCGTCTTTAAAGGAAAAAGTATGTACTGAGAAAGTACAGGCAGAAAACCTTGATTTACAGTCTTCGTCACCAAATTCTGCCCGATCTACAGGCATATCCACGTCACTATTGTGGAAAGACTTTGATGAGCAGGTGGTAAAATCCAAAGCCCTGTGTAACCCAACATTTGCAGGAGTTGTGGAACTCGACAAATACCTGAGTAAACCTTTAACGCCCCGAAAAGATGACCCCTTAGTATGGTGGGACCAGCGGAAACATGTTTATCCTCGCCTTTATAATCTGGTTAGAAGAAGACTTTGCATCGTAGCAACATCTGTCCCTTGCGAGAAAATATTCTCTAAAACGGGACAAATCGTCACCGAAAGAAGAAGCCGGTTGAGTACATTAAAAACCAGTCAAATTATATTTTTACATAGCAACATGTAAGGCTATAATATACATATTGTATTTACGTATTTACAAAAGAGTTAGAAGTTTAGTTGTTTTCACTACCTAATGATTATTAATTTAAATATTATAATTTGAATTTAAACTTTTTAAAGAGTAAAGGTTTGTACAACATGTACAAAATTGATTAATTTTATTTATCCCAACACCCTACGTCGGTATTTATCTACAAGAATTCATCTATATATGTATATTGCATTGGATAGGTATTCTACCAACTTTAATTTTTTCACTATAAAAATCTGATGCTGTGCAATTGGTGGACATAACAGAGTTCTCATCATATTCATATACATAACATAGTTGTAATATATTGATCTGATCTTCGTTGAGATTTTTGTTCAGTTGATTTTGTCAATGTCAAGTTGTTAAAAGTCGAATAAAGCCTATTTCAGTTCAGGTTTATTTACTACAATTTATTCGACTTTTTTTTGATTCTACATAAGATGGATAAACTACTCAGACCAGAAAGGTTAGAAGTTGAACCAAGCTCTAGTACTGCCGCTCAACAGTGGACACATTGGATTCGGTCATTCGAGAATTTAATTGAAGCTGTCAATGCCACAGAAAGCAATAAGCAACTGAATATCCTATGTCAGTCCCACTATTTATGGATTTATCAGTGAATGTTCAACCTATGATGAAGCACTCGCAATCTTGAAAAAGATCTATGTCAAACCACGCAATGAAATTTTTGCTCGATACTCCCTTGCAACAAGGCGTCAACTAGTTAGTGAGTCTATTGACCAAGACTTACAAGTTCTGAAGGAAATGAGCAAAGAATGTAATTTTAAATCTGTATCTGCAGACGAAAACAAAAATGATTACATAAGAGATTCGTTCATCAGTGGTCTCAGTTCTCCTCACATCAGACAACGACTTCTGGAAAATAATACACTAACCTTACAAAATGCTTTCGACAAAGCCAGAGCTCTTGAAATGGCTCATTATCATTCAGAGGCTTATGTATCTTCATATGGATCCTTTAATGCAGCAGCTGATATGAATACAGACAATCGCTTTGAACAAATTCAAGAATGTTCCGACCAAACAACTACTTCCGCAATTTCTTCTAAGTGTTTCTTTTGCGGTTTTGATTATCATTCTCGTGATATGTGTCCAGCTAGAAATTGCAACTGCCATGGATGCGGGAAGAAGGGACATTTTTCAAAAGTCTGTAAATCTCGAGGCCATTCAGCAAAATCCACCAAATACTAAACCAAACAGACATCATCAACAATCCTGGCTACAATTTCAGCTGCATCCCCAGCTTGCCTGTCAAGAGCAATCCTTCAAATTGACGTTAATGGAATTATGACGGATGCGTTGATTGATACAGGAAGTTCGGATAGTTTCATAAATAATAAAATAGTACGAGCAAGAAAAATGAAGATATTTCCTTCCTCATGTAATGTAGCCATGGCCTCTACGTCTAAAGTGTCTCAAGTGATCGGATGCTGTATCGTGACCATTAAAATGTTGCAGAATAAATACGAAAACTTCAAATTACTGGTACTTGATGATTTGTGTGCAGATATGATAATAGGTCCTGATTTACTCAAAGAGCACTCAGGTGTAGAAGTGACTTTTGGTGGACCAAGAGATTCTTTGGCAGTATGTAATCTAGCTTTGGCTAACGTTGATCCATTTCCTCTATTCTCACATTTGGCTCCAAATTGTAAACCTATCGCAGTGAGATCTCGCCGATACACATCTGATGATTCTAAATTCATTGATAATGAAGTGAAGAGACTATTCGGAGAAAATATTATTGAGCCAAGTAGCTCACCGTGGCGTGCACAAGTTTTAGTCATCTCAAGCGAAACTCATAAAAAGCGAATGGTAATTGATTATTCACAAAGAATCAATAGGTTTACATTACTTGATGCTTATCCATTACCACAGATAGATGATATTGTTAATCAAATAGCAAAGTACGAAATATTCAGTACAATTGATCTACGCAATGCTTACCACCAGATTCCCATCAGAGATAACGAAAAAAAGTATACTGCTTTTGAAGCTTGCGGTAAACTTTACCTATTCCGTAGAATTCCATTCGGAGTAACTAATGGAGTAGCCTGCTTCCAGAGGACAATCCAAAATATAATCGAAAGTGAGGGTTTGAAAGATACCTATGCTTACTTGGATGACGTAATCATTTGTGGATCGAACAAGATGGACCACGATCATAATTTACAACTCTTCATGAATACTGCAGAGAAGTATAGTTTAACGTTGAACAAGGAGGAATGTATGTTTTCCACTGACAAAATAAATATTCTTGGCTATACTATTACGGGGAAAACAATTAAACCAGACCCAGAGAGACTCAGACCACTTTTGGAACTTCCCGCACCAAATAGTTTAGCTTCTCTTCGCCGTATAATGGGAATGTTAGCTCATTATTCGAAATGGGTGCCTAATTTCTCTGAGAAAATTCAACCACTGGTACAGTGTAAAACATTTCCCATATCTGAAAATGCTATTACAGCATTCGAACTATTGAAGAAAATTATTTCCAGTGCTGCCGTGAAATCTATTAACGAATCCGTTATGTTCACCGTAGAAACTGATGCGTCGGATTTTGCTTTTGCTGCCCAACTCTCTCAGAATGGAAGACCTGTAGCGTTCTTTTCAAGAACTCTTTCAATTACCGAACAGAGACATTCATCCGTTGAAAAAGAAGCATATGCTATTGTGGAAGCCCTCCGGAAATGGAGACATTTCCTTATTGGCCGACATTTTCAGTTGATTACTGATCAAAAATCGGTATCTTTCACAAGGTTTCCAGTAAAATCAAAAACAATAAAATCATGCGGTGTTGCCTAGAACTATCATGTTTCAGATATGATATTATATATAGACCTGGAATCGAAAATACAGTAGCAGACACCTTCTCGAGAATAACTTCATCATTGTTGAATGAAGATAACAGGAAGACTCTTTATAATCTACATAACTCTCTGTGTCATCCTGGAGTTACTCGAATGAACCATTGGATTCGCTGTAAAAATTTACCTTTCTCTATGGAAGACATTCGAAAACTAACTGCATCATGTCCCATTTGCGCTGAAGTAAAGCCTCGATTCCATAGAAATCGAGGAACTCTAATAAAATCTACATCTCCATTTGAAAGGTTGAATATAGATTTCAAGGGGCCTCTACATTCTTCAACAAATAATAAATATATATTAACTATTGTGGATGAATATTCACGATTTCCTTTTGCTTGTCCAGATATGACCTCTACGACAGTTATATAATGCCTTCGTCAACTTTTCGTACGCCATCTTATGTACATTCTGACCGAGGAACTTGTTTCATATCTCAGGAACTAAAAGGATTTCTAGGATCACTTGGTATAGCTTCAAGTCATACAACAGCTTACAATCCCCAAGGAAACGGCCAATGTGAGCGTTATAATGGTATTATATGGAGAACAATTCAACTTTCGTTGAAATTACAGAGACTCAGGATCGATCAGTGGGAATCAGTGTTACAAGAAGCTCTTCATGCAATAAGATCTTTGTTATGTACAGCAACCAATTGCACTCCACACGAGAGGATGTTCAGTTATCCTCGACGATCCTCTAAGGGTACTACAGTTCCAACATGGCTTTCTGTTCCTGGTCCGGTATATCTTAGAAAACATGTAAGAACCAACAAGTACGAACCATTGGTGGAAGAAGTTCAACTAATCGAAGCAAACCCTGATTATGCACATGTACGCTTTTTGAATGGTAAAGGAACCACTGTTTCAACCCGTCATTTAGCTCCTCAAGGAGATATGACCTTGTTGAGTGAATCAACTTCAAATCTACATCATGAAAACTCAAATACAACCTCGAATGGCAATACCGATCTAGTTTTGATGGAGAAGCGAAAATCCAATCTTCCACAGGAGACAGCTGAAATTAGTCAAGTAGAGATGCCAGAAAGAATAGATGATATTGCTGTTGGACGACGAGTTCGAATTAGGAATTCTCCGAAGTATTTGGAGGACTTCGTGATAAACTGAGGGGGGATGAATGTAATATATTGATCTGATCTTCGTTGAGATTTTGTTCAGTTGATTTTGTCAATGTCAAGTTGTTAAAAATCGAATAAAGCCTATTTCAGTTCAGGTTTATTTACTACAATAGTGTAATTTTATTCTCATTATACGAAGATCAAATTTAAATCAATTGTCTCCTGGCGTTGTTGTATTCGGATCACGTTAATTTTTGAAGCCAAGCACAGCGCGTGACCCATGGCACAACACTTTTAATTTGCACGATTTTACAAACGACGAAAGATCCGTGAACCGGTTCATTCATCTATCGCGAACCGGGTCTCACGGCTCATCTTCGTGAGCCGGTTCACTGAATCGGATCAGTCATGGACGACACATCTCTACGCGTGCTGCAAAACGGATATCCATCGTCAATCCTGTCAATAGATCATTTTGAGTCACGTGACTTTGACAGAGCGGCCATTTTGTCGGTAGGGAATACAAGGGTGGGTATGCCATTAGGTTCTCATTGTTATCTGCAGGTTTGTGATGTTTATTTCGAGTTTTTAGTGCGTTTATTGCATATTTTATCAACTTTTACTTCAGTATGGCTTGAATTGAATACTACTTATCTTTCAAAGGAAATGTGAAATAGCGTTACGACTCAAAACTTCCAATTATAGACAATATTGATCCCTATACTCTTACCGTGCGCTCTGTGCGCTCCGAGGTATCAAAATCTCGTTCGTTTTTTAGAAATCGAGCAAAAGGAGCGCTATATTTAGCTTTCGTTTTTACATCGACCGAGCGAAAAGAGCAGCTCGTTTTGCTCCAAGCTGGTTGAGCAAGAGCAGTGAGCTGGAAATATTTCTAACCTTACTTTCACTAGTTTTTTAATTTGTGTCCCCGAAGCTGTTTTTTAGTGCTCCACTTTTTTAAAACTTTTTAAAACCGTTTTAAAAACTTTGCATTTTAGCGTTGAATCGATGACGTAGAAGAAGGAATATTTCAAAACGCTCGGCAATGTTTTGAAACAACAGAATTGGATGATTCAATAGGATTCAATGCTGTCAATTGTCATATGATTATTGACAGCAGGCCTGTCACATCTACTGAATTTTCCGTAGGCCTACGGAATTCAGTTGATGTCTACGGAATCTCCGAAGAGTCTCGAAAATCTACGGAATTTTCAATAACAATGATAATAATTACTATGTACTGTTATACTGTTTGCTCCGAGTTCTCTGAGTAAATTATTTCTCAAAATATTACCCACTAACAAATTACTTACTACGAAAACGAAGAATGCGGAGAGTAGATAACCTGACATATACCAATATGTATTTGTGGTTGTTTAACTTACATGAATCATGTATATAACCATAACCAAAAACAGACGCGAAAAATCTTCATTATTTTATTCCCAGAAATATAAAACAAAAGAAATCAATTTATTGCAGCTTCGGCTACCCATTTTCCTATAGTAATAATTGAAAATGTGAATTAAATTTCTCGGATAGTTTTGAAAACTTCTGGCTCAAAGTATCAGTTTTTAAAAATGCAAATGATGAACTAATATTTCCTTTATTAGTAAAATTAACAAATCACATTAGAATTCTTTCTCATATTTCAGCAACAGTAGAAATAATTTTTTCTTCAATTAATATAAACAAAACTAGCACCAGAAACTCATTGATTACCAATACCTACCCAGAGTCGACTACTCCCATGCAAACAAAATTAAAAACAATTACAGTTGCCATAACTTTAAAGCTGAAAAATTGTATATCGTCCAATAAACAAATTCAAAATTCGCACCGGCACGCTACTTGAGCGTTCAAGGTCATTAAAAATCAGATGTTCATATATAACCCCATACTGTATGTTGAAGGTCTATTCTCGATCTACGGAAATTTACGAAACAATCTACGGATATTTGATCAGGTGCATGTGGCAGCCCTGATTGTCAGACTGTTTTTTAAGAGTTTTTACATGAAATATTTTTATTTTGTTTCATTTTTGTTTGAAATTGAAATTATCCTGCCTTGAAATGTACCAAGTGAACATTGATGACATGATATTGACCGTTGATGAGGAAACTGCCGAACAATTGAAAGGTAAGTAATCTTTGATATTTCTCAATCTCATTTCCAATATATTTTCGTCCCAGATTTTCCTCCAGTGGAGTCTCATTTTTGATGTAGATCCTGAGTAAGCAAACATATATATGTCAGCAGTCAGGAGAGAAATTCTAAAAGAAGTTCCAGAAACTCCAAAAAGTCAATTTCAAAATCAAAGTAAGTTGTGGAGAAGTCCAAAAAAGCCAAGTGAGGAAGACCATGAAGCCACACTGGCTCTTCTAGCCTTGAGACATTCCTATAATAATGAGTTCAATGATAAAAAACTCTACAAAAATGAAATATGGGGAAAATAGCCAAAACATTGAATGAATCTGGATTTTTCGTAGGAGAGGGTGTAGAGGCAAGAGAGAAAGTGAGGCAGAAATTTTGTAACCTGCAGTCCACCTATATTAAATATTGTGATTAACAAAAAAGAACAGGGGAGGGTAGACTTAAAATACCCAAATATTTTGATAAACTAGATGAAATACTTGGGGATAAACATAAAGTTAATCCAATTTTGGTCATTGACTCAACATCACCTCTTATGAATGCTGAGAATGAGGATTCTGATGGAACATCTGAAACTTATTGTAGAAGTAGTGCCACGAATGCATGGGGGAGTGCTTCCAACAGTTCCGGTAAAGGTTCTTCTGCAAGTAGCTTCACAAATTCTTAAGGAGAGAGATCATCGCCTAATCGATTCAATACTATAAAAAGATCTGTGAAGCCTAAAACAGAAAAACTAGAAACTCTGAAAGAGCTAGTTCTTATACAAAGACAAAATCAAGACAAAAGAATTTTCCTCTATGATGAAAATGTTTCAAGATCTGAATGAGCAGAGAAATAAAAAAACTATGTGCCTGATCGAAAAAATGGGGGAGAAAAAGAAAAGAAAGAGGTCATCCAGTAGTGATGATTAATACTGAAAGTGGATATTTATCAGCAAATATTATTAGCAAGGTGATATTTTCAGTCTCCTTTCTTTTCTAAGGTACCCATTTGATTCATGTTATTTTTCGTTTTTTTAGAGTATTTATATTATGTTGATATTTTAGTAACGATTAGTACAACACTGAAGGAGGCTAAATATACTGTTGCTTTCATAGTTGTTTTTAGCTATTTATATGTTAGGAAATATGTTGTTTTCCATGAAAACCCACTATCCTTAATAGTTGATATGAGTTAAGAATTTTTTTTGCTTAGATCATTGCACAAAATGAATATTTTTCAATAAACTTTATCAAATTTTTTTGGTTTTTATTGATATTCCTAAATTACTTGAAATCAAAAACTTAAATTTAATTTTTCTCAGAAAATACATTCCATTTCACTGACTGAAAAAAAACTTATAACAAGTGAAATCTGGAGTTTATTAATACAATTACATTAATTTATTATATAATAATTATAATTATTAATACATTATAACAAAACAAGAGAAATTTATTGATTTTGATTTCTCCACAAATTATTCGCATTTGAGCATTCCTTCGATTTCCATATTGATGTCACCAATTTCATCCCCATGGTTGAATTCATTTGAAATTATTTCAAATTCATTCCAAATGTCCGAGTTGACATAGCAAAAATTATGTAAAAGGCAACAATCTGCAATTATTTTTATAGATTTTTCTATTGAATTGACATTTATAGCCTTCAGTATCTTCCATCTAGATTTAAGAATACCAAAGGTATGTTCTACTACTACCCTGGTTTTGCTGTGAGCTGTATTGTGATATCGTTGAATCTGATTTCTATTTCTTTCATTTCTGAAATGAAAAAAAAGTGTATAAGTACACAAGTGTTAAATATATATATAGAGTATACCTACTTATAAGGTGTCATTATCCACTTTCTCAGTGAATAAGCTTGATCCCCAACAAGATGATAGTCATCAAAAAAACATTTTCCGAACATTCCGTTGTATTCAGTCACATTATAAATTTTGGAATTTCGAAATACCTGCAATTGAAAACATTATAATCAATAAAATAAACATATAAGTAGGTAGAATAAAAATGATAGCTGCAATTGGACATACGAATTTTTCCTATAAATATAGAGTAGCTCATTACCCTACTATCGTGCGCAGATCCAGGAAATCCAACCATAATATTGGTGAATACTTTATTTCTGGTGACTATTCCCTGCAGCTTGATCGAGTCGTTTATATTTTTATCTATATAGCTCTCCTGCTGAAGGTTTGGGCACTTGAACTTTATGTTGCAACCATCTATGGCTCCCCTGAAAAATAATAACTTCCTTTCAGATATTACTGAATTTTGAGACTTCTATTGGTTACCTGGATAGCCGCTTTTACCCCTAAATGCTCTCTCAATATCAACTGCTTCTTGCTGATTGGGCCATGAAATATATTTTGTTTGCAGTGCAAGGATTCTCGATGGAATCAACTCAATTGAGTTGTATACTGTTGATATGGCTACATTGAATCTGTCAGATACAGATATCAGCGTATCCCCTTTTCCTAGCCACCAAATGAACATCAACAAAGATTTCTCAATAGGAACTGGCTGTTCTCCACCAATGTATTGTCTTTCATGGCAATTGATTTCTATCAACAGATTTTCTAAGGTGGTTCTTATCATGCGAAAATGATTGAAAAAATCTTCATCAAGAAAATGGTGGAGCCACTCTTCGTAATAATCTGGTACCCGTATATGTTGTAAGTTCCTGGATAATACTAATGTGGCTGGCTTTCATATGCATCTCTCCAGCTTTTCAATAAACAATATTTTTGCAATTCTGACTCGAAATGCAACTCCTTTATGAGGGCGAGTATCGTGTAATCCATTTCGAAAACATGATTTATTGATTTATAAATTATCCAATCCTAACCACAGATTAACCTAAGTTAGGATAGTCAACAAACAACCAAATGACAGCTGATGAATGACGACATTATTTTAAAAATAATCGTTTTCGCGATCATCGAATCAATGACGTAAAATCGAATATGTTTTCAAAATACTATTGAATACAGTTCAACGTCAAAAAACACTTCTAATCTGTGATTAGTGTGCTTTTGGTCAAATTTATAAATAAAAATATTAAGAATGCCTATCTTACAACTCAGAGAAACAGAAGATGATAAAAGTGTTGTTTATAACATACATGTGTCACAAAACATATTTAATAGAGTTACCCTAAACAATGGTAAGTTCAAGCTGTTATAAATCAAATTAACATATAGACTTCTCTAACGAACTGTCTTCACTCTTATTTTTACATGTGAAATCCGATTTAACAAAAAAATTATCTGTAAGGCTGGGGAGATAACGTTATTGTTTGTTAGTACACTAGACAATTTTTTTAGTTAATGTAAATCAGTGCACAATATTTATAATGGTTTATTAGATCTTATATTTTTATAGGTAGCTGTGTACTAGACAAAACAAAATATTTTTGATTGCATTTTACTACTGTGGTTAATCTTTTGAAAAAATGCATTTCTTCATATGCACAAAGGACTTGAAATTCAGTTCAATTTTTATTATTTTTGTTAACATTCAGCTTATAGGAAACGGTTTGTATGCCCTATGTCCTCTATTTTGGATTGAATCAGCTGTTTTAATAGATAAGATATTAATGATGGAGTATCTTGTACTCAAATTTTAGTTAGCCAGTATATTGCTTGAAAAAGAAAAAAATGAAAATGGATGCTGTAATGGCCTACGACACGAGTTCAAATAATACAACTCTAGGTAATAAAGGATTTTTTAAAATAACTATCTTAACCCTTAACCACGGACAAGGAGTCTGAGACTCCGCGGAACATTTCTCTCGATGCTACTCCCACCCTTTTTACTTATTTCGTCTATGCGTTTGGGTACTTTCCTAGTTAGTTGTGTCTGATCGACTGTAAGCGTAGTTTATCTGTGACCCGTGGTTATCGTAATTTATACATAGGAAGGAGTATTGTAGACTCCTTGTCCATGTTAGTGTACCAAAAATTCAGAACTGTGAATATGGCTAGTTCGTCGAAACGTATAAAATTAGGTAATCTAAATTTCGAAGAAACTCTTTTGCAGTGGTATTTTGAAGCAGATGTTGATAACAGTGATTCTGAACCAGATGAGACTGTCTGTTTACAAAGTAATCATGATAGCGAAAGTGAGCAAGAAGTTAGTGACGACGATAATGATCCTAATTATAATCCTGTAGAAGATACATCACAAGAAGAAAATGAAGAGAAAAAAAACAAAGAAGAAGAGAATATGGAGGAAGGTGATACAGAGAACAACCTAGAAGAGGAAGAAGACTTTGAAGAGGTGGAGCACATTGAAATAGGCGGGAGCCAAAGAACTAAGAAGCAGAACTATTGGTTCGGAAAAAACAGATATAAATGGAGTAAAAAGGAACCTACCCGGAACGTTCGTACTGCAGCTCGTAATATCATTCCTCTCTCACGAACACTTTTGGATAATACTCTAACAGATCCTTTAGACTTTTTCGATAAATTGTTTTCTAATGAAATGTATGACTGTATTCTACAATGGAATAATAAAAAACTTATCACTATGGGAAATCGCTACAAACGACAAAATAAACCAGAATTTGCTGAACTTTTTCGAACAGAGCTACGAGCTTTCATAGGGTTACTTTTATTTACTGCGATTTTCAAATCCAATGACGAAGATATAAGAAGTGGTACGGGCAGGGAAATATTTAGAGCGGTAATATCGGCGGAGCGTTTTTCTGTATTACTATCAGCCCTACGGTTTGATAATCCCGAAACTAGGCTGGAACGAAAAAGAAACGATCCTGCTGCACCAATTACCGAATTCTTTTCTTTATTTATAGAAAACGCGAAAGCATGTTACACAGTCGGAGGTTCAGCATGTGTAGACGAAATAATAGTAGGATTTCGTGGGAGATGTAGTTTCAAAATGTATATCCCATCTAAACCGGAAAAGTATGGAATCAAAATTATGGCATTGACAGATTCTAAAACCAGCTATTTGTCTTATGGATATATTTATACCGGAAGAAACACTTATGGAGTTGGTTTAACCGCTAATGAAAAACAGATGAAAATACCAACCCAGTCGGTCATCAGACTGGTACAACCTTTATACGATTCCAATAGAAACATAGCAGCAGACAACTGGTTTTAATCTGTTGAACTTGCCCAGTATTTGTTAAAAAAAATTAACTTATGTAGGCACCCTGAAAAAAAATAACCCGGAAATTCCCCCCGAATTCAAACCTGCAAATAAACGCAAAATAGGTGACACAATATATGGATTCACTAAAGACATGACTTTGCTTTCTTCCGCTCCTAAGAAAAATAAGGCAGTCATTATGTTATCAACAATGCATCAATCCATAGAAACTGATCCCGAAATAGAAAAGCCTGAAATAATAGCTTTTTATAACCGCACCAAAGCTGGGGTGGATTCTATGGATGAGAAATGTGTCAAATATACTTGCAGTAGGCGCACTCGTCGATGGCCAATGACGATTTTTTATAAAATTGTTGATATTTGTAGCGCAAATTCATTTATTATTTATGCTTCATATCCAAGAAATGACAAAACACGAAAATATTGTTATATTTGCCCCTAAGAAGAAAAACAGCTTTTTTATGTCTAAAATGTAAAAAACCGATTTGCCTCCAATGTTCAAGAAAATGTTGTTTGAATTGTTGTACAGAAGAAGACTAGATGTCGACTAAGATGAGAAAAAATATCATTTGCACGATTTTTTATGTAAAAAATTAGAATTGCAATAATGCTTTCTAAAATACAATTAACACTAAGTCATTACCATTTTTTGTTCAAAAATACTGTTTTTAATTTTTTTCTAATTTTTCACACTAAGAACATTTCTGCATGTATTAAATATATTTTGTTTCACTTGTTTCAGTATAGAATTTCATTTTTGAAAATAAAATATACTTAAAAACATGTTGTTAGTTATTTTAACACATTTATTGACATTCAAATATTTTCATATGATATAAAAATATAATGTTTTTGAAACGGAGTCTGGGGGACTCAACGTCCGTGATAGTTGCTGAAAAGTTTATGTCCGTGGTTAAGGGTTAAGGGACCACCTTAAAATGCATGTCATTTTATATTTTATCAAGATATATACCTAACATTTAAAGATGTATTTGAGTGAAAAATGTGTGTGGTATACAACAAATCTGCAAGAGTACTTTATGTAATTACTGGTATTTTTTTAGAAGGTACTACATATACAGCACAGCGTGAAATAGAAAGTGAGGATGTTGATCTGAACAACAGCTGTTCTGAATCAGTGGTGATTGAAGCTGGATCTTCCTTCCATTCAGATGATGAGTATTTAGTTATTAGACTGTTTAAGATATTAAGTTGGTGTGAAAATTTCATTCCAACAGTAACATTTTAATGTTAAATTCACCCCATGTATTTTTTAGCTTTTTTGATATTTAATTCTCTGTTCAAGCCTTTCTTCAGATTATAAATAACTGAGAAAATTAATATTTTATCTTCCAATTAGTATAAAGTAAAATTATTTCACTATTACAAACAATAAAATAATCGTAAAAAAATTGCTATTACATTTGTAGATTAGGACGACATTTAACTCACAATTAATTTTTTGCAGCCACCAATCATGTTCAAGAACATCAAAAATGGAATCGTGCAGCTACTGAGCAATTGATATCTCTAGTTGGATACCATGACGAACATTTCCAAAAGTCAATGGAACAGGTGGTTTGGAAAAAAATCTGTGAAAAAATAAACAAAGGACAAAACACTCACGTTACTTACTAACAAGTGGATACCAAATTTAAAGGATTAAAAAGAACGTACAATGAGGTACGAAAGCATAATGATACGTCTGGAAATTCCAATAAAAACTGGATTTTTTTTGATCAAATGCATGATCTGCTGTTTACAAAACCAGAGATCCATCCACCAGTGATATGCAGCAGCTCAAAAGGCTTAAAGGTACATAATATCACTGATAATGTTGGCAACAAGTGTGAGGAGAACATGGAACCATTTTGCGATAAGAATGAAAAAATTCGATGGTAATATGAGCAAGGGAAGATATAAACCAAGATTCGGAGTACAGAAATCTCAACAAGCTGTGCGCCACGAAGAAAAAATTGATAGAGTTGAGAAATATCTGAATTTGTTTGAGAGGTTTGTGGTTGCAATTGAAAAGGAAGAAAAATAAACTTAATAAAATATCGCCTTACACCTTTTTATTTTCTTAAAATAGACTTAAAATTATATCTATATCAACCCTGTAAATTTAAAAAAATAGTTCCTTTAAGTAAGGCATATGCATTTTCTATTACAACCCTTATTTGGTTCAATTTTTTGTTGTTTCGCCTCTCTGTTAAATGTTCAATTTCTTTAAATCCAACCAGGAGGTGTTTTTGAAGCTTGTAAGCTAAGTCTCCAATGAGGTGGATATTGTTCGGGAACATTATATCTTCCCGAAGCCTGTCTTTTAAGTCAGAATGATCAAGTAAACGCATATCATGACAAGATCCTGGTACTCCCGTGAAAATATCAATAAACTTTTTATTTTCATCACAAACTCCTTGTAATAAAATGGAGTGAAATTTTTTTCTGTTGTAGTATTAGTTTGAGTTGTCTTTTGGTGCTAAATTTTTATATGGCAACCATCGATTACTCCCAGGACCCCTAAAACTATATACAGTTGATCTAGATTTATTTCACCTAGCTGAAAATGGTTTCCTTATTATTATTAGCATATTAAACGAGATATATGATGAAAAATTGTAAATTCTTCTATTCTTTTACAAAGCAAATATTACTGAATTAATTGAAAAAATACTATTTTTACTCAACTACCTGGAAAGCCACTCATGTTCTCAAAAGTTGCTGCAGTGACTGCTATCTTATCATCACTTGGCCATGATATGAACTTAAATTGTAAATTTGCTTCAATGTTTTTCAATATTCGCTCCATGCATTCCCATGCAGTGGATTTTGTTACTGCAAATCGATCAGCGACTGAACTAAAATGGAGATAAACTGTTACGCTTCTTGTTTTAGTTACAATTTTTAAACAAGTATGTGAAAGTTCCTTAAAAATGATGTGCAATAAACTATACCTTCTCTCACTGAATTTCACCAATTGTTTCACATTATGTTTAAATATAAATTTCCTTTCAACCTACCGTATACATTCCAAATTTGCCATATACCGTACGGTTATGAACAACTGTTTTTCCAAAAGAATTTGTGGCCGACCTGAGTGGGGACCATCTTCTGGTAGAAATGTATGTATGCATCTTAACCCTTAACTACCTGGGTGTGGTCTCTCAGGCCCAAAAAGCGGAACGACTTGCCGAATTCCCCCCACTCGTAAAGCCTACACACCTACCCGCTCATGTATTCTTCAGTCGACTTATAATTAGTCTATATCCAGCCGCTGATAGGGTTGTTTGTCGATTTGTGAATAATATTGCAGTTTAAAGTGCGCGAGTGGTCGTAGAGACCACACCCAGGTATTTACGGTATGGCCGATCAGCAGAGTTGTTCTAAAAGTGTCCGGTATGGTGACTTTAATTTCGAACAAACGTTGCAAGACTGGTATGATGACTCTAGTGATAGTGAGGTGGAAGTGCCTAGAGATGAATACATTTTATCTGAACATGATTCGGATTCATAAATTGAGTTAGAGGAGGAAAACTGCGAAAATAATGAAGTTGAAGCTCCTGCGCACGATACAGTCGAAACTGAAGACGAACAAGAATCGGAGGATGACGATATACTGCGTTACGGAGTAAGAAATTATTTCGGTAAAAATCGCTTCAAATGGTCCAAGCAGGAGGCACTTAGTCGCTCGAAAACTAAAAAACAACATTGTAATGCATATCCCAGGACTTCGCGGAAACTTGCGAAACGAAAGTGAATCTCCTGTCGCTGTGTGGAGTTATTTAGTAGATGAGGAAATTTTAAATGAAATTGTACGTTGGACAAATGAAAAACTTGCTCAACAACGACCGAATTACAAGGAAAAATCGACGGTAAAAGAATTAGATATTGAAAGCATTTATTGGGTTATTGTTTTACTCGGCAATTTTCAAATCTAATCACGAAGATTTGGATTCTCTCTTTGCTACAGATGGAACTGGTCACGATATATTTCGATGCGTAATGGGAAAAAATAGATTTGCAATACTCTTATCCAGCCTTCGTTTTAACAATTCACAAACCCGAGATGAACGCAAAAAAGAAAATCCTGCCGCTGCCATTTGTAGTATTTTTGATATGTTTATAGAGAATTGCAAAAAAGTGTATTCTGTAGGACAAACGACGTGCGTCGACGAAATGTTAGTAGCCTTTAGAGGACGCTCGAAATTTAAAATGTATATGCCAAATAAGCCTGCAAAATATGTGCACAACTGACGCAAGAAACGGATATCTTCATAACGCCTATCTTTACACCGGAAAAGACAGCGATGGCTTTACTTTAAACGCCGAAGAAAGAAAAATGTCAAAACCTGCACAAGCTGTGATTCGTTTGACAAAAAACATATGTAACACGAATCGTAACGTAACAGCAGATAACTGGTTTAGTTCCATCGAACTGGTCAACGACCTAGCTACAAGGGAACTCACATATGTTGGAACTATGAAAAAAAATAAAAGGGAGATTCCCCAAGAGTTCTTACCAAATAGAAGTAGAATAGTTGGATCAACGTTATACGGATTTACAAACAAAATGACTTTGGTTTCTCATGTTCCTAAAAAAAATAGATCCGTCATTTTGGTCTCATCAATGCACCATCAAAAGAGCGAGGAGGATGGAAAGCCTGAAATAATACAGTATTACAATACCACCAAAGGAGGAGTAGACGCTCTTGATGAGAAATGCGCAAATTACAGTTGCGGAAGAAGAACAAGAAGGTGGCCCATGGCATTCTTCTATCGCATTTTAGATATAAGCTCTGTAAATGCATACATCCTGTATAATGCCCAGAAAAATCATGAAGAAACGACGCGGTTCAAATTCATGAAACAACTAGCACGAGAACTTGTAACACCGCATTTGAATCGAAGAGTAACCTGCAACAGCCTCACGTTTGAATTGCGCGCCTGTATCAGGAGAATACTTGGAGTACGGGAGGAGTACACGCCAGTAAGTGAAGAAAAATTGGAAAAAAGAAAAGTTTGTTATACATGCGATCCAGAAAAGAGACGGAAAACATTTTACTTATGTTATAATTGTAAAAAACCAATCTGTTTGGAATGTTCAAATAAAATATGCAGAGAATGTGTTGCCGAAAAATAAGCAAAATTAACCGGTTGTGATTTTTTTGAGAAAATACATTTGAAGTAGCTTTTTTACTACCATTTGTTTTCTTAATGTTTATTTCTTATCTTGAGAATTTTATATTATGTTATTTTTAAGGTTAATAAATAATATTTCACTTTTTTCATCAGTGTCTTTTTTCGTTGTCATGTTTATAGTATTTTATAGATCAAGGTTAAAATAATGAAAAAATAATAACACACGCTGTGCAATAATGTTTTAAACTATACTAAAGGGAATGTACTACTATGTACTCCCCAAATAATTGGTCCAAAAATAATTGCTAGGGTCCTCAACCTTTTGGGCTTATCAGACCACACCCAGGTATTTACGTTATACTTTTGAAGCCCAGGTAGTTGAGGGTTAATAAATACTCAAATGTTTCAGGGTACATACTAAAACATTAATTCAAAATTCAATAAATTTAATCCAGCATATAGTAAATATAAAACGATTATAACAATATATTTGGTTGGTTGTTCATCCCTTACAAAAATATTAATATAATATTCGCGTAATTATATGAACTGAATAACGGGAAAAAGCTTCGAAAACTTACCAAAAAAGGAGCTTGAAATTGTTTGTCATTAAATCTAGGTATCACTTGTTCCAAGAAATAGAGACTCTTGGTAACTTCCGCTCTATCGTTTTCATCGTCTTCCATAATTCCCAAAATTAAGTCACCCATTTCCATAAGCATTGGGAGGACCATCTGGTACCCGTCCATGTTCAAAAACAATCACCACAGTTAAATATCCTTCCAAATTTCTTCTTGTAAATAGTCTAAAATATTGGTAAATAGCAACGAAAAAAACTTGTTTTGTTGTTTGAGGTTATGTCGCTGTTCTTACTCCTCAGTCCCGTTCGTTTTTTAATTAGCGCTCGGTTTTCTCGATGATCAGCTGACGACAGCTCAAACTCCCCACTCTTTGAATAAACGAACGCGGCAACAGACTACTGCTTACGCTAGAGCTTGTCTGTCATTTGTCATTTGAATTAATTGTTTTCATGCAAATTTACAGCCTCTTAATTATATATTTATAAAAGTGGTAATTTAAATAATATTATCAGCAAACTAACTGAAATTTTATTATAATTTGTGATTTGTTGATCACTTTTTATGACACCATAGTGGTTTCTTCCAGGGAGAAAATACACTAAAACATCAACTTACGAAGGTACTTTTATGTTATTTGTAAAATTAAATGAATATCCTATTGTGTAGTTCATTTTTTAGATACTACTTACAAAACGAGTCTTTTAAGATCTTTGGGTGTTACTAGAGTTTCTAAATTAACACCTAGGAAAAAGAAAAGTGTACAACATAGCAGCAGATCTTAAAAAGTTTCTCGTCGGCTTAATTTTCAAAATGCATCAGATAAAGAACGTCTTGAAGAAACTTGAAAATATACGGAATATTCCGTGATATTTACAAATAAAGTAAATGAAAGATATTTAATTTCATTCATGTGTCAACTGAAAATGCAGAAGAAGCAGGCAATAAATTGTTTAAAATCTACAAAGTTTTAAAATCTACTTTGGCCTTGCCTTCAAGGAAAACATGAATATCCTAAACAAAAGTAATTTTGCAGTGAAAATTATCCCTAACATATTGTCTGTTTTAAGATAGTCTGTCGAAAAATTAGAAATTTTAGATAGATACTACTCATTAATGTTTGATGGAATATCATTAGAAGCAGATATCACTTATGGTACAAAATGAGTTACTACTGTAGGCTTTGAAGTCATAGAGGGCGAGGGACGTCTCAAATTTGCCGATCATACTATGGTGTTTATGTTGCAAGGGTTAAGTAAAAACTGAAAGAATCCTATTCCATTTCACATTAGTAAAGGAGGAATGCGTTCAAATGATTTTTAAAGGTTATTCTAAAAAAATACAATCTTCGTTTTGCAAGAGATAGGTTTTATAGTCGTTTGTACGGTTTGTGACCAATATTCTGCAAACATTAATGCAATAGACAAATTAATACAATAAACATCTTCAAGCAATACCAATAAATGGACACTTTTACAATTAGATCATAAGAAATAGTGGCAATTAATGATCCCCACATTTATTGAAGGGTATGAAAAACAATTTTATTTCATGTAATTTGAAATATAAAATTGATAATGTGGAAAAAGATGCATCTTGGAATTACATCATTTAATTATAAGCTTGATGTGAGTGATTTTAATACAAGAACAAGATATTAATGATGGAGTATCTTGTACTCAAATTTTAGTTAGCCAGTATATTGCTTGAAAAAGAAAAAAATGAAAATGGATGCTGTAATGGCCTACGACATGAGTTCAAATAATACAACTCTAGGTAATAAAGGATTTTTAAAAATAAATATGTTAAGGGACCACCTTAAAATGCAAGTCATTTTATATTTTATCAAGATATATACCTAACATTTAAAGATATATTTGAGTGAAAAATGTGTGTGGTATTACTTTTATATTAAATATCATAAATATATAATACAACAAATCTGCAAGAGTACTTTGTTTAATTACTGGTATTTTTTAGAAGGTACTACATATACAGCAGTGGTGATTGAAGCTGGATCTTCCTTCCATTCAGATGGTGAGTATTATAATTACCTAATTATGTTAGTTTTAGTTCCTAGACTGTTTAAGATATTAAGTTAGCGTGAAAATTTCATTCCAACAGTAACATTTTAATGTTAAATTCACCCCGTGTATTTTTTAGCTTTTTTTGATATTTAATTCTCTGTTCAAGCCTTTCTTCAGATTATAAATAACTGAGAAAATTAATATTTCATCTTCCAATTAGTTTAAAGTAAAATTATTTCACTATTACCATTAATAAAATAATCGTTAAAAAAATTGCCATTGCATTTGTAGATTAGGACCACATTTAACTCACAATTAATTTTTTGTAGCCACCAATCATGTTCAAGAACATCAAAAGTTGAGTCGTGCAGCTACCGAGCAATTGATATCTATAGTTGGAGACCATGACGAACATTTCCAGAAGTCAATGAAACAGGCGGTTTGGAAAAAAATCTGTGAAAAAATAAACAAAGAACAAAACACTCACTTTACTTACCAACAAGTGGATACCAAATTTAAAGGATTAACCTTCGGCTGATAACGTTATGTCTCTCGCACCGACTTATTCAAATTTTCGCGGTTTAAGCCCCGCTAAGTTTTATTCCAATCTGCCCTTCACAGTACCTTTCGAACGTGCGTGTGTCTATTCAGTCGTAGTTTAGCATGATGATAGCGTGTATCGTTTAATAGGAATTTTGAATATTATATGCGATTCGGTCCCACAAACGGACGTTATAATTGACGTTATATTTTGGGGTAAGAATAATTTGTTTAATTTTGTGTTTACAGTACTGATTCATATTATATTTTAGGGCATATGTTTATAATGAATTACGAGAGGGGACAAGAATGGCTGTTGCGGCTTCATGGGGAAGTTTTAACTGATTCAGAGGAAGAACCAGATGAAAGACGACCATGTAGAAACTATTGAGGATATGGACTCGGAAGAAGAGTTTGAAAATGAACAAAATTCACCTATTCCTGAAGAAATGTTAGTTGAACAAGCTGCGAGAATACCCTGTCTTATCGGCAAGGATGGAACTACCAGGTGGCGAAAATATCCTGCAACAGCACGGAATGTTCGAACATGCGCTGAAAATATTGTCACCCATTTACCTGGACCTAGGGGAGATATAAGGCACAAAAATAAAGCTTCAAAAATATGGGAATGCTTTTTTTCTCAAAACATTGGAAAAAATTGTTACGTACACCAACAAATTTATAGAAATGCAAGCCTATGACGTTTCGCAAAATTGTTCTTTTAGACCGACTGATTTACTAGAGATAGAAGCATTATTGGGACTCATATATTTCTGGTCCTAGTAAAAATAACCGGAGAAATGCTGAAGATTTATTTAGGACAAATGGAATGGCTATGGACATATTCAGACTCACTATGTCCCGGATACGATTTCAGTTTTTGTTGAGACATATTCGTTTTGACGATAAAGTTACCAGGCAAGAAAGAGTACAAGTCGACAAATAAGCTCCAATTAGGGAAATTTACGACGAGTTTGTATCGAATTTGTCCCAACATTACAATATGTCAGTATTCAGCACGATTGACAAAATTTATATGCCTAAAAAACCGAATCGCTACGGAATAAAAATATATGCCTTAGTGGACGACGAAATGTTCTATACTTCAAATTTGGAGGTGTACATAAGGAAGCAGCCTTCCGGACCATTTCATCGGGATACTTCGAATTTGGCATTAGTGCCTCGTCTTTGTTCACCTATCTTTGGATCAAATAGAAATGTCACATTAGACAACTTTTTTACCAGCTTACCTATGACGGAGATACTAAGGCAACACCGTCTTACTACAGTTGGGACATTACGTTCAAATAAACGTGAGATACCGCCTCAAATGTTATTAGCAAGACCAGAAAAATCCATTATGTTCGCATTTAGAGATAAGTGTACGCTCGTTCCCTATACTCCAAAACGTAAAAGAAATGTCCTGTTAGTATCGACTATGCATTATGATGATGCCGTTGACGAGGAAACTGGCAAACCGAAAATAATCATGGACTACAACAAAACGAAAGGAGGTGTCGACGTTCTTGACAAAATGTGCGAAGCCTACAATTGCGCTCGTGCAACTCGTCGTTGGCCAATGGTCATTTTTTATAGTGCCATGAACGTTGCTGGAATAAATAGTTACATCATTTACACCTCGAATACCCAAACAAAAATCGACAGAAGAAAATTCTTAGAAAAATTAGGATTTCAATTATTTGACCCGCATATTCGTCGACGAGCACAACAGCAAACCATTCCCAGGATAATCCGTTTGCCGTATTTCTGAAATATGTGGAATAGAAACAGAGAATGTTGCTCCCCAGAATCAAACTCATGGACGATGTACGTACTGCAGCACTAAAAAAAGTCGAAGAACAAGATATTCTTGCACAAACTAAAAAATATTTGTGTCTAGAACATTTGACGGGATTATGTAGGCATTGTTATGATAATTATGATGCTCAACATTTGGAATAGTAGTTTCGGTAATCCGTATGGATTTCGAGAATAAAATTTTATTTTCCTTATTCATTCAACATACAAGTAACTGTTTTATGTTCTAGTGGAACCAGAAGTTTTTATTTGTTATAATTATTTTGATTTTATTAAAAGCCTGTTCATAAAAATCACACTTTTTTTATATCCCCTTAAAATTGTTAAAACAAGAAAAAAAATTATAAATTTCATATATTTGCATGGAGTAAGGTACACAATTATATTATTACAAATATTTGTCACCTACAATTAAATTTCTATATTTTTTAAATTAAGTCTGTTTGTTAGACCGACGTTATCAAAAATTTTAAATTTTTTCACGTTATCTGCGGAAGGTTAAAAAGAACGTACAATGAGGTACGAAAACATAATGATACGTCTGGAAATTCCAACAAAAACTGGATTTTTTTGATCAAATGCATGATCTGCTGTTTAAAAAACAAGAGATCCATCCACCAGTGATATGCAGCAGCTCAAAAGGCTTAGGCCCGGTTGTACAATATGCCGATATACTACCCGATAGCGTTATCTTGCCGACAAAGTATTTCTTTTCTGTATTACAATTTACGGATAATTTTGTTGGTCATTGTATCGGTTGAATAACCTGTCGGGTACTCGAAGCGGCCGATAATTTGTTATCGGGAAGATAAATACGAAGAAAAAGAAGAATATAACCTATTCACTTCTTGTGTTTGCTGTTTTATTTATGTTCATATTTATTCTTTTTGTGTTGCAAGTAATTAATTTAAAGTTTAAACTTTAAATCTAAAATGGAAAAAGAAAGTAATAAACGGACGGCTAATTATACAAAAGAAGAATGCTGGCGACTTGTGGAAATTATCGAAAGATTTGCACATATAATTGAAAACAAAAAAACGGATGCATTAACTTGGAAAGACAAGGTAGAAAAGCTTTTTTTTTATTTATGTATCTACCTACTTACTAAATATTTTTTTCAATTTTAGAAAACTGCGTGGCAACAAGTTTGCGTTCAGTTTAATGCAGTTGGGACTCAAACCCGAACATGGGAACAACTAAGGAGTATATATGAAATAATGAAAAATGAAACAAGGAAAGCTGCAGCTAAAAGCCGAACCGACATAGTTTGTACAGGTGGAGGTCCATATGAAGTTGAGATAAATCCATTATATGAAAAGATTAGAGCGATAATAAAATTAAGTGCTGAAGGAACGCCTTCCTGTTTTGATTGCGATTAAATAGAAGATGAAGTGATAATAGACAATAAATGTATAAATATCAATACTCCCTTTGAGATAAATACTCAAGCCGGTACCAGCAATGAGTACTTGTTTGAAGAAGAAAGTGTAGTTTTTGAATTTGATGACAATTTTGATGTACAGGAACAGGAAGCTACTGACAATAGTCCAATAGCTTCTGCCGTTATACATTCAAAAACTAAAGTGGAAACTGCAGAAGTAAACAATTGGAATAGTTATTGTCCTGCTAAGTTAAAAAGGCTGAAACACCCAGCTCTGCAAACGCCAAAGAAAAAACCTGAAAAAAGAAACATGTCTGCAGCTGGTTAAAAAATTACACCATGGGTAGATGCAAAAACAATTCATAAAATTTCACCGAAGCCCATTTCTCCATAAGCCGGCTGCCTGGTCCTTTAGGAGGGAGGTGCAAATAGAAGAAAAACAAAGTCGAAGTGGGGCACCCTCGTCTTTCAGGCCAATGTGGCCTTTAATGGGTATTTTTTAAATTTATGTTTAAATACGGTCAAGAACATAGACCAACAAGTTCAAACTTTGAGTCGGCACAAGCGTTTGATGGTGAGATTACAGAAAATGTGGAAACTGAGGATGCAGGGAGCAATATTGAAGAAATTATTATTGATTATTCAAGTGCAGGTGAAATAGATAATTAAAACTGTATGGCACCCGCCCCAAAAAAGAAAACCTGAAGCCAAAAAAATTAATGAATGTGATAAACTTGACAATGTTTTAATTAATGTATCCTCTGCTATAAAGTCAATTAACCCTGCATCACTCGCGCTATGAGCGTTTTTCTCACGCCTGCTAATAAAACGCACATTTTATGAACAGTAAATCACATATACTGCTACCCCCACTTCTAGCTGACTTTCGACAGCTCTTCTTGAATATGCATCGGCATGTGCAATATTTAGTGTGAATTGATATTAGTTACCAGATACTTGTTGAACCTTTGCAGACCTCCGTGAGAGTTTCTCTCATCGCGCGAGTTCTAACGTAGTTTATAATTTTTTGTGATCGAGTAAACTCGTGTTGGTAAGTGAATTTGTTTTCTATATACAGTGTCCTACTACATTGAATTTATTGTTTTAGATTATAAACAATGAGTAGAGGACGGATGCTTGCGGAATTAGGGCGACTGAATTATGAAGAGAGTGAAAGAGAGCAGATGTTAGCTAATATACCATGGACGGGTCAAGAAGGCGAGCAAAACCAAGAAATTATGGAATATGATGAACGCGAAGATATCGAAAGTGATACTGCCAGTGAACATAGTGAACACAATACTGATTCGGAACAAAGTGATGAAGATGTTGAAAATTTTGTCCAGGAGATTGAAGAAAATCGTGCATACGGCTCTATACACCATTTTACTGGTAAAGACCAAAAAACTTACTGGATGGCTTATCCTCCACGACCTAATGTGCGAACACCAAGAAGGAATATTATCACTCATCTTCCTGCGGTCAAAAATATTGCAAAAAATGCAAATACTGTGGCAACTTGCTGGAGATTATATATAACAGAGGAGATTATTGAACAAATTGTACATTGCACTAATATTTACTTGGCCAAATTACGGAATAATTATAGCAGAGAAAGAGATTGCCGTGACACGGATACCATAGAAATAAATGCCTTCATTGGCCTTCTATACATGGCTGGGGTACGGAAGGCTCAATACGTGAATACTAAAGAACTTTGGGATAATTCAATATTTGCACCTGCTTGCTTTAGGCTCACGATGTCGCGAGAACGATTTCATCTCCTAGGTAGAGCATTGAGATTTGACAATATCAATGACAGAAACCAAAGAAAAATGTATGATAATTTGGCTCCCATTCGAGAAATCTTTGAAAAATTTGTATCCAAATGTCAAGAAAATTATCAAGTTGGAGAGTATTGTACAGTGGATGAAATGTTAGAGAGCTCTAGAGGCCGTTGTAAATTTAGGCAATATATAGCCAATAAGCCGGCCAAATACGGCATTAAAATATATGCCTTAGTTGATTCCAGGATGTTTTATACGAGTAATATGGAGATCTATGCAGGAAAACAGCCGGCTGGGCCTTTTCAACTTGACAATTCTGCTTCTGCTGTGGTAAAGCGTATTGCATATCCCATATTAGATGCAGGTAGAAATATAACTATGGACAATTACTTTACGTCAATGCCGTTAGCCAAAGAACTAATTGGTAGAAAAACCACTATCGTTGGTACCCTCAGAAAAAACAAAAAGGAAATTCCACCAGTGTTTATAAATGCGAAGCGACCTGTACCTAGTAGCATGTTTGGTTTTCAGAAGGACACTGTAATATTGTCATATAAACCAAAACCCAAAAAAAATGTGCTGATGTTGTCTACATTTCATTCTGGAGACAAAATAGATCCTGAGTCTGGCGACCTGCAGAAACCTGAGATTATCACATTTTACAACCTAACCAAAGGTGGCGTCGACGTGGTTGATGAGTTAAAATCAACATATTCTGTTTCTAGATTTTCTTGTCGCTGGCCCCTTAGAATTTTTTTTACAATTCTAGACATTGCTGCCATTAATTCCAATATTGTTTATAAAACTAATACCGGCGTCATTGAAGAACGTAGAATTCATCTGAATAAACTGGCGGAAGATTTGATCAAGCCGTTGTTAGTTAGGCGTTCATCAATTAGGTACTTGCCAATTGATATCCGAAGCATGTTGAGGTCATACTTAAATTTGCCTCAGATTGATCACAACAGAGATGTTTCATCAGGTTTTTGTGCTTTTTGTCCCAGGAGAAAGAACAGGAAGTCAAAAAAGCGATGTGTTAGCTGCAACGCTGCGATTTGCACAGAGCATACGACATTCACATGTCGAACGTGTTGTGGTGTAAACGACAACAGTGATAATTCAGATAATTGAATTTTTATGATCATTTGTTTCTACTTTAGCCTATATTAACATAACTTTTATCTCAGTAACATTTAAAAGATATATACAGGGTTGTTTCCATTGTTGTGTTCACATTGTTGCACAAGTTTATTTGTGTTGTTCAAAGTATACTGGCAGTTTTATTTTTCGTTAATATTATAAAATAAACCCTTCAACATTATCTATATTTTTGTTTTATTTTCGAAAAATTAAATAAAAACAATAACATCAAACATAAGTTTGATCTAGTCTGGGTGTGAGAGAAACTCTCATACGCGAGTGCTCATGTAATTTTTTGGGGCGCGAGTGATCGAGGGTTAATCAGAGTCATCCTCGACAACAACAAAAAGAAGATAAATATGACTGTTTTGGTCAACATTTATCTCATGAATTAAGAGAACTTCACGAGCCTAATAGTTCTATATTAATGGGAATAATCCAAAAGGAGATCATAAAATTTAAAAGATCTCTTCGTCAGGATGATTTGAATTGAAAAGTACTGATAGTCCACATAATGTGCTCTGATATGTTGCTTAAGAATTTTTGTTTGTTTCTATTTTTTCTTTAGAGAATAATTTTTTGTTTGATATATTTAAGGAGACTCATTTTTGTTATATATAATTGTTAACTATAGTTCAAAATTTTCGGATATTTCTTAAAGAAATACTGGAATTATATTTTTGTTTGTGATTTTACATGTTCCTATTATTACCATAATTATTACTTATAGAATTTTAGATACCTACTGCTACTTAACTTTATTTATGAACCTATGTTAGTATAGAAGAGCTAGCATAGTTATTTTTTATAAAGATTTACATTTAATAAACAAAATAACTTGGTAGTTACTTGATTTAATTTGTATTGACATTAATTAATTTAGCATTAAAAAAAATAAAAATATGAACTTTTTACATTTTTCATATTCCTAAAATACCTATATAGTATATGTATTAACAGAAACATATGTTCATTATATTGATTTGTTTTATCAACAATGTCCCATTGCCAAGGAGCTAAGCGAGCACCTGGTCCACACACATATTCTTTTAGGAAATTCCTCATTTCCAATGCTGAAAGGGATGCATTGCGTGCTCCAATTCTGTAGGCTATTAGTCGAAGGGCAGCTCCATCTCCTGGAATTTCATTTCTCCATCTTCCCAGTGTTACTATTCCATCCAATTATTTATCTACATCATTGTCATTCAGGTAAAATGAAACATTTTCTTTTCATTATAGTGTTTTAAATGAAACTCACGGTTTCTAGTTAATTCCACAATATAATAAAAGTTATTGAAAATTCTAAAAAATTGACAATTGTTTCGATAAATCAATATCATCGTCAGAATGACAGAAGTTACATTTCATTGGATGCCTACCTGATGTTTAGTAGTTATTTTTGGCTAGACCAAGAAGTGACCTAACTTGTGATTGACTTCCAACTGAGCACAGAACCTTGCAAAACATTGCTGCAAATTACATTTACATACATTTTGAAATGTTTCCTGGAGAAGTTGCAGTAATATTATTGCGTTACTTCAGTTGAAACATTGTGACTTGCTCATTAGAGAAACATTTCATCAAGTGGAGATTTCCTTCCCATTGAAACGTTTGTAATTGAGGTTGCCGTGATGTTGTTAGATGTGCCAGTTGTAATATTGCATCAGCATTTTTTCAGAAACATTGCTGTAAGTTAGTTATTTGTTATTTCTGAAACATTTCGCTATTAAGTTTCAGTGATATTGCCAAATACTCAAATTGAAATATTGTCATTTACTTTCGCGAGTAACATTGCTGTAAGTTAGTTATTTCTTCCTGTCGGAATATTTCCATATGAAGTTTCAGTACCTATCCAAGTTGGAATATTGCGATATTTTTCAATCAAGAAACATTGCTGTGAGTTAATAATATTCCTTCCTGCAGAAAAAGTCCTAGATTCATGTCTGATCGGAACTGAGTGAATGGTTCTATAAGTTCCTAATGCATCTTTTTTGTTTTTTGCGTCGTGCGTCACGTATTCTGATCGGCACATTCCTGACGCGATTCACCAATTCGCCAATCAGAATGCCTGAAGATGGCGTGACGTGCGACGCGAAAGGCAAAAACGATGCATTGGGATCTCATTCTAACCGAGCCCAATAATAGTATAGAAGAAGAAGAAGGTTGGGTTAGGATTTGTTTCTTTCGAGTTTCGAGTGTTTCGACTTTCGACCGGTCGTTGGAGGGAAAAAGGAATAACATTTTTCACATTTTTTCTGCTTTTTTGGTGAAGTGACAAGTGATCATATTTTAAGAATAAGTATTTCTAATTATGGAAACTGACCCTAATAAAGAGTTGAGAAATGTTCGTTCATTCAAAAGCCTATGAATTTTTACCTTCTTGAATTTTCGAGTTTTCTGGTTAGAATTTCAGTCATGGATTCGTTGAATTTTTCCATTTGAGTCTCGTTAATTTGTGACCCGTACATTCCTACATTTTTCCCTTTAGAATATGTATATTCCATCAAAACATGGTTGTACTGAGTACTGAGGGTGGTTAAGATTTAACACTATGAATACCTACCACAACTTGAATGAAGGAAAATGAAATCTCACAGTTGAAAATTGTCCTTCTGGTTTTTCATGAATGCTTTGGATAATTTCGCCATTGGTAAATGTAATAAGACTCCTTTTATTTGAGTTAAAAACCTGTCTTATGATATATTTTGAGCAACTCCATCTTTGTGAAAATGTTAAAAGTTTACCCTCATAGATATATTGAATGAATTCCTTTGTTGCTAAAATATATAGTCTATTAATTAATTATCTAATTTCTGAATGCTAACAAAATATATTTTGCATACATTTTACATACTAGTGAAAATATTTGCTAGAGTATTTTAATATTAATTTATTGAAGTGATTCAATTTCATTAAACTCCTCGATTCACAGAGTCAGCGGCTTCAAAACTGGGTTACCCGATATAAAATTGCAAAAATTATTGAGGAGTATATTTTTTAAACCAGTTGATTTTTCATATTTTGAGGTGTACATCTTGATAATTTTTCATTTTACAGAATCGAAGAAAAAACTTTAACGATATGTCTGGAAAATATTTAAAAACTATAATAAGGCAGCATATTAAAACAAAAAATATTAGTATCTACCACCTATAAGAATATATCTTCCCAACCCTAACAGATGAGCAATTTGAAAAGATAGTGATGGGATGGTTCCAACATACCACCACAAGGTACAAATGAAATGAAATAAATAGCTGATCTTTTTCTATTACAAAAGCAATGGATTAATTTATATTTGTATACTCTATAGAATAGGCTGAAAGTTTCCTTTTTATTTAATAGTTGTGAATTAAAAGGTGTGTTTCAGGTATAAATGTTATAGTATATCAACAAGACTATGGGCTCCTTCGATTCAATCACTTGTTTGTGAAGTTCATTCGAACCACAAATTTTCATTTTAATATATCTCCAGGAAGAACCGAGTAATCTGGTTGTGTCCCAGTATATAAGTTGATATCTGTGTAAATTGTGTAGTGTGATATATTTTTGTTATCAAAATATTTTTTATTATGAATTTTTTAGTTCAATAAATTAATGGATGCATATTTATAATTTAATTTTTTACTGCTTTTAGTATTTGTATAATGGTTCGATGCGAAGTATTCAGTGGACCATTACGTAGAAACTGACAAAACATTGAGAAAAACGAAATTGATGAATATAAAGCAGTGTTCATCCATTCATTCATGAACTGAAGTATCTGCTACTGGAAATACATGTTTTTTTGTATCTAATGTGCAATATTGTTTTTATTTCGGTTCAATAAATCGTTGGAATATTTTGATTTAAATTTCCTTTTTTTTGGGTTCTCTTCATTGTCCAAAGTTCAGAACGGACGAACATTCTGCGTTAAAAGTGCAGTCACTAATGAATCTCAATAAGTTTTTTTAACTTAGAATATACATTTTGACAAAACTATATGAAAACTTTCAACCACACCATGAAACCAAATTGAAATCACTAGCCCTCAACACACGTTTAGTTAATCATGCTATAGCCTCTACAGATTAGGAGTACTCTTCAATAAGTACAAAGGCAAGTCATTTCGATTTGAGGTTGTAATGATATAAATTCATTACTATAAATATCGATCCAAGTAACCAGTTAATGCAGCGATGACGAGGTACCCCACCAGAACAACAAAGTCCCCACGCCAAGATGCGCACGAAGAATCGACAACCGAAGGGAAGGAGACTTCCACCACCACCGCTAAAATGGATATAAAAATGCAAGCCAACAGACAAGAGGACAACTTGGTTCACGGACTCCAGCTCCTACAAGTTCAGCCGCCTCCAGTGCGAAGCGTAGGTCGAAGGTACTGACTTTGACCTTATACGCTTTACACAATTCACCGTGGAGTGTTGTACTAAGTCGAAGTATTGATTCGACTTTTATACATCACTCACCCGAACGGCCGTTGGTTTCTGGTATTGACGGAAACGATAACGATTGTTCAAGCTGTTAGAATAATTTCGGTGCGGTATTGACGCATCGAAAGCTCTACAGTATCTCTATAGGGTTTGCTGACGTTGAGATGGGTATTGACCATCTGTAAACGATCGCGCTAAATGTTAGTATAATTCTGGTGTGGTACTGACGCGCCGGAATAACTACATCCCTATACCACCGAGAGAGTCGTTAAGTTGGGAATTGACTAATTATAAACGATATACTCACATCTGGGACAATAACCGAAAGAGTATTGATCTATCGGTTGTTCTCAACTTTGGCTGTCTGAACAATTCGTAGGACCGAGAGAATCCCGTATACCACAGTGGAAATTTCGAGTCGTTATACCAACCTGCCTACAGTTCGTCAGTACACATCGGTCGACGGAGGAGTACGGATCGTCGGAACGGGATTTTCAATATAATTACGCACCACAGTAGTATATATAGAATATTGTAGTTTAGTTTAATTTTATCTTTGTAAATAATATTTCTTTATAGCAATAAATCAATTAATTTAATCGAACTCTGTCTCCTTTGGGCTTACCTGGGCAATACGCATTACAAGGTTAAGAGAATAATTGATCCATTTTGAAATTTTCTAATCTTAAAATAATTAAGCATTTTTCCATTATCAATATGATAATTGGAGAGTACCTGTAACTCCCTAATAATTATATTGCCAAATCATAAGCATGATTTTAGTAAACTTTCGAACAGTATCTGAAATTTTCAATAACGGAATTTGCAACATCACAAAAAGAAGTTGATTCAAGTATACTTCTGAAATGTCTTGGAATGGTACTAGTATAAGTTCTAATTATAAGGTCCCTGCTACATACCAAATGAAAGATGATTTGAATATACTTTTGAAATGTATAGGAACATTTCCTGATACGTCTAGTTATAAGGTAACTGCAACATCATAAAAGAAAGTTGATTTGCATGTGATATTCAAATATTGATACAACCTTGCATTTGAACGGTGTTAGAAATATTCGTACGTACCATCACCTAACATAACTTTTGAAATATTACAAATGAACGTTGCAATGGCGGCCGTTACGGCGTTGCTGGCATGTTGATGCACCATCATTGTAAAGTCGGAAGCAACATTACACATCCTATATGTGATTTGCAGCAACGTTGAGGCAACATATTCTTGCTCAGTGGGTTAATATATGTTAATAGAAAAAAGAAGAAGATGTGATATTACAAATATTGAAGCTTAGATATTATTAGCCGTATGGTGATATCCTGGATATCATTTTTCCAGTTAAGATCTGTATAACTATGCAATGATATAGGAAACCAGGAAAACTATATCTGCTGATCTTTACAATTATCACTTAAGAAGACAGTTTATTAGTGGAGAACTCCCTAGATTTAACTGTTCATTGACAACTTCATATTGTGGGTTTCTTAAATGTCTTCTAATTTCCAATTCTTAAGTTAGTTATTTGTTATTTCTGAAACATTTCGCTATTAAGTTTCAGTGATATTGCCAAATACTCAAATTGAAATATTGTCATTTACTTTCGCGAGTAACATTGCTGTAAGTTAGTTATTTCTTCCTGTCGGAATATTTCCATATGAAGTTTCAGTACCTATCCAAGTTGGAATATTGCGATATTTTTCAATCAAGAAACATTGCTGTGAGTTAATAATATTCCTTCCTGCAGAAAAAGTCCTAGATTCATGTCTGATCGGAACTGAGTGAATGGTTCTATAAGTTCCTAATGCATCTTTTTTGTTTTTTGCGTCGTGCGTCACGTATTCTGATCGGCACATTCCTGACGCGATTCACCAATTCGCCAATCAGAATGCCTGAAGATGGCGTGACGTGCGACGCGAAAGGCAAAAACGATGCATTGGGATCTCATTCTAACCGAGCCCAATAATAGTATAGAAGAAGAAGAAGGTTGGGTTAGGATTTGTTTCTTTCGAGTTTCGAGTGTTTCGACTTTCGACCGGTCGTTGGAGGGAAAAAGGAATAACATTTTTCACATTTTTTCTGCTTTTTTGGTGAAGTGACAAGTGATCATATTTTAAGAATAAGTATTTCTAATTATGGAAACTGACCCTAATAAAGAGTTGAGAAATGTTCGTTCATTCAAAAGCCTATGAATTTTTACCTTCTTGAATTTTCGAGTTTTCTGGTTAGAATTTCAGTCATGGATTCGTTGAATTTTTCCATTTGAGTCTCGTTAATTTGTGACCCGTACATTCCTACATTTTTCCCTTTAGAATATGTATATTCCATCAAAACATGGTTGTACTGAGTACTGAGGGTGGTTAAGATTTAACACTATGAATACCTACCACAACTTGAATGAAGGAAAATGAAATCTCACAGTTGAAAATTGTCCTTCTGGTTTTTCATGAATGCTTTGGATAATTTCGCCATTGGTAAATGTAATAAGACTCCTTTTATTTGAGTTAAAAACCTGTCTTATGATATATTTTGAGCAACTCCATCTTTGTGAAAATGTTAAAAGTTTACCCTCATAGATATATTGAATGAATTCCTTTGTTGCTAAAATATATAGTCTATTAATTAATTATCTAATTTCTGAATGCTAACAAAATATATTTTGCATACATTTTACATACTAGTGAAAATATTTGCTAGAGTATTTTAATATTAATTTATTGAAGTGATTCAATTTCATTAAACTCCTCGATTCACAGAGTCAGCGGCTTCAAAACTGGGTTACCCGATATAAAATTGCAAAAATTATTGAGGAGTATATTTTTTAAACCAGTTGATTTTTCATATTTTGAGGTGTACATCTTGATAATTTTTCATTTTACAGAATCGAAGAAAAAACTTTAACGATATGTCTGGAAAATATTTAACTCCAGCTCCTACAAGTTCAGCCGCCTCCAGTGCGAAGCGTAGGTCGAAGGTACTGACTTTGACCTTATACGCTTTACACAATTCACCGTGGAGTGTTGTACTAAGTCGAAGTATTGATTCGACTTTTATACATCACTCACCCGAACGGCCGTTGGTTTCTGGTATTGACGGAAACGATAACGATTGTTCAAGCTGTTAGAATAATTTCGGTGCGGTATTGACGCATCGAAAGCTCTACAGTATCTCTATAGGGTTTGCTGACGTTGAGATGGGTATTGACCATCTGTAAACGATCGCGCTAAATGTTAGTATAATTCTGGTGTGGTACTGACGCGCCGGAATAACTACATCCCTATACCACCGAGAGAGTCGTTAAGTTGGGAATTGACTAATTATAAACGATATACTCACATCTGGGACAATAACCGAAAGAGTATTGATCTATCGGTTGTTCTCAACTTTGGCTGTCTGAACAATTCGTAGGACCGAGAGAATCCCGTATACCACAGTGGAAATTTCGAGTCGTTATACCAACCTGCCTACAGTTCGTCAGTACACATCGGTCGACGGAGGAGTACGGATCGTCGGAACGGGATTTTCAATATAATTACGCACCACAGTAGTATATATAGAATATTGTAGTTTAGTTTAATTTTATCTTTGTAAATAATATTTCTTTATAGCAATAAATCAATTAATTTAATCGAACTCTGTCTCCTTTGGGCTTACCTGGGCAATACGCATTACAAGGTTAAGAGAATAATTGATCCATTTTGAAATTTTCTAATCTTAAAATAATTAAGCATTTTTCCATTATCAATATGATAATTGGAGAGTACCTGTAACTCCCTAATAATTATATTGCCAAATCATAAGGATGATTTTAGTAAACTTTCGAACAGTATCTGAAATTTTCAATAACGGAATTTGCAACATCACAAAAAGAAGTTGATTCAAGTATACTTCTGAAATGTCTTGGAATGGTACTAGTATAAGTTCTAATTATAAGGTCCCTGCTACATACCAAATGAAAGATGATTTGAATATACTTTTGAAATGTATAGGAACATTTCCTGATACGTCTAGTTATAAGGTAACTGCAACATCATAAAAGAAAGTTGATTTGCATGTGATATTCAAATATTGATACAACCTTGCATTTGAACGGTGTTAGAAATATCCGTACGTACCATCACCTAACATAACTTTTGAAATATTACAAATGAACGTTGCAATGGCGGCCGTTACGGCGTTGCTGGCATGTTGATGCACCATCATTGTAAAGTCGGAAGCAACATTACACATCCTATATGTGATTTGCAGCAACGTTGAGGCAACATATTCTTGCTCAGTGGGTTAATATATGTTAATAGAAAAAAGAAGAAGATGTGATATTACAAATATTGAAGCTTAGATATTATTAGCCGTATGGTGATATCCTGGATATCATTTTTCCAGTTAAGATCTGTATAACTATGCAATGATATAGGAAACCAGGAAAACTATATCTGCTGATCTTTACAATTATCACTTAAGAAGACAGTTTATTAGTGGAGAACTCCCTAGATTTAACTGTTCATTGACAACTTCATATTGTGGGTTTCTTAAATGTCTTCTAATTTCCAATTCTTCAAGGAAATCCAGTTCTTGTTTCTTTTCACAAATATGCAGCACTTCTAGTTTTGTGTTAGGTGTCAATGAATGATTGGTGTCAAGTAGATGTTTTGCGTAGTGGGATTTATCTGGTTGTTTTAATCTGTATGCTCGTAAGCGTAATTTCATTTTCTTTTCGAATAAAATTATGAGGGCACACAGTGGCTTTCATAATACCTACTGTGGTTGAAAGACCTAAACGTGGTAAAATATGATAACAAAGTCGTGCAGTATTGAAATAAATTTAACTTCTCTTTGTACATAAATCAGATGTGTTTTATTTGAAGGAAGTGAACCTATGGTGAATGTCGAAAATATCTGTCAGCAAATTAGCCTTACATTCTTCCCAATTAAACATTGTAATTTTTTTACAAGGAAACCAGAGACACGGTTTATTGTTTGAGTGTCATAATTTAAATCATTTAGTTATTAATAGTAGTAGTAAATAGTGAATGGTTTTGGTTTATTATGAAAATTAAAAAAAGCAATAAACTGCAGTCATCTGCTTCATAATTTGTGTTGTAGTTCTTGACTATTATTATATAATGATAGTCAAGAATAATATTGTTACAAAAAATAAGCTTTCTTTCCATGGATAATTCAGTACTTTGATTAATGTCAGACGGAAGTTTGAAAAATGTTTTGTTCTTTAACTCCAAATTGCCAAATGGCAAAATATTTAATATTAAAATTCTTTGCAATACAACTATGACGAATTATACCTGGTGATGACATTTTAAAGGTTCACATACTTTTATTACAACCAAAATCCTAAATAAACTAAAAGTTATCCTAAAATACTCACCATTGTTTGTCACACCATAACCATATTTTCAACAATTTTTTGACTTTGACAAACATAAGCCATATTCACACAAACCAGTGTAAAATGGATTTTATATATTTTCATTTTTAATGACGTAAAAGTTAATATACTAGGATATTTTATAATATTTATCCACATTAAAGGCGATATGTTGAAATGTATTGAAATTTATGATATTTTATTCTATTTTGTTTATGTAAAACAGTCTTGTAGTTCGCGACAGTGGAGACTCCATGCGCGGGTCAGTTGCGCAGAAGCGTTGTGCCACATACCGCCTATGTATCAAACTGTCTCTTATATTATTATTTGTCTATGGAATACACCATGTATTCTTTGGTTATACCTAAATTATTTTATAATGCGCATGTCACAATTCTGCACGCACCGAAAAAGTGTGCACCCTGCAAGCTTGCACTTTTAAGTCGGCGTGCATGTCAGCACGAAATTGAATTGAGGATACTTACGTTTAACCGTCATTGTCCTAGCACGCGTGCCGAAGTGCCACTTCGCTAGCAGGTTGATTGAGGATAACTTGTGTACGTCGTCGTGTAGGAGCTCTCTCACAATTCAGCTTTACTCTGCATGTTACTCTCCTAAAATTAAAAAAAAAATTTTAAAGGTAAAGGTACGTTACACGCTTGCCAAGCGTTGGCAAGGATCGACAATCGCAAGCATGTAAAAAGGGCGTTTGGCTTGGCTTGCGTGGGCTTGTGCCTGCTTGCTTCCGATCCAGTCGAGTGTCGGTTTTTTTACGCAGATCAAAGGGCGTTTGCGGCAAGCGCTTGCGATGCATTTATATGTTGGTCAGCGTTTAGTAGCCATTGTGATCTCGCGGCGAGTACACGCTTGCTTGATTTTACAAAAAATAAATGAAAAATGAGTTGCTGGTCGAATGAGGAGAGTCTTTCGTTTCTGGAACATTACCAAATGGAACCATGCATCTGGAATCCGAAAGATGCAAATCATAAAGATAAGAAGAAACAAGCAGATGCATGGATTCGTCTTGCTGAACTTACTGGAAGACCAGTAAAGGAAATAAAAAATTAAAAAGAGATATTGATGACTACTTTTCGCAAGCACTTGAAAAAAAACGTGAATCTATGCGTTCTGACGCAGGTATATTCCTACGATACATTTATAATTATTTTGATAGTCTGCTTAGCAAGGTGTAACTTATGTTTAAAAGCGTTGGTTAGTTTCTCGATTATTCCGCAACTATCTCGCTCTAATTTTCGATGTTTTTATTTTATTTTAGGTGCCGAAGAAATATACAATCCAACTTGGATGCTTACGAAACCATGGAGTCATTTTTACTACCAGTATATACTTGCAATGAAGAGATAAACACCGAAACAGTAAGTAAATAAATTTATTTACTCTAAATAAAAAAAACACCGTTGGTTATTATACCTACATTTATTTATACATTTTTATCAACTTATCTAATCCTATTAAAATATGAAGTAAATTCTTCCCTGACTTCTCTGGCGTTCACCGGAGATCTTCGTGGTATTTGTGGTAAATTTTGCAATGCATTATATTCGTCGTTATCTCTACGCCATAAACCAGGGGTAACCATTTTTCCACTACATCAAACGAACTCTGAGGAGTATATCGATTTGAAGAACTTTTACTTGTTCTCAAAAAGTTATGTAGTAATACACAAGTCATCGTAAATTCCGTTACAGTTTGTGGTTCTAAATTGATAGGGCGTCTGAATATTCTGAAAACTGAGGTTAAAATTCCAAACGTATTTTCAACTACAACTCGGGATCTAGATAAATTTTGGTTAAATAACCTTTTTGGTGAGCCTACTTCATGGTTTCCAGGGTAGGGTTTCATTACGTGTTGACTCAATGCAAAAGCACCGTCAGCTAAAAACACGTATGGAATATTAATATTCGATCCTGGTAGTGGACATGGTGGTGGAAAATCTATCTCGTTTCTAATTATTCTTTTCCGTAGTAAACAATTATTAAAGACGCCGCCGTCACTTATTCTTCCTTGACTCCCGATGTCTGTGAATACAAATTTGTATTTGCTATCCACTAAAGCCAAAAGGACAATGCTAAAGGTTTTCTTATAATTGAAATACTCTGTTCCACTATGCGTTGGGCTTTCAATGACTACATGCTTGCCATCCAATGCACCTATGCAATGTGGAAATTTAGTCCTGAATCCTTCTTCTATATTAAGCCATCCTGCTGCTGTGGTGGATGACCCTCTGATAAGAGACACACACCACCATCTAGATCACCATCCAGACCACCATCCATACAAGCTGTTACTAATAAACGTCGTCGCCCTGCTTCTGAAACGGCTGAAAAGCAAATGGCCGTGGCTTTTGGACAATTAACAAATGTTTTGGGTCAAAGGCAGAATGAAAATATACCTGCTCACAAAGACGATGATTGCGATCTATACGCAAAATTATTGGCTATAAAGTTACGTGAACTGTCAACTGATGAACGAAAAATTATGATGTACCAAATAGATGGGTTGTTTATAAACAGAATCAGTCACAAATCAAATGAGCGTCATACACCATACCCTCAATATTATTCTCGACCGTCGTCAATGGCTGGTGCATATTCAACACCATCTCCTCAAGTCATTCCGAGTCGGCCTACATCAGTTAATAGTGTTTATTCTGAACCTATTCATAACAACCAAAGTTTTTTTCCCTCTCCAAACACACAAACTTCTTATTCAGCGCCAGACATGGCAAAACATATACCAACTCCAATAGCTCCAGCTCCGTCTACAAAAACAGCACCCTCGTCATCTATTCGTATCATATCGGACCAAATCATCAAACCAGCCCCACGTGAAACCAACATTATAAACATGGCTATGTTGAATGCTTTCGAAGATTTTGATTCGTCGACATAATTCTTATTTAAATTAATAAATAATTAAACAATAAAGCAGTTGGCTAACATACATTCATAGAACAGATTTCCTATGATTCTATTAAAATCTAAATAAATGTATAACATAATGTTTTGTTTTATTCCTACCTTAACTAGATTCTTTAGAATTTCATTAAGGCCTATATGCACCGTAAGTACTTAAGCTAGCTTATCGTTAAGAATCGCTTAAGATGGAATTTTGTTATGCACCGCTATTGATAGTGCAGTTAACGGAGACTTAATTTAAGCCGGCGATTTGCAAGGCTTAAGCCCGGCTTTTCTAAAAAGTTAGGTTGTGTTTGTGTTGTGTCGTTGTGTGCAGTGTGTTTTATAAATTTTTGATAGTCTTGTTCTCGGATTGGCCATTTTGTGTCTTATATTACACATTAACAATCAATAATTAAAGAATTAAGAAAAAATGGAAATTGAGGACCTGATATTTTTAGAAAACGACATGGATATTTTGGATATTATCGACATGGGTTTTCCCAGAAGGATGTATGAAAGATCATCTTATTTTAACGATATGGACGATATATCTTTTTTCCGAAGATTTCGTTTAACAAAACAAATCACCCTGGACATTTTGGAGAGGATAGAACCGCAGTTAGAATTTGATAATGATTTGTAAGAAATGGGTATTAGGTTACTTTCATATTAGGGCCTGAATGTTACTTTCTTTTTAGGAACAATAGTATTTCACCAATAAATCAACTGCTAACAACACTACATTTCTACTCGTGCAATGGACATCAGTAGTCGGTGGGCGATTTCGTGGGAATGCACCAGGCAACAGTATCGAGAATCATACCCAAAGTTTCTAGTGCCATAGCATCGTTAGCTGGGGAGTTTATTCAGATGCCACAAAGAGCAGCACTAGTTAGAGTGCATAATGCTTTTTATAATATAGCAAGATTTCCTCGAGTTGCTGGGTGTATAGATTGTACCTATATAAAAATAAGATCTCCAGGTAGTAATCTTTTATTATTATTATTAGGTATATCTAGCTACATAATTAATAATAAACATATATCACACCTTCAATGTGAAAATAACGTAGGTTTGGGCCAAGAAAAAGTGATTAGACTAGTTTGTGGATCTTTTGTTCAAACTTATTCCCAATGGCCTATTATTTTATTTTAGGTGGTGAAGATGCAGAGGTCTTTAGAAATAGAAAATTATACTTTTCTTTAAATACCCAAGTTGTATGTGACAGTCATCTCAAAATAAATAACATAGTAGCAAGATGGCCAGGTTCAGCTCATGATATCACAATTTACAACAGTTGAATAAGGGCTCAGTTTGAAGCTGGGGAATTCGGAAACAGTATATTGTTAGGTAAGTATTTATTTAATTTACATAATATAGTAGAATTATTGCCCACTCAGTTTTTAATGTCTTTAAAAATAACTTATTAATTATATTTTTACAGTGCCATTTAAAAACTTTGGATGATTTCCAATCAATAAAAATGAAATCCTTGCCTGTACAGTGGGTCCAAGTTAATGATGAACAGCATTGGGAACTTGTAAACTGAGGAAGTTTCAAGGACAGTTAAATTACGAAAAACTTGCGCAATTTAAGAGTCAATAATATGCTGTTGTAAAAACCAGAAAATTCCTATTACTTCCGGAGATATTCGAATAAATCCGAAATTTTGGTATTTGTTTTTTATTTTTTTCTGAAGTTATTTGAAAAGGTATAGAAATACAAAAGGCACTTTCTCATTGCCACTTTTTGAGCTCTATAAGACAGCGTTAACAAATTTTTAATACAACGGTTCGTTCCTTCGCAACCATCATCAATTCCATTTTCTTAAATATGGACCTGGATTTTCTATCTTAGTTTTAAAGAGCTTTTGATCTCCTAAAGTCAATGATGTATCACACTTTTCTCTAAAATGATTATTTTTTGTACTTTCCATAAGAGCCTATGTGATAGAGGGAGAAACTTTGTCTCTCTCCAACACATAAGTCCTTATGCAACGTACCTAAAATAATCATTTTAGAGAAAATTGTGATACATAGTTAACTTTGGGAGATCAATAACTTTAAAACCAAGATAGAAAATCCAGGTCCATATTTAAGAAAATGGAATTGATGATGGTAACGAAGGAATCAAACGTTGTAGTAAAAATTTGTTATCGCTGTCTTATAGAGCTCAAAAAGTGGCAATGAGAAATAATCTTTTGTTTTTCTATATCTATTCAAATAAAAAACAAATAGCAAAATTTCGGATTTATTCGAATATCTCCGGAAGTAATAGGAATTTTCTGGTTTTCACAACAGCATATTATTGACTCTTAAATTGCGCAAGTTTTTCGTAATTTAACCGTCCTTGTAACTTCTACGGTTTACGAGATCCTAATGCTGTTCAACTTTATCTTGGACACACTGTATTATGCAGACTTTATAAGATTACTGTATAAGAATAATTAACCGTTTTTTTCATACCTATTATTTTTCAGGCGATAGTGGATATATGCTGAGACCATATTTTTTGACACCCTTTCGCAATCCTGCTACAAGAGCAGAGAGATTATATAATGAATCCCACATAAGGACCCGAAATACAGTTGAGCGTTATTTTGGCGTTTGGAAACGGTAGGTTTCCTGTTTTAGCCTATGGATTAAGACTAAAAATAGAATCTTGCCAAGATATAATTGTGGCAGCTGCAGTACTACACAATAAAGCAGTTGAAATGAATGAAGGAGTCCCTCCTGTACCAGACAACATAAATACAGAGGAACTTGAGTATTTAATACAGCAAGGTCATATTCCTAATTTACCTCAAAATGCAGCCAATGTAAATAACGCTTTAAATTTTAGGCAAAGTTTAGTTAATAACTATTTTGCAAACTTGTAAAAACATATTTTTCTTTTATAGTTGCTTAGGTTTTTAGTGTTAATATACCAATAATTATTATTATTATCTTACATTAGTTCACTGTTTAAAGTTGTGTCACTTTGTAACATGTCAGTCTGTTAAGTTTATAAGTTTAATATTGAAATACAATTTCTGTCTCAGTTCTTTAAACAGTATCTTTTGTTCATGTCAAGCTACTTGATGCTACTTCAATGTGTTTTGTGTCTATCTCCCTACAATTATTTTTCTATAGGAAGCTAAATATATTAATTTAGGTTTCACTTATTTTTTTTATATTTACCCATGTATATTTGATTATAATAAAATGCAATATAGTTAGGCTTTGATGTTTGTACTAAATATTTTGATTCTATATAATAATCTCTATGCTGCTTCTAAATATAAAAGAGAAACTCTTGGAATTGATTGAAGATGTTTTACTTTAGCAACAAAACCACTCAGATGCTCATCATATTACTTTGTCTGATGAGAATATGGTTCCTGGCAGGTGAACAAAAAATCTTCAATGATTTTTAAGTTGATTTAGTAAATTCTCCTTTACAGGAAATAAATTTAAATCAGTAACTGTTTAACAGTAACATAATCAACCAGTAACTATTTAAATTATCTACACACAAAAACGTCCTATATATATTTTACAGGGAAAACAAGTTTGTATTAAAAGAATCGGAATCCTAGAAATTTCCAGGAGGACTAACATAACAACTTTTTAATTTTTGGCAATGATATACATACTAGTTCTGTGGTTTCCTTGATTCCAGTTCTAGCTCAAGGATTTGAATTTTTAAACTATTTTCTTGTCTTTTAAAATTTATATCCATATTTACTTGGCTAATCTGTTCATCAACTAAAACTAAACTCTTATCCAAAAGCAAATTGTACTTTTCACTGATTTTAGAAGATGTAAGGGTATGAATTGTTTTCACTGGCCTACGTCTCTGTGAACTTAGAGGTTGGCGAGGAGTTTGGCAAGAGGAGCTACTTGGATTGTTGACTTCTAGGGCTGGATTAATTGGTTTCTTAAGGTTTTCTGGAGTGTACTTTGCCCACTGTTTGTTCTCATTCTAAAAACAAATACTTTTACAAAACACACACAAAAAAACTTCAACAGACATAATATTTTTTTGCAAGGTCACTGTATCACTGCTGTAGTGACTGCTAAAGGATTTTATATAAATGTGTTCATGAAGTAGAGCATGAAGTGAACTTGAAATTAACAACATATCTTGCGGATGATACCTACTATTTTATTTGTGACAATTAAGATTAATTCTTTTTTCATACCTTTTCTACTATATTGTCATTATGATTTTTGGTGTGTCTAGCATTTGGTTGACATTCATCATCTTCATTGGATTCGAAATGTAATATTTCTGCCAGGTTGCTTCCATCCTCGTTTAAGTTGTATTCTGCATTCTAAAAAATAAATATAATGACTGGATGAGGAGTTTTATCTGGACATCATTACTATAGAATAGTCAACCATGTTTTCCCATAAATATAATCTGCCATGATATAGGACACACATGAGTCAATATTTTGACACAAACTCTAAAGGACCTTATGGATTTATCATGCAGTTCTTGTATTCAACTATAAAAAACCCTTATATGAAATTAAACTTGGCATTAGTTAATATAAAACAGTAAGCAGTTAAAATATTTACCTCTATTATGATAGAATCATCCTCAAAAGTATATTCGTCCACATCTAAGTCCACTTCGCTACCTAATTTTCTTTTTTTAATTATATGTTTTGGATGGCCATCAGAATCTGCTCTGGCATCTAACCCATTCGCAGTTTTAGAATTGATTATTCCACAAAGTAGCTTCTGGGTTGGATTTAAACTAATATCAGGTGGTGTTCCACCACCTGTCTTTATAATATTTTGTTTATGTTCAGCAGTAACTTTTCGTGACTCCTTTTTTGAGTTTTCGTATAGTTTTTTGAGGCAATCAGCATTTCTATAATAAACTGATGGATTTGAAGAATTAAATTCTCCTATTTTTTCCCACGCCTCTTGCCTTTTTTGTACAGGCGCTCTGTCTGTTTTTTTATCTTCCAAAATATGGTGAAATTTTTCACCGATAATTGAAAATAAATGAGCTTTTTCATCTTCTCGAAAATTAGGAGCTCTTTTGATTATAATGTTATTCTCACCCATGGTAGCAGTTTTAATACTTTGGGAGAGAGAAATGCAGAAAAAATATGGTTTAGTATTCGTCCTATCAAGACTGGGGCACAGATTAAATAAATATAATAAAAAAAGACTGGGGCACAAGCACACGCTGGACACGCACATCATAAAGTTGTGAGGTTACGTTAGAGGAAACTGAATGAAACTGAACACAGAAAAATATTAAAAAAAGATGCAACTAACTAAACAGTGGTATAGAAAAGGACAACAAATGGATGACATCAGTAACCATCGACTAACATGTAATTCATGAGAAATTGCCTAACAAATTAATACAACGTTATCCTGCGTTGCCAAATCAACTCCGTACTTAACTAAGCCGGTTTTATTTGCTAGCGGTGCATTGCAACTAAAGTCGCCTTTTTAAAGCTAGTTTAAGAAAAGCGAGCTTAAGGGATATACGGTGCATATAGCCCTAAGAGCTCGGCAAACTTCACGAATGATTATTGATATCATAGAGACAGATACTTTAAACAAGTAGTGAAGGCTTTTGTCAGAATCACCAGATGCCAAAAATCGTAGCGTAATGGCAAGACGAAATTTGGCTGGTATAGCTTCTCTGAAGTCTGTATCATGCTTGGATATCATTGGTGAAATTTTTTGCAGTAAAAACTCAAAATCAGAATAGCTCATTCGGCAGAAGTTATCAAACTCTCCAGATGGTTCATATAAAAGTTCATCAAATTTCTCTTCTATAAATTGTCTGTAACAAATAAAATATATCGTAAGTATTGTGGCATAACTCAACTGGGACTGTTTGCAGTTTGCCAAGGCTTGGCAAGCGTGTAAACGTACCTTAAGAGAATGCTCATATACTCCTATGGGAATACTCTACTGGGTAAAACCAAGAGAATTGTTAGATTTTGAGAGAATGGATGGGATAGATAAAGGCCAATAAAATAAAAATTGTAACCCGACATATTATGTCATGTGTCTCTTTAGTCTATGATTAAATATTAAATTAATTGCAGGTTTTTGTCGTTTTTGGAGTTTAATTGTTTATTTATTGTTTTTAAAGCACTTATTACACTATGCCTTTTACGTGCCTATTTTTGTGTCTATTTTCATGCCTTTTGTTAGCTGAATTTCCTCAAATGACCGGCACTATTACACCATGCCTTTTTAATGATTGTTCAAGCAGCAATTTCAGGGCTGCAAACATGAGGAAAATTGACATTGATTTTTGAGGTGTAATAAACACGAAATATGACAAAGGTAAATTTAAGGGCACCCTATATAGATGTAATTTTCTTCATAATAAAATAAGTCGAATCCAATTTAAAATAAAAACAATTGTTGACCTACACCAGAAAATAATTTAAACAAACAATTTTACACAACCGACAAGGTCGATGACAAAACACGCGATGGTTTGTTTATCAAAAATATAGACAAACCTTGCAACTTAGTATAAAGAAACTGAAAATTAACCTTCAATTACGAAAATAAAAAATATGAGACAAGGGCAAAATCCCAAATCTTCTGAAATAAATAGTAGAAAATTTGGTAACAGAGGCAGTGAGGTAGTAACCCTCATAGAGTGCTCAGGTACTGTAAGGCCTGACACTTCGACGGCCGTACGTCAACAATGTGTAGTTGTGACTTGTGATATTTCAAAAACGTAAGTTTTTTTTCTATGTCATTATAGTTATTTTTTTTGAACAAATATCGTATTGACATTTTATTTGATTTTACGGGGTGTCCAAAAGTACATTATCTGATCATATTAAGTGCGTATTGACATTTGAGCCCCTCCCCTAACATATTTAGGAAAAAGTACGATTTGCAATCGATCTAATAATCCAGGGGAACCCTAAATTTTAGCCAAGAGAATTTAAAGATTGTACAGGGATATTCATATGCAAGAAATATCGTATTTATACCTTCAGATTTCGAGAGATTTGTTTTGATAGTTATTTTCTTATATTGTACGGGGATATTCATATGTATGAAACATCGTATTTATACCTTCAGATTTCGGAAGACTTGTTTTGATAATTATTTTCTTATATTGTACGGGGATATTCATATGCAAGAAATATCGTATTTATACCTTCAGATTTCGAAAGATTTGTTATGATAATTATTTTCTTATATAATACAGGGATATTCATACGCCATTATCAGGAAAGACTACTTTCAGAATTTTGGAAGACGTTTTGCCCGAGTCATATTAATTTTTTTCTCATTCCTTATACAGAGATATTCATATGCAAGACATCTTTTTCTTTTGTCATAATAACGAGAAACTACTTCCAGATTATGAAAGACGTTTTCCCCAATCAGTTTCTAGTGTATCATACCGGGACATTCTCCCCCGAGTAACTTTTATTTTTGTCCAAACCAGGGCTGAATTACTGGATTGAATTAATTACTGTTTGTAATATATATGTACATATTATCCACCCAGTCTGTTTCCTTTATCAACAACCCCTACCCTCGGACCAGCAAGTTTGAACGGGCTGACGCGACCTGCCTTAGAACTCAGGCTTGGCACATTGTATAAGCCCAAGAGGCCCCATGGAGACCTTGTCCGCTCGTGCCAGGAAACCACCTACACTGAGGTTACCCACAGGGGGATTCCTGGCTCTAAATTTGCCGTAAGGCACTGGTGACAGCACGCTGCAAAATTCAAGGAAATAGGAATTCAAAGGTTGTCCTACACTGATAACGGAAGGCTGTAAACTCTAAAAGACCACAGCGGTTATTACAGTGGTGACCAAATATTCATTACAGAGGATAAATATACAATCGGATTGGTAACCGATTTGTTACACTGGTGACAACAAAATATACAATAGGGTTTTCTACCCATTCATTACACTGGATTTTTTTACAACGGATTTTATCACACGTTATTACAGTGGTGACAGCGGATTCATGACCTACTTCATTACAGAGGTTAGATTCATTGTATGTAAATTTTTGAAATATTAAAACGATGTCAGGAACAACAAAGAATAAACTGAAGTTACAGAAAACATTACTAATTACTGTTATGGCCACTGCAACACTTATTTTGAAAAGAAAATACCGAAAAAAGAGAGCTCTTAGGAGATAGTGGGTGAAGCCTTGTGTAGAGGACCATAGATAATTGAATGTTGTGGTTGCTCGCCAAAAACCTTACAGAGGTTGTCATTGTCATATGTGTCAAAAAGTGACATAATCATGATTGATATAGATTTTTAGGTGATTGATAATTATTGGAGTCAGATGTCAGAGATATATGTTTTGTTTTATAATATAATACGTTTAAGAATAAATTGTAAAAGTTATACCAGCAAGCTGAAGTAATAAATAAAGACAGCTGATAAATTAATGGTTATTTCACGCCCCACATAAATGGTGACACCATCCATTGCAACGTGTACAATAATATTGTAAATTGCTGCCTACAACAGACAACTTGAACATCGTGCTTGGTAAAATAAAAAACGAACTTTTAATATGGCTAATAATAATATGAGTGATTCAAACAATCCTAAAGGAAGTAACAATAGAACATCAAAATCAGAAAAAAACGGCATAAACAATTTAATGTCAGAAGATGAGAGTAAAACCGTTCGTCTTAAACTTCCGCCATTTTTGAACGAAAAGACGGAAATTTGGTTCTATCAAGTTGATGCACAGTTCCGTATTGAACAAATTCGCAGTGAAAACAATAAATTTAACCATTTAGTGGCGAATTTGGAACCTAGGATACTGGAAAATATATGGGACATTATTACTAATGAGGAGCAAAAACTCGGCTACTAAGTATTTTCAAAGAAAGTGATGATAAACAATTAAAAAAAATTGTTAACGGGATTGGAGTTAGGGGACTTAAAGCCCAGTCAATTATTTAGAAGAATGAAATCACTATCCAGCGGTGAACTTTCAGAAAAAGGACTCAAAACTGTGTGGCTTGAAAAACTTCCTGACTCTATCAAAAATATTCTTGTTACAGTAGGACATGAGGACGTTGAAAAATTAGCAGAAATTGCATATAAAATTGTGGACATGAATCCAAGAGTTAATTTATACAACATTGAAGGGAAGACTATACAGAAACCAATGACTGAAAGTGCATCATCTAACGAGTGGATAGCATCAATTTCAGCACAGTTGGCTTCAATGGAAAACAAATTTACAGAACTGAAAGCAAGATTTCGCAGTCCAAATAATAGAGGGAGCCGAAGTCGTAGCAGAAATAATTCTCGTAGTCGTTACAATCCTACAGGTAAATACTGTTATTACCATTTTAAAGTTGGCGTTCGATGTTACCCCGAGAAATGTGTGCATTTAATAAACAAGCGGAAAACTCAAAACAGCAGACGAATTAACAGCTGCTTCGTCTGCTGAACTGAATCAGAGCAGCTGCCACTATCGTCTATTTGTCAAGGATAGAAAAACGGGAATAGAATTTCTTGTGGACAGCGGAGCCCATGTGTCAATTATTCCAAACACGAAAAATGTATCAAATAATAATTATTCCGAATATAAGTTATATGCCGCAAATGAAACAGAAATTCCAACTTATGGATATAAAACATTAACCATTGATCTTGGTCTGCGTCGTAATTTCCAATGGCAATTCATTGTAGCAAGAATGCAAAACGGAATCCTTGGAGCAGATTTCTTGAAAAAATTCAATTTAATAGTGGATTTAAGAAACCAACGTTTGATAGATGGTGAAACCCAGCTAACAGTTAGTGGAGTTTCAAATATCACATCCGAATACATTTTAAGCAATAGATTAAAATCATTTAAATTTGGTGAACTTTTTAACAAATTTTCAGAAATAACTAAACCTAATTGGATCCCAAATAATATTAAACATGATATAAAACATCATATTTCCACTACTGGAGAACCTATATTCTGCAGACCTAGACAATTGGATCTAAAAAGATTACAGGTAGCTAAAGAAGAATTCCAATTTTTGTTACGAAATGAAACTATAAGACCATGACAATCGCAATGGTCCAGCCCTCTGCATTTAGCAGAGAAAAAGACAAAACATGGCGTCCCTTTGGTGATTACAGAAAATTAAACAGTATCACAGTACCTGATCGTTATCCAATACCAAGAATAGAAAACTTTTAATATATACTACTAAATAAAAAGGTATTTTCAAAAATTGATTTATTTAAAGCTTATCATCAAATACCCATTTATTCGAATTTAATTTTATGCCATTTGGGTTACGCAATACGTCTGCCAATTTTCAATGATTTATTCACCAAGTTTACCAAGGATTGGATTTTGTTTTCCCCTACCTTGATGATGCCTTAATAGCGTGATCATCGTTGGATGAACGCAAGAAACATTTAGAAATAATATTTCAGAGACTTAGTCAATATGGATTACGAATTAATATTTCTAAATCGATAAATGCGGAAGAGCAAATTCAGTTTTTAGGGTATTTAATTAACTCAAAAGGGTCTATGGGATGGTGGGGCACAATGGAACACAAAAGTTGTTTTTGCCCATAGCTCCCCACATGAATTTTTTTTCAGCATTTTAATGATTTCCTTTGACCTAGGGTCCTAGGCTCTAGGTTGGAGTCACCTTCAGTTACTACTTCACATGTATCCTCCAAAAACTGGAGCCTTTGGTAACATCAAAGTTTGGGCTGGTATACATACAGGCGAAGCTCCCGAGGCTTCCGTTTTTTAAATTTTATTCAGTTCTGACATAAATTGACTTCTTAACGTATGAATTTTAGCTTTTATAAGTGCTTCTGTGAATGGTTTATCAGGAAACAGTTCTTTTAAATTGTCACATATTTCCGTCAAAGCTTTGGCTTTCAAATTTCTATTATGATAGCTTTTTGATCTGGCATCATACAGGCAAGGATGGTTTCCATACAGTTCAATCAAACGTGTTGTAGCGTTTTCTGTTGTCCAGAAGTGGTGTTTACTGCAATAATACAATACAAAATTAGTTCTAACCTAACTTTTATAGTAGAGTAATTGGATTATTCATTTAAACTTTCTCCTTACCTAGTAGGGGAGGATGGGGTGAAAGCGCGCATGGGGCAATATCGTTTTAACCCGTTTCTCACAAAGTATGTTAGGTGGCGTAACGACATTACCATAAGATGATGCAATCGTAGTCAAGATCGTCAGTTCTCCTTCGTTATTCAGCCGATGTGTATGAACTTTTATAAAATAAAAATTTTTCGTGTCGTCATCCCGTTGAGTTCTCCGAAATAATTTTTGAAGGGATCAAAAAAATTGTAAGTATTAAGTTTTTTACTCTTGGTATTGGTTGAATCGGTTCTGTTCTCTTATTTTTGTGTTTTCTGATATCCAGTGTACGTTTGTGAATAATTGTAGATTTTTCAATTATATTTTGTTTCATATACGAACGAGGCAATAGCGTGTTTTTTATTTGGGGTATAAGCGAGTGAGCGCTATTGCCCCAATGATCAGCATGACAAAAAATGTTAAATATTTAATTTTTTTCTTCTTTCAGATGGTTCGTAACTACAAAAAGAAAGGCCTAAGAGCTTTATGGTCCACCGAAAATTTGGCAGTAGCTATAAATAACATAAAATCAAACACTATGTCAATCAGACAAGTTTCTTGTGAATATAAAGTTCCACAAACAACCTTAAGAGACCACATTACTAACAGACGTAGGAATTCTTCAGGTATATTCCTTGTTCCAAAAAAAGTTGGAAGCAGGATAGTATTCAGTGAAGAAGAAGATAATTTATTAAAACAATACTATTTCAAACTATCGGAGCTGTACTTTGGATTGTCAATTGATGACTTCAGATAGGTGGCATATAGATTTGCTGAGAAGATAGGTTTAGAGAGCAGATTTATCAATAAAAAAGGGGAAACATTGGCTGGCTACGATTTCTATTATTACTTTAGAAAAAGACATCCTAATATATCGTTAAGGTCACCTGCAGCAACTAGTTTAAATAGGGTAGTGAGCTTCAACAAACCTGAAGTGGATAGGTTTTTTGCAAATTTATCAGCTTTATATGAAAAATATAAATATGGTGCGATTCAACGGAGTCAGCCAACGAGTGAACATCGTTAACTGCTACTCTGACAACTTTTTACGTTATTTACGTGTTTTTCTTTAATATTATCAATAGTTCTTTGTGATAATACTGTGCAAATAATAATCAACATGTGATAATTAACAGTCAATTAATGTTTTTGTTTTATAAACTACGAATCCTTACTATTAGTCAGTTGGACAATTAAATTCTCCAGTGGCGTAGCATAAGAATCAACAGGTAACTGATATATTCCTTTCATATTACCCACAGAGTCCTTCTGGGACGTCTGTCGTATTAATAAAATTTATTGTGGAGTGGTTTTGGTAACCAGGACCGCTCACAAAAATGAGCTCCATTAAGAACCAAAATCAAATGTCGTCATCACAACCTATCACAACCAACCGCACACAATCTTATGTTGCTGCAACCCTAACTAAACCTACTCCTCCGGTTTTTCCAAATAGGGATCAAGCCATTATCTTTCATGCAATTTCCAACACCGTTCTCTTTGAATATGTAAAAGCTGTAGGGGACATTGTTACCCCTAAAAATATTACCTTAGCGTCACGAATCTCAAATAACCGTATTTGTATTTATCTACCCTCGAGTAATATTGTCAATGATCTTCTCAGTGCCCATCAGAGCATCTCCATTAACTCCCCAACTATCCCTATACGAAGACTTATTACGCCGGCAAAACGTATTCTCATTTCCAATGTATCTCCCACCATTCCTCACGCCATAATTGAAAAAGCTCTAAAAGATATTGGACTACAGTTAGCCTCCCCTGTTTCGTTTCTTACGTTATCCCTGAAAATTATAACTTCTCCGTACAAACATCAATCCTAATTACTCATGAAAATACTCAATATAGAATATTTGTATCATCTGATAAGCTTGAATGTTTCCTATGCAAACAAGCAGGACATACTGCTGACTCCTGCACAAATACTACTACTTCCCAAACACAAGACGACATCCCATCCCCCGCCAACTCTATATCACAATCTACGGTTAATATTTCTCTCGATAGTGCTCCCAGACAACTCACATTACCAAATACCTCGAATGAAACTGAGATAACTCAATTACTAACTCCCCTAACTCACGGACAAAAAAGGGCCATATCAACTGATAGCAATGTTGATACCCCTCTCCAACTCACACCGGAAATCACACCTGAACCAACAACAAATCAAATGCTCCCCCCTTCATTTACTAACCCTAATACCTCCTCTAAACATCTAAAGAAAAAATCCAAAACAATAATCTCTGATCATCATAATTTAACACCCTCCACTCAAAAGGCAATACACGCTATTTATGGAAAAAATCCATCGAATCTCACTCTTACAGAAACCCAATTCACAGTTTTCTTAGAAAATACACATGGGCATATAGACCCTCTCAAGGAAGCTCTAATCTTTACCTCAAACACTCAAGGATTACTAAATGATATATCACTACTGTATACCGAAACGAAGGAAAGGTCCCTCAAAACCGCCTTACAAGAATTAGGAAAAAAATTAAACAACAAATAAATCCTGAAGACTCTGATAATATAAGCGTTTCCTCCGAATATCAAACTGATGAAGAATGCCTGCAAAAATCCTCACAGCCACCCTTATCACCTCCAAGTCAAGAGCCACTTTCAAATTAATTCAATGGAACTGTGATGGATTCTTTCGTCGATTAGAAAGAATCCAGCAACTAGTTGTTGATGAACAGCCTTCAAGAAACCAACACTAAATTATCCAAACTCCCTAAGCTAAAAAACTTTGAAGGATATCACTTTATCCGCACCGACTGTATTCGTGACAGTAGCGGCACATCAATCTTTATTTCAAGCGAACTGTTTTCGTATCGCGTCCCACTCACAACAGATCTTGAGGCCATTGCCATAACCGCTTGGTGACCTAATAAGCTTACTATTTGCAACGTATATATTCCACCTAACCACCCACTTAAAGATACAGAGCTATTAAACCTTATCTACCAACTTCCTACACCATATATTCTTGTAGGTGATTTTAACGCCCACAACACAATGTGGGGATCCAACTATACATTCGGTAAAGGGAAAACTATTGAAAGAGTAATCAATTGCACAGGATCCTGTCTATTGAATACAGGCTCCAGTACACATTTCAACTTTTCATCCGGAACTCTCTCCTCTATAGATCTGAGCTTCAGTGACCTTAAATCAGCTACTCTACTAACTTGGCAAATTGCCGATGACCTTTACGACAGCAATCACTATCCCATCTTCATGTCATCCAATGAACCAAATATTCAACAAAGTTTAACCAGGAGCTACTGGCGCCTAAACAATGCTGACTGGCCCAGTTACACAACTCATACAGATACCACTTTATCCACCCTCTCGTTCTCCGACAATACAGACAATAACATGACGTTAATTACAAACGCCTTACTTTCAGCAGCCAATGCACACATTGGCAAAAATATTATCTCAAACAAACGAAAAACAGTTCCCTGGTGGAATACCTCTTGTCAAATTGCTGTAGATGAACAAAAATTTACACTCAAAAATTACCGAATAAACAAGAGCCAATATAATCTCTTAAAACTGAAAAAAGCCAGAGCCAAGACTCGATATACCATAAAACAAAGTAAAAAATCTTCTTGGAGAAATTATGTGTCCTCAATCAACGAAAAGACTAATCCCACTGTTCTATGGAAAAAAATTAGACAAATTCAAGGAAACATTACCAGTCTTAAAGTAGTCAATCTTGTCTCTAACAACACTGTAATTAGTGAGAATCAAGAAATTGGTGAAACTCTAGCCAAATATTTTGTTGAGAAATTCAGAAGCAAAATCAATCCCACCCCACATGAAGCATTGACTGCCACACCTCCTATATCTTCTACCATAACAACTCAAGACATCACTTATCTAAATTCTTCTTTCTCTCACACAGAACTAACTCCGGCCATTCAATCCTCCAAGAGCCCTGCTTCTGGTCCTGACGATATCCACTATATCTTTATAAAAAAACTATCCTTTGAAGGCCAACGTAAACTTCTTGAAATGTACAACTTAATTTGGACTTCCAACACAATCCCCAACTAGTGGCGAACCTCAGTCATAATTCCCATTAAAAAACCAAATTAAGCGGTTACCTCACCCTGTGCTTACAGACCAATATCATTAACATGTACCATGTTCAAGATCTTTGAAAAAATGATTAACAAAAGGCTTTTATGGTACTTTGACAAACATAATATAATTGCTAAAGAGCAGTCAGGTTTCCTACGAAATCGCTCAGTCCATGACAACCTAGTACTTCTTCAAAGTCATATTTCCGAGGCATTGAATAAGAAACAAGAATGTATTGCCGCTGTTTTTGACATTGAAGGTGCCTTTGATACCATTAGTAGACATTCTATACTGAACAAACTCACCCTTCATAACATCAATGGCAACATATTTCAGTTTATCCAAAATTTTCTATCGTCACGATCGTACAGAGTCTCAGTTAATGGCATTTTCTCATCAGCTTACATCCAATCGGATGGGGTTCCACAGGGCTCGGTTTTAAGTCAGGCACTATTCAATTTAGCGATAAACAATTTATGTTCTAATCTTTCTTCACCAATTAGACACGTCCTTTATGCAGATGATCTAATAATATACTGCCACGGACGTTCTGTCTCTACCACATCGAAACTAATCCAATCTGCTGTCGATACCCTTGGTTACAGAACTAACCTCCTAGATGTAACTGTTGAAAACGTTTCTTGTGAAGCCAATGAACCACCCTTTTGGTTAAGACGACAACAGCTACTTCTCTCTTACGCAGCCTCCGTTTCCTCGAACCCCCATAATCCAGTATACCCCCTTTTTATATCACCGACATCTACCTCACACAACGCACACCCAATATCATCAATTAAAACCATTCCATCGGTGCTAGCACAGCTACTTAATGACATAAATCTACGGCAAACAACTCCTCTCCCACTACCCCCGACTCCCCCTTGGGTCATTATCAGTCCTCAGCTCAACACATCACTTACACGATACGACAAACATATATCACCAAGGGAACTCATAATGAAAGCTTTTAATAACATCATACTAACAAATAAATACGATCTAGTTCTATATACTGATGCCTCAAAAAATGAAACAGGAGTAGGCTGCTCTGTTACAACGTCCCATTCTCATATTAACTCCTCCCTTATCCCTCTTTTATGCAGCGTCCATACTGGCGAATTATTTAGCATACTTCAAGCCCTCAAACACATCACTTTAACAAATAAGCATGTAGCAATATGCACAGACTCACTAGCCTCTATCCAGACTATCCAAATTATATTTACCAAACATCCAATTGCCCAAAATATCCAAGATACTTACCACCAGCTTATCACTTCTCAAGATATATCAGTTACTAGATATGTAATGACTTGAAAGCACACATCAAAAAACGAACGGAAATTATATGGCAATAGCACTGGGATACAAACCGCAACAATATGTTGCGTAAGTGCAGCTGGCAATTATGTTCCCCCATTCTTAGTTTATCCACGAAAATTAATGAATGACCGTTTGATGAAAAATGCTCCACCTGGTTCAAAGGGACCTTGTAGTGGTAATGGATGGAGTAATGAATATATTTTTGTGTACTGGATGAAACATTTTTTATGTCTTGTAAGGCCTTCAGGTTCAAATCGTGTTTGTTTAGTTTTAGACAATCACGAAAGCCATATATCTTTACGGGCCTATGATCTCGCTAAAGCAAATGAAATTGGTGTGCTATCACTACCGCCACATACATCCCACAAGATACAGCCGCTCGATTTAATTTTCTTTGGACCATTGAAAACAGCTTTCAATAATCAGTGTGATTATTGGATGAAAAACAATTATGGACAAAGAATAACAGTGTATGAAATTGCAGAGCTGTTTGATCAAGCATAACAAAAAGTTGCCACTGTAGATAAAGGAGTTAAGGTTTTCAAAGCGCTGGTATTTATCCTTTTCAACCCGCTGTTTTCAATGAAGAAGATTTCGCGCCAGAAAATACATTGATGAAACCTTCTGTTAATGCAACAAGTAATGGGACTGAAGCAAAAAAAAATCATTTATGAACACGAGAACGGTGCTACACCATCAACGTCCACTGCATCAACTAGAGAACTGCACAATAATACAACCCCACCAAAAATGGCAACTGAATTTAAATCATAATGACGTTCTCAGTTTGCCAAATCTACAACCAACTGGTGACAAAAAAAGAAATGTTAGAAAAAAACATTTCAAGTTCTACTCCTATGAGAGAGGAATGAGTACTAAAAGAATCTAACAAAATTAAAAAAAAAAGGAAAACGAAGTTGCCAGGATCAAAAGAAGTGTTTGTCTAAAAGATCAAAATCAAAAACAAGTTTTGAAAAATCAGAACAAAAAATAAGCAAAAACTAAACCAAAGAAAGGAACAAAGAAAAAAGACAGTGATTCGGAAGATGGAGAAATTGATATTCAGTTTTCTGATGACGAAATTGTGGATGAGGATGACGACTTTGATTGATGCATTAACCGAAGTTCCAAAGACGTACGATTATGTGTTAGTAGAGTTCAAAATACGCAAAAACAATATTGTTTATTGCATTGGAAAAATCTTGACTGACAAAGATGAATTCGAAATCAACATATTGATATATTTAATGGGAGAAGAGTCGGAGGAAATAGTTCTACAATTTCCAACAACCCCTACTACATACGATGACATGTTACAAAGTTTTGAAAACCACGTTATTCCTCGTCGTAACGTTATATTTGAAGGTTTTAAATGTAATTCCCGAACTCAGAGACATGGTGAAACTGTTGTTCATTACCAGTTTGCATTCATTGGCAGAGAATTGCGAGTATGGTGCCCAATGACTAAATAATACAGAGGACGAGTAACGCATATATAAGCTCAAGCGCAGTAGGTGTTACCATAAATTGTACGACGCCATTATTACGGTGACAAACAACGAGTGTGGAACCAAGATTGATTTTAGTGGTTTTTCTGTTTTTTGTGAATAATAACTTTGATTTTTTGACTTTGTTATAATGGTGATTTGTTCAGTATTTAACTGTAAAAGCCGTAGTGAAAGAAAAGAACCAGGAGTTACGTTTCACAGGTAAATAAATATACTCTTTGTTAGGCAAGCTTATCTTTTTCGCTCTTTTTTGCCATATATGCTAATGTTATCATTTGATATTTGAATATGATGTGTGCTACATAGTAAAGATAAAAATGATGACAGTTGAAAACAGTTTATTTAAGTTTTAATTCATAAATTTGTAAATTATTGACAAGGCTACGCCTAGAGAAGCCATTTACTCCATAGGCGTAGACATATTTTTTTTGATAATGTTAGTAAATTACCTTATACCAGTTATTATTTCATGCAAGATGGCAATTTTATTAAAAATGTTTTAGTGATTAATCTAAATATATTAAATGCTATCATAAATCCTTTTTACATACTTCAGGTTTCCTGTTGACCTGGAAAGAAGGAGTCACTGGGTGGAACAAATGAAAATTAAAGGTTGGAGCCCCACGAAAAATGATAGAATTTGTTCTAAACATTTTGGACAACACTATTTTTATCAGTCTGGTGAAAAGACTCGCCTATTGAATGGAGCAGTTCCCACAATATTTCATGAATTTCCAAAGTATATGCAACAAGAGAAGGTAGGTTCACTAGATAATGTAGATAATAACCACTAAAACAATAATTATAAATATTTGTTTATATTTTTTATTTCTACTACCACCAATAAATGACATAGAAATTGATTAGCTTATATTGAAATTGAGTGTTTTATACAGCACATAAAAGTTTTATATTTTTTTGTAGACTTTCAAGAGTACTCTGGCATCTACTTCTACTGCCTTGGAAGAATGTCAAGCCTTGCAGAGTGGTCAGCCACAAGAAGAAAGAACTCCTAGCAAGAAACGTTCTTATAACGAGCTCCAAGACGACACTCCTCGTAAAAAACGTTTACGGAGGAAGTTATTTCAGCAAGAAGTGAGATCTAATGAAAAAACTAAAAAAATCAGAGTTTTGAATCAAAAACTTAAACGTTTAAAAAAGAAAGTCACTACATTGCAAAGACTTGTAAAAGAGTTAGAGAAGAAAAATTTAATATCTTCAGAAAATTTATTGCTTTTGGAAAATATGCCCAATATCGCCAAAGAACTAAATGAACGTAAATTGAAAAAAAATGTTAAGTATTCACCGGAATTGCGAAAATTTGCCATCACTCTTAGTTTCTTTTCGCCAAAAGCATACAATTATGTCAGGCGAGTTTTTGACACATGCTTACCTCATATTAGTACTATCGGAAAGTGGTTTAGAAATGTTGATGCTGAGCCTGGTTTCACAAAAGAGTCATTTAATACTTTAAAAAAATATATTGGTCAGTCTGACAAGCCTGTCATTATTTGTCTAATTGTTGACGAAATCTCTATACGAAAACAAATTGAGTGGGATGGGGCAAAATTTCATGGCTATGTAAATTGTGGGTTTGATTTTGATAACGACCTAAATGAAGTAGCCAGAGAAGCATTTGTTGTGATGGCGGTTTGTTTGAATGGGGCATGGAAGCTACCACTAGGTTATTTTTTTGCTAACGGTTTAAGTGGAAATCAAAAAACTGCAATTGTAACTCATTGTGCAAATTTAATATCAGATGCAGGGGCTCATTTACTCTCGTTAACTTTTGATGGAGCGCCATCGAATATTACAATGGCTCGTACGCTAGGTTGTAATATAGATGTTTTCAATATGAAGCCATATTTTCAGTTGAATGGTAAAAATGTATTTATCTTTTTTGACCCATGTCATATGGTGAAGCTAATAAGAAACACTTTTGGTGAAAAAAAATATCTAAAGGATGGTGAGGGTAATCTTATTAAGTGGGACTATATTCAACAATTAGAGACATTACAAGAGACTGAAGGGTTACATTTAGGCAACAAACTTCGAAAAGCACATCTTAATTTCTTTAAACAGAAAATGAAGGTGCGTTTGGCAGTGCAGCTTTTAAGTAAATCTGTTGCTGATGCTTTGAGCTACTGTGAGGAGCAATTAGGTCTAAGTGAGTTTAAAAATTGTCATGGAACCGTCAGATTTATTAACATCATAAATAATGTATTCGATATATTAAATAGTCATTCTCTAGTTCCTCCCAAATACAAAAAAGCGCTTTTTGAAAAGAACATTGATACTACCAGAGATTTCATATTTGAAGCTATAGATTATATTTCAAATTTAAAATTTATGAATAATGATCTAGTGATACACTCCAATCGTAAAACTGGCTTTGTAGGATTTATTTGTTCAATGAAAAGTGCTTTATTGATGTATGATGAAATGGTTATTAATGAAAAAAATATATGTTATCTTCCACTGTACAAGGCAAGCCAAGACCATTTAGAAATGTACTTTTCTTCAATACGTTCCAGAGGTGGATGGAACAACAACCCTACTTGCCGTCAATTTACAGCAGCTTATAAAAGGTTGCTAGTCAGGGCTGAAATTAGAGAAGGAGGGATGGGAAACTGCATACCCTTAGAGGATATACCAATATTAGTAGGATCAAGCCGATTGGAAACACCCGAGCAAAACATAAATCAAGGTTTCCCACATCTAATTGAACAAATACCGGAAAATTATGGTTTGCAGACAATTTGGGAGGATCACGAATATATAATGAATACAAATATCATTACAGAGTGTTCTTTGCAAATTATTGTTTATATTGCAGGGTTTGTTACGAGACAATTACAAAAAACTATCAAATGTGAGGAGTGTATTACAGTATTATCAGGAGATAAGCAAATTTTTTAAATTCATTAATTACCAAAAAAGATCGAGGTGGATTGTCTTATCCATCTAAAGATGTAATAAAAATTTGTAAAATTACAGAACATTTTATTAGAACTAATGAAAATCAATTAACAAAAAAAAATTTTATTCAGAGTTTGAAAAATAAAATTATTCATCAAGCTATTGAGGATAATAGCTTCTGTAGTTTAAAGGAACATGTTGCTGAAGTAAGTAATAATCACATTTATTTCTTAGTTGAAGCAGTTATGTTGAAATATTTGAACATAAGGATTCATTTTATTACTAAGAAGAAATCTGAAGTGGTAGAGCCTGTTAGGCAACAATACACTAAATTAATTTTATTCAAGGGCCAATAATGTATTGCTTTGTTTAATTTATGTAATTCTTTTTATTATTGTGATAGTATAATAATGTCAAAACTATTTAATAACATATTTATGTAATTATCTTTTTTTAGTCCTATACTATAAGTTGTTAATTAAATGCCAATTTTCTGTTTCATAATGATACTTATTATAACACTAGTTTTCATTATAAAACTGAAAAATTGACCAGTAAAAATCTAGATTTTTAAATAACCTTGTAGGCAGACCCAATATTTTCTCTAGAATAGAAATAGAATAGCCTCAATTTAATAATAGGCAAAACCTAATGTTTTATAATAACAATGCGAGAACTAATCTATTACTGAGACCATTTGTATTCAATATGTGCAATAATTTTAATAAGGTTTGTAAAAGTGCGATTTGTTTTTTCACAGTTTAAACCACATTAAACTTGTAGCAAGTAGTATGTAATGTTTTAATTTTGCTGATGTTTTGTTTTTGTATCATTTATGTCACTCGTATTACTGTTTGTATCGTTTTTATTTGTCTACTTTTATATAAATATAAACACACATGTACCTAGGTATTGCTCTTTAAAGGTATTGTAAGATCTGTTGGGCAATAAATGCTATTATTATTAACAGTTTCAAAACGTCAAGGATTTTAAGGACAATTTCATAATAAATATTCCTGACACAAAAACCAAAATACCAAGAATCTTTATAGTCACAGGAAAATATAACAATATTTGTAAAAAATATATAAATTTGCGGCCAAGAGATTGTACCACACAATAATTTTTTATTTACTACCAAAACGTAAAATTTGTACAAAAAAATATCGGTATAAATAAATTCGGGAATTTGGATAAAGAAACTGCTACACTTCTAAACCTTCCAAATGGATCTACGAGTACAAATTTGTTTGTGACTAAAGATGGTACACCTCAATTACTTTTTAATAATTGTACTATTCAAAATTTGTATTTTAACAAAATTGATTAAAATGTAATTTACCTTGTTTAATGTTACAAATTAATTCGTTTATGTTTATTGTTAACAGTTAAAGTAAGTTCATAGTGGTTATTTTGTAGGAATAAAAATTAAGTTGAAGAACTTATTATTTTATATTTCAAAGAATATTTTGTAATGTCTTCTCTTATGTGCATTTAAATAAATATATATAACTGTGTATGTGTGCTGTATTTTATTCTATGTGTTTGTTAATATAATTATTATACAAAATGTTTTCAAAATCTATCTTTTACTTCCTTTTGATTTAACTCATGAACCGCCACTGGAAATACATTCGTGGTGCCAATCGGTAACACGCTAGTCGCTGTGGTTATCCGTCCTCTGTATTATTTAGTCATTGATGGTGCCCTTAAAGAAGAATTAATCAGAGATCGAATCGTCGTAGGAATGCTGGATACTAAAACCAGCGAACGTTTGCAGCTACAAAGTACTTTGTCCTTGAAGGATTGCATTATAGCGGCTGAGCAAGCAGAAATCCAAGCGACTCAAACACGAGAATTACGGAATCAGTATCAGCAAATAGCCAAGGTCGGAGTTCAACGCACGGACCGAAGCGACGTTGCCGGATCAGTCCAGAGAACTGAAAATACCAGGAAAAAGAATACTACCAAAACTGCTATCTACGGATATCAGTAAAAATTTGCGCCATGTACACGTCTCAAGTGACTCTAGAAAGTATAAAATTCCATTTAATAAACAATTCGAATACTTAATTAAATTAAAATCACAAAAAATTTTAAAATCACGTAAAATACCATGTCGTATATTAAATTTATCCACCTTTTTCTATTTTCAATTGATACTTACAAAGAAACATTCTTCCAAATAATTCTCAATTTATTGACTGAAATTTATTCAGATAAAATTTTTATATATACATAGTTATTTTCCAACTAATTTTAAGCTGATCTAAAAAATCATTTGGCAAGAAAAAAAATTGGCCCAATGTTTGGTATAAGGCTGCAAAAATTGGGCCAAGTCTTATAAATTTTTTTTCTTGCCAAATGATTTTTTAGATCAGCTTAAAATTAGTTGGAAAATAACTATGTATATATAAAAATTTTATCTGAATAAATTTCAGTCAATAAATTGAGAATTATTTGGTAGAATGTTTCTTTGTAAGTATCAATTGAAAATAGAAAAAGGTGGATAAATTTAATATACGACATGGTATTTTACGTGATTTCAAAAATTTTTGTGATTTTAATTTAATTAGGTATTCGAATTGTTTATTAAATGGAATTTTATACTTTCTAGAGTCACTTGAGACGTGTACATGGCGCAAAGTTTTACTGATATCCGCAGATAGCAGTTTTGGTAGTATTTCAATTATTTTTGTAGTTTAATCTTTCAATTCGTTCTATTGTTCATTTAGTTTCATTTCTTCAACGTGTGACAAGATTATAGTTTTTAATCGAAAATATTTTTTTCTAAGACTAGACTATCTACAAAATATTTTCTTCACTTGTTTAAATATTGTTTAATCAAACTATATAAAGTGTGGCCACCCTAAAATGGAAAACCTTCTCATCAATTTTGAAAAGACTATTAGGATTTCTGTTTTTGAGGTATGATTATTAAACTATACATAAAAAAAAAATTAAAATACTGAAAGATGAAATTCGAGACCGACAACCCAGAAATTTAAATATTTTACACTTAAAAACCCCAAACTTGTTAATATTGTTACAAAAATTTTTATAAACAACAAAATATACGTTATTTAATAATGTAAACAGTTATCGAAGAATTACTTGAAGAAAAGGATGAATAATGGTAATAAAAGAACCTTCCGAAGACTTCATAATAGAATAATTTATTGATTTCACCTAGAAAACTACAACTAAAACGGAAAACCTTCTCTTCAATTTTGCAAAGACTATTCAGATTTACGTTTTTGAAATATAATTATTAATCTATATACAAAGAAAATTAAAATACTGCAAGATGAAATTCAAGACCGACAACCCAGAAATTTAAATATTTCACATTTAAAAACCCCAAACTTGCTAATATTGTTACAAAAAAAGTCTATAAACAACAAAATATACGTTATTTAATAATGTAAACAGTTATCGAACAATTACTTGAAGAATAAGTATCAATAATGGTAATAAAAGAATTTTTCGAAGACTTCATAATACAATTAATTATTGATTTCACCTAGAAAACCACAACTAAAATGGAAAACCTCTTCAATTTTGAAAAAACTATTCAGAATTCTATTTTAGAAATATTACTACCAAACTATACATCAAAAAACTTTAAAATACTGAAAGATGAAATTTGATCCGACAACCCAGAAATTTAAATATTTCACATTTAGAAACCCCAAACTTGCTAATATTGTTACAAAAAATTCTATAAACAACAAAATATACGTTATTTAATAATGTAAACAGTTATCGAACAATTACTTGAAGAATAATTATCAATAATGGTAATAAAAGAGCTTTCCGAAGACTTCATAATACAATTATTTATTGATTTCACCTAGAAAACCACAGCTAAAACGGAAAACCTTCTCTTCAATTTTGAAAAGACTATTCAGATTTCTATTTTTGAAATATAATTATTAAACTATACATAAAAAAATATAAATACTGAAAGATGAAATTCGAGACCAACAACCCAGAAAATTAAATATTTCACATTTAGAAACCCCAAACTTGCTAATATTGTTACAAAAAATTCTATCAACAACAAAATATACGTTATTTAATATAGTAAACAGTTATCGAACAATTACTTGAAGAATAAGGATCAATAATGGTAATAAAAGAACTTTCCGAAAACTTCATAATACAATTATTTATTGATTTCATCTAGAAAACCAAAACTAAAGTGGAAAAACTTTTCTTCAATTTTGAAAAAACTATTCAGATTTCTGCTTTAAAAATATTTCTATCAAACTATACATAAAAAAAATTAAAATACTGAAAGATGAAATTCAAGAGCGACAACCCAGAAATTTAAATATTTCACATTTAGAAACCCCAAACTTGCTAATATTGTTACAAAAAATTCTATAAACAACAAAATATACGTTATTTAATAATGTGAACAGTTATCGAACAATTACTTGAAGAATAATTATCAATAATGGTAATAAAAGAGCTTTTCGAAGACTTCATAATACAATTATTTATTGATTTCACCTAGAAAACCACAACTAAAATGGAAAACCTTCTCTTCAATTTTGAATAAAACTATTCAGATTTCAATTTTAGAAACATTACTATCAAACTATACATCAAAAAAAATTTAAAATACTGAAAGATGAAATTTGATACCGACAACCCAGAAATTTAAATATTTCACATTTAAAAACCCCAAACTTGCTAATATTGTGACAAAAAATTCTATAAACAACAAAATATACGTTATTTAATAATGTAAATAGTTATCGAACAATTACTTGAAGAATAAGGTTGAATAATGGTAATAAGAGAACTTTACGAAGACTTCATAATAGAATTATTTATTGATTTCACCTAGAAAACCATAACTAAAGTGGAAAACCCTCTGTTCAATTTTGAAAAAACTATTCAGATTTCTATTTTTGAAATATGATTATTAAACTATACATGAAGATGAAATTTGAGACCAACAACCCAGAAATTAAAATTGTTCACATATAAAAACACCAAACTTGTTGATATTGTTAAAATTCTATAAACAACAAAATATACGTTATTTAATAAATAATTATAACAAAGGAACAATTTTGGATTCTGTGTTATTCAATCTTTGTATAAATGAATTGTTTTCAGTGAGCAGTACTGGATATATACAATTAGAGTCGCAGACGATACAGCCATTATTTATGAAATAGATAATTGGTATGATTTGAAATAGTTGAAAATGATCTAAGATTAATTAAGGATTGGTTTCATCATAAATTACTTACTCTAAATTTTAATAAAACATAATTTGTCATTTCTTAATTCTAGAGACCATAAGAATAGCTTCACATATTTTTTATAGAAAAAAACTAGAGATTGTGCTTTATAACTTTAAGTGTTTAAAAAAGTTTATGTATAATGTCAATACTTGCAGATATTGTACTACGGTCTAGTAGAAAGCCATCTCAGGTATGTCCTATTTTCTTGGGGATATGCTTCCAGAACATTTATAGGTCCCTTTTAGATATTATACAAAGAAGCTTTATTTAGATTATTATGTCTAGTTCCAGCATGTGCCCTAGTGACGCACTGTATAATAAAAACCAAATCTTTGACTTAAAGAAATTATGTTTTCTGTGTGCATCTGTAAGATATCATACTATGAAAAATAAAATTAAGTTACCTACACATACATATGAATCCAAAAATAATAATATGAAGCTCCTATGATGACAAAATCTTTATGTCAAATTTTTCCTATTAACACAACCAAAATTTTTGTGAAATTAACGTCTGAAATATCTCTTCATTCTCTGCAATGTCTATCCACTTCATAGATTTTATGTATAATTAGGTATAGTGTTTTCTTATTTACCAAAACATATGTTGAGGTAAATTCGTTCATCTCTGGCATACATTTTTTAGTATTTATAATTAACAAATTGGCTTTCATAAGTTGTTCGGGATACTAATGTTCAATTTGGGTTTAATACTACTGATTAACTGATTGTAGAATTCATTTTTATAGGAGAAATTGATAACATATTTGAAAAACTTATTTAAATTTCACGTTATAAAATGGCAAATGACATTTGTGTTGTGACGTCAACTGACGCAGTTGTGAGGACGATACAATTCGATGATTTTAGGAACGGTGCTCGAGAATATCGATTTTAGGAACTATTCGCAAATAGAGCAATCACAGGCTTGCGTATGCATGACGTTGGGAACGACGTCAAGAATAACGCCCTGATTCCAGATTCAGGGCATCAGTGCGGATGAAACGAAATTTTCGGTATAAGAGTGTCTGTCGTCTAGCGCAAAAATATATAAAAGAGGGCGGAGTCGAGACGTGACATGGCGCGAGTGACGAGCAGTCACTCTTGATATTCAAGGAAAAGATTGTATGTTTTGCGGACAGTCACCTCATGTAAGGGAATTATGTCCAGCAAAACAATCGCACAAGTGAAAAAAATTAGGGCATTGGGCCTCCGTATGCCTGTCCAGTAAAAATCCAAGGAAAAATAAGGTCAGAACATTACAGTTTGATATTTCTAACAATTTTGATTCAGATGAAAATGATTTTAATTATTTTGTTGGTCCCATTCATGTAAATAATATCGATGGACATGAATGGTTAATTACTTTATATGTTTCTGAACTAAATACAAATTTTAAATTTTTAATTGACTCTGGAGCGGATATTTCTTGTATTCCTAGTTCTTTAGTACCTAGAAATGTATTAAAATGGTTATGTAGTACCCATAAAAAAGTTTCTGGTCCGTCTGGAATTAAATTGGAGGTGCTAGGAACATTTCCTGTCACACTTTGTCTCAATAATGATATTTCAAATACTCAATTATTTATCATAAAAAACTTAACTAAGCCCATTCTAGGTAGGAGTGCTATGTTGGACCTAAAACTCTTACAAATTAACGATAGAGTTTCCTTAAATAAAATATGTACCGAAGAGATAGTTTTAAAAAATTCCAATGGCACAGGACCAATTGGACAGTCTTATTTCAGTAACATGTTTGCATAAAACCGAAAATAAAAAATTAGATACAAAAGTAATAGAATGCTCTGAGATGTACAAAAAACCAAAGTAACATTCTGGCATCAAATCAAAAATAAAAAACAATTTTGGTAAATTTGAATTTTCTTAAATAAATGTTTTAATGTACGATTTAGAGAAAAATGTTAAATACAAAAGTTGTAGAACGTGTTAAGGTCTATAAAAAAGCTCAGTAACTTTGTTGCGTCAAATGAAAAACAAAGGAAATACGATTTTTTTTCAACTTTGACAGGCCGCCATTTTGTTTTTTCTGTGCCGATTTGGCTCATTAACGAACTCGTCCAAGATTTTGTCCTAACCGATTTTTGTAGCGAGTTTGGTTTCGATCCGTCAAAAAATACGCCCTCTATCGTGCTTGCAAATTCCGTTATAACACATACATATATATATATATATATATATATATATATATATATATATATATATATACGAGGGCAATTCAGAAACTAACCTCCGATTGGTCACAGTGCGGGTAGTGGGGGGAGTAGCGCGCCATCTGTGCATTCACACGCTCAGCAGGTCAGTCGGCATCAAGCCGTAGTCGAGTGAACATCGTACCTGCGCTAGTTTAGTTTTTGTGGCAGTTTGAAATGTGTGCTGCAATAGAAAATCCCGCCAAATGTGAAGTGCGTGCTGTTATAAGGTTTTTTACAGCCAAAGGATACTCTGCAGCAGCTATTCATCGTGAGCTTTGTGCCGTGTACGGACCAAAAGTTATGAGTGAAGGAGTTGTCCGTGAATGGGTACGTTTATTTAAAAGTGGACGAGAAAACGTTCATGATGAAGAGAGGAGTGGTAGACCATCCTTGGTGACTGACGAACTCGTTCAGACAGTTGATGCAAAAGTTCGTGAAAATCGACGTTTCACAATGGCGGAGTTGTCTACTGATTTTCCACAGATTTCTAAGACTCTTTTGTACGAGATAGTGACAGCAAGATTGGGTTACCGTAAGTTCTGTGCACGATGGGTGCCCAAAATTCTTACCGACCACCACAAAAGTCAAAGAATGGCCTCTGCATTAGACTTTCTGTCACGTTATGAGGACGAAGGAGAACCATTGTTAAACAGAATCGTGACCGGTGACGAAACCTGGATTAAGTACGTGAACCCTGAGACAAAAGAACAATCAAAGATGTGGGCACATTCAGATTCGCCTACCAAACCAAAAAAAGCCCGGCAAGATTTTTCTGCCAGAAAACTGATGGCAACGGTGTTTTGGGATGCCAAAGGGGTGTTGTTGGTTGAATTCATGGAACGTGGGACGACCATTAATCAAGACGTGTACTGTGAAACACTAAAAACATTACGACGGGCTATACAGAACAAACGCCGTGGTATGCTGACTTCCGGTATCGTTTTTTTGCACGATAACGCCCGTCCTCACTCTGCTCGCAGAACAACAGCCCTTCTTGAGTCCTTCAAGTGGGACGTTTTCAACCATCCACCTTACAGCCCAGATCTGGCGCCAAGCGATTATCACCTCTTCATGCATATGAAGAAATGGCTCGGGTCCCAGCGGTTTGATGACGACGAAGAGCTCAAAGATGCGGTCACAGGCTGGCTCAAGGCACAAGCGGGTGATTTTTATGCAGAAGGAATTTCAAAGCTTGTGAAGAGATACGATAAATGCCTCAATCGTTATGGAGACTATGTCGAAAAATAGTGCAAAGATGTAGTTGTAAGATGTATATATTAAAATATTTTTACTTAACTTGGTGTATTTTTTTCAATCAACCGGAGGTTAGTTTCTGAATTGCCCTCGTATATATATATATATATATATATACATATATATATATAACCTTTTGAATGGAGGGTGATTTTGGCATCTAGGAACACCAAAACGAAAAACTGCGTTGAAATTTTTCCGAAGTCGCGTAGTCGCGTCATGCTACTCTCTACAATAGCCCTATTTCATTCTGAAATAAGACTAAAAACGGCAATGTTCGGTAATGTAAGAACGTTTAAAACAGAAATGGAAATTAAATTAAGAAACTGTGTAAAACCATATGTGCAATCTACTCATAGAATAGTTCCTATTCCATTACTCAAACCGTTAAAAGAGGATCTTGAACGTTTATTAAGTTTAGAAATAATTGAACCGGTCGAGTACCATACTGTTTGGATCAGTCCCATTGTAGTTGTTAGGAAAGGACCTAAAATTAGACTGTGTGTTGCCTACACACAACTAAACAAAGCTGTCCTTCGCTTTTATTTTCCTATAAATAAAGTTGAAAGTATTTTAGCTAGAATAAAAGATAGTAAATATTTTTCATAACTCGACACTACCTCTGGATTTATCAGATTCGTCTAAATAAAGAGTCCCAACCACTTACTACCTTTATAACACCTTTCAGTAGATATTTATTCACAAGAATTCCTTTTGGCATAACTTGCGCACCAGAATATTTTTCGATATTATTGAACAAAATATTAGCCGATATGACGGTGTAATTAGTCACATTGATGACACCTTAATACATGCTTCTACTCCAGAAGAACATGATAATATATCAATTGAGGTTTTAACAAGAATTCAAGCTTGTGGAGATCCGACACTGGAACGATACCCGACACTGTGAATGATTGACTCACTGAGAAGAGATGCTGACGATTGAATATATAATGATACCTAGTTTTAGTTTTCTAGTTACTGATGTATAAAACAGACGTATAGATTGTTCTGTGTAATAAAATATAGTTTTTTGTAATAAAGAAGTTTATTAAAATATTAGCCGTGTTTTAGTGATACTTAGGGCACTACAAATTGGCGACGAGGTAAATATACTTAAATTATGTTATATTCTTGTTGATTAGTGAGATTAAACGAATTAAGTGTAGGCAAAAATAGAAACTAATGGTAAAAACCTAATAAGAAAAATTGATTCACGAAATTTTTTTTATAAACAAAAAAAAAGGAGTACTAGTTAAATTTGAACAGTTATACATATCTCACGTAGTATTTATTGTTGTGGAAACTTTTAATAGGGTGGATTAAATTCTACCAAATTGTTGAGTGGATTAAATTCTACTATAAAATAGGGTGGATTAAATTCTACCAAATTGTTGAGTGGATTAAATTCTACTATAAAATAGGGTGGATTAAATTCTACCAAATTGTTGAGTGGATTAAATTCTACTATAAAATAGGGTGGATTAAATTCTACTGGGTTACTAGGACATTCTAAAACAGCTCTGTTGTTTTAGGGGAGTCAGTAAGTAAGATTCAATTCTACTGCTGGAACACAGAAACCTGGGTGGATTCAATTCTACTGAGAAAGGAAGATTGTGTATTTACAGAAAAGTTAGAGAAACGGGAAAAGAATGGATTCATCAATTAAACATTTCTCTTGTGACACCATAGATAAAGCGCTACTGGCTAATGAATGGAGAAAATGGGTAAGATCCGTGAAATTATATCTAGATGCCGAAGATATTACTAATGTAGTAACAAAGAAAAACAAACTTTTACATTTGGGGGGCCCACAGCTACAGGAAATTGCATTTGAGCTGCCAGGAGCAATTGTAGAATACGATCCTGAAATATACAATGACGTATTTAAAATTCTAGTAGATAATCTTGAAAATCACTTTTCACCTCAACAAAATTCGTGTTTTGAAAGGCACAGTTTTCGTAATATGAAACCTGAAGAAGGCGAAAATTTAAACAAATTCGTAGTAAGGATTAGATCACAAGCAAATAAGTGTTTATTTGGAAAAACTGAACAGGAAGCTCGTGAGATAAACATTAAAGATAAATTAATTGACACATGGGCACCGGTCGATTTAAAAAGGAAACTTTTGGAAAAAGAATTACCATTGGATGAAGTTATAGCACAGTGTCAAATATACGAACAAACTAGAAATCAAAGTAGTATCATGCAAAATAAAGCGATTTCTCAACCAGAGGCAATCACACCACTTATCAACCGCATTGAAAATCCAAGAAAACGGAAATATGGAGGAAATACAAACGAATTAGATTGTATCCGATGTGGAAATAACCATCATCCTTCAGAGAAGAAGAATTGTCCTGCAATAAATATTAAATGTCATCAATGTGGTCGCGTAGGACATTATGCAAGACGATGTAAAACTGGAAAAGGTGATCGCTCCATCTATTCTAACACGTCGAAATTTCGATCCAATTATAGAATGAGAAAGGGAAAAAGAGTTCAACTAATTGAAGAAGCAGATGACAGCGATGAGTCACCTTCAACTAGTGGTAGAAATTTTGAATGTTTCAGAATAGGAAATTCAACAATTCCTAGCGAATGTACCAGAGAGGAAATAATAAACGTTAAAATTGGTGGTATTCCCATAGACATGTTAATTGACTCAGGCACCTCGTGTAATGTAATTAGCGGACAAGATTGGGAAACACTTAACAGAAACAATGCTGCGATGGTTAACGTCGAGAAGGATGTGAAAAGTAATATAAAGGCTTATGCTTCAAATGAACCATTAGTAGTCAAATATAAATTCACAGCACCCATATGTGTTGGAACCAATAGAGAAGCCTTACAGACTTTTGTGGTGGTAGAACATGGAACAATTTCCTTACTAGGAAAAGACACAGCGATTTCCTTAGGAGTACTGAAACTAGGGTTAATAAATAACATCAAAGAGACTACTCATTTTCCAAAACTCCGGGATATTAAAGTACGACTAACAATAGATCCAAACGTAAAACCAGTGCAACAACCACTACGAAGCCTGTTGCTGTAGAATCCAAAGTAGAAGAAAAATTAAAGGAAGCACTTGACAAAGATATTATCGAAAAGGTTGAAGGATATAGTCCGTGGATATCGCCTATGGTAATAGTTTTTAAACCTGATGGAGACATCAGGATTTGTATCGATATGCGCCGAGCTAATGAAGCTATACATAGGGAAAATTATCCACTGCCCACTTTTGAAAGTTTCATGACAAAATTGGGAACAGCTAGATACTTTTCACGATTGGACTTGACAAATGCATATCATCAGTTAGAGCTGGAAGAAGAAAGCCGACCAATAACTACTTTCATTTCTCACAAGGGATTATTTCGATATAAACGGTTACTATTTGGTATAAACTCAGCTCCAGAAATATTCCAAAGAATATTCCAGAATATACTTGCTTCATGCAAGAATTGCCTAAACTATGTAGATGACGTTATAGTATTTGGGGAGACTGAGAAGGAACACGATGACAATTTAAAGGAAGTGTTGAAAGTACTAAAAAAATATAATGTGCTGCTAAATGAGAAGAAATGCCATTTTAAGACAGATCGATTAGAATTTTTGGGACATATATTATCATCATCAGGAATAAAACCAGACCCACATAAAATTGAAGTGATTAGCACCTTTCGAGTCCCAACTAATAAAGAAGAAGTAAGGAGCTTTCTAGGACTCGTGACATATTTATGTAAATTCATATCTAACTTGGGCGATCTCACAGAACCACTCCGACATCTTTTGAGAAAAGAAACTAAATTTCAGTGGGGACAAAAACAACAAGAGAACTTTGAGAAACTTAAGAAAGAATTGGCAAAGCTACCAACTTTGGCATACTTTAGTCCACAGAAACGTACACAATTAGTGGCGGATGCAAGTCCTATTGCACTGGGAGCAGTATTATTACAATTCGATGAAAATAACGAGCCCCACGTAATTTCATTTGCAAGTAAAAGCCTGACGCCTGTGGAACGTAGATATTCACAAACGGAGAAAGAAAGCTTGGCGTTAGTGTGGGCCACCGAAAGATTTTACTTTTATTTAGCTGGGATAGAATTCGAGTTAGTAACTGACCATAAACCATTGGAAGCCATATTTAAACCCACATCAAAACCTCCAGCTAGAATAGAAAGGTGGCTATTGAGGCTACAATCATTTATATTCCGGGTCAAATATAAATCTGGAAAATCTAACATTGCCGACCCTCTATCTCGACTGTGTAAGCTTGGATTCGACAAAACTTTTGAGGAACCAAACGAACAACATGTGCAAAGCATTATAAAAGAAGTTATTCCCAAAGCACTTTCGATTTCAGAGGTACTAACTGAAAGCCGGAAGGACCCAGAAATTGTAGATACTATAAGTAAACTTGCAGATAATACTTGGGAAACAAATGATACAAATCCTTACTATCTTTTTCGTCTCGAACTTACCTTTATGGGACCAATTCTTCTACGAGGAAATAAAATAGTAATCCCGCAAGTCTTTCGAAATCGAGTATTGCAACTTGCACATGAAGGACATCCAGGAGAGACTGTGATGAAGAGGAGAATACGATCTAAGATTTGGTGGCCAAGAATAGACAGAGAATGTGAAAAACATGTCAAGAATTGTCGTGAATGTTTATTAGTTGGACAACCAAATAAGCCAGCACCGATGTCAAGACAAAAATTGCCAGCAGGTCCATGGCAATACCTGGCTCTTGACTATATGTCAGGAGAACAGTACGAAGAACACTTACTAGTACTAATAGACTACTACTCTCGTTATGTTGAGGCCATATTCACGAAATCGACCTCTTCAAAAACGGTTATTCGGGCCTTAGAAGAAGTATTTTGTAGGCTAGGGCTACCAAAAATGATAAAAGTTGATAACGCCACCAATTTCAACAGTCAAGAATTCAAAAAATACTGCGAGATAAATAACATTGAAATAGTCAACTCACCCCCGTATTGGCCACAAGCAAATGGTGAAGTTGAAAATATAAACAAATCTCTAAAAAACGTTTACAGATTAGCTATGTGAAAAACGATCGAGATTATAAAAAGGAAATAATGGCATATCTCATGATGTATAATGCTACACCTCATGGTACTACCGGGAAATCACCGTCGGAGTTACTATTAAACAGAAGAATAAGAGATAAGTTACCAGGTATAGATGATATGGTATTGGAAACATTAGATGATGAAGTATATGACCGAGACCTTATTAACAAAGAAAAAGGGAAAGGAAAGGAAGACAGTAGGAAGAGGGCCACAATAGACCAAATTAAGAAAGGCGATCGAGTTGTGGTTATGAATACTAGTTTCCCGAATAAACTAACCCCAAACTTCAATAATGCAGAATACGAAGTACTAAATAGAAATGGAAATGAGTTAACGCTTCTAAGAAGCGGAAAAATCATTAAACGAAATGTAGCACACGTAAAGAAATTACCAAATATTCCACTGGAAGCTGCTTCAACGTCTTCATCACTAGACGACACGAGACCAACCATGGACAATGCTCAGGATCATCATCAAGTAGAGTTGGATACTTCGCTACCCCAGATACCCCCTCTCAGACTCGTGAAAGAAGGAGGGATGTGGAGATCCGACACTGGAACGATACCCGACACTGTGAATGATTGACTCACTGAGAAGAGATGCTGACGATTGAATATATAATGATACCTAGTTTTAGTTTTCTAGTTACTGATGTATAAAACAGACGTATAGATTGTTCTGTGTAATAAAATATAGTTTTTTGTAATAAAGAAGTTTATTAAAATATTAGCCGTGTTTTAGTGATACTTAGGGCACTACAAAGCTGAAGGCATTACGTTAAACAAGGAGAAATGTGTATTTGGTGTTCAAAAACTTGAATATTTGGGTCATGAAATCTCTAATGAAGGTGTTTCCATTGCGCCTGAAAGCAAATTTCGATTTCAGCCGATGCTTCATCATTCGGACTTGGAGCTTGCTTATTTCAGTCAAATGAAGGTAACAAAGAAGTTGTTGCTTATGCCTCTCGCTTACTCTCTCACAGAAAAAAGGTATGCACAAATACAACGAGAAGCACTAGCACTCACTTGGGCCGCGGATAAGTTCCAAGAATATGTCACGGGTATACCCATAATTTTTTAAACTTATCACAAGCCGCTATAGTCCAGTAAATAAAGGGAAAAAGTTAACATTAATGACGCCATATTTTCATATTCCGGTTGGAAGCAGCATTTGGTACCTCATTAAACATGAGAACGCGTGCGAGGGCGGAGAAAATGGCCCCAAAAGACCAGAAAAATAGGTTTTCAGCCCATATCTCCTAAAATATGGCAGTCAGAGATTTTCGGTTCAGATAAAAATTGAAGTTCAGTTAATTTTCTACAAAAATGGTCCTTATGATTTTTCTCGAAAATTTGACCGTGAAGTGAAATCTTGGTCTGTTCTTTCTTGTTATAGAAAAATGAAGGTCAACTCTGCTAAAGCAGTGTGTTTCCTTTGTAAGGAACCCGTTTCTGCGGATGCTGTCACCGTAACTCGGGGCTTAGAAAATTTGATTGATGTTAGCAAGGAAAGGAAGGATAAACATCATATTTTTTTGGAAAAATAAACGTCTTTGCAAATGCACAAACACACACAAACAACTAACCCGTGAATCTCTTGTACTTTTGTTAAAAATTTTCTATGTAATATTTTAGTCTATAATGTATTATTCTTGTATCATTATAATGGGTTCTCCCGTTGATAAATAAATAAATAAAAATATATTTTTCTATAATAAATGAAAAAGGAAGAATGTTTATAACTCTTTATTTCAAAAACCTCAATCAGTCTGGTTGCAAAAAAAAATGCGAACATTTGCGGAGAATCTGCAAGAAATTGTTGCTGAGTATTATGGGTAAATATTCTTCACTCTTGAGGCATTTTCAGTTTTCATTACCAAAAACCTAATGAACTTCAGTATTTTGCCACATGTGCAAAGCTGATTGTTGCTAGATTCAGGTCAACTCGGAAACATAAATATCCATCAAAAGTGCCTGGTTACAGGGTTTCTCATTTATGGCACCAAGGATTTTCCCAATCTGTAAAATGTGGTGGCGCCATTTACAATTGGTTTCCACAATCCAAAACATTGAAAATAATGGATTTCCAACACCCCCCCTCAAATTTTGTATAAAACTTGCATATTTCACAAGTCTCAAAATTTTTTTGCAGAAAATATTGATGTTGCGAAAAAAATCATAAGGACCATTTTTGTAGAAAATTAACTGAACTTCAATTTTTATCTGAACCGAAAATCTCTAACTGCCATATTTTAGGAGATATTGGCTGAAAACCTATTTTTCTGGTCTTTTGGGGCCATTTTCTCCGCCCTCGCACGCGTTTTCATGCAAAACTTTGTCTCATGTTTAATGAGGTACCAAATGCTACTTCCAACCGGAAGATGAAAATAGGGCGTCATTAATGTTAACTTTGCCTTTTTTTTCCTCCTTCATTTACTGGACTACTAGTCCAAGTGTTGAAATCAAATCCTATCGATGAACTTACACCTCGCTTACAAAGATTCAGAATCAGATTAATGAGGTATGATTATGAAATACATTATACTCCGGGGAAAGAATTAGTCGTTGCCGATGCGCTCTCACGAAATTTTTGTGAAAAAAGCATCTACCCTAATGAAGACGAATTAGCAAGCGAAGTGGAAGCTCACGTCGACCTTTCATTGACGAAATCAAAAATGAGCAAAATAAAGATCCTATTTGTATTAAACTAAGAGAATATTGTATTTCTGGTTGGCCTGAAAAAAATAAAATTGAAGACTATTTAAGACCCTATTATACTTACCGGTTTGAGTTATCCTTTGCCCATGATTTATTAATAAGAAATGCCAGGATTTTTATTGCTAAAAGTTTACAGTTACGATGCTTGGAATTTATTCACCAAGGCCACTCGGGTATTGTGAAATGTTGCGCACGAGCAAAAGCATCTGTTTGGTGGTTAGGTTTGTCCACCCAAATAGAAAATTTGGTACGAAACTGCCCTAGATGCATTGAACATAGGACAAATCCTGTAGAACCATTTAGGGTAGAATGGGGTAATACCGGTCAGCGGACAATACCCGTCACACCTCTATTTCCTGAAAAGAATTACATCTGGCAACATCGTTCTGATCAAACGACTGCATTTAATGTTGTAGGAGTGTACGCGTTTAGTTGATTCAGTTATCGACAGTAGAATGGTAGACCATGTTGATTTTACTGGGATTTTTATAATTTCGTTACCATTGAAAATAAGCCGTAAGTACTTATACGAGTATTTCATATATTTTTTAAAATGTTGTAGTCTATAAGTTGGATACTAGATCGTATGGTCGAGTGACCGGCATTGCCCTACTTAACAAAAACGTATTTTTATCGACTTTTTTCGTTTAGTGCAGATACCGCAGTCACGTATTAGAAAAACTAATAGAGTCAGTTGAAAACCTGAATGCAGCTAAACGATTATATGAACAAGGAGTTTCTATGCGAACTGCTGCTAAACGATGTGAAATTCCATTTTCAACCCTTCAAGAAAGAAATATTTGTCTCTCCTATTTTGGACAGAAAAACTGTTTTCACCAGGGAACAGGAGGTGGAAATGTCGAACCAAATAAAATATCTAGCATCTATATTTTATGGATGCACAGATAAGGAAGTCAGGTGTATGGCATTGCAGTATGCCGAAAAAATGGTATAAAACATAATTTCAATACCGAATTGAAAATGACAGGTCGCAATGTCACTGAGTATAAGAAGTACAACATTGCATGTTTATTTCACCTAAAACAATCATATTTCTTCCTCTGCTTTCCTGTTCATACTTTTAAAAATTTTCTTATTGTCAACATCCTTTCTCAATATTATATATACAGTACTTTCATATACTTTTCTTGAATAACTATACATATCTACAAGCTGTATGAACCAGGAACCCGTCTTACTAAAAAAATCTCATTCTAAGCTCACACTTACTACAAATGATGAAGGTAATTGTAGTAACATACTCATTTTAATAGTAGAAATTGCAATGCCCCAAAAATAAAATCGTCAAATTAAACCATTAACACATCATCGAATAAAAACGATAACTGCTTTAAAACATCTAAAACCATTTGATGTATATTGTACTACAATTATAAATTTTGTAGTAGGAAAATTAGTCTCTGAAAATAATCGAATAAATCAATAAAAAAATAATCTCAATTTAACCTCACGCTTACTACAAACGATGTAGTAGCATTTTTATTTTTGTAGTAGAAATTGAAATACCCGAAAAATAAAATCATCAATTAAACCATTAACATATAATCAGATGAAAACGAAAACTACTTTAATTCATCTAAAATCGCTTGTAGTATATTGTATAGTAGTCCCTGAAATCATAAAATAATCGAACAACAGACGATTTTAGATGTATTAAAGTAGTTTTCGTTTTTATCTAATGCTTTGTTTAATTGATCATTCAATTTTTCAGGTATTACAATTTCTACCACAAAAATAAAAATGCTAATAGAATTACCTATTTCAATACGAAAAGCGGAGGCTACTAGCTTAAACAGGGCTACTGCCTTCAACAACATGGAAATCAAGCGGTTCTTCGAACTTTTACAGCAACTAATGGAAAAACACAACTTTTCACCTAGAAACATCTACAATGTTAACGAGACTGGAATTTCTACTGTGCAGGAGCCAGGAAAAATTTTGGCGGCCAAAGGTCGGAAGAAAGTTGGCTCCATAACAAGCTGGGAAAGAGGTCGGAATATAACACTTGTTTTTGTAATGAGTGCCACTGGGTGCTATACATACGGTGACCATGCGTCCCGAAAAAATCGGGACAGTCCCGATTTATAGAGCTTTGTCCCGGCGTCCCGAAATATAATATATTTGTCCCGATTTTTGAAGATCTGAGGAAAAAGTAGTAATTTTTGTAAGAAGTAGTAATTTTTGCACATTTGTCCAGCGCATAGATCACGCACACAATAGTTCTCTAGCCGGGTTTACGTTGGCAGAAGTGACTATGAGACTATGACACGACGCTACTACCCCCTCCCACCACACAATCGTCTGCTACGGTCTCGTCTCTCGTCTCGTCACGTCATGGTCAGTGTGTCTCAGTCTAGCACTCGTACTTGACATCACAGCAGTGTTATCGTTTAGTTAGCGAGTGGTTTGGTTACAGTTCCGTTTGTGCATGAGCTACTTGAAAGTTGAACAATGAGTGGCGATAAAGGTAAGAAGAGGTGTTCTTTTAATAGTGATCTCCAAAAGGAATATCCTTTTTTGAAAAAGCGAGAACTCAACCCACACGTTGCATTTTGTACTCAATGTTCTAGTGAAATTAATATTTCACATGGTGGCGTGACTGATATCAAGCTGCATTTAAAAACTAAAAAGCATTTAGCTGGTGTTAATGCAGTAGCTATGTCATCATCTATGAGTAAGCTTGTTACTAAAAATGATTCAGAAGAAAATGAAATTGTAGCAAAAGAAGCTGTTTTAGCCTACCACACTATAAAACATAATCATAGTTTTAGATCCTTAGATTGTACTTCTAAGCTCATTTCAACGTTATTTGAACAGAAATTTTCTTCTGCTCGAACAAAAAGCGAAGCCATGATTAAAAATGTGCTGGCTCCAAACATTCAAAAAGAATTAATGCAGGAGCTCAGTGAAACGTCATGTTTTACATTAATGGTGGATAGCTCAAATCATGGTGCTCAAAAAGTTGTACCAATTGTTGTGAGATATTTTCATGAGACCCGTGGTGTAAATGTGAAAGTTTTAGAGCTTGAAACATTAAGTGGCGAAACAAGTAATCAACTTAGTGAGTATGTATTTTCAGTTTTAAGCCGTAATGATTTGGTGGATAAAGTAGTAGGAATGTCTGCAGACAACACTAATACTAATTTTGGTGGCGCGTTCTGTAAACTATCAGCTAGTACTGATAAAACTTTAGTTGGCATTGGTTGCATGGCTCACATAGTCAATAATTGCAATAATAACGCTGCTGACTCACTTCCTATTGATGCTGAAGTTGTTATTGTGAAACTATTCATGTTTTTCCATATATACACAGTGCGAGTGGCAGAATTGAAAGATCTTTGTGAATTTATTGACGTGGAGTACCGCAACCTCTTGTCTTATTCAAACACAAGATGGCTGAGACTTCTACCAGCATTGGAACGTGATGCTGCCTCTTAAGCAATACTTTTCTTCACAACCCAACACCCCAGTAGTGTTGAAATCATTTTTTGACGATCCAAATGGGGAACTTTGGCTTTGGTTTCTTCATAATGTAGCTGGAGTGTTTAATGAAACTGTAAAAAAGATGGAGGGGGATAAAATATCAGCAACAGAAGCATCAAATCAATATTTGATTTTGCGCAAAAACTTGATGGACAGAAAAGAATCTTCATTTTTACCAATGAAAGTTAAAGAGATTCAAAAGAAAAACTGTGCTGCAGGACATAATAGTGTCTTGGAAGACATTAAGAGTACAGCGTGTTCTTTTTATGACCGTTGCATTACCTATTTGGACTTTTGGAAATCAAATGTTGACAGCTTGAGCCAGTTGTCTTGGATAGATTTAAAGAAAAAATTGACATGGGAGGAGTTGGAGGAAAGCTATACCATTTTCCAAAAAAGCTTACCACCCATTTCTTCTGATGATTTGTTCAACGAGTTGAGCGTGCTGAACACTCAACTGTCCGAAAATATCTTAACAGAATGGGCAACGCAGAAAAAGACAACAGAGCAAAGATGGTTGACTGTTTTTGAAAACTTGCGGAAGAATGAAATAAAAGTTGCTATTTCCCAATTAAGCTGAAATGTTTATAGAGTTTCGTTTTGAGCGTTCTAATAACTCTTTCTGCAATTGCAGCTTTCTTCGTACTAAATGTACTATAATGATTGATATTATGTTTTTTCATTAGAGATTTGAATTTACTATTGTAAAATTCCGTTCCCTGATCTGATTGTAGATTTTTTGGCGTTCGACTTCTGATAATACTCGAAAATGCTCGTGTTATTTCTTTGGCTGTTTTCGTCTTGAGTGGACGAGTCAGTCCACATGAATTTCGAGAAACAATCGATAACCACCAAAATCATTTTAAATCCTTTATTATGCTTTGCATAAGGTCTCATTTCGGCTAAATCCATTTGCCATAAGTCATCAAGACCTTTGATTATTGTTCGTCGACGTGGATAATTTCGTCGAATCGGTTTATGCAATTCTTTAACAAGTTGAATCATAATGTCTTTTGTTCCATAAAAATCTGACCAATAGCAGAGATATGTGCTAGTGCCCTAATGGCATCGTTTTGCATATCCTGTATATGATAATAATCTATCAATCATAATGTCTTTTGTTCCATAAAAATCTGACCAATAATAGCAGAGATATGTGCTAATGTCCTAATGGCATCTTTTTTGCACATCCTGTATACAATGATAATCTAACAATCATAATATCTTTTGTTCCATAAAAATCTGACCAGTAGCAGAGATATGTGCTTGTGCCCTAATGACATCTTTTTTGCACATCCTGTATACGATAATATTCTAACAATCATAATGTCTTTTGTTGCATAAAAATCTGACCAATGGCAAAGATATGTGCTAGTGCCCTAATGGCATCTTTTTTGCACATCCTGTATACGATAATAATCTAACAATCCTAATGTCTTTTGTTCCATAAAAATCTGACCAATAGCAGAGATATGTGCTAGTGCCCTAATGGCATCTTTTTTGCACATCCTGTATACGATAATAATCTAACAATCATAATGTCTTTTGTTCCATAAAAATCTGACCAATAATGGCAGAGATATGTGCTAGTGCCCTAATGGCATATTTTTTGCACATCCTGTATACGTTAATAATCTATCAATCATAATGTCTTTTGTTCCATAAAAATCTGACCAATAATAGCAGAGATATGTGCTAATGTCCTAATGGCATCTTTTTTGTACATCCTGTATACGATAATAATCTAACAATCATGATGTCTTTTGTTCCATAAAAATCTGACTAATAGCAGAAATATGTGCTAGTGCCCTAATGGCATCTTTTTTGCACATCCTGTATACGATGATAATCTAACAATCATAATATCTTTTGTTCCTTAAAAATCTGACCAATAGCAGAGATATGTGCTTGTGCCCTAATGACATCTTTTTTGCACATCCTGTATACGATAATATTCTAACAATCATAATGTCTTTTGTTGCATAAAAATCTGACCAATAATGGCAAAGATATGTGCTAGTGCCCTAATGGCATCTTTTTTGCACATCCTGTATACGATAATAATCTAACAATCCTAATGTCTTTTGTTCCATAAAAATCTGACCAATAATAGAAGAGATATGTGCTAGTGCCCTAATGGCATCTTTTTTGCACATCCTGTATACGATAATAATCTAACAATCATAATGTCTTTTCTTCCATAAAAATCTGACCAATAATAGCAGAGATATCTGCTAGTGCCCTAATGGCGACTTTTTTGCACATCCTGTATACGATAATAATCTAACAATCATAATGTCTTTTGTTCCATAAAAATCTGACCAATAATGGCAGAGATATGTGCTAGTGCCCTAATGGCATCTTTTTTGCACATCCTGTATACGTTAATAATCTAACAATCATAATGTCTTTTGTTCCATGAAAATCTGACCAATAGCAGAGATATGTGCTAATGCCCTAATGGCATCTTTTTTTTGCACATCCTGTATACGATAATAATCTAACAATCATAATGTCTTTTGTTCCATAAAAATTTGACCAATAATGACAGAGATATGTGCTAGTGCCCTAATGGCATCTTTTTTGCACATCCTGTATACGATAATAATCTAACAATCATAATGTCTTTTGTTCCATAAAAATCTGACCAATAGCAGAGATATGTGCTAGTGCCCTAATGGCATCTTTTTGCACATCCTGTATACGATAATAATCTAACAATCATAATGTCTTTTGTTCCATAAAAATCTGACCAATAATGGCAGAGATATATGCTAGTGCCCTAATGGCATATTTTTTGCACATCCTGTATACGATAATAATCTAACAATCATAATGTCTTTTGTTCCATAAAAATCTGACCAATAATAGCAGAGATATGTGCTAGTGCCCTAATGGCATCTTTTTTGCACATCCTGTATACGATAATAATCTAACAATCATAATGTCTTTTCTTCCATAAAAATCTGACCAATAATAGCAGAGATATGTGCTAGTGCCCTAATGGCATCTTTTTTGCACATCCTGTATACGATAATAATCTAACAATCATAATGTCTTTTGTTCCATAAAAATCTGACCAATAGCAGAAATATGTGCTAGTGCCCTAATGGCATCTGTTGTGGAAAAATCTGACCAATAGCAGAGATATGTGCTAATGCCCTAATGGCATCTTTTTTTTGCACATCCTGTATACGATAATAATCTAACAATCATAATGTCTTTTGTTCCATAAAAATTTGACCAATAATGACAGAGATATGTGCTAGTGCCCTAATGGCATCTTTTTTGCACATCCTGTATACGATAATAATCTAACAATCATAATGTCTTTTGTTCCATAAAAATCTGACCAATAGCAGAGATATGTGCTAGTGCCCTAATGGCATCTTTTTGCACATCCTGTATACGATAATAATCTAACAATCATAATGTCTTTTGTTCCATAAAAATCTGACCAATAATGGCAGAGATATATGCTAGTGCCCTAATGGCATATTTTTTGCACATCCTGTATACGATAATAATCTAACAATCATAATGTCTTTTGTTCCATAAAAATCTGACCAATAATAGCAGAGATATGTGCTAGTGCCCTAATGGCATCTTTTTTGCACATCCTGTATACGATAATAATCTAACAATCATAATGTCTTTTCTTCCATAAAAATCTGACCAATAATAGCAGAGATATGTGCTAGTGCCCTAATGGCATCTTTTTTGCACATCCTGTATACGATAATAATCTAACAATCATAATGTCTTTTGTTCCATAAAAATCTGACCAATAGCAGAAATATGTGCTAGTGCCCTAATGGCATCTGTTGTGGAAACACAATTCTAAAATAGAATAATTTTTGACCTACATAATCTTTCATACTGAATATTCAAGCTTAAAATTGTTTATATCAATTTAACAATAACTCTTTTTTATTAAAAACCCGCCATCGTGATAAATTAAACATGAATGTTAGTATTGTAGCTCAAATATTACAGAAATCATCACTAGTCCAGGCAATTTAGGAAAAATCGCTTAGTTTTCCACGATCAGTATGAAACTTTGTATTTAGATGGTGGAAAGTGTGTACAATGACATATCTTTATCCGTGGTCTGAAAAATTTTTTTGTCATTGTCAAAAGCACCGATATATGTGGAATTTTAAGGAAATTTCTCATTTTTTGCTTATAACTTCATTGCTAGTGGCTTTACCAAAAAAAGTTAAATTCTTTTTTTTTGTCATTAAAAGACCTACAAAAGTAGACGTCACGCGTTGAAAAATATTAATTTGTTAAAGAGATACAGTAAAACACAATAATAATTATTATTTTTATATAAACAATGATAAAGTAGCTTAATAATTGTCATTGGTTCTTGTAATTGTGCAAAAATACTCTGAACTATCAATAAATGACGTGTGCAAAAGCTGGAGATTGTACGTTTAATGGTTCATGAGTTATGGCCTACGTCAAAAAAAATTATGAAAAAAAGACGAATCCGCACGAGATTTCATTTTGCAACTAAGGGGATTTCAAAAATAAATTCCCTTGATTGCAAAATTCAATTTTTTTTTAAATGAACGTCGACTTCCTACATAAAATAATGAAATCTACTCATAAAAAAATCAGCACAACCACATTCAACGCACAGACCAAGTTATTTGTTATTGCTGTTAATTTGTTTATAACTATATTGAGAGACTTTATAGCGAGTTTAAAGAAAAATCTGGAATCTCTAAGGAAATTAAAATTAACTAATGACGAACTTTTTGAATATTTTTTGGTTTATATGTTTGAGAAAAAATTAGACTACAATACAAAAAGGGCTTTCGAGATGGAGAGAGACCCTGATGAGTTACCTTCGCTCCAAGAATTTTACGAATTTTTAGAAAAACGTTGTCTTATTTTTGAGAATATCGATAGTAGCGAAAATCCAAATAAGAGGAAAAGTGATAAAATTTCTTTACACACGGAGAGTCAGCAAAATAATCAAAATAATAAATTTTTCTGTCATATTTGTAGTAATTCTGATCATAATTTTTTAATTGCCAAAAATCTAGAGATCTTTCTCAAAGTGAAAAGGAGAAACTTATTAAAACTAAAAATCTTTGTTATAATTGTCTTGGAAAACATAACGTGACACAATGCAATGTCAGTGTACGATGTAAATATTGTAATAATAAACATAATACCTTGCTTCATAATCAAAATATAAATTCAAACATCAATAATGATAACAACAATTCTAGAACTTTTAGAACTAATAGTCAATCCAATAACCAGCAAAGAAAAAATAATAATTCAAATTTAAATACAAATAATTCTTCAAATCCAACCCAAATAAGTTCTACTAGTAATCTCAATACTGTCACTGCTCCTGTTTTTGTACCTCGAAATCAAAATCAAACACAGCAGCAATCAAGTTCAGCTGTTACTCAAAATTCAAACTCTATTACAAATAAAAATCAAACAAATTCAAGTGCAGGCACAAGCCTGCAAGCAAATGATAATTCTGTTTCGCTATCAGCCGTGTCTACAAGAAGTTCTCAAGTTCTTTTGGCAACAGTCCAAGTGAACATTGTTTCAAAAAGTCGTGAGACAGTTTCTGTGAAGGCTCTTCTAGATAATGGTAGCCAGTCAACCTTTATAACGCAACAATTAGTTGATAAATTACAATGCAAAGTTTACAAAAAATCTTTCAGCATCTCTAGTGTCTCCCAAAATACAATTGAATCAAATAAAATCACTGACATATGTGACATATGTATTCATTCAAAGAAGAATGATTCAAGATTTTTGGTTTCGTGCGTAGTTTTAAATAACATAACCACCAAGCTGCCACAAATCCCAATTGATTTAGATTCCTTGCAAATACCACAAAAATACAAACCACACATGGCCGACCCCACCTTTAATATTCCTTCTGAAATCGATTTACTACTCGGGGCGGATATTTTCTACTCAATTTTGACTGAAGGCTTTTACAGCCTGGGAAATAACTTCCCTACCTTATTAAACACCCACTTCGGTTGGGTGATAGCAGGAAATGTACCAGTGAGGTGTACTTTACCTAATTTTAAAAAAAAATGTTTTCATGTAAGAGATGATGGTTCTCAAAATGATAAATTTCAAAGTGATAGTTCACTGAATAATGTTTCTTTATTTATTCAAACTCAGGATTTGGAATCCATGATTGCCAAATTTTGGGAAATTGAGGAGATTCCTCAAAAACATTTATTGGCTCCGGACGAGAAAAAAGCCGAAGATATTTTTAAATCTACAACTAAAATTTTAGACAGTGGAGCATATCAAGTGGATATGCCCATCATTTCTCCTCAGGAACATCTAAAGCTAGGTGATTCTTTTAAAATGGCACAAAAGAGATTTGTATCATTGGAGAAAAGATTTCAAACTAACAATAACTTGTTTATTGAATATAAAAACTTCATAGATGAATACATTGATTTAGGTCATGCAAAATATGTCCCCTTATCTTTAACTAATGAAAATAACGAAAATAAATATTTCATACCTCATTTATGTGTAATAAGAGAGTCTAGTCCTACTACTAAACTTAGAGTTGTTTTTGACGCTTCAGCGAAAACAACATCAGGATTGTCCTTAAATGATATAACCCTTAAAGGTTACCAAGTACAACCAGATCTCTTTGATATTTTATGTAGATTTAGATGTTTTTCGTATGTTTTAACATCAGACATTCAAAAAATGTATAGACAAGTCAAAACTAATCTTAAACAAAATTTTTTACAAAATATCATATGGAGAAAAAATCCTTGTGATACTTTCAAATGCATTGAGTTACAAACAGTAACATATGGAACTAACTCAGCCCCTTTTCTTGCTACTCGAGTTATACAAGAGATAGCTAATACTAACGAACACCAATTTCCTTTGGCTTCTGAAGCTTTAAAATCCCAATGCTATGTAGATGACATCCTTGCAGGATGTATAATTATGACGAACTTTCTGAACTTTATTCTCAATTAAATACCATTTTAAATAGCTCAGGTTTTACTTTACACAAGTGGTGTTCAAATTCTCAATCGTTTTTACAAACTATTTCAGAAGTCCAATTAATTGAATATAATTTAAACTTTGATGACAATCCAAATAAAGTGTTGGGGTTAAAATGGCTTCCTCGAACAGACACTTTAAAAATTACGATCTCTGAAATTCCTATTACGAAAAAACCAACCAAAAGGATTATACTCTCGGCATTAGCTCAATGCTTCGACCCTTTAGGTTTGATAAACCCTGTGATAGTAAAAGGAAAAATTTTACTTCAAAAATTATGGATAAAAAAATTAGACTGGGATACTGAAATCACTGATCCTGTTTTAATAAATGATTGGAAATCCCTAATAAAATTAATATTCAGTTTAAAGGATTTACATATTCCTCGTAAGTTATATTCTCATTCTCTCTCTTTAAAATTTGAAATTCATGGTTTTTGCGACGCAAGCACATTCGCTTATGGAGCTTGTATTTATCTTAGAGTCATAAATGAAAATAATGTAGTAACATGTAATTTAATATCTGCTAAATCAAGAGTTGCTCCAATAAAAACTATTACTTTACCGCGTTTGGAATTATGTGCAATGTTAATTTTATCAAAATTAACAAATAACATTTTCACTATCTTCAAAAATAACATTCAATTTACCTCAATCAACTTATGGTCAGATTCTAAAATAGCCCTTGCTTGGTGTGACGACCATCCAAATAGGTGGTCTACATTCGTATCACATAGAGTCTCTAAAATACAAGAGCTAACGAAAGATTGTAAATGGAGATATATACCTTCATCAAAAAATTCTGCTGACATTTTATCACGAGGACACTTTTCCCTGGAAATCATAGAATCTGGAATTTGGTTTAACGGACCTAATTTTTTACATAACGAAAATTTAAACCTTGCTGATTTTGACAATCCAGTCTCTATTAAAAACGTCCCTGAGGAGCGAAAAGCAGCTCATGTTACTGTCCGGATATCAGAAAATATTACATTTTGGACTGAAGCATTTTTAAAATTTTCTAGTTTTAATCATTTGAAACGTACTCTAGCATATGTATTTCGATTTGTTTCTAACACTAAAAATCAAATCAAAAATACTGGTCCTCTGTCCTCTTCTTTAAATTTTATTATTAAAACTCTCCAACAAAAATATTTTGCAAAACAAATTTCAGAATTAAGAGCTAGTAAAGTAATTTCAGATAGTCAACTATTATCTCTAAAATTATTCTTAGACTCAGATAACTTAATCCGTATTGGAGGAAGACTAGAAAACGCTAATATCTCTTATAATCAAAAACATCCTTATTTACTACCTTCTCATAATCATGTTGTAACATTAATGTTGAAAAATGAACATATCAGATTAGGACATGCTGGTGCACAGACAGTATTGTCAAACTTTCGATTAAAATTTTGGCCATTAAACGGACATAGAGAGACCAAGAAAATTATAAGAAATTGTATTACTTGTTATAGATTTCTAGCGCTTCCCGAACACCAAATTATGGCACATTTGCCAAGAGATAGAGTTCTCATGTCAAGACCGTTCCAAAAAGTTGGAGTATATTTTGCCGGTCCTTTTTTAATAAAATCTTCACATTTAAGAAAAGCACCATTGATAAAGTGTTACATTTCAATGTTTGTTTGTATGGTCACGAAAGCTGTCCATATTGAACTGGTTACTAGTCTTTCTACTGAAGCATTTTTAATGACATTGAAATGATTTATCTCTCGTAGAGGCAACCCCACTATCATTTACAGTGATAACGGTACTAATTTTCAAGGTTCAAAAAATCAACTTAGATCTTTATACGATTTATTCAATAATGCTCAAAATACTGAAACTATACAAAACTATCTTTCACAAAACGAAAGTCAGTGGAAGTTTATCCCTCCTAGATCACCACACTGGGGCGGAATATGGGAAGCAGCAATAAAAAGCGCAAAATATCATATAAATAGATTAATGGGAAACACTAAATTTACATTTGAAGAATTTTACACTGTATTAACTCAAATTGAGGCAATTCTAAACTCAAGACCTCTCTGTCCTTTAAATAGTGATCCCACAAACTTAAATTACTTAACTCCAGGTCATTTTTTGATTGGTTCTAGTTTATCTGCATATCCTGATAAAGACTTCACTCAAGTGCCCGAAAATAGGTTAAAGTTTTGGCAACATTGTATAAAAATTCAACAAACTTTTTGGAAAAAATGGTCAACTGATTATCTTAATAGATTACAAAATTCCCCCAAATGGTTCAAATCTCTACGTAATATTCGAGTTAATGACTTGGTCTTACTACGAGAGGATAATGTTCCCCCTTTACTTTGGCCTCGAGCGCGAGTGCTAGAAGTATACCCCGGACAAGACGAAAAAGTAAGAGTCGTAAGACTCAAAACTCCTCAAGGAGTTTGCACTCGCTCAATTGCAAAAATTTCTCTTTTACCCTACGATGACGCTACCGAACATGACATTTAAAGTTAAACCATTGAATTTTTTTTATATTTTTAAATTTGATTTGATAATTTTTTTTCTTTTAAATTTTAATTCTTTGGTTTGGGTCACTTTACTTTGTGAATACTCATAGATGAGTCAGTCCAAACATTTTTATTTTTTCATTACTATAAAAAGTGGTGGCTTGCCAATAAAACGACTGAGGCGTCGTCTTTAAATACTGTTATAAGAATAGTTACTCACCTTTATTAATTATTAATTTCTCCTCACTGGACACTTATTCACCTGGTTTGGTCTCAATTTTTGTGTTTAGGTCCTTACCTTAAATTATCCTGTTTGTGTCTTTAATAAGACATGTAATTTCTTCGGTTATAAACTTAAAAATATTTTCTTTATAAGAGTTATTTTTCTTTGTTACTAAATATTACACATGTATAATTAACAGTTTATTTGCTTTCGTTATTGAAGTCTAAAGCCTTCAAAAAGGAGGGGAGAATGTTGTGGAAACACAATTCTAAAATAGAATAATTTTTGACCTACATAATCTTTCATACTGAATATTCAAGCTTAAAATTGTTTATATAAATTTAACAATAACTCCTTTTTATTAAAAACCCGCCATCGTGATAAATTAAACATGAATGTTAGTATTGTAGCTCAAATATCACAGAAATCATCACATTTAGAATTGGTCTGTAAAATATGTTCAAATAACCTTGTAATATTCAGTAAACTTGCAATATAACAAAATTACTCAAGTTTCAACGTTTAAAATCTTTGCAGTTTCATTCTCTCTCAAAAGTATAAAAAAAACAGCAGAAAAACAAACGTTTGTCGGGACGTTTAATCTACAGTCGAACGATTCACGGCGGCACCTTTTATCAACCCGAAAGGGATTTTTAGAAATATTAGCTTGAATGTGTATCTCTCTCCCCTCTCGTTAAAAAACTGAGACACAATTTAACTGAAAACTCAAGTAAATTCACGCCAGAGAGTCAGTCGGTTTTTAGACCCAAAAGTAAACTTATGGTCCATGACCACACAAAATTTAGGTATTCCGATTTCCGATGTAAACGAGTGTTACATCAAACAAACTATAACGTCTCTCAATTAGTATAATATGTAGTATTTTCAATATTGGTCTAAAGATAATATTTAGTACTGGCTAATGTACATCAAGTGATTAAAGTGAATAAATTGAATAGTAGTACAATTTGTTTTATAACCAGTCCTAGTGGATTAAAAGTGTATCATCAAATTGAACACACCAGTTAACTGCAAGTTCTGGGGAGAAGAAAAAAGCAGTTGGGAATGCAGTTCCCCTTGGAAGAGTAGAAGGTAGGAGATATTATTTTATTAATAAGTAACTCTCAAGCCAAATTAAGGCCCTTTTACTCCAACAGCATCTTTTTTGCACATCCTGTATACGATAACAATCTAACAATCATAATGTCTTTTGTTCCATAAAAATCTGACCAATAATAGCAGAGATATGTGCTAGTGCCCTAATGGCATCTTTTTTTGCACATCCTGTATACGATAATAGTCTAACAATCATAATGTCTTTTGTTCCATAAAAATCTGACCAATAATAGCAGAGATATATGCTAGTGCCCTAATGGCATCTTTTTTTGCACATCCTGTATACGATAATAATCTAACAATCATAATGTCTTTTGTTCCATGAAAATCTGACCAATAGCAGAGATATGTGCTAGTGCCTTAATGGCATCTTTTTTGCACATCCTGTATACGATAATAATCTAACAATCATAATGTCTTTTGTTCCATAAAAAGTCTGACCAATAATAGCAGAGATGTATGTTAGTGCCCTAATGGCATCTTTTTTTTGCACATCCTGTATACGATAATAATCTAACAATCATAATGTCTTTTGTTCCATAAAAATCTGACCAATAGCAGAGATATGTGCTAGTGCCCTAATGGCATCTTTTTTGCACATCCTGTATACGATAATATTCTAACAATCATAATGTCTTTTGTTCCATAAAAATCTGACCAATAATAGCAGAGATATGTGCTAGTGCCCTAATGGCATCTTTTTTTGCACATCCTGTATACGATAATAGTCTAACAATCATAATGTCTTTTGTTCTATAAAAATCTGACCAATAGCAGAGATATGTGTTAGTGCCCTAATGGCATCTTTTTTGCACATCCTGTATACGATAATATTCTAACAATCATAATGCCTTTTGTTCCATAAAAATCTGACCAATAATAGCAGAGATATGTGCTAGTGCCCTAATGGCATCTTTTTTGCACATCCTGTATACGATAATAGTCTAACAATCATAATGTCTTTTGTTCCATAAAAATCCGACCAATAGCAGATATGTGCTAGTGCCCTAATGGCATATTTTTTGCACATCCTGTATACGATAATAATCTAACAATCATAATGTCTTTTCTTCCATAAAAATCTGACCAATAGCAGAGATATGTGCTAGTGCCCTAAAGGCATCTTTTTGCACATCCTGTATACGATAATAATCTAACAATCATAATATCTTTTGTTCCATGAAAATCTGACCAATAATAGCAGAGATATGTGCTAGTGCCCTAATGGCATCTTTTTTTTATCAGCTAACTGCATAGCCCCTCCCCCTCGTGAGCACTACTCCTCATCTCTTACACACACTTCTTGTATACACCCTTATTTACTATTTACTTTTTGCATAACCCCCGTTCTTGTATACACCCTTATTTACGTAATCCCCGTAGACGCCCCCCTCCCCCATAGACGCTACCCTTAAAACCCTCTTCCCTTCTTCTAAATCACCCCCTAGATACCTTATACACGTAAAAACATACACACTTATTTACTTTTTGCATAACCCCTGTTCTTGTATACACCCTTACTTTTTGCGTAATCCCCGTAGACGCTACCCTCCCCCGTAGACGCTTCCCTTGAAAACCCCTTCGCTTCTTCTAAACCACCCTCTACCTTATACACGTAACAACATACACACTTATTTACTTTTTGCATAACCCCCGTTCTTATATACACCCTTACTTGCGTAATCACCGTAGACGCTACCCTTAAAAACCCCTTCACTTCTTCTAAACCACCCTCTAGATACCTTATACACGTAACAACATACACACTTATTTACTTTTTGCATAACCCCCGTAGCCGCTACCGTCATTATCCCAAAAATTTTGGCAATTGGCCCGGGCCAAAACCCCAAAAAACTTTTTGCATAACCCCCGTAGACGCTACCGTCATTAACCCAAAAATTTTGGCAATTTGGCCCGGGCCAAACCCCCAAAAATAGGTCAAAGGTCAAAGGGCGTGGTCATGTGACGTCACAAAAAGTTCCCACGCTCAACCAGCCCAATATCTACTAACCTTTCCAAAAAAAGAATTGATTCGACATCATAATCTGACTCTGATGTTGAAATGAATGATATCTGCAGCGATAATGAAAATAATGAGACAGATTTATGTGTGATTTGTGGTGAATATGGGGTAAATAATGAGATGTGGTACATGTGTACCCTATGTGGACAATGGGCTCACGCACTATGTTCTGGAATGGATTCTCTAACCAGATACATTTGTGATTTTTGTAAGTGACCGGTATTGCCATTATGCCATTACTCATGACCGGTAATACCCGGACGTTAGGGTGAGCGTCAACGAATTCGGCACTATTATAATCCCCTATTACCTGCACCCCCTCTTTACCTGGACAAGATACATGAATTCGGCACTACAGTTTACCTTTCTAATCCCTAATCTACGTCCTGTTTATAATTACCTGTGAGGTGTACATCAAGAAGCTCCCACATCATGAATAATACGATAGCGCAAACAAGTGAACGTGGCAAACAAATTTTAATTGTTGATGGTGACAAATTTACATTTGCAAAAGTGTTGAAAACCGAAGAAACTTTTTGGAGGTGTTACGTAAGAACATGTAAAGCAAAAGTGTGGACTGTGGGGCCTGAAAAAGTCATATCAAGATGTGAATTGGAACATACACATCCCAAAAATAAGAAGGCGCTAAACAGGCAAATAGGTTTGTGGATATGTATTTTTTAAATTTATTTGTGCTTTATTTATGTTTATTGTGTTGTATTTATTTAAACAGCAATTACTGATTGGATATTATTATTTTAGTTAGCAACAGTGCCAAAAGGAAGGCAGAAGAAGACATTACAGAAAAACCTTCGAAAATTATTCATTTAGCATTGAAAAACCATGTAAAAGCAATGGACACTTTAACTGTAAGAGATATTAATTATATAAGAAATAATGTCTACTACAAGCGAAAGAAAATGCAGCCAAGTTTACCGACGAATGCAGAAGAAGCCATTAGAGTTTTACAAAATTTGATGTAAAACAATTAAAGGGGAAATTTTTTTGACAGGTGTTGAGCAGGAAAAGCAAATTATAGTATTTTCTTGCGAAACAAATTTACGTGTTTTGAGTAATTGCGACACAATATATTTAGATGGTACGTTTAATTATTGTTTAAATTATTTTTTTCAACTATTTACTTTACATACTTTTATTAATGGTCATTACATTCCACTAGTGTTTTACTATTTTACGAAGTAAGAGTAGGTACCTCAGTTTATATACACATTTCAATTTATTAAAAAAAAGTGTCGAGAAGTAGATTTAGATTTTAATCCAAAGTTTATTGTAGTAGACTTTGAGAAAAGTATACATAATGCTATAGAATTTGTTTGGCCCATGGTGATGATAATAGGGTGTCGATTTCATCTGACCCAAAGTTGGTACAGAAAACTTCAAAAACTAGGTTTGGCTTCAGAGTATCGTGATGCAAATAATGAAGTAGGAAGATGGCTAAACTATGTCTTTGGTTTGCCATTTATACAGCCTAGTGAAGTATCAGACTGTTTTGCTGTAGATTTAATGAGTACTCAACCTAATGACAGCAGAGTAATCGAGTTTTCAGATTATATACTGGAAAATTATATAGATGAACAGCAAGCTATGTTTCCACCTAAAATTTGGGCTAGTTGCACTAGTTCACTCACTAGAACAACTAATTGCTGCGAATCATTTCATTCAAAATTTAATGAATGCTTTTATAAAACACATCCATCGATATTTATGTTTATTAACATTTTCAACAATTTTCAAACTCAGACATATGTTAAACTAAATAGTGTTCATGAACCTGTGCGCCACAAGGATCTTAAAACAAAATGCAGACAAGTATTTTTAGACAAAAAATTGCTGACTACTTTGTAAATAAAATAGATAGGCTACAATTTGTTAAATGTCTAGGATATTTTTATAAACAATGTCCATAGTGTAGAACAATGCAAAAATAAATACATTTATTTCTAATCTCTGTTTTTTAAATTTTGAGAATACGAAACAATTAGGTAATAAGATAAAGTTGATAAACGGTGCCCAGTTCGAGTACTTGAATAACGTGTAATCCGAGGTCTAGTGCCGAATTCATGCGTAGAGATTAAGGAGCAGGTATGTGGTGCCGAATTCATGGCCGCCCGTTAGGGTAATACCAGTCAATAATACATTTTTAAAATTCAAGTATTTTGACGAAAAAGTTTAAGATATTTGATTTGATTTGCATAGAGTGACTGATATGTTTCATTTTTCTTTTATCATAATCAATATATAATTTTTATTTTAACTTTTATTTCGAAATTTTGTTAAGTGACCGCCGTTACCCCATCCTACCCTATGAAAGATATGTTTCCTGAACGTCCTTGGCAGAAAATTTCTTTAGACTTATTTAAAACTAACTCCTGGTACTTAATTGTCACTGACTATGATTCACGCTTTTTTGAAATTTTCTAGTTAACTGCTATGACGGAATCGGTAATCATATCTAAATTTAAAGAACTTTTCAGTTGATACGGGATTCCAGAAGTAGTGCGTTCGGATAATGGTCCACATTTTAGCACCCAATTTAGAATATTTGCTTCTCAATTTGATTTTGAACATATTACGAGTAACCCTTATTTCGCCCAATCAAATGGGTGTATAGAAGCTGCTGTTAAAGTAGCGAAAAATCTTCTCAAGAAAAATGAAGATCTTAGTTTAGCTTTATTAGCTTACCGAACCACACCCCTTGAGTGTGGATTTTCTCCTTCGGAATTATTAATGTACCGCAAATTAAGGTCTCCCTTGCCAGTTATTCCAGAGTTATTAAATAAACATATTAATACTGAATCAGTTTTTGAAAGGGAGAGTAACGCTAAAGAAAAATCGGCTCATCAGTTTAATAAAAGACACCGGACCAGATCTTTACCTGATTTGTCTGTAGGAGACAGTAATTGACTTGAAGTTAAATGGCAAAGTTGTTTCAATTTTAAATGAATCAAGATCCAGCACCTTATCATACAGAGCCTAAAATTACTCCAACGCTGCTTTTTCCTGACAATGATTTTTACTCATCAAAGCGAATTATCGTGTGGGGAAGATAGTGATGGGAAAAATTGTGTAGAAAATGGGGAATCGGTTGATAGGGAATCGCTTTGTGAGAAAGAGGAAAATGGGACAGTCCCTCCTACAGAAACGGAACCTTCACTTTCCAAAAGAATTCCTAGACGCCCCGCATATTTAAAAGACTATGTATTATCATAAAATCTATCTTTAAAACTTGCATTTGTAAAGAGGCAGATGTTCTGTCAGCTGATTGTATTATCGCACTATCTGGCAATTCTGCCAGTGAGTTTGGGTAGGGAGCAATGGGACAGCTGACAGTCAGATCACTCTGGGATGACCGGTGATATTGATAATCTATGTTAAAGGGTACCTAATAAAACATATGATTACTATTTGAAATGTTTAAGTGTATGAACCCTAGTAATAATAAAATTGACTGTCTCGACCCTTACTTCGTGGAATATGCTCATATTAGTGTTTTTAAAATGAAACTCACGGTCTCTAGTTAATTCCACAATATAATACAAGTTATTGAAAATTCTAAAAAATTGACAATTGTTTCGATAATATTGATTTATCGAAACAATTGTCAATTTTTTAGAATTTTCAATAACTTGTATTATATTGTGGAATTAACTAGAGACCGTGAGTTCCATTTTAAAAACACTAGTAATAATAATTACTAACCGAACAAAAAGAAGCTTATGCGCATATTAGAATAATTCATGATGTAGAGAATCAAGGTAAACCGGAGTCCAGTGCAAAAAAGGAGAAGGTCGATGTAGAATTACATAATTATTCATGTACATCTAGTATATCAATATTACGATGTCCATTTGAAAACTGCTTTGATCTTACTCCTAGTTACCGAACACTGCATATGCATATGCAAACTGATCATTCCATTACAATTGAAGAGCAGGATATTACATTTCATTCCAGGGAAGGTACATTATTCTAGTGATATATGAGTAAAATTTGCAAATGTAAGGATAAAAAGTAAATATTCAATTACTAAATATCTTACAAGGTAAATTTTATAGAAACTTGTAGACATAGGTATTACAGTTTGATTGTCATGTCACAACAATGCTTTTACCGAGGTTTTTATTTAAAATAATATTCTCTATATTATTATATAAATTATTTTCAGAATTCCCAAAATCGAAAAATCTTATGCAAGAAGACAGCTATTCCTGTTATAGCCTTGATACTGGAGCAAAAGTATTGGCATCAGACATTGTAATGAACCCAAAAAGACATTATCAAAAGAAAAGACATTGTTAAATTTGTGTAAATAATAATTTAAATGTGGTTAGCGAGCACCGAACTATTAAGGACAAATACACATAACAAAAGCACGTCCGCTTTGTAAAACATCATATTCACATGATCAGGAAGGTCAAGAGTACGGGCCACTGACTCATTAGTTCTATCTAATACTTCCTATAAATAGAAAGGTTCAACAATTTGAGGAATGATTCATTATTATTATTTTGAATAGTACAAATGTATGTATTGTGTATCTATAATCCGTGTTAATAGTTTATAATTATATTTATCCCAGTGAGTTTTAAAACGATGTTATTTATTCAATCCTAAAGAATGGTTCACTAGGTAAGTGTTTCTCAAATATAAATGGTTTTATGGTTAAAAAAGTCTATACGAGGGGTACTTACTAAGTAACCATCACAACATAATAAAACAATATTATAATTGCCACCGTTCATAAACATATAAACCCAAAGGAAAAAACATACGTTCCCTAAAATCAACTGGATCATATAAAATAGAAAAGGCTTGCCCATCTCGAATAGAGGTAACAATAAATGGAAGCCTAGAATCCCCTACATTGGTTAAAGTCAAACTATGGAAGACTCATTATGGACATTCACTAGAAATAGGACATACCATTATTGGAAGAGATACCAGAGTGAAATTAGCAGGTATTCATATTGTTACAATAGCTTGTGTAAAAGGTAGTACGACAAGGTGTCATGAATTTTAAAACTCAGGTGTGAAACAAAATGCTACATTACATTCATTTCAGACTTTTTACATTTCTTAACTTAACTTCATATCCTGCTGAAATAATCCAAAACAGACTAATATATTTAGATTTTGCATGCAGCATGTGCTTTTTGTTTGTAAATTTCAATATTTTTTTTAGGAAAACTTCAACAAGGTATCACATTTCATCACATTATTGATGAAACCCGTGATTCAAATATAGAGAAAGGTCTTTACCGTACTCATCTCCTTCAAAAAAAGGATCTTCATAATATAGTGAGAGACCTTAATCTATCTTATACCACTAAAAAACACTCCAATGTGGGTGAAAGAAGTTGAGAAACTTGGTGCTATGTCACCGGTTTTAAAATAAAAATCTCAAAATGAACTGGACAACAATGGAAATCTCAATCAGGATGATTTTTTGTTAATTTTAATGAGATGTTTTCAAGAGCACCAACTAAAGAAGTTTGGAGAAGACAAGATTTGTATTGATGGAACCCATGGCACCAATGCTTATGATATTCAACTTTTTTCATTACTTGTAGTAGATGAATATGGGACAGGTTGCCCTGTGGCATTTTGTTTTTCTAACAGGTCAGATGAAGTTATTTTTAAGGTTTTTTAATGTGTCAGGGTTCGAGCTGGACAAATTAAATCAAAAACATTTGTCTGATGATGCTCCCGCATTTTACAATGCTTGGTCCTCTGTGATGGGTGAAGTACCACACAGATTATTATGCAGTTGGCATGTTGACCGTAACTGGCAACATCATTTAAATAAAATTGGCGACATAGAAAAAAGGTCTATCATATATAAAACACTTAAAGTCTTACTCCACCTTGATGATGAAAATAAATTTAATGAAGCGCTTATAGTCTGTTTACTTATTGTCTGACAGCACGCGAAAAGGTCACAGATGCTAGTCAGGTAGTAAACCATAAGCGTCACAGTTCATCTAAGGAATTTATTTACTATTTAATTTTATAGCCGATCTGATATATAAAGGTAATATAAATGTAAATTCGGTTAGTTAAAACAACTAACTGACCTTCATACATTTGTAGAGTACATACAGTTAAAACAATAAATTATTTTTGAAATAATCTTGTAACGCAACTATTCTGACTGAATATTTCAGTAATTATCTTGAGAATTTGAAGCAGGTCCATTCTTGGGAGACATATTAACAAACCATTTATCAATTCATTCTTCGGATAATTACTTTCTGATTTTCGAAATGTTGATATTAACATTTCCAAGTAACATTACAATAGGGTCCTACTAGGGAGTGTCCCAATGACTACTTAGAAATTTTGCAGGTATATACGGTGAAACTTGGTCTCGCCCAAATTTGTATAATTTGTTTTGCTTAGAGTCGCTTATGTTCTATAAGTGTTTACTGTGTTGTGAAAAATGTCTTCAAGTTTTACCCCAGTAAAGTGTAAAAGCGTGCTTAGCTTACAAACGAAGACTGTAGTGTTAAATGATGCTGTTGTACATCAAATGCCGGCTGCTACTGTTAGAAATATAGTTTCGACATGTTCCAATATGACAGGAGTTAGTTAATCTACTATTTACAGGCTTCTAAGAGAGAGGAAAAATGGAAATATGTCTCCACCTAAAAAGTCAACTGGAAGAAAACCATTTGACCTTGATGAACATATGCAAAATACAAGAAGACGAAAAGTACATGGATTATATTTTAAAAAAGAGATCCCAACCCTTGACAGAATTCTAAGAATGGTGAAGGAGGACGAGAATTTGCCTGACATAGGGCGAAAAACTTTGTGAAAAATATTACATAAATCAAATTTTACTTGGGAGAAGCAAAGTCGCAAATCAGTGCTAATCGACAACGAAGAAATAATTTGTTGGAGACGCCAGTATTTACGAGATATCCGAAAATACAGACAAATCTATTATCTAGATAAGACATGGCTCAATGAAGGACATTCAGTGAAAAAAATATGGCAGAACAAAAGTGTTCAAATCAGTCGTCAAGCTTTCATAGAAGGTTTATCTACTGGACTGAAAACTCCTATCGGTAAAGGTCGCCGACTAATAATAACGCATATTGGATGCAATCAAGTGTTCGTTGAAGGTGGTTTACTGAAGTTTCAGTCACCATCAACCAAAGACTATCATGAAGAAATGACTGCAGATGTATTTTACACAAATGTCGAATTAATTCCAAATAATACTGTAATCGTTATGGACAATGCCACTTATCATTCGCGATTAACAGAAAATCTTCCATCTACCTCTTGGAGAAAAGCTGATATTAGAAACTGGTTAATCGTAAAAGATATACCATTTGAAGATGATATGTTGAAAGAAGAACTTTTAAAGGTTGCTTCAGATCACAAGCTACAATTTAAAAAGTTTGTTATTGATGAAATAGCCAAGAATCGTGGGATAACAGTGCTTCGTTTGCCATTGTGAATTGAATGCGATAGAGTTAATATGGGCCCAAATGAAAGGTTATGTAGCTAGACATAATAAAACATTTAAAATGAAAGATGTTCGTGAAATCATGAAGTACTCATTGACAACAATAACTGAAGAGAACTGGAGAGATGCTGTGAATCATGTAATTAAAGAGGAAGAGAAAATGTGGGTTTTAGATAATCTCATAGAACAAACTATAGAACCGATAGTGATCTCTCTCGACGAGTCTTCGGATGATTCTTGTATGGCCAGAGAAGAGGATGATACTATAGATTGAATTTTATATTTCCTATAAATGGTTTGTTTACTTTACTTAATATACATTAATTCATTGTGAATAAATTTGAATTATGAGAATTAAACTATATTTTTTTTAATTAATTTAATTTAATAAAAATGAAAATGTAACTTGTTAATAGGCCTTAACGAATGAATTTTATTTTAACTGTAATGTTGACCGAATCTAATTAAATAAGCAAAATGAACTAATATCGTAATCTCCGCCACTGTCGCACTGTTTATCCTTTTGCTGGCATTGTTCAGTTTTATTACCATATTGTATTATGAGCTGAAAAGGGGATGTACAGATAACCAATACAGACACCTACTTGTTTTGCATTAGAATTTTAGTATTTACTTGTAAAATTCTTAGGATCACTCTGTAAGAGATAATTTTCTATTTGAATATTTAATGAGGCTACTGTGCTGTCAGACATTAAGAAATAGACTATAGAAAACTCTTAATTGACCTTTCCTCAGACCAAGACACAATAAATTTTGGTACATACTTCCAAAATTATTACTGCAATAGTGCTAAATTATGCGCATATTGCTATCGGCAACATCTAGGTACCAATACAAATATGTACCTGGAATCAGTACACAAAATATTATTATTTAGAAGGAAAGAAAACACGTAGACTAGATAAGACTATCCATGCAGAAATGAAGTTTGCCAGGGACAGTTTATTTAACCGAATAATAAAAATTTCCAAAAATTCTTGTAGTACTAGAATAAAAAATATTCAGGTCAGCCACAACAAATCTAAGTTAATTACATCTTCAATGATAACTATTCTTGAAGAAAATGAATGGTTAGTTAAATCATCCTCATTTTCTGAACAAGATTATATTGTTCAGAAACTAACTAGAACATGTGAAATAATAAATTGTTCTTTGAAATGTGTAGATTGTAATATTTGTGTCCATATTTATAAATGTTCTTGTATGGATAGTGTTATGAAATACATATTCATGCAATTTCATTATATAGCCAACTTAGTGATTCTAGTTCAGTATCAAATCAGCCTGATTTAATTCCAAATGTTGATAATTCTAAAGAATTGAAAACCCTTTCCATACTTCATGTGAATAACGAGAAAACAAATCAGGAAATAAAAATGAAAATAGAGTTGATGATGGGTCTTTGCGAGAATGCTTGTTTAGATGCCGGTGATGAACTGTTGAAAAACCTGGATAAATCAATAGATATACTCAACAAAAATCAGATTAAGTTTTCCAATGAAAAATCTGTTAATACTAATGAAAATAATTAAACACGAATTAGGCTTTTTACCACTAAAAAGCAACCAAAAAAAATTAACCCCTTTAAGGGATGCGTTTGAAGGTAAAGGCAAAGCAATGGTTTTTATTTCTTCAAACGATCACACATACACTTAAATTGTGATAATAATATAGGTATTTGTATGTTTTATTCGTATATCAAATTGCTATCGTGTGTGCATGTGTCCGATTCACATAAGAAGAAGTCTTAATTTTTGGCCGATTTCATCGAACATCGCCAAAGAACCACTTTTTTCACTAAATATAGTACAATAAAGTTTTGTTTCTTGCATGAACGAATAAAAACCACATTACACTTATGGTTTGTAGTATAAATAATTTTATTTTTTCTTATCATTAATATTGCTCTGTTTTGCCTTTTATTTTATTTGTATTTTGTATACCATTTCTATTTTTATCACCTGTTTCCTGGTTATATAGTTTATTCGGTTTCTTGTAGGTATATTGTATTTAGTCAAAACATACATGTATTGCCCTTTAAAGGGATTGTAAAATCTGTTGGGAAATCAATAAGTGTTATTATTGTTTATTGGGAAGGGAAATTAATTCTATGCATTTTTATAAACTATAGGTATACCTAGTTATATGCTGAAGATGAATCTGAATGTAACATAATATTATTAATAAAAAATATGATTATACAAATTGTGTTATTTCAATATTTCAAAAAACATAATTGAAAATCTTACTTAAATAAAAAATTGTTATACGCGGTATAGACCATTTAAGGCCACATGACTTTGACAGGTCGGCCATATTGTCTGGGAGCAAACAAAGCGGTTTAAAGGTATTAGCATTCTATTAGTGTGTGCATCTAAGTCCATTTTATTTTAAAATTTTGTGTTTGTGGTGAGTAGACGAGTTCGTAATAATTATTAATAATGTGTGCTCTTCGAAGTTTATATTATTCAACTTCAAGTGAAGATGTGAACAAACGTTATGACGAGAAAATAAAGATTGTTTGTGACATAGACCCATACACTCAGAAGTCGAACGATCTTAAATTAAATGTATTGTCGTTGTCGAAAATGAAAACAATAGACTTAGTGAACTATTTAATTCTTCCGAGAAGTTATTATAGTGGAGAACAGATGAAAGCTTACAAGTCATTGGAAGCTTACAAATATTATGAAGCTGGATTTGTCCGTGTTGTGCTGGCTGCTCAGATGAATTCTGAAGCATACTTACTGGTTGCAAAGGTAAGAATCTAAACTTTTTCCGGTGATTTTCATTCAATATTTTTTTCAGGTCAGACATTCCCAAAGAATGAATCAGAAGCCGTTGAGTACCTGGATAGCAGTAATGTCGGCTGGGTCAATATCTTGTGCCCACTGTAATTGTATGACTGGTTTGGGGAAAGTTTGTAGCCATGTTGCGGCTGTTCTATTTTACTTAAAAGCAAGGCGTGATGGTCCATCAAAATATGAAGTTGCCTGTACAGATACCCTTGCTCAATGGCCAGTGCCTTCAACCTCAAGAGGTGCAGACATGATGAGACTTAGAGATATGGACTGGTCAAGAACTGGTAAGGCAATATCCACCCCCCAAATCAAACCCTTAGAAGTAGGCGAAATGGATAAATTATTAGGGAATATTAGCAAACTTGAAATAACGCCGGCTATATTTCGGATTAGGGAACCGTATGCTACTAAAATGGCAGAAGCTACGACTTCCCATTCAAATCTTCCAAGTGGTTTGAATGAATTATACAACGAAGAGGCTATTGCTATAACATATAATGAGATTATTTGTGCTACAAGAGCAATAGATCTGCAATTAAGTGAAAATGCTATTAAGAAAATTGAGGACGTCACAAGGAAACAAGCAAAGAGTACGCAATGGTACAAATAGAGAGCAGGAAAAATCACTGCATCAAAATTCAAGAGTGTTTCCAAGGGACAAATATCAAAACCTTCCTTGTCTGTAGTGAAGGGAATTTGTTACCCTCAGAAAGTTCAGTTCTATTCCAAACAAACAGAATATGGTTTGAAGAATGAAAAAATTGCGATAACAGAATATATACAAGAAATGAAAAAAAAACATGTGAATTTCTCTATAAAAAGTGTGGATTTCATAATTTCTGATGAACACTCAGAATTTGGGGCTTCTCCAGACAGTGTAGTGAACTGTGAGTGCTGTGCTGAAGGGTGTGTTGAAGTGAAGTGCCCTTACATCCTGAAAAATGTAAGCCTTCAACAATATGTTTTGAGCAAATATTCTTGTTTATCGGACCTGTACTGTTTGAAGGATTCACATACATACTATTATCATGTCCAATTACAAATGTATGTAGCAGATACCGAATATTGTGACTTTGTAATTTGGTCCAAAAATGTTTTATTCATACGAAGAATTACGTACAATGAACAACTTTTGTTGTCAAATTTGAATAAATGTATGGATTATTTCAAATTTGTCATTAAACCAGAGCTTTATGCTCAATTTTTCACAAAAAAATCTGGCCTTGCAAGGGTTGAATTGTGGTGCTCATGCAAGAAACTTGATGATGGCCGTCCAATGCTGAGATGTGATAATGACAAATGCAGCATTGGGTGGTACCACTTTGATTGTATGGGCTTTTTTGAAATTCCAAATGACTCCTGGTTTTGTCCAATTTGTACATAATTATAATGTTGTAAGTATTTTATAATATACATTCATAAGCATATTTTATCGTATTATTGAGCTTCCCTCTCATTCAGCATTTGAAATGTTTAATTTCAGTTTGGTACGTTCATCATAAGTAAATATAAAGACAACAATTATTTCTAGAAGTGTTTAATAATTTGAAATCAAAAGATACAAAAATTCAGTCATTTAACATAAACATTATTTTTAAAAATTAACATTATATCAGGCATGTGGGAAAACAACTTTTTCTATACCCATGTTGTTTATTCAATAGGAATTTATGACGAACACAAATTAATGAAGGCACTACAAACCACTAAAATTTTGTCAATAGCACTTAAACTTTCTTTTTCATGATCTCTATTTATCGAGAGCATACCAAAAGGAATAGGACTTGAACAAATTCCTATAACTCTCTCTACATGTATTCTAACATTGGCAATTTTTCGGGTACTTTTTAAATCAGTTGCATGAAGCTGATCTTTATTTTTAGTGAAAGCTGGTATTTCTAAATGAGCTCCTAATATCTCTACAGCATCTTGTATTAAAAACCCTCTATCGGCTAATATAATATCACCGGGTAAAATACAATTTAAGAACCCATAGTTTTCTGTCAAGAATTTATCACTTGTTCGTCCACCTCAAGCTGAAGAAATATATGATATTGTACCATGCGGTGTTATTCCTATTAAAATTTTTATTGTTTGGTGGTGTTTGTAGTTAGACCAGCATTGGGTGCATTCAAAAAACCCGAAGGAGTTTCTGTGAAGATTTCAAAACAGTCGATTATAACTACTACACGATTACCAAAATTTTCTTTATAACATGCTGGTACATTTTTTTTAACTGTTCCCTGGGCCATTCAACAAGTTTTTTGAATAGCATATAAAGAACATCGAAACATTTATAAAATGTGTCCGAGGCTGTCGGTGGACAAACAGGGAATTTGTGTGACAGATATTTGAAAAGTAAACTCAGTCTTAATTTCATTAATGTTAATAAAAACTGTTTGAATGGAGACAATACACTTTTAGTCGACAAACGCACAGCTACTACTTCGAACACCTCAACCATCATTGCTGCCAATGGAAAACCAGTGAAATATAGCACTATAGAATAATTTCCTACAAATGCGTCTTGATTGATTTCAAATTTGTTCAGCTTCTCTTCCAATTTTTGAAGTTTTTCATTGCAGAAATTGATGTCCTGAAGTACTTTTTCCATCTCTGGGTCAGTCTGAATGGCGATACTACACTGCCCACTTTGTTCTTCGATAATTTCTTCCGGTGGATCTGTTACATCAATACTTGTTGAACAGCTTGCAATAGGTACATCTTCTGCTTGTAATTCTGTAATAGAAAAATAAAATAAACTCTGTTTTCTTAATAATTAATTAAAAATTGAGAAAATGATTTGAATGTCAATACCGAGTTTACAGACTTAAGAAAAAGTACTTACTAACATTCTTTTTTTTCTTTCATGTCTTTGAAAACCCTGCTGGCTTTTGGTGTTTACACTTTTGTACCCCATATTTACAGATGGAATCCAGTCAGGATTATCCTTATCCAATAATGTAGCAGATTCTCCTGGTGACTAAATTATTATATAGATAAGTAAGGTTTTAATAATCACCATCATAATGTTCACCTACCTTTAATGAAATGTTTGGAACATATAGTTGCGTTTTTCAAGAAAGTTTCTGAATCTCCACGTTTTAATGCTCTAATCCAATAAGCTCTACGCTCTTTTCATAATGCATCTAATAATTCACCTCCATCTTTTAACGCTGCTGGGATTCTAAATAATCGTACATTGTCCCTTTCTCTTCTCTTTGAGCATCCGACAATAGAACAAAACGACGGCATTATTCTTAATTTATCCGCACAAACTTGATATAATAACAACATAAACAAAGCGAAATTCAGGTTTGTTTGCTCCCAGGCAATATGGCGGACGGTATATGACGTTATCCTTTAATCGTCTATTGGTGGTGACGTCATAATCTTAGATTATGTCAATTTTATATCCAAACAATTTAGATACCATTGGTGTGATTTTGGACCAGAGATTATTCCCTTATATTTTGAATATAACTGCTGATTTAGGCATTAAGATATACACCAAGACTTTTACAAACAGATATATTCGATTCCAGCCAAAATAGGTATGTATTACAATATAATTTTAATAAAAGAGTTATCTAACCTAAACATGCTATTATAAACTTATGAAATACAATTGTTTTAATTCTTTTTCTATCTGTATTATCTAATTTTAGGTTTCATCACATAAAGAATAATGGTACTGTGCTGGCCACCAGGATTTAAGCATTGTCAGAGAGAAGTGTAAGTTTTATAGAGTTCCAAAGGATCCAAAAGTAAGAAGCTAACAAGGTACCTACATAATGATAATTATAACATTTTATTTTGTGTGTTTATACAATATTTGTAGAACAATAGAACAAGATCCCGGAGCTTTTTGTGTAGATGTCATTTTATTGACTATGGCTATTTTTTCCTACATGATCAATCTTTGCAAACAAGGTAGAAGCAAACTTGTACGTGTTGATTGTATGTTTTATATTGTTCTGTATATATCGTTCTCCCTATAATATATACATTATTATTTGTCATTACAGATCTTTCGCTTTATATTTTTTATAATTTCTTTGTTTGATTTTTTAAACGTTTGCTATTTTAAACTGAAATTCCTCATTGTACCTCACTTTTCTCTTTCTATTAACTGTAAACCATTTTAATACAAGTAAATACTTCTCTGTGTTATAAAGATATTTGGAAACTTTTTGTTTATATTATTTGTTCTTAGATAAAATTGAATATGTTTACACATGTAGTTGAAAAAAGAGCCTAGAGGTCAAATAAAATTTGGAAGCAACCAACAGGAACTCTGAAGCTGATACAGGCAAGGTTGTGACATGATGCTCTGAGTTTTCAGACTAAATGGCCTATTTTCAATCATGTAAATTTGCAACGTTTCCTCAATTTAATTTTCTTAGCACGAAACAAACAAAAACTTATAATTATGAAACCATTTTATTATGTTAATATAAACGGTACACATTTCTAAAGGTGGAATATTTTTTAAAACATGTAAATGTTTCTTCCATTTTTGATGTCTAGCAATTCCCACAACGATGTCACTTGGTATCCATAACTGTAACGCCTGCGCCTAGGACCAGGCCACCATCAGCCACTGTTGGATAGTAATTCTCACTAATGAGACAACTTACCTCTTGGAGTGAAGGGTGACGGCTGACCGCGTGGTAGAACGATATATACACACTTCGATAATTAACATTATTATTACTTTTACTTTGTTAAAATAGGTCAATATATATTTAGTTTGGGTAAAATACCTCCCGTTATTATTTTATATTTTCATCAAAATGAATTATGTAAATCTTGTCTTTTGAGAGCGATTTTAATTTTTCGTCATTCGGATACTTGAAAGGACACTTCACTTCAATTAAGCATTTTTCACTAACAAACCCATATTATCATTAAAAATTGTTTCAGGAGAATGTTGAAACATATTTTGATGACACTAGAACAAACAATCACTATTATTTATCTTATATTTTCACATTAATCAAATAATCCAGTAGACATAACCTCAAACATAGCTTTTAAAATAAAAAATACGGATTGCAGGATAACTTACATTATCATAACTATTATCTTTTATATTGAGTAGATACGATTACTTATTTTTTAACAATTTATTCATTTCAAAATAATAATAATCAAAAATCTACACTCAAATGGAAATTCTTATGGCTACAACTTTTGTTTGGATACAGCTTCAAATTGTGACGTCACACTAATTTCGCGTATTGCAAACTGACCCCAGTTTTGAATAAGTAGGTAAGTATTATACAGTGTGTTTTTTGTAACGAAGACTAAGATTTTAAATGGCAAAACTCTTAACTTATGTTAATAGGAACATTTAAACTGACCTGATATTGTGGAAACTAAAAATACATGATTTCCAAGGCCTTAAGAATAGGTACATTTTAAATATGCCTTCATTGAGTCGATAAATGTTAAGGATATTTTCAATCAACTTTGAAGCTCAGAAAAAATTATACGTTTCAAAATCCTCGTATCATTTAATTATCTGAAGGTGAGTATCTATGTACGAAATCGTCATAGACGATATTTCATTTACCTATCCAAACAATAACAAAAATCTTGAAAGGATACCCTCCCCAAGGTTTCCTGTCTACAATGGAACCGGCAACGTCGCACGATACCCAGAAAAACAGATGACGTCAAATAAATGTAACTTTTTGGTCAAATTTTATGACGGTATGAATAACACGTGTTATATCACGTTTTTTCGACGAGTTTTTAATTACGTGATTAAAGTGACGTATAAGAGACGTCGAATAATGTCAATAATCATCGTTTTGAATAGAAGTTTAAGGAAATTTTGTACATCTGGTTCCAAAGTTAATAAAATTATACGTGGATATACCTACTGGATATCTGTTTTGTTGCTTATTGTTCTATTTTAGGTTTTATGTATTTTATGGAAACTATATTTATTTCCTTGTAGATTTTATTTTGGTTTTTGTTACAACTTCTATTACCTATGTCGTTCACAAGATACCATCTTTTTTATCTTCCTCCTCTTCTCCTTTTTTATCTCTGACAGGACCAAACTAACACGCACATAACTTAAAACTATGGAAAAATCTTTTCCTTATTTTTAAATAAAGCTCAAAGTCACTCAAATAAGCAGGCTTCTTCACTACACGAGGACGTGTACGCGATTTTCTTGGCATACTGTCGCTATCAGGATTACTTGTACCTTCGTCACTCTCAAGATTTTCGATTACACTTAGATCTAAACTATCACTTAAAAATATATACTCTATGTTACTATCTGTAACTATTTCTCCTTCATTTTCAAAGTCAGATTCAGGAGAATTCTCATTTGCCTAAGTTTTATCTTGTGACAAGTTTGTAACTACAGTTTGTTCAAGCTCAGAAGTACTTAGATAATCATCAGACGAATTTGTATCAAAAAATATTTCAACAAGATTGTCAACAGCATTTACAATGTTATCAACGTTTGTAGTTTTAAAATTAAAATCAGTCATTTCATATAATAAGTCATCGAACAAATTATTTGAAATTTTCACAGGTAAATTTGTTTGAATAACAAACTTCCTGTTTCTTCTGAATGTTTTCCCATTCTCATCTTTAATAAGGTAAGATCTGTCATTATATTTGTTCACTATCTTCTCTTTATTCCAAGAATTATTTTTTTGAAACAAAACATTTTGGCTTATTTGCAAAGGTGGCAAATTTTTGGCGGTTTTCAAGTAAATAGTATGAGAGTTCATCTAAATGTTTCATTTTTTTTGAGCATGTTTTTAGAGATATCGACATACTTCTCTGCAAAACCATTTCACTGGTGATGATAAGGACTAGAGAACTCCAAATCAAAGTTCCATGATTTAGCAAAACTTTTAAATTCTATACTGTTATAGGAAACATTATCGGCATAGAAAATATCAGGAACACCAAATTTAGAAAACAAATTCTTACAATGCATGATTACAGTTGAAGCTGTCTTATTTTGGGTAGGTTTCTTACGTAGCCCTCAATATCTTTAGACATTTTTGGCCATATCATAATTTCACGTGCTCGTAATTTACATCTTTACATGCCAAAGTGGGCCAATTGTATCAATTTAAGCATGCTAGTTCTAAGTTCAGAAGGAACAATAATTTCATTGTTGTAAAATAGCAAATGATTGGAAAGATAAATGCTATATCTCAACCTTTTATCAGAGTTGGTCCATCCAGTTAAACAAAACTTTTTTACTTGTGATAAAATTAAATCATTATTAACAGCATTTTGAAAAACGATTTTCTTTTCTGCTGACATTGGTACAGTTAGAGAGAGCGCATGAACAGTGTATTCTAATTCTGTATCTAATGGAGTATATGTTTTAATGTAAGATCTACTTAATGTATCTGCAACATACATCTTAGGACCAGGTAAGTATTCAATCTTTATATTATATTTTAATAATTTCAACAGCATTCTTTGCAATCTAGCACTAACATTATCAAGACTTTTGTTGAAAATAGAAATAAGTGGCATATGATCCGTTTTGATCAAAACTTTCCGGCCATATATCCAGTAATGGAATTTTTCACATGAGAATACAATGCTTAAAAGCTCCTTCTCAATTTGTGCATACTTAACCTCTGCACTATTAAGAGATCTTGATGCGAAAGCTATTGGTTGCATATCTTGCAACAAACAAGACCCTAATCCTTTACCAGATGCATCAGCTTCAATTTCAACAGGTTTATTTTGATCAAAAATCTTTAGAATTGGTTTGTTTGTAATCAGAGTTTTTAAAGTGTCTAGTTCTTGTTGATGGAAGTCTAGCCATTCAAATTTAATATCGTTTCTGGTAAGATTTCTCATATTATAGGTTAATTGTGTGATGATTTGGAATAAATTTTGAAAAAAATTTCTAAAGAAGAAGGATTCGCAATAAATCTTTTTTGTGTAAAGGTTTTCAATAGCCAAAACAGCTAGTATATTTTTTTGAGAGGGTTTTATTCCATTTTTTGTTATGATTTGACCTAAGAAATTAACTTCAGTTGTTTTATATTGCAACTTATCAAAATTAAATTTTATATTATATTTTAAAGCTTTTTCCAATATTTTTTTGAATGCTAAATCATGTTCGCTTCCGTCAACTCCTGCTTTTATCAAGTCATCAAAATATATGTTCACATTTGGAATGTCATTTCCATATTTTTTCGTTGGAATATTTCTGGTATGCTACTTAATCCAAAGGGAACTCTATGAAATTTGTATCTCCCAAATGGAGTATTAAATGTGCATAAGTCTGAACTTTTTTCTGATAATTGTATTTGCCAGAATCCATCTTTCATGTCTATTACAGAAAAAATTGTTTTTCCTTCCAACTTAGCTAAAATATCGTCACATTTAGGAATAATGTAATGCTCTCGACAAATATATTTGTTCAATGGTTTTGGATCTAAACACAAACGAAGTGATCCATTGGGCTTCTCAACAACCATTAAGGAATTAACCCATTCAGTTGGATACTCGACTTTAGAAATTATACTTTTTTGTTCAAGATCATCTAGTGTTGATTGTAGTTTTTCATGTAAAGCCAATGGTACCTTCCCATTGTGATTGTATAACTGGTATTGCATCCTCTTTTAATTTAATTTCTACATCACCTGGTGTTAAAATCACATTTTAACAGATGCGAAGGCCCCGCCAATATTTAAATAAAAGTCAATGCTTAAATTCATATAACGAATAAACTCGGTTCCGTCCGTCGCTTGACCTCGTGTCCTCTGCGAATTCAGAAAAGAAGTCGAAAAATAGAGTATGTCTGACTTCCGAAAAGAATACACGTTCGCCATAAAATTTTAATTTTTATTGTGCTTTAATTAGTTTGATGACAAAAAACCAAACTAAGTAATGAGTGAATAGTGCAGTTGCAAATAGGGGGTAAGAAAGCATTTAAATCTACTTCTAATAACATGGTCATTATTGAAAAAGTTGGAATGCTACCGGAAAATTTTGATTAATCCATACAATTCACCTGCTGTACCGCGGTGTTGCCAAATCATAACATCTGCGAGAGATAATCGTATGTCTAACTATAAAAGTTTTAATTGTTTATAAATTTATTTAATTATGTATGTATTTCCACATCTACCTGCAAGTGTCGGTGTCATAATATTTGCTTTAGATGGAAACTGAGCTGCGTGGTTTTTAGTATTTAATGAGATAAAGTGCTCTGTGATAAACTTTACGGGCTATAGTTTTATTTCTGTTCCTTTGTCCGTGTTCTACACGGTGGTCCTTCGATTATTATATTTCAACTTCGATGAATACTATGAATACACTTGATCCAGCAATTGCTCATATTTTTTAATACTCAGTCCACTACTGCTCCAATTGTATCCTGGTTTATTCACCTGGCATACATCCAAGGCCTTCAAAAATGTTTTTAAAATTTTTATATACTTCATGTCTTGTTTTTGGCAATAATGTATAATCATTTAACATCTTGGTTTGAACTGTATTTACTCAAGATATCATGTTAAAATGTAAACAATCACCTAACTCCAGTAAAGGTTCTGAGTCTAAATCAACAATCAAAATTTTTACGTTTTTAAATTGATTTTTTTTCACTCAAGTATTATGTAATCTAGAGGTTTTGATTTTTGAAATTTCCATAGGAAATTATTGTCATGGATGTTGCAATAATAAGGTAAAACGCTAGATTCAGCTCCTGTGTCAAGCTTAAACATAATGTCAATGTTGTTAACAGTAATAGGTTCATACCAGCTAGTATTTTTAATATCTTCCTTATATTCATGAATAAAAATAGAATTCTCAGTGCCTGCATTGTCCTTACTTACAATATTAGAATTCTGAATATTTACGTTGTCCAAAATCTGTACTTGTGATGTTAGTTTCTTAACTTCAGCTTCTATCTAATCATTTGGCCGATATTCTTCCTGTCTCCTGTTTTCTGGCTGTTTGGAATTATAATTAGCTCGTTCTTGCCACTTGTTTTGCTGCTGTTTGTTCTTGAAAAACAAACTTTAGCAAAATGGCCTCTATGTTGACAAATTGCACAGGTTTGATTATAAGCGGGACATTGTTTATGTTGATGACTGAAATCACATCTTCCACATTTGCGAGAAAACTTAAGAGCATCAACTTCTTGTGCTTCTTCTGTACCATTATTTAATAACTTAACATGTTTCATTGTAACTTCAATACTCCTACAATATTCAAGCATCTTGTCCAATGATATTGACGGTTCTCTTAACAAGTGCCTTTGAACCTGTTCATCCAGAACACCCAGTACCATTCTGTCTTTTATCATTATTTCTGCATAGCTGGTTTTACACTGATCTTTGTCACATACAAACGAACAGTTGGCTGCTTGCTTTTTTAATTCAGTTAAAAAGGAATCTATATTTTGACCTTTCTTTTGCTGGATGTTGTTAAATTTAAATGTTTCCATACTTACATTTCTTTTGGGTAAGAAATGATCATCAAAACAGGATAACACATCATCTAGCTTTGAAGTTTTCGTTGTTTCAAATGTATTATAGATATACAAGCATGCTTCTCCAAGAATATTCAACAATAGAGCTACTTTTATCTTTTCGTCTGCAGTACTTTTTCCTGGAGCTAACAAAAATATTTCAAATCTTTGCTTCCATTTTGGCCATCCATGCGGCTACTGTACATTAAACGCTTCCAGGGGCTTAAAGTATTCCATTTTTTTCACTACACTTTTTATACTTTGACACGAGTTTCTTATTTTTAATTTTCTTTATTTTTATTGGAGGGAAAACGGTTTCTGCCTAACTTATATTTCTTTTCATATTTAAGCTTTCAGCAATTTTCGGCTACACCTGATACCATGTTTTGTTGCTTATCGTTCTATTTTAGGTTTTATGTATTTTATTGAAACTACATTTATTTCCTTGTAGATTTTATTTTGGTTTTTGTTACAACTTTTATTATCTATGTCGTTCACAAGCTACCATCTTTTTTTATCTCACTCCTCTTGTTCTTTTTTATCTCCGACAGGACTAAACTAACACGCACATAACTTAAAACTATGGGGACGTTCGTTTATTACCAATGTATTCCGTATATAGCCGGAAGTTACCATAATTGGTTAGCGTGTTTCAGTCTGGTCAAAGCTCTGTTTTTCTTGGTTGGTGGGTGAACTCCAAAGATTACGGAACGATTGTCAATTGTCAATAGTCAGTTGCCATAAAATTTGTAATTTCGTATCTAGCCGCAAACCACGTGGTATCAGCCTCAAATAAACAAATAAATGTTTCATTTTTTATTCCACTGTTGGTATATTCTATCAAGACCCATTTATTTAGAAGAATGGACGAGGCAACTACTTATTTCTTTTTAAATATGGTAGATATTTCGAGTTCTAGCAGTAGTGAGGATGAGTTTTTTGCTAGAGGACCTATGTAAGTAGATTATTTTTTATAACAATACTTTAATTTAAAAAGCATGAAAGTCTATCTTTGTTTAAGAATATCGTTCAAGAATAAGAAACTATGTGGAAGAAGTAGTGAATGAATATAGTGATGACGAATTTATTCAAAATTTTAGAATAAATAGGTATACATTTAACCACATATTAGCATTAATTGAGGAGAATATAAAAACTGGTATATTAGACAGAGGTCGCCATACAATTAGTGCAAAAGAACAATTTCTAATTGCACTTTGGTGTTTTGGCAGTCCTGACAGTTATAGGTATGAATTATTTTCTTCAGAAGAATGTATGTAAATCATTTTGATCATATTTTTAGATCTATTTGTGGTCGCTTCAACATTGGTCGAGCAACTGCTCTGAGAAGTGTTAGACGAGTTACAAATTCTCTACTGGCTATTGGCCCAAATATCATTGATTGGCAAACTGGAAATTATTTCAATGAAGTTAAGAGGTTTCTCATTAATGGGCATGAGAGACACAATAGGGTGTATTGACGGTATGCGTGTCCCGATACCTAAACCGAAAGAACATGGTCAGGCATACATAAATAGGAAAAAAATTTCTAGTCTTGTGTGGGATTCGCCCAAACAGAGTTTGTTATTCTGATAATACTCAAAGTCAAAGTGATCAACACGAACGTCCGCCAAAAATAAATTTTAAACGGATATCCAAACAAGGTATGCATACTAATGATTGTTTTGCATATATTGAAGTATCACATAATTGAGATAAGAAACAAGAACTGGATTTCCTTGAAAAATTGGAAATTAGAAGACACTTAAGAAACCCACAATATGAAGTCGTCAATGAACAGATAAATTTGGGGAGTTCTCAACTTTTAAACTGTCTTCTTAAGTGATAATTGTAAAGATCAGCAGATATAGTTTTCCTGGTTTTCTATATCATTGCACAGTTATACTGATCTTAATTGGGAAAAATGATATCCCCATAGGGCTAATAATATCTATTTGTAATATCACAACTTATTTTTTCTATTAACATATATTAAGTCAATCACAAGATAGGTCACTTCTTGGACTAGCCAAAAATAATTAAACATCAGGTAGGCATCAAATGAAATGTAACTTCTGTCATTCTGACGATGATATTTAGATAATATCGAAACAATTGTCAATTTTTTAGAATTTGTAACATTTTTCATTATACTGTGGAGTTAACTAGAAACAGTAAGTTTCATTTAAAACACTTGCATATATTGTCTTATTGTAATTTATGTTTATCTAAAAGATGGGCATTTTTAGGTCCAAGTAGTGGGTTGCAGCCAACAGTGGATATAGGTATACCATATTTAGGAGATCAGGCAGAATCAGGTGATAAATGTAAGTGTAACAGTATTTATTTAGTAACTATCTTTTAGTGTGGGTGATGGTATGTAATTTCATTTTTTGGTTGTTTAGATTCAAATCATGGTTCTCATACAAAACAAGATGATGTATTCCCATGCTCGAGTGACTTGTCAGAATCAGCTTTAAATGATTCAGTAACAGAAATCAGTAAATATATGTCAAGTTCCGCAAAAAACGATATTGGTATGTACCAGATTTTAAAATATTGCACACTCTGGGGATTATTTTCTTTGAAAAAAACCTAAGTGTTTTTATTTTGTAATAACACCTGCCATTACTAGAAAAAATACATTACCATATTTTTGATAAAAGCAAGTTATTCTACTATTGCGATGAAATTCTGTAATACTTCATTTTAGGTGCTTCAGTGTTACCAATATTAATTAAAATTAGAGAGCGGAATAACTAAATATTGGAATTGCTGGCACAGAAAGGATTTGGTAGAGAAAATAACATAGTACACATAGAAGAAGACTCCATTGTGCGTAAATTACCAGCTGAAACTATTGAAAATCTACATTCATTAGACAATGAAGTGAAAGATGATAAGGCTAAATTGACTGAATTAGTAAGTTGTTTTGGTTTGTAATATTAGTAGGAATTAAAAGCAATTTTCATAATGAAATAAAAATGTCTACAAATTTTTTAGTGTAAACCAGTAAGTACTTGATAATTCATAATTAATGTTTTCCCAGGTCTCATATTTGTCATCATTTGGTGGTGATGGAGTTGTTACCAGGACAAATAGGATTTTAAAATCACTAATGACTAATATTTTGGCATCACAGTTGAGCTAAAGGGCGAAATAAGCAGTATGCTACAGCTAATAATAAATTGACTACTTCTTAAAACACTTAAAGTCCAGGTGTAGAAGCTGCATGAATATGCCTTTCAATAAACCAAAATAATTTTCTATAAAGACTCTAGAAGCTGAGAACTTTCTGTTGAAGTTGCTCTGAGCAGGAGTTAAGTTTCCATAGTCACGAAATGGAGTTATTAAGTTGACTGACAAAGGATAGGCAGAGTCTCTCAGAAGGTGGTATTGATATCCACATATTTCAGGTATTCAGTTTAATTGGATAAGCGGTGTTATATTGTTGCTCTGTTAAATGTCATGAGTTTTGGTGATTTTTGAGGCAAATTAGTATACACATTTGGTATCAAATTAAGCAGAAAACTGTCATCTATACTTTGGTTTAGTGTATTAATGCTAAAAGTGAGCTGTTCAACTTTATTATTGCATTTTGTTAGATCCATTGTTTTTGTGAGCCATTAACATAAAGACAAAAAAACTAGTATCAAGAGAACTACATTGAAATAGTACAGGTATTGAACATATTTATATTACATTGAAAATCACACATTTCTACTATCCAAACATCGTTTTGTATTCTACAAGCTTCGAATATAGTTTAAATACTGTTAGATCCTTCCAACAAGTAAGACTTTCAGTGAAATAAATAAAAGAAACCAAAGTAATTTGTTATATATACAATTGTAAACATTGAAATCGGCAGACATAAAACCAGAAGTAATTTTCCTTATCAGTAATCAAACCGTTTCCGGCATATAGCAACCCACACACTTGTGAACAATAATCGTTGGGATGACCGAAGCAATTGGAATGATAATAGAGGAAATCAGAGAAACAAAACGGGAATTAAAATCAGTAATTGAAGCAGTGGAAGTGCAGCTCATCTTGAAGATTGAAGAAATTAAAAATAGACTAACTAAACTTGAAATAGTGAACCAACAACTGGAAGAGAAAGCGGAACGACTGGAGAGGAAAAATAAAGAAAATAACATCATTATATTCGGATTGAAGCATACGGCACAGAACATCACAACAGATTTCATCACTGGTGAAATAAAGAAACTTGTTGGAGTAGAAGTACAGCATTCAGACCTAAACAACTTTTACACACTAGGCAAAAAAGAGTACTGTCCAGTTAAAATATAATTTTTTTTCTGAAAAAGTCCTCGATACTAGCGAATGCAAAGAAACTCAAAGGAACGAACATATCTATCTCGAATGATATGACCATCAAACAGCGAGAAGATTACAAAATACTGAGAAAGCATTTGTACCTGGCTAGAGAGGATAAAAATACCAACTGTTACATAAAAAACAACAAACTTCATGTGAATGGTATAATCTATAGTGTTGAGGACTTGGAACAAAGCAAAAACGTCAAGGAAATCGAAGAAACATCCAATAGTGCTCCAGGAACACCCTCTGCCCAAAACCATACCAAAGAATTTCCAAAGGTACTGGAAAAAGTACTGATGATAAGGGATCAAAAACAAACATCCACCGAATCTCCAGTTCTACCACCCAACGAAACAGTAAAAAAAAACCTATCGAATAAAGACTCAGAAGACAAAGCTAAAATTGAAACCCGCTCTAAGGTAACAAAAAACCCCATAAGAAACACTAATAATTCTTAAGTGAAACTATCTTTTTAATAATTTCATTTTGTAGATTAATACCTGTAAATGTTTTTATTTCTCTTGTTTATACAATTACGCAAAATTTTATTCTTTGAATATTACGCACCATAGAAATCTTACTCGTAATTTAAAGGATTATGAATCAATATATTCGTGATTCTATTGTTGAAAAAATTGAGACTTATACATTAGAAACCACAGAAGAATGCTCTCAAATCTTGAATGTAAATAAACGTAACTCTAACTTTAAAGTAGTACACAATAACATACGAAGCATAAACAAAAATCTAGACGAATTCAAGCTATTTTTAACAAATCTGAATTCCTGGCAGATACCAGACACTAGCTTGCATCAAATTGATGGGTATGAATTAATTTATAATGATAGTAGATACAACCAAAACGACGGCGTTGTAATATATATAAAAAACAATTATAACTATTCATACGAAATTATACAACTATACAGTGATATAAACATATTGTCGATGAAAATACATCTATATAAAAATCATTGTGCTATAATTTATGCGTTATACAGATCACCCGATACAAATCCAAAGGAATTTATTACAAATTTACAAAACTATCTCGACACACATGATACAAATTCAGAAGAATTATACATTTTCATTGGAGATCTAAACATCAATATCTTGGAATTCGATCTCACCACATTTGAATACACAAACCTTTTAAACGAATTCGGCTACATCTCAACTATTAATATCCAACAAGACAAAGGGCGTGCTTGAACCATATATTCATGAAAGCCAAAAATAATATTACTGAGCACACACTACCAATCGTACTCCAAACAAATATAACAGACCACTCAACTACTATCTTACAAGTGATATTTAATAAGGAAAAAGTAGACAACATAAATTAGGTTGAATCAATAAACATAAAAACACTAAATAACAAATTAGAGAACACTCCTTGGACCAAAGTATACAAATTGAAAAAATCCAATTGTTGCTACTAGCGTATTTAAAGAAACATTATCCAATACAATCAAAGAATCCACAGAGAAACGTTAAATAAAAAGAAAACATACAAAAATCGCTCCGTGGATTACTAATGCTTTACTTAAATCCATAAATACAAAGAACACACTTCATAAAAATGTGACTAAAAATCCTAACGACTTACAATTGAAACTGTAATATAATCACTACAGAAACAAGTTGACCTCCTTAATTAAGATTACTAAACGAAAATATTACAATAGACAGATAGAAAATAAGAGTAAGGATTCAAAAAAATTATGGAATGTAGTGAAAAAAGTAGCGAAAAAAAATCACAACGAAGCATTGCTGCTATTAAAAATAATACTGGTCAATTTATAACCGACAAAAAAGATATTACCAATGAATTTAACGGAGTGTTTGCATCCATTGGAAAAACACTGGCAAACAAGATAAGCAGAACGGTAACTTATACACCAGCAAATAAATCCGTGTGCAATTCTATAATTCTTCTTCCAATAGATTCTAAAGAGCTGCGCAGTACAATTCAGGAACTGAAAATTAAAAAAGTTGCTGGTATAGACAACATCAAATCAGAAACCCTCAAATCAGTTGCAAATCATATTATAGAACCCTTAGAAAACCTTAACAACAGATGTTTCTAATCAGGAATATGGCCGTCAGACTTTAAAGAGTCACTTATAATCCCGCTATACAAAAAAGGAGACCGAACTACAATCACAAATTATCGCCCTATTTCTCTGATAACACACATCTCGAAAATTTTCGAAAAGGCTTTAAAAAATCGTTTAGATTCTTTCCTGAAGAAATATAATATAATCTCTAATAATAAATTTGATTTTAGAGAGAAGAAATCTACCGAGGATGCGATATTAACCTTGACATCAAGAATAACCAGAGGACTAAATGATAGTAATCCGTGTCTTTGCGTTTTTATAGATCTTTCCAAAGCATTCGACACGGTACACCACAATTTGCTTTTGAAATCACTTGAAAACATAGGTATAAGAGGACAAAGTCTGAAGCTGTTCGAAAACTACTTATCAAATAGATACCAGCGAGTGAAACTCGATGAAGTCATTAGCGATACAAGAAAAATTGAATTCGGAATACCACAAGGTACAGTATTAGGGCCGATTCTTTTCAATATTTATGTGAATGAATTATATTTTCTTGAAAGTGATGGTTTCAATCTTGGTTTCGCTGATGATACGGCCATACTCTATACAGCTGACACTTGGGAAGAACTAAAAGAAAAATCCCAAAACGATTTTAGTAAAATAAAATCTTTTTTAGATAGTAAATTACTCACAGTAAACTTAGAAAAACCGAACTACGTCCCTTTTAGCTGTAACAGAACTTATCGATTTTGGATAACTTAACTATAAATATAAATGACAAGCACTATCATATTTCATCGCTTAATAAAGTTAAATATCTGGAAGTCATCATTGATTCACATTAAAGGTGGGACTCTCACATTAAATATATCATCAAAAATCTACAAATTATTTTATACAAATTCAGATACCTTAAAAACTTATTACCCACCCACCTCCTAAAAATACTATACTACGCACTAGTGGAAAGCCACCTCCGCTATGGAATACTAGGATGGGGAGCTGCAGTGAAAACCTACATACACCTTTTAGAAATATGTCAGAAACGTTTTCTCAAACTCAATTTTTCTAAAGATTGACAGTACAACTCTGATCAACTGTGCCTAGAAACAAAAATTATGGACACCAGACAACTATACTTCTTTCACACACTCATAAAATATCAAACCACAAAACAAACAGCATTAGTAGATAATCATCCATATAATACGCGAAATCGAAATCAACACCCAGTTCCCTATATGATGAAAACAGTAACACAACGTTCCTTCAATTTCTTGGCAGCAAAATTTTATAATAATTTACCTGAACGAATTAAAACAAGTATATATCCACCACAATTCAAAAATGCATTGAAAAAATTCATTCTTGACAATCAAAGACAATTAATTCATCGCCCTTTCGATACTTACGCAAGCTGAACAAATCATGATCCTAATATGTTACAGTGTGCTGCTTGCATAAATGAGGAGAAACTAATTGTTATCCTATATATCGTGTATTTATTTTTATCTCCATTGTTTATTGTTTATAAGTATGTTATACTGTCATCTCTATTTTTAGGAACTACTTATAAGTATATATTTGTGTAATGTATGTAATAATTCTTATAAACCTTTTTATATTTATGCGAAACAAGTGGAACAGCACTTATCGCTCATTAGCTTTATTCATTTTCTTTTTCTTTTGTAAGATACTCTTTTGTATTTGTATTTATTGAATAAAGATTATTATTATTTTACTAATGCATGATAACTGATAAACTCTAGCGTTGTGAATTTTACTTGGAACACCTGGGAATTCGTCAATAAATCTTCTTTTGCTATCACATATACCTTGCAAAGTAATAGCATCTACTACAGAAGAGTGGCTTCAGATCTCCTCCGAATTTGAACGAAAGTGGCAATTTCCTCACGTTATCGGGGCTATGGATGGAAAACACATTATTTCACAAGCACCTATTAATTCAGGGACTGAATACTACAACTACAAATTTTTTTTTAGCATTGTGCTGTTTGCAATAGTCGACGCAGACTACAATTTTATCTATGCTGATGTAGGATGTCAAGGGTGGATATCAGACGGTGGTGTATTAAAAAATACGGCATTGTACAATAAATTGGAGAGGCTCGAATTAAATATTCCTCGCCCAGAAGTCTTACAAGTTCCATATTTTATGCAAGTACCATATTACGTATTAGGTGACAAGGCGTTTGCTTTGAGTGAGTACACGATGAAACCATTTGATGGTTCTCCCGTGGTACGTTCACCGGAACGTGTATTTAATTACCGTCATTCGAGAGCACGTCGCGTCGTGGAGAATGCCTTTGGGATAATGACTTCAGTATTTCGTGTATTGCGAAAGCCTCTACTTGTGCAACCAGAAATAGCAACAAAAGTTACTTTAGCAACCATTTATTTACATAACTTTCTACGCAAAAGTACTTCTCATGGAACGTACACTCCTCCTGGAAGTTTCGATACTGACAACAATGGCGACTTTATAAATGGTAGATGGCGCAACGACGCACCTATGACATTGTTCTTTCCAATCCGCAATATTCCGCGAAGGACATCCGCACAGCTCAAAGATGTTCGCTTACATATAGCTAATCATTTTATTTTAAATCAACCGTTGCCGTCGCAGGACCAATATTGAGGATCCACTTACCTCACTAGCAGTATTCACAGTTTCCCTTGGGATGTCTTTATCAGCCAAAAACTCAAAGTATTTGTAGGCGAACCATTTACAGTCATATACTTTATCGCTACCTGTAACAATAATACTAATAGATAGTACGCTTATTTTAGTGTATTTATTTAAGGAGTTATCTCGCTTTATGATACTAGTATGCATGCTGTGACACAATTACAAAAAGTCCGACAAACAAGTATATATTAATACAAAGCATAAAATAATAAAAATTTACACACCGGAACCAGTGACTCTGCTTTTTTTCTCCCTGGACCTCTCACTCCTATAGGAACCCATCAATATTTTCATTTTTGCCTTTAAGGTAGCAACAGGGTACTGCAATTTTGAACTTATTTCCTTCCAAGCATCCTCTCTCTTCATGCAGTTATGGTGCACCTTATCTTTGGCATCCCATAAAAATCGGCACTTTCCATAAAGTTCAATGAGGCGGATGCTATCCTCCTGGTTCATTTTTGGCGCGAAACAGTAGAATCGGTTTACACTACAAGAAACACGAGACGCGAGGCTCTCTGATGCGCGCTTCAATACCGACTGACGAGTGGCTCACCACGAAACATACTCGCGAACGAAATAAGTTTCGGGGTGAGTACCAGGTATATACGACGCGAAACATTTTCGCGAAACTGTTGCGCGAAACAAAAAATTCAATGTGACAACATTAACATGGAGGTATTCCATTCCTTTGGAAATATATCCCATGTTTGCACATAGGAGATATTACGACACAAACGTCAAACTGCTAACCTTCAAGCTAATTTGCAGTATGTTTTCGTCTAGAACCAGAAAGATTTTGCAGAATGCCAATAATATCAATAATAATAAAAAAACTGCGATAAACATCGAGAACAAAGAGAATGAATCTGATTTCATAATTGGCGATTTCAACTACCGATGGGGGCGCTGGCGTTCGTAAACAAATATGGTGGATAATAAGTAATAATTTTGCCAGGTATATCTACTTAGTGAGGTTACTTGTGACTTAACATTCCATTTGGCTCGTGTCTTCGTAGTGTTCGCTGTGTTTTTATATATTTTGACTCTTTTGACTATTTTTGTTGTATCGCGCTTATTCCCGTTCTTCTCTCGTTTTATAATGGAGAACGACGAACTGTATTTAGGTTTGGCGTCAGTGTTTTCTTATCTACAGGCGAACTTTGAAAGCAGATGTTTTGTAGAAGGCGAAGCACTCTTAAATGCTAAACACATTATTCCGATTGGCAAAACTGCAGTAAATGAAATATCTGTAGAGATACTAGCCTTCAAACCAGTGCAATTAAAAGTGCTCCCCATGAAATAAAGGGAAAGTTGGATATTCATTCAACAACGTCTTGATTTAGACGCGAGGTCCAGATGTAATCGACCCCTTTATAGTTTTCCTGCAAATAAGAAAGCAATTCTTCCAGTGACCTATTTGACAACGGAATTCATTTTTGAAACGGAATCAGAGACTTATGTTTGCCTACGGTCATATTCCCAATAGTTTCGGTCACCTCTTTCAACACTTTTTTCTGCTTATCTAAATCTACTCCATACGCATTTTTAGTTGTACAATTTGCCACAATTTTTGTATGGGAATTAAAAAGATCAAACCAATAATTTATTAACTGTACAAAATCCGAAACTTCCTTCCACGGTAAAACAGATGGCAGTAGCCTATTTTCTCCACAAAACCGAATACTTTTTGCAACAGAATTAGATAATAGTTGAACGGCTGGTTTAACTTTTTGTCTTTCGGAACCTTTTAAATCTAAGTGGTATCGGTTAATTTTATATGCGACGGTTAATTCGGACGACGACAGTTGCAACAAATTCTCAAAACAATCCCTATTAATTAATGTGTTCTTTACCCAACAACCCTGATCCAATATGTGGTTCCTTAATAATTTAATAAGATGAGGAACGTCACCAAACACATATACGTTTAACAAACTATTGCTAAGGTGTGGAAAACAACAATTTTGGTCATGTCCAATATTCAGTTGTGACCAAACTTTAACGTTAGATGTACACAAATCACTGACAATACCGACAACTGTGAAACCTGCATCAAAAAGTGTTGATATTATAGAAGATAATACGTCGATTGCTTGATCGAAATTATAATAAACAGGTTGCTTCCAGTTACTAAAAATATCACGTGCTATTACCGTTTGACACGTTTTATGTGGCCCTATTACTTTTTGATGTCGTTTCTCAATATTTATGCGATTAGATAAATGTATTTCGTCAAATAATAAAATAAACAATTTTTCAATATTCTGCATATCAGAAGATTTTTTAGCCATTAAAATAACAACGTCATTCAGAATGCCCGGTTCTACTGAGAGTGTCGATGCCCATCTGCGTAGTGTCGAAAGCGCCGGTAAAGGATAACCATTTGTTCTTAAGTAGCGGTATGCTTTGGGGTTAACACTCCGTAAGGATATCGAACATGCTATTTCATCTGGCGACCATCGTTTGGCTGTACATTTTGAGTGTACCATTCTTTTGATTTGACCTTCTGACAAAAATTGTCGCAGTCCAGTTTTCATCTGCTCCAACTCAGATTTCAGTGCACAATTCTCATTAACAAGGAAATTGTTTTCTTTCTGTAGTGTTGCAAGTTTTGTTTGAAGTTCAAGTATTTGTTTTTCATCCTCACTGAAATAGAAGAATAAGAATCCACATTAACTGTCTCAACCCTTACTTCGTGGAATCTACTCATATTATTATTTAAATGAAACTTACTGTTTCTAGATAATTTCACAATATATTAAAAAAAATGTTAAAAATTCTAAGAAATTTGACAATTATTTCGATATTAAATATCATCGTCAGAATGTAACTTCTGCCATTCTGACGATGATATTTAATATCGAATCAATTGTTAAATTTCTTTAACATGTTTTCAATATATTGTGGAATTATCTAGAAACAGTAAGTTTCATTTAAAACAGTAAAATAAGAATCCACGTGACGATTTTTGATTTCTTAAGTTTACCTTACAGATGCTCGACTTAATGTAATGTCACCTTCCGTTATTCTTATTTTATCTTCACAACTTTGAGAAGTGATCGAGGCAGAAGACATTGTAGCTCCCGCTAGGCATTCAGCTACCAATCGCCTTCGTTTTATTCGAACTACTCTATCAGAATTTCTAGTATTTTATCTTTTACCAGGCAGTTTCAAAGCGGGGATTGCATCATATTTTAAATTTCTTATATTTTCCCCTGTATAATTTGAAAGTTTCTGTCTTACAGAAATGTCTTCGAAACAATCTTTCTCAAAATGTATTGAGCAAATACATGCTATAAGGAAAACAAATGTGTAAACATAGTGATCAGTAATCATTTTTGTAACGTGGATAGTTACAAATATACCAAAGAACAAAAACATTATTAAAGTTAAGTGGATTTACGTGTTGTCGTAAAAGGTTTTCAACAAGCTTATATAGAAAACGAAGAAGTGTATTCTCCTGTCGCAAGAATGCATACTCTAAAAGTTATGTTATCTGTAGCCTGCAATGAAAATTGGCATATTGAACAAATGGACGTTCAAACAGCGTTTCTTAATGGTGTAATAAAATCTGAAGTGTATATTTACCCACCCGATGGATATTTAATAGAACAAAACAAAGTTTTTCTTTTGCAGAAGTCTCTCTATGGGCTTAGGGAGACTCCTAGAGATTGGTACGAGTGTTTTCATAATTTAATGCTGTAGGGTGATTGTGCCAGTTTGCCGGCCACTTCCAGTTGTCGGCCGTTTTCATAATTTTCATGGAATAATAAGAAAAATAACCAGTCTTCAAATTTGAAAATGTTGCCAAACTTTCGGTTAAAGTTTTCCCTCCATTTTCCGTTAGATTTACCCGTGCCGCCAATATAATTATTTATTCCTTGTCAGTTCTATTCACGGTGGTCGAAGTGATCGTTGGTCGGGCGTTGCTCTGTTGGAAAAAATTAGTGGAACACAACTTTTTGAACGGTAAGTTTCTGCCTAATTTTACTAGATATTCTAGAAATTTTTTATGTAGAAGGAATCTGGACGTGTTGAACTTTTATTTTAATGTAAAAAAACTGAATGTGAATGATTTTTTCTTTGTATTAAGCGGTGGCCGGTACACTGGAGTCTTCAAACAACGATTTTCCAGTTGTCGGCCAGAGTGGCCGAGAACTGGAATAATAGCTGTCTATTCGTGTTCCCTCAATTCCAATATCGAATGCTGTGGACATTTAGCGTTCTGTCCTTTTTAAAGGTGCTACTGACGTTAATACTATAGCCAGTTTCCGGCCACCAAAATGTTTTATATTGATTAATTTTGATAGCTTGCTTTTTATGTGGCCGAGAATAGGTTTAATGTGATCCAGTTGTCGGCCAGCATATATTTCTATAGAAATTATGCGGTCAACAACTAGCTTTATAAACGCCTGTTCACGGCCAGTACTATTCACCTATCTGTTAATACTTTTTTTATCAAATTTTTTTATTGAATTGAAACAATGTGCAGTGGTGGCGCGCTGGTAAGACTTCCACCTTATACTTAATCCAAAAGTCTAGGATTATTCGAATCATAGGGTGGTCACCGGTCCCGTGCATGACATCACACGTTAAAAAGTAAGGCTCTCTTCTTTCCTAGCTCACAGAAGTCCCTCGAAGACTTCTGAGTGTTGTTCGTAGGGATGCAGCCGGTTGACGGAAATAACAATTCTAACAATGACAATGTCTGCTTTAAAATGAGCGTTACTATCTATAATCTTTATTTTAGAAATATTTAGAATTAGACTCCATAATTTTTTTTCAGATGGCCCCAGTCAAGAAAATTCAGACAAATGGGAATCAGTTGAGATCTACTATAAAAAGGCACATTTTCAAATATGATGAAGTTGCATTGAAAAAGACCCTAGAAGATATAAAGGAGCACGGTATGGGAATTCGGGAAGTCTGTCGACTGAATAGTGTTCCCAGGTCAACCATTCAAGATAGGATCCATGGAAGAATCATGGAGAAAAAACGGAAAATTGGACCTGATCCAGTACTGGGAATAAAAGGGGAAGAAAAAATTTGTCAATGGGTGACGAATATGGCGAAGTGTGGATTTCCGATTCGAAAGAAAGATTTGTTGGAGACTGTAGCGGGAATTGTCAAAGACAGTGGAAAACCTACACCATTCAAAGAAGGGAAACCAGGAGAGAAGTGGTATAGATGCTTTTTGAGGAGACACCCGGAAATAAGCATCCGTGAAGCTGAAAGTATCAATAGAGCTAGAACTGCAGTTACAGAAGAACGGGTGAGGAATTGGTTTAGAGATTTGAAACAATACCTCACAGAACAAGGATCGTTAGACGTATTAGACGAACCAGAGAGAATATTCAATGGAGATGAAACAGGGTTTTCGTTGTGTCCAAAAACTGGTAAGGTGTTGGCTCCAAGAGGCTACAAAAACTTATATGAAATTAAAAACAACAAAGAGAAAGAAAATATCACTGTGTATATGTCATTCAATGCTAGTGGTAAAATATGTCCACCCTTGGTCGTACTTCCCTATTTACGTCCACCCAAAGCAGTTATTGACAACATGCCAAAATCTTGGGTACTAGGAAGGTCAGATACGGGCTGGATGAAAGGAAGCATATTTTATGAGTACATGGCAAATGAATTCAACGATTGGTTAGGCAGTAATGATATCAAAAAACCCTGCATTTTATTTGTAGATGGACACAAATCACATATGTCTTTGCCACTTAGTCAATTTTGTGAAGAAAACCAAATAATTTTGTATGCACTGCCACCAAATACGACACACATGCTGCAACCAGCTGATGTAAGCGTTTTTAAACCACTTAAGCAACAGTGGAAGACTACTGTTATAAATTGGCAAAAAAGAAGAGAGAATTTCAACAGTAATATCACGAAGATAAATTTTTGTAAGGTATTTGAAGAAACATTGACTGTGGACATGAAAACTGCCATTATAAATGGATTTAGAAAATGTGGACTGTTTCCATTTGATGCCAATGCTGTAGATTACAGTAAGTGCGTTAAAGATACATTTTCAAAACTGAAGAGAAGATCCAGTGAAAGAATTACGACAAAAGATTTTGATGTGGCAATTAGGGTGTTCTCATTGATAAGAAATGAATTGAGAGATAATGGCATTGACACTGATTTGCTTTTGGCCAAAATTGAATTAGCTAGATCTAATGTGTCTCCACAACGTCGTTTACAGTCAATTACAGCACAGCCATCAACAGCAACAACAATGCCGACACCAGCAGAAACTACGTCCCAAAATATGAATAATTCAATTCCAGAAGTTGGATCATTCATTTCATTGAATGATATATCAGTTCTGCCATTGAGCGATATGTCGTTCGTATCATTTAGCAACCTCCTGGATTATGATGAAAACCTCGAACAAATCACACAATGTCAGAATATGGCTAACTCCAAGGCACCCGAGGCTAACTCCAAGACAATCAACACGGTTGTTACTGTTGCCCAAATTAATGTATGTGAAGGTACAAATGAATCCATGACGGAAACTGGTACAATCTTCAATCAAAAAAAAATTAACCAAGTCCAAAACAATTTAAATTTGATATCAATTGGTGATGATGTGCAAGAAAGTACAGATGGAGAATCCATATCGAAAACTGCTAAAATTGTCAAAAAGAGGATTCAAGACCAAACTAATTTCAATTTGATATCAATTTGTGATGAGGTCTCGAATAATTCTGATCAGCTGCAAAGTGAAAAAATTACACTTAACGGTGATTTACGTCACTATGATGAAAGTGAACGTGAGAATATTTTAGAGCAATCTGATTTAATTTGCTCCCCTTCCAAACGAACAAAACATTCTCCTTTGGTTGCGATTCAATTAATCGATCCATTCGATAAACACCTTAAATTTCCTGAATCCAAACCTGAATCTCATAAGAAACGTTCTGATACCCTTGAATTTTCTATGGCCATCTCCTCTGAGAAATGGCGTATCAACTTGGCACTTAAAGAAGAACAAAAATCAAAAAAAGCTAGGGACATAGAAACAAGACGCAAGATGAGAGTTTCTTTGAAGGCAGAAAGGGAAGCAAAAATTGAAGAAAATAAGCTAATCAGAAGAAAAAAACTTGCTGAAAGACAATCAAAGTTGAAATCTATTAAAAAACCTAAAAAACCAAAGCAGAAATGTTCAAATTGTGAAGATGAATTGATTAGCGATATTGAGGACGAGGAAGAAAAAAATATCGGCTGTGACAACTGCATAAGATGGTACCACCTGAGGTGTACCAATCTTTCTAATCTACCTTTATTGAAGCTGCCAAGAAGGAATACATCTGCGAACATTGTGTGTGATCGCAAAAACAAAAACTGTGTGCTCCAGACATTATTACTTAACTATAGTTCCTAATTTTGTGTGATTTAGTTTTTAATTTTTCTAAAGAAAAACATTTTTTTTACGTTTTTATATTAACTTGTTTTTGTTTATATTTTGTTTTTTGTATTTGAATTAAACTCATGTTTCTATTGTTAATTGGAGAATTTACTAATATTGGCCTTATTGATAGGAAGCATAAGATTAATGGCCGAGAAAAGCCATTAAAATGGTCGACAACTGGGAAGGTGGCCGGGAACTGGCGCACTAGTAGGCTGAGAAGTGGGATCTCGTGGCCGAGAACTAGCAAAAGTGTAATTTTTGTAAATACTATTTTTTATTAAAAAAAGTTGGCACTCTATGAATTTCTAATATGTTAATTTATAAATATAAGGACTTATTCTGTGCCTCAAATTTTTTTTATTTATTTATATGTTAATTTCCACCTACAGAGCCGTCTCAAACCTATGATTTACTCTTAAGTGGCCGACTATTGGCGCATTTACCCTATCTAAATTTCAGAAGGTCTAACTATGATTATTGTTTATATGTGGAAAAATAGCCGCAAAAAAGAAATAAATGTTTTTGTGTGCTAATATTAGTTATAATTATATGTTAATTATTATTTAAGATATTTGTCATTAGCTCTAGGAATACATTTTCTACTGGTCCGTCTCTCCCGATATCGATGGTCCATCTAAACCGGAGAAGGTCCGTCTAACCCAAATTTTTTGCAATTATATTTTTTTAGTTTTATCTTTTTGAGAATAATATTTTCTAGTTTTGTTATCACCAACCTGTACTCTTGTATGTAATAAATACTTACACGAATATTCAGAATCTTACTAAACATTTCGATGAAGTTTTGTTAATTTCAATAAAAGTGGTCCAACTATACCGGACTTATCCGAATCGTAGTATACGAAATAAAGCATCCGCAAGTCGTAGGAATTTACACGTATGGGTACTAGGCATACGAATCTTCAATGCGAATGCGAATTTTCATAAGGGGCATGCGCATATGGCATCTTATGAGGTTTGTTCCAGCACACTTGCCTACTTTTGAGAACTAGTAGTTACGCTGAACTACTAATTCGACATTCCAGCAATTTATAAACATATAATAGAACCGTTCTAGCACAGTTCGATCAGTTCTTACTCTTGAGCAAGTATTTCAAATTCTCTCTTATTCCACGCAAGCGCATCGCATGTTTTAGTTTTGTTTGGAGGTAAATATTTTAAATTAAAGTCAGTACATTTTATTATTATTACAACAAACTTTCATACGACCTTTTATAATATATGTTCTGTGATTATATGTAAATATAAGGTAAGGGAGTAAGAGTAAGTTTTTTTACTTTTGTATATTTATAAAACGTTAGAATTGTTGAATATTGTGCACATTGTGTTGAGTTGTGAAATATACCTTTTAATTTTTTTAGCATGTCTGATATTTCAATTAAAAGCTCAAGCTCTAGTGAAATGTCATCAGACGAGGATGAGCAGCTTTTGAATGTATTGATTAATATTAATATGCAAAGGAATAAACGGCCAAAAAATGAAGGTTACGTCGAAGAAACTGTTCCCCAATACTCAGATGGAGTATTCAAAGAACACTTTAGAGTGTCTCGTTTAGTTTTCAATAATTTGGTGGAGAAATATAAGAACAGTGAATACTTCGATGCTGATGCGAACGGTGGAAATGGAAAGCTAACATCTGAGTAACATGTGTTGGTATTTTTGTGGTTTGCTGGTCATCAAACAGCATCTTTTCGAGACGTTGCTGATCGTTTTATTATTACAATCAGTTCTCTGTTTCGTATAACCACACGAATGATTCGTTTTCTGAGCAACATGTCAGGCGATGTCATAAAGTGGCCAAATAACCAATAAATGGAGGAAATATAACATTTTACTGAAAATGGGTTTCCAGGTGTATGCGGTGTTATCGATGGTACTCATATGAAGATTGACAAACCAACTGAAGACCCAGATTCATATCCTAATAGGAAACATTTTTATCCAGTCCATGTAAGTCTTTATTGTTCTAAATAAATTATCGTGCATTGTAATTTTGTTTTCTATTTAGGCACAAGTGGTTTGTGATCATGAAAAGCGCATAATAGACGTTTTTATTGGGTACCCTGGATCTGTTCACGATAGTCGTGTTTCGTGTATCACCTTTATCGGCAGAATTACCCGAAAAATGCGGGTTGAACAAATATATACTGGGCGATAGTGGATACCCTTGTACACGACATTTGTTAACCCCGTTTCGTGATCGAGGACAATTAACTGCAATTCAAACTCATTTTAATATGACTCTATCTAAAAATCGATACATAATAGAACATTGCATTGGTCTTTTAAAACAAAAGTTTAGGCAATTATATCATTTAAAGCTAAGAGACATTACAAGGGTTTCTCACTTTATCCGAGCCTGTTGTGTTCTTCATAATTTATCTATAAATGACATGTTTTAATACGTAAATGAAGGCATTGAAAATAATGATAATCCACCCCCACACATTGAAGACCCGCTGGTAGATGAACATGAAGATGATCAAGATGGAATCGAGATACGAAACCAGGTCGCAAGATTAATTTATCCACACTAGAAGATCATTTTGCCAAATAAATAATACTCATTTTTCTAATTTTTTTCCAACAAAAATTTACACTGTATGCTTATAGACAGATACAAACAATTTAAATACGGCAAACTTTCATATTAATTTGTTTAAAAATTTGATGTGATCATTTTCAAATATTGTCTTTTTTGTGTAGTTTTTATAGTTGTTTTGATATTGTAGTATGTGAAATAACATTTGTACGTTTACGTTTAAATTTATAGTAAATTAAAACATTATTATCATTAATGTGCACATATAGGAGGTACCTATTCAAGTGTTGTTAACAAAGTAGGATGAACATGAAGGTGATCATATACAGTAATATCCATGTATAGAATACCATTTTTATTATGTAAATATTAAGTAACAAAAATAAAGTTATTCTTTAAAACTGAAAAAATTATTCTTAGGAAAAGGAACAGCGTTATGAATAAATTGATATAATACTGCAAAACATAAATAAACATTATAACTCATAACAATAATTCTGAGGAATAGACACAGTGTTATGCATTAGATCAATAATACTGTAAAATAAAAACACAAGTAGTTGAAAAATTAGGGATCATCCATTTGGCAGCGTTTACTTCCATTTTGTTTGATAATCTCTAGCAGTACATTATTAATTTTTTTCATTTCTTCTAACTTCGATTTTTCTAAATCTAAGCGATTCTGATAATACTTTTCCTTGTCATTCATTTTTTTCAATAATAGTTCCACTTTTTTTTCATGAAATTTACTCATTTCTTTTTTTATATCTTGTAAAATATCACTTCGTTTTAATCTATTTACAATATTTTTTCGCTTCTTCACTTCTTTTTGTGTTACCACTTGTTCTTCCAGATCGTCTGTGGGATTGATTGTTATCTAAATTAGGATTATCTGTATCCTCTGCAGAAGCTGATGTAGTACATGTATTAGAGCATTGCATGGGTGTAATTACTGAATTCGCAGTAAGTAGTACATGTGGAAATATATTTTTCTTTTTATTAAGAATTTCGTCCATTTCTAGTTAAAACTCAAAGTATTTGCTACCACGACCCGTTTTATTTGAATTGTCGACAAACTTTTTATAATTTCTCTCCAACACTTTCCATCTATTTTCGCAATTTGCGGCCGAATAGTACAAATTTAACTTTAACATTTCCTCTGAAATTATTTTCCACATCTGTTTTAAATTTTCCAAGTTGAATGTGCCCACTTTATGGCGGTACTTTTTGTATAAATCTAATAAGACCCTGGTACTGGGCGCGGTCCATTCCTTGTAAGATATTTCGTTGCTCATTTTCTCTGGATTAGATTGTTTATATTCATTACTTGAGACATTGATAACTAAAAACTCATTCAAATCTGAAAATCAAACAAAATTACATTACCTACTTTAACTAAAAAGTTTTTAAACAATGTACCATCATTTTGAAATTCCATCGTGGCATAACCCCAATTATAATTTTGTACTTTAGACCACAGATAACCCACACAATAGACTGATTTGCTACACCTAACCAAACATTATTTTCAAATCAAAAGTCACAATCGGTTTAATTCTCATGACATGTCACCAACATTCAGTAACCAAATTTTCCTAACTATGAAAATTGCGTTCCAGCACCAACAAATTTCCTAACTAGTTCGACTTATTATTTGAATTGTCATGCGCTGTAAATCAGTTCAAATTATGTGTTAGAACTATCTTACAACTCATTGCTGGAACAAACCTAACGTGAACGGTCGTTGAAGAGCGTTCAAAGGCGGTTCAAGAATGTTTTGACGTTTGACGTTGAATTGTTAACACCAAAAAGTGAGGTTGAATTTCTGTTCTAGAATTCATTATTCAAAATGACCGTATTGTTAGAAGAATTAACCGACGATGACGACTTTTTACAAATTTTGAATGGTTTTTTACATCCTAGAAGACCACAAACCTTCAGAAATAGACCCAGTCATTTTGAAATATGGTTTGATATCGAATTTAAATGTAGATTTCGATTAAAAAAAACGAACTGTGAGATTTCTAATAGATCAGAAGAAATTGCATCTAAGGTCGATAAGTAAGTATTTAAAACTGAAAATATCTTTTACGATTATAAACACAACATATTTCAGGAACCATGCACTCACACCTGGGGCCCAATTCTCGAGTCTGTAGGAGTTTTTTCCTATAGGGAGATGTTCCCATGCTTTCAGTTCCCATAGGAAAACGACATTTCTTAGATACGTATTCTTGAACCAAGTGGAACTGTTTTTCCTACAGAATTGAAAGAGTACAGTGTTTCGTTGATAGTTTCATGAAATTAAACGTATAGACCAATGAAATATGTGTAATTCATGTTGGCAATAATCATTTGAAATAACCCCGTTATCTGACATTAGTTGTCAATTTGAATTTGAATTTTGAGTAGAGAATTAAAAAATGGATAAAAGTATTTTGAAAAAAGGGCAAAGAGGTGGCAACATTAGCCAAGAGCAAAAAAAGTATTGATTGAGTTGATGGAGGCGGCTGAAGACTTCCGAAAAGGTAAATTTCATCCACTTTTCACCTACAAAGATTCTCAGCGTCAGTGGAAAGAAATAGAAGAGAAGCTGAATGCAATACCCGGGGCCAAGAAAGACTGGATTCACTGGCGAAGGGTAGGCGACAATGATAAAACGTTTTGTGATAGTTCATTAGTCTTGATTTTCGTTAGACTTGGCAAGATATGAAGAAAATCGTTAAGAAAAAAAATACTGATATAAAAAAGCATGTAAAGAGCACAGGCGGAGGGCCACCTACAAACACTGTGTTGACAAAAGATGAAGAGATTCTTTTAAAAATTTTAGATGCAACAGCAGTGGAAGGCGATGCAGAGGTTGAGAAATGCAGTCATTTTTGTAAGTTCCTATAATATTTTCAATTTTTATCAAAAGCAGTACCATATTTTTTTCAACTCATATTATTATAGATAGGGGAAAATCAAAATTATACTGTGGAAACGAATGTGGAGATAACTGAAATAGTTGAAGCTGAAAATCATGTGGAAGCATATATTGGAGGAAATGAGGTCATGGATGTAGAAATGAATGAACGAAAAAATAAGCCTATGAAAAGGAAGAATAGAAAGCCCGTTGCAACACAACGCCTAGAATATTCTATGAAGGCAAATGAAAATTTGAGCAAAATAGCTGCTGAAAAAGTTGAGATTAAAAAAAATATTATGAGAAAAAAATTGTGGTTATCGGAAAGAGAATTGCAACAGCATTAGAAAACATTTCACAGTCCTTGCAAAACAAATAGGAATAGACAGACTTATTTTTTAAATTTTGTTAGGTAATAATTATTTTTCATGTTTATGTTGAGTTAATGTATTTTGTGCCCCGAGTATACAATTTTTAAAGTTCTGTGATTTTTTAATTCCATTCCAGATAAATAATAACAAAAATTGCTAAAAATGAAAAATTTATTCGAATAATAACATTCAGGCAAAATAATTTCTAGTTATGTGCCTCTGTATATTTCTTGCCCTCGTGAGCTCATCATTTTGTCTATCAAGACCATGTTCAACGAAGTGCAAAGGTTCAAATATTCCAAAATTCTTCATCTCTCTCATCCTCATCTACATCCAGAATATTATTTTCGATGCAAATATTGTACAACACCACACAGGAATTTATAATTTTCGAAAACATATTTGGTGTATAATGAAGTACTCTATGCTTCAATAGGCATCGGAATCTCATTTTAAATAACCCATTGCATCTTTCGATAGTGCATCTTGCCTTTTTGAAAGCCTTGTTGAATCGAAATTCAGGTGTATCTGGCAGAGGATCTGGAAGTGGCGTCAGTAACCACGGCCTTAGTGGGTATCCAGAATCACCTATGAGGAAGAAATCTGGATGATCATTACTCAGATTCACTACAGCCTCCTGCACTCGAGATCTGCTCCAGATATAACTGTCATGACTGCTTCCTGGGTATCTTGCATTTACATTAATTATTCTCATTTTGGCGTCACAAATTAATTGAACATTGATGGAATGATAGTTCTTTCTATTAACATATATATGCTCAGGATACAATAAATCATTTTTTGGAGGAGGGTAAATTGCCACATGGGTACAGTCAATGCATCCTATAATGCCTGGAAAACCGAAGGAATCATAAAACTCTTGACGAATGTGTTGCAGTTCTTCAAGGGTTTGTGGAAATTTAACCCATCGATTGAAAATTTGATGTTTATTCAGAGCGTTTGTTAATTCTTTAATGCACCGACTAGCAGATGATTGACTAACACCAATATATAAGTTCAGTCCAACTGATGTCTGGTAACTTCCACATGCGAAAAAATGCAATGCGATGAGGACCTTTGTTTGTTTGTCCAAAGCTGAACTCATTGAGGGCAGTTCCAAGAAAGGGTCCAACATTTCCAACAATTCTCTTGTAACTACTTTGGATAACCGGAACACTTTTATGAATGCACTTTCAGATAAATACTGAAATGGATCTCTTCTAGGGGTGAACCTTCTCCCTGGCCTCCGAGCAAGTACTTCAGCCGCTTCCAGGTTTTGCGAAGCATCCAGCTGAGCTAATTCATCTAAATTCGCCATAATCCCGGAATTCGAAACGAATTCGTAAAATTTAACGGAGTAAAATCTGTGACAGGACTACAATGTCATCCATGACATTATTCAGTGATATTCCTATGGTAAACCACTGATTCCTATAGTTTTAAGCATGGGAAGCGATTCCTATAGATTGTGTTGGAATATGTTCCAATACTATTTTCGAGAATACACCTTCTCTTCCGATAGAAAATGACGATTTTTCCTATAGGAACAAATTCCTACAGACTCGAAAATTGGGCCCCTGATATGAAAGCGTTTGTGACATTACGATACCTAGCTACAGGTTCTATACTTCATGTTACAGCTGGCTTCAATGGGATTGATAGATCAACAGCAAGTCGAGTTGTTCGACAAGTTACAAAAACTATTGCAAGACTCAGTCATACCTACATTCAGTTCCCCGAAACACAAGAAGATATTGATTGTATTAGACAAGGTTTCCTCAACATCAGTAGATTTCCTAATTGTATCGGAGCACTGGATTGCACACATGTTAGGATACAGTCACCTGGTGGTCCTCATGCTGAAAACTTTCGGAATCGAAAGGGATTTTTCTCACTCAATGTGCAAGCAATATGTGATGCTGGATTGAAAATAAATAATATTGTATGCCGTTGGCCTGGATCTGCTCATGATTCTCAAATTTTTAGAAACTGTAATTTAAGGGCCAAGTTTGAAAATGGTGATTATGGAGATATTTTACTAGTTGGAGATAGTGGTTATGGGGTGAAAAAATACCTTATTACTCCACTAAGAGATCCACTTACTCCTGCCGAACAGCTGTTCAATGAATCCCAGATTAGAACGCGTAACCCAATAGAGAGGTGCTTTGGTGTGTGGAAAAGAAGATTTCCAATTTTAGCTTTAGGTATTCGTTTACGGGTGGAAAATGTAGAAAGGGTTGTAGTTTCTTCAGCAGCACTACACAATATTATAGCTTGCATGATGAAAGATGCTGAACTTCCAGTTAATGGAGAAATTGAAGCTGCTATACATTTTGTCAATAATGTAAATAATATTAATATAAGAGAAAATGGTGGTGTCAACAATAGTGTTCGTTATGGTTTGATACACAACTACTTTGCAAACTTACTGTGAAATAAATTATATGAATATAGTTTCAATTATCATGTTATTCTCAATTTCCTTTCAATTGTTTATAATAATAAAACGAGACAGCATCAAACAATTTTATTTTTCAATGTAACACAATTAAAACTATTTATTGAGTAATCTCGTTTTAACTTGTGTCATGTTCTTCTTCCAAAAATTTCATTTTCATTACTGACTCAGCTTGTTGTAATCGCATCATTTAGTCATGTTTCTCTTGCATGTGCTTTAGTTTCAGCTGATATTCATGTTCATCGGAGGAAGCAGTTTTCTGAATTTCAGCAAGTTCTATTATACTAGAACTCCATTCAACCAACTCACTGTTCAGGGGGTTTCGGTTGTTCTTCAAGTTGTTTTCTGAAACGAAAATGTAAATATCAAACAAGACTTTGTCCAGTAACAAAGGACATCAACAATAATTTGCAGAAGCATAGAAATCTTTATTTTTCACATTTTTTGCTACATAAAACTTTTTTGGGAGTGCATCTAAGTGGTGATGATATTTCCTTCCTCAACATGTCTGGGGTGTATTTGAACCAGTCCTTGTTTGTCTTTGCTCCTGTTGTCATATCTGAATATGTATAATTATGCTCCAACAGTAAAGGTACTGAAAAGAAACATGAGTAATTTTCTTATAAATATATGAGGTGATATAATACTCATTTACCAGTGGTTCCATTAGATATATCACGAGAACTTGATGCCACCCGATAGTTGAATGAAAATGGTAGCAGGGACTGAATATTATCTATTGCTGTAATTTCTTCGCTGAATACCACTTTCTCTGTTTCATCGTTAATTTGTTCACCTGCATGATGCAAACTATTAGGCAATATTAAATAAAACTAAATGAACTTCTCAAATCGGATATATCCATCTCATACATTTCATTATCCATGACTTCTACCGTATCACCTAAATTGAAACCAGTTTATGGTTTTCTCCTTAAAACAATAATGAACAAAATATCACTTTAAACCCACTATTACATGCATAGTCACCATCAAAATCCGATGGTAAACCTGTCATTTGTGTTCCTATGATTTCCTTTATTCCGTTATCGATATCATCAAAAGTAAAATCCTTAGGTGGTCCACCCCCTGTCTTCTTCAAAAATGATTTTTCATCGGCATATTTCTGTTTGCTTCGCTTCTACAAATTATCATATTTATTCCTCAATATCTGTAAATGTCTATAATTTTCCCAGCTATACTGTTGAATTCATCAGTTACTCGTTTCCAAGCAGTTAATTTTATTTTGTTTGTATTTGTATCACTTCTTTTGCATTCAATTTGATTTTTCTGCACTAATGATATTAAAATATTCTCTTCTTTCGAACTGAAATTTGTTGATCGTTTTTTATTTGCTTTCTCCTTTCACCTTTCCATACAAATACAACAACCACAATCTTTTTCTTTATTTAAATGAGGTAAACATTAATGAAGGAGAATGCGTAGAAAAATCTGATCAATTGAAAGATATTTTAAACACATACTCAGAACTTTTTGAAAATGAGGTTGGTACTTACAGAGACGAGTTGATCGAGCTAAAATTAAAGGGGAAAGTGGTACCCATTTTTAAAAAACCTGTACCTATACAGTTTGCGTTTAGAGATAAAGTAGTTAAGGAGTTGTCTAGGCTTGAGCAGGAGGGAGTAATAGAAAAGGTGGAAAATTCACCATGGCGAACACCTTTAGTAATTGTGTTAAAGCCTAATGGAATAGATATTAGAGTTTGCGCTAACTATAAGATTACCATCAATCAGTATTTAGAAGATTTTAACCACCCATTGTCGAGGACTGAGGAAATATTTCAGGCTCTACAAAGGGGTCAGTAATTTACTAAGTTAGATTTTCTCAATGCCTAAAGCCAGTTGGTTCTAGATCCAGAAACTGCAGACCTGCTTACTTGGAGCACTCCATTTGGAATATATAGGGTGAGACGTTTACCATATGGTACAAAACCTGCTTGCCAATTTTTTCAGCAAATTGTAGAAAAAAGATTACAAGGCTGTAAGGGAATTGTTAACTATTTGGACGACGTTGTTGTTACAGGTAGGGGTAAAAGGGAGCATTTGGAAAATTTAGTTGAAGTTTTAAAACGATTGTTAAACGCAGGATTTAGACTTAATAAAAAAAATGCAAATTTTTTCAGGATAAAATTCATTATTTGGGTCATAATATCACTGCCAGGGTTTAGAAAAAAGTAAAAAGAAAATTGAAGCTATGTTAAAGGCACCTGAGCTAAAGAATAAAAGCGAAGTTAGAGCTTTTACAGGGTTGATAAATTATTATGCAAAATTTATACCTAATTTAGCAGTTAAGCTTCAACCATTGTATGAATTGCTTAAAAACAATACGGAATTTGTCTGGTCTTTAAAATGTAAGAAACCATTCGAAGCAGTAAAAAAAGAAATAGTTTCTGATAGTGTTTTGGTTCATTTTGATCCAAATAAGCCATTAATCATTAGCATGCGACAGTAGTGAGTACGGTATAGGATCTGTACTGAGCCATGCTATACCTGACCGGAGTGAAAGACCAATTCTCCCGAATTTTGAGTGATACTGAAAGAAATTATGCGATGGTATGTAAAGAGGCGTTAACTATTTTTTGGGCTGTAAGTAGGCTGTACAAGTATCTAGCAGGGCGCAAGTTTGAGATAACGACAGATCATAAATCATTGCAAAATTTGTTTGTGGAACGGGTCTTCCTAAATGGCGTCGGGTCGCTTACAAAGGTGGTCACTTTTTCTATCAGGTTTCGATTATTCCATTAGATATATAAAAGGATATGAAAACAGAGCAGATGCTTTAAGCCGATTACCTTTGCTTATTAAAGGCAACCAAGAGCAAAATATCTATTTAAATTTTTTGGAAAACGTGGTACCTATTGATGTACCTATTAAAAATAAGATCGGAAACAAGAAAAGACAAAATATTAGGATTAGTATTCAACTTTATTAGGAATGGATTTCCAAATTTTACAGAAAATGATTTGTTAAAACCATTTTTAATTAGAAAACATGAACTGCGCATTAACAATGGTATTATTTTATGGGGGTAGTCCCAATTAAGTTAAGAAATCAATTATTGGGGGAGCTCCACAGTACCCATGAAGGGACAAGTAAAATGAAAGCGAATTCTAGGGCATATTTCTGGTGGCCATCACTTTATTTATATATTGAAAAGGTTGTGCAAAGTTGCGAAATTTGCATGGCTTGTAGGCCTGAGCCGAAAAAGTCTGTTATTCACCAGTATTAAATCTAACTATTTTTATGAAAGAATTCATGCTGACTTTGCAAGTCCTGTACGAGGGAAAATGATTCTTTTAATTATTGATCATTTTTCGAAATGGCCAGAAATATTCATTATGAACAGTACTGCAGTTACCAGTACCATCGAGAAATTTAGAGAATGCTTTGCTAGATTTGGTCTTGCCAAAACATGTGTAACCGATAATGGTAGTCCATTCTGTTCTGATGAATTTTGCAAATTTTTAAATTTTAATGGAGTTAAACATATCACTTCTCCTCCGTATCACCCATATAGTGAAAACTATTAAAAACAATATATTTAAAATGTAAATCAAATGGGAATGTATCTTTTGAAACCATTATTAACAAGTTTTTATTTCACTATAGAAATTCGGTTCATTTAACTACTGGAGTTACCCCAGCTAGTTTAGTATTCAAAAATAAAATCCGAAACAGATTTGACCTTATTAACGACATAAAATCTCAAAATGAGGATAATGTAAGGAAAAACTTTAAGGGGACTAGAGAAGATGCATTTGCTGAGGGAGAAGTGTGGTGTAGAGATTATAGACAACCAACTAAGAAAGAATGAGTAAAGGCTATAATAGATGAAGTGTCAGGAGACAGAATTTATCTTTGTAAAATTACCGATGAAAATCTTATTTGGAAACGGTACGTCAATCAAATTGTTAGGTCCAAAAATGAATCTGGCAAGGAAATGGATGATGCTATTGATAATAGTGAAAATCATAATTTTAACAAATTGATCGATGTGCCATCCCAAGTTATTTAACATTCAAATCACTGTAATGCCAATAGAAATGAAATGTTAGAGAAAAATCAAATGTTAGAGAAAATTGAAATGTTAAAAAAAATTAAAATCATATCGTTTCTACTGACGATCCTACAATAAATGTAGACTGTGAGAAAATTGCGACAAAAACAGATAATGAAGTACGCGGAAATGACAAATTTTGTGAAAAAAATATCGCTAACAGCCGCCCACGCCGCGAAATAAGAGCCCCTGTTAGACTGAATCTTTGAGTGGGGATATTTGTAGTAACTTTGGTTACCTGAGTTGGTACCAAACATTACAAAAAAGAAGGAGAAAAGGACTTGTTGTAATCAATTATCAATAAAGAGGTGTCATTTTGATTGTAGATATATGTAGAATAAACGTGCACATGTCAGACATCTATTTTAGCCATCTATTTTAGCCATCTCGGTATTATTTTGCCCGTAATACGCACAGGCCGTTATTAGAACTTTAGACGATACCAAAAGACTGGAATAAGGTTAAGAAACGTTTGCAATTTTCCTAATCTTTCATCTAAACGATCTATTTTGACGATTTATCTTAAATCAAGTTTTGCAAGTCTTAAGCGGTGCATTCCTAACATAACCTTTAAGCGAGATTTAGCCACTTAACGCAATTAAAGCTAACGGTGCATTTGGGTGTAAGAACTGCATTAGCGCCTACAAGCTAGAAAGAGAAAGAAATACTACGCAACAGCGGGTAGCATACTCTTCAATTTTGCATCACCGGTTTTCACGCGCGCCTCGATTCCAGTTACGTTACTACACAGTTCAATGTATCTCTAAACATAGCGTAACGCGAGACCATTGACATATTGTTATACTACTATACCCTGTTTTTAAACCTGTAGATTCCTGATTTGTCAAATCGCAGCCGGTTTTACACAGCACTTTTGACATATATTATGATTGACAATTGCATAAATTGTAAAGAAATAGTGTCCATTCTGGGGGCCTATTCTCGAATGTCGAACAAAATGTGTCGATTTCGACATTTGTCGATGAAAATTGTCGCATAACTTGGAATTGTGGTACTCTCGATTGGTTTTGTCTTTCAATTCGCATGAGACATATTTTATCGAATAGCATGAGCTGGCAACACCGATTTAACGATTATCAAATATGCCACCATGCCCTGCGATATTTTATAGCCACTGCTAAACTGCATTTTTAACGCCATCTATTCGTTTGGAAGGTTACTAATGACATCAAAATGTCAGGAGTAAAACAATAACAAATGGATCAGTATATTAGAGACTTTGACAGAGTTTTATTGTATTTGTCATTTTTTAAAGAGAAATATTTTTTTAACTTGTAGATGACTTTACTGTAGCACAAAGAAAAGCCAAAAAGGCTTTAATTACAACAGACCTTTCGTCTAGTTCCGATATTTACAAAGGACGGGGATCAAGGATACGGAAAAAATACAAGGTATATGTCCCATCACTCTAGTTCTGATTCAGACGAGAGTCCCTCATTAAATCGTAACATTTATCCCGTTTTTAAACCTACACCACAAACAAATTGTAAGTATTTAAAGAAATTAATTAGAATGTTTTGTGCAAATAATATATTTTTCAGTATTGCATAAAAAGTCGGGGAATTATAAATCGGGCAGTACTTCTCCAGAGATTCAAGTGGAATCTATTGCCGAAACTATGAGGTCTGAAGCTGAAGGAATTTCCCTTGAGAATAAAGAATCAAATATTATGGCGAGATTTGCTGTTCCTAGAGGTAATTTGTTTTTTAAGTTAAATCATAATTTATAATAACCTAAAGTTTGCATATTAAATTTGACTTTTAGTATAAACATACTTAATTTTATAATGTACCTATATTTAATTTTTTTTAGAGTCAAATCCTTGTGGCAGTGGAATCAAATGAACACTTCACAAAAGAGATAAATTATCACCACAAATAGATACACTTGATGATCAAGGTGACTAAACTAAATAATTTTTATATTTAATCATATTTTAAATTTATTTTAGAATTTAAAAGGTTGATGATAGATGAAATATCTCAATTAAATTTAAAAATCAACACTTTAATTGAAAGTGTCGGCACTCTCTTGAAAACACAAAGAATTCCGAGTAACCTGCAAGTAACATCGTTTGAAAGTAATGTGAAAATGTTATATGAAAAAATTCCAGTAATTCGACATGTTTGTTTACAAACTATTTTCGCGGTTATATTAATTCAAAACACACACCATAGGTTGGAAGAAGGAGTTACGAACTACGCACCTTTTTCAGCATTAACTGGACCCTCAAGGAGTACAGACACGCATTTTAAATGTTATAAATGTGATCAAAGTCACGTGCTTTCTAAATGCCCCAATTTTCTAAATCTATCGCCGTCAGATAGGATGAATTTTGTACAACAGAAAAAGCTATGTATTGCTTGTTTCCATCCCTCGCATGAGGTGGATGCTTGTAATTCCCGATATTCATGTGGAACATGTAGTTCAAAGAGGCATCATAGTTTATTGCATATTTCAGAATCTAATCAAGCATCTAGTTCAAATCAAAACAATCAACAATCTGCTACCAATCTGCATACATCTTTGAACACTTCAGGACCTTCAGACACCTTTCTTTTGTGCACCGCTGTTCTAGATGTCATGGACGGTTGTGGTAATTTTCGGCCTATAAGGGCCTTATTAGATTCCGGGTCACAGACAGGCTTTATCAGTGAACATTGCAGTCGCCGTTTCAATTTGCCGAGACGATGCTATACCACCGAAATTTCCGGTTTAAATCAAATGTCTTCTTTCACCTCAAAGGGGCTTGCTCAATGTCATATCAAACCAAAGGGGAAAATGGAACCTTTGTTAAATTTCGAGGCAATTGTAGTTCCTCAAATTTGTTCAAATATGCCTGCTTTTACGTTAAATAACTCAACTTGGGATCATCTAGAAAATCTTGAACTTGCAGACCCTTCATATTTTAAGTCAAGACCGATCGATTTAATTATCGGTTGCGAGTTATTTGCCCAAATTTTCAAGGAAGGGCGAATTCTCGGAAAAAAGGACCAACCTTCTACGCTTGAGACAGTCTTTGGTTGGGTTCTAATGGGGAAATTAGACGATAATTTTAACCTTTCAAACCCAAAGCAAACTAGTTGCTATTTAACTAGCCCTTCGGTCCCTTTAGAGATCATCGTTCCTAAATTTTGGGAGCTAGAAAATATTCCGTCAAAACAAATATTATCGCCAGACGAAAAACTAGCTGAATCTATTTTTTGCGAAAGCGTCAGTAGACTGTCATCAGGTAGATTCATGGTAGATTTGCCTTTCAAAAATAAAATCATGCCCGACCTAGGAAATACCTATTCCCAAGCACTTAGACGATTTTTGCTTTTAGAAAAACGTCTTGTCAAAACCCCTGAGTTGTATATTTCTTATTATAATTTTATGAAAGACTATATCGATTCAAATCACATGTCGTTAATTTTGCCTACTCAACAAAAATCAAATTTTTCATGTTACCTACCCCACCACTGCGTCTTAAAACCAGATAGTATAAGTACTAAATTACGAGTCGTTTGGGACTGCTCTGCAAAGGGCTCGAGAAACATCAGCCTAAACGACACGTTATTATCAGGGCCGAAACTTCAAAAGGATATTGGCTCGTTGCTTCTTGCTTTTCGTCTTAATCCAATCGCCTATGTCACAGACATAAAACAAATGTTTCGACAAGTTCTTATCAGTCCTCATCATCGCCCTTTTCAAAGAATTTTGTGGCGATTTTCCCCACAAGATCCGATATCGGAATGGGAACTCTCAACTGTCACTTTTGGCATGACATGTTCAACTTATCTTGCAATGCGAACTTTAAACGAGCTTGCAGAGCAAGAAAAGGAACGCTTTCCTAGAGCTAGTAGCGTCCTAAAGACGTCAATTTTCGTCGACGATCTTTTAGTTTCTAGCCCTTCAATCTCTGAGGCAGTTTCCCTTCAAAAGGAACTTATCGAATTGTTGAAATCGGGAGGTTTCGAGTTGAAAAAATGGGCGATTAATTGTCCTGAATTGTTAGCATCATTGCCTGAATCGGACCGACAAATGTCGCTATCCTTTGATAAAGAGGAGCCACATTTTATCAAGGTCTTAGGTTTGCAGTGGCATCCCAAAAATGACATTTTTTCATATCAATGTCAAATGAAGGACAAACCTCCGACAAAACGATCTATCTTGTCTATCATCGGAACTATTTTCGATCCATTAGGTTTTCTTTGTCCCTTATTGTTGCAAGCGAAGTATTTGTTGCAACAACTGTGGCTCTCTAATACAGGTTAGGACGAAAAACCTAACCAAAATATCGTCGAATCTTGGATTAATGTACATTCTGAATTCCCACTTTTATCTAACTTCAAAATGCCCAGACAAATAAAACTGTCAAAAACTCAATCTTGTCAAATCATAGGGTTTTGCGACGCCTCGAATAGAGGTTACGCAAGCGTCATCTATTTTCGCGTAGAAGAGGAAGAAAACATTTCCATCTCTCTCATCTGTGCAAAATCTAGAGTCGCACCTATCAAGACAAAAACCTTAGCTAGGTTGGAACTCTTAGGTGCTGTGCTTCTAAGCGATTTAATTTAGTATGTTTTGTCTACCTACGAAGGTAAAATAACTTTCACAAATATCTATGCATTTTGCGATTCTCAAGTAGTTCTTCATTGGCTTTCCTCACCTCCGAATCGTTGGAAAACTTTTGTCGCGAATCGAGTCAATCACATACAAGAAATCCTTTCATCTACTTTTTGGCATTATATACCGTCGTCCCAAAACGCAGCAGATATAGCTTCTAGGGGGGTATACCCTTCGCAACTCATTTCCCACGAAATGTGGTGGAATGGCCCTTCGTTTTTGTGGTCACCAGAAAACGATTGGCCCGACTTCAAAATTACACAATTTCAAATTGACGAAATCGATGTCAATTTGGAAGAAAAGCCACCTGTTTGTTTAAAAACAAATATCATTCTTAACACTCTAGATTGCCTTTTGGAAAGAATTTCACATCTCTCTAAAATTCAGCGTATCTGTTGCTATGTAATTCGCCTTACTAACATCTTCAAAAATCATTCATACAAAAGACCTAGTATTCCCGATCCAAGGTTTATTAAAAAAACTACTACATTCTAGTTCTGAGGAAATGGAAAATGCACTTTTCGTTCTTATTAAACGAGTTCAAGAAACTTGTTTTTTGGAGCTTTTTTCTACCCTATCTGAAAACAAATCAATACCTAAGCCTTTCAGAAAACTTTCACCATTTCTTGACAAAATGGGGCTTATAAGAGTGGGAGGTAGACTTCAAAATTCACATCTTTTATCCTATTTTGCCAAACACCCCCTGTTACTGCCAAACAGACATCGATTAACAACCATCATTATTGAATCTACGCATCGTCAATATTTGCTTCCAGGACCCAAAACCTTACATCATCTAATTTTACAACAGTTTTGGATATTGTCAGCTAAAAGAGCCATTCAACGAACCGTATCCAACTGTTTTCAATGTTTTAGGGCAAATCCTAAACCTTATAAGCCACCAATTATGAGTTCTCTGCCCTTTCACCGCATCAATCAATTAAAACCTTTTTCTAGCGTGGCTATAGATTTTTGTGGACCCTTTTTCGTTATCCCCCACCGTTATCGAGGATGTAAATCTTTTAAGTCGTATGCCTGTGTGTTTGTCTGTACGACCACACACTGCGTGCATTTGGAAGTTACCATGGAATTGTCCACTGAAGGTTTCATTGCTGCCTTTCATAGGTTCGTATCTAGGCGCGGTAGAGTACTCGATTGTTGGACGGATCAAGGAAGTAACTTTCTCGGATTTCGAAATCAACTTGTTGAGTACGCAAAACAGGCGTCAGTTAAAAGTTTTAAAACTCATTTTGTTCGAGTTGTAGGCGAACAAAAACTAACACTTATGGAAATGACCACACTAACATGTCGTATCGAGGCTGTCCTTAACTCACGCCCTCTTTCCCCCTCTTCATCAGATCCAAATGATCTACAACCCCTTACTCCTGGGCATTTTTTGACCCTAGAACCCCTTAACTCAGATATACCTGAACCAGATTTATCGGAAGTTTCTCTGAATCGACTCACGAGTTGGCAGCTTATTCAAAGACTCCACGCGGATTTTTGGAAAAAATATTCGCGCGAATACTTGCACACATTGCAACAATGGTATAAATGGAATAATCCGTCTTCGGAGGTTAAAATCAATGATCTAGTCGTTATTTCGAATGACAGTAATAAAAAACCTTTAAATTGGCCACTCGGAAGGGTAGTTGATGTACACACTGGCACGGACGGTCAAATGCGAGTTGCTACAGTTCGTACGGCTGCCGGTATTTACAAAAGGCCAGTCATCAAACTGTGCCTTTTACTTAAAGAGGATTAATTTGTTTATCTTCTACCTATTAAATGTGTATGTTTTTTTTCTCTTTTCATTTATTCTTTAGTAAATTTAATTCTTAAGTCAAATTCAGTCGTCAGTTAATCTTTTCTTTTTCTTTAATCATGTCAAATAAGCTCAAATTCGTGTGTTTTGGAGGCCGGTATGTTTGTTTACAAAATATTTTCGCGGTTATATTAATTCAAAACACACACCATAGCTTGGAAGAAGGGGTTACGAACTACGCGCAGATGCGACAAGCAACGTGCGCTGGTGAAATGGCTGACGAACTGAAACTTTAAAAAGTGTAAAAACCCAAAAACGAGTGTGTGAAGCAATGCAAAGAAAACAACTGTGTATACAGAAAACATTAAACGCCTCCAGCCAACTCGGGTACCCGAAAGTGAAACTCCAGGAATAAATTCGGTGGGTACCCTCTTTCTTCATCAAGTAAATGGTGTAAAAATCGTTATACGCTTATCAATGACAATTTTTCTATAACTAAATCAACGATTCTTCGCGGTACAAATAATATATAGTCCACGTTCTGTCTTTTTATCGTCAGTTAGTACCGTGAATGATCACGACATTCGACGCATATTTTTAACATCCAAATTCAGCGTACTCGATCAAATACTGTCCCTAGTATTACAAACCGACATTACAGATCATTTCTCAACAATACTACAGATAGTACTGGAAAAGACCAAATGCCCCAAGGAACGAGGAATAGTGAAATACATAGATGAAACAAAACTTAAAAATACAATCAGACAAAAATCTTGGGATTTCTTATACTTGAATCCAGATCCTAGCTATGCAACAAATACTTTCATTGAAACACTTCAAAAATATATAGACGACTGTACATATACAAAAAAATGTAAAAGGAAAAACACGAAGATCGCCCCTTGGATGACAAATACACTACAAAATACACAATGTATATCGGAAAAAAATTAGTGTTTGAAAAACATTGTATCATATGTGTAATATTTGTTAGCACATGCTGTTATCAATAAATTATTCTAATCTTAAGTTTGAGAAGAAAATATAGAAAATCAAATGTACTATTTTATAAACAAAATTTTATATTAAATTTTTGAAACTATTTTTCGACATTCGTCTTTTAATAAACTATCCTGGTTAATAAAAACGGATAAAAGCTTTAAACAACTTTTTGAAGCAACCTATCCTACTTTTAAGCCGAAATAAAATAATTTGTTGTTTCAAAAAGTGTTTAAACTTTGTGTGACTGTTTTTATTTGTTTATTTAAGAAAAAACAATATAGGCATAATTTAAAAACTTTCAGTATTTGCTTGGCTTGCCATTTAGTAGTAGCTAGTAAACTGTGACTAATCATGCAGGTCTCTTCCTTTATTTTCTCCCTGTTGGTGAATAGTAACCTTCCACCACAATAGATGGCGCAGCACTCGACAAAACTTTGTGGCTTCGGACTTAGTACAGGAGATTCCATTATTCCCCATATTAAACGTATTTATCTATGTATGCCACTGTGACATGTGTTGGGGGCGTCCAGTGTTTTGGTTTTTTGAAGGTTATATTTGCATTTGCGTCGTCGAACCACGGATATAGGAAAACAAAATGGATTGCCAGCCCTTATTGAAAACTTTTACTTTAAAGGACCGTGGCATGCAAGTCGACATCGCGTGACTATTTACGTTAGCCACATTGAATTTACCAAAAATTACTAAGCTGCTGATACTGAATAATTCAAAACATTGAAATTGTTGATTGCATTATTTCTTAATTTTCTATTTGTTTTTCAAAAACCAAATAGTTTTTTATATAGTAATTTGAAACGAAGCGTAGTAGCATGGTTGTTTTTACTAAATCAACCGCTTTTTCAAGAAAATAAACCATAGATGTGAGTATATATTAGATTTCTATTTCAAAATTTTAATTTTAACTACTAGCACCATATTAACGCAATTTCGAGGCTGCCCAAACTGTGCTATTCGAAAATACAACTAATAAACATAAAACTTGAAAAATCAGAAGTAACTTCTTAAGGTACTATTCAATTAGGATGTGAAGTAAACATTTATTTGGTTGATGCATTTCAGAATATCTCTGAATAATTAAGTTTAAGAGCAGGGTTACTTGCTATCTACTGGATATATAATACAATGAGACATGACTTAGAATTACATACATGTATGTTTGACAATCTTTGCTAATATAGATCACGCAGGTTTGAACAGGTCACAACTCGTACGCGCCACCGCTATTGTGCTCGACGCGTATGCATTGTTTTACTTAGTTTGAATTTGACTACTAGTGATAGCGGTACGGCCTAGCGTGCGTTCATTGTTTACTATTTATTCATTGTGTATTAGGTATAGTACCTAGTAATGTCGTCACAAACCCAGAAGCGAAAGCACAAAACGTTGACAATTAAAGAAAAATGTGATATTTTAGATCGCTTAAATCGCAATGAAACTTTTAGTAGTTTAGCAAGTGAATACGGCGTAGGCCGATCTACAATTTATGACATTAAAAAAAACCACGAGAAGATTAAGAAGTTCGTGTCAACTACTGACTGCGGGCCAGGCAAGAAACAGACACTCAAGAAAGCTGAACATCCAGAAGTGGAAGAAGCTTTGTACATATGGTTTCTTCAGGAAAGAAACAGGCATGCACCAATTTCGGGACCCATGTTGGCGATGAAAGCTAAGATTTTAAATAAGGAAATAACAAAAAAAGATGATTTTGTGTCCAGCAAAGGATGGTTAGAACGTTTTAAAAGTCGTCATGGCATACGTTTAATGACTATTACAGGAGAGAAACTTTCTACCGATGCCACCTGCATAGAGCCCTTTAAATTAAGATTTTTGCAAAAGGTGAACGATTTAAATCTTGACCCGTCACAGGTGTACAATGCAGACGAATCAGGGCTTTTTTGGCGTGTGATGCCTAACAAAACTTTCGTTTCTTGTAACGAAAAAGACGTACCTGGACGAAAAGTGAGTAAAGAGCGTGTAACCATACTACCATGTGCTAATGCTGCAGGTACACACGCGCTTAAGATGGTGGTCATTGGGAAATCTAATAAACCAAGGGCATTCAAAAACATTGATTTACCTGTACACTATTACGGACAAAAAAGTGCATGGATGACAAAAGACCTTTTCAAAAAGTGGTTTGATGAATGCTTCGTACCTGAAGTTAGAAAATGGTTAAAAGATCATAATTTTCCTCAAAAAGCGTTGTTGCTTCTTGATAACGCTCCCGGTCATCCGTCTGAAGAAGAACTGACAACTGAGGATAAATGCATCACTGCGATGTTTCTTCCGCCAAATTGCACTGCACTGATTCAACCAATGGACCAGAACATCATTCAGTTTGTTAAGCAAGACTATAAAAAAAACCTACTTTTGAGAGCCGTATCAAAAGACCAACCAATAGAAAAAACTTTAAAAGAATTTAATATGAAAGACTTGGTTTTTGCTCTTAGTCAGTCGTGGAGTGCGTTACCGTCATCAACTATTAAATCGTCTTGGAAAAAGTTATGGCCAGATATAATCACCACTCCTAGCAACGATCCACAAATCAGTGTAACTTCGGAAGTTATAGAACAAGTCGCTACTGAAACACAGATAAGTCCGGAAGATTTGGAAGTCTGGTGCCGTGGAATGGATAAAGAAGAAAATGTTTTTCTTGAAATGTCTGACGGAGATATTATAAAAGAGGTTTCTAATAATACAACAAACGATGAGGAAGATAACGACGACGTGATTGCAGCTGCTCCACAAGTCACAGATCAAGACGCAGTTAACGCTTTTGAGCTAGGTTTACAATGGGCTGAAGAGAATGGTACATCCTACAACGAACTTTTACTTTTGAGAAGACTGAGGGACAAAGCTCTGATCTCGCGTTATAACAACCTTAAACAAAAAAAAATTGATGAATATTTCAAAGCTTCATAATTTGATATAGTATTCACTATGATTCACTATGATATTCACTATATGATTTTGATTAATAATTCTTGATTATTTTGGTAGATATGTATGTGCATTTATGCTTAATTTTATAATAAAACGTAAGCTCTCAATTGTTATTTAATTTACTAAATTCGACTTACATAAATTAAGTCTGATTTGTACTTCAAAGTACATACATATGTACGTATAATATGTATATAGATTCTTGTCATTAGATATGTAATTTGTCGGATTACAAGGTTCTCTTTCGTTAAAAAATCCGGACTATAGGGGTCTTAGGCAGTGCTCTATAATCCGACAAATTCGATAGTCCGACACTGCCCTGCATAATGTTTGCCGGATTACCGGGGGTCCACTGTAGTTATATGTTTATATTCTCTTTTCCTTACCTTTTATTAACAACTGTATAGTAGGGATCTGAAATAATAAAAAATAAAACTTGCATTGAGTAAAAAAACACATATTGATATTTCAAAGCAACTTACTGAATATGTAACAATCTAAACTTAATTCTAATACATACATTTATTTGAAATAGGAAAATACCAAAGATTATATAGGTAAGGTTTTTATTGATTTTTATCCAATATTAGTTTTGAATATTTGTTCATTAGACATGTTTTTTTTTCCACTTTGAGACGGAAATAATGAACCGCCTCTAGATTTCCTGTAAATTAATTTGAAAGTTACATCATCTTCATACCCAGATGATCCAAGTACCTCACAACAAACATCGCAAGATAGTCTTTTCATAATTGATCTTATGACAAATTCAGCTATGTACCCACTACATTTACTGTAAATTCATTGAAGCTGTGAAACCACACTCAAAGTTGGAAGTATAATCTTGAGATATACAGTTGCTAGTGTTGTTTGAATATCAATGTGGGTTATCATACTTCTATGTATTTAAAAAAATTGTAAGCTGCTAGGATTGTTGTTGGGGCCATTTCGTGATCTACAAAAATATTAATCCTTAAGCTAGCAATGTGTATTGTATTACACATATATTTCAACATTTTTTTATATTTAAAATATCAAAATATTATCTTGATTTTTTACAGTGTACCTCACTGCATGCCTCTTCTACCTACTTATCACCAAATCAGTTAAATATTTACATTTGGCGCCCTTTTGTCTTCAATGTTGTGAGGTTGTGTTTGTAAAACTTGATCCCTCGTTATAATTGTTCGTATCTCAGGTAAGAAATCGTTGAACATCTTAGTCACTATAAATTTTTTTGATATTACAAAATAACTAATGCATTACTGAAGGTTTCTGTTACAAAATTGTGTAATAATTTTTCTCGTATGTTTATTATAAAAAATACAGAAGCTCATTGAGATTCACATTGCCAAGAAGTCAGTAATTATTAGATGTGTACTAGTATTCACACTGCCTGTAATGAAACTTTTCATGTGTGTATTCAACTTTACATTGCCAAGATCAGTTAATTTCACAACTTTGTGGACGCAGAGCCGGCTCTCGTATGGATTGTCTAATTTATTTCTTATGCTAATAATTTTAGTTTTTAGTTATGTTTATAGTTATATTAATTGTACATATTACGTTCTTTTCAAAAGGCAATTCGCCCAAAAAAAGACGAAATTGGTGTTAAAATGGATTTTAAGAATTGTTTTGGTTTATTTCAGAAATGTCCAACAGAAGCAAATATATTGTTCAACTTGCACTAGAAAGGAATTATAATGTTTTGATTACATAGATTAAGATGCAGAAAGTGATGGTGAACAAGTAATGTTACCGTCACCACCAAAGGCGTATCCAGTATTAAACTGTAGTTATGATGATGGCGATAAAGAAAACATCATATTTGCTACTGTAATAAATACGAATACCAAAGAGATAAATTTAATGTAGAAAATTTCAGAACACACGGTAAAACATATTTTATTTCAAATAAAAATAAAAAGTAGAATGCGACCCACATTGTGTTTAGAAAAATGATACGAAACCAAAACAGCTTTGAAACAAATAAAACATTTTACTAGGTCAAAGCGAAATAATTGCTTTGTATACAATTATTTGATAACGTAAAATTTAGGACGCTTCAAAACAAAAAAGTTTATTTTGCAATTCAACAAAAAAAACCCAAAACCTAATTCGGGGGGATAGTAAAAACCAAGTACAGAGAGCGGCAGCAGACAGACAGTGTCGGGGCGAAGACGCGAAGGGAAAAGTCCTTTCCCTGTCACGGTAACGGGTAGCAGTTCTTCTTAGTGTTAGCGGTTTCAGAGGAAAAGTTCTCTCCGTTGTGTCAGGGTGTAATAGGGATACTTAGATATCCTTGACGGTGAACACTGTCCCCCTTTCGTGACACAAAACGGGAAGAATCACCCTCTACGCTAAGTTTTTCAACATAGCCCGATACCGGTTAATGGCACTACCCGCGGTGGCTAAAAAGATAGCGAAGAATAAGCAGTAGCCAGGCCAGAGAAAGGAAGTTTTCCAACGCCGTGAGTTTTTGAACAAATTGAGATTTAAACTTAGTTTTTTTATGAGACATTTATTCGTTTATTATTTTGCGCTGGTTCTGAACTTGGTAGTTATAAATTCAATGTTATACATAGGGAGTAGCGATAACAAATATATTTATTTTATTGTCTGTTCTTTCAAGGGGACTGGACACACTTGGTCGTTTTCAGTTAAATATTGAATGCCCAGGCTCACAATTTGGGGCACAAGTCGTTCTGTAATATATAAAATTTACCGTGTGTGATGATATAATCAGATTTCGCAGAGTATCGCCAACCTGACAAGAGTTAGGTTTTTTTCTAATTATTTAGTAATTATTTTGTTGCGCCACATAATTCGCTTCCACCTCGTAGGTAGGACAGAAATAAGAGTTAACGCAAGGTTAAATTGAACTTGGTATCAAAAGGGCCGGAACGTATGATTTTCCTTTTCCTTATGTTTCAGCGAACTTGTTCCGATAAATAATTTAAAATTGTTTTCTTTTGTTCAGACGTGATCAGAAATTTCTTTCAGATTTAGTAAAATAAATAAACATTGTAGGTGATTCGAAGACCTGAAATTTTTTGCAACTCGGAACTTTTGCCAACGAACGCGAGTGTCGATAAATATACTTTATTGTCCTTAGCTCAGCAGAATTTGTTAAGATTTTACTTTCATTTTTTTTCCAAGGTCAAAGACACGGTACCATCGTAGACTAGCATAACATTGCGGTTAGAAGTGAATAAATATAATTTTTTCTTGTACGCTGCGAGACAGGAGAGTATCGAACTAAGGATTAAAACATACACCCCTCGTGCACTTTGAGATACTAAAGCGATAAGGGGTTAATTTCTTTGTTCTAGCTCAGGGCGAGGGTTATATCATAATTTTTTGTTGTTGAGACAGCTATATGTTATACAGGGGTAGGTTTAGGATGTACAATTTATGGATAAGTGTATAGGTAGCTTTTATACCGGGGGACTTTAATAATTTGCTTGATATTGGGATTTTTATTTATATATATATATATATATATATATATATATATATATATATATATATACATACAGAGAAAGTTTTATTATATTTTTTTATATACAACATTGTGGTTCCACTATATTTGATTTATCATCCTTACCCCGAATTTCCCCCTAGAGCGTGTATCAACCTTGGATACGAGACCTAACCGGGAGAACAATCCTGTCCTGGCGAAGGAGATCAAACCGTTTTAAGACCAGGCGTTCCCAGCTGAAATCGGACTGGATTTGCCTTACACACTCGGCTGCACATTGGAGAAAAGAATTGGTGACACTAAGGTCAGGATCAATATACCGAAAAAATGTAGGATTTTATTACAAGTGGTGACAGCATAAATTAAACTGGTGACAGCGTTTTGTTAATTAATAAACAGTTTAGTTGAAGGAGCAATTTGTTACACTGGTGATAGCGGTTTGCGAACCATCCCCTATTGGAACAACCTCACCCAGGGAGGGTGACAGCGGTTGTCCAAAACCATTTCTCTCCGAGAGGCAAATCCGGTTGTCTGGAACCACACCCCACGAGCGGTGACAAGCGGCTCAGCTACACTACCTAGGAGGGAGAAAAATTGATGGTCGCAACCAGGATCTAGTATAGCGCAACATAGAGCCTACGGGACCAGAGCTTCCGCTAGATCAAGACCAGTGTGCGTGGTGAAGAGCCACAACCTACACGAGGTATCACTGCGGGCGCAGAACACACTGGATCTAGACCAGAGAAGGTCGAGAAAAAATCCATACATCAGATAAAAGGCGAAATACCTATCTGAGGTGAACATGCCAAACGGCGTAAGGTGGAATACTTCGGCCAACAAAGTATTGACAACGGAGTTTTTCTAACCAGGGTCTAGTAATTGCGCAACACATAGCTTCCACTAGACTAAGATCAGTGTGCGTGATGAAAAATTACACCCTGCCTGATGGGTAGCACAGCTCCTGCAAATCACACTGGATCTAGACCAGTCAAGGTCGAAAAATAATCCTACTCAGCAAATATCGACTGAGTTGATAGCTGCTTCACCATAAGAGTGTAAAACAAGGTCAATTTGTTACGCTGGTGACAGCGGTTTTCCGATACAGGGTTGCTTGGTTAGTTCTTCACAGCGGTTTTCCGATACAGGGTTGCTTGGTTAGTTCTTCACAGCGGTTTTCCGATACAGGATTGATTTGTTTGGTATTCACAGCGGTTTTCCGACACAGGGCCGAATCGGTTATTTTTCAGACAGCAATTTTAGAGATACAGGAAGAAAACGATTAGTCATCAAATAGCGAATCTAAAATACAGGGTTGTAAGTGAGCAGGGACGCCAGATCTTCACACAAGACATTCCTGTCAGGCCAAGATTATATGCCAATCTTGCTACAGCACAAGATAATACAGGGAACGGTGAAGCTGTACGGTCTGTAACCAGAGGCTGCGAAAGGCAGTTAACGTGGCATACAGGAGGGTACAAAGGCTGCAAAATATCGAGATTTAGCCGATACTCTCCACCATCATCTCAGCTACCCACAGGTACGACAGTCGTCAATTAAAGGGACACATAACAGTAAAACAGCATTAGTCTACAGATTAGTTTTGGTTTATTACTCCGTCATACAATTGATTTTTTTCTCTTTTTCATTTCCACTCGTTAGAAAAAATCATACCCCAAAAACTATCCATTTCAGGCGTCGTACAAGCCAAAAAAGGTAGGAGTACTATAAGGTTATAAAGTCAGAAACGTTCATTTAATAAAGAAAAAATGACCAAGTTCAGACAGCGATATGCCACTCGATTCGCAAAATAGGTTAGGTACATGCAGTCAAGGAGGCTCAGAAACCATGGGAGACGCAAACAACGTGCCGCCTACATTGAGGGTAGCACAAGCGCAACCACTAGGGGTGATTGCTTTAACTCTATCCGATTTCACAGGTAGAGGCTTCATGATATATAGAGAAACTGAAGTTAAAGGCAAAAATTAGACGGTTAATTAAAAATTATAAACAATAACATTTTAAAATGTAAGCTAGCAAGCACATAGTAGCATTCTTTTATTTCAATTTTATACAATTACTTCGGAAAATAACCAAATTCGTTATATTATGAAACATTGAAAAATTACGACATGCATAACCTAGCAATTTTATAAATATATGTTCGGTACAGAAATTAAATAACTATTTTAGTATAATAATAACAAACATTTAATCGAAATATGAGTTTTGTAAATTAGTACGTAATTGGTGACACTAAGGTCAGGATCAATATACCGAAAAAAGGTAGGATTTTATTACAAGTGGTGACAGCGTTTTTTTATTAATAAACAGTTTAGTTGAAGGAGCAATTTGTTACACTACTTTGAATAATAGTGGCCAAGACAATCTTGATCTTGAAATTAGCAGTAGCAGAGTAGTAATAGAAGAAGAATGTGCAGAATACACTGAGAGTCGTAATGCAATTGAGGAACAATATGAGGTTAGTGGCAGCCAAATGGCAATCGAGGAGTAATATGAAGATGGTGATCGTGATTGCCAAAATATAACAGAGCGAGAACATGAATAATATACTGTCGGTCTGACTGCAACGGAGAAAGAATTTGAGAAACGTGAACATGAAACGGAAATGAATCAGGAGCCTGATAGTATGGGAGAAAGTAACGAACCTGTAAACTTAACCAACCTTAAAAGGTCTAAAACAGTCAAAACAAAACCAAAAGTAAATAGATCCACACTATTTAACTGAACTGACGAAACATTTGAATTTCCAGTAGAAATACCTGAAGAATATTTTGGAACACCTATTTGTATTTTGTCTCCTTTGGAAACATTCAAGTTATTCTTTAGCGTCTTTAATTGTAAATGAATCTAATCGTTGTTCTGAAGCAATGTAGGGAACATCGGCTCATTTAACAAATAATGACATAACGGATTTACTAGCTATAGAGCTGTTAATGGGTACTGTAAAACTGCCAAGTCATACTGACTACTGGAGTTCCAAATATAGGTATTGTAGTGAATCCCTATATAATTAACTTTAGGCATTATAGAAATTGAAGGTCATAAGACGATTCATATTTTAAATTAAAAGTTATTGCAAGCGTATTGTAAACAGCGCGCGATAACAAGTATGTACAAACCAAATCATAGTTTATGCAAACACAGCGTTCAGCCATGGAATTCACCTTGACTGAAATCACGGCATCTTGATCTTTATAGAATATAAGCCGTTGACCAGCCGATTGTGCAGATATAGTGACATATACAGTAATATAGTAGTAAAAATAGTAGACGTAGGTTAGTGTTGCTCGTTATGTAGAATTTAAAACCCGAATAATTTTTATAGCTATCTGTTAGTAAGTGTAACGTATTCCGCTCTAAAGTACCAGTTTTAGTCATAATAAACCAACCAATGATTTTGTAGTGACACGAACCCATTCTTGTGGAGAATTAGTGTCAGCATTTCAGGGCACATTCGCCACATCACAAAATTGCAAATATAATGAATCTAAAAAAATATCAAACTATTAGACACTTTTTGCATTTTGCAGACAATGCAAACATTGATAGCGATCGGTTTTATATGATAAGGCCTATAATTAATAAATTGTTTAAAAGTGAAGCAGGAGAAAAGACAGTCGATAGATGAAATGATGATCTCAATAAAGGGACAAAAGCAGGGTCCCGTCGACAATACATAAAAAGTAAACCAAAAAAGTGGGGTTTCAAATTTTTACCGACGAGGAGAAACAAAACTTAGGTTTTTGCGAACAAGTTACAATAGCACTTACTAAAACATTAACAAATCCAGCATGTTCAGTATATATTTTGATAATTATTTTTCCTCGCCTGATTTCAGCAAGCACATAACTAGTTTTTTATTTTATATAATCAAAGAAATCGTACAGAAAACAACATTTTATTCTCTCGATAATAATCTTTTATTTATGTAAAAAAACATTTAGAACTTTTCTAATAGCTGCCAATTGTAGTATCATACTGATTATACACAAAATAATAGTTAATAAAATGTTTTAATTAGAACATTTTAATTACATATGCATTTATCCATTTTTGACGTTTTAAGGTAATCCACGCAGTGTTCAATGGACTTTCGGGGAAACTATAAAATTTCAACTTCGTAGAATTTTTATACAGCTTATTTGAACAGCCATGAATACAGAAAGATGCTTTTGATGACGACATCACAAACATTTAACATCAGTTTTAAAAAATGAACATTTAAAAACGCTGATTATACAAAACTACTAATACTACTAATAGTGTTTACATCACATTGTTTGTGTTTTTCACGGCAGATGGCATGGCAGTGATACCAACCAGTTGAAATTTTTCCCCCGAATTATTACCCATTCCAGGTTGACGTCACAAACAATCCGTCATCTTGCCTGAGGGGCAATAAAAACAAAGCCACCATTGTAAACAACGGTGTGTGAACAATTTTAATATATCAGGTGCGTTCTTTTTGACTGAGATCTCAGATAATTTCAGCTCACATCAGTAATGCGAGCGGTCTTTTTGTTTTACTCACTTCTAAGTGAGCTGAAATTTTTCCTCCCCCTTTACCGATTGGTACTTACTCACATCACTTTATCTCAGATCACCTTAACTGAAGTGATCTGAGATCTCAGTCAAAAAGAACGCACCTATCGTCGTGGATATGGCAAAATGACGTATGTCACAAAAATCCAATTCTAAGATTAATATGGTTTCGTAGTCACATTTACCTTCCGCAGCAGCTATCAAAACGCCGTATGGCTACGCCCAATACAATTTAAGAAATTAAATAATGTCATAAAAGACGTAAGTCATCGCAATGTGTGAGTGGCTACTGCAGTATTCGTATGTCACGACGTATATTGTTGTTTAGTGTAGACGTGCAATATTGCTACATTTATTTTTTGATTATTTCTAATTCTACTGTCGCCTACAGTGAGTGAAGTCTTATAATATTGGTGTGATGTCTTTCACAGTTCATTTTTAAACTGTAAAATTGTATCTTGTTGCCAGTAATATTTGAAAAAGTTAGCTATTCAAATTCTGTATGATATAAATATAGTAGCCCCTGGGAGCGTATGTTTGAGTTTACGTGATAGATTTCGAAAGTGATATTTTTATCACCAAAAATTCGTATGCGGTACTCTTTTTGTTCGATACCCTATTCCCGAAGCGAATGCGATAAAGAGTTGGTCGGTTTCGAAGGATATGAAGGGAGTCGTAGCTTGGTTCACGAATTCAACCAATAGCTGAAAGGTATATAAATCACATAACTTGGCTCGTCACGTTGTCAACTGTTATATTTTTTCTTGTGCTGTGTATTTCTATTTCTCGTTGTGTGCTTTTTAAATATAATTTCTTGTTATTTAACACGTGTCAATAATTTAATTATTTTTATATCTTTTTGATATTTAACTATAATCGAAACGAAGGAGAAACGTGCTGGTTATATCTCCACGGATCAAAAGAATAGACTCTTTACATTAATGCAAGACTGACCAGCATTATGTAGTGGTCGGTTCTCCTCGAGTTTTACTAAAAAAGATGGCCAAAAGGAATGGCTGAACATTGGAACCACATTACATGCAATTCCAGGTGGAAAGAAAAGTTTGGCGCAATGGAGAAAAGTTAGTAATTAATTATCTATCGAATGTGAATGCTTATGAAATTCGGAAAAATGTTTAATGCCAAACATTTATGTAATAATACGAAAGGATTAATAACAATGATTTAAGACTTGACAGGATATGAGAAGAAAAGTAAAAACGAAGCAAGCCTCTATTAAAAGACATGCTTGTGGGACAGGAGGAGGACCTCCTCTACCAACAAAGTTGAAACAGCATGAGAAGGACATATTAAGCGTGATAAGTAATGTGGCTGTGAATGGACACTCTTCAGTTTAAGAATATGTTGCACACTTTGTACGTATTTCATTATTAGTAAATAATGGATTACTTCCTACTACCCATCAGTTAATCACGTGAACTTGTTTTTAGGATTTCGAAAGTACTGTAGAAGGTAATACAGTATCTGCATTAGCCACTGTGGTTGATATACCGCAACTATATAATAATGATATATTCGAAGATCATTATTATTGTAAAACAGATGATGAAAATGAAGGATGTGTTGAAGAAATAGGTATGTACTACTGAAATATACATTCTAAGTATTCTACGTAAAATCTCATTTTGTGATTTCAGTATTTGAAGTGCTGCCAGAGCCCGATACTGTAAATAAAAAAATAAATACAAAGGAAATAGAAAATATTATACCTGATACTGTAAAAACAAAGGAAACGGAAAAGATTATACCCGTAGTGGCACTTGAATCTTTCTGTACACCCACTTCAGGTATGTTTTCAATTGCAGTTATCTATTGCTATTGTACATTTTTTTGGGTTTTTTTTTGGAAATAAATAAATCTACCATGATTGATAAAATTGGTTATATGTACTTATTTCAGTTAAGAAGCACACAGTTTCATCTGCAAAAAAGTTGCAAGTGGCTGCTTCTGCAGCTGAACTACTTAGTGAAACGGCAAAAGAAAAGTTGCAAATTAAAAGGAAATATTATAAAAGAAGAATAGAAATAATGGAAGCAGCAGAAAATAGAAAACGATGCTATTACGACAAGATGGTTGAAATAAAAGAAAGAAAATTGCTGATAGAAGAGAGAAAGGCTCGTTCTCTTGAAAAAATTAGCGAGAATCAGTGAAGTCATGAAGCCTACATTCCTATAATAGAAATGATAGAACAATTTTATTTTATTATATTGTAGTGATTAATTCGTTATCCAAGTGTCTGGCTGACCACTGTAGGTCGAGACCAGAGTGGAAGAAGGAGAAGGGACTGACGAGTGACAGATGGATTTTGGCGACAGTTGGTAGATTAAGATCGATTGTATTAGTTATGCACTACCTGCGTGATAAAAAAGGAATTTTGGCTCTTGGTACCTTAAAATCGAATAGAAGCAGGCAGTGCGAAATTAAAAGTGTTAAAGAACTGCGCCAACAAGGTAGAGGTTCTTTTTGTCAGAAAACCGACAATATTAATAAAGTAACTATTGTTAAGTGGTACGATAATAAATCAGAGCTAATGTTCTTATTGCGATGCATATCCTTTATCAACTATTGAAAGGTATGTAAAGTCTGGAACCGGCGCAGAAGGAAAAACTGCAATTACATGCCCAAAAGTGATAAAAGATTACAATACCCATATGGGCGGTGTGGATCTTGATGGAATGCTCATAGCATTGTACAGATCTCCTTTAAAAACTCATCGTTGGTATATGAGAATTTTTAGTCAAATATTAGACATTTGCGTTAATAACGCGTGGTTATTATATAGAAGGCATTTGCGTATTTTACACCCCGAAGGCAAACCTACTGCTTTGAAAGATTTTCGTTATCTTATTATAGAAGGACTTCTATTGAAAAACAGAAGGAAGGGAAGACCTGCGCCTTCAAAAAAACTTAAAACTAGACCTTTTCCTGAAATCACATTAGACCAAACGGGACACTTTCCAATTTTTTCTAACAAAGGAAGATGTCGACATTGTGTCAATGCCCAATCACACATTTTATGCTCAAAGTGTTATATAATGCTCTGTCTCGTTCCCAAAAGAAATAGTTTTGTGGATTTCCATCACAAAAAATAATAGTTTTCATAGACTTGTTTTTGACTTGTGCTGATTAGGTATAAACATAATAAAATGTTCATTCCGTCCCTGGTCTTTTTTTCACTTAGGGCGTCTTTGACAATATATCTTTCAGTTAACACATTATAACCCTCCTGGAGCTGGCAATGTGTATTGAGGAACATACGTAAAATCAAAGTTGAGCAAAGGGCAAAAATTTTTTTTTTCCGTTTCGCCCTTTTGAAAGCACATTTAACGTAGAAAATGAACAAAAAAATGTTTACCTCAATTGTTTCTCGGTTTGCCAACTTAAGGGTTAATGAAAGGAAGGATGATTATAAAATATAAAGCAGAGTCCACACTATGCCGGGGTAGGCCGGGCGGGCTGACCCGGGCGGCCTAAGCCGCGCTGATGTAGGCGACCCGGGCGGCCTAAGCCGCGCTGATGTAGGCGACCCGGGCGGCTTTGCCGGGTTAGAAAATGCTGGCCCGTGCCGTGCCGATCCCAACCGGCATAAACTAGGTACAGATCAAAGGAAGCCGAGCCGAGCCGAACAAAAATATAGAGTGGGGACCTGCCGAGCGGCCCCGAGCGGCTTCAGTTACAATTAAACCTCCGACCGAACTAGACGAATTATTTTATTTTCGACTCAGTTTATTTAGTAGGGTTTTTTATTGTTCATTTTCAGCTCGATTCTCACTATAGTGCAATGAATGTGCAAGGCACGGGAAAGGCACAGGCTCGGCAATATTTGTATGATATGTAATTTAATGTGATTTTCGACTTCGCGTTCTCACTATACGGGTACCGACTTGTCAATGCATGTCGCTTGCACGTAGGTATTCTTCGAAACAATATTTGCCGAGCACGTGCTCTGCCGAATCCTAGCCGGTTTCGCAAAACTTGCCAAGTCTGAATACTCATTCCCGGCAATCAACAGGCAAAAAGAAAGACTTTTACATCGGAAATGGATGAAATCTTAATTGAATATGTGCGTGGAAATGAAGCGTTATATGATTTATCTAATAAAAAATACTCAGATAATCAATACAAGTCGAATGTGTGGACGTCAATTGGGGAAAAATTAGAATTGGGTAAGTAATAATTTAGTATATTTATTAAAATATTAGATAACTATAAATTATATTTTTTATATTATATTTTGTCATATTGCCAAGGTACAGAACCAGCATCTGAATTAAAAAAACTGGTGAATTTTTCTCTGCAAAGGAACGCTTCCTGTTGTGCATTACCACCTTGCTTTGGTAGATCTTGCAGTATACATATGTTGTGATTCTCCACAGCAGCAATTTCTTCCTGTGTCATCGTGGCTTTGTTGAGTAGATAATTATGTAGAATGCATGTTGTTAAGACAATTCTTTCAACATAGCCAGGTTTTGAATTGATTTTTCTAAAATATATGCGGAAACGCTGTGCCAAAATTCCAAAGGCGTTTTCAACAACACGCCTTGCTCGACAATGTCGATAGTTAAAAACCCTTTTCTGTACATCATTTAGTATCTGGGTCTGAGAAAAAGATCTCAAAAGGTTAATTTTTAAAGGAAACGCTGAATCACCCAGAATAACGTAAGGCGTTGTTATATCAGAATCTGGGAGCTGTTTAATGCCGAGTATGTCCAAGGTACCATTTTCCAATTGTCTTCCCAATCTCGAGTATGCGAAGATACTTCCATCACTGTTTTTGCCATATGATCCTATATCCACCGCCAGAAATCTGTAATCAGCATCGACTAATGCAAGAAGAACAACGGAAAAGGTTTTTTTATAATTAAAATAATTTGAACCACTATTAGCAGGTGCTATAATTTCAATATGCTTGCCATCTAGGGCTCCTAAGCAATTAGGAAAATTCCAAGTAGTCCAAAACCTTTTCGAAATATTTTCCCAGTCTTCTTTACGCGATGTAGGAATATAAGCTGGCAAGAAGTTGTTTATAATTGCGTTACACACTTCTTGGATAATGGCATGTACAGTAGAATGTCCTAGTCTGTAACTGAATGCAATCGTTTGATAAGAGTTTCCCGTAGCAAGAAACCTAGAATAAATTAATATTGTTACTTTCAGATGGTGAAGAGTTCAAGCATCGTTGGGAGGCAATCCGCGGTCAGTATAGAAAATTTCGAAATTCAAAGAAAACTAAAACAGGGCAAGCAGCAGATCCCAACGCGAGATGGAAGTATGGCGACATATTGGAATTTCTCCATATTCACATGAAGGATAAGTAGCGAGTTACTTCAGTTACTACGACTGAAAACCCCACTTTTGTAACTGACAATAAAAGCAATGGACCGGAAAATATAAGTCAGTATTCCCATTCTTCACAACATATTTTTTCACAGGATAACATTCAAGTCAAAAGGGGAGATAGTAAAAAACAAGAAGGCAACAACTAAAACAATCAAAGATAAAGCAAAATCGTCAACCCAGCCTATGACAGCTAGCAGCACCCTAATGAACTATCTTTTGACCGAGGAAAACAACAAAAAAATTGAGGCAAATAAAGATGAAATTGATCTTTTTTTTGAAAGCATAAAAACTACTGTGAAAAAGTTTTCTCCCGGTGACAAACATCTAGTTAAAACTAAAATATTTGGACTTGTCTTCCATATTGAAGCTAAATACGTATATGACCAGCAGCATACTCAAAACTTTTCAGCATACAATGCCAGTAACATGCAAACCATTAATTTACATAACACGACTACCGACAGTTCAGAAATTCGCCCGTCTCTAGTGTCTCTTACACCCCACTCATCCCAGTCATCAAATTTTTCCTCAACTCCCATTCAATCTCCACCATCATCAAGTGCTTCCATGTGCCAATCCTACAATTCTTCACTTGCCGCCTCCTTTTATGAAACCTTTTCCCCACAGAATACCTTCGACTAATCATTAATATAATGTAATAATCATTTATACAAGTAATATTATCTACATCATGTGTCAAAATAAAAATAAAAATAAAACATGTTAAACGCTATAAAGCTGATATTTGATTTTTACCTTAAGCACACCGCAAGTTTTTGAACTGGTGGAATGGATTCACGATAAGTGGTATTTTGTTTCTGCAAAACTTCTTTTATCAGTTTTAACAAATTATTGAATTCGTTAATCGACATTCTATAATATTTAAAGAATTTGGTTTCGTCGTCTATCAATTCGGGGTGTAGTGTAGAGAATTCTCCTTCTTGATTCCGTCTTTTTAACATATCATGCACCCAAAAACGTCTTTTTCGTTTCTGACTTTTCTTTATTTGTTTTTCCTCGTCTTCATCTAATAACACAGCAATTTTCACAAATGTTGTAGTGGAAAATATATTGTTATTATTCGATCTATTAATTATATAAACGCTACCACTGACGTTCCGTGACCGTAGCTACTCGTTCAGTGTGAATGCGCGATACATTTCTTGCCCTTGCCGAGCCCGTGCCTTTCCCGTGCTTTTCCCGTGCCTTGCACATTCATTGCACTATGGTGAGAATCGAGCTTTAAGTGATGGAGTGGAATGACGAACAAGTTTTAGTGTTAATATACTTATAAAGAGAACGCCGTCTTCTATGGGATAGTTCAGATTCCCAACATAAATTAAAAACCAAAGACACGACAGTCTCACAGAGATTGCTGTGTCTTTTGGAGTGGATAAAAATGAAATTGAGCGCAAATGGAAAAATTTAACCAGCCATTTTTGGAGAGAAAAAAATAAAGACGCTGAAACGAAAAGAACAGGGAGTGGCGCTGATGAGCCGTACGTTAGTAAATGGTTCACCTACTAACCGATGAATTTTTTGGGCGATAAAAATAAACCGAGGAATACTCAGGATAGCACACAAAGAAAAGAAGAGGTAAGTATGTAATTTCTATTTATTTAATTTTTTGACAACTATGCTAAAAACTAAGTTCACTTTCCAACATAATATGTTTTACTTGTTGTGTTGGAATGTCACTTCACCCTGTGGAGAAATAAAAAAATCGGCAAAGTCATCTCTTACTGATTGAGCCGAAGTAGTACTTCTTCTGGGGACTCCAGAAAGAAAGGGAACGTAAAGATGAAGAAGCATCACGCCTCCATAATCCTTACGTAAGTTCCCCATCTTCTGTAGATTCGCTATCGATCATTCCTGTAGGGTTATAAACTGATTTTGAGGAGGTTTTGCGTGAAAAATTATGTAGGTAAACAGCAGCCATAGTAACTTTCGTTGCAGCTTCAGGTTGTAATGCCATTGGAGATCGGAATACACGAAAGCAAGCAGACAGCACTCCAAAGGCATTCTCAGAAACTCTTCGCGCCCTGCTGAGTCTATAACCAAATATCCTTTTCTTAGATCCTTTGTCATGTATTCCAGAGTACTGTTTCATAATATTTGGTAAAAGAGGGAACGCGTCGTCTGCAACTAACACAAACGGGGTTGGGGTTGTCCTTCCTGGCAATGCCCGTGGGGTAGGCAAATGTAGAAAGTTTTCTTCTAGAGCTTTCTTGAAAAATGTATTATTGAAAACGCCTCCATCGGAGATTCTCCCTTGACAACCAACATTAACATATATAAAATTGTAATTGGCGTCCACCACAGCCATCAAAACTATGCTAAAAAATCCCTTGTAATTAAAAAATTCCGAGCATGAATGAAAAGGTGCTACCAAAGCGATATGTTTGCCGTCGATAGCACCGATGCAGTTTGGAAAGTTCCACTTTTCCTCAAATACCTGGGCGATTTCATTCCACTCTGTTTCACTCTGAGGCATCTGAAAAATGAAAGTAAAAGAAAAATTAGTCATATTTTTTAGCGAATTTTTTATTTGTATATTTATTTATATTTATTTATTTTAGTATTTATTTTGGTATTTATATTTGCAAGACGTCGATTAGTGGCTAGTCCCGGTTCTTCCAATGCACTGGATGAGGCTCTGAACGTCATGAGATCTCTTCAATCAAAAAGAGCGAACATCGATGATGAATATTCGTTGTACGGTGAACAGATAGCAATTAAACTGAGAAAGCTTTCTTCGCCCCGAACCAGGTTAGCTGTGCAGAATAAGATCAACCAATTATTATTTGAAGCTGAAATGGGATATCTTGAACATCAGCATGGGTACAATGTGCCACAAGTAAATATACGGCAAAACTCTGGACCGGCCAATCCAATAGTGCCTTCATTCCCCCAGACTTCTAACATGCCCAATCAAACGCAACCACCATTCTTCACTGACAACATGACCAATTCAACATCTCAATGGTTTTCGACGTCTGGATATTCCTCATTACCGTCGTCAATTTCATGGTATTCGCAATCGGCATCCACTAATTCAGAACTGTCCAATATGGACTCCTTTCCTCAATAGTTTTTTTGTACTCAATTATTTTTAATGATGTCAATAAAAGTACTATTCTAAATTAATTTTGTTCAATTTTCCTTACCTTAATGTAGTCTTGAAGGGCCTCTACAATGGCGTCACAAACTTCAGGTACGATTTTAGAGATACATTGTTTGGAGATCTTCAAAACATACATTAGTGAGTGGTACGAATCACCAGTCGCAATGAAGCGCAGAGTCACAGCTAATCGTTCGCTTGCTGGAATAGCATCTTTATAAGAGGTATTCTTTTTTGATATTTTGGGTCCAACCTTGTTGAGTAGCATTTGAAAGTCCGATCGCTGCATTCGAAAAAAGTTGTTGAAACCAACGTCATTTCGGTATTCCAAATTCAACGGGTCTTCTTTATCCAAAATTAAATCTTTAATTAATTCGCTAGCCCTGTACAGCTGCCGTCCTCTCCTAAGGCTCGGGTGAATCCAAAATCTTCTTTGACGTCTTTTTGTGGGCTGATTTAAAGCGAGTATCGCCACAGCCATGGCTGACATAGCGACGTCATAGTCGGTAATCATTTTGAAAATACTTTAAGGACACTTTAAAAAAACTTCTAACAAGTACTACTACCAATGGCTTCAACCAGTTTGAAAAGAGTTCTTTTCTTCATTCGAAATAAATTGTAAAACTGGTAATCATTGCATTCATCCAACCATTTTTCGCTATTAAAAATTATCATTGGATTTTCCCGAATACCTGATGCTGCCAATGCTGCAAAGATGTTTTATGTATTTCAATGTATGTGTACGACAAAGTGCACACGTTTTTTCCTGTAAAAATCGTTCGCATTGCGTCGTACGTTGGCACTATCAATCAAGCTCTATATAATAATATAATAAACCCAGCGGTGTCTTGCTACTAAGTATAGTAGATAATATTCACTCTTTGCATACAATTCCTACTTACCATGTTTAGATCATCCCCAAAGAAAATCTCTTCGAAAAACGAATAATTTAGCTCCATTTTATAATTTTTACAGAGAAAAAACAAAAATAAGAAACCAAGACGGAAATATAACCCCTCATTGCTTTAACCAATTTATTTCAGCGACCTAGCTCGCTCGGTTATATTTATTGAGAAGTGGGAGCTCTAGCGTCACACCTAGCTGTCAAAGTTGTCAACCGAAAAAATAACTGCGGTATTTACCGTTAAATAAACGTTCCAGGCTAAAAATCAACTCAGGAAGTGTTATAGTAACCTTTCTACTGTTCATGGGTACGCCTGGACCCATTCGCTAAATTTAAACCATCATATATTTGTTTCAAAAAAATTTTGGGTTATAATAAGTATCCTCAAGTTGTTGATTCTGCACAATTTCTTTATCTATGTGTACACTCGTACCCAACACGTTTTTTTCTTACAAACAAAAGGATGCGACACTTTTCTACGAATAGTTTTGGTTGAAGCCTATTTCGAATATGCATTCGTTGTGGCCTTTGTGTTGATGTGCCACTACTCATTCTTGTTGTGCTCTTTAGACGATAACATTGTGTAACCATTTCTAAAAGTGATTATGTGAGTTTTGATTTGTATAAACTTTGATTACTTTTTGAAGCACGAATATCTTTTGTAAAATGACATTTCACAATCGTGGTCTCACAGATGAAGAGCTACGAAGAATATTAGACGAAGATTCTGGAAGTGAAAATGGGTTAGAAAATTGTGAAATAAATGACAGTGATGAAAACGAAGAAGGAATAGTTGTTGAAGAAAATTCGTCTGATGAAGAAGATAATGTTTCAACGGAAGATATTGTTGAAGATGATTGAACATTGCCGTAAATGAAATGGAACTAGTTTATATAATTCCAGAAAATGTACAGTATACTGCACGCGACGGAACTGTCTGGAATAAAATTCCCCCGCCACAGTCAAGTATCAGGTAGGATATGTTTTGACATTTTTTCGAACAAATTTACTCGAGATAAAGGAATCGAAATTGTTGTTTTCGATTTCTATTCTGTTTTTCAGATCCGCCAACATACTAAATCCGTGGGCATGTCCTACAACATATGCTATACAACGCACTAATAGTTCACCACTATCTTCCATGAAATTCTTCCTCACCGATGAAATGATGCGTCTGATTTTATTAGAAACTATTAGGGAGCGTAGTCGTGTATGCTCTGAGAAAGAAATGCAAGTAACATAAATTTCACTAGAAGAATTAGAAGCCTTCATAGTTAAGTACAATTTCTCAATTCTAAAAGTAGATACTTACATGTTATTATGGAAGGTTTATTAGTTCTGGCTGGTGTCCATAAAGGTGCTGGGGAATCTTTGGAAGAACTTTGGAGTGAGGCTGATGGTAGAGCTATTCGTCGAACACATGATAAATTAGCACCTATTATACACTTTTTTATACTTATTTGCAACTATCTAAAATGATTGTATGAAGGACATCAAATGATGCAAGTGGCTGTGTACACGTATAGGGTAACGAAGAAACATTACATTTGTATCACGTGTAAAATTTAATTTATTTTTGCATAGCGCGCTTTCAGCTCTTTAGACATAGAGCCATCATCAGTGCTTAATCTAAAATACATATTCAAATCACAACCAATAGTGCTAAATTACAAAGTGAAATTCATGTTGAGAAAGTTAACAATACTAATATATGAATTTAATTTAAAGGTGATACAAAAAGGTTTTTAATATTAGAAATTTAATAATAAAAATGATTTTAATTACATTGAAGTTACCATTATTTAAATTTAGTAAGTGAAAGGTTGACTAAGTTCTTATAAATGAAAGATTTTTTACTTTAAAGATAAAAAGGTTGATGTAAAATACGTACTGTCAGATTATATATAACAAAATTTCCTGGCTTCATCGCCTCCATTAATATTGAAACAGGTTAATATTTTTTTTTTATTTTATATTTACATTACACCAACTTGGACATCACATTTAAAATCGAATTTTACTTCCAAAGAATTATTTTATTTTCTTAAACGCCCGCCATGTTGGAACCTCTACAGGTGGCTGTGTCGGTTTGACTGACAAATACAAGAACTTCAACTGTCAATTGGGTTTGTTACAATGCTCAGATTGTGTGGCAAGCTACATTGGAAGGACATGCAGGCCTTTGGGAGTCCGTATAAATGAGCATATTAGTAAACCCAACAAGTCATCATTCGGTCATCACTTAAAATATAATAATCATAATTTTAGCCCCACAGAAAATTCAAAGATTTTAGTTAACATCAACTCTAAAAACTTTACTTTACTAGATTTTTATGAAGACCTTGAAATCAGTAACGAGCTTAAAATTAATGATAAATGTCTAAACAAACAAGAGAGCCTAAATAGGAACTATATACCCTTACATCGTCAACTCATGTAACCCTCAATAATGATAATGTCCTAACCTGCTTGTCACTAGACCAATAACGCTTGCTAAAATAGGTTAGTTTAGAGACAATACATTAGAACCTGCTTCAGGACCATGATATTAAATCATGAGCATGTTTTTTGTGTTGCCTTAAAATATAGTGTGAATACATCATTAGATCTCACCCTTCCAACATGAGAAAAATTCTAATTTGTTTGTTTTCTCAACCTAACCTTCTGAATAATTTTAAATATTTTGATTAAATTGCTAATCATTCATTACAATTACTAAATTAAATAAAATATTACACCTAACTGATTTAATTGTTGTTTACAACTACTTTTCTGAAGTTAAATAAATAATCATTTTTGCATTTGATCTCTCAAATTGAACAGAGCATTCACAAACAATCGAACAAACCCAATTGACAGTTGAAGTTCTTGTATTTGTCAGTCAAACCGACACAGCCACCTATAGGGGTTCCAACATGGCGGGCGTTTAAGAAAATAAAATAATTCTTTGGAAGTAAAATTCGTTTTTAAATGTGATGTCCAAGTTGGTGTAATGTAAATATAAAATAAAAAAAAATTATTAACCTGTTTCAATATTAATGGAGGCGATGAAGCCAGGAAATTTTGTTATATATAATCTGACAGTACGTATTTTTTATCAACCTTTTTATCTTTAAAGTAAAAATCTTTCATTTATAAGAACTTAGTCAACCTTTCACTTACTAAATTTAAATAATGGTAACTTCAATGTAATTAAAATCATTTTTATTATTAAATTTCTAATATTAAAAACCTTTTTGTATCACCTTTAAATTAAATTCATATATTAGTATTGTTAACTTTCTCAACATGAATTTCACTTTGTAATTTAGCACTATTGGTTGTGATTTGAATATGTATTTTAGATTAAGCACTGATGATGGCTCTATGTCTAAAGAGCTGAAAGCGCGCTATGCAAAAATAAATTAAATTTTACACGTGATACAAATGTAATGTTTCTTCGTTAAAATGATTGTGCCTTATGAAAATGTTACTGTCGACGAACAACTTGTACCATTTCGTGGAAAATGTCCGTTTAGGCAGTATATTCCAATAAAACCACGTGGAAAATATGAAATAAAGTTATGGCTTTTATCTGATGTCAAAACCGCTCACGTTTATTGTGCTGAGATTTATACAAGAACAGCGAAAAATCAACCACTAGAAGTCAACCAAGGTAGAAATGTGGTTCTGCGACTGCAAAAAATCTGGTCGAAACATAACAACCGGCAATATCTTTACTGATTATCACTTGGCTACCGAGCTACTAAAACGTAAACACGAAATGGAACACTCAGGAAGAATAGAAGCTTTATACCTGTAGAGTTCCACCGAATAAAAGTAGAGAAAAATTTTCATCCTTTTTTGGATTTAAAAAAAATATGACATTAGTATCATATATTACCAAAAAAAGTAAAGCTGTGGTGCTTTTATCTACAATGCACCTCGACAATGAGATATCTTCTGAAGAACACAAAAAACCTGCTATAATCCTTGATTATAACAAAACTAAAGGAGGTGTGGACACTACAGACAAACTAGCATCCGCTTATACCTGTAAAAGAGGAACGACAAGATGGCCTGTCTGTTTGTTTTACAACATTTTGGATTTAGCAGCCATCAATGCCCATGTAGTGCATATGCAATATAATGCAAAAAAAACTGCACAAAAATTGTCTTTTTCTGAAAGAACTGGGTTACCATTTAACACAAAAATGTAGAAGCATTCGTATGGTAAACAATATTCCATATAAAGTTAAAGTGAAGTTGAGTGAAGTTGCCGGAACAAGTGAAGGGTCCGAAGAAAGTTTGAAACGTGGCCGATGCAAAGACTGTGGTTGGAAAAATAATCGGAACTCTCGTACAAAGTGTCAGTCATGTAAATGTTTTGTTTTTCCTGAACATGTTAATACATATTGGCAAAGTTGTATTGAATATTTCCACGATATGTAAATAAAAATATCATATTATGCTTTACTTTTTATTTTTTTGTAACATCACGCCTCACAACAATATGTTAAATTAAATTTACCTAAAACTAACTTTTCACTTTTTTTATATTAGAGTCTGTTATACTAAGGCATTGAAATATATGTCTTAATTTGAAAAATGTCTGGTATGGGTACGGACGTACCCATTGACAAAGTATGTAACATTTACTTTAGGACCGTAGGAAGGTTAAACATAGAACTAATCTTAAGGAATGAATGCCAATAATGGCTGAAAGCAATCAAACGTGAAGAATTATCGGATGCATAAATCAAGAATGAAAGAGTATGCTCGAATCATTTTATCTCAGGTGAATTAATTCATTACCGTTAGTGTATTATAACTGATGTATTTATTTTGAGGAAAACCTGTGGAGTTGCATGATAAATTGAATCCAGACTGAATCCCTTCTGTGAATATGGTATGGGCTATAGAGACACTGGAATAAGTACTACAACGTCCAAAAGATTTCAGAGTTCTATTAAATGATCAAAGGTAGTTAAAATACTTTGTGATATTGAATTGCGTTCTGTGAAGATAGTTGAACAAAAAGTAATTTATCTTTTTCCTATGCCTCCTACACAGTGACAGAACTACTGGTCTGTAATGTGTGCGAAGCACACTGGTCAGGGAGCAGAGCCACAAATCCAAAGCAAATATTCTCAGAAAAAAATTCCAATACTTCGGAAACGAGCAAGAAAAAATATTTTACTAGTTAATATATAAATATTTGATAGGTTTTTCTATTTTTGTTGTTGTATTTCCAATATTTTGTTATTTTTATTTTATCATATTCATTTAGAAAATATATGTTTGGTTTTGTTTTAGTTTTGTTAACTGTACAGGGTTATTGGTTATAATTTGACCACCCCTTTATTTCTCTTATGCCTATAGATACAAGAAAAAGTTTTATATAAACGTTGTAGGAGTATAATTGAATTTTAATAAAATGTACTTTGCACACCAATGGCGTTTTTGAATTACGGGGTATAATATAAAAATATTTTTTTTTAAATAGAACGCCCTGTATATTATGACATATTCGGATAGGGCCTCTTTTTCTCATAACAAAAAATACACTTTTATAGGTCTAGCTTTTATACTCTCCAAAATAATGGACAGTAAACTCCTAAAGTATTTAAGTTAGTATTTAGCTAAAAAAAAGTAGTTGGCTATGCATGGCTTACTGCACTTGTTGATATTATCTGTAAAAACTAAGTAACATCTAAAGTAATAGACAGTAAATGTTTAAAACATAGGCGACTGGGTGCGACATTAACAAAGAATATAAAAAACAATACAGTGTTTATTACGAAATACAATACAATAGCAAACAACATAAAAATCAATACAGTGTTTATTAGAAAATAGAAGCGGATTTGATAATTTCATAAATTTTAAACATACTAAAGTAAGTGCTCAAAATGACCGCCGTTAGTTTCAATACAAAGTTCTTACCTTCTGCTTAAATTTTCTATACAGTTTAAAATTTTATTACTATTTCGATGGTTAAGAAGTTCAATTTCAGCTTCAATTTTCTCTCTAATTATTGCAATACTGTTACTGGTATCGGAATAAACTTTTTCTTTCAAATAGCCCCATAAAAAGCCATCTAAAGGCGTTAAATCAGGACTATTTGGCGGCCATTGAATTGTGCCACCATTACCCATCCAAGTTGCGAACTCATTATTTAAGTATTCTCGCACTTCTCTTACATTATGCGGAGGTGCTCGGTCTCGTTGCCATATTATGACATTAAGCGCATTTTCTGGAAATTCCTGAAGTAAATCGTCAACTTGTGGCTGAATGTTATCGAAATATAATTGACCCGTTAAAGTGAAATTATAGAATATTGGCCCAACTACTTTACCCCGAAAAATTCCACACCAGACATGAATATATTTTCGACCTGATTTTTAAATTTATTTAATTTTGTATTTCCTAAAACTTTTTCGTTCCCACGGACATCTATTTTTTTTGTTAAACAGACCTGATGTAGAGAAACTTGATTCATCCCTACAAATAATTTGTTTAAAGTAATTTTCGTTTGTCGTCTAAATTTCTTATCATTTATTGACAGAATTGCAATCGTTTTCGCTTATGTTCTTCACGTAGTTCCTGTACTGGTAAATTTTTGTAAGGACGATAGTTATTATTTTTTAGTGTTTTTTGAACTTTATAGTAACTTGTCTTTAATTCGTCAGAAGCGTTTTTATACTAGTCTCTGCATTCTCTAAAATGAAAATAATTGATATTTTGGTGTGTCTTATTCTAAGAATATATTTTTAGGTAATTTAATATTAATTGAATAAAAGTATTATTTTACTTTCAAAGTGTAACAGTATATTCAACTGTTCTTCTTCATTTACTGTGGCAATATGTTTGTTTCTACTACTGGTGTACAAAGTTTATTTTATTAAAATTCGTTTATACTCCTACAACTTTTATTTGAAACTTTTTTTTGTATCTGTATGCATAAGAGAAATAAAGGGGTGGTCAAATTATAACCAATAATCCTGTACGTATATAAATTATTATTCTTATCACACATTCTTTTTGATTTGTAATTGCAGATATTTTTTTGTTCTGAAAAATTAATGCTTATCATTATAAAAATTGCTTTTTTGTGAACCCTAAATTCATAAATTAATATGGTTATCAATATACCGTCACTTAATGGGGGCCCATTAAAATTTTCGCACACATGCCCACATGGCTACGTTGTTCCACCACTGCTCCTACAGACTACCTTTTGTTTCTTAGTGCCAATTTCATAGTAGAATTTGAAATTATCTTTCGGTCAACTGATATGAGAATGTGTAGGGTGACACATATCTCATGTACACATATTCCTATGCCATTTTAACCAACAGGAGCTTTAAATTTGATTATAAAATTGTTTGACACTTTTTTTAATATTTGCATTTAGTTGTAAGATCCTTTAAAATCAATTAAAACCTGTTCATTTGATTGGTTGTTATAGTATGAAAGAAAATTTTCAAGACATTTAGTTTCAAAAACCCTTAAATGTGTTAATTGAAAAATGTTAGTTTTTGTTTAATATCTACTAATTTCATTGTTTCAAGTTGATTAGAATGCATTGTAGCTTTTACAAAATGATATAGCTACCTTTTTCGGTGCTTCTACTCTATTCACAACATAAATATTCGTTATGTTATTTGCAGGTTTCCCTTTAATGAAAATGGATAAACTCCATTAATTTTCGATATTTTAGCTTTGCATGGGGCAGCTTCATCTGGATGTTCATCCAAGTCCAACATTGTGTTTCGAGCCATGGATAGTATTATTAGGGAAACAAATCGTGTCACTAAATGTTCTTTGCCACTCAAAATCAGCATGAATAAGAAATTTTGCTTTCACTGCATAGGATTTTATATGTTTACTTTGTAATTGCTTGTCCTCCAGTCGCCATTTTTGTGTTGCGTTCGTCATGGTCTTGGATTGGCCTATTGGTTAGGATTACGTTGAAAACTTTAAATTATGGCAGGGGAGGAAAAAAAAGTTATTGCACACAATCCCAAAAACAAACTCTCATCAATTTGATGAAAGAAAAATAAAACGTGCCACTTTTATCTGGCAAATTCTCTTCAATATTTTCGTTTAAACGGGCAAAAAGTGGCAAAATACTGTCTCAATTTTAAATTCAGCCCCAAGTGCCTCTAAAGTCTGGAAACAATGGAAAAAGGTAATAATAATAACCACTAATTGTTAACACAAACAAATATATAATAATTTTTGATTTCCAGATATGGCAAGATCTTAGATCTAAAGCAAAGAAAAATAAGTCGGATCAAGTTAGACATGCCAGAGGTACTGTCGGTGGGCCACCACTTCACACAAAATATGATACAACAGACGAATTCATATTGAGTACAATTGCACCCAGTTCAATTACGGGTGATGTGAATATAATTGAAACACCCATCGATTTTCATTATGAATTTAATGATGAAAGAGATAAACCGACCGTGACCGACATAAGAATATGTTCAAGCAAATGAGATTGTGAATGAAGATCATATTTATTCGAAAGAAAATATTGTCCCTGTATATGTGTCATCCTCGCATCCAAAAATGACCTTAGCAAGTCAGCGGTTGGAAACTAGTGCTTCTGCAGCAACTACTCTTGCTGAAGTAAGTCAGAGTACACCAGAAGTGCAAAAAGAGTATTATGCTACAAATTGTTGCAGTAGAAAATCTGGTGGACTTCTTTACAAAAACATAATTTTTAATGTAGGTACCTGAAGTATTATTTTTGTTTTCTAGTTTTTTTTAAGATTAACTGTTTTCTATTTTTACTTTTAAAGTTTATGTTACTCTGGAGTTAAATGATAGGTAAAAAATGCAGTTTTATTTTTGTTTTCTAAGTTTATATACTTGAAGCAAGTTTTGTTAATCGTTATAAATTAGTTTTTTAAGTTTGACTTTTGTTTTCTACTTTTACTTTTGAGTTGAACGATAGGTTAAAAATGCAGTTTAGTTTTAACATATGCCATAGGGCTAATAATATATAAGCTTTAATATTTGTAATATAATACTTCCTCTTTTTTCTATTAACATATACTAAGGGTGGGTTGTAACACGGCAGGTTAACCAACTGGTCATGGGATCAATGGTTAAACTAGGGTTAACTTATTGTCAGTGGTTAGGTAATTTTCCATTGTAACACGAATTATCGACCACTGGTCACGTAACCAAAGCATTTTAGTTGGCATCAATGATTAAAAAATAAAAATCCCTATTGACAACAAAATAAGCGCCGTTTTTGGGTTGAAATTGCATATTTTGCAAGAGGATTGTGGGTTTTATTTCATACGGATTGAGTTGTTTCATTTTTTTTTCCATAATTAAAAGTAAATTGTTTCCATTTGTATTCTGTTGAAACCATGGGTAAGTATTGATACTGATATATAAATAAAACTTTGGTAACATTTGATTGTGTGTTTTAGAATCTAACACTAGCTGTAGCAACGTGAAACGTACAACAAATTTCACTAAAAGTGAGAACCACTTGGTTCAATTAATAACAAAATATGGTCACATTTTAATAAATAAAAAAACCGACAGTGGTATCAATGACAAAAAAAGTGAGGCTTGGCTGCAAATCACAAGAGAATTTAATTCTTCTGGCAATACATACCGCAGTTTATCCATTTTGAAAAATAAATATGAGAATTTAAAGAAAAAAAACTGTTAAAACTTTTTCAAATGAAAAAAGGGATACATATTTAACAGGTGGTGGTCCACATGTACCTACAAAGGATACGGAAATGGATAGAGACCTGACAGAAATACTTGGCTCTAGGACAACTGGTTTAGAGTCTGTGTTTGATCATGATCTAACAACACGTAAGGATATACCTATTTAGAAGAAAATTCACTTTATAATATAAATTCTTTTGCAGAGCAATTTGATTCAGAAAAATTCACTGTTATTATAGAGCAGAGTGATGAACGCGACAATGAATTTGAGAGAGGTAAAAATGTTTACTTGCTTTAAGTATTTTTGAAATTCGTTATATATCATAGTATTAGTACATTATGACAAAGGTATGTTTTATAAATATTTTTTTAGAAGATAATGGTTTTTTGGATGAAGGAAAAAGCGAAGAAACTGAAATGGTTTTTGCAGTTCCCGGTACTTCAAGTTATTAAAATGCCTATTTTAATTTATTTTTATCATATTCTTAAAAATACCACTATATAAAATAGTAAATAATTAATTGATTTTATATTAAACATGAAAAGACTATCTAAGTTATTTATAATATATCTTTTAGGAGATGCTGTTTCATTAGGCACTACTCCTAAAAAATTAGTAGGTAACTCAAATTACTCAAGAAAAAGAGGTAAGCTTATATACCTATATTTTTCACCCATTTATTGCATTAGAACTGTTATAGTAGTACATTAATATCACATAAGTAAAAATTGAATATATATTTTTTAGAAGACTGGTCTAAAAGTTCCGTTCACTCTCTACGAACTCCTGTGTCCAAGAATTTACAAGTTGGTAACCCAAATGACACTAGAAAAAGAGGTAAGCATATCATACACTTACACTTTGAACCCTTTTATTGCACTAGAATTTTGTAAACATTGTATCCTGCAAAAGTATACTCGCTAAATATCAATACTAGGTATCGAAGGGTACTGAATGTGAAATATATACAAGAATTGTATCACTAAAAAACTATCGATACCTACTGGTATCAAATCGAAACGGAAGGAGTAATAATTGAAAAACGAAAAATATAATCTTTTGAAAGTATTACACATTAAATAAAGAAATATTGAAATTGACTGTCTCGACCCTTACTTCGTGGAATATGCTCATATTAGTGTTTTTAAATGAAACTCAAGGTCTCTAGTTAATTCCACAATATAATACAAGTTATTGAAAATTCTAAAAAATTGACAATTGTTTCGATAAATCAAAATATTGATTTATCGAAACAATTGTCAATTTTTTAGAATTTTCAATAGCTTGTATTATATTGTGGAATTAACTAGAGACCTTGAGTTTCATTTAAAAACACTAAATAAATATTGTTTAAATATTCTATTCTAATTTACAGAAGTTTCCTTAAAATCAGTTTGGAGACTCTGTTTCCAAGTAGCCTATTTCTATACCTGCAATAAGTGGCACCAGCTTTAGAAAATAAACATTCTGTTGGAATCAATGTACCAGCAATACAAATATATTTTTTATATACCTATGTTTGGAAAAACCGGTTTCATATTCTCCCATACTTCAAACGGATTAAGTTTTAAAGACATCACATTTGCAATAGCCAGTTTCATTTGCCATTTGGTTCTTAAATAGTTGTCTAGGTATAGAAGACATACAAATGAATGTATTTTGATTCGATATCACTACTAAAATACTAATATTAGTGAAGGATCGAAAGATTGGCATTGATGTCAAAATATTCGGTTTGGGAGTAGAAAATATCGATATTGGTATTGTATCGGAACATTCCTAGTTATCATTTCTTTTAAATAATTAACTACCTATTTGATATATTTGACAAGGAATTTGATGCTTACCAGCTTTAATTGACAATTTTAATGCAATTCATATTTTATTTCTATACATTTCTAACTTAAACATTTGATTTTTTTTTACAGATAATACATTAAAAACAAAATTATCCAGCTGGGCAAAGTGTAAGCAAGATTATGTGTCAATCCAACAAGAGTGTTGTTTTGAAGAATACAAACAAAAATTAAAATATAACGAGGAAAAACATCAAGAAGCTTTAAAAAAATCTAGGCAGGAGTTTGAACAGGACCAAGAAATTCATGGTGAAAAAATGAAAATAATGAAGGAGGAACATGAAATAAAAATGTCCATTCTAAAGTTAGAAAAACAATGTATTTTGAAAAAAGTAGCGGAGTAATTTAAAATAAAACAAACATTATTTTTATTACTCTTTTTATTTTAAATATATATTTTTTAAATATAAATTTATAAATTATTCTACCAATCCTTCAAAATATTGAGTAACTAAATTATATCGCACTAAGCCATTCATATTAAATCTAGGTATATCTGGCACCATTAAATTAATATTATTCGTCCCTTCTAATATTTCTAAAATATTTTCATTTACTGGTATCTCAGGTTCATTTTTCCCGCAAGCTATATTGTGGAGTACACTGAAAATAATAACGGACCTAATATGAATCACCAGCTGTGATCGACCACCAAAGATCGATTTTAATGACGAATTTGATCTATTTAGTCAAAATGAGTATTATTATAATTACTTTACTGGTATTGATATTATTACTATGATGATTGATATTAATCAAATAAGCGTACAGTTATTAATCTGGCTGATGATCAATATAATGTATTTATAATAAGTGTTATAATTTTGGTAATTGTAATAATCTGTTTAATAATTAACGTTTAAAGAATAACTTAATTACGACTGGGTATTATATAGAAGTTCAAAGTTATCAAATAAAACCATGAAAATAAAGTCTATCTCTGATAGTATTAAACCAATCACTTTTTTCAATTGAGTTAATGCTAGTATACACCAACCGTATACACAACAATTAATTACTAGAATGATTGAGTATCCTATGAAAAAACTACACAACTTACCTGTTCGTTCTAAATACGTCCCTAATTAATATACCTACTCATTTTATTGATAGACTTTGCCGCTTTTGATATAATTTCTAAATATTTTTGGGATCACCTTTTTATTAAATACCTATTTATTTTTTATACCGATGGATAATCGAAGGAGTAATGGTTCAATACATTGCATATTATGAATACCTACTTGTCTAGGAAGAAAGCTACACAGAGTGGTTCTGGTCCTGTTGGTCCAAATAAACTGGTTACTCCATGATACTGACACACTACTCGGGTATATATACAAAATAATCGTAAAATCGCGGTACCCATACCCATTAACAAATATCATTTTGATCACAATTATGACCAAAACAATTAGTGAGGAATTTCCCACGTGAATCTACCTTACTTCATAACTTTCGTGATTAAAACAATCACTCTGGTGATAGACTTTCCCGCGCGAAATATTCTTCTCTATCATTTAGAAGCGAAGTTGTCAGCTTTCCCGTAAAACACCTATGCAGACCTATTTATGTTATTTTGTAGTCCTATGCATATTTATAATTTCTGTTTAATTACATATACAGGTCTTTTTTTCTCTAGTTCTTTATAAAATAACAATCCGATATCGCTTACATTTTGATGTATTCGCGGTTTGGAAAGTATTTTAAAACATAATTCCCAAGAAAACAATAGAAAAGGTTTGTCTTTATCATTAATTGAGGGCGGGCCGAGGGTCTTTCACTAAAAGAAGATCAAAGAAAAAAAGCTCGTAATGGTAAAATCTTATAAAATAACATACGATGACCGAAAAAGTATTTCGATGTTACATTTTTATTTTGGTAGTACCACCTACCTACCTATATTATGTAAGGTATACCTACATAACTATTAACAAAACTAAAGGAGTAGTACCTAAATAGAACATTCATTGCAGTATTAATTAATGAAAGTTGCCTTAAAACGCGAAAACGGCAAACATTAATAAAATTATGTTTATCCCCTTTCATTGTTAAAGGGAAAAATGGCAACATCACACATCACGAGAGATCTTTCTGGCACTATTCACGGTAGTGTCGTCGTAGAACGTAAGATACTGTAGATTAAGATTCCTGTTTTTTTGTAATTGTGTTATGTGCAGTGCCATAAATAATCATAATTTGGGGTAAGTTTTTTAACCACTTATAAACCTATCATATGATGGTAAAAATATTAGTATTTAATCATCAGGAATAATAAATCTAACCAAAAAGTTTAGGAATAGGAACTGAGTGTGACTTCTACCTAATAAGTGCATGCGTTAAACAGAAAACTCTGAAATCTTAAAAAGTATGTAAAAACTGTTTGATTTATAGGTAGGATTTCATATTTCTTGCCATTTAAAAAAGAAAAAACTTGAGTTAGGCTACCTGTCTGCATACAGTGTGTCCCAGGATGGATCTAACTACACTTACAAACATTTGTTTTCAGTTTTAGAGAAAAGACTATTCTTTATAAAGTTTTGCTGATTCTGAAAGTCCTTAGTCATATCCAAAATAACTGTATAACATACAGGTTTTGCCTCAACTCAATGGACCTACTAGGTATCTACTGTATACTTGTAAACTTATATGTTTTTAATTTTAGAAAAAATAAAAAAAACCTCATCCGTATTGAGAATGTGGGTATAATCTACAGGTGGTCTCTGGATGGACCTAACAAAATGTTAATCTTTTTAATTTTATAGAAAAATCATTTTTTTATGGTTACTTTTATTTGTTCTGAAAAAAGACTAGAGCCAGGTTGGAGTAGGGCTCTTGGGTCTAGATTTATAAAGAAATGGTTTTGTTTCTAAAAATTAAGATATCTCATACTTCCAAGTTGTTAGGTTCATCCGGGGACAACCTGCATGTTATGGACATTCTGAATACGGTTGAGGACTTTCCCAAAAAAAATGTAAATGTTTTTTTCTAAAATTATAAGTACCAAAGTTTGTAAATAGGTACATCCTGGATAACCTCTATGTTGTACAGATATTCTGAATATGGCTAAGGATTTCTCAGAACAAGAAAAACTTTTTATAATAAATAATAAATTAAAAAGATAGACGTTTTTAAGTGAAGTCCATCGGAGAGGACAGCTGCATAGGTATTTATAGTGTATAGGTGTTTCGTTTTATTTTCAGGAAAAACTATTGAAGATAAATACTATATGAGGTATTCTAGCAACTTACATCATTAGAAAAATAACAAATTTTACTTATAATTTTAAACAAGAAGATAATATATTTTTATTAAATTTTCAATATACATTTTACAAAAAACATGAAATGCTTTATGTGTAAGAAAGAATTTGAAGTAATAAAAATGTTGATTTCACATTTCAAGCGCAGCCATGATCTTCATAATAATTCAGTTATAAAATGTTTTGAATGCCTCCAAATGTTTCAAAATTTCAATAGTTTCAAAAGACATGTAAATCGTCATCATATTATGCATAACACAATTTTTGTATCAAAAAATGTTACTGAAGAAGATTCAGTCTTGACTATTTCAGATCATGAAAACGAAACAGTTCCGAAACCTAATAATGCAGAATGTTTATCAAATATACTGTCAGGTGTGACTGCCATTGATCAAACTAATACTTTTGAACCTGGTACTTCACAAAAAGTACCTAAAGATAACACAAACGAAGATACTATACAAGAACCAGTTGTTAATTTCAAAGAATTTCAAAAATATTTTGATATATCGCTATCTCGATTTTTACTTACACTTCATAATAATAACAGTTTTTCAAGAAAAGATATCATTGATATTCAAAAATTAGTGACTAGTTGCATAATTGAACCTTTATTGGATATTATACTGAATTTTGCTAAACGTAATCTACAAGTTTATCCTCAAATATACAACGAATTATTTTGTATATTGACAGAGGTCAGAAATCAATTTAAAAATATCGACACAGAGTATTTGTTGCTCAAATGGCTAAAGCAGAATGACTATATTGATAATATTCAGCAATTTACGATAGACAATAAAGTAACAGTAACGCATAATGTAGGTAAATTACAGTATGCGGAAAAAACTATCAAAGGAGTTTTAATGCCTTTGAAATTTCAAATTAAAAAAATATTAGAAAAAGATGATCTTTTAAGAAATATGCTTACTTATATGAATTCCTTGCCTAATGATAAGAAGTTGAAAAATTTTATTCAAGGTGAGTTATGGAAAGAAAAATTAACATTATATCCTGGGAAAATATTGATACCATATTTTTTATATATAGATGATTTTGAAATAAACAATGGACTTGGCTCACGTGCAGGTTTTCAATCCATTTGTAATGTACACTATTCCTTTGCATCTTATCCTAGAGCCAATTCTAAATTACGAAATGTATTCCTTGCCGCCTGTATAAAATGTAAAGATGTAAAAAGTTTAGGAAATGAAAAATGTTTTCAGTACCTTATTCAAGAACTGAAATCTCTGGAACAAGATGGAATTACTATTCATTCGAATAGTGAAGAAGTTCAAGTTCATTTGATTCTTGCTTTAGTGTTAGGCGACAATTTAGGACTAAACTCGTTTTTGAACTTTAATCCTTCATTTTCAAGTAATTATTTTTGTAGAATTTGTAAGGCACATAAGTCTGTAAATCAGAAACAATCTACCGTAGATCCCACTTTATTAAGAACTATTCCAAATTACGAATTGGATGTACATGTCAGAAGACCTGATATAACTGGGATTTTAAATAATTCATTACTTAACAATATTCCTTCATTTCATGTTGTAAAAATTATTATATGGATGTAATGCACGATGTGTTTGAGGGAATTTGTCACTATAATTTTTCACATGCCATATTATATTTTACAGAACAAATGAAATATTTCAGTTTAAACACCTTAAATTCTAGAAAGAACTATTTTGACTATTGAACCATTGAAATAAAAAATATTTGGAGTGGTAATATAGAAATTAAACATTTACAAAACAAAAAATTGAAAATGTCAGCAAAACAAATGATGACTTTTACTTTTTATTTTTCTTTATTTGTTGGTGATCTTGTACCTTCTGACCACCTTGTCTGGAAGTTTCTTATAAATTTTATTGAATTGGTTAAAATTTTGCTATGTTTTGAAATAGATGACATATCTTTAAATAAACTTACCTTCAAAATAAAAAAACATAATGAAGATTATGTACTATTATTTAATGATACGTTAAAACCAAAGTATCATAATTTAGTTCATTATCCTGACATAATACGTCAATCAGGACCATTAAGAAATATATGGTGTTTTAAATATGAGGCAAAACATCACGAATTTAAGGTTTATTCACACTGTATAACTTCTCGAAAAAATATATGTTTATCTCTAGCAAAAAAATATGAACTTAAGTTTGCTTATCAACTATTTCATTGCGAAAGTCCAACTAATGTTTTAACAAATGTAAAAGATTTATCTCAAAGCAAATACCACAATATCATTGTTGAAAAATTGAACTTGAAAGATCGCGGTTTTCAGATTTTTTCTCGCTTAAATTATCGGGATATTGATTATACTTCTGGAAACTATGTCGCAATATTCAGGAAGGATATAGAAATTTACAAAATTTTAGATATTGTATTGTATGAAAATGGCAAAGTATTATTGTTTTCTCAAAAGTTGAATGAGGTAGAATACGAAGAACATTATATGGCTTATGCAATAAACTTATCAAACATGTCATCATTTGCGCTCTTATCTACAGATGAATTAGTAGGTCCACCTTTAAATATGATTAAAACTGCAAATGGCAAACGTATGTTAAGGGTAAAAGAGTACTATGAGATTGTGTAAAAAGATAAGTCTTTTATACATACTCATATTCAAAATCTATTAGCTTTTTTGTAGTAATATTACTGTAAAAAATGGTAATAGATTTTGTATATGACACTTTTTCTATCCTTTTCATAAAGTGAGAACGGTATGACGAGGTGAGAAAGCTTTTTAATTAAATTGATCAACAAAATTTTTTGAAGGGGCTAAGTTTGTTAAAAATATTCTTAATTAAATTGTTAATTACCTGAAAAGGCTTTTTCGGCAGGCTTTCTCGGTAATACAGTTCTTATACAGTATTTGAATGCTCTTTAACGGTCCATTTTTTTGAATTTTTGTAAATCCACGACCTAAAGGTGACCTCCCTGTCTACAAGTGATCCCCCGGTATATAGGTGACCAATTTTATTATAACTTTGGTTGGCGTTTTTCTTAGACACCCTAGAAAATTCGAATGGCACTTGATGAACTATTGAAAATACTAATGCATCGAGCATTTCATGTAATTTTCAATATCAACATTTTGTTTCGAAAACTATAACCATACATTATAAGTTAAATTTGTTTTTATCAAGGCTTTCACGAGTTGCAAAAACCTATACAATTTTTCAGTACCTATAAAAGTAAAATGAATAATGGACATGATGAATTTCTGTGGGATGCTTCAACATCAGACTACGTTCCACCTGGTTTAATTATACCTCAAGTGTTACCACCTACAAGCTCCCAGGCAAACGGGATTGATATTACAAGACCCCTTCTTGGCATGTTGATAATGTCGTGTTTGAAGACATCTCAAACAACATTACAATCACGTCAGAATCGCAACAAACTCAAGCTATACCTAATCCTAATGACACTATAAAGGACGATCACTCGGATGATGCAGATATTCAACTTAAAACTTGGAATCTTGGAATCAAGTACACTTATTGGACCATTTGAAATGTATGTTCCACATGTTCATTTATCAATTTGTTTCTAACAATATACACTTTTTTAGCTGAAAAAATCACTATTAAAGTTTTAAAGATTATTAAAAGCCATCATATTGAGAGACTTCTTAAACAGTTCGATATGGGTACCCAAATTACATTTGAACATAATCTAGAACTGTGGCGTCAGCAACAGGAAACGAATAACTTTCCTTTGAATGGATTTGTATCACCCTCTTGCTCTGAAAAATCCTTTACATCAAGATGTTCCACGCCTGACGATCCTGAAACAACTCGGGTCCTATTGTCGGATATCCTAAATGATTCAGCCAAAGCACAAATACTAATAAATTATTATGAGAAATTTAAAATGCTTCATGAGGAACAAAGAAATTCTCTCATCGCTCATTACTTTGAAGATAAAGGGATTGTAATGTCACTCGCAACTAGTTTTAAAATAGAACACCAAATTATAGAGAGGTTTCCGACAGAAAAGCTGGTAAGTTAGTTTTATCATAATTTTCTCTGTCCTTACCGAGGTTCTTACTTTTTATTTGGAGCCTTAAAAAAACATTATTTAGGTAGGCTATGAAACTTTTTTGGTTACGTAGACACAACCAAAAGACCAAGTACTAGCACAGAATACAAACACGTTGTCGTTCTGTGCTAGTGACAGCGGGTGTGCCTACGTAACCAATAAAATTTCATAGCCTACCTAAATTATGTTTTTTTATATCTCTATATTTACTATTTCTACATTATTGACCTTAAAGATACCTGATAACCATCTACAAAGGCAAAACAATTCTGACGATGATTATGCTTTTTTTGGTGGTAAATACACAACATAAATATTACTTTTACTTGAAAGCTTAGATTTCTTTTTTAGGGTTATTACAGAACAAACAAGAGAGGGAAAATATACAACAAATGGCGTAATTTAAACTCTCATTTAAAATCTACGATGAATCAAATGAAACCAAAAATTGCAAGAAAAGATATTAAGACGCTACGCTATCAGGGAGATATTGGTAATAAAATTAAACATAAGTACAATTCTTATTTTTTATAACTATTTTTTAGTTCCAGAGCAAGATGCTCAGAGCTGTGTTGATACTTTAAAATATAGTCATTTATCTTCAGAAGAATTTGACAATATATGGAAAGCGTGCAGCAATTTAAGGTTGCATCAAATTAAGACGTTTGATACAACATATGTACTGGAAGCATGGCCTTTTTACAAACAGCCTTCTGGATTTCGTTTGGTAAAATTTATTAATGTAATTGAAAACATGAGATATGTTTATAATTTATTATTGTAGATTGAAATGGATTTTGAAACAGCTTTTAAAAGTAAAGGAAACTTACTTCGAGATTGGAGAGCTGAATATCATGCAATGTTATCTTTTCTTAGAGAGGAACAACATGTCAAAGATAAAAATGTTAAATCATTGTTGGATAAACTAATAACTGAAACCGATAATGAAAGTGAGTATTCACAGTTATCGATAAGCAAATCTTTTCTGTCATTGTATTTTAAAATAATAACATACTTTTCACTTTCCCTCAATTATACATTATCCTAAATGTCACCACATGACGGCACCGACAAGCTTAAAGTGTTGTTGAACTAGTCAACGAACGGGCAGATTGTCTCTTGGAATTTTATAGGAATGGGAACATAACATTAATTCTTAAGCGATAATACAGAAATTACATTTAAAAACATTCTCAGCTATTATATACAGACTAAAAACTACACACTTTGAAGCCATGTGTGACAACACACCACTTTTGTTTGTGTTGTTTTACTTCCGTTTTATTGGACTTAAGGGTAGGGGCTAGGGACTAGTGATTTTTCGTCGAGGTGACTTTTTGTCGCTTTGTCGTTGTGCTATAGAAACTTATAGGACCGTGCGCACTATGGCGACGTAACATTCATGACAACCAATAAGTTGGATCAGTGACAGCCGACAAAACATAACCGTGATGAAAAATCATTAGCCAGCGCCTAACCTAACCGCCTAATTTATAAAAATATTATTCTTATATTTTAGATGGGTGTGATGCCGCCTTGTTGTGGAGTCTACATGGGTATATGGTACCTACCAACAAAATAGTTAAAAAGGAACATTTTGGGAAAAAACTAAATTTACCATTAGGTATTCACAGGAGTCGTTTTTATATTTGGGACGAACCATCCAGGAACTAGAAGCTCATATCGCATTTTTAAAGGAAAAAAAGAAGAGTGTTCAACCTTTCGTTTATTGTATAGGAGAAAGCATTTTTAACATCGAGACGATTGGATTGTACTTCGATGATATTAGATACCAGTTCTTCAAAGTTTTAAGGGCAGTTGATGTTTGCTTCAAAATTATATATTTATTTAATTTACAATTTCCCCCAGAGTCAACCATGACATGGAGCTTTATTGAACAGCAATTTTTTCGATTCAAAACCAATCATCAATATGCCAAAGTTCATGTTTTTTGTGAATATTTAAGCAAGAAAAATAAAGAAAAATAAGCAAGTTATATTTTTTATTTATCTTTCATTATATAACAATTATTATTATCCTCTCCATCCATCCTCTCATCGTTGTTGAAAGGAAGCTTACATTAGGTGGGACTTTGTAGATCTCCAGGACCTCGACAAGCCAGGAATGAGATACGCTATTAGTATTGTTGTTATTATTTCTGTTATTATTATTTCACGTATTCTTAATTATGCAAATGGGATTAAATAAACTTAGTGAATTGAATTGATGATTTTGATATTTTAAAGACAGCAGATACACACTGTATTTATTGATTAATGTAATAAGTTATTGGTTCAGTCATACTAAGATATTACTATGAGATTCTTTTATTTTCTTTAATTCACGAAATTATTAGGTTATTTCTCTAGTGCTCAATCCGTTATTTGGGTGTAGAAATTAATTTTATCAGTTGTGAATTGTACCGTGAGTCACAATATAGGCTTCATTTGGCAAACCTATCCTAATCATATTCCGATTAACTTAATTAACAAAATGATAAGATTAATCAGCAATTATGATCAATTAGTGGTCAACAGAGATTGATTTTATTATTTTTTTCTGATTAAATTAATTAATTAGATAATTATATTAATCCCAACAATGATCGTTTAGTGGTATGTAGTGACTAATTTTATCATTTTACTTTGATCAACTTGATTAACACGATAATTGGATTGATCTCCAACAATGATCATTGAGTGATATGTAGTGATTAATTTTCATATTTTAGACTAATCAATTTAATCATCAGAATAATCCGATTGATCTCCAACGATGATCAGTTACTATCGTCTGCAGATATTAATATTGACGTTTTGTCATATTGTTTTAATCTCCAATGTAATTGAATTAGATTTTACACGTCTTCACATCAATTCAACCGTTTGATTGTAACAATTTCCAAATATAAGTAGATTAATAACTTTATGTGATTGTACCAATATTTGAAGATTAGTCGATTACCTGATACTGATTGTTTTAATCTCTTTGCGTATCGGCTGACTTTTAAACATCATAACCATTAATTCAATTCACTTTTTAATTAAATAATGGCTACTTTTTCGTTCAGTGTATAGCATATGCAATCACAATCATTTCTACTTTCTCTAACTTAAGGCGAATACCTAGGGCCAAAACTGGAAATCTTCTTTTAAGAACCCCAAAACACCTTTCAATAGGATTTCTGGTTCTTATCTGACTTTCATTATAAAGTTGCTCTGCTCTTTCTTGAGGATTTGCCAATGGTGTCATAAGATATGATTGAACAGAATATCCACTATCGCCAACTAAAACTGAATTTCCAAACAACCCACTTTCAAACTGTGCCCTTGGACGTGAATTTACAAAAATGGTTGAGTCGTGCACAGAACCTGGCCACCTACAAACCACATTCTGAATGGTTAAATCAGACCTACATACCATTTGAACATTTAAAGAAAAGAAACCTTTTCTATTTCGGAAAGTTTCCGCATTTTCACCTCCTGGTGACTGAATTTTTATGTGAGTACAGTCTATTGCACCTACACATCTTGGAAAACGACCAATATTAAAGAAATCTTCTTGTACTTCTTTTATTTCCATTTCTGACTCTCGCATTTTTATAAAGTTGGGAGGTTAAAACTTTTGATGCAGTTGCTTTATCGATTCCCGTTATACATATATTATTTAAATAACCTGTTAATCTAAATAAAATTTTAAAAATACCTGTAAAATCTCCAACTGTTCGTAGGGTATACCCTGTTGCTAAAAATCTTAATGTAATTAAAACTTTCTCTTCAGGAGTTACAACATTGACTCTAAAAAGGAAATAAAATAGATTTACAGTCAAAATAAATTAATCAAATAATACATACTCATATCTAGTGTATAATATGGATTCTGTAATTTGCTCAATTATTTGAATCACCGTTTCTTTTGACAATATAAATCTATTCCTAAATTCCTCCTCATTCCACTTTAGAAAATGATTTTCTCTTTCCCGGAAATTTCTAGATTCTCTTGGAAACATTTCTAACTCATACAATTCTTGAAAATCTTCATCATCCGTAATATCTTGCAGAATTGCCCTTGCTTCTTCCATTTTCTTTAATTTAGCAACAACTCACAAGAAATAGCCAAATATATACTATACTACTATGAACGCGACTCATATACTTTTATTCACAGATCATATAACAGCTATTAAAAAAACTTTTATTATATAAAGGTTATGGATGTACTTATATATAAATCAAGCCAAGAAAATATGTCGATTGTCCAAAATGTCAAATGTCTAAAGAAAATCAGAAAACAAGTATAATTTAATTGTTCCGTGTTCTAAACACAGGTTAAACCTCTGAAATCGGATAGTAAACTTTTCTCTAGTTAACCAGTTGATAAACCTTTCAAATTTCGTGTTACAACAACCCTATCGACGTTAACCAATGGTTAACGTTAACCATAGTTTAACTTGTTGTGTTACAACCCACCCTAAGTCAATTACAAGGTGGTTACTTCTTGGTCGCCCAAAAAATAATTATTAAATATCAGGTAGCCATCAAATGAAATGTAACTTCTGCCATTCTGACGATGATATATAATATCGAAACAATTGTCAAATTTCTTAGAATTTTTAACATGTTTTCAATATATTGTGGAATTATCTAGAAACACTGAGTTTCATTTAAAACAGTAATATGCAAAAATGGTTACAATCTAAGAATATTCAATTTGATATGAATATGGTTCGATATATATATATATATATATATATATATATATATATATATATATATATATATATATATATTATTATAGTTTATTTTATATGGGAATTTAATTTGCCCTACGTTGGGCCGACATATTATTATGAATAGAATTGGGTGAGAAAATAGTTTAATTCGCCCGGTATGTTATGGATTTAATATGTATGATAAACAGTTTATTTAACCAACATGAAAACTTCTCATCTCAGGGTAGAGTTCAAGTATTTTAAATAAAATGATTTTATAATTTTATATATGTTAGCGCCAAAGTTAATAAATGCTTTATATTTTTAAAAATAAATTTGTTAATCAGAATATGTTACTTTTTTTAATGATTTCAAATTAAATACGGTCCTGTCCTACTTAAAAAATATCTGCATAGTTCAATCGATTTCATTCAGAGCTTCTGCCTGTGGTAAGTAGATGGTGCACAAGTCACCAGATGAAATGAATAAATACACTACACTTTTACAAGTGTTTTTTTTTTTTTTAAGAAATTCAACTATCTAAAAGGATGACTCTTTCATACAAATCACACGCACTCTGGTGAGATATTATTATAATATTAAAATACAGTTATATAATTTCATAAACATTTGACTTTCAGAAAACGGCGAAATACACTCTTAACAGCGTCTATGCATCACAAAATTTTAGTTTTTTTTTACAAATTAGTAAGTACGCTTGACCTCTTAATACATTAATAAATTAACTTGTACTACCTTATTTACTTCACGATTTCTGTTTGTTCACCTTTATTTGTTCCAGATTCTCCTGGAAAACCTCCCTGTTGGCATTCTGCTTCTATCAGAACAGGAATCGATGCTGTATTTCTTTCAAAGTCCAAACAGCTCACACAAATTCCACTATTCAATGTTTTTCGAAAACTATTTTGGCTATTTTACTTCCACCAGACACAAGACACCATATTATAAAATAAAATTCATGATTAGTGTTTTACAACATTCAACAATTCCTTTTTTAATTATTAATATAAACTAAACTACTTACACTGATATATCTCTTGTAAGTATAATGTATTTGTTTTAAATTCTATAGTCAAATTTTGTCTTCCAAATGATTTCAATTGATTTACTTTACCAAAAAAATTTTGCTGCTCCAAAAATCTCTTCCCAAAAAGAAAACCTACTAGTCAATAGCCCCCATAATCAACAACCTTTTCACATTCTGATTTTTTTTTCGTTAGCAACACAGTTGTCGCCGATGTGATCTTTTTTAAATGTTTATTAACCAATCAAATTTGACTATTTATTTTATAGCTCAAATTCTTCATTTCAACCAGTGGAATGTTCATCCATTATATCATGATATTATATTCTAAGGTTTTTAATTGCTTAGACTTCCTATATTATTTTCATTCAATAATATTTCTTAGTATTGTTAAAATGACATTTCCTAACCTCTAAGTATGTACTATGTCAAATGAATATTCATAATGTTTTAATAGATGACAGCTGTTACCTTTAAATATGTATGCAAAATGAAAATTCGTTTTCTTTATAAGTCATGTTCTCTGAAATTCACATTATTTTATATTTTCCTGCTCTGTTATGTCTAAACATCTACACTATCTCATTTTAATGTCTTAATCAACAAATATTACGAGATTAGCTTGACTTTACAGAATAAAGCATTATTAGTTTCTTATTATGAACAAATTTTGATACTTGATCTCTTTGATAAAAGTTTCGTTAGGTAATTTATTTCATATAAATTGTTTATCACACCTATTCGCAATTATCCCTACATTATACAGTCTGTCCTTTCTGTATGTCTTCTCTATCGAATAGTGGATCGTACAGATTTTCTCCATTCAAATGTTTAAAAAAAAATTTTTGACTTAAAAAAAATTCTTTTAGATTACAATACATAATCTTAATTCTTCATTATTTGATATACAGGGTGTAGCATTATTTTTTCACAATAATATATATATATATATATATATATATATATATATATATATATATATATATATATATAATTTTAAATTAATTATTTGCCAACTTAATAATCACGATTATCAGGATTAATCAAAAATAAATTCATTAGTTGTATGAATTATTTGAGTTTTAAATTTTGTAAGGTTATTTTCAAGTCATATATTGTTTTTTAATTACAAATAATCTCGTTATTTTTCTGGTAGACAACAAGTTATATTTTAGAAATAAAAATAAACAACAAAAAAACTTAATAATTTAATTGACAAAAAAATTCATTCACAAAATAATTGGATAAAAAATATTTCTAATATAGATATACCTAAAGATATTCTACAATTTCTATCACTAGGCCCAAAGTTCAGTATTGAACCTATAATTACAAAGGATATTTCAATTAAAACTATGTTAGCCAATATTGATTATATATCGTCTTTTATACAAAACGAACAAGAAAGAAATATTGTCATTGCTAAAACAACAAATGTTCTAACTAATCATATTCATGAACCTAAACAATCTTTTGTATTTAGAGAATTATTATATAAAACCAAAAAATGTTTAAAGGAAAATCCAAATTTAATAGTCATACCATCTGATAAAGGTAATGTTACAGTTGTAATGGAAAAACAACAATATTTCGAATTATCTAAAGAACTAATAGATAATAATACATCATATAAGAAAATCAAAAATGATCCTACCTATAAAATAACTAATGATTGTAATAAATTAGTAAAGAAATTATTCAATAAAAGATATATTGACAAAAATACAAAAGATAAATTAACTAGCTATAACGATATTTCTGCAAAATTTTACTGTTTACCTAAAATACACAAACCAATATTATCTGGTAGACCAATTATAGCATCAATAAACACTCCAATTGAACCTCTTACTCTTTGGTTAACTGAAATATTAACAAAATCATATGATTATGAAAATGAATATTACATTGAGGACTCATTTGAAATTAGGAAAAAATTCAATGATATAATATTACCACCTAATTATGTTTAGATGTAGTATCCCTTTTTAGTAATGTACACTTAAATATATGCCCTTCAACAAAAATGGAGTGATATAAGTAAAAATTGTAAAATTAGTAAAGAAACTCTTTTAGAATTAATAATATTTATTTTCGGTAAAAATTTACTATAGTGGCGTGACTCAGAATTTGATGAAATGTTTTTGCTAGACTAATTTGGGTATGCTGATCAAGAATTTAAAAAAAAATTCACCGGAAATGAAAACTGAAAAAGTTATAAAGTTTTGAAATTTTCATTTTTATTTATTTTTTCTTCATGTATTATGTTCTTATAAAAATGTTTATGCTATTATATTAACTAAAACGGATACACTTTGATCTGTGTCAGTGTGCCGGGGAGCGATTGTTTTTAATAGCAGGCTGTGATTCATCGAATCGTGTTTTGTTTATTTCTGTAATATTCTTGTGTCATTTTAAATTTGACTGAGTTTTCTGTTTCTCATTTAATCATGACTGGTTATATTAATCTTGACACGATTTTTAATTGGAGGAATTGTTCCGAGATTGTTGAGAAGTTGCAGGACTTTGGAGTAATTCCTAAAGACCGTGAAATCAAGTGCTCGCAACCATTCTGCAACGGAAATTTTAAAGTTATGAATGACAGCACGGTGTCCGATGGAGTTCGTTGGAGCTGCGATGGCACTGTTCGTTATCCAAAAACCAAGGCCGTGAAATGCAAAAAGAGGTACCTCATTTTATTATATTTACAATATTTATTCATTTATATATTAACCTTTGCCTTCTGTATTTTAGGGTTTCCATTCGTCACAACACGCTCTTCCACAAATCCAATTTACCTTTATGGAAAATTGTTGCATTTTGCCACCTTTGGGTTGAAAAGTGTCCCCTCAAGTTCATCATGAAGCAAATCAGAATTAGCAGCCGCACTGCTGTGGATTGGGCCTGTTTCTGCCGGGAGGTTGTGTTCGACGCCTTTATTAAAAAGGCTACGAAGATTGGTGGTCCAGGGAAAACGTAAGTATTTTTATTGATGTGATTAGATTATATTAGGTTAGGTTAGGTTAGGTTAATAATGCTCAAATAATTCTAAATTTTTCAGTGTTGAAATTGACGAATCAAAGTTTGGAAAACGGAAGTACCATCGTGGTCATCATGTGGACGGGGCTTGGGTATTCGTAGGATATGAAAGAGGATCTGGGAAAGTCTTCATGGTTGTTGTTGAAGATCGGACTGCTGAAACTTTGTTGGACTGCATTGAGCATTTCATTGAGCCTGGCACTACCATCTACTCCGACTGTTGGAAAGGCTATTCGGGATTGAAAGACCACCCTAATTTTGAAAATCTTCAGGTGAACCCTTCCCTTCATTTCAAGGATCCTGAGACTCGAGTCCACACCAACCACATTGAATCGTCATGGCGGCATGCTAAGGCATCCGGGCCATATGCCAACAGACAAAAGGATTTTTGGGAGGATACCTTGCTCGCTACATGTTCCTTAAATTCGTCAATGAGGTTGAACAGTATACACTTGTTATTTTTTTTTATGCTCGCTCGTGATCTTTATGATCCAGTGGCATTGAATGATGTACCTACATTTGAGAGAGAATGGGATGATGCGGAAGAAGATGAAGATGATGATAACATCGACGACGAATTTAATTAAATTGTTACGATCTTACTTATACTCTCATTATATTAACTTTTTCACAAAACTGTATAATAAAATTAATTCAATTTTTTTTTCAAAACTTTGAAAAAAAAAATTCGAAATTTCATTTCCGAATAAATTTTTTTTCTGATTCGTGTTCAGGAAGTCATAATTAGTCTAGAAAAAAATTTCATCAAATTCTGAGTCACGCCACTATAGTAAAATTTTTCCTTATTTTCAATAATACATATTTTTCGTATAATAATATGAACTACCAACAAATTTTTGGAACACCTATGGGCTTTTCAATATCTCCTATATTAGCGAATTATGTAATGGATTACATTTTAGACTTTGTTATATCTGTTTTACCATTTAAATTGTTTTTCATCAAAAAATATGTGGATGATATAATTTTATCTCTTCCATTGGAAGAAATTGATAATATTCTTTTCTATTTTAATAGCTTTGATCCTCATATACAATTTACTATAGAAAAAGAAAACACAGAACAATCCTTACCTTTTCTTGATACTAAATTCATTAGAAATAATGAAAATAAAATTTTAATTGACTGGTATAAAAAACCAATAAGTTCAGGTAAATACATTAATTATCATTCTTATCATCCACGTAATACAAAGATCAACCTAATCCGTCAAATGAAAAATAGAGTCTTAGAAATTTCAAATCCAATATTTCATCAAAAAAATATAAAATTATTGTACAACCTTTTTTATGAAAACTCTTATCCTCCATATCTCTTAAAACAAGTTTTGTATAATACTTCTGAAAGAATGACTGACATTTCTAATAACATCACATCAAACTTGAATTATATTGACGCTGAAACTGACAATAATCATATGCCAATTTATGTGTCTCTACCATATATTAAATCAGTTACACCAAAAATTTCTGCAATATTCAAAAATCATAATATAAAAGTTGGTAACAAGCAACATCTTACTATTAGGTCAATCTTCAGTAAAATAAAAGATAAAACTCCTACCAATAAACTGGCTAATATAGTTTATGAGATTCCTTGTGATACTTGTAATAAAAAGTACTATGGTCAATCTAAGAGGTCACTTTCCAACCGAATTACCTCTCACAGGAGTGACAGCAAGTTGTATCCTGACAGATGTGCACTTGCTGAACATGTATTTTATGAAGGCCATAGCATGAATTATCAATCCGCTAAGGTGTTAACTACAGAAAGGAATTATAGAAAACGTCTGTTTTTAGAAACAGCTTACATCAATCAAGATGTTGATTGTATAAATAAAAAAACAGACTTGAATAATCTTAGTGTAATATACGCATATTTATTAGAATTTGAAAAGCAACATTTAAAAAATTTGAGTACAAATCATATAAGTAACCTATAATAAAATTATTTTTAACATCAAAGTAATACAAATCGAAAAAATTCATATTGACTTGGTAACATTATTTAATACATATATTGTGTTTTGAAGTTTTATCATAATTTTTGGATACTATTTGAAATGATTCATTATACATATATTTTACAACTTTACCTGCAATCTCGTTAAATAATGTAAGTATTTTTTATATACCCTTTATTTTAATTTTTCACCATATTTTATAATTTTTAGTACTTGAAAATGAATACGATTGTAGAAAGTTCGTAAAATAAATATTTGAAAGAGTATATATATATATATATATATATATATACATATATATATATATATATACATATATATATATATATATATATATATATATATATATATATATATATATATATATATATATTATAAAACAGCATAAATATCAGATTAATTCATACGTTACCGATAAAATTGTACAACAAAATGATAAAATTGTAGTTAGGCTGCCACTGTGAATTGAACCCTATAGAATTGATGTGGGCTCAAGAAAAAAATTTAGTGGCAGCCAAAAATACTACTTTTAAACTAAAAGATGTAAAGGATATTCTAATGCAAGCCTTGGAAAATGAGACAAACATTGACTGGCAAAATTGTGTTGCACACGTCATAAAGGAAGGAGATGAAATGTCCAAGTTAGACAGGATTGTGGATGATCTTATAGAACCGATAATGGTTTCTTTCTCTAGTGATTACAGTGAGGCAGATTCTGAGTGGATAATTATTTATAACTTTATATAAATTTAACAAATAATAGACAATGTAATTAATAGAGAGCCAGTCAATACATAAGCAGAAGTTTTAAATTGTTCTTCAGGTGAAAGCAGAATTATTTGGTCAGTATCAATGAAAGAGTTAGCGGCTTTATTATTATTTAGTGTACTTTATGAAATAATTTTTTTATAACTGGTGCAATGTAATAAAGTTCAAAGTTCCTTTAGCGATCAAAATCGTTTAATCGTCCAATAATGCATCTTTGTCCGATTCGGATTCTTCGTCTAGCTCTTCATCTTCATTCTCAGAAGATCGATGATGATATAGCTGATATAGAGAACGTCGTACCACATAAAGGGAATAAAATTTCTGTTCTCTTGAATGACGAGTCAGAAACTTCTTCAGATGGTGGCAGCGACGATGAAGAATTGATAAAAAATGTAAAAAAGTGTGGTATTTAATATTATATATTGTAAGGCCATTTAGTTATAGCAAGAAGAAGAGTAATATAAAACCACACTTCTTATGTAGATTATTAAACTTTTTCCCTCCATATGTACTTTCTACTAAAATATTAATGTAAGTTTCGTTCACACCTCGAGTTTTATTAATATTGCAAAGGGCACTGTCAGGTAATATAACATACTGGCGACGAGCAGTGAAATAAACTCACGAAGTGTTTTTTTAGTGTTGTCTGAACAACACATTAGTACCTATATTTTTATTAACGATAGGTGAAGCATCACAAGTAATCGTTAGAGGTTACATCGGGACCCTGCCCGAATACAGAAAACACATTGATTGGTGCACATATGAAGAAAGGATGGATCAGTTTTTTTTGGCAAACTACATTGAAAAAGACAGGAAGGTCGTAGTAAGTCCTGCAAAATACTGAGAGAGCAGATAACTAAAAAAGAATCAGTATTTAGAGAGGGAGTGGAATTTTATGACTTTAAGCAAGCTGAAAATGAACAGGTGAAGCTTGAATGAAATTTTAAAAGATCGATTTGTGTCTGGTGTGAGAAGGGGCCCAGTGCTAGAGCTAGTGTGTGAAGGCTACACTTCAGACAATTGTGGAAGTGGCCCTTAAGAAAGAAACTGCTTTGATGCAATCGAGAAATATAGCAGTTGTCAATGCCCTTAGTATACATAAGAAAAGAGCACCAGGGACTGGTAATCATTCTAGTAAGCCGATAGAGAAACTACGAGGTGAACAATCGGAGGAGTCGGGAAGAGTTGGAGCAAAATGCAACAGCTATGGCAGGGGTGGCCACAATTTTAAAACATGCAAGTATAGGAAGTATGCTTGTAAAAAGTGCAAGAAGGTTGGACACCTAGCTAAGATATGCGTAGACACTAATTTCTTGTTGCAACTCAATAATAACTACATATTCTGTAGTTACGAGTGTAAGCCGCCGTAATTCTTCTATTTTTATCTATTCCCTTTCTTCATTTTCAATCTACACGTTGAAAAAATACGTGCCCATACAATATAAAGGAGGTACAAGAGAAAAAATTCAAGAAGAAAGAGCTTCTAGGTAAATGTCACATGACGGAACCCATCCATAATGTCTGTTTAGGTTAGCAACATTGCCAACTGTCATGTCAATTATTTTAGAAAAATAAAGAAGCTGTTTTTCCTGACTCCGTTGACTAAACAACAAGTCTCTCATTTACTACCTTCTCCCTAAAATGTAAAATTAAACATTAAAAACATAAAGTAATATGGCGCAGTGAAATAAAAGAACCAAATTGAAGTTCTCAATGCCGTGAAGCAGCTGAACCGTAAAACAAACGAAAACAATCGCATGTTTCATCGATGATTCAAGATTTCGTTTTTCAAAGATGAACCGTGGAATTTAGCCCATGTGCATGACCGGTGGAAACTTGAAACAGACATGGAAATTTAGGAAGCATAAGTTTACCATGTACCTGAAAGCAACTGAAATAATGAAAAATGACGATTCAACAAAATGTGCTCAACTTTTAACGCTCATCGGTGATGAAGGTATCAGAATTTATAACACTTTTACATTTGCCAATGGAGAAACTGAAACATTAAATGTATTATTGGAAAAATTCGATGACCATTTTAACCCCAAAGCAAACTTGACTTTGGAGAGATATAAAATTTTGACAAAAAGAGGGCAAAAAAAGGGCCAAACAATTGAACAATTCATCACAGAACTCAAGAATTTATCTTTATCATGTGAGCTTGACGAGTCTTTGGTCAGAGATCTGTTAAGGTACGTTTTCCTCAACATTCGCCAGTCGCTAGTAACCGCGAAAAAGTAGCGACGACTTATTGGCCAAGACACCTATTCATGTATTTAAACGGGAGTGTTTTCCTACGCGCTACTGAGTAGCTGCTATCCAAATTAAGTCGCCATTTACTCAGTCGCCGGTCGCCAGACCTCACTGGGAGCAGACAAGCGACTGATTCGTGACGATTTTTCAGGTAGGATAGTATTTTAAAGGTATGTTGTATTAATGATTTGATGAAAAATGTATTTATATGTTAGATTTTTTTTATTTTTAGGCACAATGGAAGACCCGCTTTCAGTGGTAGATGATGAACAGCTTGTGGATCAGATATCCAATTATCCAGAAATTTATGATCCTAAACATGAATCCTACAAATTGCACACTAAAAAAGAAACAATATGGTTAAAAATTGTAGCAGTCCTACACAACCTCTTAAACCCTTGTAACTCTAAAAAAATTGTAAAAGGGAGAAAAATGGGAAAAACAAACCCCGTATAATTTTAGAGGGTATTTCTTCTTTGCAAACCTGGTAACTCCTAGTTGTGGCAGCCTGTATCAATGAGTAGCAGCAAGATGGATTTTAACTGCCTACTGTTAAATGCAGCATATTCATTGAAAAGTAAGTAATACACTAATTCTTCTGTAATGTTAGTAACTGTAATAATTATCAAATTGAACACGAACAACGTAATTTAAAATAGGTCTGGAGTTACTTGTTTTGTTGACAACTGACTTTTAGGTTAGGTTACATTAAAAGTTGGAGTTGCGTGGTTTTATTTTTATATTACATTGCTTTAACAGTTTAAAAGGTAATTAATCAATTTAATGACAGTAGTTAAAACCATTGAGTACCTTATATATTAAGGGTACAATTTTAATATAAAGCTATTATTCAAATTCTCCTTACTCTATAGTTTTGGAGTTACTTGTTTTGTAGATCTACTATTTTTGGAGTTACGATGTTTGTGTTCAACGGAGATACGTGGTTTGTTCTTAAAAAATCAAACAAATTATAGGTATTCCAGGAGTTAGGTGGTCAGTAATACATTTTTTGCTGGCCACTAATACCTTTTTTACATTTTAGGTCACTATGTCGTCAAGAACAAAAAGAATTTTGAAGTTGGTGGAGAATACAAAATTATATAATGAAGAAAAGAAAAACCAAGCAAAAATAACCCAAGCTGAACCAGATAGTGGAACAAATAAACTTATTGAGACAGGGACATTCTTTGTCGACGAACATGGAGTTTTAATCGGACCCGTTTGTGAGGACTTGAGCTCCACTGTTTCATCCAATGAAATATTGTTAAATTTCTCGGAAAATGAAGTGTTCAATGCAATCCAAAACTTAGATAATCTTGATATAAGCCAAATTATACAACATGATGATCAAAATCGAGATGGTAACCAGGACGTTCAGCGGACAAAAGATGAGGGAGAACCGAAGTTACAGAAAAATACTATTGAAGTGGATGTAGTGATCGAAAACGAGATCGGTACTTTGAGGCAAGATTTAATTTTTAACAATGAAGTTCAAAATGATGGACCATAAGAACAGATAAAGAATATAACAACGTTACAGAATAATATTGAACAAGATGTGGGAACTGAAGAAGATATTTCGAGTCAAGAGTTAATTTATGATGATGAAGTTGAAGAATATGAACCAGAAGGACTGACGAAGAAAACAGAACCAAAGTCACAGAACAGTCATGAAGCAAATCTGCAAGAAGAGATTTTAAACAATATTTCATTACATGAAAATGAACTTCAAGAAAAAACAAATGATGGCACCAATGAAAATATTTTGAAACGCAAAAGGAAAAAAAGACATCAAGTTGATGAAGAAGAATGGGAAAGCAAAAAAGCTAAAATTTTATGTGAACAGGGTAAAGAGTATAAAGGAAGAAAAGTTGTTAATGGTAAGGTTACAGGTTTCGTTAACAAACCTGAAAGAAAAATGGGGCCAATGACCTGTAAGTGCAGTGGAAAAACATTTCAATGTAAGACACTGAAAGAAACAGACATGCAACAAATTTTCACTGACTTCTGGAATTTAACCTGGAAAGAGAGGAAAATGTACATAAAAAGCATGACAGATGTCAACCTCACTCAAAGAACACGTGACCGCAAACATGAAAGCAAATCTCGCCGAAAATATTCGTTCAAGTTTTATTTATCATTAAAAATGTCCATAATCAGGGTATGTAAGAAAACATTGATGTCTACATTGGGGATAGGTGAATGGATGGTAAATCACTGGATAGTGGATAAAGAAAACGAAGAAAATGAGATGTCTGAAGAAGACGAAGAGCTCCTCAACGACCAACCAACCAACGAGAATAGACGGTTAAAAAAGTGCTCGAGGCAAGAAGATCTGAATAATAGACTGAACTTGTTAAGGAGTTTCTTGTATCACTTCCAAATGTAGAATCTCACTATTACCGAGCCTCTTCAAAAAAACTCTATTTAGAGTCTAATTGGACAATAAAATCTCAGTTGTACCAGTTCTATTACGACAATTATTGTAAGGAAAAAAATTCTGTACCATTGTCTTCATGCACCTTTTACAAAACGTTTGAAGACCTCAATTTGGCCTTATATAGGCCGAAAAAGGACAAATGTGATTTTTGCAGAGAATTTAAACTGAAACACATGACGGAAGAAAAATATAATGGTCATATAAACAAAAAAAAATCAGCCAGGACTGAAAAAGAAAATGATAAAAAAAATGAAGAGCATGTTTATACAGTCGACTTACAATCTCTGCTCACATGCCCGAAGTCAAACACATCTGCAATTTATTATAAAAGAAAACTCTATGTACAAGTATTATGAGTAATTTTATTCAATCACAACTACCTCTTCGGAACAATTCAAATAAAATTACAATCTATAGCGATGGATGCAATTACCAAAACAGGAATGCTGTGATGAGCAATGCACTTTTGCATTTAGCTGTTAAGAACAACATAACAATTGAGAGAAAGTATGTTGAAAAGGGCCACACTCAAATGGACTGCGACTCCATGCACGCAACAATTGAGCGCTACATGAGAAACAGAGAGATTAATGTACCCGGTGATTATGTGGAGGTGTGCAAAAATGCCAGGAAAAAACCCTACATAGTTAAGTATCTAGAGCATACCTTTTTCAGAGACTTTACAAAGCCCATTATATAAAAGTCCATCAGACCGGGATCAAAAAAGGGTGATCCCACAGTGACCGACATCCGTTGCCTTAAATACACTGCTGATGGGAAAATTTACTATAAGTTAAATTACAGTGATGAATATGAAGAATTGCCCAGGGTTGGTTCAAATCGTAATGATCCAGACTCAGCAGTAAGAAAATCAAGCCGAAAATCCAGAACAGCCGAAAATCACGTTCAAGAGCCAGTAAGCGAAGCGCCATCTTCCACAGGAGCCATCCGAGAAGCAGTGTTCCGGAATCTCTACAGTACACAGTTAGTGATTGATGGTGGAAAGTTGAAGCTCCTCCAAGAACTGAAAACCACAATTCCGAAACACTATCATTCATTTTATGATAATCCAAAGTTTTCTTAAAGAAGAGCAATGAACAACTTAAATAGAAGTTTTCTTAAAGTTCCTTAAAAGTTTTCTTAAAGTCCCTTAAAAGTTCTTAGAAGCAATGAGTCTAAGGTGAATTAAGCCTAAGTTAATTATAGGTGAATTAAGGTGGTCTAAGTGAATTATAGACTAAGGTTTATGTTTTAATAAAACTTTTTATATTACGCGAGTTCAATTTTATCTCTCTATCAATTAGTCACATCAAATCCCGTAACTCCACTCTGTATACTTAAGCTTTAAAATAAATAAAAAGTTATTATTTAAGTGTCTAATAGCTATTAAATACAATTTAAACATTGATTATATATCTCTTAGTTACAAAATAAATTAGTTTTTTGTCTCTCCTGTAAAAAGTGGGTCAAGTGAGTTACGAGGTTTGCAAATTAGGCCGACGATTTGTTTTTTGAGATATGGTTTCATAACATTTTTATTTAACTTAAATACATCGTCGCCAACTATAACATAAGGCAGGATTATGTTTTTGGAATGAAAAAGTAGCTCAGGTTGGGGAAAATTAAATTTGTTGCTGTTGATTTGTTGACCGGTTTCAGATTATGAAAATATACGGTAAAGGGAGTGTTGCCGTAAGATCCGATATCTACTATAACGAATTTATAGTTAGCATCAACAAGTGCTGAAAGAACTATAAAAAATAATTCTTGTAATTAAAAAAGAGAGAACCTGTTTTATCTGGACACATAATTCGTACGTGTTTCCCATCAATAGCTGCAACGAGGTTGGGGAAATCCCAATGTGTCCAAAAATCTTTTGCCTTTTCTTTAAAATTTACTTCTGAAGGTGGCGGTAGATACAATGGCGTTAGTTTTTTACATATATTTCTTAATACTTCTTGGATAAATGTGCTTATGTAGCTGTGACTTATTCGAAACGCAAAAGATAACGATCTGTAAGACTCTCCTGTTGCCAGAAATCTACAATAAGAATACTTTTGTTAATATTAATATTAGTCCCCCATAGTTATCTATGTAAGGGTTTGCACAGAAATATATATGTACTTTTTAAGTACTGTATGTAAAAAAAGATGGAAAAACTCAAGAGACAACTATTATAAACAAAAAAAAGTATACAGAAAAACCAACCGGAAATCAAGGAAATGGCTCAAGAAAAAGCAACGCAGTTTTGGACATGTTAGAATTTTTAGACGTAGTTCCACTAACGAAAGAAGGTACACATTTTTTCTGTAAGTTAAGTAATTGGTTGTTCAGTAAACATCTTGAATTTTTGTTAGAAAATTTTAACAATAAAAAAAATTGAGTACATTTTTATGGAAATTTAAAAATCGTAGTGGAAAAAGAATGTTTCATTACTGATTTTAACATAATTACTACAAAATTAACATTGTTTTAGATTATTCTAATAAATGGGTAGTTTCTTTTTTTCTTCTTCTGGTGCAGCAGTGATCAACCCAGCCGATGTTGCTGACTAATCCCACCGCTGTCACCAGTGTAATAACTGCTGGTTTTTTTCTCTGCGCAAATCGCTGTCACCACTCTAATAACTTTATAGGCTCTCTATTATCCATATTACTTATCTTCCTATGATGTCACTAGTGTAATGTCTCAGTCTACCGATGTAATGAATTATTCTTCCTTTTTTTTTATTCCTTGCAACGTGCTGTCACCAGTGCCTTATGGCACAAGAAAAAATTGTAGAACCCGGAATTCTCCCTGCGGGATTACCTCGAGGAAGGGGGGTTGTTCCAGGCTCGAGCGGTCGAAGACGTCGTGGGGCCCCTTGGGCTTATACAGTGTGCCAAGCCCGAGTTCGTAGTGCAGGGTTAGCTGGTCTGTCCTATTTGACGGGTATGGGGTGGTGCGGATTGAGGTTATGGAGATAAATTGAAAGGTTAGAACATATAATAACAATATATTACAAAAAAAAAAAACTGTGTCAAATAAACTCCGAAAGTAAAATAGATTTAGCTGTAACTGACTATGACCCCTATTATAGTATCAATGTCTATCAAATTCTCTAATCTAGGATTAACTAAAACTCTCTAGTATAAGGTAACTATCTCTCAAGTGTACAATATAAATATCTCTGGAATAGGATTAATTTATGAATCTCAAGTGCAATGTAGATCTCTCTACGTAGAATATCAATATGTTAACCTAGGTTTAACTATAATCCCTAGTATAACGTAAATAGCTCTGAAATAGGATTACATACAATTTCGAGCAAAACGGAAAAATCTCTAATATAGAATTAGGTACAATATCAAGCCAAACGTAATTATATCTACGTAGTTTGGATAAACTAATCAGATGAAAAAGAAATAATATGCACCTTCTAAATAAAAGATCCCTGAATATAACTAAATAAGATGCCTCTACAATTTTAGGCCTCAACAGTAGATGAGGGGCGCTGATGTATAAGGAACACTCGATATGACTGAAACACCCTGTAGGGTCCCTTAACTATCTTGGGATACCCGATTTAGTCAAAGAAAAATATAATAACACAATCCAATATTCAATATAATAAATGAATTTGTACTTTTAAAAACTTACGTTTTGAAAATCCCACTGGTCACATAAATATTCACACTATTACTTTTTGAGGGTGAGGGTCCGTCAAGACTCAGACTTGCCTCACCAGGGGAGAGATAATACCTATCTCTCACCGACTGACTAATGTTCCCAATATTTTTTGATATTTATTTCCCGAGTTCACCTTCAATGAAGGTTAATTATTCATATTTGTTTATTTCGTGGTCAACAGAACCTGACCTGTTCGTAATCTATTATATTGTGTTAACCTTGTTTTGTTTATGTATTTTACTTTAGTTGAGGTCGATAATTTAATAACTATTTTGAATTAAAAAAGAAATTATATTGTGTTAGCCTTGTTATGTTTATGTATTTTACTTTAGTTGAGGTCGATCATTTGATAACTATTTTGAATTAAAAAAGAAATTATCTATATAGGGTGTTTTTAGAATTTGTGTCATATCTTGTGTTTATTACATTATTGACGAATGCTGAAGTTGAAAAAAGGTTGGATGAAACTTCGCATCAAAGTGAATTACATGAGGAATCTCATAGGTACCAGTTAGATGACAAAGCCAATGACACATTTGTGGATGACACTGAATCTGCAATTGATGTAATAACTCCGGCAGAAACTGGTAGTACTTCATCGACCTTAATAGAGATTTCTCCAAGAGATTTACCTCAGAAAAGGAAAAAAAGCGTAACATCGCAAATTCTCACTGCAATAAATAAAAATTATTTGGAACGAGAGGCAATAATGAGCCAACTAACTGTTCCTCCTGCACTTACCTTAACGTCACGCCTAATTTTTCAGTTGGTGTTATGGTTCCTTAACTCGATTATAGGGTGCTTTCAGAAGATCATACCCTATTAGTTCCAATATATGGTTAAACTGATGGCGGGAAACTCGGAAAAATTCTTTGAATTTTGATTCATCATCCATCATATGTTTATTAATCAAAATAGAGTGAAATCCTTCATACTACCTATTTTGCCTATTTTTAAACATTGGCAATACCTTTTCCCGCCTTCTTTCAGACTCTAGTGCAAGAAGCAAATTTTCATCTTGAGCCTGATAATGTAGAAGCATTAAAATCACTCTCTGTTTAGAAATATTCATTTTATTATTATAGGTGTAGCAGAAAAACATAATAATTCAATAAATATTAATATAAAAGCGACTGCTATAAAATGAAATTTGTTGACGAATATTTAACAAGATCCGATCGGAGGAAAACATCTCTTCGCAAAATTCGTCGACGAATATAATCGTTGTTACTTTAGTGGCAGTCGTTAGCGACCTGCGAATGTGGAGGAAAACGTACATATAGTTTGTGGTCTAAAATCTGACAAATTAAGAGCACAGCTTTTCGACAAAGATTTCAAGACATTGGAATATGCTGTCACTTTCTGCATTAACAGTGAATCAACAAAACCGTCAAATGGTAATGGCAGTGGTGACAACTGTGGCAGGCAGATTAACGTAGTGCACTCAAAGTCACGTAACAACAACAATCCAGCAAAAGCAGGCCCATCATACAGCAGCTTGACACCAAATCAAGACAATCAGGGATGTAAGAAATGTGGAAGACTTCACCCACCTCGGAAATGTCCAGTTTATCAAGTTAAGTGTTTTCGTTGTCAAAGATTAAATCATTTTTCACAATTTTGTCTAAAGTGTTCTAATGCTAATCATAATTTCAATTACCAATCTTCTTCAAGGAATAACCAACACAAAAACAATAATTACAAACAAATACACACACTTGAACACACACAACACATAAGCAAGTGATGACAATGATACTGTTCAGAAATTTGTATTTTAGATACCGTATAGCTATATAATCACAGTCTGGGACAATCGGGACGGTGTCTGAGGATTCGAGAACATTGAGATCGATGACACCAACATCGTAGCATTTAAACTGGATACGGGAGCAATGGCAAATGTTTTCCCTATCAAGGTATTTGTTAAGGAATCCTTTGTATTTAAATTTTGCCGCTTAACACATCATTGGCGCATGGTTGATAAAACGTCGACATTTTCAGACAGTAGTACTTCGTAAACCTTTGCACGGTTAACATTAATTTTCTATACAAACCGGTAAAATTGTTCGGACGAAATCCGATCTAAAAAGTGTACCAAAAACATATCTTCAACCATCCCAAGCGCCTGGATACAGACGGCAAGACAGCTTCACCAGGTAGGAGTCTTATAAATTATTTTTTCTTCATATGCGTTGATGATGTGATATATTTTGTTTAACTATTAGAAATACAGTCCAATAGTCATTTTTTATATTTCCAACCTCAACAGTATTAAAACAAATAAAATTTAATATGTCAAATTTGCAAAAAACCAAATGTTCAACTTAGTTCATATACTAAGCATTCCGTACCTGTACTGGCCAATTATATTTAAAGTGTAAAATCAATAATAAAACTAGCAATTTGTTGTTTTATGCTAAAGAAATGGAAAGCATTCCAATTTTAGGCTTGAAAGGTTGTTTGGAATAAAAAAAACAAGTAATCGATAATAACTTTCAAAATGATTCAAACTTAAACTAAAATATTTATGGAAATATTTTCAAAGGTATAGGCTGTTTAGAGAAATAGTATCATATAGAGCTTAAACAAGATGCCTTACCATCGATTTGCACCGCCAGAAGGGTACCTTTAGGTATAGCGGAAAAGCTTAACCCTTTCGAGACGGCTGACGGCAAATGCCGACGGTACGAAATTGGTCCACCGGCACAGTGTCGGTTATATACGACAGGGGTGGAACATACTCCTCGGACCAATGTCGATCATTTACGACACCTTTAAAAATTAAACTTGTCAGAGAGACCAGTGTCGGCTATATCTGTTCAATATTGCATTTCCCCACAGACCAGTGCCTTCAGAATCCGACACCGTTGAGTATAGACGACAGCGGGCGCTCGGTATTTTTCGGTGCAAAACAACGTGTGTTGGAAGACCAAATAGTTTCGTCTTGTTATTTGATGTGCGTAGTAGTCAAGCTTAGTTTTTTGCGGTTTGTTACTGTTAATCAAAACATTGTGCGATATGGATAACGCTGAAGCCGGTTCCTCTAAGGAAAGAAAAGCGCGAAATAAACGTAAAATAGATGAAGGAGGTGCGAATTATTGTGGTCTGACTGCGGAGGAAGTCCGAAATATTTCAAATGTTCTGAGTTCTGATGAAGACGAGCCCGAGGAACCCTTTGCTGATAGTGGAAGTGAATTTGTTCCCAGTTCGGACAGCGATTTATCAGAGCCTGAACAAATGTTTGATGTTGATTCAGATCAAGAGCAGGACTTGGGGCATGTGATAGAAATGGACGAGCAAATGGATTCTACAGCAAATAAGACACTTGAAATACAGTGGACGGACAAAGAGTTCATTCCGCAAGTATTTGTATTTGATGATAGTAATAGCGGGTTAAAAAACGATAATTTGAATAGTCAGAGTAGCGAAGTAGATTTTTTTATGAGTCTTTTATCTGAAGATGTCATGAACATCATTGCCGTCGAGACGAATAGGTATGCCCTTCAGAAAGCTGCACCTAAGTAGAAAAATGTTGACGTTCCGGAACTTTACGTATTTTTCGCTGTGACTCTGCTTATGACACGACCGAAGAAACTAAATATCAAGGAGTATTGGTCACAAGATATTCTACTTAGCACACCTATTTTTGGAAAGACTATGTCAAGAAACAGATATTTCGAGATACATCGCTACCTTCATTTTGCTAATAATGATGAGGAAAATTTGGAACTGTTTTGAACACACTAAAAGAGAATTTCAAGTCACAGTTTTATCCTTTCGCAAATTTGGTTATATATGAAAGTATGGTCCTTTTCAAAGGTCGCCTCAGTTTTAGGCAATATATAAAAACAAAACGCCATCGATTTGGAGTCAAACTATATGTATTATGTGACTGTGAGACTGGCATGGTGTTGGACTTTATAGTGTATGTCGGCAAAGGAACAAATGTACAAGGAGACCCTCGAGGATTAGGTGCTACAGGTGAAATAGTCAATGATTTATTGAAACCATACCTGAATAAGGGCCATACCCTTTTCACTGACAATTTTTATACCAGCCCAACATTGTCTACATTTCTTTCCGAAAACAAAACAAATTCATGTGGGACTGTAAGACAAAATAGAAAACAAATGCCAATTCTAGAAAAAAAACTAAAGAGGGGTGAATGTGAGTGGAGAAGCTGTGAACACATTTTGGTGGTTAAATGGAGAGATCGTCGAGATGTAGTTATGCTGACTACACTACATGAAAATAAAATGGTCACTCTTCCAAAAAAAGATTGGGTCACGAACGAAAACCGTCAGAAGCCATTATGTATTCTGAAATATAATAAGGAAATGGGTGGCGTCAATCGATCTGATATGTTGATCAGCAGCATTGACTCCACACGCAAGTTCATCAAATGGTACAAAAAATTGTTTTTTCACACCATTGATATAGCTTTGCTGAATGCTCATGTCATGTATTTGACACAAATTACTTCAAAAGTTCTATTGGCAACATTTCAACTTGCAGTAATTAGACAGTTGTTGCAAAGGTACCAATATTTTTTTGCAATATTTCTATACTTATTCATATATTGTTCTCAGGTTTGAAAAAGCACCATCGAGTTCTGTTCATGTGGATCTTGGAAATAGAAGACTTACCCAAAGACACTTTCACGATCTATTACCAGTCAAGGAAGGTGGTAAATTGAGCTATAGGCGATGCTTTGTATGTTCCCACAGAAAATTAAATCCCAAGAAAAGAAAAGAAACTAGATATATTTGTAAGGAATGTGATGTCGGATTGTGTGCAGCTCCCTGCTCCAAAATATATCACAAAGAAGCTAATTTTTGAAGCCAAGCTTTTTTTGAATTTTTTTATACGATACCTACATTCTATTTTGGTTTTGATCGTTATTTCTCATTTTCTAGTAAGGTTTGTCTGTGTTTTCTTTATTTTGATGTAATAAAACTAGAATTAAATTGTTTTATTATTCCGTCGGATATAGCCGACACCGGGCCATCTGACCATGCAAAAAGGCTGGTCCACCAGGCAAATTTCGCAGGGGACACGTCGGTCCCGAAAGGGTTAAATATTCTTTAAATCAAATAAAGAAAAATAAAATTATAAAACAAGTAACGGGTAGTATGAATTGGCTTCACCCCATAGTAATCGTTAAAAACCCTGACGGAAATTTATGAATTTGCATCATGGACCCTTTCAGGCTAAATATTTCTATAAAAAAACCTACTTTTGATTTACCAACCTGAGAGGAAATAAGTTCAAAGTTACATGGATCAAAATTCTTTAGTACTTTAGATGCAACCCAAGGCTTTTTATAAGTTAAATCAGAAAAAGAAAGTCAAAAACTCTGTAATTTTGCTACACCTTACGGTAGATATTCCTTGTTACGGGTTCATTATATTTTTTGACTGAATAGAGAATTAATAAAATAATACTTACAATTTATTATAAATTCTAATAAAGATCAGCTCATTATCTATTGAAATAACCTGTAGTCATTGTTTACATTGTTTAATGTCGATTGACCTTGAACTAAAATTCTTCTTGAATACAAAATATAAATCTTACTCTAGTTCTGTGAGTACTATGGAATTGAATGTCACCAAAAATGGCCTAGCTAAGGAAATTTTCAGGTTGTCTATCTCTCCTCCTTCTGTCTTTTATTTTTCTGGGCCGAATTTTGACCATGTGGTTTAATAAAAATCGAATTCTATTTCGGATCTAAGGAGCCCTAGTACAAAGAAAGTAACATCAAAGAGAGAGTACGATTGACATCAGTTGATACACACATTCTGTGGATTTACGTACCTTTCTTTACACGGCCGCTGCCCATATTCGGCCAATACTGGAATGACCAGTTAAATAATTAGCTGCGAACTATTTACCAGCAACCTGTCTATTACATTAGTTCCAGTAGCATCTAACACTGTCACAAAATATACCAACGTACAGCCTGCTGTAAATGTAGAGTCGCACCACCTGGAGTAGGAAGTAAGAGATTTCAATTATTTTCTTTTCATAGTTCTGCATATTGTGGCTGGGTCCTGCTCCCGTACAAGAAATATTGTCTGGTCAATTAGTTGTTAGAGTTATAAATTAGTTAGTCCATTAGTTTCGCTTTCAACATGAATATTATTTAGAAGCACCTTATATATATACACCGTGTAGTACTACATGGGGCCATATTATCTGTAAATAAGCAACTAGACAAGTTGGGTAACTAAGCTGTTCAGTGTGAGGAATATAAAGAACCCTAGAAATATATTTCTTTTATTTCTGGCTCCTCCACGACCCACTCTACCGGTCCGAATAGAACAACCGTATAATTTCGAGCTAGTCAAACCTATGAATTGATTTGTTAAAACCTTTTATGTTTTCCTAGTAATAGTGGTGAAGTACTCTAACTGATACCCACGTAGCATCCTTTTGTCGCCTACCATATGGTCTTTCATGTTCTTCTGAGGTTTATCAGGAAATAATGTATGAAATCTTTAGAAACATAGAAGGGTGTGCAATTTTCATAGATGATTTGATAATATTCAGTGAGAGTATTTCATCTCACAATTCAATTTTAGAAAAAGTCCAGACTGCTAAAAAACATAATATTCATTTCAATGAAGAAAAGTATAAATTTTTATGCCAAAAATAACATACATGGGGCATCAAATACGTGAACAAGGCATAGGTTGACAAATCTAAAATTCAAGCTATTATTAACATGCCTAGTCCTAAAAACGTAAAAGATTTGCAACGTTTCTTGGGCATAGTCACATATATTGCAAGATTTGTTGAGGATCTTTCAGAAAAAACTTCGATTCTACGTTCTTTATTAAAAAAAGATTCTATTTTTCAATGGTTACCACAACATGAAACAGCATTTCAAAATTTAAAACTACTTTTAATCGAATTTCCATGTTTGCAATTTTTCGACACAAATCAAATGACAACCATTTCAGTTGATTCTTCTTAGAACGGAATGGCAGCTGTTCTCATGCAAAATGACCGACCTTATGCTCATGTAAGTCGAGCTCTAACTGAAACAGAGTCACGTTATTCTCAAATAAAAAAAGAACTTTTGGCTTGTTGGTTTGGAGCCACTCGCTTTTATAATATGTTTTTGGAAAAAGTTTATAATAGAGACCGATCATAAACCTTTAATTTCTATAAATAAGAAGCCAATAAATCTTTGTCCACCAAGACTTCAAATAATGCTAATGCAATTAAGAAAGTATGATTTTGATTTAATTTTTAAACCCGGAAAAACATTAATCACAGCTGATACTTTAACTCGTGCTTACAACTCGCAGAGCAGTTTCAATGAAAATGTAGATTTTGACATTGAATCTGAAATTTGTGCCGTTGAACTTTCTTTAAATATAACACGAACGGAAAAGTTACGCACGAAGCCGCGTAGCGGCGAGTGCGTAATTCCGTGAGTGCGTAAAATACGTTACAACACGAGTTACGTACTATACTTTACCTACGACCCGCTTGTACTGTGTTTATAATCTTATTAAGGTATTTAAAGTACAAGTAAAAACGTACATCCTCGATGCCCAGCCAAGTTTCGTAAAAGTCCGTCCTAAGTAGTATTTATTTTTATTAAAAATGTATGTAGAATTACCGGAATTGCATAAAATAGCGTATACACCTCTCGACTAAAGTGACACTAATCCCTTAGGTGAATTACTTCCCTCGGGAATCAAACACCACCCGCGGGATTAAATGGGCCACTTTGGTCGCTTGGTGTATAATATACTATTGTTTACTAATATGAGATACATTCAGACAGCTAAAAGATGCGGATTGAATGAAACGGAACCAATTATCATATAATTCCAAATAACTCTTAGTATTAAATGCAATCTCATATCTAATAAATGTTATCTACCATTTAGAGTAAATTGGGGGAATATGCCGCGCTGGGTAATACGCCGCAGTTTGATATTTCCGTTCCAAGTCAACATTTGGCAACAATGGTCGTTCATCCATATTTGTGTCAGACAGAAAACAAGCGTGAATCATTCGCAAATCGAAACCATTAGTTTTTTAGTGAGTGACGTCGATATAAAGGTAAGCACCGTGTAAAATAGTTTCTAATGTTAAGTTATATACAGTGGTGAAGGAAGTCTTAAGCAGATTTCGTCAATTTTAATAGAAGTGTGTCAAAGAATGATTCATAACCTTACTCTTTTTTGGCGGAACACTCTGTTAAACGTATGATAAATATGTGTTTTGATTTTATTTGTCATAAGATGCAATATGGGGTATTATGCGTCACATTTTTTCAACTGCGGCGTATTACCCCGAGCGTATTACTCTTACCCTTACCTGCTTTTTTTTGGTTTCAGATGCCTCGTACTTTTGTTCGGAAAAACGTTAGAGCTTTATGGTCAGAAGAAGATCTTGGCAATGCCATTGAAGATCTTAGACATGGTAGAGGATCTGTTCGCCAAATTAGCTGTACTTATAACGTTCCTGCCCGTACTTTGATGAGAAGAATGCGGTCTGGAAACCTCCGCAAAGAAAAATTGGGCCGCAAAAGTTGTCTAACTTCAGATCATGAAGCAAGTTTGGTAAAATACATCCAAACTATGGAAAAGCATGGATTTGCACTTACATCAGTTGATGTGAAAAAGATTGCATTTTCTTTTGCGGTTCAAAATAATATTTCAAATACCTTTAATGTCGAGAAAAAGCAAGCTGGGTATGACTGGTTTGTATCGTTTATGAAAAGACATCCTGAATTGTCAATTCGCCAAGCTCAAGGAATGTCTATAGCGCGAGCGCAAGGCATGTCTAAGAATGAATGCGAACGATATTTTGATCTGTTGCAGAAAACATTAACAGATAATGACTTAATGAACACCCCGAGAAAAATATTTAATATCGATGAATCAGGGCTACAACTTAACAATAACCCAGGAAAAGTTATTGCCACTAAAGGCACCAAAACCGTAAACTGCGTTACAAGTGGTGAGAAAGGTGAGACGGTGTCAGTTATAGCCTGTGTTAATGCAGAAGGTCATTTTCTTCCTCCCGTTTGTATCTTTAAAGGCAAGAAGAAAAAACAAGAGTTCGAAGATGGTTTGCCTCCTGGGGGTAAAGTTATAATGAATGAAAAATCGGCATATGTAACAACAGATGTTTTTAAAATATGGCTTCGAGAGCACTTTATTGCCAGAAAAGAGCCAGGTAAAGTATTGCTCATTTTAGATGGCCATTCGTCGCACTGTTCGGATGTAGAATTATTAGATTTAGCCGCAAGCAACGATGTCATCATGTTGTGTCTACCAAGCCATACGACACACTGGCTTCAGCCACTAGACAGATCGTTTTTCAAACCTTTAAAAACCTATTGGTCACAAGCCTGTAATAACTGGATACATAATCATCCTGGTCGGAAATTGAATAGGCTACAGTTTCCAGCACTCTTAAACAATGCATGGTGTAAAGCAGCTACGGTTCAAAACGGGGTTTCGGGTTTCAGAACCTGCGGAATCCATCCATTTAATGCAACCATAATTCCCGATCATGCTTTCATCCAGCATACTCCCGCGACAATTCCTAGGAACAATAATTTAGAACAAAATGCTGATGGTGTTATTCCTGATGATGCCGACAACAATGTTGAAGATAATCCTAATGATGAGGTCAATAATATTCATAACAACGAAGTATCATTTGAAGCGATCGTACCTATTCCAGCTATACCTGGTCCAAGTGGGTGTCAGAAGAGAAAGCAGCATGCTCAGTTACTTACATGCCCAGAAACAATTGCAGAGAAACGAAAGAAAAGAGAAATTAATGACAAAAAGGAAGCAGCAAAGCTAAAACGTAAAAAAAATAAGATGGAAAAAGATGAGGCCGATAAAGAGAACAAAGGAAAAAAGAAGACATTCACTCAAAAGAAAAGACGTGATGCTAATCCTGATACTAGTTCATCAGAAAGCGAATTAGAAGTGCCTACAATGGAGAGCGGTGAATCAGAATTGGAATACGATGAATCAGAATATTGTGCACAATGCCGTGGATACTATTTTGATAAAAAAGGACCAAAATGTGATTGGTTGCAATGTGTGCAATGTAATCATTGGGTTCACGAGATATGTACTCCATCAAACATATATTGTGCAGATTGTGTTCCAGATCAGACATAAGATTAGACATAAGATTCAGTAATATATAATATGTAATGTTGTAAAAATAAAGTTTTTTTTTCAGTTTCATGAAATATTTTATTTCTTACGAGAATAGCATGTTGCCATATTACTCATCGTATGATGCCATATTACCCATGGTATGGGGTAAAATGGCAATAGAGTATCACTATGCATTTTTACTTCTAATCTTTCGCTGTGTGTGAATATGGCATCGAGCGACTCTGAACACATACATATATTGTGTAAGCTCTAACGTGCAGCCATCGTGTTTCAGCTAGGCGCGTTGGTTCTTAGAATGTGGGCATTTGAATTTTATGTTGCCATATTACCCCAATTTACTCTATATATATATATATATATATATATATATATATATATATATATATATAGAATAAAATTCATCGTCATATATATAAGTAATACATTTTGAACAAAATGGCTACGTCTATTGACACTTGATAAGTGGTTGCTATGGAAGCCATGCGATTTACTTTACAGCCGTGCGTTTTGTTTTACCGTGCGTAATAGACGTCTTACATTGATTGCCGACTGTGTGTCTTTGACTACTTACAGGGGTGGTCGTAGGTAAATTCTATTTTGAGTTCAAAGAAGAATTATCTTGCATAGAAAATCTGATTTTTAAAGGTCAAAAACTTGTAGATAATGCCTCTTTGCCAAATTCAATTGTTTTATTACCCACAAATAGGTATGAAATTGAAAAAATAATAAATTAATTGTAGAGTAAAAAAGCAACTGGTATTGATGAGATAAGTGCGGAATGTCTAAAAGCATTTTCACCATTTATACTTGATCCTCTAGTGCATATCATAAATGGGCAATTCTTTCGTTACGGGCAACTTTATGAAACCAGCGATTCCTGAACAATACTTAACAATTTTATTTAGATTTCATTGCATATAAAGGGTAAACAATAAGATCAAACTGTCTCCACCAATATAAAAAGAAAAAAAAATTCACAACTGAAATATAATTTTTTGTTGTTAATTATCATTTTCGTGGATGTAACTAATCACTATTTTTTAACTTTACTAAACGTTACACGAAAATTCAATGCAAATGAAATATCTATATTAAGTCTTCCAAATACAGTGAATATAGGGCACCATTTTTATTTGACTCACATATCTTAGATATTTTTTATTGATCTTTTGTACAACACTAAATATTGTAACCGACTTGTTTCTTCATTAACGTGGAAATGTACAAAACAGATTAAAACTGATTTGGTAACTTTTTAAAAAATACGGCAACAATGTATAAGAGAGTATCCAGCACCGCCATTTTTATGTAAACCAAGCGAATTCAGATCGCAGTTTACGTTTAGTGGCAATAGTGAGCACATCGTGCAGATTTCGGTGAGTACACCGTGCAGATTTCGGTGAGTACACTTATTAGGATTCATTAACATGGCAGTTATATGAATACCATCAGTTATATTAAAATTATAAATTCATCAGTTTGTTGCAGTAGAAAACAATTAATTTTGAACGTCATATATATTTTTTGTGTTATTAATGGGTTATAAGCACACCAACAATTTTACGTCTAAATTTCATTAACGTGGTCGTTTATATCCACGCAAATGAATAACAACCACGTTAATGATTTTCTTCAATTTTTTCACAGAAAAAAAGTCAAAAAATGGGACGAAGTAAGAAAATGTCATAGCAAGAAAGGTTACGACGAAAAAGGGAATGTGAAAAGCGACGAAGGGAAAATATTAAATGTGATCCGATTAGAAATGCTATCTATCCACAAACGAAATGAACATGACAGGTATGAAAGAAATAAAATCAGAGGAATTACCAAATTAATAAATAATCTTACACAAAGAGAACAGAGGATGAAAAGACAACAATGGAGAAAAAATTCAATACGATACCTACAAAAGAAAAAATCCTTAGAACAGATTTTGAACGAAACTCCATTAAGTGAGTTTGATAGAGATTGTGTAGCGGGCTCTTCGACGCCTATTGTTTATGATAATGACATTAACATATGAGAAATCGGAAGCACAAGGTTCGTTATTCTAAGTAGGAATATACGAGTATCTTATCAAAAACTGAGAGGGCGTAAAATTGTTCGAAGAGACCGGGCTACTTGTTACAGAAAAACTAAAAAGATACAAGCTGAATACACAAACTTGCGCACTGCTTTTTCTAGATATAAAACCCGATATTTTAGAACAAAAACGAAACTATCACCTAAAACTAAAGTTGAAATAATGCTTAAAAATTTTAAAGTTAGCAATCAAATTAAACAGAAAATTCTCTTCGGGGAGGTTCTAAACAAAGTAATCAAGGGAAAACTGTTAAAGAAATATCGACTTCTCAAATATGCGCGTCCTTTCCTGTCTTATAAAATGAGCTCTGTAGGAAGAAAAAAATCCACGTTGATCAAATATGATCGTAAAAGAATAAGCAAATTTGGGAAACTGAGTGTTTTAATGTTTTTTAATTAAAACAATAATATGAGCAGATTCCACGAAGTAAGGGTCGATCGAGACAGTTATTTTAATGGGAAACTGAGATTTACTGTCCATAAATTCTTTATCAGTGATGAAGTTTCAAGGCAGTGTCCAGGAGAGAAAGATACAATTACGAAAAGAGGAATTAAGAAGCAAGTACGTTATTTGAACGGTTCGTTAAAAACACTTTATGGTGACTTTATTAATAAACATAATTTTCAAATTTCTTATGTAGCGTTTTGTAAGCTGCATCCTTTCTGGGTTGTTCCTCCAAAAGTATCTAGTAGAGATACATGTCTTTATGTGCTTCATGAAAATTTCAATTTGCTATCGTATTATCTAAATAAATTTAAAATCCTGAAGGAGAAGAATTTAGATGATGTTTTAAAGACGATATGTTGTAGTAAATTTAATGAAAAATGTTTGGAAAGAAAATGTTGCGTCTGTACCACCAACAAAGTAATGTTCAAAGTAGAAAACAATATGTCGAATAAAGTTAAGAGATACAAACAGTGGATTTTAAAAAAAGGGAACAGGATCAGTGTTTAAACAAAAAAAAATAACAGTTCAGATTACCTCGAAGCAGGTTCTTAGTTCTACTGTTAAAGAAATTATTTCTATATTTAATAGCAGTCTTCCAAAAATATTAAATCATTCACTAAATATTACTCACCAATACTCAATTTTCAAAGACCTGAGAAACAAATTATCTAATAATGAAATTATTTTACATGTCGACTTTTCAGAGAATTATTCATGCAAATATGGAAGTGAAATTCAATCAGTTCATTTTGGGGCATCTCGTGAACAAATCACATTACATACTGGAATGATGTATACTGCTTCGAAGAAACAAGGTTTCTGTACAATTTCTGCTTCCCTTTGTCATAATGCATCAGCAATTATTGCAAATTTGTCCCCAATTATTAAACATTATTTAGACATCTATAAAGGAGTTAATACAATTCACTTTTTATCTGATGGTACGAGTACCCAATATAGAAATAAAAATCTGTTCTATCTTCTTTAAAATTATATATCTGAAAAGTTCCCAGTTCCCTCTAAATTGTCCTGGAACTATTTCGAAGCAGGTCCGGATGGAATTGGTGCAACTTTAAAAAGAACTGCTGATCAAATCGTTGCATCAAATAAGGATATTAATAATTTTGGTTCATTTGAAACGAACATGGAAGAACAAATCACTAATATACTTATTGAGAGGGTCAATTCCGAAAACATTGAAGAAGTGAGTACTATGTTGCCACCAACACCAAAGGCATTTAAAGGTGCCAGAAAAACACATCAAATAACTCGTCCAAACTTCATCCTATGTTAACAATGAATACTTTAAGTTGCTTTTCATGTGAGTTCGGTACCAAGTGTTTTATAGGAAAAATACACTACGAAAAATAGTATGCCAAGACTAAATTACCACCAAGAATTATTACTGATAATGAAATATCATCAGAACCTGAATTATTGCCATCAATTGCCACAGTTCAGGAAATTCTTGAACTTCCTATGTCATTGCCACCTATGGATAAAGAACACGATGGCTTACAAACATCAAATAGTAATCAAGAACCCAAGCAGATGGTATTAAATGTATTTGACTGGGTGATAGTACTTTATGATCAATGGTATTCAGGTAATTTTTATAAAATATCTTATTTACTTCTTTAAACTTGAATTATTTTAGGAGTCATTGAACAAATAAAAAAGGATAAACTGAGCATAAATTTCTTCGAAAGATCTGGTAGTCTGTTCAAGTGGCCCACATCAAATGACGTACAGTTCGTTCGAAGGGATGGAATTTTTAAAAAGTTGGAATCTGCACCAATTCCTATAAATAATACTGTATTCCGAATTTCTAATCAGGAAGTTATAGATGAAGAAGTGAAGAGATATTTACAGTTGCCATAATTTGTATCACCTACTTTATTTTTAAAATGTCCGTTTAATTTCTTATGTTAATAGGATTACGTATAACTGGAAAAATGTTCTATTTCGTACCTGAATTGTGTATTTTGGGTTTTGATTAAAAGTTTTCATTTACAGGGATCATGTTTCATTTACATGGATATGACATTTAAAAAAACTGTCAAAATTAAAAATTCAGCTCTGCTCTTTGTATAATTACATTACACACTGAAATCACTATGTTTTACGATATTTTCAATTTTTTATGAAGACTTTTTTCTTATGTATATTTGAAATTGGAAAATTGACCATAACGGAAGAATAGCCCAAATATGTATATAGAAAAAGGTACATGGCCCAAATCCTTTAAAAACACTGTAGTCATACCCGTATAAAAAAATGAAGATAAGACCCTTGCCGCGAATTATAGACTTATATCACTGATTCCACACATGGCAAAATTTTTTGAAAAACTGATGAAAAATAGACTTACATCGTTTATAAACAAATATGATTTAATTTCATCCAAGCAATTTGGTTTTAAGCAAAATAACTCCACACAAGATGCCGTTTTAAATTTAACATCAAAAGTTTATGAAGCATTAAATGATAATAAAGTTTGCTTGTGTGTTTTTTTAGATCTAGCCGAAGCTTTAGATACTGTTAGCCATATTGCAAACATTGGAAAAAATTGGCATATGAAACAACTGTTTACAACTATTTACGAGTTACCTGTCAGAGAGACAGCAGATAGTAAGGGTTGCCTGACAAGCGAGTGGTCGGAGGGATGTAACATATGGAGTACCTCGGGGAACAATTTTAGGCCCCGTTTTATTCAATCTTTACATAAATGGATTATTTTCATTGCGCAGTGCAGGACATATAACTGGGTTCGCTGATGACACTGCTATTACTTATGAAGCAGATAACTGGTATGAGCTGAAATTAAAAGCAGAAACTGACCTAAAACTAATAAAGACCTGGTTTGATAATAAACTACTTACCATCACTTTCAAAAAAAAATTTTACCTACCACTGTTTAGCTCCAATTTAAGCATCGAACTATTCAAACCTCTTGAAATATCACAAAACGGACAAAATTTTAGCATCAAACCTGTAACAAATGTGAAATATTTAGGTATTATCATAGATGCAAATTTAAAGTGGTATTGTCATACTAAATTTATTATAAAAAAACTACAATTCGTCCTTTACAAACGTAAATACCTCAGAAAATTCATCCCTGCTAGATATCTTTGAATGATGTATTTCGCACTAGTGGAAAGTCACCTCCGTTATGGTATTCTGGCTTGGGAAAGTGCCCTGAAAACTCACATTCTTCCGTTAGAAATCATTCAAAAAAGATTTCTAAAGATCATTATGTGTAAACCCTATACCTATTCTTCAGATCGATTGTATAGGGAAAGTAACATATTTGACCTAAAACAGTTGTATTTTCTATATGCATCTATAAAGTACCACACAATAAAAGATGTAAGAAACTTACCTGCACATAGATATGTAACTAGAAATTCCTTCTGTCAACGATCTTTTTCATGTCTAGCTCCAAAAATGAATAATTGTATTCCGGATAGTATCAAAAATACGAGTAGTGTTATTGTTTTCAAAAAAAAATTGAAAGAATTTTTCTTGGAACAGACAAGAAATTTCTGTCATATTGTTATGGCGGGGTGAGCACATATTACTTTACATACTTTAAAAATATAGAAGTTACGTTTACTCAAATTTCTGCGTTCGCTTAAATCTAATATTGTCCATATATACATATATTTACTTTGGTCCTAATTTTATTTTATTCAAAACTGTTCAATAAGATGCAGTAATGTTAAATTTAGTGTATTTGTTTTGACTTGTATTTTTAATTGTGTTTTGCCGAAACAGGTGTATCCATACCTCTCGGACACCTTAGGGTTTATTCATTTATTCACTTACATAGTTGTTTAGTTGCTTCATAAAATTGTGTAAATGTTTTAAAATTATCACGATTATTAGAGTATCAATCGAACTCAACAATGCAATTTTAATTTTAGATTGTCTAGGTAATGTTCAAGATTTATACAAATACTTATATTTTAAATGTTTTATTCTATGCCACGCATGAGGGCTTGCCCCCCTGTAGTTTTTCTAAATTTAATGAGATTTTTATGTACGTATATATTTTGTAATTGTGAATTTACATGGTGAATAAATATTATTATATTAAAGCAAACTTGCAGCACAAAAAGACGGCCACGGCTGTCTTACATCAAAGGGTTGTGGCCGATAACATAGACATCATTCTGATCCAAGAACCTTGGATAAACAAAGGAACTAATGGTATTGAAGAAAGAACTTGTATCTGTTACAGATCTAAGTATAACTTGATGCCAATCATGGAACTTTGTACGGGTGATATGGTATCAGCAAAGATTGAACTTGAAAAAGATGGGGAGGTAATAGAGATAATAATAGTGTCACTTTATCTTCCTATCAACTCAGAAGAACCGTTACCGGGGGCTAACATGGAGAACCTGATGGACTACGCCAGACGATATAAATGGGATGTTGTTGTAGGAGCTGATACTAACGCACACCAATTCAACTGGGGCAGCAGCGACAACAACACTAGAGGAAAGAAACCATTTGACTATTTATGTACTATTGAATAGAGGTAGCCAATTATCGATAGTTTTAAGTTTTAATTTACTATCGATAGTCCCATTCAATAGTTTTTCTGTCATACGCCAACTGTCAACGTCATCATACATAACGCCATAACGCATCATAACCTAACCATTAACCATAAAATAATTTTCCCAATTTCCCACTATTTTACTTACAACTTACATTACAGTAGGCTAGGTATTCTACGCACTAGTTTTTGGTTTCTTTTTGACTGTTAGAGTTTGAGGTTATTTTATGAAATGGTTAAACGAAAATCATCGTTAATCTGGATATATTTTTCAAAGGATGGGCTTAGCTACCTAGATGAGCCCGTAGCTACATGTATGAAATGCAGAAAGTTGTACAAAACATCTTGAAATACTTCTAATTTAATGGACCATCTAAAAAGAGTACATGGCAAACGAACCAAGAAGGGTTCTTTAAATAAATGTGCAGGTAAGATCGATTTGTAATTTAAGTTTACAGCACACAGTACACTTATTCCATTGATACACTTTAAATGAAAAATCACTATGTTATGCTTATTTTTTACGGTATTCATACTCAAATATTAAATTTGACCATATTTGTTTTAGGTGAAACCAGCTCATCAATCTCAACAGAGGCAGAGGATACGTCTTTATCACTATTCAATGAAAGGAGTAAGAAACTCCCAAAACAAACAGCATTAAAAAGGTTTTTAAATGCGCAAAACGTTTATAGTGCAGAACATTCAAGAAATGAGTTGGATTTATCCTTAGTGAAAATGATCTGCATAGACATGCAACCCTTTAATGTTGTTAATGATCTAGGGTTCCAGATGTTTTGCCATATGTTGGACCCTAGATACCAGTTGCCTTCTTGTACAACTTTAAAACGGAATATGGTTACTGATTTGTATGATACCCTTAAATTAAAATTGAGAACGTTGCTTGGAAAAATCATGTATGTTGCTATTACCACCAATGTTTGGACATGTTCTTACACAACAGAGTCCTAGTGGACACTCACTTGTCATTTTGTTGATTCTAATATACATTCTCGCATATTAAAAACCGAACAAATTAAAGGAAGCCACACTGCTGTGAACCTTGCTGAAGTAATTGAAGTATGTTTTACTTAATTGTTACACAATAGTTTCACATTTTAACTACCCATGTGTAATAAGTAAATTTTATTATTTATTTTAGGGCATTCTTAAGGGTGGAGATTAACAGAAAAAGTAGTATGTGCAGTTACAGGTAATGCCTCCACCATGGTCGCAACATGCAACATTTTAAACATAACCCAGCTGGGTTGCTGTGCATATACTATTAATGTAGTTGTAGAAGATGGTTTTAATAAAACGGATAATTTAAGTGGTTTAATAAAAAAAGTGAAAAGTATTGTAACATTTAAAAAAAAAACCTTCATAGGACTGGCCGGGGTCCGTCTGTACCCCATGACGTATGTTTTTGCTGTATCTTTGCAAACGCAAATTTTTAAACATTGATCTTTCATCTAACTGCAGTTTATGAATTATTTTCATAAAATATGATGTATTTAGTAGTTTTTATTGGCTGGTATAAACAAAAAATAGTTTTATATTCCAGGGGCCTCTTCAGACCCCGGTCAGCCTTTTACGCCCGATAAAATAATCCCGGTAACTGTTAGTAAAATCGGGGAATCCCATACATTAAACGTTTGTTTACCCATATAATTGTAAAATATAAATTACCAGTTCAAATGGGGGATTCCCCGAACTGCGATATAATTTTTAGACTTGAATATTCGGGTTAGTCCCTTGTGATATTGCGAGTAGGGTACATCGTTTTGAAAATGAGTCAGTTTTTATTTACAAACAATCGCAAGGGGCTTACTGACGATGAGATGTTACGTATACTTGAAAGTGATGATCCAGAGTTTGATAGTGTTATCAATGAGGAAACATCGAGTGACTTAGAAGATGAAGACATTGTCACAGAAGTAGAGGAAGAAAATGATGTAATAGTTGTTGATCAAAGTATAGAGAAAACGAACCCAGAGGAACCAACAGTTAGTAACAGCCAGGGCATTCCAGTATATAAATCTAAAAATGGAACTGAGTGGTCAAAAATTCCAGGAAACACAAAAGTTAGACGTTCTGATATCTCAAATATAAAAGACGCTTTTCTTCTTTTCCTATCTCCGGATATAATGAACATAATAGTAACCGAAACAAACAGAAAGGCACAAACATATTATGATAAATGGAATATAGAAAATCCAAATAAAATTAAAGTTTTTGTACCTGTTGATTCTACAGAGATTGAAGCTTATTCTTGGCGCACTTCACGGATCGAAAGAGGCTATCGATATGCTCTGGTGTCAAGATATTTCTTACTGTCGTCCTATAATTCCGACTGCAATGTCAAGAGACAGATTCAAACAAATTACTTCATTTTTACGCTTTGATAATTTTCAAACAAGACAATAACGAAAATTAGTAGATAAGCTAGCTCCGATAAGAGATATATTCGATATTTTCACTTCTAATTGTAAAAAATCACTTAATCCTGGCGAACATCTATGTGTGGGCTCTTGTGGACTGCACCACTTCTTATATTGCAAACATGCAAGTTTATTTGGGTAAGTTATTTGAAAAGCAATATAGGCAAACTTTATATTCCTATGTATCTATTAATTTTTAGGAAAACAAGGTAACAAAGCGGAAAAGGGTCAAGGTCAAAGGGTTGTCCTAGATTTGACAGACCATTTGGAAGGCGGATTTGGAATAACGACCGATAACTTTTTTACAAGTTTAGAACTTGCTGTCAAGTTGTGGAAAAAAAATATTACTTTATGTGGAACCCTCCGGAAAAATAAAATATTTATTCCCAGGGAACTTCTACCAGCATCGTACAAGAAAGAGTTTTCAAGTATGTTTGCTTTTAGAAATCAAAGAACGCTAGTATCCTATGTTCCAAAACAAAAACATGCTGTCATCTTACTTTTAAGTGAGCATACTGATAGTAAAGTAGCTGGAGAAGAACAGCACTATAAACTAGAAATTATTCTTCATTACAACAAAACAAAAGGTGCTGTCGACACTTCAGATAAGTTGGCCAAAGAATATACAGTGCAGAGAAAGTCAAACCGCTGACCAATGGCAATATTTTCGCATCTTATAGATATCGCAGGAATAAATGCTTATAAATTGTGGTTACTGCAAAACCCGGATTTGCGAAAAAACAGTTTAGATAAACGTAAAATGTATATTTTGGGACTAGGAAAAGAACTCATAAAGAAAAACGTTTTCCGGCGATATAATAATAAATACATTCAGACGAATAGAAAACGGCATATGACAGACGTTTTTCCCGAACTACTGGATGCAACAGAACATAGAGTTGAACAACAAAACATTACCAGGGGGCGCTGCCATATGTGTCAAAGAGGAAAAGACAGAAAATCCAGAAAAATATGTATTAGGTGTAATAACTTTGTGTGCCTAGAACATTCAAAATCGGAGATAGTTTGTAAAAAATGTTAATATGATATGTAGCTAGTAGTATTAGTGATTAGGGTATTTTGTATTTTTTCGTGATGATTTTTGACTAATAAATGGTTAATAGTAAAACTTTGATAAAACTTCTTTTCTATATCTTTAATTTAAAGAAAAATACAGCATTTCTGCAATTTTACGCATAGGGTACGAACCCCAGTTAGTCCTTTTCGTAAAATTGTGATGTCCGTCCCATGAAGGTTAAAAAAGAACAGGAAAATAGAAATGTACACACACTTAAATTATTACAAGACGTTTCTACTTGGTGGAACAGTGTGTATTATATGGTTAACCGTGTAATAGAGATTGGAAATTCTTTAACGCTTGCACAGCTCAACATTCCGGAAGGGCCACACTTTTTATCAATAGGAGAAAAGGAGGTCATAATGGAAGTTATAAAAGTTTTAGTTCCATTTGAAGTTGCGCCTAAACAAATATCTGGTACATTTGTTACTATTTCCTTACCTATACCCATTGTTACCGGATTGTACCATTCACATCTGTTGACTTCAGTTAATAAAATATTGTGTGGCTATGAAAGTAAGTTTATACCAAAGGTAGGTACAATCCTAGATCCTAGGTTTAAAACAATGGTTTTAGAATTAGTAAGAATGCTCTAACGGCCCTTGCAGCAGTTCAAAAAATAGCACAACCAAGTATTGCACTTGCAACTGATTTATCAAAAAGCAATGTAACTGTGACTGATGGCCACCCTTCAACATCAAATGAAAAAGAAAAAAACATTAATCTGTTTGATTACCTCCTACAAAAAAAAAAGTTGAGAGGTGTGAAGGGACACCCGGATGGAACGAAGTTCCTTTCGATTAATTAGTGAAGGAATTGTAATAAAATTTTATCATTTATATATATACACATATATATATATATATATATATATATATATATATATATATATGTACTCTGTCTGTCTATTCTTTCATACACGCCATAGATGCGCGGGACTTTGTAAACACAACAGAGTGTATATATATATATATATATATATATATATATACTCTCTCGACTTCATAAACACAACAGCGTATAGGTTAGAACACGCACGGCTTGCTAAATACATACGTTCTAATATTGTAATGTTAAAATATGATTTGTTTTTGAATTTATTAAAATTATGACGCGTACACTTGCTAAACACACAAAATGTGGAGATTATAAATCGTATGACTTGGTTAGCACAATAATAAAGAGAGGTTATAGTGCGTACTTGCTAAACATACAAAAGCATTTATTATTATCTGTATATAATCTCTACTCACCTAACTCCATCAGCAATATCCGGATCTTGTGCAGAAACACTGTCAGGATTCATTATTATTATTATTTTTTATTATTTATTATTTACAAAAAAACTGTATACACTCAACAAAAATAATCATCGCGACACCACACTGTTCAATGCGAAATAGAAATGAAAATATCTGGCTTGCTTTCTATAAGAGAGAGAGAGAGACAGACAGACGGAGAAACATGCGCACGCCGCACAGCTTACAGTAGCAAAAAGTGTCGTGACAACTTTTCGTAAGAATTTTTTCCGTCTAGCCCCCTTTCACTTCACTTCACTTCACTTCGTTCCAAAAAGCAAAAAAAATAATTTTTCATAAAATAAAAATTCCTCCCCGGCGGGGAATCGAACCCCGGTCTCCCGCGTGACAGGCGGGGATACTGACCACTATACTACCGAGAAATATGTTTAGGAGATTTCAAAAGTATTATTCATTATACAGCAAGCAACTGAAGTATATTATTTCAATTTTTGTTGTAGAGAATCTCAACAATTAATTAACATAATAAAGACAAAAAACTATACTAAGTAATATTAAAATATGATTTGTTTTTGAATTTATTAAAATTATGACGCGTACACTTGCTAAACACACAAAATGTGGAGATTATAAATCGTATGACTTAGTTGGAGAAACATGCGCACGCCGCACAGCTTACAATAGCTTCAAAAAGTGTCGTGACAACTTTTCGTAAGAATTTTTTCCGTCTAGCCTCCTTTCTCAACGCGCGATAAGGAACTTCGTTCCAAATGAGACAATTTCATCCGTTAATACTCCATCCTCTAAAGGAGTAATTGTGGTAAGACAATATATGGAAAAAGAAGTTTTAGATATCACACATAATCCAATAACCTACTAGTCTCAATCAAGTGATAACATATTAAAGGAACTGGATTTTAAATATTTATGTGTTCCAGCCACATCAGTTCCTAGTGAACGTTTATATTTGAAATCTAGTCAGCTAAACTAAGCAAAGTGAAAATCAAAAATGTAGATATGGTATTATTTATACATGCAAATAATAGTTTACTAAAAAAATAGATTATTTTTTATTTTAAATGTTCCTTTAATGCTGGTATATATTGTTGAAAATTTGTTTACAAATATTTTATATTGCATTATACCTTATTCTGTAACTGTTATGATACAATTCTGTTAATACTCGTATGTTATGTATTATTTGTGTTCCTTGTTTACTAGTGAATTTTTGTGTGTTTTAGTGTTGTTTTTGCCTAATGTGTAATATAATTAATAATGTCTTCAAGAAGGAGAAAAATATACTCAAAGCATATTAGGTATCGTATGCGGTATTCAGCATCTCTTCGTTTTAGTTAAGAAAGCTTTTTGAAGGGGGTTGTTAATAATATGGCTGTTATCTTCAATTATGGTTAAATTTAAAGTCCATAACGATTTTTGTTACCTATTATCAGCTACTGTTTCTTAGAATGCCTTAAATTGTTCTGAAAGTATGGCTGTTTACAGGTATATAGCTAGATTATCACATTTTTAAATATAATTAAATATTTGCAGATGATTTTGGATTAATTGGAAATCATATAAACGGAGAACCAAGTACTGACCTACAATCACCTGCTATTCGACCTGTCGATGATTTTTCAGTTAATTATGGTAAGTTTTACTAAAATATTCTATTTGCAGCATAGGTGCTGCTGTGATTCACTATTTAAAAAACAACTTTTAATAATCATGATGATGTATAAGTTCCATAACCAAAAATATACATTGGTGACATGAAGTTAAAAAAATTCTGGAGAGAAATGTCAGAAGGTTGGGAACTGTCACGTAGTAACGAAAGAAATTTTGGAAAAAATGTATTTTGCGGTTTGTTGAAGATTATAAAATAATCTGAGGATTAGCAATGTAAATATATATGATAAGAAGTGTTGGTTAGCAGAAACAATAGATATCCAGAAGTTAAACAAACTTTTAAGTGAGGGTACCTTTAAGAAAGAAAATTAGGTGTTGGACAAGTTTGAAGGGACTGGAGGTGCTAAGTGACTATTTTGGGACAATGTGATGTAACGGTTCACTATGACAGCCGGTATACAGAATTTGCTGAAATTGGCAAGGTCGTTTATAAACTCAAATTAATTTGCGGCGAATGGTTCCTACGTATAGGCCACCAAAATCACTCCGGAAATTGAATGGTCTTATTCCAGGTGATTCAGTCATAAATGGCAATTTTGGCTACTTGTGAGTTATGTACAAATGTCGCTGAGTAGCAGTAGACACATGGCATGCTAATTTCTTATTTTTAACAATAAATATCGAAGTTAATAATTTAAATCTTAACGGTCGCGCCGTGCGCATGACTAGATCAGTCCAAAAAATCAGCCAGTAGAACGAGGAGACTTTGTACTGAACAATAAGAGAGAACGGAAGCCATCTATACTGTTCGGTGTTCTTGTGGATAGTGCCTAATAAAATCTAAGGGAAACTATAAGTTATTAAAATAAATTTAGCATAATTATAAAAGGACGTAATTTATCTTACAGGCAAATCTGGTAAAGACGTTACCACGCACTTTGTAACACAGTTAGATAGACATTGTGCAAATAAGACTTATAAAAAAACGAGTCGGCAACTGCTTGTTTTATGTGACCGACCGAGATCCTGCTGTACACCGTTGAATTTGGTGACAACAACGCTACTGATTGCGTAACTTTTGGGATAGGGCGCTTCACTCCATCTCACTGAGGCATAACACATTAACACTTACATGTGTGCATCATCTGAGCTGACGTACGCAACCCGATTGGCGTGCTTTCTGGAGTACGAGAGGGTTCGAGTTTAAATAATTTCATCCCCTAGGAGAATCGTGAGTAGACCATCGTTGAATTAAAGATGTTGAAAAGTGTTTCATTCGCTTAATACCTAATGCTTATTGTTTTTTATATATAGTAAGTCTAATTGTATTTTTTTATATTATCTTAATTGTGAACAATCTACAGCTGTGGGTTGGGAAATTTCTTTTTTATTTCGGCAATCATTTCTATTTAATTACCCTTAGATAATCTTTAGTCTGAGGTGATATTGTGTACAATATTTAATGGTACCATCTATGTTATACAAAAGTTTATCTACAAACTTATTAGTAAGTGATCTAGTCAAATTTAAATTTTAATTCGTAAATGCCGAAAATTATTTATTACGCAATTTATTTATTCCGCATCTGTTATTAAATTTATACCGTATCGGCATTTGACCTATTTGATGGTCCCATTCCTCTGGCGATTTTTCGTCACGGCGCCCCTAGCTTACTGCTAAAATAAATCATCTTTAAATATTCGTTATTTGTTTATTTCTATTGGAAAAAGTAGGACTAGTATTTCGAACTCAATCTCTCCCCTGAGTTAGCATTCTGTAGTTGGACTTACAGAATAGGGTCATTGTGAATGGACTTTATATAAACTGGAGAAGTTAGAAACTGACGATAGAAAGATTTGATAGAATAGGACAATTTAGATGCAAACAGGACTGATAAGGTATTTAAAATTATAATAGTAATTAGTAGTAAAAATTTTGTATAGAGTATACTAAGAACCCATAAATAGACTGGAAAGTCAAATTGGATATTATTTTCTGTCTACACGTATTCCAAAAAAATTTGATATAAAACAAAATATTATAAAAATCACTGAGCTAGTCGAATTTAAAATAAAATAAAAAAAAATATACATAACAATAATATAAACTTTAATAACTATAACAGTACCTACGGCTGATTTGTGAATGAAGATGCCTTCGATATTTATGGACTGTATCATTGTATTTGGTATTTGTACAATATCAAATGTAATAGTTTTCTTTTTACAAAATGTAACGTAATAATGACATTGATTAATAATAAACTTTTTGTTGACAGACAAATCACTACTGTAACTAACGTAAACTGTAGATCAGCGAACAATCGTTGAAACTGTAACTTCAATTATAAAGTATAACAAAAGAAGTATCGTAAATAAATTAAGTTTATTAGTATTAGTCAATATGTAGAAAACAGATCTTTGTTAACGCCCTTTTTAAAGTATTACCATTGGCTACCCGCACTGATACCACATGCGTCACTCCGTCACGCCCAGGATGTAACGCGACAATTCTGCCCATGATCCAATGGAGCGGTTGTACATGATCTTCAACAATAACCACGAGTCTGCCTACTGTGATCATCTCAAAAAGACATTATCCAAAAAGACAATATCAAAAGAAAAGGAATTGTTAAATTTGTGTAAATAATAATTTCAATGTGATTAGCGGGCACCGAACTATTAAGGTCAGGTAAACATAACAAAAGCACGTCCGCTTTGTAAAACATCATATTCACATGATCAGGAACATCAAGAGTACGGGCCACTGACTCATTAGTTCTAATACTTCCTATGAATAGAAAGGTTCAACAATTTCAGGGATGATTCATTATTATTATTTTGAATAGTACAAATGTATGTATTGTGTATCTATAATATATGTTAGTAGTTCATAATAATATTTTATCCCAGTGAGTTTTAAACGATGTTATTTATTCAACCCTAAAGAATGGTTACGAGGTAAGTGTTTCTCAAAGATAAATGGTTTAATGGTTAAATAAGTCTATACGAGGGGCACCTATTAAATAACCACCACACTACTGCTGGTTGCTTACTTGGCTGCTGAGTCCATTTACTACGTAACTGCAGTTCGCTAAAGTACTCTCGGGACCACCTTGTCCAGAAATGTTGAGTTAATTTGGTTAACCTCTGGTAATGACTTAGCCTACCCACCCCCGACCGAACTGAGCTTGGGCATGAGGTTGCGCTTCTGGAGCTAGCGAGCAGACCATAATAAATAAAGCGCGTAACACATATACTAAAATTGGAACGATACAGAGAAGATTAGCATGGCTCCTGCGCAAGGATGACACGCAAAATCGTGAAGCGTACCACATTTTTATACCGCTAGGGAAGCACAAGATCGGCAAGATTTTAGAGAAGGAACAGTGCAAGACGATCACAATGCGATGCAATGGCAAGTGGTCGCTAGGAACCGTGGTTTTGGAGATCGTAGAGGAAGATCTTCACGAGGTAGAGCACAATATAATATGAAAAGAGTCGAAGGATACAGAGAGGAACAATAATTTCTAATTGAAAATGATTTATCAGAAGATTTAAAGAAGAAACTATTCCCAGGAGTAAAAAATGGCGAATCTGCTATGGAGAGACTGGAAGCAGTAAATACCCTTAGAGCTATTACGTTATGTATTACAACACGAGCTATGGGTTTTGGAACTGTCAATGTGTTTATAGCATTATCAGTTTTATAGAGCAGCGTTGGCTGTATTACAGTGTAAAGTGATAGTATCGCAGCGTACGGTGACTGCGATTATAGACAGTGATGAAGATTTTGAACGCTTTGAAACTAGTGAGGATTTCATTTCAATAGCGAAAGGAATAATTGCGATGCCAGACCAAATTACTATGCCGGTGAATCAAATCGGCAAACTTAAAGTCGGAGAGCTTATGTATGTGCCCAAAATTGGTGCTTTAAATTATACGCGCGATGGACATTTCATTCCGCAATCCGAGCAAATAATATCCACAAACTTAAGGCAAACTGGTTAATTTAGCTAATTCCCAAACTCAGAGGGAGTAAAGGCGGAGGTTTTACCGTAATAATCCCATCCCTGGACGTATTTGGGGTGGAGGTGCTGATAACCCAGTACTTTTAAATGCTGATGAAATTATGCGTCCAGACTATGGGCTTGAAGATCTGGCTGATGATGTGTCGTAGATAATAAAAGTAACATGACGTTCCTAAATAAGAAGGCACCAAAATATTTTACGGGACCAGTTTCATATAGTCCTGAAGGGACAAAATCGATGCTGACTTGCAAGGAGCAGGGTGGGCTTCGAATAATAGATAGAAATGTTGATAAGCCACTAGATAGATACTACGTCAGGTTAAAATTACAAGGTGACATCTCTGAATATACGAATTTACAGAGACTATCAACCAACGAACAGTTAAAAGGCTGTATTGCTTTGTTGGGCGAAGTGCCAACTACTAGTGCTTTGGAATTTCCCGTATATATTAGCCGAAATAAAAGACAAGGTGCTGAATGCTGTTGAGATATACTTAGCCGATCGTGATCTAGCGCGCTGAGAGTCCGGAGTATAAATATAGATGAACAGACTAGAGGTTAGAGGAGACCCGCGCTAGTGAATGTGTTACGCGCTTTATTTATTGTGGTCTGCTCGCTAGCTCCAGAAGCGCAACCTCATGCCCAAGCTCAGTTCGTTAGGGGGTGGGTATGCGAAATTTCCTATTTTATTTTGTTGTTAAAAATGGGCGCCACTAGTTGAATTTTAATGAGCCCGCCCTAACTAGTAGACCGCCACGATGGTCAGGATGGAGCAGACAATATATAAGATATATTTATTGGTTAATTGGCAGTATGAAAATTTTCAATTTATATATAATTAATGGTTCTTCGCCAACTTCTTTTATATGTAAAAAAACTGTCATTATGTACAAAGATGAATACCATAACAAAATGAACAGTTTGTTGTCTGATATTTCTACGTATAAAAAAGAAAGATCTGATCCAAACAACAAAACACAAAATAACTTGAACAAATTAATTTTATCGTGGTTTAAAAATAAAGTGATAGATTTTAATACAAAAAATAAACTTACATGTTATAATGGATTTGCCACTTATATAATACAGGGTGTCCCGGGACTAATGGGAAAAAAGTCAGGAGCGTATAATCTGAGCTAAAATAATGTTAGTACTTCATATAAACTTTTACTATGCAGGCCCTCGTTTTCGAGTTATAGGCCTCCAAAGTTTTAATTTTGAATGTGGTTTTTATTTGTATTTTTTGTACTAGTTATTTGATCTTTATAAAATTTACGGCAAAGCTATAATGTATGTGTATGTTTATTTTGGTAAGGTAAACAGATTTACAGTAGTGCATTGAAGCCAGGGACGGACTACTCGCTATGGTTAGTGATCCAAAAATTTTGCAGGTATGGCACACCCTGTATGAAATTATCGAAATTCACTTCCCCACACATTAAGCTAACGAAAAGGTACTCTTGTTGGAATTCGATAAAATAAGTCGTTTGGCTAATATTTACAGTTTTATTAATGCACTACGTACCAGTTTACGCATTCACCATTTTTATAAGTACACAACGAGGTAAAACTAACTTTTAATAGATGTCCAAAATTTACCTAGAGTACTGCAAAAAAATAATTTAACGATAGCAGAAGATGAAAAACATTAACGACTTATTAATTGGAAAGTTGGTAAAAACTTTTTATAAGTGTTTTTACCGTTTATCAAGTTACCATAGGATTAGTTGTCAAACGTTGTGTAGAATAGTTCGTAGTCAGAAGAACATAACGTCTCGAAATCAGTTGTTCATCGCGTCCTAAAAGAACAGCTGTTATATCCTTTTCACATGAAAAAAGTACACCGTATGACAGTGGCTGATTATCCTGCTCGACTTGAGTATAGCCAGTGGTTTCTGCGACGACAACAACAAGCAGACAACACATTTATTAGTAACGTTCTCTTTACGAACGAACCGGGTTTCACCAGAGATGGAATCATAAATTCTCATAATATGCATTTATGGGATGATGTGAATCCACATGGCATTATCCAAACTAGGATCCCGCATAGATTCATGGTTAATGTTTGGCAGGAATAGTTGGCAATAATTTGATACAGCCATACTTTATTGACGGTACTTTGACCGGTCAGAGATATTTGGAGTTTTTTGCAAAATGAGTTATGGAACCTGTTTGATGATGTGCTACTACAAACTCGTAGGAATTTATGGTTCATGCATGATGGGGCCCCTCCTCATTTCAGTTTAGATGTACGACAGCATTTACACACAAGGCTTCCTAATAGATGGATTGGTCGTGGAGGTCCTTTTCAATGGCCACCGCGATCAGGAGACGTTAATCCTATGGATTTCTTTCTCTAGGGTTATCTCAAAAGTAAGGTATACGCAACACCTGTGCAAACAAGGCAAGATTTAATAGACATAATTGTGTTACACTGCAATGTTATTAGAAATAGTGTGAAATTGCTCTTTCAAGTGCAAAGAAACAACCTTCGTAGACTTAGAATGTGCGTGGAAATGGGAGGAGCTCATATTGAACATTTATTAGAATAACGTTAGTTTTTGTTGTTGTTTAGGAATTAGTTTTAGTCTAATGTTTTATAACTTGTGTTTTTTGAGGTTTTCTTAATGGTTTAATAATGTTATGTTCGTAATTTTGATTAAAAGCAAGTAAATTCTGGACATCGTATTAATAAGTTAGTTAGGTAGATTTGTACGTAGTGCATTAATAAAACTGTAAATATTAGCCAAACGACTTATTTGATCGAATTCCAACAAGAGTACCTTTTCGTTAGCTTAATGTGTGGGGAAGTGAATTTCGATACTTTCATACAGGGTGTGCCATACCTGCAAAATTTTTGGATCACTAACCATTGCGAGTAGTCCGTCCCTGGCTTCAATGCACTACTGTAAATCTGTTTACCTTACCAAAATAAACATACACTTACATTATAGCTTTGCCGTAAATTTTATGAAGATCAAATAACTAGTACAAAAAATAAAAACCAAATTCAAAATTAAAACATTGGAGGCCTATAACTCGAAAACGAGGGCCTGCATAGTAAAAGTTCATATGAAGTACTAACATTATTTTGGCTCATATTATACTCTCCTGACTTTTTTCCCATTAGTCCCGGGACACCCTGTATATATATATATATATATATATATATATATATATATATATATATATAACAACAACAAAGAGATTCATGGGTAATTCACGCAAAATAAAGGGCTACTGAAATAGAGTGGTAACTGTGGACATGCATGTTTCTGACTCATTTTGCCTCTTCAGCACGGCATAACCAAATAAGGATGTGAAATTTGGGAGCAAAGATGTTAATCGAAACATAGGAAAACACAAAATAACGGATTTCAGCAGGGAAACCAAACGCTCATTTGTGTCTTCAATTGGAAGATTCCGAGTTTTCAGGACATCAACCAACATCGACACGGAGGCGCATATAGCCCCCCCGCCATGAACCTTCCGACCCATAGTAAATAACAAAGAAGATGTAGGAATATCGTGTGATATGTTAACAACAACAACAAAGAGATTCATGGGTAATTCACGCAAAATAAAGGGCTACTGAAATAGAGTGGTAACCGTGGACATGCATGTTTCTGGCTCATTTTGCCTCTTCAGCACGGCATAACCACGGTTACCACTCTATTTCAGTAGCCCTTTATTTTGCGTGAATTACCCATGAATCTCTTTGTTGTTGTTGTTAACATATCACGCGATATTCCTACATCTTCTTTGTTATATATATATATATATATATATATATATATATATATATATATATATATATTTAACCAATAGACGTTACCGGCCCCGACACGTTCAGCAGGCAACCTAAGACCCATTAGAAATATATAAGTGAGAGCAGTATATATTATCTTTTCTAATTATATTTAATGCCTTAATTAAGAGCACCCAAAGAGGGGTAAGAAAATTGAAAGAATTTTTTTTTTGTCATATTCAGCAATCGTAACCATGCCAGTCATGTTAAACCGCCTTTTCGTTCAAGTTTGTATCCTAATACATTATATAACCGACGCTCTCAGTCCCATCATTGTTGCCAAACCACATATTCCTCGTCATAAATGGTATTGATGAGAAGGAGAAGGAAGATTTACTTGATGTCGTCGTTAAACTAATCAACCAAAAACTCAAACTTTCTATTTCGAATATTAATATCGACAACTGCCTTCGAATGGGGAAAAAACGTCAAAATTAGAAGCCCAGGCCACTCGCTGTTAAATTTGTTAACAAATGGATGAAACATAAAGTGTTTGTCGCTAAGAAACATTTAAAGGGAAGTGGTGTGGTGATTAGTGAAATGTTGTCCTCTGAAAATCGAAACTTATTTTTGAAAGTGCGAGAATCTGTCGGTGCCAGAAACTGTTGGACATATGAAGGTAACATTTACGCATTTCTGAACAATGCGAGAAAACTTATAAAATCTTTAAATGACTTAAGTCAATAAGATTGTCATTGTTGTTGATCCTTGCTGTTGCAATGTATAATTACGTGTGATGTTTAATACAACTAACAATTTAACAATTTAATATACCTAACAATATATTCTTTAAACATAAATTTCTTATTGGGAAAATTTCTCGTTTCTTAAGAATTAATTATTGTGATCCATCTCTGAGCGCAATTCAGACAACGTATTACTTTTTTTTTACTTGATTTTTCTTTGTAGTAGGGTAAGTCCGGGTGAGATGCCCCACCGGGATAGATGGCAAAGTGCAACTATTTGGCTAGGCGATGACAGATGGCGCTGCCGATACGCCGCCTCGTCATTTAATACCACATGTTAATAAGTAGAAGTGTAGTGTGTCAATAGTGTGTCATAAACGTAAGTTATCAAGTTTATAATTTTCCAAACAGGTTTGAAATTGTTTAGATACATATATAAATGTTTGTATATTTTTAAAGCAGTTAATTTAACAGGTGGTTTTAGTAGAGTTTGTTGTGGTAGTTTAAGGTTATGTAATGGGCTATTCATAAATCCGATAGCTTACGTAGTGTCTTTGTTATAGGGTGGGGCATCTAACCCGGTATTTGGGATAGATGGCACACTGTTAGTCGGGTGAGATGCCTCACTATATTTGATACAAAACTATGCAATAAAATTCAAAATCATGCTGTATGCTGTATGCGATGAATATTTATTGATGTATTGTTTCAGATGCCTACGAAATATATTAGAAAACCAGGTTCCACAAGAGGTTCTTGGTCGGAAGATGCTCTTCAGCGAGCGATAACCGCAGTAAGAAATGGTATGGGAATAAACTTGGCTTCCAGAACTTTTAATATACCATCAAGGACATTACGGCGTCGGGTGCAGAATAATGACGCATCAAAAAAACCCATGGGACCAACAGGAAGTTTAGGAATGGCTAATGAGTTGAAGTTAGTAGCTCACATTAAAAAGCTACAAAAGAGAGGATTTGCTCCCACTCGAGATGATTTGAGGACCATGGCATATGAATTTGCGGTAGAACTTAAATTAAACCATAGGTTCAACCATGAGGAAGAAAAAGCTGGTTACAATTGGTTAAATTTGTTTTTGTTACGCCACCCAGATTTGTGTGTGAGAAAGGCTGAAGGAGTTTCTGTAGCCCGCGCTGAAGGTATGTCCCGTGAAAAAGTCTTGGCTTATTTTCAACTACTACATGAAATTCTAGAAGGAAACAACTTATTCGAGTTACCGGGATCCATATGGAATTTGGACGAATCAGGTCTACAGCTTAATAATTAAGTGGGTTATGTTATAGCCCAAAAAGGATCAAAAGATGTATCCACAATTACATCTGGAGAAAAGGGGGAAACCATAACGGTTATCGCATGTTGCAATGCAGAAGGCACTTTTCTACCCCCAGCTTGTGTGTTTAAAGGCAAGTACAAAAAAGATTAATTCCAAGATGGTATGCCCAACGGATCAAAAAGTTACATGAACCAGAAGTCGGCGTATGTGAACTCAGATATTTTTCTGTTGTGGTTGAAAGATCATTTTCTGCCAAGAAAAGGTGTAGGAAAAGCACTGTTGATCGTCGATGGTCATACATCTCACTGCAGTGCCGAAGTATTAGAACTTGCGGAAAGAAATGATATTATTTTATTGTGCTTGCCTAGCCACACTACCCATTACCTTCAGCCTTTAGACCGTGGGGTGTTCAAATCATTAAAATCTGCGTTTAACAAAGCTTGTCACCTTTTTATGAAAACAAATCCAAGCAGAAAAATAGCCAGATTGCAATTTGGCAAATTATTGGCCGAAGCAACTAATGACAATGCAGTTTCTTCATTTAGAGCCACGGGAATTTTTCCGTATAACCCTGAAGCTGTACCAGAACATGCCTATCATGTTTCTGATGCTTCAGCAACTTTTGCAATAGGTGCTCGGCCTATTGAAGATAATGCAATATGTTCTAATTGTCGATTACCAGAGTCCAATCAATCTTCAGCACTTCAATGTCGATCTTCTAGTCCTCAAGCTAGTTCCTCTTCAGTACCTGATCGTCGACCTAAGGAGCCTCGACCTGGTCCATCTTCAGCACCTGATCTTCAATCTCCTGATCCTCGACCTGGTTCACCATTAGTTCCTCATCAACAGTCACCAAACATTAGACATTGCTCATCCTCATCATCTGGTCAACCTCCATCTGCTGGAAAAATTCTGGATAATATCTCACCCTTACCTATAATTCCTTTAGCATTAAAAAAGCGAGGTAGAAATGTTGCAACAATATTAACTTCACCAGAAAATATAGAGAAGGCCAAATTATTAAAAGAAAGACTTGCAAAACGTAAAGGTGCAGCAAAAATCAAATCTGTTTTAAAACCAATTAAAAAAGCGAAGAAGACCAAGCCTGAATTGCCTTCCTCTGAGTCAGATGAAGATTTTGAATCCAAAGAAGACAGCGATAGCGACATCAACGAGGAATTTAATGAGAACGAATGTGTTGGATGTTTGAAAGACTACAACAGCACAACTCGTTCAGATGACTGGATCCGTTGCATTAATTGCAATCGGTGGATGCACGAAAGTTGCACTAAATTTGAAAATAAGTGTGACTCTTGTGGGAAGTTTAGCCGAAAATAATTAAGACATTTTTTTGTGTTTTTGTTAACTTTAAGATTTTATTTTAGTTTGTGCCATCTATCCCTTATAAGTCGGGAGAGATGGCAAAGTCGTATTTTTACTAAATAATTATTTTTTCGTTAAATGTGATATAATTTAATTTGTTTGTATTTGTAAAATGCTTAAATAAACTTTGCTTTTACTATTCCGTCATTTGTTTTCGACATAGAGATGTTGCATTTTAAAAAAATATTTTTTTTCGAATTGTAGGGCATCTCACCCGGACTTACCCTACACCTATATTGCATAGTGTTATGATATAGGAAGGGATATACATTATTATTTATCACTAACACTTGAGTTTGCTTCTTCTACTTGGCTTTTATTATAGGAAGTTAGGCATATTGAATTAACACGTTAATCGTTTACTGTTTAAGTTTTTACAATAAGTTGAATAGAACTCGTTCTGGTCGAAGCTGATTTATTATAGTATCTATATGTATAATGTCAATTTATTATACTTTTAATTCGTAAGTATGCACACATTATTGCAATGTGGTCATCTTAATGCTCGTTCATTGGTATCTCATTTTAATGAAGTAAAAAATCTAATTTTGCATCTCAATTTCGATTTACTCGCGGTAACTGAAACATCGCTTAAAAGTAATATATCAAATGATGTTATTGGTATACCAGGTTATTTTTTTGAGAGAGTGGACCGTGGACGAGATGTCAGTGGTGGAGGAGTAGGTATTTACATAAAAACAAATATAAAATATTCACTTATTCCAAGTGGTAAAGAAATTGACAGTTGTGAAATTGACTGTCTCGACCCTTACTTCGTGGAATATGCTCATATTAGTGTTTTTAAATGAAACTCAAGGTCTCTAGTTAATTCCACAATATAATACAACTTGTATTATATTGTGGAATTAACTAGAGACCTTGAGTTTCATTTAAAAACACTAATATGAACAGTTGTGGTTGAAGATTTCCTTTGGTTCTGAGTATTGTGCTTTAGGCGTATTTTATAACCCTCATGTAAGACATTGTAATTACTTTTTCGAACATTTCGAATCTGTGATATCATCTGTTCAACCTACAGTAGACTATATTATCTGTTTGGGTGATTTTAATGTGGACCTTCTTGATATTAATAGTGCCCCATATGAATTAGTGGCCAATACTCTCGAGGGCCTAGGGCTAAAGCAATTAATAAAGGAACCAACACGCATTACCTGTCATTCAGCCACTCTACTGGATTACTTTAATAGTATCTAATGATAATATTATACTGCAACAAAAAGTTAACCATATTCCAGAAATAGGGGACCATGAAATGATTTTGTTTAATATTAGAGTAAAATTAGAAATAAATGAACCTAGATATATCACCTGTAGAAATTTTAAAAATTTAAATTACAATCAATTTAATAGTGACCTACAATCTATACCCTGGAAAATTATATTTGAATTAAATGATGTTGATAGCAAATTGCAATTCTTATCTAACAATATCATTTGTCTCTTGGATCTTCACGTGCCTTTTCAATGCTTTAGAATTACAAAAAATTACGCTCCATGGTTAACTGATGTAATCAAGGCTATGACTTCCGATAGAGACAGAGCCCTAAAAAAATTCAAGTTTACTAAAAGTAACAACGACTGGCAATTTTATAAACAATTGCGTAATTTGGTAAATGTTACAATTAAAAAAGAAAAAAAAGCATATATCAAATTTAAGTTGATAAATCAATCACTTAAAGAGAGGTGGTCTAGTCTTAGGACTATTATGGGATTAAATAGGGATAATAATGATGTGGATTTATCAAGCAAGTGGAATGTGAATGAAATTAATGAATTCTTCTTAAATGCTGTTCCTAAATTGCCCCCTGATCGTGATACGAAACTTTTTTATGAGCATAATATGAAAAATCGGTAAATACAACCCTGACATTTCAACCAGTATCTGAAATTGATATTCTCAATATAATAAAAGGTATTAAAAGTAAAGCTGTTGGACCAGATGGCATCAATATTCTTACTTTAAATCTGTGCATACCATTTCTGTTACCGTATATTACCCATATAATTAATTATTGTTTATTGAATTCTGTGTTTCCTCAAAACTGGAAGAAGTCATTTGTTATTCCCTTGCCTAAAGTGAGTAATCCACAAATGTTGTAACAACTACGACCGATCAGTGTATTGCCGACTCTATCAAAGATTTTAGAAAAAGTTATTAATATTCAACTATATAATCATTTGATTAAAAATTCCGTAATACCCTCAGTACAGTCTGGATTTAAAACTGGTCACAGTTGTACATCAGCACTATTGAAAATATCTGATGATATCTTGGCAGCTCTTGATAGGAGTAAATTAACTGTGTTGTTCTTATTTGACTACTCGAAAGCTTTTGACACTCTCAATCACAATCTACTTTTTTCGATCCTATCATATAGTGGTTTGGACATTAAAGCTGTAGATTTATTCAAATCTTATCTGTCCATGAGAAGTCAAGCTGTAAAAAATCGAGAAAGTGAATCAAGTTTTTTATCTGTGAGTACCGGAGTGCCCCAAGGATCAATATTGGGCCCAATACTCTTCTCTATTTACATATCGAATTTTCCAGATATTTTCTTTTCTTGTATACAACATTACTACGCTGACGATACTCAGTTATATATGTCTTTTTCCTTGGATGAAGCGAATCAAGCGGTAACTGCTATTAATTATGACTTACATAATCTTTATACATTTTCAATCAATCACTGTTTACAGAAAAATGCATCTAAGACTCATGCAATTATTTTTGGAAATAAAGTTGATTCGCAGAAGTTCAAGCAAAGGTACTCATCGGATATTAAAATTAATGGTCATACTATACAATTTAGCGATAAAGTAAAAAACTTGGGAGTGTGGTTTGATGAAAACTTAAGATTTTCGCACCATATCAGTAACTGTTTACAAAAAGCTTATGCAGCTCTAAAACTTATATTCCAATCTTGCCACGTGTTGGATAGATCTGTTAAAATCCTTCTATGTGAGTCATTAGTATTATCTAAAGTGAATTTCTGTGATATTTCATATGATTCTTGCTTAAACTCATTTGATATAAATAGAATACAGAAATTGCAAAATTCATGCCTTAGACTGATATTTGGTATTCGCAAATTTGAGCATATCAGTCATACATTCAAAATGACAAAATGGTTAAACATGAAAAATCGTCGTCAATTGCATTCTACCATGTTTTTTTATCTTAGGCTCATAAGGGAAGGTTCTCCACCATACCTGTATCATAAAATAAAATACAGAACTGATGTACATACTCTAAACTTAAGACATAGAAATATTCTCACTATACCTCGTCACCATCACCATACGGAGTTTTTCAAACGATCGTTTTCTTATTGTATTTCTAAGCGTCTTAATAACCTATCTCACTATTTCAGTTACTCATCACTACATAAACTCAAACGAGTTCTTTTTGACTATTATTTTTCTCAACAATAATCAAGTTTTTCGTATTAAAATATTATCCTTCTTTTGTTATTTAATTTGCAAAACTAATGTTCTGTGTCTATTAATTTAATTTACTTATGTTTTGTTCTTTTTGCTGTCTGTGGCTTCTTTTTGGGGTTAGGTGGAAGAGCAGATATATGTTAAATGCTAAATATATATTACATATTGTACTTTATTTATTATTACATACAAACTGAATCTCGCCCTATCTGTATAAACAAAATGTAATTTTATTTTTTAGTAATTGGTAATAAAGACTTTTATTATTATTATTATTATTATGATTATTATTATGAATAAGTTAAATGGTATATGATATTATATTTGTGTATTTTAAATATATTAAAAGCCCAGTGATTTTGTATAAGTGATGTCGTTTATTCAATCCCCGAAGAACGGTTACTAGGTAAGTGTTTTCCTCAAGATAATATACCTTTATGGTAAACGTAATGTATACGAGGGGCACTTACTGAGTAACCACCACAACGGTATAAACACAGAGGTGATATTGAACGAAATCAATGAACGTGCCAATACATTGCCTCCAACCACAAATTAGAACCTACTTCAGGAGAAGTAGTCCCACTTGAAGATTTAACCATCGTCCCAATTGAAGCCATAAGATTGGAACTGAATGCCACTCAATCTTCCTTGCTCGGATCAGTATCCACTGCCAAAGACACAGAAGAGAGAATGGTCAATCATTTGGGAAACCAACGAATCTCACCTGCATCAGATACCAGTCTTTAGGAGACAAATGGAAACCCACCAAAAGATCAAATATTTATGACATCTACAATAGAAATAATTCTCCCAGATACTGATGGAAACCCTCATCCAAATGGCCTGGTATCGTCACCTGCAAGAGACTCAAACCGTAAAGAGAACGATGACAATCCTCCAAATGATCTGGCATCCCCAACTGTAAGAGAATCAAACCCTCAAGAGAAAAATGTAAATTTTCCAAGTGAACAACTATCTGTACATGCAGTAGAATCCAATCTTCAAGAGATGGAAACAAACCCTCCAAATTATGAAAAAATCTCCGACACACTATCTGTACAGAGAAATCTCCTTCAATCAATTCTTGATAATCACTTGTTTCCCCCACAACTACTTGAGTCTACTGCTAAAAACAAGAGAATAAAAGATAACTTTCCTAGTGCCATTTCATCCAAAGCATGGAGAATGAAATTAGCAATGAAGGAAGAAGAGAAGACTCGGAAAGAAGAAGAAGCAAAGAGAAAACGTGAAGAGAAACGATCTCAAGCTAATAATCATTAGCGTTCATATTTTTTTCTGACGTGTTTGCCTTCTGTATTCGAAGCTACAAAATATTTTCTCTCCCTGAATGACATCAAGCTGCCGTTTCCAGAGAACCACCTTGAGAGCAGAGAAATGAACTGTGGGTAAAAAGGCACAATAGTTAAAGGGCAAATAAAGGTAACTGTATATTTTGTATATTTCTCAAAACACTCTAGAACTCTGAGAAATTTTATTTTTATATAATCAAATTCATTACAAACATAATAATAATAATAATTTAATAAAATTCCAAAATTTATTATCCCATAATAAAGTAGCTCCCAGCGTAGCAGCTCTGAAAATAAAATTTATTACAATAACATTATAATAGTACCTTAGCACCAAAAATTAAGAAAAAAAAACCTGTGAAGATATTTTTCTAGACTTACGGGAAGATGCAACCCAAAAGGAAAAAAGACACCAACAAATATTAGCATCTAGACAGGACGCTCTGAACGTATTTATAGAACAATTGACCCTGTTAAGAAATGAATTGTCTCGATTACAGAAATATTATACTTTTCTGGAGTGATTGAGAAAGTGTTAAGTTGGTTATTCAAGAAATATTTTGTATTGTTTATTTTTAATTTATTAGCATACTTCATAAAAGTTATTAACTAGTTATGTGTGTTACAGAAATTTAAAAGTCTGTTAGCTTTCAAATAAATATTTTCCCAACTACTTGAGACTTTAATAACTAGAACATGTAGTTACAATTTATACAATTTATCTTAATTATTTCTGTTGGCGTACAACTCTCTACAAATTGCATCTCTGTACGTTTGACCATCTTCAATTAAATCACGGGGTATTTCGTCAATTTCTCCATGAACTAATTGTCGTTCACCTCCTCTTATGCATTCATCCATCAACAAAACGCTGAAATCTAAACATATGTTATGAATTACACAAGCTGCTAGAACAGCGCCTCGTTTTAAATATTCATATTTAAGAACTGCAATCTCCTTAGGGTGCGTTTATGTTGGAGCTGCGATGAACGATAAAAGCGTCGATACTAGCGGAGCGAAGAGAATTAATTCATTATTTTAAATGCAGGTGTCTATATTGGAGCGACGCGGTGAGACTTGCTTTGTAGCCAAGCAACGATAAGAGCGACGATAACTGATCTGTGTATTTTATTTGCTTTCATATGGTTGATTGATATGGATATCGACAGCTTAATTTGTGAAATTTTTATCAGACCAGCCTTGTGGGACCAAAGATGTAGAGACCAACACAATAGATTTATTCTCGACAAATTGTGGGATGAAGCTGCTGTCAAATTAAGTACAACACGTAAGTAGAAATACATATTTGATTTTATTACTAGTTATGATATGAAATTTAACCAAATATAGAATTTATGTACACTGTGGGCCAAATTTATTTGAAACCCAATTTGGCTCTGAATAACTTCGTTTAAATTTAAAATTTAAATGTACAGGGGGAGCCGCCAAGTAAGAAACGATATTTTTAATCATTCCAAAATTATTTTTTTTACTCTAAAACTAGAAAAAAAAATCGGAGAAGAGGCTCTAAAAATATTTCGGCACGCGATAGTTTTTTTATTTTATCTTTTCTCCGTTAATTTTTTATTTAATTAAACCGTAATACGCTGTATGGTAATATTATTAAACGAAGTTTTCGAAAAAAAAATACGTTTTTAATACAAAACCTGACGTTTTTCGAAATAAAATTTCCGAGCCTCTTCTCCGATAATTTCTTGATATTTTTAAATAATTTTTGTAGTTTTAGAATAAAAATTTTAGTTCGGCAACGGCCCCAAAGACCATTTTTAAAAATGTTGCTTGTTACGTGGCTCCCCCTGTACATTTTGATTGGGTGTTTTTTATTTCTACAATTGAGAAAAGGTCCCCTAATATTCACACAAAATTCGTCAAATTTAAACGAAGTTATTCAGGGCCAAATTGAGCCCACTGTAGATATTCTTTAAATTGGATTGTGACAAAGATATGTTTTAAACAGATTGCGAATATTTTCAGCAGTTCGGTTTGGCCTGCCAATGTTACCTGGTGCAACATTTCTTGATTCTGTTCTGCATGTTTCTTAAAGGTGATGCTCAATGCCTTCTCTGTCAATAATAATGTCATGTAGCGAACAGATACACTTCACAATATCATCAGCGACATCTGTAGATGTTTGTATTGCTGTTCCTAAAACTCTCCACTTAGGATACAATATGCCAAAAGTACATTCAACCGTTCTCCGTGCTCTTGATAGTCTAGCATTAAAGTATTCCTTGTCTGCATCTAACTGTTGTCTTCTATAAGATTTTAATAGATTAGGTAAAAGTGGATAGGCTTCATCACCTATGAAAACGTCAGGTACTGTGATATCTGAATTTGGTAAAGCACAGTCTCTGGGAATGTTAAGTCGTCCATCTGACAAGTACAAAAACAATGAAGAAGATCTAAAAGTTCCACAATCACTCTGTTTGCCGTAACCTCCAACATCAATGTTTATGAATCTATAATTTGCGTCAACCAATCCTTGCAGAGCAATTGAAAAAAAGATTTATAATTATAAAACATTGTACCAGAGTGTGCGGGACAGTTTACTCGGATATGCTTGCCGTCAATGGAGCCAATGCAGTTGGAGAAGTTCCAAATATTATAATAATCGTCTGCTACCCTCTTGAAATCATGTTCATTAGGAATTTTCATGTGTAGTGGTTGAAGTATTTCCCAAATCACTTTAACAATTTCTCTGACAATTGTTGAAACTGTTGCAATTCCCATCCGGAAAGAAAACGACAAACTTCTAAACGATTGACCAGTTGATAAGTACCTGGAAATATAATACAGGATAATTAGTAATATTTATCGATTTCTAAATTTTCTTTGTTTTAGGAACAGCTGTACGAAATAAATGGAAGAGTTTCAGGGATAAATTCAAGACTACCTTGGCATCTATTCCAAAACCAAAGTCCGGAGATGTCCAAATAAATGATTACAGAGGCGAATGGAAATATTTTAAAAGTCTTTTCTTTTTAAAGGATCAGTTTATACCAAGAAAATCAACGGGAAATTTCCCCAAAAATGGTGATGAGAATATTTGTGATAAGGCATCGCAAATGTCACAAGATGAAAGTGATAATGATGACGTAAGCGAACAGGCAGCAGAAGAAAACGTCACCACATAATCTCCATTTCCGCAACTTGAGTATGACTCAGCACCGTCCGTTACGCCATCGTTATCCCGAGCTTCAAGACATGCATTTTTTTAAGAGCTTACTTCCTCATGTTAAGACGTTTCCGGCTTACGATAAGCTGGAATATCGAATGAGAGTAATGAAATTAACTCAAGATTTCTTAAAACGAGATGTAAATCCTATACCAGTTGCCAACACTACTAACGGCAATGACGGCTCCATATTTAATGGTTACCAAACGACAGCAAGGGATTTTTATAATGGTACAGAAGTAAATTTAAATTTATCAGACACAGAACATCGTTTATACAATATTTAATATTGAACTCATATCTGATATACTGAATTTTGGTTTAAGTTTACTTTTCAGAATAAGTATTTTTTGTTATTATTAGAATTAGATTATGTATATTCTGTTATGTTTCATTATGTGGCACAACTTGATATTTTCTGTTAATATGTTTGTATACATACCTGGCCGTAATTATCAGTCTTTCCTCTTGTGAAATTGGTCTACTGTGACAATTCCTCCATACTTTTGGAATCTTATCCGAGATGTGCGCTAATATGTAATCAAAGGTTTGTATGTTCATTCTCATATATTCCATAAACTTTTCAGGGTGTTCCTTTAATTGTTTATAAAGATGATGGAATTCTCCAAACTCGTACCTCTGGGTGTTTATGGGATGTGCAGACATTTTGCGCTTTTTATTTGAACTTTTAGCAATATAATATTTAACAGCACACGAAGATAAAAGTATTTCTTCTTCAGAATCACTCATTTTAAAAAAAATATTTTCAAATGTCGTCGCGATTGTCGAAGCTCCACTGTAAACACATACCAATGAAATTAAATTTTCGCTGCTCTCCTCGCCGCTCTTATCGTTTATCGCAGCTCCAACATAAACGCACCCTTAGTCTGCCAAATAAGAGAGATAAGCTTCTTTCCACTACTTGATGAGTTCGAGCATGGACATTATTGAAATGTAATTGTGCTTGAGTAAACGTCCACGATTAATATATGGCGGCATGCACCATTTGAGAACTGGGGTGGGATCACGACAAACAGAATTCTATTTTAGTGACGTCACGTTAGCTAGCAACCGTTTCACATGGTTTGCAAGCGATAAATTGGTATCATGATATAAAATTTAAACCCGCGTAGAATCGACTTTATTCTACAAGTCTTAAGTGATAGAAAAAGTGTTTTTTTATATTTTCTTAATAATCCCGACAAAGACGACACATGTTTTACGTGATTTTTATTTGCTTGACTTTTGATGTTAGGTCCGAATCGTTTTCGACTTTTCGTATCTATTTTCAAATTTTCAACCAATAGTACCTAATTCCAAATATATTAATCGGTGCACATAATAAAAAATCATAATTATCAACAAATATGAGAGTTCAGTCCCATCACTGGACAGTCATTTTGGACTGGAAAACCCCGAAATTATAATAAATAAATCAAAAAGTATAAAATGGCGAGAGGTTCTCCAACAAAGTTTGAAGGAACTGATCGCTGTGCTTAACAGCCTTGGTATAGGGGGAAAGACTGAAAAATGAAAAAAAAAACAAAATATACAATAAAATAAAAGCTAAAGCAGTTTCAATCAGCCCCCACCTAGGAGCTAAAGAAGGTGGGCCACCACCAAATATAATACTGTCTTCCTTTGAGGAAAGGCTTTTAGCAATAATGGGCAAGCTGTTGAGGGAAATCCTAGAGTTATGCAAATAGGCTTAAAAAGATCCATCAGCCCTTCGCTGTCATATTGTAACACATAAATAATTCATATCTTCAGTCAATCGAAACAGATCACTAAATTGTGAATCACTCTTTCAATATTATATTGTTGAATTTCTTGTAGATGTTCATTATTATCAACCAAAATTGCATCCAAGATTTGGGCAGGCAGCATCTACAATAAGAATAAATACTGTTAATAATTTACCTTATATTGAGGAGTACAAAAGTGTCCGTAATTTTGGAAACTTATTTAATTTTAGTATTGTTTATAACTGTTCATTTTATATCACTTCTTTTTTAAGTTAGAGACTGTTGAAAATGTCAAAAAACATAGATGTTTTCTGAATAGATACTATTATTCCAAATATTCCCGAACCTAGATTTTTATAATCGCAAGAGATGTGACGTGATAGCAAATTTCAAGATTATCGTCTGTTTTTGGCTGACGTTACTAAAATAGAATTCTATTTGTCATGATCCCACCCCTGGATAGGCTTTGTCACCTATAATAAACTATGTGCCGGAAGGAATGTATTTATTCAGGTTATTTAGAATAGCAGAATATATATGTGGATATCTAAAACTCTCACATCTGACACAGAACCAGGATAGCCTATAAAAATGTCAATACATTTTAAAAATGGCTCTGCTATAGCCTGAAGATTAAAAGCGTAGCAACATATACGAATATTATAAGATTGTGGATCTTCTTTTGGAGCCTTAATGACCACATACATTCCATCTATTGCTCCTATGGCTTGTCTTAAACCAGCAATACGTTGAACTCGTTGTGGCCAGCGAATAACTCTAGGTGCAACTGAAATCAGAGCTTTTAAAACTCTAACAAAACATGCTGACAGAGTAGATCCTACCATATCAAATTGTTCTCCCACAGGTCTAAAAATATGTACGTATGGTAAGTCAGTACAGAATTAATAAATAAGTATATTCAGGTAATTGTTGTATCTGTAACTATCAGGTATTGCAAGTAACCAAATAACGGACAATAACAATGTTCTTGTACGTTAATGGTTGGTCTTGCACATGGTTCCTGGTTTCTATGTTCTGGTCCCACTAGTTACAGTACATTGAACTTCATTACGGTAACTTCCTGTATACGAAGCCATTACACCTGGACGCTGAGTTTGCTAAAATCCGAAGAACATTCGACGAAACATCCGATGCCGATGAAGCAATATTTTTTGTATAAATTAAACGATCGATTTTTATTATAACCAGTCTGATGTTAGTTATATTATTTTTTACCAGTTTTATAATGTAGTTTTGTAACAGTTGTTATTAGTAAATAAAAAGTGTTCTTAAAAAGTGAGTTTTGAAGTGGCAAATCGTATTTGGCGCAGTCAGTAGGATAGTGGAAAAGTCCTTGTCGTTATCAAGCGTTTATGCACAATCTTCGAAAGAACAAGCTCCAGGGGTAATCATCAAGATAGTTCATCCCGAAGCATAGCAAGAATTCCAGGAATGCATCGTAGCATAATCTATATCTTGTAAGCTACTTTATTTATGTCAGACTCCTCTGTCTCAGAATCTTCTGATTCAGAGTTTAGCATAGACGATACGTTACCAAGTATAATAGATTTTAATATAAGTAGAGAAGACTTACAATTGACGAATTAACCTAGAAACCTAAGTATTGACGATACAGATCTTAAAAATACAGTAGAAATTAGAAATAATATTATATTGGTTCAATTCGACGTCAAAAATGTATGCATTGTGCCTAACTTTGATGGAAATCCAAACGAATTATTCGAATTTATCAAGATTTCAACTTTATTATTAAATCATTATTATAACCAATATAATCCAGCGGATATCCAGAACCAGATTCTTTTCCATGGTATTGTAAGTAAATTAACTGGTAGAGCCAAAGGAGTCATTTCTATTTATAGATGTGAAACATGGGACGCCGTGAAAGACGTCTTAATTCAAAACTTTGGAGATCAAAGAAACGAAAATTCTCTCACTAGAGATTTATCCAACCTTCGACAGGGTCCTCAAGAAACACCTATGCAGTTTTATGAGACACAATGGGATTTCTAAACAGTATTACCAATTACATCGAAGTTCATACCCAAAATCCAGAAATAAAAACAAGCAAAATGAAATTTGTTAGACAACAAGCATCAACTACATTCCTAGCAGGCTTACGAGAACCTTTGCGCTCAACTATAAGAGCAATGCGGCCTAATAACCTGTAATGATATAAATTCATTACTATAAAACTCGATTCAAGAAACCAGTTAGTGCCGCGATGACGAGGTACCCCACCAGAACAGCAAAGCACCCACGCCAGGATGCGCACGAAGAATCGACAGTAGAAGGGAAGGAAACTTCCACCACCACCACTACGATGGATATAAAAATGCAAACCGACAGACGATGGGACGATTTGGTTTACGGACTTCTGCTCCTCCAAGTTCAGCCGCCTCCAGTGAGAAGCGTAGGTCGAGGGTATTGACTTTAACCTTAAACGCTTTACACTATCGACCGCCGAGTGTTGTACTAAGTCGAAGTATTGATCCGATTTTATACATCATTCATTAGAACGGCCGCTGGTTTCTGGTAATGACGGAAACGAGAACGATTGTTCAAACTGTTGGAAGAATTTCGGTGTGGTACTGACACACTGAAAGCTCTACAGTATCTTCGTAGGGAAGCGCCGTTAAGCCGGGTACTGACTGGCTATAAACGATCGCATTAACTGTTAGTATAATTTCGGTATGGTATTGACGCGCCGTAATAACTACAGTCCCTGCAAGCAGAGATATTCGTTAAGCTGGGTACTGACTAGCTACAAACGATACTCTCAAATCTTGAGATTAAAACCGAAAGAGTATTGATCCGCCGGTTGCTCATATCCCTGGGTGTCTGAACGTTCCATAGGACGCAGAGAATCCCGTACACCGCCGAGTATATCGCCGGAATCGAAATACACAACGCTACAGTTACATTCGGACCATCAGTACCTATCGATCGACGAAAGGATACGGACCATCGCAGCGTGACCTTCAAAACATTTACGTACCAGAGTAATATATATATATATATATATATATATATATATATATATATATATATATATATATATATATATTACTACTTTTAAGAAGTAATTATTGTCATAATATAATGTAGTGTACTGGCAGTTGTATGTGGGTTTTATATTGATACTAAATGTTTTTAATAAAAATGATTGTTTTCGTGTATTTTAACATATTAACATAAGGACGGAATTAACCGTGTAGTGAACTTAAAGGTGAACGGTGGTGAAATAACACGTGCAGTAAATCGCGTATGTGCGTTGCCAATTAATTGAAATTATTGTAACTATAACCAAATGGTCAAGTGCCGAGTAATTATTATTGGTATCTTTGTTATATTATACCCTTTTCTTCATTGTCTTAAAAATAAGGTTGTTACTACAATTAAAATAAAATAAACAACTAGATCGGTTGTTTGAGAATAAATGTAATATTAGTTATTCATTACAGCATCTTACTTTACATTAGATGTTATTAAGAACCATGTGAATTTATGTTTTACTATTAGTTTTTTTTTGTATGTATAAACAAGTACGTTTTTTTTAAAATTTATGTTGTTTTAACCTAAATTGTGTAAGAATTTTTAAAGTACTAGGGTACTTTCAAGGCGGGCGGTATGTTAAGTCCCAAAAATTAAAATTTTATAATAAGTATTTAGCGCCGATCATTTATGAAATATGGCATCAGCGCATTTTGTTATATAAAAATTAGTCTCGCCATGAATGTTGACATGGCCGCAGTTGTGGTATTTCGCTAAATTTAAACTAAAAATAAAGAAATATCTACAGTCTACCAGTTTATTAATTACAATCAAAACACTTGTTTTATTTAAATTGAACACAGGATACAAACTAAAAACAATCATAATATATATATATATATATATATATATATATATATATATATATATATATAGAATATTGAATTTTAATTCATTTTTGTCACTGTAAATATATTTTTTTAGAAATAAATCAGTTAATTTAATTGAACTATATCTCCTTTGGGCTTATCTGGGCAATACGCATTACAAACCTACCAATTGCAATTCAATATATTCAAGAAGATAATAACATCCGATATTTGCAAAGGGGTAATAACTTGCCTCAATCTTCAACTCCAGGACGATCCACAAATAACTTTTGGGTCCAGAAACAACCCACCTATTCTCAACGACCTCTAGTTTTCCCATAAACGGTGGTCCAACCACAACCGAGGTTCTCCAGCCCTCGATGGCAACCAACGAGACAAATAAACAGCCAATTTCCGCCTAGACAACCATTCCAAAACTTCCAAAGGCCCACGTTCAATTAACCAAGACCCGAAACAAGACAACTATTTAGGGCACCTAATCAACCGAACTTCTGGTCCAACCGACCAGAGACATCACAACAACCAAGACCAACCCCCATGAGTATATCGACAGCGGCCACAAATAGGAACAGACAGTCCAATCAACACCTCAACAATCTCAGCCGAAGTTTGCCGTCGAAGAATTGTATAACATCGAACAAAACGACAACGAAGAAGATTTTTACGAAATAGAACAACCACTAGGAGAGTTATCACTCGCCGAAGTACAAGACTTCTCGTATGAAGAGTATGAAAATTTTCCCATAGAACCAATGAAAGAAGCAAAAACATTAGAGCTGCATTCCTTTTCCGAAAAAAAGGAGCTCTCATACATCGAAATTTCTGACCTTCCTCTAAAACTCCCTATCGATACAGGCTCTACAAAATCATTCCTTAATCCCAAAATAGCTTCCACTTATTTCCAAAATTTTATTAAATATGATTCTTTGACTGTCAATTCCATTTTTCAAAATTATTCACAAAAGCATAGTGCCACGATCCCATCGTTTCCAGAATTCAAATCTCCCGAAAAATTAATGTTTTATTGATTTTAGTTCCATGAAACCTTCGATGGCCTTTTTGGTCTCGATAACTTAACACCCTTCCATGCCCAATCAAATTTCCCTAAATAAATCCTCACTACGAAGCATTCAAATCATCCCTATAAAATATTATGAAACGAAGAAAACGCAATTTTACTCGATTCAACTCGAAGCAAACTCCATTAGTCAAGTCAGGTTACCAGTTACAGAAAATCAAAGAACCGTTTTTATACCAAGACAACAAATTCAAGGTGCTGTGATAAAAGAAACCCTTTCCAACGCACAAAACCAACTAGCCTGGACGTAAATCGCAAATTTTACCTCAGAGCCAATAGAATTCTCTATTACCGAACCGATAGATTGCAAGAAGATTCATCTCAAAGCATATCACATATTTTCAATGATAACAACACCAGCACAAAGTACGAAGAATAGCATAGACCATCTAATCCAAACGGGCCATCTTATCCAAACGGGCCATCTTAATATGAAAAAAAAGAGCACATCTTCCGCTTCTGCAGAAAATATTCAGATATCTTCCATAAACCAGATACACCTCTTAGTTTTACGAATCAAGTCAAACACTACATAAGAACGAAGGACGGAATACCGGTATAACTAAATCATACTACTATCCATACATCCACAAAGTAGAAGTTAGAAGTCAGATTACCTCGATGCTAGGTCAAGGTATAATTAGACTCAGTCAATCTCCATGGCCCTCATCTCCCTGGATAGTGGCAAAAAATCCGATTTCTCAGGAAAAATTAAATGGTGCATTGTTGTTGACTACCGCAAAGTAAATGAAAAAACCATCGACGACCGGTATCCAATACCCAACATAACAGACATATTGGATGAACTTGGCCGATCCAATATTTCACCACCCTAGATTTGGCGAGCGGTTTCCACCAGATAGAAATGTCCGAGGAGGATATTCCTAAATCTGCTTTTAGTGTAGAAAACGGACACTACGAGTATGTAAGAATGCCATTAGGGCTTAAAAACACACCAGCAACATTCCAACAGGTAATGGATAAAGTCTTGAAAGGACTCCAAGGCAAAATATGTTTGGTTTATATGGACGATATTATCGTGTTTTCCACATCTCTACAGGAACACATAGTTAATCTCACCAAAATATTCCAACGTCTCCGAGATACCAGACTGAAAATACAATTAGACAAATGTGAGTTCCTAAGAAAAGAAGTTAGTTTCCTGGGACACATCACTTCAGAGGGTATAAAATCGAACCCTACCAAAATTAAAGCCATAGCCAATTATCCAACACCTAAGACAGCTAAAGATATCAGAGGATTCCTAGGACTTTTAGATACTACAGAAAGTTTATAAAGGGCTTCGCAAAAATGAGGAAACCTCTAACAACTAGTCTGAAGAAAGATGCCAAGATTAAACAGACTCCAGAATTTTTAGAATTCTTCAATACGTGCAAAAACCTTTTGATGAACGAACCCCTTCTACAGTACCCAGACTTTACAAGACCCTTCAATCTAACCACCGACGCTAGCAACTATGCCATAGGAGCAGTGCTTTGCCAAGGACCAGTGGGCAGCGATAAACCCAAAGCATTCGCTTCCAGAACGCTAAACGACACAGAAACTAAGTATTCGACAATTGAGAAAGAAATGTTAGCTATAGTATGGGCCACTAAATACTTCCGCCTTTATTTATTCGGAAGAAAGTTTGAGATTCTCTCAGACCACCGTCCGCTTCAGTATCTTTCTTTGAAAGAAGCAAACTCCAAACTAGTAAGATGGCGATTAAAATTGGAGTTGTATATAAGAAAGGAAAATTTAATAGTAACGCCAACGCCCTTTCAAGAGTGGAAATACACACCAAAGAACTGTTTGACGTAGCAAAATACGTCGATGAAGTGAATAGAAAATTAGAATCCCCGGATGAAGAAAATGCCTCTTTATATAATAATCCACCTGAGGACAGACTCTCAGACTTTGTCAAAGAAGATATTCCGGAACTGCCCCATCTATCGAAGAAATGCTAGAAAAGGCGAACTTAGATCAATCAAGAAACCGAGAAGAAAATCAATAGGAATCTCAACAAAACATACAGGAAGATCAATGAGAAACATCAGACGACGAAACGAAGCACACTGCAATAGAAAACCCAATATAGGCATCCCTATATCTGAGAGACCACTTAACTACTACAACAACCAAATCATCTTCAAAACTGGTAATTATCATCCTCGTTCTCCAGTAACATTACACATCTTTCAAAACAAACAACGCATGTACGTCCAACTGTCGAAAAACGACCTTAACCCAGATATTATAAATTTCTTTAAGAACCACCTCCAACCGAAAAGGAAATATGCGTGTCTCTTCGAAAGCGACGAATTATATAAGCAAATTCGCGGAACCATCAGAAAAATATTCAAAAACAACGCTTACGATCTAATTAAATGTAACATACAGCTGGAAGATGTGAATTCAGCAGAAGGGCAAAAAGACATAATAAAAAATACCATCAAGGCATAACTAATCATAGAGGAATAACTGAAACATAACTTTAAATAAGAAAACGTTATTTCTTCCATAATTTGAAGAAAAATATCGAAGACATCGTTCATTTCTGCGATATCTGTCAAAAAAATAAATATGACATACTTCCACCAAAACCAACATTTATGGTCACACCTACACCCACCAAACCATTGGGAATCGTTCATATTTCAAGCCAACCGACAGAAGTTCCTAACCATAATAGATGCATTTTCCAAATATGGAGAGGCCTACCCAATAGAAGGAGGAAACGCAGTAAACGTAATTAACGTTTTCCTTACATGTGTAACTCACCACGAAATACTTTCTATGATAGTTGCAGATAGCGGAACAGAATTTAAAAACGGAATCATACAAGAATTTGTCGATGCCCATAAAATATCTATCCACTACACAACCCCAGACAGTCCTCAGTCCAACGGTATGATCGAAACATGCCACTCAACTTTGATCGAGCGCCTAAGAATACTCCGAACCACAAAAACAACGTTATCCATCAAAAACAAATGCCATATGCTTTACTACAACAACTCCGTCCACTCCTCAACGAAATTAAAACCTATCGAAGTACTAAATGGACACCTAAATGCAAGAGATCCTTTCGACATAGATATAAACGATACTAAACGATTACATACAACACCATCGTAAGAAAACTAAAGAAATTTATAGGGAGATCAAGGAACGCCTTTCCGAAAATAAAAAGGCCTTTATAGAAAACGAAAGAAATAAAACGTGACAAACTCCTATCTCATACAAACCCTATACTAAAATCTACACTAGAAAACCTGAAAAGAAATAAACTTTCTACCCAAGACAGTACTCATAGATAACGCTATAACAATAGAACACTCCGACAGCCACTGTACATAAGAAAAATATAAAACACAAATCCGAAAAGAAAACTAATTATAAATCTGTCTCACAGATTCGCATGCATAATGGGAGAGGAAATTGAAATAAGAGATTTGAAAGAAAATCCAGATGTGCTTCCCCTAAACCAGGGACAAGCAAAGATACGTTCTAACACCTACGACTTCATACACTTTTTCGAACTACAATCTATAATGGAAGAAATCAAAACTATCGATAATCAATACCAAGCAGTGACTAAAGCCATAGAAGACGGCCTCAGCTACTCTTATTTTACCAGCCTACAAAATTTCGATCAAGCCCTCCAATTTCAACTAAAATCAGTCAAAGAGAAAATACTATCAATTTATTCAACCTCAAAAAGGAAACGAGGAATTCTTAACGGCTTAGGAAGTATTATCAAGTCTATCTCCGGAAACCTAGACCAGGAAGATGCCGAAATTTACAATACAGCAATACAAACCCTTCAAACAAATCAGAGAATATTATAAAAAACCTGAATCATCACATGAGCTTAAATTTAAGGATTTTGGAAAAGTTTAATGAAACTGTGACTCTTCTAACACACAACCAAGAAACTATTTTCGAAGAAATGGATCAAATCAGTAAAAATCTAAACAAATTTGTATTTGATTTCAACCACTATCTTCAAGCCAGAAATGTACTGGACGAATTAAACCTATCCCTCCAAATTATCCTTCAACTCTTGAACGATCTAGAAGAGGCAATCACATTTTCCAGGCTAAACACCCTTCACAATAGTGTCTTGAGGGAAGATGAATTAGAATGGCTAGTGACAAAAATGCTAGAACACCACAGTGAAGATCATCTACTATGAAGACATCCTTAACTATTACGATATAATAAGCGTAGATGCTAACTACACGAACCACACTATCGTATTTATCCTACACTTTCCCATTTTATATCCTAACACCTTCACATACTACCACCTATTCCCAATACCTACACAAAATTCTACCATAATTATTCCTCCAGAACCGTACCTTTTGGTTAACGAAGATACCTTCCAATACTACGAAATTCCATGCAAAAGAACCAGTACCGAATACTTATGCAACGAAGAAGCGCTGCAAACAACAACGAAAACTGCATCAACCAGATTCTTCAACTAAAAAATACATAAGCCTCTTGCAACTATATTCCAGTGCAAATACAGAACACAATCATCCAAAGTCTATTGAACTCCCACTACGTAGCAATATTTACTGGACTCACAAAAATAGCAAGGAAATGTTCCACAACGAAACTAATGGTTCTGCAAGGAGTTTACCTGATCGAACTCCCACCAAACTGTGAGTTCAGAACACTAGAATAAAGGTTTATTAATTCCAAAACCACTATTGAGGGTGAACCATTAACGTTACCACAAATTAAAACAAGCAACATACAAAAACCAACAAAATTTAAACCACTGAATATAAACCAAATGCCCTTAGACGACCTCCATGAACTCATTAAGCAAGCACACCAAATGGAACCAATAGAAGCAGAAAAATGGAACCACATCCACAACCATTTCTGGATGACCCCCATCTATGTAGGCGTTACAGTTCTCCTAATTTATCTTTGTTATAGGCTAAAGAACAACCGATGCAAGAGAAAGGACCAAAGAAAATCCAAACCAACGGAAGGCGAAGAGAACACCAAAGTTTTGTTCGTCCCTTAAAATGGAGATGGGAAAATGGGATGGAGAAGTTACAGTACATTAAACTTCATTACGCTAACTTCCTGTATATGAAACCATTACACCTGGACGCTGAGTTGGCTAAAATCCAAACAACATTCGACGAAGCAATATTTTTTGTATAAATTAAACGTTCGATTTTTATTATAACCAGTCTGATTTTAGTTATATTCTTTTGTATCAGTTTTATTGTGTAGTTTTGTAACAGTTGTTAATAGTAAATAAAAAGTGTTTTCAAAAAGTGAGTTTTGAAGTGGCAAATCGTATTTCACTACTCGAAGTAGCTGTTCATAAGCATCTATTGTTAGTCTGAATTGTTGTTGAAACTGAAATGCAGTGTAAGAAGATACAATTAGTTCAACATAACCTTGAATGGGGCAAGGTTTTGAGAGACTTCTTCGTTTCCTTCTTACTGCTATTATGACAGCCACTAGTTCTATATCATCATCTTCGCTGCTACCTTCACTTTTACTTAATATAGAAATTGGATGTTTAAACAGTATTGAAGAAGATGCCACCAAGGCATCCACCATCATTACTTTTTCCATATCTAGAAAGTTATATCGCTCATCCGGAAGAAGAGAGTTACATCTCAAAAATTATGAAATTTTCGCAATTGTGATGGTAACAATCTAAAATTGTGTGTTCTTCAGAGGAGAAGACAATATATGTGAGTTTCACCTGGGAACCGATAGATGGCAGGATGTAACTGTCTAATATCGACAGAATTTTTGCGCGCTTGATCGGAAAGACAGGTACATTTTAGTTTGTCTCCAGCTTTGACGAAGAAAACCTCGCTTGTTAGGTCAAAGAGAGTTACATTTCAAGATATAATAAAATTCGACTTCTTGCCTTGGGACGAAACAGTGATATTTTGTGATGTAACGATATAGTGACCATCATCGGTAATTTTTTTCAATGTTATAGTTGTCGAAAAGAGTTACGAATGAGAATGTAACAGAAAGACCTTTGCTGATTTTGCTTCAAAAGTGTTATATCTCTCGTTATAACAGTATTTCGTAAAAGTTACGTCAAAACTATGTTTTATTTTCAAATGTAGCATTCATATCAAGTTTAATATGAACTGTTTTTTGCTACTTTCTGAAAAGTAACGTTCTTCTCCTGAACGAGAGTTCAAAATAAGGGCCTATTCTCAATCTTCTTTTTTCAGTAATAACAATGAACAATGAACACAAACTTACGCGAACACAGCGTATGCTGGACATGATTAAACATCCATCACTCGGCTATCATCAGGATGCTAATAATATTATGAATGCTAACCATGAACAAAGCATTGAGCCAAACAAAAATGAGCAGACGGCAGTTCTTGAGTTGATAGACATTGTGAATTCCGAGGTGTTGAAAAAAAAACCCAAAAAAATAGTGGTAGCCTGTTAAAAAATGAGACATGTACATGGAATGATGTAGATTCTTGCAATGGTGCAGAAAACGTTTCCGGCGAGGCCTCGGAGGAAAATAATGACATCCCGCTAAAAGGTGATCTCCATGCGATAAATATACTCTCGAATATACTCTTATCCAGTAGTACCGAAAGCAATACGAACGAAGTGTTAAAAAAGAAGAAAGAACAGAAATTTACACAGAAAGTAGTCCCGATCGCACCTAATTTAGACGAAAATTCAAGTGATTCATCATCAGATTCCAATTCTTCATCATATTCCAATTCTTCATCAGATTCTGATTTATCCGCAAAAAGTAACTCTTCGAAAAATTCCTTACAGGATCCATTTGGATCAGATGACAGCTGCAAAGATCCAACTTATAATGCACCGCCGCCTGATAATCGAGGTAATACATCTTCTGAAAATGAGCAAGATGACGCGCCTCCCAGGACTAAAAAAAGAAAGATAAAAGACCCTTGTGAAACCGAAAAAACAGCTGGGAAAAGGAAGAGAAATGTTGATAACTGGAGGAAAAATGTGGCTAAAAGATTGAGAAATAGTGGTGAAAGCTACGTCTCTAAAAGCGTGAGAAAAAATGAAGACGGCACGAAAACGATATCCAAGGCAACTCGTCCGGCAAAGTCTCTAAATCCTCCATGTAGCATGAAATGTAAACTGAAATGCTCAGAAAAAATTACTTTGGATGAGCGAACCAAAGTATTCAATGAATATTGGAATTTGAAAAATGTTGAGAAACAAAGAGAATTTATATCTTCAAATATACAAACTGTTAATCCAAAGTACAAATACTCCAACAGAGAAGAACCAAGAAATCCCAATAATGCATACTATTTCTTGATTCAGCAGAAACGAGTTCGCGTGTGCAAATATTTTTTCATGGCTACCTTAGATATAAACCATAGAGTAATAAGTACGATTTTGAAGAAACAGTGTTTGTGAAAGTAGCAACGTTGTAGAGAGTGACAAGCGAGGGAAGCACAGAAACCACAAAAGACTAGACGAAAATATTAAAAATGGTGTCCGAAATCACATCCAATCTATACCCCGTATTTTCATTACTGCCAATCACATTCTAGTAAAGAGTACATTCAAGGGGACAAAACAATCGTCGATATGCATAGAGACTACGTAACATTCTTCAATGAACAGAAATTGACATTTGCTAATTACTTCACGTATAGCAAAATCTCCAATTAGGAATTTAATTTGGCGTTCCATTTACCGAAAAAGTGAACTGTGCCTGCAATATAGAAATTCAGATGATCAACAGAAGCTGGAAATTGAAGAAAAGTACAACAGGCATGTCAAAGAGAAAGACCTAAGCAGGAAACTAAAGGAAGATGACGAGAGCAGTGATGATAAAACCGAAGTCATCGTTTTTTATTTGCAGGCGGTGTTACCCTGTCCAACTGGCGAAGCGTCCTCCTTTTTTTACGTGTCTAAGTTGAATGTACTCAATTTTACGTTGTACGACCTAAAGACAAAATAAGGAACATGCTTTTTATGGCATGAAGGTGAAGCGCAAAGGGGAGCCAACGAAATCGGTAGTTGTGTTTTGAAATATCTTCGAGAAATGGCTCGCAGACACAAGGTGATTTCAGCGTGGTGTTCTATTCTGATAACTGTGCTGGCCAAAATAAGAACAAATTTTTGATCGCCATGTACATGTACGCATTGTCTTTGGGTATAACATCGATCACCCATAATTTTTTCGTCACAGGACATGGTCAAAGCGAAGGTGATAGCATGCACGCCATGATTGAAAAACAAGAGAAAACATTCAAGATATCGAGTCCCATATACGCACCAGACCAATATGCCTGTATAATCAGGGCTGCAAAAAAAACGGAAAACCGTATAAAGTGAACGAATTGTGTCATAACGATTTTGCTGACCTGAAAGCTTTAGCTGCAGACCTATTTATCAATATTCCCAAAAACGTGAAGTTGAGCGATATTAGGGCTTTGAAACTGGACAAGGATCACCCAAACGTCATGTTTTATCAAACTTCGTTTGAACAAAGTGATTATTCTGAGGCACCAATCACAAATTCGAGAAGAAATGTGGATCTGGAAAAAGTTGTATTGAAAGACGCATACAACAGAAAACCTGGCATTACCGATGCTAAGAAGAATGGCCTACTATCTTTAATACAAAAGAAGCGTTGTATACCAATGTACTATTTGGACTTTTATAAAAATCTGTAGTTTATTTTTATTAAATCCTAGAAGTTTATTCCGCCAGTTTTAAGTTTTCAGTTTTTTTGTATGAAGTTAATTTGTTATGATTATTGTAAGTGTTCATCGTTCAAAGTAGAATAAAATTGTTGGCTACACTGCACGGATTTTTTTTTATTTTTATTTAAAATAATTAACCGAAATTTAGGTTTATCACAATCTTTTTTTTATGAAAATTAATTTATTTGCGAGAAAAAAGTTACATCTTTCAAATTCTTCTAAACTATTATTCCAAAAAAATTTGTAATGCGGGCCTATTTCTCACCCTACAAAACTTGAAACAGAACAAAAAAATTGTACCTGTTTATTATTTTAATTTGCACTGGGATTGATTTGAAAAAATTGCAAAACTTAAAATCGTTCCCATGAACATTCATTATTTTTGAGATGTCTTCCGGATGAACGATATACAGATTTAGTTATGCCTAGTGTTCTATTACTAGTACTACATGATACTACGTACCTCCTCATTACAGAAAAGCGTCAAACCTTAGTTTTTATACGTTTAATCGTAATAAGGTTATGACATGTGACAAGTGCAAAGTAATGTTTTTAATTTGCCGCGTCAGACACCTGATGGCTGAACGCACTTTAAGAACGACAGTTACTTGTCACATGTATGACTTGTCATCTGTTATTGTTGTCATTACTGTCATTATGTTTCGCGCCAAGATGGCCTTAAGACGCTATTTATTTTTGTATCATTTATGAAGAAAACTAATTAAATATTTCAACAAGAATACGTTTTATTGTTCTCCGGTCACCCTATTACAGATCAGAAGTGGGATTCTGGCCATTAAAGCCCATAAAAGCTAAGTTTTAATTGCATTAAGATGAGTGACCATGAGGCAGAAGGCTCTCCAGATCCACCTCAACAGCAAGCAGCCATGTCAATTCAAGAAGTTGTGACCATAGCGATGGAAGTGGTAAGAGTTAGGGATCGAAAGAGATTTTGGGTACAAGAAGTAGCTTCTCTAATCCCCGAATTCAATGGCACCGGTGATGTGGAAGCCTGGTTTATTAGAATCGAGTCAGTCAAAGCCACTTATATAATGTCAGACGATATTATTAGTTTAGCCCTAATAGGAACATTAACAGGCAGTGCGCAACGGTGGTTTCACTCTTCTCCAACGTATGCTGCCCTACGCCTAGAAGACTTAAAAACAGAAATGGTACGTATGTTCAAGTGTAAAGAGGATAAACTAACCCTGATGAGAAGATTTGAGACTTGGTTCAGTCACTATTATTATGACAAAGTATTCATGTGGAAAAAGCTAAGATGTTTTGAAGACTTAATTTCCTATCTTATTGATGGTTTCGATGACACCAATTTACAAATACAAGCAAAAATGAGAGAGTTCAGTAGTTTGACTAAGTTGCTAGAAATTATGAATGACATTATGGCTACCGAACGAAAAATACCACCAAATAAGAAGTATTTTAATGCAGCACCTGTACAAAGCGCAGTGTACTCGCAGTCAACCGATGTCTTCTGCGATTTGATTCTGTATTTTATGTCCTGTGAGTTATTGCGGTTGATTATTACTGATATAACAAAATTGATGATCCTGGTAAACACTACGTTAAAATAAGTCTTGAAAATTATAAAAATGTTTTTTCCAAAACTACATTCATCACTGATAATACTAAATTGTTTTCTCCTATATAGTAATCCAATATGCATTTTATATAAGTTTCTTTCGCAAGTCGGACGTGTGACGTAAACTAAGTAGAACGAAAATTATTAATTTGAGTGATCTATTCGGGCGAGGTTTTTTCAAATTCAAAAACGTTCAAACTGACTTTCAAAAAGTTCGGTATTATGTGGACAGTTCTGTGTTTTGGCAGTGTAACTGGTAAAAAGGTATGAAAATTCAACCTATTTATAGATTTCCTTAAAGTATACACTGATTTTCTATCTAAGTATGATGGATCGATTTTTTGAAAAGTGTTTTTATGACTTTTGTTTTATGATGCCTATAATACTTTGAGCGATGCAAATTAGTATAATCAACTCTAATAACATGAATTTTAAGATTCATTTTGTTTCTTCTAAAATAAATTCCAGTCGTCGAAAACATATACATAATAGTGATGAAATCAAACACAGTATCTATTTAATTGATATATTACGCCAATCTGATTCAAAAATTATAAAATCACCAAAATAATTTGCTATAAATTGTCGAAACTTTTATATTTTCTAAACAATAAAAATGTTCTTTAAGAGGATAATAGAACCTACTGCAATTTTCAAAAATTCATATCTTTCAAACCGCTAAATATTAAGACTCCAAATTTTAGGGTCTAAAACTGGAAATAATTATCTAGGCAGGATGCATAAAAAAATGAATTTTTTTTTCTAAATACTCATGCAACGCATGTTCAGTCGATACATATAAATCCATTCTCCAAATTTGAGCTCTTTATCTCTTTTCGTTTGCATGTAATGAATTTTTGAAAATGTACTACCGTTAGATGCTGCCCCCTAACGACATGCGTCCCTTAACTCAGAATAGTACACTCCGCTCTGCCATTTCACAGTGATTACGCGCTCGTAGTGATTTTGATTTATCCAACGGATAGCGCGCTATTAGGTATTTGGAAATTTTAATAAAATAAAATGGGTAATAAACGAGGAATAAAAAAGAGTTGTGGTGTAGTTAGTGCTAAAAGACGGCGGTAAGTTACTTAATTTAAGTATTCATTAATATTAAGGGAATAGGATAATAAAGACAACCTATATTTTTACAAAATTTGTATTGATTAAGTTATTGTTGGTTTAAAATATTTTCTGAGGCTCAATAATATTTATAAGTAGATTCCGGCTGACATATCGGCATATTAATATTTATATTTATACTTTCTCCTAATGATTTCAATCAAAGTGCTTCTCTTACGGCTTCAAACAGAGCCATATAATAAGCTTCAGTAGAAGAAGAACAATTGTTTCTTTGTATTCCAACTTATCACACATTGATCGAATAACTTAAATAAATAACCAGTTGTACTTTTTCTGTCTATCATCTCCTCCCCAATCAGAGTCAACATAGCCACTTATAATATTCTTGTATTCACCTCGTATATATATATATATATATTAAACTGATATGTAAGGTGTGTAATTTAAATGTTTCAAAACAAATATACTTTCCCTAATTTGCCCTACGTTGGGCCGACATGTTAAACTGGATAGAACGGGGAGAGAAATAATGATTTATAGTTATTATTCTTTTAATTTACATTTAGTTTTGATTTGCCCGGTATATTGTGAAAATTTAAAATTTTATTACTAAAATGGTTATATTTTAAAACATGAGAAACTCTTTAACCTCAGAGTAGGGTTCAGGTATAGAGAAACAAAAATTCAATTTATAATATGAGCGCCTAGATTTGATTAAATATCTCTGTCTTCTTAAAAATTTTGTTAATAAAAATGTACTTGCTTGTTTAATAATACGTAATAAATTCTTAAGACGGTCCTGTGTTTCAAGTTGAACCTTTTTACTATTCACAGATGTCAGTTTAAACTACCAACGGTTCAAACTAGATGGAGCCATCACCACAAAGAAATAAAATATATCAAAAAAACAATTTTACAATGTTCTTCAAACTAGAAAGAACGTTATTTAATATTTTGAATAGACAAATACATTGTTCTTTTACAAGACACAAATTAATAAAAAACCTACTATCTATTATGACCACTCATTCAAACAAAATCACGTTCTCACATGAAAAAATTATCTCTATATACAAATCTAAAATAGGCAACATTTAATACAAATCTTATAATACTGAAACTTCTATATAAACGATTATTATATCAAAATGGCGAAACACAATGGTTGTAAATGTTTGTTTAATACCGAAGTTCAATTTTTTTCACTAAATTGGTAAGTTTTATTCAACCTTTTTTATGTATAATGAAAATAGTCTAAATACCTTATTCCTGTATAGTAATTCACTTCAATTATCCTTTACTTTATTTTAGGTTACCTTCTGGAAATTGTCACATCACTGATCCAGCTTACACAAAATCAGGAATCAATGCTATGTCCCGTCCACATCAATACATTTCAGTCCAATTACATAATCAAAAGCTTTCTAAAAGGTATGGTGGATATATCCATTCCACCATACAAATATTAATCAAGTATTATATATCAATTATACGGTTAGTATTCAAACATAATTACCAAATTGTTTCTTAGTTTCTACATCTGCTTGTTTAAATATATAATCTACCATATCATAAGTACAATGTATCTCTCTTTTCTGAATTTTGATGCCAAATATCTTATTTTTCGAAAAGTTTTCTTAATTCCCAAATTTTTGCTGCTTCTCAAATTTTCTACCACCCAAAAAGAATTTTACCTAGTCAATAGTCTGTATAATCAACAAACTTTTCTCCTTCAATTTTTTTATTATTAACAACTACTTGTCGCAGATTAAAAGTTTGTTGAATACATTCCACCAATCAGATTTGGTTATCAAAACTTTTCTTTATAGATTTCATTTCAACTAGTGAATTGTCCATCTATCATTTGAAAACGCTTTGTTTTAAGGTTCTTTAATGATTTTAACTCATATTGTGTCTCTTAAATTATATTTCATTTAGTTTACAAAATGACATTTTCCAATTTACAAAATATGTGTTCATAATGTCAAACCGTTCAATAAATGTCACATTCCATAGAATTAATGTTTTTCAGTTTACTTCTTATATCGAAATGTTTTTAAATATTTATAAAATCTTATTTACATGTCCTTCAAACCCTAATATTCATTTTAAAAAGAATCTCACTATTTATTTACCTTGACAATAAAATAAAAGATTATCATTTCCATTTGTATATGTAACAACGTTCTAATATTCCGTCTTGTAGGTTTATAGAGATTTTGTTAATTCATTTCACAAATGTTTTTTCAAATCTTATTTTAAATTATACAGTTAGATGCTTTCTCTATTGAATAGTACATGGTACAGATTGTCTCCTTTTTTAGATAGTCTTTTAAAAAAAATGAAATTTCAAAAATTTTTATTTCTTGAAATAAGTAGTTTTTTTATTTTATGTTCGGTATACAGGGTGTTGTTTTACTCTATGTTAACATCCCCTAAATTTTGCGTTTATCAAATTTTTATGTAAGTAAAAATTTTATGAATGCAAATTTTACTTCAAATATTTATAAAATAGAGAAGCCTGTGTAATCTCTACTATCTTCATCCAAAGGAATCAGCCAAAAACTGTGTTTTAAATGAATTTTAGAAAATATTTTAGTATTCGTAATGCGCCCAAAAATTGCTTCCACATTCATCGGAGCCTCGTATTGTGGTACAGTGTATTGATTAATATTTCTTGAATCTAGGCATAATCTTAATTCACCATTTGCCTTCTTTACGACCACAATAGGGTTTACATATCTTGTGTTACATCTCTCTACAATACCGTCTTTTAACATATTTTGTATCTCTGAATCAACTTCTTTTCTATATTTATAAGGTATGGGATATGTTCTTATTCTGAAATTTTCTATTCCTCTAACTTCTATCTTATGTACATAATTATTTGCCATTCTCATCTCCTTTTTAATCAATCCTTCATACTTCATAATCAAATTCTTCACTTTCTCTTCATATTCTTTATTTCCACACACTAATACCAATTCCTCCATAATTATATTCCTTTCTATATTCCATAACTGCCTATTATCCTCTCCAATTTCCAATTCGTCCATATTTCCACTCCTTTTTATATTCCATAACTTCCTATTATCCTCTTCAATTGCCAATAATTCCATATTTCCATTCTTTTCTATATTCCATAACTGCCTATTATCCTCTTCAAATTCTAATTCTTCCATATTTTCTTTTTCAAATTCAATCTTATTACCATTTAATTCTATCTCCATCTTTTCAAAATCAATTCTTGCTTTATATTTCGTTAATTCATCTATTCCTATAACTATGTCTGTTTCTAAATTATCCACTAGCAATAATTGCATCTCAACTTCTTTCCCATCCTTTAATTCAATGCTTTGTATTATAGATCTGCTAACTTCACACAATTTCTTTCCATTTGCTCCTATTAATGTAGTTTTCGGTATCTTGACTAGCTTGTTTTCATAATTTTTAATATTTTCTTCTATCAATTTTGTTTTTATTATGGACGCTTCCGAACCTGTATCTATTAATATTTTAACTTGTTTCCCATTTAATTTTCCTTTAATTTTTATTAATCCCGTTATTTCTTTTAATTCCAAATCTTCCCCAAATTTAATGTATTCCCTTGGATGTTCATATGTCATCACTCTATCTTCTCTCCTTTGAATACTGTTCTCTGTAATTGTTATTTTTGTTGTTATTATATTTAAAGTTTTCTGTTATAGTTGTTTTGGTTGCTATCGTTCTTATTATAGTTATAATATTCATTATTATTATATCTGTCAATGTAATTATTTCTGTATCTCATCATAATATCTTTACATATACTAATTTCTATCTATATACAAAATTATATTTACATATGTTTTTTTTTGTTTGACATTATTTGTTAATTATAAACTTTTTATTTACATGTGGTTTTTATATCCCTTCTTGACCTTTTACAATTCCTTATTCGTCTTCTAGATTCCAGTCCTATAATACAGCCTTATTATTCAATTTTATTTTCTTTTCCTAAATTTCGTTTTATCCTCTTCTCTTATTGTTTGATTCTCTTCTATCTGCTTCCTAAGTTTCTTAAAATTTTCCACTGTGTCTTTTTCAATTTTGTTATCCCCTATCTCATCAATTTCTCTCAATAGATTCATCAAAATTTGCGTTTCCAGTTTCTTCATATTATTGTTCCTTCTTTTTATTATTTCATTTCCCATAATACTCTCACTTCCTATCATTTCATTTTTAATTATCCTATTAAAATTTCTTGGATAAATTATCTTTATATTTCTGCCAAGTTTTAATCTCATTTCGAAATTTTCTGCATAAATTATTGTTTCTATATTCTGTCTTATGGTTTCTTCTATTTCTTCCTTGGTCTCTTGTAATATCTTATTCATTTCCTCTAATTTCCAATTAAGTTGTATCCCCCTATTATTATTATTATTTGTCTTACCATATGTCACTATTCGTTTCAATATATTAACATCTGGGTCTGGTATTTTCCAATTAATCTCTTTTTCATAAATTTTCATGACTTCCTCACTTCCTAGATTCTGTAAATTGATATTTATCATCTCCTCATTTATTTGTCTTTGTATTTTAATAAATTGTATTTCTTCTGTTTCCTTCTCAACTTTTTCAAACTCCATCACACTTTGTATTTTCACTTCGTCAATTTCCATTTTATTACTTAATTTTTGTTCTATAGTATCATCATTTATATTTTCATTTTGTATCTTTAAATCCATTTGAATCTCTCCTTTGAAATCCTTTTCTTTCTCCTTTATTTCCTTGATTTTGTTGATCTGTGAATTGTCTATTTCTGTAATTTTTCCAATCCCCTTTCCTCTTATTTCTTGTTTAGTGGATTCTATTTTATTTTCCATGTATGTGTTTGATTTTTCCAATATCTTCTCAAAATGTCCCAACTTTTCTTCCATCAATTTTATTGTTAGATCCTTAGTTTGTTTTATTTCTTCCTTATTCTGGTCCATCTTTATATTCATTTCTTGTTTTAATTCTTCCTTATTTTGATCCATTTTAATATTCATTTCTTCCTTATTTTGATCCATTTTTCCATTCAAATTATTCATATCTCCCTTAATATCATCCTTCATACTATTCATATTTTCATTTTGTTTATCCATTTTTCCATTTATATCTCTCCTCATATCTTCATTGTTTTGATCCATTCTTTTCATCATCATTTGAAGCATACTCATCAGGTCCATATCCTCTTTTGATTTTTGTTTGACCCCTTGTCCTGTTTCTTCTGACAATGGTGCATCTTCTTCTTCCTGTTCTTGTTCTGCATTATCTTCCTGTGAACATTCTCTTCCTTGCTCCAAATATTGTACTTGGAAATCTCCTCTTCCATGATTTCTCTCTTCCCTTTCTTGTTCAGAGCCACTTTCTCCTCCTACTTGTTTCCCGTCTCTCAAAGTCATTCTTCGTTCCATTTTATGTATTTAAAATTCTTTTAATAAAGTCAAATAAAAATTATTTCAATGCTTTTTATTATTACTTACAAAATTTCTATAATAGCCCCACGTTGCGGTGCCATGTTAAACTGATATGTAAGGTGTGTAATTTAAATGTTTCAAAACAAATATACTTTCCCTAATTTGCCCTACGTTGGGCCGACATGTTAAACTGGATAGAACGGGGAGAGAAATAATGATTTATAGTTATTATTCTTTTAATTTACATTTAGTTTTGATTTGCCCGGTATATTGTGAAAATTTAAAATTTTATTACTAAAATGGTTATATTTTAAAACATGAGAAACTCTTTAACCTCAGAGTAGGGTTCAGGTATAGAGAAACAAAAATTCAATTTATAATATGAGCGCCTAGATTTGATTAAATATCTCTGTCTTCTTAAAAATTTTGTTAATAAAAGTGTACTTGCTTGTTTAATAATACGTAATAAATTCTTAAGACGGTCCTGTGTTTCAAGTTGAACCTTTTTACTATTCACAGATGTCAGTTTAAACTACCAACGGTTCAAACTAGATGGAGCCATCACCACAAAGAAATAAAATATATCAAAAAAACAATTTTACAATGTTCTTCAAACTAGAAAGAACGTTATTTAATATTTTGAATAGACAAATACATTGTTCTTTTACAAGACACAAATTAATAAAAAACCTACTATCTATTATGACCACTCATTCAAACAAAATCACGTTCTCACATGAAAAAATTATCTCTATATACAAATCTAAAATAGGCAACATTTAATACAAATCTTATAATACTGAAACTTCTATATAAACGATTATTATATCAAAATGGCGAAACACAATGGTTGTAAATGTTTGTTTAATACCGAAGTTCAATTTTTTTCACTAAATTGGTAAGTTTTATTCAACCTTTTTTATGTATAATGAAAATAGTCTAAATACCTTATTCCTGTATAGTAATTCACTTCAATTATCCTTTACTTTATTTTAGGTTACCTTCTGGAAATTGTCACATCACTGATCCAGCTTACACAAAATCAGGAATCAATGCTATGTCCCGTCCACATCAATACATTTCAGTCCAATTACATAATCAAAAGCTTTCTAAAAGGTATGGTGGATATATCCATTCCGCCATACAAATATTAATCAAGTATTATATATCAATTATACGGTTAGTATTCAAACATAATTACCAAATTGTTTCTTAGTTTCTACATCTGCTTGTTTAAATATATAATCTACCATATCATAAGTACAATGTATCTCTCTTTTCTGAATTTTGATGCCAAATATCTTATTTTTCGAAAAGTTTTCTTAATTCCCAAATTTTTGCTGCTTCTCAAATTTTCTACCACCCAAAAAGAATTTTACCTAGTCAATAGTCTGTATAATCAACAAACTTTTCTCCTTCAATTTTTTTATTATTAACAACTACTTGTCGCAGATTAAAAGTTTGTTGAATACATTCCACCAATCAGATTTGGTTATCAAAACTTTTCTTTATAGATTTCATTTCAAATAGTGAATTGTCCATCTATCATTTGAAAACGCTTTGTTTTAAGGTTCTTTAATGATTTTAACTCATATTGTGTCTCTTAAATTATATTTCATTTAGTTTACAAAATGACATTTTCCAATTTACAAAATATGTGTTCATAATGTCAAACCGTTCAATAAATGTCACATTCCATAGAATTAATGTTTTTCAGTTTACTTCTTATATCGAAATGTTTTTAAATATTTATAAAATCTTATTTACATGTCCTTCAAACCCTAATATTCATTTTAAAAAGAATCTCACTATTTATTTACCTTGACAATAAAATAAAAGATTATCATTTCCATTTGTATATGTAACAACGTTCTAATATTCCGTCTTGTAGGTTTATAGAGATTTTGTTAATTCATTTCACAAATGTTTTTTCAAATCTTATTTTAAATTATACAGTTAGATGCTTTCTCTATTGAATAGTACATGGTACAGATTGTCTCCTTTTTTAGATAGTCTTTTAAAAAAAATGAAATTTCAAAATTTTTTATTTCTTGAAATAAGTAGTTTTTTTATTTTATGTTCGGTATACAGGGTGTTGTTTTACTCTATGTTAATATATATATATATATATATATATATATATATATATATATATATATATATATATATATATAAATAGATATCAACTTAAAATTCACTTAACCTGAGAGATACCTAAGAACCCTTTTTAAACATTAGCGTAGTTCCTTATTATTGTTGTTAACATATCTACTTAAAATGTTAATAGCTGTACTTAAATCTGGTCGTGTGCACACCATCAAATACACTGAACACCCGATAAGATTTCGAATAGGGCTTTAATATATCTCTTGAGAATTCAGATTTGTATAATTTATTTTACTTGGTAGAGGAGTGCTGACAGATTTACAATCTTTCATGTTAAACTTTTGTAAAATTGTTTTTATGTATGCCTGTTGATCTAGAGTAATTGAATTATCCTTTCTTTCAATAAGTACGGACAAGAAAATGAAATCGTTGCCATAAGGGATTTTGAAGAAATAATTGGTCTTACCGTATCAAAATGTGGCTTATTCGTTGGAAAAAATGACGAATTTTTCCTTGGCGCTAGTCCTGATGGACTAATTGAATTTGATAATTCAATTTTAGAAGTTAACGCACTAAACCTAAACTTGGTGGGAAATATTGTGGATAATCTTGCTAGACCATTACCTCTTTTGATAATAGAACGTAGGCCAATACAAGTGCGAAATGAGGATTATTTTGAACAAGTAATTCCGATTTATACGGACTCCCAATTTTTTGAATACTTTAGAATGTCCAGAGAATCGACCGAAGTAAGTTATTAACACATTCACTGCCCACAACGCGCCTGGCGCGTTCACCATAACCACGATGTGGTGCCCGGACCGCGCTAGGTGCGTTTTGTGTAGATCCGAATACTACGCTGTGTTAGGAAGGGAGGCACAGCCAGATTACCACGAATAATTGCTGGGCGAGTCAGTATGAAGGTAGGTATTGGGTGAAATAGTTGGTTCGGAATTTTCGCCTGCGTTGTTTTTATTACGTTAATATTTTTGAAGTTCGATTTGTAAAACGTAAGTATTATATTTTATTGATTTAGCTGATGTTTGAATATAACACAAAACAAATAAATATGCTTGCCTTTTCAAATATCAATGCCGAATATGCCTGTTAAGCGCATTGATCAGCTAGTGACCGCACCAGGCGCGTTGTTGGGCACATGCAGCACATACTTTTAAAAAATATTATATTTCATTGTTTTGTTATAGTTTATCATGGAACCAAAGCCTGGGACATGAAAGGAATGTGAACCTCCAAAAAATAAGGGGAAAATATGACAAAAATAAAGGTCTTACAGATGACGAACTTCTTGCATTGATGACGATCCCGAATATAATCCGAGCAGCGATTCTGAAGAGAATTTACAACCACCTTCACCTCCGACTACACCAGTTGCCTCCCAATGGTCATACGATGAAGTACAACAGCCATATATCCCATTTACACGTCCACCAGGTATTCTTGTCGATGCAGAGGGGTCAGGGGTCAGAGCCCATTGATTATTTTCACTTATTAGCAACAGAAGAGCTATATAACATACTCTGTGCTAATGCTAACGCACATGACGTGGAATTGCTGTCGAAAAGTGAAGGTGTTCAATCCAGAATTGAAATTAAAATATTCCTCGGGCTTTTATTTCACATGGGCAAAATTCGTCTGAACAGAATAAACGATTACTGGAAAACACATTACTTATTTAACCTTCAAGTTTTCGCAACATTTATGAGCCGAAATCGTTTTCTACTGATATTACGAGCGTTGCGTTTTAAAGATTTCGAGAACCAGATATCAGGTTATTTATTATCCAGATAAACAGTTATCCTTAGATGAATCTATGGTGCTATGGCGTGGAAGGTTGAAATTTCGTCAATATATAAAAGGAAAACGGCACAAATTTGGGGTCAAATTGTACGTCCTTTGCGAACCAAATGGGTTAACTTTAAAAATTATTGTATATTCTGGATCCGCTGATGCCGAGTTATCTGGATCTCAACATGCAGAAAAAGTTGTAATATCCCTTTTACGAGAAAAGTTAGGTGTTGGGCATTCCATATTTATGGACAATTTTTACAACAGTATACAATTAACCAAGGAGTTGTTAGATAATGAAACATACGTTACAGGAACCCTGAGAGCAAATAGGAAAGGGAACCCACCTGAAGTTTTATCAAGAAAGTTAAAAAAAAGGTGAACTGGTTATGCAGTTCAGTCCGGAGGGAATTTGTATAATTAGATGGAAGGACCGTAAAGAAATTTTAGCTATTTCCAGCGAATTTAATGGACATATGGAAGAAGTAACTACACAACGTGGTAGAGTAGTGATGAAACCAAAGCTCATTAATGAATGTAATAAATGCATGGCTGTGGTTGATCACTGCGACCAAATGTTAGCTTATTATCCGTGCAAACATAAGACTCTAGTCTGGTACAAAAAACTAGCCATCCATTCATTTCAGATCATGTTATTAAATTCATATCATTTGTACAAGATAGGTGCTAGAAAGAGTAAAAGTTTTTGCGAATTCAGACTGGATGTAATAGGAAGTTTGCTTGGACCACCTCCGCCAAATCCAATACCTAAAATAAACCTTCAGCATCTTCCTGAGTACTGTCCAGTAGGAGAAAATGGAAAAGCTGAGAGAAGAAGATGCACTGTCTGCTGGTGTGATGGCAAAAAACGAAAGGAGTCAGTTTACTACTGCCCTCAGTGTCCTGGTGGTCTTGGACATTATCTTACGCCATCTTTCAGAGTATTTCATTCAAACAAATAATGGCCTTTATTATAATATGTTTTCAAGGTCAAATTATTTTGTGCATTTGAACTTTCAGTTGATTCAGTGTTTGTAATAATTTTTGTAACTGCAATAATTAAATAAAAATTATTTATCATTTTTGTTGCAATATTTCCCTACACGAACGCGCCACGTGCGGTTATGGGCACCGAGCATGATTCATTAATTACCCTGTGCCAACAAACGCGCCTAGCGCGTTTTTGTTTTTTTTTGCATAATTTTTTTTTTAAAATGTATAGTTATATTCATTTTAATACCAATTCACTGCTTTTATGTTTAATATACAAAAAAAAGTTACGTGGCACATGGCAGAACACAACCTTTTCCTAAGGGCAGTGACTGTGTTAAATGCCCCGAAAATTTGGAAGCAATGACGGTACTTGATGGAATACGAGACAAAAAAATTACATATCTAAAAGTAACTGAAACGGAAGTAATTACTTTAAAAAAAATCATCCATATTTCTATCAAGTTCAGGGGCAATTACACCTAACCCAAAGAAAGTCTTGTTATTTCATAGTTTGGACTCCACATGGTCAACCTCACATAGAGAAAATTGAAAGGGATGACGAATTTTGTCGAAATAATATGAAGTCGGCTTTGTTTTCATTTTTTAATAATTATTTTTTGCCAGAGGTGCTCAAAAATACATTGTAAAATAGATAATAGTTTAACGATCATTAGTTAAAGGTACCTATAATTTGTGTTTTTAAGTTTTGTTAATCTTCCTTTAAATATAAGAAACTGATTTCAAGTTGATAGTTTCTTTTATTTTTGAAATAAGATCAATTCAATATGACTAACCAGATTTTGTATTTTAAATCATTTTGCATATTTTTTTTTAATTTCTTGTATAATAAAGGCTTTGCAACCAGAGGAAAATCGAAGATATTTTAAAAATAGAAAGTATGTCTAGTCTACAATTGTGTCTAGTTATATATGATTTTTCATTTGAAATGTCTCAGTGGTGTAAACATTTTATTTTTTCTTTAAAAAAATTACATTATTACCCATATGCGCGCCAATGATTGACATACAATTTTTAATTATACGGGAAAAAATGCACAATCGCTACCTCTCAAAATATCTCATCTGGTTTCAGAGAAATCAATAAATCTTTGGGTTTTAAGAAGAAAAGTTAACAAAAAAGTATCTTGAAAATGAAGCATTTGCGGACATATGATTATTAATACTTTTCTGCTTATTTTGATGCGTAGGTCCTGTCCAGCATTTCATTTTGTGACACTTTTTTAATACCCTATATTTAAATTAGAATAAATAAGTATAATAATAAGTCACAAAACGCTGTAAGTTTGCTGTACGATGATACTATCCAAATGAACGGTACGACGGTTTGCAATGAAATGACAAAATCAGTTTCTCGTTGCGCTGCGTGCTGCGCATCTTTAATTTCGGCTGTACCCTGTTTCTGTTGGTTTTCACTTCACGTACTCATGTGTTTAGATTCGAATTCTCTTAACGCTACTACGCGGACGTTCTCGCTGTCTCTTTCCGAACTTTCGCCGACCGTTCAGCGTTTAACCAGGCAGCAGGTCTTAATATACTTTTAACGTCGTTTTATGCTTTTGCATTAAAACATTCCATCTTACTTCACTATATTTTGACATGGCTTTATATATTAGGGGATGAAGCAATAAATTTTGATCCATAAATACTAAAATACAATTAACATTTTTACAAATTGCTATATCTGCAATATTTTGAAGTACGATTACCTAAAGAAATAAAAGTAACATTAACCTACATCTACAATTATTATAATATAAAAAATAGTTATTTGTCACAATGACTCGTTTGTAGTACGAGTGAAATTTGCGCAACGAACCATGAAGCGGTGAGTTGCACAAATCACGAGTACTACCGAAAGTCATTGTGTCACAAATTTTACACAATATTTTTTATAATTCGCATTTATTCAATTTTTTAAATAAAATAGAACTATATGTAATCCCAGTTTTCAAACTAGGAGGAGTGGTTTGAATTTAAGTTGGCAATTATGTAGATTCTTGATGGCTCAGATGACAGATGATTTTATTCAGCATTTTTGACTTTTGACATATTATGACGGAATAATTATGTAAATTGTAAACAAACTTTCATTTAAAAAAGAGCGTCTTCGTATATGCTTGCGATCTATTTATATTATATCATTAATAGAATATATATATAATACATCAATACATAGATATCTGGTAATTTATCCCAAAAATCGAAAGTTATGTATACCTATATATTGATCCTATACAATATAGAAATAAACCATTGACAAATCATTGATGAATAAACGTTAGCGTACTTTATTTATTAATATTTTTAATATACAATCTATTCAAATTTGCCTTTAAGACCATTTAATATAATAATTTACTGGTGGCTAGAACAACATTAGACCATAATTTGTTTCAAGGTTAAAGTGAAATGTCAAATAATAGTATATTATGCAACGATCATGTAATGATGGTTATTAATACACGAGCATTAACCGGGATACGAAACGAGCCGAAGGCGAGTTTCGCATGGTTTATGCGAGTGTATTAATAACCATTACATGAGAGTTGCATACGCTATTTTTTCTACTCCCGATAAATAATCAAAAACCATAAATTTTATATTTTTATTGAAATTTTTCCCTTGCTAAGGTGGCCCATATACTATTGATTTAATTAAGTATATACTTTCGAAAAAATGAATTGATTTTCAGATGCTTCGTACAAAAACCTCCTAATTTCATCTGGTAAAAATATTTTCGATTTTATACCAATAAATTCTTAGGATTTACGTTTTATTGCAGCATGCAATTTGGGATATTTTGATATGTCAACATTATTCTTTATGTTTTAAAGATTTGGTAGTAATTGAACAATGTGTCCATAGGGATGATTGTTTCATTTCCTATGGTAATTCTTCAAAATAAACTGTTAATTAATTTTAGATAAAAGTACTTTTGAAAATATAAATTGACAGTTGTCACATGAAGTGTCACTTTACTAAAAAGTATCTTGCTTCTATTGGTTTAAAAATCTGTATCATAATGAAAATCTGTATCATAATGAACTTCATTATGATACAGATTTTATTCTTTTAATAAGTGTATTATAAAACAGGAGTAGAAAAAAATATATACTACATACAATAACCAACTGTATGACACTAAAAATTACTACAAAAGTGTTTGAAGAGACTTCATTGTGACACTGTAAACAATGTTATAATGAAGTTTCTTTTATACGCGAATTATAAAATAAGAATTTTTTAAATGTGATAAGTTTTAATTGTGAATATTTTACCTCAAGTAGTAAACCTTTAAAGCTTAAGCATCATGGTTTTCGACATTTTCCAGAAACTGTATACACTATGTAAGAAAAAATTACATAAATCAATTCAAAATGTCTTGAAATATGTAATTCTGGTCTAACCAGTCTAGTTTTCTAGAATTTTATTGTGTTAAGTCATAATGCGAATTTTGTGATAATTTTTTTTTTGTAATTTGCTTAAAGACCTTTTCAACGACATAGTGCAAGTTTTGATTTGACGATTTTTTCTATGTATAGGGTGGCAAATGAATAGGGGTCGATTTCGTGAAACTGATATTGAATTTATGTATTGTCACCGAAAACACGTATGTATGAAAAATTCCAGTACAATTGGTTATTGGGAATTGTGTCAAATTTCGATAGCATGATTTCGCGCAAACAGAAAGGTGAACTGATAAAATAAGCAATTTTTAAGTAAAAGTGGTTTGGTTGATTTTTATTCTTATTAATACTAATTTCATTGCACTCTATTGATAGTTATTTAAATTTGGCTTTACAAATTATTAAAAAAATATTAAATAGGTAAACGAAACACTTGAACATTTTTGAAGATTTTTATTACATTGGGTTATTACGGCACTGTACTATGTTTTCTAGTACAAAATATAAAAACCTCATATATTACCTAAACAGTTGGCGCGTAATCCAGATATTTTGCTAACATAAAAAATCAGAGGCTTCAAACATGCCATTATTTAGTAATATATAACTGCGAAAAGGTGCTTTTGAGGACTAAACCATAACGATTTATTGAGATAAAAATATTATATTTTCACCAATTAGAGTATTTCCCTCGTAATTTGGTTAAAATATACATCACTCTTTGTTTTCTAAATCAGTTGAAATCTAAGTTTCAATATGTATGCATTGGTACGTTTCGAAGATGGCATTCTATTTATTTGTGATTATAAAAGAGTTACTGTTGAAAATTCTGACTGTTCCGTAAAATATAAAAATGGGGCGAGGTATCCAGCTACAGTTTTATCGACAAACGGTAAGTATCAGAAAAATATTTGTTATTTTGAAAATATTAATACTATAATTATACAGGATGAACACTCTTGAAAATTAAGTTAGCTGACAGTAGAATAGCTTCATATTTAAAATAGTCATTTTATATAAAACAAATGAGTAAAATACTGGAAAAACTTCTTCGCGAAATAAATATTTTTAGCATGAGCATAAAATTAGTCCATGTCGAATGTCCTTAATTTTGGAAATGTTGTAGCACTTGAGCTTTAGATCAAATGCCTAGATGTAGCCCTTTCTTAAAGTAGAAATTATTAAATTTTAGATACAATAAAAACTAAATGAATTTATATGATTGGTTGCTTGTACCGTTTGATATGTTCCAATGTATTGGATACATCAAAATATTCACACATACAGGGCGTAGCGCAATTGTATAAGTTTTTAATATTATGAAAAATTGTGATTTGAAATAAACGCAAAGTCGGAAATATGTTACATTATGACTGGGATATTCAAATTGAAAATCTCATCCTAAGTGACTACTGACCCGATGGTCCCTTACAGAGTTTGGTAAATAAACGGGAAAAATTATTATTTTATAAATCGATGACTTCAGAGAAAAATCCTGAAAACGATCAATTAGTGTTTAAATTTATTGTGATTTCCTCTAACTTTTCAACATACAGGGTGAACTATATTCGAGTGATGATTTCATCGTGATTTTTTTAAAACTAACCACCATATATGTTTTTCCTATTTTTAAACTCGACCCTATTCGAGCTGATTACAAAAAGGTATACCTAGTGGGTCTACAGGCTATGAAAATCGATTTTTTAGAGGTTCTGTAAATCCAAAACTATTGGTTATTAATAAAAATGGCAAACGTGTTTCTACCTTAATTTTTTCATTACTATCAGATAATGTGATCAAAATTTATAAAGAACGATTAAAATTTGCTAATTTTTGACCAACCTGTATAAAAGTTTTGATCAAGCTATGTGACAGTAATTGAAAAAAACTGTGATAGGAGCATGTAATTATTATTAATTATCAATCGTTTTGAGTGTTTAGGCCTTTTAGTTTAAAAAAATGCGATATTCAAATCTATGCAGGTTCCCACCAGGCATCAATTTGAAACAATGTATGATAACTTTTTAAAACGGCTTGGATAGTGAAGCCTAAACAAGGCAAAAATATAATATAATGATATCATCACTCGAACATTATAATGTTATGGGAAAATACAACAAATTTAAATCAAAAATCGACCGGTCTCAGGATTTTTCTATGAAGTTAGGAATTTATAAAATATTGAATTTATTCCGCACTTTCACAATTATTTTGAAACCTTACACGAAATTCTACAATCGTGAAACAATGGGATTAACTTTCTTAAAAATTCCCTGTCTTTTATAAATCCTTTATGTGGATGCTACCTTTTCAAATATATTAATATTTTATGAACCTTTGGATTCATGAGTAGTTAGGTGAAGTGCTTTTTACAATTCAATAAATTAGGGTGATTTTTGGATATACCAAAATTTTTGCGCCCAAAATTTGAAATTATGTTTTATTCGATTTCAAAAATATAAAAACCAGATAAAAACAGAAACAAAAGTAAAAAACTTTATATTTGCAATCATATACCTATTGTGTTGTTTAAAAAATTTATTTTGATTAAATAAAATTAAAAAAAGATTATTATTTAAATATATATTGAAAAAAAGTTAATATTTAAAAAATCGCAAACTTTAAGCTCCATGTGTGTTAATTTGTCTATTTATTCAATTGTTATATAATTGGAATCGATTAAGAGATAATTTGAAACTTCGAGTGCAATGTTTTAGTTTAACCGAAAATCCCCGTAATTTAATGAATTGTGCTCATATGTTATAAAATATAACCATGACAGACCTTCGTAATTTTAAAAATGTAATGTAATTTACCATATAATAGATTTATAAAATACAATTTAATTAAGGTTAGAACAAAATAGCTTATTGATCTTGATCAGCCTGCAATTATAGTAAACACCCATTAAGGTGTTTTCCTTCATGGTAAAAAATACAAGTTGGTAAATACCTAGGAATACTCAACATATTCTAATATAATTTTGTAAAATATTAAGACACTCCATAGATGATTAAATGAGATAAGTATTTCATCTTAAGCATTATGATACATATAAAAAAATTCAGATAATAAAAAATTACTCTAAAAGTAAACGATTTGGTAAATGAAGTTTGATAATTTTTTAAAAGTAGTCAAAAGTAATTAATTAAATTTGTCATTAATATGGTGACCCTTTGGACACTGTGTTTAAACTGTAAATACATAAATACTTTCATTTGTTGTTCTAACAACCTTTCACATTGAATTGGTATATTTCACTTAATTTAAAAATGCAGCAAAATAGGTACAGCGTTTTTCATAAAAAAATTTAACTTAGATAAGTCACTCTCCTTCGGGACAGCTTTTATATTGAAATATAAATTTAAAATATAGCCTTCATTAACCTACATGTCCATTTAAAAACAAAATATTTAAAATGTGGGTCGTTTAGCTATAATGGTGACATCCTGTACAGAGTGATTCCAAGTAGGACAAAAAATATTTCTTTAAAATAATCAAAGGACCTCTTTTATAATAAAATTAATATTAGATACTTAGATATCACCTTTGTTTAAGGATAACTTTTACAGTGTCCGCAAAAAAATTTTATTTGAGATCTTTAAAAATGTGTGCAAAAACTTCGTTATTTATCATAATTTAAAAAAAAATATCTGAGTGTTTAACAATTAAAAGTTGAAAATACAAAAAAGGAGTTTTTTTAATTTCGATAAAAAGTGGCGACGAAAATTTTATAAAAAATGCATATCAGTAATTAATAATAAAAACATCCCATCTGATGTGATCATTTTTGCGAACACTATCTAAAAGTTATCTTCAACAGATGTTTTGTTGAGAACTTAAATATCTCTTCTTGTTTAGAAAATATTGCAGAACTACAGTTAATAAAAAGACATCTAGAAGATGATGAATCTTTACTGCCCCCAGAATTATCAGAATCTCAAAATCTGTCATTGTCTCAGTCAACACAAGAATTTCTGCCTGAAAATGAATGGGTAGATTTTGAATTAACTGGTCCTACTGCAAACGCAGTAAACCAAAATGATATGTTAAAGGAAATTATTAACGTCGATTTGGGAGATTCGTATACAATATTAAACTTATCAGATAACACTGTATCTACACTGTTTGATCCAGTTGCGCAAGAGGATTTTTCAACGAATACTAACAGTATTAGTAAGTAATATTTTTTAATTAAGGAAATATATTCTTATAGTTTTTTGTAAATGTGTATAGATTTTTTTTATTAGGCTTTTTTCTGAAAGATTAAAAAAATATATTTCTTAAATTTAATAGGTATCCTATAGTTTTTCCAGTTTTAGAATGAATATTAAAGTATTCGTACCTAACTTATTTCAAATATTATGCCTGAAATCAGATTTTCTATATTTTTCTAAAGTTAGAATGTAGCATAATACAGTGTGATCTAAAGCTCAATGGATGGAAAATTACTCGAAAACAAAGATATGTAAATTTTAAATTCAAGTTAGGATAGTAAGATGTATATTAAAAATTTATTTGCATTTATACAGGGTGATCCAGACAGTAGTAACACAATGAACATATTAAAGATAATTTTATTAGTGAAACCACCCTGTATATTTTGATGTTTTGGAAATCTTCTCACCGAGCTAATTATAACGATACGAAACACCTACTGTTTATTGTAAATAGTAAATTACTATCCATTGTAAATAGTAAAGAATCTACAGCTACACGTTTTTTCAATTTACGTGGCTTAGTAGCCAAACTGTTGAAAATCGGAATAAACGGTTCACATGTCCCTATTGTAACTTTTCAAATTCTATTTAGTGGCTACAAAAATCTATTATCGGTTGATCAAAACTCGGATAGGACTAATTTTTGATCACTCTGTATTAAAAGAATTATATGCCACTAAATTGGGACATGTAAGTCGTTTTCTTGGATTTTTAACTGTTTGGCTACTATATCCATCCACCTAAACTGAAAATAAATGTGATATTCGAGTAGATCCTTCACTAATTACATTAGATTGAAAGTGTTATATTTCGATAGAATTAACTCATGAATTTGGCTAGAAGTAAGAAAATTATCATCTAAGTTTCATAATAGAAACTCCAACCAATATACTAAGTTTTTTTTGTGACATAAATGTTTCAAATTAATTTGATCTTATTCATGTTCCAAAAAGTCATAGTAATGGCGTCGTAAATACATAACAGTAAAACTGATTTAATAAACAATTGCATGTACAGTTTAATCTAATATTTCCGACAGTCTTTGTGAAAGTCATATATTTTAGGAGATCCTGTTACTACTGCAGAAGTTACTGTTAACTCAGCAGTACATGATAATTCAGGAGAACCATCATGTAGCTCATGGCAAAATGGAAAGCCTATTAGAAGTAACGGTACTTAATTTTTTTCTGAAGTGCATAATTGTGGCAGTCACTAATTTTAAAATATAAATTACTGGAAAACACTTTTTTGTAAATAGGGCTTTCAATACTATCTTATTTCCCAAACACTGAGAAGACTAGTGAAAATTTTTTTTAGATTCGAAATTTTTATTAAAGATCATATGGAAATCTAGACCTGAAAGACCCTATTTTTCCATATTTTTTCTTATTGTATTAAATTGGGGACACACATAAAAATTCTGAAATGGACAGGTTATTTTCGTTCTACAAAAATAAAGAGGTCGGGACATACCCCTTTAATTTAAATAATCAATGAATCAAGTGAACAAATGCAATAAACCGATTTCACAAATATCAATTTCTACAATAAATGGGAAACAGATTAACAATTTTTAGGGTGCTTCTTTCATATAACAGAAAAATATATGCTGTCAGATAATTTCTTGACTGAATTTCAATATACTACTCTTTACTCGAATTTTTCAAAAATATTTAGTAGGTAGTTATCTCAGAATTTGGAAAAAAACGATTTCTTTCTAGATAAGTGACTTTAGTTATCAGTTGGTTGTTTTTCAGATATTAGTACTGATTTTGAGAATTCCGGATCTGATTATCAACCATCAGAATTTTATTCAAACTCTGAAGATGAGAATATATCAGAAAATGTCTCAATTAATTCTAAAGAAAATATCTCTAACATGATACATAATTGTTCATTTACTACAGTCAATCCACTAGATGATGAAAAAATGTTCATTACAAATAGTAAAAGTAAAGCAAAAAAGCTATTTTGTATGTTCTGCAATAAATTTCAAACAAAATTTGCCAGACACCTTCAAAACGTACACTCAGATATTGAAGAGATAAAGAAATTTGTTCATCTGCCTAAAGGTTGTTCTGAAAGGAAACATATTATTGATGAAATTAAAAAACGATCCCAATTCTATTACAATACCTCCTCTATGGTGAACGATGGTGAACTTATCGTCTCAAGAAGACCCTCTGAAAGTTTAAAGCGACAAGCTACTGATTTTAGAGCCTGCCAAAATTGTAAAGGTTTTTTTACCAAAAACAATATCAGACATCATGCCGCCAAGTGTTTTTCTTTTAATGGGAAGAAAAACAGATCGCTTTTAGTTATGGGAAGGAAACTAGAAGGGAGAATTCATCCTGAAGCATCAGATTTATTGAGGAAATTCGTTTTTCCTGTGCTTAGAGACGATAATGTGGTAAGAAGTATAAGATACGATCGTCTGCTAATACTGTATGCAAATAAAATGTTCTGCAAATATAGGCTTCAACATCAACATGACCTTATCAGAAGTAATCTAAGAGTTCTGGGTAGGTTCCTAATAATTATAAAAAAGAGGAACAAAAATATTGACGAATTTTGTAATATATATGACACTGACCATTTTGATGATGTTATTTATGCCATTAACCAAGTAGCAGGTTTTGATGAAATCACTCAGACTTATAAAACACCTGCAACGGCATATAATCTTGGTTCCCTCATCAAAAAAATCGCTAACATCTACATTACGGATTGCATAAAAAGAAAAGATAGAGAAAAAAAAATCAATACTGAAGAATTTCTAAAAATTTTAAATGAGGATTTGGCCACAACAGTAAATAAAACTGTAGCTGAAACACAACTACAACAATCTAGGAGGAAAAAAGTTGAAATGCCAAGTGAAGAAGATATAAAATGATTTCATACTTACTTAACTAAAAAACGAAGATTAGCGTTTGAAAATTTAAATACAGAATTTTCTATTGCTGCGTGGATGGATCTCATACAAACAACACTTACTTCAATTCAATTATTTAATCGCCGCAGAGCGGGTGAACTAGAACGAATATTTATTGAAGATTATAGAACATATGAAAAAATAAAAAGCGAAACATTTGCCAATTTGTCGTCTGATGCAATAAATATTGCAATGAATTACGTTAGATTTTATATACGAGGGAAACTTGGTCGATCCGTTCCGGTATTACTGTCTACGGAAATGTTGTCCGCAATTGAGTTAATTTTAAAATATAGAAAGAGAGCTGGTGTCCCAAATCATAATAAGTACCTCTTTGGAGTGCCTAGTAACAAAACAAGAGCAAAACATTTAAGAGCATGTATACTGATGAGGAATTTTTCGAATGAATGTGGTGCTCAATTTCCATCTAGTCTTAGAGGTACTTCTCTGGGAAAACATGTGGCAACAAATTGTATAAATTTAAATTTAAGTGAAAGCGAAATCACTGATGTGGCTGATTTTATGGGTCACAGTAAGGAAATACATAAAAGGCATTATCGACAACCCATTATTAGCAGGGAAATATTGAGAATGTCGCGAATTTTGGAGAAAGCTCAAGGAATAGAGGATAATTCTAGTCAATCATCAGATTCTGATAACGATAATTCAAGGATACAAGATACAAGAATACAAGATATATCAGGTATAATTAAAACTTCCTCTAAAACTTCAGTATTACAAATATCAAAATTCCATTTCTAAATTAAATAAAATCAGTAGTAATATAATAGTAGTATCCCCTACGACTAATTTCTTAGAGGCAATTTGCCATTGAAGTACTATCCTGACTTACTGGCATTTGCTCCTTTAGTCAGGAAAATTAGGCGGAGTCTTCTTCCCAATAAACTTAATATATAATCTTATCTTAGGCATAATCTTAATATATTTATTACTTATACTCTATTTCAGGTTCCAGTAGTAGTTCAAAAAAATCCCCAAGGAAAAGGTCGAGTACGTATTTTTTCACTTGCCATACCCTTTTTTTTAATTCTGATGGAATATTTGAATAAATATTATCAGTATTAATATAACAAGAGAGTGAGAATAAATTGAAAATAATTTGACAGATTTTTTGAAAACTTGTTGCCAGGCAATAGTCACGAGAGCCCGCAGGGCTCGAGTGACTATTACCAAATGGCAACAAGTTTGAACAAAATCTGTCAAATTATTTTCTAATTTATGGAACTCGCGAGTTATATTTGACTAGATTATTTTTTGATTCGAAATTTTTACAATAAAAAAGATCAATGAAACTATTATAAAATTATTGAAAAATTTGATTTAATTAATTTTTCGAAGTAGTTTCAAAAATCTTTTTCGTTATTTCTGCATCAGAAAAGGTACTAAACCGATGATTTTCACCCATTTTATGTATCGCGTTGACACAATTAGGTAATTAATTTGACAACTATCTGACACTTGCTAGGCAAATAATCACAAGAGATTTATTCCCACTATAATAATGACATAATTGGTTGAAACTTACCCTTGTGACAAATAATGAAGCATTTCATTGGTTTCAAGAAACGTCAAAAAATAATCAAAGTAATTTAACATTGTAAGAAAATGTGTAACTAGATTTTGAGGTTTATATATTAAATTACAATATATTTCGACACTTTTTAATAAATATTTTGGAAGTTATTTTTTATATTATTTCAATTTTAGCATCACCCTTTGGATTAGTTAAAACTAAGAAACGTTGGACACCTGAAGAAACTGAAACTGGGTGGAAATTGTTCCAGGAGTATATTGAAGCAGGCACTTACCCCTCATTGGAAAAGATTCAAACAATAATATTAAGGAATCCAGTTTTAAAATCAAGATTACCATGTGTTATTAAGACCTGGATATCTAATCAGATAAAAAAGAAAAATAAGAAAGGCCAGTAATTAGAAGAATGAATAAAAATTAAAGCAATTTCTTAAACATAAAAATGCCGCTATTAGCGGTCGGCAACTAGTTAATCAACCAATTGACGACGCTCTAGAGGGGCATTGAATCAAATACATGATATCAATCGATGCCATGAACTCGTTGCATCTATGGTATATTTATTGTTTTCAACTGGTGCTATATGTCAACTTAATGGAAAAGTAAATATTATGATACATTGTAAATAACAACGTAGAAACGGAACTCCTAAGCTTACACGAATATTAACATCTCGATTAAGTCGACATATAGAGACAGTTGAAAAAAATAAATATACGGTAGACATATCCAGAACCTGACTTCGATTGAAATCATCTCTTGAAGCTATTAGTCGTAACAGATTAGTTGGGTAACTAAAATTGGTTTGTTTAGTTTAGTAGACGGAAACTAATTGCCGATGGCCGAAGGTCGCACATTTCTTTTAATTTTATTAAAATGTAGGTACACAATCACATGGCAGATTTTTTTCTGAAGTATGTGACACTTTTAAAATATTTCAGTCCTCTGCTATAACTATAGTCTAGAGAAAAAAGAAGTGCATGAATTTATTACGCCGCGAACGTAGCACGGGTGTAAGAGGTAAAAATATTATTTTACACCATCTTTTAATGCAAACTTTGTAATTAGTCTGAAATTTCAATACATTTTATTGTCCAATTAGAAGTTTTAGTAGATTTGATTATGTTTTAATAGATTTCACTCTCAGAGACCTTTTTTTCATCGACATCATGTGCAAATTTTATATTAAAATTGTTTTATTTAAACTTTTAATCTGCGAATGCAAAAAACAACAAAAATTATAAGCCGTGACTCTACATTATTTTATTTTTGATAATATGGCAAAATAAACCTTTGACATTGATATTTTATTTTCACTTTTACTGCTCTCCTCTCTTCTTTAGTCTATAGAGATTTTACTTATTGGAACATTTTAAAACAAAAGCAGTTGTACATTTTTATTTCAGTTATTTTTTTAGACAGATAAGAAAAACATGTGTTCCCCTTAAATATTAATAAAAAATGTTTTTAAAACATGTAAATATGTGAGTTTTTATTAAATGCCATACTGTGACAAATCTGTTGTAACGTGTTCTAAAGTTTTGTCAAAGTTTATAATTCCATTATATTTTAATAAACATTCGTACCACTGGCTTTTTGTACCTGAAGTGAATCTATATCTGGATGTTTCATAAAGAAAAATAAATATATCAATCACCAATTAAAGACCTGAAAACTTTAATATTTTTTCAAATGAAACTAGATCAATTATAACCGAATACTGTGATAGAGAGTATTGTAGTTAATAATTTACCATATTGTCTTGTCAAGTCATTTTATTATTAATGAACGATATTATCTCTTTTTTCTTATTTTGCAAGGTATTATAAAATCCTGTAAATTTCAACGGAAAACGTATTCTTGTTTTAACAGTATAAACTTAATATGTATCAAAAAATTGCATTTTAAATTTTCTCAACATAGCGCTATTTAATTTCACTAACAAAATATTAAGAGCTCTCCAATATATAAAGATATGTTGCTGGTTTAGAAAAAAAATTTATTTAGGCAAAAATGCTATGCGTATTACTTTCATATTATTTGAACACAGTGTACAGGGTTTTTCATTATATATGGACCCTTCCATATCTCACTTATTATTTGTTACAAATAAAAATATCTCAAATAAGAGTTGAATGGTTATTAGAGTAGTTTTTAAAATCTAACAAAAATATTATACAGGATATCCCAAAAAAGAGGGTCAGAGCCAAAGTGTTCTTTCTTAAATGGGACACCCTATATATTTTCATATTTTTAAACTGTTCACTTCAAACCGAATTCAACAATATATAATTGTTATACTCTAACCTTAACAGTTCAGAAAGATGTAGTAATCTATCGATTGGAATTCAGTAAATTTATTTAAAAAATAAAGTAATCTCAACTAAGTAAGCCCAAATGAAACTATAAATATTTTTCAAAATGAGCCCTATATTGTCAATGCATAGTTGGTATCTTCTCCAAACATTTAGAAATAATATCAGCATGATTATTTAAGTTATTAATTGCGCATTGAATATTTTCCTGAATTGTCTCAAGATTGTTATTTTCGCCAAAGTTAACTACCACAAAAAAGAATCTAAGGGAGTTAGGTCGGGGCTATTAGAAGACCACAGAATTGTCCCATTATTTCCTATCCACTCTGGAAAGTGATTGTTGAGATGTCCTCTCACTTCTAATACTTCATGGGGTGATGCCCCATCTTGGTGCCAGATCATAGTATTTAATTGGTCAGCTGTAAATTCATCTTCTAGTACTTCACTTATTTTGGGTATTATGCTGTTTAGGTAAGTTCTTCCTGTTAACTTATAATTGAAAAATATTGGCTTAACCACTTTAATCTGGAATATTCCACACCAAACTTTAATTGATTTCCGTCCAGATTTCTTTATTTGTTGCACTTTCCGCTATCTATGATTTTTATTTTCCCATGAACGTCTATTTTTTCTATTAAACACGCCAGCTGTACAAATACTGGATTTATCTGTCCAACAAATTCATAGGATGTTTTTCTAATATATTGGAGCTGGTTACTAACGAGTCTTCAGAGTTTTCTGCAAAAAAGTAGTAGCGCAAAAATTATTCCTTCTTATTCAACTACAATAAAATCCAAAGAAATATATATTTTTTTACCTTCAAAATGCAGAAGTGTATCTAAATCATCCTCCTCATTAATTACACACGTTCGTTTTTTCCTAGAAAAGTTCTTAGTTGTCATTACATGCTGGTATATTCTGTTGAACGTATTTTTGCTAGGCGCATGCCGATTTGGATATAATTTCATAAATTCTCTACTTGCATCTAATTTGTTATTATTATTTTTTACAAATAGAGAAAATATTCCTATCTTTTCATCATCTGTATACCGCATTTTACAAACTATCAAATACAATGTTTTATAATGGTGTAAATAACTACTTGTCAAATATGACTTGAATATGACAATGCTTTCATTGCCCGTTGTTTATAGTTGGTTTTCATCCCACAGAAACCGATTTTTAAATGACTATATTTTCTGAACTGTTAAGGTTAGACTATAACAATTATATATTGCTGAATTCGGATTGAAGTGAACAGTTTAAAAATGTGAAAATATATAGGGTGTCCCATTTAAGAAAAAACTCTTTGGCTCTGACCCTCTTTTCTGAGACATCCTGTATAATATTTATGTTGAATTTTAAAAACTAAATAATAACCGTTTAACTCTTATTGGTAACATTATTATCTGCATCAAATAATAAGTGAGATACAGAAGGGTCCATATATAATGAAAAACCCTGTACCTCAATAGTAGATAACTGTTAACCCAACTCAGTGACTAGGCAAAATATTAAAATTTTCAGATTCTGAGCCTATGATTAAATTATTATTGACCATTTCTTATGAAATACCGTGTACATAGATCCTGTGCTTAGAAGATATGATATCCATATCTCCCCTGGACTCGTAATATAGATATTATGAAAACCTGTAAAAAATCAGGGGCTTCAAAGATGCAGTTATGTCTAACTGGGAGAAAGCTCTTTGAAGGACGAAACAGAAACATTTGACTGAGAAATAAAAATTATAATTGTGACCAATTACAGGACTTTAATACAAATGAGATAAGCAATATAATTAATTGTGTAGATATCCAGATTCCAGATCGTTACTAAACTTTATTGATAGTTATTTGAATTCGACGTTATAACTTCATTATAAAAATATTAAATAGGAAAACGAAATTCTTGACCATTTTTGGGGATTTCTATTAGTTGTTACGGAATTATACCAGATTTTCTAGTGAAAATCTTATATTACCTAGAGTTTACGCACCGTAATGTAGATATTTTAATAACCTGTAAAAAATCAAAGGCTTCAAAGATGCCATTATTTATTAATATAATATATCTATGCAGTTATATATAAATGGAAAAAAGTTTTTTTGAGAATGAAGGAGAAACGTTTGACTGAAATAAGAATATTATAATTTTACCAATTAGAGGATTCTGCTACAAATGAATAATTTGAACTAAAATTTTTGTATCCTTTTGCTAGTGGCGTGAACAGAGGTAACACTGGAAATGTTAAAAATCAAACAAGAAAAGAGTTTCATTAAAATCACATTGAAACAAATGGTACGCATTTTTTATTGAAAAAACGTTCAACAATAAGTGACACTAAACTTTCAACGGTTGTTAAAAATGTCCTCCCTCAACTGCAATTAAAGCATTAACTCATCTTTATATCGATTTCCGAGTACATTAAAATATTCCCGACATGTACACCTGGATGGAATAGAGATATTTATACATACGTAGAAAAAGACAACGAATAAAAATTTTGAAACATTTTCAAAAATTGTTTTCTAAATAAGTCAATTTGAGAAAATCGGTGGTTTTTGAAAAATGTGTAATTTTGTCAACATTAAAAACCATATCCATATTCCAGAGCAACCGGTATATAGCCAAAATAAATGTCCCTATATATACCAATATATATTAAAATATCTGTATATAACTTAATTTTGCATATTTTTAGACAAAAGTTGGATATATATGTTTCTATAATAGATGTATACGTTTGTATATAGGGGTTGCAAAGAGTGCTCAAAACTGCCTATCGACATACATATACATATATATATATATATATATATATATATATATATATATATATATATATATATGCAGCGTTGCTGAAAAGTCTCGCACCAAGGGATTATCTTTGAAACGGATAAAGGGAAAGTTATGAAATTCTAGGTCGATGAATGAGACTCTATTCTGCATATTTTAGAGCAAATGTCAAATGTTTTTGATGTCAGCGTTTAGCGTACGGCCGCCATCTTGATTTTTTTTAAATTACAACCTAGGTCTTTTGACCCATCACAAAAAAGCTTATTTTTTTCTCTGTCCAAAAATAATCCTAATGTATAACTTGACTCGGATATTATGATAGAAATTTAACAAAAATATTAAAATTATAATTTTAATCAAAACTGCGTGTTACAGAAATTTATAAATTAAACAATTATTTAAGTTGCAAATACTTCATTACCATAAATGCTCAAAATGCTGGTCATTTGTTTGTTGACGATGATACAATCTCCCTTCGAAGCTACGAATAGAATCGTTGATCATTTGTGGAGTAATTCCCTGCATTTCGAGACGTATGCGATCCTTCAAATCGTTTAAGTTAGTTGGTCTGTTTACATAAATGTGGTCTTTCAGGTAGCCCCGAGAAAAAAATCGAGTGTTGTCAAGTCGGGTGATCTTGCCGGCCACTCAATTGCACCGCTTCGACCAATCCATCTCTGAGGGAAAATTGTATTTAAATATTGCCTAACGTCTCTTTGATAATGTGGAAAGTATACGTTCATATTAGGAAATAATCTATTTATTTCAGGTATAATTTCATTTTGGAGTAAGTCAAAATATTTAGCACCGGTCAGCGTACCTTCAATAAAAAAAGGACCGATCAAATGGTTTTTCACCAAACCCGCCCACACATTTACTTTTTATGGACGCTGTGTATGAACCTCCTCCATCCAGTGGGGATTACAATCTGACCAGTACCGACAATTATGTCTGTTAACAGAACCGTTCAAGCAAAATGTGGCTTCATCACTGAATACCAAAAAATCTAAGAAATTGTTTTGCATCCTTATTTTCTCTGTAACTATTTCACAAAATTGTAATCTCCTATCAAAATCCAAAATCATCCTCGCCAATTGTTGAAGATTCTGAACTTTATAAGGATGAAAGTTATTTTTATGCAGAATAGTTTGTATAGACTGTCTAGAAATACCATAATTTCTTGCCAATATACTTGTAGATGTTTTAGGGTTTTCTTGAACATCTAATAGAATATCGAAAGTTTTCATTAGTTGCACTTTTCGGTCTACCAGACCTAGGAATATCTTTTACACTCCCAGTTTCATTAAATTTATTTACTAATCTCATTACTGTAGATCTACTTATAGGAGGGCATTCGGGATTTAAATCGTTGAAAAGATGAGTTACTTCGTTATCGGTACGTTTGCGATCACCATATCCAACTAACATTAAGATTTGGATGCGTTGTTTTTCTGATAAATGTGCCATTATTCTTAATTTACTCTTAAATTTCGTACTAATTTGAAATTAGTATCAGTTTTGATAATTTGTACATAAATAATGAACTAATGATATGGATGACGTTTTTTAATGCCTACTATTGTTTTTTGTTTTATTTTAAAAACCTACAAGTCCAAATAATTAGTAGGTACGGTACACTTTAATTTAGAACAATGAAAACGATATTGTATAGGACATTTTGTAGTAAAGTGATACATTGGGATTATTTTTGGAAAGAGAAAAAAATAATCTTTTTTGTGATGGGTCACACGACCTAGGTTGTCATTTAAAAAAATTCAAGAAGGCGGCCGTACGCTAAACGCTGACGTCAAAAACATTTGTCATTTGCTCTAAAATATGCAGAATAGAGTCTCATTCATCGTCCTAGAATTTCATTACTTTCCCCTTTCAAAGATAATCCCTTAGGTTAGGTTATTTAAACTATAGTGACCCCACGGTAGAGTGTTTTGCTAATAAGTATCTTTTATCATCAAATGCGCTTAAAGCCATCTTTGTTTGTTCAACACTAAAAACTTGATGTTTGTTATGTTACATTGATTCTCATATCTAGGTTCTAAACTTCTTAAACATTTAAAATAATCTTAATTCACTTTATTTGTTTAATTATTTCTATATTATTATCATCTCGCATATCTTGTTTCTGCTTTTTATTAGTCTGTATTTTATATGAATACATTTTTGATCGTAGCCCGACAAAATGAGTAATAATTTGAGATTTCGCCTCATCTTTCATTTTACCTAAAACTTTTTTAATATTTCGAGGAATATTGTAAGGATTATCTGAAGGATAGTCACTCGTATCAAATTTATCTAAGTTGTTTTTTATTAATTCTTAATATATATGATATTGGAAATTAATTCATAAATATAACTATCGGTATCCGAGTATAATAATTTACATCTTTTAAGACAATAACGGTATCATAAAATCATAATTGATACATTATGGTTTTGATATATATAAAACCTATATGAGAGAGGTTTACTGAAAACTATTTCTCTCCTTTCTAATTCAACAACTACTAGATTCTCATTAAAAATTGTATGAGAATGTAACAAAGAAATAGCAATAAAATGTTTTATGCCGTAGCGACCGTCCCAAGATTTAAGTAGTTTAACACAACGGTACTTTCGACAATTTTCCATTGTTTTACCAAAGGTTGCATTATTCATCAGTTTATAAAGATTCTTTTCAAAATCATTGTTTGCTAAATATCTCAAATGGTTATTTAAATCAATATATATGTCTTCAACAAAGAATTCCGCTTGAATTTGAGAACCCTATGTATCTTTTTCAATGTCAATCCTTTAGTGTCGGGTAGTGAATTTTATAATTATTTTTTTAGGAAAAAGGGTAGTCAATAACTTTTTATATTTTGAACCGGGTGGAATACTATGTTTAGGATAAAATGGAAAATCACTGTGACAATCATATAATTTTTCATCATAACCCAAGTTTTTTTTGAAGTCATGCATCCGTTCGATTATGAACTTATATGGACTTGTATGAAACCTTAACGGTTTTCGCTGATAAGGTATGTTATTAGTAACGAGAATCTTTAACGTCATCAACATAGGTAAACGTGTAATGTATAAATATATGCATTGATTCTTATGTAGAATTGATATCTGAGGAGATCTTTTTTTATGAATATTTTGAACCTTTTTATTTAGAGTTGAATCAAAAAAATATTAGTTAATGTGGAAATATAATACCATATATAATTGTTTTTACTAATAATTTCGCTAAAAAATCTACGCTAGTTATAGAACTGGAAATTTCTATAAATAAATAATAATAATTCGCTCCGCAGCGATGTAATAGTTTTAGGAAACTATATGTTTTTATGTTAAAATCTTAAGAAATTGTTTGTTATAATAAAAAAAGTGTATTCTCTGAAGGGATGCAGGTAGATTTATGGAAAAACTTTGGTTAGGAAAATACTAGACTAATAAAGGCTTTTGAACTTTTTTTTAGTTGAATAAAAAAAATAGTTAATGTTGAAATATAAGTCCATATATAATTGTTCTCACTAATAATTTCGCTACTCCGCAACGATGTAATAGTTTTAATAGTTATTATGTTCAGATCTTAAGTCATTGTTTGTTATAATACAAAAAGTGTATTCTCTGAAAGGATGTAGGTAGATTTATCCAAAAAAGTTTAATTGAAAGTCAATTGTTAAAAACTTTGGTTAGGAAAATACTAGACTAATAAAGTCTTTTGAACCTTTTTAATTAGAGTTGCATCAAAAAAAATATTAGTTTATGTGGAAATATAAGCCCATATATCGTTGTTTTTACTAATAATTTCGCTACTCGGCAACGATGTAATAGTTTTTATGTTATGATCTTAAGTAATTGTTTGTTGTAATACAAAAAGTGTATCCTCTGAAGGGATGTAGGTAGATTTATGTGAAAAAGATTAATTGAAAGCCAATTGTCATAAACTTTGGTTAGTAAAATATTAGACTAATAAATTTATATTGTTACGAACTCGCACATCGAAGCAGATACTAAGTACGGTCCTGTAACCTTATGTTAACGGAGTTAAAAAATGGCGAGCGCGCCGAATTCTGAGAAGGTCTATTGGGATTTATTGTGACCGTTTTTATAGACATGTTCTCGGAAGGTCTTTTAATGATTGAGCCGGCAATTGAGAAATATCGCGAAAGGCATTTGTTTTTGTGTAATCCGCAATCCAGAATTCTCTAGTAAAAAAAGGCACTAGTATATATAAAGGACCGATCAGCGGACGAGTTCAGTTGATAAAGTGATCTTGACAAATAAACAGTAAATAAGTGAATATAAAAGTGTTGATATAAATTAATAATTAAGTTTGTGTGCATATCAATTAAATTTAAGTGATTAGTTGAGTATATATAAATTAAGTGTTAGTGAATAAAAGGCACTAGTATATATAAAGGACCGATCAGCGAACGAGTTCAGTTGATAAAGTGATCTTGACAAATAAACAGTAAATAAGTGAATATAAAAGTGTTGATATAAATTAATAATTAAGTTTGTGTGCATATAAATTAAATTTAAGTGATTAGTTGAGTATATATAAATTAAGTGTTAGTGATTAGTTTAGTGTTTAAATAAATTAGAAATTAGTCATACTGTGTGTTTAAAATTTATCCCACCCGTTTATTGTTTAAATAAATAACAAAAACATTACATTGGTGTCAGAAGTGGGATAATATAAATAAATTGCTACGTAAAAATGGTCAAGAGACTATGTGACCTCAAAGTGGCGGAGCTAAGAGCACAATTGGAAGATCGTGAGTTGGAAACGTCCGGTAAGAAAAGTGAGTTATTAGAAAGACTTAAAGTGGCACTGGAAAATGACGGCTTTGATCCAGAAAAATCAAGGAGTTAGAGAGTAAGATAACAGAATTAAGAACACAAGACACGCCAGCAGAACAAAAGAAGATCGATATAAGCAAGCCAGCAACACAACCCAAGACAGAAGATATTAGCAGTTTTGCCCGAGTCAAGGCTCCAACGTTCGACAGAAAGACATCGTGGACCAATTATGTGAACCAATTTCAAGCAGCCGCTAGAGTTAATAATTGGTCTGATAAGGAGAAAGCAGTGAACTTAACTATAGCGCTTCGGGGAGACGCCTTAGATGTACTTCAGACAATACCGCTTGAAGAAACGGATGACTTCGAGCTGCTGAAGAAGAGGTTGGACATGCGATACGGTCACGAACATCTAGAACATTTGTACCAGTCCCAGCTGAAGAACCGAAGACAGAAACGTGACGAAGCCCTTCAAGAGTATGAAGTGGATATTGCCCGACTCGTTCGATTTGCTTATCCGTCAGAACCTGAGAACATGATGGAGTGTCTGGGCATCCAGGCCTTTATTGATGGCTTACGTGACCCCGATATGCAGAGGACGCTTCGTTTAGCCCACCCGAAAACATTAGTTGACGCATTGACAGCTGCTCTTGAATATGAAGCAGCAACGAAGGCTTCGGGTTACAACAAAGTTAGGACTATCCAAGAAGAAGGCGACGAGGACAAGTTTGACCAGATCGTCAGCTTGATCAAAGGTATGATGGACAAGAAGCCGAGAAAGATCAGATGCTGGAATTGTGGCGAGCTAGGGCATGTACGTAGTTCGTGCAAGCGCCCCAGGACTCCTGCAAACCAAGAACCCCAGTCACAGGAAAACTAGAACGGGTCGGCTACGAGGGGGCAGCATCGACCCATGATCTTTCCAAAGACCCTCTCATACTGATAGCTTCGCTCAGATGTCGCAACGACAGTGTATATGTGGATGGCGAAGTAAATGGCAATAAATATGCTGTGCTGGTTGACACTGGAGCAACAAGAATCATTATACGACCAGAGATAATAAACCCCAAGAAGAAGCTTCTACCAACGAGACTGCGACTGCGGACCGCCACAGGCGAGAGTGTCAATGTTCACGGAGAAACACAAATCCAATTGGGAATTGGCGCAGAAAAGTTCACACATACGGTAATCGTAGCTGACAATGAAGAAGATGTGATTCTGGGAATGAACGTAATGAATGTACATGGTTTCCAATTAGACTTTAGAAACAGAACCATTAAAGTGGGCTCCGAGGAGGTATTCCTTCATCCACATGGAGGCAGCGCGGTGTTGGCAGCTGTACAGGAAGATACCGTTCTACCTGCACGAAGCGAAACCATGATAGTAGCATGGCTACAGGGAATCATGGAGGAAGGTACACCGGTTATGATGGAGTAAAGGAACCACGACGAAGAGATTGGCAAAGGAGTACTAATTGGAAAAGGATTGGTTACGTCGGCAAAGGAGATCCCTGTACGATTGATAAACGTGAAAGATTACCCAATTACCATCAAGAAGGAAACCAAGATTGGATCCTGCGAACCAGTGACGTCTATAGTTCGCCAAACAACGACCATTGACAATTCTAATACCAGATTCGAACAGATGTTATCAATAGCTGGTCAATCTTTGGATCGAGCTGAAAAAAAGAGAATGAGAGAATTTCTCTTGCAGTATCGAGACCTATTCGTACCAAAAGGAAGAAAGACTGGTAGAACATCAGCCGTAAAACACAAAATCGATACTGGTAATGCTAAACCAATTAGGCAATCAGCTCGAAGACTTCCACGAGCGAAGAGAGAGGCAGCTGAAAGAATAATTCGAGAGATGGCAGAAGAAAAAGTAATAGAATCATCTACTGTCCATGGGTGTCTCCAGTAGTGCTCGTCAAGAAAAATGATGGAACTACGAGATTCTGCGTGGATTATCGCCAGCTTAACAACGTGACGAAGAAAGACAGCTATCCTCTGCCTCGAATTGACGATACGCTAGACACTTTGGCCGGCAGCAAACTGTTTTCCACCTTGGACCTGAAGTCTGGTTATTGACAAGTGGAAATGGACCCAGAAGACAAAGAGAAGACTGCTTTTACCACCGGATCTGGATTATGGCAATTCAACGTCATGCCATTCGGGCTCTGTAATGCGCCTGCGACATTTGAAAGACTCATGGAAAATGTCTTGAGAGGGTTGTCTTGGAAGACATGCCTGGTGTATTTGGACGACATCGTAGGACTGGGGAAGACATTTGACGAACCCCTGAAGAATTTGGAAGACGTATTCAAACGACTCCAAGCTGCCCAGCTCATGTTAAACCCGAAGAAATGTCAACTGTTCCAAAACCGTGTCAACTATCTAGGTCATATAGTGAGCAATGAAGGAGTGGCGGTGGATCCAGAGAAAATTGCTTCCATTCAGCAATGGCCGCAACCAACCGACAAACATCAAATTAGGAGTTTCCTTGGACTTTGCACATATTATAGAAGATTTATCAGGAAGTTTGGAGATATTGCTAAGCCTCTAACTCGACTAACAGAAGAAGCAGGAGCTTTCCAATGCGACGAAGATTGTCAAACGGCTTTTGATACCTTGAAGAGGCATTTAACCTCGGTGCCGATATTAGGATATCCATTACCAGAGGGAGACTTTATTCTTGACAATGACGCAAGCAACGTAGGAATTGGTGGAGTGCTCTCACAGATCCAAGGAGGGCAAGAAAGAGTGCTGGGATATTTCAGTAAAGTCCTGTCCAAATCAGAACGAAACTACTGCGTCACAAGGAGGGAACTTTTGGCGGTAGTGAAGTCCGTGGAACACTTTTACCAGTATCTCTATGGTAGGAAGTTTTTAATACGGACTGATCATGCAGCACTCAAGTGGTTGATGCAGTTCAAGAATCCCTAGGGCCAGATCGCTAGATGGATTGAACGACTTCAAGAGTACGATTTCAACATCGAACATCGAGCTGGTGTGAGTCACCGAAATGCCGACTCCCTGTCCAGACGGCCGTGCCCAACAGACTGCTCCAACTGCAACAAGGCGGAATCTAGGGAAGCTGCAGTTTCAAGAACTACTGTAGTCAACGAGGAATGGTCATCCACCAGGATCAGAGAAGACCAGGAGAATGATCCTTACCTAAAGATGATCCGGCAATGGAAGGAAGAAAATCGGCGACCTACATGACAAGAAGTGTCAAGATTTTCACCGAAACTCAAGACGTATTGGGCTCAGTGGGACTCCCTTGTCCTGGAAGAAGGGCTGTTGAAAAAAGTCCTTGAAAATGATGATGGTTTTGAGATGAGAAGACAGCTAGTTATCCCGAGAACAAGAGTAGCAGAGTTACTGGAGAAGTTACACGACAGTCCACCGGGAGGTCATCTGGGAGTGAAGAAAACGCTTCAGCGAGTCCGTGAAAGGTTTTATTGGATGAACAGCTCCGACGATATGAAGGACTGGTGTAAGAAATGTACGACTTGTGCTACGAGTAACGGACCACATCACAAGAGAAAGGCACCTATGAAACAGTACAATGTTGGAAGCCCTTTCGAAAGGATTGCTTTAGATATCGCTGGGCCATTTCCGACGACAGAAAATGGTAGCAAATACATACTGGTTGTAATGGATTATTTCACAAAGTGGGTGGAAATTTTCGCTATCCCGAACCAAGAGGTCACAGCTGTAGCAGATGTATTGGTGAAAGAATTTATCAGCCGATATGGAGTGAGTGCCCTTGGAAGTCCACAGCGACAAGGGAAGAAATTTCGAAAGTCATCTATTCCAGGAGAATTGCGAGAAGCTGGGAATGAAGAAGACCAGAACAACAGCGTTACATCCACAGTCAGATGGAATCGTCGAGAGAATGAACAGGACTATTGGAAAATACCTGTCCAAAGTAGTATCCAGCCATCAGAGAGATTGGGACCAGGATCTTTCCCTATTCTCATTGGCCTATCGATCTGCCGTCAATGAGTCCACGGGTGAAACACCTGCGAAAATCCTGTTTGGACGTGAAATGAGGCTTCCTTGTGACCTGAAATTTGGCTGTCGCCCTGGAGAAGATCTAGCAGGAGAAGACTACGTGATCCAATTGAGAAGAAGACTGGACGATATTCATGAATTAGTATGAACAAATCTTCAAGTTGCCAGCGACAGAATGAAAAGTCGGTACGACACGCAGGCCACAGAGGGCGGTTTTAAAGAAGGGGACAAAGTATGGTTACACAACCTGATGAGAAGAAAAGGATTTTCTCGAAAATTACAAGAATCCTGGGAAGGTCCATACTTAATCAAGAAAAGGATCAATGATGTTATATATCGCATAGGCAAGATCCCCAACGGAAAACCAAAAGTAGTTCACCAAAATCGACTAGCGCCATTCGAAGGAGACCATGACCTGGAGGAAGGAGTAAACCTTATTCGAGATGTGTCTGACCCTACCTTCGATGAATTTATGGGCACGTATGGAGGTACCCGGAAAGCTAGATATGGAGTCACTTCGGAACAACAACAAGATTTGTTCACTATCTCGGAAGATTATTCACTGGCATACAACATCCCCGCCCGTATCAAGAACGCACGAGGGTTGGCAACCGTATTTCGAAAGAAGTTCGGGCAATTAGAAAAACTTGAAGACCAAATTCCAGCTCCTGGCAAGACACTGAAACTGAAACATAATTCGCGGTACGTCTTCTACGTGGTAACTAAAAATGAATTTCAAGATCGATTTACCTACCGCGATGTGTGGGAAGCACTTCTAAACCTACGAGACCATGTGTTGGAATCCAGCGTGAAGAAACTGGCTATGCTTAAGATAGCGAGTAACCAGTTGGATTGGCGAATCATCAGGAACATGGTAGAGGTTATCTTTACAGATACCGGTGTCCAGATATTAATTTGCAGCTACAGCCCCCGTTATCAGTATCCGATGAATACGGTGCCCTGTTATTTCCATAAGATTGGAAAGTGTAGAAATGGAGTCAGTTGCCGATTCAAACATCCAGTCACGGCTACACAAAAACTCCAGGAGGAACTTTCATTTAAGGAGGGGGTCATGTTACGAACTCGCACACCGAAGCAGATACTAAGTACGGTCCTGTAACCTTATGAAAACGGAGTTAAAAAAATGGCGAGCGCGCCGAATTCTTAGAAGATCGATTGGGATTTATTGTGACCGTTTTTATAGACATGTTCTCGGAAGGTCTTTTAAGGATTGAGCCGGCAATCGAGAAATATCGCGAAAGGCATTTGTTTTTGTGTAATCCGCAATCCAGAATTCTCTAGTAAAAAAAGGCACTAGTATATATAAAGGACCGATCAGCGGACGAGTTCAGTTGATAAAGTGATCTTGACAAATAAACAGTAAATAAGTGAATATAAAAGTGTTGATATAAATTAATAATTAAGTTTGTGTGCATATAAATTAAATTTAAGTGATTAGTTGAGTATATATAGATTAAGAGTGATTAGTTTAGTGTTTAAATAAATTAGTAAGTAGCCATACCGTGTGTTTAAAATTTATTTCACCCGTTTATTGTTTAAATAAAAAACATTACAATATTTTTAGTTTGACGTTTGAATTAGATGGGCTCTTCTAAAATCGCGATGGCGTATTAGTGTGGTCTACAACAGCTCGCGTCTGGGGTGAAGATTGATGTGGATCTCGCTATGGTAGTTGCGGGAAATAGGCAAACAAGTAAGAAGCTTTTGAGTATTTACCTACAAAAATATTTCGTTTTAGTTGTGATACATAATTTTGATAGCATACAATGAGGTTCATTCGGTTATAAAAAGGGTACTGACTTTTCCTACACAGAAATACACCAGGTACCACACTGTAGGAGAAGTACACAAAACTTAGGGTGTCGGTTAGCCTCGATTACAACCCGAGTTGTCACCTATTAAGTTATGTATGAATAGTATCTTTCTGTCAGAGGAGGAGAGTCGCCTAAGGGCTATTGAAGAGTACCTATGTAAAAATAAATAATATTAAAATCAAAAACAGATTATATTTATAACTTTAATATGGGTAAATAGATAATGTATGCAGTTAAATTCCTTGAAATATATCAAATTATCATTTCTCTTGTAACCAAATCGTTGCAAAAATCACCTCTTGCCTTCACTTCCATGCTAATATTCATGCTAAACAGTTGAATTTTATTCATTGGAAAATATTTATTGTTATTTAAAATTAATTATCTATAAAGTGAAAGTGTTTGTTCAACAGAAATCTATAGAGCTATACTCATAGATTTCTATCCACTACCCTCACCCCCAATCAGGGGTACTCCATCCTGAGTACACCCGCAGAATTAGGGAAAAAATTCAAAAACTCAATAGTGTTAAACCGGATATTTTCATAAACGAGAACTTAAATTGTGATAATACAGTGACAGTTAAAAACAGACATAAACATTTAATCAAAGTGAAAACATCCTCAAGAAAAGCGATTCATTGAAGTACGTTTAAATCTAAATCTGTAAAAAGACAAAAATTAACACACACACAAAAACGTAAATTCAAAAAAAGTGTATGGAAAAATACTGAGTCGAGCTCATCGAAAGAAGAAGTCGAACCACACATCACTGCCGCACCACTAGACGTTCAGCATTCAAAATACACAGAAGAATTAAACAGGATTAAATACAAAATACTTGCACTTAAAACTCGAAATACAAATTATCACCAAATTGCATTCATATATGATAAAGACACAGATTCACACAATTCAAATATAGATACTAATATAATTAATATACCCAAAAGTTGCTTAGACACTATAGACATCACAACACTTAACAAGTGTATAGAAATTATAAAACCGCTGAAAAAGTGTCTAGGACAATTCGAAAATGAAGTGTCCAGGAAACACAAATATGGAAAAGTGTATATGAAGTCATTATAAACAAAAGTGTATAGGAACAACAAATACACTAGATAAATGCACCATAGAACAAACTTTTAACAAAAAGTGTCTAGGAAATACATGGCTGGAAAAGTGTCTAGGAAACGAAATTTATGAAAAGTGTATAGGAAACACACAAAAAAAACTGTATAGAACAGAAACAGTAAATACAATAGATAAGTGTATCCCTGATAGCAATACACCAGATCCTACCTCAGATTTGTCGATACCAACGTACAGAGGTAAAATATCAAATAGAACTTCTACCCCTGACAATAATTCTAATCTAATAAAAAATCAAAAAAAAGTAAATATGGAGGACACGATTGGACCCAATCTATGCTCTTCCGATGAAGACTCTAATAATAGCCAAAAAAAGCAACACACTACTCAAGTTTTAGTACATAAACAAGCCAATTGCTCGTGGGCTGAGGAAGTCGGATTGGAACAAACAACAAACAAAACACCTGCTGATAATTTTGTTTCTCAGCACGAGAAAGCAATTAAAAAAACAATTATTCCCAGAACTCTGGACATGACTAACAAAAAACAAAACGAAGATATCAACGCAATTAATATTTTACCGGCTGAACCGATGGCGTGACAACACATCAAACTGGTTTTGTTGCACCAAAAAAAGTTTCTTCGTTTAACAACTTGCTAAAACAAACAAAAAAGCAACCGGCTATTACCACTAGTAATCGATACGAATCCCTAACAGAAGATTCTGATGATGAGGCACCAATGAGGCAATAGCAGAAAAAAAGGAAGTAAACTAAATTTCGTAAATTTATCGCGACAGATGATAGCCCAGATGAAATAGAAGAAGAACCAAACACTAAACGCACCAAACAAAAAGAACAAGTAACAAAAACTACCAAAAAAACTTCTTGTCCCCCGATCGTAATAGACGGGAATGTCTTTGCGCACAAAGATATAGTGCGCAGACTCAAAGAATGTGTGAGGGAAGATTTCGAAATAAAATACACCACAAACTCTACAATAATCTTCACCAGAGGAAACGACAACTTCGATAACTTAAAACATATTCTCAGATCAGAAAAAGTCCCGTTTCACACCTATACGCGAAAAGACGAAAAAACGCATGTATTTGTTATGAGAGGGTTAGCATAAGGACTCCGAATTGATGAGATTAAAGAGGAATTGGATAGCACATATAAAATTAATATCAAGGAGGTGTATAGGATGACAACCAAAGCAAGGCCACTTTACTTGGTTATTACCGATCCCAAAATAACGTTAAACTACCTTAACAAAAATGTAAGGGTACTCGAATATATGAGAATTCAATGGGAATATTGGCGTCAAACGAAGAATATCATACAATGCCATATATGCCAGCTCTGGGGTCATGCCACTTCAAATTGTGGAAGCGCACCAAGATGCTTAAAATGCGCGACACCCCATCTAACTCCCGAGTGTCCGAAAGAGAGGTCCAAACTGGCGAAGTGCGCAAATTGTAAAGGCGACCATCCGGCAAATGCAGATATTTGTCCAGAGTACATTAAAAGACGAGACTGGTTAGAAGCAAAACGAACAAGAATAACAACAAATAAAGTAGCTCCTAAATATATCCCAGCCCCACTCCCAACATCAAATCCTTGGAACAATAAAACTACCCCTAACCAGCAAGACTACCCCAGCCTACCAACAAAAAAACCTACCCCAGCTCCTCAACAAAACATTCCCAAAACACGATCAATCCCTCAAACAAATACTACCCCTGCTGTAGATATTAACAAATTTACCGAATTAAACACCATGTTCCAAGAATTACAATCAATAGTTAACTTAGACGAACTAACTAGGGCTGTAGCAGATCTACTCCATGATATGAGGACAGCATCAAACAAGCTAGAAAAATTCACCATTTATAACAACTTTGTCGCCGGGATAAATATGGCAGGTAGGTGGTTAAACAGGAATTCGAAAATGAAATTTTCTTAAAATAATATTTTGTAATGTAAATGGAGCAATTAACAAACTTCATCTTCTTAGACATTTTCTCGACATTCATAAACCTGATATTTTCTTCTTAATCGAGACGCTTCTTAAACCCTATAAAACCCTGATTATAGTCTATTTAGACAAGACCGCCCCGCAGGTGTCGGCGGTGGCAGCCTCGCAGTATTAATCAAAAAGACATCAAATTCCAACTCATGCAACCAAACAAATCATCAATTGAGCATATCTCATTACTTATTGATAACAAAATCAAAATAGTTGGGGCATATAATTCACCTAACAGAAAACTATACGAAGCTGACTTTTTCAGCTTTACAAGAACGGAGAATAGAGTTCTTATAGTAGTGGACCTTAATTGTAAACACCCTTTATGGGACTCCTATGCAACATACGCAGATCCCAACGGAAGTACTCTCCAGAGATTTTGTGATAATTCAGAATACAATATCTTCAGTACCGACGATCCCACCCATTTTCCCAATTCCGGTTTTACCCCAAGCACCATTGACATTGCCATTGGTAAAAACATCAACACCATACATAAAATGAAAACCATCCCCTACCTCAATTCCGATCATGACCCCACCCTATTAGAATTAGAAATATCACACACTTTACACCAGCCCCCTTCAACCCCCCCCCCAACTAAATTATACGATTACACCATCACAAATTGGACACTATTTAGAAAATATATTATTGAAAATTTAAATATCACAGATCAAATAGAAAACCTAAATCAGTTAACAATTATAATTCAAAATCTACAAAAGTTAATAATTAAAGCCGGAAACAACACAACATCCATCAAATCCAAACCTATATCCCACAATTCCCTCCCTGACCATATTGTTGAAATTATAAAAGTGAAAAACCAGATTCGAAGAAGATGGCAAATTAGTAGAAGCGATAATGATCGTCAAAATCTGAAGCATCACCAAAACATTGTAACGTTAAGTATTCCACCTCTAGGTATTTCAAAATTGTTAAAATTTCCTAGCCCGTATTTCGAGTTGTCTATTAGTGTTATCGATAAATGTATATATTAATTATATTCTCATTAGTTACCGTTCGTTTTGAAGGTAGAAATCGAATTTTTAGTCTGATAACCATCGAACAGTTATCAACATCGACAGTTTTTGATTTCCGGGTGTGACTGGAAAATGGTACCTCGTGGTTTGAAGTGTGCATCTTGCTAGAAATGGAACATTAATAGCCTAGGTTGCTAACCTCTTGGGGGATTTGTTACTCTAGCAAGAAATTATTACAAAGATTTTGAGTGGATTGAATTGTTTGTTTGGATTGCTCGAAAATTCTCTTGTAACCTCTTCATTGAAGGATTTGTGCCGCTTACCGCGTAGTTCCTGCTTCGAATACAAAGACCAGGTATGTCGTTTATTTTTTTTTTGCTTCTCTTATTTGTGTATATGTAGTGAGAGACAGCTAAATAGTTCATGTAGCTTAGTTTAACAAAATAATTGTTAGAGTCGGGTTGCCCTAATTTTTATTATTCTACCTTTAGGAAGAATATTGAGGCCTTAATCACCATATTTGTTGAAGATTTCGCCAGACTTACGTGACTTACCGCATCTCTGAAAGATAACTCAAGGAACCCCTTGGCAAGGGTAAGACTTATATTATTTAATTGGTAATTGTCTATTTTAACAAAGATAACTTTAGAGTTTTGGTGATGGTACATAGCCCATCTCTAGACCGTTCGCTCGTCGTAAATTCTTTCGATAACTTATTTCATATTGTTCGTTTTTTTTGCCGTAACTACTTTCGAAAACAAAACAACTATTCCGGTTTAAAAATTATGATTAATGAGTTTTGACTAGTGGCTTTTATATTAAATATACGTTCTTATTAAAATCAATGGTAATTAAGGATTTGAAAACTTTATTGAGTTTGGTCTTAAAAAGTTATTCATTTCGATGTGTAGGAGAAATATATAGGGATATAAGAAATGAACATTAACTGTTGAGTGCTAGAACCCGTTTAATAGATTAGAGGTTATCTTAATGTAATCAACAAATTGTAAATAGATAATAAATGATTTATTCGATAGTTTGCTTGCATAAAAGCAGATCGAATGCATAATGGGATTGGTAATCATTGCTTATTTTTTTTAGGGTTCTAATTCTAAGGAGTCACTCAAGTTTGATTATGCTAGTGATAATCCTTGATATACCTACTAGCTGGATTTAATATTTTATGAGGAGATTACTATCTCTCCTAATAATAAACGCAGCGACTTATTTAGATAGATGTACTATTGAGCCTGGACATGAATTTGTGTTTGTAGACTTAAGCGTTCCAGTGCATCGTTTCGCTTCCTTGAATTTAGTAACACCTTATTTAATTTTAGTTTGCTTATCACTTGTTTTACGTAAGATTCATTATTTTTGTTGATGAGACATAGTAATTAAGTTAGTAGTAACTCTACCGTTGTCGTTAAGCCTACTTTTCGTACTTGTGCGGATATTTTATGTAGTGTGGTAAATATATTATTTGTAAACTGCGTCTAAGGTTTGGGTTGAGATCAATAGGTAATTGGATTATTCGCGCATGCGCCTAAACTCAAGCGGTGTGTCTTTTTTTTATTGGATTATTCTACCTACAGCGACTAAACTACGCTTTCCTCACCTTAGCGGTCAGTAAATTAATGAAATCTAAATAGTGTCTACCATCCACAGAACTAAAAGTGTATTTATCTACATATTGGCAAGTGCCACGGTAGGAACATATAATAATTAAATTTCAATCTAGAATATTATTCTCGTTAGCCTTTTTATATTAATAATACCGTCATTATTAAATAGTTGAATTCGACCTATGAGTAGTTTACTTTTGTATGTACATTAAGACTTCTATAATATCATAATAAAACTTTTGGTAAGTTGGGGGTTTATATGGAGAACTTGGGGATGCTTGGGACAATTTATCTGGCGCCCATTTGAGATCATTTATATTTGTGAACCGCACGACCGTCTCCACTAGAGTTTAGCCGCGAGCATCTCAGACTGTCATCGTATTGTTATTTAGTCGATGTACGACTACATAGGTTTGTAAATACAAAATACAAACATTATAAACACTGCAATAAATGAATACAGAAATCAGGAATGCAAGTAATTTTTAGAAAAGATGCCCCCAAGAGACAACTCACTGTGGAAAATAGCGCGAAAAATGAAAAGTTGCAGAGAAAAACTAACTAAAATCGTGTATAATAGCAATACTATTACGCAAAAAGCTGATATCGCTGAAGCCTTTGGAGAGTACTTTCAAGATAATTTTGAAAATAATATAATAAATACTCAACATCATCTTAATATAATGCAAACGGTATCTGAATACTTAAATAATTCGAAATCAATTAATAACATATACTTAACTGTCTCGACCCTTACTTCGTGGAATCTGCTCATATTAGTGTTTTAATTGAAACTCACGGTTTCTAGTTAATTCCACAATATAATAAAAGTTATTGAAAATACTAAAAAATTGACAATTGTTTCGATAAATCAATATCATGATATTGATTTATCGGAACAATTGTCAATTTTTTAGAATTTTCAAAAACTTTTATTATATTGTGGAATTAACTAGAAACCGTGAGTTTCGATTAAAACACTAACATATACTTAGCTACCACTTCAGAAATAATAAATACTATATATAGCCCTGCTCAAAAACAAAACTGCGCCAGGGGTAGATGGTATATCAAATATCCTACTTAAAAGTCTGCCGAAAAAAGCAATTGTGCAAATCACGCACATTATTAATTTCATTATTGAAAACGGCTGATATGCTCAAGATTGCCAACGTTATCCCTATTATTAAAGCCAACAAACAACCGTGTTATGTGGATAGTTACAGACCAATATCACTATTAAATAATATAGCAAAGGTGATAGATAAAATAATTCTTAAAAGGACTCAACATTATGTAGACTAGCAAAATATTATTCCCTCAGAACAATATGGGTTTAGAAGTGGCCATAGTACAGTAGCTCAAATTATTAGAGTTTTTAACTATATAAGGGAAGAATTTTATAAGAAAAACAAAGCTGTCATGGTTACATTAGATAAACAATAAGCATTTGATACTGCCTGGAGGGACTATTATATAAATTAATTAAATTTAAATTCCCAGAATACATTATCAAAATTAATAACTCATACATCAAAAATAGAAAATGTTATGCCTGTGTGAATGAAGGTTTGGCGGGGCCATTCTCCATACAAGCCGGAGTTCCACAAGGTTCGGTTCTTTCACCTTTGTTATATTCCCTTTTCACCCACGATTTACCAACCTAACAGCCATGTATGCAGATGACACTTGTTTTGTCTCATTTGCATCTACACCAGACATTGCATTACAAAACATTCAATTACACATCAATACACAGATACTCACATATATGAAGGTCAATAAACTTGCAATCGACCCTTCAAAGACAGAGTACTTGTTACTCCGAACGACAGGAAAAAACAAAGGCTCATTGCAATCACAGTTGTGTGTAGATGGGCAACTTATGACACCCAGTAGCACATTAAAGTATCTGGGTTATACAGTGCATGGCAATACAAAATCCAACGCACATATTGTGACACAGGTACAAAAAGCTAAACTTGCAATCAGCAAATTGTATCCGCTGATTTGCAAGAAAAGTTATCTTTCAATACACAACAAACTCACAATATATAAACAAATCATTAGACCTATATTAACATACGCCGCACCAGCATACTATAACGCCACTAAACACAACTTTCATACACTGCAAGTGGTGCAAAACAAGTGTCTACGCATGACAATACCCTACAAAACAGTTTATCCAAAACTTCCTAAAAATTCATGGTTACATGAACAAGCAGACTTGCCCACTATCAAGGACTTCATAACAAAAATTTCAAAAAACTTTTATAATTATTGTCTACCCAATACATATACATATATTTTTTATTTTGAAATTTTTGCGCATCAACCCCTAGGGTTATTAGCGCCCAACAATAAATTTACATTTAAGTCATGTACATAATAGGATTCTCAAATTTTATACAGTAAGTTAACCGCTTTCAGGAAAAGTAACAAGTTTTCAACGTCACAGTTTTCTCTTTATACAGAAGTTAACCGCTTTCAGGAAAAGTAACAATTTTTCAACGTCACAGTTTTCTCCGATAATGTCTGTGATATTATTTGGTAAATTATACCGCGATCTTTGATGAGCAAAACGGATACACTCTACTAACACATGCACTACCGACACTGGAACCTGACATGTTTAACATATGGGTGCCGCAGAATGAGACATTAGGTGGCCGTGGGAGAAACGAGTGTGTCCAATTCTAAGTCAAGTTAATATTATTTGATCTCTTCTTTTGGCTGGAAGGAATTTCCAGGCAGCTACACTTTTTTTCACTATCCTCAATTTTGATTGAGATGTAGACCAGCAGTTTTGCCAGTGACTGATGACTAACTGTTTAAAAAAGTTTTTACAGTCTGTCACTGTAGTTCTTGATACTAAAGTGCAATTTGGATCTTGAGTTGCATTTTTGGCCTCGAGATCTGCCTTTTCGTTTCCGATTATTCCTATGTGTGACGGAACCCATGAAAAACGAATATCCTTATGAGCTTCTTGTAGATTGAACAGCTCTCTTCTGATAATTTGTACTAATGGATTCGAGGAGTACATTTGGTGAATGCTCTCAACAAAGCTTAGAGTCCGTAATGATCAAAAAATGACTTGGTTCGTGGTTTTTTGCATATATACGGGCGTGAAATATTGCGGACAGTTCTCCAGAGTATACACTTGCCATTTCTGGTAGCCTAATTCTAATAACAGCACTGGGAGCGATAATTGAAATTCCTACCCCTTTTCCATTTTAGAGGAATCTGTGTAAATTTGTGTGTATTGACTAAGTCTGGACACTTTTTCATGGAATGCTGTTCTAATCAAGGCTTGATTTGTTTCGTATTTATTGAAATTTGATAAGGAAGTATCGCAGTACGGAAGTTTCGTTAGTTAGGGAGGAATGGGATTAAGGTTCAGTGGGAAAGTTGTAGGAATGGAGGTCTCAAATAAGATAAGGGATCTATATATTCTCTCATATAGAGGGAGATCAATTCGTTTTCTTTTTTTGTACTCAGAGCTAAACCGATTTGACAGTGCATTTTGATATACCATATGATTTAGATTTGAGGAAACTGATGCGGTGGACGCGAGGCTTAGATAATAACGTCAAAGATGGAGGGGAAGTTCAGAAGCTTCACATAGCAAACTGTCAATAGGACTCGAGCGAAAAGCCCCAACGCAGATTCGGATTGCAGAGTTTTGAACAGAGTTAAGACGACTTAGGACGTTTTGTTTAGCTGAGTTGTATGCCACACTGCCATAGTCCAGGCGAGACCTTATTAGGGCACGATATAGGCGAAGTAGACAGGCATAATCAGCTCCCTAATTTTTATTTGATAATGCTCTTAACATATTAATTCCATTGGTAGATTTAGTAATAAGATTATTGATGTGGGACTCCCAAGTCATTTTTGAGTCCAGGATAACTCCTAGAAATGTAAGATTTTCATGAAAGTGAAGGTTTTCGTTATATAATTTCAAGTTGGGGTAAACCAGCAAAGGAGTTCCAGAAAACAATAGACATTTTGTTTTCGAAATGGAGAAGGTGAATCCAGTTTCTCTGGACCAATTCTCCAATTGGTGGATTTGCTGCTGTATAGCAGTTTTCATGAAATCTAAGTTTTTGCCTTTGATAGAAATTACTAAGTCATCGGCAAATAGTCTACCTTTTAAAGGATAATTTATATTTGATAATACGCTGTCTATTGCTATTAAAAAAGGGTTACACTAATGACTGATCCTTGGAGTGTGCCATTCTCCAGGGATTTTAATTGTGACAATTGACTGTTTGCTTGTACACGAAAACAACGATTTTGGAAGAAGTTTTGAATAAAAGCTAGCATATTTCCATTTATTCTCATCCCAGATAAAGTTCTCAGGATATTATGCCGCCACGCTGAGTCGTGAGCTCGATTAATGTCAAAGAATACGCTGAGAACTTTTTGTTTGTTAAGAAAAGCTTCATGGATATCTGATTCTAGATCAACTATGTTATCTAAAGTTGAGCGTTTTTTCCTGAAACCCGTTTGATGTTTGGATAAGAGAGAATTTTTTCCAAGAAACCACGTTAACCATAATTAATAATTTTTTCCAATAACTTACCAATGCTTGATGTGAGAGAAATGGGTCTGTATGATGTAGGAAGGTGCGGAGGGTTATTATTTTTTAAAATTGGAATTATATATGCCTCTTTCCAGGAGTTTGGTAGACTTTGGTTGAGACAGTAGTAGTTAAAAATTTTCAACAGATAGAGCATAGATTGTTCAGGTAAATTCTTTATAAAAATCACTGGTATATTATCTGGACCCGGGGCACTATTTTTGGTGGATTTGAGAGCGTTTTGTAGTTCTTCTAGTGATATTGGCATATTTAGAGGGTCGTTTTGTTGTTTGGTCACAATAATGGGGAATTGTGCTTCTATTTGGATCTTCTTCTGAAGGAATTCTTGACTGTAGTTAGCATCACTTGAATGTGATTTGAATGTATCAGCGTGTTTTTCAGAGATTTCTTTAGGATAAGTTATAGTCTCGTCTTGAATAGATAAGGAGTTTATGTTGAAATAAGAGTATTTACCAGCAATCCTTCTCATCTTGCTCCAGATTTCCATTGAAGGGGTTGTTACACTAATAGACGAGATGTAGTTTTTCCAAGTCTTTTTTGCATTTTTTAATAATGTAACGTGCTCTTGCTCTCAAATTTTTGAAAATTTGTAGGTTTTCAGGAGAATTTTGACGTTTAAGTCTATTAAAAGCATGTTTGCTTTGTTTTATGGCTTCCTTGCAAGTGTGGTTCCACCATGGTACTTTTCTGCATTGTGAGGACATACTAGTGGATTTATCTACAGAGATATTGGCAGCTCTTATGATCAAAGAAGTTAGAATATCTAGCCATTCTGATTGGCTTCTATGCTCGAAATCAGTTTGAACAAGAAAGTTGTCCATTAATTGTTTGTATAGATCCCAATTTGCAGTTTTTATCTTCCATTTGTTCCTACCAGGGTTATTGATGGAAATGAATGAGCTGTTATGTATTTCTATGGGGTAGTGGTCACTCCCATATAGATCGGGCAAAACATTCCATGTTATGTTAATATTCGAAACTGGATCCGATATGCTTAAATCTATGTGTGAAAAACTACCGTTTCTGGCATTGAAACGTGTAGGGTGTCCGTTATTTAAAATATTTAGGTTATGCTGTTGGATAACATCCGAAATTAAAGTACCTCTATTATCATTTGATGGCGAACCCCAAGTCAAATGATGTCCATTGAAGTCACCAACAATAATTCGTGGGCAAGGAATTTGATTTAAGAGATTGGATAAATTGTGTGAATTGAGTTCTACGTCAGATGGAATGTAAACATTGCAGATATGTAGTTTTTTGTCCCCAGGTAAAGCAACGCAAATGGCTTCTACGTCTGTATGCAGAGGAATAAGTGATGAGCTGATGTCTTTTTTCACATATATTGCAACACCTCCACTTGCACGTAGACAATCGCCCCTTTTTAAGAAATAACCGTTATAGTTTTTATTACTGTAAGTTTTATCTGCAAAGTTTGTCTCCTGAATGCAGATAATAGAAGGATCTAGTTCAGACATAAGTAATTGCAGTGATTCTAGGTGAGTGTAAATGCCGTTTATATTCCATTGGAGAATGTTTTTGAACATAATAAGAGTGTTAATAAAAATTTTATTGGAAGAAATTAATAGCTGCTCACTTCCGATGACGCGTCACTTTCATTGTCAGTTGATGGTTGCGAGTCGAAAAATTCACTTCTATCTTTCAAGTGTGGATGAATTTCATGTAACATATAGCAAAGTAAGGGTAAGTCATTAGTGAAATTTGTAGCAATTTGGTCGGGGTGTGGTGATCCGTAACTGTTTGCGAACAAATCCACCAGTTGGTCAAAATTTAGAACAAAGGGTGGTTCGTGAGAATTTATGAAAACTTTTGCTGGTTTAAGCAATGCGTCAAAATCGGCCCTTTGTTTTTTTTGGGGGGGTTTTTCGGGTGTGACAAAGATATTGTTCGTTGGATTTTCTTCTTCCGCAATTTCAGGTGTTTCTCGGTCGGAACTGGTTCTTTTGATTGCTGGCTCGGATTTTTTTGGTGTGGAGGGTAAATCATTTTTAATATGTTGGTTTTGTGAATTCACAATAGATTGAGATGCTTCTACAGGATCTTTTGTACTGGGAGTTTTTTTAGAACTACTTGAATTATCAGATGGTTTGGGTGGACTTTCTGAGTTATTTTCGGAAGTGTTGGGAGCCGGGGGTGCATTACAGCAGTTGACAGCAATATGACCTGGCTGTTTGCACTTGAAGCAGGTCAGGCCATCAACGGATACGAAAATTCGATATAGAGTATTTTCATAGGTTAATGTGAATGATTCAGGAATGTTACTTTCAGGAGATAGAGGAGAGGTGAATACCTGGCGCCGAAAACTAAAAATATGTCCGTATTCTGGGTTGGAAACTCCTATTTTTATGAAAATTACTGGTGATACAAGGTTTAAACCCAACTTCTTCAATTCAATCTCTAAAACCCCGTGTGGTATACTAGGGCAGACGTTGGATAACGTAATTCTGCTTGCTGGTGTAATGAGTCGTCTTGCCTGGATGTCTTGATTGTTGATAGTGATGCTAGAATATGTTGCCATAAAGTGATCAACCACTGACTTGTTTGATAGGTAAATACATACTCTGTTGTTTGAAATTCTTGAAGCAAAAGTGATGTTTTTAGGAAGAATTTTAGCTCCTACAGCAAAAATGTACTCCTCTAATTTAACTCCATCAATGGAAGGAAATAGGATACCTTGATCTTTAGAGGAAAAGAGTGAGTTAGCTGCAACATTTGAATAAGATCGAGAAGAACTTATTTGTGGTTGGGTAAGAGAGGGACTTCTGTGGTCAGAAGCACTCCCTAAACTTGTCAGTTGAGGTTGGTTCGAAGAATGACCCCTGTGATCAGGGGGTTCCACCAAATTTTCTGTAATGATTGAAATGATTTACATTGATACTCGCAGAAAGTTTTCAACTACGGTTCTGTCCTAATGTGGTCCGGCAAAACCTGACCGATATCAAGAGAACAATAAATACTGGTATTATAAACAACCGACTGCGACTTATTTATATATTGATATTTCTAAAAACCAAATATCTCTTATATTACTAGATGGAATTTATTGACTTACATGTATATTTAGAACTGCCTATAAACTGCACAATAGTATACTGTTTTCACTTTAAACTCTTTGTTTATTCCACTTTGAGCTTGGAATATGTAAGAGCTGCTTCCATATACATATTAGTGATGACAGATTCTTACAAGATAATTTAAAAAAGCTCGTCCTCTTGTTTTCTAATAACGGCTTCCCTAGACACATTCTGAAGAAGTTAATTTATAATTTTAATTTCTTTGACGGGCCGGTTGACAATATTGTGATAGATCCTTTCACTTATAAAAAGATACCTTCTGTCAAGGGTCTTACTGACAACGTTGTCTCTCATTTCAATAATTACAAAAATTTGAAAATAGCGAAATACAACACTGTCACTGTAAGGAGCGTTTTTTCTCGTACCAAAGATAGGACGTTGACTTTGGACCGGAGTGACGTTGTTTATTCTGTACCTTGCCCAGGATGTTACATTGGTCAAACTGCACAATTATTGAAAAATAGGATCACTCAACATAAAAGTGATAGTCGCATCGGGAAGAATTCATGTGCCTTATCATTGCAATTCCAAAATTTAGATCACAATTTTGATTTTAATAGTGTGAGAATTTTGGAACAAGAAACTAATTATAAAAAACGTTTGTTCTTGGAGATGTGTCATATCTATGACAACAAGCAGTCAATTAATTTCAAGACTGACATGAATCAACTTAGTAACATTTTAAGTTTCAGTAGTCGGTATTAATTGTTTGGCGGCGGCCTGTATATTTAATGTTTTAATTTGTTTTTAAAGTGTGACAAGTTTTTATTGCTTTGTTGGTTTTTCCATAAAATGAGTTTATCTTTTATCATTTAGTTCCGTTTCGTCATAGTTTGTGTTTGTCTCTGTTTTAATTTTAAAATAAATTCATCGCAATGACTGGTTCGATGGATTAGCTTGAATGTTGTGAGTATTGAAGGCTTTTTATAGAAATGTTTTTGCTTGGTACTATTGTTTCGTTTCCTTCTATTGTAGAAAGTCCTCCTGAGGAAGTTATAAATAAATAACGAAAATTTGAGGCACATTTAACAATTGCTTTTACCACTACAGACCGCTTCCCGTACGGTCGATACTCCTTTCCTACTGTATATATATATATATATATATATATATATATATAATTTAGAAATATTTGTGAGGATGCAGCAATTGGCTTGGAAATTAAACTCCTATTTTAAGTTAGTGAAAGCTTTCGTGATAGTTTTATTACTTTCAAAAATTATTGTCAATATGAAGTTGACAAATGGATGATATAACAGAAATGTTCGTAAAAATTATTGTAAAAGGTTGAACTAAGATATTGATGAAAAATTATTACTAGATCTGTGACTCTTTTTATTTAATTATTTCTGTATGTCCAGAATATTAGAGTAAATAATGTTTAAATTTTGAAAATAACTTTTCTTGTTCAATCTATTGGGTTCATTTTTTATATAAACCATTTCTAAAAAACATCTTTTAAACAAATTATTTTCTTTGGTTAAAATAGAAATGTTATTGAAATCTATGGAATGTCCTGTTACATTAACGTGCTGTGACAAAGCACAAGCATTCGGTCTTAAAAGAATATCGCTCTTATGTGAAGTAATTCGTGATTTTAAATTTCTTGAGGTCTCACCAACATATTTTTTATCACATTCTTGACAACTGATTTTATAGACAACTCCAGTCTGATCAAATATAGGTGTTCTATCTTTTAATTTTGTGAATAATGAGTTAACAGTTTTAATAGGTTTATTAGCCAGAACTATGTTTTTTTCTTCTTTTAATACGTTGTTAATTTTGGGAGTGAGTTCTTTTATGTTTGGGAATGATCGAAATTTTTTAATGATATTTTCTTGAGAGTTTTCATTATCATTTATAATATTATTTGTTGAAAATATTAATTTATAAAGTAGTCGTGTTGGGTAGGAATTTTCAATGAGTAAATTAAATAATTTCTTGAAATTTTTCATTTTCAAAGTTCCATGACATATTTTGTCTATTCTATTTTTCATCCCAAGTACTAAATTAATTTTGTTTTTTTCCGGATGATAGGAGAAATAGTTCATATATCTCCCAGAACTTGTAGGCTTAATATACCAGTCTAATATTATTTCATTTTCTGGTGTTCTTATGAGTTTTGTATCTAAAAATGGAACACTTCTTTCAGTTTCGGTTTCAATTGTAAATTGAATATATCTGTTATAATTATTAAAAGAATTAAGAATCTCACTTTCTTTACCTTCGGGTATCGCACAAATAATATCGTCTACATATTTTTTTCGGTAAATCCACAGGGAGGTAGATAAGAGTTTTGACATTTCTGGAATTTTCGAAAATTCAATTTTGAATTTTCACTTTGCTGATGAAATATCATGAAAAACTATTGTTTCCATGAGATTCTGCATAATTTTCTCTTTACAATGATACGTTGTATGTTATGTTTAGTAAAGAGTTTTCTTGTACTGAATATTTTTCCTCATACTAAATACGAAAACTTTCCCCGCACTTTTCACTGTTTCCCGTAATCAATTTTCGCACTGCAACCATACAATTTCTTTCAATATACATTTTTCTTCACATGGTTTGTGTTTAAATTCTCAGTATATACAATATTTGAAAAACATAACCTTCATTTACATATTATTTACAAATTAAATTATATCAGCTGTTTTGCTAACTTTTTTAAATATAATATTGCTTATTTCAAAATCTTTATGAGATTTCTATTCAACTTTTATTATATTAGGAAGCTATAGTATAAGTTAACCAAAATTGTTTAGAACGTTGCAATTTGTTCTCTAATACACATAAATAAACTTTCACAAAAAATTTATCATAATGAATTGAAACTGTATCATATCAGACGATGTTCAACAGTCTTTTTCTTTCTTTTTAGTGATCCTTACATACGACTATATACAAGAATCTTCAAATGTTGCGAATAACAAAAAAATCTTCAAAGAAGATTTGTATTATAAAATCATAAACCATCGTATATATATATGTACCGTTACTACAACATGTACAACTATTATATATTCTGTGAGTATTTTTCTCTACAGTAGATGTAATTTATTTCTTTTAAAAGTATTCCACAATCATATCGTTTTCGATTGGTGGTTTTAAGTGGATATGTAAGAGGATTTGGTCTTCTTTATGATTTTCTAACAAATAGTTGTAAAATTTTGATTCATATTTACTCCTAATTTGAATATCACTTGAAACTTACTATTTATGTTTCAAAATTAGTTCCTTTTAAAAGAGAGTTCAACATTATAACTACTACAATAGTATGTTTTATTCTAATCTGATATCAATTATGAAGTTCTATATTTTGAGGTTGATAAATTATTCCAATATATATATATATATATATATATATATATATATATATATATATATATATATATATATATATATATATATATATATATATTGTGCTGTATTTTAATTTGAGTTACAGGTTCGATTTTTAAAAAAAATGCGATGGTGATTAATTTTTAATTATTATGTTATTGTCAAATTGCAATATTTTTTTTTGTAGAATTTTTTTTATTGCTTATTATGAACATTAAATGTGTTAAACATTGTATTTCCTTTTTTAATCATGGGCGCCAGAACTCGTATGGTATGCTCGTTACAACAGAGCGATTTTGTACCTAATGCAAGTTCAAATATTAATACCAAAAGCTTCATTCCTTTTTTTTATATCTCAGGGGTGTGTCCGGCACTAGCGTTGAACAGTAACAGGAAACTGACAGGTTTTGAGAACACTTGAAGGACAACAAGGAGGTTTGAATGTAGTTTTGTTTAATTAATCAAAAATTCTATGTATTTCTTAACATTTCTCCCTCAATACTTACTGATGATAAAGCCAGAACAAATTACATAATTATTTACAAACATCTATATATAATTCTCATAGTTAAATGTTTTAAGTGAAATTAATATGATAAAATAACAAAAATAACTAATAAATACTGTGTAACCATGATATCATCGTTAACCCGCAATCAATTCCCACCTCTAGCATTTTAAACCAGAAGAATGATGGTGGCGTGAATCACGTCATATGACCAGATAGCTTGTCAATCGCAAAATGGATGTTTAGAAGTAATAGTTTTCAAAGTTTGTTATTATATTTAGTCCTTAATAATAAAATCAGTGAGTGATTTCGTCGTTGTTTAGGATTAAATTGAATTAGTAGGATAGTGGAAATTGATTATTCTTAAATAACTAGGTAAATTCAAAAAGATATGTTCATAATATTATACCTAACCTAAGTAATAATTCAAGAAACCAAATGTTTGTGAATACATACAGAAATTCATGAGTTTGAAGATAACAAAAGTCTTGTGTTTCCACTCATTTCAGTTCAATGAAACTTGTGATGATTAAAGTGTAATAGCTTCTCTATTCGACAAGGAGTTAAAGTTTATTATATTCGGATTACTTTCAATATAAGTAATTTCTGCTACGAGGAAAACGTAACCAAATAGCCAGGAACAAATAAGGTAAAAAATTAAATTATCTCACCAAATTCTAGAAGACGATTAATGAAAAGTTTTTTTTTATTTGATATTCAATTATTGGAAACTGGATCATTCCATTTATTGCCAATGACGTTGTCACAGTAAAAAAATCAAAATTTTGTCCTTTAATTATGATTTTTTTAACTTAATTGTATTATTTTATTCTCGTTCTCACATCTTTCCATACCACCTTTTCAACCTAACAACCCTCTCTCGACGCTCAACAATCAACAACCTCCTTCTGTTTTTTCCGATCCTCTTTTATTAACTTGTAAACAGTTATTGTTTTTAAAAAAAACTATTTATCCGCGTCTTGTTCTTTTTCAATTATTCACTCCGTTCGAAAATACCTCCGCGATTGCACTAATGTCACTTTATTTACACTTAATCTAAATATTGATAAAGCTGTCACTTTATATATAATACTATTCATGTCTATTTGCTTTTTTAATCGTCGTCAAAAAAAATACTTTATCGTATACAGGGTTTGTCAAAAGTTATAGCAATCGGAAAAATACAATTATAGAAGTTGGTTTTTTTAAAATTTATGTTACGAATGAATAATATTTTTTTATAATTGACTCACGTGTGTGCAACACACAACTATATGTTAATAGTTTCGTTTATCAATATTGTTTTTATCATGAATTTAAATATCATGTAACTATGAGCATTATAATTCTTTTTGGTTGCAAATGGGCATTTATATACAAAATTTTATTTGTTCATTTTCCTGTTATTAATATTTCACTTTAATATATATATATTATAATGTAATACATGGCTGTAATAGTAGCATGTCACAAGTTATTTGGCGAAAGAAGTTAATTGATATGAAAGTCTTATCGTTTATATGTAAGAGGCGAAAAACTAAACTAAAATGGCAATGTCATGCCAAAAATAACAATAAATTTTCAAATCATTAGCAAATCTAGTCATTATAAGAAGTTAAAATTCAAATGAATCGTTTAAGATATTTCTAGTTGCAAGAAATGAAAAATATACAATTAAAACCAGAATATGAGTGATATATTTATTAGATCATATTGTTTTTAACTAGCTTTAAGGGGTGTAAGTAATGATAAAATGATTATTGTAAATTTCTGAACATAATAATGATATTTTAAAGTGAACTTTACCAATCAAAATCTAAAAATACAATAGAAAACTTATGAATATTTTAAGAATTTGACAAATGTCAAACCAAAGAGAACCTTAACTTATTTATAAAGAGGAACAGGAATTACTCCAAGTAGTCCAGAGTAGTCTTTTAGCCTTGTAGGATGAACATAGAAAAAAAGACTACATTGTTGCTAGGCGACAATGTGTTTTTTGCAGAGAGGAGAGCAGCCATATTTTTTTTGGAGTGGTATGAGATTTTTGAATGTTTAGTCTCGAAATAGTTTAGTTACATTTCACCAATCATATGAAAGTTTATGAGTCCAAAACTCAACCAACATAATAAAATGGTTTACACTGCCAGTAGCTGAATCCCGATATTCGACGACAGAAGGTATACCTGAAGGAAACACATACATGAGATCACCAGGTATAAACTATTTATAATATTTTGCAAAATATTCGCACATAAGTACGTACAATTCCGTTATCTGGGCTAAATGATATATAAATGAACATTAAAGTGAATTTAGCTAGATTTTGAGAACTTTTCTTCGCCGCGGAAGAAATTGTGTAAAATTAGAACAGAAAAGACTTTGAATTACATAGCTAGGTTCGAATGTTTTCATAATTTTAATTGCAAAACAATTATTAAATTAGTAAATTAATTTAGATTATTAGTTAATACATATAATTTGAGCTTGAAATACGTTTTGCTGCAAATTTTTATCTTACAATTTACTAAAATTATTAACATACATAACCTCAGAAAAAGTTCGGAAACACAACACGAATTTCAAGATCCACGTTTATTTAATACTCATAAGTTGGTTTTGGTTTGATATTCTGAAATATTTTGAAACAAATTTGCATTACAATATCTAATGTACTTACCTGATGTTCAGGAATAAAGTCACACATCGAATGCAATTTGCGTAGGTGACACATATCACAACTTTTATAAACACAATTACATATTTTTGTCCTTTCTCCTATATTCCGACAGCGTATAAAATCATATTATATATTTAATAAATAATTTCTATAACACCAAACGACTTCTTCTTTTTAAATAACTTGTCTCAATAAACACAACTGAACAGCTGATTGCAAAATACGGTGAAGGTTAAATTATTACAAATAACTCATGCTACAGGGTGACAAAACTGAAGCACGACCCAAATGAGATTTTAAGATTGTTGTAATTGGGGATTTTTTTTATTCTTTCTTAATTATAATAAGGTAAGTCATTTTAACAATAATTAAATAAATATTGTCTTTGTTGCTTGATACATTTATTGTTGTCACAAGGACAAAGACTGGCGTCCAGCTGGAAATTTAAAATACCTCACAGATCACAAGTCAAAAAAATAGTAACATTATATATGTCAGACTCATATAAATAATAACCCACGACAATTATATATATATATATATATATATATATATATATATATATATATATATATATATATATATAATAACTATTCGATGCTTATTATATATATATATATATATATAAAACTAGTGAATATTGGGGATTGCAGCAAAAAATTGGAAAAGATATACTCTTAGCGGAAAATGTCCAAGCTTTCGAGGATGTTTGTCCTCATCATCAGGGAAACTAGAATGAAAAACAACAGTTAAATACTGTGGTCAAAGAGAATAATTAAAAATGAAATTCACAACCACGTGTGTACTTACCTCCGAAGTGAGGTTAGATTCCATAAAGATGTAAAATCGTAAACTACAAGTCGTAAATTGTGGAATATTTAAGTAGGAATTGAACCAACGGCCTAATCAATCGTGTCATAGCAACAATTGTGAATGTCGCAGCATTTTATAAAATAAAACCATTGATTTCATCTTCATGTGTCACCATACTAAACGCCGGCGAGGAAATGATATATTTTGCCTCCAAAAGGGAAGTGGCAAGAGACAAACAGTGTTACCAACGTCAACAATGAGCTGTGGGACAATGCCACTATTTTCGTAATGGCAGCTGTAGGGCAAACAAATGGTGTAACGAGAAGATGTAATATTGTTGAAAAGAGGAAGAGAGAAAGAAAATGTGAGACAGAGCTAGGAGAACGCTCTCATTTTTATTATGTTTTGAGTGCGTAGAGAACATCACTTCGTTTGGACTAACACAAGGGAAGAAAAGAGAAGACAACAGAAAAGAATATTAATATGTAATAATAAATATAGTAATTAAGTAATATAATAGTTCTCCAATCTGAATGTATCTACCAACACCAATACACTCAAAATTAGGTTTATTTAATTATTTGTTTACTTGAATGTATCTACCAACACCAATACATTCAAGGTAAGTTTATTATTATTATTATTGAATTAAAGTAATAAGGGTGGTGTTGTCAGGAGCAACATAGTTATTTCCCACCACTTGATGTGCAAAATTAGTATCTAAGGACAACAAAAATGAGTAGATCTCACTTAAGTGATCAATATCAGTTTTCCTGTTAATTACATTATTGTTTTGCGAAATAAAAGCCATTTCCAAGAATGATCTTTTCGTTTTGTTAGACTCAGTCGCTAACACCTTCACAGCCTCATAATTCATCTGATGATCAAGAGAATTTACATGAAAAGCTAACGCGCACCTCTCTGGGTGTAATCTAGCATCACTCTTATGTGAAACTATACGGCTAGATAGAGATCTTAAAGTCTGTCCGATATATTGTTTATCACAATCTCTGCAAGGAATACTGTACACCACGTTAGTAAGTGAAGTCAAGGGGTCTTTATCTTTAACTCTAGAGTAAATCGATCTGATTGAAAGAACAGTTGTGTACAGTATTCCTTGCAGAGATTGTGATAAACAATATATCGGACAGACTTTAAGATCTCTATCTAGCCGTATAGTTTCACATAAGAGTGATGCTAGATTACACCCAGAGAGGTGCGCGTTAGCTTTTCATGTAAATTCTCTTGATCATCAGATGAATTATGAGGCTGTGAAGGTGTTAGCGACTGAGTCTAACAAAACGAAAAGATCATTCTTGGAAATGGCTTTTATTTCGCAAAACAATAATGTAATTAACAGGAAAACTGATATTGATCACTTAAGTGAGATCTACTCATTTTTGTTGTCCTTAGATACTAATTTTGCACATCAAGTGGTGGGAAATAACTATGTTGCTCCTGACAACACCACCCTTATTACTTTAATTCAATAATAATAATAATAAACTTACCTTGAATGTATTGGTGTTGGTAGATACATTCAAGTAAACAAATAATTAAATAAACCTAATTTTGAGTGTATTGGTGTTGGTAGATACATTCAGATTGGAGAACTATTATATTACTTAATTACTATATTTATTATTACATATTAATATTCTTTTCTGTTGTCTTCTCTTTTCTTCCCTTGTGTTAGTCCAAACGAAGTGATGTTCTCTACGCACTCAAAACATAATAAAAATGAGAGCGTTCTCCTAGCTCTGTCTCACATTTTCTTTCTCTCTTCCTCTTTTCAACAATATTACATCTTCTCGTTACACCATTTGTTTGCCCTACAGCTGCCATTACGAAAATAGTGGCATTGTCCCACAGCTCATTGTTGACGTTGGTAACACTGTTTGTCTCTTGCCACTTCCCTTTTGGAGGCAAAATATATCATTTCCTCGCCGGCGTTTAGTATGGTGACACATGAAGATGAAATCAATGGTTTTATTTTATAAAATGCTGCGACATTCACAATTGTTGCTATGACACGATTGATTAGGCCGTTGGTTCAATTCCTACTTAAATATTCCACAATTTACGACTTGTAGTTTACGATTTTACATCTTTATGGAATCTAACCTCACTTCGGAGGTAAGTACACACGTGGTTGTGAATTTCATTTTTAATTATTCTCTTTGACCACAGTATTTAACTGTTGTTTTTCATTCTAGTTTCCCTGATGATGAGGACAAACATCCTCGAAAGCTTGGACATTTTCCGCTAAGAGTATATCTTTTCCAATTTTTTGCTGCAATCCCCAATATTCACTAGTTTTATTCCTAACTAGTCAGCAAAGACTATCTTTCTTATATATATATATATATATATATATATATATATATATATATATATATATATATATATATATATATATTGTAATGTTTTATATAATCATCAATTTTTATTTTTCAATTTTATGTAATAATAATATTATATTTATTTTTATTTCATTTTATTTGACCCTTTCTCTATTTTTGGATCTGTGGGGCTCTTTTTATTATATAGAAATAGACAAAGTAACTTTAGTTAATTTAATTATTATTCTTTTCAATTTAAGAAATTTACAAATTCAACAAATTAATAAAAAACCTACATCTATTAAATCACTTAACTAAAAGAAAAACTTACCCAGTGTTATATCTATATCTATTAAATTACTTATCTAAAAGAAAAACTTACTCAGTATTCTATTGTCCTCATTTAAATTTCATTAGTTCATTCTGTTACTAATACTTTTTCTTTATTGTCCGTATTCACACTTGCTTAGTCCATCATTCACTAATATTTGTACATATTTAAATTTTCTTAGTCCACTCTATTACTTATACCTTTTCTCCTTAGTATATAAATACTCCAACAGGTTCGAATTTAAGATTCTACTCAGCCTTCACAATTCCAATGTCTTTAAAGTATCTCCATCATTAGTGACTTCTTAATTCTTCCATATATACTTAAAGATTCTTCATAAGCACACTTTCAATTGCTTAAATTATTTTTTTATTACTCTCTGTTGTTGATTTTCCTTGGATTATAATAATTACCTTGTTAATATCTAACAACTTAAAAATATGTATTACGTCTCTTCCCGTCAATCCGTAATTAATTCCAAAGTCATAATATTCTCTGACAGATTTTTATTTATTTTGACAATACTCATCGAGGTACTTCTGACATGACGTTTCATAGACTTATTAATAACGTTGAGAGTTACATTTGTTAATGCGTGATGTATGAAATATATCTGTTATAAATCTGTGTTTTTTAAGAATCTATTGAAACGTACATTATAATTAATTAAATTAAGTAATACATAATAATAATTTCAATTACAATAACCACAATATTAATCTACTTATCAATCAACTAATCACTTCATGAATATTTGACAATATAACACGACTTATATCAATTTATTATCATTAGAAAATATAATATATTGAACTCATCACAACATCTATAAGGGTTTGAAGGTGTTGGAGTGTGAGGTTTTCAAGCCTGAATTTGGTTGTAAGTTGCCAAAACATAGGGAATTATTTGTTTTTCATGATATGAATGAAATTAAAGTTAGTTATATATTGAATATGTACCTATGATATCATTTGTTTAATGTAAATATAGAGATGCTAAAATAATATTCAAAACACTCACCATTGTCAGTGCTTCCTAAAATAATTCACTCATAACTTGTATATCAGACCATAAAAATCATCTTTCAACAATATAATGATTTGTAAATTTGGCATATACGTCATTAAAAGTATCTAAACCCCTAAAAGAATAAATATATGTATTTATATTATTATAATACATCATGTTTAATAAGAATTAGTAGCAAATTCATTATTTTAGATGTTTACTATTATAATGACACTGAGAACTGTCAACAAGATTGGAATGTCAAAATAATTTCAAAACATGAAACATCAGCGACAGATTTCGTTGTGCGCGACAGGATTCATTGTCATAGAACTATATAATTCTGACAAGCGTATAAAGCGAGGATGTAAAATAACATATAAAGAAATTTAGTAAATAGAAATTTCAGTCCGCGTTTATAATGAACACTAATTGTGGGAGAATTCTAATATAATTGGAAAAGGATTGCATATGTATGTCAGAGTAATCAGACTGTAGATTTGTTTCATTTAGAATGGAATAGTTTTATACAATCAGAGGTTTTTTTTTATAAATTGGGATATTTTTGGAAAAGTAGAGTTTTAAATAGATAAATTAAATTATTTTGGAAATAAACAAAGCATTAAATATCATTAAATAGTTAAGAAAAATATGAAATTGAATGAAAACCTCTGATTTCTAAATTATTGTTAAAAAAATCTAGTGAGATGATGAGTTTTGTCCATAGCAACGGACAGGGGAAATGAGGGTTGTTTATTTCGAAAAATGATAGATGTGGTGTGATATTTTGAAGAGAGAGGACGTAGATAAATGAAATTTTCAAATTATAATAAAATATAAGAGAAGTCCTCGTATAACTCAAGAAAAGTAACCGAAAAAAGTTAAATAAAGTTGAAGAAGTAAGTTGAGAAGATTTAGAAGCTAATTGAAGGTACAAAAGATAAATGATTGAAATAGATAGAAATCAAAGACATTAGAATAATTAAATAAACTGAAAGTATCATTGAAACATATTTATAAACTAATAAAACTAGAATTTGAATTAAAAAGGAAAAATAAGTTATTTTAAAAGATAACAAGAAATATAATTTCAAAACTTACCTGGAGTAGTTGTGTCAAGTATCCAGAAGGAGTAGATGCAGTAGACACATTAATAGAAGAGTTGTGTTGTTGGAGACTGTTAATTGTCGGTGCCAGAAGAAGCCATCAGTAGTAAGGTTAGTGTTGCGCAATTTTATTGGTTAACCGGCGGGGCAAGCACAAATTATATGCTCTGCTGTTTCATCATCTTCCAAACAAAGACGGCAAATCGGATCGTCCGACAGTCCAAGTTTCAGCATATGATGATTCAATCGACAGTGGCCTGTTAAGAGGCCTGTTAGGCACCGTAGATCGTGTCTTTTATAGCCTAACATTTGTTTGGATACATTATTCGAAGGATGTATGAAGGCCTTTGAATTAACCAATCCTGGTATATTATGCCAGAAGTCTAAAACTCTTCTTGCAGTCCAAGTATTAGTGTATGTTTGACAACACTTGTTGCGATGCCAATTGTAGGTTCTGGTCCGATAAAGTCATGAGCGGCACCCTCTCTTGCAAGAGAGTCAGCCTTCTCATTACCATCCATACCAGAGTGGCCAGGAATCCAAACCAGCGATACCCTGTTGCGTTCTCCTATTGAGGCGAGTCTTTTTTGGCAGTCTAAAACCAATTTCGACGTTACACGGTACGAGCTAAGTGCTTTCAAGGCCGCTTGGCTGTCCGTGAAAATTTTTATTGATCTGTGTGTCAGGTTGGATTGCCCCAAACTCTCCACACATGAAGCAATGGCATAAATTTCTGCCTGAAATACGGTTGCATAGGATCCCAGAGATGTTGAGATTTCTGTCCTAGGTCTTCGACCGTATACACCCGCACCAGAACCTGAGGGTGTCTTTGATCCATCAGTGTACCAACAGATGTCTGCTCTTGAGAGTTCATCCTTGCGGAGGACCCATTCATCTCTATTTGGAAATAGGACGGTATAAGGCAGATTATGGTTTACTGTTGGGGGCATTATATCAGAGGTCATTCCTAGAATACTATGACTTTCGGTAGCCGCTAGCATTCTACTTTGCTCTGTATAAGCCTGTTTCGTGCATTTAGAAATATGCACAATTCTATATGTTGTCCATCTGGCCTCCTTTTCCAGAAGTATGTGGAGAGGAGGAAGGTCCAGGAGGACTTCCATGGCTGCTGACGGTGTGGTGCTGATAGCACCAGTTATAGCCAAACTAGCCTGTCTCTGTATGCCAGAGAGCTTTGCTTGGGCCGTTTTCTGTAAAGATTTTGACCACCAATCAATGGCTCCGTATGTGATCATTGGTCTAACAATCATCACATATATCCAATGGATTTGTTTGGGACCCAAGCCCCAAGATTTTCCGCAGATCCTGCGACATGTCCACAAGGAAAGTCTGGCTTTATGGATGACTTTTTCCAAGTGAGCGTTCCAAGTAAGTTTTTTATCTAGGATGATCCCCAAATATTTTACTTCCGCTGCAAATGGAATAACCTCACCATTATAGGAAAGTGGCGGAAGGTCCGCCAAATTCCTTCTCCTGGTGAAGGGAACTATTACAGTTTTGCCAGGGTTAACAGACATCTGTTCCCTCTGGCACCAACTGTAGACATCGTCCAAAGTCCTTTGGAGGGTATTATGTGCAACCCGTCCTGACTTGGTTCTTGCCAAAATGACAAGGTCGTCTGCATACGCTTGCAGTTCTACCCCTCTACCCACGAGAGTACCAAGCAGGTCATCCATCAGGAGTGACCACAAAAGGGGAGATAAAACTCCACCCTGCGGGCAGCCCCTGGAAACCTTAAAGCTGATGGTCTCGTCCTGAATAGATGTAGTGGCTGTTCTATTAGTGAGCATGGCATATATCCAGCCGGTAATCGTTGGTTTAATGCCCTTTTCAGTCAAAGCTGAACCAATGGAAGCTGGTAGTGCATTGTCGAATGCTCCTTCGATGTCGAGAAAAATGGCCACCGCAATCTCCTTATTGTTAAGGGATTGTGTGATTTTCTCAACAAGGTTATGTAATGCCAAATCTGTTGATTTGCCTGTTTGATAAGCGTACTGGTGGATGCTCAGGGGGGAGCTGTATAAAGCTACCTGCCTGATATGGCAGTCCAGTACTCTTTCAAGTCCTTTAAGCAGGAAAGATGTTAGGCTGATTGGTCTGACAGATTTAGGGTGTGGGTCAGTGCGGCCCACTTTCGGTATATATACTACCCTAGCTGCCAACCAACTGGGTGGTATATAATTCCACGCCAGACTAGCTCTATACAATTTAATGAGGATGGGTATAAGTAATTCCAGTCCGTTTTGTAGCAGAGCTGGAAAGATGCCATCCTCACCGGGAGATTTGAAGGGCTGAAATGATTTTATTGCCCATTCAATTGCCGGTGCTGTGATAACGTTCTTGGCGACCTCCCAATCATTCTTTTTGGGCCGCCTTGCGCCCTCAAAGTGGGGAGGTCGGTTGTTATCCAGAGTCAAACTTCCAGGAAAGTGGTTTTTAATCAAAAGCTCTAACGTTTCTTTTCTAGAGGTCGTAAAAGTGCCATCTGGTCGTTTCATCGACCCTATCTCGGCAATCGGCTCTTTAGAGAGAATCTTGTGTATTCTAGTACTGCGAGGTATGTCGGATATACTCTTACAGAATTTCTTCCAAGACTCCCGTTTCGCCTTTCTAATTTCTTTGTTATAAGTTGTTAGAGCAGTTCTATAATGTTCCCAGTTGCCTGACTCTTTAGATCGATTGAATAGTCGTCGAACTTCTTTTCTTCGCTTGTCTAGGCTTTTGTTCCACCAAGTAGAGTTGCGATTGTCTCTTTTTGTCTTGAGTGGACAGTTTTCATGATAGGAGAAGATCACTGCTTCCCGAAGCTTGTCCGCCGCATTATCTATCCCATCACAACTGTTTATTGTAGTGAAGCCTTCCTCAATGTACCGTTGAAGGGAATTTCTGTATCCTCTCCAGTCAGTAGCTTTTGAGTCGCGATATTCCACTACTGGCCGTGGACCTATTTCAATGTTGAATTGAATGTGTCTGTGATCTGAATACGAAGGTTCAGTAGATACTGCCCAATGCCGTATCTTATTGCTCAAAAAGTTTGAGCTGATTGTTAAATCTAACACCTCTGATCTATTTCTAGTTACAAAAGTTGGTTCGGAGCCCTTATTAATAACAGATAGCCCTTCACCTAGTATATAATCAAAAAGTAACTCACCTCTTTGATTTATATCCGTGCTACCCCACGATGTATGGTGTGAATTGGCGTCACAGCCCATGACTAACTGGAGTCTGTTCTTCTTGCTATAGTCGACTAGCCGACGTATAGCGAGAGGAGGTACAGTATCCGTGTCCCCTGGGAAGTATGCTGAGCAGGCGACTATGTTAGTCATACCATTCTTCTCCGGTAGGGACACTTGGATGGCTACTACATCAGGAGTGCAAAAGCCTGTAAGCAAAAAATAATTAATATTTTTCCTAATGAGGAGACAAGCCCTGGGTTTCACCCCAGGACAGACTACTACCTCGCCAGGAATATTACTGAGACCAGTTACTCGGTCTGTGTTTCCTGTCCATGGTTCTTGCAGGAAGGCAAGGTCGATTGATTCGTCTTTGAACCTTTTGCCAAGAATGTATGAAGCGGCCTTGGCATGCTGTAAGTTTGCCTGTAAACAGTTGAAAGTGACGAATACGGTAGCCGCAGGCAAACTTGTGTCTCCTCAGATCCCTAGGGGAGATCACACGGTGGGTCAATTGAGGCGCCACCATCTGATCCTCCCAGGGGTGAGGCTGTAGTTGGTGCCATTGACGAGGCTTGGTCACCTTTCGCCATGGCAGATCCAGCTGATTGCTTTGGTCCTTTAGTCGAGGCCGTACTGGTCTTCGATTTCAGGACAGCAGGTCCAGTTCCTTTTTCCCGTTCCGTTGAAGAGACGTTACCCGTCTTCTTTTTGGGGAAGCCAGCTCTTCCTTTGGGATGGCTAGTGCCCCGGCTACGTGCCGGTGGTACACTCCCCCTGCTCTTGTGAGGAGGGTCGGTCCTCCTCACTGCAACAGGAGGTTTTCCACTCGGCCCCGGGCCGCGGCTTTTTTCGGATCTCTTCGAGGGACCCGGTTTTGATGTCAGTTGGGAGGGGCGGGTTTTGGGTCGGAAAACAACCTGTCCAAAACCGAAATATGGTTTAAATCCGATCCTCTCCAACGTGGCCATGGATCGATCGTCAATGGCAAAAGTCCATGTTTGACCAGGGCCTGTAATTTCCTTGTGTAGGACAGTCCACTCCAAGGTAAACAGACCATGGTTCATTTTCCTCAGTCTGGTGAGGACCTGTTCTGAAGTCAGTCTACGACTGCCTTCGTCAGGTATGTAAGCCACACAAATGTGTGGCTTCGGGAGTTGGTCACCTGAAACACATTTCAGGGAGGCACCGTCCCATGGTTGAAGTGTATTGACTACTCCAGTCAACCACGAGACACTCTCCTGATTTACACAGGTGACCTGTAACCATCCATGCCGGAAAGTACAGCTCTGGAACTGTACTTGTGGACCACCATCAGGTATATCCTCTACAGCGGCCATAATGGCATACTGAAGGGACTCCATTTGTTTGGTCGTAATCGAGGCTGTCGGATGTTCAAGATGTAAAATTCCCACCTTGATGCCGGATACAGCCTGCCCATAAGAGGGCTTTTGTAAGTCAGTTTCACCTGACGTTACCACTGATTCAGCTGAGCAGGGCTTCTTTGCCTCTTGTTCAGGTGAGTCATCATTAGAGCGTAAGCGCTTGCTGGTACCAGCCACAGAGGGAGTATGTTTCCTCTCTTGCGGCTGATCCCGCTCTCGCTGCTCTAGTATTTGGTGCAAGGCGGATTCGTAAGGAACCCCACTCTTAAGGAGACGACTAAGTCGTTTCCTGGCTGCACCACCTAGTTTCCTAGGTTTATTTTTAGGAGTTGGAGACCTGAGTAGGTCTCGTTCCTGATCCGAAGTTACAGGGAGGTCAGTTGGAGTCGATAGTTCGACTTCCATCTCCTCTGTGGTATTTATATTTTTAGTTACTTCTTCCATAAAAGTCCCACGAGTAGCTAGGGAAAAAGAGGTCCATCACGGCAGAGCCCTGCATTACCATGACAAGGCTGACTTACGACGGGAGGGCGCCTAGTATCCCGAAGGTTCCGTTAGTGACAGATGATAGGCTCACTGTCATGCATCCCCTCGGCACGGATACGCACACCTTAGGATTAAGCCGTAAAACAAAACCGTTGGGATGTCATTTAGTCAAAGAATAACAGCACCATAAATGATCCTGTTATTCCCATTACCAGCGGTGCTAACGTGGAAGCAGACACCCGATAGCTGAATTTGTCCACCATCCCATAACCCAAACTAACATACATGCAAAAGCAGCAAGCAGTAGTTAAAGCAGTGCAACAATGAGCAAAGACAGCCAACCCCGCCAAGAGAGAATAAAGGGGAAGGAAGAAACAATTATAATGAAAGAAGAAATGATTATGAAAGAAGGAATAATAATCAACAAAATCAAGAGAGAAATTATAATAGACAAAATACAGGTTGTAGCCAGAATGAAAGAAATAGTAGGGATAATCAAAATAGGGAAGATGATAGACCTGGGGAAACTGTCACAGGACAGGACCATAGGGATTTTGCCTAAATCGCTTCCATGTCCATAATATCATTTATTCTTCTAAATATGAGCATCCAAGGGAATTTATTGATGAAAATGGGGATAGTATTGACAATGAAATTAAGAGGAGTATTTAATATTGAAAATGTTTTCAAGTACTATGAATAAAATGAATTAGAAGGGGGAATAAGTGATATTATGAGACTGAAGTGTGTAAATAATATAGGATAATTTTATTTTGTTTAATATTTGTTTTTAATATTTATAAGGAAATGAAACTGGAAAAATAAATTTTCATGTCCTTCAATTATACAAAGAATGAGCTAATGAATAGAAAGAATTGTAAGAAGTGAAACGTTTGATAAAATAGATAGAAATTAGAATGTGTAAATATATAATTAGAATAGATAGGTATTCGGCTAATAACTACAACAATTTAAATGATAATAATGATTAACAAATTTGAAAAATGAATTACAATTTAGTAAATGATAAAAAAGGCAATATTTTAAATAATACAATTAGGTGCAGAAATAATATAAAAATAAAGAGGTGAATGAAAAATATATGGCAATTATAGATATCTTACTAATGGTAATTATGAACATAGATAGAATGTAATTATTGGAACAGATGTACTGGAAAGATATAAAGATAAATCAATAATAAATATGAAGAGAAATTGAGATTTAATGGATGATAAATAGACTTTCCAAATCAAGATATGGTTGAATAAGATTGAAAATAAATAAAATAATGATTATTATAAAGAAGAGGATTTGAGTGGAATTTTAGATTGTGAGGATAAATAGTATATAATTATAAATAATTTAAGGAATAGGAATGAGAAAATAGTGTCGATGGAATTGATAGTGGCTAAATGATTTGCATGGATTGAAATGTTAGAAGTATGAAAATGATAAGAAGGAATTATAAAAATAACACGTACACTGTATATAAATCCATTAGTTTTAACAAACATATAGATATTAGATAATAAGTATGCCAGAATAATAAACTATACTATACCTCTATATAAAGCACCCATATGACAAGCTAAAATAATAGATACGACTAATAATTCAAAATCATTTATTAAAAAGAAAAAAGAAATAACATTTAAAGGATGGTATTCATAAATAATAATATCTGATTATAAATGAAACATTAAAGTTAAATCTGAAATAGAAAATAAATAATAATTTTATAAGCAATTCTAGAGATAAATAAATGAATTGTGAAATGTAGAATGTTGTATATAGGATAATGATTACTACTCTTAAATGAATAATAAATAATCTTGCAAGTACTTAAATTAATACATAATAGTTATTTGTAAATAGTAGGTTAAGTAGATTTATAAAATAGACAGGTCAAGTCAAGATTAATACATTACAAGGAATGAACAGACACAGTTTATTATAAAAGAAATCAATGAATAAAAGGATTTAATGTGAAATTGAAATTTAAGCAGCTATTAATATAGCTGATATCTGTTAAATTTGAATTTGAGGGGATTTGAACTCATCACAACATCTATAAGGGTTTGAAGGTGTTGGCGTGTGAGGTTTTGAAGCCTGAATTTGGTTGTAAGTTTCCAAAACATAGGGAATTATTTGTTTTTCATGATATGAATGAAATTAAAGTTAGTTATATATTGAATATGTACCTATGATATCATTTGTTTAATGTAAGTATAGAGATGCTAAAATAATATTCAAAACACTCACCATTGTCAGTGCTTCCTAAAATAATTCACTCATAACTTGTATATCAGACCATAAAAATCATCTTTAAACAATATAATAATTTGTAAATTTGGCATATACGTCATTAAAAGTGTCTAAACCCCTCAAAGAATAAATAAATGTATTTATATTATTATAATACATCGTGTTTAATAAGAATTAGTAGCAAATTCATTATTTTAGATGTTTACTATTATAATGACACTGAGAACTGTCAACAAGATTGGAATGTCAAAATAATTTCAAAACATGAAACATCAGCGACAGATTTCGTTGTGCGCGACAGGATTCATTGTCATAGAACTATATAATTTTGACAAGCGTATAAAGCGAGGATGTAAAATAACATATAAAGAAATTTAGTGAATAGAAATTTCAGTCCGCGTTTATAATGAACACTAATTGTGGAAGAATTCTAATATAATTGGAAAAGGATTGCATATGTATTTCAGAGTAATCAGACTGTAGATTTGTTTCATTTAGAATGGAATAGTTTTATACAATCAGAGGTTTTTTTTATAAATAGGGATATTTTTGGAAAAGTAGAGCTTTAAATAGATAAATTAAATTATTTGGGAAATAAACAAAGCATTAAATATCATCAAATAGTTAAGAAAAATATGAAATTAAATGAAAACCTCTGATTTCTAAATTATTGTTAAAAAAATCTAGTGAGATGATGAGTTTTGTCCATAGCAACGGACAGGGGAAATGAGGGTTGTTGATTTCGAAAAATTAAAGATGTGGTGTGATATTTTGAAGAGAGGACGTAGATAAATGAAATTTTCAAATTATAATAAAATATAAGAGAACTCCTCGTATAACTCAAGAAAAGTAACAGTAAAAAGTTAAATAAAGTTGAAGAAGTAAGTTGAGAAGATTTAGAAGCTAATAGAAATCAAAGACATTAGAATAATTAAATAAACTGAAAGTATCATTGAAACATATTTATAAACTAATAAAACTAGAATTTGAATTAAAAAGGAAAAATAAGTTATATTAAAAGATAACAAGAAATATAATTTCAAAACTTACCTGGAGGAGTTGTGTCAAGTATCCAGAGGGAGTAGATGCAGTAGACACATTAATAGAAGAGTTGTGTTGTTGGAGACTGTTAATTGTCGGTGCCAGAAGAAGCCATCAGTAGTAAGGTTAGTGTTGCGCAATTTTATTGGTTAACCAATTGAATAATTAAAAAAAATCTGATTTGGCCATTCAAATTCATTTTAATACTACACTTATTTAAAATTTTATTAGGTTATAGTTATTTGTACATACTAGATTTAGATTTTGTTTGTGTTGATATATGTACTTCTTTTCTCATTTTCATTCCATATTTTTGATTATATAAATAGAGTGTATGTCATTGATGTTTCATTACAATATCAGAAACAGAAAATAGTTAATAATAGTGACAACCAATTATATAAATAAATTCAGATCATTTCACGTGTCAATACTAAAGAAAGGAATAGGTTTGATACCATAGGCGTCTCAACATAAATTTAGACAAGGTGTAATTTTTTTATTTTAAATAAAAGACTAAAACAAATAATTCTTTTTGAAAATATATAAAATAAATTAATAAATTACATAAAAATCTTTAGACCTGAACTCAAGAGATTGAGGAGTACTCATGCTCTACTTGATATAATTACACTGAGCTAAAAATAAACAATAATAATTATAAATTATCGCCGCAACAATTAATTTAAGCTAGCCGAACAACATTCATTGATTATAAATAAAACAATATAAATATACGATATATTATAATATATATATATATATATATATATATATATATATATATATATATATATATATATATATATATATATATAATATATATATAAATATACGATATATTATAATATATATATGTTATATTCACAAATTCACGTTAAACTTTTTAAAAACAATTTTTATTGAGTTACACAGTTTTATGTTATATAAAAAAGAAGTAATAGGTTGAAATTATAATTGTAACTAACTATTTTACATAAAGTCAAAGAGTTTATAGAATTTGTTAAATCAACGTCAGCGTTTATTTTCATGGAGAATTCGATGTAGCGTCGCTCCCATGAAAGTGCAGAAATCATTATTTTTCTGTAACATAATATTTGTGTTACTTAATGTGTTTATTTTATAAAAACGCAACGTAGCATCGTTCTCATGAAAATACGGAAATCGTAATCTGATGTTTGACATTGCGTAACATTACTTAAACATAAGCGTTTTTTCGTATATAACAACTCCCCCCTTAATTAAAATTGTTGTTTAATAAACAACAATTTTGAGAATAAAAACCAAAATACATAAAATATAAAATAGACAATACAATATATACAGAGATTTCAAGATTAAAAGGAAAATACGCAAAATACAAAAATAAAAATATAAAGGTATACATTAAACCATGAAATTGTCAATTTTCGATTTCCACTTCCTCAGAGGCTTCGGTGTCAAGTTTGGGTCTTCTTTTTGACAGAATGTTATGAATTTTGATAAAAACATCATTTGGTTGGTCCGGAACAGGCTTTACTGGCGATTTGTTGAATTTAATATTTCTACACTTATAACAGGTGTAGAGGACGATCAAGGCAACGATGAGTGAGATCGTAGTATATGTGAACCACGAAATATTTTTCTCAACAAACGGTTTGTTTATGAGTTCATCCAAACTTTTTGAGTATTGGTCCAGTTTGTGTTTTGTCACTTGCAGATCATTCAAGTTAATGTTATTAAGATCTAGTGGTTCTATTTTGGGTACTTCTACTTTGTTTGGAATGTCTAGGCAACAGTTGTAATCAACCATTACGGGATGAAGTACATGAGGAATGTTTATAGTTTTTCTGGTACTAGCTTGTATTTTAGTAATGCCAACAAAAGCGGAGCATCCTGAGTATAGCTGTAAAATAGAATTTTCATTTACGGTTAATGTTTTCGTTTTTGTGTCTGGAAGACTTATGGTCACGTGTACCGGTTCGGCAATCGACACTAGCCACACGTTTTCTTCGAGTTTTTGCACATTATAACCTTGTCCGTTGACTACCGCACTTTTACAATTCGCAGGAAATGTCTTATATTGTCTTAACAAACGGGCTTCACATATCGCGTTATCGTCTATAGGGTACGCGTAAACATCGCGACACAACTTTTGATGCGTAGATAACTGTTTACACTTTTGTAAATCGTGGATTGGAATGTAGGATAAAGAATCATCATCTCGCGCTAAATATTTTTGTGAAAATGATAAAATGTGGTGAAATCCAGTTCTATTATCATAAATTGGTATTGGGTATAGGTGGAATAAAGTAAATACTTGTGGTTCAATCAAAGGTATTTTAAGAACGAAAACAAGATCTGAATTTGTTTGATATGCTTCGAGATCGATTATTTCCAAATACTGTGAAATTTCAGAATATTTTATTGGTAGCGGTAAACCTTTTCTTACTGTATTTTCTGATATTTTCTTAAGAGCAGTGATCAAATTTTCTGGTTCAATAATAGAAGTATGAATTATTTGAAGCTGTGCAAAAGTGATAGAGTTTAGAATATCATTAATAGTATTTTCAAGATACGAATAACTCTCCATTAGTTGTTCGCAAATTTCAAAGAAATTTAATTTGGCTTCGATAAGCGCAATTTCGTTTGTTGATTGTCGAATGGTGGTTTCAATTTTTTCTATATCTGAGTTAAATATTTTCTCATTTAATTTTAATTGTCCTATAGTACTGTTGAGATTTGTTATGACTGAGCTTGTGATTGACATTTGATTTTTTAATAAGTTTTCTATCTGGTTTTGATCAGTTTTTAATTTATTAATGCAGTCCATATAATATTCACCGTCAGACGCATCGAGATTTCCGGTTATTGATTTAAATATGGTGCCAATACCATTAATTAACCCTCGTTTTTGTCTTTTAACATCGAAAGATATTTCACTTAATTTATCGCCAATAGATTTTGTAATTTGTTGCAATAATGCCAAATGTGATTTTACTTAGGATCGGAAGGACTTCATACTGGAGTAGTTTGAAGTAAAGGTATTTTGAATTGTGTCAAGAATTCTATTATTTCTTTCAAAAGTTTGTTTAAAAGCTGATATATTTTTATGCACTAATAAAGTCCATTCGTCGTTCGAAACCATTATTTTGGTTTCGTCGTGGTAGTAGATTCCAACTGTATTGTTTATGGGTTCGATTTTATATTGACATGTTGCAGTTCCGATCAGCAGCAGAAACCTGAAAATAAGTTAATTTTCAACATAGGGTTTCATAAGATCGAAATTTATTTTTGATTTGTTATTTGTTTCTAAATTTAATACTGTTGCGGAATTTCTGTGTATCTCTAGTATTTCGAAAGGGCCATTAAACTTATTTTCTAACTTGTTTTTTATTTGAGTTTCTTTTACGTAAACTTTGTCACCTACTTCATAATTTGGTTTGTTTTCGGAGACATGTTTGTCAAATCGGTCTTTAGCTTTTTCTTTTTGCTTTATGGTTTTTTCTCTCGCTATTTTATAATAATAGGATATGCGGTTATTTAGATCTCTAATATATTTAGTAATTAATTCTTGTTCATTGTATAATTTTTCGGGAGGTCTACTGGACGTGTGTCCAAATACAAGTTCGTATGGTGTGAATCCGTGTGTTTTGTTTATAGAGTTATTATAAGCGATAATAGCAAATGGTAAAATACTGAAGGGGTGTTCATTGGGGTGGTCTGCTAAATTTAATCGAATCATTTCTAACAGAGTAGCATGTAATCTTTCTAGAGATCCGTTACTTTGCGGATGACCGACACTTGAATATGTTAACTTAATATCGAACATATTACAAAGGTCTTTCATTAACGCATTATTGAATTCGCGACCGGCATCGCAATGAATGCGAAGTGGTGCACCAAAATGCTGAAAATAAGCTAATAATGAAGTGACAACGGATTTGGCACTTTTATCTTCAAGCGGATATGCTTGAGAAAATTTTGTTAGTTCGTCTCTTATTGTAAGAGCGTAATTCTTTTGAGGTACCTCTAAAATATCAATATTAATACGTTCAAAAGGTGTTTTAGGCGTTTCAGTTATAACGAGGGGACTGTCCAAATTTTTGCGACATATTTTTGTCTCTTGGCATGCCCGGCATGACTTAATATAATTTTCGACATCTCGATTGAGGCCGGCCCAATTATATTTTTGTCGTATTCGCCTAATAGTTTCATTAATTCCGCGGTGAAGGTGGCTTTTGCCATTATGGAATTGATCTAAGATAATAGGTATTTGATTTTGTTCTGGCTCTTTAGTAATATTTTGACAAATAGTGAATTTTACGTCAACTTCCGAAAGTAGAAATGATAGTGTTTCTAGTATTGGTAGGTCAGGATTATTTTCGATAAAATATTTTTCTGAAGGTTTAAATAAATCTCGATTTCTGTAAATTGCAGCAAATAAGTATTCACTAATACTGTCTGGATCCCATGGTATAGCAATAATAAGGTATTTTCTATTTTTGACAGTTTTACTGCTAAGTACATTAATTTTTGCATAAGAAAAGTCGGGGTTTTCTTCAAATATATCCTCAATTATTTTTTCATGAAAATCTTGTAAATTGTTTTGTTGAAAAAAGGTTAAAATGTTTTTATTCTGTTTGTCTAGTAGATGATTATTGGAATATTCTATTTTAGAATAGTCAATCAGTGATTTTGTTTTATAAAGTTCCTCAAAAGACAAAAATTCTTCTGCAGCGACATCCCAGTCAATTTCAGGTTTATTTTCAGTTTGTTGGGATGGCCCTGCATCTTCAAGAGCGGGATAAATTGGCTAAGGTAAATATTTAAAGTTTCCTAATTTTGAACGAAATGAATCAAAGTCATTTATGTGGTTAATTTTTATTCGAGAAAGGGCATCGGCATTTTTATTGGATTTGCCAGATTTGAATTCAATTTGATAGTCGTATTCCTCTAGTTTGAGGCGCCATCGTGCTAGACGACTACAGGGGTCTTTTATAGAGAATAACCAAGTAAGTGGACGGTGGTCAGTTATAAGGGTAAATTTTCGGCCATATAAATAGGGTCTAAAGTGTTTAACTGCCCACACAATTGCCAAAAGTTCTCTCTCTATCGTAGAGTATTTGGTTTCTGCTTTGCACAATGTCCTGGACGCATAGGCTATCGGTAAATCCTTACCTATTGGGCCTTGTGACAAAACCGCACCGATTGCAAATGCGCTAGCATCGGTAGTTAAAAGAAATCGTTCTTCAAAGTTTGGGTATATCAATATCGGAGTAGAGGTAAGAGCATTTTTTAATTCTTGGAATGACTTTTGACATTCGGAGTCAAAATTAAATGGAACATCCTTTTGTAAAAGTTTTGTCATTGGTTTGGAAATTTTAGCGAAGTTCGGTATAAATCTTCTGTAGTAACCAGCGAGTCCCAAAAAGGATTTTATTTCGTTTTGGTTCGTAGGTTGAGGGAATTTTTGGACGCATTCAATTTTTGCCGGAAACGGCTTAACGCCATCTTCCGTGATTAAATGTCCAAGGTAGGCGACTTCTTTTCTCAAGAATTCGCACTTGTCTGGCTGAAGTTTTAAGTTAGCTTTTTGAAGTCTCTTGAATACTTCTGTTAAGCGGGTAATATGTTCTTGAATTGTCGGTGAATAGACGATGATGTCGTCCATATAGACAAGACATCGCTCGTTTTGAATTCCAGCAAGGACATTGTCCATGACCCTCTGGTATGTTGAAGGTGCATTTTTTAGACCGTACGGCATTCTGAGGAATTCGAAATGTCCGTTTTCAACTGTGAAGGCGGTCTTTGGTATATCTTCAGGCATTATTTCAATTTGATGAAAGCCTGATGCAAGATCTAGTGTCGTGAAATATTGACACTTACCAAGCTGGTCCAATAAATCTCCAATGTTTGGTAACGGGTATTTGTCGTCTACAGTAACCTCATTCAGTTTTCTGTAGTCTACGACAACACGCCATTTTTGTTTACCTGATGCGTCGAGCTTCTTGGGCACAACCACACGGGCAATGACCATGGAGAATTGCTGGGTTGTATAATGTTTTGTGAAAGCATTTTATTGATCTGATCTTTCACCTCTTGTTTATGAATTTGGGGATAGCGATATGATTTTACATAAGTGGGCTTAGAATTTTGCGTATCTATGGAATGTTTTATTTCGTTGGTGAAAGTAAGTATGTCTCCTTCTAAATAAAAAATGTCAGAAAAATCATGACAAAGTTGGGAAATTAAGTCTCGTTCTTCTTCATTAAGATGATCAAGTCTTAGTTGATTTTTTAATTCCGATGTTCTATCGGTGCACATTTCTTGGGTAGTTAGTTGAATATTATTTACAGTATTTATTTCATATGGTTCTAAGTTAAGTTTTGAAAATGTTACAGTTTTAGGTATACAATTAACATTTAATACTGAAACAAAAAATTCTCCTTTTTCATTTATTTTAACTAATGCGTTTGGTAGTTTAACTTTCTCTACTTCTTGACCTACCAGTATAGCATCAGTATTAACTAAATCGCATTTTAGTTTAAATATTTGTTCAGTCCTAGGTTCAATGGAAATTGTATTTTTGTAAATTTGTGGAAATTGGTTTTCAATTGAAATATTGGTAGTTTCATTATCTGTTACTTTAAATAATGGTACAATTTTGAAATCAGTAATAAGTTGTTTATTTTTTAGATCAACTATACAATTATAATGTTCTAAAAAATCCATGCCTAATAATCCATCAAAATCAATATCTAAATTACAAATGAATACTCTGTGTGGATCGTTAGGTTTAAATGGAATAAGGGTTGATTCGTTAACTCTTATTTTTTGGTTCGTTATACCTTGAATAATTACATTTTCAGGGGATCGATTTCTATAATTTTCGCAAGTTTTGGGTTTGAAAATTGATAATCCAGCACCTGTATCAATTAGAATTTTATAAGTGTTTGTTCTGTCTTTAATATAGTATAAGTTTTTAGAATTTACCGGTAAGGTATTTTTTACATGAACATCTGTTCGAGGCAGTCCGATTCTGGACTGTTCAAACTCATGGTTTGAATTTGTGAACTGAGGTCTGGGATCGGCAAATTTGAAGTTTGGTCGTTTAGCGGATCTGGGGGTTTCGTTTGTAAAGGGCCTTGTCGAAAATCCTGATAATAATCATGATTTGGATTTAGGAGGTTATCAGAATCAAAGTTATAAACATTTTCATTATTATAATTAATGGCAGGAGCAGATTAGAGAAGGCCATTATTAGAACATAAGAGGATCCAAATACCTGTACCTGGAAAGTGTATAAAGTAAAATTGATGACTAAAAGTGGACTAGCCTCTGCAAAAGCCAGTAAGGCCCGTTAACTTCAGACATCAGCGAAAAGGATACTGACTTGCCTTCTAAGAGTGATGATAGTAATAAGTCCGACTCTGATGTTGTAAGCAGTGAATCGTTAACAGAACTACCATTGTACCCATCAGTTCAAAAACATTTTACAAAAGATAACATAATATTACATTATTTTAACTATTTTTGCCGATTTTATTTCACAAAATAAATGAATTTGAAAAGCATGTTCTTTTATTCGTATGCTGGGTGCAAGAAACAGTCAACTCCAGGAGTTTGAATATTTTTTGGGTTGTGTCGTTGAGAAAAATCGTGTTCTCGTTGTTGTAGAACGATTGTGATATTTCTTCACTTGATTACCAATATTTTTTGGAAAGTTTTCATTGATTTTCCATGATTTATTAAAAAGAGAGTTGATTGGTTTCTGCACTGAGCCCATATCAATTGTACTGCATACTATATTTTATTTTTCTAGATGGAACTGAACTTTCAGGGTCAGCATCTTATGTACCTCCAACATAATCAGCTGTGACACCTAATTCTTCCTTTATTGGTTCACCAAAAACTGCCTGTAGAATACCCAAAACTTCATTTTTTAGTCCAGAAATAATCAACAGTAACAATAGCTCAGGTCTGATAGATTATGTCATATTTGAGATCTTACCTGCAATTCTATTATCCTACAGAGTTTGCACATGTAAAAAGATAAGACAGGGTTGGGAAATGAAGTAATTGATGAATGTGACATTTTCGAGAAACTTCCAATAAATGATGAGGCGAAGTTCGATAAAGTTGAGTGAGCTATGCTGAAAAAAGAGTCCAATGAATATTTTGTAAGTTGAACATACTGTTACACCCGTTCTATGAATGTCAGAATGACAGCTTGGAATGAAAATAAGAAGAGGGCTGAATAAGCGGAGTAGTCACAGTCACCTGTTAAGGTGACAGTCTAGAATTTCTAAGATTTTTCTATTGTGTTCCATTTTGACGTACTAGTATGTTTTAGAATATTCTAGTCCTTTCTGGAAAGTTCTTTCTATATATAAATAGAGATCAGTTGTGGCAGAGTGAGTCAGTCAATAATTTGATGTGTTAATAAGTTGAATTGTTAAAAAGTATTATTGTATTTTGCCAAGTATTGAATAAAGTTGTGAAAGTTATAACAATACATATATTACTCATCTTATATCCAAATCAAAATGAAACTGCCTCGAAATATTGGAGTATTTATGCGTTACTTTTTATATTTTAGTGCATGAAAATATTCAAATAATTGTTGGTTTCCTAAATTTTACAAAATTATTGGCATCAAAATTAATTGGTAGATTTTTTCAACTGTAATTTATGATATAAATCACATTTTCCTCAACAGCATAACTTGCAGCAGCAATAGAATACTGGTATCAGTAGAAATTCACCTTGTTGCTAAAGGTACAACGAGTGCTCTCAAGCAATCCGGTATCATACTAGAGTTCATGGAAATAACAGAAGACGAGACTGTAGAATTAAATAGTCACCCTTATAATAGCCTAAAAGCGTCTCTGCGGACTGCAAAAACATGGAAGAAAATAAGCAGGCAACTGCAGGACCTCTAATTATGATCATACTATGTATTATTAAAATGGTCAACTCAGATAATAAGAGAGGATGGGTCAAGAGCCGTATCAACACCTTTTGTGGTAGTTTGGGAGACCGATGCTGGATTGACGTGTGGATGGAGGAATTTTATCCCTTTGCAAAGTATCTAAGCATGCTGAATTCGTACATGTCATCCAACTTTGTGGTTCGGAAGGAGGTGTTTGTCATTTTGAACGGCATGGCTTTATCGAATTACGAGAATGCAATAGTTAGCGTCTACAGAGACATTGTCCAGTTGATGCGTGGAAGCGAGATGCATCACCTTATACTTATCGATACATATCTCATGCGAAAGTACCCTGAATTGCGGGGCCTACATGTACTTTGTGATCTTGAAGACCAATATAATCGAGTCATTGAAAGATTGCAAGAGGGGGGGGTAGAGAATGTCCTGTTAATTCGACTTCTGTATAGCAGGGATAATACCGCCGAGTTTAATCGACAAAACTTTAAGGAGGCTGCGGTTGTCGCCACCAACTGTGCAAAATTCGACAAGCCCAGCTTTGAGAATTACTACATGGACCGCTCAGGAGCTGCCCGATTTAGTCACAAATACCTAACTTACAGACGGAAATTATCAATGATCAGCCTGGGTGAGAATAGACTAGTATTAATGGGAACCATAGAAAAGGAGCAATATTTTAAGATGGCTTTGAATGTTCCTCGGACAGAATGTTCCCGGAGGCACTACAACTATATCTCCCAGCTCTGTCAGAGCCGTCTAAAGGAAGAGGCGGGCATCGATTACGCAAGACATATCTTCTCCGCTATTAATAGAAAGATCATTTATTTTCTGAGGTAGTTTCACGTAATAATGTTACCGAGATATATGCTATGAGTTCCTTGATCAAGTTGCCTGCAGTTATATCTACTACTTTTATTGATTGGGATTGACTTAAAAGCCCTATACACCTGGTAATATGATAATTTAAAATTAAATTAGTTCTGACATTTGGTAAATAAGTTATTGTTGGTTAATTGTCTAGTTTCATGCGTATGTATACTGTTCACACAAATGAAAGCGGTAAATCGTAATAGAACAATTTTTAAAACTTATGAGATTAACTTCCAAATTAATATACAATTTTAGGTTGTATCTCTCGAAAGATTGGGAGGTACTCATTTACAACACTATATTAGAATAATCTTGCAAAAAATCCTGCCATAGCATATAATGGAGGGCTACAGTATGTATGGGCATAAAGGGAAAAAATGCTTTGCAAAAACAAAGCTCTTTGAAGCAGTAGTAGGTAAATTATGTTATTTTATTTTGGAAAGTACATATAAATTAATTTAATTAGACAATCCAACGATCTAATTTGTTTTCATTATAAGAAACCTTAGTAGTAAAAGTGTTTAGTTTTGAGATTTTAGGTGTGAATTTGAGTTGTTTTTTATATTGCGAATTATATTTAGTGCTTCAACTGAAAAAAAATGCCCGTTACTTGCATTGTAGTTGGCTGTGGATCTCGTCTCGACAGAGATAAAGTCGGATTTCACTCAGTTCCTACAGTTTCGAATCACCAGTAAAAAGTGTAACCAGTAAAAATAGTAAAAATGATTTTTCGAGGAAGAGCAGAGCTTTGTGTTTAGCTGCAATTAAGCGAGATGATCTAATAGATTCGAAAATCAAGTACCAGAGAGTCTGCAGCAGACATTTTATAACAGGTATGTCTTTGCAAACTTGAGTGCCCACTTAATACGTACAAATATTTAGCGTCTAGTGACCAATCCTGACTGGGTTCCATCACAGAATATAGGACATTCATCACAAAATTTTACGAAAAATTGTGATGCAGTTGAGAGAAAAGTGGTACTGATTTGGCAACACACTGATTTATTTCCATGAAAGCATAATAAATTTTATCACACTATTAAATAGTTAAAATTAAAATATTGTTAACAGAATGAACCCCACTATGAGATAGACAATGACAAAAATGAAGAGGGAGATGGGCAAGAAACAGGCATTTCAACACAGAATAACTTAACCATGGAGGAACTAACATTGAAATTTGAACAATTAAATTTTGCATCACATAAAATGGTAAAACTGGAACATCAAATAACAAACTCGCGATTTGGACTGATAGACAAATAATCCGATGACAATAAATGGAATAGTCCGGGAGGTAGCGTGGCAAATACAAGTCATAGTAAGCCGGCTGATGTTGACATCGGAAGTTGATCTTATATGACGAATAAGCGAACCGACCGTCAACTGTCCTAGTAGCGGTGGGTGTGGCTGTGGTAGAAAGTTGCGAAAGTGGTAAAAAAATAATAGTAGTGTTTTTAAATGAAACTCAAGGTCTCTAGTTAATGCCACAATATAATATAAGTTATTGAAAATTCTAAAAAATTGACAATTGTTTCGATAAATCAATATCATCGTCGACGATGATATTGATTTATCGAAACAATTGTCAATTTTTTAGAATTTTCAATAACTTATATTATATTGTGGCATTAACTAGAGACCTTGAGTTTCATTTAAAAACACTAATATGAGCATATTCCACGAAGTAAGGGTCGAGACAGTCAATTTCATTAAAATAATAGTACGCTAGCTGAGACTTTTTTCATGAATCGTTAATATCATACTGAGCTGGGAAAAAATTGTCAGCTGCATCGTGGAGGGGGGCTATGCGTCAGCTGCTCGCATGAATTTGTATAAATGTAAAATAAAGTTATAGTACACCGGATGAAATTTAATTGTGTCATTGTTTAAATATTTGAAAGTACGAAAACAATAATCAGCTGTGTCGGTAGCGGTGGAAAGACCGTCAGCTAACGCAGTAAAGAATTAAAATATTGGAGCATTGGCCGCATTCAGAGAACAAAAACGATGACTTAACGATGGGAAATCGGTCAAGTGACGATAACCAATCTCGATAACTTTTTCTTAATACATATTCCATCCATCCCCACATCGAAATTTGAAAATTTTGACGTGTGACGTTTTGAGGTTATGGTAATGTTGTTGATTATCAATAATATTTATGTTTCAAGTTATGTGCAGTATCCCTAATTTGAATTATAAATATGGATGATATAATTGAACAGTTTTTTTTTGACGATGACGCACTAAACCTAAACTTGGTGGGAAATATTGTGGATAATCTTGCTAGACCATTACCTCTTTTGATAATAGAACGCAGGCCAATACAAGTGCGAAATGAGGATTATTTTGAACAAGTAATTCCGATTTATACGGACTCCCAATTTTTTGAATACTTTAGAATGTCCAGAGAATCGACAGAAGTTATTAACACATTCACTGCCCACAACGCGCCTGGCGCGTTCATCATAACCACGATGTGATGCCCGGACTGCGCTAGGTGCGTTTTGTGTAGATCCGAATACTACGCTGTGTTAGGAAGGGAGACACAGCCAGATTACCACGAATAATTGCTGGGCGAGTCAGTATGTGTTTAGGTATTGGGTGAAATAGTTGGTTCGGAGTTATCACCGGCGTTGTTTTTATTACGTCAATATTTTTGAAGTGCGATTTGTAAAACGTATGTATAATATTATTGATTTAGTTGATGTTTAAATGTATGAATATAACATAAAACAAATAAATATGCTTGCCTTTTCAAATATCAATGCCGAATATGCCTGTTGAGCGCATTGTTCAGCTGGTGACCGCACCAGGCGCGTTGTTGGGCACATGCAGCACATACTTTTAAAAAATATTATATTTCATTGTTTTGTTATAGTTTATCATGGAACCAAAGCCTGGGACATGAAAGGAATGTGAACCTCCAAAAATAAAGGTCTTACAGATGACGAACTTCTTGCATTGATGACGATCCCGAATATAATCCGAGCAGCGATTCTGAAGAGGAGTTACAACCACCTTCACCTCCGACTACACCAGTTGCCTCCCAATGGTCATACGATGAAGTACAACAGCCAGATATCCCATTTACACGTCCACCAGGTATTCTTGTCGATGCAGAGGGGTCAGGGGTCAGAGCCCATTGATTATTTTCACTTATTAGCAACAGAAGAGCTATATAACATACTCTGTGCTAATTCTAACGCACATGCCGTGGAATTGCTGTCGAAAAGTGAAGGTGTTCAATCCAGAATTAGTCGTTGGAAGGACATTACTCCCACTGAAATGAAAATATTCCTCGGGCTTTTATTTCACATGGGCACAATTCGTCTGAACAGAATAAACGATTACTGGAGAACACATTACTTATTTAACCTTCAAGTTTTCGCAACATTTATGAGCCGAAATCGTTTTATACTGATATCACGAGCGTTGCGTTTTGAAGATTTCGAGAACCAGATATCTCGCACCCAATTAGGAAAACTTCTTCCACTAGTAAATTTTTTCAACAATAGGATGCAGGTTATTTATTATCCAGATAAACAGTTATCCTTAGATGAATCCATGGTGCTATGGCGTGGAAGGTTGAAATTTCGTCAATATATAAAAGAAAAACGGCACAAATTCGGGGTCAAATTGTACGTCCTTTGCGAACCAAATGGGTTAACTTTAAAAATAATTGTATATTCTGGATCCGCTGATGCCGAGTTATCTGGTTCTCAACATACAGAAAAAGTTGTAATATCCCTTTTACGAGAAAAGTTAGGCGTTGGGCATTCCATATTTATGGACAATTTTTACAACAGTATACAATTAACCAAGGAGTTGTTAGATAATAAAATATACGTTACAGGAACCTTGAGAGCAAATAGGAAAGGGAACCCACCTGAAGTTTTATCAAAAAAGTTAAAAAAAGGTGAACTGGTTATGCAGTTCAGCCCGGAGGGAATTTGTATAATTAAATGGAAGGACCGTAAAGAAATTTTAGCTATTTCCAACGAATTTAATGGACATATGGGAGAAGTACCTACACAACGTGGTAGAGTAGTGATGAAACCAAAGCTCATTAATGAATATAATAAATGCATGGCTGGGGTTGATCACTGCGACCAAATGTTAGCTTATTATCCGTGCGAACATAAGACTCTAGTCTGGTACAAAAAACTAGCCATCCAAGAGTAAAAGTTTTTACGAATTCAGACTGGATGTAATAGGAAGTTTGCTTGGACCAACTCCGCCACATCCCATACCTAAAATAAACCTTCAGCATCTTCCTGAGTACTGTCCAGTAGGAGAAAATGGAAAAGCTGGCGTGAAGGCAAAAAACGAAAGGATTCAGTTTACTACTGCTCTCAGTGTCCTGGTGGTCCTGGACTTTGTATTACGCCATGTTTCAGAGTATTTCATTCAAACAAATAATGGCCTTTATTATAATATGTTTTTCAAGGTCAAATTATTCTGTGCGTTTGAACTTTCAGTTGATTTAGTGTTTGTAATAATTTTTGTAACTGCAATAATTAAATAAAAATTATTTATCATTTTTGTTGCAATATTTCCCTACACGAACGCGCCTCGTGCGGTTATGGGCACCGAGCATGATTTATTAATTACCCTGTGCCCACAACGCGCCTAGCGCGTTTTTGTTTTTTTTTTGCATAAATTTTTTTAAAAATGTATAGTTATATGCACATGGCAGAACACAACCTTTTCCCAAGGGCAGTGAATATGTTAAACGATTCTTAGACGTAGAACATAGGTTCTGGGGAACTTCCTTCCCAATCCGGATCAGATGGCGCCACTAATGAAAAAACTGTTTTTTACTATTTCGTTTTTAAACAAATAGGAAAATTTCTTGGCGACAGGGTTTTTTTAAGCTAAAAAAGAGAATCTCATTATGACACATATACTAAATTTAAATAATAGTAACTTCATTGTAATTAAAATCATTTTTTATTATTAAATTTCTAATATTAAAACCTTTTTGTATTACCTTTAAATTGAATTCATATATTACTATTGTTAACTTTATCAACTTGAATTTCATTTAGCAATTTAACACTATTGGTTGTGATTTGAATATGTATTTTTAGATTAAGCACTGATGATGGCTCTATGTCTAGAGAGCTGAAAGCGCGCTATGCAAAAATAAATTAAATTTTACACGTGATACAAATATATTTTTTCTTCGTTATTGTTTAATGTTGGTTTGCACATCAGGCACATTCCACCAGGAGCAATTGTCGCACATTATTAGATATGTCCGATGCAGCCAAACCGAATGTTCCATAGAAGAGAGTTTCATTGATTTTATAAAGATTACAGGCAAAACTGGAGATGCAATGGCAAATCAAATTACTTCAAAACTGGTTGATGACGGACTTAATATTGACATTAGGGGTCAAGCTTACGACAACGGTGCCAGTATGGCGGGAAAATATAGCGGCGTTCAAGCAAAAATATTAAATTTGAATAAGTTTGCCCGGTTTGTCCCATGCTTTGACCATAGCTTAAATTTAGTAGCTTATCACGCAGCTGAATGTTCCCAGAAATAATAACTTTTTTGGGACTGTTCAAAATTTGTTTAATTTTTTTGTAAGGTCAACAACTCGCTGGGAAATTTTAGTTTCCACCTTAAAAACTAGGCTTAAAGGTCACAGTGATACCCGGTGGTGTACCCGAGGTGAAGCTATGAAAGCTCTTGCATTTAACTTTGAAGAAGGAATTAATTTACTTAATAAAATACAAGTTGAAGGCAATAATTCGAGTTCAGATTCTAATGCTGCCGATTCTAAATCATTTTTAAAGTTGCTTTCGGACTATAACTTTGTATGTCTTCTTGTTTTCTGGAACATAATTTTAAGTAAAATTAATAAAGTTAGTAAACTTCTGCAGGGAACATCTGTACCGGTATTGGATGGGTCTAATTCAATAAAAGGGCTTGTTGAGGAAATTTAATCCCTTAGGGAAAATTTGCTTGGAAATGTCCTGCAAAAAGCTAATCACGTTTCTGAGTCCGTAGATATGAAACCAGAATTTATAATGAGAAGAAAGAGAAAAATGCTAGGCGAATCTTGCTGTGACGTGGCAAGCAATCTAAGTGAAGATGAGAAATTTGAAATCTTATGCTTGCAAATTGTTGATGTAATTTTAACTCAACTGAATTCACGGTTTTGTACTCTTCGGAGCGTTGCAGATGATTTTCTTTTTCTAACTGGTAAATCACTTAAGATGTTTTCTGCAGATGACATAAAACGACATGCTACTGATTTGGCTCTAAAATATGACCAAGATTTACCAAGATGTAGATGTATTTGAATTTGTTAATGAAATTGACAGTTTCAGGTTTCAAGCATCTTCTCATATTGAAGACTTAGAATCATTAAGTCATCTAGAAATTTTAAATTTCATTAGGAAAATTGAGTGGGAATCTGTATATCCAAATATTGATATCGCTCTTAGATTGTTTCTTACCTTGCCAGTCACAACAGCTTCATGTGAAAGATCATTTAGTAAATTAAAGTTGATAAGAAACTATTTAAAATCATCGATTGGGCAGGACAGGCTCACTAATATGACCATTTTAAGCATAGAAAGAAAATTATCTTTATCTATTGATTTTAATGAAGTGATAACTTTGCTACTTTAAAAGCGAGAAAAGTGCAATTTTAGTTTTGTTTTAAATACTTACCCAAAGTTTAGCTTTAATTTTTTGTTATTTTACCTAGTCATTCCCGTATTTTGTATTTTAGTTGGTATAATTTATAATATCAATATAAGAGTTGTTTTTTCTTGTATTTTATGTTATTATATTTTATTTTAATGTCGACTTCAATCCTTTTGTACATGTATAAACCAAAATAATAAAGATTATTTAAGAAAGCTGTGTGCTGTTTTCATCTGATTATAAAATGTATACAATAGGGGCGCCGCCCTAACACTGTTTGCGGGCGCTAAATTCCTAGTTACGGCACTGGATCTTGGCAATAATATAATTGCAGCAGTGAAGAAGGGGCCCATTTTGAAACGGCAGCAATTAAAAAACGAAACAACATAATTGTATTATTTCAGTAACGTTTTAGATTGATATATGCAGATTGATATAGGCAGCGCTTTTTTTATGAAGTACCATAGGGGTTTACATGTTAAATGTTTGACCCCATTTTCGGCACTGTTTTAATGGAAGTACGCAGTTAAAATATGAGGTACGTGAAATTTGGCATCTCAGAATTACTTTACTTTGTCAGTCGTGCCAAAGAAATATGGAAAAAGACTTGAAATACGAGTACACTTTATTTTCTGGAAATAAAATATTTTCAACACCCTCCATAACCAGTGACATACATTTACAGATGTCTATAATTTGTCAAAAGTATCTCAATAGATACAAGGGGTGTGAAAAAATACTTATTTTCAGAGAATAATATGCAATTTCAAGTTTTTTCCCATATTTCTTTTGCACGACTGACAAACTAAATTAATAATGCACCATAATTCATATACCTCAAATCACAGCTACGTACTCCCATTATAAAACACTGCCTAAATGTAAATCCCTATGGAGAGAGATTTACTATTATTGCTACTATTATTGAGTATAATAGGCCTAGCTAACACGCATGTGCTTTACGCCTTACCAACTAGACAAATAAGTAACAATAAATAAATATATACGAACACTTTTAGGAAAATTAGAACTACTTTACTTTTATGGTTTATTATTTTCCAAATAAAGTTTTAACAAATTGTTCTTCTTGAATTTGATTATGCTCTTAAATGGCATTTCGGAGCAACTTAAGTTCCTGTGATCTGCTCTCTTCTACTTCAAGTTGCTTTTTTCGAAGGCCATATAATTGTTTGCCCCTTTCACTTTTTTTGTACTTGATTTGGAAGTCCTCCAGGAGTTTGAATTTTTATATTCAAAATTAGTCAGTGGTGATTTTTCTGGTGGAGTCGTTAGTGCTTCTAGAGAAGACAAAAGAACTTCATTTGATATACCAGAGGTTGAAGCATCAATCTTCATACCTGAAGATGCAGATAACTGATGTCGTGCAGCTGATCCAGCTACTGTTGGGGCAGTAACGTTTGAATATACAGATGTTTCTGCAACTGCTGGTCCTTATGTCATATTGTATGACCAATGTTTATAGTTTTATCTTCCTCAAAAATCTCATCCATTTGTTGAAAGTATTCCCATTTCACTTGTCCCCTACCAGTCGCTGCTCCTTTTGTATTATCTTTTATTGTTTTATATGTAGCCTTCAAATTTCTAAATGTTCACTCTACACCAGCCTCGTCAATTTGTAGAAATCCATGGTCAATCATCTCATTTTGTATAGTTTTCCAAATTTCTTTTTTTTTCTTCTTTGGATTCCTCAGATCTCCTTTTTGTTTTCTTAAACATTCAAGGAACAACAATACGCTCTTTTTGTTCATATGCAAGGTTCCGTTTCTTCTACAATAAATAAAACATCAATTGATAGGTTACTACTTAAAGATGATATTTTAAATTTAAAAAGGTGGTTTCTAGTCCATCCATGGTAGAAAGAAACCAAGGTATGTTTTGCGCACACCAGCAGCTACGTCACTAGTCATTAAGGATATTTTGGCTATTATTCTGGGCATCCGAGTGTTATATTCTACATTTGTTTGTTGGTGTATGTTGTAGTTTTATGATATTTACCCTGTGGCGTAACTAGAGGGCTGCCCCCCTGAGCTGCACTTATTTTCCTAACAGCTGCCCATGTAATCGATCGATTTTTGCTTTGACAAGGGGCCATGGCCGTCCTCAACACTATTGTATTTACCACGCACTAACCCTGTTTTCTCTTAGTGAAATATCGTTTATGAGATAATCGGTCGGCTGTGCCAACCAGACGACATCAAAAACAAGACATATCATGAGTCAAACATTTTTTTTTCTTTCTACTTTATAGTGTCAATCCTACCCTATAGATAAGAGATATATGCGAAAGCCTTAAAAAATGCTATATACCTACCTGATCTGTGGTGTTCCTGGCTAGGATAGCATGAAGGAATATCATCCAGAATATTGGCTTCACTGTTTAAAACTCTCATTTCAATAGCACCTTCATAAAGCAGTATCTGTAAGAATTAGTCTTATTACTTTGTGAGCTTGGACGGTGTAAAACTAATGGAAAAATTAAAGGGCATACAGGTAAACACCATAACTTATTTTGACGCATTTTTACATACCATTTCATACCATTTAATTTGTCATGAAGTTCTTGACTTCCCGTTCACAATAATATTGTTCAATTCATACATCGCTTCAAACTCCATTTCATCCAAAATTTTAAAGTAAAACACCGTTGAAAGTTGAAACCCAAACAATAAACAAATCAGTGTTTTTAAATGAAACTCAAGGTCTCTAGTTAATTCCACAATATAATACAAGTTATTGAAAATTCTAAAAAATTGACAATTGTTTCGATAAATCAATATCATCGTAAGAATGACAGAAGTTACATTTCATTTTATGCCTACCTGATGTTTAGTAGTAAATTTTGGCTAGACCAAGAAGTAACCTAACTTGTGATTGGCTTAATATATGTTTATAGAAAAAAGAAGAAGATGTGATATTACAAATATTGAAGCTTAGATATTATTAGCCCTATGGTGATATCCTGGATATCATTTTTCCAATTGAGATCAGTATAACTGTGCAATGATATAGAAAACCAGGAAAACTATATCTGCTGATCTTTACAATTATCACTTAAGAAGACAGTTTATTAGTGGAGAATTCCCTAGATTTAACTGTTCATTGACAACTTCATATTGTGGGTTTCTTAAATGTCTTCTAATTTCCAGTTCTTCAAGGAAATCCAGTTCTTGCTTCTTTTCACAAATATGCAGTACTTCTAGTTCTGTGTTAGGTGTCAATGAATGATTGGTGTCAAGTAGATGTTTTGCGTAGTGGGATTTATCTGGTTGTTTTAATCTGTATGCTCGTAAGTGCTCACTGTATCGTACTTCAAAATTCCTAAGGGTCTGACCCAAATAGACAGCATTACATTCTGGACATTTGAGTTTATATATACCTGACTTCTTTAATAGTGGTATTTTTGTTTTTACATTTAACAATTTTGTACTAACGTTACTTTCTGTTTTAAAAGAAATTGTTGTATTCGTTGCTGAAGATATTATCTTTGGAATATTATTAGAAATATTTCCTGCATATGTGATGGTTTTATAAGTTTTAATTTCATCAGCTTGTTTAGGATATATTAGTTGTAATGCCACTTTTTTCTCTTTTTTACTAATTAGCCTATTTATCATATCTAATGGATAACCGTTAGATGTTGCTATTTGTCTAATTGTATTAATCTCTCTATCAAAATTACATTTGTTCATAGGAACTGAAAAAGCTCTATGTATCATTGAATTATATGCCGCTAGTCTGTGTGAGACAGGGTGATTAGAATTGAATGGAATTGTCACATCAGTCTGTGTTGGTTTTCGGTAAATTGAATAATCAAGTACATTATTAACTCTTTGAATTTTTAAATCAAGAAAATTGATTGAGCTATTTTCTTCAATTTCTAATGTAAATTTAATTTTTGGGTGTAAATTATTGATGTGGTTGAAAAATACATCTAATTGTCATTCACTACCCATAAAACAAGCTAATATGTCATCTACATATCTATACCAAAATAAAATATTTTTCGAAATATTACTTTCAAAGATCTTTCTTTCTAAATTGTCCATAACAATGTTTGCTAAAATAGGTGATATAGGGCTTCCCATTGGTAAACCTTCATTTTGAATATATATCTTATTGTCAAAAGTGAAATAATTCTGATTAATGCATACATCAAATAAATTAAGTATATCTGATATTATTCCTGGATTAATATTTTTATCTTCTAGTAATTTTCTTACAAGTATTAGACATTCTTTAGGAGGAATTTTAGTAAACATATTAGTTACATCGAACGATATGAGTTTATAGTTATCTTGCAAGTGGATTGATTTCAACTTTTTGATTAGCTCTATTGAATTTGAACAAAATTTTATTGTCTGAAGACTTTTTCTTTAAAATTTGATCAATCTTTCCCGGAGCCTAGGAATGCCTCATAGAGCTGGCAACGCGGCATTACTGACAATTTAGGTGCAGTGGAGGTATTAGCGGCTTTTTAATTTGTTATTGTTAGTTTAAATCTAACACGCGACCGATAACGTCTTCGCATGTTTCTTGCAGTGATAGAAAATTTCTAACGGTGCGACCTTTCGCGTTTGTGATTTTTTTTCTTTTGAACAAAATATTTTTTGGTAAGTTTTTTATATTTTTTGTAAATTTGATGTCATATGATTGGAATTCGTAACAGATACATTTTGTAATAATTACATTTTATTTGGTTTGTGTAAATTTACTTTTAATTTTCCATATTTATCTTTACAGATATCATCAAAAATGGAGGAGCAATTGCTAAAGTGGTATGAGGAAATTCCTTCTGACTGCGAGGTTGACTCTGATTTAGGCGATAACGTTTCTGATCACAGTACACATGTTACAGATACGGAACAATCGTGCGAAGACAATTGCGAAGATGAGGACAATCGTCAACAGTCATTCACTCTAGATCCTCCCGCTCAACAGTCTTCCAATGAAGCACCCAAATTTTTTGGAAAAGATGGAACTCCTTGGCTGAAACATTTGCCACAAAAAAGGTCAACAAAAACAAGACGCCAAAATCTAGTAACTAAACTTCCTGGGGTGTTGCGAGAAGCAAAAAATAAATCTGAAATTATTGATTGCTGGAACATCTTTTTACCTATGAATGTTCTTCAAGACATTGTGTCATTTACAAATCAGAAGTTAGATGAAATACGAGTAGCTTACGAGCGTCCACGTGATTGTCTTCCAACAAATTTAGAAGAAGTAATGGCGTTTATAGGCTTGCTATATTTGGCTGGTGTAAAAAAGGGACAACATCTCAATACTAGCGAATTGTGGGCTACAGATGGAACAGCGCCGGATTATTTCCAAGCGACAATGTCAGAAAGGCGGTTCCATATCCTAATGCGAGCAATTAGATTTGACGACAAAGGTAGCAGACCACAAAGGGCAGAAGGAGACAATTTAGCTCCAATTCGAAGCATTTTTGAAAGTTTTGTTGACAAATGCAAAAGCAGTTACAGTCCAGCTCAGTACGTGACAATTGATGAAATGCTGGAGGCGTTTAGAGGACGGTGCCGATTCAGACAATATATAAGCAATAAACCAGCCAAATACGGCATGAAGATATATGCTCTTACAGATGCGAGAACATTTTATACTCTTAATATGGAGATATATGCTGGAAAGCAACCACAAGGGCCTTATCAGATATCAAATGAAGCAGCGAGTGTAGTAAAAAGGCTTATACGTCCCATTGACAAAACAGGAAGAAATATCACCGCCGACAACTATTTTACATCTGTGCCCCTCGCCAATGAACTATTCGAAAATAACAGGTTAACTTTTGTAGGCACAATTAGAAAAAATAAAAGGCAGATTCCGCCAGAACTGTTCTACAAAGACCGGTTCACAGTACCATGTGTGCATTTGGATATGGCGAAAATAAATGTACTCTGACATCATATATTCCAAAAAAATATAAAAATGTTCTTATGCTTTCAACGCTTCACAATGATGACAAAATAGATGGAGATTCTCCCCAGAACAAACCTGAGGTTATAACATTTCATAATGTTACCAAGGGTGGCGTCGATGTCGCTGATAAGATGAAAGCAGAATATTCGGTTACACGTTACAGGAATCGTTGGCCTTTTACAATTTTTTGTAGCCTTCTAAATATAGCGACCATAAATTCCCAAATTATTTACAACAGCAATACTGGAAAATTGATGCCAAGGCGTCACTTCATAACATCATTGGCCAAAGCTCTCATCAAGCCCCACATGTCCAATCGAGCCTCTATCACTAGATTATCCTTGCCACTTCGACAGAAAATCTGCAATATTTCCGGTACCAACATCAACGCAGTCCAGACACCAGAAGCCCCCCAGCATAAACCACGGTGCGGTTTCTGTCCAGTTCGGAAAAACAGATTTACACAACATCGATGCCGCATATGTAATATTCCTTTATGTAAAGAGCACACTGCATCTACCGAATATACCTGTTTAAAGTGCAAGAATTGCGATGATGAATAACATACTATTTTAATCTTCCAAGTTGTTTAGTGTTCAGTTTCTGGTTATTATATTTTTTTAATTGTGATAATAAAAAGTTAAATGAATATGTTTGGTTTTCATTATTTCTATAGTCAAATTGATATTACAGCGCAAAAATCCGTGTTAGAAAAAATCTATACGCGCGACCTGGCGTTAGAAAAAATCTATACACGCGACCTGGCGTTAGAAAAAATCTATGCGCGCGACCAATGGCGGGATAAAATGACACGCGACCGATGGAGGGTTAAGGAACCATATACGGTGCGGTGGAATAAGTGTTGCCCCCCCCCCCCTATTAACTACTCTATTTTTATATCTTAAGAAAAAGGCTCAAACAGGTCAATTTTTATATTGAACGTAGTATGTTATGACATAAAAGTTTCGAACCTGACATAATCCCTCTTCATGGGGGTGTCATCCCTTCGATTTTTTTAAATGAGAAGGTGCATCATGCGACACCTCATTTGAAACCTATTGAAACACTGATTTCAAAAATGTATAACACTTTGGTTCAAACATTAACAGAGTCTGAGTTATGCGAGATTAACGGATTATGAGTACATCACTGTCGATTTTTTCTCAAACCGTAATTGTCTTTTTTCGTTACCTAGCAAATTTATTATTATCAGTTGTCACTGTCAAATAATATTGAAGTAATTTCAGTTTTGTTACTACATGAAGATAAGTTTGTTTATTGTGAATAATAAAAATGGTACAACCTCGTAATTTACAAGAAAAATGCGAAATGATTGTTATTTATGGCGAAGCTGGTCGTAATCATCATGAGGCGGTCAGAATTTTTAATGAAAGCTTTCCTGACCGCCGAATAGACCGACATTATTTTAAATCTGTGGTCGGTAAATTTTTTGAAATAGGTGTAGTCGAAAATAAAAAACGGTCTGGCAGAAACCCTATATCCGAAGACAAGCAGGTTTCTATACTGACTGAGTTTGTCGTAAATCCATCTAATTCAACCAGAAATGTAGCACAAACTTGTGAAGTAGATAAGAAGACAGTGTTAAAGGTGTTAAAAAAAACCCATCCCTACAAAATACAAATGTTGCATGAACTCACAGAGGATGACCCAGATAGACGGATGGAATATTGTGAAACTATCACAAATATTATTGCACACAATCAGGATTATCTCCGACACATTTGTTTTAGTGACGAGGCGACATTTTTTGTAAACGGACATGTACATCGGCAAAATGTGAGGTATTGGTCTGATGAAAATCCCAGAATATTCCGAGAAGGCCACACACAATTTCCGCAAAAACTAAATGTATGGACAGGCATACTAGGGAATTACATGGTAGGCCCAATATTTATTGACGGGAATTTAAATGGTGATAATTATTTGAATATGTTAGACAGAGATAACCGCCGCAATAAATAACATCATCACAAACCACCCGCATGAATTTCCTCAACATGTCATATTTCAGCAAGACGGATCTTCGCCTCATTATGCTGTCAGAGTGCGAAATTATTTAAAGAAAGTTTTTTCAGGAAGATGGATTGGACGACGGGGACATATCGAGTGTCCACCTCGATCACCGGACTTGACCCCATTAGATTTTTTTCTATGTGGCTACTTAAAGTCCAAAGTGTATCAAACCCAAGTGGACAAATAACCAACTGCGCGAAAGAATTATTGCAGAATGTGGTAATATTAGTGCAAAGGGTTAGAGAGGAAACCCAAAATAGGCTGTATTATTGTCAAGAAGTAAATGGAGAACATTTTGAACACTTTTACGTTAAAAAATTATTTAGTTGCAGTTACAGTTAAAGTTTAAAATTTATTTAGTTTTCAGTACACCCTTAGTTGTTACTTGTAATTTATTACATTAAATGATTAAGTTCAATTACCAACATTTACAATTTAGGAAAGATTTATTTAAAGACAAAACAATTCCAACCCTCCAATGAAAAAACCTACCGACATTGAATTCTTGCAAAATAAGATTAAAACTTTCGAATAACTCAGACTCCGTTAATTTTTGAACCAAAGTGTTATACATTTTTGAAATCAGTGTTCCAATAGGTTTCAAATGAGATGTCGCATGATGCACTTTCTCATTTAAAAAAATCGAAGGGATGACACCCCCATGAAGAAGGATTATGTCAGGTTCGAAACTTTTATGTCATAACATTCTACGTTTAATATAAAAATTGACCTGTTTGAGCTTTTTTTCTTGAGATATAAAATTAAAGTAGTTAATAGGAGGTTTTACCTCATGACCGATATGTTGTTACAGATATCGAAGGGCATCAAGACACTCAGCTTCCTTATAAAGGAACTGTTGATGCTTCTCACATGAAATTATAGCTCTCTGATTAAACATTTTAAATTAATATACCAATTGTGACATTTACCCGATTATGACATTTATTTACCTCAGAAGACTCTTGATAATACTCCATATGACCTTATTTACATATTATGACCGTTATGAACTTTATGCCATTATGATGTTTTAATAGGAAAATAATGTTGTGTATTAGTTTATGCGTTAGTTGAAAAACACTAAGAATTATGTTTAAATATTAAGATCTTATGTTATTATGATTTGTTTATTACAATCTCCTCGCGAAGTCGTGAAAGTACTGTGAAAAATCGCTTTAGTCGAAAAAGCAGTGTAAATCCGAGACTTTGACGTTTCAACGTCTTTATCACGAATCTGTCGAATCTACCCTTTTGAGGACTTTCCGTTACCCTTTCGAAGACTTTAAGTTACCCCTTAGTGGAAGCGGAACCGATTCAGCTAGACCTCAGCAGAAACTCGGAGAAGAAACTGGTATCTACAACCATCGAGGTAAGTGCCAAGTTCCTTTTTGCCCTCCTAGCTCTTTCGTAGTTTTCTCGGAGGATAGTTGTTAAGATTATTGAATTTTGTTATTACAGAACAATAAAGTACTAGTATTTATTAATTTATGAGCAATTCTGAATTAGTAGAATTATTTACTAACTTGAGTATTAGTAAGAGTAAAAACAAATCTAATTTAAATAAAATTTCAAATGACATAAATATACAAATATGGCAACCGCTGCTCAAGAACCTCGTACCGTTAACTGGAATTTATTTAAGCCAAAGCTAGAAAATATTAGACCCTATGATGGAGATGTTGATACTTTAAATATTTTTATTTCACGATGTGAAAGTTTAATAGCAACGTATATTAAATATAGCGACAGAGAATTAAATGATCACATATTTGAATGCATACAGGGAAAACTTATTGGTAAAGCGCAATTAATGGTAGGAAATCGGATAGAACTAACTAATTGAAATATGTTAAAAGATGCTTTAAAGCAATGTTTCTCAGATAAGCGTAATCTGGACTGTTTCATTCAAGAACTCACGAGAACCAGACCGTATAGACACGAGAATTTATTAGAATTTGGAAATGGGCTTCAACTTTTACGAAGTAGCATAGTACAGAGAATTAGTAACGATACGAATTTCAACCAAAATGAAAAAATATGTCAAATGCATCACTGTGACAAAACGGCGTTGAATACATGCATTGCCGGTTGCACAGGAGTACTAAGAAATAATTTACACTCAAAACAACCAAATTCTTTAGAACACGCGTTATCTTACGTTAGTGAGTACGAAAATTTTGAGAAGGTATATTCACCTTCTAAAGAAACAAAATTCAATTCCCCCAAAAATAATTATAGACCTCAAAATTTCGTAAAATCAAACAATCATCAACCAAATTCACAATTTAATCAGCAAAATATTCCAAATGCAAACAACCCCCAACAAAACTTTCGAAGAACCGAATGGTCTTCACAGCCAATAAACATTCAACCACGCCCTCCTATACAAAAAAATAATTTTCCAACGAATGCCCATGTTTTTGGAAGACGAAATGTTTTCAAACCTAACTCGATCCCTCAAAACCAAATGCCGTAACCACAACCAATGTCCAGCACTTCTAGAATCCCTTCAATGTATACCAACAGACTACAGAATCAAAGCAATAGAAATAATAATTACTTTTCTAATAATAATAATCAAAAATGCGATTTTATATCAGAAGAATTATTTGTTGATGACTATATTGAAGATGATGTAGATTGTCAAGAGTACAATCATAATCAACACGAAAATTTCCCTGATCAAGATGATAATTGTCAAATAAATGACACTATTGAGTATTCAGATCCAAATTTTCAGAGCAATGCCTCCCGGAACCGTCTATCTTGGCAGAACTCAATATAACTTCCAACAACCCTTTACCTTACATTAAAATTCAAAAACCCCCATTAAAAATGCTAATCGATACTGGTAGTACAAAATCTATTTTAAAACCTATCGTCGAAGAAAAATTTTATCCCCATGGTATATTTCACTCCAATATATCACTTTCAACTTCTCTAGGTACTAAGAATATTAGATTTTATGCTGAGATCCCTGCATACAGCGAATTTAATAATAATCATATGTTACAATTTATACTGTATGACTTCCACGAATTCTTTGATGGTGTTATCGGTATAAATGATTTAATAGAAATGAATTTTAATATTGATTTAAAGAATAAACGACTTATTAGTGATCACGCTATTATTCCGATCAAATTTAGGAAACCGACCGACATTAACCCTGGAGTGCATACGTGGGCCTGAGAGGCCCAAGTGAAAACTTAAGTGAAGATAAAACTCATCATCAACTTCATCGAATTACATGAAATCCTGTGTAGCTTCCTGTAATAATAAAACTAATTCACTCATCCACAAAAAACGTTTATAAGTTGAATAACCCGAGAGTAGATGGCGTAATGGGCCTAATAGGCCCCACGTGTTAAGTGAGGTTATAATTTCATGTCAGTTGAGAAATGTGTTTGTGCGTTTATTTCTTGGATTTTTGTTAGTATTATTACGCTACAGTAATTTATTATCAACTCAAAGTATACAAAAAAGTCGAAAAAAGGTGAGATATTTTTATATGATGTATTCAGCATGCGACGTTTATATTAGTTATATTAGTCATTTACAGAAGGAATTTGAGATGAGCGAATATGAAAAAGAAGTTACTAGACTTCAAAAACTATTTGAAGACGTCTCATCAGTTGACGAAAACTTTGACGAAGATGCTGATGACTCAACGGCTGATTCAGACTTTGTTTTATCAAGTGATAATAACTCTGATTCAGAACAAGAACTTCAGGAAGTTGAGAGATTTTCAGATCATGATGAAAGGGTTTCAGATAACCATGAGGATGAACAAGGAGTTTCTTGTCGACGAAAAACACATTTTATAGCAAGGGATGGTACCAAATGGAGCAAACGATGTCAACCAAGAAATGTGCGTACTAGAAAACACAATTTGTACATACATTTACCTGGTGTCAAACAGTACGCTAAAGGTGTTCAATCGCCTTTAGAAAGTTGGTCTAAGTTGGTAGATGACCGAATGTTGAATGATATAGTGGCCAACACTAATATTTTTATCAGAAAATCAACTCCTGATGCAGATTTTGATTATAGAAAGAGACAACTTTGAAAGAAGTAAGAGCTCTAATTGGTTTACTGTATATAGCTGGTGTGAAACATGGAAACAGAATAAATCTCAGCGAATTTTGGGCAACAGATGGTTTGGAAAATCCTATTTTTCCAGCTACAATGGGAATAAATAGATTTCGCTTTTTACTCAAGTGTATAAGGTTTGATGATGTCACATCAAGAGAAGAAAGGCGTCAATTGGACAATATTGCACCAGTAGAGGTTTCTTTGAAAGTTTTGTTAGAAACTGTCAGTCATCATACTGTATTGGTGAATATGCAACGCTAGATGAAATGCTCTGGGCTTTTAGAGGGAGATGCCGGTTTCGAATGTACATTCCCAAGAATCCAGCGAGATACGGTTTGAAAATATTCGCGTTGACGGATTCCAGAACAGCCTATGTAGCCAATCTAGAGATTTATGCTGGTACTCAGCCAGATGGTCCCTACAAAATCAGCAACAAAAAGTCTGGTGTAGTAGAAAGAATGTGCGAGCCAATTCACAACAGTGGAATCTTACAATAGACAATTGGTTCAGTAGCATAGAAGTAATGAAAATAATGCTCATGCAGTATCGCCTTACTATTGTCGGTACTTTCAGAAGAGATGCAAAAGGAATTCCTTCAGAATTTATTGCAAAAAATCGAGAAATATATTCCACTCTTTTTGGCTTCAACGAAGACATGACAATAGTTTCGTATGTTCCAAAAAAAGCAAATGTGTGATTCTGGGATCCACAATGCATCATGATGATGCTATTGATGAATGTACAAACGAGAAAAAAACCCTGAAATAATTACCTTTTATAATATCATTAAAGGAGATGTGGACACAGCAGATCAGATGTGTGGTGCATACAATGTAGCAAGAAACACTAGAAGATGGTCAATTGTAATATTGTATGGACTACTGAATAATATACTATTCGCAAAAAGATAAAATTGAAACTAGGAGATCATTTCTGAAAAATTTAGGAATGGAACTAGTGAAAGATCATTTGGAGGACCGGGCCAAGAATAACCATTTGCCAACAAAAACAAGGTTGGATGCAAGAAAGTTCGCTGGATTACCTGCTAAACACGTCATGCCTACTGAAAAGGGGGTCACAAGAGGAGATTGTAATTTTTGCAGCAAAAGAAGGAAAAGTCGATATTTTTGTGAAAAATGCAGTAAGTGTGTTTGCTTAGAGCACGCACACACTTTTTGTCCACAGTGCGCCAGCAATATGATGGAAGATGAACAAGAAAGTGAATGAGACTTTAGTTGCTAGTCATAACATTTTACCTTAGAATAATTGTTATTTGTTTGGTGTAATATTTTTTTTTCTATTTTTATTTTCAATAAAAGTTCAGTATCAATACTTTCCAGTCTTTAAATTTAAATTTCAATGAGCCCCTGACGTATTTTTAGGACTTTCTGATACTTGGGCCTATTAGGCCCGACGTGTGCATTGGTGAAATTTTTTTTCACGTGTGCACTGCAGGGTTAAATTTCAAATTTCAGTTGGACCGTACGAAAGAATTTTGAAAGAAATACCTGTAACCAGTCTAAATGGTGAAATTTTAATAGATAAAACAATCTTAGGAGATATTTATATACCAGAATATTTAACTATAGCTAAAAATGGATTCGCTTTAGTTGAATTCGTTAACGAGAATAACAAAAACGTATCAATTACATTATTAAAACCGATAAACTCTATTCCGTATAAATCAGATTCTTATGAAATGTATAAATTTGAATGCTTTAATGATAAAACTAAGCTTAATCTAAAGAAAAATTAAATTCAAAATTTTATTAGAACACAACACATGAACTCGGAAGAGAAAGATAATACCGGGTGTCCCACTGTAAAGTAACACATTTTGATGGATTATTACTCGAGAATGGAAAAAGATATCGACGTGCAGTTTTCGCTAAACTTCTTATATTTCCTTCTAATTTTTATTGACATAGTTGCCAAATGTATATTTTTTCCCAAAAGCGCCGAAAAAAAATTACCATTTTTGCAATGAAATTATCGGTTTATTTTAAATACAACACCCTATATTTTTTAATACCATCTGAAAGTCCCTTTCTTCCCCTTTCCAAAAATGTATACATTATCGGCATATACTCAAGTTTTTAGGGAAAGATTTATTATTTTATGAAACCATGTCAATAACTTCCAAACGTAAATTATCACATTTTAACAGCTTGGAAACGTTATAACCCGAAAATGAGACAAGGGATTAATGGGCGGCTTTCACTGAAATTCTTAGAAATATTTAAATTTTTTATGACACCGTTTGCAAGTCTCAAAAGTCGTCTAAAATTTTCGTAAGAAATTTACTTTTGTTATTTTTTTAGGGAAAGGTGGCTAACATTAACAAACATCAAAAGGTTATTTATGTAGTATGAAGTATAACAACGAACACAGTCAAATTTATTAATCGAAAATGTATACTTGGATAGAAAAAGCGCGACGTCGTATTATATTCCGAGACAAAATCAATAACGGTGACCAGAACGAGATTCAGAGCAATTTTTGACAGAAATCCGCCAACACGAAAATCGATATTAACTTGGGTACAACAATTTACAGAATCCGGAAAACTAGAAAGAAAACGAGAACACCTGAAAACGCCCAGGACAATATGCTCAATGATATTCTGGAAGTAAGGGAAATTCTAGCACTTAACATTAATAGAATATCTGTTAGAAAAATATCCCAAATCACACAATTTTCAAAAAGTAAGGTTCATCGGCTCCTAAAAATTATTAAATTTAAAGCATACAAAATACAAACTTTCCAAAAAATAGAGAATCATTCATTTGAACAAAGATATTTCATGTCAGAAACATTGTTGGATCTGAAATTGACTGTCTCGACCCTTACTTCGTGGAATATGCTCATATTAGTGTTTTTAAATGAAACTCACGGTCTCTAGTTAATTCCACAATATATATATATATATATATATATATATATATATATATATATATATATATATATATATATATATATATATATATTGTGGAATTAACTAGAGACCGTGAGTTTCATTTAAAAACACTAATTGTTGGATCTGGTAAGACTTCAGCCTAATTTGAACCTAATAATGTCAGACGAAGCCACATTTCATATTAATGGAAGAGTTACTAAGCATAACTGCAGGATTTGGGGAGATGAGAATCCAAGAGCGTTCAACAAATTTGAAAGGGATGCACCTAGAGTAAATGTCTGGTGTGGTGTATCTAAAACTAAAATCTACGGCCCCTTTTTTTCATGAAGTAACAGTTAACGGAAACACTTACACCGACATGTTGGAGGAGTTTTTGTATCTCCAATTACAACAAGATGAAATTATAAACACTGTATATTTTCAACACATTACTCCTTAGTTGCTTGAAATTCATTATCAGATCATTTTGGCAACAGATGGATAGGTCTAGCTGGTCCCATCTAGTGGGCCTCATATTCCCCGGACTTAACCATACCAGACTTCTTCATATGGGGTTATGTAAAAGAGAGTTGCTATAATCCAATTCCTACAAATCTTCAAGAGTTAAGAAATAACATAGTAAATGTTTTTAATACCATAACACCAGAAATGATGCAAAATGCGTTCAGTAATTTTTGGATGAGATTAGGATTATGTAGAGATGCAGATGGAGGTCACATACAACAACTTATTTATTAAATATAATTTTTGTTTTGTTTTGATGTGTTTTATGAAGTTATGTTTGGTTCTTTGTTCTTATATGTAAATAAAAATGTGTGTTTTAAATGTTTTCTTTCTTTCTAGTTTTCCCGATTCTGTAAATTGTTGTGCCCAAGTTAATATCGATTTTCGTGTATAGGCGTATTTATGTCAAAAATGGCTCTGAATTTTTTCCTGGTCACTTTTATTAATTAACAAAAGTAATTGACTGTCTCGACCCTTACTTCGTGGAATATGCTCATATTAGTGTTTTTAAATGAAACTCAAGGTCTCTAGTTAATTCCACAATATAATACAAGTTATTGAAAATTCTAAAAAATTGACAATTGTTTCGATAAATCAACGATGATATTGATTTATCGAAACAATTGTCAATTTTTTAGAATTTTCAATAACTTGTATTATATTGTGGAATTAACTAGAGACCTTGAGTTTCATTTAAAAACACTAACAAAAGTAAATTTCTTACAAAAATTTTAGACGACTTTTGAGACTTGCAAACGGTGTCATAAAAAATTTAAACATTTCTAAGAATTTCAGTGAAAGCCGATCATTAAACCCTTGTCTCATTTTCGAGTTATAACGTTTCCAAGCTGTTAAAATGTGATAATTTACGTTTGGAAGTTATTGACAGGACAAAAAATATTTCCCTAAAAACTTGAGTATATGTCGGTAATGTATACATTTTTGGAAAGGGGAAGAAAGGGACTTTCAGATGGTAATAAAAAACCAGTTAGGAAATCCTACCAGAGATCCTGTCGAAGGGGAATTTGTTCTGGTTGAGTTCCAAGGAAAAAAAAAAGAAAATTTACTACCTAGCTAAAATTTTAGCTGTCCAAAGAGGTGAATATGATGTGTTTCTTGCGGAAAAAATCTCCAACACAATATGTGTTCTCCATTCCTGAAATACCCGATTTATCTACAGTTTCAAAATCGGATGTCAAAATTATTTTACAAAAATCATTAGACCATGGCTCCACCTCAAGGTGCAAAAATTCCTTCTACTCTTTCAACATGGACTTTTGCGGTCTCGATATTCGCTAGTTATTGAAATGTTCCCCAATTTTATTAGTTTCCTGTGTTTATGTATCTCTTTTTTGTATTTTTCAGAGATGAAAATGACTATAGGTTTACTAGTCTCATTGTTTCCCAAATAATATTTTAAGGAGTTTGTTGTTAGTTTTGGTTAAAAACAAAATATTTAGTTCTATTTCCACATTTTTGAAGATTTTTTTAAATTAGAAATCAACCAATTTTTATACTTGCGTCTAGTACGTATATCAAGAATGTTGTATTTTATTTTTTATGTTAAGTCATGAGATATCAATAAAGTTTTTGAAATAGCGTCTTCGTTTTATTTGAATTAAGAACTAAGATTCACTGTGTACTGGCTGGTGGTTCACTGTATACACATCATCGTACACAGTGAACCATATGTCATAGTTTTTAAAAAAATTCAAAACTATATCGAAAAATCAAATGAGTACCCATATGATTACACAGATAACGTATCAAAACATTTTGTTTATGGTTTAGTGCAGTGACCACTAAATTTAAGCAAAGTTCTAATATGAGTGATTCAAGTTTTAGAGGCAGAGGAGGCTACGGTCGAGGCCGTGGTCGAGGAGGTCGTGGACCTCAACCCTCCCCAGTTCAATCTCCCCCATCAGAAGATCAAACGCAAGTAGACCAAGGTTCTTCGCGCCCTAAACAGAAAAAGGGTAAAGGGTTTAAAGATTCGGTGCCGAAGGAACAGAGCGATGACGCTTTTACCCCGAAAAACAAATCTAACCAGGATTCGCACCAGAAGAATGATCCGTGCGTCACGGATGCTGTTTTATTGGATGGCATCACAACGTTAGTATCAAGTAGGTCGATGAATTATAATATAGATGTATCTCAATTTTTTTCAATAATTCGTAGTTTGTACTTAGCGCTACCGCGTGACAAACAGTTTAACGCCCAGATATCGTTTTCTCAGTTCCAATATTATTGCGTTATATTACTATGGAAGCGTGTATATTACGTGTTAAGCGAGCGTTATACGGATCGGAGCGTTTCCGAAAACTTCAATGGTAGGTTACCTGACTTAACGGTTCCGAGTGAAATCGGACACTATTTAGATTGCGTGAGTAATATCACAGACTCTAACGGAAGAAGTGCTTTTCTATCGTTATACCTCGAGTTAAGTGAACAAATCGTGAGCGGTCTCTCTGGACACTATGGTAAGATCGACCAACTAACACATGGTGCGTACGAAACTATGCCTGCACCGTATGTTGCAGCGTATCGTATGCTTGTCGACTCAATTTATACTTACAACCACACTGAAGGTGATGGTACGATGGGCAGAAATTGGGACTTACCTGAGGATTTAGCCCCAGACGGAGCAGTGGTAGTTAACAGAAATTTACTTGGTTACGACAGAGCTAACATGTTGACATCCCGTCAACAGGATCTGTTGTTCGACTACCTAACATTGGATGAACAAGGCGTGCCATTAGATCCACCCCTGGCTAACAGTGCCGTAAGGAATGTGGAAGGCATACCGGTATTTTACGATCTATTAAAAACCATAGATACAATGCTTCGAACAGCTAAAACCAATGCTGGCTTAAACATTTACACCCCAAAGGAGGTTACCTTCAAAGGGTCTGTATCCGCTGTCCTTTATCAGGACAGGAACCCGGATGACACAGGCAGGGGTATGTCAGGTATAAACCTGATACCTATATATATGCGACAAGTAACTACAAAGAGATATTCCACATTTGGAACTCATGTTGTCGCAGCGGCGTCGATTTTCAAGCTTAGAGTGAAGCGGTCTAACGGATCTGGCGATTCGTTATGTTATACTTACCGCAATGGAAACGCACCAGCAGGTTGGCTGGCAACGGCTGACGATGTATTTAACTCAGTCGCTCGTTGGAATTATCCCGATTTCATCGGACCAACAACAGTGGCTAATCGAGTTGCTGACGATGATGTCAATAAAGTGCGTAAAATCGACCACCTAGGCGCCAAGTAAGCTGGCAATCTTTAGGCACCCACTATAAAAAACAGTTAAACCCCAGCGAAAACAGGGAGTGTTCATTCGATATGTTTACTGATCTATTTTCATCAAAAAGAAAAAGTAGTAACCCTATATATGAAAATTGGTTCACTGTGGGACAGTTTACCCTATCTTTATACTCTCAAAGAAGAGGTAAGTCGACAAATAGATGATATGTTAGAAAAAGGTATCATTAAACCATCTTCTAGTCCATAGTTCTTGCCAATATGGCTTGTGCCAAAGAAAATGGATGCTTTGGGACAGCAGAAGTGGCGTCTCGTAGTAGATTACAGAAAACTTAAGGACAAAACGATTAGTGATCGGTATCCTATACCACATATGAACGAAATTCTTGATAAATTGGGCAGACGAAGTCCTAAAAGATCTCCAAAATAAGAAATGCCTCGTCTACATGGGCGATATAATTATATTCAGCACTGGATTGCAGGAGCATATCCAAAATTTGAAATTAGTATTTAATAAACTGAAAGAAGCCGGTCTAAAAATACAAATGGACAAATGCGAATTTCTACGGAAAGAAGTAGAATTCCTAGGTCATGTAGTAACACCCCAAGGCATTAAGCCCAGCCCAAAAAAGATTCACGCAATAAAAAAATTTCCGATTCCGAAAACGCAGAAAGAAATAAAATCTTTTCTTGGCCTTCTGAGGTATTACCGGAAATTTCTTCGAGATTTTGCAAAATTAACTAAACCCTTGACGATTTGTTTCAAAAAGGACAACAAAATAGAGCACACGAAAGAATTTATAGATTGTTTTAATCACTGTAAAAATTTATTGATATCAGAACCAATATTAGCTTATCCTAGTTGTGAGAAACCTTTGGAAATTATGACGGACGCGTCAAAGTATGCTATCGGAGCCTTACTAAGTCAAAACAATCACCCCATAAGTTACGCTTCACGAACTTTAAATTCTGCTGAAATTAACTACTCAACCATTGAGAAAGAAGTATTGGCAATTGTTTGGGGCTGTAAATATTTTCGCCCATACTTATTTGGCCGAACCTTCAAAATTTTAACAGACCATAAATTTTTAGAATGGCTGTTTTCTCTTAAAGAACCAAATTCTCGTCTTATGCGCTGGCGGCTTAAGTTAGAAGAATTTGAATACACTATAAAATATCAAAAAGGAAAATTAAACCAAGTAGCAGACGCTTTATCACGAGCACCTTCTAAACTTGATTTAAATGCTTTAGCAACCGAATCATTAGATGTCCTGAACAATATTCTATCATAAAATTTGTGACTTGTTGCACTCCGGAGACTGTATCGTGCTAACAAGACATGTTACGAAAAGTGGCCTACGACAACGACGACGGCATAAACACAGGATTTTTTTTCAAAAAACCGCTTTTTCGTGTTCTTCTTGCTGAAAAACGTAAAAATAACTCAAAAAAAATTAAAAACTCCAATTTTTTTGGGGTAAACCAATACTTTTCTCGCATATTAGATAGGTTGGGCGGATAAGTAAAATTAGATAGTCGAATGTGTATTAATGGAATCGCCTCGTATTGTGGTTCTTCGTCCAAATTATTTTAAACACATTTCAACTCACAGACTTTGGGATTTTGGAGATCTACTCTATATGATCGTGAAGCAGTGCTGATCTATTTCTTTCATATTTCATATGTAAAGAAAATTCCAACAAATAACCTAGTATTATTTATTTGATTAATGCAGTTGAATTTCGTTAGATTGAGTAAAACTTTTTCGTGGGTCTGTGGAGGCATCGATTTACGTTTCATCAGTAAATTGTGGTGTTTATTCACACGAAAATTCGTGTCAAATTTAGTTTGAGTGTATTATTATACAATTATACCACTGATGTGTAAGGTTCGTATAAGTACATTTTCTTCTCCTATTTAGTTTTTCACATGTTTTCTTGATAAACTTGGTGCTCTGTACTGCATTGTGTTGAACATAAAGTCAATATATTTAAGCATTTGTTGATAATTTTCTATTCTCATAATGAAGTTTTAGTACAATTGTTTAATAATATTCTGGCCAGATCAAAATAGTAGGCCGTTGAATTTCTTTTCTTTAAAATTTTTATTATTATCAGATGTGTTATTTATTGAACGTTCTTCAACTCTTTAAACGAAACTTAATTTTTTTACCTAACTCTAAGACATTAACTTAACTTCCATCATCATATAATGCTAGGTAGGTATGTGAAAACTAATTTTTTTTGAAAACAAGAGATGATGAACAACATGATTTTTTATCAAGATTACTGAAAATTTGCATGTATTTTCTTTTCAAGTGCATTTAGAAATATACCTATATGTTCATTTTTTGTATTCGACAGCATGTTCTCATTAGTACAATTTGATAACGGTGTAAACTCTGTGTTAGTATCGTAAAGAGTGAAAATCCTCCAAGGTGAAGATTGCATAGTTAAGTGGTCTAGTGGAGCATCTTATCGTGCACAGTTAATTAAAACTTCAGGTAAAATCGATTATTTATTATTAAAAATCAAAAATGTATGTTTAACCTTCAAGTATTTTCAAGTAATTAACCTGAAAACATATTTACATAGTCCGAGTTATTATACAAATTATGACGTTAATATGTACCGGATGACCAAATAAGCGAGGTATGCGGCTGTATCTCGGAGACCGCTAACTTACGATCTTTCGTAACCAAGAGAAATTGTTGGAAACTGTTCAAATCTGTAAAACGTCCGCTAGGAGGCATAACACTAATTGAAATTAAAAAAAAGTTGAACATTTGCAGATTATAACACGGTTTTTATAGAGTACCTATTAAAGGCTTAAAATAATGCGTTCCCGAGATATTGCATATTTTTTAATCAATGTTCGTCTCACCTTCACCAGTTTACTTAACCTTTAACTACTATAAGCCGGGCCTGAAGAGACCCATGGCATAGCCGTTAACCCCACCTCTTCTTACCGTAGCGTTGTTTAGCTGCTTGGTCCCGTGAATGTGCAGAACAGTTAGTCTACCTTTAGATGCTGGTGAGACAATGCTGTTGTTTTTTTCCGTGCGTAAGTAATAGACGGATCAGGGTCTCAGAGACCCAGTGATAGTAATAGTGCGACTTTTGAGTAAAATATAAAATAGGTAAATATTTATAAATTTATTATTTTTGCAAGATTTTGGTACTAACGCTAAAGCGTAGATTTATAGTAGAAGCTTAATTTCGTTTCAGTTAAAATGGCGAGGTATGGAATGAAATTATCCGAGGAGCAAATAGATGCGATATTTCAATCTGAAGACTTTTGGACAGATGATTTAGAAGATACTGAGAGCCCAAGTAATTCAACAGAACATTTTTCAGTAGCTAGCAATGAAGCAGAAGGAGGAATTGAACTAATTAAGAGGGCAGATGAAAGTGATCATGAGATTTTCAGTGATCATGATTCGACAAGTGAATGGCGTCCATCCGAAGATGAATTAGACCAAATAAAAGAAGAAGCCGTGGAAATAGTATCAGAATCTATTGTCTCAACGGAAAACGAAGAACATTCTTCCAATTACTACTACGGCAAAGACAAAATGAAATGGTCAAAAAACCCACCATCAAGAACTAAAAGTGCAAAGGAAAATATTGTAACGGTTTTGCCTAGTCTGAAAGGTCCAGCAAGGTTAATTCGTCCTACTAGTGCCTTAGATGCTTGGAAGGTCCTTTTCACAGCTGAAATGATAGAAGAAATTGTTACACACACTAATCAGAGAATTGAGACGATGCACGTTAAATACGGTAAATTTAAGAGGCGCAAAAATTCACGACAAACGTTTGGTCCTGCATTTATAAACCCAGTGGATACAGTTGAAATTAAAGCTTTTATTGGCCTATTATATATGCAAGGAATCTTCAAGTCCAGTCATGAGGATATAAGATCTATGTGGGCGACTGACGGAACAGGTCGTGATCTTTTTAGATGCACAATGACACTGGCTAGGTTCTCCTTTATTATGTCATGTTTGAGGTTTGATTATTTTACAACAAGAGCTGAGAGACGGCAAACAGATAAGCTTGCACCTATTTCAAAGTTGTTTAATACCTTTGTCAAAAATTGTAAAGACAATTACTCACCTGGACTATCTTTCACTATCGACGAAATGTTGGTACCGTTTAGGGGAAGATGTAGTTTTCGCATGTACATACCCAACAAACCTGCCAAGTATGGCATAAAAGTTCAAATTCTAGCAGACTCAAAAACATTTTATATCTGTAACGCAGAAGTTTATACGGGAAAAAATGAGACTCAACAGAAAAAATCAAATTTCTTACAACCGACGGATGTTGTATTGCGTATGACAGAACCGATTTATCACTCTAATTGGAATGTCACAGGTGACAATTGGTATACATCCATTGAACTTGTTGGTGAACTAAAGAAGAAAGGTCTTATATATGTAGGAACGGTAAAAAAGGATAAGAGACAAATTCCACCAGAATTTTTACCCAGTAGACAAAGACCTGTGGATTCGTCCATTTTTGGATTAACTTCTGATATCACAATTGCAAAGAGTGTTATTATGATATCCAGTATGCACCATGATAATAAAGTTGATATAAATGATACAAAGAAACCCGACATAAATTTGTTTTATAATTCCACAAAATCTGGTGTCGACTCTTTGGATCAGAAGTGCGCAACTTATTCAACTTCCCGACGTACTCGTAGATGGCCAATGACCTTGTTTTTTGCTGTTTTAAATGTAGCTGGTATCAATAGCAGAATAATTTATCAATTTGCCAAAAATGGAGAAGAAGTGTCCCGTGGTTTATTTTTGAAACAATTGTGAAGAGGGCTATATTCACCACATATGAAGCTAAGAATCTACAACAATAATGTTCCTCGGCAGATTCGAAATCTTGCGGCAGAAATTCTTGCAATTAAAGTCACTAATCAGGCAGAACCTCTACAAAATGAAGTGTAAAAGAAAAGGAAGCGATGTGAAATGTGTCCCCCAAAAAAGACAGAAAAACCAATTATGTCTGTTCAGTATGTAAAATAGCCATATGTCTGCAATGTTCCATTCAAATTTGCTCAAATTGTAAATAGTTAAAAATACTTATTATTATTATTATATATGATTATGTTAACCACTTAAAAAAATAAAAACAATTTTGACAGTGAAACATATTTTTTTTGGTAAAAAAATTATGGGTCCTACAGACCCACTTATAGTAAGTAGTACTATAACAAAAATGCGATGATAGTACTTAAGGGTTAAAGAATTGGAGGAAAATTTTATGCTCCATAGACTTTTTGCAATCTTGAAAATAATTTCCAGCAATATATCTTGGCTTTATCCATAACTATGATTTTCACCGAAATGTGTTAAGTTAAGCGGTTTCCGAGATACAGCTGCTCACACGAGATATACTTACAATGAGCACGCAAAGGTTGGAACACATTCGTTAAAAGCTTGGCCACTGGGGAAAAACGCGCGTCGATTTTATTTTTCAGTTTCGAGTTTTTTGGTGTACTCGTATTTTTCATGATGTCATCACTGTTCGAGTTATGACGTCTTCATCATTTTTTTTAAATGGGAGTACCCTATTTTGATAATACCATCAAAGACAACGCATATTTCTGTGTACGGTTGTCTTATTTTTTCTATGTTACATAACCGTATATTAGAGAAATAAAAGATTCATAATAATGTTATTTATGAGAAGGTAAACAGGATTAAATAACCCTAGTGTTAACCCTCAACTACTACCGACGGATCCTGAGGACCCGAACGAATTTTTAAACTGATGTATTTTCTTCTAAAGGTAGCGAAATATCTTGCGCGCCCCTGTACTCTCCTACTCCAAAGATTACTTACTGCAGCAAGTTTAAGTGCTACGCTCAGTATCACAGTTACCGTTCGGGTCATTAGGACCCGTCGGTAGTGCACGTGTTCTAAGTTTGTTTTTATTAACTGTGTTTTGGATTTTAAATAATTCTTGGATTTTTGCGGTGGTACTCAGGTAAATGGGTTTGTTTTATTTACACTATTTATACTATTTAAATAATTCTTTTTAAATCAGTAATGTATTATTTTATTCCAAAAAAAATATTTTTTAAATAATAATGTGAACTTATAGTGTTCATATTTATTTTCAGAAAATGGCATCCAGATCAGGAGGTTTAAATGATAAACAACTAGAAGCGATATTAAATGATGAAGAGTTTTGGCAAGAAGAAGAGGACGGAGGTGTACACAGATTGGCTGAAAGTGAAGAAAATGAATTGGGAACGGTGGTTGGTGAGGCTGCAATACTACAAGAAATAGAGACCTTCGCAAATGAAAGTGAACAAGACGAAGAAGATAACGAGATCTATAGCCAACATGATACTATTACAGATCAAGAAATATCCGACTCAGAGGACAAAGAAGACGAAGAAATTGTGAGAAATGCCTGGTATGGAAAAGACAATACCAAATGGGCAAAAACACCAAGTATTAGAGGACGAACGGCATCTCATAATATACTGTTTTGTCGGGATTAATCGGCGCTGCTCGAAATAATCGTCCATCTACCCCCTCGAAGCTTGGAATTTACTGCTTTCTGAGGAGATGCTGCAAAAAATTGTTACCTACACTAACATAAAAAGTGCTTTGTGTAGAGAAAAATATGCGACATTCAGAAGACGTCCTCAGGCGAAAAAGAAATGCGAACCAGCTTTTACTGCTGACACCAGTTTACCTGAGGTAAAAGCGCTGTTAGGTCTTTTGTATCTACAAGGTATATTTAAATCTGGACACGAAGACATTCGATCAATGTGGGCTGCAGATGGGACTGGGAGACCTATTTTTCGAAGTACCATGAGTCTCGCTAGATTTTCATTTCAACTAAGTTGCCTGAGACTTGATAATATACAAATACGAAAAGAGAGGATCAAGACCAATAAATTAGCCCCTATTTCCGATTTTTTTAATGATTTTGTCACCAGATCGAAATCATGTTATTCCCCAGGGTTTTATTTAACCGTTGACGAAATGTTAATACCATTCCGAGGAAGATGTTCGTTTGGAATGTTTATTCCGAACAAACCCGCTAAATATGGTATTAAGGTACAGATATTGGACGACGCAAAAACTCATTATATGGTCAACGCAGAAATCTATGCTGGTGCCGAAAATAAACCCACTGCTGCAATTAAACCCACCTTAGCAAATCCTACCAAGGTTGTTCTACGACTAGCAGACTGTATTGAAGGAACTAAAAGAAACATTACGGGTGATAACTGGTACACCTCTGTAGAACTTTTAGAGGAATTAAAAAAGAAAAAATTAACTTATGTTGGCACCGTAAATAAAAATAAAACAGCTATACCTCCCGAATTCTTGCCACTTAGAAACCGACCTATTTAGTCATCGATTTTTGGATACTGCTCTACCAATACTATAGTCTCCTACGTTCCCAAGAAAGGAAAAAGTGTAATTATGCTTTCCAGTATGCACCATAGTGGGTCCGTTAATGAAGAGAGTCAAAAGCCAGAAATTATCCATTTCTATAATGATACAAAGTCAGGAGTCGATGCTCTTGATGCAAAATGTGCACTTTATTCTACATCTAGAAGGACAAATAGATGGCCAATGGCAATTTTCCATGCAATCCTGAATATTGCAAGTGTAATTCTCGTGTATTGTATCAATTTGCTTTACATGGTGAAGAAATAGCACGATTTAATTTCATAAAAGAGCTTGGTATGCAGTTAGTTGATGCACATTTGCGGTCCAGTATGGTTAATAATAAGGTCCCTTTAAAAATTCGAACCGTGATAGCAGATACTTTAGGAACGGTGATTCCAGCTGCCGAAGAACCGAAACAATCTATCGTAAAGAGCAAAAGAAAGAGATGTGCCATATGTCCAGCCGCCAGGGATAGAAAGACAGCCATATGTTGTGATGTTTGTAATATACCAATATGTAATCAGTGTTCTAAAAAGCTATGTCCAAAGTGTTTTGAAAAATTGGTTTAGGTTTTTTTGTGCTGATATCAATGTAGCAAGTATGTTCTTTAATAATCTTTCCTGAGATTGTTTATTATAAAATTTTCTGGCCATCCTGTACAGTGGGTGACAAAATGTTAATACCATTCCGAGGAAGATGTTCGTTTGGAATGTTTATTCCGAACAAACCCGCTAAATATGGTATTAAGGTACAGATATTGGACGACGCAAAAACTCATTATATGGTCAACGCAGAAATCTATGCTGGTGCCGAAAATAAACCCACTGCTGCAATTAAACCCACCTTAGCAAATCCTACCAAGGTTGTTCTACGACTAGCAGACTGTATTGAAGGAACTAAAAGAAACATTACGGGTGATAACTGGTACACCGCTGTAGAACTTTTAGAGGAATTAAAAAAGAAAAAATTAACTTATGTTGGCACCGTAAATAGAAATAAAACAGCTATACCTCCCGAATTCTTGCCACTTAGAAACCGACCTATTTAGTCATCGATTTTTGGATACTGCTCTACCAATACTATAGTCTCCTACGTTCGCAAGAAAGGAAAAAGTGTAATTATGCTTTCCAGTATGCACCATAGTGGGTCCGTTAATGAAGAGAGTCAAAAGCCAGAAATTATCCATTTCTATAATGATACAAAGTCAGGAGTCGATGCTCTTGATGCAAAATGTGCACTTTATTCTACATCTAGAAGGACAAATAGATGGCCAATGGCAATTTTCCATGCAATCCTGAATATTGCAAGTGTAATTCTCGTGTATTGTATCAATTTGCTTTACATGGTGAAGAAATAGCACGATTTAATTTCATAAAAGAGCTTGGTATGCAGTTAGTTGATGCACATTTGCGGTCCAGTATGGTTAATAATAAGGTCCCTTTAAAAATTCGAACCGTGATAGCAGATACTTTAGGAACGGTGATTCCAGCTGCCGAAGAACCGAAACAATCTATCGTAAAGAGCAAAAGAAAGAGATGTGCCATATGTCCAGCCGCCAGGGATAGAAAGACAGCCATATGTTGTGATGTTTGTAATATACCAATATGTAATCAGTGTTCTAAAAAGCTATGTCCAAAGTGTTTTGAAAAATTGGTTTAGGTTTTTTTGTGCTGATAACAATGTAGCAAGTATGTTCTTTAATAATCTTTCCTGAGATTGTTTGTTATAAAATTTTCTGGCCATCCTGTACAGTGGGTCCTAGGGACCCGTCGATAGTCAATATGTTAATGAGATTGGTCGATAGTAGCTAAGGATTAAAGAACAAACAGAGGGCCGACACGAGTTATATTACTTTGTTCTCATTAAATCTTCGATAAAAGATATGGGCTTTTATTTCCCTTCAACAGATCAGAAGTGAGATAGTGCCCAAGTGCTAATTTGTGTGTGTAACGGACGTTATACATCCAAGAGGAGTGTTATTCAGATGTTGTGGTGGAAATTTCCGACACAGAAATATTGATTATTGGGCGATATCAATAATATAGCAGGTTGTGGCGAGTACCAAGTAATTCAAAGGTGGAATATCAATTGTAAGTACCATTTTCAGTATCATAGGGGCGAAATCACATTTATTTTAGGCAAGAGTGCGGTTTTAAACTAGTATAGACGCCGACATAATGTCATAAGAATTTAATGCAAGCGACAATGAACCTTATGTGGGCGTATATAAGGTCTGCGTGGTATGGGTGCTCCCGCTACGAAATTTAGTATCGATTTTATAATTCGGTCAGGCGTGATGAGGTTATAAAGCCGACCTTCGCAGCTGGCGTTTTGTTTTGTTTTAGATTTTAACATAAATGGAGCTTTGTTTCGATTTAAAAATGAATTTCAGGCAATAAATAAATATTTTGGTGTTTGATTTTTGATATAAACTGGTGACATTATATCATATATGTTATTTATGGGCGTTCACACAATTTATCCAAAAAAATTTAACAGTAATTTGTGTGTTAGAAGTGAAATGTATTAAATAATTCAGCAAAATGAGGCGGTATCTTATTAAAAGTGGGTTTTAGTTAATTTGATGTGGCGCAATGATTAAATGACGGATTTATTTAATCATTTTACATTATTTGGTGTGCTGTCGCAATGGCGTGGTGTTTATATATATATATATATATATATATATATATATATATATATATATATATATGTCACCTACGCCATTGCCCTTAGGTGGACAGTATATTGTGCTGATTAAGTATTTATATTATTGTAGAATTGCTTAGTTTGTGTTTGTTACGAGGTTATTTAAATTCATGTTTATAATAAAAATATCAGTCTTGTATTTGAAATTATTGTATTAGTTTGTCTTAGAAATAAAGTTAGTTTTTAAAAACACGTTTTCAGTAAATTAAAAGTTAAGTGGCGCAGTCAGTAGGATAGTCAATCGAAAGTTAAAGAATATAACATTCGGTTCGTTTCTACGATTTATTGACTATTCGAACAAGTGAATTTTAATTATTAGAACTCTTAGTTGGGCGAACTGAGTAACTCAACTAGAAGATCTGTGTTGTGCGAGAAACCGGAAGAATCAAGAGGAGATTGGTTGTTCCTGTGCAGTCCGAGCCAATGGAAAGGATCTTCGTTCTATTGCTGTAAGTGTTTTTATGTCATATAGAGGGAATATTGATTATTTTTCTGACACATCTGACGATTCTGACTCAAATTCTGATTCAAATAATTCAAATTCAGGCTCAAATTCTTTTAACACTAAAATAAAATTAACTTTAGCATCACCAAAACTTTTTCACATAAATAATTTTAATAAAATGGCTACTCCACAATTACCAATTTTAAAAAAGGAATATCTGGATATGATACCAGAATTTGATGGCAACAATGCATTACTTCCTAGATTTATTGAAATTTCAGAGAAATTAGTTAGTAAGTTTTATAATACTGCAGATGTAGGGGATTTTCAAAATGAATATTTGATGTCCAGCATCTTAGCAAAAATAAAAGGTGAAGCAGCTATAAACATTTCTTCTTGTACGATAAGAACTTGGGAAAATCTAAAAGATGCACTTCTTAATACTTATGCTGATAAAAGAGATATTTACACACTAAATATAGAACTTTCGGAAATGAAACAAGGCAATGAAACGCCTTTCGAATTTTATAATAGAATTCAACATTTATTAAATCTTCAAATTTCTTATCTCATCACACATTCCAATGTGAATGAACATTTAATTTTAGGAAATTATTTCAAAAATTTGGCACTCAGAGTATTGCTACGCGGTTTAAAAGAACCTTTAGGTACATTAATGCGTACGAAAAATCCAGAAAATTTAAATATTGCTTTAAATGTTCTTACTAATGATTTTCAAGTTTATATGACCCAGAATAATCATCCAAAAAATATTTTTTCAAATCTAAATACACAAAATTATTCTCATAAAAATAAAACCAATTTCCAAAATAACGTGGCACATAGGCAGCCACCTCCTAAGCCAAATTCTATGCAGAATTATCAACACACTAATCGAAATCCCGCATCAAACCCACAAAATCGTCCATCAACTTCTTATAATCCTTCTAATAGGAATAATACAAACCTTTCTAATAATGGTCATAACGTTTTTAAACCTAATCCAAATCAAAGATTTTCAAATCCAACTCCAATGAGTATGTCTACCAGAAACACACCTAGACCCCAACCCCAAAATTATCAAAATCGGTTCCAACACAATCCTAATCAACCTAGAAATTTTATCTCGGAAGAACTCCATAATATAGACGATTCCGATTGTATTAATGATGAATCCGATAATTTTTTAGAGACACCAGCCTCGGAACCAAATCAAACATTATCGAATTATTAAACTTAAATAATTCAGAAAGTGTGTTACCCTATATAATTTTCCCAGAACAAAATCTAAAAGTTTTAATTGATACTGGTAGCACAAGATCCTTTGTGACACCAGCTGTAGCTGAAAAATATTTCAAAAAATCGTATGTCAAAAAACCATTCCATGTAAAATCTGCCTTTGGTAGCAGTCAACAAAATTTCTGCACTTTTATTCCAGTCCCAAAAATGTTTAATTATAGGAAACCGCTTAATTTAGAATATTGCGTTTTCAAATTTCACGATCATTTTGATTGTTTGCTAGGATTAGATAATTTAAAAATACTTAATGCAATTATTGACTTAAATAATAATTTGCTTATGACTCCTTATAGTCAAATTAAAATGAATTACTTTGACATTAAAACCGGATCCACGAATTGTATAGTAGTGCATCCACGTTGTGAACAAGTAATTAAATTAAATATTGAAAATGTAAAAAATGGTAATGTAATTATACCATATACACGAATTGGGAAATTAGAAATCCCGGAATGTTTAACAAAAGTTGAAAATAATATAGCTTTATGTACAATTTTAAATCCTTCAGAACCCAACTTTCGAGTAGACTTAAGCCCTTCTATTAGTGTTGAGACATTCGATGAATACGAACAAACCCTCAACCCAAATTTTAATAATATTTATTCTGAAAATGTTAAATTTGATATATCGAAAGTTAGAACTGAACATATGAATTCCGAAGAGAAACAATCTGTATTAAAATTAGTTCAAGAGTATAGTGATATTTTTCATGTTGAAGGAAATCAGCTTACTTTCACAAGTAAAATAAAACATCATATTAAAACTTCTAATGATATACCTATTTATTCAAAATCATACAGATATCCTGAGATTCACCGAACGGAAATTCAAAAACAAATTCAAAAAATGTTAAATGATAATATTATTAGGCCGTCCAGCTCTCCGTGGTCGAGCAATATCTGGATAGTTCCAAAGAAGCTAGATGCTTCTCAAAAGCCAAAGTATCGACTCGTTGTTGATTATCGAAAACTGAATGAGATCACAATTGGAGATCGATATCCATTACCAGATATTACAACGTTACTAGATAAGCTTGGACGTTGTCAATATTTTACAACATTAGATCTCGCTTCTGGTTTCCATCAGATCGAGATGGCTGAGGAGGATATTCCGAAAACAGCCTTTAATATTGAAAATGGGCACTACGAATATGTACGCATGCCCATGGGTCTGAAAGGGGCTCCTGCAACCTTTCAAAGGGTCATGGACAATATCCTAAGAGGTATACAGAACGAGAAATGTTTGGTGTACCTTGATGATATAATTGTGTTCAGTACCAGCTTACAAGAACACATCACAAATTTAAAAGAAGTATTCAATAGATTAAGAGATTCTAATTTTAAATTACAAATTGATAAATGCGAATTCTTGCGAAAAGAAGTAGCATATCTAGGACATATTGTCACGCCAGAAGGTGTAAAACCGAACCCAGATAAAATTTTAGCAATTCAAAAATTTCCGATACCAAAAAATTCAAAACAATTAAAAGGATTCCTAGGACTCCTAGGGTATTATCGAAAATTTATAAAAGATTTTTCAAAATTAACTAAACCATTAACTATCAGATTGAAAAAAGATGCAATTATCAATGTAAATGATTCAGATTATGTCGAATGTTTTGAAATGTGTAAAAATCTGTTGATAAATGAACCAATACTTCAATATCCAGATTTTACAAAACCCTTTAACCTTACCACAGACGCCAGCAATTATGCTTTAGGTGCTGTTTTAAGCCAAGGCAAAATAGGCTCTGATTTACCTGTGGCTTACGCCAGCAGAACCTTAAATGATTCAGAATGCAACTATTCTGTAATCGAGAAAGAACTTCTTGCCATAGTTTGGGCAGCGAAATACTTCCGCCCGTATCTTTTTGGCAGAAAATTTACAATAGTTACCGACCATAAACCACTTCAATGGTTATTCTCACTTAAAGATCCAAGTTCAAAGCTTGTCAGATGGCGCTTGAAACTTGAAGAATATGATTATGATATCGTATACAAAAAAGGTGCTTTAAATACCAATAGCGATTGTTTGTCCCGAATTCAAATAAATATTAATGAAACTGAATTACAAGAACCCCAATGTTCTAAAAATTTATTAGTTTATATGGACAAATTTAATAAAAAACTTTCATCATCTCCCGATGATAATAGATCTCTAATAGTGGAAACGGATAATGAAAGTAACAATAATGATGATGATGACGAAGACATCACAGTTCATACAAATGAAGAGAATCCTGTAATCGGTATACCAATTTCAGATTCAGCGATAAATATTGGTAAAAATCAATTAATATTTTCAGAAGTAAATTTCGAACCAGCCATACCCACTATTATAAAACTGTATGAAAATAAACAAAGAATCATTGTACAATTATCTAAAAATAATTTTGAGCAAGATGTGATTAATTTCGTGAAAGAATACATAGTGCCTAAAACTAAATATTTTATCTATTTCGAAGACCCAATTTATGAAAAATTCAGTGTCATTCTACAAAATCACTTTCAAGATTCTCAAATCGACTTTGTTAAATGTAATAAAAAATTAATAGATGTTCCTTTAAATGAAGTTAAAGAAGTTATTCAAAATTACCACGAGGGTAAGACTAATCATAGAGGTCTAGATGAAACTGAAAATCAATTAAAAGCTTTGTATTATTGGCCTAATCAAAGAGCATCTATACAAACTTATATAAACGAATGCGAAGTTTGCCAGTTGAGCAAATATGATAGAAAACCAATAAAACCATTATTAAATGTTACTCCTACAGCGACTAAACCTTTCCAAATTTTGCATTTAGACACGATAACCTTAGTGTTTTTAAATGAAACTCAAGGTCTCTAGTTAATTCCACAATATAATACGATAACCTTAGAAAATAGTAAATTTATTACGATAATAGATTCATTTTCTAAATATGGTCAAATGTATGAATTAAAATCTAGACAAGGAATAGAAGTAGCTCATAGTCTAATTAAATATTTTACACACCATTGTATACCAGAACAAATAATTTCGGATAATGGAACTGAGTTGAAAAATTCTGTTGTAAGGGAATTATTAGAAACGCATAAAATAAAAATTCATTTTATAAGTTCTCAACATCCAGAATCGAATGGAATTGCCGAAAGATTCCACTCTACAATTATTGAACACATCAGACTTTTGAATAATCAAAAAGATTTTAAAAATGAGACTATTGAAAATAAAATACTTTATGCATTATTAGCCTATAATAATAGTGTTCATTCTGCAACAAAATTGAAACCTAACGAAATAATTACCGGACACATAGATAGTAATACACCTTTCGATATAGAATTAGATCGACAAGTAGTTAATAATTATATACAAAATCATAAAGATAAAATGAAAATTTTGTACTCGAATTTAAATCAAAAATTACAGGAAAATAAATCAAAAGTAATATCTAAAGCCAATAAAAGCCGTGAAGAATTACCAGATACAATACCCACTAAAGTGTATGTACGTAATAAACAGGCACAAGGTAAAACCAAAAATAAATATAAAAGTGAAGAAATTAAAAGTAAAAATATCCGACTAAAAACAGCAAAAATCGCTGCTAGACACAAAAATACTTCAGAAAATATTCATCTTTCAAACATAAAACGTCCTAAAAAGACTCCATATAAATTCATTTCAGGTTCGTCACCGTCGGAGACGCAACAATCAAAATAAAAGATGTTACCCATAACTTGGGAATACTTCCCATAAATCTTGGATATGCCAAACTGCAGAAATCCAGCCATACTTTTGTTCATTTTTATAATTTAAGTCCACTACTAGTAGAATATAATAAGTTAAGTATACAATACAATCACGTTAAATATAATATGTCTAATAATACATTTTTTCTAACTGAAACAGAAAATATTGTAAATATAATAGAGTACACTAAGAATAGTATAGATGATAAATTTAATAACATTAATATTCATTCAACCTTAGATAGACCAAAGAGAGGGTTAATTAACGGTCTTGGATCAATAGTAAAAACAATTACGGGAAATTTGGACTCTGAAGATGGAGAAAGAATTAATTCAATCATGGAACATTTAAAACAAAATCAAGAAAACTTGCAAACTCAAATTAAAATGCAATATTCTGTTAGTCACCAAATAATTGATAATTTTAATAAGACAATTCAGGACATCCAGTATAATGAAAAAATATTAAAAACGAAAATATTTGAGATAAGAGATATTTTAGATTTTCAAGCAAATGCAGAAAATATTATTTATTTAAAACAGCTATTCAACGAACTTCTTATCACATTCAATGTAATTTTAGACGTTTTAGAAACGGTAGAAAATTCATTAACCTTCTGTAAACTTAAAACATTACATCCAAGTATTATAAAATCTGACGACTTATTTGCAGAGTTGCAAAAAGTGCATTATTACTATCAAACGGAATTACCTTTCGAATTAAAACATAAAAACATTTTAGAATTTGAAGCCGTCATAGACGTAGTTTGTAAAGTAGAAAATAATCAAATACAATATTTTTTATCGATACCTATTAATTATGATATTTTATTTAATCTTTTTTATATGTTACCTATACCTACAGAAATTGAATCAGAATACGTAACATTAATACCTAATTCAAAATTTTTACTAAAATCAAATAATGTCATTAAACCTCTAAATGACATTTGCACTCGCGGCAATATTTTTCAATGTCCTAACCATTTGCAAGACAATAATAATTATGGGTGCGAAGAAAACATATTGCTAGCAGGAAATTCTACATTTTGTCAATATACAAAAATTGAAATAATTAAGAATCACATTGAAATTATTCCGGAGATAAATCAATTTTTGGCAATATTTCCAGTAGAAGAAAAATTAATCATAAAATGTAAGCAAGAAACTGAAGTGAAAACTCTTAAAGGCATTTATTTAATTGAAAATTCAGCATGTAAAATTATATTTAGAAATCAAGAGTTAATATTTCAACAAAAAACTTTTGGACAACCTTTTGTAATAAATGAATTAAATTTGAAATTAAATCAATTACACGTTTCTCCGATGAAGATTGATTTAAAAAGTCTAAAAATAAAGGATATTCCAAATCAACTGGTAACGCCAATATTCACAGAAAACCATAACTTTCACATTCCCAGTATTTGGACTATTCTTCTTTATACAGCATTGATAGTGGCCTTCCTGTGGATCATGTACAAGAGGAAACATTCAGGAAGGACGAGTAAGAGTCAGCAGGAGTCAACGGAAGATGGGATCCAGCTTCCAGGAGAAGCTTCCTTCTAAAGGGGGAGGTGTCACCTACGCCATTGCCCTTAGGTGGACAGTATATTGTGCTGATTAAGTATTTATATTATTGTAGAATTGCTTAGTTTGTGTTTGTTACGAGGTTATTTAAATTCATGTTTATAATAAAAATATCAGTCTTGTATTTGAAATTATTGTATTAGTTTGTCTTAGAAATAAAGTTAGTTTTTAAAAACACGTTTTCAGTAAATTAAAAGTTAAGTTATATATATAATAATAATAATTCGTATTAGCAGCTGTTTATTTCACAATTTAGAAATATTTGTGAGGATGCAGCAATTGGCTTGGAAATTAAACTCCTATTTTAATTTAGTGAAAGCTTTCGTAATAGTTTTATTACTTCGTCAGTCACGCTAAAATACAATGTATAACTAAAAATGAAAAATCAAAAAATGGGTACTTACATTAAACGAGTAAAAAATATAAATTAAAATTCAGAAAAAACAGTGTAAAAATATTGATATATGCTTGAGACTTTTCAAAAATTATTGTCAATATGAAGTTGACAAATGTATGATATAAAAAGATTTTCAAAATTTAAACATTATTTACTCTAATATTCTGGACATTGAGACAAAATTTAATAAAAAGAATAACAGATCTAATAATAATTTTTCATCAATATCTTAGTTCAACCTTTTACAATAATTATTACGAACATTTCTGTTATATCATCCATTTGTCAACTTCATATTGACAATAATTTTTGAAAAGTCTCAAGCATATATCAATATTTTTACACTGTTTTTTCTGAATTTTAATTTATATTTTTTACTCGTTTAATGTAAGTACCCATTTTTTGATTTTTCATTTTTAGTTATACATTGTATTTTAGCGTGACTGACGAAGTAATAAAACTATTACGAAAGCTTTCACTAAATTAAAATAGGAGTTTAATTTACAAGCCAATTGCTGCATCCTCACAAATATTTCTAAATTATATATATATATATATATATATATATATATATATATTGGGGTAACGGCAAGTTAATTTAAAGAAAACTCTTGTTACTGTTTTTCTCCCAAGCTTTCGGAAACGTTTATTTCCATTATCAAGTATAAGTAAATTGAGATTGTTATAAATTGGTAAATATAATTATATTTGAATTTTTTAAATAAAATTTTTTTTTCAATCATAAATCATTTTGACAGATTCATGAATGTAAACATTTTCTTTATATGTTAAAATGTTTTTGAAAACAAAAGAAGAAAATTGGTTATATTTGTAATATAGGTTATTAGTTATTCAAATATTCTTCTTTTATTATATAAAATTCAACCTCAAATTATTATAGATGTCATCATGTCATCTTAATAATTGAAAACATTTTTAAAATCATTTACCTAAAATAAAATTATTTCTAAAAATCATCAAATAAGAATTTGAAATTTATTTATTTTTATTATCAATTGTTAGTAGATAATAATAAATATCACTCAGATTATTATGGTCACTTTTTTTGTTGATAGTATTAGGTTCTTGAAATATATGATCCATTTCTAACAAAAGTCTTTTTTTGGTATTTGGTTGTATGTCCAAAATATTAACAGATTCAAAATCCATAAAGTGATCATTATCAATTACATGTTCAGATAAAGCACATCTTTCAGGATGTAACTTACAATCGCTCTTATGGAGACTTATACGGTTCTTTAATTTCTGACCAGTGTGACCAACATATTTTTTATCACAATTTTTGCATGGAATAGAATATATTACATTTGACTGACCTTTTACATCGACAAAATATCCATGTGAAGAAGAATACCAGTTTTTTATTAAGGTTAGGACATAAAATCATTAATATTGAAATATCCAATAATCAAAAAACTATTGTAAATCTTGAACATAATTTGAATTTTTTAAAAACTGAAATCATACAATCAACTTCAGAGTATATTTTTAATAATTTTTCATTTCGTCAAACAAAAACCTATAATAAAATTTTTTATTCAATAAAAAATAAGAACATTAACAAATTAAATAAACTTAGAGAGAAAGAATTTGAAATAAAACTAAATACAAGCCCTAAATGGATAAAAAAACCTTACTAACATTGATATTCCAAATGTAATTTTATGTTTTTTATCATTAGGTCCTAAATTTAGTATAGAGCCAATTGTAGGGAAAGATATTCAAATAAAACATTTACTAGCAGATGTTGAATATATTACATCACAAACTTCAGACGACCATTTGAAAAAAACATTAATAGCAAAATCAACAAATATAATTACAAATCAAATAAACCAAAAACCAAATAATTTATTCTTTCGTAATTTATACTATAAAACAAGAGAATTTTTGAAGATGAACTCAAATATAATTGTAACTAACAGTGATAAAGGTAACTGCACTGTTATTATGTTTAAAGAAAACTATATTGAGCTATCTACAGAAATTCTAGATAGTAATTCTTCTTATATCGTACTAAACAAAGATCCTACACTAACAATTCAGAATAAATGTAACACTATAATTAAAAAATTGTTTAATGCAAAACAAATAGATAAAATTACGAAAGATAGACTTACTTGTTATAATGGAATTCCTGCTAAATTCTATGGCCTTCCCAAAATTCATAAACCGATATTATCAATTAGACCCATTGTAGCTTCTATAGGTACACCGACCAATTTATTAGGTTCATATATCACCAATATTTTAACAAAGGCATATAATTTAAATACAGAATATTACATTAAAGATTCATTTGAAGTTTTTAATCAATTTAACAAATTTCAATTAAATTGACTGTCTCGACCCTTACTTCGTGGAATTTGCAGTTTAGATGTTGTTTCCTTATTCAGTAATGTATATTTAGAATTTGCTTTAAGAGCAATTGATAAAAAATGGAATGAAATCAGTGAATATTGTAAAATATCTAAAAAATATTTCCAAGAAATTATTACATTCCTGTTTGAAAATAACTATTTTACATTTAACGATAAAATATATAAACAAACTTTTGGTACTCCAATGGGAGCTACAATTTCTCCCATTATATCTTGTTATGCAATGGATAATTTATTGGATACAATTATACCATTGTTACCATTTAAAATAATTTTCTTAAAAAAATACAATGATGATATTATTTTAGCATTAGCAAAAACTAATTTAGATGAAGTTCTTTCAATATTCAATAACTATGATCCATATATAAAATTTACAATGGAAAAAGAAGACAGTAATCAAAGTGTACCATTTCTAGACACAACATTTATAAGAAATAATGATAACACATTGTCTATTGATTGGTACAGAAAACCAATTAGCTCAGGAAGATTCATGAACTATTGGTCTTACCATAAATATTCAATGAAAATTAACTTAATTAAACAAATGAGAAATAGAATAACCAAAATATCAGATCCTATTTTTCATGAAAATAACTTAAAAACTTTATATCATCTATTTTTAGATAATGGTTATCCAAATAAATTAGTTAAAAACATACTATTTAATTATTCTCCAACTATAGACATTGCAGACATTAATATTAGAAACGACCAATCAGATAATATAAATTATTATGTATCTTTACCATATATTAAAGAAATAACACCACAGTTGAGTAGGATTTTTAAACCAATGGACAACATTAGAATTGCCAATAAAACATGCTTAACCATAAAATCTATTTTCACTAATTTGAAAGACAAAACTTCAATTCTTAATCTTTCAAATGTAATATATTCTATTCCATGCAAAAATTGTGATAAAAAAGATGTTGGTCACACTGGTCAGAAATTAAAGAACCGTATAAGTCTCCATAAGAGCGATTGTAAGTTACATCCTGAAAGATGTGCTTTATCTGAACATGTAATTGATAATGATCACTTTATGGATTTTGAATCTGTTAATATTTTGGACATACAACCAAATACCAAAAAAAGACTTTTGTTAGAAATGGATCATATATTTCAAGAACCTAATACTATCAACAAAAAAAGTGACCATAATAATCTGAGTGATATTTATTATTATCTACTAACAATTGATAATAAAAATAAATAAATTTCAAATTCTTATTTGATGATTTTTAGAAATAATTTTATTTTAGGTAAATGATTTTAAAAATGTTTTCAATACTTTTAAATTATTAAGATGACATGATGACATCTATAATAATTTGAGGTTGAATTTTATATAATAAAAGAAGAATATTTGAATAACTAATAACCTATATTACAAATATAACCAATTTTCTTCTTTTGTTTTCAAAAACATTTTAACATATAAAGAAAATGTTTACATTCATGAATCTGTCAAAATGATTTATGATTGAAAAAAAAATTTTATTTAAAAAATTCAAATATAATTATATTTACCAATTTATAACAATCTCAATTTACTTATCCTTGATAATGGAAATAAACGTTTCCGAAAGCTTGGAAGAAAAACAGTAACAAGAGTTTTCTTTAAATTAACTTGCCGTTACCCCAATATTCGTGGTTTTATACCTAATTAGTCGGCAAAGACTATCTCCTATATATATATATATATATATATATATATATATATATATATATATATATATATATATATATGTGTCCAGAGGATAGTATGAGAACATAATTTTTATATATTGTAGATTTTGAGGACATTTGTAGAGTATGAGGCCAGGCTCCGAAATATTCTTGTATCTATTATATAGTATAAGGACATCTCGAATTTGTATATAAAGTAATGCGTATACATGAGCACAGATGACGCTTCAAGTACTTTGAAATAAAATGTCCTCAAACTAACTGGTATATGTCACCATGTGTACATAATATCGAATGTAGAGTGTTGACAACAATTAAGAATATTATTAAGTTTGTATATTATATAAAAATTCCTGTATTAATAATTATTAATCGTTATTTACGTACATTCTACATCTTACGTCCCGAAACTATTATAATAGTATGGGATATTCGGCTTTCGACGTGAATAGGTAGATGTATGAGAATTGTCTTAATAATATCATTTCAAATTTATCCCGTTGTCAACTTACAAAATAGAATATAGAGTGTTTATAGTAATTGACAATAATTATAAAGTTTCAATTGGATTCAGAATAACGAATTAATAATTTTCAATCCTTATTTATCTACATCAAACGTCTCGAAACTATTTCATAAGGGTATATAAAAGGTTTTATTGATAAATTTACTATTTCCGTTCAATGATTAACCAAAAAAAAACCTCTTTTGAGACACCGCAACAAGCGACGATAACTTAATTTACTGTATATTGAAAATTTGTAGATCTTCCCTTACTAACGTATAACAAGGCGTCCTTGAAATATATATTTTATATTGTATGTATCTTAGTCGACTTCCAGAATTTTTTTTTCATCAAAATTTGCATCTCTTGTTGCTCGTAATAGAATATACAGTGTTTACAGTAATTACTCGTAATAGTATATTATTCAACGACCGTATAATGAAGATTATTATTCACGAGGTGAAGTTTACTGCCACGAGCGCCAGCGAGTGGCATAAATCACCGAGGGAATAATAACTAATTATACGCGAGTAGAATACTATACTTTATCCACGACTACTAAATATTTTTGTTGAAGTTTATTTGTTGGAAAATTTTGTTACATTATTACAAACACTATTATTTTATTCTGAGAAAGACTTCATATAATTAATTATTTTTCATTTATACGCAGAACATAGTTATCAAAAATTATATGAATCGTATATCTCATAATAATTAACACAAAAATCTATTTATTCAACTTAACAAATATTACGTATATAATATAACAAGATGATGGTATTTATTTATAGTTATTAATAATTGTAATATTAGAACAATAGGTCAAGTTAATCGCAGGGATAGAATTAACATCAAAACTAATATTTTGGCGACTTGTCGAAACATTTGAATTATATGTATATTGATTCGTTTGGTTGAATTGAAGATGCTGTTTTGTTGGCCGTATCGGTTTTATTTTTGACGGGGTCATCTATATAGCCTTCTGCCACGGCGATGGACTTCCATCCACCGTGTCTTTTGAGAGCAGTAATATCCCCGCCTGCGTCAACCAGTATTGTTGCAGAAGATCTGCGGAAACTGTGCCCAGAATATTGTTCTGGATTCGGTTATTTCAGGAAAGCAGCGTTATCCTTTCCCATTTTTGTAAATTTGTTTATTCCAAATCTCTGAGTTGTATATTTACCATTTTGGTAATTTAAAAAGAATGTGTCACTCGTTACATGACTTGATCGAAGATTTATATATGTCTGGCATATTTTGAAAAAGTTATCCGTAACAGTAAATTTTCGGCAAATTTTTATTTTGGTATTTGGCACATTAACCAAAAAAGCTGATCCAAGATCTTGTAAATGCGTTATTTTCATTTCATATAACTCATTACTTCTACATGCACCCATTACTCCCATTATTAAAGCAACCTCAAATTACAGAATGTATTGAAATAACTACATGAAAGATTTACTTAATATCTTACTTTTGTTGCTAGGTATTCATGATCAGATGCTTTAGTTAAAAAGTTATTGATATCTTCGCTAAAAAAAGTTTTTGCTCTCTTAGGCTGAAACCCTTCTGATTTTCGTTTTAATAATCCTCTTAATTTTTCAGTCTTCTAAATTTATACCTTGATGTAAGGTGATCGTACTTCTAAGCGTTGAATAATAGGTCCATAGCGTTGAAGATTTATATTTTGCGGATAATTCAGTAAAGTATACTAACAAAGTCGATTCAGGAAAAGAAGTGGATTTCTTTTCCTTTTGCCAGTTCAAAAAAGATTCATAAGCCATATTATATACTTTCCTTGACTTTTCCGGCAATATAATGAGGCAACTTCAGCAGCTTCTCTAATTTCTGGTGGTGTTAAAAAAAGTAATTTTCATTTTCTATATCCATTTTTAGTTGGTTTTTTTAACAAAATTTAACACAAAATATCAAAATACTGAGAAATCTATGCACGCAAACAATATTGTTGACAGGTTTTAGTCAAATTGATTTTGATTCAAAAACTACTTCGATTTATGAATTGTTACGGAGAACATGGTATGTTAAGAAACATATACACGACATGCAAATTCAAAGTGGCTGATGGGTCAGAGTAGATGCTCCCTTCCATCCAACCGCGGGTCCGGGTTTCCAACCTGTTGTGAGGAAATTAACGTTTTTGAATTTTTTTATGTACAGAACTGATTTGATAATTAGTGGTTTACACGATAGAATTTTAAAAAACGATTTTTTGTAGCAAAACAATATATTATAGATAAATTAAGGGATCATCGGAGAGCAGTGTTTTGATGATTCATAAATCACTGCTGTGATTGATGGGTATTATTAGGGTCGAGCAAACAGTTGTATAATGGGTACAACATACAACAGTCGTGGATAAGAATGATTATCGAGTTTAAATTTGATACAGATTACCAGATTAATAATTTTGATTATTTGAACGATTTTTATAGAAAATGCAGCGATTGAATACATATATCGTTTCGGACATATTGATAATAATTTTCGAGTCACCAAATACTCTAACACGCATAAGAACTGTCCTCATAATATCATTTCATGTATATCATGATGTTATTTTACAAATTAATCTAATTTCTGTATATAAATAATTTAGTGATAAATTCTCAATCAGTTAGTGTTTTAAATGAAACTCAACGTTTCTAGCTAATTCCACAATATAATGAAACATTTTAAAAATTCTAAAAAATTGACATTTAAAACACTTATATGAGTAGATTCCACGAAGTAAGGGTCGAGACTGTTAATTTCTCAATCAGTGTTTAATAAAAAACTTCCTTTGAGACACTACAGCAAACTATAGAAAGAGTTATTGTTTCGAAATTTTTAAGATGTCCCCATACTAAGCATTGCGTATAACAACGTGTCCTCGAACTATCTATTTTATTTGTATGCCTCGTTGTGGACTACCAGATTTTTTTTATAGATATAGAATGTTACAAGTAATAAAGAGAAATTAACAAGATTGAATTTGATACAGATTACCGGATTACTAATTTCCAACCGTTATTAATCTACTATAAATATCCACAAACTATTTTATATATATATATCTTCACGTGATCTGGGATATTTCGCTTTCGACGTGAATACGGATTTAATCAAAATTTGTAAAATTTGATTATTTGAACGGTTTTTATAGAAAACGCAGCGATTGACTCCATTTATCGTTTCGGACATATTATTAATAATTTGATACGGATTACGGGATTAATAATTTCCAATCGTTACTAATCTACTACAAAGGTCCCGAAACCATTTCATAAATATGCCTTCCCGTGATCTGTGATATTTCGCTCTCGACGTGAATACAGGTTTAATCTAAATTTGTAAAATTCGATAATTTGAACGGTTTTTAGAGAAAATGCAGCTGTATAATTCATATAATGTTTCGGACATATTATTAATAATTTTCAATTGTCAACGAACACCAGAACGCGTTTAAGAACTCTCCTCATAATATCATTTCATATATATCCAGAAGTAATTTTACAAATTTATCTAATTTCTGTATATAAATAATTTAGTGATAAATTCTCAATCAGTGTTTAATAAAAAACATCCTTTGAGACACTACAGCAAACTATAGAAATAGTTATTGTTTCGAAATTTTTAAGATGTCCCCATACTAAGCATTGCGTATAACAACGTGTCCTCGAACTATCTATTTTATATGTATGCCTCGTTGTGGACTACCAGATTTTTTTTATAGTTAGAGAATGTTTCAAGTAATTAAGAGTAGTTAACAAGATTGAATTTGATGCAGATTACCGGATTACTAATTCCCAATCGTTGATAATCTACTATAAAGATCCACAAACTATTTTATATATATGTCTTCACGTGATCTGGGATATTTCGCTTTCGACGTGAATACGGATTTAATCAAAATTTGTAAAATTTGATTATTTGAACGGTTTTTATAGAAAACGCAGCGATTGACTCCATTTATCGTTTCGGACATATTATTAATAATTTGATACGGATTACGGGATTAATAATTTCCAATCGTTACTAATCTACTACAAAGGTCCCGAAACCATTTCATAAATATGCCTTCGCGTGATCTGTGATATTTCGCTCTCGACGTGAATACAGGTTTAATCTAAATTTGTAAAATTCGATAATTTGAACGGTTTTTAGAGAAAATGCAGCTGTATAATTCATATAACGTTTCGGACATATTATTAATAATTTTCAATTGTCAACGAACACCAGAACGCGTTTAAGAACTCTCCTCATAATATCATTTCATATATATCCAGAAGTAATTTTACAAATTTATCTAATTTCTGTATATAAATAATTTAGTGATAAATTCTCAATCAGTGTTTAATAAAAAACATCCTTTGAGACACTACAGCAAACTATAGAAATAGTTATTGTTTCGAAATTTTTAAGATGTCCCCATACTAAGCATTGCGTATAACAACGTGTCCTCGAACTATCTATTTCATATGTATGCCTCGTTGTGGACTACCAGATTTTTTTTATAGATAGAGAATGTTTCAAGTAATTAAGAGTAGTTAACAAGATTGAATTTGATGCAGATTACCGGATTACTAATTCCCAATCGTTGATAATCTACTATAAAGATCCACAAACTATTTTATATATATGTCTTCACGTGATCTGGGATATTTCGCTTTCGACGTGAATACGGATTTAATCAAAATTTGTAAAATTTGATTATTTGAACGGTTTTTATAGAAAACGCAGCGATTGACCCCCTTTTACGTTTCGGACATATTATTAATAATTTGATACGGATTACGGGATTAATAATTTCCAATCGTGACTAATCTACTACAAAGGTCCCGAAACCATTTCTTAAATATGCCTTCGCGTGATCTGTGATATTTCGCTTTCGACGTGAATACAGGTTTAATCTTAATTTGTAAAATTCGATAATTTGAACGGTTTTTAGAGAAAATGCAGCTATATAATTCATATAACGTTTCGGACATATTATTAATAATTTTCAATTGTCAACGAACACCCGAACGCGTATAAGAATTCTCCTCATAATATCATTTCATATATATCCAGAAGTAATTTTACAAATTTATCTAATTTCTGTATAAAAATAATTTAGTGATAAATTCTCAATCAGTGTTTAATAAAAAACATCCTTCGAGATACTACAGCAAACTACAGAAAGAGTTATTGTTTCGAAATTTTTAAGATGTCCCCATACTAAGCATTACGTATAACAACGTGTCCTCGAACTATCTATTCTATATGTATACCTCGTTGTGGACTACCAGATTTTTTTTTGAGATAGAGAATGTTTCAAGTAATTAAGAGTAGTTGACAAGATTGAATTTGATGCAGATTAACGGATTACTAATTTCCAATCGTTGATAATCTACTATAAAGATCCACAAACTATTTTATATATATGTCTTCACGTGATTTGGGATATTTCGCTTCCGACGTGAATACGGATTAAATTTGTAAAATTCGATAATTTGAACGGTTTTTAGAGAAAATGCAGCTATATAATTCATATAACGTTTCGGACATATTATTAATAATTTTCAATTGTCAACGAACACCCGAACGCGTATAAGAACTCTCCTCATAATATCATTTCATATATATCCAGAAGTAATTTTACAAATTTATCTAATTTCTGTATAGAAATAATTTAGTGATAAATTCTCAATCAGTGTTTAATAAAAAACATCCTTTGAGACACTACAGCAAACTATAGAAAGAGTTATTGTTTCGAAATTTTTAAGATGTCCCCATACTAAGCATTGCGTATAACAACGTGTCCTCGAACTATCTATTCTATATGTATGCCTCGTTGTGGACTACCAGATTTTTTCTATAGATAGAGAATGTTCCAAGTAATTAAGAGTAGTTAACAAGATTGAATTTGATGCAGATTACCGGATTTGTAAAATTCGATGATTCCAACGTTTTTTAGGGAAAATGCAGCGATTGTATCCATATTTCGTTTTGGACATATTGATAATAATCTTCAATTGTCACCGAAAACCTTAACACGTATAAGAACTGTCCTCATATTATCATTTCATGGTCATCTCGATGTTATTTTTCAAATTCATCTATCTTTTGTATATAAATGATTTATTGATAAATTCTCATTCAGTATTTAATAAAAAACCAATAAAAACCTCCGTGAGGCACTACAGCAATCGATAGAAGCATTTATTGTAACGAAATATTTTAGATGTCTTCATACTAAACATTGCATATAACGACGAGTGATCGAACAATCTATCTTATACTCGTTTGTATGTCTCTTTGTGGACTTCCAGATTTTTTTTCGGTATCAATTTCTGCATCTTCTGTTGCTCGTAATAGATTAGACCGTGTTTACAGTAATTAACAATAATTATCAAGTTTGAATTTGATACAGATTACAGGATTAATTATTTTCCATTTTTATATACCTACCACTAAGGTCCCAAACAATTTCATATATGTATATGTCTTTGCGTGATCTGATTTTATCAAAATATGTAAAATTCGATTATTTGAACGTTTTTGTAAAAATGCAACGATTGAATACAGTTGGTCCTGTAAATATTTTCCCGTGCGTTATTATTATCTCATAACATAAGCAACATAATTTTATATCGTATCTCTTTTTATCAATAGTGAAGAACTGAACAAAATAATTTGACATTTGTCGGTTGTGTTATCAGATATTAATGATGTTGGGAAAAGATTCACAGGACCAAATATATCGTTCCGGACATATTAATAATAAATTTGAACACTCTATCTAACACATATAAGAACTGTCCTCATAATATCATTTCATTTATATCCCATTGTCGACTTACAAAATTATCTACCTTCTGTTTATATCTGATTAATTGATAGATTCGCGAGAGTTTGAACAATTAATTTATTAATAATTTAATTCTTCAATAATTAAAATCGGAATCTCTGTAATTTTTAATAAACTACAAAAAATTACTTAAACAACCATACACAACCAAAGGTTAAAAAAGAGTTCTCTATTTTTCATATACGGTTGTTTTGTATTTTTTTTTACTAAGAAAAATTATATCTAGGCTCTGAATTTTTCATTAAACATTTATTTAATTAGCACTTAAATTAATAAAAATATTTTTCTTGGGATTTTATACTAAATTATTAATTATGATTTTTAAGAGAAAAAAATGTTCCTCAAATAATTGTTTAAAAGGTTGTTAATTGAAAAATTCAATTATTAACAATTGGAAAAAAATTTAAGAAAATTTTCTTCCTTAAAAATTGAAATTTACCAAATCGAATAATATTGCACAATAATCTTAAATAATCAATTACTCAATTTTTTTATAAAAAAATTTGAAACAAATTGATGAACGAATTTTCGGTCTAAATTAATTTATGCCATTATCTGAAATGAAACCGGAAATATAAAATATTCCAAAAAAAATCCAAAAGGAATTAGATAGCTTATGTTTTTGAAAAATGGATGGAATTTTTTTTCAACGTGAATTGATTCCTTCAAGTTTCTAAATTATACGATAGTTTTTACAAATTTTTGAATTAATGTTTGAAACTAAAAAAAACATTTTTGTGTTGTACTCTCTCATTCGCTTCGACGCGCCCTGTAGTAGCGGCCACGCGGAAGCCTATTTTCAGCATTAAATATAAATTACTGGTTATTAGCCTTGAGTTCCGGGAGTCGAGACTTTCCTTAGGAAATTTCCTCCTCTTTAAGGATCTTTTTTCAAACTATCGTTATCACTTATAGTTTTTTAATTATTAACAAACATCCCCGTTTTATCTTTTTTTATTGATAAATACTTGAAATTTTCATCTCCAGAAATTTTTAAAAGTAAGTACATCTTCCAACAATTTTTCGCAGGGAACTCACTTCTCGACTAGGCCATTTGGGGACCATTCAATTTTTGAAGTGTATTCAAACCATAGGATATTAATCCTTTTCTACATTTTATATTGTTTGCATACATTTTAACTTTCATGTCATCCGAAAAAATTATTATTTTATGTTACTGTATGTTGGATTTTTTTCGAAAACTACGAAATTTTATTTACATGCAGAGTACATATTTAAAATGTGTGTATAATACATGTGAAAGTTCGTTGGTGACCTTTAAATGTGTTTTATAATACAAGTAGTATGAAGCAGAAGTGTCGAAGCATGATAGTGATAATTGATAACGATAATTGATAACGACATGAGTTGAATTGACTCTTTAACGTTCATGATTCTATCGCTCACTAGTCTTGTTTTTATTATCTGTTTCAACGTCAATGAATTATGATTGGAATATAACTCGTCATTAAAATTTTACAATATTATGACTGAATATACTCTTCTACTAGAAATATTGAAAGTGAAGTTCTACCAAAAATTTTTAATAAAACTTCATAATTGTATAAATTTTCTCTGCTCCAAGCATTTTCCAGCGGTAATCTTTTTGTGTTTTCCTAAACTAGGTAACTAAGTACTCATACCATACATCAATTAGGTAACTAAGTACTCATACCATACATCAATTAAAGTGTCTTCATACTTATATTTTTCATTAATTTGATTTAAATTTCGTACCATAAATATATAACAACTTGTATGGCTTGTAGTGATTTTGTAATTATTTTTGAATTACTTGAAAACTAATATTAACGACCATCGTATATCAAATTCATATTTTTTGAGCTTATTTTCATATTTCAGTCTGTCCCGAAAATATTCATGTACATCATTGTTATTTACATATCACAGTTTGTGACATTTTATTCTTTAAATTAGACTCCTATTGTTGATCAATCGATAAATTTTTTGCGCATTGGCAATAATTACACATTATTGTTAGATCGATATAGACATCTCGGTCGATCAATAATATGTTCAATGTCTGAATTCCTAAACTAACAAAACGTTCTGCAGGACATACTCTTCTTCCAATAATGTCAGTTTAAATAAGATGATTTTATCAGGGCACAGTGATATTTCGTTTATAAACAGTTAAAGCAAAACCCCCAAATTTACCAATATATTTGGGTCGCCCGTTTTTATAAGCTACGGGCGGCACATGTGTTCTTTGAAGCCAATGTTGAATATCGGTTGTAGAAATTCGAGATAAAAATTTTTTTTAATGAACATTAGCGCGCCGTTTTCTGGGTAATTTCATAGTATTGAGGAGACATATTATTTATATTGAAAGCAGTTCAGTTATTTTATATACAGTTGTGTCTGATTTGTTTTGTGATATTTGTGGAATGGCTTAATAATGCAATTCAAATTAAATAACAATGAAAATGAGAGACACTTTTGGGAGTTTAAAAATTGTGATTCGCATAAATCGTTAGAAACATTTCCACAAATTTTAATAGAATGCAGTTTTGAGTTTAAAATGAAATATTTTAAAGATTAAAAATTACTTTTTCGCTGACGCCCTGAACAATATTCTATCATAAAATTGTCACATGTATACACTTCGGGGGCTATATCGTACCAACACCCCGAAATTTCTCCAATAATGACTGAGAATGTGGCACTTCAGTTACCATAGCACCCATTGTACTAGCTCTGGTGAGCTGAGAATCAATAAGGTTCATCTATAAGACGCCCTGAATAATATTCAGTTATACAATTGATCACTTGTATATACTCCGGAGGCTGTATCGTTCTAACAAACTGAAAATTCTCCAAAAATTACAAAAATTTGGTACTTCAAGTACCATAGCACCCGTTGTACTGCCTCCAGTGAGCTGAAAATCAAAAGGTTTCATCTGTAAGATATCCTGAATAATATTTAGTCATAAAATTGGTGACTTGTTGCACTCCGGAGGCTGTATCTTGCTAACAAACTGAAATTTCTCAAAAAATTACAAAAATTACGTACTTCAAGTACCATAGCACACGTTGCACTGGCTCTGGTGAGGTGCCTTGAACAATACTTCTTTCATAAAATTGGTCAATTGTATATACTCCGGAGGCTGTATCGTACTAACAAACTGAAATTTCTCCAAAAATAACCCCATCACACGTTGTACTGGCACTGTTGATCTGAAAATCAATAGGTTTCATGTGTAAGATGTCCTGAATAATATTCAATCATAAAATTGGTGACTTGTTGCAGTCCGGAGGCTGTATCGTGCTAACAAGACATGTTACGAAAAGGGGCCTACGACGGCGACGACATACACACAGGATTTTTTTCTAAAAACCGTTTTTTCGTGTTCTTCTTGCTGAAAAACGTAAAAAATACTCGAAGAAAATTCAAATTTCCAACCTTTTTGGGGTAAGTCAATACTTTTCTCGCATATTAGATAGGTTGGGCGGGTGAATAAAATTAGGTAGTCGAATGTGTATTAATGGAATCGCCTCGTATTGTGGTACTCCGTCCAAATTATTTTAAACACATTGTAACTCACAGATAAAGTAATAGAAATATAATTTATTTAGATTAAACGTGGGTCGCCAGTCAGGATGTCGTTCAACGCGTTGTGCAGGCCATTCACAAAATTGTAACTTAATGCGCCATGTTAGAGAGGAAAACTACGAATAATTTTGCGCGCTGGGAATAAAAATGGCTTCATATCAAATGCCTTAATTCTTTCAGCAAAAAATATCAACAAAGCTTTGCTTCGTAATCAATAATTTGTGAAAATATATCTGATTTAAAAGTAAAATTGATACGCCATTGGTCGGTTTTTCTTAGAGGTTTTTTTATAAATCTTTACACAGACTTTGGGATTTTGGAGATCTACTCTCTATGATCGGGAACCAGTGCTGATCTATTTCCTTCGAGTTTCAGATGTAAAGAAAATTCCAACAAATAGTATTATTTATTTCATTATAGCAGGTGCATTTCGTTAGATTAAGTAAAACTTTTTCGTGGGTCTGTAAAGGCATCGATTTACGTTTAGTTAATAAATTGTGGTGTTAATTAACACGAAAATTCGTGTCATACTACTGATCTGTAAGGTTTGTATAATTACATTTTCTTCTCTCTATTTAGTTTTTCACATGTTTTCTTGATAAACTTGGTGCTCTGTACTGCATTGTGTTGAACATAAACTCAATATTTTTAAGCATTTGTTGATAATTTTCTATTCTCATAATAAAGTTTCAATAGAATTGTTTAATAATATTCTGGCCAGATCAAGATAGTAGGCCGTTGAATTTCTTTTCTTTATGTGTTATTTGTTGAACGTTCTTCATATCTTTAAACGAAACTTAATTTTTTTACCTAACTCTAAGACATTACCTTAACTTCCATCATCATAGAATGCTAGGTAGGTATGTAAAAACTTTTTTTGAAAACAAGAGACGATGAACAACATGATTCTTTATCAAGAAAACTCAAAATTTGCATGTGCTTTCTTTTCAAGTGCATTTAGAAATATACCTATATGATTATTTTTTGTATTCGACAGCATGTTCTCATTAGTGGAATTCGACAACGGCGAAACCTCTGTGCTATCATCAAAAAGGGTGAAAGTTCTACAAGGTGATGATTGTATAGTAAAGTGGGCTAGTGGAGCATCGTATCGTGCAAGGTTAATTAAAACTTCAGGTAAAATTGATTATTTATTATTAAAAATAAAAAAATGTATGTTTAACCTTCAAGTATTTTCAAGTAATTAACCAGAAATCATATTTACATAGTCCGAGTTATTATTACGAATTATGACGTTAATATGTACTGGATGACCAAATAAGCGAGGTATGCGGCTGAATCTCGGAGACCGCTAACGATCTTTCGGTAAAAATTATTGTTACGGTAGTGGCCAAGAGAAATTGCTGGAAACTGTTCAAATATGTAAAACGTCCGCCAGGGGGCATAACACTAATTGAAATTACAAAAAATAAGTTTTCTCCTAAATTTGCCTGTTTAAGATATCTAGAGCTATATGGCGATTTTTTTGAATCATAATGATTATTATTATTCTCATAAAAGTTGAACATATGCAGAATATAACACAGTTTGTATAAAGTACCTAATAAAGGCTTAAAATAATGCGTTCCCGAGATATTGCATATTTTTGAATCTATCTTCGTCACACCCTCACCAGTTTACTTGAAGAATTGGAGGAAAATTTTATGCTCTGTAGACTTTTTGCAAACTTGAAAATAATTTCCAGCAATATGTCTTGGCTACATCCATAACTATGATTTCTACCGAAAGGTGATAAGTTAAGCGGTTTCCGATATATAGCCGCTCACACGAGATATACTTACAATCAGCACGCAAAGGTTGGAACACATTTGTTAAAAGCTTGACCATTGGGGAAAAACTCTCGTCGATTTTATTTTTCAGTTTCGCATTTTTTGGTGTACTCATATTTTTTATGATGTCATCACTGTTCGAGTTACGACGTCTTCATACTTTTTTTTAAATGGGAGTACCCTATTTTGATATTACCATCAAATACAACGCATATTTCTGTGTACGGTTCTCTTATTTTTTCATGTTACATAACCGTATATTAGAGAAATAAAAGATTCATAATAATATAATTTATGAAAGGGTAAACGGATTAAATTTTCCTAGGTTAGTGTTAAATTAAATGCTCAAATGGCAAAACATTTGCATCTTGACGATATGCAAGGTGATGTTGAAACTCTTGCAAACATTATACAGGGCATCTGCGTTAATTTAATTAATTTCCGTCCTCTCTCTTTCAGTTAATCAATATTAGGTCTAATAACGTAAGCTCTTCCCACAAAAAATCTGATGGGAATGGATCAGGAGATTTACCTGGGCACTCTAAAAATACTCGTCTTTCAATCGATTTATGCTACCGAACATTTGACTTTGGTACCAGCAAGATGGATCGACACGGCATTATGTACGTGAATACCTACGCAATATTTTTGTCAATAGATGGATTGGCAGATGAGGATTTTAGAGTAACCAACTAGATCTCCTGATCTATCCCCATTAGATGTTTTAGTGGGGAAAACTTGATTGAGTGAAAAATTACCAGTTCTAATATTCTAATAATATTGATGATCTGAAAGAGAGAATTAGGATCGAAATTAATTCAATTAATGCTGATCCTGATACCCTTAATAATGCTCTGCAAGAGTTTCAACATTGCCTTGCATATTGTCAAGAAACAAATGGTTTGTCATTTGAGCATTTAATTTAACACGTAGGTTTATTTAGACCTGTTTACATTTTTGTAAATTACATTATTATGAACGAAATCTCTTTTATTTCTTGAATATGCGGTTATATAATATAAAAATATGACACACTACACAGTAAAAAGCGTTCTCGGTTGGGTTTCGGCTCCGGGGACCGTTTTTATATACACGTATCAAAAAGACATGGAGACTTCATTTTCGGTATAGGGCATATAGGATGCGTCAAATCTCAAAAAAACACATTAAATAAAAAATTCACCGTCGGGGGCGGTTTTTTTGGGGGGCGGCTACCCTTATTTTTGGGAAAAATGAAATTCCAACGACGTCATCGTTTTCCTTGAATTTTTTTATATATGGCCCCAAATTTTCAAAATTTTATAATAAACTTGAAATATTCCTCAAGTATGGACTTTGACAAAATATCAGAAAAAAGCGAGGGTTTCGGCTCTGGGGACACTCTGTTATATGAAAAACGGGAAGACATGGAGACTTCATTTTTCCCCAATGGCCCAATCAAGCGTTTAAAGAATGTGTTCCATTCTTTGCCTGCTCATTGTTTACGTATAATTTGACAAAATATTAGTTATTACTATCTATAGTTCGCAGTATGGAAGAATAAGTAGAGTTATTTATTTAACAAAATTTTATTACAATATATTATTTGTTATTGATCCGTTTCAGATGAAAAAAAAAATCTTTTGGATTTAAAAGAAGGAGAAAATGAATCAAATTCAAATAATCAATCTCAAATTTCAAATAATTTAGACGCCATTAAAAATATTAAAGAATCAGGTACTTATGGAGATGAACCAAGTGAGGAAGGTAACCATAACAAAAATTATAAAGACGGAGTATCTGACATAGGTAAGAAAAAAATGTTAATCCTAATGTACAATTCTCACTCATCATTGAATTTATTTTGTTTTTATTTTTATAGAACCTATTAATGGAATACCAGGAGTTTCATATAAAAATAATAATATTGATGACCAGAAGGCCGAATCATTAGCTAGCAATGATACAAGTATTCCAATAAGTTTGATTTGTGACGAGCTCAACCTTGCAGACATGTCATTCGATTCTAGTAAGGAATTTTTTTTTCATGTTCAAAATTAACACTTGTCATTGAGTTTATTTTTTTATTGGTATTTATAATTTCCATTTAATATCTGAAGTAACTTCTGTGTAAACATTCAATATAAAACCATGCCAAAATAACATTGAGGTATTACCTCGTTATTTACGTACTTAGATTATCGAAGATGCTTTTTTATTTCAGTAATTAGAAATGTCTCCTTCTCTGAGCTACAAATTAATAACGAAAAAGAAATGTTCACTCAGAATGATTCAGCATCTCGTGGCAATGAAAATACGCCTGAATGTCGGACTGTAGATATAGAAACTTTTCCAACAGGGCATATCAGCTTTTCCACTCCAAAAAATGACAGTTCTGTTGAAACATCCTATTTACAGTTGCCAAAAAAATTATCCAGTATTCAGGGTGATCAAACAAACTTAAATCATACTCTTCCTATTGGAATGACAGACACGTCATATATTGTTTCTCAAAACTCTGATAGAAAAATTAGTTTATCAAACTCATTTCAACCCCAAAATAATGGAGAAAAATTTCAAGTTTGAGATAAAATTATGAAAATTTAGGGCCGTATATAAAAAAATTCAAGGAAAACGATGACGTCGTTGGAATTTCATTTTTCCCAAAAATAAGGGTAGCCGCCCCCCAAAAAAACCGCCCCCGACGGTGAATTTTTTATTTCATGCGTTTTTTTGAAATTTCACGCGTTCTATATACCCTATCCCGAAAATGAAGTCTCCATGTCTTCCCGTTTTTCATATAACAGAGTGTCCCCAGAGCCGAAACCCTCGCTTTTTTCTGAAATTTTGTCCAAGTCCATACTTGAGAAAAATTTCAAGTTTGAGATAAAATTATGAAAATTTAGGGCCGTATATAAAAAAATTTAAGGAAAACGATGACGTCGTTGGAATTTCAATTTTCCCAAAAATAAGGGGAGCCGCCCCCCAAAAAAACCGCCCCCGACGGTGACTTTTTTGTTTCATGCGTTTTTTTGAAATTTCACGCGTTCTATATACCCTATCCCGAAAATGAAGTCTCCATGTCTTCATGATACGTGTATATAAAAACGGTCCCCGGAGCCGAAACCCAACCGCGTTCTCTTTGATGGTACTATCAAAATAGGGTATTCTTATTAAAAAAAATGACAATGACGTCACAACTCGAACAATGGTGACGTCATCCAAAAATTGAGTACACCAAAAAATGCGCAACTGAAAAATAAAATCGACGTGTATGTGCTTTTTTCCCCAATGGCCCAATCAAGCGTTTAAAGAATGTGTTCCATTCTTTGCCTGCTCATTGCTTACGTATAATTTGACAAAATATTAGTTATTACTATCTATAGTTCGCAGTATGGAAGAATAAGTAGAGTTATTTATTTAACAAAATTTTATTACAATATATTATTTGTTATTGATCCGTTTCAGATGAAAAACAAAATATTTTGGATTTAAAAGAAGGAGAAAATGAATCAAATTCAAATAATCAATCTCAAATTTCAAATAATTTAGACGCCATTAAAAATATTAAAGAATCAGGTACTTATGGAGATGAACCAAGTGAGGAAGGTAACCATAACAAAAATTATAAAGACGGAGTATCTGACATAGGTAAGAAAAAAATGTTTATCCTAATGTACAATTCTCACTCATCATTGAATTTATTTTGTTTTTATTTTTATAGAACCTATTAATGGAATACCAGGAGTTTCATATAAAAATAATAATATTGATGACCAGAAGGCCGAATCATTAGCTAGCAATGATACAAGTATTCCAATAAGTTTGATTTGTGACGAGCTCAACCTTGCAGACATGTCATTCGATTCTAGTAAGGAATTTTTTTTTCTTGTTCAAAATTAACACTTGTCATTATGTTTATTTTTTTATTGGTATTTATAATTTTCATTTAATATCTGAAGTAACTTCTGTGTAAACATTCAATATAAAACCTTGCCAAAATAACATTGAGGTATTACCTCGTTATTTACGTACTTAGATTATTGAAGATGCTTTTTTATTTTCAGTAATTAGAAATGTCTCCTTCTCTGAGCTACAAATTAATAACGAAAAAGAAATGTTCACTCAGAATGATTCAGCATCTCGTTGCAATGAAAATACGCCTAAATGTCGGACTGTAGATATAGAAACTTTTCCAACAGGGCATATCAGCTTTTCCACTCCAAAAAATGACAGTTCTGTTGAAACATCCTATTTACAGTTGCCAAAAAAACTATCCAGTATTCAAGGTGATCAAACAAACTTAAATCATACTCTTCCTATTGGAATGACAGACACGTCATATATTGTTTCTCAAAACTCTGATAGAAAAATTAGTTTATCAAACTCATTTCAACCCCAAAATAATGGAGATGAAAAAAATTTGCATTCAAGTACAGAGAAGTCAACAGAGAGTGACAATACAACAGTTGATCCAACCTTTATCCTAAGCGATAGCTCAATAAGTAATTTACATGAAAAATCAATAGATACATCGTCAGCATCGGAAAAATCTACTTTTGACAACACTCCTTCGGTTGACATTCATAGACTGTTTGTTCCTGCTGCTCTTGATTGTAAACAGAAATCTGAATTAAAAAAATATCCTGCAACAAAATTAACGAAAACTCATTTTTGTAAATTTTGCAAGACACTACAGACCAAATTATCAAGGCATCTAGTTTTAATGCATCCTAATGAAGACGATGTCACCAAGTTTTCAAGTCTATCTAAAAAAAGTAGAGAAAGGAAGACAATAATAGCTCAAATTCGGAAGGATGGCGATTTTTTGCATAATACATCAGCAAAATATAATACTGGAATATTGATTTTACCAAGACAACGTAAATCCACGTCATCCAATACAGCAGAGGACTATATTCCATGTAAAAATTGCAAATTATTTCTTTCAAAAAATTCAATTAGATTTCACGTTCCATTTTGTGATATGTTACACAGAAAAGGTAGTCGAACTATACTCCAAGATGGAAAAAGATTAGCCGGTTATATTCATCCTGATGCATCAGAAATATTGCGTAGGACAATATTCCCTGTTTTCCAGGATGATGTCATTGTAAGATGCATAAAATATGATGCACTTATTATTAAATTTGGCAATAAATTGTGTGAGAAATATACATTATCTCATCAACATGACCATATAAGAGCACAACTTCGACTACTTGGTCGCTTGAAAATTGAAATGATGTTTCTCGATAAAAATATCGATGAATTTATTAGTGTTTTTGATGTAAAACAATTTGACAATTTATTAATAGCGATCAAAAAAGTTGCTTCTTGGAATAAACAAATTATGTGGTATGATCATCCTACTGTAGCTCAGAATGTTACAACTCTCATAAAAAAAGTAGCAAAAAGACTTAGAGTGGAATGTATAAAATCAGGAAATACTGAGAGACAAAAAATAGTAGAAAATTTTATTTTGTTATGGGAAGAGGAAGTACCAACTACAATCAACAAAAAAGCTCTGGAAGATCAAATTGCCCAAAAACGACAAAAAAAAATTATTTTACCATTAAAAAGTGACATTAAACTACTGTACGATTATCTTCACGAACAATGCTCAATTTGCTTAGGAATTTTGACGAATGATTTCCAAATGAATGCTTGGATTCTTTTAATTCAAAGTACACTTATTCTTGTCCAGATTTTTAATAGACGACGAGCTGGGGAAATTGAAAGATTAACACTTAAAGACTATGAAAATAAAGAGTCTTTGAATGAAAATGTAGATCCAGATATATATAAAAAGCTTTCAAAAAGTACTAAAGATTATGCTGCCCAATTTAAGAGATTAACATTGCGAGGTAAACTAGGAAGGACAGTTCCAGTTTTACTCAGTCCCATTGCTGTGACCTGCATCGATGTGATACTTCAAAATCGACAAGAAGCTGGAGTTTCTTCAAGCAATGAGTATATTTTTAGTAAACTACCTAAAAGTACATTATCAAAACCATACTTCAGAGCATGTCCTTTGATGAGAAGATTTTCAAATGAATGTGGTGCACTGATACCGAGCACCTTGAGAGGAACCACACTCAGAAAACATATAGCTACCTACACAGCAATGTTAGATATAGAAGAAACACAAGTTGACCGATTAGCTAACTTTATGGGTCATAGCAAAGATATACATAGAAATGTATACAGAGTACCTGTTCCAGTCGCTGAAATAACCGATGTTTCCCGATTGTTGATATCTGCAATTGGCAATGATGACGAAGAAGGCGAAAAAAGTGGTGAAGAAAATAGTGATTCTAGTGAAGATGAGGGGGAATATGGAAACGATAACCTACAATCGGACACGGATGACGAGATAAAAAAAAGAAAGGTTTCTCACTCATTGATATCAGAACATGGTGAAACGTATAATAAACGCATGAAGACAGAAGTTGTTCATACTGGTGAGTAAAAAAGTCAGCACCGCTTAAAACTTCTTATCGTAAATACATGTATTTGTATTAATAAATATTATAATTAGGAAGTAATTATCAGAACATATATCATTTTTCATTAGACGTATTGCAAATTGTTAATTTACAATGAATAATTGATTATAAACAAAACATTGTTTCATCATTACAAAATGTAAAAACAAGACAGAAGTGGCTGGATAATGAAAAGGAAGCAGTAACTAAATACTTTGGAAATATTCTGACATTACCAAAATTACCAAGTCTAAAAGAGTGTCAGACTTGCATAAGTATGAATTATAAAATTTTACATAATAGATCTGCTGAACAACTCAAGACATGGATCGACAATCAAAGGAGAGCACAATCTAGAAAAAAAACTTATAACAGCACTAAAAGTGCTAAAAAATAAAGAAATAATGCTAGGTACTATGTAAGTGTGCGTGAATGTCTGCGTATGACAGGTTACAACGGCTTCGGAAGAAATTCCATTCGCTAGGTTTTAATACTAAAAATTCTTTTCAGTTTTCTGTTAACGTCCCTTTTGACCAGATATTGTTTGTAATGTTTATTAATATTTGTTTTGCAAAATATGATAGTTTTGAAAGCATATTATATATAAGATCGAGTTATTGCTATTTTTTGTGCTAAATTCTAGTTCTAATAATGTAAATTTGCTATCCATGTTTTGTACAATATTATCGTATTCCAGCTCTAACTCAAACTCTGTATCCCATGATGGAGCTATTTTATTAAAAAACAATTCAGTCCAATCTCCTAATTGAACGATATTTATAGGAGGAATGTGAATTTTTTAATATTTTAATATATTTCAATATGTCTTTTACAGGTGTGCTTTTATTGAGATTTTTACAAAATAAATTCCAAGACTCCCTTTTGCTTTGTATAACTTTGTATACTTATTTTTTGTATAGGTAAGCTACGCAATTTTTAAAATTAAAACAATTTTGTGAATTTGATTGTTTTTGAAAAAGCTAAAAGAATTCTTATTAACGTATTATTCCGTCGATGTACTTTTGATTCCACCACTTTTTTTAAAACCAAGTTTGGATCTTTTCTTCACTTCTGGAATAGTAATTTTGGAAACCTGATTTATTGTTTCTATTTGCAACAATTCATCTACCTTTTGTTAAAAAGAAGCCAATCTACTGTTTTAAAATTGGGTCTGTTACATTTATTTACATTTGGTATATTATTTAAATGTATGTTTATCATTATAGGAAAATGGATAAGAATCCCCTAACGGTTGGTAAATTACATCCAATCTCATTTTAGCGTTAAATCAGTAGAACAATTGAAAATATGGATTGCTGATTTGATTCTGGTACCCACTCTAGGGATTAATGTTTCAGAGACATTATTGATACGATTTAACTTCAATAGTAGAAATAAGTCTCTGGAACCGCCAGAAAGATTTTTTACAAAGATTCCTTTTTTGAATACAATTGAACCGGAGTTCCATTGTAGACTGTTCATTTTATTCATTGTCATATGAAACTTTAGTTATGATTTGTTTTATATATATATATATATGTATATATACATATTGTCATCATCTTTTAAAGAATTGACCAGTCAGTAACGTTAAATGTCTTCAAAAAGTGTTATTAGATACTCACAAGTTTTGTTAATTTTTGTTACATTATCGGTTTTCTTTTGGTTATTAGATTGGTCTTTTGAAATATTAGGATAATAAATATAAAAAGTTTAAGATTGGATACTAAGTCCCCATCTACTTGTCGTAATTCTCATCAATGGGAGTATTTATTCCAGGAGTTTTTTTTTTCAAATTGACTGTATATCTGTTACCAGTATTCGTGCTAGATACCCTGCAATAACTTCTATCAAATTTTTTGGAAGTTTCAACACAAATATTTTTTTTATATATTTTTGTCTTTTGAACTCTACACATTTTTTTTGTGGCTAAATGGTTTTCATTGCGAAATATGAAATTTTAATTATATTCGTCTTTGTACATATATTTTGTACACATTTTTCAATAATGACTATTGGGCTATGTTTGCCCCTCGAAGGTTACTATCATATTGGTGGTTGGTTCAACCGATTTTTTTTAATTTTTTCTTACAATTCGTTTTACATGTGATATTTCAAAATTATATACAAACTTTGATTCCAATATTTCTTTTAATTCACCTTCGCCTAGCTCCCTACCAATTTGTTTTAGTACACATTATTTGTGATTATAAAAACCCGGAAATTTGAAAATCATATGCTCTAAGTGGAAGTATAGGTATAATATCGAAGATAAAATATATTGTTTGATAAAATATTACTTGTTTTTTTGTCATTTGAAAAATTTACATAACTATTTTATTTTATACTTTTACATACTTACCTATGTTATTTTATATTGGAGAAGTAGAATTACATGTATGTTTGCTAATAATAATCTAATTTTAATATCCATCGATTGTTTCCTTTTTCATAAAATTTTATACTAATAGACGAGACACATTTTTCCGACAATGCTTGATACGTGTCTCCGATACAGTTGTACAAAAATAGACCATTGATAGATAAAAATATGTTTTTATAATTCGCGTATAAAAGAGACTTCATCATAACATTGTTTACACTGTCACAATGAAATCTCCCTGAACACTTTTTTAGTAATTTTTAGTGTCATACAGTTGGTGTTGGTGTATGTGTTTTTATTTGACATTTGACTTTAACTAGAAACAAATTATGAAATGGTCTAGCGTAGTTCTAGCTAGCAAATTATTAGATTAAAAGGTAAATTGGAACAAATTATATATTAAAAATTTTAATGAATAAAGGATGCTAACGTTAATTCATCAATGATTTGTCAAATTGTATAGGATCAATACATAGGTATACATAACGTTCGAGTTTTGGGATATCTATGTGAAGATATACTATAGAAAGAATTATGTTTATGATATAATATATATAGAACACAAGAATATACGAAGAAGCTCTTCTTTAATCAAATATTCATCATCTATTTTGTGACGGTCTTTCCTGCCGCTTGCTTCTTCTTCACCTCTCGCACAGGTTCTTAGCGACTGACGCGTCACTTTGGACACCCTCGATGCAAAGTTCTTTTGCAAAACAAATACTCGGGCGCCAGATTATTTTACGTGGTAAACTCCACGGCCCCTTGACCCTCGGCGTCAAGAGTTCCAGGTAGCCTCAGATGGAGGTTACGGAAAATTCCAGGGGTCTCGTTGAATTTAACACACCTATAAACCTTAGACGGTGATGCTAGGGGATATTAAGAAAACACTGATCGTATTTATTTGTATATTACAAGTCTTACTTAATATATACTCATACAGATTAATATTCAACAATTTCGGATCAAGCGGTACCGAATCAATTCAATATATCAACAGTAAGCAAATGTGTTCAAGCCTTATGTTATAATGCACCATGCGAAATTTGCCGGTATTAAGGAAGGTGAGCAATGACACAATAAAACAGGTGTAAGCAAGCAAATGCAATTTGTTAATAACAGCGGAAGCGGTATAAGCAGTTTTGTAAATTATGCGGTAAGCAGCAGTAAAACAATAATTACCTATCACGGTAGTCCACGAAATAAAACTATCTTCGCGGTAGGGATAGTCAATCGGGATAGGCGGAAAAATGTGACCAGACCAGTTTATAACAAAAGAAACTAAAGAATTTAAACTAGATTATCAATCAATCAGTGGCATCGGCCTCGTACTCGATTGAGAATCTAATTTTTTATAGGGGAATTGACACTTTAAATTTTCAAATCAATTTAAATTAGATTACCAAGCAATCAGTGGCATCGGTCTCGTACTCGATTGAGAATCTAATTTTCTATATAGGGGAATTTAGACTTTAAATTTTTGAAATTACCGGGTAAAATTATTCTAAAATACAGGTCGGAGAATAGGACAGCGGTTTCCCAAATAATAGCAAAATAAAACTGTGTCTTAGAATGCAAATAAAATCTAATATGTATTTGGGTAATTTGAAACGGACGCTAGGTATAACAATATGTACCTATCGCAAAATTAAAATCAAAATACTACTTCAATGTATTGAAGACTCAGACCTGAATTCCAAAGAAACAATATACAAAACGTAGTGATAAAAACTGTAAATAACTTTGGTTTTTATCGTTTCGAAAAAAAATATACCGGCTTATCAGTCTTATCAAAATGCGGAATAATATTCTTAAATACGGAACTATTAGAACTATTCGTAAAATTAAAATCAAAAATGATATTTCAATCAGACCCTAATTCCAGAGAAACAATATACAGAACGCGATAATAAAAACTGTAAATAAGGTTGTTTTTATAGCTTCAGAAAAAAACTACCAGCTATCGGCTTTACCAAAATACGGAATTATATTCTTAATAACCAAACTGCTAAATTGTTTGTTGAAATTAAATATAAAACTTTGAAACTCGGGTGAAATGTTTTATTTGGTTTATAAAATAATTTCCACTTACTCGGAAAGTACTGGACGGTCGGACAGTCGATTTACGGCCAAATTCTCACTCTAAACTATCTTAATATCAATCGCTGAATAATGACTTTTGCAAACAACTGAACAATAATTTTAATCTCACCAACTGAATATAATAGCTTAATTTCACTAACCGAATATAACAACTAAATCTCAATAACTGAATGATACTTCAGTAATCAAATAATTAATCTTAATCGCCAATAACTTGATGCCTTTTTAACGCTCGGTTTTTGAATTTATAATTTACTTCCTAACTAAATTTTGGCAATATCGGTGGTGAGGGAAAATCGATTTAATTACCGCAAGAAGTATTTCTATTTGTACGGAACGACTCCGATTTTAAATTAAAATAGTTTATATACCGGGCGTCCTTGATAATTTAAATTTTGAAAAGCGAAATTTAATGTATTTTGTATTTTTCCTTAAATGATAAATCACGGCTTTTGAGTTATTAATGGAATTAATACATAAATTGATATTACGGCCTTGAAACGGTACCAGAAAACAGTGTTGGAAAGTAAGTAACGAGTTATATTCACTTATTAATCTCAAAATACCATCGGAACAAAATCATATAATGCTTCAAAAAATAACTCGTTACAATTTGCTTTAATCCTTCTTTATACATATATACGCTACGGTATATAAACAAGGCTTATATGAAAGTTTGTTCACAATTTACACAATTGTTCGATCACAATATATGTCAAAAATGCTAAGCAAAACCGGCTGTGATCTGACTAATCAGGAATCTACAGAATTGCCAACAAAATTCAAATCTCTCCTAGTTTAAAAACAGGGATCATGTAATTCTATTTTATATAAAAAAAATCGATAAATGCGAATTATAAAAAATATTGTGTAAAACTTTTGTCACAATGCCTTTTTGTCGTAATTGAGCTTTGTGCAACTAACCACTTCGCGGTTTGTAGCGTACACTGCACTCGTACTACAAAACGAGTCATTGTGACACTTGTTTCACAAATAACTATTATAGTTCTCCAGAAACCGATTGAACAAATTGGACTGTTTTAGTTTTCACGTCCAATCGTGTGGGGTAAATGAAACTGTAGTACGCTGGTTTACAACTCTGTTATAATGATATTCTTTAATCTAAATAACTATATACATTTTTTACAAATACGATTGTAGCTGTTGACACACATGTCACACAGTTTTTCTGTCACTTACACCAATAGTAACGATTTTGAGAGATCAAATTAAATACGTTCTTTTAGGCGTTCGGAGAATCTTATCGGGTCGGAGAGGAGCATACACGGGGAGGGAAAGAGTACATTATGAAATAGATTGGTTGGAAAGAGTGCGACGTCATTAAAAGTTCGGGATTGAAAATGAATGAATATTCATTTTCTGAGGGAGAAAACTGGGTTTTCGAACATACTGCCACGCGGGCGAGAATGGGAGAGAGTTTATAGAGTTCTGGTATTAATATTAGAGTGGTGTAAGGGTGCTGACGGTATGGGGTTGAGATTAGGATTGTATGTGAGTAGATTATTTTTGTAATGAGGTGTTGTTTAGTCTGAATCAATTGGGAGAGATATCAGTTTAGTAATAGGTCTGGTATATTGTCCATCACAAGTCAAAACTGTGGCGCAACGAACCCTACCGTCTTTACCTAAGGGTGCTTCTATCACCCTAGCCAAGGGCCATTTGAGAAGAGGAAAATTAGTATCCTTTACCAGAACCATATCGTTAACCTGAAATGTTGGGACGGGGAATCATCCATTTTGGGCGATTTTGAAGTCGATTCATGTAATATAGTGTCTAGCGTTTCCAAAAAACTTGTTGTATTTGATAACTTTTGTTCCAGAATGAGAGTCTATTTGTGGGCTGAGAAGAAATGTCTTTTTCAGGGTAAGCGGTAAGAGCAGATCCGATAAGAAAATGACCCGGAGTCAAGGTTTGTAAATCCTTGGGGTCAGTAGACAATGGTAACAGGGGCCTGGAGTTGAGTATTGCCTCGATTTGAGTTAGAATTGTGAAAAATTGCTCGTACGTGAATTGAGAATTGTCTACGATCCGATGGAGATTATGTTTAGCACTTTTTATGCCTGCTTCCCATATGTCTCTCAAGTGTGGAGATTGTGAGGGTATAAATTTCCATTTAATTTCATTGGTTAAATAACAAATAACTTTCAATCGCGGTGTTTGTGCTTTCGGATTTAAGGAAGGTATACAAATCTTTCAACCGTTGTGCTGCTCCAACAAAATTAGTGCCATTATCGCAGCAAATAACGGTAGGATTTCCTCTACGAGCTATAAACCGTTTGAGCGAGGCTAAGAATGAATCAGTAGAGAGGTCTGAAACTAATTCGATGTGTATAGCTTTGGTTACCATACATACAAACAGGGCTAAATAACTTTTATACAGAGGAGCCTTACGCAGAGGGGAGGATGTAACTAAAAAATAACCTCCGAAATCTATTCCGACTTCATGAAAAGGCCGGTAAATTGTGATGCGATCTTTAGGCAGGTCCGACATAATTTGTTGGGCTGCTTGTGAACTAAATCGGTGACAAATGAGACATCTATGGATAATTCGTTTGGTTTCGCGTAAACCGTCTAAAGGCCAATATCGTAAGCGTATGTTAGAGAGAACATTTTGTGCTCTACTGTGACCTAGCCGGTTGTGTTCAAATTTAAGAAGAAGGCATACCACATGATTCATGGAAGGCAAAAGAATAGGATGTTTTTGAGCGAACGGAATGGGTGCGTGAGTTAATCGACCACCTACACGTAGAAACCCATCGGAATCTACAAACGGGTAAAGCGAAAGAATTTGTTTGTTTTTCATTTCTGATTCGAAATGTTGATTTTGGATAGTTTTAAGAATAAAATTGAGATTTTTCAAGCTCACTGACTTGAAGAGGGCCTGATATTTTTGCATGTGTAGCTTTTGAGTTGTGAACGAATCTAAAGATGTACGCCACTGTTCTTTTTAACCTTTGAAATGAAGAGAACTTGGAAAAATGTTTCGCCAGAAATTTTCGGCTATATACGAAGAAGTTAATGCAGTTTTTCTCTGATCTGGAGGATTAGGGACGGGAAAAAAGATATTGAGTGAATTATCTTTGGGCCTTTCAGGAATTCTGGGCCAGAAAACCAAAATGAGGAGTCTTTATCTTCGAATTTACGACGAGATAACATGTCTGCGGTATTAAGCGCTGAGCGAATCTGTCTCCATAGTTTTGAGTGATCTCTTGAATTTGTGAAACTCTGTTGCTTACAAAGGTTGTCCAACGAGAAGGAGGACTGCTAACCCATGTTAATGCAATTGAGGAATCGGCCCATAAGTTAACTGAATCTACAATAAATTTATTTTCATATACTTGTAAATTCTTCTCAGTTAGTTTCCACAAAAGTAACATGGCATTGAGTTCTAACTGAGGGATTGTTCTGGTTTTTCGTAAAGGTGCAACACGAGATTTTGCTATCTCTTTTGTTAATAATAAATGACGGGGAATTTTTAAATGTTTAACTCGTAAGATTGTTCTCGATAAATTGTTCCTTTCTTTAATAATATGTGGGTCTCTTATTTCCTCATGCCATTCAAGTTTTTGTAACCACATCTTCTGCATTATCAGTTTACCCTTAACTATAATAGGGTTGCTAAGACCTAACGGATCAAAACATTGACATAAATGCGATAGAATTGTTCGTTTTGTAAGAACGTTCAACTCAAATGAGGTAAAAACATTTATCTTTAATTCATCGGTGTGAGGATTCCATGTCATTCCTAGTATTTTACAAGGGGAGTCTGGTGAATTAAAGTCGATTTCGGTTTCGGAGTTGACAGTCTTGATTAAAACTATCTTTAGTATTGGAACATATTTTATGAAGATAAAAACCAGCTTTCACTATAATCATTTTCAAATCACTTAATAAAATGTCAAGATCATGGGGTGAATTCGTACCTGCTAATATGTCATCAACATAGTCAAGTTTGTATTTCGTTTTGCAATATCGTTAAGCACTCGACAGGCCAAATAGGGGGCACTTTTTTGTCCAAAAGAAACTCTATTCAGTTCGATACACGAAAATTGTTCTGATGGAGAATTTCTTCATAATACATTTTGAAGAAAGTTGAGTTTGGGATTCATTATCACTTGTCGGTACATCTGTTTGATGTCCGCAGTTAATACGAATTTGAATGATCGAAATCTACTTAAGATATCATATAGCTCGGGCTGAACTTGAGGGCCTTTGAGAGTGATATCATTAAGGCTAAGACGAGAACTTGTTTTGCAGCTAAAATCAAAAACTATGCGCAGCTTCGTACTGGCACTTTGCTCCCTCATGATGCAGAGATGATATTCTTGAGCTCGAGGTGTATATACCTAGCGTGACCTAAGTCAACATATTCAGTAATGAACTTTTTATACTCAATAAAACGCTCAGGGTTTTTCTCAAACTTTTTTTCGAGAGAGATAAATCTGCTTTTGGCTTGTGCAAATGATTCACCAAGCTTTTCATGAGCGTTCGGGTGAATCAGCGGTAAGGCGACATTGTATCTTCCATTGTCCATAATTTGAGTCGTGGAAGTGAAAATTGTTTCAGCTAATTCATCTTCCGGTGACAGATGAGGAGGGTTTTCAATCTCTTCTTGAGACCAAAACTTTTCAAGCATCGTGTCTAATTTTTCTTCCAGAGAAGAGGGGTTAACGTTAGTTACAAATAAAGTGTCTACTAGAGTGGGACTATTTCTACCTGGGGTGATAAAATCTTTCTTAAGCAAAGAGTAATATACGTCGGCTCCAATTAGCATGTCAATCTCAGATGGTATGAGAAACTCATCATCAGCTAAATGCTGCACGAGAGAAGGCGGAATTTCCAATTGTTGTGGATCAATTCGTATTTGGGGTAAGAGTTGTGTTATATTTTCTACGACAGCACATGACACTTTGAACTTTTGGTTATCGAAGACTGAATAAATGTTGACATCTGTCATTGTATCTACAAGGTTGTTGCTAGAAAGAATGCCTGAAATTTGCAAGTTGTAAGAGTAACATGTTTTTCCTAATCAAGGACTGTTTTACGTTTAATAAATGAAGTTTGACTTCCATTATCTATCGAAGCTTTCAAAATTAGTGGATGACCTTGTTTCGAGTATGCTCGTACCTTTGCGGTAGCTAAAGTACATGGGTATTTTTTATAGTGACTGCTGACAGTGAAGCAACTCCTTGCGGAATTTCGCTCTGCATTGAACAACTTGTTTGAGTCTGTGCGGTGTTGTTGGTGTCATTGTTCAGTGAGGCATTGCGATCTGGAGTGATATCTGAATTGTTGGAGTTCCCATTGTATAGGAGTGTATGGTGCTTTTTATGACAGATGGTACATGTGAGTGTGGAGGGACATTGGGGTATCAGATGTTTATTACCTAAACAATAGAAGCATAGTTTGTTGCTCCGTGCTGCGTTAATTCTTTCTAACGGGACCAAGAGTCTATTTTGTCAATTGGAATGAGAAACGTTACTACTAGTGTGATAATTATTGGTGTGCAGTGTCACTTTATTATTGAATTTATCTCTATGATGATTTTGTGAGGAATTAAATGAAGTTTTATTGGTGTATTTGTGGTGATTGACCTCTCGGGAGGAATTACTATAAGAGTGAGTTTTATCAAATTTATTATCCTTGTTAGATTCTGTGGTATTCAAGTTGTCTAAGACATGGCATCTATGTTCCAAAAATTCGAAGAATTCATCCAAGGTGGATAATGATGATTTTGTATGCTCCTCGTATGCTTTTTTTGTATTGAAATCAAGTTTTCGTTCTAGTATATAGATAATCAAATTTTCGTATAGCTCTTCAACAGTATGTTTAGAATTTTTTAAAGCATCAATATTTGCTCTCGAGTTCGTTACCAATTGCCGTAAGCTCACAAAATTACTTTTATTTGAAACAGGTGCGTTTAACAAATTATTAAAATGATTGTTAATTGACTGTCTACTATTATTGTATCTTCTGTCTAACAATTGTAATGCAATTTGGAAATTATGTTCGGTTACAGGTAGTTGATCAATAATATTAAGTGCTTCTCCTTTAAGATAAGTTTTTAGATAGAAAAACTTTTCAGCATTTGATGATAAATTAGGGTTGTTTATTATCAAGGCTGTGAATAAGTCCATAAAAGATGTGAATTCAAGAGCGTTTCCTATGAAAGTTGGTATTTGTATATTGGAGCTGCGTTCGTTATTTGCATCTGATCAATCTTTTTTGTCTGAATCGTTCGTTTATTACATCTAGAGGTAAGTAGATAAATCTGAACCGTTCGGTAATTCCGCTCGGATCAGTCCGATGTAAATCTTTTTGCTCGTTATTTGCGTCTGATCAATCTTTCTAGTCTGAACCGTTCGTTTATTGCATCTAGAGGTAGGTAGATAAATCTGAACCGTTCGGTAATTCCGCTCGGACCAGTCCGATTTAAATCTGTTGACTCGGAATATTTTAACCGACGAGAAAAATTAATTTGTTTACCTGTCATGTTGTGAGGTTATGTTGTGTCTCTTAGATAATGTTTTGTGTACAAACATTTAATTTTTAGATTTTATTTATCCATTCTCCATGTGTTTGGCAAAAGAGACCGAAATTGAGGAAGACAAAGTATATAAATTTCCTGTATCACAAGAAAATTATAATAACATTATTGCTGGAGGTACATTATTTGGGTTTATGCTAATGTTTATCATGTAGGTGTATCCAATTTACTTAGAATTTGCCTGAGAAAGCCCATCTCTGCAAAATGTATGACACATATAACGACATATCTGAAGCTTGGTAGAAAAAGGGCCAATGTCCATTAAGAAACTTTAGAGAAAATGTAAATTAAGAAGTTAGAAAGACATCATCATTAAATTTATATAATATAATTTTTATAATAACTCCACTAGTCGCCAATTCATAGGGGCATATAAAAGACTCCTCGCAGGGGGTGAAGTTATAGCCGGCGGTGTAGGAAACTGCATTCCTTAGGAACAGGTTCCAGTGTTATTTGCTTCCAGTAGAATTAAACAAAAACCAGATGAAATTATATATCACAATTTAATTGAAAGAAGTGACCCACACTACCTGTGGAATATGATATATTTTGAATAAAAATACCCAATCAATCATAAATATTATTTGATGAAAACAATATGTGAAAAGTTTTTAAATGTCAGAATATATTTTATAGGTAAATAAAATGGAATCCCAACAAGAAGATGGGGTTCGAAGCCAACTAACGAAATTATTTCGAGGACAGTGAAAACATACTGCTCTCGAAATAAATGTATTTGGTTAATTAAATAAAATAGGTTTGGAGTGTTTTTTTCTATTATTTTATAGTTATAGTATAAGTTAATATGTATAGGTTAATTTTCAGCATACTATCAAATAACGGTTGATAAGAAATAACAAATATTGTATTTACACTGACATCGCAGTAAAATTGTATTGATTTCAATATATTTTTTCCATTAATATATCGTTTTATTTTTGTATATTGTCATGTATTTGTTACTCTTTAACAGGTTGACTGCCATATATAAACGATAAAAAATGACCCATACGCCAAGGGAAGAATAGTTATAAAAATGACCTTTTAAAAGATATGTTCTATATGTTTGTACAAAATTCATCAAAATAATAGCAGTTTTCCAAAAAAACTGTCAGCGGTCATATACGCCCGCCCGAGCATAGGCGGCATATTTATGTCATTGTTGCCAGCGGTCGTATTGACAGCGGTCGTTTTATTCGAGTCGTAACTTGTCAGTGTGAGACGTATCAGTTCAGTTTCGTTTTGATCTTGGTCGCTGTTTGATGTGCACGTGCCGCCATGAGTAATCGTAGTAGAAAAATTGTTGAACTAGCATTGAAAGATGGCCAAAAGTCAGGTAATATTCATTATTTACCTTTGAAATATACATTCTCAAATACAGTAGTGGAAAAAAGTTTGGAAACTTTTGTCCGCTACTGTAGATATAAATATTTTGAATCATATGCCACTTTTTCTATCCCTTCCAGGTGACGAATCTGATCCATATAGTTCATTTGACTCTGATCTTGACCCCATGTTTTTGCCGTCTAGTGACGAAGAAATATTATCTAGTTCAGATTTCTCAGATTCAGAAGAGGAAATCAAAAATTCCAGTCTAAAGAAATCTAAGCCCAAACGCAAATTGCAACCCAAAAAGACAGTCTCAAAAAAAATGAATACTGGAGAAAATAGGTTTTTGGATCAACCATGCTGTTCCAAATCAGTTTTATCCGATGATGTCTCGCACCAAGAAACAGAAGCCGCTAACGCCACAATCAGTTTTCCATCTGATTCTATGGAAACAAACAAGAAGAGTTCATCAGTAGATCTGGAGCAGGATCAACAACTGGAAGAATTCTTTGAAGTTGAGACTTTAGCTCAAGCCAAACCACCAAATATTGAGGACATCCAGGGATCTGACAATGAGGTTGAAGTTAACCAAAATGTTTTAGAGCATACGTGGACGCAGCCAATTGGAAATCATCAAGAATTCGAATACACTGCAGAGGGTGGTTTACATGGAAATTACGCCGCAATACTGATAAACGATTTGTCGCCTTACACATGTTTCCGTACTTTCCTTGACGATGAAATCATTGATGAGATGGTAAATCAGACAAACCTATATGCCACCCAAGTTTTGTGTGATCCGAACGACGTGAAGACAGATTCGAGACTACACAGATGGGCTCCAACTGATAGAAAAGAAATGATTCGATTTATTGGTGTAGTGGCTTACATGGGTTTGGTGAAGATGCCTTCGTTGGAAAAGTATTGGAGTAATGACGACCTATATAAGAATGTGATTATACCAAAAACCATGTCCAGAAACAGATTCCAGTTACTTCTCAGAATGTGGCACTTCTCCGATAATAAAAGTTGTCCAGAAGGGGATCGTCTTCATAAGGTGAAGCCATTAGCAGAAAAACTTGTCAACAACTTTCAAAGGATCTACACTCCTGGCCGGACATTTTGTATTGATGAGTCCATTATTCCTTTTCAAGGGCGATTGCTATTCAAGCAATATATTCCACAAAAAACCCATAAATATGGAATAAAACTTTTCAAGTTATGCAGTGACAATGGGTATACGTGGAATCTGCGAATATATGCCGGAAAAGAAAAAGGTGATGGCAACGCTTCTGTTTCAACAAACATTGTGATCAATCTCTCCAGGGACCTACTAAATTCTGGACGAACCATCATAGCTGACAACTATTATACAAGTCTCGAACTCACAAATATTTTGTTGGACAGTAAGACACACTATATTGGTACCTTGAGAGCTAACCGGCGTGGAAATCCGAAAGAAGTCGTACAAAAAAAATTGAAGAAAGGGGAAGTATTCGGACAAGAAAACGAAAGAGGCATATGTGTCTTGAAGTGGAAAGATAAGAGGGATGTTCTTCTTCTCACCACTAAGCACACTGTTGAAACAGTGAATGTCCAGCGGCGCACTGGTATGGTTCAAAAACCGAAGGCCATAATCGAATATAACGAAGGAAAATCGTCGATTGATCAATCTGATCAGATGACCAGTTATAATTCACCCTTAAGAAAATCCCTAAAATGGTATAGGAAACTTGCCATAGAATTTATTTTGGGTACAGCGCTTGTGAATTCCCATATTGTATACAACCAGCTTGCTGACAAAAAAATTAAAATTACAGAGTTTCGTGAACAAGTAGTGAGATCCTTTCTGACATATGATGAAACCGCTCATGAAAATAAAACAAAGCAGAGACCATCGAGGAAATCAGCAATCCATAAGTTCCTCAAAAAACAAGGGCCTTTCGATAAAGTCCGGAAGTACTGTAAAGGTTGTTATGCAAAAAAAATTCAAGGGAAAATAACCAAAAACCAAGTCAAGAAGGTTGTAACATATTGTGAAACATGCGAAGACCAGCCTCATTTGTGTTTGGAATGTTATAATATCTTACATTCAAAGTAGTTATAATGTTTTTGTAGTATTCAAACCCCTTTCACTTGTTTTGTTTCGTGTAACTGCATTAATTTGTCAATAAAAAGTAAAAAATAAAATATGCCGTTTTTTTTCAATAATTTTTCGACAATTCCAAAACTCGCAGTGATATGCGAGCCTCGTAGGCCAGAGCGGTCGTATACCGTACCTTAAAACGTTATAGATAGGACCGCTGGCAAATGAGGATCGATAGTTTTATATGGTGCATAGCGGTCGTATACGACCGCCATGGCATATTGGCATGTTTACATGTCGGTCGTATACGACCGCCGTGGCAGTCAACCTGTTAAGTAGATTAGATATACCAAACCATATTATTGTTAGACACTGTATATAAGACATTACTTATATTCATTCACATAATCCATAAGGTGAATTATTAATAATCCCCTTTAGTTAATTAGTATCAAATAATATGAATCCATATTATATTTTCTTAAGTAAATAAGTTAGTGGAAAATATTTAGAATGTAAAAGATGTGTTGTATTTTTATAAAAACAAGTATGACTCAGCGCATATCAATTCGATAACTGAAAGAAATAAGGTATTGGATATTTTTAAGCAGGCATTCTATTGAGTTACAGCGAGAGCAACAGTTGTAAAATTATTAAATAGTAGTTTTTGAAGAATATTGTAATTATTTCAACACCCGTGTAATAATATTTTACCCTTCATATTTCTACAGATTTGAAATTAAATAAAAGTCCTATCTAATGCATTCATATTTCTTACACCTAGTAGTCCTAATAAATTGACCAACTTTATTTGAATTTAGTACTTCTCAAGCAATGTAAAACTTTTTCATAACTATAATGGCCTTTTAGTTGCATATAATATGTAAAAACAGTTAATGAAAATTTTTGTAAAAAATAGTAATGTTTCACACTAAAAACATAATTAACTTGTAATATTTTCATTCCTAATTGATATGCCACTGCGCGCTACTCGGTTTGAGCACAGAATAAAAAACAATTGTTTTCCTGTTCCATGGTTTGGTGCAAGAGGTGGTTTCATAGTCTAAGGTATATATCTATGGCTTCTGTAAGCTTTACACTGTCGTTTATTTGCTCGGGCCGTTCGTTAATGAAATTTGCTCAGATTAATCTATGATCACGTGACCAAAAATCCGTCGCGTCTGCGATTAAAATACCGAACGCTACTTGGGTAGTTTGATATTATTCTTTTGAGATGGGTTATCTACTTTATCTATGTTTTGACACTGGGTTTCTACTTTAGTCTGTAAGTTCGATAATAAAGCGATAAATTTATTTTCAAATTCTTCCCTATTTTCCGAGTTAATGCCATCGATGTCGATGTTACACCATTGTATATTCAACACCTGGAACCTATTGTTGCCGACATTCAAGCGATCGTTTTATTAGCAGCAATTTTCTTACAGTTGCCTTCTAAAACTAAAAATCATGAAAGAATAACAATTATAAATCAATAAAAAAAACTATGATAGGCGGTATTCGTATAATTAAAAAGATGTGTTAAAATGTCCATCTCTTTAACAAACTAAATATTTAATCGTAATCCAAATTCGTTAAAAGTTTTCATTTTTAACATACGTTTTTTATTTGTTAGACATTAACTCTTTTTATTCATTTTTTTAAACTGTTTGTCTTTGGCAAATTTGGAACAGCTCAGTGAAAATCAACCTTTTTCAATTATAGTTATTGTTATTTCTATTCGGATACGCATTTTATAAGTTGGGCACTAATCAGTCTAATCACTCTTGGGAACGACCATGTCTTTAAAGTTAAAATATGACTCATATGTTACTGCAGTTTAATGAATAATATACACTTAATCTTAAAAAACGGGGGATAATTATAATTTATCAATTGCTAAAATAAGAAACCATATCGACTAGTAATTCGACCACGTTAAAGTCCGGGAATATTTTATTTGGTATTTAATACAAAAATAAACACGACCGTATTTTCACTTTTATTTCCTTCCTTAAAAAAAAGTTCACTAAAACGTGAGTCAGTATCGTAACTACCGTGAGTATGAGGGGGAATAGAACCGCTCCCCTCCCCCCAGAACACAAAAAGTAATAAAGAATTCATAAACATAATCATAGCAAGCCTACTTGAATGAAACGTACTAGAAGCTAGAAACTGTAGGTTACAATTTTATAAGAAAAACTTCAAGTTCAACCCCCCACAGTACTTCATCCTAGTTATGCCACTGACGTGAGATATAATACGTGATATACGAGTGCTTATACCTAAAAAAACGTTCAAATTTCTACGAAACAGCTAACGTTTGCTCATTATGTAATTTTATTCCAGATAGAAACAAAGACAGTGAAATATTATCATGAGTAAAAAAATCAACAATAAGGTCAGTTCATCAACTGAAATGAATGATGGTGACTCTTTCTAAAAAAGAAGTAATATTTTTCTCATGCATTCATCGTTAAACTATTTTTTAGTTAATTCGTATCAATGTTTGCTCAGAATTAATATTTTTATTGATTAATATTAGTTATTATTACAAAAATCGTTAATAATCTGAATTTGATTTCTAACACTTTCGGTACTGAAAATAGTATAAAATATAGGAAGTCAATTTATATTGAATAAGAAGATTAAAGAAAGAAACATCTCTTTGTGTAACATATTATTTAAAGACATGATAGTTTGGGGAATCGACTAGTCACGACTTTTTAGTTTTATTTATTACCCGATCGTTGCATGCTACCGATGCTATCATAGGCCTTTTTCGTAATGAATCAACAGTTATGCTTCTTAATAGAATCATAAGAAATTACAGAATCATTTTGTAGAAGTCTAGATAAATGTTCGCGAACAATATAATGAACTACTAAAAATGTCCTCAACCTCAACAATATAGTGTTTTTAAATGAAACTCAAGGTTTCTAGTTAATTCCACAATATAATTCAAGTTAGGGTCGAGACAGTCAATTTCTCAACAATATATATTATATTGCATATGACTCTTGTCCTAAATGTATACTTAGCATATGTAAACATCCTGTACGTTTTATCGTATATAATAAGGACGTTTCTTCAATATATCATTAAAATGCCACAAATCTCAGTATCTTATTTAAGATGAAGAAGAATGTGTGCAAATATTATAGAGTTATTATTGATTATCTCGCCATTAGATCTGATTATTTCCAAGGAAACTGAACGTTTCATATTTGAAAGTCTACGTTTAGAGAAAAAAAGTTACTAGATCGAAAGCACAATGTACAGGTTACATACATTAGTTATAATTATTAAATGAATGCCAATTGAGAATGTTGTCAAAGTACATTGACAAGATATTAGAAAATTAACAATTTTTCAATAAAATGTGTAGTTTGAGGGCATAACTTGTAAATATTTTATTTTTCTTAATCCAAAGAAACTTGCAAACGGTGACTACATCATTTTGTAGAAGATTGAATTAAATGTCCCCAATCCATTCAATATATTATCAAAAATAACCTGAATATCCACATTATATCAACATTTCAAGCTTCTATGTCTCCAAGAAATTGCATATGATTATTCTGTTCTCAAAGTATACATTGCGTTTATAAACATCGGACAATTATACCATGTATTATGGAGACATTTGTTATAACGTATAGTATGGGAGCATGTTCTCAAAATATACACTGAATCGCAGTGTACTCAATTTATACGTTAGGTTCAAAATTCCTTTTTTCTTGAGAAGTTTTCTCAGAAAATCATTTTTTCAAGTCATATCGTGATGCTGGGACATTGGTGCACGATAATCAACAAAAAAAATGCCGTGTCCCAAACTATACGTTGGACATATATATATATATATATATATATATATATATATATATATATATATATATATATATATATATATATATATATATATATATTGGTACGTTTGACTGATGAATATTAACAAAATATGTTCATCAAGAACTGGTTGTAGCAGTCAACAGTGGGGCTGGTGAGAAATCAAACAATTTTATTATTCATCAAGCTTTCAACCCTTGTTTGGGGTCTTCCTCAGGATGACTACAAATATTATATATTTAAAAACAATACGTTACAAAACATAGTCGTACTTACTAAAATGGATTGTCAGATCGACTATACCATAAAAGTTGGAAACAATAAAAACTCCATAAACAATATATACATTTGAAAATAACATAAAAACCGTTACAAACAATAACATTGTACTGATTTAGAAATTATTATCGGATCAAACACACAATGAATATTACATTTAGAGGTTCCCTGTTTACCCGCACCAAAACTAAAGTCAAACCGTTAGAAAGTTCCAATGTTGTGTATAAGATCAATTGCAAGGATTGTCATAAAGCATACATTGGACAAACCTCAAGGCTTTTGCAGGGTAGAATAACATCTCACAAAAGCGATTGCAGATTGGGAAGGCCGTCTTGCGCTCTGTCGACCCATGTTATTGAATCACAACATGATATGGATTTCGAAGGAGTTGAAGTTTTAATTGGAGAAAATAACTACTATAAAAGGATTTTCTTGGAGATGGTGTTTATTAATAAAATTGAAAGACCCCTCAACACTAGATCAGATACTCTAAATCTGAGTCCCATCTATAATTATATTTTGGAGTATGAGAATAATAACAACAAAATTCCTAAAATATTTCCCCTAACACAGCACACTAACAATGCATAACATCTTTGTTAATGTAGTGTTCGCTGGTTTGCATTTCAGTTAAAGGCCATTTTGTGTTGTTCCGTACTCACCGTGTTGTTCCATGCTAATTGTCACTTTTACCATTTGTTATCATTTGTTTTCATTTGGAGTTTTATCAGTTAATTTCTAACATCTTAAAATGTAATATTCATTGTGTGTTTGATCCGATAATAATTTCTAAATCAGTACAATGTTATTGTTTGTAACGGTTTTTATGTTATTTTTAAATGTTTTTTAAATGTATATATTGTTTATGGAGTTTTTATTGTTTCCAATTTTTATGGTATAGTCGATCTAACAATCCATTTTGTAAGTACGACTATGTTTTGTAACGTATTGTTTTTAAATATATAATATTTGTAGTCATCCTGAGGAAGACCCCAAACAAGGGTTGAAAGCTTGATGAATAATAAAATTGTTTGATTTCTCACCAGCCCCACTGTTGACTGCTACACCCAGTTCTTGATGAACATATTTTGTATATATATATATATATATATATATATATATATATATATATATATATAAATATTATAAATATATATATATATTATTATATGAAATTTATGTATTTATCAGTTTATAAATAAATATATTTAAACAATATTTATTTTTGAATTTTGTCTATTGCATTATTTTTAATTACTTTATGTTTTTTTATTTTTGTCGATGGATTTATATAGTAAATTGGCTAGCTCAGGATATTTTGATTATATTGTTTTACTTTATTGTGTTATTGGAAAACATGAGAACTCTTAACTCCCTTTAGATTCTGGCAGATATTATAATATGCGAAATTTGTATTTACTAAATATTATATTATTTTAACTCCTTTGAAAACGCTTTGAATATCTATGCGGAACATACCTATTCGAACCTCTATGATGATTTTCTGGAACTATTTATGTCAATTGTTAAAATAAAAACAAACATATGAAATGAAATTTAGTTTATATATATACGAACCATCATTGAATTGAAAAACACTATCGGTATGAAGAAAAATCAGTTAAAACAAATTATTACTATAAACTAATATACATGAAATGGTTAGAATTTTTAATACATATAAAACAACGAATAGTGAACTTTTGGCCAATTAATAATGTTTGTGAAATTTTTTAATGGTATACCATATAAATTGTTTATACACTGACCTGTTTCTATCACTTTAAAGTTTCTGTTGTGCACTCTGCTTCGGATTCATCTCTCTGGAATGAAGCTGGATTCTTGTTGAATATCGTAGGAAAACAAACTTGATAGTTTGTTGTAGGTAAGTTGAGATTTTAGTTTAATTGTTCAGTAAATACAACTTATAATGTTTATTATCTTACTAAATGTCTTTGAAACTAATAATCAATATTCCATTGTGGACTTTTGATAAAATTCAGACATAGCATCCCTTCTCAAAATATGGATTAGCTGCATTTTCCACAAATAATGAATGTTTACAAATATTTTCTTCTAGAAATGTCTCTATTATTATTATTTATCATTTAAATTCAATTTTGCTTTTGATTTCTAAAGATTTCCGCAGAATTTAACAAATTATTAGAAAAATTTTCTTACATGTCCATCTGCTTTTGAACCACCACACCTAATTCATTCTTCCCCAAATCAACAAAACTCTCGTTGCTAGCCTTGTTATTTCCAACAAAAAACTAACAAGTAACTAGATATCATGGTTTAATTTATTTACTGTCTAACATTAATTATAATTATTTTCCTCGTATTTTTATTGTTATTAATTATTTGTGAAAAATTTTAAAATAATTCATTATATCTATTTACATACAATATCATTCCAAAATATGCCTTATTTTTATATCAATAATAATTTTTATCCCACTTTAAATTACAATATCTATGAATTTATAATCATAATCTTCTTAAAATCTTTTATAATGTCTTTCAATTACTCTTTTATATGTAATTCAACAATTATTTTATATAAACTTTGGCTTAACCTTTACTATTGTTATCAATCTTTAAACACTCCTGCTGTTTTGAAAATAATCAATACTTCGAACATAACATATCTCTATGGTTGAAAATATTTCTGCTCTGTTAATTCTGTGTTACATGACATGAAGTTTTTACTGACACTTCTACATAAGAATCAACAAATGATATAACATGTATTCATATTAGTATCAGTTATATATATTGTTTATCATCGTTTAAATAATAATTTTATGTTCTTTTTCAGATTCTTTTGTTATTCTAGATAGAATATACAATTCATTGTCTATGTTGCTGATAACAATTTGGATTTATAATTTACTAAGAAAATGGGTTAAGGTTTTGTGATTCATAACTATTTACAATCTGAAAATAAAGGTAACAAATTTTAATCTTGCTAATATATTTCTATATTATAAAGGATAATTAATCTCATAGATGTTCGATTTGATATGATACATATTGTTTAGTTATAATTGTCAATATAAATAGTAATTTTATCTGTCTGAAGAAAGTGATTTCTATTTGTTATTCAACAAAGTTACAAATTTCTCATATTTGTGTATCATTCTCTTGAATATTCATTATGATAAGTTCAAATCCCCTCAAATTTAAATTTAATAAATATTAACATGGTTAATTTTGTTTAAATTTCAATTTCCCAAACAAACTTATCATTCCTTCACTATTTACTATAAAAATATTAGAAACTTCTTAGACTAATTCTTGGTTGTATCCTTATCCTATCTTAATCTACTATTTACAAACAACTTATTTCCTATGATTTTAAATTACTTGTAATATTATCTATTCCTCGTTTTTCAATACATATTCCTTAAGAATAATATTTGTAAATGTGTTCTATGTTAAAGATACCCCTTAATATTTTAGTACCTGGATATATTAATCGATAACTGTTTTTACCGTTTTCTGTATCTATGATATATGGACCTTCGAATGGATATAATAATTTCGCACATTGTTCTTCATCTTTCTTTGGCATTCTTAAAGATTTGACAATCACCATATCTCCTTTATTAAACTGTGTTGTCCTAGGTTTCTTTTTATCTTGTTTTTTAATATACTTCTCCGCATTTCGTATTATTCTCCGATTAACCTTTTCAAGTACACTTGTCATAGTTGAATTTCTGTTCAAAATCCAGTGGCGTTCTGGCTGTATTCCTTTCATAATATAAATCGGATTCTCCTCTGTTACACCATGTGGTAATTCATTTATGAATTTTTCTACTCTATCCAAGTATTCATCCCATCTTTTATGGTTCTCTTGACATAACATTCTTAAATATTTAATGATTTCTTTAATATATCGTTCTGCTGGATTAGAACTTGGTTTTCTGATACTTATAAATTGTAATTTTATTTGTTTACTGTCAGTATATTGTTTTAACTTCCTACTCTCAAAATATGTCGCATGATCAAGTATCACTGTTTCTGGTGTTCCAAACTCTTCTATATATTCTTTAAAACAATCAATTACTACTTTCGCATTTGTCTTTCTACATGGAAATATTTTAACATATTTACTATATACATCAACCATTACTAATAAATGTTTATTCCCCATTGTACTTTTAATTAAATTACCAATAAAATCTACTGCCACTATTTGCAATGGTTTACTCGTTATAATAGATTTCGCTGTCATATAATTATGATAATTCTTTTCTTTGCCTATTTGACAAAACTCACAATATTTACATACTTCTTTTACAATACTTAAATCTTTCTTAGCTATATAATTTTCTCTAAATAACATCCACAATTTTCTTATTCCTATATGTCCATTTTCTATATGTAAATGTTTAATAATTTCTTTAGCATAATCTCTTGTTATGATATATACTTCTCTATCCTCAATTTGTTTATACCATACATCTTCTATATTTACTGCTCCTCTGGTATTTATTTTATCTATTTGTCTTTGATCTTCTTTTACTCTCTCTAGAGTAAATATTCCTTCAGTTTGGTGTAATGTATTTACTCCTATTTGAAATCTTCTTGGTTCGCTTCCATTATCGTTAACTCTACTTAAGGCATCCGCTACAATGTTTAATTTTCCTGGTACATATTTTATGTCAAACTCATATTCTTGTAGAAGTAGAATCCATCTATGTATTCGATTGTTTGCATATCTGTTCTTTAATATAGATGTTAGTGCTAGATGATCTGTTTCTAATGTAAATTTAGCTCCTAGTAAGAAAAATCTTAGTTTGCTTACACAAAATACTACACTTGCCATTTCTAACTCAGTTATGGAATATTTTCTTTCCGCTGCTTTTGTTACCCTAGATATAAAACTTATGGGAACTTCCTCTTCATCTTGAATTTGTACCAAAACTCCTGCCAATCTTTCCATAGATGCATCTGTTTTCAAGATGAAAGGTTTATCATATTGTGGGTGATAAACTTTGAGTTTCTTCAGAAATATTTCTTTTAATTCCTGGAAAGCTTTGTCTCGTCTTTCATCCCATTTCCATTTTGTATCCTTCTTTAACAACTCAATTAGTGGAATCTCTCTTCTACTTAAGTCTGGAATTAGCCTCTTAAAATAATTTAAAATCCCCAGAAACCCCCTCAAATTTTTTAGGTTCTTAGGTGTTTGATATTCCAGTATCGCTTTAACTCTTTCTGGATTCATTGTTACTCCTGTATCACTTAAAATATATCCCAGATATTCTACCTCCTTTTTATAAAATTGGCATTTATCTAAATTTAATTTCAAACCTGCTTCTTCCAATTCTTTAAGTATAATTTTTAAGTGTTCCTGATGTTTTTCTTCTGTTTCAGAAAATATGAGGATATCGTCGATATAGTGCAACGTGAAATCTTCATACTGGTTCAAGATAGTATGTAAAGTTCGTACCAGCGCAGCACAAGAACTTTGTAGCCCAAATGGTACTACACAAAATTGATAAACAATTCCATCTACCATAAAAGCAGTGTACGGTCTACTTCTTGGATCTAAAGGAATTAACCAGAAGCTGTGTTTGAGATCCAGTTTTGAGAAAATATTAGCTTTTGTAATTCTACCAAAAATACATTCTATATTTAATGGACTTTCATATTGTTTCTTTGTATAGCTGTTAATATTTCTAGCATCCAAACATAACCTAATTTCTCCTGTTTTCTTCTTGACACATGTGATGGCACTGATGTATTGCGAATTTGATCTTTCAATAATTCCATCATTCAGCATCTTTGTAATCTCATCATATACTTCTGTCTTCAGCCTGTATGGTATTTGATATGTTTTTATTTTGAAATTTTTTATCTCTTCTGTGACTTCTAATTTATGTACATATCTAGATGCTACACGTACTTCCTCGTTAAATAATCGTTTATGATGTTGTATAAGCTCATACACCCTATCTTGATATTCTCTGTTACATAACTCTTCTAAAACTTTTATCTCTTCACCAATTTGGTTTATTTCCTTTATGTTCGAATTTTGTATATCATTATTAGAAAATTGTTTTATAAAATGTATAATTGAATTTTGATATCTAATACATCCCTGATTATAATCTATAATTATCCTATGTCTATTTAATTCATCATTTCCTAATATTATATCATATCTTAAATTTTTAACTATCAATAATTGTACTGGAATATGTTCTGAATTTATTTTTAAATTAACTATAATAGTTTGATTTGTTTCATAAAGTTTTCTATCATTCGCCCCTACTAATGATATTTTGTTAGTATTAATCACCGTAATATCATCTTGTTTCACATTTTCTATTACATTCTGATTTATTATAGAAACTTCCGATCCTGTATCTAATAAAATTTTACATTTCACATCAAATAAATACCCTTCTATGAAAATTAATTTTATGTTTTCAGTACATTGTGAACTTTCATCTATAAATTCTCTTGGATGTTGATAATGAGAAGAATAGATAATATTACGAATGTAAGGACGATTTACGCAAAATTTCTTACCAAGCTTTGCTCTTGGTTTGGATCATTACTTGATCCTTCCTGTTCTTGTGTTATATGATTCACCTGTCTTCTCTCTTCCTCTCTATTATTTTCTTGTTCATAATTCCTTTCTGGGTTCCTTTGATTATAGTTTCTTCTTTCACTATAATTGTTTATTCCTTCCCCTCTATTCTGTTGCCAATTTCCATTCCTGTTTCCATTATAATTTCTTCTTTCGAAATTTGCCTGATTTCCTCTATTTTCATACTGCCTACCATTGTTTCTGTCTCCATTTCCATAATATCTATCTCCATTTCCTGTATTTCTTCTGTTTTCAAAATTCCTGTTTCCATAATTTCTATATTCATTTCTGTTATTATTGTCCCTTCTGATAAATCCATTTCCATTCTCTCTTGTTCGATCATTTCTTATCTCCTCATTCCTATTCTGGTATCGATTTATTCCATTTGTGTTCACAATACTCCTCTCCACTCTCTGTAGGTAACATGACAAACTATCCATCGTCTTGATATTATGAAGTGCAATAGTCTCCGATACTTCTGCATTAAATTGTCTGCCTACATATAATACCAGTTCCTCCTCTTTCATCACCGGTTCTAGATACTGTGCCATATTATACAACTGCATCGCATATGAATTCAAATTTTTACCTTTATTATAGTCGAATTTACCAAAGTATAATTTTTCCCTAAAATTTGCTTGCCGTAATTCCCCCCAAAAATAGTTTAAGAACTGATTTTCAAATTCTTCCATATTTCTGATCTGCTCTTCTTTATTGCAGAACCAGAGTAATGCGTGACCTGACAACATACCTCTTATCGCTATTTTCTTCTCCATCAAATCCTTTATTCCCCTCAATTTACTTTTTATAATTTTAATAAAAACTTTTGGGTGTATTAAATTAATGTTCCCATCGAATTTCACACCTACATCCATATTCCCATTGTATATGATTCCTCCTCCATTTCTTCTCACAGTATCCTCCATTTCTTCTACCGTTTCTTGTAGTTTCCTATTCATCTCTTCTAATTCCCTATTAAATGATCTACCCATGACTTCCGACCTTTTTTCATATGTTCCTGTTTGTTCTTCCAGTCTCACATTTAAATCTTGAAATTTTTTATCCACCTTCTGTATTACTTCTTCATTAGTTTGTCCTTGTACTTTTATATGTTCCACTTCTCTAATTATATTTTCATTTTGTTTGTTGATTTCCATTACAATAGTTCCTGTTAGATTTTCTTCTAAACATCTACCCCATTCTTGAATTTCTTGATCAACATGTTTTTCTATCTCTTCCCGGATTTTGATTCCATTGTCTTGAATCTCTGTTCTTAAATTTTTATTTTGCTCCTCAATATTTTGTTGCACCTTATCCATTCTTCTTTGAAATACTTCGTTTTCTTCCCTGATTTTCTGGATTTCTTTAATACTTTCAGATTTCACATCATCAATTTTCTTTTCCAATTTGTCTATGTTCCCACTCATCTGGTCCATTTTTCCATCTATCCTGTTGATATCTCCTCTCATTGTATCTATGTTTCCATTTATTCTCTCCTCCATTCTGATAAATAATTGTTGCATCCTGTCCATCATCTGATCATCTCTATTTGTACTTGTTCTTCCTTGTTTTTCCCTGCTCTCTTGTATCCTCTCTTCTTGTTCTTGTGCTTCCTCATCTCCTGTTGAGTCTTCCTCTGGTACATTTTCTCCAGATTGTCCCTGTTCTAAGTAATGTACTTGGAAATCCCCTCTACCATGTCTTCTTTCCTCTCGTTCCTCTTCCGATCCACTATCCGTACCTACCTGTTTTCCGTCTCTTAACATCATTTTCTTTTCCATCTTATATTTATAATATAGTCAATAAAATTTCTAATATTTGTATACTTTTAATTATTCCCTTAACAAAAACAACCTACCAAATATTTTAAAATCGCCCCACGTTCTTGGGTGCCATTTATTATATCTAATTCTAATGTTTTTAAAACCTTCTTATCATGAAAAAATCTTAATTTGCCCCACGTTGCGGTGACATTTATTATATGAAATTTATGTATTTATCAGTTTATAAATAAATATATTTAAACAATATTTATTTTTGAATTTTGTCTATTGCATTATTTTTAATTACTTTATGTTTTTTTATTTTTGTCGATGGATTTATATAGTAAATTGGCTAGCTCAGGATATTTTGATTATATTGTTTTACTTTATTGTGTTATTGGAAAACATGAGAACTCTTAACTCCCTTTAGATTCTGGCAGATATTATAATATGCGAAATTTGTATTTACTAAATATTATATTATTTTAACTCCTTTGAAAACGCTTTGAATATCTATGCGGAACATACCTATTCGAACCTCTATGATGATTTTCTGGAACTATTTATGTCAATTGTTAAAATAAAAACAAACATATGAAATGAAATTTAGTTTATATATATATACGAACCATCATTGAATTGAAAAACACTATCGGTATGAAGAAAAATCAGTTAAAACAAATTATTACTATAAACTAATATACATGAAATGGTTAGAATTTTTAATACATATAAAACAACGAATAGTGAACTTTTGGCCAATTAATAATGTTTGTGAAATTTTTTAATGGTATACCATATAAATTGTTTATACACTGACCTGTTTCTATCACTTTAAAGTTTCTGTTGTGCACTCTGCTTCGGATTCATCTCTCTGGAATGAAGCTGGATTCTTGTTGAATATCGTAGGAAAACAAACTTGATAGTTTGTTGTAGGTAAGTTGAGATTTTAGTTTAATTGTTCAGTAAATACAACTTATAATGTTTATTATCTTACTAAATGTCTTTGAAACTAATAATCAATATTCCATTGTGGACTTTTGATAAAATTCAGACATAGCATCCCTTCTCAAAATATGGATTAGCTGCATTTTCCACAAATAATGAATGTTTACAAATATTTTCTTCTAGAAATGTCTCTATTATTATTATTTATCATTTAAATTCAATTTTGCTTTTGATTTCTAAAGATTTCCGCAGAATTTAACAAATTATTAGAAAAATTTTCTTACATGTCCATCTGCTTTTGAACCACCACACCTAATTCATTCTTCCCCAAATCAACAAAACTCTCGTTGCTAGCCTTGTTATTTCCAACAAAAAACTAACAAGTAACTAAATATCATGGTTTAATTTATTTACTGTCTAACATTAATTATAATTATTTTCCTCGTATTTTTATTGTTATTAATTATTTGTGAAAAATTTTAAAATAATTCATTATATCTATTTACATACAATATCATTCCAAAATATGCCTTATTTTTATATCAATAATAATTTTTATCCCACTTTAAATTACAATATCTATGAATTTATAATCATAATCTTCTTAAAATCTTTTATAATGTCTTTCAATTACTCTTTTATATGTAATTCAACAATTATTTTATATAAACTTTGGCTTAACCTTTACTATTGTTATCAATCTTTAAACACTCCTGCTGTTTTGAAAATAATCAATACTTCGAACATAACATATCTCTATGGTTGAAAATATTTCTGCTCTGTTAATTCTGTGTTACATGACATGAAGTTTTTACTGACACTTCTACATAAGAATCAACAAATGATATAACATGTATTCATATTAGTATCAGTTATATATATTGTTTATCATCGTTTAAATAATAATTTTATGTTCTTTTTCAGATTCTTTTGTTATTCTAGATAGAATATACAATTCATTGTCTATGTTGCTGATAACAATTTGGATTTATAATTTACTAAGAAAATGGGTTAAGGTTTTGTGATTCATAACTATTTACAATCTGAAAATAAAGGTAACAAATTTTAATCTTGCTAATATATTTCTATATTATAAAGGATAATTAATCTCATAGATGTTCGATTTGATATGATACATATTGTTTAGTTATAATTGTCAATATAAATAGTAATTTTATCTGTCTGAAGAAAGTGATTTCTATTTGTTATTCAACAAAGTTACAAATTTCTCATATTTGTGTATCATTCTCTTGAATATTCATCATGATAAGTTCAATATATATATATATATATATATATATATATATATATATATATATATATATATATATATATATTATAATATATCGTATATTTATATTGTTTTATTTATAATCAATGAATGTTGTTAGGCTAGCTTAAATTAATTGTTGCGGCGATAATTTATAATTATTATTGTTTATTTTTAGCTCAGTGTAATTATATCAAGTAGAGCATGAGTACTCCTCAATATCTTGAGTTCAGGTCTAAAGATTTTTATGTAATTTATTAATTTGTTTTATATATTTTCATAAAGAATTATTTGTTTTAGTCTTTTATTTAAAATAAAAAAATTATACCTTGTCTAAATTTATGTTGAGACGCCTATGGTATCAAACCTATTCCTTTCTTTAGTATTGACACGTGAAATGATCTGAATTTATTTATATAATTGGTTGTCACTATTATTAACTATTTTCTGTTTCTGATATTGTAATGAAACAACAATGACATACACTCTATTTATATAATCAAAAATATGGAATGAAAATGAGAAAAGAAGTACATATATCAACACAAACAAAATCTAAATCTAGTATGTTGAACAAATAACTATAACCTAATAAAATTTTAAATGAGTGTACTATTAAAATGAATTTGAATGGCCAAATCAGATTTTTTTTTAATTATTCAATTGGTTAACCAATAAAATTGCGCAACACTAACCTTACTACTGATGGCTTCTTCTGGCAGCGACAATTAACAGTCTCCAACAACACAACTCTTCTATTAATGTGTTTACTGCATCTACTCCCTCTGGATACTACTTGACACAATCCTCCAGGTAAGTTTTGAAATTATATTTCTTGTTATCTTTTAAAATAACTTATTTTTCCTTTTTAATTCAAATTCTAGTTTTATTAGTTTATAAATATGTTTCAATGATACTTTCAGTTTATTTAATTATTCTAATGTCTTTGATTTCTATCTATTTTAATCATTTATCTTTTGTACCTTCAATTAGCTTCTAAATCTTCTCAACTTACTTCTTCAACTTTATTTAACTTTTTTCTGTTACTTTTCTTGAGTTATACGAGGACTGCTCTTATATTTTATTATAATTTGAAAATTTCATTTATCTACGTCCTCTCTTCAAAATATCACACCACATCCTTCATTTTTCGAAATCAACAACCCTCATTTTCCCTGTCCGTTGCTATGGACAAAACTCATCATCTCACTAGATTTTTTTTAACAATAATTTAGAAATCAGAGGTTTTCATTTAATTTCATATTTTTCTTAACTATTTGATGATATTTAATGCTTTGTTTATTTCCAAAATAATTTAATTTATCTATTTAAAACTCTACTTTTCCAAAAATATCCCTATTTATAAAAAAAACCTCTGATTGTATAAAACTATTCCATTCTAAATGAAACAAATCTACAGTCTGATTACTCTGAAATACATATGCAATCCTTTTCCAATTATATTAGAATTCTTCCACAATTAGTGTTCATTATAAACGCGGACTGAAATTTCTATTTACTAAATTTCTTTATATGTCATTTTACATCCTCGCTTTATACGCTTGTCAAAATTATATAGTTCTATGACAATGAATCCTGTCGCGCACAACGAAATCTGTCGCTGATGTTTCATGTTTTGAAATTATTTTGACATTCCAATCTTGTTGACAGTTCTCAGTGTCATTATAATATTAAACATCAAAAATAATGAATTTGCTACTAATTCTTATTAAACATGATGTATTATAATAATATAAATACATTTATTTATTCTTTTAGGGGTTTAGATACTTTTAATGACGTATATGCCAAATTTACAAATTATTATATTGTTTAAAGATTATTTTTATGGTCTGATATACAAGTTATGAGTGAATTATTTTAGGAAGCACTGACAATGGTGAGTGTTTTGAATATTATTTTAGCATCTCTATATTTACATTAAACAAATGATATCATAGGTACATATTCAATATATAACTAACTTTAATTTCATTCATATCATGAAAAACAAATAATTCCCTATGTTTTGGCAACTTACAACCAAATTCAGGCTTGAAAACCTCACACTCCAACACCTTCAAACCCTTATAGATGTTGTGATGAGTTCAATATATATATATATATATATATATATATATATATATATATATATATATATATATATATATATATATATATCGTTCATCCGGAAGATTATATGTGAGTTTCACCTGGGAACCGATAGATGGCAGGATGTAACTGTCTAATATCGACAGAATTTTTGCGCGCATGATCGGAAAGACAGGTACATTTTAGTTTGTCTACAGCTTTGACGAAGAAAACCTCGCTTGTTAGGTCAAAGAGAGTTACATTTCAAGATATAATAAAATTCGACTTCTTGCCTTGGGACGAAACAGTGATATTTTGTGATGTAACGGTATAGTGACCATCATCAGAAAGTTTTTTTAATGATTTAGTTGTCGAAAAAAAAAGATACAAATGAGAATGTAACAGAAAAAGCATTGCTGATTTTGCTTCAAAAGCGTTATATCTCTAGTTATAACAGTATTTCGTAAAAATTACGTCAAAACTATGTTTTATTTTTAAATGTAGCATTCATCTCAAGTTTAATATCAACTGTTTTGTGCTACATTCTGAAAAGTAACGTTCTTCTCCTGAACGAGAGTTCAAAATAAGGGCCTATTCTCAATCTTCTTTTTTCGGTAATAACAATGAACACAAACTTACGCGAACACAGCGTATGCATACTGTTTCTTGATTCAGCAGAAACGAGTTCGCGTGTGCAAATATTTCTTCATGGCTACCTTAGATATAAACCATAGAGTAATAAGTACGATTTTGAAGAAACAGAGTGAAAGTAGCAACGTTGTAGTGAGTGACAAGCGAGGGAAGCACAGAAACCACAAAAGACTAGACGAAAATATTAAAAATGGTGTCCGAAATCACATCCAATCTATACCCCGTATTGAAAGTCATTACTGCCAATCACATTCTAGTAAAGAGTACATTGAAGGGGACAAAACAATAGCCGATCTGCATAGAGACTACGTAACATTTTGCAAAGAACAGAAATTGACATTTGCTAATTACTTCATGTATAGCGAAATCTTTAATGAGGAATTTAATTTGGTGTTCCATTTACCGAAAAAGGATCAATGTGAACCGTGCCTGCAATATAGAAATTCAGATGATCAACAGAAGCTGGAAATTGAAGAAAAGTACAACAGGCATGTCAAAGAGAAAGACCTAAGCAGGAAACTAAAGGAAGATGACAAGAACAGTGATAATAAAGCCAAAGTCATCGTTTTTGATTTGCAGGCGGTGTTACCCTGTCCAACTGGCGAAGCGTCCTCCTTTTTTTACGTGTCTAAGTTGAATGTACTCAATTTTACGTTGTACGACCTAAAGACAAAATAAGGAACATGCTTTTTATGGCATGAAGGTGAAGCGCAAAGGGGAGCCAACGAAATCGGTAGTTGTGTTTTGAAATATCTTCGAGAAATGACTCAGCAGACACAAGGTGATTTCAGCGTGGTGTTCTACTCTGATAACTGTGTGTTCTACTCTGATAACTGTGCTGGCCAAAATAAGGACAAATTTTTGATCGCCATGTACATGTACGGATTGTCTTTGGATATAACATCGATCACCCATAATTTTTTCGTCATAGGACATGGCCAAAGCGAAGGTGATAGCATGCACGCCATGATTGAAAAAATTCAAGAGATCGAGTCCCATATACGCACCAGACCAATATGCCTGTACAATCAGGGCTGCAAAAAAAACGGAAAACCGTATTAAGTGAACGAATTGTGTCATAACGATTTTGTTGACCTGAAAGCTTTAGCTGCAGACCTATTTATCAATATTCCCAAAAACGTGAAGTTGACCGAGATTAGGACTTTAAAACTGGACAAGGATCACCCAAACGTCATGTTTCATAAAACTTCGTTTGAACAAAGTGATTATTCTGAGGCACCAATCACAAATTCGAGAAAAAATGTGGATCTGGGAAAAGTTGTACTAAAAGACGCATACAACAGAAAACCTGGCTTTACCGATGCTAAGAAGAATGGCCTACTATCTTTAATATAAAAGAAGCGTTGTGTACCAATGTACTATTTGGACTTTTATAAAAATCTGTAGTTTATTTTTATTAAATCCAAGAAGTTTATTCCGCCAGTTTTAAGTTTTGTTAGCTTTTTTGTATGAAGTTAATTTGTTATGATTATTGTAAGTGTTCATCGTTCAAAGTAGAATAAAATTGTTGGCTACACTGCACGGTTTATAACAATCTTTTTTTTATGAAAATTAATTTATTTGCGAGAAAAAAGTTACATCTTTCAAATTCTTCTAAACTATTATTCCAAAAAAATTTTTAATGCGGGCCTATTTCTCACCCTACAAAACTTGAAACAGAGCAAAAAAATTGTAGCTGTTCATTATTTTAATTTGCACTGGGATTGATTTGAAAAAATTGCAAAACTTAAAATCGTTCCCATGAACATTCATGATTTTTGAGAAGTAGCTCTCTTCTTGCGGATGAACGATATATATAATTAATTCTACGGTGTATTGACGAAAATTTCTAATTATAGTCTGAAAATCGGTCATAGGCGTGCCGATTAATATATTATTCTGCCAAATAGGTATGATAAAGGTGATTTTGACTATTTCACGGGTGTACTGAAATATTCTGAATAAATTTCGAATGGGTGAATATGTAGAAAAAAAAATATCAATTATATTCAGGGCGCATGGGTGTAGAGTAATTTTAAAAAGCGTACTAGCTACAGGAAGGCGTACTGTAGATATCTTCTAGGGGCGAACGGGAAATTTTACGGATGTTAACCGTCAGATCTGGCCATGGGTAGTATCATGCGATTAGATCGTTGACATTTTGGGTTGCGGATGCAGTCAAGCGATTAGATTGGTTAATCGGGTTGCGGACAGCATCAGGCGATTAGATAGTCGACTGGTCGGGTTGCGGTTACTATCGAGCAGTTAGATCGTGATGTTGCACGAATATAGCTGCGTGTATTATCATGCGATTGGACCTTTGATGTTCGGGTTGCGGGTGCCGTCAAGCGATTAGATTGGTTAATCGGGTTGCGGGCAGCACAAAGCGATTAGATCATCGATCGTTCGGGTTGCAGGTAACGTGGATAATAATATTCTCACATGACATGTTTTGTTTCAGCAAACGGCGGGATCTGGTGATGAATTAGATCTGCATACTGATGGCGATCTCCTGGGGTCACCTGTTGAGCAAAGGGGTGTTAGGGCGGAATGAGACTCTGTGCAGGAGAGAAGGGGGGTGGATGGTACTGGTGGAGCGACAGTACCTGCCTTAGATGAGTTGGTCAGGACCTTGTTGGCGGGGGGGCTAACCAAAAGCAGGGAGAGAATTGCCAAGCAGCAGGCATCGCTGGTGATTGGGGAGTACTCGGAGGCAAATGTATCTGGGCCATCTAGCTCGAGGGGTGTTAAGTTAGAGGGTGCTATGAGCGGACTGCAGACTAATCGGCGCGCTCTGTTGTTAGGCTCAGAGGTGATTGACCGTTTTGACCCGGATGACCCAGAGGCGAATATTGAAAGGTGGCTGCAAAAGATTGACCAGTTGGGGTCGAGTCACGGTTGGGGCGAATATGAGAAGTCGACGTTGGCAAGAGGTGGTTCCACCGGTTGGACGAGTACAACTAAAATGGGAGCAGTGGAAGGCGAAGTTGAGGGCTGCATTTTCCCGGAGGCGTGATTTCCAACAGATGTTGGAGGAGCTGATGAGCCGGCGAAATGAACCAGGTGAGTCGATGACGACTTACTATCATGCCAAACTGGCCTTGTGCGATAGGGTCAAAATCAAGGGTGAAGATGCCGTATCATGCATCGTTGGAGGTTTACCAGCTGACCTGAAGGCGAATGCCTACGCTGCGAATTGTAGGACCCTCGAAGTGCTTTACAATTCTTTTCTGGCGGGATTAGAGGGGTATCGAGGCGGAAAACCTCCAGTGACTTCTCGCCTCACTGTGGCGCCGAGAGTGAGGGAGGAGAAACGGGCGAATCCTCCGAGCCGTAGATGCTACAATTGTTAGCAGGTGTCTACCCACGTGAGCAGAGACTGTCCCTTACCACGGGTAGTGCTGTGCAAGTATGGCCTCTCTTTTTACAAATGAAACAGTCCCGATTAACGGCTGTGCAGGCTTTAGACGACTCATGCCACCTTCCACATCTGCTACATTTGTTACCAGCACTACTAGATTTTTGACTACTAGTAGTATTCTGACTCGTACTATATCTTTGACTGCAGTTCTTTACTATTTTATCTCTTGATTAATCTATCTAGCTTGACCTTCAGCAAGTTCTACTCCTAGTGCAGTTTTACAGGCATAAGTTAAGTTTTCTGTATCTAATAACTTTAATTTAATTTATTCAAATTGCAGCCCGCAGACAAACTTATCTCTTAGAGCTTCATCTAAAAATTGTCCAAACTGACGATGTTTGGAATAATTTGTAAGTTTTTCTAAGTATTCAGTTATACTTTCATTGGGTTCTTGACGACAATTGTAAAACTTGTAATGCTCTGCTATCACTAATCTCTTCGGACTAAAATGACTAATTAACATATTTTTCAACTGAACATATGTTCGACTGCTGGACACGTCAGAGAACAATAGGTATTTAAGTACGCCGAAAGCTTCACCTCCTATTAATGTCAGAAAATTGGGCACTTTTTTATTTTCACTAACTTCATTACATACAAAAAATTGCTCCATTTGTTCGATATAGGTGGTAACTTCAGTTTCTCTAGGCTTGAAATGTTCTATTGAGCCTATAAGCGACATACTTCTGACTGGCAATTGCAAATTTGACTTCGATACAAGGATTTGCTTCTGTTACTTGGGCTACATAAAATTTGGAGACTTTTCTTGGACAAAACTTCACTATTAGCCTATCACCGATTTCAACTTGCTTCGTTATCTTACGTAATCGCAGTCATAAAATCATTTCCTTCCTCAACTTCTCTTGCTTCGTCTTCTATATTGTAATCGATTAAACTATCGTCCCTTAGTTTTGCGGCCTCTTCTTCACCATTTAGTTCTTCTTCTTCTGGTTCATAAATAGGTTGTGTATCTTCTCAACTTCGTTGCTCTGCGGTCTTTTAATTTTTAATTGTTTTATCTACTGTTTGTCATTCATTTCTTTTAAATTTGCAACTGCTTATGAAGATTTTATAGCCTCGGCTCCTGAACATTTTCCTTTCTGTCTGAACTCTAGTAGCTTGCTTTAGCTGTTGTAAAAGTAATGACTAGAATGATATTTTTTCTGGATTTAAAATATTTTGCAGAGGTACAACATCCAGAGCGGATGATCCGGGTGCCACTGGGGCATCCACTGTGTCATCCTCTGCAATACCTGGAAGTCACAAGTTATTTTGTTCGAAGAGAGACCATCTTCTAAAGGCATCTGGTTAAAATTTTTCTTTTGGAACAACGTCATTGTTAAAAGGGTAGATTCCCGCTTTTGCAAATCCTTTTTGTATAATGGTTGACTCAAGATTGTTTCACACTTTTGATAAAATCGTGGTAAAAGTACGCTTTGGGAGTTTAATACCATAATTTTTTCATTGCCACTTGACGAGCTCTTCGTCCCACATTAACTTCAGTGGTTTGAATACACCCAAGTCCATAGGCTGTAGAATGCGGCGGTAACTTCAATATGACCACACCGTTTGCTTTTGCTGCCTCTACAAGTGAAAGGCCATCTGTGGCCATCGTAAATAAGTAGTACAGGACGTTCTGAGCCAATATGTTTCAGAAAAATGTTGAAATACTGCTGGAACGTGGCTGCCTCCATCCATCCGTTCGCAGTTGCTGCAGAGGTCATTCCCGGAAATTCATCTTCTTGTGCAGGTATCCAAGAATCCCAGAGATTTTTACCTTTAAAAACAATCTGTGGCGGTAATTTTTCTCCAGCAGCATTTGCATCCATCAGAACAGTTATATTTTCTCTTCCAGGGCCACTAGTTGCCCGATGTGCAGCTGTGCCCTTTTAACCCACAACTTTCACCCTAGAAGGATCGAGGCAAAAGCTTGTCTCATCAACATTATATATTTGAGCGGGGGGAATATTATCCATCTCATTTTTTAGAAGTTCAAAGTATCTGATATTATAAAGGGGTCCATACTTCGTTTTCGTGCCACTTCAACACTTTGGGGCTTTTTTTGACTTAGATTAAATTGTTTTTTAAACCTTATAAAATAATCATTTCCTGGTGTTCCATTTTTGAAGGGTGTCTTTAAATTGTTTTCTTTTACATAAGCTCCTAGTATCTCAAGAACTTCCTTTTTCGATAAACCAAAGCCCCATTTTTCTAAAGTTACTAAGAGTTTGCAATGTTTTGCACAATTTCATGGGTAGGGTCTGGTGGTCTACTCAATGTACGACTTTTTAAGGCTCTCTGTCCCTTCATGCGTTTAAATAGAGTAGCTTTAGGAACCTTATAAACTTTTGCAGCCCTATACAATCCTAAAGTTCTTCTGTATAGGATGGTGGTAAGGTCTTGCGCTTATAGTTTCGAACCATGATAGGTTAACATCTGCAAGTAAGAGTTGCAGTTTTATGGCCAAATAATGAATTAATAATGAAAAAGGGCAAGTGGAACCCATGCTATATACCACTTACCCCGAAGCGTATTTTTTGCAGGGCAAGTGTAACCCAAACAAACTTTTCCGGTTCTGACTATTATTTATTTTGTAGCGATAGTAGACATTATAAAACAGACAATAGGACATCACTCACCCAGATAAACTAACAACACTTCTGAACAACTCAAAATATAATTAATCTTGCACGGCGGGTATAAACTCGATGTAACAGATTAAAATTGCACGGGAACTTTGCGGTGGTCACTAATCAAAGTCGAGTGTCGAACTGTACTGCACTATATCGCGACGGTTGAAGAGGGGAAGCCTGTCGATTCAAATAGGTGGCGTTCAAATAAATAGATCAGCACAGATTTTGTAGAGGTGGGTTCCACTTGCCCCGGTGTACCTTACATGTTACAACAAAATACCAACATGAACAGCGTACAATAAACAAGATCTTAGCAATGACAATACACTTTTAAACAAACTAAAACTAACAACTAAGGAAGGTGTTAGTATTATAAATAATAGGTTTAGTGTAGCCTCATAAAAAGAAATCGATAGGCGTTAAATCTGGGGATCTTGATGCTCATTTATGCGGCCGACTTCTACCAATCCGTTTTCGTGGAAATAACGTATTTAAACAATTTCTTACTCTTAAACTAATATGGACTGAAACACCATCTAAGTGGATCCACATTCTTCGTCTTAATACTAACGGAACGCAGTAAGAATCTAAGAAATTTTGCAGCATTTAAATTTCCATGAAAAAAGTAAGGACCTATCACCTTATATCCGACTATTCCTCCCCATACATTCAATGACCATCATTTTGATGGTCGAGTGTCCGGAAATAGTGCGGATTTTCCTCGCTATAGTAATGAAAATTATGTCTGTTCACTATATACCTTTGCTGTGGAATGTAGCTTCATCAATAAAAATTACAAAGTCAAAAAAGTTTTCATTTACCGCCACCTGTTCCATTTGTATTTTTTTATTACTTTGGATACACTTCTTCTACTTATTCCTATTTCTAGACTAATTTGTATTTAGCTTGTATAAGGATCTTCTACAAGTGAACCAATTACTTGGAATTCGTGCTTTGTTTATTGGGTTTTTCATAAGATACAATTCCAGTATTTCGAAATGTGTTAAGTAACTTCTGAAAATTTTTCTTATTCGGATAGTTTCTGTCGGGTATTTTTGCGTATAGGCGCATAAAACTAATAGGCAACTTTCTAGACACTCGCCCAGTAATAAAAGCATGTCAATTCTTTCTTGCACTGAATATGTTTTTAATCTGAATATTATATAATGAATTAAATGTGAATAATTTAACGTATCAACAACATTAAATTTGATTTCAAGTATTACTTAGAATAATACACAGCCTACTACTCCTTTATAACATAAGAGAAAGACACAGAGCTGCTTTTAAATATGTTTTCTATTGATTACGTGAAAAATACCAAACTTGGCTATAGGGAACCCTAATACCGTTTGAAAGATAATCGTTTACTGTATCGGATAGTATAAAAAAATACCGGGTGTTCTATTTAAGATAAGCGTGTTTTTCAAGTCAGCAGGAGTCCATAATATTTCGCACTTTTTGGAATTTATGCATAATCCTAAATATCACAAATAGTAGCCCAAAGGCTACAAATCAACTGATGCAAGGCAATTTTTTTATTCCTGTCCGTGTTATCGTTATTATTTTTTTGTCATACTGTATTTCGAGAAAAACCGAGATATTTCGAAAATAATAAACGATAGGTATAGGGAATCCTTAACCTTCCGGCCGGGGCGCCTAGTCTCTGAGACCCGGCGCTCCGAAAACCGATCGGCAATGTTCGGAAAATCGTCGTAATGGCCTGGCGATCTATCTACCTGTTTATGCTTAGACTCAGTACGTGCACAGTAATTCGTGGATGCGCAAGTATTTTAGTTTCTGAATTATTTTGATTTTGGTCTGTGAGACCCGGCGCCCCGGTTCAGTGTATTTTTTCTACATCTGGCAGGATATATTTTTCTATGGTAAGTCAGGGTAAATATCATTTATATTCTATAGATTTTATAAATATTTGTTTTATTTAGCAGCAATGTCTAATTATTATGAAGAAGAGCAAGAAAAACTGCGTCGTCTATGGGAGGAAGTTGAATCAGAGGAAGAGCCTGATGATGAAGAAGAGGAGTTGGTGTTTGAGGAAAATCATGTTGTAACTCGAAGCACCGATAGTGAATCCGAACAAGAGTGTTCTGATAGTAGTGACGACGATGTACCCCTTGCAAACCTTGCAAAATTAGCAAGAATTCCAACTTTTATTGGAAAAGATGGGACAACGCGGTGGCATAAACATTGCCCAAACAAAACAGTAAGAACGAGAAGGGAAAATATTATTGTGCGATTACCAGGCGTCAGAAACTGTGGGAAAAACGCCAAAACAGCCGTTGAATGTTGGTCGTTATTTTTTACTGATGAAATGCTCAACATTATAGTGGAGAACACAAATCACTATATTTCTGGATTAGCGGAAAATTATGCGAGAGAGAGAAGAGGAAAGCCCACAGACATTTGTGAAATAAAAGCTTTTCTTGGGTTGTTATATTTGGCGGGTACTCTCAAAAGTGGACGACTAAACACAAAAGAGCTGTGGCAAAGAAACCAACTTGGAATTGAACGTTTTTGGCTGGTAATGTCTCACGATCGATTTCATTTTCTACTTCGTTGCCTTCGGTTTGATGATCTAACAACAAGAGATGAACGAAAAAAATTTGACAAATTAGCTCCAATAAGAAGCCTATTTGACCTTTTTGTTGAAAAATGTAAAAACACCTATACAGTTGGAGTAAACACAACAATTGATGAGAAGCTTGAGGCATTTAGAGGAAGATGCTCCTTCAAACAGTACATTCCAAGTAAGCCTAACAGGTATGGTATAAAAATATTCGCCTTAGTTGACTCGGCTACATCTTATGCGTCAAATCTTGAAGTTTACGTAGGTAAGCAGCCTGAGGGTCCATATGAACAGTCTAATAAGCCACACGATATAGTTTTGAGGCTAATAGAACCTATATCCGGGACTAATCGTAACCTTACTAGTGACAATTGGTTTACCAGTGTCGAATTGGTAAAAAAACTGTTTGACGAACACAAAATAACATATGTGGGTACAATAAAAAAGAATAAAAGAGAATTGCCACCTGAATTTTCCAACACAAGAGCTCGCCCTGAATTTTCTTCAGTATTTGGCTTTCAAAAAGATATGACTATTGTGTCTTACATACCAAAGAAATATAGAAATGTAAATCTTATATCCAGTTTGCACCATGATGATAGAATTGATCCATCTACGGCAGAAAAATGCAAACCCGATATAATTACTTATTATAATCACACCAAGGGAGGTGTAGATAATCTTGACAAATTATCTGCTACCTATAATGTCGCTAGGAATACTAGAAGGTGGCCAATGGTAGTATTTTTTTCAATGATGAACATGGCTGGGGTTAATTCACAAATAATTTTTGCATGCAACAACAAAACATATAAAATCGAAAGAAGATTATTTCTAAGAGACATTGGGCTTTCTTTGACTAAGGAACATTTGGCAAGACGTTCCTATGAAACAAATGTGCCAAGGTCGGTGAGAGAAAGAAGACAAGAAGTCGCTGGAACACAAGAAAACATGAAAAATTAAGAAATCCAACCAGGTACCAGAAGAAGATGTTTTTTTTGCAAAAAGGATTCAAAAACGAAATATTTTTGCAAAAAATGTAAAAAATTTGTTTGTCTCTCTCACATGGAAGCTTGGTGTCCTGAGTGCTCAGAAATTGACATAAATCAATAAAAACTGTTGTTCTATAATATTTTTATAATGTTTCAGTAGAAAATCTTATTTTGTTTACTTATTTACCGGTTGTTTCCTAGTTTTTAGAAAATGATATATTTTTTGACAACAAATTTTAGAACAAGATAAAATTTGTCTATGTAAATTTAAATCATGTTCCTATTATAATATTTGAATAAACTAAGGTATATTTTTTTCATTAAAATATAGTTTTTCAATTTTTTTGCCAAAAAAATGCGATATTTGATGATGGGTCTCAGAGACCCGGCGCCCCGGCTCATGAGCTACACAAAGGCGCCCCGCCCGCAGGGTTAAGTGAGAGTGTTTGTGCACGTGCGATATTGAACCTGGAGATTCAATACGCATTTTGTGTTTGGGACATAAGTACTTTTGAATGTATAAAAGCGTTTTTCAACCCTTGTCGTAGCATAACTAGATTTAGTAGAAGAATTTTGTGGAGAGGATTTGGCAACGTCGCTTTGAGTAATTTTTATCAGATATAAAATAAAACGAAGAAGTTAATTGGAGTGTCGGAGTGAGTCGGTCCGGATATCTATTTTCCAATTCCTATTGTTCGTTAATTAGGTTTTTTTGTTTCGGGAAAAGGTTATTTTGGCCTTACGGAGTGCTTTCGGTCTAGTAATTCATTTCTACAAGTGTAGTATTTTCCTCATTTCTCCCTGCCCTTCCCAAAGTCATTTCCAGCACCAAAGAAATCGAGAAAAAACGAACTTCGATGTAAAGGTAAGACTTCTAAGATTTCTCACAGAATATTATCGGGATGTTCTAGAAATAAAACCAAAACAATCCTGTTTTGCCTAAAGATGGACTACGGACATGTTGTAGGTGACACATACAGGGGCAGTCGCAAAAAATGGGAAATTTATTTTCCAAAGAGAGGAAAAAGCAAGATTGGTGAGTTTATTGTTAATTTGTTGAGGTTATGGTTTCATAGAAAAACTTATCGTTTTAGATATTCTGACAACGACCCACAGTTACTACGTTTTAAATATCCGTGTAATCATGAAACATGTAAAAATATAAGTTTAACGGATTTGCAACGTTGTCTAGCAAAATTCTATTCACAGAAAGATAAGATCAGACAATATTTTAAACTATCTCATCTTCTTGAAGTATTTACTCCAAAAAGAAAAAGAAGCAGGGGCTTCACGACCCAAAACATCACCATTTGAGTGTAAAATACAAGCTATGGCTTCGTTCTCCAGCTGAAAAGTGGACCGTTTGCCACAAAATGTTTTTATCTGTGTTTGGGGTCAGTCAACGGAGAGTGCAAAAAATATGAGGATTGGTTGTGGAATAGTAGAGAGAAGAGAAGGGGATCACCGTTCGCACAAAAATACGGGAAAAATGGAAAAGGTAAAAGAATTTATAACGAATTTGAAAAGCCACGAAAGTCATTATGGACGTTAGAAATCTGGAAGAATTTACTTGTCCTCCGAGTATAATATAACCAAATTAAGGAAAGCTTATAACAACTATTGTTTTTAATACTACCTCGAATCATAGACAAATTGCCATCAATAGAATTTGAAAAATCGCATATTGAATGTCCAAAAAATATACTTTTGGCCGAATAAGAGTATAACGTTTCAAAAGATATAGACCTGTGACTCGGAACAGAAATTTTCTTTGAACTACTTAAAAGCCAAGCAATAAAGTTAGAATTCGATTTACCCGCTTTTCAAGAAACCCGTTTCGGGTGGATTATAACCGGAAATTTATATTTGAAAAATTACGCGAACAATAAATTGTTATGTAGCTTATTGACAAATACAACCAATCAAAAATTACACGATTCTTTCACAAAGTTCTGGGAATTAGAGGAATTGCCGCAAGAAAAAGTGTTATCGAAAACGGAAAAATATTGCGAAAATAATTTTAAAACTACAACTCGGAAGAACGAAACTGGAAAGTTTATCATAACATATCCTTTTGTACAAAATTCCGAAAATAAACTAGGCGATTCAAAAACATTTGCGTTGAAACGATTTATTAACTTAGAATCACGGTTACATAAAAACGTAGATATAAATTTCAACTTTCAACTTTTTCAGCTAAAGTGTAAACCATTTTTAATAAATTGCTTTTTCACACAACTGGTAAGTATGGTAAACAATTCAATAGGTATCATGTCTTTTATTTTCTCTATCAAAAACATTTTTTTGCATTTCTTTATACAAAAAAGTTGAAAGGAATAACAAAACAAACAATTGCAGTTTTTATTTTAATGGTACCAAGCAGCAAACAGATTTACCTAAATATTTCGACAACGAATCGATCAATCAAAAAAAAAGCCGACGTGTTGAGATTAAAAAGACCTTTAAAATGAGGTATAACTCGATACCCCTTCCTATTTAAGATTTTGAAGTTGGCAACTCCCCCTGGCGGGGGGGTGAAAGGGGGCGCGTTGCCTTTATTATAAAAAGTTGTCCCCTTCGATATATTTGTTGACATGTCCCAGGATTTTTTTTAAATATACACATTTCGAGAAAATTAGGGTGGGAAGTCCCTGTATAGGGATATGTATTAGGGAGTATCCATATAGTTTCCTCCGGGACTATCCATATAGTTTCTTCCCGAACTACTTCTAGCTCATCTTTAAATTATTTTTTGTGTTATACAGGAATTTTTTGGGCCTCCACGTCTGAGGAGAAGAGATTCGTCTCCGGTGAGTAATTTGAAAGTTTATTTAACAGACTAACCAGTTTTGAGAGGTGTACATGCAGAATCAGGACATATAGAGATTCACTGAGAGTTGTCATATTGTACAAACTAGTAACCTGTCGGTACATTGCTTCTCGTTATCGACTACATCTAAACTACTGATCAGATTTGTCAGGGTAGTATTTAGGGAAGTATTACAAAATATTGCCGCTGAGAATCATAAAAGGTCATTAACTGATCTTCAGATCAAGAGGGCCAGTAAGAGGCGATAATTTGTAACGGCTTCACAAGAAACTGTTTTTTTTATTTTATATATATTTTTTGTTATCACTAATTTTTTTATTTGATCAAATAGTCCCAGGCAGTTTAAATCATTTCATGTTATTTTAAACACGTATACAGTGACATTTAGCGGATACATTCTTTTTTTAAAAGAGGGAGGAACTAATCCTCAGTAGTTCATTATATTGTGGACAAAATTTCACTGTAACCTTGTGGATTAGTTCCATTAGATTACGGCCGTATAGGCTGAATGTATAATTTTTTTTGTTTGGTTATTAATAAAACAAAATCCCATTTTAAAGTGTTGTCTCACGTTCTCTCATAAATTTCACATTGTTTATAATTTTACTAAAAACTAAGGTGGTTGTAACTTCAGCGATTTTTTTTGACTTGATTCTTTTTGCGCCAATTAGAGAATAGGCTAATTGTAAACCTTCTATATTGTCTTTAATTTTTTTTTGCTTATTTAATTGTTTGTTGATTATAAAATTCTGATTATCTTATAAAAGAATGTATATATATGGATTAGTTTAACTCAGGTTTTTCATTTAAAATCACTTTAACCTTTTCTAAAAATAAATCCTCGTATTGTAAACCGAGGTGGGGCTTCTAGTTCTTTCGGAAAAATAGCTAAGACCGTTCGAAGGAATATAAAAAGGAATATACTTAATTCATAATCTTTTTTGTTTGTGGGGACAGTCACTAGGCATAACCAAATAAGCAAACAGATAGAGCGGTGAAATCTCCCTCAAAATTACTTTCGTCAGTAATCCATAAATAACGTAAATAGGTCCTTAACGACCCTCAGGGTTACACTATCCACATAGTTCCTTTCGAACATTCAAGTTCATCCATGATTATTTGTAACTGATTGACAATTATTAACACTCCTTTATTATTTGCTTGTAAGTGAAATTTGTGCACAAAGCTTTACATTGATAACTGTTTTATTCAAAGTTATTTTTGAACTTATAATAAATACATTTAATATATCGATATGGTTAATAAAAACTTTTGATCGTTACCAGAAAAGTTGCTATTTCGCGAATGCAAGAAACTCTTGGTTTAACAGAGTTGACTGCAGTTGATATATCAAATTTTCCGCTTCTTGAAATTAAAATTAAACAGTTAGATGCCATCTATGATGATTTTAAAGCTTCCCACCTAGAATTGCTAGCAGTGACCACCGATGAAGATTATGTGAGTGAGGATCTCATTCGCAAAACCATTGATGAACAATATTCATATATTTGGTGTAAATACAATTCATTAATTCCAGCTCCTACTAATGTCACTCTGAACCACCCAGATGTCGTTGAAAACACTTGCAGGTCAGACTTCCAAAGTTAGAACTTTTAAAATTTTCTGGTGAACTTTTTCAATGGCAATCATTTTTTGATGTTTTTAACAATGCTGTGCACAGCCGCAAGGACATAAGTTCAGTGCATGAATTCCAATAACTATTGTCATCATTAATCAGTGATGCTTTTAAATTGATATCATCTATTCCTTTGTCAGATGAAAATGATCTTGTAGCATACAAGGCTTTAGTTGGTCGTTTTCCCAACAAGCGTTTGATAACGTTGACCCATTGGCGTGCCATAAAAAATGCCCCCGGATTTAATAATCATGATTCAAGAAAACTCCGTTTTCTCCTGGACATATTTACTCAAAACCTTTCCGTATAACAGAATTTGGGATTCGATGTAGATGCTTGGGATTTTCCAGTAACAGACATGCTGTTGGATAAGCTTTATCCTAAACCTCGAGAGCGTTTCGAATTGACTTCTGACCCTTCTACAATTCCTAAGTACAAGGAGTTGTACGAATTTCTAAGTAAACAGTGTGTTGCCTTGGAGGCAGCAAACTTTTCCAAAGGTTATTCTCTCCCGGGTACGCCGAAACCATCCAAATCAGATATGTATAAGCCCCAACCAATTGTTGTGCATACCGCAAAAGTTTCCGCTTCCACGTCATCCGACGAGACTTGTGTGAATGACACTAAAAATTACTAAAAAAGTTTTCAAAGAGACTTCATTGTGACACTGTAAACAATGTTATAATGAAGTCTCTTTTATACACGAATTATAAAAAGAAATTTATTATATCTGCTATCGCACAAGGTCTACGATGCTTTCAAGAAGTAGTCCAGGGTTTCTTTGATTTGTTTGTAGATGATAAATCTGATTCTGAAACTACTGTTCAAAGACATCAGCGTAAAAGAGTTCTCAGAATCAAATATTATGTTCATAAGATTGTTCCTGGATTGCAGGAAAAACAGTTTCAAGAACATTTTAGGTTGAGTCGAAAAGCATTTGAGCTGTTGCTGCAGATTATAACTGGAGAGTTGAAACGAAAATCTGACAGAGGAAGGTTACCTGCAGATTCTAGAAGACAACTATTTAGTGTTTTGTGGATATTGGCAACACGAGATTCTTATAGGTAACAAATAATGAAATACCTACATATCACTGAAAAAAATGTGTTGTACATTTTTAGAAATTGAACAATTAACCCTGACAACATGAGGTATTCATAGTGTTCTAATTAACCCTTTTTTACGTAGGCTAATAGATGGAATGTATAGTTCTTTGTTGTTAGCTGATGCTCTCGAAGGACCAAATGATTGTATTCACTGATGTAGGATGTATGATGAAATGTATGAAGAAATTAAACACTTATGTCACGTTCATTTTTTTTATATTGCAGGAATTTATAACTTTTTTATTTTTGCGTAGACAATTAAGAACTCACTTGTACATACGCGTTACACTGTGATTATTTTGCACATAATATGAGAGATTAATCGATGATTGAAGACTAAATACACATGTTTGTTTCCGGGATAAAAAACGCCGGGTGCTCTTATAACTTGAGTTCCTTTATGTACCACGGTTAAATGATGAAGAGGCAAAATGTAAGGTAGATGGCGTATTCATACGTCGGTTGACGTAGTTGCGAGGAAGGAGCAAAATATTAGGATCTGGCCAATGGGATAAAAGAGTTTTAAAACGTAACGGTCAGATACAGCGAGTGAAAGTTGGCAGTTGGGGTGGTTTTTTATGGCCTGAAAAGGTTTCGTAGATACAGATAACAGAGTTTGGAACAAAGTTTTTTTTATGAAGCGCTAAGGTATCGGGTACTTTGAAATATTCATTGGAATTTCAGAAAACTATATTTATCTGTATTTCTTATGTGGTAGTAAAGTTAAAATTAATTTTTTGGTGATGTAAAGAAATATTAAATGTTGAGCATAATGATATATTTAGTTACATGTTTTGAGCAGAATATTCGAATTGTATTATACAGGGGAAGTTGAAAATAAAAGTCACAGGAGAATTTGGTAATTAAATCAAATTCGAACACATAGAATAATCTTAAAATAGACCAAAAAGTATGATAATATTCCGAATAATCTAAGAATATTCTTATGATATTAATACTATTTTTGAATATACTATTAATATTCCTAAGTGAAGATTCACAGAATATTCTTAAAATATTAATTTTAGAATATTACCAAGCTGAATATTCCTAGCGTATTCTTTTAAGCATATTTACTTATACGAAAGTTATAATTCATACAAATAATTATAATGAGCACTATTAAAGATCAGATAAATATTATATAAGATAAGAAAAAGATATAAAAATATGCTCGATATGATATATATAATATTTGCTATGAACACTACATAAACGGTTGATCAGATGTGGATATGATATTCGTCATATCGTCATGTGATAAGAAGAGAACAAAGATATAAATCATAATTATAACAGTCAGCGTAAAGTCAAATCAAGACAGGTATCCAATCGCATGAACAAATAGCCGCCAACCAATTAAAATGCAACTGGCGTCCGCTGTACACACATTGATTGGTTAAGTTTTTCGTCATTCAGTTATCGTCATGTGATAAAAAGAGAACAAAGATATAAATTATAATTATAACAGTCAGCGTAAAGTCAAATCAAGACAGGTATCCAATCGCGTGAACAAATAGCCGCCAACCAATTAAAATGCAACTGGCGTCCGCTGTACACACGTTGATTGGTTAAGTTTTTATATCATGTGTCTGTGAAATGGGATGGCTAAAAGCTTCAAAAGAATTTAGGGTATCCCAAGTCACATTACGACGTAGAGCGGGTCAGAAAAAGCAAACAAATAAAAGGAGCTGACAAGGGTCTTAGTCGTTTTAAAACTACTTTTTATGTGCAACTTGAAAATGACCTTGTGGAGCATATTAAATTACTTGAGTCAAGTTTGTTTGGTCTATCCTGTGCCGACGTCCGTTGCTTGGCTTACCAATTAGCAGAACGCAACGGGATAGCGCATCGATTTAATAAAATCTCCAAGATGGCTGGATGGGATTGGTGGCGTAGTTTCAGAAAGAGGAATCTCGATATATCTTCACGAAAACCCGAAGCAATATCAGCTACCAGGGCGTAGTCTTTCAATAAACCACAAGTTGCAAAATTTTTTCAAATGTTGCAGAAAACAATCCAAAAACATAATATTAGTCCAACGCGTATATGGAATGTAGTCAAATCAGCTTTATCCACCGTTCAAAAACCAGGAAGGATACTTGCCACCAAAGGTCGCAAACAAGTTGGATTAATTATCAGTGTAGAAAGGGGCCAACAATAACAATGGTTGCTTGTATAAGCTCAGCTGGGAGTTTCATTCCACTTACACTAATATTTCCAAGGAAAAACTGGAAAATAGAATTCACAGATGAGGCACCACTGGGAACCCTTGGTATAGCACATGAGACATGGTGGATGATATAGTGATACTGTGTTTCCCACCCCACTGCACGCATCGGCTGCAGCCACTAGATGTGGGATTTTTCGGTCCAATTAAAACATACTATGACCAAGAAGTCACCAAATGGTTAAAAAACCATCCAAATCGACCAGTTTCCCATACCATGTTGGTGGAATATTTGCCGCAGCTTACGGGAAAGCAGCTATGCCCCAAAATGCTGTTAGTGAATTTTTGAAGACTGGGATTTGACCTCTAAATCCTGATATATTTCCTGACTATGTAACCCGTCATTAGTTACTTATATACCATTTGCGGAAAGAGTCAGATTAATTCTCCAACCAAAATGAACAACCTTTCAATAATTCGTCCACAAGAGATTTTACACGTCTCATCCACTTCAGGTTTGCAGCCAAAGCCTAAAAGAAAGAAAGCTGGAGGAACAACAGTGCTATCAAGTACCCCCATTTTGGAGGAGTTGAAAGCAAAAGGAATCGAGAAACGAATTTAGGCGCGCTGCAAAAATCGCATAGAAAAATATAAATCTTCTTCAAGCTGAAGAATTAGAAACAGACGATTCATATAATATCTCTGATGATGAAGAAAATGACCCGCCATACCTTTATTGCAACAGCTTTATTGCTTAAAGAGGGCTTTATCAAAGAAAAAATACCAACATTTTATTATTTTATCGGTGGCTATTAGAATTTTAATGAGTGAAAATTTATGTAAAATATATGCAGAGGAACTTCTTAAAAATTTCGTCCATTTTAGAAAAAATTATATGGCAGTTGCATGATTACACATAATTTTCATAATTTATTGCACCTAGTAGATGATGTTCGAAAATTTGGTATTCTTGACAATTTTAGTAACTTCGCTAGTGAAAGTTATTTACGTTTTTGGGATCTTTATTGAGAAAAAATGAAAAACCTCTTCAACAGATTGCTAATCGTTATAATGAACTTTATAAAAATAGAATATTTTATTTCCACCCAAACAGCTCCTTAGATTATGAATTAACAAATCAACATATCAGAGGAATCTTTGTTAAGGTTTTTCAGCATCGAAATTTCAAACAGTGGCATTCAAAAACTTTCTTGTAATTTGAAAGATTATTGTGTGTGTTGAGAAACAAATGTTGTTGAAGTAAAAAATATAGCTTATTCTTCAGAGATAGATGCATGTTATAATTGGAAATGATTATGGAGAAAAAAGTGATTTTTTTGAAATGCCATGTTTATCCTCATTATTAGATATTTTTTTTGTCAATACTTTGGGAATAATGAAATATTGGCCTCTATCAAATATAAGTTATCAAGCAGTAAGATTACCTTATGGTTCTGGATTTGTAGTTTATCCATCAATACATACAAATGAATGTTATCAGTTCAGTTAAATACTTTAAAAAAATTTTAATATTAAAGGATTCTCACAATTTTTGGGTTGGAATCGTTTTTCCAAAATTGTGAGATAACTACTAAATATTTATATTATATATATATATATATATATATATATATATATATATATATATATATATATATATTACCTTCATTCGTTTTGACAAAGCTACTGTGTTAGTGAAACGCGTCAACAAGTTTAAATTGAACATTAGTTCAAATATATGAAGATTTAAACAAACTATATTGTTTTATTTCATCGTTTACTAAATATTTGTTTAAAATTAAAAATTGTTTTAAATAGTATGTTGAAATCTAAAACAAGAAAGTGTCTGACAACATATTTTTATTTTTTATTGAATGCGGGAGCACCTAAATATCATTCTATTCCCATTTTCTGGAAAAATTAATTATTTTTTCAAATCCGTTTCTACTGTTAATTTTATTCATTGGCTACACTGGAAAGTTATTATTGGAGAAAAAGAGAACTGACTGTAATTTTTGTGGAATGAAAATATGATGTAAATTTTTAGGTGCTCTCACATTCTATAAAAATTGAAAATATGTTGTCAGATACTTTTTCACTTAGAGTACTTTTTGAATTTTGAAAAATATTTCTTAAGGCGGCTACAGACGTTCATGCATACTTGACAAGTGGACTTGTGCAAGCGTACTTGTACAAGTATACTTGAGCGTGTGTAGGAACAAACTTGTACAAGTATATCGACTTGTGCAAGTGGCATAGACTTGTACGAATTTTCTTCATGTCCCAGTGACTTGCGCAAGTATGCATGAACGTGTGTATGAAACTGGAAGTTGATCCTAGTATGTTTATTAACTTGTTTATTTGTTTGTTACTAGAAGATAGATTAAAATGGCTAGTGAACATGAAAAAAGTATGCGCGAGGTTTTGGAGGAGTTTATTAATATTTACAAAGAATCTCCTTGTTTATGGCAGGTAAAATCAAAGGACTATCATAACAAAAACAAGAGAGAGGCTGCATATAAAAATTTAATTACAAAATTGAAAGAAATTGATAAAAATGCAAACCGCGATATGGTTGTAAAAAAAATAAACAAAACACTTCAGTTCGTTTAAAATATTTGTATGCGAATAGATATTTCTCTTTAGAAGCCACTTTTTGCACCAAAATCGACGTTTCTTCTTTTTTTCTTTTTGTTTAAGCACAATAACGAACATCGCAAGAGCTAGCGCGTCTTCGTCCATTTTTGCCTACTAAAACTGTTCAAGTACGCTTGTATCTTATGGAGTCGATGCAAACTTGTACAAGTACGCTTGCACAAGTCCACTTGTCAAGTATGCATGAACGTCTATAGCCGCCTTTAGTTATTTCAGAATATTTTGAGAAATATGGTTGCAATTAAAAGTCCTATACCCAAAAATCTGTGGGTGTGCTCCCTACCTTTTTATGTAAAGAGTGGGTATTTTGTCACGTTGGTTTCTAATTTTTGAATATTTTGAATTAAGAGTAGATTTCGTCTGTTACCAATTTTTTGTTTTGTTTGTCCTAACAACACACATTATCACCATCTAAATTAGAGGGGTAACAACCTCCTGATTAAATTAGGTATATAAAATATAACTTTATAGGTGAAGTAACATCCTCTTATAAACCATGTTATAGAGTTGAAACAGTCAGAGTTCGACCCTGTTTTATCTATTTGAAATCTTTCTGTCAGCCCAGAGTTTTAGGGATAACTCTGCCATCATCCTACTGGCGAAGTGGTGCGGGCTGTAACCAACCCTGTCTTAACATCATGACTATAATTTTATATTTGTCGCTAGGTAAGTGTGAAGAGTTTAAAGTTTTGTTATCGTATGAAACAAAATGAGCGCCTACCTTTTTTTAAAAAGTCCGGTAATTAGTTTTCTTGTCAGTTTTGTTGCTGTATACTTCATGGGGTTCCGGTGAACTATAGGGAGACACGAATTTTTGACTAATTTTGCGAAAAATCGATAGTACTCACCCATTTTGAAGATTAGCCGTCGAAAAATTTGCGGGTTATACAGAATTTACAGAGAAAAATCCAAAAAAAGAATTTTTTTCGCCACTTAAACCATCACTTTCGTACTAAATATTTTATACAAAAAACAGATTAAATATATCGCACTGTACAGGAAAGTGATCAACAATATGTATTCTCACAAATTATTATAAAATTTTATTTAGTTTGCTAATAATATTATTCAAATTACCACTTTTATAAATATATAATTTTAAGCTAACAAATTTGTATGTGAATAATTTTAATGACAGAATTGACAGATATCTTTCCGTGAAACGTAATGCATAACCAAAACCATAAATCTAAATATGTATTTTCGGTTCCGGTGAACTATAGGGAGACACGAATTTTTGACTAATTTTGCGAAAAATCGATAGTACTCACCCATTTTGAAGATTATCCGTCGAAAAATTTGCGGGTTATACAGAATTTACAGAGAAAAATCCAAAAAAAGAATTTTTTTCGCCACTTAAACCATCACTTTCGTACTAAATATTTTATACAAAAAACAGATTAAATATATCGCACTGTACAGGAAAGTGATCAACAATATGTATTCTCACAAATTATTATAAAATTTTATTTAGTTTGCTAATAATATTATTCAAATTACCACTTTCATAAATATATAATTTTAAGCTAACAAATTTGTATGTGAATAATTTTAATGACAGAATTGACAGATATCTTTCCGTGAAACGTAATGCATAACCAAAACCATAAATCTAAATATGTATTTTCTAACATTTGTTTTTCATTTTTCAATGCGAATGAGATCATTTTAAATTTGTTAGGTCGTTCTAAAAAGTTAAATTGTTTGAACCATTTCATTTTTAAATAAATATCACGTGTGGTTCTCTTTATTTTATACTTTATAATATACCATGAAACCAAAACTTGAACATTTATATCAGAAGGAGTGCGTTCACAAACCAACGCCTTGAGTCTAAGAGTTGTTTTAGTTATACAGTGACCGTTCTTAAGATTAGATATATATCTCACACACGCATCACGGGAATCGCCGAGAGTGCACGCATAGTTCGCCGCTCGAGATCGGAGAAATTATTATTCTGACATGCGTAATTCGTATTACACAAATGCTCTTGTTTATGGAGGCTAAAGCGCTAATAATCGTTATTCTGTGAGTTGAGGTTTTTATCAGCAGAAGATTTTCAAATTCCATTGGTAATACTGTTAAAGGTAAAAAAATTCCACAAACCAAGTTCGCTCCTCATCCCGCCAATAGACTATGAACGCAGTCTAGCGTATAGATACAGATATACAACCAACGAAACAGAATACGATACTTTGTAGCATGGTTGCCAGCTGTAATTGACTACTTGAGAATTAGGTAAAAGTCTAGTTTAGTGGTACAACGCGGATTTTTATTAAATAATTTTTTTAAATTAATTCGAGGTCGCTGAACACGAAAATGAAAAAAAAATGCGCTCTCTCACCAAAAACGAGTTATGAATTTTTTGAATATGTGTTCAGATGAGTACTGCACTGATTTTATTGTCACATTATAACTGTTTTATAATGATATAACTACTACATATTGTTAGTAATACACTATAGTGGCTTTTTACAATATTCATCTCACACGCACATTAAATAAGCAGTGATATTAATATAAATCTCTTGTAAAGTCTTTTTTTAAATCCACAATTATATCCTATATAACTGCATGCATGCATTCACCCTTCCCCTTCTTGAAAAATATCCAATACTTTGTAACGCACATTAAGTTATTCAAGAATGGGAAGGGTGAATCCAATTATTATATTCCCTTCCCCTTCCTAAATAACCCGATGTGAGCGTTACAAAGTATTGGATATTTTTCAAGAAGGGGAAGGGTGAATGCATTCATGTATATATATATATATATATATATATATATATATATATATATATATATATACTAATATTACATTTATAGTTGAAACTTATTATGAAAAAAAGATATACCAGGCATAACAATTGGAACATCATTATTAACTATACCTATGTTCATCTGCAATTTCCATATTCAATATTCATTTTTTAAATTCTTTCTGCTCAAAATTTAATTAAAATACCTCTATAATTCACTTTTTTCTTCCATTAATGAACGTGGTCATGGAAAAAATTATGTGTACAACTCGTACGCAAAGCACTTCTCTCGCTCTCTTGAATTTCAGTACTTCCCCTACGGCTCGTGCCACAAACTTCTGCACTCGTGGAAAAAGAAAACGATATAGAAGCTGATATGCTGCAGCGCCACTTGAGGGGAAGTTATAATAAAAAGGATATCAAATAAAAATTCTGCACAGAAAAGTACGTATATATGCCAATTTTGAGGGTGATCAGTTGAGCGGTGTAGAATTTGATATGCTGCAGCGCCACCTGGTGAGAAGTTTCAACAAAGAAAATAGTGTAAAAACTTTCTCCGTGAAAAAAATACGTATATATATATATATATATATATTATATCAATTTTCATGATGATCGGTTGAACGGTGCTGGAGTGATGAGAGAACATAATATACATTTATTTTATATAACGTCTCATTTTTTTAACCTTTCACAATAATGTTATCTACATAATATTCGTAGAAGAAAATGATGAATATCATGATTCTTACGTAATCGATTACAACTGGCAACCGTGCTACATATATGAACAGATTGTTCTAGATATTTCAATCTTATTTTATGCCCATCAAAAAATTAATGTTGGTAATAGTGTTCGTGGGCAAAAGTAACTAGATTTGAATCGAGTTTAGTACTCTTGTCAAATTAAGATAGCCATCATATTTGAACATCAAACATCAAAAATGGAAATTACAAGCACCAAAGATTTATTTAATGTAATAAACAAGGACGACGAAGGGTTAGTGCATTATTTAATGCAGCATAACCTGGTTCGCCGCACACTAAAATGCCGAAACAGAAGTTGCCGCAAGATGTGCGAACTGAAGCAGAAGATGGGAATTAACTCGTTAAACTTTGCCTTCCGATGCAAAAAATGTCGAGTTTATTACTCAGTATTAAAAAATTCGTTCTTTGAACACATGAATCTGCCAGTGAGAACAGTTTTAGAAGTAATTTGGTACTGGTCGTGTGAGGTGAAAACGACCAGTGTTTATTACCAAACTGGCGGTATTTCTAAAAAATCTATTATCCAAATAAATAGATTTGGATACTGCTGGAGGAGGAAGAAGAGCTTCCATTAGGTATGTAAACTTTTTTTCAGTGAATAATTCAAATTTACATAATTTGATACACTTTTAGGGGGACCAGGGCACATAGTGCAAATAGACGAAAGTGTCGTGTCAAAGCGCAAATATAAGAGAGGCAGGATGGTCCCTGAGGTATGGGTTTTGGGGATGATAGACACCCTCAACAAAGCAAGTATTAAACTTCATGTGAAGGATAGGAAGGCGGAGACTCTCGTCCCCTTAATTCAGAAATACGTGAAACAGGGCACTGAAATTTGGACAGACCAGTGGAGGGCATATTCGAATTTGAATAACCTTGGTTTTATTCATAAAACAGTGAACCACTCCAAGAATTTCAAAGACCCTACCACTGGCACCTGCACAAATAGGGTTGAGGGTCTCTGGTCTGCTTTCAAGGGATATTGCAGAAGGTTGGGGGTTATGTCATCCCCATTTCTTATGGAGTACGTTGACCAATTTATGTGGGAAAAAAAATATGGCGGCAATGCCGAGAAAAGGCTAAAAAATTTAACCTCACAAATAACAAAAAAATATGTATTTTAAACTTTTTATTTATTGAATTATATATATATACATTTTTTATGTGTCATTTTCTTAATTGATAAGTATTTCCATTCAAATCAATGAATTTTTTTCTGTAAATACAGTAAGTATAATACCTACTTCGTCTTTCTAATAACAGTTTTTCATAGTCTTTGCCAAACAGTCTGTCTCCATTAAAATATTTGTAAAGATCCACCAATTTATTTATCTTCTTTGTCGTTTGGTTTTTATTAATATGAAGAGCTGTTTTTAGTAACTCTGGATCTATTCCATTAGCATATCCATATGCTCCTATATAAACGCGATCTCTATAATTAAGTGATCCAAATAATGTTTTCTCTCTTAACAATTTGGCCATTCCAGGTGGAGCGCAATCAAAAATATCCGCCACTTCATTAAATGCTGCGGCGATTTCCCTTTTATTTGGGTTCATATTAAAATATATAATTTTTGAACTTTTGTATTACAAAACAAATCACAAATCGTTGATTAGCTTTGTACTCAAGCAGTGCGACCAACATATCCTGTTCCAAATCAAACTTACAAAACAGTAAATGGAGGATATATATTTACTACCAATTTGGTGTATATTTGTGGTTTTCGCCGAATTTTTACGGGCGTTACAGACTACTGCTTACGCTAGAGCTTGTCTGTCAATTGTCATTTCAATTAATTGTTTTCATATAAATTTACAGCCTTTCAATTATATATTTATAAAAGTGGTAATTTAAATAATATTATCAGCAAACTAACTGAAATTTTATTATAATTTGTGGGAATAAATATATTGTTAATCATTTTCCTGCACAGTGCGATACATTTAAACTGTTTTTTGTATAAAATATTTAATCCAAAAGTGATGGTTTAAGTGGCGAAAAAAAATCTTTTTTTGGATTTTTCTCTATAAATTGTGTATAACCCGCAAATTTTTCGACAGATAATCTTCAAAATAGGTGAGTACTATCGATTTTTCGCAAAATCAGTAAAAAATTCGTGTCTCCCTATAGTTCACCGGACCCCTTCATGGGTATTAAGGGTTTATTTTCTTTCTCTTGTGGTTTTTATTGTAGATATAAGTGACCGTGGGACTACTGATTTTTGCTTTTGTTACATCATATTGGGGTGTTAGCCTCAGTAGTCCGAAAAAAACTGCCCGCTTTAGCTGATAAGTGCTATAACTTATCAGGGTTCGATTGTATTTGACTCCTTGACTTTGTCTAAAACATTTTACTAGTGTTAGATTAAAACTTATAATTATATTATACATACTTGTCTCTCGAGATAGTTGTATATCTGTTGATAATTTATACCATGTCATGGCTTCAGTAAGTATTTCCATATCGTTCAGAAACTTCTGTTTAAGACTTGGTTTTCATTGTAAACATTTACCCATACGACGTTGACTGTTTGATTACATCCGATTTGTATGATAATTCTGGTTATTTTGGCTTTGTACATCAACATATGCGGGGGTACTGTGGTACTATTATTGTTTAAAATAATTTAAATAATTTCTAATACTTATAAGAATCGTCGTATTGTTGTGTTGAAAGTCTGGTTATGTTGAATTGTCAGTTTGTTCGATGACAGATACGTCGTAGATAGCTGCGTTCGTTTGACTTTTCGCACTTGGGGTAGTCGAGATCTCTGTCTAGCATTTGTTGATTGACTTTACGAGTTATAGACAACTCATTATGCTTACAGATTTCCTCTCCGATGTGCTCGTAGAAGGCATGCGAACTGTTATTATTAATACTTTTGGGTTTACTCGACTTTGTGTTCAATGTCTTAAGCGGATTGTGGTTCTATTGTCTATGGTTAAGACGAGATTCTGTCAGCTGGATTGCTATTGGTTGGAAAACTTACTCCAGTTGCGTGGCAGGGAGAAGTTAGTTGAGTTACTTGTGTTAGTGGCGCATCGAGCACGGAAGACTTTCTTTTTCTCTTCTAATCAAGTTTGAAAATGGCTGCTTGAGTTTCAGTCCTCTGGAATATCTTGATTAATCAATGGTATTTTAAACCATCCCAGTTGGGGATAATAATCAAGAAGTTTCGTTGGATTTTGGCCGTTTTGGAGACCACGCTGCCTGACCTTTTTGTGAAAGGATTTATGACTGAAACCATAACGTGGTCGAGATTTGGATAGATATTTCCACCGTCGTTTTTGGACGTGACTATTGTAGGAGTCTTGAGGAAGTTTAGGCCCTCAATTGGAGGTATGTAAAAGAGATCTTATGTATATATTTTTTTTGCAAAGTATCTTTAGATATTTTTCGCTCTTTACTGTTAAGGAAAAGCATTTAAAGTTGTAACTATTAATATATTTCAATTCGTTGTAAAGTAGTATATATTTCTGTACAGGTCAGGGGTAGTTTGTCGTTTTGAACCACAAAAAAAAATATCTATGTATTTTTTATAGCTACTTTTTCTAACTGTTCTACTTATGATTGTATATTTGATATTCTTCACATGAGTTTAATTCTCAAAGTATAGGTATAGATGTCAAGTAGTTTTTAGTAAATTGTTTCATAGAATGATTAGCATATTACTTATAGGATATCGGCACATGTACTTGCAATATTCTTAGTTGAATAGTTGAAATGTATCATTGTTTCATATCTCTACATACTGAAGTAAGGTGTGATCACACATTAGATAATTCTTGGCATATTAATATAATTTTTCAATTTGTCAATCAGTGCTATGCATAAGATTAATTTCTTAGCTATCGCTTAGATTTTGTATATATTTTATTCACATAGTTTTCCAACTTAATCTCAATTAGTAGAATACTAGGGAAGAAGCATTTTCTGGTTCATATGTAAATAAAGTTTGTCTATGCCGTGGAGGCAATATTTTAGAATATTAGAGAATAACTTTGGGGGAAATATTCAATTTCACTTTAGCTATTATTTTCATCTTATTTTAACAACACATCTGGTGTTGATGATAATATAGTCGGGACACATAGCCTTAAGCTGGTTCAGTCAATTAATAGTTTCATCGTTGATGATAACATTTTAGTAATTCAATGTTATCTGTACATTTAAGGGTTTTCCTGGAGGGATACCAAGTTTTCCTGGAGGGATACCAAGTTTTCCTGGAGGGATACCTTTTTTGAGATTATCGAGTTTTCCTGGAGGGGTACCAAGTTTTCCTGGAGGGATACCTTTTTTTGAGATTATCGAGTTTTCCTGGAGGGATACCAAGTTTTCCTGGAGGGATACCTTTTTTGAGATTATCGAGTTTTCCTGAAGGGATACCAAGTTTTCCTGGAGGGATACCTTTTTTGGGATAATCAAGTTTTCTGGAGGGATACTCTAGTTTTCCTGGAGGGATACCTGTCTTTTGGATTAGTACCTTTTTCCTGGAGGGATACCAAGTTTTCCTGGAGGGATACATTTAATTGTTTATATATATGTATTTTCCTTTTATGTAACACATTTTTTTAAAAAAAAACTTATCGTGTTGAATCACATCCAACCTGAGTTACAGTGGGTTGCCTTGGTACCAAAGCTATCCCCTGAATTAAGGTTCGTATTATTATTATTTTTTTTTGCTATGATGACGTATGTTATATCTTAGCTAAGTGTAAGCACATGTATAACTGATAACTGGTGTTTTGTATAGCCCAGTTATATTTAACTTTGCGTTTTCTGTATCATTTCACATGTATAACTGATAACTGGTGTTTTGTATAGCCCAGTTATATTTAACTTTGCGTTTTCTGTATCATTTCACATGTATAACTGATAACTGGTGTTTTGTATAGCCCAGTTATATTTAACTTTGCGTTTTCTGTATCATTTCACATGTATAACTGATAACTGGTGCTTGATATAGTCCAGTCATTTTTGATCTTTTCTTTAATATTTAAAAATTTGACAAGGAAATTTAATCACCTGTCTTTTAAAAAAAAAACCTTTGTTAGTGAATAAACAAGTTGGTAAGTTTAGACACCTGTTTTCCTACTCTTTCCTATCAGTTTGCTAGGTTTAGGATAGGACGAACTTTTGGCCGAGCAGAAACCTAGCTGGCGCCCATTATATTTTTGGAACATCCCGGATAAAAGAAGAAACTCACTCCCACTCACCGACTTAGTGAGCTGAAGGCCCGAAAGGTTGTCACCGGGGACAGCTGGACTTACCTGTCGCCCATAGGGTCCATACTATCGAAGCTAGTGACCAATTTGGGTGGTTACAGTTTTTGGCGCCCAACGTGGGGCGAGTCTTGAAAAAAAAGGCGTGTTTTTTTAAATTCTTTCTATATAACTTTTTGATAGATCATTTTAACAGATACAGATACATTTTTGATATTATAACTTGCGTTTTATGCGTGTGCTTACAACTAGTTAACCATTGTTGATATTTTGTTAAAATTTGAGTATTGATTGTACTTGTTAATAATTTCATTCTGGTACGATAACATTTAAACATTTAGCGTCATACTTACATTTGTATTATACTCTGAAAATATTTGAATTTGACATTTTTTGTGTATATTTTGAAAATATTAGGTTGCCAATATGGCTCGTAAAATGATTGTCAATAGACTCGAGAAAGATGAATTAGAATGGGAATTGAAGTTTAGAGGTGTTAATATTGGTCCTGTAGATGAGATGCGTGCTAGACTTGCTATGGTTATTCGTTTGGAGAAATCTGGAGATAGTTTCCGTTATCCCAACTACCCTTTTTCATTTCAGGAAGATGAACAAGCTTTAGTTCGGAAGTGTGCAGAGATTGAGACGTTGTTAAGTACTTATTCTGGTGTAGCGAATGTAGGTGAAACTCACAAATTACAAACTAAGTTGTCCCACGCTATGAATCGGGTAGATAAGATGTTGACTGACGGAGTTGAAGAAAATGAGAGCAGGAAATCTGAATTGTTGTCTAAGTTGTTAGGGTTGTTTGACGAGTTTCATAACAAATCCTCTCCGATTGCTTGTACGAGTGTTCGTGCGCCTGCTGCTTTAAGTGTTGTCATGGCTAACCAATTTCGTGATGGAGTTCAGAGATGTCCTACATCCTCTCCTGAGGTGAGTGCTGTTGCCAGTAACGCATCGCGTACGTCTTCCGTTAAGACGATTCCACCTCACAAATGGGGTTTAGAGAAATTTGCAGGTACTTCGAAATCGTTGTCAGTGTCCGCTTTCTTTGAACGCGTAGAAGAGTTGAGGATCGCACGTAACGTTCCTACTGATATTTTATTAGAATCTGGCGTAGATTTATTTTCGGATAAAGCCTATCAGTTTTATAAGGATGTACGGCTTAGAGTTACTTCTTGGGATGAATTATGCGAAGAATTTAAGAGGGAGTATTTGTCAGCGAATCACACGGACATACTTTTTGATGAATTGAGACGAAGGACACAAGCTACTTCAGAATCCATTGGTGTTTATATGGCGGTAATGTCCAGTTATTTTAACCGATTGGGTTGTTATGTTCCGGAGGAGGCAAAGTTGTCCATTATAATGAAAAATTTGCACCCGTTTTATCAGGATAGGTTAAGAGATCCTCTGCCGTCTACCATGGAAGAGTTGCGAACAGTTTGTCGTAGGATGGAAGATAGGCGAGATGTTATCAATTCCTATGTCGAGCCTGGTGTCAAAAGGGGTAATGTGTTAGAACGGGACTTAGCTTTTGTCGATTCGGGAGTTACTGAGCGATTAGAACGTCTGGAGGTAGCTAGTACTTCATCAGAAGTCAGAAGAAACAAACCCATTGTATGTTACCGATGTAAGAAACCAGGACATCGTGCTGTTGAGTGTACGCCCCCTAAATCCAAATACTGCTTCAAGTGTAAGAAAGAGGGATTTACAGTCAGGACTTGTCCTAAGTGTAATCCGGGAAACGAAGCGGAGCGCTCCTAACTGGTCGAACAGGAGACGCTGGAAAATGCTCGACCCAGATGCAACACGTTCTTGATTTTGTTCTTGAACACGCGGTTAACGACGAGAGGCCGTATTTGAAAGTAACAGTTTTGGGGTTAGAATTATTAGGGTTATTGGATTCAGGCGCTTCAAAGACCATTGTTGGTAGTGTCGGTTGGAAGCATTTGCGGAAGTTAGGTTTTGAAGTAGATTCTTCTAAGAGGACGACATGTCGTGTAGCTAATGGTCAGGTTTGTGAGAGTATTGGTGAGTGTTTAATTCCTTTTTCTCTTAGGGGTCAATTACGATTTATTCCAGTGTTAGTAGTGTTAGAGGTTCCCCATGCGTTAATTTTAGGGGCTGATTTTTGGAGAATTATGGGTATAGTACCCGACCTTAGGCACAATGAGTGGCATTTTTTGACGTTCCAGTTACGGTTGATCATCTGAGAGGTGATAAAACCTTGAGCGAACTTCAGAAATCGAGACTGAATGCTGTTGTCGAGAGGAATAAAATTCTCATGGGTGAGAAGTTTGGTTGTACTAATGTGGCTGAACATCGGATCGTTTGTAATTCTGCTCCCATTAAACAGAGATATTACCCTGTATCACCTGTGATGCAAACACATATTAACAGAGAACTCGATGAAATGCTGAAGCTAGGAGTTGTACAGAAGTCGAACAGTCCGTGGAGTTCACCAGTCTTATTGGTAAAGAAGAAGGATGGGTCGTACCGATTTTGCGTCGATTATCGCAAGCTTAATGCTGTAACAGAAAGAGACAGTTATCCTCTTCCGTACATTTCACATACATTGGACAAACTTCGTAATGCACATTACTTGTCTACATTGGATATTAAGTCGGCGTATTGGCAAGTTGGTATTGAGGAGTCTTCTAGGAAATTCACCGCATTTACTGTACCAGGTCGTGGGCTTTTTGAATTTGTTCGCATGCCATTCGGTTTACACAACGCTCCTGCGACGTGGCAGCGTCTTATAGATCAAGTTTTAGGTCCCGAATTAGATCCTAACGTCCTCACGTATTTGGATGATATAATTATTGTCAGTAAAACTTTTGAGGAACACATGTCTATTTTGGAAGAAGTATTTAGGAGACTTCGTGAAGCTGGTTTGACTGTCAGTTGGGATAAATGTTGTTTTTGTAGACCGGAGATTAAGTATTTAGGATTTGTCGTAGATGAAAATGGTCTTCACGTTGATCCGGATAAGGTCAAAGCAATGCTAATGTTACCTGCTCCCAAGTGTGTTAAAGACGTTCGTGGTATAATTGGAACATTTTCTTGGTACCGACGTTTTATCCCCGATTTTTCATCTCTTATCTCTCCTATAACGGCTTTATTGCGCAAAGGGAAGAAGTTTGATTGGTCTTCAAGTTGTGAGGAGTCATTTCAACGTATCAAGGAATTTTTAGTAAGAGCTCCTGTATTAGGTTGTCCAGATTATGATTTACCATTTGTCGTACAATGTGATGCTTCAAGTTTTGGGTTAGGTGCGGTACTATTACAACCACATCCTGATGGTGATAGAGTTATCAGCTATTTGAGTAGAAGTCTGACTAAGCAAGAGCGAAACTTTTCGACGACTGAAAGAGAGTGTTTGGCGGTGTTATGGGCCGTAGAGAAATTGAGACCTTATATAGAAGGAGTCCCTTTCACCGTCGTGACGGATCATTATTCATTGGTTTGGCTTCAAAACTTAAAGGACCCTACTGGTCGATTAGCTCGTTGGAGTGTTCGCCTCCAACAATATGACTTTAAAATTGTTCACCGGAAAGGAAAAGATCATGTTGTACCTGACACTTTGTCTAGATCTGTACCTGGGGTAGATAGCTGTGAGATTTTAGACTTTAAGGATAAGTGGTATACGTCTATGTTGGCTAGGGTTGTTAAGAATCCCATACGTTTTTCTCAGTGGAGAGTTGTGAATGATAGACTTTTTAAGCATGTTAAAACCAACTTTGGAATGTTAGGAGACGAAGAAGACAACTGGAAAGAGGTAGTTTCTAAAGGCGACAGGCGTAAGGTTTTGGAGCAGTCGCACGAGTCACCTTTAGCAGGTCATATGGGTGTGTGGAAGACTTTTAAGCGAGTGAGTGAACGGTATTATTGGCCCAAGTTGAAGTCGGACGTAGCTAATTTCGTGAGAAGGTGTCGAGTCTGCGCAGCACACAAGATAGAACCAGGTCAACCCAAAGGTTTTCTGACTCCGCAACCAAGGGCGACGCGACCATGGGAAATAATAGCCACCGATTTGATGGGACCATTCCCACGTTCTTTGTCAGGTCATAGGTTCATTTTAGTTGTCGAAGATACATTCAGTAAGTTTACCATTACTTTTCCTTTGAGGTCTTCGACAGCTCAGATAGTCGCTAAGAAGATTGAGGAGGGTGTGTTTTTAATGTTTGGAGCTCCGAGATTAATGTTATGTGATAATGGGCCTCAGTATACTGCAAGAATATTCTCTGATTTACTCAAGGAATATGGTGTGTCAGTTCGGTTTAATGCTTTTTACCACCCTCAAGCCAATCCCACGGAAAGATATAATAGGACTTTGAAAACCATGTTGTCGATGTATGTTTCAGATAACCACCGTAAGTGGGATACTAACTTGGCCAAGGTTACTTGCGCTTTACGCACGGCATTTAATGAGTCGACCAAACAAACACCGTATTTTCTTAATTTTGGGAGAAATATTGTTTTGAGTGGCAAAGATTTTGACATTAAAGAAGGTTTACGGAATATTAGCGCGGATGCTGATAGAATACTTAATGACAGGCAGAAGGAATTTGCTGTTTTATTTAAGGATGTGCGTATGCGTTTAGATAAGGCTTCTCAGAAAAATGAGAGATTTTACAACCTTCGTCGCAGACACGAGGAATTTCTTCCTAATCAATTAGTTTGGCGGAAAAACTTTGTTTCTTCAGATGCAGCTGAGTATTACACTAGCAAGCTTGCACCTAAATGGGTAGGACCGTTTTTAGTTAAGAAACGGATATCTCCGTGGACTTATGTTTTGAAAGATGAGAATGGAGTAGAGAAGGGCACATGGAATATCAAAGATTTGAAGTCAGCTAGCGCTGATGAAAAATTCTCTGTATGAATTTTTCTTGAAGTAAGGGGAGAGTGAAACAGTCAGAGTTCGACCCTGCTTCATCTATTTGAAATCGTTTCTGTCAGCCCAGAGTTTTAGGGATAACTCTGCCATCATCCTACTGGCGAAGTGGTGCGGGCTGTAACCAACCCTGTCTTAACATCATGACTATAATTTTATATTTGTCGCTAGGTAAGTGTGAAGAGTTTAAAGTTTTGTTATCGTATGAAACAAAATGAGCGCCTACCTTTTTTTAAAAAGTCCGGTAATTAGTTTTCTTGTCAGTTTTGTTGCTGTATACTTCATGGGTATTAAGGGTTTATTTTCTTTCTCTTGTGGTTTTTATTGTAGATATAAGTGACCGTGGGACTAATGATTTTTGCTTTTGTTACATCATATTGGGGTGTTAGCCTCAGTAGTCCGAAAAAAACTGCCCGCTTTAGCTGATAAGTGCTATAACTTATCAGGGTTCGATTGTATTTGACTCCTTGACTTTGTCTAAAACATTTTACTAGTGTTAGATTAAAACTTATAATTATATTATACATACTTGTCTCTCGAGATAGTTGTATATCTGTTGATAATTTATACCATGTCATGGCTTCAGTAAGTATTTCCATATCGTTCAGAAACTTCTGTTTAAGACTTGGTTTTCATTGTAAACATTTACCCATACGACGTTGACTGTTTGATTACATCCGATTTGTATGATAATTCTGGTTATTTTGGCTTTGTACATCAACATATGCGGGGGTACTGTGGTACTATTATTGTTTAAAATAATTTAAATAATTTCTAATACTTATAAGAATCGTCGTATTGTTGTGTTGAAAGTCTGGTTATGTTGAATTGTCAGTTTGTTCGATGACAGATACGTCGTAGATAGCTGCGTTCGTTTGACTTTTCGCACTTGGGGTAGTCGAGATCTCTGTCTAGCATTTGTTGATTGACTTTACGAGTTATAGACAACTCATTATGCTTACAGATTTCCTCTCCGATGTGCTCGTAGAAGGCATGCGAACTGTTATTATTAATACTTTTGGGTTTACTCGACTTTTTGTTCGATGTCTTAAGCGGATTGTGGTTCTATTGTCTATGGTTAAGACGAGATTCTGTCAGCTGGATTGCTATTGGTTGGAAAACTTACTCCAGTTGCGTGGCAGGGAGAAGTTAGTTGAGTTACTTGTGTTAGTGGCGCATCGAGCACGGAAGACTTTCTTTTTCTCTTCTAATCAAGTTTGAAAATGGCTGCTTGAGTTTCAGTCTTCTGGAATATCTTGATTAATCAATGGTATTTTAAACCATCCCAGTTGGGGATAATAATCAAGATATGGTAAATTGATTCGGGAAGCTGGTGGTGGCTGTATTTTTTTAAAGTTTCGTTGGATTTTGGCCGTTTTGGAGACCACGCTGCCTGACCTTTTTGTGAAAGGATTTATGACTGAAACCATAACGTGGTCGAGATTTGGATAGATATTTCCACCCTCGTTTTTGGACGTGACTATTGTAGGAGTCTTGAGGAAGTTTAGGCCCTCAATTGGAGGTATGTAAAAGAGATCTTATGTATATATTTTTTTTGCAAAGTATCTTTAGACATTTTTCGCTCATTTACTGTTAAGGAAAAGCATTTAAAGTTGTAACTATTAATATATTTCTATTCGTTGTAAAGTATATATTTCTGTACAGGTCAGGGGTAGTTTGTCGTTTTGAACCACAAAAAAAAAATATCTATGTATTTTTTATAGCTACTTTTTCTAACTGTTCTACTTATGATTGTATATTTAATATTCTTCACATGAGTTTAATTCTCAAAGTATAGGTATAGATGTCAATTAGTTTTTAGTAAATTGTTTCATAGAATGATTAGCATATTACTTATAGGATATCGGCACATGTACTTGCAATATTCTTAGTTGAATAGTTGAAATGTATCATTGTTTCATATCTCTACATACTGAAGTAAGGTGTGATCACACATTAGATAATTCTTGGCATAATAATATAATTTTTCAGTTTGTCAATCAGTGCTATGCATAAGATTAATTTCTTAGCTATCGCTTAGATTTTGTATATATTTTATTCACATAGTTTTCCAACTTAATCTCAATTAGTAGAATACTAGGGAAGAAGCATTTTCTGGTTCATATGTAAATAAAGTTTGTCTATGCCGTGGAGGCAATATTTTAGAATATTAGAGAATAACTTTGGGGGAAATATTCAATTTCACTTTAGCTATTATTTTCATCTTATTTTAACAACACATCTGGTGTTGATGATAATATAGTCGGGACACATAGCCTTAAGCTGGTTCAGTCAATTAATAGTTTCATCGTTGATGATAACATTTTAGTAATTCAATGTTATCTGTACATTTAAGGGTTTTCCTGGAGGGATACCAAGTTTTCCTGGGGGGATACCAAGTTTTCCTGGAGGGATACCAAGTTTTCCTGGAGGGATACCAAGTTTTCCTGGAGGGATACCAAGTTTTCCTGGAGGGATACCTTTTTTGAGATTATCGAGTTTTCCTGGAGGGGTACCAAGTTTTCCTGGAGGGATACCTTTTTTTGAGATTATCGAGTTTTCCTGGAGGGATACCTTTTTTGGGATAATCAAGTTTTCTGGAGGGATACTCTAGTTTTCCTGGAGGGATACCTGTCTTTTGGATTAGTACCTTTTTCCTGGAGGGATACCAAGTTTTCCTGGAGGGATACATTTAATTGTTTATATATATGTATTTTCCTTTTATGTAACACATTGTTTTTAAAAAAAACTTATCGTGTTGAATCACATCCAACCTGAGTTACAGTGGGTTGCCTTGGTACCAAAGCTATCCCCTGAATTAAGGTTCGTATTATTATTATTTTTTTTTGCTATGATGACGTATGTTATATCTTAGCTAAGTGTAAGCACATGTATAACTGATAACTGGTGTTTTGTATAGCCCAGTTATATTTAACTTTGCGTTTTCTGTATCATTTCACATGTATAACTGATAACTGGTGCTTGATATAGTCCAGTCATTTTTGATCTTTTCTTCAATATTTAAAAATTTGACAAGGAAATTTAATCACCTGTCTTTTAAAAAAAAAACCTTTGTTAGTGAATAAACAAGTTGGTAAGTTTAGACACCTGTTTTCCTATTCTTTCCTATCAGTTTGCTAGGTTTAGGATAGGACGAACTTTTGGCCGAGCAAAAACCTAGCTGGCGCCCATTATATTTTTGGAACATCCCGGATAAAAGAAGAAACTCACTCCCACTCACCGACTTAGTGAGCTGAAGGCCCGAAAGGTTGTCACCGGGGACAGCTGGACTTACCTGTCGCCCATAGGGTCCATACTAGCGAAGCTAGTGACCAATTTGGGTGGTTACAGAGTTATTATTGGTCTTATTAAAATGGATTTATTTTTTTAATAAATGATTAAATATATGGACAGGGCAATACTGAGGGCATTTTTTGTTATTTATGAAATTTACTTATATAAAATTAAGTTTTATTGTCACTTAAAAAGAAGACTATTATATCCAATTTCAATAATTTTTCTGAGGGTTCTGAAATTAAACTTTAGAAAATGCATCAGTATTGCCTTAAATAAAGTATTGTATAATAGTGTGAACCAAAAATTATTTCAATTATTTAAATAACTACTGAGAAATTTGGGTGGAAACAAGTTAAGATTCTTATACGAAATTTAGTAGCAGTAATCTACTCTTAATAACGTAAAATTTTATTTAATGTTCGTGAATATTTCACAGATATTTGGCTAAATTGTGCAATTAAGTAAATTGCCATGTATTTTAAAAAAAATTTCACATTTTTTTGTCTAACGAAGAAGCCTTGGGTAGTAGTAACATTTTTGGACAGCAATGAGATAGAGGCGCTCCTCTTAAATTGGCCGAATGAGGATAAAACGCAAACATTTTATACTGACTAATATGACATCAGCAGTATAAAAAAGGCAATAAGAAAAGAGGAGATGCCAAAAGGTGATGGGGACCTGGTGGAGTCATGTTGCTCCGCCCACATCCTTATGACGATTTTAAAGTTGCTTGTGCAAAAGCAACAAAATGTTGTAAGCAGTCAGATGCATCTGCAACTGAAACTGAGCTTCCTGAGAAAAGATTGAACAAAAAAAAACATTTATATGGATTTGAAGATGATGACAAAACCAATGAATCTGCAGCTCAAGTTTAGAACTACACTCAAGTTTAGATGTACACTTTAACGGTATCAATTTTATTGTGAATATTCATACTTGCATAATTTATAATATAAATACAACATATTCAGAAACTTTTATTATTAATTTACTGAAAATAAGTTACTTTTTATAAAAAAATATGTTTCCCCCTAAGCTTTGTAATAAAGAATGAAAAAAATGTACACGGAGGGGACAAAAATATATTTTCAAAAATGATGTTCTACTGTTGTGCTAAAATCAATATTTTAGTTCCCTCCTTTACTATATAAGAATTTTCCATTTTTGTTACATATTAAAGGTTGGGAGGAGCAAAACATTTTATAAAGGTTTAATTTTTTGTCATAAAATTAACAATAAAAAAGTTTTCTATTTGTGGAAGACTTTATCAGACACATTATACAAATTAACATTTTTTTAAGTATCTCACTTACTGTCTAAAATTAATATGGACATTACAGACATTTTAACTCACTATTTCGTGAAAAGTTAAAATAGGATCGTATAAGTCGTTTTCTCCAATTTCAAAAGTTTTCGACACAATAATGAAAAAAAGTTTAAAAACGCGTTTTTTGAAGGTCAGTAGGACCCATATTAATACTTTTAGACCATAAGTGTATTATATCAAATTTTTTTATGTAAAATCTATAAATGCAATAATATATACGGCTATTCATAAGAAAAAATATAACTAGGTCCTGCCACCATGTAATAACATGCCATATATACTTCGAAATAATTTTAAAACGTAGACCTTCGAGGTGCCTATAATTTATTATAACTTTTTCCTGTAACAGTTAATGAATATTTCGAACTTTGTCAGAGGTTTGTGATACCCTGTATAGATACGTTGATGATTTAGGCAGGGTGCACCGGACCTTCCTACTTCCTAGATCGGGTCCAGCCGCCCTGCCACAACTCGCGTGTGTAGCGTGATCGGGCCGATTTCGACTCAGTTCTGTAGGGAAAGCCGTTGGATGTTTGTTTTTATTGTGCATCTCGCTGAGGTAGATCGAATATAGTTATCATGGAAAACAACAAGCAAGAGCGTGATGTTTGGACGCGGGTTATAGAAGTCTTTAAAGACCGGCCCCACATGTGGGATTATTTCAACAGGGACATGAGGCAACAAACTCTGGAAATGATGTTTGAAATATTTAGTGAACTAAAAAGTGACGTCTCAGTTCAAAAAAAAAATTTGAGAACATGCGCACATACTTTACGCGGGAGGTTAAAAAGGTTAGTATACCCATTTTTATGACTTGTAGCTGTGTGCTTGGTACTTCTGAACGTAGGTATCTGTATAATTGTTTTTCAGGTAAATGCTTCAAAACAAACGGGATCAGACAGCGATGATGTGTACAAACTATCACTATGGTACTATAACCTGTTCAATTTTATTGAAGGGACTAGTGAACCATCTCGCAGAGGAATAGACACCTTGGATACTGCAGATGAGGTGAGTTATATAAACAATGTGTGCATATTTTTTTAATCGGGAATCGGTCGAAATAATTGAAAAACAATAAACACAGAAAGTGATTTCGTTAAAACTTCATTTGCGTTTCCTGGACAATTGAAAAAGGTGTATTAATATAAAACAATGTATATTCCCAATTTATTACTATATTACACGTAATGATTATGATATCACTTGTAACATATCTTCTTGGAAAGGGACACTACCTTGTCCGTTGAAATAAGCCATAAATTTATTTCGAACTTTGTTGCCTTCATCGTTGCGCTGTTTTTTATTTCTTTGCACAAGTGACACCAGTTCAAAGTTTTGTGTTCGCCAATCACCTGGCCGAAAAGACAGGTCATTCGTATTTTCAACGTCTATACATGAATCTGTCATATAGGTATTTGATTTCGTTCTCGAATCATTATGTAACGCACAGCATGCTAGCACAACGTTGTCGAGATCAACACTTATTTTTCGGCGGAAAATCCTAAAACGTGATGCCAGTATCTCAAATGTATTTTCAACTACCCTTCTTGCTCTAGACAACCGATAATTAAATATCCTTTATTCGTGGTTTATGTTTTTGAATGAGAATGGCTTCATAACATGCCTGTTGATAGCAAATGCACTGTCACCTACAAATACATATGGCACTTCAATATTTGTATGTGGTAGGTTCAACTGATCTGTCATTAGTTTTTCATAAAATTCGGTATATTTTATTACACCACCATCAGAGACGCTTCCGTTGGTGCCCGTGTGGACATACATAAATTCGTAATTCGCATCAACGATAGCAAAAAGTACTACACTGAACAAATCTTTATAATTATAAAAGCACGACCCACTGGTGGCTTTTCTATAGCCACGTGCTTTCCGTCCATTGACTCAACACAGTGATTGAAGTTCCATTTGTCTTCAAACATTTTTGCTTTTTTTTCCATTCAGCTTCTGACGAAGGCATCTGAAAAAAAATTTGAAATTTTCATTACAGGTTTCACATAAATCCCAATCAAGTGAACCATCTGATAGTCAAACAACCGATCAATCTGCGAATATTATTCAGAACTTGGAGCCAAACCAACCATCCAGCAGTCAATCAATCAACCAAAAACGTTCAAGTAGGCCATATAAAACAGAAGAAGAATCTACACCGTCCAGAAAACAACGAATGAGCATTCAAAAAAAACAAGAGAAATTACTTGATACTGCTCAACAACTTCTCATAACTACAGACGTCTGGGAAGTCATAGGAAAGAGCATTTGCCTTCAATTGAAGGATTTGAGTAAGCAGCAAAACATTATTGTTCAAAAACTTATATCAGACGCCATTTATTATGAAAAACTTGGAAAACTAACAGAATAATCGTCAATTGTTTTGAGAAATCCGGTCGCTCAATCCCATACCAGATACAATTAATCATCCTTTCCGGACAGGTTGCAACGTTATCAATATCAATCTTTTATGCCAATACAATCCCCTCAATATCAAGCCCAGTCCTCTTTTTCTATCCAATCGCTTCAATATCAAACCCAATCCCATGTGCCAACAGCATCCCCTCAATATCAAGCCCAATCCCCTGTGCCTATGGCATCCCCTCAGTATCAAATTCGATCCCATGTGCCCTTACCATCCCCTCAATATCAAATCCAACCCCCTGTGCCCATAACATCCCCTCAATATCAAACTCAATCCCCTGTGCACATAACATCCCCTCAATATCAAACCCAATCCCCTGTGCGCATAACATTCCCTCAATATCAAACTCAATCCCCTGTGCACATAACATCCCCTCAATATCAAACCCAATCCCCCGTGCGCATAACATCCCCTCAATATCAAACTCAATCCCCTGTGCACATTACATCCCCTCAATATCAAACCCAATCCCCTGTGCGCATAACATCCCCTCAATATCAAACTCAATCCCCTGTGCACATAACATCCCCTCAATATCAAACCCAATCCCCTGTGCGCATAACATCCCCTCAATATCAAGCCCAATCCCCTGTGTCCATACCGTCCCCTCAGTATCAAGCCCAATCCTTTACTTCTATACCATCCCCTCAACAAGAAATCCAATCTCCTGAATCCCAATATAATGACAGAAATTCAAAAAATTCCATTGATCAGCCAAATAACCTACGTAACACTAATCATATGGTAGAAGGTAACATTTCTGAATTGAACCATTTCCTATTGTTTACAAATAACGAATAAATTTACAGGACAAGTAGAGTGTACTATTAATATTAAAGTCTTCTGTCAAAAAAAAAAGAAATTAATAGTTAGATAACAAGTATTAGAAACAAGAATATGTTTGAAATGTTTCTATGTTATTATGCAATAAATGACATGTGTAAGTTAAGAATTTTTTTTCGTTACCACCACCCAATTTATAGTACTTAAGTACTTACCTTTATGTAGTGTTTGAGACATTTGTAAATAGCCCGACATGTCTCAGGAATCATTGTGGTGATATGATAGTAGTAAATTTCAAATCCTCGTAGCTTTGTCCGCTAACCAAAAACCGTAGCGTAGCAGTTAGCCGTTCTCTAGCACTAATGGCCTACCGCATTAATGTATCTTTCTTTTCTATGAATGGTGTCACCATGCCAAGGATGTCTTCAAAACATTCTACATCCATTCGTAGAAAGTTTTTGAGATCATCAACTTCCAATTCTCGCATAACGTTCATGTGACACAATTCTTTCCGTTTCTTCAACCAATTCTTCACCCAGTACTTCCTTTTTCTTTTTTTCTGCGGTAGCTCTACGGACGCAGCCAAGGCAATGCAGATCTTTTGATTTTTCGAAAGTGTTGGCACCATCTTCACGACTCAAGTGTAATCTGCTCTCAGCACGTCAACTGTCGCATTGAACGGCAGGCCGGCAGGCGACGGCGGCAGGTACGTGTATAGAGACGCCTCCTAGATTGCCCCAACCACCCTGCACCCTAGATCGCCCCTGCGGCAGGCGTGTATGTAGCCGCTTTAAACAATGTTTAGATCCGGTACATGGTTCGTTTATATTGAAACAGGTACCTTTGGTGTAGCCGAACATAATTTTGCCTATCTGGCATCGAAAATCCGGGGCATGAAGCGGGGGCGTGTAGTTAAAAATGTAAAATTTAGGTGTAAAAGAATTTATAAGGTACACGGATTCTTAATACAGGAAAATATTTTATTCATATTCAAGAAAAGCGGAAAAATATTGGCAGACAGTTTGCTAGGGGTTAACGTGCCCCCAGACAACGCCAAAGGAGTGTAAAAGTAAATAAAAAAAATCACAGGTACATGAACAATTTTTTTTAATTTTATTATTTAAACTTAAAAAACATTTTACCTAATGGCAGACAGATAAGTGGGTGCTAAATCCTTTGAAATAGCGCTTTATAATTCAATTTTATATTGCGCTCAACGCGCTAGATATTTAAGTATATATCAATTATTGATATTTATAAGATACATAAACGAAAATTGTACTATTTTTAAAACTTTAGTTTGGAATTATTATGATTTTTTATGTTTATTATTGTTGTAAAAACCAAATTTCATTTAAACAATAAAAAAGTCAGTAAGAGTGAATAATAAAATTCAAGAGTTACGATTGCAGCGTTATTTATTCGGACGCATGCTAGCCATCTTGATGAATGTAAAAACTAATGTTGAAAAAATTTTAACGTATCCTCAGACTCCCGTTCCAATGTGTATGTGTCATTTGGATGAATCTATTTATAAAACAGATAAATCTGCTCTATTCAAATCTTTGGAAAAATATGTTCAAAGTTAGGATCCAACCTATACTGACATATGTTTAATAGACGGATTTTTTCTTATTCATTGCATTAGCGATTTGCCAAAAACAATCGGTACCGTTTCAAAAAAAAATACTGTAAATAGTAACTAACGACAAAGCTCATGAAATACACATAATTTTTGATAGATATTGGTCACCTTCTATCAAAGACTACGAAAGATCACAAAGCCGCGGTTCCTCTGGTAATCGCATGTAGGTACGTAATTCCTGGGCCAGAGCAAGTAAGACCAACCGATTTTAATAAAGGGCTGAGAAACAGTTATTTCAAAGAGGCATTAGTTAATTGTTTGATAAATCATTGGCAACAGCAAAAAATGATTCCGTTTTTGCAAAATAAAAAAGTGCTACTCAATTTTGATAGATGCTACAAATACGAACTTCAAAATGAAACCATTTTATTTTCAGTAAATGACAATTTTACTCTCGAATAATTGAAGGTGAAATACTTTTGCATGAAGAATATAATTTTTTTTACTTGAATGTGCAAAAGTCCTGTATTTCAGGCGATCTGGCAGAAATCGAGTTAGAGGAAGATTGTATTTATGACAGCGAAGATAATTCTCAATCTGAGTCTGATACTGCTAGCGAAATTGAATAGTATCAGACTTGGATATTTTCATATATCCATATGTATTCGATACCTTAATGAAATTTTTAACGCAATTAAAAATAATAAATTATAACGAACTATTTCAAATTGTCTGCCATGGCTTTAGCGCCGACTTCTCTGTCTGCCATTTGGTAAATTGTTTTTTTAAGTTTAAATAATAAAATAAAATAAAAATTCGTTCATGTACCTTGTGATTTTTTTTATTTACTTTTACACTCCTTTGGCGTTGTCTGGGGGCACGTTAACCCATAGCAAACTGTCTGCCAATACTTTTCGCTTTTCTTGAATATAAATAAAAGCTTTTCTTGTAATAAGAATCCTTATAAATTTTTTTACACCTAAATTTTACATTTTTAACTACACGCCCCTGCTTCATGCCCCGGATTTTCGATACCAGACAGGCAAAATTATGTTGACTGTCTCGACCCTTACTTCGTGGAATATGCTCATATTAGTGTTTTTTTTTTGTTCGGCTACACCAAAGGTACGTGTTTCAATATAAACGAACCATGTACCAGATCCAAATTTTTTATTATGTGTCCAGCTCTTAGACTAATTGTGCTTCAAGTTGCCGCGTGCCTCGCATTGAATTTATTTATTCTGTGTGATTTTTTGCAGAATTTTTGTATAGAGTTTTGGATTTCGTTCTATGATAAATATAGCTAATATAGCTTTCTTTTGAACGTTTTCTTTTCGATTCACTCTTATATCGATATAGACGCTAGAATCAGATATTGCAAATATGAACCAGATGAGGATGACAACGAGAAGGACAATTTAGCGCTGCTACATGAATAAATATCTCGCACAAAAGAAGGATTCGATTTATGTTCTGGTAACATCATTGAAGGGCATTTTTTCCCTTCACTGTGTTTGTTTAGATAACATATTTGGCCGTATATTAACTTTTTTAGATGCTTGGAATATTTGATCTTCAATTTTGGTTTCCTCTTGTTTGGCACCATCATCATCATTTCGACTAGTACTTGATTGGTCAAGATCCTCAATAACCGCCTGCTGCTGCCTATTAAGATACGCACTGTGAGGGTCTGAACTATGTGTTAGGGTTCGATTTTTTGACAATCGAATTTATGTTACATTAGACTTTAACTTTACTGAAACATTCTACATCGTTTGAAAATACATAGTTTTCTTTGTCACTTTCAAGCTGAAACTAAAATTTTCATATGAGTGCATGAATAATGTTTTGTTATTTCATATTCAGGGGGGTCTAACGAAAAATATGCACTTCGATATTCAGTACTGTCACGTCGGACTCCTGTAACTTTAACTATTCAACTAAAACTCTCCAAATTTTTTAAAAAGGGGTGGCCAATTATACATAATTTTAAAATGCTTAGTGGTTGATATTGAGGGATTAAAGTCACACCAAAAATTTTATTTTAAATACTTTGGGTCACCTTACTTACTTTGCCATTTTAACTTAAAAATGTCTTCACACAAAATTTAAATGAACGTATAGTGGTCATTGTTTTCTTTATAACGATTCTGTACTTCTTTTTATGCTTTTCTGCCTCTGCTTTCGTTTCTTTCCATCCTTAGGAGAAGAAATAAATCTTTTGTTAGGTGTTTTAATCGTAGTAATTTTACAATCTGGAATCACACGATATTTATAGCTTTTTTTTCTCTGATTTTGGTCCATTGTGTCGAATCGTTTAAATATTTTGTAAACGTTCTTATTTGACAAACACGTATAATAATTACCATGCAAAACACTGTTACTAGCGAAGTAGTCAACTAGCCGAAAACCAATCTGCACGGTGCTTGGCGATCTCCGTATGTGATATCGTCGGTCTAAGATGCAAATGGCCTAAGTCCATTTTTGGGTCAAATTCTGTTTTTGGTGACATCTGACGACCGGTAGTCAAACCTACCACCTGTTAGTTTCCTAAGTCCATATAAAAATTTTTCGCGCCATAAATGCTTTAAACGCAATTTGCTGAAGTCCAACGTGTCTAAAACAAAGAACGAAATTTGCCGAAGTCCCAGTTACAGTGTATAATTTACTGGTAAACAGTGTAGTAAAAAAACGTGGCGTTATATTTTGTGCTTTTTTGAGGAATTTGGGAACAAGAACGTAAGTAAATACTTTCTATATATTAATTGAAATGTTGTTGAGTAAACGGTACATAAATTTTATTAATTTGTGAAAAAATATAAACAGAATAAAGCTATTTTGATTAGGTATGGAGTTGGGCCAATTTCTCATTCAAATTACTGCTGCTAGGTTAATGTCTTAGGCAATTTTCTTAGAATAGTGTAGTGATGTATTTTAATTTTCTTAGTAAAGCATATAATTTTAACACTAAAAATGAACTTTTTATGGATTGATTTCGACTTTCTCGGCGCAAGGAAAAGTATTGTAAATGCAGTAACATGGCAACATTTTTTTTATATTAGGCCGGGAAAGTTTTGGGTGACACATACGATTTTTTAGGTTTTGGCTTTTAACTGATTACTTTATTTTTTTTTCAGAATGAATTATAGTGGGCGAATCTCGAAAATAATAAGCTTGCTAAATTCTAAGAAACAAGAAGTTAATACTTCGTCAGTACCTTCAGTTGATGATCAGGATCAAGAAGGTTCGCTTCCTAGGGAGATGGATTTCGAAACTATACCAAATAGTGATGAGCAATTACTTGAAATGGCCGACAGAACACTTTTGGAAGTACAGAAAAATTTGGAGAAAGTTGATCCATTCGAGGATCCATTACCAAGTTGCAGTAAAGGAGTGCCAAACAAAACTAGAGATGTCTCAGAGGATGTCTCCTTTTGCCTCACTGAAAGTAATTTTCCTACAACAGAGTTACATTTTCAAAATGACTACGAAAAATCTGGGAGTGAAGAAGAAGAAGACAATTCTAAAGATCAGACATACATTCAAGATTAAAATGAAAGCGATTCATCTAGTGATGATGCGATTGAAAATGTCCTGCCACAGGAAGCTCCATTACAGAATCCTAATATTTGCCGAACTTGTAAGTAGGAGCCGAAAAAAAAGACGGCACATGAATCAAAGTGAATGGATAAAAAATTCTGAAAAATTGAAGAGGCAATCTGGACAGCAGTACTTTGGAAAGCGTAAATTAGAAGGTGAATGGAATTATCATATTATAAAGAAACCCAAAACTATGAAAGCCAGCTGAAAATGTAATAATAAAAAAACTGGACCAAAGTGCGAAGATGTCTTGGAAGAAGAAAGAACTAAACTGTTTGAAAAGTTTTGGAAGCTTTCATGGACTGAAAAGCAACTTTACGTCAGAACTTTGGTTGAAAAGAATCCAGTTAAAAGGATTAGAAACAGAAAAGTAGAAAATCAGTCAAGGAGAGAATTTTAATATTCTTATTACCTAGATACATCAAAATGCAGGATAAGAGTTTGTAAGACGATGTTCTGTCATACTTTTAGCATTTCCGAAAGAACTATTGGAAACTGGCTTCATGAGAAATGTAAGAATCTTGCATTGACTAATGACGACAGGAGAAATATTGTAAACCTAAGACAAGCAAAAATAAACCAAGATAAGGAAAACTTAAAGATGTTCTTTGAAAGTTTACCAAAAGTAGAGTCCCACTACTGTCGCAAATCGACAAGCAAACTTTATTTAGAACCTGTCTGGAGCTCAAAATTGGAACTGTACAGGCTTTACAAAGATGAATGGTGCACTAGAAATAATTTACGGCCCATGTCTAGTGCTTCATTTGCAAATATGATGGACGATCAGAACATAGCGCTATTTGCTCCAAAAAAAGACGAATGTGATAAATGTGTTGCCCATAAAACCGGAAATCTAAGCGATCAAGATTATCAACAACACCAGTTAAAAAAAGAAGAAGCTCGCCACGAAAAAGATTCCGATAAAAATAGCCCAGATAATTGTGATGTTTATATAATGGATATGCAGTCTGTGTTGTTATGTCCAAAATCAAACGTTTCTCTCCTTTACTATAAAACAAAGTTGATAGTCCACAATTTTACAATTTTCAACCTAAAGACAAAAGATGGGTATTGTTATCTATGGCATGAAGGCAACGCTGGCCTTACAGCCAATACATTTGCTTCAATACTGAACAGTTTTTTCAGAAACCATGTAAATGAAGGGGTAAATAAGGTCATTCTGTATAGTGACGGTTGTACTGCTCAAAACCAAAATGCATTACTCTCAAGTGTCCTTTCAAAATTATCTGAAGTAATGCAAATCACCATCGAGCAAAAATATCTGGAGAAAGGGCACACACAAATGGAATGCGATTCAATGCATTCCGCAATTGAGAGAAAATTAAGGAAAAAAATTATTAATGTCCCAGCGGACTATGTTGACGTGTGTGAGTCAGCACGTTTACATCCAAAGCCATATTTAGTAGAATATCTGGATCATAGTTTTTTTTTAAATTTTGAACCCATGCAAGTCATTAATTCAATAAGGCCTGGTAGAACTTCAAATGACCCGACTGTAACTGACATCAGGGGTCTTAGATACAACACCGATGGGTCAATAATGTTTAAACTTCGTCATCCCGAGGAATGGTCGCCACTACCATGTCGCCTTAATAAAAAGGTTGCAATTCCTTTCGATAAACTGCCTAAACTTTACAAAAGTCCTATACCAATCAAGAAGGATAAATATCAGCACCTGATGGATATAAAAATGTCTTTAAAGCAAGACTATCATGGCTTTTATGATAGCTTGGTGCATTTATAACAAGGATGGGTATTCTTTTATACCTATTTGAATATCTACCTGATTCTACCTATATTTCGTTGTCATTATTTTTGTAATAAATTTTCAGTTTCTAACAAATTGTAGTTTCAATTTCTCGGTAACAGAAATTTGCCGAAGTCCATAATTATAAGAATGGGAACATCGCAAATAGCCTATGTCCGTTTTTTCGAAGAAAAAAGAAAAAATTACTAGAAACTATTAAATATTTACAGTTTACCATAAAATAAAATCATAAATGCGAAAAAAATATATATTTTTTTATTTATTATTGATCAGCTACATTTTTTGCCTCTCCTGTAAAATTTTCATTTTGTGAGTTAGGCCATTTGCATCTTAGACCGACGATATTTCCTATGCGATGACGTCACGCCTGAATTTCGGAGAGGAGCACGGTTTCATGTTTACACATTTTTTTTGGCGACTTATAAGTCTCGCTGACCTCTAATTTTTTGCATAGAATCTCAAAATGATGTACTCTTCCTAATGGTAAAATGAAAAAAATATATAAAAATGACCCCATTCAGCTCATGTCAAATGTGATAAAGGTATTTTTGCTAATTTTTGTATTTGCATTTTATTAATCATTTAGTTTTTTCAGTTGACAAGGAATTTAAAATTGAATGTATTAAACTATCAAATAAAGTTAATAAAAAGTAATGTGACATTGAGAAAAGGCTAGACGAATTGGAAAGTCTATTAAAAACATTTTTTGACGTTAATGAGGGAAAAAAATTGATTTTGTAGAGCAAGACAATATCTGGAAAAGTATTCCTGTTGCATCTTATGAAGTTTTAGAACTTAAATTACAAAATTAAAATGTTTATATCAAATGGTGAGTATTTAAACATATTTATCAAACAAATTAGGTGCATGTATAATTTTTTTACAGATACAACACTTAGAGAGATTGGGAGGGAAAGACTTCAGAGATTGCCTGAGAAGATTTTTAAAGCGTTTATTAAATGATAATGTGGCTTCCATCTAAAGTTTGCATGGCCACAGGAAAAGAGAGTATTTTCAAAGTTAAAAATATTTTCCGACGTTACAGGTACTTGTACAGGGTTATTCGTTATAATTTGACCACCTCTTTATTTCTCTTATGCGTACAGATACAAAAAAGAGTTTTATATAAAAGTTGTAGGAGTATAAATGAATTTTAATAAAATGTACTTTGCACACCAATAGCGTTTTTGAATTACGGGGTATTATATAAAAATATTTTTTTTAATAGAACGCCTTGTATGTTATGACATATTCGGATAAAGCCTTTTTTTCTCATAACAAAAATATATACTTTTATAGGTCTAACTTCTATACTTTCCATAACAATGGACAGTAAAATCCTAAAGTATTTAAGTTAGTATTTAGCTAAAAAGAGTAGTTGGCTATGCATAGCTTACTGCACTTGTTGATATTGTCTGTCAAAACTAAGTAACTTCTAAAGTAATTGACAGTAAATGTTTAAAAAATAGGCGACTGGGTGTGACATTAACAAAGAACATAAGAAACAATACAGTGTTTATTATGAAATACAATACAATAGCAAACAACATAAAAAGCAATACAGTGTTTATTACAAAATAGAAACTGATTTGATATTTTCATAAATTTTAAGCAAACTAAAGAATGTGCTCAAAATGACCGCCGTTAGTTTCAATACCACCATTACCTATCCAAGTTGCGAACTCATTATCTAAGTGGTCTCGCAATTCTCTTATATTATGCGGAGGTGCTCCGTCTTGTTGCCATATTATGATTTTAAGCGCATCTTCTGGAAATTCCTGAAGTAAATCGTCAACTTGTGGCAGAATGTCATCGAAATATAATTGACTCGTTAAAGTGAAATTATAGAAAATTGGCCCAATTACTTTACCCCGAGAAACTCCACACCAGACATGAATAGATTTTCGACCTGATTTTTTAATTTGCCTAATTTTGTATTTCCTAAAACTTTTTCGTTCCCACGAACATCTATTTTTTCTGTTAAACAGACCTGATGTAGAGGTTGTGTTTTTTGAACTTTATAGTAACTTGTCTGTAATTCGCCGGAAGCTTTTTTACAATACTCTCTGCATTCTCTAAAATAAAAATAATTGTTATTTTGATGTGTCTTATTCTAAGAATATATTTTTAGGTAATTTAATATTAACTGAATAAAAGTATTATTTTACCTTTAAAGTGTAACAGTATATTCAACTGTTCTTCTTCATTTTCTATGGAATACGTTTCTTTCTCAAAAAGTTATGATAGATATTGACGTGATGGTAAATACAAATGTGTTTAGACTAAGACATCATCGATTTGGATACAACCGTAGATATTCTCGTCTTGCAGCACGTTTATTATTGTTACTTTTGACATATACAGAAAATACTTCTACTTCTTCAGAAGCCGTATAAAGGCGGGCGGCCACTGCGAGCGAAACGAAACTAAGCCGAGCGAAGATAAGTTTCCTATATATCAGTTCTCATTCTCTTAAATGCATCCGCGGCCACTTAAGCGAAACTAAGCGAAAATATAGAAACGAAGTTTTCAATCATAGTTTAGTTTCGCGCGTTTTAGCTCGTGTCAGATCCCGGCGAGGTTTTCGCAGGGGTAGTTCGTATGCCAGTATGTATTTAAAAGTCATTCTACAAACACGCATGTCGCGCAGATGTAAAGATGTCTTGTAAAATAGCGCAAAGTGAATTGTTGATTGAATGTGTTCGGAAACACGTTACACTGTATGACACCAATTTAAAGGAATACAGTGATGCCCAGTTGAAAACTAAAATATGGGAAAAAATTGCAAAAGAATGCGGCTTTTTAACAGGTACGTTTTTATTTTACTATTGTAATAAAAAATGCAAAATAATGTTATTGCTTCTGCCATGGTAAGCAACCATATGGTGAGTTAAAATATTCCATGAAGTCATTTCTAACTTCGAAAGCCCCTTGACCAGCTCTTCGGGAATGGCAAAGTCTGTTTGGGATATTCATTAACTGATTATATTTAGAGTGGTTGGTCACTTCATTGTTTTCGGATATATTTTCAGACAAATAATTATGTAACACGCATGTTGCTTTAACAACCGAATCAACTACTTCAACAGGGATTTCAAATGGACTCCGATATACTCTCCATCGTGCAGCCAAAATTCCAAAAGCGTTTTCTACAATCCTACGTGCCCGAGATAAACGGTAATTAAAATGTTCAAGTCGAGGGTTGCCAGAAGCTTGTCGGTTTGGATAAGGTCTCATTAGATGTCTCAGTAATGGAAAAGCCTCATCTCCGATAGCCACAAAAGGCATTAGTTTACCGCCATTGTACAACGGCTCATCTGGAGGCAAATTTATTTCCGATTTTAAAAGTTGACCAAGTGGGCTGCTTGAAAAAATTCCACCATCACTAAATCGACCTTTGGCGCCAACATCTATTCCTATGAATTTATAATTGGCATCCACTAGAGCCATGAGTACTATAGAAAATGTCTTCTTATAATTAAAAAATGAGGTACCTGAATTTGAAGGAGCTTTTATTGTTACGTGTTTTCCATCGATGGCACCTATGCAGTGATCAAATTGCCACTTCTTTTTAAATTCAGCAGCAATGGTTTTTAAAGATTCGATACTTGGTTCTGGCATAAATTGTGCTTGCAATCTGAGCCACAACGCTTGACATACATCGTTGACGCATCGGGAAACAGTTCGTGGGCTTACTCGGTAGCTATATGCTATACTCTTGTATGAATTTCCTGTTGCTAGATACCTAAAACAAAAAATTCCTACTCAGTATGATGCATCAAATAAAATTAATTCTGCTACTACATCTACTTAAACATTTTTACTTTTCAGGCAACCAAGCAAAAGCCACTTGGAAAAACCTTAGAGACAGCTATAGATGTTCTCTCAAAACTGCCAAGGCTGGCAAAAGTGGTGATGCTGCGAAGAAAATCAAAGTCTGGAAGTTTACGGAACAGATGAGTTTTTTAATCCCTTATATGAAGGATCGACCCAGAAGTTCTAACATGGCATGTGATGATGAGGCAGCATCTCAACTTAATGAGACACAAAAGGCGGTTTCTGATGACGTAAATGGAAATGTTCATGAGATTGAAGTGGACTGTAATGAGGAACAAGTTTCCCAAGATAGTGAAACCCCATCCACATCAAATGAGAATAAGCTTAAGAGAAAATTAAGCCAACTGCAAAGTGACCAAAGTGCAACTCCAAATGCGAAAAAAATTGCCAAAGCAAAAAACAGTCCATTGCAATTTCTTAGAGAGCAAGCTAAGAAACGTGAAGAGAGATCTGAAGCTAGGCAACGTTATAGGGATGTTCTGCTTCACTCATCCCACGACAGTCTTAGATTATTTTTTGACTCTATGTATGAAGCCACTAAGTGTTTGCCATTACCACAACAACGCCAAGTACGAAAAGCTCTTTTCAATGCAGTTTCTGCTGCTGAGGAATGTGCTAACAATGAATCTAATGGTACCTCTACACCAACAACATTTTCAATGTCAGATTCAGGTGAAGCTCACGTTTTTGCAGAAGTTGCATCCAATTTACAAGGTACATATGTACATCAACCAAATAATATGCTAACTGCAGATATCGAGCACAATTTACAAGCAACATATGCACATCAATCAAATGATATGGTAACCACAGATAACGAACATCAACCTAATGATATGGCATCTACAGAAAACGATTATGGAATGCTAAACGTTGTGCAAAACTTTGCGTTATATGATAAATAGTGAATCTGATATACGCAGAAATTATTTACAAATAAATTTATAAAAAAGTATATTATTTGATTATTTCTGTATATATACTTACCTGAGACAGATGGCAAGTCTCTCTTGGGTACCTATTGCTTGCCGAAAATTTGTGTTTTGCTTCTGAATGTCAACTGATATCATTTCGTGCACTTCATAAAATTGTGCTCGAGTTAGCCTGAAATAATTTTTGAATTTGTTATCGTCCAGCTTGTTAATGAGGTTATGAAATTCTCCAAATTGTTCTCGTGCCTTCATGTAACTGCTTATCCAACATTTATTTTTCTTCTGCATTAACACTTCCGCGGCAATATCTTCAGAAAAATCTGAATCATCTGATTCCGAACTTACATCTAACAATAAAATTTTTTCTGCTACAGAACTCATTTTCAATACGTCCTTCCGTACGAAAACGCAGCTTACCACTAAACGAAGATCGTTCTCAGTGGCCGCCCAAACTTATTTTCGTTTCGTTACCGTTTTCTTCTCTTATACAAGCTTAGTTTAGTTTCGCTCGCAGTGGCCGCCCGCCTTAATCCATTTTTGAAAAATATAGCTAGCAATTAGTTGTATTTGTTACGTTAGTTTATAATTTTGACAGATAAAATCAACAATATTGCAGTAAGACATGCATAGCCAACTACGTTAACTTAAATACTTTAGAAATTTACTGTCCATTATTTTGCAAAGTATAAAAGCTAGACCTATAAAAGTATATATTTTTGTTATGAAAAAAAGCCCTCTCCGAATGTCATAATATACAGGGTGTTCTATTTAAAAATATATATTCTTATTTTATACCCCCTAATGCAAAAACGCTACTGGTGTACAAAGTATATTTTATTAAAATTTATTCATACTCCTACAACATTTATTTGAAACTTTTTTTGTATCTGTATGCATAAGGTAAATAAAGGGGTGGTCAAATTATAACCAATAACCCTGTACAATGAATTTTATTTAAAGTACATGGCTTAATGAGAAATATTATGGGTACTATATTGACTAAAATATATTTTTTAAATTTGTATCACACCATCTTTTCGGTTGTTCTTTTAGATGCAGTACAGAAATGTTACAATGTAACAAAAAAGAAATAGAAGTAACGTAACCACTGGCTAAAGCGCCTGATATAGCAAAGAAAACAGTGTATGTATTTTTTTACTCTATAACTTAATTATATTAATAATTTTCCTGTTTTGTAAAAAAATGTATAATTTTCTTTATAAAATCGTTAAAAATAAGAAAGTTAATAATTGTTGCACACTGATTAAGCCTGATGAGAACTGATTCGACTTAGATTTACTGAAATTTTGGTATATTATTGGTTCTCATATAAAGTGTCCATGACCATAAAGTTATGGTCAACAGTTTAAGACAAAACAACAAAATCAGGAAAAGTAATTGATCAAAAATACTTGTAAAAGTATGAGCTCTAATTTCTACAGTTACGTAACCTAGAATAACTTAGCAGTATGATCTTCAAATGATTGTGACAGAGAAATTATTGATTGTAGAACTTTGGTAACACGGCCATTTTGACGAGAAGGTAGACATTTATAACATTAAAATGTCAGGACATTTGACCATTGGTCACTTCTCTCAAAGTTTGTGTGAGGTCTTTTTAGAAGCTTGTAGTTTTACTAATTTTTTTTATTTTTGATATTATATAAAAACTGAAAAAATATCTTTATTTTTTAGTGTCCAGGATGAAGAAGACGTCCCGGAGGAAAAAGCGATTTAAATTTATAGTCAAGTTTCAGACTGTTATATATATATATATATATATATATATATATATATATATATATATATAATTTGAAAAAAGATATTTGCCAACTTATTTGTAATGGATATTTTTGTGGGGATGTGGCAATAAAATCTTCTATATTCCGAGAACTGTTATATAAAACAAAAAAATTTCTAAAAGAAAATCCAAATTTAATAGTCATACCATCAGACAAAGGTAACATCACAGTTATCATGGAAAAACAACATTATTTAGATTTATGTAATGAATTAATTGATAATAACTCATCATATAAAGAACTGAATAATGATCCAACTCTTAAAACCACTAATAATTGTAACAAACTAATAAAAAAATTATTTAATAAAAAACTAATTGATGAAAGTACAAAAAAAGAGTTAACTACTTATAACGGTATTTCCGCAAAATTTTATTGCTTACCTAAAATTCATAAACCAACATTATCAGCTAGACCAATTGTAGCATCAATTAATACTCCAATTGAACCGCTTACTCTTTGGTTAACTGAAATATTGACAAAATCTTACGACTATAACAATGAATATTATGTTAAAGACTCCTTTGAAATTAATAAATCATTCAATAACTTACTATTACCATCAAATTACGTTCTTTTAAGTTTAGACGTGGTATCACTGTTTAGTAATGTCCATTTGAATATATGTTTAACATCTCTTCAACATAAATGGAATGATATAAGTAAAAATTGCAAATTGGGAAAAGAAACTTTTTTAGAATTAATTACATTTATTTTTAATAATACATTTTTCACTTACAATAACAAAAATTACCAACAAACCTTTGGAACACCTATGGGCTCTTCAATATCTCCTATATTAGCAGACTATGTCATGAATTATATTTTAGACTATGTTATTTCTGTTTTACCCTTTAATTTGTTTTTCATCAAAAAATATGTAGATGATATAATATTATCTCTTCCATGTGATGAAATAAATAATATACTCTTTTACTTCAATAGCTTCGATCCACATATACAATTTACAATGGAAAGGGAAAATACAGAACAATCTTTACCTTTTCTTGATACCAAATTTATTAGAAATAATGATAATAGAATCTTGATTGACTGGTATAGGAAACCTATCAATTCTGGGAGATATATAAATTACCATTCATATCATCGACGTAGTACAAAAATTAACTTCATTAAACAGATGAAAACCAGAGTCCTAAAAATTTCCAATCCAATATTTCACGATAAAAATCTAAAAATACTCTACAAACTTTTCTATAATAACTCATATCCTTCATATCTTTTGAAACATGTTTTATATAATACTTCTGACAATATAAATGACATTACTGTTGACATAATACGAAACGAAGAAAACAGTGACATTTTAACTACTAATATTACATCTCCAACTTATATTTCATTTCCATATATAAAATCTATCACACCTAAAATTTCTGGAGTATTCAAACCACATAATATCAAAATTGCGAATAAACAATGTGTTACAATAAAATCAATTTTCAGTAAGATCAAAGACAAGACTCCTACTACTAAATTAACTAATATAGTTTATGAGATTCCTTGCAATATCTGTAATAAGAAATACATTGGTCACAGTAAAAGATCGCTAACCAATCGAATCGCCTCTCATAAAAGTGACAGTAGATTATATCCTGATAGATGTGCTTTAGCGGAACACGTGTTTTATGAAGGCCATTCTATGGATTATCAATCTGCCAAAGTCTTAGCAATAGAAAGTAATTATAGAAAACGCCTTTTTTTTGGAAACCACATATATTGCAGAACAAAATTATGTAATAAATAAAAAAACAGATTTAAATAACCTTAGTGTTATCTATGCATATCTTTTAGATTATGAAAAAAGAACAGAAGATTCATAACAATCTTTAATTTTATGATAAAAAAATAAAAATTGTAGTAGTTCAAAATCAAATATTTTGTTTATTGTCATATTGTTTTTTGAGTTTTTCATTGAATTATGTTTAAAAGAGTTTATTATAAAAAATTTACAACTATTCCAAAATTCGCTATAGATTTTATGTAAGTATTCATTATTTCATTTAATTATTATTAATGATAACATTGACCAATTATTTATAGCCCTTGATAATGAATGAAAATCATTCGAAAGCTCGGGAATAAATATCTTAAAGAATTTACTCTGGAGTCTTATTGCCACATCCCCACAAAAATATCCATTATATATATATATATATATATATATATATATATATATATATATATATATATATATATATATATACAGGGACACGGGGAATGACAAAAAAAATTTGAAGCAGCTGAGTAGGTAAGCACGAGTCACGAAAAGAATTAATCAAAAGAAATAAAGACGGAGAAGGAGAAAATAAAAAGCTGAAGGAAGATTTACGATAAGTAATGATAGAAGAAAATTTAGATCCAGATATTCGTTTATTCGACGTGGAGAAGAATAGAGAACATACTGGGGAAGAAGAAATTGTGGAAACGGGAACAATTGAAGAAAGTCCGGAAAAACTAAATGAAAATAGAATGATGGAAATGCTTAAGTTAGCAATAAATAAAATAGAGGAGTCAACAAAATATAGAAAAATGTAGAGAAGAAACAAAACTAATTAAAGAAGATATAACCAAAACGATAAATAAAAATGGACAAGAAATGGATGACAGATTGAAACACTTTCAAGACTTTCAAGTTGATGTGTGCAAAAAATTTGAAGTTGTACATAAAGAAAATTTTTAAGTACTTTGTAAAATAAGAATGTGTTTTCCATAGCCACTCTTCAATTATTTAAATTGATTAACAAATTTGAATCCGATTTGAATAAGTTGTTAATGCAGAATATCTTGTTATCTCTGGGAGCACAAAAAATAGTATTACGTCTTATATTTAAATTATGAATATCTGTTCTTTACGGGGATTCCGAATTACATATCGTTTATCGATATGTCGTTAACGATACTCACTGTAAAAGCGATTTCTGATAAATATCGACAATCCGTTCGACTAACATCGGAAAATTTGAACAAATGAACTACTTTTACCACCGAATATGGGATGTTCTGTGCTTTTGATTTTGTTCATGGTATAATTTTGCTTGTTCAAAAGTAAGTTTGTTTATATTTTGGAATAAATATTTGCTTATATGAAATGGGTTTAGCACCAGTAGAGTTATTATTCGTGACTCAAATAACGCTTTTTTGTTACCTGATGAAAGATTCATCGAACTGCATCGATTAAATAAAAGTAAAAATATATAACGCACAACCACAATTTCCTCACATATGATACTTTTTCAGGAGCCGTTGAATATCTTATAACTACAGTAGAACCTGTATTACCACCTATTGAAAAATCACATGGAATTAATTTGGAAATCAAAGTATTGTCTGCCTTGAGATTTTATGCATGTGGTTCGTATGAGAGATCTATAGGCCAAGTGAGTGAAAGTGCATATTGTGTTTTTAAGAGGGGGATAAACTTTACAAACATGTCAGAGTCAATTTGCGGTGTAAAGCGGGAAGTAAAAATCCCGAGTGAAAGGGGTGGAGACCAATGACGAACAAAAAACGCTTAGCGCTGTTTGCGTCACACTCCAACTCACTGTTGCGTAACTTTCGTAGTAAATTTGACCTTGCGGTCTGCAGCCGTCGTCGTTGTCCATATAAATATTAAAAATAAAATGAGTATCCTTTTTATCGTAATGAATATTTCGCGTATAATGAATATGGATATGGGTAGATAGTTAATCAAAAATAGATACACACAGAAAAAATAAACGCTGCAAAAATGCTGTTAATGGAAAAACTCTATTGAACATTTTCATACATAACAAAATATTTAGAAATATTTCTCTTCGATAGGTATGAAGAAATGACATTTTTCAAGGTATTCAGTATGCTCACTGAACTTGAAAACTCACAGGATATATTTGAAAACAAAATATATACATAACAATCTAATTGTACAGAAATACCTCATATCAATCTCTATTTCCATATTTCTCTCGTATTTACTGTCAACTGTTTCAGGAAGCAAATATTTAATATAAAAATCTACTAATTTTGATTCCATCTTATTTTGCCAAAATGTATCATTACGATAAATTTTTTCAATTTTTATACCTTTATATGTCCATACCGCGAAATAACAAAATTCAAAGCCAGTTACATGCAACTGGCCTTGAACTTGGTAATACCAGTTGAACTCCCCATTTTTCCTCCATCATTTTATAAGCCCTTTAGCGATGCCTTCGTCTGGTGTCATATCTTGTGCAGAATAGGGACACTTAACTTCTACAATAACTTTATTGGTTCCTTCGATAACACCATCAGGACTTGCAGCAATAAAGTCGATGTACTGATCGATGAATAAACCGCATTTGGAAATTTGGACTCCCAGATGTTTCTCTAATTGCTTAATAGCATTTTCTTCATTTTCCATGCCATGTTTCAAAGATTTGGCAAATATTTTCTTTGGATACAGTATTGATTTAATTAAATTTTTTCTTGAAGATTCGGGTTTTTTCTTACAAATTTCTAAGCTGTGACTCTTTTTCTTCTCTCATTTTTCCACATTTCCGAATTTAACTGATTTCTCGTTATCTCTTCTATATTTATCTTCTCTGTCACAGTTAACTGTAATCCTTCCAAATATTCGGATATTGCCTGCTGTAGTTTATAATCTTCGAGATCTGGTTTTTCGCAACGCGTTCCATATGACTGTGATGATTTTTCTCTTTGAGAAATGGAATATTCATTCCGTTTCTTAAATAGTCTCATTTTATTTTTATTTATTCTCCTGATGTAGAGCAACTAAAATCAGCAGATGGGAACATATTCGGAGCATATTTTCCTCCTAATGTGACATCTATTGCCCAGCCCATGGAACTAGGTGTTATTGAGACCACGAAGAGGCTTTATAAGAAAGACCCTATGCTCCAATTGTTGGGAAAATGTGACTTTATGGGATTTTGGAAACGTCTGAATTTGAAAGAAGCAATTTATGCTGTAGCTCGCGCTTGGAGTAAAGTGAAAGAGACTAACATTAAAAGAGCATTTGATAAAATTATGACCTTAAGAGCAGATGAAGAAGATTGTACTGAAGATGAAAATGAGTTATCAATAAAAGACATCGCATCTATAGCCTCACAAATCAAAGGCTTGGAAGAAATAGATAACGCAAAAATACAGGAATGGATAGAATGTGATCACGACGAAAAAGGGTATCAGAATATTATTGACGAAGATTATCTAAATAACCAGACCTCTGCAGAAAGTTCTGACAAAAGTAGTGATGACGATGAAAATAATGTCATCATCAAAACAAGTCATAGAGAAGCAGGAGATGCAGTAAATGTACTTATCCATTACTTTGAAGAACAACCTGAAACTGATGACATTCATCTACTTCAACTTAGAAAAATGAAGGAAATTATAAGGGATAGAATTAACCAAGCCCAAAAACAAAAAAAAATTACTGATTTTTTTTGTAAGTGATTTTATTAACGTTTTTAGTTATTACTGTTCATATACGTTGTATTTATTATGTTTAAATATTAAAACTTTTGTTTTTTGTTACATGTATGTATCACGTTTCTTTTATTTTTTTGATATGCATTTGTGTAAATAAATTATTAAAGAAATAAAAATGAAGTTTTTGGATTATCCGTGTCTTCGATTATCCGGCAAAGGTCCGGTCCCGGCAGGCCCGGATAATCGAGGTTCTACTGTAGTTAAATAAATATTTTCCTTCACTGAAATATATTATTCAAATTTATATTCAGAGCAGTTATTTGCTCCCCTTGCTCCTGTATAGCCTGACTGATGCCATATAATTTTCTATTAATTTCTTATAAGGTGTTTGATATTTTTTCAAGGTGGTGCATGTGTTCTACATGCATATTTCCCACTTGTAGTGTTCTGTCTGTGAGCCTTCTTTTTACTGGAAGTAAGTGTTCATGAAAATACTTTTATATTAATAACAAAGTTAATATAGGTACATTACATGGTCAATTCAAATAATGCTCGCCACCACTTGTTGAAGGTGTCTGATCATCAACCTTTCTTTTTGGTTTCACTGTCTGTGAATTGGTTGCCCCAATCCCAAACTCTTTATTGGAATCTCCTTCGACTGCAGGTGCCCTATGATGGCTAACACCCTTTCTTCAATGTGATTTAGTTCTTCAATATTTTCCTGGCCACCACCAGTTTTACTCCTTTCTAGTTTTATTTTAGCAGCTTTACTTTTCGTCATAAGCTTCATGTCAGTCCAAGCCTTAAAATTAATAAAATCTTATTTATTAATAAGTCCATTGTAATTAGTTGTGAAATATTAACACTTTTTTTAATTGTACATTGCAAAACATTTTGTGTGATGAAACTGAATGTGGAATTCACATATATTTATTATATTTCTTTGAGACTTCAATGAAACAGTTTTATATTATATGGTTTATTTCTAAATTAGTACTTACTTTTTGCCATTTAGTTACGTCTTTATCCCCATATCCAGCTGTCATTAGTTTGTTTTTTAAATTTTCCCATAAGTTTTTGTACACTTGTTTCGCATTAGGGCAATTTAAATGACCCCTTGCAAAGTCTATATTATTTTCCATATAAGAAATAAAAAGCTCCCACAAATTATAAACACGTCAAGAGTCAAGACCACAACACATCCACAAAACGATATCTCGAATACACATTTTTTGGTTTTGCGGCACAGAACACGAATTTGATTTGATTATCAACAAGCATGTTGCTATCGTTGTAAAGTGACAATTGGAAACGATACCCACTATATACAGAATCGCTTTAGTATCGTTAAATGATACTCAGCTGGATTCGGAATCCCGGCGCTGAATGTTAACCTGTTGTAAAGGTGGAATTTTAATTAAAATATTAAACTTTAAAATCTAATTGCTTCCTGTTATGCATATTTAGCCAACTTGGTTGATTAACTTTATTGGATATCATATTTTCAAATATCGTAAATTAGCCACACCCATATTGTGTTCTCAAGTTTTTGAACTCTACGTGAATCTGTATCACGATGATTAAATTCTGATAAGACCATTGAAACACAAAAAGGCTTTTTAAATTTTGTGACACAAATTGCCTTTGTCAGTTCGGTTTAAAACTTCAAACGGATAAGGTGTCTGTGAGTGCGAGAACCGGTGTAATTAGCAATGATGAGTGCGTGCGACTTGAAAGGTTCGCAGGAACCTCCTGATCCGGGAGTACAAAATAACTATGATTCAAGTTTAATGGAGATGGGTCAAATATATGAAAATGATAATAATAGTTCAATAAAGTCACAGCAGGAAAAAACAATAAACAAATATTCATCAACTGATCAAGGTCCCTTTTTTGTATTTATTCGAAATAAAACTGGAAATATTGGTAAGCTACATAAAATTGCTACGGCTAGAGTAATTTTGAATGCAGAACCAGATATACGAGAAAATATTCTAAATATATCAGTTACAGGTTTGAATAAAGTAAAAATTGAATTAAATTCTTATTTAAATGCAAATAAATTAGTAGAATCGAAGTCGTTATCAGATAAACAATACGAAGCATATATTCCGGTTTTCATTACATCTAAAAAAGGTGTTATTAAAAATATTGATAAAGATATTAGTGAATCAGAATTAAAGAAGATAATTAGGCCAGAACTTGGAAATAAAATTTGTCAAAAGAATGATGCGTAAAATAAACGATGAATTAATTCCTACAACTACAATAATTGTAACCTTTAGGGGACAAATGATACCCAGGCAGTTAATAATAAAAAAAATGGTGTATGACGTAGAAATGTATATTCCAAGGGTGATTCAATGCAAAAAATTTTTAAGGTACGGTCATATAAGTATCCAATGTAGGGGTAGGTTAAGATGCGCAATATGTTGGAATGAACACGAAAAAACCGAATGTAGGGCTATAGGAGGAGTATGTATTTTGTGTAATGTTGATCATTTAGCAACAGAAAGAAAATATTGTTTAGAATTTCAGAAACAAAAAACAATAAAATATTGCATGGTAAATGAAAATATTTCATATACTGAAGCCAAAAGTAAATATGATAATAGTTTACACTACAGTGACAGGAAGTCTTAATAAAAGTTCACATTATACAATTACTGTTAAACGTAGGAGAAATGACGAAACTCATTCCTCAAACAGATCAGGGTATTCAGATGAATATAGTAATATAATATCCACACCAAATATAAGCGATATTCAACCAGTGTATCAAAATTATAAAAATAAACCAAATTATTACCCACAAATTCCAACCAATCATCACCAAATAAATACAGTTTGTGAGAATATATTAAAATCTTTTGTTGAAGTTATACTTGAAATGAATATGGAAAATATCCCGGAAAACATCGTTATTGACGAGTTATTAAAACAATATGGCTTAGAAGAAGAACAGTAAGTACCTATCTATAAACGATTAATGATCATTTTAATTTCCCACGTTGTGATGAAGTTTAATGTTGAGTACCAAGTGCCGCTATTCTACTTGAGCTTTCAGGAACATGAAAAAATAGAGGAATCGGTACTCATTTTATTCTCCCTAAAATGCTTTTAACCGGATGGCAGTATAAAATAGGAATTTATTAGTACTTCTATTATCAAATTTTATTAAAATAAAATTGAAAATGGTACAGACAGGAAGAAAGGCTTTCTAAGCGGGTACTTTTAATAGCCAAGGTTTTAATTTTCTCAACAAATAGGTACAAGATGTTATGGATATCAAGTTGCAAACTGAAACCTTTGGTTTATCAACGATGTTGAAGACTATCGTCGCAACTATACACCAAAACTACTTTTTAATCACTACACACGTTTCACGAACTATGCTGGCATCATCAGTTGATGATAAAATCATAGTTTTCATCATCTCCTGATATATTAAATAAGTATAATAATGATTTCAATAAATTTTAGAACATAAATTAACCGTTGCCGATTTACCGTATGTGTCAGATGAATATTTAAAAGAATTGGCACCGACAATTAGCCAAAGGATAAAAATCCAAAAAATTATTAAGGATTGAACTTGAACAAGGTAGGTATTCATTTTTATTCAACTTTAAAAAAATATATTTAAGGTGTTGTCCATACTTGTTTGCAGTCCTATATATTATTAAACGCTCGTATTTTTAGAATGAAATTACTTTGTCTATTTCAAATGCAACTTCTGAGTCAGAAAGTAGTGCAAGCACTTGTTCTGAAGCAACCCTGGTGGATATACAACTTGATGATTCTTTTGATGTTAATGCATTTTTTGGAGAATCTCTGAACACGATTACGAAACCTACATTTAAAGATTTCGACTTAAAAACCCTACTGCAGACTTCTCCATTGGGAAATAGTGTAATCAAATATTATGAAACCAATGGAACTCTGGATACGTCAAGAAGGACAAGACTAGTTGACATCATAATCAAACATCTTTATAACAAAATTATATAGTAAGTGCATTCTTCGTTTGTATATTTTTTATTTTTAATTACCTTTTTCATTGTAGTAGGCTTAGCCATGACGAATATACAATTTTATCAGAAAAAATAGTACAGTTGTTCCCAACAGAAACAATAGGAACTTAGTATGTTCCTCCTATAAAGAAAAACCTGTCAGTTACAGGAAAATCAGTTGTAGCCAAAGGAAAACTGGTAGATAAATGTAAAAATATTGTCTACAAAAGTGGCGAAGAATTGAAGTTGAAAAAAAGAAAAAGAAATGATAGCTTAGAAGATGATGACACCTTCAAGACAGTCTCTGAAGGTAACTCTTCGTTTTACAATGTTTTTGCTTTTATTTCTAATTGCGATTTATTTTTCAGATTTATATGAGAATGATGATTACAAATGGCTTCAATTTCAAAGAGATCCATGGGAAATGGTCGAACAAAAATGGAAAAAATGTTTTCCATATAGGAATCTTCAAAACAATGATTCTTTACAAAAAATTTTTGAAGTCTGGCCAATCTTGAATGATCCTAGAAGTGTTGCTCATTAATTTCTACAAATTTTATTACAAACATAGGTAAATTTTTAATTTTTTAGATTGAAACTGACTTTCAAGAACTCTACCCACAAGCTGTTACAGCTTTGCATTTTTAATGGGCAAATTTTTTCGCTGAAGTTTTCAATTTAAAACAAAACACAGTTTCTCTAAAACCCATAACCATTTTAATAGAACTTTTAGAAGACTGTGAAAATGAGGGTAATATTTTTGGACATTATATAAATCATAATTGTATACCTTTTTCCTATATTTTTAGATGGAAAATTGGCTTTACAACTTAACATTTTATCTTATTTAGTTGCTCCAAAAGGTAGAAAAAAAGTTGGAACCTCTATTTGGAAATATAGTACTGCTGAGTCTTTAGATTCTATAATAATTAATGCTAAGGTAAATCACTGCATTTAATGTTTGTTTTAGAAAGCTTTCTTTCGTAAGTCGCCCCAGAGCGCCCCGGCAAATGATAATAATAATAATTATAGTAATCGCCGTTTTCTTCCTTCTCACAAGCTTTCACCAGCTTCTGAAGGTTCATCACCCAGTCGTAAGGGGGTGGTAAAGGGAATAAGGTTATTAAAATTATTTTATCAATTGAATACAATGCAATTAATAAGAGAATGTGTAGATTTTAAATAAGAACTGTTAATAAATACTTTGCTGAAAGTTCTCCAGTTTTTTGTAATACTTTAATATTTTTTAGACAGCGGGAGACATTGATGGAATTATCGAGAAACAAACGGAATCAGCGCTTTCGAAAAAAATTACTCTACAACCTTTCCTAATAGTGGTAGGCACCTTGAAAAAGCCTGAAACGAGTTACATTATAATTAATCAGGTTAAGTACAAATTTTCATCTCTTATCAAAGGTTCTGATGTGCTGTTTAAACTGTTCCATGTTCTCCATTTAAAGTATCCACCCCAAAGCGAACATATTTGGTTGTTGATCCAAAAATCTATATATAAAATCAATACGAAATATGATATTGTACCACCTTATCTCATAGACGTTATCAATGTTGGCAAAGAATAATAGCTTTGGGAGTATTATAAAGTGCAATACCTACTTTTCTTTATTTTTAAAGTTTTAATTTCATTTTAAATCAAATATTTCTACTCATGATTTTGTTTTTTAAAGTGCATAACAATGAAATGTAATATATGTAACAGAAATTTTGTCGTTTTTAAAAAGTATATTTTTCATTTAGAATATGTACACAAAAAATGTAATTATTGTGAATGTCCTTTTCAAGTGTGTGGTAGGGTGTATAACAGAAAACATAGTTTAAAGGAACATATTTCGAAAAAGCATAATTTAAGACACATCTAAAGATTGTATTAATGAAGAAACGTTATACAGCGATCCTAATGTTCCAAAAAAGTGTGCATCAAAAACTGAAAGCACTTCTTTACCTTCTGCGAGCAAGCATAGCGCTAATGATTCTGGAGAAACATACTATCATTCATTAAATTTGTTTTTGTTGCAACTTTATGACAAATTAACTTTGAGTAGATCTGTAAGTCAAGATATCATTGAATGTGTTGAAACTTTTATTACTGGTATAATAAAAATTATAGAAAAATGCTTATATTCTATAAAAAACATAAGTAAACTTAATAATGAAAATATACATAAATTATTACAAGTGCTTAAAAATCCCTTTTGTAATTTAAAAACTGAATATAAGAGAACAAAACATTTGGAAAATATAGACACTTTAATAAAACCAGAACAATTGAAAGTAGGGGTAGTACCAGAAAAAACTAGAGGAAAAAGTAGTGTTTCACTAATTCTTAAAGAAAGACTAATAAGCTATATACCTGTTTCAGAAACATTAAAATTATTTTTGAATTACCCAATGTTTATAGTATCGTAACAAATTATCAAAAACAGTGTATAAAGAATTATAATGAAAATCAAACAATGTCTAATGTCGTAAATGGATCACTATGGAATGGAATTGACCAGAAGGATGTATTTCCCCTAATATTATATTTCGATAAGTTTGAACCAGGCAATCCTTTAGGTAGTACAGCTGGTAATTATAAATTAGGTGCAATTTACTTCTCCATACCTACGGTTCCTCCTGAGTTTGCTACACGTTTAGAAAATATATTTTTAGCTTTGTTATTTGATAGTTGTGACAGAAAAAATTTTGGCAATAAAATTATTTTCAATCGTTTAGTAAACGATTTATATACTAAGGGTATTGATGTAAACATTTCCACAGAAAAGAAAACCATTAAATTTGCCGTTATAACTATTGTGGGCGATAATTTAGGTATTCATTCAATTTTTGGTTTGCATGAAAGTTTCAATTCTACATACTACTGCAGATTTTGTGAAGAGCCAAAATCTGAAATGCAAAATTTGACAACTGAAAGGGAGAAAAGCATAAGAAATATCGAAGTTATGAAAACGATTTAAATAATAAGATTGGTATTAAAGATGAATGTTTCTTTCATAATATCAAAAACTTTCATATGTATAACAATATATCGCCCCCTTAGTGCAACAACTAGATAACTCGAAATTTATGCATTTTGAGTTATCCAGTTGAAGCTGTCCTATTTTTCATGCTATTTTCAATGCAACAACTAGATATCTTGTACGAGCAACCAAACTTGTTTAAAGAGTGACCAGAAATAGATAACTCCGAAAATGCACATTCCATAACTAGACAACTTGAGATATCTAGTTGTAGCACTGGCATTATTGAGTTACCCACCGGCGCCGGCACCTTCTTGGTCTCTATCTCTATGAGATGTCTAGTTGTGTGCTTGAAACAACAGGTGGATTTCTGTGCTTCTGAATTGGTTCTACAGTGTTTTTCAAACGGTGTTAATGCAATAATGACGTCAAGGGGTAAAAAGATTTTGGAAATGGTGCGTAGTCAATCCGAAAATGTCGCAGGTATGTCAAAATCTATTTAAATACATTTCAAATCAGATTTAATTCATAATGTGAGGTTATGTCATTATTTTCATGAACTTTGCGGAAAAAGTGTCCCTTTAATCGCTTACTTCACGAACTAAAGTTGCACTTCTAACCCCTAGGAATTAGAGGAATTTTGTTAATCGCTAGAGATTAGAAATTCCTCTTAAGTCCTTGGAATCAAGTATTGAAACACTAATGTTTTTTATCCTTTAATGATTTTTAACTGTTTTGCCTTTATTTATTTCCCAGAGTGCAAAAAGGCGTATATACTACTACTTTTGCTTTAACTAAGCCTCAGAACACGTATAATAGGGAAAGAAATCTAACTTTTTTTTTCAATTATAGATGTTGGTTCTTCCCTAGATATGCCAAAATCAGGAGAAAATGTGGAGAATGTTATTCCAGGTGAGTTTTTTTAATTATTGTTTTAAGTTTATTACAGATTGTTTTTTCTACTATCTATTTCAGTTTACTGTTAAAGCGTGTTTTTAGGGTCTTTTTAACTATTTTCTTTTAATATTAACTACTTGTGCTCTCTACAAGATATTTCATTGTTTCAGATGACAATAAGCCCGGTCTCAGCGTTCCGCGTTCACCTTCATTAGACAGAGATTCAAATATTGAACTATATTCACCCGATCACTCAGAATATGTTCCAAGTTCTTCAAGTGAGACATCTGAAGAATAATTAGGTACTGAAGCAGACATTCAGCTCGAAGGTATGGAAGAAATTCCTGTTAGAACAACAAATACAAGAAAAAAGAAAAGGAATCCGGATAGCTGGAAAAGAAATATTAGGAAAAAAAGAATACAGCATGGAGAAGCTTACCTTTCTAGTAGAGGAAAATTCGTCCCAGGGGTTTCGATGAAAGATCCTTGCAGTGCAAAATGTAGGAAAAAAATGCGGAGAAAAGTTAACCAACGATGCTAGACTCAAGATCTTTTAAACATACTATCGGCTTGATTCATATGAACGAAAAAGGGATTTTATACATAGTAATACGGAAAAAATTCTAAAGAAATGGACAACCAAGGAGAATTCCAAACGCCAATACACGATAAATTTCTTTTTGCCTACCATTGGAGGAAAAACACAAATTTGTAAGACTATGTTTATAAATACTTTGGGTATACGAAAAGGAGTGGTAGATATTGCAATGCAGAATCGAAGAGAAGAGAACATTAGTGCACCTGATCAAAGAGGCAAAGGTCCAAAGAAAGCCACACCTCCTGAGACTTTACAACGTGTAAGAAACCATATTGAAAGGTTTCCCGTCATGGCTTCGCATTATTGTCGCGAAAAAACTCAAAGGAAATATTTAGCGTCTGATCTTAATATTACTATAATGTACACAATGTATAAAGAGGATTGCATAAAAAAAGATTTATCATTCGTAAGTTCGTCTATGTACAGAAAGATATTTTGTGAAGAATATAACCTGGGTTTCTACCGTCCGAGAAAGGACCAATGCCGTATATGTATGAATTACAATATACCCGGTAGTATCAAAACAGAAATTACAGAAGCTAATCATAAAACACACCTTGCTGCCAAAGATAGGGCCAGGGAGGAAAAAAGGTCCGACAAGAAATTAGCTGAAACCTCCAACAAAAATATTTTATGTTGCAATTTTGATCTCCAACAAGTTCTCATGGTGCCTAATGACCCGTCAAACAATGCGCTATTTTATAAACAACGTTTGAAATCATTCAATTTTACTATTTACAATGTTGTTTCTAAACAAGGCGACTGCTACATGTGGAATGAAGTTGAAGGTAAACGAGGGAGTTGTGAAATAGCTAGTTGCCTTTACACCTACTTCAAATCATTACCTGAAAATATTAAACACATTATTTGCTATAGTGATAGATGTGGAGGCCAAAATCTAAACAAATATGTGGCAGCTATGTGTTTAACTGCAGTTCAGGAAATTCCACACTTGCAAACCATCGACCTAAAATTTCTTGTCGTTGGTCATAGTGAGATGGAGTGCGACTCCATGCACTCTGCTATATCTACGGAACTAAAAAGAGTTGGAAAAGCAAACTGGCCTGACGATTGGAAAACTATAGCACGCTCTGCAAGACGAAGAGGTGATAAACTCTATTCAGTTCACGATGTTAGACATAATCAAATTCTTGATTGGAAAACTTATGCAGACCGAAACTTAATATTTAGAAAAGAAGATGAAAGCCGAAAGTTGGTTGGTTGGCAGAAAATGTGCTGGTTAAACTTTTCAAAATTGACACCATTTATTATTAACTTCAAAGAAGATTTTGATGAGGAGTTTAGACGATTAAATTGCAATCGTAAAACACGCATATCTTCTGCAAATGGCAAACTAGAGCCTTTGTATCACAGTCAAATACCTCTTAAAAAAGCAAAATATGACGACTTAACGTCTCTTTTTAAAATGAAACCTCCGGCACTCCCTAGCGAGTATACAGCATTTTATCAGAGTCTCCCATTCCAAGGAGAGACAAGGCTTCAAAACACGGAAGCTTCCGACAGTGATGTCACTGATATTGATATTTAAGTCATGTTAAGTGTTGGAATATTTTGTGTTTTATTTTTTGAACCATTTGTTTTGATTTTTTATTCCAAATAGAGTTGTATTTAGTAAGTGATTTGCGTTTAATTGCTAGTGGTTATAAATAGATAACTTTACTTTTTTGCCTAGATTTTCAGCAACAACTAGATATCTCAAACTTTTGATCAAATTCTGAAAGTTACAAAACCTGATTGTCTCCAAAATTGACAATTCATTATTTGATATGCAACATATCTGTATGAATATTAAATATTTTTGACTACTTAACGGTTGTATTTTTTTTATGTCTTGAAACTTTAAAATCGATTTTTTCAAAACTATTATTTTCAAGTTATCTAGTTGTTGCACTAAGTGGGCGATATCCTGTGATATAATGCATGATTTGTACGAAGGTGTACATCGTTATGATATGGCATTGATTGTGAGTGAATTGATTAATAGTAATTTCTTCTCTCTAGATGTACTGAATTCAAGAATTAAATACTTCGATTATGAAATTTACGAAAAAAATATTCCACCTCCAATAACTCAAGATCATTTAGCTAAAGAGAGTATTGTATTTTCAGCATCAGAGATGCATTGTTTTGTTAGAAACTTTAGGTTCTATGTAGGTGACTTAGTCCCTAATGATAATATTATTTGGAAATTTTATTTAATTCTTTATGATATAACTGAAATAGTAACTGATCAAAATATGTCCAACCACTCTAGAATATTTGAAAAGTTTAATTGAAGAACACCATGAGCTGGTTATATCATTATTTAATAATACATTAAAACCTAAACATCATTTTTTAGTTCATTATCCCCGTATAATTAAGAAAATTGGTCCTCCTGTTTTAATTTCCTGCATGAAATATAAAGCAAAACATAGAGATTTCAAATCGCCAGCACATAATATACGATCTCGTATGAATTTATCATATGCTTTGGCTTTAAGATGTCAGTTAAAAGCTTCTTGTCGATTTTATTCCAAAATAGGTTTATTTGAAAAAGAAATACTTGGGCATTGCTATGAAATTAATGAATACGATTTGCCTCGATTAAATAAAAATTTTGATTTTCGTGGTTATTATTTTGTATCTTGGTACGAATTAAACGGTATTAGATATAAACCATCAGATTCTGTAATGTTATATTCAATGGAAAATGATATTCCCAATTATTTAAAAATAGTTCACATATTTGTTCATGAAAATGACACCACAGATGTCAATCTCATATGCCGATCTATTAAAATTATTGAATATAATTCCCATTATAGGACATTCAAGGTATCTTTAGAATTTTTTTTTGATATTTATAAAATTAAAAGTTTCGATTCTACGAAGCCCACTGTTATACACTCTCTGCCATGTGGAGATTTTTACATTTAATTACAAGCAATACTTTTCGAGAAAATATTTGCTTTTTTTATTAATAAATATTTTATGTTTCTTGATTCTATTTTTTTACTTCCCTCCTTTGACCTAAATAGTGAAATTGCAGAGCAAAAGTACTATATTTTTTTAAAATTTGTTATATTATTTTTAGTACCTATAGATAATATTCTGTAGCACTAATGTGAAATTAATTTTTCAACCATTCAACATATATTTTAAGTTGTCTTAACACATTGGCGTGCCACACTGTATCGGGAGATTAGCCCCATGGGCCAAACTTCTGTATTGAGTTTTTCGATTGTATTTTGTGCCGGAATAAAGTTTTTTCTCGTTTTTTTTGTTTTTTTTCTGATTTGTATTTGTTTTTTTCCCACTTATGAGTGTCTCTCATATATGAAAGACGCGGCCTCGCAGGAAAAAAAGCACGTGTGGCCACGTCTTTCAAATATGAGCGACGAATTTCTTCCAATTATTCCTTTTTTTGTTACAGATTCGGATGTAATACATTGATCTAACTGACTGATACACCATGCCTAAACGTACTCGAAGCTGCACGCAGTCGGAATTGGAGGAGATTGCAGCTGAAATCGATTTAGATACCGAGAGTCATGGTGAGCTTGACTTTGATTCCGATGACTCTTTGAACGATCCGGATTTCGCTCTTGACACCTCTGCTCCAACAAATCGATTCGAGTCATCTGATGAAGATGATGACGAAGAAGCCCCGGACATTGAAGGTGTTCTTCAAGATCTGGCCATGGAAGAAGCTCTGAATGAAAATGATGACCAAATGGAGGAAGATTGCGAATTGCCAGATTTACCTAATTGGAGCGAATATGTAGAACGCCACAAGACCTTCCAGTTTCATGGTCTTAGTGGTGTGCAACGAGAACTATCGGCCACAATGACCCCACTTGAGGCATTTTTTCTTCTTGTTGATGATGAAGTCATAAACCTTCTGGTTACCGAAACCAACAGATTTGCGGCGCGAACTATAACATCAACGAGACCAAAGAAATATTCCCGCATAAACAAATGGAAACCTACCAATCCAGAAGAAATAAAGAAGTTCTTGGGATTGACACTGTGGATGGGGTTGGTTCGACTAAGCGCATTACCTGATTATTGGGCGACCAAGGGAATTTATCGTCTAGATATTCCTAAAGCAACTATGTCCCGTAACAGATATCAATTACTACTAAGTGTTCCGCATTTCAATGACAACGCGACAATTCAAGAAGGTCAACGTCTAGGAAAAATCAGCCCTCTGATTGACATCCTGCAAAATAAATTTCAATCGCTATTCTATCCTGACGAAGACATCGTAATAGATGAAACTTTGGTACCATGGAGAGGCCGCCTAATATTTAGGCAATATATTCCAAACAAGGCTCACAAATATGGCATTAAGCTTTTCAAACTTTGTTCAACCGATGGTTACACATGGGCACTTGAAATATATGCGGAAAAGTCAGCGACTGGACAACGAGAAGTCGGATTAGCAGAAAAAGTTTGTTTGAGGTTATGCGAGAAACTTCTCAATCAAGGAAGGACACTATACGTAGATAACTTCTACACAAGCTATGATTTGGCTAAAGCAATGCTCGGGAAGGAAACACATGTTGTCGGAACCCTGAGAGCCAACAGGAAAAATATTCCAAAAGAAGTTATGCAAGCAAAATTAAAAAGAGGAGAAGTAGTGTCGCGTGAAGATGAAAACGGAATTGTAATTTTGAAGTGGAAGGATACGCGAGAAGTCAGGTTGCTATCTACAAGACATGCTCCAACTCTTGTCCCAGTACGCAATAGAATTGCTGAAAATGACCCGCCTATAGCTAGTACCTCCAGTACCATCAACGTTCAAGCTTCGACTAGTAGAGAGAGCCAGGAATCTGACAACTCCCAAAGTCTACCACATGCTTCCAATGAGAGAGAAGTGCCAATGGCGACAACAGGAAGAAAGAAATCTCGCAAAACAGCTCGAAGAGCAACAGAGAAACCAATGGGAATTTTGGCTTACAACAAAGGAAAAGCTGGCATCGATTTGTCTGACCAGATGGCCTCATACGCAACCACTCTACGAAAGGGTGTGAAGTGGTACAAAAAACTAGGGATGGAATTGCTTCTAGGGGTAGCAGTAGTAAATGCTTGGGTGCTATACAAACGGGCAACTAAAAAGAAAATTCAAATCCGTGCATTTCGTGATATTTTGGCAGCAGATCTACTTGGCATCGAGAAGCAGCTTCCTGAAACTCCAAAGGTATCCACTTATCACCATTTGGCTCCACGAATTGGTGAAAACGGAAAGAAAATTCGCCAAAAGTGTTGTGTGTGCTACTCAAAATTACAGAAAGAACATGGTCGTAAAGTGGCAAAATATCGGGCAAAAATAACCTACGATTATTGCGCGCAGTGTACCGGACAACCACAAATGTGTCGTTAATGTTTCAATGAAAAACATTGATTTTTATCATTTTCTAATCTAATGTAGCATAGAGAATTATTTCCTGACTTTGTTTTACCAGTTGTTCTTCAAAAACGATTGCTTTTTGTATTAATAAAATAGGATGATTTTTATTTTATTGCTACTGTAGCATTTTTTGACTATTTTGTATGTTATGAATAATAGAAAATAAGTGATATGGATATTTTACTACAATACTTTGTATATCTAATGGTTTGCTAGGTAACTATTTCAAAAAATAAATAGTTTTTATACTTTGTACTACTGATTCTTTATCTTTCTGATTTTCCTTAAACCAAGTTTCACAGTACGATCCCCAGAGGCCACGGTAGTGATTCCCCATTAAAAATATACGGCAGTGTATTTCATTTATGAACGACACTGTCAGATAGAGAGATATGTATGTCTTTCAAATATGAGCGACGTGGCCCCTGCGGAAATGTAGTTGAATTTCATAAATGAAAGACATGGCGCGCAATGTGTTAAAAAATATCTTCTCGACATCTAAACTCGAAATACGTTTCGTTAAAAATACGTTGACATCCTTGGGGTTTATTTGCTAATGTTGCTAGGTATTGTATGCGAAATGCATATCGCATAATTAAAAGTGCTCTACAAGAACCACGGTAAGTAAATTATACTGATTGGTCCGATGAAAACGAAACAGCCATTGTCATGAACTCCGTTAATATAGAAAAAAACTTTTTGATACATCGATTGTAGTTTGAAAGGGGACATTTTTTATTTTGTTTAAGCGTTCTACTTATCGTTTTAAATGAGCCACCCTCTATTTCAATTACTTGATCTAAGTAAATAGTCATTTTGAATATATAATATTATAAAAGGTAATAAATTAATATCAATTCATCAAATCAATCCTTTCTAATATAACTGAGAAAATTTGAAATATTTAAATTAATCATACAATGTACTACATACGAGTATAATAAAATTGATTATAAATTTCATGAATTAAATCCTCTTATCAAAGTTTCTTTTTCTTGAATCAAATATTCGTATTAAAACAATCTTATGATATATATATAGAGGAAAAGATGCAAATATGGGCTGGTCTCTTAATATGGGCTAGGTAGGTTTCTCAGCTATTCGATGCAGATCTCTACATCTGACTATCGCAAACGGTAATTGGGGAAGTTAAATGTTTACCGTGGAGATGGCGCCACAGTAGAAAATAGTTTAAATTTATAATACGTGTTTGTCAGTTACTGTGAGTGTCAAAACTTTTTCGGGTAAGTTTATAAATTCAATTACTTAAAAATGAACAATATTTTTAAAAATTCGCCTGTTTCACGTTGAAGCCCTATAATTAGCCTTTAATGTATGCTAATTAGTTTCCTTCAAATTGATTGCTTTTGGACATAACCTCTTTTGTTGTGTGAAGCCAGCATGTTTGCAATATGGGCTATGCCTTTGTTGTTATTATGGGCTAGTGGCCCATATTTAGAACTATGTAAAATATATTACAAAATTGTTTCAGGATGTCAACCAAACAGCAGAAAGATGGTAAAAAAAGAAAAAAATGGAATGTGGGAGATATGGAACGTGCAATAATAGCTGTCAGGCAGCATGCAATGGGTACGCTAAAAGCTTCAAAAATGTTTAAGGTCCCACGTTCTACGTTGCAACGTTCTGCAAAAAAGCTAGAACTACAGCCAATTGAAGCAGCCCAAATAAAGCTAGGGCGTAAAGCTATATTAGGGAACGATCTAGAAGACGAGTTAGTTCGTTATATTTTAGAGATGGAAGCTAAATTTCATGGATTAACCAGAAAAGACGTTAGGATGATGGCGTACACTTTAGCTACCAGGAACAACATCAAACATCCGTTTGGAGGTAACATGGCGGGCAGAGCCTGGCTAATACTTTTCCTGCAACGCCATAAAGAGCTATCAGTACGACGACCAACGGGAACATCGTATTCTCGAGCAAGAGGCTTTAGCAAAGAAAATGTTGCATCCTTCTTTAATGTTCTGGAAAAAGAATATGACAAACATTTATACCCCCCTGAACGTATCTTCAATGTTGATGAGACAGGTCTTACGGTTGTACAAAACAAGATTGCACAGGTTGTAGGCCGAAAGGGGAAACGACAAATTGCATCATTAACTTCTGCTGAAAGGGGTTCATTAATAACCCTCGTGGCAGCGAAGAGCGCTGCTGGACAATTCATCCCACCAATGATGATATTCCCACGAAAAAATATTAACCAGCAACTGATGAGAGGAGCTCCTCCAGGTGCCATTATGGAGGTGCACCCCAGTGGATGGATACAAAGTAATATTTTTACAAGATGGTTTCAACATTTTATTGACACAGTGAAACCCACAGAGAAATCACCAGTCCTGCTTATTTTGGATGGCCATTACAGCCATACACGCAATATTCAAATCATAGATTTAGCTAGAGATAATCATGTGACTATAATTGTCTTACCTCCCCATTGTACCCACAAACTCCAGCCGTTGGACAAAACATTCATGGGAGTTCTTAAGTCTTACTACAGCGAAGAGATCAGGGTCTGGTTACGCCACAATAATCGCCCACTAAGTCCATTTGATGTTTCAGAGCTCTTTGGGAGAGCCTATTTGAAATGCCAAACTGGAGAGATTGCTGTTAATGGTTTCCGAGCTACAGGCATTTATCCATTGAATAAAAACGTATTTTCAGATGCTGATTTCATTGCAGCTGAAATTGAAGCAGAAAAGACTACGTCAGTCGCACCTGATGACGCTAGTGATGAAGAGGATGAGATGATGGTGGCTTCAACCTCTGGTGTCAATTCGAATGAACCTACAAATTCTGACATTCCAACATACGATAAATCTACCAACTCTGAGATAACACCTGATCGTCGCTCAAACCAGAGCAATTCATCGTCTAATTCTCCCACTTCTCCCTCTGGGCCTAACAAACAGCTTGTTGATATTCCTACAACTAATACACAGCTTGTTCCTATTTCTGCAGGTAATACACAGCTAGTCGCTATTCCTACAACAAGCTTTTATAAAAAGTCTGCCACGCCTTTCAGAGGACCTTGTCCAGAACATGGCGTAAAAAGAAAGTTATTTCAGAATTTAACTCCATCAACTCCTTCCACATCTGGGTCCGGGTCTTCTCGAACATCTCTGGTTACACCATATGATCTTTCTCCTGTGCCTTCTTTGAAGAAAAAAACCTGAAATCGTGGGCGTAAGCCAAGTAAGTGTTCGGTGATAACCTCTTCACCTTATAAAAATGACTTGCTCCAGTCTCTTGACAAGGTTAAAGAAAAGAAAAAAGGGACAGGAGAAGGCAAAGAAAAACAAATTAAAGAAAGGAATAAAAAAAAGGGGAAACGCAAGCAGGTTACAAAGAACCAGAAAAAGGAATCTGATTCGAGCACCGAGGATGAGGAGGAATATGTGCCCGCAGATGAGGATAGCGACTACAATGAATTTCCAAATGCCCAGTCTCCAAAGGACGCAGCTGACGTGACTTGTATATTTTGCGAAGCACCTTTTGCAGAGGATAACCACGGTGAAATCTGGATAAAGTGCTTCATGTGCAATTTATGGGCCCATAACGAGTGCGCTGGGGCCGAAAATGAACAATATGTTTGTGATTTTTGCAAGTAGTAGACATTAGTTTTGATTTATTTCATGTATTGTTTAATTTAAAATATTAAAATATATTTCTCACGCATCTATCTCATTTCTCATACATTTATCACACATTTTTGGGGGTAGCCCATATTTAGAGTCTATATTCAAAATGCGCAAAAATGCACATTTTCATTATTTACTCATTAATGAATTTACATATTTTTTTAATCAATGTGGACTTTAAACAGGTTGATACTAACTAATGTAGTTATCGTTAGGTAGCTTTGGAATTGAAATAGAATTTTTTTTTGTTTTTTTACAAACAAAAATAAAATGGGTAGCCCATATTTGCCTCCTTTCCTCTACCTACTGAAAATAATCATTTCGTCTATTCTTTATTCTGTATTTAAATAAATCAATCACTAAAACCAAAAACTTCTATATATTTAAATCTAACATATGATATTTTAAAAATGACTTTTCCCCTATTCTTCATTTAAGTAAATCAATTAATAAAAACAGATCATCAAGTTTTATTGAAACAAACATGTGTATCTTCCATTGAGTTAATAAATTACCCTATCGTTAAGAAATGCGTTTACTTCGATTAAAATTATGGTGTCTTTCGTGATATGCAAACCTTTAATTTACTTGAATGATTGCTCATTTACTTGTTTTAAGTAAATGTTTTTTTGTGTGTATAAAATAGTTTTGTTGTATCTCCAGAATAGTCAATTTAATTGACTAGAATGGAGATAAAACAAAACAAGTCTGGTTATTTGACTAAATTCTCTATCAGTGTTGGTTAGTTATTTGTGATCTAATTTGCTGTAAAAGTGATATTTTTGTGTTATTATTAAATAAGATGGATAGTTGCAATAGTTCTCCTGCTCCTGAGTTGACTCCAGAGGTTAATCGATAAGTAAATTTTACCTATCAGTTGATAACCAACAAATAACAAACGGCTGAAAATTATATAAACATAACCTCTTTTTTCCTAACTTTGCCACCAATTATTTCGTTTAACACTCTATTTAGATGAAAATAAATATCGTTAACTTTTGCGTAATGCATGTTGTGTATACCGGTGTTCACAACTTGTTTTTATAATTTCAGAATTATGTACGAAGTTTTTGAATCTTTATTGCCAACAGATGAAGACGAGTCGTCTTTCACTCGTACAGAAAGCGCGGTAGACAAAACTGAAGAACAGGCTAAAAGCAGTTCTAATTCACTTGATCTTAATATAAATAGTACGGATAGTCCCGCTGTTACTAAATCTGATAGTAGTAACATAATGGCCATGGATATCGAGCTTGAGGATGGAACCATTATACCTGGATCCAATACAGCCGTTCTTGTTAAGCATATGAATAAAACACAGAAAAAGAAAACCCCAAAGAGAATTCGCAATCCTGATAGCTGGTAGCAAAATGTTTGAAAGAAGAAAAGAGAAGCCGGACAAGAGAATAAAGATATTAAAAGAAACTTGCACGAGAAGAAAAGAATTAAATTTAGTTGCAGTGGTAAATATCAGTGTAGCAAAAAAATTACCGAAGAAGAGAGCACGCATTCATGAAGCATTTTGGAAACTATCTGACACCATAAAAGGTCACTTTTACAGCGAGAATATTAAGAGGACTTTGATTTCCAGAAAAAGAACGAAAAGCGAACAATCAAGAAAATCATATTCATTTTTTACTATTTTAATGTGGATAATATTACAATTCGAGGGTGCAAGAAGTTTTTTTAGGAACCTTAGATATAAGTTCCCAGAGAATTCAATATTTCTTTAAATATGTTCAAGACAAACATTCAAGTGTTCCTCGACCCTTACTTTGTGGAATCTACTCATATTAGTGTTTTAAATGAAACTTACTGTGGAGTTATCCAGAAACAGTATGTTTAATTTAAAACACCAATCTGAATGTGTCTAAAATGTATTCGCTTTATTGTCAAACCACTCAGCATCCAGTAAAGCTTTATATGTACAGGAATATTTTTGACACAGAATTTAATATTGCATTCCACAAACCTAAAAAAGACGTGTGAAAAATGTATAGAATTTGAAGTTCCCAAAAACAAACAGAAAATGATATATTAGCTCACGAAAAACATTTAAAGAGAAAGAAAGAGTCTAAAGAAGATCGAGACAAGGACAGAGAAAACAAGGATCCTCTCATTGCTATAGTCACGTTTTACATGGAAAACGTAAACTAATATAGGAAGTTAGTTTTATAAACAGAAACTAATATGTTATAATTTAATTGCACACTGCAATATAAGTAAAGTAGTATATTGCAGTATCTAGAATGAGGGAATCTGTGAAAGAGGTGGTGTGCATTTAGCAAATGCTGTAATTAAGATTTTAAAGTCACTGGTAAAAGATAATCCAGCTATTGAAAAAATAATATTATGGTCGGACAGTTGTGTTCCGCAAAACAAGAATTCCTTTATGTCGGTAGCACTTCAGTTTTTTGGATTTAAGGAGCAATAATCTGCATACAATAGAACAAACATTTTCTGAGCCTGGACACGGAAATATCCAAGAAATAGATTCAGCACATAGTGTTATAAAAAGACATATAAGAGACCAGGATATCAACAGTCCATTAAGCTTATTAAGAATATTAAAATTTATTCCACCAGGAAAGTTAACATTCAAAATACTGCAGATGCAGCCTCAGGATTATCTCAACTATCAAGCTGTAGCTACACAACTTCAATACAAAAAAGTATAAAAAAGATGAGCCTTTTGTAGTAAAATATATAACTTGTTTTCTTGATGAATTTACTGCTGTGCGGGTCAATAAGGAAGTTACTCTAAGAAAACAAGAAAGTCCCGTTGTAAATTTTAAAATCATTCCGAAATTAACAGTTAATAACTTAAAAAGTTCTATAAGCGATGCTGAGGAGACAGCATTGCAATCTATGCTAAATACTATGCCAGAAGAGAATGAAAACTTTTATATGCAAACGTTTTTAAAGAGCTTTCATAATTTAGACGATTCAAGCCGACCAAATAAAGAAACTAAGTTAGTGCTATGACTATATCAAATAAAAATGAGCAGAGTTCTAGTACAAATACACCAAAAATTAATAAAACTAAAAAAGTCACTCGAACGCTTAAATTTTAATAGATTTATTAGTAAAAACTCAGAAATTCAATTGTTTAGTTTATTTATATTGGAATAATTTTGAGCTATTGTTTTGTTCCATCTCCAGTGTTAATTACCAATATTTCGAAAATAAAGCTTTTGTTCTATCTCCAAAACAATGTTTCCCAAATTATAGAAAATTGGTCAATTTTTAGCGACGATTAGTTAATGAAGGTTAATAAAAGACTTAAGAATTAATTCTAATTGAAGAAAATATTAAGGTAGGTAAAAAAACAAAAAAGATATCAATAATTTAAATTTCAAGTGTGTTTATTTCAGAACTAAGATTTCGGACATATAACAGACCAATACTCATATGATGAATCTTTGAGTGATGTTTATGAGCATAGCAGTAACCTAGACATTAATCAGAGTTACCGCTCTTCGCGGTAAAAAGAGACGAAATGTATCTATAAATAGTTTTCCGCTCGGATGAAAAAATATGTATTAATATTGTATTGTTTCACAGAAACGATGCTAAAGTTAATCCTAAAAACCCGTACGTGTTTGGTTTACCAGGCACTAAACCATTTAAGTACTTGTATTTTTATTAAAAAAATTTGCTCATAGTGCAGAACTTGATTTTCCAGAACATATATTTGCAACAAAAATTCGTAAGAATTTAGCAACAAAAACAACATACTTTGAACTCAATTCTGACGAGAGGGAACATATAATGAACTTTTTCTACGCCCATGTCTGTAAACGTCAAAAATCGCACTGTCAACATTCCTTGTAAATGACATTTAACAATAACATGCACGTAATGAGATCTCATAACATACACGTGCGTTTTGAGACGAAAAATTAAATTTCTTGGTTTAATTAAATTACAATCAAATGTATATACACGTAAGACTTTATTTGGTCTATTTACATAAATTTAGTCAATTAAAAAACATAAAAACTTTTAGCATTAGCGAGATATATTTAGGATTGAAAGAGTGATGCCCCTAAATGTAGGCAGCATATTATGCAATTTCTTTAAAAATAGGACACGTTTTCTTAAGTAGCATGCTATGAAAATGAATGTCTAGTCATTTATATTGTCAATTTCTTGAACAAAATATAATACAATTATAAATAACCGTTCATCACCATTAAATAATAAAGCCAAATCGATTTACAATAATTGTTCAGTTGTTATTAACAACTATTATAATAAAGTTTAAATGATTGCGATGTTTTTTTAGTTAATGGAAGAAAATGAATAGGCGTAGAAAAAGTATAGTACGTTACACGAGTTGTAAGCCCATTACGCACTCATGAAATTTATGCACTCGCCGCTGCGCGGCTTCGTGCATAAACTTTTTCATTTCGTGCGTAATGGGCTACTTACAACTCTTGTTACATAATATACTATTACGAGACACTCAGAAACCATCCATTAGAATATATATGAACAGCCAGATGCGAAGAAAGACATACTAGTAATGCCAAAAGTTCTTAACTTTGTGTCAGGAAAATCTAAAGTAGACATTAAAAGTGCAAATGATTCCAAAAAGGTTAATTCATTGCTAAAGCCCACAAAATTATGTTATAATGAAAGTTTAACTGAAAAAAAGTATTAAAATGTTGTTGAAGATCCAGATTTTCATTCCAATGATTCATACTAAAAAGTGTCAGAAATATCTGAAACTGAAAATAACTCAAATTTTTATTCCAATAGTTCGGCTGAATCTGATATAGAAAATGAAACCCAAACTAAAAAAAGGAGGAGGCTGATGGGTAAGAAAATGTATATACTGAATTTGCTTTCATTTATTTGTGCTGATTGTTTTTTATGGGGCGACACTATCCGGCAAGATCATGAAAGTTCATGATTATTAAAACATATCTTTATATTTAATTAAAGCACATGTGATACGCCTATGGTTACCGGTACGTCTATGTATTAGATCGAGTGTAACAGGAGCGACTAAATGTCAGACGGCGATCCCTAATATGCGTGTGCGCGATTTACTACATTGCCAAATCCGTAAAAAAAAGTTTCTAGGTTATGGTATTCATTTTGTTGTGGAAAATTGAGCGTGTATTGAGTATTGAAATTATGGTTTTACTTTGTGGGTATTGCCAAAAAAACTTTTAAATTTCATGGCAATTTAGATAAGCATCTCCATGTCGCTCATCATGTTGATCAAGCCGGTATTTCACGTCCGTCGTTTTCTGGGGTAGTTTGCAGTCATTGTGAAAAAATATTCACAATCAAAGCAATTTAAACAGACATTTAAAAAGAGTGTATAATCTTTGGAAGAAGAACATTGTTTCCTACGAATTTAATGTCTACATAAACAAATGTTTGGAATGTCGTCTGTCCTATATAAATATAGAACAACTGAGACACCATTTGACTGATGTTCATTTAACCTTCCGGCCGGGGCGCCTAGTCTCTGAGACCCGGCGCTCCGAAAACCGATCGGCAATGTTCGGAAAATCGTCGTAATGGCCTGGCGATCTATCTACCTGTTTATGCTTAGACTCAGTACGTGCACAGTAATTCGTGGATGCGCAAGTATTTTAGTTTCTGAATTATTTTGATTTTGGTCTGTGAGACCCGGCGCCCCGGTTCAGTGTATTTTTTCTACATCTGGCAGGATATATTTTTCTATGGTAAGTCAGGGTAAATATCATTTATATTCTATAGATTTTATAAATATTTGTTTTATTTAGCAGCAATGTCTAATTATTATGAAGAAGAGCAAGAAAAACTGCGTCGTCTATGGAAGGAAGTTGAATCAGAGGAAGAGCCTGATGATGAAGAAGAGGAGTTGGTGTTTGAGGAAAATCATGTTGAAACTCGAAGCACCGATAGTGAATCCGAACAAGAGTGTTCTGATAGTAGTGACGACGATGTACCCCTTGCAAACCTTGCAAAATTAGCAAGAATTCCAACTTTTATTGGAAAAGATGGGACAACGCGGTGGCATAAACATTGCCCAAACAAAACAGTAAGAACGAGAAGGGAAAATATTATTGTGCGATTACCAGGCGTCAGAAACTGTGGGAAAAACGCCAAAACAGCCGTTGAATGTTGGTCGTTATTTTTTACTGATGAAATGCTCAACATTATAGTGGAGAACACAAATCACTATATTTCTGGATGAGCGGACAATTATGCGAGAGAGAGAAGAGGAAAGCCCACAGACATTTGTGAAATAAAAGCTTTTCTTGGGTTGTTATATTTGGCGGGTACTCTCAAAAGTGGACGACTAAACACAAAAGAGCTGTGGCAAAGAAACGAACTTGGAATTGAACGTTTTTGGCTGGTAATGTCTCACGATCGATTTCATTTTCTACTTCGTTGCCTTCGGTTTGATGATCTAACAACAAGAGATGAACGAAAAAAATTTGACAAATTAGCTCCAATAAGAAGCCTATTTGACCTTTTTGTTGAAAAATGTAAAAACACCTATACAGTTGGAGTAAACACAACAATTGATGAGAAGCTTGAGGCATTTAGAGGAAGATGCTCCTTCAAACAGTACATTCCAAGTAAGCCTAACAGGTATGGTATAAAAATATTCGCCTTAGTTGACTCGGCTACATCTTATGCGTCAAATCTTGAAGTTTACGTAGGTAAGCAGCCTGAGGGTCCATATGAACAGTCTAATAAGCCACACGATATAGTTTTGAGGCTAATAGAACCTATATCCGGGACTAATCGTAACCTTACTAGTGACAATTGGTTTACCAATGTCGAATTGGTAAAAAAACTGTTTGACGAACACAAAATAACATATGTGGGTACAATAAAAAAGAATAAAAGAGAATTGCCACCTGAATTTTCCAACACAAGAGCTCGCCCTGAATTTTCTTCAGTATTTGGCTTTCAAAAAGATATGACTATTGTGTCTTACATACCAAAGAAATATAGAAATGTAAATCTTATATCCAGTTTGCACCATGATGATAGAATTGATCCATCTACGGCAGAAAAATGCAAACCCGATATAATTACTTATTATAATCACACCAAGGGAGGTGTAGATAATCTTGACAAATTATCTGCTACCTATAATGTCGCTAGGAATACTAGAAGGTGGCCAATGGTAGTATTTTTTTCAATGATGAACATGGCTGGGGTTAATTCACAAATAATTTTTGCATGCAACAACAAAACATATAAAATCGAAAGAAGATTATTTCTAAGAGACATTGGGCTTTCTTTGACTAAGGAACATTTGGCAAGACGTTCCTATGAAACAAATGTGCCAAGGTCGGTGAGAGAAAGAAGACAAGAAGTCGCTGGAACACAAGAAAACATGAAAAATGAAGAAATCCAACCAGGTACCAGAAGAAGATGTTTTTTTTGCAAAAAGGATTCAAAAACGAAATATTTTTGCAAAAAATGTAAAAAATTTGTTTGTCTCTCTCACATGGAAGCTTGGTGTCCTGAGTGCTCAGAAATTGACATAAATCAATAAAAACTGTTGTTCTATAATATTTTTATAATGTTTCAGTAGAAAATCTTATTTTGTTTACTTATTTACCGGTTGTTTCCTAGTTTTTAGAAAATGATATATTTTTTGACAACAAATTTTAGAACAAGATAAAATTTGTCTATGTAAATTTAAATCATGTTCCTATTATAATATTTGAATAAACTAAGGTATATTTTTTTCATTAAAATATAGTTTTTTAATTTTTTTGCCAAAAAAATGCGATATTTGATGATGGGTCTCAGAGACCCGGCGCCCCGGCTCATGAGCTACACAAAGGCGCCCCGCCCGCAGGGTTAAAAGCTTTTCCTGAAGATTTGTTCAAGTTTAGTAACGAGGAAGGTAGGTTTTTTTGCTAAGTTCTCATTCATATGTATATTAGGTATGTTGTTTTTAGAATTTGATGTCTGGTTAAGCAACATTTGCAGAGCAAGTAACAGTGAATATGTTAGACAAAAAACAAGGAAAACTAAAGATTTTGATGTTGTATATTATTACTGTAATCGCAGTGGTGAGTATTTTACATGATTAATATTTAATATTTTTATCCCTCTATTTTTTTATACTTTATATAGGTTTTTGGTGATATTATTTATATTTTAGATACTATTCGAACTACTCATAATCAAGACGGGAATAGACCTACGAAAAGTTAAGGTTCATGCAAGACAGGTAATGCTTGTACCAGTACTATTCAGTTTAGGAAGGAAAATAAAACAGGTTTATGTACTGTAAAATATGTAGCTTTATATTACGGCCATGCTAATGAAATTAAACATATACGACTTCTGCCTTCTGATCGAGCCGAAATAGCTGAAAAATTGGCCAAGGGTATTTCTGTTACAAGGTAAACTATCATTAATAATTAATAAAAATAAACAAGTGAACATAATAAACTTTGGTAATGTAGCTGAAGTATTCTGATTTTTAAAACAGCTGTTATATCTATTATCAAAAATAAAGTTTTTGTTTTGTTTAAGGATATTGGAATCAAATAGAGAAGACGTATCATCAGAAGACATAAAGCGAAAGGGCATGTTGACCAAACGAGATATTTCTAATATTAAGAATTCATATAATATCGCTATTAATGATGGAGTAAGACACCAAATTGTAGTAAGTATTGACTGTGGATTGAAGAATATAAGCAGCTATCAAATACTATATTTTACAAAAAACAAGGCGAAGAATATGAATTTTTTCACAAGAATAACTTTTGTTTGATATTTATGGATATTTCACAAGAATACAAGTTAACAACTTATGGAAATGAGAGCATTATATGTGTGGATAGCACGCATGGCCTTAATGGCTACGATTTTGAATGAACCACCATTTTAGTTATTGATTAATGGGGAGAAAGGTTCCCAGGTGCCTGCATGTTTTCAAATTGAAAAGATACAGAAGTTTTTACTTTCTTTTTTAATAAAATAAAGGACAAAACTGGAATTCTAAAAGCCAAAACATTTATGACAGATATCACTAACGTATTTTATAATGCATGGCATGCTGTTATGGGACCCGTACAATATGAAATTTTTTGCTCCTGGCATATAGATCGCACGTGGAGAGCTAATTTAAATAAAATAGTAGAAAAAGAAGAAAGAGAAAGTGTTTACCATGCGTTAAAGGTCTTACAGATTGAAATGGAAGAAGTCAATTTTTTAGAAGGGCTAGAACAATTTAAAAACATGCTTCATGAGGACCCAGATACTGTTAGCTTCGGAAAATATTTTATTGAAAATTATGCAAATAGGTGTGAAAAATGGGCATATGTTTACAGAAAGTCAGCAGGAGTTAATACCAGTATGCACTTCGAATCAATGCATACGAGCATTAAATATTTTCAAAAGGTTAGACAAGGGTATTCATGCTATCAATAATTACGAAATAAGATTATAGATCGAATGATTAAACAAGTAAAAGGAAAAAATACAATTCATTTAAGCAAAATTAAAAAAGGGCATGAAATTGCATTGAAAAGTGCATTTCAAATTAAGGAAGAGAAAAATGTATGGCAAGTAAAGAGTGAGAACAAAATGTATATGGTTTCTAGAAATCAGGTGCACAATGCATCATGCTGTGAATTAATATGTATGGCATGCAATATCTGTATACACACTTATTGTTGTACATGTGTTGACTATTTTATTAAGGCTACAATATGCGAACACATACATTTTGTGATTATTTTTAATCATGAAGTCAAAGAGAACAATAATTTACTTTGTAATGTAAGTAATAATAGTCATTTGTGCAGCAACAATAGTGATGAAATTAATACGCATCTTAAAGCAGTGGCAGCAAGTAATATAAGTATAGCCAAACCCATACGTGATTTACTGAAACAAGAATGTTTGGAGGTTCTGAAATTAGATTTATCAGAGATAGATAACACTGTTATCGAGCATGATTTAACCCTTAACTACTATAAGCCGGGTCAGAGAGACCCATGGTATAGCCGTTAACCCCACCTCTTCTTACTGTAGCGTTGTTTAGCTGCTTGGTCCCGTGAATGTGCAGAACAGTTAGTCTACCTTTAGATGCTAGTGAGATAGTGCTTTTGTTTTTTACCGTGCGTAAGTAATAGACGGATCAGGGTCTCAGAGACCCAGTGATAGTAATAGTGCGACTTTTGAGTAAAAAATAAAATAGGTGAATATTTATAAATTTATTATTTTTGCAAGCTTTTGGTATTAACGCGTAAAGCGTAGATTTATAGTAAAAGTTTAATTTCGTTTCAGTTAAAATGGCGAGGTATGGAACGAAATTATCCGAGGAGCAAATAGATGCGCTATTTCAATCTGAAGACTTTTGGACAAATTATTTAGAAGATACTGAGAGCCCAAGTAATTCAATAGAACATTTTTCAGTAGCTAGCAATGTAGCAGAAGGAGGAATTGAACTAATTAAGAGGGCATATGAAAGTGATCATGAGATTTTCAGTGATGATGATTCGACTAGTGATATCGAATGGCGTCCATCCGAAGATGAATTAGACCAAATAGAAGAAGGAGCCGTGGAAATAGTATCAGAATCTATTGTCTCAACGGAAAACGAAGAACATTCTTCCAATTACTACTACGGCAAAGACAAAATGAAATGGTCAAAAAACCCACCATCAAGAACTAAAAGTACAAAGGAAAATATTGTAACTGTTTTGCCTGGTCTGAAAGGTCCAGCAAGGTTAATTCGTCCTACTAGTGCCTTAGATTCTTGGGAGGTCCTTTCCACAGCTGAAATGATAGAAGAAATTGTTACACACACTAATCAGAGAATTGAGACGATGAAAGTTAAATACGGTAAATTTAAGCGGCGCAAAAATTCACGACAAACGTTTGGTCCTGCATTTATAAACCCAGAGAATACAGTTGAAATTAAAGCTTTTATTGGCCTATTATATATGCAAGGAATCTTTAAGTCTGGTCATGAGAATATAAGATCTATGTGGGCGACTGACGCAACAGGTCGTGATCTTTTTAGATGCACAATGACACTGGCTAGTTTCTCCTTTATTATGTCATGTTTGAGGTTTGATGATTTTACAACAAGAGCTGAGAGACGGCAAACAGATAAGCTTGCACCTATTTCAAAGTTGTTTAATACCTTTGTCAAAAATTGTAAAGACAATTACTCACCTGGACTATTTTTAACTATCGACGAAATGTTGGTACCGTTCAGGGGAAGATGTAGTTTTCGCAAGTACATACCCAACAAACCAGCCAAATATGGCATAAAAGTTCAAATTCTAGCAGACTCAAAAACATTTTATATGTGTAACGCAGAAGTTTATACGGGAAAAAATGGTGTTGCGTATGACAGAACCGATTTATCACTCTAATCGGAATGTCACAGGTGACAATTGGTATACATTCATTGAACTTGTTCGTGAACTAAAGAAGAAAGGTCTTACATATGTAGGAACAGTCAAAAAGAATAAGAGGCAAATTCCACCAGAATTTTTACCCAGTAGACAAAGACCTGTGGATTCGTCCATTTTTGGATTTACTTCTGATATCACAATTGTATCGCATGTTCATAAAAAGGCAAAGAGTGTTATTTTGATCTCCAGTATGCAACATGATAATAAAGTTGATATAAATGATACAAAGAAACCCGACATAAATTTGTTTTATAATTCCACAAAATCAGAAGTGCGCAAATTATTCAACTTCCCGACGTACTCGTAGATGGCCAATGACCTTGTTTTTTGCTGTTTTAAATGTAGCTGGTATCAATAGCAGAATAATTTATCAATTTACCAAAAATGGAGAAGAAGTGTCCCGTGGTTTATTTTTGAAACAATTGGGAAGAGGGCTATATTCACCACATATGAAGCTAAGAATTTACAACAATAATGTTCCTCGGCAGATTCGAAATCTTGCGGCAGAAATTCTTGCAATTAAAGTCACTAATCAGGCAGAACCTCTACAAAATAAAGTGCAAAAAAAAGGAAACGATGTGGAATGTGTCCCCCAAAAAAAGACAGAAAAAACAATTATGTCTGTTCAGTATGTAAAATAGCCATATGTCTGCAATGTTCCATTCAAATTTGCTAAAATTCTAAATAGTTAAAAATAATTATTTCTTACCATTATATATGATTATAACCACTTAAAAAAATAAAAACAATTTTGACAGTGAAACATATTTTTTTTTGGTAAAAAAATTATGGGTCTTACAGACCCACTTATAGTAGTACTGTAACAAAAATGCGATGATAGTACTTAAGGGTTAAAGCAGCAGAAAAACATTGAAAACTTATTAAAATGTAATATTAAATTACCAAAGTTATCTGCCACAAATGCACAAGCTGAACCGTCTAATAAAAAAATAAAAAAGCAGCAGACCTTTTTTCAACTAAAAAAAAGAACAAGGTTAGAGGTAAAATGTATGTTTCAAAACCAAGTAATGATCAGTGCTTCCAAATGAAATCTACTTCACTAGGGCAAGAATTTATTTTAAAAAATACCTCTGGGAGACACAACTATACCTAAAAGTTTGTTTCGTTTGTTTGTACGCTTGCAATAACTTTACTGTACCTACAAAATATGTAGGTACTTAGGTATTTAATAAAAAATTGAAATAATAATTGCATTATTTTTCTATTAAGAACAATCCGATAATCTCTATATTTTTTTCAATTCGTTAAAAAAGGAAATGACAATGGTCGATGATGATATAAAATAAGGAAGGTACTAACAATTCATGCTAGTTTACACTGGTATTTTAAGTACAGTTGTATTATTAACATAATTATAAGAGCAATTCCATGTCAAATCACTTGGTTAGAAACTTTTGGCTCTCAGCATTGCTATTATATTTACGTAAAAATATGATATACAGGTACAAACATTTTTTTTCGAGTCATTTCACCTCGTTTTGTAGCATAGTTAATTATTATGTTACAGTTGGCATTAGTAAGGTTGTTGTCTTGGATTTCAACAGTCAAGATGTGTGGTAACAGAGATTATGTATTAGGTTAGGTAGTTTAGACTTAGAGAGAAACATGTTAGTTCCAAACAATAAAGTTTCTAAGTAACAATTATTGTCTCTTATTTGATGATATATCGTATAATACATGGTGCAATCAGTTATGTACTAAACGTTCCGGAAAGTAAAAAGTGAAGTATAATAAAAAGTTTATTTTTGGCATCACGTGGAAAAGCCCACCATAACCATGTCTGGCTTTAATTTGCCGAAACCGCTCAAAATGTCTAGTAATATAAATGAAAATTGGAAATGTTTTAACCAATCATTAAATATATACCTATGAGCTTCTGGTCAGATGGCAAAAAATTATGATACAAAAATAGCAATTCTTCTCAACTGTATAGGATATGATGGTCTACAGACTTATAACAATTTCAAGTTCCAAAATGAAACCTTCCAAGATGTATTGAACAAGTCCGAAGAAGTTTGTAATCCTAAAAAGAATATTCTTTATTGTAGGCATCTGTTTTATGAACGTTCACAGAATGCAAATGAACCTTTTCGAGTCATTTTTAATAGATGTTCAGACATTAGTGAGAGATTGTGAATTCACTGATGTAAACGAAATTGTTTTTGGGTCAGCTGATAATGAAACTAAACAAAAAATTATTACAATGGAAAAGGTAACCTTGGAAGAAGCTATTAAGATGTTCAAAATAGCAGAAATAGAAAAAGCCCAAGCTAAAAGTGTATGCCAGGCGAGTAACAGCTTCAGTTCAAATGTGGACAAAATAAAAATGTCTAAGGTTAAGAAAAATACTACATACAAAAAGAAATATGGTAACAGAAACACTCCGAATGTAGTTGATTGTGGATAGTGTGGAGAAAGACATGAACGTGACAAGGAAATGTGTCCAGCAAAAGGAAAAAGATGTAAGAAATGTGGAATAGAAAATCATTTCGCAAATGTATGCAAAACAAGAATTGGAAGAAGGAAAGTACAAGAAATAAATGCAGAAGAGTCCGAGGAACAAGATGAAGACTGTTATTGTGATTCAGTAAGTGTGGGACTATACATTGCGTTTTCAACGGGAGCGGCTAAACGGGACCCGTTCAGCCGGATAATTTCATCGGGACATAACATCCATCGTTTATCCCGCTAAAAACCGTACGACTGAGTCATTTCTTTGTAGCTTTCGGTAAAGTAGGTGGTTCGATAAAAATAATGTTATCGAATATTAAAATTGTTTGTGCCCTTGAAGCTACTGGCCTACTTAGAAAACCAATCGAAAGAAGATATAGCGTTCATCCCTTTCATGCTAATCGTGAAACAAGTGAAAGATTTTCAATATTTTATAACGACATACGAAAGTATGAAGTTAAGTTTTTTGGATATTACCGAATGTCAATTAACTCGTTTGATGAATTGTTAAATGCATTACGTCCTTATATCACAAAACAAGTAACTCATTGGAGGAACCCAATATGTGCAGAGGAAAGATTGACAATAACACTCAGGTTAGTTGGAAGAGATTTTTTTATTTTTAGTTTTAATATTAACATTATAAAATTTTATATTTCGAGGTTAAGGTATTCGGAAAGTTGAGAGTGTACGGACGACTAATTAGAATGAGGTGACAGTTGCGACGAAGAAGGGGTTGGAGATAACAGGGGTGTTGTTTGACCAGTGGGGCACCGTGAATGTGCAGAATGTAAGGAGTTATGTGTAGGACGTAAGGAGTTCTGTGGTGGTTGATGGCTTGTGTTAGGATAAGAACTTTGAAAATATTGATAGGGTTGTGAATAATTAAATAATGGGAAAGGAGTGGGAAGCTGCTGAATTGGTTGCTGCCTTTTTTTGTCTCGTAGGTTCCTGAAGAATTGGAGGGTATGCAAACGAGAATCTAGTTTTTCTTCCTCATTGAGCCTTTTCAAATTGGGGAGAAGAGACAGCAAAAATGCTCTGTCAGAGTCTTCTTCGGCGTTTTGGGAGGCATCCAATTTTTGCAGCAATTGTGTCTGGAAAGACGTGCAGTCTGCCGACTTACGCGCTCTGTTTGATTTTTTTAGACTAATGTTCTTTTTTATGGATGTTGATGGAGTACTGCTTATTTCGTTGTTTGAAGCAGCACTGCCTATTTCGTTTGAAATAGAATTAGTAGCTGCTTCTTCCATTTCTTCTGTCTCATCATTATCTTCCTCGTGCACAATATTTCCAGAAGTTCTAAAAAAATTACAATTTACATTATCAAAGTCCTTATTGACATATAAATGCACATACCTTCTATTTTCAATGCTTTGCTGTAAGAAGGACAGAGCATCGGCATAAACATATTTTTTCTTCTTACTGGGAGCAGGATCTCCAGAAGCTCCCTGGTTCACAAATTTCGCGAAACTGTCTCGAATGTGTCGCCACTTATTTTTCATTTCTTTCACTGTAAACAAACATTAAAAACAATCTCTTATACACGGTGTCTACTATAAAAACCGCCAAACTTCAGGGGGTGATTAAACAAGTAATTTCGAACAAAAAATGCAATATAACACTTTTTCGAAAAATTCATAATTTCTCTTTTAATTACTTGTATGATCACCTCCTGAAGTATGGCGGTTTTTATAGTAGACACCCTGCATAGGGTAATATCTAAACACTGTAAATTATTTATTTTTTAGGTTTTTGGCTACTGGTACCTACTTTGCTGCCTTACAATATGAATTTTATATAGCAAAAAGCACAATTGGCGTTATTGTCCGTGAAACTTGTCAAGCCATTTGGTCTTGCTTACAAGAAACCGAGATGCCTGATATTACTAAGGAGAGATGGCTCGAAATCGCTGAGACATTATATAAAAAAACCAATTTTCCAAATTGTGTGGGAGCCATAGATGGAAAACATATTCGTTGTACAAATCCAAAGAAATCTGGATCCAAGTATGTCAATTATAAAAAATTTTTCTCGGTTGTGTTAATGGCAATTGTTGATGCCAATCTTTGCTTCATAGCAATTGATGTTGATGCTTATGGAAAGGAAGGAGATTCAATTGTGTTTAGAGACAGTCCAATAGGGAAAAAGTTATACTCTGACACGTTAAACTTGCCAGCACCTAGGTGTTTACCGAACACTAACACCAATCCTCAACCTTTTGTATTTGTGGGCGATGAGGCATTTAAAGTTCATACGAATCTTTTGCGACCATTTCCTTTCCGACAGCTTAATCCTCGTCGAAGAGTTTATAATTACAGACACTCGAGGTGTAGACGTTCTGTAGAATGCGCATTTGGAGTTCTAGCCAATAAATGGAGAGTTTTTCATACTCCTATACTTGTAGAGCCAGATTTCATTGACGACATCATAAAAGCATCTTGTATTCTGCATAATTTTGTTCGCAAAAGAGATGGTGTTAATTATGAAGAATCGGAAACTTATCCTTTCACAGAAGTAGATAATTGTGGACCAAGTGTTCGGGATCAAGGATGTGAAGTAAGAGATTATTTTGCCAACTACTTCATGGACGCAGGAGCCGTACCTTTTCAGCAACATCACATGTTTTAAATTCAATATATGATATATACAAATGTTTAATCAAGAAATACCACTAATATTGAAAATACAGTTTTTTATTTTATTTAATAACTGTGTCAAATCCTAACCGATTTTCAAATACGAAACGCCAAAATATTCGCAAAGAAAGGGGCTTTCAAATGATGTATTGGAAGTAGGGTAGTTCCATTTGAAATTCTAAAGTTAGGGTGGCTGGGAATTAGGGGGATGAACATATCAAGTTGGCTTGACAGTCAAAAATACTCCCCCTAAAAACAAAAATCAGCGGGTCTCAGCGAATTTTGTAAAAAATTTCGGTTCTCTAGTTACAGGGAGAGGGGAGTCAAGTTTTCGTTGGAAGACCCTGTATATAAAAAGGGATTTAATAAATAAGTTTACTAACCTTTTTCTTGCTTTTCCAGATCTGTTTTTTCTTCCCAGTCGTCAAACATATTACCACCAATATTGAACCAGCTTTTTTCTTTTATATTTCGATCACTATACTCCTTGCAACCCTTTTCCCATATTGCTGAGTATTCTTGGACATACTGAATAAACTTATCAGTGTCGAACATGACTATTAATGCAATAAAACGTCAAATTAAAAAGCCAAATTTAAGAATTAACTAGAAAATTTAATCCCGTTCAACCGAACTGTATAAACGCTACCGTTTGAAAGAATGTGTTCTTGTTGCTATGCGGTTCCCGCTAAACTGCAGCAAGACGCGGTTGAGTCCTGTCAGCGTTTCGGTACCGCACATGTATAGACGATCTAACTTAAAACAATACGTTCTATCTATCCCGCCAAACGGGTCCTGCTAAAACGCTCCCGTCAAAACGCAATGTATAGTCCCACACTAAGTAATAAAATTGTAAATGCTATTTCTTGGTGTCTAAAAATAAAAGTTGAAAATTATGTAATAGATTTTAAACTTGATACAGGATCAGATGTAAATTTAATTCCTTCAAATTTGTTTGAATTAGTAAGCAAATATTCAAAAAATCAAATAGTAATAAATCACAATACCAATGTGAAGTTAGAAGCGTATAATGGAAGTAAAATTAATGTACTCGGTGAAACTAACTTAAATATAAATAGTAAAGATAAAAAATATAAAATAAAATTTTTTATTGTAGAAAACAAATTAACACCAATTTTAGGTCTTGATAGCTGTATAGAACTTGATTTAATTAAAAAATCATGTAAAATTCAAGAATGTTCTAACAAATATTTAACTAAAGAAAATATTTTGGAAACGTATAAAGATGTATTTAATGGAATTGGTAAATTCTCAGAAGAGTATAGTATTAAATTGAAAACTAATGCATTACCTTGCTCGAACCCTCCTCATAGGGTTCCATTAAAAATAAAAAAAAATTAAAAGGAGGGTTATTAAAATTGTGCAATATGGGTATTATTTGTAAAACAAAAGAACCAGTTGAATGGGTGAATAGTTTAGTAATTGTAGAAAAACCCAATGGTAGTTTGCGTTTATGTCTAGATCCCAAATACTTGAACGGGTCAATTGTTAAAGATTATTTTGAGATACCAAAATTTGAGGATCTAGCATCAAAATTGAAAAAAGCTAAGCATTTTAGTGTTCTGGATCTAAAAGATTAATTTTGGCTAATTCCTTTGAGTAAAGAAAGTTCAAAATATTGTACATTTTCAACACCGTTTGGATTATATTCATTTAATCGTTTACCATTTGGTATAAATATATCAACAGAAGTTTTCCAAAAGTATTTGTCTGAAAACTTCAAAGATATAAAAGGTGTCAATATATACATTGATGATATATTAATATATGCTGAAACGGTAGAGGAGCATAATGAAATTTTAAAAAATGTTTTAGAAAAAGCCAAACAAATCAATATAAAGTTTAACAAAGATACATTTTTATTAAGTGAAATTAAATATTTAGGACATACTTTTGGTAATGGTACAATCAAGGCAGATGATGAAAAAATTAAAGCAATCGTAGATTATGATACCCAAAAGATAAAAAAGGACTGCAGCGATTTCTCGGCATTATCAATTATTTAAGAAACTTCATACCAAATATGTCAGAGAAAACATATCCATTAAGATTACTGTTAAAACAGGACACAGAATTTGTATGGCAGAAAGATATTCATGATAAAGCGTTTAATGACCTTAAACAAATAATTTGTAAAGCTCCTGTATTATGACAGTGAGTCTGAAATAGTAATACAGACAGATAGTAGTAAAAATGCAATAGGCTGTATTTTAACACAAAATGGTCACCCTGTTTGTTATGCATCAAAAGGTTTATCAGAAAGTGAAATAAACTATGGTCAAATAGATAAAGAATTTTTAGCTATATTGTTTGCGTTAAAAAAGTTTCACAACTATGTATATAGAAAAAATGTAACTGTACAGACTGATCATAAACCATTAGTTGCATTAATGAATAAGGGCATACACAAAATACAGTCAAACCGCTTACAAAGAATAAGACTCAAAATAAGTATTTATGATGTCAAAGTTATATTTGTACCTGGAAAACAAATGTTTATAGCAGATGCTATTAGTAGAGCAGCATCTAAAGCAAACAAAGGAGAGACTGATAAAATGTTAAATAATGTTGTGCATTCTATAAATGTGAATGATGAAATAACTAAAAAGATACGAAACTGTACCTACCCTATGTGATCCAATTTTAAGTAAAATAAAAGAATTTCATATAAATGGATGGCCAAAGTCTTTTTCAAGATGTGAAACGAATTTAAAAAGTTATTACCAGTTAAAGAACTTAATATTTGTAGAAAATGAGTTAGTATTCTTAGATAATAGATTAGTAATACCATCTAAACTAACTAATGAAATTATTAAAAAAGTTCATGAGACTCACTTTGGAATTATGAAAACAAAAAATCGAATTAAAACATTATTCTATTGGCCAAAAATGGATTCTGAAATTGAAAATTATGTGGAAAACTGTTCAGTATGTAAAAAATTTAGCAACAAAAATCCTAGGGAGCCGATGATTATAGAAAAGCCTTGTGAATACCCATTTCAAAAAGTTGCTTCAGATATTTTAACTTTTGCAGGGGAATCTTATCTAGTTATTATTGACTATTATTCAAAATGGCTAGAATTAGTAAAACATAAAGATTCGAAAACACTTATTAATATTTTAAAGCAAGTATTTTCAACACACGGTATACCTGGAATATTGAGAGCCGATAACATGCCTTATGCATCTTTTGAGTTCAATGAATTTGCAAATGCATGGAACTTCAAAATTATAACGTCAAGTCCATATGATCCAAAAGGAAATGCATTAGCTGAAAAGGGTGTGAACATTGCAAAGAACTCACTAAAACGTTGTAAAGAAGAAAATCTAGATCTAAAATTAGCACTATTAGAACACAAAAATACGCCAATTCAAAATTTAGTCCTTCACAACTTCTTTTTAGTAGAAAAACGCGAACGATTTTACCAATTCATAGTAATCAGCTAAAACTGAAAATTGTAGATAACTTTGAGAACATACAAAAGAAAAAGAATGAAAGTAACAAAAAATTCTATGATAAAAACACAAAAACCAGGAAACTTAACTTTATTGAAGGTCAAAAAATATATTACAAGAAGGATAATATGTGTAAAATATGGTTACCTGGAAAATTCATAAAGTATGGTAATACACCTAGGACAATTTTATTTTTTGATATCAACAATAAAGTCAAACGCAGAAATAGCATAGATATTAAAGGAGCTTGTAATTTATCTAAAATTAATCAAAATCATAAGTATTCCGATGAAAAAAGAGTCTATGTATTTTTTTTTAAATCAGGAAATATACATTCAGGATGAGATAGAAGTGGACAATACTGATGAAAAAGAGACTAATATTACAGTAGAACACGAAAAGAGAGATGTAGAAAATAAGCCTGAAGTAGAAAATGTAGTTCGTAGCACACGCACAAGAAAGCAACCTGAATATCTCAAATCGTATATCGTTTACTGATTGCCATTGCTTTGAAACAGAGGGAGATGTAGCATAGTTAATTATTATGTTGCAGTTGGCATTGGTAAGGTTGTTGTCTTGGCATGTCAACAGTCAAGATGTGTGGTAACTGAGGTTATGTATTAGGTTAGGTAGTTTAGACTTAGAGAGAAACATGGTAGTTCCAAACAATAAAGTTTCTAAGTAACAATTATTACACGTTTTTGTACTTTAAGTATATTTCTATATTTTTACATAAAATATACCAAAGGGACATATCATTTATTTTCAACAGAGAGGACTCAAAACAGTTAAGTCATATTTATAACAAATGAGTATTATGTCCCTAATAAGGTTTTAAGCTGGAAAACGCGCCAAAATACCGTTTTTGGCTTTTCTTCAGTTCCCTACTACAGAATATCTGCGATTTGGCATAAAGGTAATTAAATAGAACTTTAACCCTTTGAAAGATTTTTTTATTATAAAAAAAGGTTTCTTCCAAAGGTAGAATCAAAATTCTAGCTGTTTATGTTAATTACAATTTTTCATTACTAAACATACAATTATTTTAATAAATATTTATTCACTCTATATTCAACATTTCTGAAATAAAAGAAGACATTTTAGAACAATATAACCATATCATGAGTATAACTTGGCTTTCGCTCTATACTTACTATCATGATTTTAACATAGTTATTACGCATTTCTACGACTAAAAAATATACAAGCTCTGGCCTCCTAACTAACATTGAATTTACATTTCCTGCGCGTTTAAGGAAAAGGTAAAATTGGCAACTTTGCAAAGTCGCTAACGCGCGCGCATATTAGGGATCGCCGTCTGACATTAGTTGTTTTCGCGAAGACAATCCCGAACGTATTCAGAATGTTAACACATGCGCACTTAAAAATTTGCCGTTCGCGGTGAAAAGAGAACACCCTCCCTCCGGATTTTAAATCACGTTCTGTAAACTTTGGACATGTTCGTAACGCGTTCAACAGATCCTCGGATTGAAGGAGGGATATCTGATTCAGAGCGAAATCTAACCTAAAATTTTGATGTTTTGTGAGGTTCTTATTTGTGGTTAGAAGTGAAAGAATATAAACATACTCCATTTTGATTACTTGTTTTTAAGATTATGGACCATTTAAGTTCGAGTGACGAAGATTTGGAAGAGTTGCTGAGGAATTTTGGAGATGTACCAAAAAATGAAAATTTCTTTGATGAAATTGTGCCACATTTGATGATGAGCTGTTTGTATCCCATTTTAGAATAACTAGAGACCTAGCAGTGCAGATATCACAGCGATACCAAACATCTCAATACTTTCACTATCAGAAAGGCGACTCTGAGAAAATAAGTCCCCTAAAAACCATCCTTTGTTTTCTATGGTTCTTAGGTAACGAAGGTGCAACGTTTAGAGATGTGTCGGACCGATTTGATATCACCATCAGTTCGCTCCATAAAATTGTCAACCGAGTTACCGAATTCCTATCAAATATGTCTGCGGAAATTATAAAATGGCCAACTGACCAAGAAAAAATTGAAATTGAGATATATTTCCGACAGAAGGATTTTTCGAATATCATTGGAGTCATAGATGGTATCCATATTAAAATTGATAAGCCAGCGGATGATCCTGATTCATACCTGAGCAGGAAACACTTCTACTATATCCAGGTCAGTAATCTTGCAATTTGTTGACGTATGAGTAGTAATTACTTTTTCAAAATAGAACTGTTTCTAAATAATTCTACAATATAATGAAAAAATTATAAAATTCTAAAAAACTGACAATTGTTTTGACGATGATAGTAATATTGAAACAATTGTAATTTTTTTAGAATATTCATCATTTTTTTAATATATTGAGTCAAGTGAATAAAAACTAGCACTTTCTAACTAGCATATGCTAGGTCTAGTAAGTATTTGGTCAAATCATTGTGAATGAAGATTTGTAGAAAATACTAGGGCAAGTTTAGTAGAATCCGGAAAAACCCAAGCACTTACTCGCGGGGTAGTACATGCTAGACTAAGTAAATGCTAGGTTTTAACGTTCCTGTCACGACACAATCTCCCCTCCACTACCTTTCAGTCTACTCCACATCGGCGGCATATCCCTCTCTCAATCTGTTCAACCACGTGCTTGAAGATGTATTCATCATCAGAAGAGTCTGACAATGATTTTAATAAAATAGAAAAAATTGATCGCACTCTGTTTGTACGTCTCCTTTCGGATCACATTGCCTTACTTAGCAAATCAAAAACCCCTGCAGTGATGAATGCTAAAGAAGAAGCTTGGGAAACCTTACGTTCTGATTACTGTGGTGCATTGGGGAAACAAGTTACTGTAGGCCAACTAATAAAAGCATTGAACAATGTGAAGTCTACCGTCAAGAAGAAGACTGACGTAAAAGTGACGGGAAACGGGAAAATAAAACTACAACCGTGGGAAAAAACATTCTTGGTGTTGATAGAAGATGATAACCCAGTATTCCATAAAATCCCGGGTAATATTTCAGTTGGCACAAGTGCCAGGCCCCCAGTTCAGCAACCAACCAGTGATGACATCCAAGAAAGATTGCTGAATATAGAAACTGAAGGGAAACCAAACAAAACAACTAAATCTGCTGCCAACCACCACAAAAATAAGATCAGAAAAAGTGAAAAAATTGTGTCGAATCATGAAGCAGATGAAACTAAAGACCTGTCCACACCGCAGTTGCAAAGGATTGTTTTGTTGCAACAATACAAACTGAATAAGATCAAACTGGAGAAGGAAACTATATTGTTGGAAACCATGAAGAAGCAGACCGTTGATTGCCATACTTTATTCACATTGTAATTAATTGTAAGCTATATAAGTTGTATTTTCCTTTGGATTGTAATAATGTAGGATTCTTAGGATTATAATTGTTACCATTGTAATCAAACTTGTAATAATTCAGTAATGGTGTGAATAAAAACTAGTATATAAAATAAGATGATTTTATTCAGTAAATAAACAAAACCCATATTCCAAAAAAAATAAAAAAAAAATATACAAAATTGTGTGCAAGTAGGTGCTTGCTTGAGAAAAACATGAAAACGTTACTAAGTTCAATTTCGCAAAAATTTCCTCACTGAATATTCAAATACGCCATTATATTGGCACGCTTGTCTTTGCCTCTTAATGTTGTGTCGGGATTTTCATAACGAACCACCCCAGGTTGGTCATCTTCATTTGGGACGCTATCAAGATCCCCATACTCAAAGTCATCCTTTAGATGCTTGGCAATGTTGTGTAGCACAGCGCAACTGACTACCATTTGTGGAATGTTGTTTAATGCAACTTTAACACAGTTTGCCAGGATTGGGAATCTCCTTTTTAACTATCCAAAACACCTTTCTATTATAACCCTTTCTCTAGCATGGATTAGATTAAACTCTCGTTATTGATGCGTTCGTGCAGGCTTGAACGGTGTAATCAACCACGGCGATAAACCGTATCCTGAATCTCCTAAAAGACAAACTGCTCCATCATACTGTGACACGATGTCTCTGACATGACTATTCCTCCATACTCTGCCGTCGTGAACACTGCCGGGCCACTCTGCACTAATACTTGTAAACTGTTCCAATGCATTGCATGTTGCCTGGACATTTATACTAGGATATCCTTTTCTACAAATATACTCATCACCGTGCAGCCCAGGCTTTTGTATCTCAATTTGAGTACAATGAAGGGCACCAATTACAGACGGCAAACGAAAATGTATCTGCCACAAAACTTTAGCCTCGGTCATATCTTCAGCTGTAGTTGGAAACCGTATCCAATTATGTGATTGTTTAACTACTCTACTCATCACGTACTTTATAGTCTTGTTAGCAGTAGTACGATGTACACCCACATCTTGAGCTACACCAGACTGAAAGCCAGGATCACCCACAAACCTCAGAAATATGTCCATTTGCTGTCTTCTGGAAATACCACCGCCACGAGTATCACTTTCTTCAAGAAACTGTGCCGCAAGGAAATCAACACTCTCACTGTTAAGCCTTAACAGTTCTTTACAATTACGTTCGTTTATTCCAGAGCGAATAGAATAAATTTTACGTTGACGAATAGGCATAAACTCAGTCATGATCAACAACAAACTGTTGACTGATCTGACAGGTAGTAAATGCTAGGAAAAAGTCTAGCATGCCCCAGACCAGGCTTGAAAATATCGAAGCATAAGCTACAGAACAATCTAGTTCAAAAGTTTTATTCACACCATTTTTTAAGCAGTTACTACTCGTCCGGGAAAACTCTTACAACTTACTACCCCTAGCAAGTGCTGGTTTGTTTATTCACACAAAACGTAGCATTTACTTAAGAAATTTCTAGTATTTGCTTATACTAGTTTTTATTCACATCACTGATTGTAGAATTATTTAGAAACAGTTAGTTTTATTTAAATCCGTAACATGAGTAGATTCCACATAGTAAGGGTCGAAACAGTAAATTTAATGGATAGTAAGTTTGAAGAGCTTTTTTAATTTTAATTTATAACATACGTTTTTATTGTATCATTGGGCTGTATTACTAGTAGATTGATATTCTTAGGCACAAGTCGTTTGTGATCATAGAAGAATCATCAGAGATATTTTTGTTGGCTATCCAGGATCTGTCCACGACAGTCAAGTGTTCCGATCATCACCTCTGTTTGATACCCTGGAAGAAAAATGTGGCAATTACTTAATTATTGCAGATAGTGCATACCCTTGTTTCCGGCATTGTCTAACTCCTTTCAAAGACAGGGGTAATTTGACTCGGCGCCAAAGAAATTTTAATTATTTACTTTTAAAAAATAGATATGTTATTGAGCACTGCTTTGGACAATTAAAGCAAAAAATTTCGACAGCTGTACCATTTAAAACTAAGAAATATTGAATTTTGTGTACCTACATTTGATTAGGGCTGCTGTTGTCTTACATAACCTCACAATAACAGACATTGCTGTACCAGAAGAAGTAGACCCACAATACGAAGTTATCGGTTATCGGGGAAGATGTAGAAGATGACCATGAAGACGATAGAAGCGGGGTTATAAGAAGAAGCAAAATTATGAATAGTTTACCTTTTCGAATGTAGTAAAGTGTAGTTGTAATATTCAGATCTATTAAACTTACTAGGTGAAAATTCATTTTTATTCTTCCAGTTATATATTGCAAAACTTAGAGCACAATACATACACATAGAAAAGTAAGAAAATAAACATCATTCTAAAATATAAAACATTTTAAAACAACAACAGAATATATAATACATAAACCTAACAAAATAAACATGAAAAAGAAAAGTAAACAAAAATAGTGTTATAATAATCAACAATATATACATATTACAAAATAAATATGTCAGAAACCAAAACTTATATTCCTTTCATTCATGTCTTCTTATTACTTAACACCTCTAGAATGTCAGATATTCCTTGCTTTAAAATATCATTATTCTGTTCGGGAATGTTATTTTTGTTTATTTTTTCATCCAGATTTTTTTCTTTTAGTCCTAACACTCTTTTGTAATAATCTTTCCTGTCATTTCTAATTTCTTTTAATACATCAATTCTTGATTTTTTATTTCTGTAGCTCCCGGGTTTCACTGATGCCCCTTCCTTTTTCATCTCCATGTTCTCTCCATCCATTTCATTGTTTTCTATATTTTCTGTCTCCATATTGGAGTCCACTAAGCCGGTATTTGTTTCTTCTATAGATGATGGCATTAATGTATCCGATAACGGCCTTACAGTATCTGACGTCAACAATACAACCGGATTGTTTTTCTTTTTACCTAAGATTCGATGCACTATGTCGGCATACCTAAAATCTTGACGTGCTGTCCCTGTTTTATTATTGTTTTAAATATATTTTTTGTATGTCCGCTCCAAATGTTTCCATCGGTTTTCGCAATTAGCAGCTGTTATGTTTTCTTGAGTTTCGTTCCTCAATTGTTTCGCAACTGCGTCGAACATTTTTTTAAAGTTTTTCATTTGAAAACTACCTACTTGCTTTCTGTATTGTTCGTACAAGTCCAGGAACATCAATGTGGAACTGTGGCTCCAATTAAAACATTCTTCTTTGTCTTGTTGAGAGGTGAGGTTGAAGGGATTATTGAAAACTCCGAGATAACTAAAATAATAAATGTCTACATTTCAAGGTAAAAATAAAATCGGGTCACTTCCATGCTAATATTCATGCTATATTGTTGAATTTTTACAATTTGGAAAGTAGTTAATTATTTAATATTTTTTATCGTTAAACGTGAAAGATTTTGTTCACAAGAAACCTATTGAGTCGTGCTCATAGATTTCTCACCATTACTGTTCAAGATTGTAGAATCTTGAAATTTATTGGTTTACGATACCTTTAAAATATGTGAGATATTTGTATGCGTCCTTTTTTTATTGTATATATTTAATGCGTAAATTCATTTTAGTTAATAGCGTTGTAAAAATATGTTGCAGAATTGGTAAGATCTTTATATTGTTATAAATTCAAAGGATAGTTTCATTTTATTTTCAAAATACTTTTAAAATATCACGTTTTGTAACAATGATTGTAAATTGTTTTGTATGGGCATAGAGATAACATATTTTTGAAAGTCAACATCTTGTCGCATTGTCCTATAGTTAAGAAGTTAGGAAAAGGTCACGTTTCATCCTATTATATATTGTATTGTAAAAACCCTAAATTTCGTATCACTTCCGCATGAATTTTATGGTCGATGTTCGGAAGATATGAAAGACATTTTTGAATTACCTTTCTGAGTAAAGAGGTTACAATTGCTATTGTAGTATTCCATAGAAATTTAACTAACTATTGGCGGCACCCATAGTTGATTCTTGTCTAGGAACCCGACAAGTCAAATGATACTGGCCAATAGGAAACATTTATTTTAGTTTGGTCAACCCAATCCACGTGTAAACACGCCCCTCGCAGATTTCTATTTAACACGTCTCACAACGTGAAGAAATCAGTTTCTAACTCATCGAATCGAGCTCAACGCTCAACATCAAAGTTCTCTCACACATCAAAGTTTTTTCACTCATCAGTTCTACACTTATCGACGCGAGTTTTACACTCATCGAATCGAGCTGAACGCTCAACAACAAAGTTAGTTTTTTACACTCATCGAAGCGAGTTCAATACTCTCGATAGCAAAGTTTTACACTCATCGTCGCGAGTTTTACACACTCATCGAATCGAGCTCAACGCTCAATAATAAAGTTAGTTTAATATTCATCAAATCGAAACATAAAGTGTCTTCCGATCTGAAGCCACCGAAGTTCAGCTTTCTCAACTTTGTACCATTTTGTAAATTTGTATATAAGAAATTATTAATGTCTACATTAATTTTGTCAAATTAAGATTATTTACCTAGTTGAATGTCCACGCCAGTTGAAGAAGTTCAGCTAGAAATATAATCAAAAACAATTACCTTCACCCCCAATTACGGGTACCCCGTACCCTACCGAGTACACCCGCCGCTTAAGGGAGAAAATCCAGAAGCTTAACAGTGTAAAGCCAGACATTTTTGTGAATGAAAACTTAAAAAGTGATAATACTGTGAACATTAAAAGTAAATCTAAACAATTAGTGACAGTGAATCAAAAAAGGTACGTTTAAATCTAAGACTCTAAAACGACAAAAACTAACTTACACATCGAAAAACAAATTAAAAACAATCACAAAAACTAGTGTATGGAAAAGTACTGGCGAGTCCAATTCTCGAAAAGACGAAGACGAGCCACGTACCTTCCCAGACCCTATTGACACAAGCTACTCTAAATACTCGGATGCGTTACAGAGAATAAAATCGAAAACACTTGAATTGACAAACAGAAATTTAAATTACCACCAAATTGCTTTTCTGGATAATGATGAAAAAGACACACATAAAATAAAAATCGATTCAGTCATAAACATACCAAAAACTTGTCTAGATTCGGTAGATATAGATATTTTAAACGAGTGTATAGAACTTACTAAACCCAAAGATAAGTGTCTAGAAGATAATGACACAGAAAAGTGTCTAGGAAGGAATACACTTAAAAAGTGTCTAGAAAACACTGAAATAACAAAGTGTATAGGAAAGTCTGAGACAGAAAACGAAAAGTGTCTAGGAAACAAGCTAAACAAGTGTATAGTAAATAACGAGAAAAAGTGTATAGAATAGGACACCTTTTGCGATTTATCCATCCCTACGTGCAGATGAAACAACAAAAATAATACGACCACCACAGAGAGGACAGAATTAATTTCAAACGTTATTAATAATCAAATGGAGGAGGACACGATGGGCTATCTGTCTAGTGATGAAAATTCTGATTCTCAAACTATAAATAATCAACAAAATCCGACTACAATCCAAGCCCAGGTACACTCCACACCGGGGCTTACATGGACGCAAGAAGTGGACATAGAGAAATGCACCCCCAGCAATGCAGGTGACCACTTTACTTCACAATACGAAAATACAACAATACGTTTTTTTACTACAGATGATAGTGGCTATGGGCTTAGACCTTATTTGCTAACCCCTTTAATTAATCCTATGATCAGGGCGGAAAGACTTTACAATGAGGCACAAATTAGGACTAGGAATGTTATTGAAAGATGTTTTGGTGGTTGGAAGCGAAGGTTTCCTGTTCTGGCTTATGGGTTAAGGTTAGAATTAGACACAGTATTCAAAGTTATCATAGCGACTGCAGTTCTTCATATTATTGCAAAAGATATGAACGAAGGAGAACCGCTTTTACCTGAGGATATTAATGAAGATGAATTGAACTATTTAATTGCTATTGGTGAAGCAGGAAATGTACCAGAACAACAAGCAAATATTAATGCCAATCATTTTAGAAAGCATTTAATTAATGAGCATTTTTCAAAACTTTAATTTCAAATTTTTTGTAAAATAAATGTTTTTGTTCTTAAATTGGATTTTATTATTCATGTGCAAAATAGACAAGTTTTATTATATTTCAATTTAACTTATTAATGGAGTGTATTTACAATAAGCCAGATTCACATAAAAATATCAAATTAAAAACAGCTAAATTATTAAATGATTTAACCTGTATGAATTATTAGTGAATGAAGAAGTAGAGTCGTGATAAAAGACAATAAGCTCTGGAGGCAGGCAGTGCAGAGTATGGACTAGAAAGGGTTTCAATAACAACATAACTTGTGAAGTTTAAATATAAAAATCATATTTATTAAAACTCAAAGTACATATGTAAATGAAAAATAAAAAACTGACATACGCACATGCTGAAAAAAACTACTAGCATTGGTTTTGAAATTTATTAAGTTTTTCTTTCTCCACTTTAATCTGAAGTTCTAACAACTGAAATTTAAGATTTCTTTCACCTTCAATGCTTAACAACTCCTCAGTTAATTTCTTTTTCTGGAATTCTGCTATTTCCAATCTTCTATCAAGAAGTTGATCATATTTCTCTGCTATTTCAGATCTTGTTAAAGCTTTGACATGCATTGTTGGTCTACGTCTTGAAGCAGGAAGTGATTTACTTGTTTTTGTCTTTGGTGTAACAATAATAGAATCATTTGTTTCTAAAATGAAAAAACAAATTAGAATATCAAAAATGGAATAAAAAATATTCAATAGGTATGATTTTTTTGTCATATAAAGTTTTTGTTATATTTCAATATTGTTATAATAAAATGAAAATCAAATGTAACCTTCATCGTTATTTCTTTTTTCAGAAGATTCATGCCTTGAATTATTTTCAAAATTTTTCAAGTTAGGTGTAATGGGTTGTTTTAAATCTGCTGGAACATATTTCTTCCACTTTGCTTCAGTCTAGAAAAATATTACAACCTTTAAGTATAGTCAGAGAAAAACGTGTTTTTGTATTTTTTTTTTGTTCGTAAAATTATTATGTGTAATGTTTATAAATCAGAGGTACAATGCTACAACTAGCATGTCACGCTTTCTAACCCACTGACCTAATCATAATTATGAGATGACATGCTATAATATAACTTTGTATCTAACGAGTTAAAGCCTACTTAATTAAATCTAGAAGTAAACCTGTTCATCACCACTCAATTCATAAACAATATCCCCTGTAAAATCCATGTAGTCTTCATCATCATCACAAAGTTGGTACTTTTTTATATGATTTACATTTTCTAAACTATTTGACTCCTGAAAAGATGAAATTTCAAATAAACAGATTTATGCTATTTTGTTGAGTCGAATCTGAAAGCGGAATAACTATTCAGCTCAGAATGCTACTTACTTCTAAAGTTGATCTTATTTCTTTACTTTGTGTTGGAACTGTTAGTTCAACATCCCCACCAACCTTATTGTCTAATCCATATACTGTTTTTGAATTAATTATTGATAGGATTATATCATGACAAACATCTTTTTTAAAATGTTTATTGGGGCCACCCCCAGTTGCAAAAATCTCCTTCTTTTCTTCTGCTGCCATTTTCCGAACCCCCCTTTTTCGATTTTTGATCTGTTTTTTTGTTTTCAATAATGTGCTTATACTTCCCACATATATTAGCAATTAACAATTTTTCTTCTACAGAGAAACTTATGCAGCGCTGCCTCGTTTTCCCCCCAGAACTCATTATATTTGCAAATGCAATATTCGTACCAATTTAATTAAAAATAATAAATTCACCACAATATTGAAGAAAACAATGTAAAAAAGTAGGGTTATACGCTTCTCTGCGACTACCGTGAAGATAGCAAACTGAGCAAAAATTAGATGTTGCCAAATCATTTCTCTGATTAACTAACAACGATTATTTTTTTAGCGGTGCAATTGGAAAAAATTTAAACAAACATTAAAAGATAATCAGTGATTAGCTAATCAGTGTTTAATGAGAAAACGGCACAAACGGCCATAAGGATGGCAAATCCAGGATTGGGGGCAGGTCTACCGACCGACTTCGATTCACAAGCACAGAATGCAGCCAGCGAATGGAAGTTCTGGAAAACTGCCTTTGAAGATTATTTAGTTGCAACGAGGCAACACGAAGCCACATACAAAGTAAAACTTTCCATATTAAGAAACATTATGGGCACAGAAGCTGCGAGAATTATGTCCACGTTTAATATTCCAAGTGAAAATATAGATGATTAATACATGTTAGATAAATATGTAAACCCAAGAATGAACGAGTACTTCGAACGATATAATTTTTTAAAGAGGTACCAAGCTGAAGGTGAGTCATTTGAGCATTTTCTAGCAGAATGCAAACACCTGATCAAGTCGTGCAATTATAATGAAGTGGATCCTAATGAAACCCCTGAAGATGAAAAACTAAGAGATAAAATAGTAATGGGTATCAAAGATACAACAACACGGGAAGCATTATTGAGAATTGACAAGCTTACAGTGACAAAAGCCATAGATTTCTGTCGAACAAGTGAACAGAGCAAAAACCAGACAATTCCAAGCAAATTCAAGTAATGGATGTGAAGTTGAAGTGAAGTATATAAAGAATAAATTTAAAAATAAACCTAGAAATAAGTGTGATAAACAAAAGGAGCAATCACAGGTATATGTTAATATAAAACCCTCTGAAACATTTCAGTGCAGGAGATGTAAAAATAAGCATGGACCGCGTCAATGCCCTGCTTTCAATAAACAATGTAAGAGATGTGGAAAACTAAACCACTTTGCCATTGCATGTAAAGTTAAAAATATTGAAAAGGTAGAGCAGGACAGTGACGGATCCAGCGACATTTTTGTAGGTAAAGTTACAAGCAACATATACTCATGTCAAAATATTAATAACTGTAAATGTAAAGATGTATGGGAAGAAATAGTTTTAGTAGAAAATAAAAAAATTAAAGCAAAACTGGACACAGGGCAGACATAAATGTACTACCTTTAAAAATATTTACAACAATAAATAATCAGTTCAGGGTTCATCCTACAAACTATGTATTAAAAGCTTTCGAAGGAACAACTAGTAAACCCTTAGGTATTGTAAATCTCCATTGTAAATTTAAAAATGTCGATACTTATGTTGATTTTGTAATAGTTGAAGGAGCAACCCAGGTTTTATTAGGAGGACAGACTTGCTTATATTTAAATGTAATAAAAAGGCTTAAAATTGTTGAGAAACAGAAAATTGATTTAAATAAAGAACAATTTATAAAACATAACATATAAGTGTTTTCAGGTTCTGAAGAATTTCCTGGTAAGTGTAGGATAACTATCTAAAAATTTCACTCCTGTTTGTCACCCTCCGACAAGAGTACAATTAGCAAAACGAGAAGCTTATAAAACTGAGTTAGACAGATTAGTGCGTAGAAATGCTATAACAAACGTAGAAAATATAAATGAAAATGCAAATATAAATAGGGTTGTTCTTATTGAAAAAATAACGGAAAAATTAGGGTATGTTTGGACCCCTCAGACTTGAATAAACACATAGTAAGAATGTCGCGGTTAAATTTAAATATTGATAAAATAGGCTCAAAACTATGGGTAAAAGTATATTTACTGTTCTTGATCTATCAGAAGGATATCATCAAGTAAGACCTCGACGAGGAGTCATCATGGAAATGTTGCTTTTCAACGCCTTTTGGTACTTACAAATATATGGTACTACCATATGGATTAGCAAACTCTCAAGATATATTTGAGGAGGAATTAGAAAAATATTTTGGGGATATTGCAAATGTAATAATATGTCATGATGACATGATAATTTCCGGGAAAAATAAAGAATAACATGATAAAACATTACACAAGGTACTAAACAGGGCTAAAAAAGTTAATGTTAAGATTAATAAAGAAAAAATACAATTCTGTCAACCACGGGTTAAATTTATGGGCCAAATTTTTTCTGAAAAAGGTATGGAAATTCATTCTGAGAGAATAGAATCTTTAAAAAAATTAAGTAATCCCAAAGATAAAAATGAGCTTCAAAGAATAATAGGGTCATTCAATTATGTTAGGAGATATATACCAAATATGGCTGAAGCTATGAAACCTCTTTGTGAATTGTTAAAAGAAAGCACAGAATTTCAGTGGCTTTCGGTACATCAAAAGGCATTCGAAGATTAAAAAAATGTAATTAGTACAACACCGGCTTTAGTCTCGTTTGATCCAAATGATAAAATCATTTTACAATGTGATGCCTCAAAAAACGATCTTGGTTGTTGCTTATTCCAAGAATATGAGGGTATATTAAAACTAGTATCGTGTTCCTCCCGTAATATGAATGAACATGAATTAAACTATAGTATGACTGAGAAAGAAATGTTATCGGTATACTACGGAACTAAAAAATTTCATGAATTTGTTTACAAAGCATATGTTATAGTACAATCGGATCACAAACCAATTATTTCTATTGTAACGAGTTATTTTTTTTAAGCAATTTTGATTGATTTTTCCGATGGTATTTTTAAGTTTAATAAGTGAATATAACTCGTTACCTACTTTCCAACTTTGATTTCTGGTACCGTTTCAGTCCCGTAATATAAATTTAAGTATTTATTTCATTAGTAACTCAAAAGCCGTGATTTACCATTTAAAGACATATGTAAAATGTATTAAATTCCGCTTTTCAAAATTTAAATTATCGAGGACGCCCGGTATATAAACTATTTTAATTAAAACCGAAGCCGTTCAGTACACGTAGAAATATTTCTTGTTGTAATTAAATCGAATTCCCTCACCACCGTTGTCGCCAAAATTTAGGTAGGAAGTAAATTATAAATTCGAAAACCGAGCGTTCAAAAGGCATTCAGTTATTGATATTAAGTTATTGAAATTATTCAGTTATTGATATTCAGTTATTGATATTGAGTTATTGATATTAAGTTATTGAATTGATTTGGAGTGAGTTAGAATTTGGCCGTAAATAGATAGTGTGAAGTGACCGACCGTCCAGTATTTTCCGAGTAAGTGGAAATTTATTTTGTAAATCGGATAAAATAGTTCACCGGCGATTCAAAGTTTTATAGTTAATTTCAACAAACAATTTAGTAGTTTGGTTATTAAGAGTATAATTCCGTATTTTGATAAAGCCGACAGCCGGTAGTTTTTTATTGGCGATAAAAAAACCTTATTTACAGTTTTTATTATCGCGTTCTGTATATTGTTTCTCGGGAATTAGGGTCTGATTGAAATATCATTTTCATTTTGCGAAAACCGGATAAACTATTCAGCCGAGGTTTCGAGATTTAAACTCAATTTCCCTAAGATAGTTTTAATAGTCCCGTTATTTAAGAATATAATTCCGTATTTTGATAAGGCTGGTAAGCCGGTATATTTTTTTTTGAAAGGATAAAAACCAAAGTTATTTACAGTTTTTATCACCGCGTTTTGTATATTGTTTCTTTGGAATTCAAGTCTGAGCCTTCAATACATTGAAGTAGCATTTTGATTTTAATTTTGCGATACAGATTGTTATACCTAGTGTCCTGTTTCAAATTACCCAAATACATATTAGATTTTTATTTGTTTTCTCCTCGAAAATTGGATTCTATTTCGACTGTGATCTTTTATTTTTATTCAGGAATTAACTTCTCTCTTATAAAACTTTAACTGTCCGGAAAAAAAAACTGAGTTTGGGGCGGATCAGAGGCTGTTGCCACCAGCTGTTCCACTCTCAGCCGGTAATAATTTCGTTTCATAATTATCTATTATAAGACACAGTTTTATTTTGCTTGTATTTGGGTAACCGCTGTCCTATCCTCCGACCAATATTTTAGAATAATTTTAACCGATAATTTGAAAATTTAAAGTGTCGATTCTCCTATAAAAAAATGAGATTCTCAATCATGTACGAGGCTGTTGCCACTGATTGATTGATAATCTAGTTTAAATTAATTTGAAAATTTAAAGTGTAAATTCTCCTATAAAAATTAGATTCTCAATAAAGTACGAGGCTGTTGCCACTGATTGATTGATAATCTAGTTTAAATTAATTTGAAAATTTAAAGTGTCAATTCTCCGATAAAAAATTAGATTCTCAATCAAGTACGAGGCTGTTGCCACTGATTGATTGATAATCTAGTTTAAATTGATTTGAAAATTTAAAGTATAAACTCTCCTATAAAAATTAGATTCTCAATCAAGTACGAGGCTGTTGCCACTGATTGATTGATAATCTAGTTTAAATTCTTTAGTTTTTTTTGTTATAAACTGGCCTGGTCACATTTTTCCACCTATCCCGATTAACTATCCCTACCGCGAAGATAGTTTTATCTCGTTGACTACCGTGATAGGTAATTATTGTTTTACTGCTGCTTACCGCATAATTACAAAACTGCTTATACCGCTTCCGCTGTTATTAAAAATTGCATTTGTTTGCTTACACCTGTTTTATTGTGTCATTGCTCACATTCGTAAATACCGGCAAATTTCGCATGGTACATAATAACATAAGGCTTGAACACATTTGCTTACTGTATATATTTAACTGATTCGGTACCGCCTGAAAATATTCAGAAAATGTTGAGTGTTATTTTATATGTATATATTTGGAATAGGTCTTGTAAAATACCAATAAATACGATGAGTGTTTTCTTAATATCCCGTGGCAGCACCGTCTAAGGTTTTGTAGGTGTTTTAAATTCAGCGAGACCCCTGGAATTTTCCGTAACCTCCATCTGAGGCTACCTGGAACTCTTGACGCGAAGGGTCAAGGGGCCGTGCAGTAAACCACGTAAAATAATCTGGCGGCCGAGCATTTGTTTCATAAAACTTTGCATCGAGGGTGTCCAAAGTGACGCGTCAGTCGCTAAGAACCTGTGTGAGAGGTGAAGGAGAACGAAGCGAGGCATGAAAGCGCGTCACACTATCATGAAAAAACCTTTGTGTAAAATCGGATCTATTCGTTTACAACGCTTAAGAATAAAGTTATTAAAATATAATTCAGATGTGCAATATGTTCCTGGTAAACTAGTTCATTTTGCAGATATGTTATCAAGGTCAAGTCTAAAATGTACAAGTTTTGATCATGAAATGATGGAAATGGTTCACACTGTCTCTAAGCATTTACCGATGTCTGATGAGAAAAAATCTCAATTCAGGATAGAGACAGCCAATGATGAAATTCTAAATATAATTTTAGATTATTGCTATAATGGATGGCCAACAAAAATAACTGAAATCCCAATAAATTGTAAACCATACTTCAATTTGAAAGACGAACTATATGTTGAAGCAGGGCTACTTTTTGGAAATGATAAAGTAGTAGTTCCTAAAAGTCTAAAAGCTTATATATTAAATTTGTTATATAAGGGGCACTTGGGAATTAATAAAACTATCCATAAAGCCAGACAAACTCTTTACTGGCCGAATTTAAGTTCTGACAAAAATCATTATATCAGAAAATGTAAAATATGTGAAAAATATATGCCTACAAATTTTAAAGAACCCATGCTACCTCACAATGTACCAAAACTCAGATTTAGTAAGGTGGGTGTGGATATCTTGGAGTTTGGGGCTAAATCATATCTTGTGTTAACTGATTATTTTTCACACTGGATAGAAATATCTCCACTACGAAATAAAACATCTGAAGCCGTAATTGACACGATGCAAAATATTTTTACCAGATTTGGTTATCCACAACAATTAATAGCGGACAACTTACCTTTTATTTCAAGGAAATGCAAAGAAAATTTGGTCAAACACAGACAAATAATAATAAAAATTCTAGGTTATGTTATTTCTCTTGATTTATGACAAAGGATACTTGTAAAAATCGCAGAATAGTTAAAATTTCCCGCCGCGAATATTTTTAAATCTGGATTTGACACATTATGTCAAAAATCCGCGAATTTCGCTTAAGTGAGTCTTAAGCTGTACACTGCGTTAGCTTAGATCTGAACCCTTATACAATTGAAAAATTAGTACACGGTCGTGAATCTAGACGGCGCTGGGATTCAAATGTGTCGTAAAATTTTCGTAGAGTGGCAGATCTATCCGTGCATATAATCTTTGTTCTAATATTCTGGTGCCTCTAACACAACAAGACTGAGCTAAACTGTAGGTCTTCTAGGAAATGGTTCAGCAAATTTTCAATTTAGATGTTCCAATATCTGAGATCTTGTGTAATCGTTTTCTTTCTTTATTTCGTTAAATTATTTATTTATTTATTTACTGGATATTACAGATAGGGTGATTTAACGTCAGTTGTATCTATTATAAACATGGGAAAAGTTTTTTCATCCAACCCTACTCGAAAACCCAATTTTCGAGGCTCTATCGGGACGGGAAAGTAGGTATTTACACGGCTAGGCGAGAAAAATGGTAAATAAAGGCTAGGCAGGGAAAACAGCTTCACAAAAATAACACTAGATGCCATCTTATTATAATTGACGACGCAGCACTTCACCTTCAGGTGAAGTAAAATAGTCCCTAAACTCTTCTCGAATTGTTTTAGCATTCTGGGAGCAATTGTGAGAGGTTTTGGAAAACCTTCTTCGCGCCACTGGCCATTCATAATACTCCCATCTTTTTCTATATCAAACATTCCTACCGGAGCATAATTTGCTTTCGATGAATTTCTTATCATTAAAAAATTATGAAGGACGCATATTGTCAAAACAATTTTCCTAACTTTTTTGGGGACTAGTTGTATAGATTTTCTTAAGATTCGAAAACGATTTGCTATAATACCAAATACGTTCTCTTGCTCGTGACAGCCGGTAATTAAATACACGATTTGGCCCTGGCTGGTTTTTGATCGGATATGATTTAAGCAAGTAAGGTTTCATTGCAAATGCGTCGTCTGCTACGACTACAAACGGTGATAAGTTTTCTCTTCCTGGAAGCGGCCGTGGAGCAGGTAAATTCATAGTATTTTCTTCCAAAGCTCTAGACAGAGAACACATATTATATACACCACCATCTGATACTCTACCATTGCAGCCAATATTCACATAAAGTAATCTATATTTTGCATCAGCCAAAGCCATTAAAACTATGCTGTGTGTGCCTTTATAGTTGAAGTAATGGCTCCCACTGCAAGGTGGAGCTTGCATAATGATATGTTTACCGTCTAGGGCTCCCACACAATTTGGAAAATTCTAGATATTCTCAAAATCCTCAGCTATTTTCATCCATTCTGCTTGAGTATTCGGAATCTAAAATAAACATCCGAATTAATTTTTTTACATGCTCAAAGGGAAGACATTTTAGAAGTAGATACGCAAAATGCAACAGTCGGTACGCAAAATGCAATAGAAGATAAGGAAGAAATATTTGAAAAGGAAACACAATGTGACTCTTCTAAAAGAAACAAAAAGAGAAACTGTAGAACAACTGAAGACGATGCTATCTTAACTAAAGCTATAAAGGTGATGGATCGGCCTATAGATAATTTCCAAATATTTGGAGACTATGTTGCATCAGAGCTTCAATCCCTACGTTCCGAGCAGCTCCAGAGAAAGCTAAAAAGAATGATACAAAAACCATTTTGGAAATTTCAGAACTGGCTGATGAAGAAGAATCTGGGACGTCAACACCTGCTTCTGTTCCATTTTTATCTCCTTCTTACGAAACAAGTAGTTCAAATGCGTCATAATTTACTATTCAGTATCTCAACACAAATCATGAAACTAACACAGGTAAAGTAATAATAGCCAGCCAAATCGGGTAGATTAGATTTTTATTGTTTTCGAATCATTACAGTTTTCATAACAATAGAGTGCTGGTTTAACATTAAAACATGCATAGAAGAGTTCCTAATACTAAATAACCAAATCCAAAAAGATGATTCGTTTAAAAAATGAATTTGTCTGACTACAAAACATATTTAACAATCTATTGTGCCTCCATGCAAGCACAATGAATACCCCATTTTTTAGTATTTAGTGTTAAGAAACTCATTTAGGCATTTTTGTTTATGTAAAACTTGCACTCTATTGTAATGAAAACTGTAATGTTTCAAAAACAATAAACTTCTAATCTAGTCTAATATAATCTAATAATACCCAAAGTGTAGATATTTCAATCTATCTTACTTAAATATTAATTTTTTTAGGGCCTCTACAATTGCCGCACAACATTCAGGAAGAATCCTTGCGATCGAACATACTGGAATTCGGTATAGATTCATGACAGAATGATAAGAGTCACCTGAAATATTTAAAATAAATATAGTTAAAGTTAAGCTTTATGACACTACAAATATTCATTTTGTAAAATATTCCATTTGTTCATGACAATAAAAAGATTTTTTTATGTTTAGTACAGGTGTGTTGTTATTCTTATAATATATACCTGTTGCTAAAAAGCCTAGTGTTAAGGACAGACGCTCTTCTGGTGGAATAGCTTCTCGCATTTTGGTATCTTTTTTATATATTTTTTCTTTCACCAAATTCAGCAAAAAATCAAAATCTTCCGCAGACATACGTAAAAAATTTTTCAACTGCTGAGGATCTTCCGTTCTCAATTCAGAGAGCAGCTTCTCATGTATGCCTAACGTAGATCTTCGCTGAATCCATTTTCTGACCCAAATTTTTCTACGCTTTTTGTCATTTTCCTTTTCCTTTCTTTGTTTTTTAACTGAATATATGTTACAATAGCAGCAGCCACTTGCTGAGACGACATTTTTCTGGGGAAGTGTGTGTATACGTTACTCAAGCAAACGAACTTGCTAGAGTAATTTGCCGCAATAAATTTCAAAACAATTAGACTACAGTATAGACACGCCGGCAAGTACTTGGTGAAAACACTTTCGCAAGTTACTTGCAAGTGGACACGAGGCTTAACCTAATTAAGTAGTGTGCTGTGCCGTGGTTTGCAGGTTTAGTTTTACAATAGACGGTGCACTGATTACATCTCCGCTTATTACGAAAGGGAACTAATGAATGCATATCTCTAAAAAAGATTTCTAAGATATGCGTTGCAATCCAAAAACAACAAAAAATATAGGTTATAAGTTAAAGCTCAGGTGGTTAAAGCGTTTTATTACAAGCTTGTGTAGAAAGTTTAAAATCACTAACCAAGAATTAGTTACCGATAAGTGTACAAGTATGTAGAAAGAAATTGTTTAATATTTTTATAATTTTTTTGGTTAATAGAATAAATTAGTTGATTTCTATTTTTAAATTCTAGAGGCTCTTCTAACTTTGGATTTGGCACTTTTAAAAATTTGAGACACCAGAAGATTAAAACTTTTTACCAAACTCCACCAAAGATAAGTTTAGGATATCAAATTGTATTAGCGGAGATTATCAGGAGAGTACAAATTAACCCTTTCAGAGGCCATGGGTACAATTGTACCCGTTGAAATTAGGAACCTATGAAAGCTTCAAACATTCAATTTATGTAGTCGTATTAACGGAAACTGTAATTATTGTACATCTAATTTTACTTCCTGTACATAGATGGCAACAAAAGTGTAATCGTTTTGACGTTCAAACCGTTAAAGTGTCAGTATATTCATGTGAGTGACTGTCTAAGTAAGTAAGGTTATTTGTAATCTTTCATTACTGTTTGTTTTAATAGTCATCATTTATTTTTTATTGTTAGAATATAAAGAAAAAGGTTGTATTTTACGGATGGGAGATATATTTTGTTCATATTTTATTTATGTGATTGACTACGTGGTCATAAAAATTGATGGGTACATTTGTACCCATAAGCACTGGAGGACATTATTTCTTGTCTTCATCTGTACCCAAAAACACTAGAGTAGGGTTTCATTTTTAGTTGGTAATTATTATTTTTTATTGTTATTCAGATCACTATGGCTTCAAAGCGATACAGAAGGCAATTTTTAACTGAAGAGGAACTCCTGCAGGAATTGGAAACTGGCATATCTGATATTGAATGTTTGAGTGACGACGCAGATGATGGTGATGAGGATGTGGAAATCAGAGAAAGGATACGGGACGAAGAAGGACGAGAAGACGAGGACAGCTCGGATGATGAGAATGAAAACAGCTCAGATGATGAGAATGAAAATATAAATAATAACCAGGGAGGTGAGATATAAAATAGTTATGAATGGGTCACTCCGAAGAAACTTGTGAAATGGTTAGAGAATGTTGAATATAAAACAAAAGATTTGTATTGCCAAACTTATTGCTCATCTAATAACAACATAACTGAAAATTATCCAATTACTTACTTTCTAAAATACGTTCCCAATACTTTTTTTGAAAATATAGTCCAATACACGAATATGTACGCTATTCAGAATGGGACCACTAGCTTTCAGCCAACAAATTTATTAGAAATGAGAGCCTTTTTTGGATTGACGATAATAGCAGGGAATTTAAGGTTTCCTAGACTTAGTATGTATTGGGACAGGAAGCTGAAAGTAAATGTATTCACTGAAACGATTACTCTGAAGCGCTTTTTCAGGTTACGCACGCACGTACATTGTGTGGACAATTTGGCACCTAGAAACAGTGAAGATAAGTTATGGAAAGTGCGCCCAATTTTTGACTCTGTTTTGAAAAGATGTAGAGAGTTAGATATTGAAACAAACGTTTGTGTAGATGAGCAGATGATACCTTTTAAAGGTAAACTTTTTCTCAAACAATACATAAAAAATAAACCCCATCCCTGGGGTATAAAACTTTATCTGTTGAGCGGAGAAAGCGGATTGACGTATAACTTCATAGTCTACCAAGGCAGTACGACTGAATTCCAACCGAATTTGTTAAAAAAATATGGGCAAGGAGCAACAGCCGTCTTACAACTTAGTGAACATCTGAAACCCGGCGCACATAGGTTATTTTGTGACAATTACTTCACAACATACCATCTCCTACAAATACTAAACGAGAAGGGTATTCTTGCTGCCGGTACAATTAGATCAGATAGATTTTGTAAACCACCAATTACAAAAAAAAAAGATTTTGTTAAAAAAAAGAGAGGAACATCTGAACTCATACTATCTACTGATGGAATCGTAATTGTGAACTGGTTAGATAATAAACCAGTAACTTTAGCTTCCAACTTTGTTGGTATTGGAGAAGAAGATACTGCAAAGAGATGGGATAAGGTAACAAAAACGTATGTTGATGTAAAGCGACCTGAAATAATACAAAAGTACAACTGTTCAATGGGGGGAACTGATAAGGCCGATGCGCTTATTGCTTATTACAGATCCAAAAGTCGTTGCAAGAAATGGACAGTGAGAATGATTTTCCATGCTATTGATATGGCGCTTATCAACTCTTGGTTAGAGTACAAAAAAGATGCAGCTGTTCTAGGAATTGCAAAGAAAGATATTTTGGATTTGTTGCATTTCAGAATGCATGTAGGTGAATCTCTTGTGAAGGTTGAACAAGATCATTACAGAAAAAGAGGGCGACCGTCGTCGGCAAATGAATCCAGTCCTTTAGCAGTCAAACGTCAAAATGTTGAAGTTAGGCCACAAGATGAAGTCCGTTATGATAATGTTGGTCACTTTCCTGAACATTCCGGCCAAGGTCTTCCGCTAAGGTGCAAGAATCAAAATTGTGGTGGGAAATCAAGATGGAAATGCACAAAATGTAAAATTCATCTATGTCTTCAAAAAGATAAAAATTGTTTCATGAAATTTCATCAAAAATAATAGTACCCATTTTTATATAGTTTTAACTGTTGGATTTAAGAGTTTGTTTCATATATTTGAATAAAAATAAACGTTTGAAGTTTTTTAATTTTTTGAATTAATTTTCCTTTGAGTGCTGATGGGTACAAATGAACCCATAAAAATTTTTCTTTAATGAAATGAAAAAAAAATTAAAAACCTCAAAATCATGTTTATGTACACTGAAATAATACATTACAGCAAGCAAACAATTTTTTACAGCTGCAAAAATAAATCGCCACTGAAAGGGTTAATTTGATTAGGTAAGTAAAATGATTTGCTTTATATGTAGTAAAAACTATGACTTTCTAGTTCTTATACGGCATTTTAAATTACAACATGGTTTATCCACTTGTAGTCGTTATAAATGTGTATTTTCCCAATTTAAGTAGTTTTAGAAGACATTTTAAAAATAAACATAAACTCAGTGGTACTAACTCGAGTACTACTAATAACACCTGCACAACGTCTGAAGGGACAACAAAAATTATTAATACTTTACAAGCTTCTAGTAGTGCCTTAGAAATTATTAGTGAAACAAATTCATGTAAATTTATCAATGACAGTGGAGATACACAATTCGAAAATTTAATAAAATCAGGTAATATAAAGTCTTATGTTCTGAAATTTATTTTAATGCTTCGTGTGAAACACCAGAATTTCTGGGAAACGTATAAAAATGGACTGAAGATTGAACGACAGATGTATAGAAAAAATGGCAGTACTTACCACTCTCCTGGTCTTCACTTATAAAGGGCGCCCTTCTGCTGTTTGCGTCTAGATGAGTGATTATGCACAGCTCGAAAGCCCCGTAAATGTGTTCTCATTAAAACTAATAGGTCGTAGACCGTAAGTAAATTTTTGTATCGACGTATACACTATCGATGGCGGTATTTATCTGTTCTACTCTTTCGTCGCCGTGGCAGTACTTCTAAATTGACTATACAGCCTGTCCTTACAAATATGTCATATACATTTTTAATTTGGGAAACAGAAATTAAAAATTATTATAGAGTATTGAACATGTAATGATATAAATTCATTACTAGAAATATCGATTCAATAAACCAGTTAACACCGTGATGACGCGGTACCCCACCAGAACAGCAAAGTCCCCCACGCCAAGATGCGCACGAAGAATCGACAGTAGAAGGGAAGGAGGCTTCCACCACCACCGCTAAGATGTATATAAAAATGCAAAGCCACAGACGATAGAGCGACTTGGATTACGGACTCCTGCTCCTCCAAGTTCAGACGCCTCCAGTGCGAAGCGTAGGTCGAAGGTACTGACTTTGACCTTAAACGCTTTACACTATTCACCGTCGAGTGTTGTACTAAGTCGGAGTATTGATTCGACTTTTATACATCATTCACTTGAACGGCCGTTGGTTTCTGGTAATGACGGAAACGAGAACGATTGTTCAAACTGTTAGAAGAATTTCGGTGTGGTATTGACACACCGAAAACTCTACAGTATCTTCGTAGGGTTGCGCCGTTGAGCCGGGTGTTGACTGGCTGTAAACGATCGCTCCAACTGTTAGTATAATTCTGGTGTGGTATTGACGCGCCATAATAACTACAGTCCCTACAACCGAGATATTCTTTAAGCTGGGTATTGACTAGCTATAAACGATACTCTCACACTTTGAGATTAAAACCGAAAGAGTATTGATCTACCGGTTGCTCATACCCTTGGTTGTCTGAACATTTCATAGGACGCAGAGAATCCCGTACACCGTCACCGTGAGTTACACCTACCTACTTTCAGACCGTCAGTACGCATCGATCAACGGAAGAGTACGGACCATCGAAGCGTGATTTCCAAAATACTTACGCACCAGAGTAATATATATATATATATATATATATATATATATATATAGAATATTGTATTTTAGTTTATTTTTATCATTGTAAATAATATTTTTTGTAGCAATAAATCAGTTAATTTAATTGAACTCTGTCTCATTTGGGCTTACCTGGGCAATACGCATTACAAACACTTGGATAAAAAAAATAGTGGTCCTGTGAGAAAATATTGGTGCATGGGATTCGAGTCTAAACATCAGTCATCCAAATTATATTGCCATGCAACTAATTCAAGAGTAAATATTGCTCTGACTATTGCAAAAAAATATCAGTTAAAATTTGCAAGCTATTTAGAAAATCAAGAGATTGATGAAAATATTGCATTATATAAAGAGTTTCAATTAAACCAAATCTTCGTAACCTTTTCACTGGCACTAGTAGTGAATAATTCAGGAAAATTATTTTCATAGATTCGCCAATTTTATTTAAGATCAATTATCATAATTTAAATGAAAAAATAACAATTATCCCCTCCCTTCAGTTTTGGAGACATGTACCTCCAGAGGGACAAATCCAGTTTACTCATTCCAAGTAAAATATTGTTTCGCATTGTAACAATGATTTTATTATTCAAAACACTAGTACATACAGTAATTATTTATTATGAAATTTTTTAAAACAGTTTCTATCTTTCAGGAAACATATATGCACCTGGCACTTGGTGCAGTAAACATGTGTTCTTTCTTTACACCCTTCAAATTTACAACGTGTGTTGTTCTTATTACTATCATATTCTGGAATATGATGATATCCATCATATCTAGAATCCTTTACTGGTCTAGACTCTTTTTTGTTTCTTGTGGATGTACTGGGGAGATCGTCAACGCAGGGTTCCGTAGAAGGCCTGCCCCTTTTTGGAGGTTTTTTCGTAAATATGAGGTGTTCAGCCACACACTGTCGGAAGCCTAGTCAATCAAGAATTTGTTGTTTTTGAACACCCAAATTCATGGCTTTATTCTTGTATTCTAACCATGAATTTGTTAAAGCCAGATCTACGGCATGGAAAATCAGCTTTATTGTCCATTTTCTGGACCGAACGTTGGAGCGGTAGATACTCAGCAAAAAATCATGTTTATCTACCCCTCCCATACTGCTGTTGTACCTCCGCACTGCTTCTGGCCTAGGCACTTCAATGTACTCCTTTTTTGTTTTATCACATCTTCTACAGATGTCTTGCTCTCCAATTCCAACAAAATTTGACGCTAGGACGACCGATTTATTGTCGTACCATTTTGTGATTATTATGCCATCCTTACTGATACACTCAGCTGAAGTTTTTCTCCCTTCCTTCTTAATATCCTTATCACTTGGTAGATTTGGACGATGGAAACGATTCGATCTAAATGTGCCCACTGCAAATATTGACTTTCAACAAAGGTATTGAAATAAGTTATAAGAACTAAAATGGTTATAAAAAAATAAGCCGTGATTGGGTGCAGTAATTCGATCAGAAAGCTGCATAACTATAGCAGCTGACGCGCCAAAGTGCATATAAAGTGGTTTCATTTCTGTAGTTGATCCCTGGTAGATCAAGAAATCATACACTATACCACTCTCTCCAGCTAACACGTACAATTTCACGCCCCATTTTTTTGTTTTATTTTTTATGTATTGCTGGATATTCAAGCGTCCGTTGAAAGGGATTATTTGTTCATCAACACAAAGATTGCGTTCTAGTTGCAGTTCTTGGTATCTTTTCCGTAGTGCATCATATATACATCGCACTTTCCACAACCTATCTGTATTATTAGCTTCCCTACTAGTTACATCAACCAAATGCAAAGTACGTCTCAGTTTATAAAATCTTTTCAAAACCATATTATCTTTTATGATTGGAATACCACATGCACTACTCCAATACATTTCAACTCTGGGGAATTGTATATGCATTCCAATAAATTTCTTCACCTCCCCTATATTTGTTGGGGGAAATCTTGGTGTATTTTGCTAACAGCATACAGATTCGTCATATTCACCATTTGTTTAAACACACTGTTTGGAATGTACCGAATAAAAAAATCCACTGGGCTAGGCAACTCAACTACATGTTCAGTTGAGTTATTTCCATTATGCCACCTGGCAACTCTGGTTTGATACTGTGAACTTTTCGTAACTGAATGAATTATACAGTTCAATGTAGTTTTTGTACTCACCAGGAAAATAAAAATAACGCAGATATGACAGTTCCACTTTATGAAAACAATTATTATGACAGCTAAGTTGCACTCAATCGCTACAACGCTATTACACTGCTTAAAATTAAATGCATGACATCTAACTTACGAACCTAGAGCGCGCTACTCGCATATGCTGTATGACTTGGGTGTACCCTACACGGTACACACGTTGAACTTTTTGTAAATTTGGCCATTTGATGCTGTTGAAAATGATGTCCCTTGGTAGGTACAATTCCAGTGAAAGGGTTAAAATTCATTAAGGAGAAACTTAAAATGAAAAATTACATATTAGTTTACGAAAAAATGATTTTTAATAACTATGAATACAGAGTAAATGATTCTTTCACTCATTTTAATGCTAAAAATAATATTGTGTACACTATTTTGACTTTCTTTAAATATAACAAAGAATCATATATCTTATGTGAATTTCAGGAAATTTTTTATAATGAGCATTATGAGATTACGAGTTCAGGTAATTCAAATTCAGATATGATCCTGGTAACCTTTAATTTTATAACAGGTCTTCCAGTTTTTATTAATACTTTGACCAATGGTCAGAAAATGATACGATTGAAAGTGTATTTTTAATTAAACTAAAAGTAATTTACGTTGTTGTTTTAACATTAAGCGTGGGGTTTACACTGAATTCTTAAAAAATATATACTTACAGTGACTAATCTGGCTTCATTATATAAATAGTTATTACTTATAGCTTTACATATAAACTTAGATTACCTATATATTTTTGTTGTCCTAAAATGTAGTTATTGTTACTTTTGTCAAAATGTAAATCCTTTCGATTATAAATTTAATGTATTTAAAATTTTGTAACTTATTATTGAGCACACTTAATTAATATAATAATCTAAAATTTTGTAATTGGAATATTTACACAAAATATCTATGGAATTATTAAAGATGTAATTTTAACCCATTAACGCCTTGCGTGGTTCTATGGACACGGCAAAACCCTTATGTTCTATGTCACTTCAATGCTAGTAGATCATTAGCTGGAGGGCGGAGCATTGATGACGTTGTAGTTAGGAACATCTAAAAACGCGCGAGAACGTCTCGTTTTGTTTGCCGGTTAGTTTCAAAGTGGTTATTGTCGTGTAAAGTTCGTCTGTTGTGAGTTCAACTGAAAACATGGACATTAGATTTGAGTAAGTACTTTTTGTTTAACACAAATGAGAGTTTTGGTTGATGTATTTTAACTGTGGCTTTTTAGAACAGCTAAACAATATATTTATGCACATTTAATAATATTTAGATGAATTGTATAGATGCAATGCCTAGTTAAATCTTAGTGTAGCCATATTGCCACAATAGGCGTTCCTAGTTACTGTATTATACGTTGATTTAGAATCGTTGTTTCAGAAGGGGGTTTTCTTTATCAGAGGCTCTTGATATGATCGACAGTGAAGATATTGATGGAGACATATTTATTGAACCACCAGATGTAAATGTAGATACGGATGAAGACTCAGCGGACGAAGACGAAGGCGGGTAAGAAATACCTATTGGTTTCACAAATTGGTTATATTATCACATGTCTATTTTATAGGCTAGTTGATAATCTTACAACCCGTCAACTACTTGCCAATGCAGAAATAAGATTACCCAACAACGATCGATTAGGAACAAATTATGAGTAAATTGACCCTGCAGCAATAAATTTAGATGATCAACTTGTTTCTATGTTACCTGATAAAGTTAGAGCATGGATTGTCGAGACAAAAATAAATGATAATCCAGAAGTGAGATGGGAAAAAGGAGCTGATTTTGATATTGAAAAAGCTGCCTCGTTTCCCAATGCTGATTTTAGTGAATATAAAAGTCTCTCCATGGTGAATATTTTGAAAAATTTGTAGACGATGCAATGATTGATCTTTTAGTAGAAGAAAGTCGTCGATATGCTCTTTTTCTAAATTGCCCGGATCCAAAAATAACATCAAGCGAGATACGGTGTTTTCTTGGCATATTACTAATAAGTGGTTATAACCACGTGCCATCTAAGCGGCACTATTGGGACGGGGGATTTCTGCAGATATGCCGATTTCTCCACTGCACTGACAATACAAAAGTCGATAGCAATGATAAAGCTTGGAAAGTGCGTCCAATTATGGACCAGATGAAAAAACGGTGTATTGAAAATTTTGTGCCAGAGCAACACTTGTCTTATGATGAAAGCATGATTCGTTATTACGGTAGGCACGGATGTAAACAATTTATCCGGGGCAAACCGATTCGATTCGGATTTAAAATGTGGTGCCTCAATACCAGTAGTGGATACCTAGTCAATTTCGAGCTATATCAAGGCAAAGGCCCTAAGTCAAATACGTCCTACGAGAAATTTTTTGGCAAAGCAGCTAGTCCGCTTTTAGTTTTATTCAGTGAGATATCAGAGGAAACAAAAGTTTAAATATAAGTTTTACATGGATAATCTATTCTCTGGACCTGCTCTTTTTTCGTTTTTGACATTTTATGGATATTCTGCTATAGGTACTATTCGCGATAATCGGTTACCTAAAGGTTGTCCCTTGACATCAAAAGTATTATTCAAGAAAAAGAATCGTGGATATTTTGAAACTGCTTTGGAAAAAAATAAGGGTCAGTTATTTGTTCGCTGGATGGATAATTCCGTAGTTACCATGATCTCTTCATCATGCGGTACTCAAGAAATAAGTCAGGCCAAAAGATATTCGCAGCAACAAAAGAAAAACATTATGGTTCCTAGATCCAAACTTATTGCTCAATATAACAAACATATGGGCGGTACAGATCAAATGGACCAAAATGTAAATTGCTATAGGATCGGAATCCGAGGCAAGAAATGGTACTGGCCCATACTGACTTGGATTTTCGACGTAGCGATTCAAAACAGCTGGATCTTGTATAATAAATCTCACGAAAAGAAAATTTCTGGATTAGAGTTCAGAAGGGAAGTTGCCAATGTTTATTTACAAAAATATAAAATCCTACCAAAAGGACCAGGAAGGCCATCTACTGCACATGGTTCTACAACTGACAGCAGAGTATCAGATGAAGTTCGTTTTGACCGGATAGACCATTGGGTTCAATCGGTCGAGAAGAAAAGAAGATGTGCATATAAGACTTGCAAATCAACTCCAAGAACAATATGCTCCAAATGCAACGTAGGCCTATGTGTACAATGTTTTCTTTTATATCATACAAAATAATAGTTAATTTAGTACAATTGTTTTTTATTTGAATGTTTATTTTGTTTCAAGTATTTTTTTTTCATTTTCACCGAAGTGACTACGTAAATGCCTAGCGTGGTTATATGGGCACGGCAAAAATGTCGACAACTGTAAATATTAAAGAAAAAAGTTATATAAATAAAAGTCTGTAAATAACATTAGCATACTAGTTCTGACAGAAAAAAACAACATTTACAAGAAAAATTAATTCAGGCGCTAATGGGTTAAATTAAAATCTAAATAGCTTAGGCAAAACTACCTAATAAATATTGTAAACAACCATAGGTCACCCAAGATCTTAGAATCATTCTTCAATAATATATCCATTTCAGAAATAGTTATATGTAACTGATTTTTAGTGAATGAAAAAAGTAGGTGGCACTTCATTCCTGCGCGCTCTCCCAGTTTCGGAGGCATCTGGGAAGCAGGAACTAAATGTGAAAAGCATCATATTAAACGAGTTATCGGAGAAAGACGCATTTGAGGAATTCAGTACGGTATTGACTCAGATTGAATGTATACTTAACTCCCGCTCTCTGTCTCCTATATCCCAAGATCCTAACGACTTATCCGCCTTAACACCTGGCCATTTTTTGATTGGAAAACCCCTCAACAGTTTACCAGAAATCAGAGTAACTGCCACCTTGATAACCAGAAAACCGGTTATCAAGGTGGCAAAAAATTCAAGTTACTGGGCTAGATGGCAAAAGGAGTATTTGTCGGAGATACAGCAGAGATCTAAGTGGAAGCGAAATTATCAGCGGCTGCTAAAAATTGCAACACTAGTGTTAGTGAAGAACGATAATGCGCCTAGTTTAAACTGGCAGCTAGGCAGAGTAACTGCTCTTCACCCCGGAAAAGACGTTGTCGTGCGAGTTGTGGAAATTAAAGTGTTTGGTGGTGCTGTAAATCGCCCTACCAGTGGAATAACTGTTAAACTTGGTTATTAATAGTTAAATTTTTAAAATACTTTGTATTTTCAAGGCGGGCGGTAATTATGTACAGAACATTTATTTTAATTTTTATGTACGGTGCTTCAGGCCTGGCAACGCTGTAAACACAGTAGAAAGAATATGGCCGCTAGAACAAAAACGGCAAATTTTGCAGTGTGTTAATTTTAATAAATTAAGTTTAAATACAGTCCAACGAGTTATAGTCCAAAACACACACTAAGCGGAATAGGTCACAATAACAATTATTGCTAGATGTTTTTAAATCACCCTGGTAAGTGAACGTTTATTCGTTTTAATCAGTAAGTTTTTTATCAACCTCGTATAAGCATGAACACGTGCAGGGCTTCAGGAATTTGTCGAAATCGTCGGCGCGCTTGTGTAAGCTGGATATCAAAGTTCCGACGGAGAGTGACCCTTCTTGTCTTGTTAATGTTCGTTGATTTTATGAAACCTTGCTCAGAGCCTTTGTTGCAAACCATACCGCTACGATAGTGGCCTCTAGAAACATCAATAGCAAGTAACATGTCGCGTATGGTACATGGTAGAATTATAAAACAGTTAAGTAATAACCTTTTAAAGTGAAAATAAAGTTGGTAAAATCAAACAGGTTGAAAAATAGATAACGCCTAACAGTTAACCATTGACTGATTCTGCTATCACATATACCTGTAGGTATTTGAGTTTATACGCCAACTATTCTGGTTTCATCCATCACAGGCTAGCGTATTGTTAATAACGGGTAAGTAATGTAATATTACTGTTGTATAAGGCGTAACAGCGTTCATCTTAGAAAATCCTATAATATACCAATGTTTGAATCCAATTGTAACGCTGAAAATGATACTGAAAGTGTTAATCAAAATAAAAACAACCTACATTTTGATTATTTTATTGACGGTCAAATTCTTATCACAGTAACCTCTCATAATGACCTGGGTGTTATCGTGAATAGTGAACTATCGTGGTCCGATCATGTGCTCTCAGTATCCAAACGTGCAAATACCAGACTTTATCTTATTAGGAAATGCTTCTCAAAAGTATCCTTTTAGAGCTTCTGCAAATTGTATGCTACTTACGCAGTGCCGGATTTACCACTAGGCCAACTAGGCCGCGGCCTAGGGCCGCACGCCGCAGCGTTTCATAAAAAAAAATTTTATTAAGAAAAAATATTGAATTCCATTTTCTTAAATTAATACTTACCGCAACTTTAAATCGAATACATGACTTTTGAAACAATACAATCCAGAATCTAAGTAAAATAACCAACGTACATAAAAATAAATATTAACGCTTGCCAGGGTATAAGGCGCCGGGATGCCGGATGCGGCCCCCTCTCCCCCTCCCTCGTCACCACTCTTTTTATTTACACTGTTTTGAGAGTGTCAGCGACTCAGCGTCACTCGTCAGTATAGTTTTGCAAGCGCAAGTGAACTACTTCTTGAAAGTAAATCTTCTCGTGTACGTGTTTTATATAGGATTTCTGAATGATGACAGTTGTTTTGTTTACAGATTGTGATTACTGTCATAATAATTATTGTGGTGTGAACTCAGTGAAGTGAACTCATATTTTACAGCTATCGTAACACGTAACACATAATACTTTTTGCTCTGACAATGATGAACGATAACAATAAAAATATTCATATGGCTAGTGGAGCATATAAACGCAAATTAAAAAAACTTAAAGAAAAAAACGTTATGTATTAATATGAAATCTGCTTTAAGGCCTGGACACACCTGTCATGCAGCCTTCCGATCCGACTCCGGTCCGATATTGCTTAAAGAATCTGATCGGTGCGGGATCGGAAAGGGGTGAGCACACATGTCATGCCCACTTCCTGCTCTTTTCAGATTTGACACTCAGTCTACTCGAAATCGCCAGTTGAAACGGTTGCGAATATATTGCGCGAATGTTGAAACATTTTAGCAATCGTGATTTAGCTATTGTGGCTATCTGTTTAGATGAAGAAGATCGACTTAATGCGAAGTCTTCGATGAAGAGTAGTGGAAAACGTAAATATTGGGTTCATGATGCGTGGAAAACACGAGACAAAGAAGGAGAGTTTGCCACACTTTTACCTCACCTGTTGGACGACGAAACAAAATTTTATCATTATTTTAGAATGCCGATGGATACATTCAATCGGTTGGAACTTAAACTCCAAGAAATATTAGCCATGCAAGACACGTATTTTAGAAAAACTATCACTCCTAGACACCGTTTGGCTACATTTTTAAGGTAAGATACTTTGTAATTTACATATTTGTCGAATCATCCGTTTATAAATGCCGGTCACTTAAAATCTGTTAACAAGCCTATCTCTGACTCTGTTTAAGATATTGACATGACACTTAAAAATTAGGTAAAATATTAAACGTAGTTATAATAAATTGTTATTAAAATTATTCAAGCCTTTTTAAGATAGTGGCCATTTTACATCAAGATATTGTCATAAAATAAAATTAATTACAATCATAGTGTGTGAGTAAATCTTCATAAGAAATGGTTCAGCCGTAACAAACTATAAACTATAGGGATGTAAAATGCTTGCTAATCCCCTTCACACCTAAGTGTATTTTACTTTTTTGAAAGTGCTTTTTCCTTTAAATCAACAAAGAACTATATTGCGGCAAAGCAAGAATCATTGGTACAGGGACAATACATTACTGCTTTTTACTGGAATTAGAGCATAGTAGACACAAGGAATTTTTCAAAAGAGAATTTATTAATATGTAATTACATAGTTACATCAAAACATAGATTTATTAAAGTTGAAAAAATGTTACGTTGGTGTACGTGTCAGCATTGACAGCAGGAGATGATGATGTTTGTGGTACACCACTCGAAAGATGTCCATCTAAACACGATCCTTCTTCTTCTGACAGTGTGAAAGATGTTGTGTCAGAGGACACATTCCTTGTAACAACCATAGCAGTTTGTCGGTTGTTATTTTCACGAAGCTGCTCTAGTTCATACTCTTGAACAATATTAAAGATCTTCCCTTTGGCAGAATGTAAGCGCAGAGGATCCAGTGATTTCAGAGATGCAGCAATTCCAGACAAAAATACATCAACGGGATGCTGTTCGTCATTGTCACTAGGTTTTTTTTTCTTCTCAGCTTCTTTCTCAGCCAATAAATATGCCATTAGCTGAGATGATGCAGATTCTCCAGGTTTCATTTCGGTATGTGGGAGCTTTCTTTTGCGTTTTGCAGATGGAGTCCTGTTGTCGATAGAAACTCGACTAGCTGATGGAGTTCTAGGTGGTAGCAACGACTCGGATTCTGCAGTCCCATCAGAGACATACTCATTTATATCTGCATTTATATCATTGTTTAGGTTCTGCATTTGGGGGTCATCAGTGGGTTGGGTTTCATTATTTTCTTCCGCTTCATCAGGAACGTTACCTATACCTTTCCGCTCGGCGAGGAATCAGAAATTCAAGAATGGTCTCAAATTTGTATTTATTTGAAGATATAGCCGCCTGTCCAGATTTGGTTTTCCGTTTTTGTCTCGCTCTTCGCAGACTGTCACGAATTCCGTTCCACTTCTTTTTACATTCCTCCTTTTGACCTAAAGAATCAAAAATGTATAATTAAAACTATTATAATTAGATAGCATCATAGCAGGAAAATAAAAAACCTTATTAAATTATTAATAATTATTGATTAAATATAGTTTGTATGTGTATTAGTATAAGTTGTTTGTTACAGGTTTCTTGCTACTGGAGATTCTTTCAAGACCATCTCATTCACTTACAGAATGGGAAGAAGTACAGTTGGTTCCATTGTTCATCGTACAAGCAGAGTTGTAATTGAAGTACTTTTAAACGAAGTAATGCCAGCTCCGACAGAGGACAGGTGGAATGAAATAGCAATCGAATTTTGGGAAAGGTGGCAGTTTCCCAATTGCATTGGTGCTTTGGATGGAAAACATGTGACAATACAAGCTCCAAAAGCATCAGGAAGCCTCTATTGGAACTACAAAGAAAACATACTCCATTGTTCTTTTAGCGCTAGTTGATGCTCGTTACAATTTTATTTTTGTAGACGTGGGAAGCTACGGAAGAAACTCTGATGGTGGTGTTTTGGCGAATTCCAATTTAGGTAGAAAACTATCTCGAAACCAACTTAACATCCCAGACAAAAAAGGCCTCCCAGGAACAAACATGGAACTTCCCATGGTTATAGTTGCCGATGAAGCTTTCCCCCTCACAAAAAATATCATTTCCTGGAAAGAACTTGTCTAACGAGCAAAGAATTTTCAACTACAGATTGAGCAGAGCTCGAAGAATGTCAGAAAATGTCTTTGGCATTATGGTGCAAAAATTTCGAATGTTCATGAGGCCTCTCCAAGGAAATCCTGACAACATAACAAGGGTAGTTCTTGCAGCATGTATCATACATAACTTCATTAGAATTAACGAAGACTACAAAGTGCCAGAAGTAAGTGACAATACTGACACAACTCCAGTGGAGAAATCTCGTCTTCAGGATTTTCCTCGTCGCCGAGGAGGGGAAAATCGTGAAGCATTCAATGTAAGAGAGCAGTTTAAGCAATTCTTCAACTCTGAAGAGGGTAGTGTGGAGTGGCAAGAACGCCGGGCTTTCATAGGTTAATAAGTTAGTTGTTCTTCCTTGGAACTGTTCGAAACTATGAGTATTTTATAGCTCTTCTTGTGTTACTTACAACTAAACATTATGGTTTTATATTTTAAAAAATTTGAAAATTTGTGAGAACCTGTGTACAATAAAGAATATGTTTGAAACTTACTTGCACAAAATCAATGTGTTGAATTAATTATAATGCAAAATAGCAAAACAAATTGAAATAATACAAGTACAAAAGATAGCAAAAATTTGCCAAATTTCAAGCCGATATCTTCAAAATTGCGGCCGGTATCGCGTGACAGACATACGGACAGACAGACAGACAGACAGAAAATCCAAATGCAGATCGAGTCTACTCTCTAATCATAGACTCACTTACGTTCGTCAATTACTATAGATAAGAATAAATACCGGGTGTTTCAAAGGTCAGTTTACCAAACTAATTGAGGTAAACTGATTTATTAAACACAATGCTTACGTAACTAATGTTGCACAACCTGTTTTTGAGCAATGATAAAATCAACTGTGAAGGTCATTGTTAACATTTTTATGTTTTAACTCGGTAAACTGACTTTTGAAACACCCGGTATATTCCTAACGAATAAATCCCTTGAATATTTTCGGAATTAATTAATTTATTTATTTTAATTCACAATTCCAACAGGAAACCCCTTCCCTAGAAGTGGAAGTGTATTTAAATATTGTTATTATGACAAGATTTTAATAGCTTAGTTTAAAACACAACAACTTAACAATAAATATACAAATGTTTTTACCTTCTACATTTAGTTTCTTCGCAACTTTTTTCCACATAATGTCCTTGTACTCCGAGTTTCTATATTGCTCTTGTGCCTGATCATAGAGAGCTGGAAACATTCGGACAGTTTCAATAAGCTCCTCCGCTGAATTTAACACAAAAACTGCCACCGACAACCTTCCCGCATCAAGTAAACGAATGGTCTGCAATGTCGGAGCATGACGGGATACCGGAATCGGAGACGGGTGGGAGTAGGACGGGTCGCGTGTCGGACAGGTGAGACCTACTGCATTCCAAACCATTGTTTATTCCTATATCATACAGTCGTCCCGCTGTATGACCGTAGTCGGATCGGAAGGCTGTATGACAGGTGTGTCCAGGCCTTTTTACTTTAATTCCATAATCGTGAAGTTAAAGAACACGATATAATAATTATAAGCCATTTTATATTATTGCTAGCATCCGCATCCTGCATCAATTAATGTTTTCCAATTGGTGTTTATTTTTAAGATATCTCAACTACTCACTTGTTTTGACGTGATCTTGAAATAAGGCACGTTTCAATTATCAACCTAAGGGGCGGCCGGGGCGGGGGCCGCTCGGGTTAATTTGGCCTAGGGCCGCAAGTACCCTAAATCCGGCACTGTACTTACGTCAGACCTATCCTTGAATACGCCGGCCCAGCCTGGTACCCGGACTTGACTCGTGATAGAAAGTTGCTGGAAAGTATACAGCGGAAGGCTACCAGAGTTGCTTTTGGACCTGTAAGACCTTCATATGAAGAAAGATTATCCATCTCACCACGTTTGAGCTGCGTAGGATGCGAGGCGATCTTATTGTGGCCTTTCGAATTCTTAAATATAATTTTGGTGATCTAAATACAGTTTTCACCCTAAATACAGACACAAGACTTCGAGGACACCAGTTCAAGTTAAAAAAGGAAAATTTTGCGGTTAGATCGAGACAAAACTTTTTACCAAACAGAATTTTCAATATTTGGAATGATTTGGACAGTGAAATTGTCTCAGCAAAAAGTGTCAACATATTCAAAAATAGACTAGATCAGTGTTACTTATTTAATAACTTTTAGAGCTTAATCGTAATTTCTTCTTCCTCTCATTTGTTTGTTCACTACTAGTAGGTATTTCTTTTGAAATGTATTTTTTTGGACGTAATAGGAGCCAGCTCCTCTGCCCTAATTTATTTGTAATAATAATAATAAATAATAATAATAGTAATGTGAACAATTCTGAAAATATAGGTAACTCTAAGCGTGAAGTAAAACAACCTAGTAGATTTAAAGATTTTGTATTGTAAGAAAATAAAGTTGTCAGGTTGTACTACTATGTATTTTTAAGAGGGGAAATGTTGTATAAATAGTAATTAAGTTATGCAACTAAATATAAAAGCATTTTGTAAGTGTGGCTCCACCTGGGGATGCATCGTACTGGTATTGGATGTCAGATGTTATGTGAAAATGTGTAACGATGTGTTCAATAAATCAGTATTCAATCATCTAAATTATTTACAACCATCCATAAATATGACATAATTAAGAACACAGATAAGATATGAAGTTGGATAAATATTAAAAAAATATTGTTTCCATGGCTTCTTCCATAGTACACATACTGATAAAACGCGATTGAGGTATTGCTCCTTGGAGCTGCCCATTTCTCCACGGTCATCATCCCAGGATTGTACGACACACTGATTGAGAATGAGCTGCACCTACAGCATTTGTTGTATCTTTGCAACGATATCACTAATTGTAAATGACTATGAACTGTGATCAGTATTTTTCAATTTGAATAAATTTCGAAGTAGACACTTTTCCGTGATCTGATACTTGTGTATCTTATGAATATGTTTATTCTTGTAATTTTGAGATAAGATTGTACGAATTATTTAAATGAACATACTACATTTGTTATACGACTTAGCTAATAGCCTCTGCAAAATCGGACAAAGGTGTGATATAATAAGTTGTACTATAGCTATCTTTTCGTACCACTTTAATATTAATTTTAATTTCGATTTTAATATTAACGACAAATTTAATTACCATGCATAAAAAAATAATTTCTAAAATCAAGGTTTACCAACGTCTTTAATCGAACTACAAGCAAATTTTCGCTTCTACACAGTGACCATATTAAAATTATTTTTAATAATAATAATAATGAAAAATAACAGAATTGATCATAGAATTAACTAAAATACTTATTTATGTTTGTGAGACGTTTTTCGTTGTCAAAATTTAATTTTATCTGTTTATTAATTGGTAATTAGTTTTCTCCTTGACCTCAAACCCATATATACAATTATCAAACCCTATAGATATTTATGAACAATATACATTTTCTTCAAGACAAAAGTACCTATATTTTACACAATATCGAAAAGAACATATCAGAATTGAAATGTATATTCGGTGACAAGAAATGTTTGACAATGAACGTCTGAACGCTTAGGTATTGCACACTGTTAATATTCAAAATACATTAGAAATTGCGCTATTAATAACGGAAGAAAAAATATAGATTGTTTTATCATAATATAAGGGACAACTTATGAAACATTTTCAAACAGCTGATCTTGACAGCCCACCATTTTGCCTGGAGGACATATATCGGTACATAATTAGTGGGTTATGATATGATCCATGGTAATTTAATTGATATATTTGAGGTTTTTCGCGAGAATTAACGAAAGTTGAAAATGTTTATTGTATAATTGCATTTCTCAGTATATAATTAATCTACCTTCAGTTAGTTTTGAAGAGGTTTTCGGGACGGTTATGTTTTAATTATACATGTGTTTATAGTAAAGAATATTATGCAAAAACAGCGCTTCTGTGAAAAAAACTTATAATAGTGTTCATTATGGAAAGAAGTGAATAACATCAGTCTATTAAGTCCAGAAACAAAAGCCAGATATGAAGTTATATTGAAAAAAATTTATGGCTAAGATCTCTACATCTTCCAAGATCTTTCTCCTAAAGTTTTAAGTATTTTACCTGTAGTTGCTAGTTACTATGATGGATATGGTAAACTATTTGATATTTAACACATAGCTATTATACTGGACAAATTCTAAAAGCGTTCAAAAATCTTCAAGCTTACAAATATTGATCTTGCCTTCGTACAACATGTTCAAGCAAAACAGATGAATGAAAATGCTGTTGTTGTTACAGGAAGGGTAAGATTATTTATTATATGTTTGATACTATTAATACTTTTATTATTTTTAAAACCATTTTTAGGCTTTATATTGATTATAATGTTAGATGTTTGAGCTGCATAAACATATAATATTTAGCAAATAGATTTTTTCTGTATTGTTCTAGGTCAAACATTCACAAAAAGTACGAGAGACCCCAGTTCAACCATGGACAATTATTTTAAATGATGTAAGTGTATCCAGTGGACATTGCACCTGTATGGCTGGTTCGGGTGGGTGGGTGCGATAGCACTTTAGAAAAAATTTATCTTTCGCTAAAAGACACTAAATACTCATATCCTTCTCATATCAAAGATATAATTCACAATAATGGAACACTTCGAAGATTTTTTTTATAAATTTACTTCAAAATGTAATATATTTCAAGACCACACTGAAAGCAGTAAAATGTTTAACCGAACTAATTTCAAAATATTTCTTAAAAGTATTAATATATCCAATATTTCATCTAGTTACTGTTCTGGGGATGGTTTATATAATAAAATTTGTAAACATATCAATCTTAAAAATCGGCGCAAAACATTTGTAATGGCCCAACGACTATTTCATACCGAAATTTATACTGCCGATAATATTAATTCATCTCATTTAAATCTAGGAACCAGCATATCATCTGATAATGATAATCAGAATATAACAGTAGTTCTAGAAAGAGAAACACCACTAACGGAACGAAAGTCTATGGTTGAAATTACGAAAAGCACCATTGTAGAAAAACCCGATTCTGATGGTCATACTTTGCAGTTTCTAAACTCTTTTAAAGAAAATCACATTTCTATTGATGCACCAAGTTCAAGTATAATATCTTACGAAGTTCTGAACATGCACTAAATGTTTCGTCTGAAAATTTTTATGTACCAAAGAAACTACTAAATATTTCAAGCCCTAACATCTCTGCAGAAATTATGACACAGAATTCTAAAAATATTTCACCAAATCCAATCATGTTCAAGTTCATACCGGATTTACAAAAAATATTAAATTTATTTCATCAAAAAGGTATGCTCAATGCACACTATCCCTATTACATAAGAGGGCAAATATTCAATTACGTTAATAATGTATGTATAATTGTGTTTAAATATGTGAACTACCAAAAAAAATTACAGAAAATAGTTGTGTATGGCCAGTGCAAACAAAATAATTCCAAATGCAAGAAGTTGAAAATAATTCTTGATGTTGCAAATAAATACGTAAACGTGTTCAGCACATGTATAAATTACAGCCATCCATCATTTTATACCGGACAAGTCGGGGGGTTAGAAGGTTAATGGCCAAACAAAAACTTTTATTTCGAAAACCATTTCAAATAAGAAAAGAAGCATTATTAGGATCAAATAAAAATATTCTTAGAAAAGGTAAAAATCTGCAAAAGGTAAAGTCTGACTCAGGGTTTCGAAAATTCAAGTCGGAGGCAATGTCTTCTTTGGATCAACCTAATTTTAATGCAGAAAGAACATACCAAATTTTGATTTTACATAAAAATATGCGATAGCACTTTAGAAAAATTTGTCTTTCGCTAAAAGACACTAAATACTCATATCCTTCTCATATAAAAGATATAATTCACAATAATGGAACACTTCGAAGATTTTTTTTATAAATTTACTTCAAAATGTAATATATTTCAAGACCACAGCGAAAGCAGTAAAGTGTTTAACCGAACTAATTTCAAAACATTTCTTAAAAGTATTAATATATCCAATATTTCATCTAGTTACTGTTCGGGGGATGGTTTATATAATAAAATTTGTAAATATTTCAATCTTAAAAATCGGCGCAAAAAATGTGTAATGGCCCAACGACTATTTCATATCGAAATATATATACTGCCGATAATATTGATACATCTCATTTTAATCTAGGAACCAGCGTATCATCTGATAATGATAATCAGAATATAACAGTAGTTCCAGAAAGAGATACGTCACTAAAGGAACGAAAATGTGTGGTTGAAGTTACCAAAAGTACCCTTGTAGAAAAAACTGATTCTGATGGTCATAATTTGCATAATTTGTGTTTAAATATGTGAACTGCCAAAAAAATTACAGAAAATAATTGTCTATGGCCAGTGCAAACAAAATAATTCCAAATGCAAGAAGTTTAAAATAATTCTTGACGTTACAAATAAATATGTAAACGTGTTCAGCACATTTAAAAATTACAGCCATCCATCATTTTATACCGGACAAGTCAGGGGGGTTGAAAGGTTAATGGCCAAACAAAAACTTTTATTTCGAAAACCATTTCAATTAAGAAAAGAAGCATTATTAAAATCAAATAAAAATATTCTTAGAAAAGGTAAAAATCTGCAAAAGGTAAAGTCTGTTTCAACGTTTTGAAAAATTAAGTCGTAGGCAATGTCTTCTTTGGATCGACCTAATTTTAATGCAGAAAGAACATCCGGAATATATCAAAGAAGTCTGCATTACATTTAATGACAAAATTTATAGTATTTAACAGCTTCAAGTTTTGAGAAACGAGTGTAAACATAATTCAAATAATGTAATTGTTAATTTTGATGCAACTGGGAGTATCGTACGAAAACTGGCAGAACCTCATAAGACAGTGTATTTTTATACTTGTGTTATACAGACTACTACTCCAAACAGAATTTTTCCAATTTTTTCATCAATACATAATTCAAATGCGATATTTATACTATTCGAAGATTTTAGATATTTTTTCGAATACCACAACTTTTGGCCAGCTTTCTCAACTGTTGTTTCAGACTACTTCTTCGCAAGTATACATGCAATATGTAAATCTCTTAATATGGAATACTTAGAAACCTGTTACAAATATTTGACCTCTGAGATAGGATCTCACAGTCTAATAATCATACGGTTTGCTGCAGTCATTATATAAAAATGATTTGTAAAAATGTTGTAATGTTATCAACTTGTCAAGAACAAAACAACTATTTTGAAGAACTAATTGCCATGGCGATTCAAATGTGTGATATAACATCACTTGATTATTATATGAATAACGTGGCTATAATTGTAAATTCCAAATATTCAAACAGATATGTTTTGTGGTTAGATACTCAGTCCAAAATGAAACCTCGTGATGAACTTGTTTCTGATCAACTAGATGTTCGTATAGATTTTAAAAACCAAAAGGACGAAGGCATTTTTAGCGGAAGCCCGTTTTATAAACGTTATTGCAACATATTGCAAAGAACATCCGAAACTCTCAAACTACGTGAAGGACTAAAAATACATTTTATAATCCTGAGTTGTTTAATAAAATTTTGAACATTGTGTCCTTTGTGGTCTGCTTTAATGCATGGAACAAAAATGAGAATAAGTAATGTTCCAGTTGAAAACTATTTTGGGCAGTTAAAAATCAATACTTTAAGTTGCCAAAAAAACCTGAAGTGTTCTCGGTTCCTTAGAAAATTAAGAAGTGACATACTCGCCCTACAAGTAGAATCTAATTAAAAAATTCCAAAATCTCGTCTAAAAAGTCCATAAACGTTCTCAAGAAACTTGGAATAAAAAATCTAAAACTATCAGTACCTATTTCGATGGTAAATACTTAAAAACTCCGTTAAAAACTTCAACTTTAACAAAAAAAAGCAATAGATATATCAAAAAATTCCATTTCGTCACAAAAAGTAATTTCTTATATTCCAAAATCGATATTAGTTACAAAATGCACAAATTATTTGGAAGAATTCAATTTAACAAGCAAACCAAGAGAAATTGAAGAAAAACTCGAAAACAAAGGCTAAGTGAAACTTGGAGAAACGAACGATAGATCGAAGTAACAGTCTCATTTTTTTGGAAGAATTTGTAAATTAAGAATTCAATTCAATTCTTTTACTGGTGTTGTGAAGAATATTTTACATCCTAAAGATATTAACACGCCAGCTATAAATTATGATATAGTTAATGAAGCGCGCGCACGAGGACAATATCAAACATTAAAAAATGTTTTGGTGAAATCAGCTGGTTTATTTATATATAGCGAATAGCCCTTTATTGCAGGATCCCCTGATGGGCTTATAGATTCAGACGGGCTAATCGAAATTAAATGACCGTATACTATAAAAGACAAAAATCCGAATAAATGTAGGGGGAGCCGGGGTTAACTGGTCCTCGGGGTTAAATGGCCTCGGAGAAAAACAGGTCATATTATATTTAAATCTCGCGCCGCTACCATATCTTATGCCGATTTCGACTGGGCTACACGGGTTCAGTTCGAATACTCTCATAGGGAGCAAGCTGCTCGATACCCGTGTTGCACCTGCTCAGCGCTGGAGCGAACTCGGCCGGGACAATAGAAAAACCGAGCTTATTCGATTGTCGTTCATTTATCGATAGTTCGGCTGCGTATATTTTTAGGTTATATTGCTGTTGTTTAATCATAATACATTTTAATAATGTCTGGTAGTTCGAATAAAAAATAATGTAATTTTCAAAAATTTTGTTATGGAGTATGACGGCCAGAAGCCTTTAGAAGCTGAAGGACGTATTCTGTGTCACGTTTTAAAAAATGGTAAGGGTTTATAAAAATATCTACACCAATGAAACAGGACAATTTGTACCTCTTTTACTGTAAATCTATTTACTGGTGTTATTTTATTGCACTACCAGCCTTTTATTTGTTTATTTCTTTGTTATTATTTCAGGAGAGCCTGACACAACGTTTATTGAGAAGCAAGACCTTATAAACAGTGGTATAATAGATGATACCCTCAAAGAGAGCACTACCACCCAAGACTTGACTAACTATAATGCATGGGAGCAGTCAGTACCCACAAACGAGAATCTTGAAGATGAGTCTCCGTCTGATGATAATATTTGGACAGATAATGTCACAACATTTTTATTAGATAAATATCATGAGTATTTACCTGAAATCGGACCACTAAAGAAATTTAAAGTAAAGAAACGCATGTGGGAGCACATAAGTGAAGAAATCGAAAGTAAATTAAATGTTTTGAAAACGGCTCAGCAATATGAGGAGGAGCTTGAAAAAATAGCTTCCCAAGATAATTCAGTCGAGCCGGAGTTGCTAAAAGGACAATCCAATGTTATAAATAAAATAGTGTGAAGAGAAATAGTTTATGTGCTTTGCTCAAGGAAATTGATAATGAAAAAAAGAAACAAAAAGATGAACATTTTAAGCAAAAAGAAGAACAAAAAGAAAGGAGACACAAGGAAAAAATAGCAGTACTGAAACAGTTTTTGGAAAAGTAGAAGACAGTTTTTTATATGATTTACCTATTTTTGAGAGTTTCTGTTTTTGTTTTGTTATTTATGTGGGAAATTTGAGTTTTAATAAGTTTTGTTAGTAGTTAAAATACCTTTACCGTGAATTAATATGTTTTTTTAAAGAATAGCAACTACTTATGTGAATAAAAAAATAGCTGCATATCGGTGCTTTATTTTAATTAATGTACAATAAATACATGGGTACAAAAATATACTTTAATGATTGTTATTCACTGCATTTATCATTTCACACAACATGTCCCTCTTCTCCTCACCGAAACGCTTAGCATGTTGTTCGGTTTCATCTAAATTGGGATGTACATTTTCGTCATTTATTACTGGAATGTCTGCCAGTTCCCATTCATCGTCCTCCATGATGCATAAATTGTGTAGAACACAACCAGAAATAATGAAATGTGTTATTCTAGCAATGTTAAAAAATTCCAAATTTAAAAGCTGGCGCCATCTCTGTTTCAATAAGCCAAATGCATTTTCTATTTTTAATCTTGTGGCTGAAAACTTTTTGTTGTTCTTCAGATAAATGCCCATAACCTCTAAATGGAGTAATTGAATATTTTCTTATGGGATAAGCTGAGTCTCCTAACAGAACTATCATGAATTTTATTTAGTGTTCCCGTGAAAACGTGCAAAAATGCTTTTTTAGCATTGCAAATAGCCTGAAAAGTAATAGATGGCATATCATGCCGATTGACATATGTTGATTTTATTTTGTGAAGAGGAAAACCCAGGAGAAACAATGACTCCAGCAGCAGTTGAAAGCTCCCAAGAACCACCAACAAAAAAAATAAGGCCGCGTCAAAACTGAGACAAGTTACTGCAGTAGTTAACGACCTAAAGCAAATAAGTGAAGCTGTGACACGTGAACCTACTACAATATACAGTTTTTGGTAAAAGCGTTGCTGCATAATTAATGACGTTGACTCCTATTTCCGCAATAAAAGCACAGGAACGCATACAGTCTATTCTCACAAGTTTTAAACTTCAGGACCTCCAGGATATTCAGTACCTTCCATCTGCACATACCAGCGATATTCCTGCCCCATCAGTCGTCACTACTCCATTGCAGTCTCCTATATATTCCTATTTGCCTTCTACAGATCATAGCGGATATAACAGCGATGCATCGACACGTATTTCTTGTAGGGAATCACTTGAAGAAGATATTTCTTTAACAGATATTATAAGAGCCGCTTTTTCCAATATTTAACATGCTTTGTTCAACAACTTTTCCGCAATAAAACTATTTAAAAAGTACATACCTTTATATATTCTTCCAGACTTCTATAAATAACATCACACACCTCGGGTATAAATTTGGATATTGCAGCTCTTGACACACGAAATAACCGTTCTATAACTATTGCCTGTGGCCAAATAAGACAATGTTATTTCCAATTTTATTTTAGCTGGAATAGCCGGTCTCATTAGGGTGTCGTTTTTCGTAATTTGAGGGGTAATTTGAGTCAGCAATATTTCAAAGCGTTCTTTGGTCATTCTCAACCAATTTTTATACTTTGCTACGTCCTCAGATGCTAATTCACTTAACAAAGTAGATGAAGCACCATATATTTCTCTTCTACTCATCCATTTTCGTACCCAACAACGCTTATTTCTATTTTTCGTCATCTCTTCTTCCAATATTTCTGATATTCAATATACAGTTCCGCATTGCTACACGCATAACTTTTTCGGCTATGTTTAAAAACCACCACTAAACAACAACTAACGCCAATATGAAATTAAATGTAGACACTCACTAGAAAAAACGTACTAAATTTTAGTTACTGGCTTTAGTGACTTGCTTAGCTACTTCACACGTGTAATCCCGCCTTTAGTTTTTTAAGACATCTAGTAAATCATGGTTTGGGGTTAAGTGGTCAAGGGACCACATAACCCCGACATATTTTTTTGGTTTGTTTCAAAAAATGCCACGAAATCGAAAACGTACATCCAATCATCGCTCGTAATCAGAGGAAGAGTTGAAACATGCTACTCGTTTAGTAATAAATGGTACTCAATACCCAGTACTACTTTAAAGAGATTTGTTTAAAAAATTTAGAGCTGCAACTGTAGATGATTGGACAGCACAAGTGAATTTTAGGCCAACGAATGAACATTTAAAAATATTTTCCAATGACGACGAACTATTACTTGTTGACTATATTAAGAGATCATCTAACATTCACTATGGACTGTCAATAGCGGTAACTCGTCGCCTTGCATACGAATTTGCAGCGGCACATAATAAAAAAATTCTTCCTAATTGGGAAAGAGAGAAGATGGCAGGGGAGGATTGGCTCATGCAGTTCAGAAAACGTCATCGATTATCACTTCGGACACCAGAGCAAACATCTTTAAGTAGAGCAAGAAGCTTCAACAGAACGAACGTCAAAGCATTTTTCGATAATCTAGCAGCTGTAAAGACAAAATTTTGATTTGGACCGCAGGATATTTATAACCTTGATGAGACTGGCCTTACAACCGTTCACAAACCTCCAAAAGTTTTAGCTGTAAAAGGCAAAAAACAGATAGGTCAGGTTACAAGTGCCGAACGTGGACAAACAATTACCCTCGTCTGTATTGGTGGGGCAACTTGGAAAGCGGTACCACCGTATTTTATTTTCCCAAGGAAGAATTTTCGAAATCATGTTTTAAAAGGTGCACCACAGGTCAGTGCTGGAGGAGTTAGCGACTCTGGTTGGACAAATGGGAAAATATTCCTCTCAATTTTAAAGCATTTCAAGCTCCATGAAAGACCAACCAAAGATAATCCAAAACTCATAATACTTGACAGGCACGAAAGTCATAGCAGTGTAGATGCACTTAACTATGCGAAAGATAATGGCATTATTTTGGTTACATTTCCCCCGCACTGTAGTAATAAAATGCAGCCATTAGATCTCACTGTACTCGGGCCTTTGAAAATGCGATATAATCAGTCAAGTGAATAAAAACTAGCACTTTCTAACTAGCATATGCTAGGTCTAGTAAGTATTTGGTCAAATCAGTGTGAATAAAGATTTGTAGAAAATACTAGGGCAAGTTTAGTAGAATCCGGAAAAACCCAAGCACTTACTCGCGGGGTAGTACATGCTAGACCAAGTAAATGCTAGGTTTTAACGTTCCTGTTACGACACGTTCTCCCCTCCACTACCTTTCAGTCTACTCCAGATCGGCGGCATATCCCTCTCTCAATGTGTTCAACCACGTGCTAGAAAATGTATTCATCATCAGAAGAATCTGACAATGATTTTAATAAAATAGAAAAAATTGATCGCACTCTGTTTGTACGTCTCCTTTCGGATCACATTGTCTTACTTAGCAAATAAAAACCCCTGCTGTGATGAATGCTAAGTAAGAAGCTTGGGAAACGTTACGTTCTGATTACTGTGGTGCATCGGGGGAACAAGTTACTGTAGGCCAACTAATAAAAGCATTGAACAATGTGAAGTCTACCGTCAAGAAGAAGACTGACGTAAAAGTGACGGGAAACAGGAAAATAAAACTACAACCGTGGGAAAAAAACATTCTTGGAGTTGATAGAAGATGATAACCCAGTATTCCATAAAATCCCGGGTAATATTTCAGTTGGCACAAGCGCCGGGCCCCCAGTTCAGCAACCAAATAGTGATGACATCCAAGAAAGATTGCCGAATACAGAAACTGAAGGGAAACCAAACAAAACAACTAAATCTGCTGCCGACCACCACAAAAATAAGATCAGAAAAAGTGAAAAAATTGTGTCGAATCATGAAGCAGATGAAACTAAAGATCTGTCCACACCGCAGTTGCAAAGGATTGTTTTGTAGCAACAATACAAACTGAATAAGATCAAACTGGAGAAGGAAACTATATTGTTGGAAACCATGAAGAAGCAAACCGTTGAAAAGTCTACTCAAACTGATGTAACTGTTGATGATTGCCGTACTTTATTCACATTGTAATTAATTGTAAGCTACATAAGTTGTATTTTCCTTTGGATTGTCATAATGTAGGATTCTTAGGATTATAATTGTTACCATTGTAATCAAACTTGTAATTTGAAATAATTCAGTAATGGTGTGAATAAAAACTAGTATATAAAATAAGATGATTGCATTCAGTAAATAAACAAAACCCATATCCCAAGAAAAAATAAATATACAAAATTGTGTGCAAGTAGGTGCTTGCGTGAGAAAAACATGAAAACGTTACAAAGTTCAATTTCGCAAAAATTTCCTCACTGAATATTCAAATATGCCATTATATTGGCACGCTTGTCTTTGCCTCTTAATGTTGTGTCGAGTTTGCTTATGGCCATAAGTAATCCCTTTTACATGAAGTAGTCACTGACCTTTTATTCAATTTATATTAAGAAAATACTTATAAGAGGAAGTAGAAGCCAATACTTTTTTTTATTCAATAGACCCATGATATTGCAGAAATGGTGGGAAAATCCTTTCCTCTGGCAATGACGCCTTCTAATATAATAAAATGATACCAAATTAGTGGTATTGAACCATTCAATCCGAATATATTTACGGATCAAGATTATTTATCATTCTTTGTTACTGATAGGCCCATCTCCCGCCCAGAAGAGGAGCACACCCGCCATCCAGAAGAAGATTTACAACAGCATACTCGTACAAGAACGCATACGCCACCACGAACATCGGATAACCGTACAACTAATAGTCCTCCAAGGACACCTCCAGATACCCATACAACTACTTTAACCAGGCTTTCACCTCTATCTGGACCATCTAATATAAACGTCTCTGAGAGCGCGTCAACTTCAATAAAATGTCCTGAAGATATATGGACGCTTCCCAAAGCAGGGCCCCGAAAAACTACAACGAAAAAAAATGCACCAAAGAGTAAAATTGAGGCAACAGCTTCAAGAGAAAAGGTAAAACGTAAGGTTATGCCAGACAGCGATAGTTAGTCTTCAAGAAGTAATGTCGAATATGATGACTCTACAGACTTGGAATCTTTTGAAGAAGAGGAGCAGTTTGAAAATTTTGAAAACATTGAAAATGAGCGATTTGTGGTTGTAAAGGTTTTTGGAAAAACTGTTCATTCTAGTATGTTATTATGTTGCCCAAATTGTTGGCCGTCAAGAAAACGGCTACCTTGTACAGTTGTACAAAAGGATTGTATCTACAACAAAAAGCGAGATATCAAATGAACCAGAAACATATGTAGGAACAACTGAACCAATTGCTTTATTACCTACTCCTATACATGGTTCAAGAGCACGTTACGAGAATATGATATGGTTTTCTATTGACTTAACAGACCATGGAATCCATTAGTTGAAGCTCGTCCATTTTACTTGAAGATTGAGCAATGTTTATGCGTATGTTAATGTTTGTTTATTTAAAATAGATATTCAGTATTATTATTTCGGAAATATACGTTTATTTTTTGGTTTATTTGCTCTCTTAGGTTTATGATATGATATAGGACCACTTTACCCCTTCCTATGGACCACTTAACCCAGCACGTTGGGGTTAGCTGGCCACAGCAACTTTTTTTTAAAAAATAACAAAATTATTATTAAAATGTTATTTTTTCCAAACAAAGGTGATGGAAGGGTAGCAAAAGTTATAAGCTACTATACGGTTTAATGGTATTTAGTGACATTATATATTTTCCTAAACATGAGCAAATTGAAAAAAGTCATAATTATTACTACCAGATACCTGCTATAAATATCCAATCGAAACTGGTGCGGTTTAGTAATTTATTCCAAACATGGTTTAAAAATTGTAATAATTTAAAAGATCTGTAGACTTTTGGCTGTCTATAAAAGAACGGCTTGTAGATTTTTATTAAAATCATACATTGCCAGAAATTGTTTTGCCCAATTCAAGGTTATCCATAGAGGATAAAAATGGACAACTAAAACAAGATTATCATTCTTTGAAAATGGATTAGTGAATAACATTGTCTATAGACGATCGGAGTGTGACGTGGATCGGCCATCTCGTTAGGGCAAGTTAGGGGTTAGTTTCCAAGCGAAGCAAAGTTTTGATAGCGCGTATTGTGTTATTAGAATGTGTTTTAAATTTGTGTTTATAAGCTATTTTCGTCTTATTCAAATTTATTTGTTTTAGAAAAGATATCCAACAAAAAGACGTTTTAATGATTCCCACTACTTCTCAAGAATTATCACCGAGACCTAGTACATCGTATACAAGTTCACCATTAAGTAGTGAACAAATATCAGAAAAGACTTAGCATGGAGTATTGCCTAAGTATTGACAATCTTTATTTTAATCAAATTCTATGTTTTAGAAAAGAAGTCCAACAAAAAGACGTTTTAATGATTCCCACTATTTCTCAAGAATTATCACCGAGACCTAGTACATCGTATGCAAGTTCACCATTAAGTAGTGAACAAATATCAGAAAAGACTAAGCATGGAGTCTTGCCTAAGTATTGACAATCTTTATTTTAATCAAATTTTAAGTTTTAGAAAAGAAGTCCAACAAAAAGACGTTTTAATGATTCCCACTATTTCTCAAGAATTATCACCGAGACCTAGTACATCGTATGCAAGTCCACCATTAAGTAGTGAACAAATATCAGAAAAGACAAAGTATAGAGTCTTGCCTAAGTATTGACAATATTTATTTTAATCAAATTTTATGTTTTAGAATAGAAATCCAACAAAAAGAAGTTTTAATGGTTCCCAGTACTTCTCAAGAATTATCACCGAGACCTAGTACATCGTATGCAAGTCCACCATTAAGTAGTGAACAAATATCAGAAAAGACAAAGTATGGAGTCTTGCCTAAGTATTGACAATATTTATTTTAATCAAATTTTATGTTTTAGAATAGAAATCCAACAAAAAGAAGTTTTAATGGTTCCCACTACTTCTCAAGAATTATCATCGAGACCTAGGACATCATGTATAAGTTCACCATTAAGTAGTGATCAGGATTACTGCAGGCCTAGCACTTCCAAAGAGTCTGCTCCATTGAATTTTCTTGCAAGTATTGAAGCTGAAAATTACTTTTCAAAGAAAGAACTTAGGGAAGCGCTTGAAAAATTTAATAAGTTATCTTCAAGTTTTTTATTTGCACACATTGAAAATAGTGATGAACAAATTTCAGTTTATAGAGGGTTACCTTCAAAAGTCATATTTATGTCTTTATTCAAATTAATGAATTCATTCTCCTTAAATTATTATCAAGGTTGGACAATTACGTAGAAAAATCGATCAGTTATTACTTTCATTAATGAAACTAAAATTAAATCTTTTTAATGAAGATTTGGCCGTTAGGTTTAACATCTCATGCAAAACAGTAGCAAACACTTTCTATACATGATTATATGCTCTACATCAAATATTATTTAAAAATTTAATGGCAAAAATTCCTACTAGAAACAAAAATAAATTATGCATGCCAACATGTTTTAGCAATTTTACCAACTGTAGAATTATTTTAGATTGTACATACTGTGAATATCATCCTGGAACTCGAACGAGAAGTCGAGGTTCTGAATTATTTATTTATATTTTTATCGTTTAGGGGTGGTTACATCCACCCCGACGGCTTCTAAGGCTACATTCGTAATAAATTCGCTGTCCAAGTGGCACTTTGGCACGCAAGTCGGCACGAAATTTGCCATTCACAATAACTTCAAAGTCGACTTTGCAAGAGCGTTCGTACCTAAATGATTGTCAGGATTCCTTCAACATATGGTCGAAGCATGATTCTGTCTGTATTTAGTTCAGTATGAGGTTAGAGGTTATAATATATAATTTGGATTTCGATTTATTTTTTATATCAGTATATTCTGGAGTTTAGTAGTGATGGACAACGCGGAATATCAATTCAATGATGAATTTTTGTTACAGTGCATTTCCAATTACAAACTATTCTACGACCAAGACCAAACTGCATCAACAATTGCCATTTTTTAAAGCAAAATCAGTATCGTTGCAAGTACAGTAGAAGTAAAGTCCTCCTCCTACATTTTATTTTTTTAATCAATCAGTCGTACGGAAAAATCAAGAAAAACACACAACTCGATGAGAATGTCAAACTATCAGACATAAATATCAAAAAACAAATATGAATGCGCATGTCCCATAGCCGGCACGAGGTGCAAGTCCAAGTGAAAGTTTGCAGCTTGCAAGAAATTTCGACGACTTCAACTTCAACTCTGACGCCAAATTGCATTGTGAACGATTATACTGAAATATATTTGCTTAGCTTGCGTGCCACTTGGCCAGCGAATTGATTACGAATGTAGCCTAAGTGGGTACGGGAGGCGGTAAATGATTTCTAGGGGCATTTGCAATGTATCCTGTGACTATCAACATGGAACTCGAACGAGAAGGCGAGGTTCTGAATTATTTATCAATACTTTTATCGTTTAGGGGTAGTTTCATCCACCTCGATGGCTTCTAAGTGGGTACGAGAGCAGTAAATGATTTCTAGGGGCATTTGCAATGTATCCTGTGAATATCATCCCGGAAGTCGAACGAGAAGTCGAGTTTATACAGGGTTACCTTCAAAAGACATATTTATGTCTTTATTCAAATTAATGAATTCATTCTCCTTAAATTATTATCAAGGTTGGACAGTTATGAAAGTAGAAAAAATCGATCAGTTATAACTTTCATTAATGAAACTAAAATTAAATCTTGTTAATGAAGATTTAGCCGTTAGCTTTAACATATCATGCAAAACAGTAGCAAAAATTTTTATACATGATTATTTGCTCTACATGAAATATTATTTAAAAATTTAATGGCAAAAATTCCTACTAGAAACAAAAATAAATTATGCATGCCAATATTTTTTAGCAATTTTACCAACTGTAGAATTATTTTAGATTGTACATACTGTGAATACATACATACTGAATTATTAATATTTTTATCGTTTAGGGGTATTTTCATCCACCTCTATGGCTTCTAAGTGGGTACGAGGGCAGTAAATGATTTCTAGGGGCATTTGCAATGTATCCTGTGAATATCATCCCAGAAGTCGAGGTTCTGAATTATTTAATTATATTTTAATCGCTTAGGGGTGGTTTCATATACCCCGACGGCTTCTTAGTGGTTACGGGGGGCGGTAGTTGATTTTGAAAGACAACTATAATATATTATGATGTCAAATTTTGAAACACAATTTGTTGCAATTCCTTTCAATGTTATTATTTTAATTGCTGGAAATCAACTACTAACTTCACACCCATAGCTTGGCCCACATTAGTTTATAAACACGCCGTTTATATCAAATCGCTCAAGAAGTCAAGCCAGCACCAAATGCTTTTGCGCAGCTGTCTGTGATGTCAGTTTACGGCAAAAGCGCCAGAAGGAACTGTTTATTAGTGTTTTCGTGCGTTTACAAGATTTTAAAAAAGTTTTCAATTTAAAACTTTTTTGGTTTATTTTTAATCATTGTATTATCATATAGTGTATTTAATGGCACAGAACGACAAAAAATGGGCCAGATATATCATTTCATGGGTAAATAAATTAATAAATTTAACCTAGAACCACGCGTTATTTATTTGTGGTTTAGAAATAATAAAGTAAAATAATCGATTTGTAGCAGAACGATCACTACTAGGCTATGCAACTCTATTTACAGTACCAACTTCATGTCGAGGCCCCGCCCAACGTCTGAGACTCCGCTATTAATGGTAAGATGGCGCCACTCGAACCGCCTTAAGCCACACCGACAGTGAAGTAGTCTCGTTCTATACATTGTAGCATGGTCAAACGAAGAACCAAAAGATCTTTCTTTCGTCTGTGATCGCTTTCGAGTGTAGACGAGCCCCAAGCAATTAGTGCTACGAGATATAAAAGTGTTTATATTTTATTATTTATGAAAATCAGTGTTTTTTAAACACAGTATTATTTATGAAAACCAGTGCTGTTTAACACTAGCAAATTATTGGACTACATCGTATTCCCAAAATACCATACGACTATAAGAAGAAATCCCACGCGATATGGGGCCGCAAGCCCCCTGACTCAAGAAGCTCAGAGGAAATGAGACTAAAAACTTCAGTGTACCAAAATAAATTTGGAGAGAAGAGGCGAATCACGGTGAAGGGAAAAGCACAAAAACTAAATCTCCCTGAAAACCCAAATACGAGCATGATGAGCTCAAACAAAAAGATTATAACAAACGCTTCCATTAACAACAGCATGGAACAAGACGAAATCCATGAGAGCCTCCCACTGAAAAACAAATTCGGGGTACTAACGGAAGAAAACCCAAAGCAAGAAGCACCCAAGCCCCAAGAAAAAGGGAAAGGCCCATCCCGCCACTAGTATTGATTGGAAAAATCCCTCGATACGATGAAATCATCAAAGAAATCACGAAAATCATAGGATCAAGAGATTTTAGATTGACGATAAACCGAAATAAACAAGAAACCAAAATTAACGTGAGAACACAAGATCATTATAATAAAATAAAAGAGGAACTCGTAACATCTAAAAGCGAATTCTACACTTTCACAAAAAGGGTAGATATCCTTAAGAAAATAGTAATTAAAGCAGCCCCAGGCCTGAATACAGATGCAATGATCCAGGAGTTCAAAGACGAATACAAAATAGAGGTAGAGAACATAATTGAACTCAAATCGAGGAAAAGTAATTATGAAAGTCATAGCTACCTAGTACATCTGAAAAAAGAAGTGAGCTTAAAAGAAATCAGAGCAATTCGAGGAATACAAAATATCAGCGTGAAATGGGAAAACTACGCAAAGAAAAACACAATTTCGCAATGCTACCGATGCCAGAGATTCGGGCATTCGCAGGCAAATTGCAACGCGCAGCCAAACTGCGTCAAATGCGGCCTCCAGCACTAAACGAGAACCTGCCAAAAAAGCCCTGAAACCGCACCACTATGCGTAAACTGCGGAGGTCAGCACACAGCGAACTACACGCAGTGTAGCAAATACCTGGAACATTTAGATAAAGTTGAACAGCAAAAAGAAAGACGGTACAAGCCCAGACAACAAACAGAACATTTACAAGTAACAGAACCAACGAAAACATAAGCTACGCCCAAGCCACTTCCGGACAAAACAGCACACGAAAACCAGAAAAAACAGGACTGACAGAAAATACCACAGAAATCTCAGAACTAATGAACGAAATAAACGAAATTTGCAACATCGATAAGATGATTGAAATCCTAAGACAAATGAAACAAGAATTACTGGGGGCAACAGCTTCATAGAAAAAGCCAAAATATTCATGAAATATGAAGAAATATACAATGGTCCATAAACAGGCAGAGAAGAATATAAAAATCATACAGTGGAATGCCAACGGCATACGCAAAAAGATACACCAAATAAGGGAGCTAACAGGAAGAAAGAACCCAGATATAATAGTAGTAACTGAAACAAAATGCAATGTCAACAACGCTCCGCCATTCATACCTAACTACACAATAACATTCAAAAACAACAGCGAAAAATCAGAAGACGGAGTTGCAATATACACAAAATCTACAATCGAACACAACAAAATTGAGACAAACACACGAAAACTAGTGACAACGGGAGTGAAAATTGAAAACCTAAGCATATATGCAGTCTACCGAAAACCAACAGTAAACACAGCAGAGGCAATAGATGAAAATGAGCTTATAAACATCATGGAAAGTAACGAAAGAGTAATATTAGCCGGAGACCTAAATGCATGGCATACCGACTGGGGAGTGAACCCCAAAAATAACAGTGTTGGGAACAAAATACACCGAATCACTGAAGAAAATGGATACCAAATCTACGTCCCAGACGATGCCACCCGTATAAGTAACAGACTAGATCAGACAAATTCAACAATCGACTTATATATAACAAAAAACGCCACACTGACAAATACAAGAGCTCTAGACGAACTGAACTCAGATCACAAACCAGTCGAAACAGAGACCACAAAAAAGATGCAATACATAGACATCCCAGAAAGGGACATAAATGATTATAAAAACGCAGACTGGAAAAAACTCAGAAGCCAAATAAACCAAAACATCACAATCAACAGAGAAATAAACATCGAAGAACAAGTAGAACAAGAAATAAAACAACTAACAAAAATAATACAAAAAGCCAGTAAAGACAACATCCCAATTATGAGACACAACACGAGAGGAGTCCAAGTAAACGACGAGACAAAACAACTAATAACAGAGAAAAATCGACTGAGACGACAATTCCAAAGGAACCGAACAATAAAACTGAGAGAAGAGATAAACAACCTAAACTATGAAATCAACACAAGACTTGAGTCAATAGAACTAGAACAATGGCACGCTAGAATAAGAAAAGCAAACGACAGCAAAACTAACGTGTGGAAAATGATAAAAGCGAGGGAAAACAAACAAAAACAAAACAACGAAATACCGCCACTAATCATGGACGACGTACTAATTCAAGGACCGAAAGAAAAACGAAACGCCATAGCAGACAAATAAAACGAAACCATCTACTAACAAGAAACAAATCAGACGAACAGACAAAGACACTAGTACAAACAAAATACGAACAAATAATACAGGAAGAAGACGCAGACGAAATACACACAAACCCTCACGAAATTAAGAGAATTATTCAAAAAATGAAAAATAAAGCTCCGGGCGAAGACGAAATTCAAGCAATAGTACTGAAAAACCTACCAAAGAAGGCGATAGTCCAAATACACTACATAATAGAGGCAACACTAAAACTAAAATACTTTCCGAAAGCATGGAAAAACGCCCAGACAATCCCAGTCAGAAAACCAAACAAAAATGCAAACAGGCCAAGCAGCTACCGACCCATAGCACTACTGTATACAATGGGAAAAATACGGGAAAGAATAATAATGAAGAGGATCAACAAACATCTGTACGAGAACGAAAGTATAATCCCAGAGCAATTCGGCTTTAAGAAAAATCACACAACTGAACTCCAACTGACGAGAATTACAAACCATTCAGACAGAAACAAAGAAAAAGAGGAAAACCGAAATGGCAACATTAGATCTAGAAAAAGCATATGATACCGTAAGGAAAGAAGCACTAATATACAAAATGAAAGAAACAAAAATACCAACAAATCTCATAAAAACAGTAAATAGCTACCTGACAGGAAGGACATATGAAGTAACATCAAAAAGAAGAAAAAGCGACAAATACAACATGCCAGAAGGACTCCCGCAAGGCAGCGTGCTTTCTCCAACACTTTTCAATATTTACATAAACGACATCCCAAAAAACCAAAAAACAAACATAGCGCTATTTGCAGACGACACAGCAGTATATACGACATCGAAACACCGACACATCATAATCAAGAACCTAGAAAACCACATAAGACATAAATCGATACTGCGACAAATGGAAAATAAAAATTAACGAGGAAAAAACCCAATTAATAATATTCGGAAACGACCTACCGAAAACGCCAGCTCAAATCACAATCAACGACAAGACGATAACAGAAGAAAACACATTAAAATACTTGGGAGTCCACTTAGACAGACGACTGACATATACAAAACACACTATGGAAACCAGAAGAAAATCATTAGCGGCACAAAGACTGATACAACCTTACATCTATAAAACGAGCCAACTGAAAGAAGAAATGAAGACTACACTATACAAAACATATGTGAAATCTATAATCATGTATGGATCTTCAATATGGGGCTCAACTTCCAACAAAAATATTGAAAAACTCCAATCAATTGAAAATGCTTGCTACCGACTAGTAGCAGGCAAAAACAAAAGAGAAATATCCAACAAAGAACTCCACGAGAAGTACGAAATTATAAACATCAAGGACACAATAGAATACAGACGAAAACGGTTCTATGAAGAAAAATTTCAAAAAACCCGCTCACCAAACATATCAGACAAAACACAAATTCATAAAAATAAAAGGGACAAAATACCCTAACAAAAAAGGCAGGTACACACCAAAGAGACCCAAAACCAACAAAACACCCAAAAATTCCAATGATGTCCGACTTACGCCGTAAATAAAGTCGGACAAAGAAATCACATAGACTAAAAACTCAAAGAAAATAAAAACAAACTCAGAAAACCTTGGTGCACATAGCGGAACAAGAAGGAAAACTTAAAAACACCCTACATAGGGAAAAATGTGAAGCAGTATGGCAGCATATAATAATAATAATAATAGAAAAACCAAGAACCAACATAGAACTCTAAAAAATGAATTACTAATTGTGGAAGATAAGTTATTACCTATAAATTATGACTATATTGTTAAAAATCAGATTGATTTAAAAAGACAAAAAGATAAACGCTATTATGATCAGAGGAGAAGAGTGAATTTAATGAAAATGTTGTATTGCAAAACAAAAATAAACAACCTGCAACAGTTGTTAAAAAACTTGATAACTGTCCCAGATCTTATTTAGTAGAAAATGAACAAAATAATGTTCTGAGACGTAACAGCGTTCATCTTAGAAAATCCTATAATACCCCAATGTTCGAATCTAGTGATTTGAAGTAGATTTACAAATTTTGTATTGTATAAATAAAGTTGTCAGGTTGTACTACTATGTATATTAAGAGTGGAAATGTTGTATAAATAGTAATAAGTTATGCAACCAAATATACAAGCATTTTGTATTGGATGTCAGATGTTATGTGAGAATGTGTAACGAAGTGTTCAATAAATCAGTATTCCATAATCTAATTTATTTACAACCATCCATAAATATTACATAATTAAGAACACAGATAAGATATGAAGTTGGATAAATATTAAACAAATATTGTTTCGCGATTGAGGTATTGCTACTTGGAGCTGCCCATTTCTTCACGGTCATCATTCCAGGATTGTAGGGCACATTGATTGAGAATGACCTACTGCACCTACGGCATCTGTTGTATCTTTGCAACGATATCAGTAAGTGTAAACGACTATGAACTGTGATCAGTATTTTTCAATTTGAATAAATTACGAAGAAGACACTTTTCCGTGATCTGATACTTATGTATCTTATGAATATGTCTTGTAATCTTGTAATTTCGAGATAGGATTGTACGAATTATTTAAATAAGCATACTACATTTGAGGCTATGAGTGCAATGGTGGACTAACCCAAAAAATAATAATTTGCTTTTATTGCATTATTCAACTCCTATTTTCATATATTATTGGCTGCAAAATGGACCAAGTCAACTTTTCCTATTGATCACTAGATAGCTACACTAAACTACTTTTGCCGTTTTTAGTTTGACGTGACTGCTAAGTAGCAAAGTGGATCAAGTGCGGTTAGTCCACTGTGCTTCTTGATTATATTTGTTTATGTAGCCCTACTTGCATGCTGTTGTGTATAAATAATCAAATTTTCTAAAGAATAATAACATTTAGTATCAATAGTGTAATGGAAGTTGAAATAGAAGGTAAGTTATTATTTATTGTTATGCTATGTTCCATTTAAAATAATTATTTACTCGAAAACTTGTTCTTATCAATTTGAAGGTTATAACTTTGTACTAAATAAGATATTTTCAGAATGTTCTCAATCTTAGGGATTATTCATACAACAAAATAATGATTTATTAAGATCTACTCTATCAACATTATTTCGTCGCTTGGATGCAGAACTAGCCTATGTCCATTTTTGGCCATTTTGATATTTTAAGTGCATTTGAAAGTAAAAAGTACTTTTTATTGGATGCAGAAGTATCGTAAGTCCATCTTCACAGCTAGCGCTCCAATCGGTCACAATTCGAACTAGCCTATGTTCAGTAGCTCTGTCTGTTTCAATGCAGAATCAGTCTATCTACGACCACCGCCGCGATCGCGTCTATCTCGACCAGCTTAAGTGGACATAGGCTAGTTCTGCACGAGTAAGCGGTGGACATAGGATAGCATTTTAAGTACATAGTGGACATAGAATAGTTATGCATAAGTGCAAGTGGACATAGAATAGCAGTTTCAGTACATAGGTTTATTTGCGTTTTACTTAATAAGAATCACTATTGTTGATACAACCAAAAATTATTAAAGATGAACTCAAGAAAATTATTAAAGATGAACTCAAGAAGTGCAAAAATACTTCAGTTGGTTAAAGGGAAGGAAAACGAATGTATAGGTAAGAAAATTTATTGTTCGTTTGCTGGCATTTTTTTTTTATTAAAATAAACCTTAACTAAATTATTTTAGCTCCAGAGGCGATGCACGCAATGTTCGCACAAGAAGAGAGAATATTGTCACGCATTTACTTGGGCCTCTTCGGGAAGCAAAAAATGTTAAAAAACTTATTGATATTTGGCATCTCTTTTTTGATGACATCTTGGATATTGTTGTGAGGCATACAAATTTATATATTCAAAAAATAGCATGCAAGTACCAGGATCCAAACGATGCAGCTCTGACGTCAAAAGAAGAGATGTGCTTTTTTGGCTTGCTTTATCTTGCCGGCGCTGAACGAGCAGCTAGACGAATTTTGGAGGAGTATTGGAGTAATGATGGAATGGGATCGGAAATATTCGTAGCACCAATGTCACAAAGGAGATTCCGATTTCTTTTGAGAGTCATCAGATTTGATGATACGACAACGAGAGCAGAGAGGCAATCTATAGATAAATTGGCGCTCATAAGGGAAATATTTGAAATATTCAATAACAATTGCCAGCGTTATTATTCGATAGGGGAGTACGCCACATTAAACGAAATGATGTTGCCTTTTCGCGGTCGATGTGCCTTCCGCATGTTTATGCCTAAGAAACCCAGTAAGTACGGCATAAAAGTTTTTTCACTAGTTGATGCTCGAACTTATTATACATCAAAATTGGAAATTTATGCTGGTGTGCAACCAGAAGGGCCATTTCAGGTAGACAATTCAACTAAAGCAGCATATTTATATTCGGGACGAAATATCACTATGGATAGGTGGTTCAACAGTTTTGCCCTGACTGAAGAAGCTTTTACACAACATAGACTAACAATTGTCGGAACACGAAATTCCTGAGCAAAAGGTATACCACAGGAATTTAGAGAGAAAAATAAGCGACCTATTCCATCGACTGTTTTTGGATTTGGAACATACATGACTTTAGCATCTCATGTTCCTAAAAAAAATAAAAATATTCTAATGATTTCTTCTTTCCATCGAGAAGGTGTAATAGATGAAAGCATGGGTGATGCACAAAACCCTGAAATCATTACATTCTACAACACCACCAAATGCGGGGTCGATGTTGTTGATAAAATGATTTCATCATATAGTGTGGCTAGAAATACAAGAAGATGGCCGTTAGTGATATTTTATGGCATGCTGAATCTAGCGGGTATCAACGCATTTATCATTCATAGAAGTAATAATGAATCTGAATCCCAAATAAATCGAAGATTATTTTTAAAACAGTTAGGGTTAGAATTGGTGAAAGTAAACATAGCAAAAAGAGCAACTATGTTAAATTTGCCAAGAAATATTCGACAGACGGCCGCTAAATTTGCAGGAGCTAATATGGTACCACCTCCAAACAAACGAGGATACTGTAAATATTGTAAAAAACGGCAAACAAGATACTTTTGTAAGTTTTGCAAATATTTGCTTTGCATGGAGCACATTACTGATTGCTGTGGTGAATGCGCCGAACGGAATCAACTTTGAATTTAAGGCATCAAATTAATTGTGTCGATTTATTGTTTAATTTGTATTTCATTTTATATACTTATTTATACCTTTTTTATTCATGTGTACCCGTTGAATATAGCTGATTTTAGTTTTTTCATGTGAAACAATGTCATAAATAAAATGATGTGTTTTTCTTTATAATCCGCATTTTTTTTTGTTAAATCGCCTACAATAAATATAATGAAAATGAGAATGAGTATCAATTTAACCAATCTGAAAAGGTTTCGTTGAAAAAAAAAATCAAAAAATGAACTACCTATCCGCCCGTCCGATGCAGTGTTAATAGATGTTCCCTTCTGAAATATATTGAAAAATATTATATTTTGAACGAAAATGGTCAGAATTTAAAAGATGAGTCCCTAGTCGGAATTCATCTTTGTTGTGCACATTATATGAAAATTGTTGCAAAAGATGTCGACAACCTTGCCGCGAATGATTTTCAGAAGCCTTTTTTTAAGGATCTCATTGCTGCTTTGATCTTGAAGAGGATAGTCAAAGAATTCGATAATGTTATCAAATGTATTTATATATTACTAAAAATTAAATTCGTGAATAGGGATAATGAAATGGCAACATATTCTCTGAGAATTCCCTTATCTAACAAACCAGATCAGGATCTCTTGGACAATGATCAATATATTAAATACGAAACCAACATTTCAAAGTCAGATGGTCTAATGAAATCTAGGCGGTATTACAAACGATTCTCACAAATGATTAATTCGATCAAATTAGATAATTCAAAAGGAGACGCAGAAAACACTTACTATAATAACGCATTCATGGATTTGATATTATTCAAATATCTACCACTCTGTCCTCTCTGGAGTGCTTTGATGTTGACAGACCAATGTTCTGTGAGCAATTCAATTGTTGAAAATTATTTTGGGCAACTGAAAAAAATAACATTGGACGGCTCTAGAATCTTGAGATGTTCTCAGTTTGTTCGAAAATTGAGAGTAGATGTTATGACTCTTGAAATTGAAATCGGATTAGATATTGGCAAGATTCGATTAACCCAACTGACGAGAAATTATCTAAAGAGGAATGGAATAAAAAACCATACAAACACAAAAGTACCCACTTCGAAGGAAGATTCCTCAACACTTTCGCTGCTGATGACGTCTAAGAACCTCATAGCATAACTAGACTGACATGCGCATGACGTTCAAAGACGTCGCGAACTATACCTGTGTTAAATGAATCAGTATTCAGTGAGTATCGACCAGAAACGCATTGTGTCGTTCTGAGCACCTACTAGTAGTATCGTTTATTGTATTTACCACGTGAGTTCGATTTCAATAATGGACGAATCTTTACCGGGACCGTCGGGAGTCGGCACACCAAAATCAGGTAGAAAACGTAAATTAGAAGGTTCATACAGTGATGAAGACTTGTTAGATATTCTGAACAACTTTGACGATGAACTAGACGATCCGACATTTTCGTTAGCAGCTGAATCGAGAAAATGTGGGTGGTTTGATTCTGATGAAGAAGAGGAAGACGACGAACACGAACATGAAGAAGACTTTTCAGTAACCGAAGCAGCCCAATCTTCATCAGACGATAGTTTACGTATGCCTCAACCCCAACAAAAGCGGAGCAATAATAGTGAAATCATAGCTTGGGAAAATACGCCACGAGCTGCCGTTAAGCAACTTAATTTTGAAAAAGCGCGGCAACTGCTTGTTGTACCAAAAGGAGATGCTCCTATAGACTTTTTTGACCTTTTCGTAAATGAAACTTTCTTTGAATTAATTGCACTGGAAACTAATCAGCATGCGATTGATGTCTTCATGAAAGCAGGAGCTCAAGAATATTCACGTATTAGTCGCTGTAAGGATGTAACAGGGGAGGAAATTCGAACTTATATCCAAATTATACTTCAATAGCCCTGAGAAACCAGCAGATTGTTCCAAAATTTATTATATCGACGAGCTTCTGGAATGTTTCAAACATACATATCAAAATGCAAGAACGGATTCGGTTCATCAGTCTATAGATGAAAGTATGGCGAAATTCAAGGGCAGATCGAGTCTAAAACAGTATTTGCCCTTGAAGCCCATCAAACGTGGAATAATGTTATGGGTAAGAAGCGACTCTCTTAGCGGTTATGTTTATGACCTCGATGTGTATAGTGGAAAGCAGGATGGACAAGCAGATGGAACAGTAGGGGAAAGGGTTGTTAGAAAACTTACCAGCTCAAATACGAAAACTGATGTAATATGTTTCGACCGATTTTTTACATCTTTGACATTGATGAAAACCTTGCCATATGCTGCAGTAGGAACTTGTATTGGTACGCGAAAGAACATACCAAGAGCCAGGGTAAATTAGAGAAGAATGAATCAACATTTCTATGCACACATGACGGGATTACGTTTACTAGATGGCTCGATACCAAAGAAGTTTTGGCAATTAGCAACTGTCATGGAGATCAGCGTACATTTGTTGACCGAAAGCAAAAGAATGGCGAAAAACTTGCTGTTGAATGCCCCGAGATCATCGCCTTCTACAACAAATATATGGGAGGGGTCGATTTGACCGATCATTTAGCTGGCCTATATAAATTTGACCGCAAGTCTACCAAGTGGTGGAAAAAAGTTTTTTACAAATTATTATTGATAACTGCTTTAAACTCTTTTATTATTTACAATTCCATTTTTGGAATTCTTGGTAGCCTTGGCAGAAAGTCTTATCGAACAAGGGAAAAGCAAAGCCGGGGTGAAGAGATGTTCAACTTCCGGAAGACCATCAAAGCGGCAAAAAACAATGTTGAATGTTGGTGACCATATTCCGATTGTCGAGCAGAAAAGGAGAAGGTGCATAAGATGTTCACAAATGAAGATGGAGAAACGGACAAGAACTGTTTGCAGAGCATGTAGTGTGCCGTTATGCAATGAGTGTTTCACCTCTTTTCATATGTAAAATCATGTAATATTTTGACTAAAATTATTTGTTCAACTTATTTTTGTGTGTTTTTTTCAAAACTGGTGGGAAATATTGTCCCAACATAATGGACTAATGGGACCATATGTCCCAGTAAAAAAAAACTAAAAAAGGTTAAAAAAAATTCACAAAATTACAAACATCACTAAAAGCTTCCCAATTTAAAAATATGGAACTGCAAATCAAATAATAATCATAACGAAAAAGAGGAAAAATACGTCTTGAAAGGGTTAAGGCCAAATCTAAAAAGGAAACTTTTCGTCTATTCTGAAGGCACCCTTCAACAGGCTATAAATGAAATTAAAGACAATAAACTAAGCACTCGCGAGGCTAGTTGTAATTTCGCAGTCCCAATATCTACAATTCAAGATAGACTTAAAGGGGCGAGTGAAGTAAAACTTATTAGAAAACCAGGACCTCAGCCACTTCTTATTACAGATGGAGAGGAGAAAATAGCTAAATGGGAACTAAATTTAGCTAAATGTGGTTTTCCATTACGAAAATTCAATTCATGGAGACAGCGACACAAATTTATAAAAGTTTTACAAACAAAATCTACCAAAACAAGATCGACTCAGTGATAGGTGGTACAACAATCTAATGAAAATGCATCCCAATATTTCCATTAGGGAAGCTGAATGTATTACTAAGGCTAGAGCAATCGTAAAGGAGGAATCAAAACGGTTATGGTTTAAAGAACTGCAGGAATATTTGGAAAATAATAACTGGTCCGCAGTTCTTAATGACGCCAATAGAGGTTTCAATAGCGATGAGTCCGGTTTTTCGCTCTGCCCTAAGAGTGGCAAAGTTTTAGTACCAAGAGGCTGGAAAAATCTATACAACATTAAAACTGGCAACGAGAAAGAAAACTTGACAATACTAATTGTGTTTAATGTTGTGGCTATCGTATGTCCTCCAATAGTAGTGTATTCCTACGTAAGACCGCCAAAATCACTTGTAGAAAATATGCTCGAAACATTGGTTTTAGGACAAAGGGATACCGGATGGATGAAAAGGGAAGTGTTTTATGAATATTTCGTAAACACTTTTCATAAATGTGTCGTGGAAAATAACATAACCAAACCAATCATCATGTTTTTAGATGGGCACCGATCTCATATGTCATTACCGCTTAGCAATTTCTGTGATCAGAACCAAATTATTTTATACGCATTCACTCCCAACGCCACACATATTATTCAACCTGCCGATGTGAGTATCTTCAGACCATTAAAACTCGAATGGAAGAAAACGGTACAAAACTAGCAATCAAAACCTGATAATGTAAATGCCAACATCACCAAAAATAATTTTGCTAAAGTTTTCAAAGAAGCTCTAGATAACGTTAATATGGTAGATCGCATAAAAAATGGTTTTAGAAAATATGGGCTTTTCCCATTTGACTCAAGCAATATCGACTATACCAAATGTGTGAAAAACACATTGCAACATTATCCCAAGAAATCTCGATAAGGGAATATGATAATGCTTTCAAAGTAATTAAACACTTAGAACGAACTCTACAAATTAAGGATGGCAGAACCAAACATTTTTATGGATCAGTTCCAACCTGATCCAGTCCAGAGTGATAACTAGTCCAAAGATCAGTTCCAGTTACCAGTCCAGCCGGTACGTTTTGACGAGCAGTAGGTAAACAACCGTAAACTAGTACATACTGAACTTGAACCGCTCGCGTTCAGCGAATCGTTGATGTTGTACGAGTACGAGGTACGAATTTGAGTAGTTACATTCGTATAGTTCAGTAGAGTTGATTTGAGAAATTGAACCGCGACTAATTTGCAAGGGCGCGTGAGTGACTGTGTGTAGTGAATATGGTATATTTTTTCTTAGGAGAATGTCAAATAAAAGAAACCCGATATGGCTTTATTTCACTATTCTAGACGACGATATGAAATTTTGTCAGTGCGATATTTGTAAACAGCGGATGAGTTTCAAACATTCAGTCTCGAATTTAAAAAAACATTTCAAGCGAAAACACCCTTCTGTGGAACTTGTTTCTGAAAAATCGCAATTGGAAAATATTCCTTCCACCATTGGTTTCAAACGTGCAATACCTAATGATACTGAGGTTTGCGGTAATGAAGATATACAGATTGCCCAAGCATCTACTTCGAAAAAATGTAAACTGGACACCGTTTTGCTTGTGCATAGTGACCATAAAAATATAGTTAAAAAAATATCTACTTATATACCAAAAAAGATCACTGGAAGTATGAAAGCAAAAAATCGATGCAGATTTATTGGGATTATTCATTCTCGACTATCAACCTTTCAGTGTAGTGGAGGACAGAGGTTTCAAAAAATCTTCTTCGATAGGTATGAAGAAATGACATTTTTCAAGGTATTCAGTATGCTCACTGAACTTGAAATCTCACAGGATATATTTGAAAACAAAATATATACATAACAATCTAATTAATAAAAGGGAATTTCGTTGATGGAATCGACAAGGATATAAATATTGACAGGGTGAATTTTTGTGAACCATGTATACAGGGAAAATTTTCAAGGTTACCTTTCTCGACAAGACAAAAAAGTAGTAGAATTTTGGAAATAATACATTCCGATGTATGCGGTCCAATTAGCCCACAAACAATTGATGGTTACAAGTATTTTGTTACTTTTATAGATGGGTTTTCAAATTTCACTATGGTTTTCCTAATAAAAAATAAGCGTGAAGTTTTCAGTAAATTCAAAGAATATATAAGGTTTGTAGAATCAAAATTTAATTCAAAGGTCTCTAAATTAAGGTGTGACAATGGGGGCGAATATGTTTCAAATGAATATAGAGTTTTGTACAGAAAATGGCATACTTTTAGATTATACAGTGGCATACACACCTCAACAAAATGGGAAGACAGAGAGGATGAACCGTACTCTGGTGGAAAGAGCTAGATGTATTATGAATGCTTCAAAGGTTTCTAAGTTTCTCTGGGGAGAAGCAATAAGAGCATCATGTTATGCGATAAATAGGTCGCCTACGGAGAGTCTGGATGGAGATATTACACCAGCCGAGATATGGAACAACCAAAAAACCATACGTTACACATTGAAAGGTATTTGGGAGTACTTGTTATGCTCATATTCCAGTTGAGTTAAGGAGTAAGTTTGATGGTAAAGCAGGGAAATGCATAATGTTAGGCTACGCACCTTGTAACGAGTTATTTTTTATGAAGCATTATATGATTTTGTTCCGATGGTATTTTAAGTTTAATAAGTGAATATAACTCGTTACTTATTTTCCAACTCTGTTTTCTGGTACCGTTTCAAGCCCTTAATATTAATCTAAGTATTTATTCCATTAGTAACTCAAAAGCCGTGATTTATCATTTGAGGAAATATATAAAATGTATTAACTTCCACTTTTCAAAATTTAAATTATCAAGGACGCCCGGTATATAAACTATTTTAATTTAAAATCGGAGTCGTTCCGTACAAATAGAAATACTTCTTGCTGTAATTAAATCGATTTTCCCTCACCACCGATATTGCCAAAATTTAGGTAGGGAGTAAATTATAAATTCAAAAACCGAGCGTTAAAAAGGCATAAGTTATTGGAGATTAGGATTAATTATTTGATTATTTAAGTTATCATTCAGGTTTTGAGATTTAGTTGTTATTTTCGGTTAGTTAAATTAAGCTATTATATTCAGTTATTACGATAAAAATTTCTGTTCAATTGCTGGCAAAAGTCATTATAGTGAATTATAATTTGGCCGTAAATCGAGTGTCCGACCGTCCAGTACTTTCCAAGTGAGTGGAAATTATTTTATAAACCCGAGTTTCAAAGTTTTATATTTAATTTCAACAAACAATTTAGCAGTTTGGTTATTAAGAATATAATTCCGTATTTTGGTAAAGCCGATAGCCGGTAGTTTTTTTTCTGAAGCGATAAAAACAACCTTATTCACAGTTTTTATTATCGCGTTCTGTATATTGTTTCTCTGGAATTAGGGTCTGATTGAAATATCATTTTGATTTTAATTTTACGAATAGTTCCGTATTTAAGAATATTATTCCGAATTTTGATAAGACTGATAAGCCGGTATATTTTTTTTCGAAACGATAAAAAACCAAAGTTATTTACAGTTTTTATCACCACGTTTTTATCTTGTTTCTTTGGAATTCAGGTCTGAGCCTTCAATACATTGAAGTAGCATTTTGATTTCAATTTTTGCGATACAGATTGTTATACCTAGTGTCCCGTTTCAAATTACCCAAGTACATATTAGATTCAAGTTGCATTCTAAGACACAGTTTTATTTTGCTATTATTTGGGAAACCGCTGTCCTACTCTCCGACCAGTATTTTAGAATAGTTTTAACCGATAATTTCGAAAATTTAAAGTGTCAATACCCCTATTAAAAATTAGATTCTCAATCGAGTACGGGCCGATGCCACTAATTGATTGATAATCTAGTTTAAATTCTTTAGTTTCTTTTGTTATGAACTGGTCTTGTCACATTTTCCCATCTATCCCGATTGACTATCCCTACCGCGAAAATATAAAATTTAAAGTGTCAATTCCCCTGTATAAATATTAGATTCTCAATCAAGTACGAGGCCGATGCCACTGATTGCTTGGTAATCTAATTTAATTTGATTTGAAAATTTAAAGCGTCAATTCCCCTATATAAAAAAATTAAGATTCTCAATCGAGTACGAGGCCGATGCCAGTGATTGCTTGGTAATCTAATTTAAATTCGTTAGTTTCTTTTGTTATAAACTGGTCTTGTCACATTTTCCCATCTATCCCGATTTACTATCCCTACCGCGAAAATATGAAATTTAAAGTGTCACTTCCCCTGTATAAAAATTAGATTCTCAATCAAGTACGAGGCCGATGCCACTGATTGCTTGGTAATCTAATTTAATTTGATTTGAAAATTTAAAGTGTCAATTCCCCTATAAAAAAAATTAGATTCTCAATCGAGTACGAGGCCGATGCCACTGATTGCTTGGTAATCTAATTTAAATTCGTTAGTTTCTTTTGTTATAAACTGGTCTGGTCACATTTTCCCATCTATCCCGATTGACTGTCCCTACCGCGAAAATATAAAATTCAAAGTGTCAATTCCCCTATATAAAAATTAGATTCTCAATCGAGTACGAGGCCGATGCCACTGATTGCTTGGTAATCTAATTTAAATTCTTTAGTTTATTTTGTTATAAACTGGTCTGGTCACATTTTTCCATCTATCCCGATTGACTATCCCTACCACGAAGATAGTTTTATTCCGTGGACTACCGTGATAGGTAATTATTGTTTTATTGCTGCTTACCGCATAATTTACAAAACTGCTTATACCGCTTCCGCTGTTATTAACCCTCCGCTACTCGCGCGGGGTATTTTAGTACCCCACGGGCATATCCTATGTCAATATCTTGGTGGGGGAATCGCGAAATTCCACGTCGCCTCGTGTATTCTTCAAGCATAGTGTGTAGATATCTGTGCTAGGGAGTGGTCGCTATCGAGTCACTAACTTTTACGAAATACGCTATTGAACCTCGTTGGGGTATTTAAATACCCCACGTGAGTGGTCGTGTCATATTTTTGGTAAGTGTACTATATACTATAAATCTGCTATTACTTGAACATAGGTTAAAACATGACAAATGAATCCAAGGATCCAGAACAGTGGTTGAAATGGTATGAGGAACTTGACGAGGAGCCGGAGGTATATGGCGAAGAAGATCCCAACGAGTTCGAAGTTGACGCGATTGAAGTACAGGATGAACGCACAGATAGTGAGCAAGACGCAGATCCTGATTATATGGAAGATCCTCTAGCACAAGATGTTGCTGACGAATCTGCGAGTGCGTTCGAAGATCCGCTTACACAGGCTGATGATTCTGGTGAATCTACGGGTCCATACTTCATAGGAAAGGATAAACAGAGTAAGTGGAATAAAATGAAACCACCTTCTTCAAGAACAAAATCTCATAACATAGTTTTGAAAGTTCCTGGTCCAGTGGGCAATGCAAAAAATGCCAAGTCTTATATGGAATGTTTTTATAATTTCATTGACGACACTATGTTTGCTATAATTGTGGATTGTACCAACATATATATATCGCACATTCAACAAAATTTTGCTCGAGAAAGAGACGCACAGAAAACTGATGTTTGTGAAATTAAAGCTTTTGTAGGGATTTTGTATCTTGCCGGCGTCTTGAAATCTGGTAGACAAAATGTTTTATCTTTATGGAACACGAATGGTACAGGCATTGAACATATATTTATTACAATGACATATAACCGTTTTAGATTTCTTTGTCGATGTATCAGATTTGATGATATTTCTACCAGGCAGGAGAGGCGCAATTTGGACAAGTTGGCACCTATTAGAGACATATTCGAACGTTTTGTCTCAAAGTGTCAATCTTCAGTCACACCAAGTGCGTATCTAACAATAGACGAGCAGCTTGTGGCATTCAGAGGAAGATGCCCGTTTAAACAATATATACCGAGTAAACCAAGTAAATACGGGCTAAAGGTATATGCACTCGTGGGTGTAAAGACCATGTATACGTATAAGTTAGAAATGTACGCTGGAGTGCAACCCGATGGCCCATACTTCCTTAGTAATAAGCCCGCCGACGTCGTTATGCGCCTCGTGGAGGATCTAAAAGGAACCGGACGCAATATTACTATGGATAACTGGTTCTCCAGTATCCCCCTGGCTTTCGAATTGCTCAGAAATAAGCTGACAATGATTGGAACTATCCGCAAAAATAAAAAGGAAATTCCTCTCGAATTTACCAATACGCGTTCTAGACCTGTACAGAGCAGCATGTTTGCGTTTAAAGACCATTGCACATTGGTTTCTTATGTACCAAAGAAATATAAGAATATCCTATTGATTTCCACAATGCATCACGATGATGAAGTGGATGAAGCTTCTTTGAAACCAGAGATTATACTTGAATATAATCGTACAAAGTCTGGAGTGGACGTTGTAGATAAGATGTGCGCTCATTATGATGTGGCTAGGAATACCAAGCGTTGGCCACTTACAGGTTTTTTCAATATCCTCAATATTGCAGGAATTAATGCCATATGTTTATATGCACTGAACAATGGATTCCAAAAACCCACTAGAGAATGTTTTTTGAGGAGTATCGCTGAAGGATTAGTTCGTCCACAAATTCTGAAAAGAATATATGCCAAAAATATTTCAAGAAATATAAAGAAGCGGGGATTCCTTCTTCTAAATATCGAAGAACCATCAACAACTGCAAGAGCTCAAGATCCTGAAACACATATGCCAAAGAGGCCAAGAACGGGTAAAGGAAGGTGTTATTTGTGTCCCAGAAGTCTTGACAGAAAAACCCCAGTAAGTTGCCTCAAATGCACCAAGTGGATATGTAAGAACCACCAACAAATTGTTTGCAACAGTTGCCTGAAACATGGAGCGGATGACGATTCTGAATCGGAAAACTCAGTCAATTAATGTTTTGTTGCCATTTTTTTGAATTTTTACCTTGTGCTTCTAAATGTTTATAATTATAAATTTTTGTGATTATGAAGTTTGGTTTATTTTGTAAAGCATACAAGTAGGTGTTTTTACGTAATTTGCCATATAATAAATAACCCAAAGAACTCTTTTTTAATGTTTCCCATTAAAATAAAATTGGGGTATCAAAATACCCCACGCGAGTACTCAAGTAAAAAATGTAGGCGCGAGTAGCGAAGGGTTAACAAATTGCATTTGCTTGCTCACAACTGTTTTATTGTGTCATTGCTCACATTCCTTAATACCGGCAAATTTCGCATGGTGCATAATAACATAAGGCTTGAACACTTTTGCTTACCGTTGATATATTGAATTGATTCGGTACCGCTTGATCAGAAATTGTTGAATATTAATCTGTATGTGTACATATTAAGTAAGTCTAGTAATATACCAATAAATACGATCAGTGTTTTCTTAATATCCCGTAGCATCACCGTCTAAGTAGGTGGTGTGTTAAATTCAACGAGACCCCTGGAATTTTCCGTAACCTCCATCTGAGGCTACCTGGAACTCTTGACGCCGAGGGTCAAGGGGCCGTGGAGTAAACCACGTAAAATAATCTGACGCCCGAGTATATGTTTTGCAAAAGAACTTTGCATCGAGGGTGTCCAAAGTGACGCGTCAGTCGCTAAAAACCTGCGCGAGAGGTGAAGAAGAAGCAAGCGGCAGGAAAGCGCGTCACAAGTGGCGCCCGAGCAGGGACCGTTTTTCCGTTTCGAGTTTGATTTTTTTTTACTGACTTTAGTTTTGAGCAGGGACCGTTCTTCCGTTTGATTTTGGTTTTTGCTGATTGTAGATCTGAGCAGGGACCGTTCACCGTTCTGTTTTTTGTTTTTTTATTGTAGATTTGAGCAGTGACCGTTTTTTTTCCGTTGTGATTTTGATTTTTAATTGATTGTAGATTTAAGCAGCGACCGTTTTTCCGTTGTGATTTTGATTTTTACTGATCGTAGTATTGTGCGAGGACCGTTTTCAGTTTTGATTTTTTATTGTAGATTTGAGCAGTGACCGTTTTTTCCGTTGTGATTTTGATTTTTTAACTGATTGTAGATTTAAGCAGCGACCGTTTTTCCGTTGTGATTTTGATTTTTACTGATCGTAGTATTGTGCAAGGACCGTATTCCGTTTTGATTTTGGATTTTACTGATTGTAGGTTTGAGCAGTGACCGTTTTTTTCCCGTTGTAGTTTTGATTTTTTTTCTGATTGTAGTTTTGAGCAGGGACCGTTTTTCCGTTGCGATTTTTACTGATTGTAGTGTTGTGCAAGGACCGTTTTCCGTGTTGATTTTGGTTTTTACTGATTGTAGATCTGAGCAGTGACTGTTTTTTCCGTCGTGATTTAGATTTTTACTGATTGTAGTTTTGTGCAAGGACCGTTTTCCGTTTTGGTTCTTATTGATTGTAGATTTGAGCAGTGACCGTTTTTTCCGTTGTGATTTTGATTTTTACTGATTGTAGATTTGAGCAGTGACCGTTTTCCGTTTTGATTTGTGTTTTTTTCACTGATTGTAGAGTTAAAGAGGGATCGATATTCCGTTGTCGATTACTTATTGTTCGTTTGATTGTTTCTCCGTAGTGTTTGTTTAAAGGTGACCGTTTTGCCGATGTTAGATTTCTCTTTTCTTATCTTTGTTGATTAAGTAAAAGTAAACGAGGATAGCTTGAGTGGAAAGTTGAATGTCAAGGAGTAACGTAACCGATCCGACCATTATGGCCCACCCACCAATAAATGTACAAGATTGGAAGGTGTCTTTTGGAAACAAGGGAAATCCTGTTTCGTTTATAGAGAGAATAGAAGAAATTTGTACAGCGAAGAATGTCCGGAAAGACAATTTGCTTCCAGTGTTGCCGGAATTACTATCCGGTGAGCCCGCGTTTTGGTACCGGAACAACCGGAGCAGGTACGCGACTTGGGACGAGTTCGAAGAAGACTTCCGAATTTTCTTCTATCCCGTTAACTACGAGGTTGACTTAGAAGCCGAGATAGATCGCCGTCTACAAAGGAGAAATGAGGCCGCCGCTACTTACATCACCGAGCTCCAAACTTTAATGCGTCGACATGGAAAGCTAACTTCTGAACAACAGTTAGCATGGCTGTACCGCAACCTGTTGCCAGAATACCGTCTGCAAATTCGAAAAGGACACTTTCAGGATTTTTCCACATTTTGTCAGGTGGTCAGGGAATATGAGCTCCCAGGAAGGAACTCCAGTCTGTACCCAACCACAGTGGACCGAACCGTAAACAAAATCCCCGCCCACAGCCAGCAGGTACGCCCAGAAGATATGGACCGTCTCATTACTCGACGCCTGGACCAACTAAAGAGCCCATCGCCGGTCCCAGCCAACCGTCAACGACCGATACTTCTCGCCGTCCGTCGCTTGATACTACTCAGCAACCGTCTGGGTCATCTTCCCGTCAACCAATCTGTTTCCGCTGTGGTGAATCTGGACATTACAGAAACAATTGTCAAAACCCACTGAAGATATTTTGTTCTCGTTGCCGAAAGGAAGGAGTATTATCCAGAGACTGTTCCTGCAGGAGGCAGGAAAACTAATCCGAAGCTGTACCGAAGAGAGGCCGACACAGCTTCCGCAAATCTTTGCCTCTCATACCGAACGACCAGAAGAAATGAACGATCCCTGACCGCACATAGACGTCAAAATTGGAAAACACAAATTCAAAGCCTTGCTAGATACCGGAGCAGCAAAATCATACATTGGTGATCAAGTAGCTAAAACTTTTTCCCAAAAGAAGCAAACTACAGCCCGTCAAACGACGAAGGCCCGTTTAGCTAATGGAAATTTAGTCTCCATCACCGACATTTTTGAGCTAAAATGGAAAATCAAAGACGTCACAATGGAGGGTTCGTTAGAGCATTCCCCTTGTCTGATAACGGATATTGTGCTAGGACACGATATCCTACAAAAATATGATTTCCGTCTGGAATTAAGAACCGGAAAAATATACGTGCAGGATGAACTAGTAAGAGGTTCACAATTAGCCAGTCCGGTTGAAATAATGGAGGTAGTAAATAAGTCCATGAAAGAAGTCGATGTTGTTCCGATGATCTGTGAAGAAGAAATCAACCATCGTCTCACTGAGGACATATGTCCTGAAAATCTGTCTGTTTCCGAAGTCTCTGAGTCTTCCCTGGTGTTAGGGGTTGACAAGGAGCAACCTGTTGATGAGACTTCTGAATTTTCCCCGGTGTTTTTAGGGGTTGATTCAGAAAAATCTGTTTCCGAAGTCTGTGAGTCTTCCCTGGTGATAGGGGTTGACAAGGAGCAACCTGTTGTTGAAACTTCTGGATTTTCCCCGGTGTTGTTAGGGGATGATATAGAAAAATCTGTTTCCGAAGTCTCTGAGTCTTCCCTGGTGTTAGGGGTTGACAAGGAGCAACCCGTTCTTGAAACTTCTGGATTTTCCCCGGTGTTTTTAGGGGTTGATACAGAAAAATCTGTTTCCGAAGTCTCTGAGTCTTCCCTGGTGTTAGGGGTTGACGAGGAGCAACCTGTTGTTGAAACTTCTGGATTTTCCCCGGTGTTGTTAGGGGATGATATATAGAAAAATCAGTTTCCGAAGTCTCTGCGTCTTCCCTGGTGTTGGGAGTTGACAAGGAGCAATGTGTTGTTGAAGCATCTACGTTGTTCCCGGAAGATTTAGGAGATTTCGACAATTATGGTTATATAGGATGTCCGTTGGAAACCATAACTCCGCAAATGGAAAGAAATTTATCGAAAGAACAGACAGACAAACTGAACATCTTTCTAAACCAAGAGTTACCGAAATTTGAAAAAAATCAAGGACCAACTACGCTAGTTGAGCACGAAATCCGCTAGCTGCAACCGCGTCCGATCAAACAGAGATACTGTCCTCAGAATCCGAAAATGCAAGAAATTTGCAATACACAAATAGATGCCATGTTGAAGGAAGGAGTGATAGAACCCTCAACAAGTCCATGGAGTTCTCAGATTGTGATAGTGAAGAAAAAAGATAGGAAGAACCGCTTCTGCATTTACTACCGTAAAGTAAATGAAGTAACCATGAAGGACGCCTACCCTCTTCCATTTATAAACGCTATATTGGATAAACTTCGAAAAGCCAAGTTTATTTCCAGTTTAGATTTGAAGAGTGGATACTGGCAGGTTCCGTTAACACCAGAAAGCAAACCCATTACCGCATTTACCGCACCGGGACGTGGATTGTTCCAATTGACGGTTCTTCCATTTGGCTTACACTCCGCACCGGCCACATTCCAGAGACTAGTTGATCAGTTGATCGGTCCAGACCTAGACCCCTATGCCTTTGCTTATCTGGATGACATAATCGTTCTGGGGGAAACGTTCGATCAACATTTAGAAAATCTGTCCGAAGTGTTCCGCCGATTACGACGAGCACGACTGAAACTCAACCCGGAGAAATGTCACTTTTGTCTACCGCCTATGAGATACTTAGGCCATGTAATAACTGGAGATGGAGTCCGTACCGATCCCGAAAAGGTCGAGAGTATAATCAAATTCGCAGCCCCGAGAAATGTCCGAGAGCTAAGAAGGTTTTTGGGAGTTGCATCCTGGTATAGAAGGTTTGTGCCATCGTTTTCTCAGAAGGTGACTCCGCTAACGAAATTACTACGCAAGTCTCAGCGATGGAAGTGGGCTGAGGAACAAGTAGCTGCTTTTAATACGATTAAAACCTGTCTATCAGAAGCACCCGTTTTGAGCTGTCCTGATTTTACCGTACCGTTCACTCTGCAGACTGATGCCTCGGAATATGGGTTGGGAATAGCCCTTACCCAACAGAAGGATGGGCATGAGCATGTGGTAGCGTATGCAAGTCGCACCCTGAGTCCTGCCGAAAAAAATTACTCCGTGACCGAAAAAGAATGTCTTGCTATTGTATGGGGGATTGAAAAGATGCGTCCTTATCTAGAGGGCTACCATTTCACGGTTGTTACCGATCATCAATCTCTTAGATGGCTGCCTTCCATATCTAGTCCGTCCGGACTTTTAGCCAGGTGGAGTATTTTCTTACAGCAGTATGATTTCGAGATACAATACCGTAAAGGTGCGCTAAACCGTGTAGCCGATGCGTTGTCTAGAAATCCGCTACCAATGACCGTCGAGAGCAACCCGCCGTCTACTCTATGTTTGACCGATATAACCGCAGAATGTTCATGGTACCGGAATAAGAAGGAAGAGGTTCTGAAGGACCCAGATAAATTTCCGGACTATTGCATTCGGGAAGACCGCCTGTACCGTCACTTCTGGGACATAAACGATTTCTGAGAACCTGAGGTGAGTGATCCCTGGAATTTATGTATAGCTAAGCCTGACCGAAACCGGATACTTCAAGAAAACCATGACGCTCCGAGCGCTGGTCATCTGGGAATCGCTAAAACTATCACCCGTATTGCAAGATTGTACTATTGGCCAGGAATAGTTAGGGATATCACCAGATATGTGTGGAGATGTCTGCAATGTCAAAAGTACAAGCCGTCGCAAGAAAAACCCCCAGGGAAAATGCAACCATCTTCGAATAGGCAGCCTTGGCAAACCGTTAGCTCCGATATTATTGGACCATTGCCAAGAAGTAAAAAAGGGAATTGCTACATCATAATATTCCAAGACCGATTCACTAAATGGGTACAGTGTAAACCGATTAGGAATGCTACTGCCAGTAGCATAAGTACCGCCTTTTATGAAGAAATATTGACAATATTCGGATGCCCCCGTACTGTGCTGACCGACAATGGAACTCAGTTTGACAGTAAGCTCTTCAAAGGAATGCTGAGTGCATTAGGGATCCGACACCGTTTTACTCCGCCGTATACACCGCAAGCAAATCCCGTCGAACGAGCCAACCGCACACTGAAGACAATGATTGCACAATATTGCGAAGAAGACCACCGAGACTGGGATACAAGGTTGCCGGACTTAAAATTCGCGATGAATAACTCAAGACATGACTCGACTGGGTTTTCACCTGCCTTCCTAAATTTCGGAAGAGATCCCGAAATACCGAAATCCTTTCGAAGGGAAGTTGAAGAAGCTGCCGAGGAAAACCGAGAAGAAGATACTGGAGAAGACGACCCTGCCGAGGAAGATCCGACACCGCATCTCTTGCGAGTAGAGAAACTGCAAGAGTGCTTCGACCTAGTCCGTCTGGACCTGTCTAGAGCGTTTACCAGTCGGAGTCGTAACTACAATCTACGTCGTCGAGACTGGAAATGTACCATAGGAGACAAAGTGATGAAGAAGGAACATACCTTATCATCTGCCTCTGATCACGTAGCTGCTAAGCTAGCCCCGAAATTTTCCGGTCCGTATAGAATCGTACGAGTTATCTCTCCGGTGGTGTACGATTTGCAAGATAACAATGGTAAACGCTATAAGAACGTACATATAATGGATTTAAAACCCGCCAATGAGTAACAATTCCGTTCTGATACCGATGTGGACAGATTGGCTAGATGTCCGGAAGTTTTCGCCAACCCCGGGCGACGCTAGATGCCGAACTTCAGTGCGACCTAGGCACGGAACACCCCAGGTCCATCCGAAGAGTAGTTGAATTGCCCTGCCGGTTATATCGCCGACAGGCACCCCAAGGAAGAGGACCTCTACCCGCAACTCAATCTACTACCACCCGACGCAGGATTTCCAGAGTTTAAAGCGTACAACTGACGTTCCCATAGAAAGTAATTGCTAAGTATTTTGTATTTCATTTAATAGTAAGATTTGTATCTAAAAAAAATGTAATGAACGAAATCTTCGTTTTCGTTCATTAATTTTTTTTTACCGAAGTAAAGGGGGTGTGTAACGAGTTATTTTTTATGAAGCATTATATGATTTTGTTCCGATGGTATTTTAAGTTTAATAAGTGAATATAACTCGTTACTTACTTTCCAACTCTGTTTTCTGGTACCGTTTCAAGCCCTTAATATTAATCTAAGTATTTATTCCATTAGTAACTCAAAAGCCGTGATTTATCATTTAAGGAAATATATAAAATGTATTAACTTCCACTTTTCAAAATTTAAATTATCAAGGACGCCCGGTATATAAACTATTTTAATTTAAAATCGGAGTCGTTCCGTACAAATAGAAATACTTCTTGCTGTAATTAAATCGATTTTCCCTCACCACCGATATTGCCAAAATTTAGGTAGGAAGTAAATTATAAATTCAAAAACCGAGCGTTAAAAAGGCATTAAGTTATTGGCGATTAAGATTAATTATTTGATTATTGAAGTTATCATTCAGGTTTTGAGATTTAGTTTTTATTTTCGATTTATAAGCGTCAATCATGTACACGAAATTCTAGGGAATTCTTTATCGAAAGCTCTACCGTGCTTTCATGCACTCACAGGATGCGACTACACACCAGCTCTTTTCCGGAAAGGCAAACTTCGACCTTTTAAACTGTTAGAGCAATCAGAAGAGTATCAATTAGCCTGTCAAAATATTATTACAGATGATGAAGAATTGCTGAATGAGACATTTAAGATCTTAGAAAAGTTAATTTGGCATATTTACGGAGCTCGTGATTCTTGGAACGTCAATGCAGTTCGGTTCAATCTGTTTTCAAATACTTATCGGTCTAAAAAATCAGATAATTTTGAAAAAAAAATTCGTAACTTTGATCCATCAAGCCTACCACCATGCAAAAGAGAATTGTATCAGCATTTACTACGAGTTCGTTACGTTACAAAGTTTTGGAGAAATGCTCATTTAAAACACCCGACATCTCTATTACCTCAAGCTTCCGGCTGTACCATAAATGACGATAAATATGATTTTGTCTGGTTTGTTGGAGAGCAATTGCCATAATTAGTTGCCGACATTATGATTAAAGGTAAAAATTAAAAATAAAATACTAATAAATTTCTCTGCCGAAAGATTATTCAATTTTTCATTATTTTACAGATAATAACTTATTACAAGACGATGACAACCCAAAAGACGATGATGACAATGAAAATGACAGCAGTGATGAAGATGATGATTATGATTATCAATATGCCTCCGTTTTTTGTGATACAATTATCAATTAAAAAATATAATTTTTGTTTATTTTCATACTTGAGATTGATTATTATCTTAATTTTGTTCAACAATAAATAATTATTTTGATACTACATTAATCCACACATTTATTCATTAATTTTTAATTCTTTCTCTGTAATTTATTCGACAACTATTTTTAGACCAAGCAAAATGATACCACATCACTTTCCACTTTTAAATCGGCCTGGCTGAAGGTTTAACAACCGAATAATTGTTTGGCAAATTAATTCTAAGTTTTTAGATACTTAAATAATATTATAAAAAAATTTCAGCCATACTGAATTATTTTGAATTTTTTTTTTAGTTCGAAATTAGCGTCTGGAACAGTTTAAACAGCAAGAAAAATGTCTGGCAATATTAGATTTACGTTGTAGAAAGTTCAATAAATATAATAAAAAAAACTTCTTAGAATGATTTGAAAAATCGATATTTTACCTGTGCAGGTAGGATGCGCACTGATGAACGAAACCACTACCGCCAGCCAGATAGTCCATATGACGTCCGGAAGAGTGAGAGAGATATGATATCTAAAAACTGGCCTACCTGAAATGCTTGTTTTCCTGACGTTGCTAGCTCTCGTACTATGAGATTTGATCTCAAAGAAACACGTGCGGAGCGAAAGGCCTTAGATAAACTAGCTCCTATTCGTAGTTTCTTCGATGCCTTTACGTCAAACTGCAAGAATGGTTACCATATGTCTGAATTTTTAACAGTGGACGAAATGCTTCCAGCTTTTAGAGGAAGCTGTAGCTTTCGGTAGTACATATCTTCCAAACCCAATAAGTACGGCATAAAAGTATTTGCCTTATGTGATGCTAGAATATTTTACACAAGTTATTTGGAGGTATATTTTGGTAAAAATGCGATCGACAAGGATTTTAATTCTAGTAGCGCTGTTGTTTTTAAGGTGGGTACATACATAGAACAAAACTTCGTATAGTAACTCCGTCGCGCAACAATTGTTTGTTACGCATCGAAGATACGGCGTGTCAACAAATATAGCGTATCAATACATCGTCGCGTATCTTATAAACGGGACATTTTGCCGTTCCGTCTTTACTAAAACAGAACAATTAAATTAGTCTTTTTCTTGTGTGCAATGGAGGTTGTTGCAGCAGCTTATATATATATATATGCATTACTTAGTTAAAAAAAATAAAAAAAAAGCCGCGCAGAAAGACGCTGGTGGCAGACCCGGTTGTATACTAATAGAAGTGTGTACAGCGGAAATCATTTACTGTTGGATTTAAAATTTCAGGCAACTAGTGGCCTTTACAAAAATTTTACTAGAATGTCTTCAACAGACTTCGATTACTTGATTAATTTATTTAGACCCAAAATAACACGAAAAGATACTAGATGGAGAACGGCAATTTCTATTCAAGAAAGGTTGGCAGTTACAATTCGGTTTCTGGCGACTGGTGACTCTCTCACCAGTCTACAATACCTTTTTAAAATTTCTAAACAATCGATAAGTGCTATAGTTCATGAAGTGTGCGAAGCCATTATAGAAGGATTAAAAGAAAATATGCAGGTAAGAAACTGTTTTATTAAAGAAGTATAATAAACACACATTAAACAAAACACATGTTTATCTCAAATTCTCTAATTCAATATCGGGCATATCCAATAGTTGGCGTGGTAAAGAATTGACTGGAGTACTGCGACTTGAATGATCCGAAATACTAGAATTAGCATAATTATATGCTGGAGATAGTACCTGTGAATGCTGTTGAGTAAAACTGAAAGCTTGGCTATCCTGATACTGTTCAAATTGAGAATGTTGTGGCACAGAATTTGCAAAGAATGACTGAAGAGTATGAGTACGGTAATTTTTTTTGCATTCATCTACTGTTGTCCGAAACTCTACAGCAAGTTCTTCCCAAGCATCATGCTTCTTTATATTATTATAGTATTTGGGATGTTTTGCATCCCACAAAATTTCTTTATTACGATAAATATTTATGAAATCCAGGGTAGATTCTTCTGTCCACTCCATGTTTTCAACTGAATAAACAAAACGAAAAATAAATCGCAACTGTGTACCGCAGACCTGTCCAGACATGCTAACAAGTGGTGCAACATCAGTGCGTATCATTTCTTTGATGCGGCGTCAAAAAACCGACAACCGATGGAACGCCGAGATGTTACTATGTTCTGGTGTTACGGTGTTACGCAGTGCCGTCCACACTTGTTACGCGACGGCGTTATGATACGAAGTCTTGTCATATGTCTGTACGCACCTTTAGACTCTTGCATCACATTTTGGGAAGTGGGCGCAATATTACAATAGATAATTGGTTTACATCGCTATCGCTTGTTGAGACATTGGCTGTAGATCATAATATCACAACCATAGGTACAATTAAAAAAATAGAAAAGTATTACCTTTGGAGTTTACAAAACCTGTTCATCGACTAGTAAGTACTAGCATGTAGAAAAATTTGCACCCTCGTTTCTCACATTCCAAAAAAGAAAAAAAAACGTTCTTCTGTTGTCCTCGTTTCACCATGATGATGAGATTGATAAAGAAGCAGGACGAAAGGAGTAGATGTGGTGGATAAATTACGTGCCAGTTATCATTGCTCCAGAAACACACGTAGATGGCCTACTGTAATATTTTCACTGGTCCTAAATGTAGCAGGTATAAACTCTCAGGTGAACTATCATGCAAATAATCCCAATCAAAATATTTTGAGAAGAAATTTCCTCAAAGATATAGCCAATAAACTGACGATGCATCATTTACACGAACGAGCTCATGTTCATGGAGTTCCCAGCAATTTGAAATCTAGATTAGTAGAGATCTGCGGAATTAGTTTCCATGAAAATGACAACTTTCAACAAAAAACCGGAAGATGCAATTTTTGTGGAACGAAGAAGAATCGGAAAACAAGATTTTCCCGCTGCAAATGTGGAAAATTCATGTGCTTGGAGCACCTCATTGGTATATGTTCAACATGTAATGGAAATCCACTGGAATAATTTGACTCACAAACTTTTACGGGAGTGACAATATATTTTTTTTTGTATATTTTGGATTTCACAGTCTTTGTTCTCAATAATTCGTATCATTGTTTAAGTTTCCAAGTTGGTGTTTATTTATAAAAAATTATAAATAAAAATAATTAAAAAAACAAAAAAAAGTGTTTTGACGTGTAAATTTGAAAAAATTAATTTCTAATTGTAGTACACTTTATTGAATGAAACTTTATTGAAAGTCATTTAATTTTTTTGAAGAAAATCCTACCCCTTCCCCATTCGGTCTGTGAGACCAGCGCAACCACTGGTGCAACAAGCTTTGGCGCCACCACTGGAGGGTTAATGGACATATACAGTGACACATATAAATTAAAATTTGGGAACAATTGGTTTACAAATTTCAGAGATATTAATAAAAAATGAAGAACCAAAGTCAACCTCAACATCCTGTATTTTGGAAACTGTTCATTATTTTGAAATAAGTTTGTATTATAAAGTCCCATTATTGTATGATTTGTCAAATTTTTTTCAGCCAAAAATATGGGACTGATTTTTCTTAATTGATCCCAAACATCATAGAAAATTAAAAAAATTATAAAACAATGTACCAAACGCCTATCAAGGTCTCATGGGTTAGTTCTTGCAACTTTTATTCTAGCTTTTCATGTCAGATTTATACCATAGAAACAGACACCTCAAAGAGGATATTCTGTTTCATTTTATTAGAAGCTTACAAGGTGTTTTTATTTAATTTCTAGAAATTGTGAATTTTTTTTACAAAAAAATTGTTTTGAAGACTTGTTTTCGGCAGTGGATTTTTTGTAGTGTTACTTTTAGGTTCAACAATGAGAAAGCAATTAATTGAAGAAATTAGAAAAAAAAAACAATTCTATGTATAACACAAATAAATATTATAATACTGGAAACTTGATGGTTGTAAGACGTCCTCGTCAAAAATATAACAGGACTGTTAAGGAGTTTAAAGTATGTCCCCAATGTAAAGGATTTTTTCCAAAGAATTCGCTGAGACGGCATTATAAGAAATGCAATAAAGATTGCAAGTTGGGTGATAAATCTATAAAATCACGGATTATTCATGTACAAATTCACCAAAAAGCAAATTATGTACTCCGAAATAAAAATTTTCCTAGATTAAAATTTGATAGTGTTTCCTGCATTAAAAGATTTGAATTGGCCATCGTTTATGGGACTAAAATGGCTGATAAATATAGAAGTCCACACATGCATAAAATGATACGTTCAAAATTATGTCTCATTGGACGTTTACTACTATAACTAAAAAACATAAATCAAGCTATAACTGACTTTTCTTCAGTTTTTAATCCTTTGTTTTATGATGACATTATAAAAGCGAAAAATGCTGTTGCATTGTATAATTTTGAAACGATAAAATATAATTCACCGGCCACTGCGTTTACATATGGAACTTTACTGAAAAAAAGTGAAAAATCCTAATAAACGAGTACATTAAAACAAATAACGAAGAAAAACAAAAAACTGTGAGAAACTCTCTAAGTATTTTAGAAGAGGATTATGGCTCTACAATTAATAAAAAGGTATTAGAAAATCAACTTGAGAGACAGTGGCTTAAAAAGCCAGTTCTATATAGTATAAAGGATATAAAAAAATTAACAGACTATTTAACAAACGAACGAAGAAAATATTTTAAACTATTAAAAGATAAGTATACGATAGATGCCTGGAAGAATTTGGCCAAATTTACATTAACGTATATGCAAGTATTTAACAGACGAAGAGCCGGTGAAATAGAGCGTATTACAATCGATGATTTCCAGTCATATTAGTCAATTTGTCATAATAATGATTATGATTTGTACAATTCTTTTTCCACCAAAGGACATGAAGCAACCAAAAAATATGTAAGATTTTTAATTAGGGGTAAAAAAAGCTGGGTTGTTCCTGTTATATTACATGAAGAAGTCGTACAGAGTGTTAAAATAATTATAAGTCATCGTTCAAAAGCAAATGTTCCAAAACAAAATCCATATGTTTTTGGCATTCCGGGTAGGGATGAATATAATCATCTGGATGCTTGCCAATTATTAAAGGAATCTTCAAAACAATGTAATGCAGTAATTCCAAATGCGTTGAGAGGAACAGAATTGCGGAAACAAATAGCCACTCATTCATTATTAAATGACATAAAAGAAAGCGAAGTTTCCGACGCATGTGCTCATTTGGTACACGCTAGAAAAATTCATATTATAGGATGCCTTTGGCTTCGAGAGATATTAGCAGAATGTCTCAATTGTAAGAGAGAGCTCAGGGAGAGGTAGAGTGTGAAGAATCTGGTGAGTACTAAAATAATTTTATGTTTATTTTAATCGACATTTAAATTACTTTTATTGTTCGTTAATAATGAGACATTTAAAAAATAATATAAGAAATATACAGTGTGTTTCCGAATGATATACCACACTCTTGTAAACTTTTTTTATTGTCGATTTTTAGAGAAAAAGTTATTTTTGATGAAAAGTTTTGCTTTTTGGGAAACCATTGACAGTAATGAAATATTTATAATAAAACACAGGGCATCTGAAAAATTCAACAACAAGTTGCTCGAATCATAAAAACTGCTTAAATACAGGGTTGGTCAAAAAATCAATTTCAGATTTTTATCGGTAGCTTTCCAAGATAAACAAAAAACTTTTTATTAAGATAATCTTTTCTCGAAAAATAAAGAATAAAAAAGTTTTACAAGAGTGCGATACCCATCCGGTGACACACTGTATTAAGGTGGCAGCTCAGGATTTTCCCCGACTTATAGATTTATGACTTAAATTTCCCAACTTCCAGGGTCTAAAACGCATTTCCCTGACTTTCTCAGGATTAGTGGGAATCACTGTTAGTAAATTAATGCTCATCAGGTGACATCCTTTCCTTGTGCCAAAGGCTCTCAGGTTAGGTCCATCGCCTTCTGGGCATATTAATGTTACTAACACTCTTGGTGCATAAATTAACTATTAAGGCCACTACTATTTAAAATGTGTAATTTTATTGTTAAATATTTCTTGTTTGATACAAATACTTTTCATTTCTAGATGATGATTATGAAGATGCATCCAACAAAGATGATATCACGGATGAAATACAAACAGGTGAAAATGAACTCTCATTTATTATGTGAAAAGGTGTATATGTTCTTCCGTGGTGAAGGTGCCCGATAGGAACCCATATCGCCACCACTTGGATTTTAATGAAACATGACTAGGCGACACATAGTCGAACATTATATATTTTATTCAAAATGGTCAGTTAGATCTGATCTAATTCATATCGAATGATAAAAGTTTGTAAAATTGTTGTAAAATATATTGTAGAGTGTACCATAACACCAGCATTTAGATTTATTTTCCTAGCTTACCTAAATAAATTACTTTTACAATAAGCCGTCATAGGATACTTTTTTATGAATCTCCACAATTATTCAATGTAGACAGGTAACATCTACTATATCACTTGCTAATTAACAGGTTGACCGCAACGTGTTTCCTTGAGGATACACAGGGTGTTGCCATGTAAGGCCATGGGTAAAACTGAGGTGTAAAATTTTTTTCATGTATTTTATTTTTCTTTGAAAATGTAATGAAACATTATTTAGTAGCTCAGTTATGCTGGAAAACATGTTTTTTCTTGAAATTGATTGTTTTTGTGTGTGTGTCTTGAGGATAATTTGGGCTTGAAATAAGCGTAGGGGCCACGTGTCCTCAAGGATACACGTCTTATATTACAATTTTGTTAAGTTGATTTCTGTAACCCTGTAGGTGTATTTATACTATTAGCACATAGATGGCACATGTCAGCACGGCTGATTTAGTCTAGTTCTGAAATATGTCTTAGTTGTTTGTGAAGTTCTCATCTGTTAACAGGTGCGTACATCAAAATCGTTATTTTTGTTTCAATTCATTCAATCGCTGAATAATTTTGATAGTAATATACAATATAGAGACAATAAAGTGTATGTCTGCAGTATTTTTTAGAAATACAGTAAACGTTAGTTTCACTCAAAATTTGATGTCCACTGAAAGGAATTTCAAAATATGGGAGGAATGAATCTAATGTCTTTTTTTATTTCTAAAACAATTTTGACGGCGGAACAGTCACTCAAGAATTAGAATAGACAATAAGATTTCTATAATCAAAAACGTTTACTTAATGTTGATTCTTAGTACCAGGTACTTTTGCCCTGAGATGAGGACATATAATTTTTTTTTAAAAACTTTTTTCCAAAAATTATAGAAGAATCATGTATAGGGGTCCAATTGTTTACAAACTAATGGAACTTTACATTTAAAATAATTCAAGACTTACCTATTCTCTCTTTTGTTTCAGCAGTGTGGTGAAAAATACATGTACAGAATTACAAGGAATAATATACTGTAATAATTAGAACAATATTCTTCGGATACAAATTTTTAAAAATTCATCAAAATAAATTGGTTAGGATAATAGTATCGAGAATGGATATTTCCAGTGATGACTCTGTGATTGATCCTAATTTTGAACCGGAGGATATCCCAGATTCTGAAGAAGAATCATCATATGATGAAGAAACAGACGATGAGTTTACTGCACCGACTGTGCTGACAGAAACAGATACTGTGAAGAAAAGAATCTCTGAAATGGTTTGGCAGATGCGCAAGCTTGTAGATCCTCCCAATTTTGATTTTACTGGTGAACAGCTTGCCGGCATGAAAGATATTTACCAAGGCATACTAGCAACAAACAGCAGCTCCTCTTGAATTTTTTGAAGTGCTTTTTACTGATGATATACTTACAATGATAGTCGACCAGACAAACTTGTACGCAACCCAATACTTATTGAAAACGGATGCCTTCGGTAGTGCCAGATTACACGCCTGGGTACCAGTAGATAAGCCTGAAATGATGAGATTATTGGCTCTAATAGGCTGGATGGGTCTTGTAAAGTTACCAGCTCTTCGAGACTACTGGAGAAAGGATCAGCTCTATGGAATTCCTTTTGCACGAAATGTTATGCCCAGAAATAGGTTCGAATTACTTCTTAAATTTTTGCACTTCACAGATAACGAATCTGCTCCTCAAGACGATCGCCTTTACAAGATTAATCCGATACTAAACAAATTTATTTGTAACTATCAGAAAATGTATACTCCGGGAAGGAAAATCTGTATAGATGAAAGCCTGATACCCTGGAAAGGTCGCCTAATGTTCGGGCAATACATTCCCAATAAGCGACACAAACATAGAATTAAAATGTTTAAATTATCTACGGATAAAGGTTATACATGGAACCTAAAAGTTTACTGTGGCAAGTCTAGACAAAATGATGGTAGTGTGGCTGAAGTCGTTGTCATGGACCTACTTCAAGGATTACTTGTTGAGGGAAGAGTTTTATATACAGATAACTGGTATACCAGCATACCTTTGGCTTATCGGTTGTTAGGATGAAGACTCACTTGGTAGGAACGCTTCATCTCAATAAAAAGCATTTGCCATCGGAAGTTCTCAATGCAAAGTTGCGAAAAGGGGAATTTGCCGCTCAGGAAACCAGTGACGGAATTGAGGTTCTGAAGTGGAGGGATCAGATGTTTGTCACTGCACTTACAACAAAACACTCAGCACTAAAAACATCACAAATGGCATCTTATGGAAGTACCTTGAGACGATGTACCAAATGGTACCGAAAATTATTCATAGAGATTCTTTGGGGGACAACTGTGGTAAATGCGCACTTCCTTTATAATATGACAACAAGAAACAAAGAGTTGAAAATCACAGAATTCAGAGAAGAAATATTACGTGAAATAATTAAAAAATATCCTCGACAAAGTGACCAAGTTTCGCACCCAATGGGTGCCCCTACCACATCTACGAATGTTTCAAAATCTGAAAACCACCAGTTGGTCCTCAAAATGATAGGAAACCCCCCTAAAACAACGAAAGGACGTTGTACTGAATGTTATAAGATATAAGATAAGGTACTATTGTGGATGGAAAACTCAAGTTTGCCACGTAGACTCAAAGAATATGTTCCGTGTGTAATGTCTTTTTGTGTCTTAATTGTTTTAACAAAACTCACTGATTTTTTTATGTATACTTTTGTTTCAACATAATCAGTGAAAAAAGAATAATAAATTTAAATGTTCAGGAATACATTTTTTCTTACCGTTCAATTTACTAAACTACAAATCTCACTCAGAACCCACAAGTACTGATAGATTGTCAGAGGCCATCTGTATTCGAATACCATATAAAATGCACGAATACGCGCGTCTTGTAGGATACACAGGGCTACGACTAAACTATGAATGTGTGCCTTGAGAATACACATGGCCTCACATGGCGACAGCCTGTGTATTCTCATAGAAACACGTGGCGCTCAAATGTAACACCTCAAATTCACGCGTGGCGGTCAACGTGTTAATATCTACATTAGTTACGATATAGGTTCTTGTCTTATCAATATCACTATTATTTAAATAAATTAATGCATATACTAATTTTCTTGTTAAATATCTCATTTTTGATACAGATTTCTAATTTCTAGATGACAATTATGAAGATGCATCCAACAAAAATGTAATCGAGAACGAAATACGAACAGGTGATATTGAACACATATTTATTTATTGTTTACACGAAATTTAAATGATTTTTTTGCTGTACATATTGTTTAAGAATGCTACGATATGGAAAGTGGACCTCCGGTTAAGTCTACAGCTGTTAGAAAAAAACTCGTTCTGGTAATTATTAGCTTAAGTAATTTCTATAATAATTATTGTGAAATGATAAAAACTTAGCATGCAGATATGAAGTTTGTAAAAATATTTATAATTTTGCCAGGTAATTTTTGCATATTGAAAAGGCACAAGTTATTTTATTATCAGGCTAAGACGCTATATATCATTTCGACATACCCAAGTCGCAATAGATTCGAGCTCTGCTGCGGTTTACTGTAGACCAGACATGTTCATGGAGGGGAACCTCTCTACTCTATACTAGGGTAAAATATAGCGTTGGCTTCCATCAGTGAGTGACTGATGTAGATTTTTCAGGTTTACCTCATTCCTACACTAAGGTTGGGTTTTATAATGGCCGTTTAAACTTGAGATTAACCCATAGTTTAAACTTCGCTTTAAACTTGAAATAAGAGAAACGTTTTATAAACAGTACAATTTCAGTTTATAACATCTTTTAGTTGTCAAGTTTAAGCTCTACTCAAAAGTTTAAACGCCAGTCTACTAGTTAACTAGATTTATAAAATGTTCATTTTTTCAAGGTTACAGTTTAAATGCCTGTCTCAAGTTTTATCCTACATTATAAATCACAGCCTAATGGTGGTTGAAGCTTACTAATGTAGGATATTCCTGCGCGCACATGAGGCCTAGTGAATATTAATATACCACCGCTCTCCTTCATAAAACTCAAACTTGTGGCAATGTGATTGAAATGAGGGTAAATATTTTATTATTATCATCTTGGTTTGATTTCTTTTGATAATGGCAATTTCAAATCGAAATTACTTTCTTACTTCAGATATAACAACGTACAGTATTCTTTATTTCAAGATGTGCTTAAATGAATTCTCATTTTCCTGATGCAGGATTTGAAGGGATTACAGTTATATTTTTGGGATGTATGATTCTCCCATATTGAACGCATATTATATTTATTTGAGCGGTTGTTTATTAAAATTGTTATTATTTCATAAAACTTCAATTATTTGTCAAGTAAATTGTTTATTGTAACCGAATTATTTATTTTGTTTTGAGTTCTAACTAACAGAAATTTGTAGTATCTCCTATTGGATCTGTAAAGAGACGATCATGGACAGCTGATGAGGTAAATTGTGCAAGTAGGGTATTTCAACAATACATTCAAAAGGAAAAACTTCTTTCCTCAGAACACATATCCAATATGTTACAAAAATATTCCCAACTAAAATCAAGAAATGAGATACAAATAAAAACATGGTTAAGTAATCAAATTCAAAAAAAGAAAACCGAGATTAGTCGATGTCCAAAAAGGAAAAGAGGTAAAATATAAGCTATGTCCCAACACGCCTTTAGTATCGTTCACTGTATCGTCAGTAATGGTCACTCAATCCTTTGGTGACATGTACTGTGTGACAAATGGTGTAGTAAATGATTGGGCGCCTATTATTGTCAATACAGTGAACAGTCCTCAACGTAGTAGTTGTAGTATCTCCTATTGGATTTGTAAAAAGACGATCATGGACAGCTGATGAGGTAAATTGTGCAAGTAGGGTATTTCAACAATACATTCAAAAGGAAAAACTTCTTTCCTCAGAACACATCTCTAATATGTTACAAAAATATTCCCAACTAAAATCAAGAAATGAGATACAAATAAAAACATGGTTAAGTAATCAAATTCAGAAAAGAAAACCGAGATTAGTCGATGTCCAAAAAGGAAAAGAGGTAAAATATAAGCTATGTCCCAACACGCCTTTAGTATCGTTCACTGTATCGTCAGTAATGATCACTCAATCCTTTGGTGACATGTACTGTGTGACAAACGGTGTAGTAAATGATTGGGCGCCTATTATTGTCAATACAGTGAACAGTCCTCAACGTAGTAGTTGTAGTATCTCCTATTGGATTTGTAAAAAGACGATCATGGACAGCTGATGAGGTAAATTGTGCAAGTAAGGTATTTCAACAATACATTCAAAAGGAAAAACTTCTTTCCTCAGAACACATATCCAATATGTTACAAAAATATTCCCAACTAAAATCAAGAAATGAGATACAAATAAAAACATGGTTAAGTAATCAAATTCAAAAAAAGAAAACCGAGATTAGTCGATGTCCAAAAAGGAAAAGAGGTAAAATATAAGCTATGTCCCAACACGCCTTTAGTATCGTTCACTGTATCGTCAGTAATGGTCACTCAATCCTTTGGTGACATGTACTGTGTGACAAACGGTGTAGTAAATGATTGGGCGCCTATTATTGTCAATACAGTGAACAGTCCTCAACGTAGTAGTTGTAGTATCTCCTATTGGATTTGTAAAAAGACGATCATGGACAGCTGATGAGGTAAATTGTGCAAGTAAGGTATTTCAACAATACATTCAAAAGGAAAAACTTCTTTCCTCAGAACACATATCCAATATGTTACAAAAATATTCCCAACTAAAATCAAGAAATGAGATACAAATAAAAACATGGTTAAGTAATCAAATTCAAAAAAAGAAAACCGAGATTAGTCGATGTCCAAAAAGGAAAAGAGGTAAAATATAAGCTATGTCCCAACACGCCTTTAGTATCGTTCACTGTATCGTCAGTAATGGTCACTCAATCCTTTGGTGACATGTACTGTGTGACAAATGGTGTAGTAAATGATTGGGCGCCTATTATTGTCAATACAGTGAACAGTCCTCAACGTAGTAGTTGTAGTATCTCCTATTGGATTTGTAAAAAGACGATCATGGACAGCTGATGAGGTAAATTGTGCAAGTAGGGTATTTCAACAATACATTCAAAAGGAAAAACTTCTTTCCTCAGAACACATATCCAATATGTTACAAAAATATTCCCAATTAAAATCAAGAAATGAGATACAAATAAAAACATGGTTAAGTAATCAAATTCAAAAAAAGAAAACCGAGATTAGTCGATGTCCAAAAAGGAAAAGAGGTAAAATATAAGCTATGTCCCAACACGCCTTTAGTATCGTTCACTGTATCGTCAGTAATGGTCACTCAATCCTTTGGTGACATGTACTGTGTGACAAATGGTATAGTAAATGATTGGGCGCCTATTATTGACAATACAGTGAACAGTCCTCAACGTGTGTTGAAACGAAGCTAGCTATACAATTAGAATAATAGAACACTAGGCGTATTTTGTTATAGTATGCTGGCAATCTAGTCATAACGGTTTTTTCTGCGCCCACTAATGTAAATAAGCGTCTGTGTATCCATCCACGGAAAGTGAGTCTTTACATACGTGTATCTCCCGATTGGTTGCTACGGTACAGTAATGAGCCTTACATTGACCTATTCCGCCAATCTGGAACTGAGATATCAAGTCTACATGAGTTATTGAAATTAATATTCATTGAAAAAAGGCCGAGGTTCTATAAGGTCTCGAACTGCCGTCACCCCATACAATAAACTGCGAGTCCAGCAGCCACATCTCTAAACTAATTGACCGGTACGAATATTCGTTCTTGACAAAGCTTAGAATTTTGATAAACTGTCATGTCGTTGTCAATATCTATAAGCTTGAAATGTTGAATATTTCAAAAATACCTTTTTAGCAGTGGACGTAGAAAAAGTATAGTACAAAACTCGGACTACAAAGCATGTTTCACTCTCGTTTTGATTATGTCACTCGCTGCGCTTGTGTCATGATACTTCAAAACTTATACTAATCAGAAGACATTCTAACACAATTTGCCTTTTTTGTCTTTTTGAATACATTTGTTTATAATAGTTTTAATGGAGATCTCTTTTTTAGCAAATACAGTTTATTGGTCCAACGAAGAAAAAGAAATTTTAAGAAATATTTTTGCTTCAAATTTACGTCATTGCAAATTATCAACTTTTATGGAATGTGAGAAAGTTATTAAAGACAATCCAATATTAAGATTAAAAACAAAGCAAACCGTGAAAGCATGGATTAATAATGAAATTAATAGAAAAAAGAAATTAAATGATATGTAGTATCTATTTCGTGTCTATACGTTTACCTTGTATTGAAATATTCTTCTTCTAATTTTGACATATATAGTGATAAATTTCATAACGGATCGACGGAAAGATTATATTTTATGTAACTATTTAGTAAAGTAAAACATTGTACGACTAATTACGAAAAATTTGTTATGAATTATACAATGTTATTAATATTATGAACTCTTAAAAAAACTAACAGGACTTGAGCTTTTATTTTTCACTGAACCTCAAAACAGAAAAATGATTTTACCTTCATTGGCGAATGAAAAAAAATCTTCCTTAAAATTTATGCCTAGGCGCCATTGTGGTCATTTTTTCTTAGTGAAATATTTTGATAAAAAATTTTTTTTCGACATAAAAATATTCATTCTCGTTGATCGCACAACCAACAAAAAAAACCAAATTAATTTGAAAATATATGAGAAAGCGAGAGGTTAGATACTGTATTTTTTAATAACTTAAACATTTTGATTTCAGGAAGAGGTCCTCCTAATCTGAAGAAATATCTTGTTTTTTATGATGACTAAAACAGATTAATAATAGATATTTCAATATTTGTATTTTATTTTCCATTTTTATTTGCAGGTAAAAACTTTCCATTTCGATTAAAAATTTAAAAAAGTAAACTCGAAAATGGCCCACTCCCAGGTAGCCAAGATGACGTAACTGACGTCATGAAGATGTCAATTATTGGTCCCATACGTCATGCAACCCAAAAGTGACGTCTATAAGACGTCATTTTAATGGACGTCGACTGGACGTCTATGATAACGAAGTCTATATGACGTCATTTTAATTGACGTCAACTGGACGGCTATGATAATGACGTCTTTCTAAGGACGTATAATTTAAAATAATATTAAAACAGGTGTGTTTATTTTATTACTTCTTGAAATAATGGAAAAATACAAAAATCTACTTATTGCCTACATATTATTATTGAATCTCTATTAAGCTTAAGTATTTTAGATTATTAGCAGTTACGACAGCAAAAAATTGAACTTGATTTACCAATGTTTATTTAACTTTTAAATTTGTACTTAATTAAACAGTTTATACAAAAATAAAACGTAAAATTGTTACTATAAGTAGTGTTACTAATACTTCTTTTGTTTTTAAATTGTCCCACGTGCGTTCGCTTTGTATCATTGGTCCGAGTCTGTTCGACACTACAATGTTGTCACATGCAATTACATTTATATATTTCTTTCTATAACCATCCTCAAATAGGCAAAATAAAATATACTAATTAGTTAAGTTTCATTGAATCACTGTTAATAATCCTTGGAATTTAATTTAAGTATATTCGTACATAAAGAATTACAGAAATAAATTTAATTATGTTTCAGTATATCTATATTAAAATTATAAAAGATATTCATGTCGTGTGGGCAAAGGGTGCTTGGCAACGGCGCTTTCCGAAACCGCGCATACAAATACAATTAGAAGCCATTTTGAAAACCGAAAACAATTCCATTGACCGTCTCAAATCAGTAGCCCAATTGAGCTTAGAACTTTAGATGCACTAAATTGTCGTTAACTCTACTGGTCCACTTAGGTTTCACGGTCCCTGTCACAGATAACCCACATGTCCCTGTAGTGTAACAACCTGCAGAGTTCCAACAAAACTCAATGGATTCTGTATTTGTAGTTATGTTAATACGTTAATAAGTGAGTGAAAGTGGAAGTCCAGGCGGAGAAATTTTAATTTGTATTTGATAGAGCTTTTTTTGAAAAAGACCATGTATTGTGTTATTCAGTTCGATGAAACGGGCGATGATAGTGTCGCAGTGGTCAGTCAGAATTGGCTTACACCTTTGAAAAAGGAGGTATGGGGCCGTTCAAGTATTACGTAAGCACCAAGGGGGGGTGGGAGGTCTCTGTTTTGCTTATTTTGGATGACATGGGGGGTGGGGGGTCTAGATGATGATTACGTCATCGTTAGTTATTTAAGTTTTTTCGGGGATTCCCGCAAATAATACATATGCGTAGGCACTCGCTTTGAGAACTGATTAGGGGAATTACCGCGCATTAGGGAAATTACCGTGCGCTATTCACTTGTCTAATAATTCACTCTCGTGCCGGCCGGCTGCAAGTGCGCATCTATCAGTATTGTTTTGTTTGGATTCTAAACGTATTGTAAGCATTGAAAGTTATCATTTGTGTTTATGTTGATGCAATTAGCCAAAGTTTAACGTTTTAATTATTTAAATTTAAATATCTTATTAGAATGTCATATCATATAGATAAATCCAAGTTATACCAAAAACTGTTCGAAAGTTTTAAAAAATCTCATACTGGGACGAAAGTGCAAAATGTACAAAAGTTAGTTAACGAAGTTTGGCGAAATTATAAATTACAAGCAAAGTCAGATAAGGAACTAGATATTATTGTATCTAAGAGAATTGAAGAAGAATTGCAAGCGGCGACTAAAAATAAATCCAATCTGCTTCATTTTTTTTCCAAGGTGAGTAAATATAAGTACAAAGTTTCTCTTTACGTTCTGTAACAATTAAAACGATTTATGAGTAAAAAATATGATGGCCTATCTCAAAGTAAAAAGGTAAATGATTGATATTTTATTTCTTAAGATCGACTCCGGCAATTGGTCACAAAATACACGGTGTTTTCAATATCTGTATGTGAAGGGTTTCTGTGGGGAAAAGCTTTCAATAATATTTAAACGCTGGTTTTATTGAATACGGTGAATTTATGTAGCTTAATAAGAGAATATCCAGCAGAACTCTTAGAAATTTTTCATTTTTAGGCAACGTCTTCTACCAGTAAACCTGCAGAAAAAACACAAATTATACAGCCATTTTCTAACATTGAAAAACAGAAAGAAGATAAAATTAAAACCGGCAATGAATCACAAGAGCAATGCGAAAATAATAATAATGCAGATAAACAAAGAGCAAAACCTTCTCAAGAAGCTTTGAAAAATAAGATTACTCTACTCGAAAAAAATCTGAACGCTTTGTATTCTGCCAGAGATACTATGCCAAATTGCGCTGAAGTTGATAAACAGATCATTAAGTTGCGCGAGGAACTAAAAACAGCAAAAAATACTTTAAACAGGAAGATTCAAAACGCAGTTGCCCAGAAGAAAGTTAGAAGATATTTGTCAGGAAAATCCTGAAATAAAAAGAAGACTATCTCTGAGGGATTCAGTAGGACATCCTAAACTTGAAAGCGATCAACCATTACTATTGAAAACAATTGCGGATATAGCTTTATTTGGGAGTGCATGTGATGACAGGAGACGAACGGAATCTATTCGCAGCGTAAAAACTCTTGACGAACTCACACAAGAACTGCGTAAACTAGGATTTGACATTAGTCGCAGTGCTACATATCTTCGTTTGATTCCCAGAAAATCGAATTCTACAGAGGGACGAAGACATGTATCGACAGTCCCTGTTAGGCTAATTCGTGCTCAAACTGATCACCACAAGAGCCACTTAGATAGCAAGTTCGCTGAAACATCAATCCATTATTTAGAGAACATAGCATCCATACTTGGACCAGATCAAGTATTTTTCTTATCTCAAGATGACAAAGCTCGAGTCCCTATTGGCGTCACTGCGGCAAATAAGCAAGCACCACTTTTAATGCATATGGAATATAGAATCAAATTACCTGACCACGATTGGGTAATCGCTGAGCGTCATAAATTAATACCATCTGTTTATGCTGGTATCAAAGTTACTTCCAATATGCTAGGACAACCGCAAGCCGTCGGATATTCTGGGCCAACATTCATCGCTATTCGAAGTGGAAAGCATAGTTCATCTACTGCTAATACTCATGCTCAGGATTTCGAGACGCTTCTCGAACTTGAAGAGTTTCGACCATTAGCAAAAACTGACCATGGACTAGTAAAACCAGTAGTAATTATGACGGTTGATGGAGGGCCAGATGAAAATCCGCGTTATCAAAAAGTCATAGGGTTTGCTATACAACATTTTAAACGACATGATCTCGATGCATTGTTTATAGCTACCAATGCTCCTGGAAGGAGTGCGTATAACAGAGTAGAGCGAAGAATGGCTCCTCTGAGTCGGGAACTGGCTGGTTTAATACTGCCTCATGACCATTTTGGGTCTCATTTGGATGAACGTGGCATTACAATTGATGAACAATTAGAAAGATATAATTTCGAATTTGCAGGAAATGTATTAGCTGAAGTATGGAGTTCAATGGAAATTGATGGCTATAATGTTACTGCAAAATATGTTGAGGCTGATGAACAAGATGTTCCTGAATTTCCAGACATTAAATGGTACTCAGAACATGTGCGTGAAAGCCAATACTTGCTTCAAATTGTAAAATGTAAAAATACGGAATGCTGTCGTCCAAGAAGTGGCCTATTCAGATTACTAGACAACAGGTTTCTTCCACCACCTGCAAAAGTAAAACAAACAGTTGATGACTTGGTTTTGGATGAAGGAGGACAATTTCTTGATCTTCCAGTCAATTTAGCTCTACGCTTGAGTACTACCCTCAAAGATTTTTTGCAAATGCCCTACGATTATTTTTGTCCGGCGGTAAAATTTAGGCTATCAAGCCGAACATGCAAAACGTGTGGTCTTTATCATGCTTCCGTCAAATCATTAAATCGTCACATCGAGAAGATCCATAAAAAAGTAAACACGCCCACAGAGGGAAAAGTTAGACCTGTAAGAGTCGCTACTCGTCGTGCTAATGAACTGATGTGCATTATTCAAAATTTAGAGCACCAAGATGTTGAATGACTCGATGAGAGTGACGTAGACATTCCAAAATCGAATGAAAGTGAGCAGACTCACAACACTGAGCAGCAATCCAATGTCATCGATAACTTAGAATCATGGATTCAGGTTTCATGGACTGAAGACTGTTAATGTGTTCCGAAAATATTCTTTATGTTAGTTATGTTCTTTATTTCTGATTATATTTTTTTGTCATTTACTCTATGTGTATCAGTTAAACCTAATATTTTCATGAATTTTCCTATTTTAAAAATAACAATATAAAAAAACATTTATTACTAAAAATGTTTACGTAAGCATAGGAGGGGGTAAGTGCTTTGCTTACTTTTGATGACGAGGGGGGCGGGGGGGTAAAAAATGGTAAGAAATCTGCTCACGTAATACTTGAACGGCCCCTATACTGGCCGCCATTAAAAGATAGAAGAATCTTTCGGCGCGCTTTAGAAAACGATCACGCTGTTGACTGCGAGAAATGGAAATTATATGGAGTCAAAAAATATTTTTTCAGACCGGTAAGTTTCATACTACAACTACATACATGCAGTTTTAGTTTAGTAAATATCAGAAATAACCACATGATACATGATGGCATAATTTCATGTTTTTCTTTAAATGCCATGTGGAACTTGTCTAGTCCATTTTGGATACTAAGATATTTTCTTGTATTTACTTACAGCTAATTGCTCGATAAGAGATTTTAACTCTTTTGTAACACAATGTATTATGTAGATGATTTAGACAAAGCAATTAGAAAAGAGAAAGAAGCTCAAGTCAACAGTGATATTAATGATACTGATAATAATGAAACTACACTAAGTGGACCCAGAAAAAGAATTAGGAGAATTATTGAAGTGATAGTGAAGAGGAAAGTAAATATTCTAAACCACCACACATCAAAATTAAAAAGTTGTCGGATAAATATAATAACAATATAAACTGTAATCTGAACTGAAATATGTATTTTATACCCATTTTCACAAGTTAAAGCGAGGTAGCAATTATAACTAAATGCTGTTTTATATCTATTTTTTTTTAAATTGTTACTTATCACTATGCAACTTAATTGACAAAATTTTAGGTGCTATAGAAAAGAAACAAATATCGCCAAGGGTATTTTCTGGTATCTCAGCCCCATCAGAAATTTCCTCAACATCAGCTTCTAATGCAACGCCGCCTATAGAAGTAGTTTCCCTACCTACGGTACCATCATCATGGCAATTGCAAAGGTGGTAGTAGATGCAAGAAACATTGTATATGTCAATATCAAATTAACACAGAAATGCCATATATATTATGATTTAAGTTTTGTTAATAAATTTTAGCACCACATATCTGCTAACATTATTATTCAGTCGATTCTGTATAATACATTTATATTAAATTTATTATAATATATACTGGAAACATCAATCTTTTTAAATTATTTTTGTGTTTATATATTTAGATTGACAATTATTGTGCCTTGGACAGACATGCATCAGCGTTTTTTGTTATAATAAATATTTTTCTAATAATTTGTTTTTTATTACAAACTTTGATTTCTTAGACCAGGGTCGATAATTTTTAAAACCAAAAAAAATAATAGTAGGATGAAACCCATTAGAAAAGGAGGGGAATATTATAAAAATGGAAGGAAAAATAATTTACGGGCGATCTGAGGTCGGGAAGGGGATGGGGGTGAGTTTTTAAGGGTAAAAAACGGTTTTTCTCGATTTCCGGCAAAACTAAAATTCCTATCGAAAAAAGTCAAATGGCAAAGTTGTAGGTAATAGAAAGATCTAAAACTTTTGTATTTACACTTTTTTCACATAACCTCAAAATTTATGTGAAAAATTCAAAAAACCAGGTTTTTGGTTTTTAATTTTTATCTTTTACAAAAATTTTTTTTTCAACAAAATTTGGTGAAAACTTACCTTTTTATGTCCCAAATACGCTGTAATTTATTCGATTGAAAATATTTATTTTTTCACCTTGTTTTGCATTAATATCGAAAACTCACCCGTCAAAATATCAGCTTTTTTCAAAAAGCTGGTATGTTTTCTGTTCGTTGAAATCTCTACTTTCCGATGGTGAAAAAAATATATGTTACTATAGTTAATCTTCTCAGAAAATGCAAAAAATCGAAAAAAACTCGAATTCAATTTTTTTTAATTATTATAAATAATTTCATCTAAAAAATGTGATTGCTGCAATTTGTTTCAATTAAAAAGTTGATTTATTCAATACTAATTACATTTATGTCATATTAAATCTCATTAGATATAAATATAAATCGTACAATTAAATGTAGATACTTATTCTGATTACGTTATTCATTACAATATTTTTAAACACATTAATCTTATCATTCATAAATACCTTATATTCAATTCTAATCACTTATCCATTAGTTTCTGTATTTTTGATGGCATTTCTTCATCGTTAGATTCGTCAAACATCTCCGATTCTAGTAGATCTTCGAAATCTTCATGACTATCATCTTCTTCCTCTCCAACATTATTTCCAGACTGCGTTGGTTCTTCATCCACAATTTCTTCTGAATCATTAACTTCCTCGTAGGTTTCTTTTTCAATATTGGAGCAATTTTCAGAACCATGACAGTTTAAACCATGTTTCCGGCAACCACATTTTAAACTGTTACATCCAGTTTCACAGCTGCAGCAAATAGTTTTGAGCAATATTTCCGGAATTAATTCTTTTTGTGTAAATTTGGGCATAATTCCACGTTGATATTGCTTCCAGCCCCAATCTGTTGCTGTTAGTTCGTTACCCAACCAAGTTTGAAGCTGATAATATGCCCTGTAACAATGTTGTTCTGCTGCTCCTTCTGTGGGTGGGAGGTTTGCCAAAACGAAAGATGATTTAATTTTTGCCAATTGATATTTTTGAAACCTTAATTGATTCAGTGTAGTTTTTTCCTTTTTACATTTATAAATAGATTTGATTAGTTGTAATCAATTTTTTGTATTTCTTCTTTACTCGCATCTTTCTTATAAAAAACATTGGCCAAATTTGACAAATTTTTAACGTCTAATAATGAATTGACGATACTTTCCTTTTGCGGCAAATCCAGATGTTGTATCGCAACCAGAAAAACAATGCAGAAATGCAACAATGTTTCTTAATGATTCATGTTTGAAACTATTAGACGTGAAAAATAGGTCTTTTACATTTCCAGAACCTGGTTTGAGAAAATAAATGTCATGATTATATGAATTTAACTGATTTAGAAGGACCAAAAGATCAATATCTTGGCCCACAACAATTACAGTTTTATTAGTACTCATTGCAACTTTTATCGCGGTTTCAATTATGTCAGCATCAGCATCTTCTTCTACTTGGTTGCAGGAAAATCCTCGTGACTGTAATCTTTCCATCAAAGTTTTTATTCTTTTATCCTTATTTTTCTCGTTAGATAAAAAATTATCTTGCAAAAAGGTATTTTTGTATAATTTTGATAATCGAACTCTGGAATATTGTCTGAGGGTTTTCTACGACTACGTTCTCCTCTTTTAGTTGAAGTAGCTGCTGGTACTGTTGTGACACTAACTGATTTTTTAATTTCGGGATACCCATCAAAGACAATATAGCTGCTTACTGCGTAATGTTTTTCTACATAGCGCAAATATTTATTCATTATCTCTTCTACCGTTTCATTTTTTTGCCAAATTACTTTGTGCAGTAAAAATCCACCGTCAACGACATGCACTACACCGTCAGAAAGCGTTGGTCTATTCGCACTCACAAATAAATCGTAAAGTTGAGATTTAACATTTTTCCTGAGGCCATTTTCTGTAAAAAGTGACAATGGAAAAGGTGCAAGCTCATATTGTAAATAAGTTTTCATATCTTTTTTACTGTCAATAGTTAACGATATTCTTTGAAACAACAATAAGGATCGATAGCTATATCTCCGTTCACTTTAACGGAAGATTGAACTGTTTTTAAAGACAAGACTTTGTTTTTCCTTTTAAATTTTACACTGTCACTCAGGTATATAATTTATCTTAAAATAGTTATAAATAGACATCTACGCATATCATTTAAAGAAGATTCGACAACTTTCTCCAAATATTGTAGATGTCTTATTAAATATTAATTTTATTAACTTATTTGTTTGTTAATTATAGTAGTATATTTTTATTTGGAATTTTTTTTATCAATGTAACATGTGATTTAACGTTTTTCGAGTAATTAAAGTGTTAATTTTAATAAATAGCTCAAAAATTTTTATAATTGAAAAAAAAATTCGAATTCGAGTTTTTTTCGATTTTTTGCATTTTCTGAGAAGATTTACTATAGTAACATATATTTTTTTTACCATCGGAAAGTAGAGATTTCAACGAACAGAAAACATACCAACTTTTTGAAAAAAGCTGATATTTTGACGGGTGAGTTTTCGATTGAAAATTAGGGTGTTTTTTCCATATTAATTCAAAATAAGGTGAAAAAATAAATATTTTTAATCAAATAAATTACAGCGTATTTGGGACATAAAAAGGTAAGTTTTCACCAAATTTCGTTAAAAAAATTTTTTTGTAAAAGATAAAAATAAAAAAACCAAAATCCTGGTTTTTTGAATTTTTCACATAAATTTTGAGGTTATGTGAAAAAAGTGTAAATACAAAAGTTTTAGATCTTTCTATTACCTACAACTTTGCCATTTGACTTTTTTCGATAGGACTTTTAGTTTTGCCGAAAATCGAGAAAAACCGTTTTTTACCCTTAAAAACTCACCCCCATCCCCTTCCCCGACCTCAGATCGCCCGTAAATTATTTTTACTTTCATTTTTATAATATTCCCCTCCTTTTCTAATGAGTTTCATCCTACTATTTTTTTTTTCGCTTTTTATTTTTTTTAAAGGCTTCTACCCTGGTCTATCTGCCATATAGTTTAACCTATGAACAAATAAACCTAAATTATATAGGTCGATCTAAACACGAATGAACATGCAACTTGTATATGTAGATGGTATCAGGGAAAATAGAAGCGTCTTTATCACGTCTCTATTCAACGTCATGTTGCTGCCCCTACTTTGGTGCAACTAACATCTTACTGTTGAAAAGTAAGGAGTCCAAAAGAAATCATAGAAGTAACGTCCAAAAGACTTCATAGATGTACGTCCAAAAGACGCCTAAAAAGTGACGTTCAAAAGACGTCATAGAAGTGACCTTCAAATGACGTCATAAAAATGACGTCCAAAAGATGTCATGGAAGTGACATCCAAAAGACGTCATGGAAGTGACATCCAAAAGACGTCATAGAAGTGACGTCTTCTGGATGTGACATAACTGCGTCTATTGGACGTCATTATGGACGATTGTTTGACGTCTTTTGGACGTTGTTTAGACGTCAAGTGCTACCTGGGCTGTTCCAGTCAAAACTTTATATGAGTTCAAAAAATTCAACTTCAATCCCGATGCTATAACAATAGAATCGGGTGTAGTAGTAGTAAGTGATAACTGTAAAGATTAGCAGATATAGTTTTCCTAGTTTTCTATATAATTGCAGTTATACTGATCTTAATTGGAAAAAAATATATCCAGGATATCTCCATAGGGCTAATAATATCTACGCTTTAATATTTGTAATATTATATCTTATTTTTTCTATTACCATATATTAAGTCAATCACTAGGTAGGTCACTTCTTGGTCTAGCCAAAATAATTATTAAACATCGGATAGGCATCAAATGAAACGTAACTTCTGTCATTCTGACGATGATATTTATAATCGAAACAATTGTTAATGTTCTTAGAATTTTTAAAAAAAATTCAATATATTGTGGAATGATCTAGAAACAGTAAGTTTCATTTAAAACAGTAAAATATTGATTAAATAGTAAAAGCACAAAATAAAATGGTATTAAGTCTCTCGCCTTACCAGTGTGAACTCAACCCGATTGAGCTAATATGAGCAGACATTAAAAGATATGTTGCAGATCATAACACAATGTTTCGGTTTGGTGATATGAAAAAAATATTTGACGCAGCGATAGAAACAATTGGGAGATCTCGCAGTGGCAACGTTAAAATAACGGAATCGCTAAACTTACCAAGATAGCAAAAGCGCATGCGCTCTGAATAAGAAGCACGGTTAATTCTATTACCGGAATACGATAATTCACTCGGTTTACCGGGACTGAATAGCGGCCCGATATGTCTCTATTGATTGGCCCCTATCATTGACATATTATACTATTGATATTTGTAAACATGAAACAGTCAGAGTTCAACCCTGCTTATATCATATTTGAAATCGTTTCTGTCAGCCCAGAGTTTTAGGGATAACTCTGCAATCATCCTTCTGGCGAAGTGGTGCGGGCTGTAACCAACCCTGTCTTCACATCTTGACTACAATTTATATTTGTCGCTAGGTAAGTTCGAAGAGTGTAAAGTTTTGTTATCATATGAAACAAAATGAGCGCCTACCTTTTTAAAAGTCCGGTAATTAATTTTTTTTTGTCAGTTTTGTTGCTGTATATTTCATGGGTGTTAAGGGATTATTTTCTTTCTCTTGTGGTTTTTATTGTAGATATAAGTGACCGTGGGACTACTGATTTTTGCTTTTGTTACATCATATTGGTGCGTTAGCCTCAGTAGTCCAAAAAAACTGCCCGCTTTAGCTGATAAGTGCTATAACTTATCAGGGTTCGATTGTATTCGACTCCTTGACTTTGTCTAAAACATTTTACTAGTGTTAGATTAAAACATATATTTGCTGATTATTTTATACATACTTGTCTCTCTAGATAGTTGTATATTTATTGATCATTTATATACCATGTCATGGCTTCAGTAAGTATTTCCATATCGTTCAGAAACTTCTGTTTAAGACTTAGTTGTCATTAGAATATATTGTAAACATTTACCGATAAGACGTTAACTGTTTGATTACATCTGATTTGTATGATAATTCAGGTTATTTTGGCTTTGTGCATCAACATATGCGGGGGTACTATGGTACTATTATTGTTTAAAATAATTTCTAATACTTATAAGAATCGTTGTATTGTTGTTGTTGAAAAGTCTGGTTAGGTTGAATTGTCAATTTGTTCGATGACGGATACGTCGTAGATAGCTGCGTTCGTTTGACGTTTCGCACTGGGAGTTGTCGAGATATCTGTCTAGCATTTGTGGTTTGACTTTACGAGTTATAGATAACTCATTATGCTTACAGATTTCCTCTCCTATGTGCTCGTAGATGACATGCGAACTGTTATTATTAATACTTTTGGGTTTACTCGACTTTTTGTTCGATGTCTCAAGCGGATTGTGGTTCTATGTTCTGTGGTTAAGACGAATTTCTGTCAGTTGGATTTCTATTGGTTGGAAAACTTACTCGAGTTGCGTTGTAGAGAGAAGTTAAGTTACTTGGGTTATTGGCGCATCGAGGACTTTCTCTTCTAATCAAGATTTCGAGATGGCTGCATGAGTTTCAGTTCTCAGTAATATCTTGATTTATTAATGGTATTTGAAACCATCCCAGTTGGGGATAACAATCAAGATGTTGTAAATTGATTCGGGAAGCTGGTGGTGGCTGTACTTTTTGAAGATTTGATGGATATTGACCGTTTTGGAAACCACGCTGCCTGACCCTTTTTTGAAGGGATTTTTGACTGAAATCATAACGTAGTCGGGATTTGGATAGCTTATTTCCATCCTCGTATTTGATGACACTGTTGTAGGAGTTTTGAGGAAGTTTAGGCCCTCAATTAGAGGTATGTAGAAGAGATCTTATATGTATATTTTTTTGCAAAGTATGTTTAGACATTTTTCGCTCATTTTCTATTAATGAAAAGAATTTAAAGTTGTAACTATTAATAGATATCAATTCGTTGTAAAGTAGTATATATTTTTGTACAGTTCAGTGGTATTTTGTCGTTTTGAACCACAAAAAAAATATCTATGTATTTTTTATAGCTACTTTTTCTAACTGTTCTACTTATGATTGTATATTTGATATTCGTCACATGAGTTTAATTCTCAAAGTATAAGTATTGATGTCAAGTAATTTTTATATTGTTTCATCGAATGATTAGCATATTACTTATAGGATATCGGCAAATATACTTGCAATATTCTTAGTTGAATAGTTGAAATGTATCATTGTTTCATATCTCTACATACTGAAGTAAGGTGTGATCACACATTAGATAATTCTTGGCATATTAATATAATTTTTCAGTTTGTCAATCAGTGCTATGCATGAGATTAATTTCTTGGTTATCGCTTAGATTTTGTATATATTTTATTCACATAGTAGTCATTCAGGTTTTCAAGTCAAACTTTATCCCGATTAGTAGGGATGAAGCATTTTCTGGTTCCATATGTAAATAAAGTTTTTCTGTGCCGCAGAGGCAATACTTTAGTATATTAGAGAATAACTCCGGGGGAAATATTTAATTTCACTTTAGCTATTATTTTCATCTTATTTTAACAACACGTCTGGTGTTGATAATTATATAGTCTGGACACATAGCCTTAAGCTGGTTCAGTCGATTAATAGTTTCATCGTTGATGATAACATTTTAATAATTCGATGTTATCTGTACATTTAAGGGTTTTTCCTGGAGGGATACCTAACTTTTCCTGGATGGATACCTAACTTTTCCCTGGAGGGATACCTAACTTTTTCCTGGAGGGATACCATATTTTTGGATTATTACCTTTTCCTGAAGGGATACCTTTTTTTTGGAATACTCAAGTTTTCCTGGAGGGTTACCTTCTTTTCTCTTGGATACTTACCTTTCTCTGGAGGAGTACTTTTCTAGGGTACTTTACCATTTGGTTCCGCCTGGACCGGGGTGAAGAGGCGATCACCGTTCTTCCGGATGAGAAGATGATGAGGGGATATCATGGGGTGGATTTAATTGTATATATATATATATATATATATATATATTTCTTTTATGTAACATATATTTTCTAAAACTTATCGTGTTGAATCACATCCAACCTGAGTTACAGTAGGTCGCCTTGTATCCTAGCTAAGTGTAAGCACATGTATAACTGATAACTGGTGTTTTGTATAGCCCAGTTATATTTCATTTTGCGTTTTTTTATTATTTCACTTGTATAACTGATGCTTTGTATAGCCCAGTTATATTTCATTTTAGTTTTTTTATTAGTTCACTTATTAGCTAATTCAACGACTTGACAGACGTTATAGTCATGTTTCATCTTTTTTTAATATTTAAAAAATTGACAAGAAAATTTAAGTATCTGTCTTTTGAAAACTTTTCGTTAGTAAATAAACACGTTGGTAAGTTTAGATACCTGTTTTCTTACTCTTTCCTATTAATTTGCTAGGTTTAGGATAGGACGAACATTTTGGCCGAGCAGAAACCTAGCTGGCGCCCATTTTATTTTTAGAACATCCCGGATAAAACTCACTCCCACTCACCGACTAAGTGAGCTGAAGGCCCGAAAGGTTGTCACCGGGGACAGCTGGACTTACCTGTCGCCCATAGGGACAAATTTTGGCGGTTACAAACAGTCTCTATGGATAAAGATTTGTTTTCCGTAAATAGTCAGGACAGCTAACACAGAAAACGTCCGTATTTTGTAACAGCTAACCTGTACGAAGTCAACGGTGACACATGTTCACTTGTGTTCAATTAGTAGGCTGATTAATTGTGTTATTTTATCGATAAGAATAATAGATATACAAAAAGATAAGAAAAATAGGCTGAGATTCAACATACATGATGACCTGTGCTTATTGAGGGAGGTGCTGGCCGAAAATCCTTTCCAGACGCCTTTATATTCGGAAAACATGTTACAGGAAAATACTTCACAGTTAAAAGTTTAAAAGAGCATGTAGAATATTTGATAAGACTGTTCTCCAAAGACTGGAATAATCGTAAAGAGTAGGCATCTTTTTGTGCTCATCGTTTTGGCAGATAACTATTCAAGTACTTTTAATAGGTAATCTTTGATGCACACACGCCCCATTTAAGCAACCGGCCGCTTAATATTACAGCAAAGTTCCTAAATCAGACTTATGTAATATGTTTAATCATCAACCTGACTTGCATGAGCTAAATAAACCCTTTTCAAAACGAGATTATAATATAATGTTATCTATTATTTTCAGATCTGGGACAGAGGAGCAGACTACAGAAAAAAGTTGTTGCTACAAGAAATTAAAGATTTGGCTAGGGATTTTAAAGATACAGCATGTAACAACTCGATCATGCTAAAAATAGATAAAGAAAAGGCTGTCAAATTTCGAGACGACGCAGCAGCGTCTTTTAGCCACACTAATATGAACAGTGATGATTATGGTTCCAATTTTGTGGTGGACGAAAGCACCTTGGAAGGATCTGAGTTTTTAGATCAACCTATATTGTTCGAGGTTTTTGAAGACACTGTTAAAATTTTTACTGAAACAGCAAGAAATTTAACACCAGATCCATCAACTCCATCAAACTGCAGAATCCTCTCTGAACCTCATATATTAGGTATTTTGCTTATTATTCATAATCAACTTCAAAATTTCAATATTGTGCCAAGACATAAACATTTTTATTTAGGATTATTGTTATTGTATTTTGCTGGCACAATACAAAACCTTTTACACTCTCATCGTATTCAAATGCTATATATTACAGATGAAACCTCTCGCTTTACACTATAGAAACAATCTCGAACATTTACTGGTTTTCTACATGCCAGACCATGTACGAGGTTATGAAAAGAAAAATGTTTCGGGCTCTCGGCTAGACCACAGTGGAGGTGGGGTGGTTCGTCTAAAAGTTTTAACAAAAATAAGGGGGATCCAGTTAAATTGACCCAAAACCCTATAAAGATAATGTATTACCTCCCAATTTAACAAAAAGTCAACATTAGAACATAACTCTTGTACTTAACCCAAGATTACAATGAAAAACTTAATATAATCAATTAATCCAATTATATTTATAAGAAATATAAGTGAGTACAAAGGCATTAAAAGTATAGCAGAAACGATCGCGGAGACACAAGATAAGAGAAAATAGCTCTACTTACAATCAATCAGGGTATATTAATATAGAAATAAATCATCAGTGGTCAGCAAGACCATATTGCATATGTACTATTACTATTTTTCTAAAACTGCGGGTGCCTAAAGGTGTAGATGCTGATAAAAAATACGCCAGAAAATTTAACAATTAATTTGACCGTTCGTCGCGATGAGCTCATGCGCATACCGATCTCGTATACCTCACTAATAACAACCCGATACCTTAGTTTTCCGCTTACATAAACAGATATATCGAAAATATAAAGTTGACTAATCGACGAGCGATTTTTCCTAATGAAAGATTGAAACACTTAAAGTGAGTCTATTATATAGTGCAAAGTCTTACCTAGAAAATGGTCTACCCTTAACCAGATTATTAATATCTTATATACAAGGTTAGTATAAAGTATGGAACCCCCTAAGTATCTCCTCAACAGATTAATATTTTTAAACAAAATTGCTGATCCCCTGCTAAGAGAATCCAAGGAAGTCAAAAATGCTATCAAATTTAATGTACCATTTACGGTTAAACCGGAAATGCATATCAACTTTGTTATTTTAAATAGATCACCCTGTATATTTTAACATTTTTGAATTCCTTGTGAAATTCTGCATACAGTAAAACTTTCCATTCATGTTTTTATTGAGTAATTGAGGCTTTATTCAATAATTTATCGTTTTCGACTCAGTTAGCCAGGGATGAAAAAATGTCAAACCTTTAATTGTCAAATAAATTAATTATTGAGTAATCTACCTATTAGTGTAGTAAAAGGTGTGTAATAATATTTCTCTGTGTTATTTGTTACTATTGTTTTTTCTATTATGGTGTATCTAAGTGAAGGAGAACGTAACGAAATTTTAATTATGCGAGGATATGGACACAAACAACGTTCTTATAAGGAAGTTTTAAACCTATTCAATGAAGTTAATCGAGGTCACCACATTACAAAATCAGCAATTGTGAAAACTGTTATCTTCTTTCACGTGTAAGTAAAGTTTTAGCATAGGGTTTCATCATATGTTCGTGCAGAGCGTAAGCGTCATCTGCAACAAATACGTAAGGAAATTTGGTTGGGTTGCCATTATAGAGTTGTCTTGGTTTTGGTAAATTCAAACTTTGGCTGTTGAACATACGTCCAAAGGTTGACGAAATGAAAACGCCACCGTCACTATTTCTGCCTGCCTATCCCACATCGACAACAACAAATTTCACTTCAGCATCAACAATAGCTTGTAATATTATGGAGTTGTGCGTTTTATAATTATAAAACAACGAACCACTATTCCACGGAGCTTCAATACGGATATGCTTTCCGTCAACCGCTCCACAACAGTTAGGGAAATTCCACAGTTCTTCAAACCTTTCTACAATCTTCTTCCATTCATTAGTTGTAGGCGTCGTCATCAAATACATTGGAGATAACACTTCCCATATGACGGCACAAGTTTCAGCAGCAATCTTCCCTGCTGTCGTAGCCCCTACTCGGCGACTGAAATGCGTGTATTGAAATCTTTCTCCCGTTGCCAGGAATCTAAAACAAATTAACCCAATTAGCCCACGCAACTTTTTTTCTCCATACAACATGATTTTTTTTGTTTTAGATGCAATATGCAAGACTAAATGGAGCAATTTGAGAAATTCTTACGCAAGATACTTAAAGAAAATGCCAAGTGGATCAGCAAAGGGAAAGAAAAAATGGCATTAGGCAGAAGCCATGGATTTTTTACAACCATGGACGGGTTATTGTAGGAAGATTTCTAGCAGCTTATCATCGTCAGATACTCAAGATTCTGCAGTCCCCATAGCCCCAACCAGCAACGATGACCAGGTTGTAACACAGTTGTTATTTATTATGATAAGTAAGTTATTTTATATCTTTTATAAGTTAATTTTATATCTTTTTCAACTGCCACGGTAAAGCCACTTCCGGACTCATGAAGTAATTAGCAAATTGATCTCTGATAAAATTTACGGCTAATGATTCTTCATTGACCTGGGGTCTCAATTGTGGGAACATACTTATTGCCATTTTGCCTTGTTGTCGTAAACCATCATGTTGTGTAACAAAATTGTGTAAAACACAACATGCTTTCACGATATTAATAGTTAAATCATATGCTGTATCAATTGGCCTATGTAAAATGCGACATTTATTTGCCATGATCCCAAATGCACATTCCACGTATCTACGAGCTCTTCTAAGGCGATAATTATAAACTCTTTGTTTCACGTTGAGATTTTGTCCGCCGTATGGGCGCATAACATGCTTATTTAAACCAAAAGCTTCATCACCGACGAGTACGTATGGGATTGGTGGTTCGTTATTACGATCATTTCCAAGTGGTTGAGAAACAGGCAATGGTAATTCATTTCTCATTAAAATCTTGTAAAGCGTCGAATTTCTAAAAATAGTAGAATCACTTTCCTTTCCATATGCTCCCACGTCGACAAAAACAAACTTATAATTTGAGTCAACAACCGCTAGCAAAACAATTGAAAAATAATTTTGGTAATTATAAAACAGAGAGCCACTTTTGTCCGGTTTTATTAAACGTATATGTTTCCCATCAATTACCCCAAAGCAATGAGGAAAGTTGGCTTTGAGATCAAAATCTAATGCAAAATTTTGTAGTTTTTCTACTTTGATCTCTTCTATGTACTGTGGTCGAAGATATTTCCATATAGCTTGACAAACTGACGAAATAGTTCTTGAAATTGTTGCTCTTCAACGTTTAAATTTGAAATGCAAGTCGATTATCGAATTTCCACTGCCCAAGTACCTGAAATAGAAACACAAAAATTAAACAGGGTGGCTCATTTAGATATGCAATCATAGATTAATATTCATTTTTTTCTTTCTTTGCAGGTAACGAGGTCGTGAAAAAATGGAGAAGCGTGAGGGACAACTTTTTTCGATATGTAAAAAAATGAAAAGAAAACAGTTCGTCTGGATCAGGGGCCAAACAATTTAAAAAATATCTTTATTACAATCAGTTGCAGTTTTTGTGGAAAATTTCCCAAAATAAAACTGACAGTAGCCTTGAAATGGTGCCTGAAGAAACGGAACGAAACAAAAACACAACATTTTCGTCTCCATCTCATGCAAAAGAAATGTCCTCGTTACCCCCAGGACCTTCTCGCTACGTGCCTGCAATCCGCAAGAGATCAAGCCAAGCAATAGATGATTTCGAGGCGCAAACGTTAGAAGCGTTGCATGAGAAAGAAAACCGCCACTTATCATTTTTTAAAGGAATGTTGCCTTCTTTGAACGGCTTTACGGAATTACAGACTTTGACATTCCAAAGCAAAGTTATAAATATCATTACCGAAATGCGGTTCGGGGAACAGACTCAATCAAAACCATTGCAGTCACGCGGATATCAACCTGGACAACAGTATCAGTATGGATATCAAACTACACAACATGCCCAGTCACCATCGCCATCGGGGTATCGAACAGATGAATTCGACGCTACCTTCTCAGCCAACACTACAGTTAAAAGTTTTACTGATGACAGTCAAGAAGAAGAATATAACTTTGCTTTGTTGACTTAGTAGTAATACTTAAATTAAACTGATTTTAAAGATAATAAATGAATAACTGATGAACATGAATATTATATTTGAAATTTCTTACCTCAATGTAATACCAATCATTTCAATTGGTTCTAAAGGGTTCCTGAATTTGGTATACTGCTTCTTTACATGTGGTTCTAAGATTTTAACCAAATTATTAAAGCTGGCCTCACTCATCCTAAAAAAATTGAAAAATTTCTTTTCATCTAACAACAACTCCCTATATTCCTTCATAAAAAACTGACCATCACTATTTCTTCATGCTATCAAAGGAGATATCCAGAATCTTCTATGGTTTCTACGTTTATTTCGGCGGTGGCGTAATAACAGCAACAAAAGAACGCGTTTGTATCTATCCATTGCGAAGGCTGAACTGAGACGCAGCCAGTGTTGCTGCGACATCGTGCGTCGTCGCAACGCAGGTGTGGCATACAATGCGCTGTTCCGTTGCGACGCAACGCACTAATGGGGCCTCGCTCTTAGGGTTACGCATTCGAAACTTATTAATGCAAATGCCGAAAGAATTTTTTCAAAATTCTTTACGAGAATTTGAAGACCGTGTAGGATATTGTCAAATAGCAGAAGGGCGTAATTTTGAACATTTATTATAATTTTCGCAATTTCTGTTATTTTTTGATAAAATAAATAATTGTTATGTTGCCAAGTTTTTAGGATTTGGCATTTCATCCATGGCTAACTAAGTCAAAAACGATAAATTATTGATTTAAACCTAAATTATTCAATAAAAATATGAATGGGAAGTTTTACTGTATGCGGAATTTCACCAGGAATTCAAAAATGTAAAAATATACAGGGTGTTCTATTTAAAATTGCAAAGTTGATATGCATTTCCGGTTTAACCGGAAATGGTACATTAAATTTGATAGCATTTTTAAATTCCTTGGATCTTCTTAGAAGGGGATGAGCAATTTCATTTAAAATTATTAAACCGTTGAGGAGATACTTAGGGGGTTCCATACTTTATACTAACCCTGTATACATATGTAAACAAAGTGCTTGACACTTCATTTGAGTATGTTTGAATTTGCCGCGTAATAACTTTGATGTGTATAAGTTATCTGTGAGTAAACTTTGTAGTTTTTATGGAGCTCTCTGTCAGATTGACGTATTGATACAGCAAGCAAATTAGATTATGAAAATTATATTGTAATTCGAATATTTAAATAATAGTGATTAAGAACTGGTGAAGCAACAGCTTTAAAGGTAGATTTATAAACTTGCCGTTCGCCGTTGCCGTTCGCGCTAGCTTCCCCAATTAAAAGTACAGAAACCCGTAAGACCGTTTATATCTACCGCCGGCGTTGCCGTTCGCCGCCGTTCGACTTAAATGAACTTAAAGCTGGATTTATAAACTTTCCGTTCGCCGTTGGCGTAGCCGTTCGCGCTAGCGTCCCCAATTAAAATTACAGAAACCCGTAAGACCTTTTATATCTACCGCCGGCGTTGCCGTTCGCCGTTGGCTGCCGTTCGACTTAAATGAACTTTAAAGCTGGATTTATAAACTTTCCGTTCGCCGTTGGCGTTCCTAATTAAAAGTACAGAAACCCGTAAGACAGTTTATATCTACCGTCGGCGTTGGCGTTCGCCGTTGGCTGCCGTTCGACTTAAATGAACTCGAAGTTTCGCCGTCGGCCGTTCGTAGCAAGTCTGAAGAGCCAATCAAAACGATTTTTAGCTGTCACTTGGTTTACATCGTATGTCAAATGCCATATGTTGGCATTTGATTGTGTTTGTAAACAAGTTATTTGTGAGTTTCTTTGTCTTTTTTGTGAATAGTTTTATAAACATTTTTTTTCATTGTGATTGTGTTTATTTGAACCAATAGTTTCTTTGTTTTGTTTGTTGTTGGATAGTGAATAGTTTTATAAACATTTTTTTTTCATTTTTAACGAAACGCTGAAGGTGGGTAGATAGGTAAATATTTCACTTCACATAATTTATGTTCTATCTTCTACAGATGTGTGATCCGGACCACAGCGGAGACAACCTGGAGGATTTTTACGAACTGGAGACGGAGACTACCCAGATCCTATCCGGTTAGTAGTTTTCTCCTCGGTATTTTCTGTTTTCTATATTTATATATGTTAAACTAATTGGATTCAATAATTATAAGTGGATGAATTTTATTGAACGTATATTACTTTATAGATTGACGTACATATATTATTTACTGACATATATAAAACTAAACAACTAAACTTGTAACTATTAACTATGATCTTCACATGTTTAATATACAGCAATTCAGATCGTTATTTATAAAATATTCTATTGTCTATAATTTCAACAATATATATATATATATATATATATATATATATATATATATATATATATATATATATATATTTTTTACAGAAATACCTATTGAAGAACAAAAAGGTGCTCCGGACCCAGGCCTCTTGATAGAAGCGATTCAAACGTATGAGTACTTGTATGATTTGTCCAACAAATCATACAAGGATACAATGAAAAAACAATTGGCTTGGCAGCGTATTAGCACGGTGTTAAACTGTAGTGGTGAGAAATATATCTGAGTACCTAAATTGTTTATTTCAATGCTGTATCTGAAAATATTTCAAATATTGTCTGTTTCAGTTGAAGAGTGCATGAAGCTTTGGAAGCACCTGCGAGATCGCTTCGTAAAAGAAAACAATAAGTTTCCTTCTGGTGCTGGTGCCCCTACTAGCAAGAGGATTTATTTTGACTCAATGCTATTCTATAGTAAATTCACGAAGAAAAGAAAGTTAGTATTCACTGTTTAATTGACTTTTATACTGTTTTATTATATATGCATATTATCAATAATTTTGGTTATATGCTTTATAGTACAATTACTGCCACAAAAAAGATCCCGCCAAGTAGACAGTCGACGTCACCCTCTGTGTGGAGCTCAGTCACAATGGATACTGTAACGTCTCCAGAAAGTAGGACCGAAAGCCCCAGTGAAGAACCAAGTCCTGGACGCTCCACTCAGGGGGAAGAACCACCAGTGGCCGGTCCTAGTGGAATTAAACGGAAGGTACCGACTGGTAGGACGCCCACTACACCCGTTGGTAATATAAATAAATAAATAGTATATGTAAGTTCGCTTATCAAAATATTTTCTACTACAGGACGCAAGCGGAAGGTGAATAAAGAAGAGAAATTGGACGAAATTCTGGGAATGGCTAAGTCCATAACTAATGTTTTTGAAAATAGGCAGGCCGTTCCCAGGAACCCAAATAGCACCTTTGTCCAATATTTGTATGAGGAGTTGGAGAGCATGCCCGAAGAGGAAGCAAAACAGAAAAGAAAAGAAATATTAATGCTGTTATTTAAAGAAAAAGTCAAAACTGTTTTTAAGATTTTTAATTTACTAATAGTTTCAGCCCCCAAAAAAAACATCACAAAAGTATTATACATAAAAATAATGGAACATAAATCCATATCAAGTACATTTATTATTGATACAGGTGAACAATTTATTCTTGAATACTTATATTAAGTTTGATTTATAAAAAAAATATATTCTAATTTAAAAATGTAAAACTGAGTAAAACTATACATTCACCCAGACTTAACCACAACAGATCTAGCTTTTGTCAATAAATTAAGTTTGGACTAAAAAAAATATTTATACAAAGAAAGTCGAAAAACATCACCAAAGTATATTTACAAATGTACAACTGAGTAAAACTATACATTCAGCCAGACTTAACCACAATAGATCTAGCTTTTGTAAATAAAATTAGTGTAAATATATTAAGTTTGGACTAAAAACAAATATTTATACAAAGAAAGTCGAAACTTTGCCAAACTTACTGCAGATTCACCCATAACTGTACACTCCCTAAAAATTATTTTAATCAATTGTATATTTATTCTACAAATAACACCTTGTCTTGCCATGCAACTCTACCTTTATCTGACATAAAATATTCTGCAAATGTATCTCTAATTTCATAAATATAAAGTTTAGACACATTAGAGCCTAATCGACCAACAGATGCTAAAGGTTCTTGTTCTGCCCTCCACTCTCCATTTTCTTCACCATCTGTATCCACATAAGTTTGTGGACAATATTTGTTTGTGCCTTCAGACTCAGAAAGTTCAGTTTGGCAGTAATTATGCAGAACAACAACTGCCTTAACAATATTGTCAAGTTTGGCATTGATTGTAGTTTTTAAAATCCTCCATCGAGCCACTAGTATACCAAAAGAATTTTCAATGACTTGCCTGGCCCTGGAAAATCTATAATTGAAAATCCTTTGCCTATCTGTTAAATTTTTCCCAGGATACGGTCTCATTATATATTTTTTTAATGGGAATGCTTATCTGCAACAAAACAGAAAGGTGTGACGATGTTTGTTCCTTGTAACTGTTTTTCTGCAGGTATGTTTAAATTTGAAGATTCCATTCTCTGCCCAAACACACTATTTCTGAAAATTCCACCATCACTCTGCGAACCATACGCACCAATGTCAACAAAGGAAAATTTATATTTATAATCACATGATGCTAATAAAACAATACTAAATTTTTTTTTATAATTGTAAAATAAAGAGCCACTTTTAGCCGGAGCTTGAATATTTATATGTTTTCCGTCAATACTTCCTAAACAATGAGGAAAATTCCATCTTTCATAGAAGCCTTTGGAAATGTCCAACCAATCTTCTTCAGACTCTGAAGTTTTCAAGTATTCAGGACTAAGAATATTCCACAGAGACTGGCAAGTCTCGTGTATGATTTTATGCACAGTGGTGTGTCCTATATGATAAGTCCAAGCTAGGACCTGCACCTTGTGACAAATATCTGGAATAAAATAATATTAAATTCTCAAAATTGTTCTATAATTTAAAATGTAACCTACTGTAAAGTAAGAACAAGTCTTTCTTCAGGTGTAATACCATCGGATCTATACTGTTTTCCGATTTTTGTCTTCACTTTGTTCATCAGTTTTTCGAAAACTGGAACGGTCATTCTGAAATATTTAAAAAATTGTTCTGGGTCCCACGATTTCATCTTTCTATAATAATTGAAATTTCCAAAGGTTCTTCGTGCCCTATTGATGGGTCTCACTTTAAACCGTCTTTGCCTCCGACGACTTGTTACAAGATATGCTGCATATGAGCACAAAATCACTCCAAACGCAGCAAGTGCATAATCGGCTTCAAAATCCAAATCCATTTTATTCAAGATATAATAACGCTTTTAGGATTACAGACCACCCTGACAGAAATAAGAAATCAAGAAAAACAAAACGTAAACTAAAAACACAAAGACGACTTCTCCCTTTCAAGTCATATGGATATGACACATTAAAGTGAGGTTATGATAGTTTTCGTAACGGCCAACGGCAAGTTTATAAAGCTGGATTTATAAACTTTCCGTTCGCCGTTGCCGTTCCCAATTAAAAGTACAGAAACCCGTAAGACCATTTATATCTGCCGTTGGCGTTCGCCGTTCGACTTGAATGAACTTGAACTTTCGCCGTCGGCCGTTCGTAGCAAGTCTGAAGAGCCAATCAAAACGATTTTTAGCTGTCACTTGGTTTACGTCATATGTCAAATGCCATTTGTTGGCATTTAATTGTGTTTACACAAGTCGTTTGTTCCTTTGTCTTTTTTGTGAATTTGTTAATAGTGTTATAAACTTTTTATTTTCATTTTGATTGTGTTTGTTTGAGTTTGATACTTTCTTTGTTGTGTTTTTTGTTAATAGTGAATAGTTTGATAAACATTTTTTGTTTCATTTTTAAAGAAACTCTTGAAGGTGGGTAGATAGGTAAATATTTCACTTCACATAATTTATGTTCTATCTTCTACAGATGTGTGATCCGGACCACAGCGGAGACGATTTTTACGGAGACGGGGACTACCCAGAGCCTATACGGTTAGTAGTTTTCTCCTCGGTATTTTCTGTTTTCTATATTTATATATGTTATTGGATTCAACAATTATAAGTGGATGAATTTTATTGAACATATATTACTTTATAGATTGACGTACATATATTATATACCGACATATATAAAACTTGTAACTATTAACTACGATCTTCACATGTTTAACATACAGCAATTCAGATCATTATTTATAAAATATTCTATTGTCTATAATTTCAACAATATATATATATTTTTTTACAGAAATGCCTATTGAAGATCAAGAAGGTGCTTCGGACCCAGGCCTCTTGATAAAAGCAATCCAAGAGTATGAGTACTTGTATGATTTGTCCAACAAATCATACAAGGATACCAAGAAGAAACAACTGGCTTGGCAGCGTATTAGCACAGTGTTAAACTATAGTGGTGAGAAATATATCTGAGTACCTAAATTGTTTATTTCAATGCTGTATCTGAAAATATTTCAAATATTGTCTGTTTCAGTTGAAGAGTGCATGAAGCTATGGAAGAACCTTCGAGATCGATTTGTAAAAGAGAAGAATAAGTTTCCTTCTGGTGCTGGTGCCCCTACTAGCAAATGGATTTATTTTGATTCCATGCTATTCTATAGTAAATTCACGAAGAAAAGAAAGTTAGTATTCACTGTTTAATTGACTTTTATACTGTTTTATTATATATGCATATTATCAATAATTTTGGTTTTATGCTTTATAGGACATTTACTGCCACAAAAAAGATCCCACCAAGTAGGCAATCGACGTCACCCTCTGTGTGGAGCTCCGTGACAATGGACACTGTACGTCTCCAGAAAGTAGGACCGAAAGCCCCATTGAAGAACGAAGTCCTGGACACTCCACGCAGGGGGAAGAACCACCAGTGGCCGGTCCTAGTGGAGTTAAACGGAAGTTACCGACTGGTAGGACGCCCACTACACCCGTTGGTAATATAAATAAATAAATAAATAGTATATGTAAGTTCGCTTATCAAAATATTTTCTACCACAGCACGAAAGCAGAAGGTGAATGAAGCAGAGAAATTGGACGAAATTCTGGGAATGGCGAAGTCCATAACGAATGTTTTTGAAAATAGGCAGGCCGTTCCCAGAAACGCAAACAGCACATTCGTCCAATATTTGTATGAGGAGTTGGAGAGCATGCCCGAAGAGGAAGCAAAACAGAAACGAAAAGATATATTAATGCTGTTTTTTAAAGAAAAATAAAAAGTCAAAACTGTTTTTAAGATTTTTAATTTCCTAATAGTTTCAGCCCCCAAAAAAAAACATCACAAAAGTATATTACATAAAAATAATGGAACGTAAATCGATATCAAGTACATTTATTATTGATACAAGTAAACAATTTTTTCTTGAATACTTATATTAAGATTGATTTACAAAAAAAATATATTCTAATTTAAAAATGTAAAACTATACATTCACTCAGACTTAACCACAATAGATCTAGGTTTTGTAAATAAAATTAGTGTAAATATATTAAGTTTGGACTAAAAACAAATATTTATACAAAGAAAGTCGAAAATTTGCCAAACTGCAGATTCACCCATAACTGTACACTCCCTAAAAATTATTTTAAACAATTGTATATTTATTCTGCAAATAACACCTTGTCTTGCCTTGCAAGTCTACCTTTATCTGACATAAAATATTCTGCAAATGTATCTCTAATTTCATAAATATAAAATTTAGACACATTAGAGCCTAATCGACCAACAGATGCTAAAGGTTCTTGTTCTGCCCTCCACCCTCCATTTTCCTCACCATCAGTATCCACATAACTTTGTGGACAATATATGTTTGTGCCTTCAGACTGATAAAGTTCAGTTTGGCAGTAATTATGCAGAACAACAACTGCCTTAACAATATTGTCAATATTTTCAAGTTTGGCATTGATTGTAGTTTTTAAAATCCTCCATCGAGCCACTAGTATACCAAAAGAATTTTCAATGACTTGCCTGGCCCTGGAAAGTCTATAATTGAAAATCCTTTGCCTATCTGTTAAATTTTTCCCAGGATACGGTCTCATTATATATTTTTTTAATGGGAATGCTTCATCTGCTACAAAACAGAAAGGTGTGACGATGTTTGTTCCTGGTAACTGTTTTTCTGCAGGTATGTTTAAATTTGAAGATTCCATTCTCTGCCCAAACACACTATTTCTGAAAATTCCACCATCACTCTGCGAACCATATGCACCAATGTCAACAAAGGAAAATTTATATTTATAATCACATGATGCTAATAAAACAATACTAAAATTTTTTTTATAATTGTAAAATAAAGAGCTACTTTTAGCCGGAGCTTGAATATTTATATGTTTTCCGTCAATACTTCCTAAACAATGAGGAAAATTCCATCTTTCATAGAAGCCTTTGGAAATGTCCAACCAATCTTCTTCAGACTCTGGAGTTTTCAAGTATTCAGGACTAAGAATATTCCACAGAGACTTGCAAGTCTCGTGTATGATTTTATGCAGAGTGGTGTGTCCTATATGATAAGTCCAAACTAGGACCTGCATACTAGTACCTTGAGAGAAATATCTGGAATAAAATAATATTAAATTCTCAAAATTGTTCTATAATTTAAAATGTAACCTACTGTAAAGTAAGAACAAGTCTTTCTTCAGGTGTAATACCATCGGATCGATACTGTTTTCCGATTTTTGTCATCACTTTGTTCAGCAGTTTTTCGAAGACTGGAACTGTCATTCTGGTATATTTAAAAAGTTCTTCTGGGTCCCACGATTTCATCTTTCTATAATAATTGACATTTCCAAAGGTTCTTCGTGCCCTATTGATGGGTCTCACTTTAAACCGTCTTTGCCTCCGACGACTTGTTACAAGATATGCTGCATATGAGCACAAAATAACTCCAAACGCAGCAAGTGCATAATCGGCTTCAAAATCCAAATCCATTTTATTCAAGATATAACGCTTTAAATTACAGACCACCCTAACAGAAATAAGAAATCAAGAAAAACAAAACGTAAACTGAAAACACAAAGACGACTTCTCCCTGTCAAGTCATATGGATATGACACATTAAAGTGAGGTTATGATAGTTTTCGTAACGGCCAACGGCAAGTTTATAAATGGTCAATGTCGTTGCTACGAACTGCCGACGGCGAATGCCAACGCGAACGCCAACGGCGAACGGAAAGTTTATAAATCCAGCTAGTTTCGCCGTCGACCGTTCGTAGCACCCATAGAGAAATTATTCGTCTATGGTAGCACCGTTCGTAGCAAGTCTGAAGAGCCAATCAAAACGATTTTTAGCAGTCACTTGGTTTACGTCGTATGTCAAATGCCATTTATTGGCATTTGATTGTGTTTGAACAAGTAGCTTGTTGGTTTCTTTGTGAATAGTTTTAAAAACATTTTTTTCTTAATTTTGATTGTGTTTGTTTGAACCAGTAGTTAGGTTAGGTTAGTTTGTCGAATAGTGAATAGTTTTATAAACATTTTTTTTACTCGTATCATTAAAAGAAACGCTTGAAGGTGGGTAGATATATATTTCACTTCACATAATTCATGTTCTATCTTCTACAGATGTGTGATCTGGACCACAGTGAAGACATCCTTGAGGATTATTATGAACTGGAGACGGAGGCTACCCAGAGCCTATCCGGTTAGTAGTTTTCTCCTTGGTATTTTCTGTTTTCTATATACATTTTTTTTACAGAAATACCTAATGAACAACAAGAAGGTACTCCAGACCCAGGCCTCTTGATAGAAGCAATTCAAGAATTCGAGTACTTGTATGATTTGTCCAACAAATCATGCAAGGATACGAAAAAGAAACAATTGGCTTGGCAACATATTAGCACGGTGCTAAACTGTAGTGATGAGAAATATATCTGAGTACCTACATTGTTTATTTCAATGCTGTATCTGAAAATATTTCAAATATTGTCTGTTTCAGTTGAAGAGTGGAAGTGGGAGCTTTGGAAGCACCTTAGAGACCGGTTTGTGAAAGAGAAGAATAAGTTTCCCTCTGGTGCTGGTGCGCCTGTTAGCAAGTGGGTTTATTTTGATGCAATGCTATTCTATAATAAATTGACGAAGAAAAGAAAGTTAGTATTCACTGTTTTATTATATATGCATATTATCAATAATTTTGGTTTTATGCTTTATAGAACATTTACTGCCACAAAAAAAACCTGCCTAGTAGACAGTCGACGTCACCCTCTGTGTGGAGCACAGTCGCTATGGATAGCATAACGTCTCCAGAAGGTGGGAGTGAAAGCATGGAAGAACCAAGTCCTGGACACTCCAGTCAGTGGGAAGAACCACCAGTTGCCGGTTCTAGTGGCATCAAAAGGAAGATACCCACTGGTACGACGCCCACTACACCCGTTGGTAATATAAATAAATAAATAGTATGTGTAAGTTCGCTTATCAAAATATTTTCTACCACAGGCATACCAGGACGCAAACGGAGAGAGGAGAAACTAGACGAAATTCTGGGAATGGCTAAGTCTATAAGAAATGTATTTGAAAACGGACAGGCCGTTCCCAAAAACATAAATAGCACATTTGTACAGTATTTGTATGAGGAGTTGGAGAGGATGTCCGAAGAGGAAGCTCGCCAAAAAAGGAAAAAAATATTATTGTTATTATTTAACCCGGCGTTACTCGCCAAAATCGCCCCTACCTCCTGCAAAAGTTGGTGGGGACGCTCGCCGCCTCAGGAATGCTATCATCTGACTTCCCACAAACAGTACGCCATAGCATTTCACAGTGTTGTCTGTAGTTTTTAAGTGAAGCGCCTTGAGATAAGTACGTGTCCTAAGTGTGAGATTTTCTCTCATCAAGCGAGTACTCGTGTGTCAAAAATTAAACATGAGTCGCAGCAAAAGAATTGTGGATTTAGCATTACTACAGGCTGAACAGATGTCAAATAGAGGTAAACAATATTTGAAAAGTATGTTTATAGGATCAGCTTGACAATAACAATTCGTTTGGTTTACAGAGTTGGAATCAGATGTAAATTTAGAAGAAATTGTTACTGATGAGCAATTAGATGAAGACAGCGATGCTGAAACCGAGCGCAATGATGAAAAGAGCGATACAGAACAATCCAACTCTTCTGACGAAGATGATACACCACCTCCTGCTCAGAATTTTTCAGGGATTCCTGCGTGTTATGGTAAAGATGGAATAACTATGTGGTTAAAACATAATCCTAATATACATAGAAAAACATTGCAACGAAATATAATATTAAAATTACCTGGCGTCAAAGCTCCAGCACGAAATGCCAAATCACCTCTTGACTGTTGGAAGTTATTTTTTCCTGATGAGGTAATTCAAGTGATAATCAATCATACTAATAAATATTTACATCTGATTCGTCAAAAGTATAGCCGTGAAAGGGACTGCCCTGATACTAATTTCGATGAAATGAACGCTCTGTTAGATCTACTCTATTTAGCAGGCGTGAAAAAATCACAACACCTAAATTTGCGTGAAATGTGGGATGATAACGGAACAGCACCAGAATGTTTTCGTGCGACAATGTCTCGAAAACGGTTTTATCAGCTTTTATCTGCACTAAGATTTGATGATATTGAGGCTAGAGATAATCAGATAAATAATGACAATTTAGCCAAAATTAGAACAATATTTGATGGATTTGTGGAGCGCTGTAAAAATAATTACGAAGTTGGACGCTTTCCGTGGAAGGTGCAAATTTCGCCAATATATTGCAAATAAACCCGCAAAACATGTGATCAAAATATATGCTGTAGTCGACTCCCGCACTTTTTACACCCATAACTTAGAAGTATATTGTGGAAAACAGCCTCCAGGTCCTTACAATGTGGATAACAGTGCTGCTTCTTTAGTTATGAGATTGTCGCAATCTATTCTGAATAAAGGAAGAAATATAACCATGGACAATTTCTTTACATCGGTGCCGTTAGCAGGAGATCTTAGCAATAATTATCGAACAACCATCGTAGAAACCCTGCTCAAAAATAAAAGAGAAATTCCTCCGGAAATGATCCAAGTAAAGCAGCGCCCAATTCACAGCAGCATGTTTGTATATTCAAAAAGTTCTGTAATGGTGTCTTACGTGCCAAAAAAAATAAAAACGTCTTGCTATTATCAACAATGCATGATGATGATAGCATCGATGAGGAAACGGGAATCCAAATGAAACCAGAAGTAATTACCTTCTATAATTTAACGAAGGGTGCAGTTGATGTTGTTGATGAGATGAAGATCCTTTATTCGGTAGCACGTGTCAGCTGCAGATGGCCACTAACATTTTTTTTTCCCTCATGAATATTGCTGGAATAAATAGCTACATAATTTACAAGGCTAACAATCAAGATTTAGAAGCAAAAAGACGTTTGTATCTAAAGGAACTTGCATTGCAGCTAATGAAGCCTCATTTGGTAAACCGTTCGAAAATTACTAATCTTTCACTTAGTCTTCGCACATGTATAAATAAAATTGCCAAGATAACTGAGACTCCAGTAGCAGGAAATGAAGTGGCAGAATCCCAATTTTGTCATCTCTGCCCACGGCGGAAAAATAAAAGAACAAAGAAAACATGCCACAATTGCTTGCGACCAATCTGTCCACAACATAGTATCTTTTCATGTCGTAACTGTGCTGTAAATCAGTGCTCCGCAACCGGTGTGCCGCGGCACACTGCAATCTGACAACAGCGCCGATGGTAAACGTCTATCCGTCTATCGGCGCGGCGCGGCGGCTTGATTCTCGAAGGCGACTAAACTAGAAAGATCCGTGCCGTTCGAGGCGCGACTCGATGTTTTCCTGAACATCGCCGCTGCCTATATAAGCGCGCCTGTCGTCGCTCAGAGACTCAGAGAGAGTCGAATAGTCAAGTGAATCAGATAAATACGCGGGCAAACAAATAAATCGCAGGGTGAAATAAATAGTGAATTGCTATATAAATAAATTCTTGTGCCTTATAAATAAGTGAATATAAATTAGTTATAATTAGTTAAGTGTTATTTTTAGAGTTCCTGTTTTCTTTTTTACGTTGTTGGCCATATTGTGTCTAAATAAATTAAATTAAACTGGACTAAGTTTTGTTGCAGTATCTACTTTTATAAATAACTATAGTGCTTCAAATATGGATAAATTTTTGCTGAAATCACGAGCAGATGACGAAGAACCTAGCACAAGCTCCAGCATAAGTGCTGCAAAAAGAGCAAAAAAGGTGCTGAAAAGGAAGTACAATCAAGACTACCTTCGATATGGTTTCACTTGGTGTGGCGACGAAGCGGCTCCAAAGCCTGAATGCGTCATTTGCGGTGAACAGTTGTCAAATGAAGCAATGGTACCCAGCAAACTAATGTTGTAAATAGAACATATACAGAACCCATATAGAATCCTGATAAATGATATAAAATTAAAATTTTGTCAATAAAAATAATTTTTAAAAATGATGTATTAAAATAATAAAATACCTCGTATAACAATATAACTAAGTACGACCAATGGGTATAATCAAAAAGATAGTAAATAAATATAAAAAGAAATCATAAACAAACATCAGAAAAACAGTTGTAAAAATTAATTCTTCAACTTAATAAAAACAACCTTAGACAGAACCTCATAAGTAAACGCAGATCAAGAAATAATATAACGCTGCATGGAATCTTAGACACCCAGAGCATCTGTTTATATTTTAAAAATAAATAGAAACTTCTAACAAATGTAACTAAAACTATAATGATTAAACAATAAAAAGACATTTAGAAGTAATAAAATATATAGAATAAGATATTTAGTTAATGATTAATCATAAAAGTAGGTATGGGAAATATTATGATAGGTAGGAATCTGTAATATGGGCAAGGTCAAATTTATACCAAAATAAAACAGTTGAGACAAATTATACCAACATAAATTATTTTGAATGTGAAAAACAATAATGAAATAAATGATTACCGACATAGTTTATGTATATAGGTGTAATAATATCAAACATAATGAGAAATGAATTGTATATATGTATAATAAGTAAACATGTAGATTGTAGAAAACGTAGAATTAATGAAATTGCATTGACCAATCAAAACAGCGCAAATAAACAGTGATATGGAAAAAGACAATAATAATAAGGTGTGAGTGAATAAGTCAATGACAATAAGTATATTAGGTATAAAAAACTATAGTTTGCAATAAGTTTAAGTCAGAAAAACAATAAAAACAACAATAAACAAAGTGACAGGTGAAATTTTCAATCGAATTTTCGAGAACAAAAACCACTTCCGGTGACAGACGATAAAAAGGGTTGTGTTCGATGTAAAATGCGGGAAATTGGTAGTTGAGAGTCAGTGGTCAGATAGGTAACAGTAATAAAGTTATCCTAGTTTTATTTAATGTAATAAATTTATAATTAGTCAAAGGAAAAATATATAAATCAACATAAAATCTAATCAATTTTAAAATAAATCAAGTGTAACAAACGTTTGTGAGACTACAAGTAGCAGAGGAAGAAAATTATCACCCAGATAATGAAAAGAAAAGGTATTCAACATCAAAGGCGGGAAGATATATGGGAAGCGTCTCCTCCGATGTAGCATCATTTCAAGAAAAAGGAACAAAAGGTCGGTTGTGTGTTTATTAAATATATTTGGTACCAAATAAATGAAACTTTCAAATAAGAACGTATAAATAATAATTTTAAAATAATAATTTCAAGTGATATAAAATTTTAAGAGCTCATATACCTGGTTTAAAGTTCTGTTATCTTTACATGAATATAATATACCAGAGAAAAGTAATATTAAAACTTACCATTATAAAGTGTAGATAAATGTATAATTTCTTTCATGTCGAACTTCACCAAAAATATATATAAAAATTTCCACTAGTAACAGACCACAACTAATTCCAGTTTATATCAATACACAATTATTACCATACAGTAAAATGATATTTAAAAACGTAAATTTTGAATCGATAAAATATCAAATATGTTTCAAAGTTCACGTCCCGAAGAAAACTAAAATTTAACATTTTAAAATCATTTCATAAATCCTCTTAGTTAAAAAAAAAGGAAACACTTTAAAAAGTTTTTTTTGTTTAACATAGAAGCAAAGTTAGAAAGAGCAGGTGTTTGCAAATTTCTAAGAATTTCAACGCTCACAAGATTTCGACCAAGTTATGCAAATGAGCCAGAAAAAGTCGTGGTTAAAAAGAAAGGTATAATTTTTTTGGAATATAAAGAAAGTCATATTCAAAGTGGAAATTTAGATATATATAAAATAACTCATTATTTATGTATAACGTAAGAATTGGTAGAACAAAAAGGTTAATCATTTATTTTATTAATAAATAGTTTCATCAGTCTAACTGTATAATAAGCTGTAACAAATAGTTTGTATATGAATCATTTTTTTTATATGTGTTTTCAAAAGTTTTATTTCACAAAAATTTTTATCAGTCACATAAATATATCACATTAATAAGCAAGGTTGATTTTATTATCATAATATGCCCAGAACCCTACTGATTTTTAAGAGTCGTAAACGAATAAGAGCAGCCGAGGTGAGAAAACATAAGAATTAAATAAACTACATGTTCATAAATAGCATAATAAATAAAAGGAAGCATTGAATAAAAAATATGTAATTTGGCGAACCCAACAATAGTATAAAAAGTTTAAAATTTGCAATAAATATAATATCATTTCATATTCACATATCCATATATTCAAATCATACATTGATATATATTAATACTTAAAGTCCAATCATATTCAACTTGTATAAAGTATATTAATAAATATAGAGTACTTAAAAAATCAAATCATTACACACATATTTAACTGTACCACAACGTAAAGACATATATATAGAACGTAAAGGTAAAAGTTAAATCACATTTAACTGCAACCCCAAAGTGGGGCATTATAAAAATAAAATATAATCAATCCAATTTTAACTTGCTCCCAAACGTGGGGCAATTAAAAATAAAGCATCAATTCCAATTTACTAAACCGTCATTTGATCACAAATCATCCCAGTTGCGTCAAAAAAGACATTCAATTTTTCCAACGGCGCTTGGATCAAAATAAGAAACAAAAGCAATTTATGAAATCGGCGGTTACGGTTTCTGAAAAGGCATTAGAAGCAAGCTACCTTGTTGCAAAATTAATTGCACAACAAAAAAACCGCACACTATCGGTGAAACGCTTATTAAACCAGCATGCATGGAAATTGTTAAGCTGGGTTGTCATTGCGCGAAAGTCACTCGCGCAACTGTTTCGCGAAACTAGTCTCGCCTCATATATACCGCTGATTCACCCAGAAACGTTTTTCGCAAGTATGATTCGGGGTGAGCCACTCGACAGTCGGTTTTTAGAAGCGCATCAAAGAGGCTCGCTAGTCACGTTTCGCTCAAAGTGAACAAGGTTTTTCTAGTTGCGCACTAAAATGGACCAAGAGGAAAGCATCCGTCTTATTGAATTTTATAAAACATATCAGTTCCTGTGGAATGCTAAAGAAAAAGCATATCACAACCGCAATAAGAGGGAGGATGCGTGGAGGGCTATGAGCATCAAAATGAATCGCCCTGTAGCCACTCTAAAGGCCAAAATGAAAACTCTAATGGGCTCCTACAGGAGCGAAAAATCCAGGGAGAAGAAAAGTAGGATCACTGGATCAGGTATGTGGACTTTTATAATTTTTGAAATAAATAGACTGAAGTAATTTCATATTATTTATTGTAATTAATAAACAGATCTCTCTATTTTTCTAATTTGAAAATAATTTGCTACAGGTAGTGAAAATATATATGAATCAAAATGGTTTGCCTACAAGTATTTTGATTTCCTGTCTGACAAAGACGAACCAAGAGAAACGGTGGATACTGAAAGCGAGGTAAGTGGCTTCTTAATAGTTGTCTTGCCACGGTAAAGGGTCATTCAAAACAAAATGGTTAGCTAAATGTAAACGAATGTTTTTGGGACGTTCGGATGTTCTTCGTGGGATATTACGAATAGGCATTAAAGATGTCATTGGTTGGTCATTTCGCCATTTGCCACTTCTAATTTCTCCATCTCTTTCAGAGTCGAAAATGCCGGGTGGTGTATAAATTTCTCGCGAAGGGCGTTTGCGTAAAAAGTTATGTAAATATATAGTGGTCAATGTAATTTTTGTTGCTATTTCTGATCCCAATAGCATAGGTTTTCTCAATACACGAAATACAGAACTCAATATTCCAAACGCATTCTCAACGACGCGGCGAGCTCTAGAATGACGATAATTGAAGACACGTTCAGGTGTACCTGTTTCTGGATTTCCATCGAATGGTCTCATTGTGTACTCATTCAAAGCGAACGCTTTGTCCCCCAATATCATATATGGTATTTCTATGGAATATGGAATTTGCAAGACTTTTGGATCTGGAATAGTTAATGTACGGTTCTCCAATTTGTTGTACAGCGTTGTATTTTTGAATACACCACCATCCGATATTCTGCCTTGACAACCTATATCGACGTAAATAAAATTGTAGTTTGCGTCAACTAATGCAAAGAGCACAATGCTAAAAAAATTTTTGTAATTGTAGTATTCGGTGCCTGAATTAACGGGTGCTTGTAAGACGATATGCTTTCCATCCATATCCCGACGGCGTGAGGAAAGTTCCATTTACGTTCGAATTCGGTGGCAATCTGAAGCCACTCTTCTGTAGTAGAGGGTAGCTGTAACAATAATTAATACATAAAATAAAAATAAAGAAAAAATAGTAAAAATATAGAATAAGTTTGTTGTAATGTCTTTATCGAATTGTGTATTGTGTAACTTCTTGTTTTCTTAATTGATTATTCTGTTGTAGGTGTTATTACAACCAGATACAAAAGTTTCTGTAGAATCATCGCAGCCAAGTACTTCTTCAGCCAGCACCTCCCTTAATATATCCACAACTCAATCTGTAAATGACAATGTGACCACGCCAAGTATAAAAAGAAGGAAAACTGGGGCCAAACAAAAGACATCAAATGAACAAAATTCAGATGCGGTACTAATTAGTGAAGCGCTTCAAATATTACAGTCATCGACGACCAACTCAATTGACCCCTACTTCGCATATGCTATACACTTGGCCAATGAGTTGAAAAAATATGATCAGCATACACTAGCTCATGTCAAACGAGCGTTTGCTAACATATTATTCGAGGCAGATATGGGTACACTTTCTGCCACTACATCAAACTATGGATCAAGAGCATCGAAAGAGTATATGCCTCAGACATCATGCAGTACCCCAAGCTCTCTTCAAAGTTCCAGTTTACATGGGGCACACGGGGCCTTAACCACTGTACAGTTGGAGTCTGGCTCAAACTCGCTAGTAGACAACGCTTTGCCTTCTTCCGGGAATTACGAGGAAGTGGTGCTTGATCAACATTCATCGGAAGACATTGATGTTTCACCGTTCTTTATAAATATTTAATTTAAAGATTTAATGAAGTTTTAGTATTGTTTGTTTACCTTTTCTTGATTACTTTTTTTTGTAAATAAACAATAATAATTTAAATCTTACCTTTACATATTCCTTCAATGAGTGAATTAATGCATCACACTTCTGGAATAATTCTTGATATAGTACTCTTTGCTATTCTGAACAGGTATTGTAAACTGGTGTACGAATCACCTGTGGCGAGGAATCTTAGCGTAACCGCCAACCGTTCTCTTGAAGTTACTGCTTCTCTCATATTAGTATCCATTCTTCTTATTATGGGGTCAACCTGTGACAAGAGATATTCAAAGTCTTCTGAAGTCATCCGGGTAAAGTTTCTAATAGTATCATCAATGTGTTCTACTATTATATCTCTCAGAAGCTGGTTCCCATATTGCAATCGCCGACGAAATAATTCTTTGGTCCACCACCGGCGTCGTGGTCTTCGTTTTTTTATTTTATTTTTAACATGAAGTATCGTCAGGATAGCAAACGCTGATGCTGCAGACGGTGTACATATGAACGACATACTTTCTCGCGCAAACTGATGGCTCACCTTGTTTCGTCTTTATGTAGCGAAACGTTTCACTTCGTGGAGATGGTCAACCCGAGGCAGCCGTTTCGCGAATAATTCTCGCGAAAACGTTGCGCGAGTGACTTTCGCGCAATGACAACCCAGCTTTAGACTTATGCTTGGACCAAACGAAGTTAAGGACGTGAGTAAAGTTTCTTTGTCGGCCGATACTGTTAAAAGACGTATCCAAGATATGTCAAGTGATATTTTGGGAACACTAATTAAAAAAATCATTTCGGCTGGAATTTTTGCGCTTCAAATCGACGAATCAACCGATATTAAAAATAAAGCACAACTGATGGCTATTGTACGTTTCGTTGACGAGGACTCTATAAAGAACATTATTTATTTTGTAAGGAGGTTCCAGAGAGAACTACCGGTGAACAAATTTTCCAAGTAACTGATAATTTTTTTAAAATACATAATATTCAGTGGATCAATTGCGTTGCTATTTGTACAGATGGTGCTGCTGCAATGATGGGCAGTAAGAAAGTTTTTGTATCTTGTGTAAAACAAAAAAATCCGTCAATACAAATTACACATTGCTGCATACATCGAGAAGCATTGATGGTCAAAAATTTGCCCGAACAGCTTTCGATCACCATGAATGAATGTATTAAGATCATAAACATAATTAAATCGAGAGCCTTAAATTCGCGAATCTTTGGAATACTCTGTGAAGAAATGGGAAGCGAACATGAATCCTTACTGTTTTATACAGAAGTTCGTTGGTTATCCCGGGGAAAAGTTTTAGCTCGACTGTTTGAACTTCGCTACGAAGTGCGTGAGTTTCTTTCAAGTCAAGATATGTACGATCTATGCCAGCACCTTCATGATGAATACTGGATATCCAAACTTGCATACATGGCTGATATATTCGAACATCTGAATGAACTTAATAAAAAAATGCAAGGACGGAATGAAAATATATTGACGTGCTCCGATAAATTACAAGGGTTCAAAAAGAAACTTGAACTTTGGCAGGAACAGTTGCAAAAAGGATGTCTAGAAATGTATCACAGGACCAACCACAGTACGATCGAAAACAAGCAGTTGATTGTGGATTTGGCCCAACAACATTTAAGTATGCTTCAACAAAAATTTGAATACTATTTCCATTCTATCAACACGGAACAATACAATTGGATTCGAAATCCTTTCGCAACCAATGCAATAAGTTCCACGGAAGCACTGCCATTGCAAACTCGAGAGGAGTTCACAGAATTAAGTAATGATATGACCCTAAAACTTAAATTCGACGAAGTTCCGTTAGATGTTTTCTGGATTTCCATCAAGACAGAATATCCACGCATCTCCGACAAGGCCATCTTCACACTACTTCCGTTTTCCACAACATATTTATGTGAGCAAAGTTTTTCACCGCTTGTATTAATTAAAAATGATAAACGGTCATGCTTAAAAGATCTTGACCAAGAAATAAGAGTTGCGCTGTCTAAAATTGAGCCGAATATAAAACTTTTGTGTTCAACGAAGCAAGCGCAGGTATCACATTAATCAGTCATCATCATGTCAAAATATTTATTACTATTGACGTGTCAACAGAGGTAAATTTAGTATACCTACCTGTCCTACCTAGTATTTAGTATAGTTCTCATGTATGTACCTATTTGTATTTTTCATTCTATCTGAATAATAAAAAAAAATAAAAAAAAAATATGTATTATGTCCTGAGTGAAAATTTTGATGCCCCAAATCTGAAAGGGGCTTCTTCACATTTTAAAACAATAAAAAAAACTAAGGTAGTTTGGACATCCATACGCCACTGCTATAAATATATTTTAGATTTTGGTGTGCCACGAAATTCTAGGGAGCAGTTTGGTGTGCCTCAGATGAGGAAAGGTTGCGGATCACTGCTGTAAATAATAGCGATACTGACGAAAACATGTAAAAAAATTAATCACTCAATCTTTTTTTCATCAGTTGTTTTTTTACATTCAAATTTTCTAATTACCAAGATTTTCATCTTTTTTTTACTCAAAAATAATGTTCCTTACAGGTATTTTTTGTAGAAATTTTTTTTTAATAAAACACATTAGCATTACTTTATTTAGCTATTATTTCATTTGCACTAGTTTTCAGCGCTACTTCTGGAAATTTATAAAATTTGAGAAAAAATCTCACGCGCGAGTCATGGTGGGAAATTTGATGTAGCGAGTAACGCCGGGTTAATGAAAAATAAAAAGTCAAAACTTTTTTCAAGATTTTTATTTTACTAATATTTTCAGCCTCCAAAACAAACATCACTAAAGTATATTTAAACATAAAAATAATGGAACGTAAATCCATATCAGCGGAACAGATGAAATCACCTTCAATAATCAAGTGAACAATGATCTTAATGCTTACCTTAAAGGGCTGTTTTCAAATAAATTAAAAATTAACATTGATGAAACCAAATATATTGTATTTAAGCAGAAAAATAAAATAATAAACCAATGTATCTTAACATTAACCCATTTATGCCTAACGGGTCGAAAACGACCCACTGCCTTTTATATATGCACCTGTTCATATCGCTGTGTTGAGTGTGTTGCCTATAGTGGCATTCGCATGTTAAAACTGCATATTCTGTTGTAGTGTCAGTGAAAAAGCACGTTCGACAGTGAGTTTTTCGTATTTGTAACAAATCAAAGTGTAATATTTCTTTGGGTGACATGGCTGAAAGTTATTTCTGGTAAGTATTTCAATTTTTTAAAGAATGTAATCAATTGATGATATATTGTTGTTTATTCTTCAAAGTTCATGGTACGTTCCCATTTATGAGGGCAGGCTTGGACACTTCCACTAAAATTGAAGTATAATTTGGTTGGGTCGCTAACGACCCGTTCGGCAGATATGTGATATATTTTTTTTATATTCAGGAAAACACCACTAACAACAGCCGAGCTGTTAGATGAAATAGAAAGACTTGACGAAGACGATCCTAATATTCCTGATGCTATATATATTACTCCGCCGGATGACAACGATTTTGATAGTGGTGAGGATTCTGGGGACGAGGACTGCAATGATCCGAACAGGATAAATCCCAGGCAGCTTCAAGCAGAAGCAGAAAGCAACAGGCTAGAAGAAGACAATAGCTACAATGAGGAGGAAACTCAAATACAAGAGAAAAGTGGCCCATCTAGGAAAAATGAGTTTCCAAAAAAGCGTAACTGGTCAAAGGGTGATTTGGATAAGACAACGTCTCAATCATCTACTGCAAAATTTCCTATGGTTGATATATTACCTGTACTTACGCTAAGCGATAAAAGTGAACCTTCAGAATTTTTAGAACTATTTCTAAATGCAGATGTACTCGAAGATCTTGTAAAATATACTGTTTTGTGTGCAAATAGCAAAAACTGTCGATTAGAACTAGGCAACGATGAACTACTCGTTTTCATAGCAATATTATACTTGAGCGGTTATGTTCCACTTCCACGTCGAAGAATGTTTTGGGAAGGGCGAGACGACACTCGAAATTTTCTGGTGTATAACTCCATGCGTAGAAATAGATTTGAGGAAATATTCAGATTCCTACATGCAGCAAACAACAATAACTTGGCAGAAAATGATAAAATGGCTAAGTTACGTCCTCTCATAGAAAAAATGAATGAAAATTTTGTAAAATATGTACCTTGCAACTCGGAATTGTCAATCGACGAGTCTATGATCCCGTACTTTGGCCGAAACGGGTGTAAGCAATTCATAAGAGGAAAGCCAATTCGTTTTGGCTACAAAGCATGGATTCTTGCTCTATCGTCTGGGTACTGTGTGAATTTTGATATATACCAAGGGAGGAGAATGAACACAGAAGAGAAGAAGATGGGCCTTGGAGAGTCTGTGGTTACAACGTTTGCCAACTTGCTCCAAAATCAATTTCCCGATAATAAATTTTCTCTGTACTTTGACAATTTTTTTACAAGTGCTTCACTTGTAAGTAAACTCGGGAAAATGGGTTTTGGTGCAACCGGTACCGTTCGAGAAAATCGAACAAATAAATGTCCTCTTGAAAATTCGGCTGTAATGAAAAAGAAAGATCGAGGGGTCTACGATAGTGCAGTTGACAAGGATGAAAACATTGTTTGTGTAAGATGGAAAGACAACAGTGTTGTTACTTTGTTGTCAAATGAATATGGTTTATGCCCAATCCAAAAAGCAATAAGATATTCATCAACAAATAAAAAAAAAGTAGATATACAGCAACCATACTTCGTGCAATATTATAATAGATATATGGAAGGGGTAGATCAGATGGATAATAATATTGCAAATTATCGTATAGGTCTGCGAGGAAAAAAATGGTATATTCCTATTTTATTTTGGATGTTCGACATATGTATGAGTAATTCCTGGGTTTTGTCACGCAAATTTGGTTTGAAGTTGGACAATTTGGAATTTCGCAGAAGAGCTGTAATCGCTATATTATAAAAATATGGAAAACCTCCTTTGGCCACAGGTCCAACATTCCATTCTGTAAGTCCAGCGGCACGTCGACAGGGTCAGCATCTGGTTGTGATCAGCCAAACACGGCGAAGATGTGCTTTTTGTAAAAATAAAACAACCAAGGCCTGCAATCAATGTAAAGTTGCCCTTCATGATAAATGTTTTCTAGATTATCATAAATAATGAAATTTTCAAGTTTCTGTTGTAAAATATAGAGTTCAATAACAGTTAGCTTTTATTTTCATATATTACCATAACTCAACATCCAGAAAATGCACTCTAAATGTAAATTATCAAACAAACAAAAAAGTACATTAATTTGCCCAAGTGGGTCGAAAATGACCCACATCATATTTCAAAAACTGACCTTTACATTTTTATTTTTAGTATCAACCCATCATAAAAATGTCATTTTTCACAACATGTACAAGTTTCATAAGGAAAATGCAAAAAAAAAATTCTGGGCATAAATGGGTTAATGGTGTACCGATAGAGAAAGTAATGTGTATAAAATATTTGGGATTAATTGTAGATGAAAATTTGAACTGGTCTCCACACATTACCAAAATCACTGGAAAAATAGTTTCAATGCTATCCGCTTTGTATAAATGTCGAGATTATCTGTCTGAAAGTAAATTTCAAGTTTATAACTCTTTTTTCTTAACACAGTTCAGATATCTTTTGCCTGTGTGGGCAAGTTAATTTTGATAAAGCTCAGAAATTACAAAACAAAACACTTAAAATTTTATTTAAATATGATTGGCTCACTAGCACAAATATAATTTATTCAGAATTGAAATTAATTCGATTAAAATAAATTCTGGATATAGAACAATGCAAACTTGTTTATAAAATACATAATAATTAACAGAAATGTAACATAAATATTGAGTTTCTCTTTGATGTACACGGTTACCAAACAAGATCACATAATACCATCTATCAAATATATACAAGGACAAATATAGGTTTGAACAATCCGATTGTAGATGCAATCAAAACATTCAATAACTTACCACAGTCTATAAAAGGCTTGCATAATTATAAGAGTTTTGTTAGAAAATTGAAAGGTTAATTAACTGCCTTTGCATCACTGTATTAACTTTAAACTTTGTTACTCTCGAGGCCAGTGTTTAAAGCACTGATTTGAGAATTTTTTACATTAGTTTAATGATATTGTAATAAATGTTTGAATAAACGATATTTCAAAAAAAATATCAAGTAGATTTATTATTGATACAGGTAAATAATTTTTTATGGAATACTTATATTAAGTTTGATTTACAAAAAAAAATATTCTAATTTAAAAATGTAAAACCGAGTAAAACTATACATTCACCCAGACTCAACCACAAAATATCTAGCTTTTTTAAATAAAATTAGAGTAAATATATTAAGTTTGGACTAAAAAAAATATTTTTAATACAAAGGAAAACTAAATCTTGCCACACTTACTGCAGATTCACCCATAACTGTACACTCCTTGTCTTGCCATGGAACTCTACCTTTAACTGACATAAAATATTCTGCAAATGTGTCTCTAATTGAATAAATATAATGTTTAGACACATTTGAACCTAATCGACCAACAGATGCTAAAGGTTCTTGTTCTGCCCTCCACCCTCCATTTTGCTCACCATCTGTATCCACATAACTTGGTGGACAATATATGTGTGTGCCTTCAGACTCTGAAAGTTCAGTTTGGCAGTAATTATGCAGAACAACAACTGCCTTAACAATATTGTCAATATTTTCAAGTTTGGCATTGATTGTAGTTTTTAAAATCCTCCATCGAGCCACTAGTATACCAAAAGAATTTTCGATGACTTGCCTGGCCCTGGAAAGTCTATAATTGAAAATCCTTTGCCTATCTGTTAAATTTTTCCCAGGATAAGGTCTCATTATATATTTTTTTAATGGGAATGCTTCATCTGCAACAAAACAGAAAGGTGTGACGATGTTTGTTCCTGGTAACTGTTTTTCTGCAGGTATGTTTAAATTTGAAGATTCCATTCTCTGCCCAAACACACTATTTCTGAAAACTCCTCCACCACTCTGCGAACCATATGCACCAATGTCAACAAAGGAAAATTTATATGTATAATCACATGATGCTAATAAAACAATACTAAATTTTTTTTATAATTGTAAAACAAAGAGCCACTTTTAGCCAGAGCTTGAATATTTATATGTTTTCCGTCAATACTTCCTAAACAATGAGGAAAATTCCATCTTTTATAAAAGCCTTTGGAAATGTCCAACCAATCTATCTTCTTCAGACTCTGGCAAGTCTCGTGTATGATTTTATGCACAGTGGTGTGTCCTATATGATAAGTCCAAGCTAGGACCTGCATACTAGCACCTTGTGACAAATATCTGGAATAAAATAATGTTGAATTCTAAAAATTCTTCTTCAATTTAAAATGTAACCTAATGTAGTTAAGAACAAGTTTTTCTTCAGGTGTAATACCATCGGATCTATACTGTTTTCCGATTTTTGTCCTCACTTTGTTCAGCAGTTTTTCGAAGACTGGAACTGTCATTCTGGTATATTTAAAAAATTGTTCTGGGTCCCACGATTTCATCTTTCTATAATAATTGAAATTTCCAAAGGTTCTTCGTGCCCTATTGATGGGTCTCACTTTAAACCTTCTTTGCCTCTGATGACTTGTTACTAGATATGCTGCATATGAACACAAAGTAACTCCAAACGCAGCAAGTCCATAATAGGCTTCAAAATCCAAATCCATTTTATTCAAGATATAACTCTTTCAGGATTACAGACCACCCTGACAAAAAATAAGAAAACAAGAAAAACGTAAACTAAAAACACAATTACGACTTCTCACTGTCAAGTCATATGGATATGACACATTAAAGTGAGGTTAGTGAGGTGAGAAGTAGTTTTTGATTTTTTTTATAATCTAAAAATGCAAATTCTGCAATGATTTTACCACATTCCCATTCTACTGCTTGCCGAACAGAACTCATTGCAAGATTAAAGTTATGTTGTTCGGCTGTCAGGTTTCTGTTGCCGAATATGTTGCTCAAGTTCTTCATACAAATTTGAGTCTCGAAATATGCCAGCATTGGTACGGAGATACATAGCAAATGAACCGTTAGTGAAAACGCCCCTTGTCAGCTGTCAGTGAAAATATATAGTTGTCAATGAGATTACTTAATGTTCATGTATATTATAAGTTTGTTCAAGAATAAAATATAACTGGAATCTATTATTATTGTTATTCAATACACAACAAGCATCACGCCTACGACCAGGGTAGGCATCTGTCAAATGAGCTACAATTCCATCAGGACACATAACTGATTGGTACTTTACACAGTGATGTCTCCTGTGCCCTGAATAATAAATTTTCTTGGTCTACTGGCGGCCTGCAAATTGCTCGGGCAGTTCCATCGATAAAGCCCAAGCAATTATGTATTGGTGCTCCTTTATTTACGATAGCCTGTAAAGAAGCTACATACTTTAGATTTTGCAAAAATAAGTATAACTGATTAGTCTTACCATGTCATATTGCTGAAGCTTATCATGATTTAACCAAGCTAAATTATCCAGAACTCGCCAAAGGTGACTGCAATTTTCATAAATTATATTCATTACAGTATTTGAAATATCTGCTATAGATTTATTTGATAAACCAAACAAAGGTTCCAAATCAGAGTCTGTTGGGATATGACAATCGACGCAGGAAGGTGCATAAACCTTAAAGTCCTAAAATGCAGTGCAAAATCAACAATTAGAATTTAAGATAGTACAAACAGTAAATCATTAACTGTTACTCGGTGTCGATTAGGTGTCCGTATTTCATTTTGAATTTCTAGAACTTCAGCAAATCTTCTCTTTTAAACCCGAAGTACTTTAGAACCTCTTCATTGTTTACTTCATCTAGATTCAGCCTGCCATGATGTTCAGGTCAAATTCTCTGAATGCGATTATTGCATACTATTTCTAACAACAGGGCACCTTCAACCTCTACTTCATCAAACGCGGCATGTTCTAATAATTCTTCCATTATGTAATTTATTGATATTACCTAGTTGGTGCCGTTGTCAATAATCTTTGATGCGTTTGTGGCAGATTGGCAGTTTTTGTTGATGTTTCCACAATTAAAATGACAAGTGACAGCTACACATAAGATTTGACATTTTACTTTACGCTAAAAGTAGCGGCTCGCTGCGAGAACTCAATAAACTCGCCACTGTTAAGTGACACCGTAAATATTTACGAGATTGTTAACGAATCGGTTATTTTACTGTGATAAATCCTTAATTACTTCTAATACGTGGAAAAACCACGTTAAAGAAAAAGTTGAAAGTAAAATGTAGGAGCTGGATAATCTACTGGCTGATATGTTTGACACAACTATACAACCAGTCATTATTACCCTAAATGAAGATGATAGCAGTAGCTCTAGCTGCTCGAAGTAGTAGAATTGAATTTTTTTCTTGGTTTGACCCTTACTTATAGTGTGTGGGAAACTGTTTTATTATACTTATTATTTATAAAAAGTTCTCTGCATTGTATAAAACTTGTATTACAGCCATAATATATCGAATTTTTTTTGCCGTACACGAGTTGTGTCGAAAATGGATTTTTGTCTAAGAGTAAATTAATATTTTAGAATTTTTTTTTCAATTTTTAAATTCCCCTTTACACGCTGATTGTAAAAACATCAACTAAAAGATTAATTAATTCTTGGACAAAAATAATATTTTAGACACACGTCGTATACGACTCAAAAAATTTTTATAGCTAAAATTTTAGTCCATGCAGATCTTTTTTAAAGTTGGCGCACGTTATGATGTTACTGATTCATTGTCTGAAAATTACGAAATCTCAGAAAATTTAACATCAACCGATTTTGAAAAATAGCTTTTACAAAAAGACGACAAAAAGCTGCCTCTCCATTGGGAAAAAGATGCTGACTTTGAAAGCCAAAACAAAGTTTTGCTGTTTCTAGAGCCAGACTATGCCAGGTACAAAGATCTCACAATTATTGAAATTTTTGAATAGTTAATTGATGAAGAAATTATATCTTAATTGGTGGAAGAAACAAAACGTTACGCTTTGTTTATTAACTGTCCAAATCCAAATATTTCATAAGAATAATTTTTGTAAGCGGATACAATAACTTGCCGACAAAACGAAGCTAATGGAATTCCAACAATGACATGTTAAACACGGCTGTTTCAAATTTTCTTAGAAATAGGATGTGTTAAATATCGTGGCATGACTTTTTGTATAACGGCTGTAAACGAAGGACCAGCTCAAAGAGAGCAATAAATAAATGGCTGTGTGGATGAAGGAACTGTTATGTGAATGATTATACATACATTCGTGACGAAAATCCAATACTTTCTATAAAAATTTTATTTATTCGTTTACCGTGACATATATATTTTTCATGACGTTCTGTTTCTATTGACATTACATAACAACTTTCTTTTATTTTTTCACAACTCGCTTGCCAACACAATCGACAGTCGATAAAAAAGTTTTCTTTAACAATAAATACAGGTTGACAGCACTCGGCTGACACTGTTGCCTTTTCATAATATAACAAAAAATATAGAACAAATATAAACTTAACATGCCGCCCGCCTTGAAAAGCCCACTTTTCAATGAAGATAAGTATGATAGAGGATTGCGGCACAACAAAACAGTACATATATACATTTCGATTAATATATATATTTGGAAATCAGTTCTCGATTGGTAGCGCGCAAACTTTAGAAATGTTTCTTTTCAAAATATTACCATTTGCCATTCGAACCGAGACTACGCGCACCACATTGTCAGTACCATAATGTAATTCCACAACACGAGCGAGAGGCCATTTTAAAGAAGGTAAGTTATCTTCAATTAGAACGACCATGGACCCAACTTTTAAAACGGGTTCAACATCAAACTTCCATTTGGAGCGAGTCTGCAGCTGGCTTAAATAGTCCTTTGACCATCGGTCCCAAAATTGTTGCTTGAGTTGTTGTAGTCGATAGTATCGATCCGCTCTGGAAATTTTAGCTTCTTTGAGGTCTCCTTCTGGTAAACTTGCTAATGAGTCGCCAATAAGGAAATGAGAAGGAGTCAAGGGTAGGAAATCGGTAGGGTCATCGGATAAAGGGTTCAAAGGACGTGAGTTCAAGCAAGACTCAATCTCCACCAGTAGCGTGTACATTTCCTCGTAAGTTAAATGTGATTCACCGAGTACGCGTTTAAGATGGAATTTTGTGGACTTAACCGCAGCTTCCCACAAACCACCCATATGAGCTGATCTGGCTGGATAAAAATGCCAATTTATTCTGTCACGTGCCAAAAAATTTAAAACTGAATCGTTATGTTTTTTATCATTGAGAATATCATAAAGCTCACTAAAATAATTGTTAGCTCCTACGAAATTCAACCCATTATCGGAGTAAATATCACTAGGCTTTCCACGTCGAGAACAAAATCGTTTTAAAGCATTTAAAAAACTATGTGTTGTTAAATCTTTAACTAACTCTATGTGAATTGCGCGAGTAGCGAAACAAATAAATATACAAATATAAGTTTTAACTAATTTGCTTCTTCTTAACGTGCCTTCTTTAACTAAAATAGGACCGGCGTAATCAATACCGCAATTTGAAAATGGCCGACTTGGATTTATTCTTGCACTAGGCAAGTCACCCATAATAATTTTACAAGGTTTTGGATGGCTGTATAACATCTAATACAAGATTTTACTATACGTTTTACTGCATTTTTTCCATTAAGTGGCCAGAAATTTAAACGGATAATAGATAATAAATTTTGAGTTCCTGCGTGAAGATACTTTAAATGTTGATCTAAAATTATTAAATCGGTGAGTTTATGTTTATAGGGTAAAATAATTGGGTGCTGTTGATCAAATGTAATTAAAGATTTCGATAATCGACCACCCACTCTTAAAATATTTTGACGTCTAAAAACGGTCGTAAGTTTAAAAGTTTACTTTGTTTATTTACGTTTTTTGAATTTGTAAGATCTGCAATTTCTTGTTTAAATATTTCATTTTGAGCTAATTTGATTAATTTGTTTTGTGCTTCACTCAACTCTTGGGTAGTTAACACCTGAGACTTAACGTTATTGTTGAGCCTTTCTTTATTTAAACAACGATTTTTAAAACGTAAAATATAAGCTGTCACGTTTAATAATTTATAAAAATTTGAATATTTTTGAAAAATGTCAAATTCGGTTTTTTGTTCTTGAATTATTAATGAAATTGGTTGATTTTTTAATTCGAGTAAATTTTGAACATCATTAAAATTAGATTCACGATCATGTTTGTAAATTAAGTTGCTCTTTAAAAATTCGGGCCCGTTTATCCAAGACTTATGTTCGAGCAATTCTTTAGGACTTAATCCTCGAGAAATTATATCTGCGGCGTTATCCTTTGTGTTTACGTGTTTCCAATTATTCACGTTTGAAATTTCAGTAATTTTTATTACGCGGTTTGCAACAAACGTTTTTAACTTACAAGGTTCAATCTTTAACCATGCTAATACAATCGTCGAATCTGTAAAATACGTTATTTTGTCAATATGAATGTCTAAGGTATTTTTTATTTTAAAAATTAACTCAGCTAATAAAAAAGCACCTAATAGCTCTAAACGTGGTAATGTTTGTTTTTTAAGTGGAGCAACTCGAGACTTTGCTGTAAACAATGTTATTTCTTTTTTGCCATTCACTGTAGATGATAAATATACGCACGCGCCATATGCTTTTTCAGAACTGTCACAGAAACCATATATTTCAATTATTTTTGCGTTTGTTAACAAGACGTGCCTATTAAATTTTATTTCATTTAAATAACCAATTTGTGTGACAAATTCGAGCCATATATTTTTTAGTTCTGCAGGTACATTTTCATCCCAATCTAATTTTAGATGCCAAAGTTGTTGCAAAATTAATTTCGCTTTAATTATCGCCGGACTGATCAAACCCAACGGATCAAAAATTTGGGCAATTACCGACAGAATCGAGCGTTTGGTAATACTTTTTTCATTTACATCTAGCTTTAATGAGTATCTTAATACATCCTCATTAGCGTCCCAAATTATTCCTAATGTTTTTAATTGTTTTTCATCTTGAAATAATACAAAATTTTCATCTTGACTGCTGACTGAATTCTTTATATAAGTTAAAACTGATTTGTTGTTTGATGACCATTTCCTTAATTCAAAATTTGCGCCCGTTAATATTTTTGATAACTCATGGTAAATTTCTATAGCTTCTTGTTTAGAATCTACACTGGTTAATAAATCGTCAATGTAAAAACATTTTTCAATAATTTGCGATGTTCGTGGATATTCTAATTTATTCTGTAACGCTAACTCTTTTAAACAGCGTGTCGCTTGAAACGGTGCACTTGAGGTGCCATACGTAACCGTGTTAAGTTCATAAATTTTGATAGGTTCATCTGGTTTTTCTCGCCAGATTATTTTCTGAAAACAACGTTCGCTTGGATCTATATCTATGCATCTATACATCATTTTTATATCAGCGCTCAAAACAAAAGCTCTTAAACGTAATCTGAGCAAAATGGAATATAAATCCTCCTGAATAGTCGGGCCTGCTAAAATTAAATCATTGAATGAAATATTTGTACTTGACCTTGCGCTTGCATCGAAAACAACTCTGCATTTCGTGGTAACTGCCGAGTCTCTCAAAACAGCGGTATGCGGTAAGAAAAATGTTTGTCCTTCTATTGAAGTGTCCGATTCTAATAATCCTTTAAATGTCATGTGTCCCATGTTTTCATAGTCTCGCATGAAATTGATATATTGCGATTTTAAACCGTCATTTTTTTCCAAGACGTACTTCCAAATTTTTAAAACAATTCAAAGCCATAATTTTTGTATTTCCCAATAAATCATGGCATTCTGGATTAAAAGGGTATTTTACGATAAATTTTCCGCGTTCGTCTCGTTTTGTGGTTGCCTTAAAATATTCTTCACAATACTGATCACTTTTTGACAACAAAATTTTAGCATCCAGCTCTTCAATTTGCCAAAATTTGGTTAAAGTATCATTTAATTGCTTATTCGATATTTTTGTATTAACGTTACAAACTTGCATTTTATTTGATTCCTTATTTAAATGAAGATTTCCGCTTATGATCCATCCCAAAGATGTTTCTTGTAGTACAGGTTTATTTTCTCCTAATTTTAATTTACCTTCTTTTAATAAGTCAAAGAAAATACCTGCTCCGAGTAATAAATCTATCTTTTTTGGTACGTTAAATTGTTCATCTGCTAGTTCGAGTCCTTTTGGTAACTTTAATAGGGTTTTATCAAAATTAATTAACGGTAATTTTGAAGTAATTTGAGATAAAACCAAAAATTGTAAGTTTAATTCAAAGTCTCCATTTTTTGATTTAATCTTTGCATATGTTCTATAATTTATTTTCGTTTCGATTTGATTTATTCCAGCTAACGGTATATCAATTTTTTGACATTTTAGGCTTAATTTTTCTACTAAGGTTTCACTAATTAAGTTCGATTGACTACCTGAGTCGAGTAACGCAGTACATTTAATCCATTTTTCACTATCGTTTTGAATAAGAACCGTTGCAGTGGATAATAAAACTTGATTCGAATCAGTAATCGTGTACGTGTGGGTTGCTTGTATATTTTCTTCATCGAAATTACCATTTTGTGTATAATTTTCATCTGATTGATTTATTTCTGATGATATATTCTGGCTTCTTGTCGATATAGTAGGTCTTGAGTGTTGTGACGTTTCATTTTGACCAGGAGCGCAGAACGTGCTTGTTTGCTGATTGACCCTCGAATCGGCTGATTCTCTTGGCTGCGCATACGCCTGACGCGACGATGGTTGTTGCGAGGCAGCGTTGCCATATTGTGAACGTTGTATCGGATTTTGAATGTTTTGTTGAAATTGTCTGTAATTATCTACGTGTAATGCGGTGTTATGTTTTAAATCACATTTTTTACATCCTCTGGATAAACAATCTTGTTTAAAATGACCACATCTTAAACAGTTGGTGCATAATTTGTGTTTATATAATTCCTGATATTTTTCCTTAATATTTAAATTAATAAATTTTGGACATTGATAAATAAAATGATTTTTATTACAAGTTAAACATGTGTTTTCATTTGATGTGTTTATAGGTGATTGAACGTGTCCCACTATCCTTAAGTTTGTGTTTTGTTTTCTGAATGGTGTTTTAATACGTGAAGAAGTGAATTCATTTGAACTATTGTGTTTTAAACTATCCATAGAATGAACGGCTTCTAAAGTGAAGCACTTTTTTGTTAGAAATTCAGTGAATTCTGACATTGTTGGCAAACTTTGATCATTTTGTTTGTTTTCCCATTCCTTTTTCGTTCGGTCATCTAATTTTTGCAAAATTATTGGAATCAATAAAGCGTCCCACATTTTAACAGGTAATTGCAATTTTTCCAATGCAGATACATGTTGATATAATAAGTCTAACAATTTTCTTAACATCGATGAAGATTCTCGTGTAATGTTCGGTAATTCGAACAATAATTGACATACGTGCGTGTTTATAATAGCTCTACGATTTTCATATCGTTTTCTTAATAAGTCAAAGGCAATTGTGTAATTGTTGGCCGTTAAATCCAAATTTTCTATCAGTTTCAATGCGTCATCCTGACAACATGATTTTAAATACATTAATTTTGACACCTCGCTAATATCCTGTCGGTTTTCTACCAAAGCTTCAAATTGATCGCGAAAACTAAACCAGGTTTCATATTTTCCGTAAAATTTGGGCAAATTTAAATCAGGAAGATTGGCAACAACGCTTTTATTTTGTAAATTAGGACTAAAAGTAGTTTGAAATTGAGACTGTTTTATATTGAAATCATTTAATTGATGAAATTTAGCAATAATCTTTTTTGATTTAGAAATTTCCATGTAAAATAACGATTCGGTGTCTAACCTATTAGCCTTTTCATTGGAATCTAAATATTCTAAATGCGTTTGGACCCTATCAAACTCTAAAAAATCGTCTTCGACGCCTTTTAATCGACATTCGATTTGAAATTGGTCAAGGTTTTCTTCATTTTGCGATAAATAATTTGAAAACCGATCTAATCTATCCCTAATAACCTGTCTTACGTGCGATAATTCTGAAATTTCAACTTCATCAGAGCTAACATCTATGTTACAGTTTTTTTGATTCTTTCGCGGCATTTTTCTTGGCACATGACGAGAATGATAGCTAATTTACGTTTATAATGTATAAATATCCTAAACAATAACGAGAATTATTTTTTCTTTAGAAACGAGTATCTTAGAAGCGTGTTTAATTTGCGAATTAATGTTTGACAGGAATGTCACTATTACTTGAATTAACAAATAACGATGTAATTATTACTTTTATACTAAAATAAGACGTGCGATTGATTTAAATTATCGATTTAAAATCAATTAATAACGAAAAAACGTACGATACGATAGAGGCTAAGCTGATTTTACACACTTTAAAGGAAAGGAATGATTGGCAGGAATTAAAGCGGTTAAATAATTAGAACGAGCTCACCGGCATTATTGTTTCTATATATGTTCCTCCAGGTCCACCAGGTCGCTGTAGTTTCAAATCTGGCTCGAAGCTTCCATGTTAAATATCGTGGCATGACTTTTTGTATAACGGCTGTAAACGAAGGACCAGCTCAAAGAGAGCAATAAATAAATGGCTGTGTGGATGAAGGAACTGTTATGTGAATGATTATACATACATTCGTGACGAAAATCCAATACTTTCTATAAAAATTTTATTTATTCGTTTACCGTGACATATATATTTTTCATGACGTTCTGTTTCTATTGACATTACATAACAACTTTCTTTTATTTTTTCACAACTCGCTTGCCAACACAATCGACAGTCGATAAAAACGTTTTCTTTAACAATAAATACAGGTTGACAGCACTCGGCTGACACTGTTGCCTTTTCATAATATAACAAAAAATATAGAACAAATATAAACTTAACAGGATGTTACCCAAATTAAAGTTTTTTTATTATTTTTAACTTCCTAGTTTTCTCGGATTTAAAAGTATTGACGAAAATTCGTGCAAATGGAGACCCATTGAAAATCTTGACATTTAATCGAGCGGTTCGGTGAATGATACAGATTATCACAATGACGCGAGTGGAGATTATGTCGATGACGTTGTTTTAAAACCCTATATTGCTTTAATGCAATCAATTACACGGATTTTGCATCTACTGACAATAATAGGTAGTTGACGAATTTTGTTCTTGACATCGATTTACATTTATTGAGCGTCGAAAATAAATACCAAATAGTACCACCACAAGAAAATATTTGTTTAGAAAAGCAATATCTGGCATTACCAGTATTAATAATTAATAGGAATCACCATTGCCTCGCAATTGTTGATTTTAAGAATCTTATAAGTATAAACCATTAAATAGTGATTTAGTCATATTAATTTATAATTACGCGAAACAATAAGGTAGTTATTATTGTGGTAGATTAGATTTTAACGGGTTTACAATGCACTGAAACCTAAGGTTTATTGTGCCCCCCTATCAGAGCTGTTCTCGCTACTACTACAGCTCGCCTTCCAGTTCCAGGGTTCTAATGAACTCTAGTGCATTCTAGAACTAGGCCATCCGCAGTTTCATCCTCCTCCCCACAGAACCTACACTCGTCAATTTCTGCTAGACCTATTCTCGTTAGGTGCTTCATAAGGCGCAGTGTCTTTTAAGAAAGCCCGCGAGGAGATAAATCTTATTTTTACTGAGGTGGAAATATTTTTTGAATCTAGCAGTGTCAAAGTTCCGCAGGAACTTTTTGGAATGTTCCAACCCGGGAAGGCACCGCCAGAGTGCTTCTCTTTCGGTTTCCTCGTTCTTCCGAAACTCTTTCTTGTAGGAACATTTTCCTACACCACAGAAAGGCTCCGGGGGCCAATAAAGGGCGTTTGTGCTCATTTCCTGGCAAGTGTATTGGTCTTAATTTTCCGTGATTGCAGAGTGGCCAGGAAACCCAGACTAAAGAAACCCTGTTATTATTGCCTAATTCATCAAGTTTTTTTCGGCACACCCATGCCAACTTTGAGTCAATGACATGGGAGCTCAATGCTTTGATATCTGCTTGACTATCAGAATGGATTGATATGTCACATTTCTGATAGTTTCTTTCTAGGTTCATTTCCACGCATCTTTCGATCGAAAGTATTGTAACCAGAGCCACAAGCGTACATTTTTATAGGCTCCGCCCCTACCAATCACATGTCGCGAAATTCGACAGTCAACTTCAAGCATTCAACGGATGAGGTCAAACCACCTCTAAAACTTGTACGCTTTACGCTCTGGTCCTGCTGCTTCTCCACGATAGATCGAACTGGGCAAGTTGTTTCACTTAGTCAAGTGTTTCATTTAACTTCGCCCAGTTCCCTAGGAAGGCAGTAGGAACCGCCAGAGCAAAGCAAACATCAACTAATATTAATATCAGTGACTCAAATCAATACCACAATCAGTTTACATACATATCTTATTTATGAATACAAAATGCACAACGACTATTTCAACAACGACATCTACGACGATCCACGAACTCCTAGACAATCTCGCAGCAACATAATACGTGAGGGGGTGTATTATTCAAATACATCGAATCCAAACACCCCCAATTCACGACATGGCGCCCAACGTGGTTTTGGAAGTTTCTACCTCCGGGAAGACGACGTCGTAGCGAAACACGACGTCACCCAGAGGAGGAGAAATGAAGCTACTCAGGGGAGTAGCCGAATCCAACAACAAGACATAATCACCAGCTGCGAGATGATCAAAGGACTACTAACACAACTACAGAACACAAATCCCAAACAATCACAACGACAAACGATAACAAACCATCAAGACAGTCAAAGAGAGCCATCCAGCTGGCGAAACCGAACCACATATAGACCAATGATGCCCGATCATTATAGCCAAAGACTTCCAACCAAACGACTACAAACTGCATCACAATTCACAACAACAATTGTGATGCAAGAACAAGTAACAAATTTTGAAGCTCCCGAGATGAACGAGTTCCAGAGGGCCTCTGTATCCATCCAGGGCGACGAGACGTCCGAATCCCATGTACCGGGGGAGTCCGTAACACTCCGAAACGACGCCGAAACCGTCAGGGTCCATGGGGTTACCAGACTCGAAGTCATGGAAATCGCAGAAGCCGGCCCAGAGATGGAACATCTCGAGAGCCTCACAGTCTCCACATCAGACACCATTCACGACGACGACAACACCTTCCACGACGATGCCAACATAATCGACCTAGACGACAGCTGGACAACAAAATCCGCAACAGACGACAGCCCCGCAGTCGGAACCCTTTCCGACAGCGAACCAGACGACGCTCCCACGATGCTAGCGTTATCCAATTACGCTAGTGGGACCGATCCACCTGTACTACCAGACAACAGACCTACAACTCACCTAAAACGTAAGCGAACAAAATTTAAAAAACTTTCGAACTCAGTGCATATCATATATAAACATTTTGAATCGCATATTTTACATTTTTTCTTTCATACTTTTTAAAAAATCAAGTGAATAATGTTGAATCAAATCATTCTGAATTATTTTCTTAATTTATCGAACCAATTTTTCTTGATTTTATGTTCATCTAACCATTTTTGCATATATTTTACTATTTAACCATTTTATGTACATTCACACGTTATTTAACCATTTTCGCATATATTTCACTTTTATCGAACATTATATATATATTTTATACGTTTATCTGACCATTTTTACGTATATTTTACATTTTCCTTTATACTCTTACAATTTCATAACATTTTATGCATTGTACGCTGTATATACATAACCATTTTCACACATTTAAACAAACACACACATCATATTTTGTACTCGACACAACACACTTTTTTTTTCACCTTTTCTCTCAATTTTTCTTGTATGAACACAATTTTTGATTTTTCTTAACTAGCAAACAATACTTTGCAATTTTGTACACATATATTCTTTTTTCTATTTTATAACCATAGTTTAACTGTAGGAACATAGTGCTATTTGATTTTTACATGTATTTTCCAATTTTACTGTAACAAATTGTTGTACTTGTAGAAATTTCTGTATTTTATTCAATAAATTAAACCTGCCAGTTCGATCTTCGAAGCGGGGGGATGTAACCAGAGCCACAAGCGTACATTTTTATAGGCTCCGCCCCTACCAATCACATGTCTCGATTCCGTGCAAATCCCGGAGAGACATGTATAAGTAGGCGGCGGAAAGCGAAATTCGACAGTCAACTTCAAGCATACAACGGATGAGGTCAAACCACCTCTAAAACTTGTACGCTTTACGCTCTGGTCCTGCTGCTTCTCCACGATAGATCGAACTGGGCAAGTTGTTTCACTTAGTCAAGTGTTTCATTTAACTTCGCCCAGTTCCCTAGGAAGGCAGTAGGAACCGCCAGAGCAAAGCAAACATCAACTAATATTAATATCAGTGACTCAAATTAATACTACAATCAGTTTACATACATATCTTATTTATGAATACAAAATGCACAACGACTATTTCAACAACGACATCTACGACGATCCACGAACTCCTAGACAATCTCGCAGCAACATAATACGTGAGGGGGTGTATTATTCAAATACATCGAATCCAAACACCCCCAATTCACGACAGTATTTCTGCCTGAAAGACACTCGGGAAGGAGCCTAAAGATAATGAGTATCTGGTTCCAGGCCCAAATACTCCAGCGGTGGTTTTTGAACCATCCGTATACCATCTAATGGTGTTTTCTTTGAGAGTTTGGGTGGTGTATTCCCTTTCCCAGCCTCTCCTCTTATTTAGCATCGTCGTGAAATTCTTTTCGATACTTACTTTCTTGATCATTTCGTCACTGGGAAGATTCGCTGATGAGATGTATTTTGCTAGAGAGGACCAGGCTGCCTGATTTTTAATACTCTCATTGCCTGAACCTTCCTTAGATATTCTAAGAATTGCCTCTTGGGCAGATCTTTCTATCACCAGATGTAGAGGTGTGAGATCTGTAATAATCTCAAGTGCCCTAGTTGGACACGTTCTCATAGCTCCAGTGATGCACACACAGGCAAGCCTTTGAACTTTGTCGAGGGTCTTCCTCGTGCTGTACTGACTTGCTCTTGTATGCCAAACCATTGCCCTATACGTAATTACTTGTCTCACAATCATGGCGTACATCCATCACAGTATTTTTGGGTTACAGCCCTACTTCTTACCAGCTAGATTTCTGCACGACATCAAAGCTCTTATTGCTTTACTAGCAGTTATTTCAACATGCTTATTCCACAGAAGCTTACTGTCTAGGGTTATCCCTAGATATTTAACTTCTGATTTCCATTCTATGATTTCTCCGTTTAAGGATATGGGTTTCTTGGATGGAAGTGTTCTTTTCTGGGTAAATGGAATTACTATGGTCTTGTTTGGGTTAATGTTTAGCCACAATGACAAGCACCATTGCTCAATTATTCTGAGGCCCTTTTGTAATAAATCACACAAAGTGCTCTCGAACTTGCCTCTGACTATTAGAACTATGTCATCAGCATAGTCCATACATTCGAAGCCAAGCTCCGTTAGCATGTAGAGCAACTCATCTACTACGAGGCACCCATTAATAATTAATGGGAATCACCATTGCCTCGCAATTGTTAATTTTAAGAATCGAACAAGCATAAACGATTTAATAGTGATCTAGACATATTCATTTATAATTACGCGAAACAATAAGGTAGTTATAATTGTGGTATGTATTGTCTAAAAGATTTTGAATGCATTGTCAACAACTACGATTTGATGGCGGTAACAACAAATATGGACCAATATCGCAGAGAAATAAACAACTTCGTTATTAACAAATCGGATAATATGCATCAGTTACGATTGTGTAGTTTGTGTGAAAATTTGATACCGTAGGTTTCCACGACCAGAATCAATAAAAAAATTACTATTTCCGAAATTGGACCGACACTCATCTAAAGTGGAAACTTTTGGCCTTTTGCGCTATTGACTTGAGTAATGAAAATTGAGTAAAACCAGTTTAGATATTCTAAATAATTATACGAGTTAGTTAAAATGTGGCCTCTCTGTTTTAAGGATGTTATCACACATTTCACAAGGCACCTTTTCCGGCATCTTAAGGATCACAAAGAAGTTCGTTTGCTTAGAACTTTTAAGCCAGGTAGTGAAGAAAGTTTGACGGTTGAGGCTTCTTTAAGAAAGCAAGGAAATTTCATCCTGAAAACATAGAAAAAGGTTACTCATTTAGTAAAATCTTCAAAAAAAGAGATGCAGAATACTTCACCCGCACTTATTGTCTGGGTCTATACACAAAACATTTACTATAAAAGCACTGTAACGATCCGTCTAAATAGTGATATTTTGATTTAGAAAGTGACAAGATATCACCTCTTATTTTGTTAAAACTGAACATTTATACTTATTGACAGTACATGAGGACTTTATAGAATAGTAATTATCGCGCCTAGTTATATTTTATATGTTTCTAATGAAACACTAACCTTTATGTTGGGATTCTGAGTAAAAGTAAATAATTGCTACTTAGAAGGAAAACAATGTCGACGTTTGGACAAAAGCATAAATGCGTTGCTTGAGCTTGTACGTGACAAAATGTTTGATTAAATAATAAACTACAGCAAAAACAAATCAACTACAAAAATAAGTAAAATCAAAGAGAGTCACGAAAAGAGTACTAGTATTACTAACAGGGCCGGATTAAGCTAGGGGCTTAGGGTGGCTATAGCCCCGAGCCCCAGGTTCAAGAGGGCCCCATTATTTGGAAATTATTCTGTATTTTTTGATGTGTTGATACCATAAATCTAACGTATTGATATTATTTTTAGTGAAAACTTATTCGACTTGAACGATCATTTTTCAGATGAGCTTAAACAATTTATTCCTCTAGTAAAAAGAAGCAGCGATTCACTTTACACTACAGATAACACAAGTCTAAATCCCGTGAAAATTTTAAATTGGATGGTAAAATTTAATATGATTGATGTGTTTCCCAATACTTATATAGCTTATCGTATATATGTTACAATACCTATCGCTAACTGTGAAGCAGAGCGATCATTTTCAACTTCAAGAGTTAAATATCTTCATCGCGCAAACATGGCAGATGGAAGACTGTCAGCACTGGTTAGACTGAAAATTGAAAGTGAATTATTTAGAACAATAGATTGTGAAGAGCTCATTCAAAATTTCACAGCTCAAAAGTGCAGAAAAAAATTCTAATGATTTTCTCATGTAGTACTCAAAAGAGCATTTAAATGTAAATTCTAAAATGTAGTTATAATCAATACTTTTGAGATAATATATGTAATAATTATTTGTAGAGGAAATATGGGGTATAATTAATTTATTGGAAATGCCTATCACTTTTATTACTCTTGGTTTTCCGGGTTTTTGAATTCCTTAAGCGGGCCCCGTCATTATTTTAGCCCCGGGCCTTGTAAATCTTAATCCGGCCCTGATTACTAAGGCTATGGTTACAGTTACAAGTGAAAACGAATGGGAGGTTAAAAGTGTCTCAAAATGTAATGTAATATATGCTGTTAAAAAACATCAACTAGTTATGTTTCTAATTGTCAATTGCAGTGCTCTGATTGTGATATTTGTGTACATTTATTTAAATGTACATGTAAAGACAATTTAATAACCTTCAACATTTGTAAACATATTCATAGTTGTGTGCAGACCTTTAAACATTTTGATAGTGTCAATTCAACACCAGAACCAAATAATAGGCTGAATGAGGTAGAAAATATTGAGACATGTATCCTTCAAGGTTCTAGTAGCATTTTAAGTGAAAATGAGCATTTAAAAAATGAAATTAAAACAAGAAATTATTTTAGGAATCAATGGAAGGAAAAATTTTAAATCAAAAGAGCAAGCTCACAAGATAATTAAAGGCCTTGGTAATATTATTACCAATATAAATCAAGAAGAATATAACATCCCAGAGAAATCAAAACTTGATGTAAATAAAAATATAGACCCTAAGTTACGTTTTTATTCAACGAAGAAAGTTAAAAAAGCAAACTTAAAATACAGTAATCCCTCGTCAACCGCGGGTTCTTCAACCGCGGTATTGATTATCCGCGGTTTTGCCTTGCGCAATCGTCTAGTCAAAATTAGAAGTTTCACTCGAATTAGCAGCGCGGTAAATTTTCGTCGATGCGAAAACTCTACAGTTTATCTATGCATTTTAATTTTCTGGGAATTGTTTTATTGCTTTTTTGCAGCAAACAGTTGGCGGTTGGCGGCGAATATTCACAGTCGGCAGTTATATTACGCATCTAATTGATAGTTATTCAGTCGAAACAAGTGATTTAGAATAATTTTAGCATTTTTGTGAGTTTAATTACTAACGTAGTTATATTTAGTAGTGAGTGCCCAAATTTTAAGAATAAATGGCGTCCACAGAGCGACGCTTTGTTAAAAGGAAGCGAAATGTGATGACTCTTGAGACGAAAATTCAATTGTTAGATTGCCTTGCGGCAGGGGAAACGTATGCGAGTGTCTCAAAAAAGTTTAAAGTGAATGAGTCCACAGTAAGAACAATAAAAAAAGTGAGCAAGCAATTCGGGCTAGTGTTTCGTGTGGTGCTAGTACCAGCAGTAAAGTAACATGTTTCTCGCGACCTCAAATAATGGAACAGATGGAAAAAGCTCTCGGAATTTGGATCGAAGATCAAACAAAAAAAAGAGTGCCTCTAAGCAGTAGAATTATTCAAGAAAAGGCTAAGCGTCTTTTCGAGAGTCTAAATACTAATGAAGAAACTGTAAGCTTTCAAGCTAGTAAGGGTTGGTTTGAAAATTTTAAAAAACGCTTTTCATTGCACAACGTAAAAATTACTGGGGAGTCAGCTTCTGCAGATCACGAGGCAGCTAACCGCTATCCAACCGAACTGAAACAACTCATTGAAAGCAAAGGATATCATCCCGATCAGGTATTTAACGCCGATGAGACAGGTTTATTTTGGAAGAGGATGCCTGCTCGAACATTTGTGTCTCAAACCGAAATATCTGCTCCAGGATTTAAGGCTGCAAAGGATAGGCTTACTCTTCTGTTTTGCTGTAATGCTTCAGGTAACCATATGATAAAACCACTACTCGTATACAAATCTATTAAACCACGTGCCTTAAAAAATAAGAACATGAATGATCTGCCAGTCTTTTGGAGAGCAAATAAAAAAGGATGGGTTACTGCAAAACTATTTACAGACTGGTTTCTTAACTGCTTCATACCCAGTGTTAAGCAATATTTGGCATCAAAATCGTTGCCATTCAAAGCTTTACTCCTCATCGATAATGCTCCCGGCCATCCTGAAACCTTAAAATTTTGTGATCCAAACATAGAAGTTCAGTTCCTACCTCCTAACACTACATCACTAATACAACCTTTGGACCAGGGAATAATAGCAGCATTTAAAAAGTACTATGTCAAGCGAACGTTCAGTTATGTATTGAATAGCATGGAACAAAATCCTTCTCTCACTGTCACTGAGACTTGGAAATCGTTTAATATTGCCCATTGCATAACATTTATCAATGAAGCGGTAGATGAGTTACGTCCGTCAACATTAAATGCCTGCTGGAGAAAGCTATGGCCAGAGGTTGTTGCTGACACATCAGCAATTCCAAATCAAGCATCAGAAATTGATGACATTGTAAGAATTCTGCATCAGATTCATGGCGAGGGTTTTGATGAGCTACAACCAAGTGACGTTGAAGAAGTTCTAGCATTTGACGACAAGGAACTTTCAGAAACAGAACTGCTTGAAATTCTGGAGGATACATCGAAGGACGAAGGCGACACTACAGATAATGAAATTACCGACGAAGCAACGACTAACACTATGACTTCTACAACCCTAACATTAACTAGTGTACAAAATATTTTAAGGATTGCACAGCAGTTGCAAGATGTAGTTTATGATGAAGACCCTTCACTAGAAAGGAGCCTAAAATTTTCAAATGGTTTGAATGGACTACTACAACCATATAGGGAAATCGAAAAGGATCTCAGAAAAAAAATGAAACAACCAACAATTTTACATTATTTCCGTAAATAAGTCTATATTTTTAACCAAATAAATATATTATACATATACATAATAAATAATTATGTATTTTATTTGTCATTTATTAGATATTCGTACCCTGCATACATAGAGATTACACTTTTCTGTTTTCGAGTACATATACTGCAAAGACGTCCCTCGTCAACCGCGGTTTTGCCAACCGCGGTCCTCTATCCGGAACGCAACCCCCGCGGTTGACAAGGGATTACTGTATGAATATCCATCGAAAAATGACATAATTGCAATTGACCAACATCTCAGTGGAAACCAGACAAAAATAATAAATATCCACTCAACTTTTGATCACACATATTAAAAAGTCAAAATATAATAAAAGCAGTTTTTATAATCGATCTGCTTTTTAAATCTTAGATAATTTTAATGAATGTCTGTACATATCATTACACATACATATTATGATGAAGCTTTTATTTAAGAAAATGAATACTGACTCCTAAACCAAGTTCACATTTTCATATTTTTTTATAAGTATATGTTGCCTTTATGTTATGGTATTTTCAGTTCAGTGTATTGCATGGCACCAATTTTTAGTTCAGGATTAAGGTAGTCATTCTCTAGTATTTCAGAACTCGGATAATAAATGTCTCAGTCATTTATTTTTGTGGGGTTATCTTGCTAGTTATTTCCTCTATTGTAATGCACTGAACCAGATAAATTTAGATAATTGCTAAATAAAAGTCAGATATGTATAAATATACCTTCTTTTTTTTTACCAAACATTTTTTGTGAATACAACTTTTGTGATATTCTGTGTTAATAAAAACCTTAATTAATTTACCTATTTATTTACTATAGGGTATTCAACAGATAAAGACAGACTTATATATGGGATAGAAACAAAGTGATTTTAAAGCTAGATAATAGACCCAAAATGGAATGGCTAAGATGAAATTGAAATGTTCTAAAAACTAGACTAAATCCTGAAGTGTTCCAGTTGAAAACAAAATACCTAATAAACCATTAAGTAGATATAAGATACCTACTTGAAGTTTTCATTAAATTCATACCCAGACGAATCATCACAAATTCTTACAATATGCCTGCGATATATAAATTTAATTTTTCTATACAGCATACATAAATGATCTCATGCAATTGTTTTCATTTTAAATTATAATTTTTTAAAAAAATCTTGTAGACATTTCCGTAGACTACAATATCAATTAGCTGATAATGGTCATCGGTCAAAAGTAATGTCAAATATGCGGTGTGACGTAATGGACAAAACAAATATTACTGCGGCGATTCATTCGTCCTCAGTCGCCTAGGGACATACCTGTGAAACAAACAGACAGAAGCTACAGGTGCAACAGGACATATCGCTAACACAAGCGACAAACGCCCGATGGAGGAAAAGGAATGTAGATATATACGAAGAAACACAAGTAGAGAAAGTAATTGAAATAATGGACCAAAGAGCGAGGAAACTCATCGAAGAGCTAAAGACACATCCTAAGGTAGAACTGAGGGACCTAACAAGCTACAAGAAAGAAAACTACAGGAAGTACAAGAGACCAAGAATATAAATAGAGAACTAGGCATGAAGATCCCCACCCAAAAAAACCGTACTGGTGCAAACCAGTACACAAAAAAATCAAAAAACCGTGTAGACGAGCAATCGTTTGCACACCAAAGAAACCCAAAAAAATACCGGGTAAAAGAAGTAAGAAGTCTAAGGAAACCCTCCGAGACGGTAATTCCGAGCTACTGCATAAGGTAGGCGCCGATTTACACATCGGGGACAGCTATAAAGAAGGCGATCGACCACTCAGCGTAGGGCCTTCCTCGCCGAAGCTGGCAAGGAAAGTTACGGCTGAGGCAGCGATCACACACACACACACACACTTCGACGACGATATAAACAGCCGCGAAAGGAACACGGATCAACGAACATGATTAAATTATAACTGTCGGTGTTACATGACACTGTCAAACAGAGGTTTATCTGTCGTGGGTTTTTATATAAGTACTACTGCAAGAAAAAAAACCGCTAGTTGGGAACATGCCTAGTTCAAGTAGCTTTAAGATGAACTATAAAATATTACACATACATATTATGATGAAGCTTTTATTTAAGAAAATGAATACTGACTCCTAAACCAAGTTCACATTTTCATATTTTTTTATAAGTATATGTTGCCTTTATGTTATGGTATTTTCAGTTCAGTGTATTGCATGGCACCAATTTTTAGTTCAGGATTAAGGTAGTCATTCTCTAGTATTTCAGAACTCGGATAATAAATGTCTCAGTCATTTATTTTTGTGGGGTTATCTTGCTAGTTATTTCCTCTATTGTAATGCACTGAACCAGATAAATTTAGATAATTGCTAAATAAAAGTCAGATATGTATAAATATACCTTCTTTTTTTTTACCAAACATTTTTTGTGAATACAACTTTTGTGATATTCTGTGTTAATAAAAACCTTAATTAATTTACCTATTTATTTACTATAGGGTATTCAACAGATAAAGACAGACTTATATATGGGATAGAAACAAAGTGATTTTAAAGCTAGATAATAGACCCAAAATGGAATGGCTAAGATGAAATTGAAATGTTCTAAAAACTAGACTAAATCCTGAAGTGTTCCAGTTGAAAACAAAATACCTAATAAACCATTAAGTAGATATAAGATGCCTACTTGAAGTTTTCATTAAATTCATACCCAGACGAATCATCACAAATTCTTACAATATGCCTGCGATATATAAATTTAATTTTTCTATACAGCATACATAAATGATCTCATGCAATTGTTTTCATTTTAAATTATAATTTTTTTAAAAAATCTTTTAGACATTTCCGTAGACTACAATATCAATTAGCTGATAATGGTCATCGGTCAAAAGTAATGTCAAATATGCGGTGTGACGTAATGGACAAAACAAATATTACTGCGGTGATTCATTCGTCCTCAGTCGCCTAGGGACATACCTGTGAAACAAACAGACAGATGCTACAGGTGCAACAGGACATATCGCTAACACAAGCGACAAACGCCCGATGGAGGAAAAGGAATGTAGATATATACGAAGAAACACAAGTAGAGAAAGTAATTGAAATAATGGACCAAAGAGCGAGGAAACTCATCGAAGAGCTAAAGACACATCCTAACGTAGAACTGAGGGACCTAACAAGCTACAAGAAAGAAAACTACAGGAACTACAAGAGACCAAGAATATAAATAGAGAACTAGGCATGAAGATCCCCACCCAAAAAAACCGTACTGGTGCAAACCAGTACACAAAAAAATCAAAAAACCGTGTAGACGAGCAATCGTTTGCACACCAAAGAAAGCCAAAAAAATACCGGGTAAAAGAAGTAAGAAGTCTAAGGAAACCCCCCGAGACGGTAATTCCGAGCTACTGCATAAGGTAGGCGCCGATTTACACATCGGGGACAGCTATAAAGAAGGCGATCGACCACTCAGCGTAGGGCCTTCCTCGCCGAAGCTGGCAAGGAAAGTTACGGCTGAGGCAGCGATCACACACACACACACACTTCGACGACGATATAAACAGCCGCGAAAGGAACACGGATCAACGAACATGATTAAATTATAACTGTCGGTGTTACATGACACTGTCAAACAGAGGTTTATCTGTCGTGGTTTTTATATAAGTACTACTGCAAGAAAAAAAACCGCTAGTTGGGAACATGCCTAGTTCAAGTAGCTTTAAGATGAACTATAAAATTGAAAGTTTCCAGCGAAGGGTTAGGAAATTCGACTTAGCCAATCTTCTTCCAACTCAACATGGAGATTCAATAATAAATTACAGAAATTGGCAGATGTGTACTTTTAGTCATCTGTCACCCGCCATGGTGCGCTGGCAGTATACTCGGAACTTGGAACATAGCAGCCAACATTGAGTAGAATACAAAGAACCAGGCAACCGGCTTATGGAGAAATGGGCTTCGGTGAAATTTCATGAATTGTTAGTATATTGTAGTTGACGACTCTCTGAACAATAGTGTCCATGTGCCCAACTGAATCTTATGACTAGTTTCAGAGATACAGGGTGTTGAACTTGGAAAATGGCCATTTTTTAAAAGCATGTATTTCTTATTTTCTTCAATGTACCAAGAATTTTTTCCTGTGATAGTGTTCTAATGACGCTAAATATCAGTCCCTCATGAGAGAAAGTTTCATTTGCTACAGGGATACTCAGAAATTCAAAAAACGGAACGTTGACTTCAAATATGATTTAACTTTCAGGAATTTCAATATCTGGCTGGATTTGCTTCTGGTTGGTTTATAATAATAAGATATGCAAACATTTTTTACAGGGCGAGTCAGAAAGTTGATCGCCGCTGTATCATATATTTAATAAAATTTTATATACTTTGTATTGCATGTTAGTAGGTGACATTAAGTCATTTTGAAATATATATAATTTATATATGATATACAGGGCTATTCAAAAGATATGTATGGAAGAAAGTGCGAGAATCGATTTTTTTTGGAAATCTCCCTGTAATTAAATATTTCCTCCATCAATTTCTGTGATACTTTCATATTACCCTTACTTTGAGTTTGTTCGTCGGATGTAGAAGTTTTGTCAACGTGCTATGATCAGTTTTTTTATCCCGACAATATGATGACAAGCCTATTATTATTTTCTACATATACAGGTGTCCCGTAAAGACCACGTCAAACTAAAGGATAATGTAGATCAAAGGGTGCCCTACCTGCTATGAAAAAATCCCCCGTATAAAAGTCTCACCGTTTTCGGGACATTTAATTTTTATAAAAATTATGAATTTTTGCCCCTCTCAGTAGTTTTTTTGTGCTGTTGGTACAATTTTACACTTTTCTAATTCATTTACTCGGTAAAATATTGTTGAATAATTATTCTAACTTCTACGTTACGAAAATACTCCGAACATTTCAGAAGGGGGCTGTGAGAAATGTTTTTATTAGAAGTTTGGGAGTAGATTTTTTTTGGAAGTTTAGCCCATCGTAGTGAAAACAAAATGTACTGGGCTACTGCTGCACACTACATCAATAAATTGCCTATTTTATGGTGATTTCAAAATGGTATAACACAAGAGATTTGTAATCGTAAAAAAAAGAAATTGCCAGTTATATCCAAAAAAAAAGTATCAATCGACGGTTTTTATTCAATTATTTATTGTAGGTTACTAATATTTTCAATGAAATTATAATCATTTACAATCGCGTATATAGGGTGAGAATTAAATACAAGCTAATTTTGATATCGGAAAAAACTTACTGAAAGTTACTGAAGGAATTCAAAACGTCTACAATATCTGGACCATGATCTATGTTTTCTGGTACCATCCTTTCAGCTGCATCAGTTATTTCATTTAGGAGGTGAGTAGTTGGATATTTCATATTCTGTTCGTATCTGGCATAACCCAAAAACCATAAAACACTGGCCACATGAGTACATGTACCTAAAGTTCTAGCTCCCGACTTACAAGTTCCAAAGGTTGATTTTCGATACCATCTTCAACAGCGAAAGCTATCCACAACATATATTTACATGAATTACGAAACCTGGAGTAAACTCGCATTCGTAAAATGTTCGGCTCCCCCACCATTTCATCGAATTGAAGAATATTTGTTTCTTCTGTTTGAAGTTTGTTGTGAATATAACTTTTTGCCAAATTAACATGATAAATTCCCGTCACCTGTTTCAAATAATGTAAATCCAAACGAGGAAATTCAGGTGCGTGCAAGTGAATTAATAAAGTCCAATGACCATTCCTTAAATGTAGGATTTCAGCTTGAACTCTTGTTTGCATAATGTTAACTGATGAAAAATTTCCTGCGCCGTTTGTAATGTACCAGGCATGGTTATTGGGAGATGGAATTTATGTATTAGAGCTCCAGCTATCTGATAATATTCCTTTATATCAGCAGCATGGTGTATCGAAATTGTATTTTTCAAGAATTTGAATATTGACTTTAAATGTCCATTACGAGATTCCAATATCCAACGTGTAGTTGTAATATATCGTGCAAAATTGGCATCACGAGTTTCCAATTGAGTCTGTCCTCTCACAAGAAGAGGAGGCATAAGACAGTTGATACCAATCTCTTGCAATAACGGAACCTAATCTCGATACCCTCTGTCCACAATTGCAATGCCCCCCTCTACAAACCAATTCCTCATTCCATTTATATCGTTGTTTAGCTCAAACTGTAGAATAGTGGCATCATTATTTCGGACGTCTGAGAAATATGGTCCATTAATTGCTAGGATGTATCCATCGGGAGCGACTACCAATTCAGGTTTTACCATATGCTGCATTTTATAATAACAGTACGATCGTCTTAGTACTCGAAAATTGGAACTTTTTCTATTTTGGTATACGTACAGTCTATATATACTATAGCTTTGGGAACACCAGGCTGAGAATTATAAAGGTTGTTGGTAAATCCCGAGACATGTCTTTCTATAAAGTTTTCTCTGGTGATTGCATCAAATCCTATATTGTATGGTACAAACCGTTGCATTAAAGACAACCGTACCTTATTTATAATCGAACTAGTTGTTTGTCGAGAAGGATAATGAAATATTATTTTCAAAACATTATATGATAAGCCATGTCGCATTTTCAGGAGGAAAGTCGTCAAGTGTTTTCTTGTAATAACTATACGATTTCCGTCATGCTCAAATAAAGTACAAGTTCATTGAAATTATTTTTTGAAATCGATGTTAATGATTTGAATTCATCATCTGTGAAATAATCCATATTTTCATAGTTTCGACCGTGATTCGTGGTTGCAGCTAATCGAAGGCACTGGAGAAATTGAAACAGATTGTTTATCACGTATGGTCGGTTGAGAGAACGTAATCCACCATGCAACATGTTCAAAAGAAGGCCGTCTTCATTGAGATGATGTTGACATATACGTACATAGTCAGGAACAACTATGTTCGAAATAATAAATATATTAACCCTACATTCAATAGAGTCTCCGAATATTATCATTGGCATTACATATCATGCAGGTATGTGATTTAGCCGGGAAAAGTACATTAACCCCGAGATGATTTGGATTATTTTCAATTGCTCTGATTTCTGACAATATACCTTGTGAACAATTGAAACATACCCCGCTATCTTCATCAATATTCAAAGGGGGTCCTCCACGAGCTTCACGTCTCAAAATTGCGAGTTCCTGCACTAAAAGGTTTTCTTCGTCATAAAGACGATTCGTTTGTTGTCTATTATAATTTCTGCTACACACATAGCAATTTGCTCTATTCGTGAAAGCCATAATAAACACTTTCTAAACATAAACTTGAACCAACAAAAGTATTTATGAAAAACTGTTTAGAATAATGCTAACATCAATAGTTCATGACACAATTGGTACATCTTAACGATACATATATAAACTAATAGTTTATTTTTGACAGATACGTCTAAATACCAACAATTTGTTTTCACAGACCACTTTGACTTTTGATTGTATAAGGTTGTTCAGTATGAATTCATGTTATTTCGATTGACTGGCTTTTAAACCAGTCATGAAAATTGAGGGAGGGACTTTACATATTCTTATTTTGAGAAATACAGAGTGTTGAGGTTTTTAAGTTGAAGAGTTTGATGATAATGGGTTACCTGTTGATGACGTAATTTGTATTCGATATAATATAACGAAAAACATCAAATTCAGATGACAAATAAAATCGTGAAAAAAGTTTGAGGGCAGTGCAAAGGTGTTTTCTCAGTCGATGTAGGGCCTGTATACGCGAAGGAGGTCGCCGTTTCGAACGTGTACTATAATGATTGTAAATGATTAAAATGTCATTGAAAATATGAGTAACCTACAATAAGTAATTAAATAAAAACCGTCGATTGATACTTTGTCAGAAACGTCCCCTTTTGGATATAAATGGCAATATCTTTTTTTACGATTACAAATCTCTTGTGTTATACCATTTTGAAATCACCATAAAATAGGCAATTTATTGATGTAGTGTGCAGCAGTAGCCCAGTACATTTTGTTTTCACTACGATGGGCTTAACTTCTAAAAAAAAATCTACTCCCAAACTTCTAATAAAAACATTTCTCACAGCCCCCCTCCGAAATGTTCGGGAGTATTTTCGTAACGTAGAAGTTAGAATAATTATCATACATCCGACGAACAAACTCAAAGTAAGGGTAATATGAAAGTATCACAGAAATTCACGGAGGAAATATTTAATTACATGGAGATTTCAAAAAAAAATCGCCCTGTATATCATATATATATATATATATATATATATATATATATATATATATATATATATATATATATATATATATATATATATATATATATATATATATATATATATATATATATTGTAACAAATTTTAAGGTATATTATAAGTATAGATTTTTTTTAAGATTCAATTTAGATTAGTAATGTTTGTTATTATATTTGTGAAAAGTTTTTAGGGCGCCAACTTACCATGTATAAGGTAAGTAAAATAAAATAATATACTAACTAACTTGCTCCGGCTCTCTATAGTATGTCTTGCTCTCAGGGAGTCGATTCGTGAAAGAATTGTAGTGAAATGACTTCGTGTGTATGGATATTTAATATTATTAGTCGCTTGAAATTGCTTAATTCAATTTCTGTCACAGATTTTTAGGTTATTACTATTGTCATCCGTTTTAGTGTGGATTTTGAAGAAAATATCATGAAATTAAAAATAAAATTACTAACAAGTATGTGTTTAAATTAAATCAAATTATCATAAAGTTTATATTACAAAATTATGTAACTCTGTAAGTAAGCATTACAAATAGCAAAAAATGGGTTTGAAAAATTTTTATGGGAATAATAAACAAAATGTCACAGTACCTTTAACACATGCATTAACCGATCACTGTTCCTTCCAGGGTTCCATTTATTTATTCACCAACGTTCTCAAAAGATAATTCTGGATTGGCAAGACTTGAAATTTGTTTTATAAATCAACGTTATTCGCTCACATGCATTGGAATGGAATACAATAATTTAAACTCGATTCAAAATTCTGATTTTCTCTCCTCTTACTTGACACATGATGACAGCTGCTTTATTTTTCTTCCATAATATTATAATGGAGTCAAATTATTTAAATTGTCATGAGTTCTGATTTCCAGTACGTAGTTATATCAGTTAATAATTGTTAAAAAGATAGATAAATCAAATTTTTGGCTTTTTCTAATATAATTCACAATGACTCTTCCCTTCTACTCTGTCGTCTAAACAAAACTCCCTTTTTTCTTTCTAATCTTGCCAAACTAATTATTTTCTTATCAAAATTTTATAAAAATAACCAAGCAATGCCGATCAGTTATGCCACCTTAAAATTGAGTATAAATTATCCGTATCTAACTCACTTGACAAATGTCAAATAATAAATTTTAAAATCAAAGAACCATCCAATAAAAGTTAATCAAAGTTTTTCTGTTCATTCATCAAATGATTCTCTTGATGTGGTCTTAATTCATTAAAAGTTCCATCACAATTGAACCACTTTTCTAAATAAGCATTATCAAGTCCTATTCACACTCCTATTTAACATAAAAAAAAATATCTTTTCAAAACATTATGAACATAATAATTTAACCTTGCTATACTTACAGGGTATATCAATTAAACCTCTATAAATAACAATAATTGAAAACTTTCTACAAAAGCTGCAAAACTTTTATTCCTCCACAATAAAACCATTTTGAAAATATTTACAAAAGTCTGTGACTGGAATCTAAATCTCAAAATTATAGATTATATTTATTTGAAATGATGGATTATAGTTTATGAAAAATATCTTCTGAATACAGGTTTAAGCTTAATAACCGTTGAGTTCATCATAATATGCCAACATTATGATTATAGGATGTAACTCTCAACTTCACTTGTTCGAGATAAAATTTTGTAACTCCTATTAGGTTAAAATTTCAAATCTTGGTTGATCTTATTTTATTCTATTATATTGGTTTGTTTGGTTTCAATAAAGCTCGATTTGGACAGTATTGATAAATTATAAACAATAAATTTACATTGATTAACAATTACTGTATTTCCCCATGTGATTAATATATCAACGATTTCTTATCTGTTATAATTTCCCCCTAAAATTGTAACTTTTATTTTTCTCAAAAATTAAGTTAAAATTTTATTTTCTTGCTGATACTTGTACAATTGAGATATGTTGAAAATTCCCTTTATTTTTCCTGTTTCAATGTCTTTAATTACATAACTATTTATTCCTTTATTATTAACTACTTCATATGGCCCTTGATATGGTAATTGCAATTTAGCACATTTTGCTTCTTTTGTTTTAGCAACTCTAAGTGCTTTAACTATAACTAAATCTCCCTTTTTAAAATCTGTATGTTTTTTAATTCTTTTATTTTTTCTTTGGAAGTATTTATTGGCTGCTTTACATAATTTGTTTTTAACTTTTTCTACTATTTGTTCATAATCTTTCCGTTCTAGGGTCCAAGGTCTAGATGGTAAAGTTTGGTTAAATACGTACATAGGAATTTCTTCAGTTGTATCATTTGGAGTACTGTTGACAACTGACTCTATAAATGATAAATTGTCCTCCCAATATTGATGTTCTTCATAAACTAATAACCTTAAGTATTTTATTACTTCTTTTATATATCGTTCAGATAAATTGGCACAAGGATGCCGAATGCTAGTGTATGATAATTTGATACCTTCCTGTGTGAAAACATTTTTTAATCTTCGGTTATTAAAATATGTAGCATTATCTAAAATACAATAGTTTGGTTTGCCATACCTAGTAATATAATCTTTAATATTTTCTATGACTGATCTAGTATTAGTTCTTTTTGATGGATATAGTACTATGAATTTTGAAAACACGTCCACGATTATCATAATATGTTTGGATCCTTGGATACTTGTTGTTAAATTCGATAAATAATCTATGGCTATGATATCTAATGGTTTTTTAGCTATTATTGATTTTGGCACGTTTTCATTATGTGAATTTTTCTCTTTTCCTAACTGACATAAATGACACGATTTGACTATGTTTTTGGCAATTGAAATATCTTTTTTGGTGATATAATTTTCCCTAAATATTCTCCACATCTTTCTTGCTCCTATATGAATGTAATCTAAGTGGATTTGTGACATGATTTCTTTAGCAAAATTTTCTGATGTAATATATAACTCTTCATTACCCACTATTTTAACCCATGCATCATTTCTTTTAACATTTTTCAATTTTTGTTTATCTGAGAGATTTTCCTGATCCTGTATTATTGATTCTTTAGAAAATATACCCGAAATATTTTTGAACAAATTAACCCCAATTTTAATATTTTTATCTCCGCTACCCTCTTTTCCATCCATTCTAGTAATGGCATCTACTAAGGTATTACTTTTCCCAGATATGTATGATATTTCAAAATCATACTCCTGCAATAAAAGAGCCCAACGATAAATACGACTATTTCCAAATTTATTTTTAAGAATTGATGTTAACGACTGATTATCCGTTTCAATTTTGAAAAAATTCCCCAAAAGATAAAATCTTAGCTTACCTATACAATAAATTATACTCCCTAATTCTAATTCTCCGACACTATAATTACGTTCATGCTTCCTAGTAACTCTCGATACGAAACAAATTGGAACCTCTTTTTCCCCATGAATTTGTATTAACACCCCTGCATATCTTGTTTTCGATGCGTCTGTTCTAAGGATAAATGGCAAATCGTATCTCGGATGATGTAACATGATTTCTTTTATGAATTCATCTTTGATGGATTGAAATGTATCTTCTTTTTCTTTATCCCAATTCCATTTTTCCCTTTTCTTTAATAATTGAATTAATGGTATTTCCTTCTCGGATAGATTTGGAATCAATCTTTTGAAGTAGTTCAACATCCCCAGAAACCCTCGTAGTGTTTTCAAATTATAAGGTCTCATGTAATTTTTAATAATTTCCACCCTTTCAGGATCCATAGTAACCCCTATTTCGTTGATGCGAAAACCCAAATAAGTTATTTCACATGCAAAAAATTTACATTTTTGAATGTTTATCTTCAAACCCGCGGAATCTAATGCTTCTAAAATTATTTTTAGGTGTAATTGATGTTGCTGAGCATCTTTAGAAAATATCATGATGTCGTCAATGTAATGAAGACAGAAACTTTCAAAAGAATTAAGTATTTCATGCAATGCTTTAACTAGTGCCGAACATGCACTCTGTAATCCAAATGGCACAACTGCGAAGGAATATACTACTCCATCTATTATAAAACCTGTATACTTACGAGAATTTTTATGTAATGGAATCAACCAGAAACTATGTTTTAAGTCATTTTTTGTAAAAACTGTAGCTTGAGTAATTCGTCCTAAAATAGCATCTATTGTCATTGGTGCTTCGTATTGGGGCACTGTGTATTTATTAATGATTCGTGCATCTAAACAAAGTCTGAGATCCCCATTACGTTTTTTAACAACCACAATTGGATTAATGAATTGAGTATTACTTCTTTCAATGATACCGTCATGAAGCATGTTGTTAATTTCTTTTTGTACTTCGTCTTTGTATTTATATGGTATTGGATAAGTTTTGGCTTTGAAATTTTCAATATTTCTAACTTCTAACTTGTGCACATAATTATTAGCTACCCTTGTTTCTTTATTAATTAAACTCTTATATTTCATTAGTAATTCTACTACTTCCCCTTTAAATTGCTCATTGCAATCAATTACCTCATAATAATCATTTTCATTTATAATTATTTCATCATAATATTCATCATTATTTACATTTTCCCCCCTACACAATTCATTATCATTATTAAATTGGTTAGCAATACTTGTGTGCACTTGTATGTTATTCAGATTCATTTTATTTTTATCAATTTCTGTAAAATCTATCCAATTCTCAGCTAACTTGATATTTTTATTTTCAAAATTTATAACGGCTTTGTGTTTATTCAATTCATTTGTTCCTAAAATAATATCAAATTCCATTTGTGGCACAATTAATAGTTCAAAGTTATAAGTATTGTTGTTAATTAACAATTTCATATTCAATAACTTGTTAACCTCATATAGTTTTTTGTTATTAGCACCAATAAGATTCAACTTAGGTATTTTAATTATTTCTTGATTTATATTACTCAATTTCTCAACTAATGTTTGACTAATCATTGATGCTTCTGATCCAGAGTCTATGAGAATTTGAATATTTAAATTTTGAACATTAGCTTTTATTAGAATTAAATCTCCTTCATTAGTATTCGCTACAGTGTCAGTTAAAATTATAAATTCTCTAGGATGTTCGTAGTTACATAGCAACAGGTTTTTATTATTTGGATTGTGCGATATTAAAAATTTTGAGCAGTTGTATTTGCTCTGTACACATCTTGTCTTCCCTCTTCATCTTCCCTTCCATTTTCATTTCTATGTGCTTCTATACTTCTTTCTCTTTTATGCACATTAACTTGCCTGTTTCTTACCTGTAAATCCCCATCTGAATTTCTCCTTTCATGTCGGTATGGCCTGGATCCTGAATTTTGATTTCCACCTTGATTCCCGTTGTAATTATTGTAATTTGAATTGCTCATATTGTCGTTGTTATTATAATAATTAGGTCTATTATTGTTATTATTCCCTCTGTTCGCGTAATTATTGTTATGGTTATTAGGTCTGTTATAATAATTATTGTTGTTCGTGTTATAATTGTTATCATAATTATTATATCTCTGTCTATTATTTCTTTGATCAATATTTGAATTATAGTTTGTATTGTTGGTTCTGTTTCGTCGGTTATAGTTATTATCATTGTTATTGTTATTGGGCCTATAGTTTGTAGAATAGTCGTTATTTCTGTTTCTATTCCTCTCTATTCTTTGTAGGTAGTTAGTTAGTTGTTCCATAGTATTTATTCCTTGTATGGCGATTGTTTCTGCTATTTCTTCTTTGAAATGTCTTGCAATATACAATACTATTTCATTTTCTGCTAATGGCGGATCTAGATGTTGTACTAATGTGTACATTGTTAGAGCATAATTGTTCATGTAAGTTCCCCTGTTGTAATCAAACTTACCAAAATATAATTTTTCCCGTACTATTGTCTGTGCATGTTCCCCCCAGTAGTATACTAAAAATTGTTGCTGGAAATCATCAAAATTATTTATACTCAATTCTTTGCTAGCAAACCATAGCAAGGCATTACCAGATAACTGTTCTCTAATAGCTTCCCTTAATTCTTCTATTCTTTGTGAAGTATTGATTTTATTTCTTAAAATTCTCAAAAATATTTTTGGGTGAATTTTCTTCATTTCTCCATCAAATTTTGGATTGCTCTGATTTACGCAACCTGTAATCACTACTTTTTCTCTTCCTCTCAATTCCATTTCTCTTCTTAGGTTGTTTTCTAATTGTCTTATTCTGTCTTCAGTTAATTGTTGTAATTCCTTAATCTGTTCTGTATTATTTTCTTTACTTATATTCTTGATCCTTTGTCCGTTTTCTGTCATATCTTGCTGCAATTTCCTCATTTTCTGATTACTATCCTTCTTCACTTCCTCTATCCCCTTCGTAAATTCTTGAGTGGTATTTTCTATTTTCTCATTTAATTCTACAGCTACCTTTCTTATATCAGTTTTGATTTCTTGTACTGTATTCTCCATATCTTCCGATTCTTCATGAACTCTTAACCCTATGTTATCCACCTCTCTTCTAATTTCTAATACTTCTTCTTGTGTTATCTTGATTTGTGCTTCTAATTGATTTTTCATTGTATTAGTCATATCCATTATTTCTATTCTTAAGTTTTGGCAATTTTCCTCCATTTTTCGTCCTAAGCTTTGAATATTTTGATTCATTTTCTGACTATTTTGGTCCATTTTCTGACTTATACTTTGCATATACTGCATTAATGCCATGAAGTTCATTTGTTGTTCTTCCCCTTGTTGTGTCCCATCGCCTATATCCAAATTCTGTTGTTGTCTACCTTCTCCGTCCAAATTTATCTCTGTGTGCGAAACAGGTATTTCCCCCTCTTCACTACCATCCTGTGATTCGTTTAAACTACGATCATTCTGAGATTTACCTAACTTACCACTACGTAACTCCATGTTGTTGTTAAATAATCGAACGCAGTTCAAAACTTAAATAATCAAATATCTTAGAATTACGCCGATATAAATGTTGTGTAAATTACTCAAGTTATTTTTTTATACTGTATTTTAAATAAAAGAATTATTAAACAATACTCTACAATTTCTTTCACTGACACCTCACGTTGGCAGCGACATTTGTAACAAATTTTAAGGTATATTATAAGTATAGATTTTTTTTAAGATTCAATTTAGATTAGTAATGTTTGTTATTATATTTGTGAAAAGTTTTTAGGGCGCCAACTTACCATGTATAAGGTAAGTAAAATAAAATAATATACTAACTAACTTGCTCCGGCTCTCTATAGTATGTCTTGCTCTCAGGGAGTCGATTCGTGAAAGAATTGTAGTGAAATGACTTCGTGTGTATGGATATTTAATATTATTAGTCGCTTGAAATTGCTTAATTCAATTTCTGTCACAGATTTTTAGGTTATTACTATTGTCATCCGTTTTAGTGTGGATTTTGAAGAAAATATCATGAAATTAAAAATAAAATTACTAACAAGTATGTGTTTAAATTAAATCAAATTATCATAAAGTTTATATTACAAAATTATGTAACTCTGTAAGTAAGCATTACAAATAGCAAAAAATGGGTTTGAAAAATTTTTATGGGAATAATAAACAAAATGTCACAGTACCTTTAACACATGCATTAACCGATCACTGTTCCTTCCAGGGTTCCATTTATTTATTCACCAACGTTCTCAAAAGATAATTCTGGATTGGCAAGACTTGAAATTTGTTTTATAAATCAACGTTATTCGCTCACATGCATTGGAATGGAATACAATAATTTAAACTCGATTCAAAATTCTGATTTTCTCTCCTCTTACTTGACACATGATGACAGCTGCTTTATTTTTCTTCCATAATATTATAATGGAGTCAAATTATTTAAATTGTCATGAGTTCTGATTTCCAGTACGTAGTTATATCAGTTAATAATTGTTAAAAAGATAGATAAATCAAATTTTTGGCTTTTTCTAATATAATTCACAATGACTCTTCCCTTCTACTCTGTCGTCTAAACAAAACTCCCTTTTTTCTTTCTAATCTTGCCAAACTAATTATTTTCTTATCAAAATTTTATAAAAATAACCAAGCAATGCCGATCAGTTATGCCACCTTAAAATTGAGTATAAATTATCCGTATCTAACTCACTTGACAAATGTCAAATAATAAATTTTAAAATCAAAGAACCATCCAATAAAATTTAATCAAAGTTTTTCTGTTCATTCATCAAATGATTCTCTTGATGTGGTCTTAATTCATTAAAAGTTCCATCACAATTGAACCACTTTTCTAAATAAGCATTATCAAGTCCTATTCACACTCCTATTTAACATAAAAAAAAATATCTTTTCAAAACATTATGAACATAATAATTTAACCTTGCTATACTTACAGGGTATATCAATTAAACCTCTATAAATAACAATAATTGAAAACTTTCTACAAAAGCTGCAAAACTTTTATTCCTCCACAATAAAACCATTTTGAAAATATTTACAAAAGTCTGTGACTGGAATCTAAATCTCAAAATTATAGATTATATTTATTTGAAATGATGGATTATAGTTTATGAAAAATATCTTCTGAATACAGGTTTAAGCTTAATAACCGTTGAGTTCATCATAATATGCCAACATTATGATTATAGGATGTAACTCTCAACTTCACTTGTTCGAGATAAAATTTTGTAACTCCTATTAGGTTAAAATTTCAAATCTTGGTTGATCTTATTTTATTCTATTATATTGGTTTGTTTGGTTTCAATAAAGCTCGATTTGGACAGTATTGATAAATTATAAACAATAAATTTACATTGATTAACAATTACTGTATTTCCCCATGTGATTAATATATCAACGATTTCTTATCTGTTATAATATATATATATATATATATATATATATATATATATATATATATATATATATATATATATATATATATATAGGTATGGTCTCGTTTTTTTTTGTGTGTGTATATGATGCATATATGGTTGTTAATTTTTATATTTTATATTTATCTGTAAGTTTAATATATGAGTGTACATTCGGCGGATATACCTACATGTCTTCCCTGTATATTGTTAAACGCATATTTAATATTCTTACTTTATATCATGATAAGGTAGGGCTTAAAAATTAACGAGAACGTAACCAAATTTAAAGAAAAATAAACTTTTACATATAGTATATTTATTTCAAAGAATTCTGTATGTGGGCGTAGATAGGGTTGCCTACCTTACTGCAGATTTTTCAAATCCACAGTGAATAAAACATTTGTCGTCTTCTGATTCCTGAAAATTGGGAAAATAACCGACACACTAATTGTAAATTTATACAAATAATTATATTTAATTCATTGAACATTCAAAACATTAAAATTCCTTCCTTAAATTCAGACCAGACCACTGGATGTATAACTTATCTAGGTATAATCTGAAAACTGTTCTGAGAGATAAAATTATTTAGTAAGAGTAAGGTTATTATATGCAAGATTTAAAATGAAACGAATATTATTTGTTAAATGATTGAAATTAATATGGGAATATTGAAATACTTTCAGATTATAAGTATAATAGTTTATATGAGCTCATATTGTTGGTAAGTTGATTAAATTATTTCTTATTATCTACAATTTACTATTATAAAATTCATCAAAAATATTCTTAATTATCACTAATAACACAATTTCTGTCTCTTTACAGTTATATGGGATTCGGTCCTTATTATAAACTCATCAAACTACATAATATGATTCATCTAATATACTTTATTTTACGTTTCGGCTGATTTTTTAGCCATTTTCAAAAAACACTACAATAGAAATTCATATTGACACACACAGCTCATTAATTACTCCTAATCACACAGCTAAAATTCAATTAAATAAAATTCTACTTACAGTTATTGGGAACAAAAACTTTTTTATCCACATAGTGGGAACGTCACATTTAAAATTAATTTATACAATAACTTCACGTACACAAACAGCGACTTCATGATTGATACTTGATTTCTTTCGACACCCATTACTGTTTTTATTGTCATTTAACATGAACGGACAATGAATAAATTTGTAAGGGGTATGGAAATTATACCCATGTTTAATCAAAAAAATAATCCCGTCCTATGCTGTGGATTTTATTTATATTTACTTCATCAATCTATTATTGTAATAGATTTTACTTAAATTGTTTGTGTCAATTTTGGAATTAACGGTATTTTTGTTTTTTTGTATACATATCATTTCGTACATTTCTAGTTTTTTGTATTTATTTCAGTTTTTAGGATATTTGTTTGTTCATAATTAAAAGTATGGTTCTTGTCAGTTATGTGTTATAAGTTTTTCAACCACTCTCCCCAATTTTCAATATGGCTTCCTCCATTTCAGTTCATTTTTTTCTCGTCAATTCTTAGGACACAATTTTGTACATCTACCCTTGACGATTGAAATATAATAATCCATCTGTCAAATTCTACACAGATTTATATAGACCTTTCAAAAAAAACTAACTTGATTTCATGAAATTAATTAAATTTTCTGTCAATCGCTATGTACCAGGATGATCAAAAAGTTACATAAGAACTATTGAATTAAATAAAAATATCTGAATCATGAGTAAATTCATTGTAGAGTTCATCATGAATATAAATTGTCACCATACTCAAAATTTCTCTAAATTTATATTAAAATAATAACTATATTAAAATTCATTTTTAAAGTCTTCCGTTTGTTCATTAACTGCTCGGTTCATTTTCAATTACACTCTTATAATTAAATATTAACATTTACAATTAAAGTTTGTTGATTGTTATTGTGTCTGAATGTTTTGAATTTTAAATGATTTATATTTATTTGTGAATTACATGGCTACAATCTGTTTTTAATTTCCTGTTGTATCTCTGTAATGTTTTGTATTATTATTTACTACTATTGCTTTAAATACTATGATTTTTTTTATTAACGAAAGCAAGTGATAATTAGGATTTCTTAGTTACGTCTATTTTAATCCTTGCAATGTGTGATTAATATAACCTCACTTGGATTACATGTCAATTTGTTATATTTACTATTCGTTCGAGTTTATTTTTCTTTTCTTCACATTAATTATGTTATTTATTGGCTATTATACCTTTGCACTGTTCCAACATTCCCTGAACTTTTGCAAATATAATTCTAAGTTCTTCTGAACTCTAGAATTTGTTTGTAAATGTTCATAAATTAGTTCTTTGAATTCCTTATTCTAACTATCATGAAACTTATTCTAACTATGACTATTCATTTCTTATGTATTCTGTTTTCTAAAATGCTATCCTAATAATATATTCAAACTCTATTCCTATAAATTAAAGTTTCTATATACACTTGAGTTATCTAACTATTATTAAGGTTTCATTAGGGTGAGGTGTATCTATATAGTTGTGTCACGTGAAATATTCCTCGATTTCTTCCTGAATCGGGATACTGCAACCTATAACTATTTATACCGTTTTCATTGGCTATTGTATATGGACCTTCATATATTAGTTGTAGCTTCTCACATTTGTTGTCTTTCTTGATAGGTTTCCTATGTGCTTTTAGTAAAACATACTCCCCTTTCTTAAAAGATACCTTTTTCTTTCTCTTAATTCCTTTTTTAATATATTTCTGCGCATTCTTGAGAATTCTTTCTTTTGTGTTCTCTATAATTTTTTCATATTCTAGTTCTAATGTGTTTATCCAAGGTCTATTTGCTGGAATATTCTTCATGATCTCTATAGGTGCTCGTTGTGTTACTCCACTTGGTATGTTGTTTATACAATCTATTATTTTATTTAGTTTCTCTTCCCACAAATTATGTTCATGATGAACTAATATTCTTAGATATTTGATAATTTCTTTTATTATTCTCTCTGCTGGGTTGGCATTGGGGTGTCTTACAGAGATATATAAAGGTTGGATGTGTGAAGATTTCAACCATCTCTTGAAATTCTCATTATTTAGATATGTGGCATTGTCCATCAGACATTTTTGTGGTGATCCATGCTGTGCAAAGAAATTTGTTAGGCACTTCATATATATATATATATATATATATATATATATATATATATATATATATAATTATAATGTATAATATAATCAATATATGAATATAATAATTGAAATTTCATTTGCCCCTACGTTTGGGTGACATATGTTATTAATATATTAATTTTTATATAAGTTATAATGTATATTTTATTATATGTGTGTATAATTGATAATGTAGTTGATTTAATAATAATATTTAAAAGTTGATTATTTTTTATAAGTATTTATGGGCGCCAACATTATAACTTAAATGTGAATAATTGAATTCCTTTTATTTTATGAAATATAGTTCAATAGCAAATTTTTTAAATTTTATTTATCCCTTAAATGACTAGCTCAAATTGATTTATAACTCTTTATAATTACCTTTATAGCCGGGGCATGAAAATACTCTGAATTCCCTTTGAGTTCTGGTAGCTATTAGCTCTTATAACTCTTATCGATTTGCATTTCCAAGATGTGATATTTTTGATATACTTGCCACTGCGATACGCCTATGGAAGGTTAAATCGTTCGCTCTGTGAGAATCGATTGCGATAGCACGTCATTCACATAAAACTCGTACAACATGGTAGAAGTTGATGAAATTCATACAACGTTTTGGTTACGTATAATTTAATAGACAATAAACCTTTTATGATGAAACGTGTGTGTGTAGATAATGATGGTATGAAACGTGTGGATAATGATAAAATGAAATGGATAACTATATTTATAAACAGGTGAGTATCTTACAAACTATGCATTACTTAGTTGAAATATATTAATTCTATCTAACCTATAAATTGTCTTGATTATGTTTTATTTTATTTTCAGATTTATTGTTCAACTCAAATGATTAGAAAGTATGGTTTATATATATATATATATATATATATATATATATATATATATATATATATATATAATTGATCAATTATTTAATTATCACTGACCTTTTTACCGATGCCGCACACAAAGTTCTGTATATTTCGTTGATGAAGTGAAATCAGCTGATGAGGTTCCCCGTGAATTGAATGGATCGTTTACAAAAGCTTCTTGGTTTGGTGGAATCTCAGTTAATTTCTAGGTGAGTACAATTTTGCTTATTCTTGTTACCTTTGTGGGTCGTTTCTTTGGTTATTTCATTTATATTCAGCGTGATGAATGTTTCAATGTTTACTTGTATTATTTATTATGTTTATTTAATTGTCTGATGACTTTTTCCAGGACTTTAATATAGTTTTTAGTGAAATTTTTAACGATGCGTCCTTTTGCCTCCTTCTCCAAAACCAACAAACTTTTTAGCGTCTATTGTTAAACAATCTCATGTATGACTTGTTCTCCTGTGTTATTTTGACATTCCAAAGTATTTCACTATATTAGATAGTTTTGAACAAAATCACTTGTTAAAAATATAATTTGAGTCTCTGTATTTCACCTTTTTAATTGTTTCTTATTGTCTTAGCCTTAAAATTGTTCATATATGTTGAAATTTTGAGTAGTGTTCATATTGAAAATAATTTGAATTTCTAATCTACAATCTAAATTTTACATCAAAATGTGCGTGAGACCTTTTTAAATATTCACTTAATCTAAAATTAACAATTGGTTTCAATAAACTATTCCTAGATAATATTTTGTTCCTCGCAAAATTAATATTATTTACAGATAAATCGTCTCATATGTTTTACGAGTTTTCTTGTTCTGCTCTCTCTGTCGCTAGCGTTTGTCGCTGAAGCATATTGACATTTGTGGCATCAAAAATTCTAACCAAACATATTTTGTAAATAGTGAATCATAACATTGTATAATATACCTTTTATTGTTTAATATTTCTTTCAGATCATGTATTCGTGGTATTTCTTTGTAAGAGATTTTATAGTAATGGATGATGTTTATTTGATGGTTCAGGATTTTATGATTAAAGGTAATGTTTCTTTTTGTTTATTTCATTACAAGTTATAAGGTCTTTTAAAATACACAGAAGCTGTATTAGTATATTGAGATGAAAATATTTATAATTATCTAGAAAACATAAATAAATTGAATATCTCATTCTTAACTTTTTATAAAGTATGATCTAGAACATTACTATTTAGTATTTCATAATTCTATTTTATAATAATCTTTGTATCTTATTTATCCGTTATAATATATATATATATATATATATATATATATATATATATTCAAAATGACTTAATGTCATCTACTAACATGCAATACAAAGTATATAAAATTTTATAAAATATACGATACAGGGGCGATCAACTTTCTGACTCGCCCTGTAAAAAATGTTTGCATATCTTATTATTATAAACTAACCAGAAGCAAATCCAGCCAGATATTGAAATTCCTGAAAGTTGAATTATATTTCAAGTCAACGTTCCGTTTTTTGAATTTTTGAGTATCCCTGTAGTAAATGAAACTTTCTCTCATGAGGGACTGATATTTAGTGTCATTAGAACACTATCACAGGAAAAAAATCTTGGTACATTGAAGAAAATAAGAAATACATGCTTTTAAAGAATGGCTATTTTCCAACTTCAACACCCTGTATCTCTGAAACTAGTCATAGGATTGAGTTGGGCCCATGGACACTATTGTTCAGAAAGTCGTCAACTACAATATACTAACAATTCATGAAATTTCACCGAAGCCCATTTCTCCATAAGCCGGCTGCCTGCTTCTTTTACTGCAGATCATTTGTATTCGATAAAAGAGACAATGAATAATCAGCCATTTGTCATTGAAATATAATAGTTATAGCAAGACCAGGAAAATTTTAAAGTGGCCAATCACGCCATCTCTGGCCGAACCAACACAACTACAATAAGGAATATGTCATTAGTCAAATCACATAGACAATTAGGTGTTGTGGAAAAACCAGAGATAGTTGAGGTGAATTCAAGGATACAATAACATTTGGGAAACTAAGCTGGCTTGCACAATAAACAATAGTAATGTTAGGTTCATACATAAGTGTAGCTCTTTCCTACACGTGATGTAATCTACACTCAATACCTTACACTCGATACTTAATATTAACTCATTCCTAACTGCAATGAACTACACTCTACTACGTTACACCACGCTACATCTTCAAGCAATCGTAATGACCAATGGCCATGTTCTGTTGATTCTAATCATAGAACAATCGGAGTAACCGGGAGTGCAAACTAAAGGGCCAATTGCCATGGCCTGTTAGTTCGAATTATAGAACAATCAGAGTCAGCAGAAGTGCAGTAAACAGGAGTGCGTTCGGTTATGACGAAGGGTGAAGAGTTTGTCGCTATCGAATTATAGCATATCGATCAAGAAAGACATTCTTCTCATCAACAAAAGGAAGGGTTTCATTGTTCAAAATGAACCAGTAACAAAGGGAGTAGAGCCACCAAAGCTACCCCTTCGAAAGGATATGGAGACCTTCCGGAATCTTTCACAGAGTTAGAGAAATATGGGGGAGAATACGCGACGCGATACGCAAACTACGATGAGGTCCTGTCGGAATGAGAGGGGGTGGATGGAATGTTCAACTTCGCACCCACTCGCGGACCTAGTCCGGGAGTGAATGCTTAGTGGAACGGGATTTCCCACGCGCGCGCGCGTGTGTGTGTGGAACAAAGGTACTTAGAGACTTAGCCACTAGTTGTGGGGCCAAACAACCAGGACTTTTAATAAACATAAACTTCCGGAAACATATCGCAACGAGTCTACAGCTGATGGCAATCGGACACGACGAAATGGAGCTGATCGCAACGTTTATGGGGCATACAAAAAAAAATACATTATGAATTTTATAGGTAGGGTTACATTTTTCCTGAATGATAAACAATTTGTACAAAAATAATAATTATTATGTTTCAGACTGCCACAGGACATGTATCAGACAGCTAAAGTGGCGAAAATTCTATTACTAATGGAAAAATGTAAAATGAATCAATTTAAAGGAAAAAATCTAAATGACATTGAAACTGAAAAAGAAATTTATCACAGTTCCGAATCTGAGGGTAAAGAATGTACCGGGAGAGATTAGTAGATGAAATTACTTCAGATGTAAGCAGTACAAGTACAAAAGCTGTTGAAACCGTTATGCAAGACGAGATTGCACATACTGACTGTACCGAAAGGTAAGCAATGATTGGGTGGGTTCACCCGACGTCAACAGTTGAGAAGTAGAGTAAGCGACCCCGTTCATCCGACCCGTTGACTAGCCGCTGGATGTCAGCAGCTGCAAATTTCTTAAAGCGGAATTTATTTCTGCTTTACAACTAATCTTTTGCTTAGACATGCGCAGAACTCATTTGTTTTGACATTTTACAGATGACACATAACCTTTTTGATTGTTTTGCTTTTGTGTGTTACTAACTATGGATTTGAATTTATTTAATTTGGTTTTAAATGAGGAGGGTAACCAACCAGTGATGGAAAACAATACTATATTATTATGGAATAATGCAGGTAGGTGTAACACTTGTAAAAATGTACACAAGAAAGTCATATATATTACGACGTGAAGTGCTTATTAATAAAAATCAGTAATAAAGTTTTAAAAAGAATAGTAATTTAAGTAACAAATACGCAAAATAAGGCCTTTGCTGATAAAGCGTAATGCTTCCGCACGAGGCGCAACCGAGTCAGCAATATGAGCATGAGTCTGCTAAAGCCTTGCATACATGTTACATACAACGTTTTTAAATATTAGCTTTGCAGAAAGAGTTTAATTGCCATCAATACGTTAGTGCATTAGAAGGCAGTCCGAAAATGTCCATGAAAACGGATTGTTTATTAAGTATCCTATGACTGCACGCCAACAAGCACTTTTTATCCAGCGACGAAAAGTAGTATTTTCATCCTTGGACAAAAAATAGAATTTTGCGGACTGACATTAGTCCGAAAAAATTACTCTTTTTGGGAATGTGTACTAAAAACACTTTTGTTAAACTCTAACATATATTTTATTTACATACCATTTTCTGGAAAATATAATACGTACAAGCTTTAAAGTATCGTAAAAAAATTATAGGTAACTATTATTCTCCTAAGCTAAAATTTTATTTTAATTTTCAGTTAATGCTTGTGAATATGTACCTCTCTCTACAGAAGTAAGAGAACATTTTAATTTAGCTGAGGCAGATGTAGAAATTTCAACTAATGTGGAAGAACATACCAATGCTTGGAGTACTGGGGGTAAGTAGTTAATTCGTCTAATGATGGCTTTTATTTTAATGCTCTTTTCTGTTGCTGTTAGATGAATATAAAAGCCCGTTTTCTAGATTTAGGGATCCGAAAACTAAAAAAAAAACACTGTGGGTAGAAATTTCTCAGGCAATAATACAAAAAAAATATCTTGTTGATGCAGATTCTTTGGATCGCAAGATGAGGAAATGAAGAATACCTACAGAACCATTTGTGACAACAACAACAAAAAGAAGTCCACTGGTAGAGGAAGAATCCAGTGGGAATACTATAATTATTTTTTTGATATGTTTCAAGCAGACAAAACAGTGAATTTGCCCAAAAGCATTTTAAAGTCAACTTTAATAAGGCCCAGTATACCTACTTCTGAGGTGTTTGTTGATACTAATGGTAGTAGTAGTAGCAGCAGCATAAGTACAATGCTAACATGCAATTCACCAGCCACGGTTGAAGAATTATCTTTGCTTAAAGATACACCTACTTCTTCAAATGTAAAGGCAGTTCAATCAAATCGATTACAAAAATTTAGAAAGAGGCAGTTAGCTATTGAAGAGGAAAAGCTCGTGGAGCTAAAAAAAATACGCAAAGGTATTGAGGAAAGTAAACAACTTCAGGAAGAAAAATTAAAATTGTTAAAAGAATTTATGTTACCTAAATGAAATTAAAATAAATTGTATTTTCAAAAATATACTCCAATACTAAAATTTTATTTAAAATAATAAAGGTACACTTGAATATATAAACATTAAATGGTTCTATCGGATTGTCAGGGTTGCTCTAATTTCACATATTTAAAAAAAACTCAAAATAAATTATATCCCTGTAGCAAAGATGCAATATAATCCCGTTTATGGCGCGCCACATTTTCAGCGTTGCCCTCGTCGTTATTCAAGTATTCTTGATTTTCTTCTGGCACACCAACAAAATCCATTTCATTCTCAAGTCTTGGAATCCCCTCATGGAAGATTATGTAGTTGTGTACCACACAAGCAGCTGTTACAACTGAAGGTACCAAATCTATCCTTGCCATCTCTAAATATTTTAACCTGCGAAATTTACATTTTAATAGGCCAAAAGTCTGTTCAATTATTGATCCAACAGAACTCATTCTTGTGTTGAATCTTGTCTGTCTATGGTTTAAATGGCCATTGTCTCTATAAGGCTTTAAAAGATATGGGAGCAACGGATAAGCGGCATCTCCGAGAAGATGTTCATTTTCAGCAATAGGAGGATTATTACTTGTCAATAGAGCATGCAAGTCACTGTTTCTAAAAACACGTGCATCATGTACTCTCCCAGGTGTGCCAACAGAAATGTCAATAAACTGCTTTTTGTCGTTACAGACCGCTTGCAATATTATCGAGTGATAATTTTCCCTGTTATAATAATCAATGGCATTATTGGATGGTGCTTTGATGGCAATGTGACATCCATCGACTGCACCTATAATTCCAGGAATACCTACGAAAGAATAAATAGCATAAAATGAAATAAACATTAATTAAAATTTTACCTGATTTTGCTTGTAATAACCTGCCGATGCGCTTTCATGTTCATTAGGCCATACAATAAACTCATGCCTCAACCTAGTAATTAGATTTACTATATTAAAAACTATTTGGTGACTTGTGCTTTTAGCTAAATTAAACCTATCACCAGCTGCAATGAAACTTTCTGGTTTTGGTAACATCCAGATAGTAAAAAGTATTTTTTTCTCAAATAGCACTCGTTCACTAATGATCTCCCCGTTTCGTTGTTGCAGTACATTTAGTAAGTTCTGAAATAATATTGATATGTTAGGGAAACTGTGCTCCTTTTCTTTCTCTATTCTTTCCTTTCTGTTAGGTCCTCTCTGACTCCCTCTTGTACACACCTCCCCCAGAAAATGGATTTTGGTCTCACTTCCATGGCTGCACTTAGGGGAGGCAGTTAAGTGGGCATACCCGTTGGCAAATCTGCGTCCGGAGGCAACCGTTGATAAAACCTAGAGGAGTAAACCTCGATAAAAGAACCCGTAATCCTCGTTGTTAGCTACCGTAGCCATGGATGAATGGCTGCACGAAACGCAGTCAGAAACGGTGCCTCTGGGATACTTGGCGACCTCCCAGAGTATTTAGCCTTAGCGAGGTAAGGGCGCACTGCCTCGCCGGACCTCCATTCGACCCTACTCGTGGGAACTAACATGGAATCAAAAAAGAAAAAGAAGAGGATAATTAATGGTGACGGGAAGGTTATTGACAACAATGATAAAGATATGGTAAAGATCGGAAGTGATGATAATGAGGAGACTAACGTGGAAGATAGAAAAATCGTTAAAAAAGAATGGGAAGTTGGGAGCAGTGTTGAAGCTAGGAGATTCCCGCTAGGGGTCAGGGGCAAAGACAGTCCCATGTCCGGACCATCTCTAAATATGGACGAGAGCTCTAGTATAGATGGAGAAGAAGGTGGACAAGAAGTTAGGGATGAAAACAAGAAAGATAGGGAAGAACTGAAGAGGACAGTTAGTGAGGAGACTAACAATATGGTTAGACTTGACAGCTGGGAGAAACAGGATACGACGGAATCTCTAAAAATACTAGGAGAGAACTTGCAATCCACTCAAATCGAGGGAATCCTGCCTGTTCTAGATAGCTCCAGCGAAAGATTAAATAGTGGCCTAATGAATATGCTGGAATTAGGTACAAACGAGGATAAACACAATAATAAAAGGAAAAAGATGGAGCACAACGTAGATATCATCCAATAAAATAAAAAAGGGAAAAGGGAGAACGGGGATAAGGATCAGGAAGACGAGATAAATGAAAGTGATGGCGACAATAATAATATTGAGGTATGTATGGGTAATTTGGAGAGGGTATTGAAAATTTTAGAGAGGAGTGAGGGAAATGATGAGGTAATGGGGATGATTAGGGAAACTTTAAATCTTCTAGGATCAACTAATCCTAATACGGCTAAATGCAAAGCATGCAAAATCGAAAGGGAGCAGAGAAAACAACGTATGCAGGAAATAAAAAAGCTGATTGAAATTGGGGGGGATTTCGTGGATGTTCAGGAGCTGGTCGAGAACGACATGTGGGACGAGGAGGTATTTAGATGCACCAAATTCAAGAACGTTGGTTTTGAGGAGGCTCTTGAAAGAAGCGATTGCCTGATACTATTAGATAGCGAGAGGGTAGCATCGTCCCTAATGACATACATTAAAGGAAAAAAGGCAGAAATTATGGAAATGGTTGAAAGCCTGGAAATTGGAGAACACGACCAGCTGATCAATACGATCAGAACTTCGAAAAATAGCAAAAAGTGGTACCATTATGAAGGCAGAATGGATAAGGATATGGGAGGAGCTCAAATGCATAGATTGCTTCGCAAGATGCAGGAGAGCATTAAAAACAGGGAAGGTAGGCCCGAATGGATAAACGTAGTGTTTCCTGAAAATATAAAACAGGATTATGCAAGAATGCTACTGGAGTTCGTTGCATACAAAGAGGGCTGTAAATTTGATATAATCAGCAGGAAGTATCAAGGCGTAATTGCAAGAGGCGGTCCTGGTAAGGACTGGGGAACGTCCTTACGCTGAAGTATTAAGGGAAATCAAATAAGCCGTCAATGTACAGACCTTAGGAATTACGGTAGACAATGTTACAAAGACAAACGGAGGCGACATTTTAATAAAACTAAAGGGAAGTGGGAGATGAAGGTGGTGGTTAAAAAGCGGGAGGCCATTTTTAATATTCTGGATTTGGATCCATCAATCATGGAGAATGAGATCAGGGATGCGGTGGAGGAACAAGCCGGTCTCAGTAAAGGGTATATATCGGTAACGGGAATTAGGGGCACCAGATTTGGCGGTCAGGTTGGGACTATTAGTGTAGCTATTAATAAGGCTGACCGGGTCAAAATGTTAGGAAATGTAAGGTTGGGCATGGTATCATGTAGGGTAAGGGAGCGAATAACTCCCTTAAGATGTTTCCGGTGCTTGTAATATGGGCACAATGCTCAGACATGCGAGGGGGTGGATAGAACCCGACAATGTTTAAATTGTGGGAAGGAGGGTCATAGGGCTCAAGAGTGTAGGAATGAATCCTACTGTAGGGTATGCTATACTGGAGGCCACAGGATGGACTCAATGAGTTGTCCGGTGTTCAGGGATATAGTATATGGCAGGAAAAGGTAACACTTGTACATTCTCTTTATTCATGGAGTTATACCGGGGTTTTAGATGTCTGGTTAGGTGTTATATGTATAGTCAACGTTTAGGTTTGCTTCTTGGGTATTTTATCCTTATAATATTATTTCGATGTATGCATTCTTTATATAATTTATTTGTAGATATTTATATTTTATCCCTTTTATTTATACACTCTATGCATGGCCTTTTACACCCTGCACAGAAATTGTAAATATAATTAAGTCAGGAATACGTGCGAGTATACTGAGTCAGGATTCTGGGAATGGTAAATTCAAATGGCGGGGACTAAAAATAAGAAATGTCTGGATATCCTTCAGGTGAACCTAGGTAAGGCTAGGCGCGCCCATGACATAGTTTTCGACGAGTTAGGCAAATTGGATACGAATATCACCGTTATATCAGAACCAAACAAAAAAATTGCGGGAGACAAAGGTTGGATTGTGGACAATAAGTCAGACGTGGCCATCATGGTGGTAAACAGGGATCTAGAAATTGATAATGTGCAAAAGGGCAATGGTTACGTAGTTCTTAAAACCTGCGGAATTAATGTGATAGCTGTATAAATATCACCTAATATAAGAATCGATGAGTTCACGAGAAACGTTGACAGATTGTTTGATATGGCTGGTAAGTTGGTTGGGAAAACCACTATTCTTGGTGATATAAACTCCAAATCGCCTATATGGGGCTCGTCGATAACTGACGCCAGGGGGCAGGTGGTTGAAGATTGGCTGGCTCAATTAAATTGGACTAATGCCAATAATGGTAAGCATACGTTCGAGAGACTCTGGGATCTGCGAGCACTTGCAGGGATATACAAGACTGGAGGGTTGAACATATAAATCCGTTTACACACCACAGCACATAACCTTCAAAATCAAAATAAAGGAGAAAATAAAAAAAGTTAAATCAAAGAATAAGGTGTTTCTGGATGTGGAAAAATACGTTAGTTTATTAAAGGAAGGCAATGGCACATATGAGTCCATCGTTCAGGCATATAGGGAGGCTACGACCCTGGATAGTGGTTTACCGGTACTTAAACCTTATTGGTGGAGCAAAGAAATCGAGCAGGACAGAACAGAATACATTGCGGCTAGAAGAAAACTATCTCGCGAAAAGAACAATCAATCCAGAGGGTTACTGATAACTGCAATGAAGGAGAAAAGGAAGAAGCTCAAGATGGGGATTTTGGCGGCGAAGAGGGCTAGTTGGGACCATTTGATTGTGGAATTGGAAAGTGACATATGGGGACAGGGCTTTCGGATCGTGACCAGGAAACTTTGCAATAATAATAGTGGGAAAATGTCCGTGAAAAGAAGGAAACATATCCTTAATAAGCTTTTCCCCACAATGAAACCTAGAATAGAAATTGCCTGCGACCGAAACTTGGAAAATGTCCCCGAATTTTCAAAAGACTAACTAGAAACCGCGGTATACAATATGAAGAATGGTAAGGCCCCGGGTCCCGATGGGCTCACGGTTGAGGCATTGAAAATTGCAGCGAAGCTAAAACCTATGGAGATGTTAGGATATTATAAGGGGGTTCTGCGCAGTCAAAATTTTCCAGACGTTCATAAGAAGGCTAGGGCGGTTCTGTTGCTAAAAGACGGGAAGGATCCTATGCCGAGTGGAAGTTACCCACCTATATGCCTGATCAATTCTGCGGGCAAGCTGCTAGAGCGGCTGATTGTGAATAGGCTGACGACAGAGTTGGAAGAAAAAGACATATTGTCTTCACGTGAACACGGTTTCCGTACGAAACATTCAACCGTCACTGCTATTAAGGATTTGCAAGGTAAAATTATGGAAAGCAGAGAGAAATGGGGGGCGATGGTTGCTCTGGACATCAGGAATGCCTTTAACACTGCTAAGTGGGAAAACATTATAGATGCATTGATGGAAGGTAATATAAGTGGGTATCTGGTTAATATAATAAACAGCTATCTAAATAATAGAGTAGTTGTCTCAGGGGTTATTACCCATAAATGTTCCATGGGAGTTCCACAGGTCTCGGTACTTTTAGAGGAGTAAACCTCGAAAAAAGAACCCGTAATCCTCGTTGTTAGCCACCGTGGCCATGGATGAATGGCTGCACGAAACGCAGTCAGAAACGGTGCCTCTGGGATACTTGGCGACCTCCCAGAGTATTTAGCCTTAGCGAGGTAAGGGCGCACTGCCTCGCCGGACAGTCTTTCGACCCTACTCGTGGGATGTCAGATGAACGAAAAGAAAACAAAAAAACTTAAGGAAACGAAAGAAGACGACATGGAGCAAAGGAAAATGGACAAAGATTTGGGAAAAGCAACAAATGAGGTAGAGCAAGAGGAGGTGGCGGAATATGCATTCGGTAGAAGTAACCGGATAGCCAGAACGCCGACAAAGGTGGATACATCGGAGGCGGCGGAAGGAGCTCTTACTAAGGAAGGAGATCAGGCTGAAAAGCTACTTAGGATGGATAGCATGGGCAGTAGCACGATTGATAGGATGTCGAGCTGGGAAAGAGAGGACACCTGGGAGTTCTATAAGAGATTAGAAGATGGGATGGAAATGGGAAGTAACACTCAGCAGGTATCAGGAGACAAAGACGAGAACAAAGAGGAATCCACTGAGGAAGAGAGTGTAATATACAGAATTATGGAAGGAGAGGAGTATGTAAATGATAAAAAAAGGAAGAGGGTGATAACTCCAGAGAAAAAGAGGACCAAGGAAAGGAAAGGGCTGGGAGAAAGGAAAACAAACCTCCTGGGAGATATTGAGATGAAGATGGGGGCAATTAAGGGGATGCTAGGGGGAAAATGCGACGTCGAAATCCTCAGGCTGATTGGGGAGATGATGACACTCCTTAGAAGTGAGCGTAATAATAGAGACAAGGAAGAAGTGGAGGGAGAGAAATGTAAAGCGTGTGCGGAGTTGGCTAAGATAAGAAAGAGTAAAGAGGAGACGGACAGGATTCGGGAAAATATTATGGCAGGGAAGGGACTGGAAGGGTTCAGAATGGTTAAGGATTTGGACTGGGAGGAGGGGGCATATGCTAAAATAAAAATGGAAAACGGGAGGATTGACAAGACAGTCATGGAAAACGATACATTGATCATCATGAATAAAAATGATAAAGACGGAAGGACACAGGGTAGACTGGTAGGAGTTAAGGCTGAAATTAAGGCTTTGGCAGAGGAAACCGGTATCTGGTCCACGGAATATATCGAGGAGGGGACTAAGCGTTCTACGGATAACACAACAAGGATAAAGTACACCTTTTTTATGTTGGTTGATGAAGACAGGGAAAAAGAAAAAATGTATTCCGCTATAAATGAAGCAATAGAAAAAATTGTGAGCTGTAAAAGCACTAGTCTCATGGTTATATGTTCTGAGGCGGTAGATAAAACCACCACAAGAATGGCTTTGGAGCATTGCCTGCACGCAAAGGAAATTGAGGTGAAGATGATAGGAGAGGACAAGGAAAATACAGAACTTTCTACGAGATCCTTTGCAAACGAAGCATTGATGGTGCAAACAAAAGGAAACAAGACATACGCTGAAATGCTGACGTGCCTCAAAAGTGACCTCAAGGAGGAAAAGGGGCTCGTTCGACATATAGAAGGTGTTCGGAAAACCAGGGAAGGCCACCTTCTATTGGAAGTAAAGAAAGGCAGTGAAGCAGGGAGGCAGATATTTAACAAGCTAAAGGCTAACTCAAATATCGGTAACGTTCGTAGACTGACGGCAGGTAAAGCCAAGGTGGGTGCAAACCTATATGGTATGGACGCCGATATCTCAGAGGGAGATATAAAGGAAAGTCTTAACATCGCCCTGGGTAGGGGAAAAAAGGATGAGGAGGTTGAGGTAAAGGCACTGAGGCCTATGAACGGAGGTAGGCAGGCGGCGACAATCCTGGCGCAGCCCAATACAATAAATAAATTATTGGGAATTAAAAATTTTAAGTTGGGATATTCTATAGCGGTAATGAGGGCAAGAAGAAGAGAAATGAAATGTAATAGGTGCTGGGAAGAGGGCCACATGGCGAGAGAGTGCAAGGGAGTGGATAGAACATGTATGTGTAGAAACTGTGGAAAGACGGACCACCAAGTTAACGAATGTAGGGAGAATCCGTACTGCGCGATTTGTGAAACAAGTGGACATAGGACGCTAGCGGGCCCATGTAGGGGCAAAAAGGGCAAGGAAAGCGGGCAGAGTAAGAAGGAGACAGGAAGTGTGACATAGTTTTCATCCGTCTTAATATGCGTGCGAAGGAGTCAAAACAGCTCGGTTTTAGTATAGCGGCAATTTACACCGTAATTTTAATAAGAAAATTTTTAGTGGCCATTTACACCAAAGTTTTATCTTATAATTTTATATGCTTATATTTGTTATTTATTTATTTATACTGTTATTCATTTATTTATAGTTTTATTAAATTATTTATACTGTTATTTATTTATACATATTGGTATTTATTTAGGTGTACTGTTATTTATTTATTTATATTGTTAGGTAGTTGTTTTTATAGTTATTTATTGATTTATATTTTAATGGCCAGTATGGTAGGGAAGGAAACATAAGGAAATGGAATGGGACAAAATATTCGTTTTTATTTGTGATATCATGAGAATGAAGGAGGATCAAGATAGAGAATTTCAAGATAGACAGGATTGAAGTATGTACGGGAGGAGCGCTGATGTATAAAGCTTTTGCTTTTTTCCGGCTGTTCCTCTTATATAACGAGGAGGGTGGTTTAGTGCGGTGAAAGTCCCACACGAACTCATAGCATTGCACTGCCCGCTGTGAGGAAGGCATTAGCTGCCACCCCACCTCTTAGGGCAAAAAAAAAAAAAAGTTTCGGTACTTGGCCCGGTCCTGTGGAACATCATGTATAATGGAATCCTTAAGCTTCGTTACGGCCCAAAAACATATGCGATCGCCTACGCTGATGATTTTGTCTATTGGGTGGTTGGTAGCTCCGAAAATAGTATAAGTAATGAAGCTGAGAATGCATTCGGGTTGGCGATTGGGTGGACTAGATCAAATGGTTTAAAAATTGCACCTGAAAAGACGGAAATAGTATTAATAAGGTGTCCTAGAAAATCAGGTCCCTTTAAATTGGCCATACAAGGTAAGAGAATTGAGGCAACTGATTCTTGTAAATATTTGGGGGTGGTTTTTTCCAGAAACATGAGCTTCGCTAAACACGTTGAATATATAGTGTCTAAAGCAAAAAAGAAGACTGCGCAATTACAAAGAATGATGCCAAATGTTGTGGGGCCAGGATACGGCAAAAGAAGGGTACTAGGCAATGTATTACATGGCGTGCTGTTATACGCGGCTCCTGTTTGGAGGGAGGCTATTAAGATAAGTAAATACAAAAATAAATTATTGTCAGCTCAGAGAGTGGGTTTACTTAGGGTTGCGTCAGCATACAAAACTGTGTCTGTAGAGGCTGCTAAAGTCTTATCTGGTTTCCCACCCATAGATTTGTTAATCGATGAGAAGTGTTTTTTATTCACAATCGGGAGTAGATTGGCGGGAAATAGGAGAATGGCTAGCGACAGGACATACAATAAATGGCAGGATAGTTGGAATAGGTTAACCTCGAAAGCCCAATGGACAAAGAGGATGATCCCGGACGTTAGGGCATGGGCAACATGTAAGCACCGTACGACCTCCTACTTCTTGACGCAGATTCTTACAGGGCATGGGTCGTTTGGTTCCTATACGCATATGATCAAAAAGACCCCAAATGATTTATGTTCCAGGTGCGAGATTAGGGATGATCCGGGCCATGTCCTGTATGAATGTGTACGATGGGAGGAGGAGCGGGCGGCATCGGTTCAAGATATAGGGTTTTTTCCAGCTGTCGAGGACCTTGTAGATTTCATGTTGGCAGAAGTAGGGAATTGGAGAAGGGTTGAGGAGTTTATAGTTACGATAATGCGTATGAAAGAGGAGGATAGGAGAGACAATGGGTAGGTATAGGGCTAAGGTTTTTTCTTTTGTTATAATCGCTGGGTGGTACATGGAGGTTATGGCACTCTTGCTTTTTCCGGTGTACACGAACACCCGAGGTGCTTTTTGAGGAGGGTGGTTTAGTGCGGTGAAAGTCCCACACGTACTCTCAGCATTGCACTGTCTGCTGCGAGGGAGGCATTAGCTTCCACCCCACCTCCTGTGCAAAAAAACTGTGCTGTAATTCACCATAAATTGCAAACAGTAATTATAATTAGTATGTATAACTATTTACCTGAAACGTTGCTCTGGACATTCTAAAATGATTATGAAAATCATCATGGCGGTAATTTGGTATGACATTCTCATAATAATCTTCATTTCGAACAGGAATTTCACTGACAGGTTCCACTATATCGAATGGTCGAACTAAATTAGCTACGACAGCCTCTATCGGGTCAAAATTAGGTTCATCATTCATCAATTCCAGTAGAATTACTCGCCGAATTTTGTCCATTCTAGATTGAGGTTATGTAAAAGCAACAGCTGTTAAAAACGTCAAATAATAACGCTGCAACTCAATAACGCGACACCAATTTTCTAGCTGCCAACTTATATTACCACTAAACTGGTGAGAGCTGTAACTCAGCTGCTGAGGTCGGGTGAACGCACCCATTGTATTTACTAAACAAAATCGTTAGGGCAAAAACATACAACTCATTTCTCAGTTCTATACGAATATAAGATGTTATATAACAGAGTATTTATAATTTCTGAAATAATAAAAGTTTAATTTTCCACTATTAATCTGAGGAAACTTTATGTGTTCCGAGTGGTCATACTCACATAACAGTATTAACATGTCATAAGCTGACTAGTTAAAGACAATAACAAAGATATTAATCGATTAATGGTGTACTTCTAGAATTCGCTGGGGACTTACTAAACATAAAAAAGTGACAAGTGATAGTTCTGACTAATCAGAGAGTAAAGACACAGAACGTCCTACACATGACTACTGGCGTACGTCCAAAATCATCTCGTAAACAGAAAACAATGAAGCGTAAAAATATTGATGATAAATTGATATCGTTTTTTGACGATATAAAGAAACCTAAAGACTCCGACGGTGGCGACATGGCATTTTTTTAATCATTACTGCCGACGCTACAGATTTTTGATATTAATCAAAAACTACAATTACTCGAGGGCTTCGTCTACAACATCTGTACCATCACAATCACCAGCATCATCCAATAAAGCGCATATCTAGCCAACTTTATTGCGATTAGCACTAAGCGAAAAAAATTTATTATGTAAACTTAAACGGATCGTCATAAAAGGGAAACGAGGAAGGGGAGTACCCGTATTACTCGATAAAACTATCCAAGAAGGAATCGATGTATCCTTGAAATACAGAAACAACTTTTTTGAATCTCCGAACCCCTACCTATTTGGTTTGTGTCATACTGAGAATCCCATAAGCGGGTACCATGTTTTTGGAAAACATGTAAAAATTGCTCCAATTGATCCAAGTAAAGTTTCTTCTCTGACATCAACAAAAGTGAGAAAACATCTTGCTACAATTACTCGAGGGCTTCGTCTACAACATATGTACCAACACAATCACCAGCATCATCCAAAAAAGCGCATATTTAGCTAACTTTATGGCAATTAGCACAAACTAAGCAATTTATTCCATAATTTAGCTGCTCACTGTATAACATGACCACAGTCGAATCTCTCTAGACCAGCCGTACTCAACCTTTTTTTTGTAGGGGCCACAAATACCATTCAGTCATGGTGTCACAGATAAAGATAAAAAAGAAAATGGTTGTAACAACAAAATAAGGAAATTATATAACATCTTGTAACTTTTATTAGGTTATGTTACCACGAAGCCACATGCGATGTAGACCAAGTTTTGAAAACATACCTATGTTAGATGATATTTTTGATACTGTGAACACTCTGGCTTGTTGCTGCATGCTAACCTTATTACATCATCCAAATGAGAGTCTGTAAGTTTGTTTCTGTGAATGAAACATTCTTTGAATACTTAATTTTTGAAAAAAACTATTTATTCACGTACGTAGACCCAAAGACCGTTAATAGGATTTGGTCAGTTTTTTTAAAGTTTTTATATTTTGGGAGAACCATGCACCAAAATTTAATATATTCCCTTTTCTAACTTGCCAAACCCGAATCTCATAGGACTTCTAAGAGGTTCTTCTGGATATATTTCCCTAAACATTTCCACTAAAAACAGCTTGTAAAAAATGTTTCCACCTCAAACCACAATTTTATTGCTCTACTCTTACACTGCAACGAATTTGCTTAAATTGTACAAATTATTTCACATTAAGTTCATGTTCATATACGTTATTCGAGTTTCCCCAGAATGTATGAAGATATTTTGGAAACTCCTCAAAAAAGAAAAAAAGGTATTCTAAGAAGGGACCATCTCATAAAGTTGCTGATAAAGGAAGTTTGTGGTAGCGCTCATGATAGAAACGAATGGTAGAACAGCGTTACCGAGAAACACAAGCATCTCCAGAACGAGGGCCTAGCTGTAGAAAAGCTCCCACCAATGAGAATGTATATATTTTGTGCAATGTAAATTGCATAAATCAAGAAGTGAAAATATATTTGACATTTGAAAAAATTTCACGCACAACGCACGGATTTCCTGAATAAAACTAAAACTTCAAACTCGGTTTTTATTGTTTGATGTTTGTGCCTTGTGGGGTTGTCTCTGGCTTTGTGTAGTTGATTCACTACATAAAAATCGCTATATAATGTAACATTTAACTTGTGCATAAAAAAATAATTATGATATGTGATATTTGTGGGAAAGTATTTACATCAAAAATTGCTAATTTTACAATACATTTAGAAGACAAATACATTATTCAAGATGTCAGTCGTAAAAATATAAGGTGTATGGAGTCTGCATGTGAGTTTAGATGCTCTATGATACAAGCCCTGCGGCATAATTTAGAAAATAAACATCAAATATTACAACAAGTTGAAGATTTGTACTTTTCTGAAATTGAATGTTTGTAGCCGATGTTAACCAATAGGTTATGCTTGATTTAAATCATTATTTATTGTTTGTAGTCGTTATTTCAAGTTTTTTTATTTACCTATGTCATACAAAAATATATTTACAGGATTTAACAAATGGAAAATTGAGGAAGAAAGTTGATGCACAACTGTCTGGATAAAACAAAGTGATACATGTAAAGTAAATGGTTCAGTTTAGTATTACTGTAACAGAAGCGGGAGAAAACGTCTCATAGCTGGTGGTTCAAGGAAACGTGTACTGAAATTACAAGGATCTCAGAAACTTGGTTATAAATATACATCATGTATTCAGTTCAAAATTGTTTCTAGCGGTATCAAAATTAATTATTTTAAAAATCACGATGGGCATTATATGCAACTAGCTCATATACCTTTACCACTTAAAAATAGGAAAGAAATAGCGTATATATATATTGTTATATTTGTGTGTATAAGAGGATTTTTTATTATTATTGTATTACTATTTTGATTTATTCAATTTTAGTGTGGCTAGGAAAAGAAAATTTTTATGTCACTTATTATATCAAATTTTCTATAGCATGAAATTATCAAACACAATGAGAACAGATATGAAATGAATACCAAAGTGAGTTGGAATTATTAAATTTATATAATATATGATCAGATAACAAATTACAATAAATTATAACTTTTCAAAAAATATCATAAACGACAAACAAAGATGGACTTTTCTATCAACCTTAATATTAAAACAACCTATATTAGAAATCTACTAGCTAAATATTTTTATCAAAACTTAAAAATGTCTGATTTTATACTTGATGTATATCAATGTCAAATACGCAAATTTCCGTGCAAATTATCTATTCCAAAATTTTCTTCACTTGACGTTGAATTTTATATGAGTAACGTTACTGTAATTTAGATCAAATTTCTTATCAAAAGATGCATCTATTTTTGAAATATATTTAAGAAAGGCCTATTAATTCTCGAGAAATAATGTAAATAAACTGGACAGGACTCACCAACTAGGTACTGGTTAACTCGTTCGTATTCTAAAACGTATTTAGAATTCAGCAACAGTTTCTAAATTTATAATTTAGAAACCGGAAAAACCACTTGCACTTTAACGATGTAATTCTTCTGTGAATTATACACGCACTGGCTTTACAATGCAAGGTTTTTATGATCTGATAATATATTCATATAATTACTATTATATTCTTAAATAAATTTGAGACAACTCTTATTTCGATGTTGTCTCGTGGGGATATCAAATTCAACTTCCTAAACTTTCTACATAAATAAATCTCTTCTCCTTTGGTTACCAAAAATTCTTTTTTTTTTTAAATACAAATTCATGTTTTCCTATAACAAAGAGAGATTTTCATTATTTGATTATAATTGCAATTTTGCTAGCAGAGACATCTGTATTTTAGTTTTCAAATCGTTATAAAATCTATCTATCATTAAGTATATTCTGCATTAATGTCATCCGAAATTGAAATTTTATTTGTATATTGAATCTTTCAAATTATTGATTATACAGTGTGTATCACAAGTATTACATACAAATATACATATTTTTCCTTATTTTAATGTTTTCTTTAAAATTCAGATAGAGGATCTATATATATATATATATATATATATATATATATATATATATATATATATATATATATATATATATATATATATATATATACTGTGTCCGTAAAGTATGGAACAAATTCATTTTTAGCTAAACAGACCATTTTAAGAAATAATCCTGGAACACGTCGATTTTTGATTTTAATTTACCGTATTTTAAAATAATAATCTAATATACAGGGTGAATTACTTTCGAGTAATGACGTCACCGTCATTTTTTTTAAATGGAACACCCCCATTTTGTCTCAATTTTCGGATTCCAATTGGTACAGGGTGGACAAAAATACAATAGTTTTGTGTGTGCTCATAAAGTAATGCGTAACATTCTTTATTAGTTAAATTAACAATATTATCAACAATACTTATTATCTAGCGGCAATTGGTTTAAATGTAACACCCTGTAGTTTGTCACATTTTTAGATTAATAAAAATGAGCTGTTTCCAAACATGTTTGGTACTTGTGGTCTAGCAGACAGAATATGAAAGAAATTATTTCTTATCAATTTTAAAAAAAAACAGAGTCGTCTAGTTTTTTGTGAAATGTCATTATTTGTTTAGTAATTTATTGATGTTCAGTGACAGTTTAGTACTACAATATTTTTGGTATTCTTGAATGTTTTAATTATTGCTTAGATTTAATTTCAATTCGAAATGGAGTTAAGTGTAAAACAAGAAATTGAAATACTGATTGGGTATGGAGACAGATCGCGAACTCAGATGGAAGTGTGCAATTTGTTTAATGATAAATATCCAGAAAGACCTATAACGCATTCAACAGTCAGTAAGATCGAAAAGAAATTTCGAGAAATTGGTACGGTTGAAAATGTACGCAAATCAGGTCGTCCCTCTGCAAATGCTGATACAGCATCAGATGTTTTACTTAGTTTTGAAGAAGACGCGCACACTTCTGTGCGTAAAGTTAGTCGCGATATCGATGTTAGCAAGACAACGGTACACAAATTATTAAAGCTTGAAAAATGGCATCCTTATAAAATCAAACTTGTGCATGAATTAAACGAAGATGATCCCGATAGAAGAATCCAATTTTGCGAAATAATAATGGATAAATGTCACCGAGACCCTCTCTTGATACAAAACATTATTTTTTCTGATGAGGCCACTTTCACGTTAAATTGCGAGGTTAACCGTCAGAATTGTAGATACTGGGCAAAAGAAACCCACTGGATGCGTGAGCATCATACACAATACCCGTAAATGTATGGGCTGGAATTGTAAGAAATCGAATCATCGGACCCTACTTTATCGAGGGTAATTTAAACGGGGCAACGTACCTTGAGTTTTTAAGGGGGTATCTCGTACCTACTTTACGTAATTTGTTTCCCAGCAGACGTAATCCTGGAGGTTGTGATGAAAGTTTATGGTTCCGACAGGATGGTGCACCTTCACATTATGCTGTAGATGTTAGAAGGTACCTAGATGAAATTTTTCCGAACAGGTGGATTGGTAGACGTGGACCTATTGAATGGCCAGCGAAGTTACCAGATTTCAATTCTTTGGATTATTTTATGTGGGGCCATCTGAAGAATGTTGTGTATCAAACGAAACCAGCAAATATTCAAGAATTAAAAGAGAGAATTCGGACAACAATAAACAATATTTCTCAAGACACAATAAACAAGCTTCAACAAGAATTTGTACACCGTTTGGGTTACTGTCAAATACAGCAAGGGCTGCAGTTCGAACATTTATAAAGTCATGTATTTCATTATATTCTGTCCGCTAGACAATAAGTATTTTTGATAATATTGTTAATTTAACTAATAATAGTATATTGTATAATTAGTGGGAAAAGCATAATATTCCCAAACGACTGTGATAATTACCAGGCGAGGAGCGTAGCGACGAGTCTGGTAACACAGGAGTTTGGGAATATGCTTTTCCCACGAATTATACATACTATTTTTTCTTCGATCGTTTATTTACATTTAAAAAATTAATAATAAAGTAGGAGTGGCTAATAAAATATTCAACACCCCTGCCTCAACTTCAAATGAAAATGATCGAAACGAGATAAACCAAACAATTAGCCATGCAGCTTCAACGTCTATAAATTCTCGTTGCCCTCCAGTACCATTTACAAATTGTACAAGCTGTACAATAAATGTAAATATTAACAACAATTAATTTGTGTTCAAGAATATCGTTATAAATTAGATGTTTCTTTTAATTCTTTTATACCAACTTTATCAATACCTATAAAAATAAAAACCATACTTTGTTTCATTTTATTGTAATAATCCATTTGTAACATTACCGCACGCTACAGCAGTGCAGTAAGAATATTACCGCACTGTTATTTTCTAATTGCTTAGCAACTGACCACTATTCTGGAATGTTGAGCTTTGCGCATAGAAAACAGGTCAAAATAGTGTCACTTTTCCCACGATCGGAGAAAAAGAATGTTACGCGTTACTTTATGAGCACACACAAAACTATTGTATTTTTGTCCACCCTGTACCAATTGGAATCAACATGTGATACATTTTTGGAATCAGCTCAGCTAGAGTAATCCGAAAATTGAGACAAAATGGGGGTGTTCCATTTAAAAAAAATGACGGTGACGTCATTACTCGAAAGTAATTCACCCTGTATATTAGATTATTATTTTAAAATACGGTAAATTAAAATCAAAAATCGACGTGTTTCAGGATTATTTCTTGAAATGGTCTGTTTAGCTAAAAATTAATTTGTTCCATACTTTACGGACACAGTGTATATATATATATATATATATATATATATATATATATATATATATATATATATTATCTATTTCAGGTATACCATCTAAAACAATATTAAATAAAATTAGAGACAGTGTGGATTCAGATTTCCAGCGGATACACTCAACAACTAGGAAGGAGATACAAAACATTTTACAACAATATGATTTGCAAGATATAGCTATTAAAAATCCTAATGATGCGGTTAGTGTAGACGCATGGATTACCGAAAAAACACAATGCGTAGAGAATAATTCTGTAATATTATATAAAATACAAGGTTCAGTTAGCACAGAATGTCAAGTACAAATCTTGAACAAATTTGGAACCGGAGGAATCATCTGCATGGATGCTACGCATGGAGCAAATCCTTACGACTTTAATTTAATATAAATGTTAGTGGTAGATGGTTTTGGTGAAGGGTTTCCTGTAGGTATTCTTTTTGCGAATCGGGAAGATTATCTAGTAACAAAATATTTTATAAGCGCAGTAAAGGAAGTTGCAGGGAACAATAAAGCTAATGTATTCATGAGTGAAGATGCAGAACAATATTCTTCTGCATGGAGCTGAGTTATGGATGGTGCAGAAACGAAAAAGCTACTGTGCATATGGCAAAACAAGAAGAGACCGCATAAAGACCAACTTCACCTCCACGTGGCGTATGGTGGAAACAGATCGGTGGCGTATGGTGGAAACAGATCGGGGGCGTGATTGGGAACAAAAGGTACTTGTACACTTGAGACAATTTGTCTCGAGAGTAATGTCACATGTGTAAACAGCACCCAGGGTACTCTCCGAGACTGTCGTGAGAGTTGTAGCTGAGATTCGGGAATATCAAGTGTACATGACTCGACGGTATGTGACAGTGACTGATCTCACAATTCCAACATTGTTTGAAGAGCTGAGATTACTCTAAGTGAGTTTATTTTATAAATGGAAAAAAAGAGTGGAGTGAAACTCAAATAAGACAATTCATTACTTTATATGAAGCGAATGACTGTGGAACACACATCATTCGGATTATAGGAACCGTGTAAGCAAGAACAGTGTTCTTATGGAAATAGCCAGCGCTTGCCATGCAACCCCTCAGGATGTCCAACGAAAGTTGCACAATTTAAGAAATCAGGTATTTCCTATAAAAATTGTTTTATCATGGGTTTTATGCTGTTTGTACGTTTCACATGAATTAACCAAAATTAAAAAGAAAAAGAGTAGAGCAGGGATGGATGAAGTATATGTCAGCAATTGGAAATATTTTACAGAGTTGAAATTTATCATCCCATCTCTTACTGCATTACCTACACAATCGAATTTAGTGAGTACAAACAAGTTTAAAGACATATATTATAAAATAATAGTATTTTTACAGTAGAACAATTAGAATTTTGGTGCAAATATCCTTAAATTTTACTGTATTGCCAGCTGACTTCTCCAACAGGAGACATAACATATTCTTTTAGTTCTTCTCTTATATCTTTGTCGGCAGCGGCGTAGTTATGTCGATTTCCCCGGTGAAGTGGAAAATAGGTATTATCGGCCGCTGCTTCCTCACGCCAGTTCCTCGAATGAACTTCATGTATATCTGAGTCTTCATAATCAGTGAATCCGGGATATAAATAATGGGTATCTGTTGAAATTAAAAAATTATGAAGACTGCATATGGCCAAAACAATTTTTGTTGCTTTTGTAGGTGTAACGTTAATAGGTCTTCGTAAAATTCGAAATTTCGCAGGCATAATTCCAAATGCATTTTTAATAATACGGCGAGCTCTGCTTAGCCTATAGTTAAATATTCTGTTTGGTGCAGGCTGATTTTGGAAAGGATAGGGTTTCATTAAATATGATTTCATAGCAAAAGCGTCATCAGCTACCAAAAAGTATGGAAATTTAAAGTGTAAATTCTCCTATAAAAATTAGATTCTCAACCAAGTATGAGGCTGTTGCCACAGATTGATTGATAATTTAGTTTAAATTCTTCGGTTTTTTTGTTATAAACTGGTCTGGTCACATTTTCCCACCTATCCCGATTGACCATCCCTACTGGGAAGATAGTTTTATCCCGTTGACTACCGTGATAGGTAATTATTGTTTTACTGCTGCTTACCGCATAATTACAAAACTGCTTATACCGCTTCCGCTGTTATTAACAATTGCGTTTCCTTGCTTACACCTGGTTTATTGTGTCATTGCTCACATTCCTTAATACCGGCAAATTTCGCATGGTGCATAATAACATAAGGCTTGAACACATTTGCTTACTGTATATATTTAACTGATTCGGTACCGCTTGAAAATAATCAGAAATTGTCGAATGTTATTTTGTATGTATATATTTTAAATAGGTCTTGTAATATTCCAATAAATAAGATCAGTGTTTTCTTAATATCCCGTAGCATCACCGTCTAAGGTTTAAAGGTTTTGTAGGTGTGTTAAATTCAACGAGACCCCTGGAATTTTCCGTAACCTCCATCTGAGGCTACCTGGAACTCTTGACGCGAAGGGTCAAGGGGCCGTGGAATAAACCACGTAAAATAATCTGGCGCCCGAGCATTTGTTTCACAAAACTTTGCATCGAGGGTGTCCAAAGTGACGCGTCAGTTGCTAAGAACCTGCGAGAGGTGAAGGAGGACGAAGCGGAAAGAAATCGCGTCACAAACCTAAAGAATTTAATAAAAAATCGGGGAAAATATAACCTAGAGCTAAATTTACTCGTTACACCGATATGCGAACTCGCTTTACCCCGTCTATAGAGTAGCAGGTTTCTAGCAGGTGACGTCGGCTTGCTTAGTATAGAATGATTCTAACAAGGCATATATTGAAAAAAAGGAAGAGGTAAAAGTGCAGGGCAATTCAAAAGTATTAAAATGGAATGGACGTTCTTACCAAGTTCATATAAATAAAAAGCTACATGAAAATTTATCTTTTAATTTAAATTTTGGGTGGCCAAAAGTATCACTGCAACGTTTGAAATATAGTATTGGGAATTAATTCGACCATACAGAAATATTACAAAATATGAAAGTGATTACAAAAGAGAAAAGATCTCAGTCAATTGAAACACGAGAAATCACATTGCCACTTCATATATTAGAAAACTTCCAGTCACTTGCACAACTAGACAACCTCCAGCCATTTGCACAACTAGAATACCCTTTTCTAGTTGCAAAATCAGGTAACCCTCACTTACAAACAATTTCTGGAAGTGCTCAATCCACCAACATAGAAGAAACAGCTCAATCTTCCAAATTAGAAGAAAGCTCTCAGATCCTTCTAGAACTACAAAACTTGGAACTTGCAGAAATACCAGTCACTTCTCACCTAGGCTTGCTTGCAACGAGCCAAGACTGCCTTAATTTTGATGTTTCCAATTCCATCACAACTGTAGATGCCTCATCAACTTCAAATAACTGTAATATATTTGCCACATCATGCAATTAATTGGGTAACGAAGGGGAGACAATTATTGAACGAGAAACAAATTTCCAAGAACATACAGCCCTACGAGCTATAAATGAGAATATGGTAATTACAAAATAACCTCTTGAGTTTTCTCATTATTTAAATATTTTGTAAGGGATTATTTAATATTGGTGTTCGATTTTTAGAATTTATGTTAGTTTTTAATTTTTTGGTCGAGCTCTTGGCAATACTGCAATCATTCCTTTCCTCAAAAATAAAAGTTACTTCCGTCTATGTCCTATTTTTTTACATAAGCAAAAATAACTTGAACATTTAATACTCGAAATGAAGCACATACTTCAAAAAGGAGACTCGTCGTTGATAGTTCTTGATTCAACTTTTCGGTAACCGGAACAGTGAAAACTGTTATGTGCATCAAGCGAAGGTGCAGATCAGCTTTCATCCCAGCTCGACTATTTGTGTTTTTTTAATACAATTAGTATTATCATTAAACCCCAAACTACAGTCCAATTTTTCTCTCATAAATTTGTAGGAGCAAATCGAACATTTGTTCCTTCGTAGTCGCATGTAACTTGCATTTTGTATTTTAATGATTTAATAATTAATAGGATTTTTATTTAATCATTTCTAATTGTTTTTTCAAAGCCAAATTTTATTATTCTACACGTGTAGATTGATAACGGGATGCCTAAAACCCACCAACCTTGACCAACTCTACATGCTAGCCGGAATCGCACCCCCACAAATACGGAGGGAAACCCTAGCCATGGCCGAACGAAACAGACAATGCGACGACACTAGACATTCTCTGTATCAACATATACCGGTAGCGGCCAGACTAAAATCTAGGTGAAACTTTATACAATCTACACAGCCACCAAGGAGGCAAGATGGGAACAGTGCCTAATAGACCACGACACTCCAACCTGGAATCCAAAAGAAAAACTTCCTGCAGGTTCGGACCTAGACTGGAGTACCTGGAAGACCCTCAACCGACTCCGGTGCCAAATGGGGAGATGCAAGACCAACCTCGTGAAGTGGGGATACGTGGAAGAGGCAGTATGTGAATGCGGAGAAGCCCAGTCAATGGAACACCTCCTGTCGTGCCAATCCCTACAAGCCCCATGTACCCTCCGGGACCTATGGACGTGCAATGAAAATGCTGTGATATGCGCCAGACACTGGAGTGATATATGAACATTTATAGCTATATATATTTGTAGTTCAGACACGATTAAATAAATAAATTATTATTATTTGATTGATTTCGCAGTCGGAATATGCATTTCAGTTAATTACACGTCGCATTCCACATTTTTGCTATTGTTTTGTTGTGTTTTCTTTGGTTTCAAAACTTAAAATATCCGTTCGTTCCTAGCAATTATCGGTACCGACTTATAAACAAATGTATTAGCTTTTTTTTCTCTGGCTGGTATAGTCCAGGGTCGGACTCGCAATCTCGTGAATTAATAATAAAAATTCTGTTCTTGGTTTTTTCTTCTTTATCGTATCTGCAGCTCGTGCTTTACGATAAACTCGTGAATTTCTAATAAAAGTCTGTTCTTGTTTTTTTTATCGTATTTGCAGTTCGCGTTTGCGATAAACTCGTGAATTTGTAATAAAATTAATTCTGTCCGTACTTTTTTTAATTAGTTCTATCTACACACAATTTAAGAATCTACGTTCATCTTGTTTAAATGATATGCAAATAATGTCATTGTATCAAGCTCGCTATAACGATATTGAAAACTTGAAAGAGAATTTTCTTGAACTACATAACAATATTATTTCGACATTGCTAACAAAAGAAACATATGTAGATAGCGAGGATAATATTCGTACTTGTTTTTTTAATCAGTATTTTCAAGTCAAAGCCACATATAGTGAAATATTTAATAACAGAGATTTAAATAAAATTTTCAATAATTCAGCAACCTGTCAGAACTCGCAACAACATATAAAACTTCCGAAACTGGAACTTCAGAAGTTTTGAGGTAATTTTCGAGAATTCGCGTCGTTTATAGATTAGTTTAATTCGGTTGTTCATAATAACGAATCTTTATCGAATATACAAAAATTTCAATATTTCAAATGATTATTAGAAGGCCCGCCTCAAGGTTTGATTAGAAATTTACCATTGACTGAACAAAATCATAACGTAGCTTATGACCTTTTAGTAAAACGATACACAAATAAACGACGATGTGCTAAAGCACACTGGGATGCCATTTTGAACGTGCCAAAGCTAACTACAGTAAATACAGTAAACTTGATTGATACTTTTCAGGAAAATCTAGCAGCGTTAAAATATATCGGTCTACCTACCGAGCATTGGGATTATGTTGTTTTGATGTTCCTCTTTTCACGTCTAGATCCTGATATCATCAAATTGTTTTAATTGGAAAACAAATCAACAGAAATTCCATCTTACGGACAATTAATTGAATTTCTAGAATCTCAACTTATCGCTTATAATTTCTCTGAAAAACCTTGCTTGGGAAACACTTTTTCGTTTCGTCTAATAAACCTCACTCCCCTAAGCCAAATTATCATAACTCAAAACGCGTCTCAAACCTACTAGCATCAAAGTCGATTGAACAATGTGTATTCTGCAAAGAAGCCCCGATGATTGTCCCGAATTTCTCAGCCAATCTCCGTTTGATCGTCATAATATGTGCAAATTGGCACATTTGTATTTTAATTCTCTGAGCTCGTCCCATGGACTACGTGATTGTTCCTTAAAGTATTCGTGCAGAAAATGCAAATCTTCCAAAAACCATACTTTATTGCATTTCGAATCGAAGCCAATTCGCATCGAAAATGTAGCCAATTCGCATCGAAAATGTAGCCACCTCCTCTTCACAGCCCGTTTCAAACCAACCGACTACTTCTCTAGTCATAACTTCACAAACACTAAAAGCTACATGCTTACTAAAGCCTAAACCGAAACAGAATGATGAGGTGCTACTTTCGACAAGTCTTGTTAGTATACCCAATAAACACAATGTTAAACAAACTGTTCGTTGTATGATTGACCCCGGAAGTATGACGTCGTTTATTCTAAGGAAAACAGCCAATCGATTAGGACTCCCTAAGATCCAATGTCAAATTGAAGTTCAAGGACTAGATTCCATGAAAACTCAACTCAATACTGAGAAAATATCTTTGTCAATCACTCCTCGAGAAAAGGAAAATCCATTTTCTATGTCGAAGCAATTATTTTGGATCGAATTTGTAACGATATGCCTTCTATCTAGTTGTCATCCGAATCCTGGACCAATTTAACTAATCTGAATCTCGCTGATCCAAATTTTAATGTTCCAGGCCCAATCGAACTATTGTTAGGTGCATATCTATTTTCGAAATTGTTGTTATCCGGAAAAATATCTGGAAACCCCGGTGAACCTGATGCCATTAACACTGTACTCGGTTATATCCTAAGCGGCCAGGTTGTTACCCAAAGACCATCTGTCACTTCTCTATTTTGTGGACTGGTGAACGATACACCCCTAGATAACATGATACAAAAATTCTGGGATGTTGAAGATGTCCCAGAAACTAGCCATATAAATCTCGATGAACAAACATGTGAACAAATTTTCAAGGAGAATCATAGTAGAGACGATTCAGGTCCGCTATATTGTTCCCCTTCCGTTCAAAGAATCATATCCTACTTTTCCTGGTATACGTGACTTAGCTTTACAACGATTTTACTCTCGTGAGCATCGTCTCATCAAACAGCCCGATTTGCATAAACAGTATTCCGACTTCATGCAAGAATGCCTCGAGTTAAATCATATGGAATTGGTACCCAAAAACGAACTACATAAAGGACAATATTATATTCCTCATCAGTGTGTAGTGAAACCTGATAGTGTATCAACCAAACTGAGGGTAATTTTCGACGCTTCAGCTAATCTCTAAACGATTAATGTTTTTAAATGAAACTCACGGTCTCTAGTTAATTCCAATATAATAAAAGTTATTGAAAATTGTAAAAAATTGACAATTGTTTCGATAAATCAATATCATCGTCAGAACTTCTGTCATTCTGACGATGATATTGATTTATCGAAACAATTGTCAATTTTTTACAATTTTCAATAACTTTTAGTATATTGTGGAATTAACTAGAGACCGTGAGTTTCATTTAAAAACATTAATATGAGCATATTCCACGAAGTAAGGGTCGAGACAGTCAATTGATTGTTTATATGTCGGACCCAAACTCCAACAATATATTGTTTCTATTTTAATCAATTTCCGACTTTATAAATTTGTTATGGGCGCAGACGTGAAACAGATGTACAAAATGATCCTAATTTCTCCCGAATTTCGAGACTATCAACGAATTTTTTATCGTTTCTCACCTGAAGAACAAATTCAAGAACATCGTCTTGTCACAGTTACGTATGGAGTAAGCTCCGCCCCCTATTTAGCATTGGCTACCCTTCGACAACTAGCTATCGATGAAGAATCCCGCTTTCCTAAATCCGCCTCGATTGTTCCTAATTCTTCATATATTGACGATTTTGTTTGCGGAGCTAATACTCTTGACGAAGCTCAATTTCTTTTACAGGATCGCTCTCATGGAAAGTGGTGGCTGCTCACTTGGGAAATGGTGTACTAACCATCCTCCACTCTTGTCACATATGCCACCCTCTCATATTAACCCTAATACCCTAAATTTGGAACAAGGAGATAAATCTTCTTCTCTTAAGGTTCTTGGTCTTAAGTGGAACCCAGGTAATGATTGTTTTTTCTTTTCTGTAATTCCGAATAGAAGCCTTACCTGTTCTAAAAGACTTTGCTATGTAAACTAGCTCGAATTTACGACTCATTAGGATTTTTGTCTCCCATTACTTTATGACAAAATCATGAATACAAAGACTTTGGATGACAGGCCTTAATTGGAACGACTCGCCCCCTCCTGATATCGTTCGAATGTGGAATTAATACCTACTTGAACTCCCTCTTTTGTCACAATTACAAATACCACGTAAACTATTCCTAAACATATCATCTAATTGTGAACTACACGGATTTTGCGACGCAAGTAAAAGGGGCTACGCATGTGTAATTTATTTTAGAACGTTTTACTCTGATTATCAACCTGCTCTCACTTTTATATGTGCCAAGGTCTGTACAATTAATGTCCAATCCGTTCATGCTTGGTCAGACTCTCAAATCGTTCTACACTGGATAAATTCTTCCTCGCACCGGTTTAAAACCTTTGTGGCAAACCGAATTTCATATATCCAGTCAAAAATCCCTAGTGCCTCATGGAAATATGTTCCCACTCATCAGAACGCAGCAGATGTTGCATCTCGCGGTTTCTTACCCCATGAATTCTTAGCAAAGAATAGTTGGATACATGGCCCAAGTTTTTACTCTCATCCTCATTTTGCTTTCCCGACACTTCATCATCAGGATCCATTCAATTTCCTGTTGAGGAAGAACGAAAAATTGTTTTACTAACAGAACCCTCTCAATCTAATGCTCTGGATACTCTTCTCGAAAATCATTCTTCTTTTTCCAAAATTCTACGTATATTAGCCTATGTATTACGATTTGTTCACAACACCAAGCCGTCGTCTTCAAAACAGTTGTCAGAATCTGTCTGTGGGTATGGTGTACACACTAGATATAAATTGAGTGAATGTAAACGACGAGTACTCAGTGTGTATATATTTATTAAAATGCAGCTAAGCGCTTTCGGCCATTAGGCCATTATCAAAGTTGTCGTCATCAAAAAAGATCCTATAACAGGTGTCAAAAACATCCAGCTAATAAAATTGAAACAATGTATGATGCTAAGTCATTGTTACACTGATATCATTGAAAAAAACATTAAAATACCCATTTAAGAGGGTGTACAATTTCATATCATGGAAATTCCCATTCAGAAGTGTCTACTTGTAGTCATTTTGTGATTGTGTATAAAAAATAGACATATTATTTGAAACGCCAGATTTTAAGTTTGGTTTGTTTTGATTTAATAGATAGTGTATTAAAAAGTGTTTATAACTTATAAATTATGGTTTCTCGATCTAAAAGAATTGTTCAGTTAGCTCCAGCTATGATTTTTCCAGATGTAGATGAAATGCCGGTAGTGTTAACTCGAAATTTAAACTTTCCAAGTACACAGGATAATATTTTACCGCGTAAGTACCAACAGTAAATTCATGTGCGAAGTAATAAAAACGTGTTACATGATACACGCATTAATACGTTATAAATTAATTTTGGTTTAAAACGGGTAAAACGTTATTGTTTAGGTACTACAGAAAGCACCTTGCTGTTGGAAATCATGAGCATGACAGAGATAGAAACAGTGAACAAAATAGAACAACCAAGCTCACTAAAACACCAAAATGAGCCTGAGAATTCTAATCCTACGGTCTTTTCATATTTGGATGGAATGTCGGTCGTTTTAGCAGTTTAAAAAGTAAACGATACGGCAGGTAGGTAACTACCTAATTACCTAATAATAATAATAACTAAGTAGAATAATAACAAATTCCTGTATCAACGTAATAGCATAAAATAATAACAATCAATGCGCTCTATTCGCATTTTCCTGTCTGTAAACTCTTGGGTGTTTAGGTTTGATTGCCCTTTAATAACGTGCGTATTGTTTCAGACATGAGAGAAATGACCATTGAACAAAATGTGATCATAGAGGACCAAACTATGGAATTTTTGGATCCAGACGGCATCGGCATACCATTTCTTTACACTGCAGCAGTAAATGACGGTGGTAGGTTCTTATTTTACCGAATTGGCTGGCCAAAAAATCCTAAATGAAGACAAAACAAATTCTAAATTCAAGCAATGATTTTTGCCATTTAAATAATAAATTTATTTTTATTTTTAGATGATATTACACAACCAAAACCCTGAGGAACCCTCAGACGTTGACGATTCTGAAGCGTATCTTCCGTCTAATGATCTTGAACAACAATCAGAAAGTGATAATCACCCTTCGAATAATGAAAAAACTGTAGAAAATGAGCATGAAGATATTACAGCGGAATTAACAGCAGAAAATGTAAATGAAGTGGAGGTTAACGTCAATGAAGGAAGGAAAAGACGTCTCAAGGCAAAATAAATGGAATTGGCAAGATATAAGAAGAAAAAACTTCGCATGAAAGGACAACAATATCTCGGGATTAAAAATAATGAAAGTGGAAAACTAACACAGAATGTGGTCAAAACCCAGAGAGAACTAAAACCTCACTGTTCTTCACAAGCTTGTAAAAAAGCAACGAATCGACACTGCTCTGATACTGCAGAGCAGACGAGAATTGCAATTTTTAAGAAGTTTTGGGAGACTATGAACTGGGATCAGAGACGTGTCTTTGTATCCTCTAATGTAAAAAAAATGTTACAAAACGTAAAACAGTAGAGGGACCTTCAAGGCGACAGGGTAGTTATACATACACATTAAATAACTTGCAAGTATGTCGTAAAATGTTTCTTAATAGTATTTGTATTGGTTATAAAACAGTTCAGTCATGGGTTGATCAGAGTTTCTGTGGTATGCATGCTGAAAAATCAAGCAGAGTCAATATAAAGCAGCGAGTCAAAGAACAGCATAAAGCTCAGTATGAAATCTTAGAAGTATTTTTTGTACAACTGCCAAAACTACCAGCTCACTACTGTGGGAACGATTCTTTGAAATTGTATCTAGAACCATATTTCCAGTCTTTAAGTGACGTTTATAAACTATATTTGACTTACACCAAAGATAAAGCTGTTCCAAGTCTGTCTAGAAAATCCTTCATTACAGTTTTCCACGCTAAAAACCTATCCGTGTAGTCCTAAAAAGGACCAATGTAACACATGTGTCTCATTTAAATGTGGAAATATTTCAGAGGAACATCACGCGCAACATCAAAAAAGGAAGGAAGAAGCACGAAAGGAAAAATCCAAAGATAAAGTTTTGGCAGAAGAAAAGAATTGCATAGCAATTACGATGGACGTGCCAGCGGTTAAGTTACTCCCATACCTCAATGCTGGCAAAATATACTTTAAAACTAAGTTGTGTTGCCATATCTTTACAGTTTTTAATTTGGCAACCAAAGATGTTATTTGCTATTGGTGGTCTGAAGATCAAACCAACTAGTTGCGTCGACTTTTACTTCATGTATTCTGGATTATCTTCAGAGTTGTTCAAGGGATAAAAAATTACCAATAATAATTTAGTCATACGGTTGCCCCAGCCAAAACAGAAATAACGTTCTTGCAAACGCCCTCTTGATTTTTGCTATGTTAAACCAAATATTTCGAACCGGGTCATACTCAGATGGAGTGTGACTCGGTTCATAGCACCATCGAAAGGAAACTAAGAAACCGTGAAATACACTTGCCTAGTGATTATGTCAGTGTGTCCAAAGTGTCTAAAGTAACACCCTTTCCAAACAGAGTAAAACTTTTGGAATTCGATTTTGTCAAAAATTATTCATTCTCAAAATATTTGAGGTATCAGTCAATTAGACCTGGAAAAATGGTAAGGGATCCTGTAATTAACGATATTCGAGTTATAAGGTACTTACCAAATGGCCAAATCAAAGTAAAGCTTAGTTTTGAAGACGAATACATAGAATTACCTAGTCGTCCAAAGAAATTGGATCCAATTTTAGAGTATCCACCACTTCTCACTGGACCATGCAAAATTAATGAAGAGAAGTGGCAACATCTCCAAGAATTAAAATCTGTAATTCCCAAAGATACACACTACTTTTATGATAATCTATTGCACTAAAGTTACCTGAAATGATCGACATTCTGACTGTTTTGTATTTTTAATACAGTTTGTAAGAATTAAAGGTAATAAACCTATAAAAGCAAATTATTATTTGAAGTAAAATATCCTGTCCCATATTTCGTAAAAAAACAAAAAATCCTATCTGATATATCGGAAAAACCAAAAAGACCTATCTGATTTTACAAACATCAGGTAGTTTTTTTTAGGCAAATAATTGGTAAGTCACAAGCACGTATTATAACGTTACTTAACTCTTAACTACTACCACTGGGTCACATTGACCCATGCGCAATTGGTAATTTATCAGTGCGCCATTCTACGGAGATTCTATTGCTTGGGTTTCTCAGTTACTCAGTATGCTCTAGGTAGCCAGAGAGAACACATGCGGCGGCGTTTTTAGTTTAACCCTTCGCCGGTCGCGCAGCGGTACTCCATGCCGCAATCTAAATTTAATTAATTTTTCTCTGAGTATATTTGCCCTACGCCCCTGGCCATCTGGGAATGCAACCGTGTCTATTTTTAGAAGTATCTGGCATGCACAATATTTATTGTTGTATTTCTGTTAGTTTGTTTTGAGTCATCAAATTAACCAGTGCTGATCTGCGGTATTCCGTGCCGCAACGCGACCGGTCATGTAAGTAGCATTTTTGATAATATCTTTTGTATTTTTTTTAACATAATTTGTAAGTTTTCGCTTGAAATATTTTATTGTTAATTATGTGAAAAATCTGGCTGAGATTTCTCGCGTTCTCGTAAATATTTTTGAACAAAAATATAAGCTTGATATTTTTTAGGGGCAAAAGAGCCTTCAGAAAACCACTCACTGAGAAAGAGTTACACGACATTGCGGAGAACTTGTCGGATGTTGACGAAGATATTGTCGACTTTGAGAATGAAAGTGACGGAGAAAAAGAAGTAGTTGAAGTAGATTACCATAGTAGTGAATCGGAGCAGTCCGCTGATGAATTTTCCGAAGATATCGAATCATTTTTACAGACAGATGAAGATGAATGCTTTTATCTTGGAAAAGATGGAGAGACTATTTGGAAAAGCACTCCTGTAAGTCACGGTAACAAAACCAAAGCTAAAAATATTGTTAAAGTATTACCGGGCTCAAAAGGGGCCGCCAAATATGTGACAAATTCGTTAAACTCCTTTCTTCTTTTTTTGACCAGAGATATGGTGGACCATATAGTATTTTGCACTAATTTATATATTGAGAATAAACGTGCAAACTTTGCGTACCAAAGAGACCGGGACTGTAAACTAACTTCTTCAGAGGAAATTTTGGCACTATTTGGAGCACTTTTCATAATTTCCGTAAAAAAAGGAAACCACGTGAATGTTGAGGAGCTTTGGGCTAAAGATGGGACTGGAATGATTCTGTTGAGAGCTGTATTTAGTTATAGAAGATGTTTGTTTCTTCTTCGTGCTCTTCGTTTCGATGAAATTGGAACAAGAAAAGAACGCGAGATGTCTGATAAATTAGCTGCGATAAGAACGATATTTGATGATTTCGTGAAAAATTGTATGAATAATTATAGTTTGGGGGAATTCATCACAATAGATGAAATGTTACATCCATTCCGAGGGCGATGCGGATTTGTTCAGTATATGCCACAAAAACCTGCGAAATATGGTATAAGTTATATGCTCTTTGTGACAGTAAAACATATTACACTTGGAGGTTTGAAATATATTGTGGAATACAACGTGACGGACCCTTCAAAGCATCAAATAAACCATTCGATATTGTGCAAAGACTAGTAGAACCAATAAAAGACTCTAAAAGAAATTTAACCACCGATAACTATTATACTAGTTATGATTTAGCGGAATATCTTTTGAAAAATGGCCTGACTTTGACTGGTACATTAAAGAAAAACAAAAGGGAGTTACCACCTGAGTACCTACCAAGTAAGTCACGTACAGTTGGATCGTCTCTGTTTGGATTTCAACCTGATATCACTTTAGTATCCCATGTTTCTAAGAAAAATAAAGCTGTGATTTTGTTGTCCACGATGCATGACGATGATGAAATTGATGAGAGTACCAAGAAACCAGAAATTATATTACATTATAATAGGACAAAAAGTGGCGTCGATACAGTCGACCAAAAATGCGCCTCTTACACAACACAAAGAATTACAAGAAGGTTGCAATTTTCTTTAGAATCTTGGATATTGCGGGAATAAACTCCGAAATTATATTCAATAACACCAATCCAACAGATACGCCACCAAGAAGAAGGAAGTATCTAACTTCTCTAGGTTTATCCCTCATTGAGGATCATCTAAAGAAACGCGCGAAGATACAAACACATCCTAAGGATATTAGAGAATTTCTATCCCCCTACAGCACTCCTGTTGATGTTCCTGTCGTAATAAATCAAAATCGGAGTGGACGTTGTCATATATGCAGTGCACACAAAAATAACAAAACGACAGTTACTTGTAACCAATGCCAAAGATTTGTGTGTAAATCTCACAGTGAAAAATCGGTGCAATGTAATACCTGCCTTTACCCACCAATGGAGGAAGACTAGTTTTTGAATATGATATAGGTATCTCAGTAGATAGAGCTATGGGGATTCTGGCTCACTACTTCAAAAATCTCCGCTTGGTGGCGCTGAGAGCGGCGGCGCGCGCGTTTTTAATTTTAGGCCGCCATTTTTAGTCCTGTTTTAAAAATCTGAAAAAAAACTTCAGTGAGATTCGATCGCACAACCTTCGCGTCTATAGCAAGGCATTCAACACATGTCGCCATAAGCTCTCATGCATATTATTAGCGAAGGAAGGTATTGCTGCAATGTGAGCGCACCGTACGCTTCTTGCTGTAAAATGTGACGTAGTCGAGAAAGATCCGTTAGGATGATAAGGCGGCGCGCTACCGGGGGGCTTAAAGTAACTTATGTTTAAATATTACTAAGAATTTCGTACCGGGTGGCTTGAAAGTAACATATAATATTTTATGCGTGACACGCAGTAATTGAATCTTTTGGGGGTTTTTTAAAAAATATATATGTTGTTAATAATGTGTTGGGAGATTAGTTTCTTGAGGATAACAGAAGGGTGAAGATCATGTTAATAATTATATTAGCTGCAGCGCTATGTCCAGCACTTTGTGTTGTCGACCAGCAGTATGCTATGGATTATTTACAACGCTTCGGATACGCAAATGAAAATGATTTGACTAAACTTGAGGATTATTTGTTGAGTTTTCAAGAAAAATATAATATTCCTGCAACGGGAGAATTAGATAAAGATACAATACAACTTATGGATAGGCCAAGATGTTCTGTAAGTGAAACAGCTTCCGACGATGATCATTCTTTTAGAGTTAGATCAAAATGGATCAAATTTGATTTGAAATGGTTCTTCCCTCAGGCAAATCAAGCATATCTTGATGTAATCGAAAAGGCTTTTGAAGTGTGGAGTAACAGTTCAAAGTTCAAATTTGAATTAATACACAAAACAAGACCTTATGCTCCCGATATATCTATCACTGTTGTACATGGAAAACACTATTTTCGTGCAGATTGTCAAGGTAGAGATGAATGCCCCAGCGCATTTGATGGTCCTGGAAAGGTGTTGGCACATGGTTATTTCCCAAATGGCAACAGCTGTATAGAACTTCATATTGATGCAGATGAAAAGTGGGATTTAAGTTTAGATGGATCAAGTTCAGATGATAGGACTAGTCTACTCATGGTATTAATTCATGAAATTGGACATATCTTAGGTATATCCCATAGTGATAATAAACAAGCAATAATGTATCCATGGTATCAACGAAACGCGACCCCAAAATTGGATGAAGATGATAAAATGGCTCTTGAAGCTCTTTATGGACCCACCAATAAATATGCAAATAATCCTTTCAAACCTACGCCACCGACTACAGGTCATCATAGGCCCCATCCACCAAATAAAAATTTATGCGACATAACGCCGGAGTATATGTTTACTGCGATGGCTGGTACATTTGAAAATTATCACTTATATATTATTTATAAAGATTTTCTATGGAAAATGGATTTGAATTCGAAACTTATTCCCTCAGAACCAGAAATGCTCGATGATTATCTACCCGAAGAAGTGGGCTCCATAATTCAGATTTTTCAAAGTTCTTCCGGTAATTTAATAGCAGTCAATAAAGATGTTCGTAAATACTATATAGCAGATTTCCCAGGTTTGCGAATACTTGAGCAAGGTAATTTACTTATACCAAAAAATTCTCAAATAAACACAATGTTTCAAAGCAACCACGGAAAAATTTATGTATTTTATAATAACAATAATTATATTGAATATGATAAGAACTTAAAAAATGTCTTAAATAGAGGACAAATTAAAGATATTTTCCCTGGACTACCCGCAGATGTTACAGGAGCATTCCAGTACATTGACGGACACATGTACTTTTTCAAAAACACCACATACTACAAATATAATGAGTTTACCAAAAAACTTGTTGCAGCCGGACCCTTCAATTGGAACCTATTTGATATACCATGTCCTAATGGAGACCTTTTAAATCATCTCAAGACTTTATTAACAAAAATAATTTCTTTTTATCAATAATATTTTTAAAATAAACTTTTGCAAATAATTAAATTGTTTTTCTGAAATTCTGTAATCACAACAGGAAATGATAAATATGAAAATAAAATCAACTCACCACAGAAATTTTGTAAAATTGATATGACTCAACCCACAATTAGAAAAAATCAACATAACAACAGGAAATGCGATATATCAAACGCCTACAAAAATAATAGTTTATCACAATTTCACGAAAGTGATATGGAATCCTTGAAAAAAGGTATAAATACATTTTTTGGTATTACGACAACGATAGTTCCATATTGACAATCAACGAGTCTAGTTCGAGTTCGAGTTTTTTTAAAAAACAAAGTAAGTTTTATCTTTATATTTTTTATTTGCTCTTTACATTTAATTTCCAAAAATATTTTTGAAAAAGTTTTATTTGCTATAAATTTATTGGGGGGAAACTCTTTGCAGACTGGTACAACAATTACCCTGTTTATTTCAGATGAGTTTTATCAATGAACTAAACACCTTCTCTACTTCCACAGAGGTAGGGAACAAACCCATTTGGAAGCTGAAAGAAATTCCGGAAAACGTCCCCCAGAAAATAGTAAAAGTTAAAGTAGTTCAATCAAAATTTGGAGAAGCTATATTAGTAGAATTAGAAGATAATGTAACTTTTCTCCCCCAAAGGGTAGTGGAAAAATACAAGAAATATATCGCAGATATAAACAAGGGGAGCTATAGTTTGGTATTTTTGGGGCTACAGAATATTTCTAGTGGATACCGTCCCAGGACACTATTTAAAATAGAAGAAAACAATTAAACGGTAAGATTTTTTATTTTTAAAATCTTGTTAATTATTTAGCGAGGGCCTGAGGTCCACTCACATTTAACCTAACCTAGCATGTGTGATTCTGTTTCAAAATCATTTTAAAAATTATTTTTGTTTCAGCAACACATCACAAAATTTAAAAAGCAACCGGCTGAGGTCAACTTAAAAAATTAAGGAAATTCAGAAGTACACATCCGCAGTCACAATATAACCCATTGCACAAAATTTGGGAGCGACCTGCTGAGGACAACTTGAAAATTGAGGAAATTCGCATCCGTAGTCGAAGACAACTTTAGAAAGCTGGTGAGTACATTTTTTATTCATATACTCAAGAATGCCGAACTTCAGTGTTACTCTACAGCAAATTGATGAAATTTTAAATTCTCTAAACAAAATTCAAACCTTTTCAAATAGAAACAAATGGATTTTACTGATTAATAAACACCTCAGAAAATGTAATCTTGCTTTAAAATCTTTCAAGTTTTCGACTGGAGTAAAACATAAAATTCATACAAAAATAGCACATTTGAAGCGCATGCGATGTTTAATAAAAGTGACTCATGTGGGTGAAGGACTTGAGAAATCTAGTAAAAGGGTCAAGTGGGAAAACATTAATGCTGCATTTGAAAGTAGATTAAAAACAGGAGTTATTATAAACTTGTCACATAAAGATATGAATGCATTCTTTACAGATGCTTTCAAAATTTTCAAAAACAAGATTTTATTAGTTCTCAAGAAAACACAAATTTCAAAAGTGAACACCACCTTTTGTGGGGATTTTATTAAGCAATCAAAAGACGTGGAGTTAGTAGACCGCAAATATTTCAGTACTCCCAATGTTGTATTAGACATTGGAGATGATTTACATGATTGGTTTAGAATATATATTATTGATCATATTTTGAACAGTTTATCAGAATTTGCTGAAAAAGAAAGCGGGTGGGCATTATCTCGAATAATTTTTTTGGAAGTTGCAATAAACAAATATGAAATGGGGGTTGGCTCGTCTTTCGTTCCACTACCAGAACCAATTTCTCGAAAGAAGGCAATTGTAAACGTTTGTAATATGGACCGAGCTTGTTTTTACTGGGCAGTAAACAGTTTTTTGAATCCTGCTACTAATTCTAATCGTACTTCATCGTATCCACATTACTCTGAAGTTCTAAATACAAAGGGCTTAGATATTGAAATGCCACTACCCCAAATTACAAAATTTGAAAAATTAAATAATATATCAGTAAACGTATACTCTTTAGAACTAAATCAATCGAATAAATCTACATTTTATACAGTAGTTCCTACAAGATTAACTAAAAATAAACTTGAAAGACATGTTAATCTATTGCTAGTCCAATCCAAGTATTATCCCAAGTTAAATGATTATGATGCACCTCCTGTAGACGATACAAATGAAAACATTAAGTACCACTATTGTTGGGTAAAAAATTTATCTAGATTGATTTCATCTCAACTTAATAGACATAAGGATAAAAAATTCATTTGCGATAGGTGTTTGAACTATTTTCATAGTAAACAAATTTTGGATAAGCATGAAAGTGTTTGTAAAAATATGAATGAGTCAAAAATTTCTTTTCCCAATCATACTCACATTGAATTTAAAAATTTTATTTATAAGCAGAAATGTCCCTTTGTTATTTATAGTGATTTAGAATCCATACTAAAGGCTTATACAGATCAGCAAAAAACAGATAAAACTAAAAAATATCAACAACACGTAGCTTTTTCTGCGGGATATTATTTAAAATGCGCTTACGATGATCGGCTTTCATATTATAAATATCATCAGGGTGAAGACTGCATAGATTGGTTTACCAATCAGTTAACTGATGTAGCAAAATTTGTAGAGTCCAAAATTTTAGATATAATACCCCTTGGTGTTACACCCAACTTGGTAAATGCACTAAATTGCCACATTTGTGAACATAAATTCACTGATAAAGATATAGTCGTTAGGGATCATAATCATTTCACTGGAAAATTTCGTGGATACGCTCATCAAGCATGCAATTTGAATTTTAAAAAAGTTTTTGTTGTTCCAGTGATTTTTCATAACTTAAGCGGCTATGACTCACATTTTGTTATTAAGGAAATTGCAAAACGTGGTGAGGTTTCCATACTACCAATAAATAAGGAAAAATATATAAGTTTTACCCTACATGACTCTGAAACTAACATCAAGTTTAGGTTCATAGACTCCTTTAGATTTATGGGAGCAAGTCTAGACGAACTGGTATCTACACTGAAGGAGGATGATTTTAAAAATTTAAAACATGAGTTTCATGATTTAAATGATCAAAAACTGAAACTTTTGATGAAAAAAGGTATTTTTCCATACGATTACATTGATTGTATAGAAAAGCTCAACGACGTAGAATTACCGTCCATTGAAAATTTTTACAATAAACTTTACGATGCGAATATTTCCATGGAACAATATAACCATGCAAAAAATGTTTGGGAGTATTTTGATACTGCTAACCTGGGAGAGTATAGTCAGCTATATATGAAAACAGACATACTGTTATTAGCAGACGTTTTTGAGCAGTTACGAAGTAATTGTTTGCAAACGTATCAGCTAGATCCTGCGTGGTACTATACTCTTCCTGGGTATACGTGGGATGCAATGTTAAAGTATACTCAAATAAAATTAGAATTACTTAAAGATATTGATATGATTATGTTTATTGAGAGGGGTATTCGGGGGGGTATATCTGTTTGCTCAAATCGATATTCCGAAGCCAACAATAAATACATGGAGGAGGAGTATGACCCTCAAAAACCCACTAAGTACCTTTTGTACCTAGATGTGAACAACCTTTATGGGTGGGCAATGTCAGAATTCCTCCCTTATGCAGACTTCAAATGGGAAGATAACTTGAACATTGATATCAATCAAATTGCAGACGACTCTCCAGAGGGGTATATTCTTGAGGTAGACCTGGAGTACCCTAAGGAGCTACACGATCTACACCAAGATTTTCCATTTTGTCCTGAACACAAAACGCCTCCCAATTCCAAATTAAAAAAACTCATGGCTACCCTACACAATAAACATAATTATATCTTACACTATCGAAATTTAAAACAAGCTTTAGCAAATGGTTTAATTCTAACAAATATACATAGAATTTTAAAATTTAAGCAAGCTGCATGGCTAAAGCCCTACATCGCTTTAAATACTCAACTAAGAACGGAAGCTACTACAGCTTTTGCAAAAAATTTGTATAAATTGATGAATAACGCGGTGTTTGGTAAAACCATGGAAAATATACGGAATCATAGGATTGTGAAATTATCAAGATCATATTTGGGACGTTATGGAGCTAAAAACTTGATTGCTAGTCCTTGGTTTCATTCTAGAACAATTTTTGAAGAAAATTTAGTTGCAATAGAATTAAAAAAGAGTAATCTTGTTTTCAATAAGCCCCTGTACATTGGGATGGCCATTTTAGACATTTCAAAAACTCGTATGTATGACTTCCATTATTCATACATCATTCCTAAATTGGGAAAAAAAAATTGCAAATTAATGTATACAGATACAGATAGTTTCACGTATGAACTTCATTGTAATGACGTATACGAAGAAGTGATAAAGGATGATATTCACATGTTTGATACCAGTGATTATGCAGAGGGTAATTACTTTAACATTCCGTTAGCAAACAAAAAGGTGTTAGGTTTGATGAAAGATGAATGTAATGGTTCTATTATGACGCATTTCATAGGACTACGTTCAAAAATGTATGCTTTTAAAGTTAGGGGTGGAAAAACAGTGAAAAAATCTAAGGGGGTAAAGAAAAATATTGTAAGAAATAAAATTACTTTCGAAGATTACTTGAACTGTTTAAAAAACTGGAAGTCGAAGTACATTTTCCAAAACACAATTCAGTCCTATGCACATAACGTTTTCAGCATTGAACAAAAGAAAGTGGGTCTTTCTCCTGAAGATGATAAGCGGTCACTAATTCCAGAGTCGTTTGATACGCTTCCCTGGGGCCATTACAAACTAAGTAACACTGAGTAATATTTTAATTTTTCGTTGAGTATATGTATATAAAAATGTAGTCTCATTGTTTCAGATATGAATACATTAAGCGAAAACTGTATAAAAATAATTTGCGAAAATATAGAATGTCTAGCAGATTTTTTCGAATCGTCAAAATTACCATGGACTCTTACCAAACAAATCGCAAAAAAATTTGCAGAATACAAATGGAGATTTTTAAATAAGACTGCTCAAAATGATCAGTCACGGTTTTGTAGAAATCTCGATTTTGTTCATTGTTCACGATACATTCTGTACAAAGACCGAAATGCTGTACTTGCTAGATCTGACTGGGACTACATATTTGAAGACGAGTCTGAATATTGCATATGGGTTAACTATTATAGGATTGATACATATAACATATATGTTTGTAAAGAATGTTTTGATAGCATTAAAGGATGTCATAAAAGATTGAGGAAACATTTGATTGTAATCAATGATCACCACCATGATCTTTGCGCGTCAGAAGATATAATTCGTGACTTGTATCACAATAAAGATTGGTGGTGCCAAAGTTGCTATAGAACAGTACTTTTTGAAACAAATGATAAAGATTCTTGTATTGCGAAACTTCATAATTCTCCTAGAACTCTCAGATTTAGGGGAACATATGATAGTGATAGCGATATTGACCATTTTGACGGATTCTAGTATTTTTAATTTATTCTTTTGGTTTTTATTTCATTTTTATAATTTAATCTTTGTCAGTTGAATCAAATTTTGTGATTTAGACTTTTAAGATTGGGGGAACATATGATAGTGATAGCGATATTGACCATTTTGACGGATTCTAGTATTTTTAACTTATTCTTTTGTTTTTTATTTCATTTTTATAATTTAATCTTTGTCAGTTGAATCAAATTTTGTGATTTAGACTTTTAAGATGTATAAGTTTTATAGTTATTGTTTATCATAATATATATATATATATATATATATATATATATATATATATATATATAATTCATTTTTATAATTTAATCTTTGTCGGTTGAATCAAAATTTGTGATTTAGACTTTTAAGATGTATAAGTTTTATAGCCATTGTTTATCCGAACTCGAACTAGACTCGTTGATTGTCAATATGGAACTGTCGTTGTCGTAATACCAAATTATCATAAATATATATATTATATAATTCATTTTTATAATTTAATCTTTGTCGGTTGAATCAAATTTTGTGATTTATAGTTATTGTTTATCATAAATATATTTATATTATATAATTCAGTTTTTATTTCTTTTCCCTACACTAGGATGGTTCTTATGATGTGGGGGAGTAGTGGTTGTGGTTGTTGTTATCAAAAAGGTTTGGTAGATGACTTAAACACAAACACATCTATATAACTATTTATTCAAATCATTGATGGCTTTGAGTTTATAAAAGTATACAAATTCTCTAAGAGCATTGTTTAACATATCGTTTGGTGTTATGGAACAAAATGCATATAAAATTTGTAGAGAACTTAAATTTTCGGAGGTGATATTTTTACAGAAATCCAAAACATTATAATAATATTGACAAAAATCCAATTTTTCCAACACCGATATACGTTGTATAATCAAATTATTTACTTCTAAAATTGAGGATACTTCTTCTTCATCCATGTAATACTCGACACAATGTTTCTTGACTAAAATTACCTTACAATCATCGTAATTTAATGGGGTAATGGTGCAGTAGTCTCCACATGGAATCGAATCAGGTTTGAACTCGTCTCCGGTATGAAAGAAATTCATCTGTTGCGTTATTATTGAAATAAAGTTCTGCCATTCGTAAGTGCTGAAAGATATTTTGCTGAACTTGAGCTGCTGAGATAGAATAACAGCAGGCGTAAATGACCTTGCCGGACTAATTCCACATTTTACTTCATAACCGGAAATTGAATATTGTGTTGAAAGCAGGTACACACTTTCAGACTTTGCAGCAAACTCATAGTTTTTCAAAATTTTATCCACCTCTGCAGTATAGTTATTATCACTACTACTACTGCCATAACCGCTACTGACACTTCCTTGAGAACTCATGTTGCTAACTGAGTTTGAGATTTGAAGTTACTCCAATTTATAGCATGTGTGTGTGTGTGTGTGTGTGACCTTCTACATCATAAAACATCAACTTTATTAATCCAGGTGTTATGTTTTTTGTCTAAGCCCAACCATTTCACAAACAGTTTCTTGCCTTTACGCCTAAGAACTTTTTCCACCAAGTAAACGTCAGGATTCGATGTTTTCTGTAGTTCTTCGTCATAGAAGCAGCCGCTGATTGGTGTCCCTTGCATGTCTTCAAGTAAATACGTAGCAGGATTGGTAATTTTAACTTTGATGATTTTGAATAGTTCTGTAGTCCAATTGGGTGTATATCCTTTTTCAAAGACATGTTTTGCCTTCGATATGCGCACAATGTCGCCAACTTTAAATTTTCGTGGACCGGCTATCTTTAAATGACTATAGGTGTTATTCAAAATAGATTTTTCGTTGGATTTGTTGACTTGAGAAGGCTTATATTTTGTTGTGGAATGTTTTGTATTGTTATAGTTTTGAGTAATTTCAGGCAGAATGTCTATCCATTTGTGGGTACCATTTAAACTAAAATACTTGTAGAGTTTCGATTTCAAGGTTCTTATAACACGCTCTGCCATAGAAGCTTTCATCGTACTAAATACGCTATAATGATTTATACCATGTTTTTTCATTAAGTTTTTAAATTTGCTGTTGTAAAATTCCTTTCCCTGATCAGATTGCAGATTTTTTGGTACTCGTTTAGTGTGAGCGAGAATGTCTGAGAATGCTCGAGTGATTTCCTCTCCGGTCTTCGTCTTTAGTGGGCGTGTCCACACAAACTTTGAAAAACAATCAATAACGACTAGTATCATTTTATGATTCCTATTTTGTGGGGCAAAATTTCTCATCTCCGCAAGATCCATATGCCAGAGATCGTCAAGGCTCTTAATGATAGTACGTCTCCGAGGAAATTTTTTCCGTATCGGTTTGTGGAGCTCGTTTACAAGCTGAATTTTTTCTTTAGAATGCATATTATGGCTCAGCTAGCTTCAGCTTCAGACTGTTAATGCGGCTGTCGGTATTCATATTCATAACATTGATATTGTCTACAATGCCTAAAACGTTAGTTTTCATATCAGAGACGGATCTGATATTTTCTGCAATTTCTTTTTGTAACTCAAGTATGCTTTCAATACACATGTTAATAGAAGCAGTGAACTCTTTTCGATTTAATACATTGGCTGTGCCAATTGAATCATCAACATATTTCTTCGTAGCCATATCCCTACCTGCTACAGGGGGATTTCGCGAAATAAATTCACCCATTTCGTTAGTTTTATTTTGTAAGTTGGCAATATGTGTCTGTAATATGGGGATTTTCGTCTTATGAAGCTCATTTCTTATTTCGTTCATTCCTATTGCTAAATCCTTTATATTGCTATCATGTTGCTGCAACATCACACCATGTGTTTGAATTATTGGCGAGTTTATAGTAAGTAGGTTATTCAAATGCTCATCAACATATTTTTTGAATCATCAACATATTTCTTCGTAGCCATATCCCTACTTGAACTTCACTTACCTAGCTATCAGTACTGTGGACGTAAGTACTCCCCCCACCCTTTTCATAAAAATTAATTTTTTTTTTTGGTAGCCGGTACAAAATTGGAAAAACGTCTTGATCGTGGAGATCCAGGCATTAACCCCTTGGACGCTGCTTGTAAACAACACGATATTTCTTACTGGAAGAATAAGTCTCTCGAAGAACGACACAAAGCCGATCAGATACTTGAAGATAAAGCTTGGGCTCGCGTCAAATCAAAAGACGCTTCTTTGGCAGAGAAAACTACTGCATTACTTGTGACAGGCGGAATGAAGGTGAAAAGAAAGCTGGGGATGGGATGTTGCCGCCGCAAACGCCGTTCCTTGCATCGAGATGTTATTCTAAAAGTGGGAAAGTCCATGAAAAAAGGGGCATCTTTGAAAGACACTGCAACGTTTGCCCTACGAGCAGCCAAAGCACTTATTAAAGAATTTGGTGGGAAAAAAGAAGTCGAGGTTCCTCGAGTAATACCTGTAGCGAAATCCGGAGGTTTCCTACCACTTATCCCTTTGTTTGCTGGTCTTTCAGCACTTGGAGCTTTGTCAGGTGGTGCTGCTGGGATTGCTAAAACTGTCATTGACGCAAAGCATGCGCAAAAGAAATTGGAAGAAGATGTACGTCATAATAAGGCTATGGAACGTGTAGGATCTGGTATGTATCTGAAAAAGTACCCAAAAGGCGGTTTCGGATTGTATTTAAAAAAAAAAAAAACTAATAAAGCTACCCAATCACGCACTATCCGACTTTGACATAACGCATTACGCAAAATCGCTTAAAATACCACATTTTCGAGGAGTGTTCATGCGAGACACTCTGCCCAAAGCCGGTCCCCGAAAACAAGAATGCGCAGTGGTTAATTTGGATACCTCTAAGAATAGCGGAAGCCATTGGGCAGCTTACAGAAAGATAAACAACAATGTAGAGTATTTCGATTCATTTGGTAACTTGAAGCCGCCGAAAGAAGTTGTTAAATATCTGGGAAAGAGTGCGAGAATTTTCTACAACAATACCCAATATCAAAACTACGATCAAATCAATTGCGGTCATTTGTGTTTGAAATTTCTACAACAATGACGGAACTATTACTACAACATATCTACCATGGAAAAACATTGAGTAGTTTCACTGCCGAAGAACTAAAGCACTTTCCCATTGAGCATCTAATAGAGTGTGTAAGACCTTCTGAATTGCTTGATATATGGCATAAACTTCCCAATGAATATCGAGCAAATTCTGAACTACAAATACGACTGCCTTGTTTCATCCATTACAACCGACCTGATTGGACAACGCATTGTGACGGCCCTCCGAGTTCTCAAGCCACATGTTTTCTTTGTAAAAATAGATAATTGAACATGTCGTGTGTGTTATTTAAATTCATACATCCTCCGAATTTCATTAGTCATCATGTCACAGTTGCTGAGAGTTAACAGCACCAATCACGTGTTCACCTTTCAACCTCCTACCCCTATTGTCCTCGATCCAAAGAATGATTACGAAATAGCTCTACGATCTTTTCATTCTTATCACAGTATACCAAACATTGAAAATTGTACGTTTTACTACTACGATACCAAAGACAAGCTTCAAAGTTTTGATTTTCCCACAGGATGTTATGAAATTGCTGACCTTGAACAGTTTATCTGTGATAAGTTGGGTGCGAGCAATTCAACTAGACCGGTATTTTCACTAAAACCCAATCACAATACGTTAAAATGCGAAATTTCAAGTAAATACAAAATTTCCTTTATGCAAACTGATAGTCTTGGGAGAATATTAGGATTTTCACCGAAAATACTCGACGCTAACAAAACGCACTCTTCAGATCTCCCCGTGAAAATCATTAAAGTATCCAGTATCCGCTTCGATTGTAACATTACCACTGGAGCCTTCGATGCAAACAGACCTGCTCATACTATCTACGAATTCGTCATACAAGTAGATCCAGGATATTCCATCGACGAAATTCCTCATAATTTGCTCTACTTACCCGTTATACCACAACGTGAAATAACCAATATCACCGTCATCGCCTTAGACCAAGACGGTCAGCCTGTAAACTTCCGTGGAGAACTTAGTACTTTGGTGTTGGAGCTTAGAGTGCGAAGCAGATGGGACTAATAATCAATCATAAAATACAGTCTGCAGATCTTTCAACTCCATTAGCTAAGCAGTCGCCAAAGCTAAAACAGCTCACGTTCGCAAACAAATTGGTTCTCCAATCGCTGGGGTTTAAATTGAAAAATGACAACTACGTATGGAAAACGTCTTCGTCAAAACGACAACATGCCTTCGATGTTTGATATCTATCGTAAGCCGATGTTTGACGATTCAATTAGAAAGGCTGAATATAGAACCTATGCTCCATTTATAAAATCATTCAATTGTAGTGACATTGTGGAGTTTAGCATTAATCAAGTTGATTCGTTTTTTGCAATGAGCGATACTTTGTTGTGCATTAAAGGGTCGCTTGAAACACATGGAGCTGGTGACGTAAAATTAGCAAACAATGTTGGCGCCTTCCTATTCGATTCATGTACGTACAGTGAAAGTGCCAGGGAAATGGAAACAGTTCGAGATCCTGGAATAATAAGTGCCGTACGTGCAATGACTTGTTATAACCAAGAAGATTCCAATCATATGGCTATAGCAGGCTGGAATTACCCGAAAGATCCCATTCTCAATGCCAGCGACAAGTCCTTCAACCTTCAAATACCTCTCAAACATATTTTTAACATTTTCAACGATTATCCCATGATTACATGTGGACGTCAAACAATACGATTAGTTCGAGCACGAAACGATAATGATTGCATATATATCACGGAAAAGAATGTCTCTGGTACGCTCACTAGTACAACTGCTAAAATTAACATTACAAGTGTTGAACTAAAAGTTAAACATATCTTTCCTAATGACGATATCAAATTGAATCTCATGAAATCCATTCAAAAAGATCAACCTATAGTTATTCCATTTAGGAAGTGGGAGTTACACGAATTGCCTGCAATTACTAAGGGCGCAAGACGTGAAGTTTGGGCTGTTAAAACATCTACTTCAGTTGAAAGACCTCGTTTTGTTATTGTTTTCTTTCAAACCAATAAACGTAACGTGAGTACAGCTGACCCGACTTTATTTGACAATGCCGACGTGCAAAGTATAAGACTGTCACTTAACGGTGAATATTGGCCTAATGAAAGAATGCAATTGGACTTTGGTAAAACTGACTACAATGAGGCATATTTTAACTATACTGAATTCTATCCCAACTACGCAAACTCTACACAGAAGCGTCCCCTGCTGGATTATTCTTCTTTCAAACGACATGCATTGTTTGTTATCGATTGTTCAAAGCAGGAGGAAAGCATGAAGGCGTCCACAGTCGATGTGAAACTCGACATTGAAGCAAACATAGGCTTCCCCGAAAATACCAAAGTCTATTGCATCATAATTCACGATTGCGTCATGGAATACTTCCCCCTCACCGAAATTGTTAAAAGCCTAAACTAGATGTTGATTAGAGTTAGTATTCGAGCAGACGTCGACATGAGAGTAGCATTTGTAGACATTCAAGGCTTTGTCGTAGATGGGATTTTCGTTGCCAAAGAACTCACCATAGAAATTGGCTTCAAAAGTTCACATTACATATTTTTGCCACCGCAACCATTCTCCACATTAAGTAACGATGATAAAAAGACTACATCATACTTGGAAAGGAAGGTACATGGCATTCGATACTCTTCTGGAGATGTAGAATATTCCAAAGTAAACGAAATATTGGAAAGCAAGCTATTGTATGCTGCAGACTATATTTACATTCGAGGGCAACAAAAAGCGGAATTTCTGCTGAAGAAATGTCACGTATTTGGTGTTTTTCCGCACATTATTGACGTTTGCAAATTTGATGGTACGCCGTGTGCAACAGGCAACTTTGTTCGTGATCCAAATCCCTGCCACGCCTCTGAACCATATTCGTGTACCGAAAGAAATGTCCAACGCCTCCGCCACTGGTTTTCTAATGTTGTATTACCATTATAAATAAAGTTTTTTTAAAAAACATGGGTTTTATTGAAACACTCTGTATATTCATCAACTTTTATATTACATGAAGATTGGAATTTTCGTTTTACAATTTTTAAAATAATTTTTAAAATTAAAATAAATACAGCCACTAATATTACACATGACATGGCGAAAACATTATTAATTTCATTTTTTATATCCTTTTCTGTGCTGTTGAACATGGCTGAATACGTCACACTCTGTATATTCATCAACTTTTATATTACATGAAGATTGGAATTTTCGTTTTACAATTTTTAAAATAATTTTTAAAATTAAAACAAATACAGCCACTAATATTACACATGACATGGCGAAAACATTATTAATTTCATTTTTTATATCCTTTTCTGTGCTGTTGAACATGGCTGAATACGTCTTAACGGATAAGTAATTTGCGGTAATTGTCTGCATGCTAGCTCTTTAGGTAACCAGTTTATACTAAGACTGCTCCACGTCTGTCGTACTTCTTCTTCCCCACCAGATAAACTGAGATTCTCTATTTGCCTCATAACCTCACTTTTATCCTCATAAAAAGTAATTTCTTTATTTAATTTACCAATTTTCTTAATAAACTCTTCAATTCGATGACTGTACTTTTCCGAAGCCATATTACAAATGAGCTGTTTGACGTAGCTTGTGACACGTGACGTTTGGCGTAGTACGGTTATCCGTTACACGTGACGTTTGACGCGACACGTGACGTTTGGCGTTGTACGTAACGTTGCGTATCCGAAGCGTTGTAAATAATCCATAGCATACTGCTGGTCGACAACACAAAGTGCTGGACATAGCGCTGCAGCTAATATAATTATTAACATGATCTTCACCCTTCTGTTATCCTCAAGAAACTAATCTCCCAACACATTATTAACAACATATATATTTTTTAAAAAACCCCCAAAAGATTCAATTACTGCGTGTCACGCATAAAATATTATATGTTACTTTCAAGCCACCCGGTACGAAATTCTTAGTAATATTTAAACATAAGTTACTTTAAGCCCCCCGGTAGCGCGCCGCCTTATCATCCTAACGGATCTTTCTCGACTACGTCACATTTTACAGCAAGAAGCGTACGGTGCGCTCACATTGCAGCAATACCTTCCTTCGCTAATAATATGCATGAGAGCTTATGGCGGCATGTGTTGAATGCCTTGCTATAGACGCGAAGGTTGTGCGATCGAATCTCACTGAAGTTTTTTTTCAGATTTTTAAAACAGGACTAAAAATGGCGGCCTAAAATTAAAAACGCGCGCGCCGCCGCTCTCAGCGCCACCAAGCGGAGATTTTTGAAGTAGTGAGCCAGAATCCCCATAGCTCTATCTACTTATCTCTATTAAGTTTAATGTTTACTCGTAGAAATGTATTTTTTATTTCCATTATTTCATGATGTATTTTTGTATTTATTCTAAACTACAATATTAGTTTCACATAATATGTTTAGTTTTATATGTATTTTCCAATTAAAATTAATTTTCCTAGTAAGACTAGATTTGTTTTCCTGGCGGCATAGAGTACCGCGGAGCGACCGCTGATGGGATTTTCAAAGACGCGCCCGCCGCAGGGTTAAATTAATTATTGCAAGTCTGTTAGAACGATCATATTAGGTCAGTGACCCAGTTATAGTGTAAAAGTTATATTTGAGTCAGGTAGGTAATTGTTCCCTACAAAATAGTATTCGCTAAATATAACAGTATTTCCTAATAACTACTTTATTTTTTAGAAAAATGAATAACCGTCCTCTTACTGAAAAGGAACTCGTAGAATTGGCTGAAAGTGACGAATTTTGGCTAGATGATGACAACCCTCAAGAAAATAATGAAAATATACCTCTTTCAAGCAGTGATAAACTAGATGCTTGTAAAAATATTCTGGACTGTGGATATGAAAGCGACAAAGAAGAAGATGAAGAAATACAAAGCGATCATTACACTGATAGTGAAGAAGAGTGGGAATCTGACAATAATGAAAATTTAGAGAGTGACGATTCTATTGAGAATGATACGGTGGTTGAAAATAATGAACAAATTGATGAATCCCAAAGAGAAAATATAGCGCCAGAAAATGAACAAACAAGAAAAAATTATTGGTATGGTAAAAAAGGCAAAATGAAATGGTCAAAGACACCTCCAAAAAAAGGTAAAACACTCTCAAACAATTTGATTAAATTTTTAGCAGGCGTCAAAGGCTTAGCACGTGAACAGCCTCCTACAACTCCTCTAGAAAGTTGGAGATTACTTTTTGATGACTCAATGATAGAAAGTATTGTGCAATTCACGAATCAACGTATTGACATAGTCGCTGCTAAATACAGTTGATGCGAAAGAAAGAACAATGCGCGCCGATCATTTTTTCCAACATTTATCAAAAATACAGATAAATTGGAAATTGAAGCGTTTATTGGTCTCCTTTACCTTCAAGGTTTGTTCAAGTCAGGCCATGAGGACTTAAAAAGTCTATGGGCTACGGATGGTACAGGAAGGGATCTATTTAGAGCTACTATGCCACTAGCCAGATTTTCATTTCTTTTATGCTGCATTCGTTTCGATGACGAGACTACCCGAGCGGATAGAAGAAAAGAAAAAAAACTAGCACCAATTTCTGAAATGTTTGATAAATTTGTCACTAATTCAAAGCAAAACTATACACCTGGTGATAGCATGACTGTAGATGAAATGTTAGTACCTTTTAGAGGCCGTTGTGGATTTCGAAAGTGCATACCCAACAAACCCGCAAAGTACGGCATAAAGGTATAAATTCTTGCAGATTCTCAAACAAATTATATGCTAAATGCTGAAATTTACGCTGGAAAAGATCCTACAGAGAAAAAAACAAACAACTTTTCTAATCCAACCCAAGTAGTTCTTCGTTTGGCGGAACCAATAAAAAATACTTCTCGAAACATAACAGCCGATAACTGGTACTCCTCAGTTGAACTAATGAGAGAATTAAAGAAATTAAAGTTGTTGACATTTGTTGGGACAGTGAAAAAAAACAAAACATTTATTCCTTTGGAATTTATGCCATCTCCCAAGAGAAAAGCAGAGTCATCCATTTTTGGGTTTACTGCTCAGGAGGCAATAGTATCATACGTACCCAAAAAAAATAAATCTGTTATTCTTATTTCAAGTACCCACCATGATGATAAAGTGGACGCACAAACCAAAAAACCAGTTATAATACTATTTTACAATAGTACTAAAGCGGGAGTGGATACGCTTGATCAAAAATGTGCCAATTACACAACTTCACGTAGAAGTCGAAAATGGCCAATGACCATTTTCATGCTCTTTTGAATATTGGAGGGGTAAATAGTAGAGTAATTTATCAATTTGCCCCAGGTGGTAAAGAAATTTCAAGGTACAATTTTTTAAAACAACTTGGACGTAATTTATGTATACCGCATATGCAAAAAAGGTATCAAACTTCGTTGCCACGCGGTTTGAAAACTTTAATTTTTAATTTGATTGGAGATACACTTCCACCACCCCCAGCACCTCAACCAAGAGTGGGAGCCTCTAAAAGAAAAAGATGTGCAATTTGTCCCGTCAAAAAAGACAGGAAAACCAGCACCTACTGTCAAATGTCTAATATTCCAGTGTGTATAGAATGTGCAAAAACTTTTTGCCCAAACTGCGCCTAATTTTTTTCATTAATAGCTATTGATTTTTAGTTATGTTTCCATTTATGTGTTTATAAATAAATGTCAAAATATTATTTTTTATTAGTAAAAAAACTGGGTCTCTGTGACCCTCTCATAGTGTTTACGAAATAATTTTAGGGTGGTAGTAGTTAAGGGTTAAATGATCTTAACTATCTATGTAACGTAATTTTTTTTAATAATCGTTTTTATCTCTTCCTAACAGTAGATAGGAGCTTTTGCCAGATCACCCGCGATATACAACTATGAAGCAGTAGTTCCAAGAAAAGAAAAACAAAAAAAACGGACAGACATGTTTTTGCTTCTTCTGCAAAAGAACATGGACCTCGCCGCAAACGAGGAACTTGCAGAAGAAAAGAACTTACACAGCTAATATGTGTGGTATTTGCCCTAACGCACCAATTTATTTATGTTCAGAGGCACATTTTGATGAATACCATGGCTACAATCAAGTTTGATATACTCCGTTTTTTGTTTTGCACGCCACTGTGTTTTTGTTTGCAATTTTTTCCATAGTGTTCAGAAAAATCTATTTCGTGTTCAAATTACTTACACGCTGGTACCCTTTATCTATCATTTATTGTTTACACACAAGATATGTCAAAAGAATAAATCATATTTTAATTTCACTTGTTACGCCACTGTTTTTTTATAAATCTCTATTCTGCATAGTAGGAAGAAATGTTTGATTTTCTATTTCAACATCATTTCATTCAGAAGAATATACCTAGGATCAAAAGAATGTAATATCATATTTTATATTCACCTTCTACGCCACAGCTTGTTTTGTATGATTTATTTTTCTGTTCAGTAGGAAAAAATATGTGCTTTTTTATTTCGATTGCATATCATTTATAAAAATATACTATTTTTTACATAGTCAGTTTGTTTTTTTTTCACTAATTTAGGCCCCCATAGTAACGCCACTGGATAAAATCACTAAATTCACTTTTAAGATAACTAGAAATACTTCGCTAATATACCGCCACCATAATCAGTGGATTACAAAAAAAAATTGAAAAAAGCAATTTTTCACGTCATCTGGGAATAGGGAGCGACTTAAAAAATTAACCTGGGGTTAAATAGAAAACGTCATTCATATAACGTTAATGTTTCAGAAAAAGCAGAATATGAAGAGTTTAGCAAGGTGGTATCTTCAGCTGAACAAATACTTTTAAAAACATTAAAGAGGATAGTGGTAAGAGGAAAGAGAGGTAGGGGTGTTCCGGTTTTGTTTAGTTCTGATGTCCAAGAGCATATCAGTACTCTGTTAGAACTAAGAGACAATTTTGTTCCGATGGAAAATACCTACTTCTTTGCGAAGGCAAATTTCTTAACCCATATTAGGGCACTTGGCCTTAAGTAAACATGCCCATAGTTGCGGAGCAAAACACCCATCCTCCATTACATCAACTCGTCTTAGAAAACATCTGGCAACTCTCTTCCAGCTTTTCAATTTATCAGAAAATGAAATAGAGCAGTTAGAGACTTTTATGGATTATACTCCTGGTGTCCATAGAAATTCATATAGACTTCTAGATGATGTCTACCAGACCGCTAAAATTTCTAAACTGCTCATGATATTGGAGAAAGGTGCTGCTTTTGAGTACAACAGAAAAACTTTAGATGAAGTCGTTGTTGACATGGAGGAAAAATTATTAGAAAATCAAATTGATGACAGTGACGTAGATGGGGAGGAAGATGAGGAGGAAGTTTTACCAATACCAATCCCGTCAACAAGTACTACTAATTCATCTTCACCACCAATTTCACAGATCCTACAGCAAAAAAATAAAAAACAGCGTACGCTAGTTCTTTCAACAAATAAGCAAAAAGAAATAGCATGACTTTATTTCACATTAAAAAACGAATACCGCCAAAACGTCAAAAATGTGAAGAGTTGAAACAGAAAAATTTGGAATTATTTCAGAATAAAAACTGGCTGAAAATTAAAGTTATTATTCAAAACGAATACAGGAAGAAAACATGATAAATAAAACTTTGCCACATTTTGTTCTTAAAATTTACAATAAAGTGGTTAAACAGCAAAATATTGTTTGACATATTCAGCCTTTAATAGCTTTTGGCTTCAGAGATAATTTTCAAAATTAGTTATTCATGTCACAAGGTAGGAAAGTGGAACTTTCTCAAACGAGTTAAGAAATTACAACCTTAGGCGGGCAACTGAACGAGTTCTATACAGATACTCTCCTACCTTGCATTTTGACACATTTTCAATATTTTAATAATTATTTCCATATTTAATATACAAATAAGGTTAAAAATCACTTCAAAGTAACAAAAAAATGATATTGATTTATCGAAACAATTGTCATTTTTTTAGAATTTTCAACAATTTTTATTATATTGTGGTATTAACTAGAAACCGTGAGTTTCATTTAAAACACTAAAATTAATTTACATTAAATTATTAGTTAAGAGACTGCTTCTTAAATGAAAGAAAAGACATGAAAATAAATTCTGTTAAACTAAGGCGTATTCTTGCAGAAATCTGTTTAAGAATTTCGTGGCATGCCTTCTTTTCCTTTATCTTAAGATATAATGTAATTTAAATTAATTTTCTCGTTGTTTCAAAGAAACTTTTTACACTTTTTGCAATTTAATTTGCATCAATTTTTTCAAAATGCAGAATTGTCCCCGGGCTACTTTTTTTATTTGAAAAATTTTTGGAAGGTATGGTTTTTAATAGTTCCCACGTGCAATTTTCTGTAATTGGATAATAATAAATTTCTTGCAACTGACTGGCTATAGCCCAACTTAAAAGTTTAGAATTTTTTTTATGTTGAATTAGTGATTTAATATAATTGATAAAGTTAAACTCTCGCATATGGTAGTCGAAAAAAACGTTTTTTATGCTAGTTAACTTTAAGAGTACATAAAATAATTATCTGAAGTAATATGTTTTCTTGCTAATAATTTTTCTTAGAAAGTAATAACTTCACTACGACCAATTTATTCACATGCCAATAACGTATGAACTAAATTAATTTCTGACGAACAAAACTTTTAGTAAAGGATACCAATAAACATCTTACTCAAGACATTAAAAATAATGTTTTAAGAAAAATCACTAATAAAACTATACCCCGGTATCAAGTTAACCAAATTCAAGCATTGTTAATATAAGTACCTCATCATAAAAATTATAATTTTTTTTCATTATTTCCAAAGAAATAGGTAAATAGAATAGCATAAAATCGTACATTAAAAAAAATTTCTTTCAAATCTGACAACAGCGCTGGATGCAGCAATATATATTTCACTGAGTTCATAATGTATGAAGTATGAAATGACGCAACAAGGTTCTTATATGTAAGACAAAATTGTATATTAAAAAGATACATTTCTGCAATCTAAACCCGTGCGCCGAATAGCAAATTTCTTTACAAACAAGTATTTAACAAATATTGATTATATGTACAAATTATTAATTATATCTAAATTTTGCTTGAAGTTTATTTTTAAACAAACATTACTAATTAATTACCAATTTAGGTTGCAGATGCACTTGTACAAAAATATTTTGAATACTCACCAATATTTATAAAAAATTATAGTACAATATATTATTAGGAGTAGAAGGCGCTTAATATGTGTTGAGTCAGACATTTACTGCCGAGGCATTGTGATCTGAGCAAAACACATAATGAAGCCTTCTACTAATATATACTATTTTTTTAAGCATAAACGCAATTCACGTTATATGTAACAAAAAGAAAGCATTTTTGACATCTTAACTATGCATTAATATATTCGAAATAATGAAATAAAAAAAAATATTTGGAATAAGTGTTTCAATACTGGAATTTCGACTAAATCCGGAGGAGAACATTCTTGAGACATTTTTCCAATAAAATATTCAAAAATGACCAACATCAAATTAAGTAAGTATTAAAATCACAGTTTGTTCCTACTCGATTACGACATCCACAATAAGAACTAAAACACACGGAGCGGTTTCTGCCGAGTCGGCAGCCGACTCGGCTGCCGAAGCGGTGCATCCTTTATGGCAGTTCTATTGAATGAAACAGACGGTGCGTCAACGCGCGGTTCGTGATGGCGGTGGCAGCGCGTACCCTGCTGGCCATCATGCACCGCGCGCGGGTTTACGACTGTAGTCGGAACATCAGTACATGTTTGCTTATGGGACTAAACACACGTAAGTGGTGTTGTGGCAGTTTTTCTTATTAATAGTGACCTCGGCGTTGTCAGACCAGTATGGACACTATGGACGTTGAGACATTAATCAATGAGATTCATATTCGACCAGCGATTTGGGATATGCGTTCAGAGGATTATTCCAACAAAATAAAAAAGAAACGTTCTTGGGAAGAGGTAACCAACGCCTTTGTTGATGAGGGTGCTGCAGTGGAGGAGAAAAGACAAATGGGTAATTACATGAAAACTAAATTTATTTATTAATAAAAAATCATCAGTATTTAATTATACAGGGTGTTTCAGTTTGTTCGTTGATAACTTCAGTAAACGATAGAACATATCAAAATAATAAAAGTATTTTCTATAACATTTTTCTCTAAACGCTTCGTTTTCAAGATACAGGGTGTTAAACTTTTAAAAAAACATTAATATTTATTTATTATCTCCCAAATAAGTACAGATTTTTTATTTAAATTTTGTACACTTTAGTCATAATAAAAGACCAATATTTTGATGTTCCGAAAATTTTCCTTGGAAAAGCAGTGGCGTAGTTATGGGGTTCTGTCTGGATTATATTATGACTAAGTGTACACAGTTTAAATAAAAAATGTTTATTTGTTTGGGAGATAACGAATAAATAGTAGTACTTTTTTTTTAAGTTTAACGCCCTGTATCTTGAAAACGAAGCGTTTTATAGAAAAATGTTACAGAAAAGACTCATATTATTTTAATATGTTCTATCGTTTACAGAAGTTATGAACGAAAAAACTGAAACGCCATGTATTAACTTAATAATAATTTTCATATTTGTGCGTTTTGCCATTCCAGCGGATTAATATTAACAAAATAGTTAGTAAATTTTTATCTGCAGTTAAGAGCTCTTGGATTTCCTCTGCTCAATGAATCAGTGGCTAACTTTGCCAAGCCATTTGCTGATCTAATGTCACCATCACGGTGTCCATCTCTTAATATGACCAAATTATGGAGTACGCAGCACGCTTTGATTATATCTTGGGCGAAATCAACAGATACGTTAAGCGGTCTGTGGAAAATTCGCCACTTATTAGCCAGAATACCAAATGTACATTCAATGTATCTTCGAGCTCTTGACAATCTGTAGTTGAGAATTTTTTTTAAAAGATAAATTGGATCCACCATAGGGCCTAAGTAAATTTTCTGAGAGTGGAAAGGCTTCATCTCCTATTATTACAAATGGATAATCAATTACATCTCCTTCGATGGAATCTGCTGGAGGAATTTCCAGTGTATAATTTATCATTCTTTCATATAGTGTGGAATTTTTAAAAATTCCAGAATCACTAGATTTTCCATAGGAGCCAACGTCTACATATGTAAATAAATAATTGCTATCACAAATTGCAAAAAGTACCATTGAAAAATAATTTTTTTAGTTGTAGAACATAGAGCCGCTATTAGCAGGTTTTATCATCCTTATATGTTTTCCATCGATGGCTCCTATGCAATGTGGAAAATTTGCATTTTTCTTAAATCCTTCGGCTATTTCGAGCCATTTTTCAGTAGTTAACGACGGAAAAGTTATATGTCTAGCATGTGTCCATATAGCTTTACAAACTTCTTGGGTGATTAAACTTGCTGTGGATTTTCCAATTCTAAAGGCATAGTGCAAATCGACAAATGAATTGCCAGTAGCTATGTACCTGAAATAAAAGGGTACTTATTAAATAAAGCTTTTTTTCAGGCATTTTGCTTAAAAAAAAATGGAAAAACATAATGGATAGGTACGCTAGAGAACTTAAAGAAAATAAAGGAAAGTCAGGACAAGAACGAAAAGTCAAAAGTTCCTATATGTACGCCAACCAATTGGGCTTTTTGTCAGATGTAATCCAACGTCGCCCCACAGATACATCTATGGATGATGGGGCTCCTCTATCACCAAACAGCCAGAATGAAGCTGCGCCAGAAAGTCCTGCTACAATACATGATGACTCTCCTACTGTCCATGTCGCCAAAAAAGAAAAGGAAACACACTGGAAAAAAAACTTGTGGAGGCCCTTGATAATCATAGTATTCGTCAAAAACAAAAAGCACAAACAGTAAATTCTGAAGAAGACGACGATAGATTATTTTTGTTATCATTAGTGCCTTTTATGAAATCCATTCCCCCACACTTTAAATTTGCTGCGAGAATGGACATTATGCAAAGCATAAATAAATATAATCCCATACAGTCACCAGCCCCCTCTGTATACTCAACACAATTACCGTATAACCAAATTCCCACCCAGGCTCCAAGCCACAAATCTGGAATACTACATCAATGGCAATATTTAAATCCACATGCTGGACCTTCCGGACTTCAACCAAAGTCCTTCACAACAAGAGCCCCAACCTGGGCCTTCTGGGATTCAGCGGCAGAGTACTGAATCCCCTTTGATGTCGCCTGGAAGCTCGTATTCCCAAGATACGGATATAACCCAATTATTTCAAATGCTATTTTGCTAATAAACATGATAATATAATACTTTTTTAAGAATTAATTTTTTTTTAGATTTTATTTATTTATCTTACCTTAAAGTTATAAGAAGCTTTTCTTCTACTGGTATGCTTTCCCTCATGGTAGTATTTCTTTTTGAACATGAATCTTTAATTATTGACAACAATTCTTGGAATGTTTCTCTTGACATTCTGGTAAAATTAAAGAATTTATCTGGATCTCCGTTAAGTTCGTCATACAGTGTGTAAAAAAATCCTCTATTTTTCTTCTCATTTATTATGGGATGTATCCAATATTTGCGTTTCTTTTTTTTCTTAATTTTGTTATATAATAAGCCTGTAGTTATTAGAAAAATCAAATCATCATCACTGTCAGAAGAAGTCATACTGCGAACCACTCAGACACAACTAGACAACTGCGAAAGATGTCTCGATAAAAGCGTGTCGGTCGTAAGCTGCGGTGACGCCTCGTGTGTTTTGAGCCGCTTCTCTGCCGAGTCGGCGCCGACTCGCCAGAAACCGCTCCGTGTGTTTTAGTACTAAGGCGTTGCTATAATTTCTCTATATTATTTTACTAGTACAATAATTAAATCTCATTATTGTACTAGTAAAATAATAGAATATTTCTACGATCTGTGTTATAGAAAGTAATATAGTTATTCAGCGGTATTCCTTATCTCGTATGTTATTTTTAACGATAGTCCGTTATGTTAATAGTTATTCACGTAATTAGTGGGATATGGACATTATTAACGCACGCATGTGATGTTTGCAACGAGGCCGTAGGCCGAGTCGTGTATTCACATAAGTGCCTTAATAATTCCCATCCCACGTATTACGTACAAAATTTTATCTACAACTGATTATTAGTAGGTGTTATTTAACACGTTCAGTGCGCATGACGCCGATCGGCGTTATAGTGGTTGAATACGCAGTGCGCACGACGCCGAACGGCGTGACTGATAACCCTACATGAAAACAGTCATTGTGATGTTAGCATTGAAGTTAAACGCACGTGTATTTGTCAGTGTGGTATTAAAGGTTAGAAATTGTAAAATGTATGTGCAGTATTCTATTCTGCTATTTATTACGAGATAGAGATGGATAGAAGTGAACCAGGCCCCTCTAACATTTGAAAATGTAAATTATCTTGTAAAAACCCAAAAAGACTAACAGAGGAGGAGCTATTGGCTACTTTCCAATACAGTGATGATGGGAATGATTACGATGTAGTCGAATCGAGTTATGATAATTTTGAAATAGAATCGGATTCTGAATGGTAGGAGGACGTCGACGTAGATGACACGGGTACAATAAATTATAGATACATTTACAAAATTCATATTATTTATCATAAACTTTTTGTAGGTATAGTTGAGGAAGTGCTCAGTACGGTACAAGACGTTGCAAAGAATGAACAAGAGAACATTTCGGAACCAAAGTGGACTGATGGTCCCGGCGAAATTAAAACGTTTACATTTACAAAAAGAAGTCAATTATTAATATCTATACCTGAGGGTAATAAACCTATTGAATACTTTCGACTACTATTGAACAATGAAATACGTTGATCGTAACTGAAACAAATCGGTATGCCGAAGAAATCTTTTGCGGGGAAGGAAATACAGTAAACTCCAGAATTACCCGATGGAAAGCACTTGACAAAGATGAATTACTAACCTTTATAGTTCTGGTACTGCATATGGGGACTATAAAAGTCAACCGTATACAAGAATATTGTAAGAAGCACCCGTTATTTCATTTGACTTTTTTTTCTGCATTTATGGGCAGAGATCGTTTCTTAGTCATAATGAGATGCTTGCATTTTTCGAAAAACCCATTTCACAGAGAAAATGCACAACACAGGCTAATGAAAATTAGGCCAATGATGGATTTTTTTAATAATATGATTGAATCAATGGTTTTATTTCGTGGACGGTTAGTTTTCCGTCAATATATAAAAAACAAAAGGCACAAATATGGTATCAAACTCTATATGTTGACGGAACCTAGCGGGCTCGTTTTGAGTTGGTTGATTTATACAAGGGAGGAAACGGTCATACAACCAAAGTCGTTTTAGAATTAACGAAAAATTATATTGACTTGAGCCATTCCATTTATATGGATAATTTTTATAACTCATTCGAATTGGCTCGGCAACTAACGTTTCGTCGAACATACTGTAGCGGTACCCTGAATGCGAAAAGAAAACATAATCCTGTAAATGTTTTGAAAAAAAAAATGGAAAAAAGAGTTTACCGTGTCACATTGTCAAAATGTAACAATTGGAAAATGGCGTGATAACCGAGAGGTGTTATACATATCAAACGAACATAACGCAGAAATGGTGGAGTATGTTGACAAGAGGGGGCGAGAAAGAGCAAACCCGGCTGCAATTTTTTATTATAACAAGCATACGGGTGGTGTTGATCATCAGGATCAATTAAATGCGTATTACTCTAGTCAACGAAAAACTTTAAGATGGTACAAAAAATTAGGAATCCATTATATCCAGTTGATGCTCCTCAATTCCTATTTATTGTACCAAAAATATTCTGGTCATAAAATATCTCTATACGATTTTCGACTATCAGTTTTGTGTAGTCTTCTAAAGATAGAAGAAGAACCCAAAACAAATCCATCAATGAATTTCTTCGAAAGGTAACGACGGAAGAACTAAGAAGAAAAGTTGCAAGGTATGTTCTCAACAAAACATACGGAAAGATACTATATACCATTGCGAAATTTGCCCCAGTCAGCCAGGAGTCGGCGTAGAATGTTTCGACAACGAACATGCGGAATAGATTTTTCGTTACTTTGTTTTATAGTATTTGCAATCAGTTTTGTTTTATATGTTTTTACGTAAGTTTTGTGCTTTTTTTAAATATTTTTTACGCGAATGCCATTTCAGTTACCTTTTTTTGTAGGAGAGATATTGTATTTCGTTTTTATAATAAAACTATTTTCATTCACGTTGCTGCTTTATTTGTCTCGTATTATCTCACAGCGGATAGGTACATTCTATATACCTTTTTTCTTATAAAATAATCTAATCGGCGTCGGTGAGCATTAAGCAAAAAAAAAGTAATCAGGTGCGCATGACGCCGATCGGAGTCACGCGTCAAAAACAGATGAGCGTCATCGTATATTTGATGTCACACACAAAAACTGAATTCTGACGTTAAATTGCGTCACATTCACCATGAAAAACATTACCGCTCCTGGCATACCTCACAATTTAAAGTGAGCAGTGAAAGTGTTAAAGTACTTATATCATAAAATTTTATTTAAAAAAATATTTCAATCCAACGTATTGTTAATAATATTGACTGAAAACCTAAGGTACTGTAGATCATATTTTGTAACTAAAGCAACAAAGTCAAACAAAGCTGTGGAAATAAAATAAATTAGTTATGTCATTAAACTGTCAAAGTTGAATGAACAACAATCTTTAAAAATGAGTTCAAGCGAAGACAATCTCCCTTCGGATATTGAAAATACAGCTTCCAGTGTTATTTCAAATCTTGTGCCAGAGAAATCACGAGTAAAATACCAGCTGACTTATGATCGTTACGAGAAAATAAGGTTGGAAACGTGAGTAGTGAAAAAGTATTATTAGTATATTTTAACGAGCTAAGCAAGATACAGAAGCCTTCATCCCTTTGATGTTACTATTCAATGTTACGAACAGAATTTTCAGTTAAGCAGAATGTCGACATCAAGAAATACTTACATTTGATAACATTCCTAAAACGAAACTCAGAAGGGTACAAACCTAAATAGTCAAAGGTATTTACAAAGGAGGAAATAACCAGATTTTTAACAAATGCGAACGATGAGAGATATTTGTGCATGAAGGTATGTAGATGTAGTTGTGTAGATTATAAGAAGGTGTATTCATATAATATTTACTTCAAGGTTATATTGATCTTTGGTTTGGCTGGTGCATGTCGGCGGGAAGAGCTAGCAAATATGTTGTTTGAAAATATGAAAGATAAAGGAATTTGCTATCACATTACTATACCAAATACCAAAACAAAGGTGTCTCGAGAATTTTTTATAACATCTGGAAACATTGACGGCGTGAATCTAGTTGAAGTCGTCAGAAATTACGTTGCATTGAGACCTAAAAATTGCGAACATAAGCGATTTTTTGTTGGATACCGGGCTGGAGAATGCACAAAACAACCAATTGATAATACTATTGGTAATGTGCCGAAATTAATTGCCCAATTTCTTAAATTGCCTAATCCAAGAGAATATACTGGACATTGCTTTCGAAGATCTTCAACCACACTTTTGGCTCATTCTGGGGCAGATCTTTTGAATATAAAAAGACATGGTGACTGGAAGAGTAATTCTGTCGCTGAAGGCTATATCGAAATGTCTGCTGAAAATAAAAATCGAACAGCAGTGAAAATTTTGGGACAAATTGAAAACATTCCTGCGATATCAGGAAATATTCGAAATCAAAATATAAGCAATTATTCTAGTGAAGCGTTGGGTATGTCAGCGTCTGGAATTAATTTATACAATTGTAAGGAGTGCACTGTAAATATATACAATAAATATTTAATTCTGGTATTAATATTTTCTTGATTCTTATTATCGCACTAGTGCGGTAATATACGGCATTATGACACTGAAAATAGTGTCAAATCGTACCTGTTACATGACAGTTGTAGATAAAATAACAATCGTATTTAACTATATTAGGGACAAAAAGCAGTTTTAAAAATCACCACTTATACGTATCCGTATCGCAATGCGCATGTGCAGAAGCGATACGTGGGCTTCGTTACGTTACGTGAAACGTATCAATCCGTCACACGTACCTAACGTACCGTATTGCATTCTCATGTTCTATGTTCGCGTTTTTCAATGGCCAAACGACAAAAGTGATGTATGCTCGAAAATCATAATCTTATTTTTAATGAACATAACAAACTACTTATTTGATATAGAATAATGGATGTAAAACGAAAAAGACTTTTTTTTGCCGAGGGAGATATCGGGGCACAATTCATACGAAGATCTAAGCAGATGGAATATTTTTTAGATTAAAAGTTAAAACCCAAGTTATGGTTACGTTACGTTACGAACGCGTTTGCTTTATACCTTTTTTGATTAGTCAAGTATCTCCGTTACGTTACGTATACGGATGAGGATAAGTGATGTATTTTAAAAATTGCTTTATGTCTCTATTGTTAACTCTTATATGATTACATATCGAGCTTCCTTAACGAAATTGTTAAAATTCTATGTTAAAAAGGAATTAAGTTTTGATTTTTACGAAGCGAGATGGAGTGATACACCTTCAACTAATGTAAAAAGAGATAGATTCTGTCCCGTTAGAGTGTAACCCTTATATAACATAACATCAAAACGCATGCCAGTAAGAGCATCACGTGTGCAATTCAATACAAGGAAAGTTTAAATTCAGATGTTTTATTAAATATAATTATAATTGGAAAAACAAGTACGCATTCCAAAAACAACAAGGGGACAGTATGAGATTCTTTTGGAGTTCTTAGAGAATAATACTGTTGTGATTAGAGGGAAGAACAAACCATGCGAGGTTAAATCCATTAACAATTTGTGGGACCATTTCGCTAATAAAGTAAATACGAAAAGAACGGGACCATTCAAAAGCAGCCTACGATGGAAACGAGTGAGTAACCAAATGCTTATCATATTTAATTGAAATGCATATTTGAAATCTATATTTTATATTTCAAACCTGTAGTTAGAGTCATCATATTTGAGACTGAACCATTACTCGTTCAATTTAATTAAATTTTATCATTAGATTTTCACTGAATGGAAAATGAACACAAAGAGAAAGAGTCGACTCCTACGTGTAGCAGAAATGGGTACAGGAGGTGGTCCCCATTCAGATAAACAACTGAGCGATTTTATCTCTTCTATCAAAAATTCATTTAGGAGACGATTCTTTATCAGAATCTCTTGGTGGTGATGTGTATAAAAATGTTAATAATATGTATCTTTAACCTAAGCATTGTAAAAATGTTCAGACCCAAGGTAACTAAGCCATCAGTTGTTGTGGAGATGGTTGAAAATCATTATGACCATGGTAACATATATTTATTATATAATTACTTCATTTTATCTGGAACATGTTTCAGATTATATCAAAATGACTTATCAAAATGACGAACCTGCTTTAACGCCAGAAAGTAGAAAGGATGTAGATCTTAATGAGAGTAATGGTTAGTATTTGATATTTCCTAATGAATATTTGATTTTAACAAGTTTATAATTCACCTGAAGATATAACCTTTACTTTGCTGGAGAATAAAGTGGAACCCTTCAGCAATTCTACACCACTTGAAACTCCAAAAAGTAAAGAAACGAAGGATTATAGGAAAAGTAAGTTTCATTTATAAAATTTTTCGATGTTAAACTTATATTTCTAATTTTTTTAGAAACTGATTCTAGATATACAACCAATTTAGTATCTGAAGCTGTGCAGGAGTTAAAAAAGTGCAGGAGGCTCTTGTTGATTCAACGAAACAAAATCAGCACACTCAAAATAAAATTGCAGAAGCATTGATGAATATAGGCTCTGCACTAACTACTCATAATATAATTTATGAGAAAATAGTTCAGAGCCAAGAAAAAATTGCAGAAGCTAAAATTATTTCATCTAGAGCTTTGGAAAAAACGAGGCAAAATTAATTTCAGCAAGGACTAATGAAAAATTGACCGAGGCTGAAATGTCAAAATATCACCGAACTGTTATTTGTGTATTTTTCTGATTTTTGTGTGTTCTGTATATGTGTTATTTCTTGAAAGTTACTTTATTTTTGTTTTCATTCTACTATTCATAATGTAACAGTGTACATTCATTATTATTCCAGCTTAACTAATAATTGCTCTTCATTATTATATTCTCTATTCAATTGAAATGTTTTTTTAAATGTATCCTCTATTCCATTTAATTACTACATAAACAACTAAAAATATACTGCACGGACTTTAGAAATTTCAAGAAATAGTGAACGTATAGTATTAGGGTCTTAAGCTCTCATTAGGGTTGCCCTAATCTTAACTAAAGAATTATTAAGGTTAGCTATGGTTACCAGTGGATATATTAACCATTGTGTAATTAACCTTTACCCAAAAGTTACATTTCCAGGACGTGTCGCCCAGTTAGAATTGTATCTTTCTAGTTTGACTTAAATTGTTTGAAAACGCTGACATCAGCAGGTTGCATCATATGTGTAGTGTTTGGTGGAAGCGAATACAGTATTAGAGTATTAAGCTGTCATTAGGGTTGCCCTAATCTTAACTAAAGAATTATTAAGGTTAGCTAAGGTCGATTGTTACTAGTGTTCTTGAGAGAAAATATAAGGTGACAAAATTATCAAAGACTACAACAAGTTATTACTAAAATATAATTTTCACAGTATACTGAAATAAACTATCCGAATAATATCGTAAGTATACTCGTTATTCATAGTCACAAAAAATATATCAAACTAGTCTCTTTTGAGAAATACTGGAGTACAAAAATAAGTAAATAATCGCTGCTTATATAAGACGTTATCCCCGATGATTACCCGTGCTGAATAAAAGAATTACAGTGAATAAACTATATCTGGAGAAAAATAATTAAGAACTATACCTCAGGGAATAATATGGGTTTTTTTGTATTATTGTTTCCTTGGTCATATACTTAAGTCAAAGCCGTGAAAAGGCGCCACCAAATTTTAGAAACTATAATGCTGAAGGCGATCGTAAAAAAACGTTATAGAAGTAGCCAAAACGCGGAAAAATATATGTACACCACTAACGTATAAATAAATAAATAGTCCAACTAGTACAGGTCAATCGTTTATTGCGAATAAGGATTTCTACTTCATTAAATATAGTTTTAATTCTTTTTAAAAGTGGTTTTGTACTGAATCGCTCCTTATGATTCGACCCTGTTGCAACCATAAATCATCTGAAAAAAAATAATATACTACTTAATTCATTTAATATCTCAAGCTGCATTGCTTAACGATAAAAATCATACCTTCACATCTTTGTACACTATTATGCCTTTGAGTACCATGTATATTGTCAATATCATAATCATCATATTCTACTTCCTCAACTTGTTCCTGAAGTGCTCTCTTTCGAAGCATGTTGTGTATAATGACACAAGATAGAATTATTTTTCCCGATTTGACAGGATCATAATGAAGGGTTCGGTGCTTTAACAGACAGCGGAATCTTTGTTTCAACACTCCGAAACACCTCTCTATTGTGTTTCGTGATCTTATATATCCTGTGTTATACCTTTCTTCTTGGCTTCTAGGGGCAGCATTTGATATAGGCGTTAAAAGCCAAGGTTGTAAAGGATACCCAGCATCACCTATAAAATGTATTCGTATAAAATGTTGGGGTTACCTGTAGAAGTTAAATACTTTGCTAACGCACCATTTGGACATTAATGCTATAATATCCTTTTCTGTTGTTATATGCAAGAGCAGGGCGATTTGGATCTTCTTACAGTGAAATTATAGCAATATGGGTATGCCATCTATTAGTAAAAAATCAAACTACATTTTAAAAACGTTAAATTAATAAATTGTAATAAACGTTACCTCGTAAATGCGTGACACCAGACCACAAGCGCGTCCGACTCATAGGCTCCGCCCCGTCCAATAGAAACGCAGGATTAGTGGTTACTAAACAAACTACGCAGTAACTTTATCATAATAATGTATAAATACAGGGATTATTGAGGGCTTGAGTCCGAGTGTAGTGAACACATCCACCGAGGAAGGACACCAGCAAGTAGGAGCTCCAGCGAATAACCTGGTCACTGACCCAAACCAGGCACTTCCAGCAGCGCTTGCCTCCGGACTCGGCAAAACACATTGAGATTTTCATCTCAACCCGTCCTTTATAGGACGCTCTTATTACGAAATCTGCTCGAATCGAGCAATTTTATTTATGAAATTCCGCTCTTTATAGAGCGATTTTATTTATGAAAGTTGCTTGAAGCAAAGAAATAGAGAACAAGACCAACCAGAAGTAAATACAACTATCCAACTAACGGAGGACGAAATTATTATCAGGTGAATATAAACACTAACCTGCAGACAAAAGGGTCAGGAAACCTCTAACCGGGGAGGAAACTCCCTCCGGCAGTGAGTCCGCTGTCCGGCTTTTGTCCGCATCCCCGATACTAACAACGAAGCAACTATCTGCTTCGTCCTCTTCCGCCCCACAACATTCTACAATGGCCTCCTCTAACCGCTCTCCGATTAAAACCCGGAGCCAAACCCAAACGGTGCCATCGCTCTCTTCGCACGAAGAGTTCCCTCCCATAACAACCACCCTACCCACCGACGCTGTAGCCGTCCTCCACCAAATAACGAAAGAACTCGCCGATCTCAAAGCCGAAAACCAACGACTTAGAACCGAAAACAACCACCTAAAAGCCCAAACCAACTCTCGATGTTCCTCTAAGTCCAGCTCCATCCACTCCGCGCAATCCCACCAATCCCACGCCTCCATCCGCACCACTCCTAAACCCAACCAACAACCCAACAACCGCCTCGAACAAGAAGGAGACTTCACTCTCTTGGGAGCGATACCCAAGAGAGATCGAAGAATTCTTCTCCCCTCGCCACCTGCCACCCAAAACCAACAGCCCCCAGCCACCCAGCAACCTCGCCCTACACAACCACCCCGCCCTACACAACCACCCCGCCCTACCCAACAAAACCAACAAGTACAGCTTCAGACTCTCAACATCCGCAACCTACCGCAAAGATACGTCTCTCAGCGGGAGCTTTTCAATCTCCTCAACACGAACGAATTGTTGAGAGGGGAAATCTCCTACTTAAAGGCGAATCTCAACTGCACCGCCCTTCTCAAGATCCGCGCCAGCATCCCCCACGAGGTCTTTGCAAAAAAGCTTCGAAACACCATCGGCGACGACCGCGTCATCGTCATCCCACTTAGCCCAGCCCCCCGCACTCGATCGCAATCACGTAACCGCAAACCAACCTTCTCGCTTGTCTGCAGAAATGTAGACACCTCTGTCTCCGAAGAAGAATTCGAGGAAATCCTCACCGACCATAAATTCCCCCACAGCAGATCTTGGCGCATCCACTCCCGCCGTCGGGGCCGTCCCACCACAATGTTCCGGATCCTAACCGACTCCGAAATGGACTACCACCGAGCCCTTTCTCACGGCATAAGATTTCACGGCCTCTCACATCCGTGCGAGGCCTCCAATCCAACAAACCCCCTTCCCGCAGTTCCCAAATACTGCGTAAGATGCACCAGCACAGGCCACCTTGCCGAGTCATGCAAGGCCAAACCGGTCTGTCCTTCCTGTGGTGCATCTGACCACAAACCAAACGATTGCCCAAAGGCAAAAGAACCCACCTGCAAAAATTGCGGCGGCCCGCACGCCACCTGCCACCCCAAATGTCCGAAGCGACTTGAAACTCCTAAAACCCCACAAGAAACCGCCCCGGTAACGCTCGAAAAACCACCTACCCCCTATGACCTCACGACCGACGCTAAAATTTTGATCGAAATTTTAGCAACAACAATCATGAACGCCGTCCCCACAGCACGAGGCCTAGTGGCTGACACACTCTCACACCTCGTTCCTTCTTTCTACGGCTACAACTGTACCGTAACAAGCGGCGCGGGCAACCGCGTCCACTTTGCTTTCACCCCTAAACGCCAAAATTAAGTCATGGACTTCGTTATCGGGACCGTGAATTGCCAAGGTCTAGCCAGGAAGCGACATCTTCTTAAACACCTTCTGCACTCCCAAAACATACAAGTACTTTCTGTTACAGACACTCTTTTAAAAAACCCCCCTCGCTTCACTGGCTACACCACCTTCCACCTAGACAGGAATTTCTACTGTCATGGCAACGGACTTCTCGTCCGAAACGGACTCCCCGCATCACAACACCCACTCCCTGTACTTCTGTCCCAACAGAACTTGGACTGCATAGCCATCGACATATCGTGGAATAATACCACGACGACTTTCTTTTCTTATTACAAACATACCAACCAACCATTATCAATCGACCTTCTCGAATATGCAGCCTCACTTCCACGAGCCATAATAATGGGTGACTTAAACTCACGCAACACCCTTTTCGGAGATACGCACTCCAACCTCAGCGGCAGACTACTCGCCGACCAACTTGTCTCACTTCCCATCTTACGGATAAGAAATAATAACCCAACCCTATTAAGTCACCTTGGCTCCTCCATAGTCGATCATATAATTTGCAGAGACAGATTAATCACTCTCGTGGACGACGAATGCTTTATAGGCGACCCTATCACCTCCGACCATGTTCCACTACTGGTCAAAACCGCACTACACAACCCCATACCACCACCAGCAACAAATTTCACCTTTCGCGATTTCAAAAAAGCCGATTGGAATTCCTTTGCTAACCACGTCTCTACTAATTTACCACCACCCGTCATTCATCAGAATACTGATGACATAGATAATCAAGCAGAAGAATTCCAATCCCTCTTAATCGATGCGCAAGACATCGCCGTCCCACTCACCACCGTACACACCAATTTTCATGCACTTCCGCAAAGAATTTTGCAAAAGATACGTCAGAAAAGACAGTTATACAGATTATATGTCCGCACTCGAGATCCTGCAGTCAAAACACAATGGAACCGTCTCAACGCCCAGGTCCGACAAGAAATCAATGCTGAAAAGCAGAGAAAATGGAAGACCGAAACAGCCGGACTGGACTTCAGACAAGGGCGCGTGTTTTGGCAAAAATTCAACCGCCTCGTCGGTCTCAAGAGAAAGGTTGAATCACATCTCGAAGTGCAAGGACAGAAGATCTACACATCCGAAGACAAAGCCACCGCCTTCAAAAATAACCTACAAACTGTCTTTTCACCACTCGATAACCCCCAATTTCTTAGGGACTTTGCCGTCGAAACCGACCTCATGACTCGAAATATTACTCGAAGTCCACATATACACATCCCACCTGATGAGAACTCTCCGCTTCTATCACCATTCACCATCGAGGGAGTTCAGCTGGCGTGCCGGGCGGGGAGAAACAGTGCCCCAGGGCACGACGGAATCTCGAGGCAGGCACTAAAAAACCTGCCAGAAGAGATCTTCCCTCCGCTCTGCGCCCTGCTGAACGCCTGCCTTGCTTTTTCTTATTTTCCTCGTTGTTGGAAATCTGCCAACGTAGTTCTCATCCCCAAACCCGGCAAAGACCCCACAAAGCCTGAATCTTACCGCCCTATTTCATTAATCAGCGTCCTAGGTAAAGTCTTTGAACGCTTGTTGAAAGAACGAATCTGGGACTTCTGCACTGAAAATAATATAATTCCGGCATTTCAATTCGGATTCAGGCCGGGCCACTCTTGTCAGAACGCCACCACCAGTCTTCAAACAATCGTCACCCGAGCTTTAAACCAACGACGCTGTTCTTCCGCCATCCTCATGGACGTTCAGAAGGCCTTCGATCAAGTTTGGCACGCCGGACTAGTGAGAAAGCTACTGAGCATCCGATTGCCCAACCAAATTGTCAAATTAATATTTTCTTACCTCACCGACCGATCGATCAGCGTCAAAGTTGGTTACAGCATATCCGACCCTTTTACACCTCAAACTGGCGTTCCGCAGGGCTCGATACTTGCTCCTCTACTATATATCATTTATACGTATGATACACCTGTCCCACGACATCCTCGCGATAACGTCCAACTATATGCGGATGATACCGCACTTATCATTTCTGCCACAGATATTCGCTCTCTCAACATTCGATCCCAAAATCTACTGACCCAATTTTCTAATTGGTGCAGGAAATGGCGGGTGACTCTTAATCCTCAAAAAACACAAGCAATCGTCTTCCAACACCCTGATACCAAGAGCGAACGACTTCTACCAAGAAACTTCCGCCTCGTGCTCTGGGGAGACTGACTCGAAATCCGCAAGGAGGTCGTCTATTTGGGAGTGAAATTCACTTACACCCTCAACTGGACGCCCGACCTAACGGACACTTTAAATAAAGTCCGACGGAGAGTCAATCTTCTCAAGGCGCTCGGCGGCACATTCGGACGCACACACCCTCTCACCTTGCTTCATACGTATAAAACATATATCCGCCCAATAATCGACTATAGAGCAAACGTCTACTGCACCCTCCCCAACCATCTTGCTAAACGACTTCGAACTTGTGAGCAGTCAATCCTTAGATACTGCCAATACAAGGCTCCATACTCGCCCACCAATACAGTATATGTCAACATAGACATCGAGCCCCTTCTACCACGCCTTAACAACCTACAAGCCCGATACATTAGTCGTACTATCGAATCGGGCAGCGAAATCGCCAAAAACACCCTTCTCACACCATGGGTCGCCAACAGACGACCCCTCGGTAGGTACCCCCAGAGGAAGCTCCCATTTCCTCCGTTACGCTTATTAGCCACGGCCTATGACGACCTCCCCGACGAATACGTTGACTACCTCGACAGCTCCCCTATCTCCATTAGATAACGACAAATTCAATATTTCTCACACAAATTCAGTCAAATCTCTTCAACAACCTTCTCAACAAAGCCCAAATCCATAAAACAAACATCTCTAACAAATTCTAAATTTCCTTCCAGCTATTAATTGTTCAACACTTTGGACTCACCCTATACTTTTATGCCGCCCCCACACCACCTACGTCGGTGTTGCAGGTTTTTGCGGTTTTCCTGTACACTCTGTGAATTTATTCACTAGCCAAATGGACCGACGATCGACGCACCCGCATTTTTGGATTTAAAGATTATTATTATGTCGCCGACCACCTTAAACAGTCCCCGAACCACCGAAGGCACGTCCCCGCAACTTTTCTAAATCTCAACAATTTATCATATTCTATACACTTTTAAATAAAATGTCTCCTATACACTTTTCTTTCGAAAAATTCTCAAAACCAATAAAAATCTCAATTACCAATATTTCATCATTATTCCTCCTTAATACCGGAGACATTTCAAATTCAGTTAAAACACCCTTTTACTTCAAACAACTTCAATAGTTTCTGACACCTAGCCAGGTCAACACACAGCTATGTATCGGCAACGATACATGGTTCGTCTTCAACATTCAACTCCAATTCCATACACTTTTTGTCACTCTCTCCGCTCACTATCGAGCTTCGCTGCTTCCAAACACCACCCTCCCAGATACCCCAACACAAACAACCCTCCGGTTACTTTCTGGCGAAAACCCACTCAATTCCCTCAAAATTCCATACACCTCTAAAAGCACATTTTCTAGACACTTTTAAATAAATTTACTAGACACCTTTTTACCCCTAACCCAGTTTCTCGGTCAGCGCGCACAAAACCACCCAACACAACCCCCAACCAGCCCTGAAGAGGAAACAAATCCTATAACATGGCACCAAAGAAAAGAAAAGTTCAACTTCATCCAAAAAAACATTCCACTCAACAGAATCTCACACGAACTTCTCTCTCTCTCTCTCTCTCTAGGGCTTGAGTCCAGTGTAGTGAACACATCGGTCGAAGAAAGTCACCTGCAAGTAGTAGCCCAACGGAAAACTTGGTCACTGATTCAAACCAAGTATTTCCAGAAGCCCTTGTCGCTGGAATCGACACAATAACAGATTTTTATCTCAACTTGTCATTTATAGGACAATCGCATTTACGAAAATCGGCTCTTCATAGAGCCTTCCTATTTATGAAATCCCGCTCTTTCTAGAGCTGATTTTATTTATGTAAATCGCTTAACCAACTAAGCGATAGCGAAGAACCAACTAGAAGTCAACCGACATTCAACCCAACAATACGAAAGGATCCGGATTCAGGTGAATATAAAACACTAACAAGCAGACAAAAAGGGGTCAGGAAACCTTTAACCGGGGAGGAAACTCCCTCCGGCAGTGAGTCCGCTGCCGGCTTTTGTCCGCCAACCCTCACCACTAACAACTCCGCGCACAACGCAACATTCATCGTTTCGTCTCTTCCGCCATCATGTCTTCCAATCGCTCCATGAAAACCCGGAGCATGAAAACTGCGCCACCATCCATCTCTTCGAGAGAAGACTTTCCCGAACTCGTGAAGAGTTCACCCAGCAAACCTCCCACGAGCCAAGATGAGCGAATCGCCAAACTCGAGCACCAACTCGAGATGGCTCTCAAATACATAACTCGTCTTAAAAGCGACCTCGACGAAAAACGACAACAAGCGTCCCGCAGCTCATCACCCACCTACTCGGCGAAAACCCACCAATCACAAAAATCGCATCAGTCCCTAATCACCACCAACAACCAATCGGGAGACTACACTCGCTTAGGCACCATGCCTAACCGAGAACGTAGGATCCCCACGCCACCACCCTCAACCACCCAACAACAACAACAACCTAGACAACAACAACGACGACAACTGCCCCAACAAACCAGGCAACCCCGTCAAATCCAACTTCAGACTCTCAACATTCGAAACCTTCCACAGAAGTACACCTCCCAGAGAGAACTCTTCAACCTCCTCAACACTAACGAGCTGTTGAGAGGAGACATCATGCACCTGAAGGCGAACTCCAACAGAACCGCCCTTCTCAAAAAACCCTCTCACATCCCCAACGAGTCTTTAGCAAAAATAATACGTAACACCATCGGTGACGACCAAGTCACCATTATCCCCCTCAGCCCCACTCGTCAAGACCGTCAACGCTCTCGATCTCGCAAACCCCACTTTTCTCTCGTCTGCAGAAATGTAGACACCACCATTACCGACCAGGAATTTGAGGCCATCCTCAACGACCTTAACTTCCCCGCCACCAGGTCCTGGCGCATAATGTCTCGCCGTCATGGCAAAATAACATCAATGTTTCGGATTCTGACTGAATCCGAAAGAGGCTACACCAGGCCCTCACCTACGGCATGGAGTTCCACGGCCTCATTAATCAATGTGAGGCTTCCAACCGTGCAAACCCGCTCCCCGCAGTACCGAAATTCTGCAACCGGTGCTCCAGCACAGGCCATCTTGCCGAATTCTGCAGGGCCAAACCGGTCTGTCCCTCCTGTGGAGCCCGCCAATTGCCCAAAGGCAAACGCCCTATCTTGCAAAAACTGCGGCGGTCCACACCCCGCTTTCCACCCTCGGTGCCCCAAGTGGCTGGAGGCACCGAAATCCGCACAAGAGATCGCGCCTGTGACTCTTGAAAAGCCACCGACCACCGACTCCAAGATCTTAATCAAGATCTTGGCAACCACCATAATGAACGGCGTCCCGACCGCCCGTGGTCTAGTAGCCGACACATTAACGCACCTCGTCCCCTCCTTCTACGGATACAATTGTTCCGTAACAAGTGGCGCTGGCAACCGCGTCCACTTCGCCTTCACCCCCAAAAGACAAAATTAAGTCATGGACCATGAATTGCCAAGGTCTAGCCAGGAAGCGACATCTTCTCAAACACCTTCTGCACTCCCAAAATATACAAGTACTTTCTATAATAGACAATCTTTTAAAGAACCCTCCTCGCTTCACTGGCTACACCACCTTCCACCTAGACAGGAACTTCTACTGTCACGGCAACGGACTTCTCGTCCGAAACGGACTCCCCGCGTTACCACACCCACTCCCTGCACCTCTGTCTCGACAGAACTTGGATTGCATAGCCATCGACATATCGTGGAATAATACCACGACGACATTCTTTTCCTACTACAAACATCCCAACCAACCACTATCAATCGACCTCCTCGAATATGCATCCTCTCTACCACGAGCCATAATAATGGGTGACTTAAACTCACGCAACATTCTTTTCGGTGATACACACACCAACCTAAACGGCAGACTACTCGCCGACCAACTCGTCTCACTTCCCATCTCACGGAATAGAAATAATAATCCAACCCTAGTAAGTCACCTCGGCTCCTCCATAGTCGATCATATAATCTGCACAGACAGATTAATCACTCTCGTGGACGACGAATGCTTCATAGGCGACCCGTTTACATTAGACCACGTTCCACTCCTGGTCAAAACCGCGTTACACAACCCAATACCACCACCATCAACGAATTTCACTTTTCGCGATTTTAAAAAAGCCGATTGGAATTCCTTTGCGAACCACGTCTCTACCAATTTACCACAACCAGTCATTCATCAGAATACTGATGACATAGATAATCACGCAGAAGAATTCCAATCCCTCCTAATCGATGCACAAGACATCGCCGTCCCCCTCACCACCGTACACACCAATTTTCATGCCCTTCCGCAAAGAATTTTGCAAAAAATCCGTCAGAAAAGACAGTTATACAGGTTATACGTCCGCACTCGAGATCCCGCAGTCAAAACACAATGGAACCGTCTCAACGCCCATGTTCGTCAAGAAATCAATGCTGAAAAGCAGAGAAAATGGAAGGCCAAAACAGGCGGACTAGACTTCAGACAAGGACGCGTGTTTTGGCAAAAATTCTACCGCCTCGTCGGCCTCAAGAGAAAGGTAGAATCACATCTCGAAGTGCAAGGACAGAAGATCTACACATCCGAAGACAAAGCCACCGCCTTCAAAAATAACCTACAAACTGTCTTTTCACCACTCGATAACCCTCAATTTCTCAGGGACTTTGCCGTCGAAACCGACCTCATGACTCGAAATATTACTCGAAGTCCACACGTACACATCCCACCAAATGAGAACTCTCCGCTTCTTTCACCTTTCACAATCGAAGGAGTTCAGCTGGCGTGCCGAGTGGGGAGAAACAGTGCCCCAGGGTACGACGGAATCTCGAGGCAGGCACTTAAAAACCTGCCAGAAGAGGTCTTCCCTCCGCTCTGCGCCCTGCTGAATGCCTGCCTTGCATTCTCATACTTCCCTCGTTGTTGGAAATCAGCCGAGCTTCAAATCAACGACGCTGTTCTGCCGCCATCCTCATGGACGTTCAGAAGGCTTTGGATCAAGTCTGGCACGTCGGACTAGTGAGAAAGCTACTGAGCATCCGATTACCAAACCAAATCGTCAAATTAATATATTCTTACCTCACCTACCAATCGATCAGCGTCAAAGTTGGTTATAGCATATCCGACCCTTTTACACCCCAAACTGGCGTTCCGCAGGGCTCGATACTCGCTCCTCTATTATATATCATTTATACGTATGATACACCTGTTCCACGACATCCTCGTGATAACATCCAACTATAAGCGGATGATACCGCACTAATTATCTCTGCCACAGACATTCGCTCTCTCAACATTCGATCCCAAAATCTACTGTCCCAATTTTCCAATTGGTGCAGGAAATGGCGGGTGACTCTCAACCCTCAAAAAACCCAAGCCATCGTCTTCCAACACCCTGATACCAGGAGCGAACGACTTCTACCTACAAACTTCCGCCTCGTGCTCTGGGGTGATCAACTCGAAATCCGTAGGGAAGTCGTCTATTTGGGAGTGAAATTCACGTACACTCTCAACTGGACGCCCGACCTAATGGACACTTTAAACAAAATCCGACGGAGAGTTAATCTTCTCAAGGCTCTCGGCGGCACCTTCGGGCGCACACACCCTACCACCTTACTTCATACGTATAAAACATACATCCGTCCAATAATCGACTATAGAGCAAACGTCTATTGCACCCTCCCCAACTATCTCGTCAAAAGACCCCGAACCTGCGAGCAGTCAATCCTAAGATACTGCCAATACAAGGCCCCATACTTCAGAGAAAAAGTTGTACCAGATATTTACTCAAGATGTAAAGCACAAGTGACTCAAAAAATTTCAAATATGTTGGGAAAAGCATCTTTTACTACAGATATTTGGACGTGCAAATATACAAACAGTTCTTTTTTGTCTCTCACAATCCATTTTTTTGAAAAAACATGTTTAAATCAGAGATCCCATTTTCCACTTGCCTGTAAGAAGAATGGAATATAAAAAGGGAACATATTCACTTAGTATTAGCAGACAATGCTGCCAATATGAGGAATGGTTTTGTTAAGTCAAAAGTAAATTATGAAGCATGCTTTATTCATTCTTTACAATTTGTAATACAGGATGCTATAGGAAGTCAACGTTCGGTCAATGATTTAATAGCAAAATCAAGAAAAATCGTCTCGCATTTTAATCACTCTCAAACTGCTTGCGATAAACTACAAGAACAACTAAACCTTCCCAAACACAAACTTTTCCAAGATGTACAAACACGTTGGAATTCCTCATTTTATCTACTCTCTCGCCTACTTGAACAAAAACAAGCAGTAAATTTATATATTTTGGATCATGGGACTCTTACAGACTTGACATTTTCCGAATGGGAATTAGTTAGAATATTCCAATAATCTATCTCCAAAAACTAAGTGGAAATGGAAGAAAATACCTGCTCAATATTCTAAACATAATGTGAGTAAATCATTACTTTCCAAAATCCTGGTCGGAATCTTATATAATCCCTATCCTGAAATCTCAAAAATCTAAATCTAACCCCCAGTCCTATAGACCAATATCACTAACCTCGTCAACTTGCTAACTACTCGAGAAGATTATAAACCGCCAGTTTTTATGGTTTATGGAAAACAAAAAGCCCCTGATACCTGAGCAGAACAGATCTACAATTGACAATCTAGTAGATCTTGAATCTGAAATACACGAAGCACTAATAAGCAAACAGTATTGTGACATAACGAAAGCATACGATTGTACATGGAGATACGGAATCAGCAGAAAGCTTCAGTCCTGGGGTGTCAAATGGACATTGCCTGAACTTCATGCAAAAAACTGCATATCAGTACATTTAGAGTACGCTTAAACGGAACAATATCAACACCTGAGTCCCTCAACGATCAGTCTTAAGCGTGACTTTATTTTTTGTAGCAATCAACAATATTTTAGAACATTGCATTTATCTGTTAACCTTTTAACTGCTCTAGACGTATGAAAACGTCGGGTTTCTCACTGCTCCGGACGTATATAAACGTTTCTCCCAGAAACATTATTTACATCGACAAAGTGCTCTAAACTTACGTCTACGGTCAGTCTAAAGTGTGATCGGATAATATTCCCGCGGCGCGGCCGTCTATTAATAGATGTGGGAGGAGCCTACGCCTGTTTATTCGAGCACAGTTTCAGTGTGTGAATAGTAAACGTTTACATGCGTTGTTCCGAGTATAAGTGTCTCAAGATGGCATATTTTAAACGAAAGCCTTTAACAGATCAAGAGCTGTATGATATTTTAGAGAATACTGAAAGTGATGGTAATGAGAGCCTTATCAGTGAGTCGGAAAATGCCGGATGGGTTGACAGCGACGAGGACGAACCAATTGTAGATACGAATTCTTCACTTCTTGATGCCTCCTCCGATTCCGAATTAGAAGAGGAATCTTTAGTTCCACCCCGAAAAAAGCAAAAGGTGGATTACTCTTGGAAGTCTACAGATTTTAATCCCAAAATTTATCCTTTTGACTATACCGATTCTGGCTGTAAAGTGCGCGAGTTAGGACATTCTTGCACCCCGTTAGACTGCTTCAAAGCATTTTCGATGAAGATATAATGGAATATATATCCTAACAAACCAATTTATATGCGAAGTTTGTGGAAGAAAATTTAGAAACGTCGAACAGTTCTAGAATAATTCGCTGGAAAGACACAAATTTCAACGAACTTTACTGTTTTCTTGCAACTAATTTTCTTATGTCACAAGTAAAAAAGAATAAAATAAACAGTTACTGGTCAAAAGATCCACTTTTAGCCACTCCTATTTTTTTCTCAAAGAATGTCGAGAGATAGATACGTATTATTGCTGAAAATGTTACTTCGCGGATAATAATTCGAAACCTGAAAATGATGTGTTATGGAAAATAAAACGAATTCTTGATCATCTGCGAACAGTGTTCCCAAATTCTTTATATCCATTTCAAAATCAATGCATAGATGAAAGTTTACTTTTGTTCAAAGGACGAGTATTTTTCAAACAATATAATACCATCTAAACGCCACAGATTTGGTATAAAAATTTTTATACTGTGCGATTGCGAGACTGGATTCATCCTGGTTTTTATTATCTATGTAGGAGCTTCAACAGAAATAAAAATGAAAATCTCAGTGCAGACATTGGAATTTCCGGTAATATTGTTATTACTTTGTTACAGCCCTATTTAGGTAAAGGCCATTCTTTATTTGTGGATAACTGGTACACAAGTCCAGCATTGTTTTCCTATTTACATGAAAATAAAACAAATGCCTGTGGCACTGTAAAAAAAATAGAAAAAACATGCCGGCATTAGCAAAAATATTGGGAAGAGGCGAGGTTGAATGCATGTCAACAGATAAACTATTGGCTATAAAGTGGAAAGATAAAAGAGAAGTTGGAATGCTCACAACTCTTCACAAAAACATCATGAAACTTACGGGAAAAGCAGATCGAAGTACAAAAGAAGAAATAAAAAAACCAGAATGCATATTGGACTACGATGAAAATATGGGTTCAGTTGACATGTTACTTAGTTCGGTAGAAAGTGTTCGCAAAACGGTCAAATGCTATAAAAAACTTTTTTTTCATATGGTGGACTTATCTTTACTCAACTCTCACGTCATTTACAAAACTGCTACGGGTAAAAACATTTCCTTATTGGATTTTCAATTACAACTTGTAAAACAGCTTTTAGAAGCTTATCATGTTCCACAAAGCGAATCCAGAAACGGGAGAAGATCTGCGGATGGAGATAATCCACTGCGTCTAACAGAGCGCCATTTTGTTTCCATGATTCCGGCTACTCAGAAAAAGAAATCTCCACAGAGAAAATGTGTTGTATGTGCTAAGCATGACAAACGGAGTGACACTAGATACATGTGTAGATTATGCAATGTACCTCTTTGTCTTCTCATTTGTTTTGAGATATCACTATTGTAAAATTTATTAGAATGTTTCTTTTATTTTTTTATGCGTTTAACTGTTTTAAAAGTTTTATAATTCTATTTCATCTGTTTTTTAGAATGTTCATTTAACTTTTATAGTTTACAATGCCAAAACATTTAGTAATGACAAGAAAAAGTGCAACTTGTCCATTATTTAGTAGTGCCAAATATATTTCTTCAAAGACATACAAATTGCAGACATATGAAGTTGTAATGCGATGTTATTATGGTGATAGACTAGCACTAAAAGGTAGTGGTAGTAAGCAACTCCCGGCTGCAATAGTGGCAACAAAAGTGATGGAAGTTTGGAACCGTGCACTTTTACCAACCATAAATCATGAGCGCATCGTCAAACTTATTCTGACTTACAGCGGTAAATATCAATGGATTAATGTCACCATTCTTACAAAATAAAATAAATCAGTTTCAAATAGACTCCAAAAAACCGTTTGACGTATCGTCTTGCAAATGCGTAAGTACAGAACTTTGCATTTGCGAAAGAACCAGAAAGGTGCCGACTTTAAAATGGCCTTTTTAAAAGATCATAGATGTGAGCGGCAAATGAAAATTGGCGGAATCGACAAAGATACAGCACAAATACAAAAGAAATTAACCAGAAAAAATATGAATTGCAATACTGGTAAAACCATAAACGAGTCAATTCCAAGCGGAATTAAAGGTGTTGGTCAATTTAATAAAAACAATTCGAAACTTTCAGCAGTTCCAGCTCCGACGGTAGTATAACGGACGAGAACTTTGAAGTATCTTATTATGAAAAAACAAAGATTTACCCAAACGGAATATTAGAAAACAAAAGAGAATGGGACTGCTAAATACGGCTAGAGTGGCAAATCTAACAGGATCCTCCATCAGAACTGTGGCTAAATTGGTAAATGCTGTTCTCGAGGATCTAGATCTTATATCACCAGGAGATGCCGCAAGAGTTGTTGACAAAAACAAGATACGCTGCGAATTATATACAAGTAGAAAATAGCAGCAAAATTTCATTGATAACAGGACAATCGGTGATTTATACTTTGATTGACGAAAGGACCAAACTTTCTCACGAGAAAATAATAGACGTAATACTTTTCAAGGAGCATATTTTAGTTATCAAAGAGCCTGGAAGTCACTACTTTTCTCATGTAACGGTAAACCCTCCTGTATATGCTGTTAACATTAAAAACAGACTTTAGCAATGTTTACGCAAGAAACAAATACTGATTCTTCAACTGTCATAGGTTGTGACGGAACGAATGTAAACACTGGTTGGAAAGGAAGAGTCAATAGACTTCTCGAGACTCATCTTAATAGGCCACTTCAGTGGTGTATTTGCCTCCTACACTGTAAGAAATTACCGTCAAGACATTTACTAGTCTCTGGATAGTGACACTAAAGGTCCAAGTACTTATTCTGATCCCATTGGCTCTCATTTAAAAAATTGCGAAGCTTTACCGGTCGTAGTATTTCTTAAGTTCAACCCTGTAGCACATTTGCATCTTTTACTTGATGATTTTCTACACAATGGGATTAAGCCAGGTAGTTTATTGCAGTTGATAAGCCAATACCATTTAGAGTGAAACTTATTATATCTAGGAACACCGCTAGATTATTATTATAATTCCAACTTAGTACAAAATTTTATACGATTTTACATCAAATTGAATATAAAATGATGCAGGTTTTGAAAAACTTCAATTTTATTTCATTTTGTGGGGTTTGTGAACAAGTAGGACGTTTTAACAAGAATAACATTTTTCGCTAAAACTGAAAACAAAAAAGTTTTTCTTATTAGGCACACTGTATACAATTCTGAAAATCTGATTTAGGAGAAACATGTCTTATCCAGTTGTGTAAAGCACAAACTGCTTTTACAATAAAGTCTGCTTTTTCTGGTGTCAACATAATTGGTATTCGAAAAATGGCCTCATTGCAAGAATGACAAGTTGTTTTTTATGCTGTTCTCAAAGTATACGTTTTGAGGCTGGAAGGAATATCTAGTCACACTGGTTTGAAGATAGAATAATCGGTATACTAGAATTTTGTTTCCGATGCTGATTGTATAAATACGCCCAGTAGTGCTTTTCCAAACAAATACCTCACCCATTCTGTTATTGGATCTGGTTCAATATTTAGGGCGACAAAAGGGGTACAAATATATAGATTTTGGAAGATGTTATCCTGTTGATATTGACTAAGGATTTTGGTTAATTATACACTTAACAGAAATGCTTTCGCAGAAGTAGAACGACAATCAACGCATGAATTTAAAATTCAAAGTTATGGCATAAAGCAATGATGATTGTTCCCCAAGATTGATGTTTGTTTTTCCCCAAATTATTTCCAGACTTGTTGCATTAAAGATGTAATAGTAGATACACTGGAATTTTGTTCTGTTGCCTGATTATAGTGATTTTCAAACCTCACGCATTCTGTTGTCGGAACTGGTTTATTATTTATTGTTAACAAAGGGGATGATTTGGAATGTCTGTATCATGTTAATAATGACTATTTTCTTAGGTTAATTACGCACATAGCAGAAGTGCTCTTACAGTAGTAGAACATCTAGAATGACAATCATCACATAATTTTCAAATTCAAAGTTGTTGCATAAAGCAATGCTGATTGTTCAGTATGATTAATAAGTTTGTTTTTCCCCAAAGTATGTTCAAACTGGTTTGAAGAATTTTTGTTTCTGAGCACATAACATGTAATGTGGGTACGAAAAGATGGAATTTGCATTTCTTACATAAAGGCCCACTTAGATGGTTTCTGTACAGATTTGAATCAATAGGGGCTTGTCACTCGGTGGATAAAGTCTGGACTCTGGATTTATTTAGGTTAAGTAAATACATAACAGAAGTGCTGTTGCAGATTTAGAACGACAATAATCACATAACTTTAAAATTCAAAAAAGCAATGATGATTGTTCAGCACAATTGATAAGTTTGTTGTTTTTCAAAGTATATCCACTCTGGTTTGAAGATAATATAGTACACGTCGCACTGATATAAGAAGTGTAATCCACGTCAATATGATTAAACACAGCTCTATTGGGCTAGCTATAGTCCCCCGGGATTGAACGGCGATGATGATAATACACTAGAATTGTGTTTTTGATGCCGATTGTAGAAATACGCTCTAGCAGCCATAAGTGCTTTTCAAACAAATACCTCACGCATTCTGTTGTAACAACTGGTTTAATACTTAGTGTAACCAAAGGGGGTACAAATGAATAGAGGATTTGGAATGTCAGTATCCTGTTAATGACTATTTATTGAGGTTAATTATGCACATAAATGCTTTCGTAGTAGTAGAACGACAATCATCACATAACTGTCAAAATCAAAGTTATTGCATAAAGCGATGATGATTGTTCCCCAAGATTGATGTTTGTTGTTCCCCAAATTATTTCCAGACTTGTTTGATTAAAGATGTAATAGTAGATACAATGGAATTTTGTTCTGTTGCCTGATTGTAGAAATATACACTAGCAAACAGTAGTGATTTTCAAACCTCACGCATTCTGTTGTCGGAACTGGTTTATTATTTATTGTAAACAAAGGGGATGATTTGGAATGTCTGTATCATGTTAATAATGACTATTTTCTTAGGTTAATTACGCACGTAACAGAAGTGCTCTGACAGTAGTAGAAAATCTAGAATGACAATCACCATATAATTTTCAAATTCAAAGTTGTTCCATAAAGCAATGCTGATTGTTCAGTATGATTAATAAGTTTGTTGTTCCCCAAAGTATGTTCAAGCTGGTTTACAGAATTTTTGTTTCTGAGCACATAACATGTAATGTAGGTACGAAAAGATGGAACTTGCATTTCTTACATAAAGGCTCACTTAGATGGTCTCTGTACAGATTTGAATCAATGGGGCTTGTCACTCGGTGGATAAAGTCTGGACTCTGGATTTATTTAGGTTAAGTACATAACAGAAGTGCTCTTGCAGATTTAGAACGACAATCATCACATAACTTTAAAATTCAAAAAAGCAATGATGATTGTTCAGCACAATCGATTGATAAGTTTGTTGTCTTTCAAAGTATGTCCACTCTGGTTTTAAGATAATATAGTACACGTCGCACTGATATAAGAAGTGTAATCCACGTCAATATGATTAAACACAGCTCTATTGGGCTAGCTAGTCCCCCGGGATTGAAAGGCGATGATGATAATACACTAGAATTTTGTTTTTGATGCAAATTGTAGAAATACGCTGTAGCAGCCATAAGTGCTGTTCAAACAAATACCTCACGCATTCTGTTGTAACAACTGGTTTAACATTTAGTGTAACCAAAGGGGGTACAAATGAATAGAGGATTTGGAATGTCAGTATCCTGTTGATGACTATTTATTGAGGTCAATTATACACAAGTTCTTTCATAGTAGTAGAACAACAATCATCACATAACTTTCAAATTCAAAGTTATTGCATAAAGCAATGATGATTGTTCCGCATTAATGATAAGTTTGTAGAGAGTACACTAGAATTTTTTTTTGATAACTGGAGAAATACACTCTACCAACCAGAAGTGCTTTTTTAAACAAATATATTACCCATTCTGTTGGAACTGGTACAATATTTAGTGTAACCAAAGAGGGTCCGGATGTATAGAGAATTTGGAATATCTATATCATGTTATATTTAGGTTAATAGTGCACATAACAAAGGTGATCTTGCAGGTAAAACAATCACCAAATAACTTTCAGATTCAAAGTTATTGCATAAAACAATGATTGTTCAGTGTGATGTTTGTTTTCGATACAGTTCCAAAAGAACGTCCACACAAGTTTGAAGATAGTATAGTATGCTGGAATTTTGTTATTGATGTTGATTGTAGAAATATACCCTAACAGCCAGAAGAACTTTTCAAACAAATACCTCAAGAATTCTGTTGTCAGAACTGGTTCATTATTAACTGCTCTGAAGTGGGAACAAATGGATAGAGTATTTGGAGTCAACAAATAATTTGAAATGTATGCATATAACTGAAGTGCTCTAGTCGAAGTCCTATAAAAATATAATGAATGGTAAATACTCACATACAATGTGGTGCAACAATCATCAAATAACTTTGAGATTTAAAGTTATAGTGTAAAACAATGATGATTGTTCAGCTGGTTCGATAAGTTTGTTTTTGATACTGCTGCCCAAAGTATGTTCAGATTGGTTCAAAGACAGTATAAGTTTATAAGGGAAGCAATGGATAAAACATGGTAAAACGATAAACAACGGATTTTATACTATCTGATAGTTTTTAATTACATAATTGGTAGTTGACACAAATACAATCATAACACAAGATTCCATTGAGGAATAATTCTTAAGCTATATGGATCTGAGTGTTGTAGTTTTCCAAATAAAGTTGATGGCTGGTTGGGTACCTAAAAAAAAATAGAACAGATAGTATTGTTAAATTAAATACATTTATTTTAGCCCGTTACATTACGTCATTCTTATATCATTTATTTGGATGATACTGTAATGGCTTTTAGATGCTAAAATGTCTTGCTCGCGCTTAATCAAAAACGAAAAAAGAATGAAAAAACAAAAAATGGTATTTTCAGTGTTACACTCTTATTAGTATTAGTGGACAGTCGTCATTCTTATATCACTTGCTGAATCAAAAACTAAAAATGAATGATATAACAAAAAATAGTATTTTCAGTGTTACACTCATGGTATGAGTGGACAAACATAAGGTGATTAAGAATGGACACAGGCCATATTTCGGAACTGTGATCTGTTGCTAAATTATTTTTGTAACAAAAACTACTTATAAATGCTTCAAAATATTTTCAAATCCGTAGTTTCTCGATAGAAAGCACAATCAGCTCTGACAACCTGCACCTGTAGATGTTTTTGTTGTCACTAGCCAGAGAGCGTCACACATCATTCATGGATTAATTCAATTATTGGTAAGTTTGTATCTGATGCTGTTCCGCAAATTATGAACAAGCTGATTTGAAGATAATATAGTACTGTAGAATTTTGTTTCTGATGCTGCTTGTAGAATCACGCCTTAGCAGCCAGTAGTGCTTTTTAATCAATACCTCATACACTCTATTGTTGAAACTGGTTCATTATTTCCTTTACAATAGTAATGTTCTTAATTACATTTTGTGAGTACTATATAATTAGGTTTTGTTTCGTTTTAAACTTTACCATATTTTGGCCCATTTCTCGAAGTTATTGTTGTAAAGTAGTGGCTGCTACTTCAAGATTTTGAGACGGCTAGGAAACAAATAACAACTGACAAGTTGTTTCATAACCATAATGTTTTTTTGGAAATTATACTGTGTCACAATTATAACCCATGCCTAATCCTTAAACTGACACATTTTGTCGTTCCAAAGTGAATTTTTTTTATATTAATGAGTATTTGCCAACCATGTGAGTTTTGAAAGAAATGATGTTGCTCAAATTATTTTAACAACGAAATAACAAGTTAAACGAATCTTAAGCATGTTAATAATATAATGAAACAGATATTAATGTAAATAGAAGTTTACAAAACGCTAAAAGATCACTACTTATATAGATATTTTACATATTCGAATTGCACCATCACACCGAAAAACCCCAATACAAACTGTTAAACCATGAAGTCACCCCATATATACAGCAATTTTTTTTCATAGAAAATGTTCATTTTCAAATGGCCGAAAAAATAGGAACAGGTTCACTGATCACGATGGTATTCTGTCAGTGGACTCGGGTTACTTAGGTGATGCTGCAGTAAAATAAATTTTCAGCCTCCTAGCTGTACACAAAGCTGATTTACAGATACCCAGTTTTAGGTAGTTTGTTGGTACAGTAGAGTGCGAATTATTGTGAACACATGAAAACTTTTAAAATTTTATTGTTTTTCGCAGTTGGCAATCCGTTTTTGAAATGACTCAAGAGACATTGCGAAGGAGTGTAGTATGAGTTTAGGAGCCATAAATAAGATATTGAAGCAAAAAGAGACACTCGGACTATTGAGGTGAACAAAAAAGGGAAATGTGGAAGAAAAATAAAAACAGCAAGGGGTGGTAAATTAAACCCTAGTTAAACAAGCAAAAAACTGCAGCAAGACTTAGCACACACTGATGTTATTATTCATGACTACACTGTTCGAAAACAACTAATAGAAGGTGGAAGAAAAACAGAGAAACCTCAAAAGAAACAGTTGTTTACTGCTTCTATGATGAAAAAACGATATGGTTGGGCAGAAACTTATGAGAGCTACTGTCGCAGATTGGAGGAATGTGTTGTTTTCAAGTGAGAGCCATTTTTTGGTACAAGGGCAGCGATCTCGTTACGTAGGAAAAACTGACAACGAAAAAGTTACGGCAGCTTATATTGACCAAACATCCGTTAAAGATGTTCTTGGACTGTTTTTTTTATAAAAGATCCATTGAGCCAATTGAACGTATGACGAACCCGCAAAAATACAGACTTATTAGATCATAGATTGGAAGCTGAACTAAGAAAAGTTGATGCCAATGGTTTTTCATCAAGACTCTGCTCCTTGTCACGTGTCCAAAATGATGAAATATTTCAAGGATAAAAATATGTCATGCATTGAATGGCCAGGAAACTCACCGGATCTTAATTTTATTGAAAATTTGTGGGCAATCGTAAAGACTACATAAAATAGATTGAACAACAAAAATCTCTCTCATTGAGGCTGTCATCCAGATGTGGTTTCAGAACCAGCAAATAACTGAAAGTTGTAAAAAAGTTATTGATTCCATGCCAAAACGTGTTCAAGAACTTATTAAAACCAAGGGAGGACATATTTCATATTAAAACAATTTGAATTGTATTCATTTTTCGACGCGACGATTTGTTTCGCTCTTGCTTTCCCAAATAATATTTATTTCTGTGTTCTCAGTCTGTGTTGACTGTAAGTTAGTTGTTATTTTTATTGAATATGCCAAAACCAAAGCATTCTGTTTGGCGATATTTTGACTGTATAATTAAAAACAGAAACAGTACTGGAAAATTGGCAAAATGTCGAGTGTAAGGAGATGCAGGGTATACCATCGCGAATGGAAAAACATATTTTAACGCACCAAAAAAAATACGCCCAGTGATACGCCAAGTCGTGAAACAACACAACAGCATCATTCGTCGTTCTTGGTGGAAACTACTGAAACGGGAGCAGAATCGCATACTGCAGAGTATCTTAAAAGCATGGCACTTGAGGCAATAAGGATAACAGAAAACCAATTTCAAGTTTTTATAAGGAGTTTTGTCACAGACAATACAGGAAATGTAAATAAAATGCATTCCGAACTAGAAAATCAAATCGGCATAATACTACAATATGGCTGTTCAGCTCACATTTTGAATTTATTGGCAAAAGATTTACAAATTCCTTCAGCTACTGCAAATATTGTAAAAGTTATAAAATATTTTCGCAACAAAGATGTCTGGACTCTACAAAGAGGTTATGCCTCTGGAAATAAGGTGGAGCACAATGAACAATGCACTTAAATCATTTTTGGTCAATAGGGGAGTATTAGTTCAGTTATGCCAGGACCATAAAGATGTCATCGAAAGTGACATTATAAAGATAGTCAATGATGCTCAGGTTGCATTAAATGCCACTGACCTAATTGCTTGTCTAGATCCAATAGCCATAGCTCTTGATAGAGTTCAAAGAGAATATACAACTATATCTGTGTGTGTAGAGGTCTGGCATAAATTAGAATTGGATTTCTCAGAACAACCACTTTTGGTGAAAAAGTTTCTTTAAAAGAAAAAATATGGCACTTGGGGCAATGCATTATCTAGCAAATATTATTGATCATCGATTTTTGGGACGACATTTAACAGCTATTCAAAAAGGAGAGGCTTTTGAATATTTGAATAATATCAATAGTTCTTTTGTTCCATTTGTGATGTCTCTTATATCACAAGTTAGCCCATTTCCAAAGTACTTTTTTGGGGATCATTTTAGACTTACTTCACCAGTAACGTGGTGGAAATCGATCCCTGTATTGGACTCAGACTGACCAGACAAGGACGCTTTTTTGAAATGATGTGAACAGTTACACACTGCAGTGACCTCTACAGCTGGGATTGAAAGGGCCTTTTCGTCTTTCCGTTTGGTTCAATCAGATTTACGAAACCGCTTAGGAAACTAAAAAGCCCGTAAGCTGGTTTTTATTTTCAAGTATATGAGCCAAAATGCAGACAAAAAGAAAACCAACCTTGATTGGGCATGTGAACCAGCATTATCGGAAGATTCTCAAGTTATGGTCACTAAGAATAAAATTATTGATATTGATGATAATGATGAATCATCAGATGAGGATGATATACCAATATCAATGTTAATAAAATAATGTTAAAATCTGTTTGTTTTTAATTCTTTTCACCTAATTGGAGTTATGAGCAAATGTTAGAATAAAAAGTTTTTTGTTTAGAATATAAGTTTTAATTTTGTGATTGTGTTGAAATATTAATGTTAATAAAATAATACTAAAATCTGTTTATTTTAATATTTTTAATAATGATTTTTGTTTTTTCTGCTTAATTAGAGAGATATATATAGAATATAGGTTTTTGTTAATGAGTTTGTGTTAAAATATAGTTTGTGCAAGAAACAATGCCGTTTTTTAATTAAGTAAATAAATTTTAAACATGATTGTATATCGGATAAATATCCGATATATATATATCATGTGATATGATATTTATATAAATATCATATTTTCGAACCCTGAATATGATACAGAAATAAAAAGCAAAAAAAATACTATGATAAAAATAGATTCAAGTGGTCTTATGAACCTTTTTATTCTCGTACCAGAACTCTACAGCACAATATTATCTTGGGGATAAAGCAGAACCAATTGAAATGTGGAGTAAGTTGTTTAATGAAGAAATGCTACTTACAATATTACGATGGACGAACTTAAAAATTGGAAAAGAAAGAAACAAATATTCACGAACTTCAAGACCAGAATTAAGAGATCTAGATCTGATTCAACTAAAAGCATTTATTGGTATGCTATTTTATACAGCCGCATTTGTTTCAAATCATGAAAAAATTGAAAGAATGTTTGCAGCTGATGGATCTGGCAGAGACATTTTTTGTTCTGTTATGTCTAAAAACAGATTTTCCTTTTTGTTGATATGTTTGCGCTTCGATAATCCTGACATTAGAGATGAAAGGAGACGAACTGATCATTTGTGTACTATTTCAGATATTTTTAATAAGTTTATTTTTAATTCTCAGGCTGCTTACACCTTGGGTGCCAATACTTGTATTGATGAAATGTTAATATCCTTTAGAGGTAAATGTAGGTTTAAAATATATATGCCCACGAAGCCATGTAAATACGGTTTAAAAATAATGTGTTTGACCGATGCCAGAAATGGCTACTTTTATAATGGTTACATTTATAGTGGCAAAAATATGGACGGAATTGGTTTGGCAGAAGAGTTGAAAAAATTCAGTAAGCCTACCCAAGTAGTTCTGAGTTTGGCACAATATATTTACAATACAAATCAAAACGTGACAGCAGATAATTGGTTTATGTCAATTGAAGTGTCGCAGCAGTTGAAAACCAATGGTTTGACTTGTGTAGGCACATTAAAAAAACAAAAAAGAAATCCCTCCAGAATTTCACCCAAATCCAAGAAAGGAGGTGGGTTTGTCAATCTTGGCATTCACAAAGGATATATGTCTAGTGTCCTACGTGCCAAAAAAAACAGAGCAGTACTTCTAATCTCATCGATGCACCTCGATGCACCATACAAAATCAATTGATAAGGATAACAAGCCAGAAATTATTTCCTTTTATAACAGCACTAAAGGTGGAGTAGACTCCCTCAAAAAAAATGTGCTAAGCATTCAACAAGTCGACATACCCAACGCTGGCCAATGGTGATTTTTTTCCGATTACTTGACATTAGTGGTATCAATTCATATATACTCTATAAATATCACAAGAACTGTGTCAAATTAGAAAAAGCTGCAGACCAATTGGTGCGACCTCATTTAGAAAGAAGAATGATGCCACTGCATATTCCATGCGAGCTAAGATCAAACATAAGAAAAATACTAGGAAATCCGGAAATTCCAGTTGCAGTTCCCGAAGAAAAATTAGAAAAACGTAAGACATGCTATTGTCCCTCTAAAATCAAAAGAAAGACTTTTCATCTTTGTTTTGTATGTCATAAAGCTATATGTTTGCAGTGATGTGCCCAAGTGTGTAATTTCAAAAATAATTTGTAAATTTTAAAGCTTTGCAGTTATGGCTTTTTTCTATTTTTTTTTAATTAGGATTTTTGTATTACGTTTTGATATATTTAAGCTTAAAGAAAGTACTTTTGGTATGTTGGATTCTTTATTCAATTTTCCAGAAAAAATTTTTTTTGTAGGGTTCACATAAATGTATGTCATAAGCACACATATTTCATTGCATCAATAAAAACTTATATCTAATGGTACATATTTATTTTTATATATTTTTTAACTTGTTAGACATTTATTACAAACTTTTTTGTCATATAAACATAAAAAAGAAATAAAAGTTTGCAAATTAACTCAAAAAATGTATCAGTCACTATGACCGCATGACAGTGACAATGCTCCAAATATCTGACGACGGTTGCTAAGGGTTAAGAATACAGAAACAATGAGGATTATAGAATAGAAATCTTTTTAACCCTTTCAGTCACCAGTACCATAAGAAATTTTTAGTTCGGAAGTTATAGTGTCCCTGTCTACGGACATGAAATTATGAATATGCAAATGAAACGATTTTAATATTTTGAGGCTGAAATCACATTTAATTATTGATAAAATATTCACGTTCTACCACATCTCTATCATTTACCCCAAATTTAACATTTTGTCGCGCGGCAGTTCAAGGAAGTCAGGTTAAGAGCTAACATCTAAGTTGCTTGTAAAAGCTTTCGTGTTTCAATGTGGCTTTAGGTAAACATAGGGTTGTAAATTTTCCATGTCCCTCAGTAAGAACAATATTACTTTGTGAATAATATAACTAAATCAAATAGCGATTTTTGTAAAAATCCAAAATTAGGAATTTTAGAATTTAAAAAAAATCACTACAGTTGGATAATTGTACAATGTATTTTTTTAGATTATGTTAAAAAGGAAAAAAACCTTGCAGAAAAGGAACTGCTTTACTATTTATAAAATGATGAAAGTCAGATATTCCTGATATGTCTGATGAAGAAGATTGTGGTGTGAATTATGATTATCACCGTATTCCAGATGATCAAATTTTTGAAATCAACCTCTGAAATTGAAGGGGGAGAAAACGAAGATTATTCAGGCTACGAGGAACCTGACAATTTGACAGAAAAACTTGATGGTAAATTGTTAAAAAAACATTCAAGATTTTCAAGAAAAGTACGGATTGGCATAAGGTTAAAATAAGATGGATGAAGGATGTCATTTTTGAAACTAGAAAAGTGGTATAAACCTCCTGTTGCTGATGAACTTACAGTAGATATACCACCACCTATTGATTTTTTAATGCGTTATGTGCCTGAAGAAATCTTTCAGCAAATATTAGACATGACTCATTTGTATGCAATCCAGAAAAATGTTGCTCGATTCCCTACAACAAGCGTGCAATAAATAAAAATATTCATTGGTATCCACATTTCCACATGAAATTTTGTTACCACGAGCCCATATGTACTGGAGTAGAAGGTATGGAATTTCACTAATCAAGGATGTTATGGCTATAAACAGATTCTTCAAACTTCGACAGACGCTCCGTTTGGTAGACATTACAGCTAGGCCAGACGGCAACCAAGACAGATTATGGAAAGTGCGTGATTTGTATAATTATATCAAAAAACGATGTCAAGACCTTCTTTAGAAACAAATATAGACAAACAAATGGTGCCTTTCAAAGGGCAGATAAACATCAAGCAGTATATCATAAATAAACCCACGAAATGAGGCATAACATTTTTTGTACTAGCTGGTCAAAGTGGAATCATATATGATTTTTCTAATATATTAAGGGTCGACTACGGAACTAGATCCAGTCTACAGAAGTTTTGGTAAAGGAACTGGTATACTTATGCAGCCATCCGAAAGAATTACCAAAAAAAAATCATGGACTTTACTTCAATAACTATTTTACTCATGGTACAACTACTTACTATATGTTTTTGATCAAAAAAAAAAGAAATTTCTTGATTTTTTAATGTTTAACTTTGACTTGTGTCAATAAAGTTGTTAAATTTACAAAGTATTTTTACTTCAAATAAAAAGAGTTCCTGACTGTTACATTGGACTCCAAAGAAAGTTTCGACTATATATGAGCAGAAGACAAAGATGTTTTGACATCTACGAGTAGCCTTAAAATTGTGGCCAGTTCAAAGAAGAAATAGATGAGAGGAATCGCAAACGAACGATAAAGACATGAACAGTGAGAAGATTAGTAATATTGTGACCGAAAAATCAAATGCATCTTCCCGCCTGTTGATACAAAATAAAATGTCGAGGGTATCGAAGGCAAGCATTGATTTTCAATAGAAATTGATTGTTTTAGAGGTAGGAAAATCCAAACAAACTTTACTGGAAGAAGCAATGAAAGAAAAGCTGAAACTGAGAAATGAAGAAACAGGTACGAGAAGCTGAACTAGAAATACAGAAAAAGGGATCTCAGATGAGAACAGAATCTCGGAGAATTTGTTACCGAGACACAGGCATGGGAAAGCATATTTTATTAATAATAATGATATATTCAAACTAGTGTAAAGGATGTAAATGATTGGGTGAACAATATTCCAGATATATGTAATGATCAAAATGAAGCATATTATCATGAAAAGACTGCTGAAGATGAGGCCAGCATGTTGAAGAGGATTTACTGAAACCAGCAAAGAATCGCCAACAGTGCTGCAAGTGAGTAATGACCGTTTAATCCAAATATGCCAATCCAGCAGTGTCAGGACTCTCAGAACTCAAAATTTGCCAATATTTGATGGCTATCCAGAACAATAGCCTATATTTTATAGTCAGTATAATGGGTCTACTGATCTATACAAAATTTGTAACAAAGAGAATGTTTTGAGATTTCAGAAATGCCTTAAGGGGAGAAGTACAGACACAGTTTTGGCTCATTTGATAGCATCGTCGAATGCACGGAAAATAATAGAAACACTAAGTTTACCTTTGGAAGACCAGAGTTCATTATTATATCTCCTTTGATAGAAAAACAGGAAAGATGTACCTCTTGAAGCTAAATTCGAAACGTATATCAGTTTTCGAATATATTTGAAGGTTTGGTAACCGCAATGGAAATTTTTGAAACTACAGGACATATGAATAACCCCCCAATTACTGAACAAAGTTGTTGTAAAAATTCCTGTTTTTGCAAATTGAATAGACAAAAATATCAATGACTAGAAAAACTGTCAATTTGAAAGACTATTGACTGAGAAATACGACATTGGCAGCGTCAACTTGTGTTGAATAAAAATCCTTTGAAAATGATAAATTTGATCCCAGAAGGAAGAGAGAAAACGTCTTTTCCATTAAAAAACCAGTGGAGGAAGGCAAATATATTGCGACTGTAGCAAAAAGTACAACCACCATATTGAACACTGAAATTTTGAAACAGAAGGAAGTGACCGAAAAATGGAAATTTATAACATCAGAAAAATTGTGTTTTTCTTGTCTCAGACTTTCACACAGCATAATCACCTGCAGACAAAAGAAGAAATGTTAGTTATGTGAAATATTCCATCACACCAGTTTGCACAACCATGAAATCAAAAAATGAGCAATCAACAGGACGCAGAGACATCGTCGAGCCCATCATTAAAGTCGTATGGCAGCAATCCACGATACCAAGGGGGCGGAGTGTTGCTTCACTTAGTACCTGTTAAACTCAAGGGTAATCGAGGAGAAATTTCTACATTTGCGCTTTTTGACGAAGCTGCGACGACAACTTTCATTGAATCTAGTATCGCTAATCAAATTGAGCCAGTGTGCTACCATTGGTTGAATGGCGTCAGTAGAAATGATTATTATTCAAAAAGGGCGACTGTGGAGATTCTTGAACTAGAGAAATTTTCAAAATGTTCAAGATTTTTGGAGCCAGAACTGTTAACGGCTTGTTCCCACTCAAACAATCAATTGATGTTGAGGAATTAACGAAAATCTAACCATATATCAGAATGGTTCCCGTAACAACATTCAAAGATGCACAACCAATGAAAATCATTGGACAAGACCAATGCCAGTTAACCATTGCCAGGAAATTTATCATGGTTCAACTTGGATCTCGCTTTTTGTTTCAAAAACTCTATTGGGATGGCTCGTTCGTGGAAACAACCGTCAGACAAAAAATCATTTGAACAAATTCTGAATTTTCCATCTATGTTGTGATCCTCAACAACAACGTGATCTAGAACTTCATGATCTCGTTAAGGAATCTTTGAAAATAGACAATTTTGATATTTGTATTCCCAAAGAGAATGGAAAGTCGAAAGAAGACGAAAAGACAATAAAAGTATTGGAGATTACCATCCAAAGAGTAGGATATCGCTTCGATATCGGTTTGCTATGGAATAATGAAGCTATTGACTTGCTAGACAGTGAAAAACTGCTCTGAATAGATTAAAATGCACAAAACGGAAGATGAACAAGAATGAGAACTTTGCAACAAAATATTGTGAAAAAATCTATGATTACCAGCAAAAAATATACAATATGTCCACCTAAGTTGGAATCATAGTCCACTAGCAAGATTTATCAGTGAAACCTACTGAAAGTGGTATCAAGAGGAAAAGCGAACCCCCTTTTGATCCAGGAGGTCCATTTTGTGTACAAGTGGGACGGCCATTGGATGTTCAATGGGCACTTTTTGAACCAGTGAATGACCTCCAATGAATGTCCACCGTTCCTTTTTTGGAGACGACATGGACGAACACTGGTTGTCCAAAGTAATTCCAACAGATGTACAAGTACGTCGAATGGAAGTTCTCAAAGGACGCCCATTGAATGTTCAAAGTGGTGCCGTATGGGCCTCCATTGGACGTTTTACGTACCGTAAGGGACATCCAATGGATGATTTGAATATCTGAAAGGAACGTTCATTGGATGTACATAGGATGTACATGTGCTGTGTGGGTTTTATAATTTTCTAAAATGTTATTTCATAAGTGGTTTCCACACTGTATGTATACAAACAGGAAATTGCTGAAATTTTGATTCTACAGGAGGTTAGCTAATGCTATAAATACACGATACATTATAAAATATCTTGAAAATGTTGATATTTCCTTCTCAACAATTTCACGCATTTCGCTAGTTAGGTTAGTTAAGTGAAGTGAAAACATATAAATAAAGTAAAATGAGTGGAAGAAAAGAGGACCCAATATGGCAGTTCTATATTAAGACAACAAATCCAAATAAATTGGGGTGTAGGGCTATTTGTAGAAAGTGCAAGAAAGATATTGAAGGGTTAGTCCAAAGACTTAAAGCACACCTCGATGTTTGTAATTATCAAGAGAGGAATACAGGTAATTAAATTATCAATTTAATTTTATTTATATTTAATAAAGACTTTTATTATTAACCCAGGAATGATCGCGTGTTTAGATTTTGCCTAACATTTTTTGGTTTTTGTTGATTCTCCAACCACATATTTTATTTTCGGGATAATTTAGTGGAAGTTTTGAGGCATAAATATTAATTATAAGTGAAGTAACATAGTGTAATTTTTAATTATATATTCTGAGATATTTTGAAATATTTTTTAAATATATACGTATTATATTATAAGTAGATACATTTTTGATAAATAACAGAATACAACAGGGTAACAAATGCATTAAAAGACACATTTAAACCAAAGATATTGTCTACAAACACAAAAATTAAAACATAAAGAGAGTAATTAGACCAGTCGTACTTTACGCAGCAGAATCCTGGAATTTAACAAAAAAAAAGAGGAAAACACATTAGAAATCTGGGAAAGGAAAATACTACGGAGAATATACAGCCCAATTAAAGAAAATGGAGTATGGAGAATATTAAGAAACTATGAAGTTAGTTAAAAATTCAATAGCCCAATAATAACAAATGAAATAAGAAGTAAACGATTAAGGTGGGCAGGACATGTACAACGTCTAGGTAATGAAAGGTGTGTCAAGAAAATACATGAAACTAAAAGACAAGGACGAAGAGCAAGGGGACGGCCGAAAACTAGATAGTTGGATGGTGTTGAGATCTTAAAGAAATTGGAATAAATGACTGGAAGAACAAAGCAAAAGACCAGAAAGAATGGAAATGAATAGTAGAAGAAGCAAAGGACAGACTTCAGAGCAGAAACTAAATCACCAAATTCAAACTCCCTACTGATTTAAAGCAGTAGGGTTGGCCAAGCAGTAGGGTTGGCCAAGCAGCTGGCCACCACTGCCGGAAAAATGAGGCTAGGACCTTAAGGTTTGAAAGTCAATGAGAAGAAGATACATTTTTGAGATAATTTTAAAAAAATTTTGATATTATTTTTAAATATTCATTTATAGATATTTTAGGATATAGATTTTAGGCATATGGGATTGTTTTTAAATATTAGGTGAAATCTAACACGTGGCCTTTAATGTAACTTTTTTAACTCAACCTTTCCCAGGTTAATTAAATATTATCTTTACTTTTCTATACTTACTTAATTTTTAATTTTTTTCAACTTAAAAAAATAAATTTGCTTATACATCTCTATTTCTCTATTGAACATTTTCACTTTATTTTAAAATCAATAATTCAATACTATATCAATATATCATCAATTAATCAATTTCAATTATGTTTTTTCTCTTTCCAGAGAGTCGAATGTTGCTTGACAGTTTTGCTAGCACATCATCTGCCTCAAGTTGTAATTCACTCATGACGGATAGTTCATATGTTAGAAAAACTCCACCGAAAGTACCAACAAGTCTAACAACTTTTGAGCCAGTCCAATAAAGAGAGCAATTGAAACTCAGCCTACCATGAGTGGTTTTGTAATGCGGACTTCAACTGCTGAAAAACATAAAATTGACAAACAAATAGCAGAAGCTATTTTTGCTACTAATTTGAGCTTCAGGTGTATTGAGAATTTAGAGGTGAAAAAAGCCATTCAGTTATTAAGGCCTGGTTATACACCGTCCTCGAGAAAAACTGTAGCAACAAGTCTTTTGGACGAAATCTATGAAGAGGAAAAAGAAAAATGTTTCTCCTCCCTGTCAGGACAGTTCGTAAATATGTCAATTGATAGGTGGTCAAACGTGCACAACAAACCAGTGATATGTGCAACGATAACCACTGAAGATGGACAAGCCCTCCTATATGAAACTATAGACACATAAGGAAATCCACATACTTCAGAATATTTAACTCAAATAGTTTGTGACTTGATTTCTTCATGTGAATTAAAATACAAGTGTACCGTAAAATCTTGTGACAGACACGAACGAACGCAAAAGTTATAACTTATGGCTGCTCTGCACATATTTTTAATTTACTGTGCAAGGACTTTCAAGTTAAAGATGTTATAGAACATGTGGTCCAAATTGATAAGTATTTTCGAAATAACCATTTGGCTAGAGCTAAATTCAGTCAAGCAGGAGGCAGCGCTTTAGTCCTTCTAAGCAATGTGCGATGGAATAGCCTTGGCGACTGCTTAGAGATGTGTCACTCAGTGGGACATCATATTAAAAATCTGCGAAGAAAATAAAAAGGAGATTGATTCCACTATTTACCAAAAAGTTTCAAATATTGCGATTAAACATGCAGCGCAAGATTATTTAAACATTTTATAACCTATATCAGTTGCTCTCGATACAGTGCAGAGGAAAAATGCTACTATCGCAGATGCTGTAGAGCAGTGGAAACATTTACAATATATCTTTGATGAATCTGTGGAATTACCATTACAAAAAACACAACAATTTAATAATCAATATAAGCAAGCACTAACGCCATATTTTATAGCATATATGTTGAATCCACAAAAAACAAAATACCAGTTAACACCATAAGAAAAGAATATAGCTTTAGAAACAACTAACGAGTTATATGAAAACACTGGACTGTTACCTTTAGTAATAAAGTTAAATGCCCACAGTGCTCCATTTATGCAAGTTATGTTTTCAGACGAAGTAATAAAAAATGTAAACGGACTACAATGGTGGTTATCACAAAATGATGAGCCAGAAATCTTGAAACAGTTGCCAATAATAGAACAGTTCCTGTTTGCAACTGCTTCTTCAGCTTCAGTAGAATGCATATTTAGCTCTTTTGGTCTTGAACACTCGGATATTAGAAACAGATTAGGCATAGAAAAAGGAGGAAAACTCGTGTTTTTGTTTAAATTGTATAACGAAAATGAATAGACTGAAAATATACATTACCTAATAAAATTTAGGTGTTACGTTTAGTTTAAGAATTTGGAATGATGTACTTCTTTTTTGTTGTTTTTAGGTTCGTTCCAACCTCGCGAAGAACCATTCTAGAATGGAACTGTGCAAGTGCATACAGTAAATGCCGTTCCAAGCTAATCGTGACCATAATATTATACAGTTCGATTTTCGTTCCAACCAACTTGTGATCGTTCTAGAGCCGTCACGGAACGGTGATTTCAATACTCGACTGAAAGAAAGAACTGTGAGGACTGACGTGCGCTGTTAGTATTTTGTCAGTTAATTTATTGTTTTTGTTTGACGTGTTTGTTGGCAAATCAACTTTTGTTCTGACTGGGTTATTTTTCAATACCATGAATTAGTTTGTACAATCATTTTTTTTAAATAAATAAGACTTTAGTTTCATTTTCAACTAATTAGATTTTTATAGTTTAATTTAACAAATTAAACAGAAAGAAATGCGTAATACCACTAATAAAGTCCATTAAATACAAGAATATATATTATAAAGTGAGGTCACAGTATTACACAAACAAAACGATCGCTGAACGATAATAAAGTAGGCCTAAAACCGTTCCAACTTACATCAGTTCTGGGACGGTACAAAGTTTGCGCCTGCGTATAAAATGATTACTAACAATTCCAGAATGCTTCCAAAATGGTAATTTATCGTAGGTTGGAACAAACCTTTTGCTAAATGCAGATAATTCTTTTGATTTTTGAAAAAACTTTTGTATTATGTTATCTGGTTCTGAATAAAAAAGAAAAAAATTGATTTTAAATCATGATTTTAATTTAAAAATCAAGTGATTGAAATCGTGATTTAAATCATGATTTTAATCAGCCCAACCCACTCAAATTAGTGTAAAAAAAATAAAATTCCTTGTTTTTTATGATAAATGGAGTAAATTACTTATCTGAATATACTCTTAAATTCTGATCAACATTTCTTTATAATAATTTGATATTGTCAAAAATAGAGGCATGTTGAGCGAAATTTTCATTTTTCATGAACCTCTTATACAGTACTGGAAAAAAATTGATAGACTCAGTTTCACGAAAGAAGAAGCCATCTGAAGTTGGAACATTGACAATCTCAGAAACCAAATTCAGTCTTGTTTACCTGCATTGCTTAGTAACATGTGTTAGAAGAAAACCAGTTGTGCCATTGTTTTTAACAATTTTATACCAAATACTTTCATAAGGATTTCAGCCTTCAAATACTTTAAATACAAATTATACTGCATAGTATTCATTTGAGTTTCGTAGTGTAAAGAGGTACTTTTACTTCTCTTATCAACTGCGCTACGATAAACATAAACACAAAAACCAACAAAAACAGTGAATCATTAAAAATAAATCAACAGTGAGTGATAAAAACTGAACAACTAATTAATTAATAATATGAACTCAATACCTGCCTTTAATGGGCCAGGAGTAATTAACAGTCAACAAATAATTCCTACAAACAGTGCTATACAGGCTGTCCCATTTTATAACACACAAATACCACAACAAATTCAAACTTTTACTCAACCAAATTCATATGGCACTAGTATGTATGCTTTACAACCCCAGTATCCTAGTAATCAAGCAAATGCTACACAGCACATACCAAGCAGTAGTCAATACCTGTATAGAATGACATCTACTAGCGATGAAGAATTCCCTGGTTTTGAGGAGAGCGAGCAAAATAATATCACAAATGAAAATCCCTGGCAGGAGATAAAGAAAAGAGTTAAAAAAAGAAAAATTAACAAAGACAGTAGATATCCTGAAACTACTACAAATAATAAGTTCAGTCCGTTAGCAAATGAACCCGGTGACGAAACCAGTGACACAATCAATAATGCAGATGGCAGTCGAGACAAAAACACAGAAGAAAACGTAACACCAAGACCTCCTCCAATATTTATCTATGGGGTAATCAACTGCAAAGAAATGGAAGCCAAAATTAATACAGTAGTGGAAAGAAAACAATACATTACAAAAACATTGATAGCAGACAACACAGTTAAAATAATAAGTGACACACCAGATACTTACAGGAAGATAATAAAATTAATGAGAGACAACAACGTCATACATCACACCTACCAGCCCAAGGATGAACGTGCGTATAGAATTGTGATAAAATATTTGCACCACACAACTGACATAGATGAAATCAAAACTGAGTTAGCAGTAAACGGACATACGGTTAGAAATGTGATGAATTGCAAGAGTCGAATAACCAAAGAACCATTAAATCTCTTTTTTGTCGACCTAGAACCGGGGAATAACAACAAAGACATTTATAAACTGAAAAATCTTCAAAACAGAGCAATACTTGTAGAACCACCAAAGAAAACAAAAGGTATCACACAATGTATGAGATGCCAGCAATATGGACATTCTAGATCATACTGTAACAGGCCGTATGTATGTGTCAAATGCGGTGGAAGTCACAATACTACAACCTGCACTAAAAGTAAAGATGTTCCAGCTAGATGTGCCTTATGCGATGGTCCTCATCCAGCCAATTATAAGGGATGTGAATTTTATCACAATCTAACAAGATCAAACAACACAAACAACCGAATGAATATTCAACAAAATTCAAGTAACAAAACAAACAGCGCAATTAACCAAATTCCAACAACGGTGCCTCACATCCAACACCCACATCAAAATCACAAGACTTATGCAAATGCATTAAAAAATGGTAGCGAACAACAAACAGATATTAATCAAATAATGAACAAATTCTTAGAAGAATTCAAAAATATGTTTCAACAGCTAATTCAACAAAATAGCATGGTTTTAAACATGCTAACGACCTTAATAAGTAAAATTCAATAGTTCCATCAAGATTGCAGAATGGAATGCCAATGGGCTCCTGCAACATAAAAACGAAGTTGAACTGTTTATGCAACATAACGATATAGATATCCTTTTAATAAGTGAAAGTCATTTCACAGATCGGTCTTACTTTAAAATACCAAGTTATACAACTTACTTCACAAACCATCCAGACAACACTGCCCACGCTGGAACGGCTATTATAATAAAAAATACGATAAAACATGTAGAACTACCAAAATATGTACAACATTCTCTACAAGCTACAATTATAAAAGTATACATGAGAACTTATGACCTAGCAGTTGCAGCAGTTTACTGCCCACCTCGGTACAACCTGAAGAAAGAAAACTTCAAGGACTTCTTTGAAACTCTGGGCAACAAATTCATTGCAGGAGGAGATTACAACAGTAAGCATATATTATACAGATCACGTCTTACTACAACTAAAGGGAAGGAATTAATGAGTCTTATTCAAGAAAACAATTATCACGCTTTGTCAACTGGGACTCCTACCTATTGGCCGACTGACCCAAATAAAATACCCGACCTGTTGGATCTATTCATCACCAATGGAATATCCCCTGCCTATATGGATATTACTCCAAGCCATGATCTCTCGTCTGATCATTCTCCAATCATAGCCACCATAAGTTGCTTTGTAGTCTACAAAAAGGTCACACCAAAGCTGCACAACAACAAAACAAACTGGGAAAAATATCGTACCGAGCTAGAAGAGGAAATAAACCTACACGTAAGCCTCAAATCAACTGATAATATAAATGAAACACTAACAATGCTGAACAATAAACTTAAAACTGCTGCACAAAATGCCACACCAGTGACAAAAGCAGGTAATGAAACGCACAACATTCCAGTTGAAATTAAAAAGCTGATAGCACAGAAAAGAAAAGCCAGAAAAAGATGGCATCAAACTCACGCACCATCAGACAAGACCACACTAAACAGGTTAAGTAATCAGCTGAAAACCAAGCTAAAAGAGGCACAAGAAAGTTCATTCACACACTATATAACTAATCTCAATCGGTATGATAATTCAATATGGAAACCTATCAAAAATTCCAAAAAACCCAAAACGCATGTACCCCCTATCAGAGACGAACGTGGCATGAATTTACAATGGGCCAGAGACGACGATGAAAAAACTCAATTATTTGCCGAACATCTAGCACAGGTATTTACTCCAAACGATGATCAACCAGATAACGAATTGGAAAGAGACATAAATAACATTCCAATGCATATACCACCAATAAGACCACTAACTGTGAATGAAGTCCAACGAGAAATCAAATACTTAAATACAAGAAAAGCACCGGGTATAGACAAATTAACCCCAACAATGATTAAGGAACTCCCTAGAAAAGGAATTGTGTACATTACTCTCATATTTAATGCCATCATACGCTTAAATTATTGGCCAAAACTGCTAAAAACCGCAGAAATTATACTAATTCCAAAACAAGGGAAAAACCCAAACGAAGTCTCATCATACAGGCCCATAAGCCTGTTACCTGTGGTGTCTAAAATTCTCGAAAGACTATTGCTACAAAGGATCGAATCTGACCCAGAAACAGAAGAATGGATACCACTCCACCAATTTGGTTTCCGCAAAGAGCATTCTACAGTACAGCAAGTGCATAGAGTGGTTCACTGTATTAATCTAGCCATGGAACTCAAACAGTACTGCACTTCGGCTTTCCTGGATGTCAGCCAAGCCTTTGACAAGGTCTGGCACACGGGATTAATTTATAAAATCAAGAAATATATTCCAATCTCCTACTACAAACTATTAAGATCCTACCTGAGTGACAGAGAATTTAGAACAAGAGTCAACGAAAGTACGTCAAACAACTATCCAATAAAATCAGGAGTCCCTCAAGGAAGTGTTCTCGGACCGTTATTGTACGTACTATTCACAGCAGACCTTCCAACAAGCAATGACACTATCACGGGCACCTTTGCCGACGATACCATCATACTTGCAACTCACGAAAATCCAGTAACAGCGTCCATCATTCTACAAAGGCAACTAAATGACATACAAACATGGGTAAATAAGTGGAAAATTAAAACGAACGAGTCTAAATCCGTCCAAGTGACTTTTACCCTAAGAAGAGACCAGTGTCCTCCAGTTTCTCTCAACAACACTCAAATACCACAAACTTCCAGCACTAAATATCTTGGAATTCATCTCGACTCAAGACTTACATGGAATGAACACATACGTAAGAAGCGTAAGCAGATCGACTTAAGAATAAAAGACTTATATTGACTAATTGGTAAAAAATCGAAACTGGCTTTGGAAAACAAATTACTTATATACAAAACAATTATAAAACCAATATGGATGTATGGTATTCAACTCTGGGGATGTGCGAGCAAATCAAATATAAACATCATCCAAAGAAGTCAATCTAAAATTTTACGTATAATAACAAATGCACCCTGGTACGTGACGAATCAAACTCTTCATGAAGACTTAAAAATCCCCTATATACGAGATGAAATTGCAAAACAAAGCACAAAACACTGCAGTAGACTAGAACTACATGTTAATCCAATACTCCATCCACTCCTAGAACCTCAACTTAACCGAAGACTCAAAAGGAACTGGACAACTGACCTGAAAGATGGTTGAAGAGACCCCATCACTGGAGAAGGTCTCACCACGCCAGCAGGAGCCAACCGCCCTCAAGCCAACCAGTTAGCTTATAGAACTTTTCAAGTTTTGATTGCTAATAAAATATATACATAATAAAAAAAAAAAAAAAATTATACTGCATATTGCAAATGCTTCGAACTATGATTCTGATTTATGGTTGAAACAGACTATTTCAGTTATAGAGTCACCACACTGAAGTTGCCCATTGTAAAAAAAACTAAAAACAGGACAAACAGGTATGCAAGAAATAGATTATGAAGTTACATTATATTTAAGAAATCCATATGAAGTTTGGGAGGATATAAAAGCAGTTTTGACAATGTTTATTTATTTAATGCATTTTTTTAAATTATTCCTCCTTCTGTTTCAATTTGATGCCAGCAGGTATCAATAATTTCTTAGCAATACAATTCTTGTATAGATACTTCTCATTTAATACCTTTTGATACCTAATATTGATATTTAGCAAGTATCACAGCACATTTACCTACTTTACTTATGGTTGTAATTTTTCAGATTTTACAGTTTTAAGTTGAATTTTACCATGGTGCCTTCTCTTGTAATACTCCAAGGCATGCCCGCAGCAGGGGTAAATTGGTCTCCCAGAGGGATATTGGCTGTTTTGTCCTACCATGTTAGTCAAATAAGGTTAAAGTAACAAATTCAATTACAGTTAGTCAATAAAAGTGTAACTTCCCCTCTTAAATTACGGCTGAGTGCTGTGTCAAAATTGATCCAACAACACCAGTTGTGTAGCTTAGAAATCACCATACCAATTGAGGGTTAACATTCATCATTTGAAATAACAATTTTATATAGGCCTAATTTAACTTGCACTTCTGTTATGACGTAAAATTTCGTTTGGAACAAATATTAAGAGTTACTATACCTTATTTTTTTCCTTCTAGAGTTGTCGAACTGTATCTATGACCTATTAATCGGCGTGGTTGGCAGATTTGTAATAATCCAAAAAAAAATTCACTTTAATAACACTATAACTTCACTGCTAATGTCGAAAGATTTTTTTCGCCTTGAAAAAATAAGAAATAATCACAGGATGCTTAATATAAACTTGGATTAAAATGTAATAGAATATAGAATTTTAGTCAGATTTCTTGTTTATTAGAAGTTTGGTCACAGCTCTCAGCTTGCTCACCATTCACCATTGATGTCAATCACTTATCACTTCAATCAGAGGAGGTAAAAGTGGTCTGTGACACAGATCATATAACTAATATTTGTCTGTGATGTGTGATGTCAATGCAGCTCACAGAGTACATACAGAAAAAGAGGTGTTTTCGCAGAGACAATTCCGAACGAATTCATAATACACACTGAACCTATGCTACGGCGTAAGAGCATATAAGAATTAGTTCCGGATAGATTCGAATGTTTAGGCTAAGTGAACGCGACTAGCACATCTAAGGATAAATGTTCTGTTATATCCTTAGGTGCGTCCTTTTTGACTGAGATCTCAGATAATCTCAGCTCACATCAGTAATGTGAGCGTTCTTTTTGTTTTACTCACTTCTAAGTGAGCTGAGATTCTTCCTCCCCCTTTACCGATGCTGAATGTGTTGTAAGAGGGTATCAGTTGGAATTGAGTCGGAAATAAAGTGGAGGGGATGAAGAAATGTTTGATTTGCTTGGTTTATTTATAGTTTTAACCAAGGTTATCTATGTTTTTAACCATTGACATATAAACAATAAACACACATAGAATCTATTTTCCTTTTTTTACAAATTATGGATACAATAATATTATTAGATGCTGATACGAATCTGTTGTAAGTTTAAATCTATCCCTTGAAGATGCACAGAGGGCGAAGGGAGGTAACAACTAATAATGTTGGAAATATTAGCCATAATACAAATCTTAAATCAAAGAACTATTTGAAATTAAAAATAACAAAATCAAGCGTGGTTATCAGAGATATCGAGATAGGTTATGTTTATATGTTTTGTTTCTTATTCACGTATGCGTCGACAGACCGCGCATTTCAATTGAGTTCTTTTGGTGCTTACTCACATCACTTTATCTCAGATCACCTTAACTGAAGTGATCTGAGATCTCAGTCAAAAAGAACGCACCTTATGTCAAACATATTAGGCACGTTTTTTTTACATCATATATTCACCATTGGTTGACTGACGTCAGTATCCGCTGCACCGACATTTTGGAGTCACCAATGGCACATAAAAAAACGCAGTTGTAATTTACATCATTATATCTGACAACTGACAATCGATTTAATAATTGATTGTTGTTATCAGCAAAATTAACGAAACGAATGAAAATACTTGAAAAGTTTTGTAGTTATTTTAGCCTCCGCATCTCGGAGTAGCAGTTCATCTGATAGTTCCGAGGATGAAATAATATACATGTTTTTTTGAGGTTAAGTTGTCATTTTCTAAACCACCAAATTTATCCACCACCTCGAAACAGCGGTGGAATGGTTTGCAATTTTGGTTGATGCAACAGTAATAAATGAACGTGACATTTCTTCAATCTGAAATCCACCAATGAATATAAAAACGCAATTGGTGGATTGGTGGATCTACCGGTGAATAATAAAACGTGCCTATTAAAACAACCAGATAAATCCCACTACATAAAACATCTACTTGACACCAATCATCCAATTGACACCTAGCACATAATTAGGAGAACAACATATTTGTGATAAGAGACAAGAACTGGATTTCCTTGAAGAATTGGAAGTTAGAAACCCACAATATGAAGTCGTCAATGAACACATAAATCTAGGGAGTTCTCCACTTTTAAACTGTCTTCTTAAGTGATAATTGTAAAGATATGCAAATATAGTTTTCATTCGAGTACCGGTAATTGTAGGTGAAAGACGTGCGACACAGCAATCCGTTTAAACCAAATATCACTGGTAAATTTTACGTGAAATAAACTTAAATTAGTGTAAAACAAGAGTGCGTGGAAAGTAATAGAAAATGACTGAAAATCTTCCCCCCGACGGCGGGGGGAACATAAATAATCTTTCGAATATCAACAGCGAACCCGATAAAAATAACAGCGAGATGGGACCACAAGTGATCGAAAATCCTAATTTAATGCCAGTTAATAACCATACTAGCAGCATAGAGGACGAACGCCGCTCTATTCAGACGGCAACAGGTGACAATACACAAAAACCCAAAACATTCAACATCAACAAATCGTATTTATATTCAGATAACATTTATGTTTTTATTGAAAAGTTGAATACTGATAACATAGGTCGTTTACATCCCATGGCCGTAGGGCATATTTTACACCAAAAATTAAAAATATCTAATATTAAACGAATACAAAAGGTAGGGAAAAATAGAGTGCGAGTGCAATTAGCAACTTTAAAAGATGCTAATAATTTAATTAATAACAAAGAACTTAATAATGAAAATTTAAAAGCATTTATTCCAAATAATTTATTGGAGCATAAAGGGGTAATAAAAGAAGTCGATACAATTTTTAACGAAGAGTACTTACTCAAAAATATCATTACGACGAGCACAGTCACGGAAGTTAGAAGGTTCAAAAAAAAATAGACATAGACGGAGAGACTATTTATATACCAAAACAAATAATCCTAGTAACTTTCGAGGGTAATGCCTTGCCAACGCACATAAAAATAAATAGTGTAATATGTCCAGTAGAAAATTATGTACAAAAAGTAACACAATGTTACAATTGTTTAAGATATGGACACGTAGCCAAACAATGTCGGTCAACAAATAGTAGGTGCTTGAATTGTGGTGAAATAAAAGAAGACGATCACACATGCAACGATCCGGAAAACACTTTCTGTATATATTGTAAGGTTAACGATCACAAATCGATTTCTAGAACATGCCCTACATTTGAACAACAAAAAAAAATAAAAGAACACATGGCACAAAATAATACTACCTTTCTTGAGGCAAAAGCAAACATTTGTAACTCTTATGCTAATGTCACACTATTAAATAGTTTTGAAACCTTAACCAATACTCCAGAAAATTTTCCCGCCCTTCCAAACAAAAATATGAACCACAATAAAAATAATTATAATAACCACCGACCTAACATTCCTTTATCCCAAATAACAAATCCTAGGAATGAAACAAATAACCCTCCTACCATACACGACCCCCCAACTCCACCAACACCTCTCAGCAATACTCCTAAAAAACGAAAGGTGAATATGCGTGGAGAGGAAATGCACCCTCCAATGTTTCCTAGAAACTTCGGACCAGAGCAACCGATTCAAATAGGCCAAAAAACAACGAGTATGGAAGTTGACTTATGCAGTGATAAAGATGATCAAGTAGTCACTCTTTTTAATATCTTAAAGGATATATTAGATGATATAACAAGTTTTGAAGACTTGGGAAAAATTGATATAGTTTACGTAAAAAATAAACTTAGCAAATTCCGAAATGGCCAATAAAAACAATACAATAAACATTTTGCAGTGGAACTCGCGTTCCGCTGTAGCAAATAGATATAGTTTAATAAAATTTTTAAAAGAAAATAATGTAGATATAGCGATCTTAGCAGAAACTTGGTTTAAACAGGACAAACTAATCAAATTTGAAGGGTATCACATCGTTCGGGCAGATAGAGCGGATGGTTATGGAGGAACAGCAATCCTATTTAAAAACCATATGAAAGGCGAAAAAATAAATTTAAATCTGAATGTCCACGAACATATCTCAGTTTGTGCTGCTCGAATAGAAATATGCAAATCATCAAAAATCTCAATACTATCCTTGTACTGCCCGCCAGGTATAAACATAAACGGCAACGATTGGGAAAACATATTTGCTACTATAAATTCTCCCACTATTCTTGCAGGCGATTTTAACGCCCACCATGAAGTCTGGGGATCGCACAAACACGACCAAAGAGGGAGACAGCTAGCTAATATTATAGACAACCAAGAACTAATACTTCTAAATGATGGATCACCGACGAGACTAACACACAACGAACACAAATCTGCAGTAGACCTAACTTTTTCTTCACCTAATATATCCAATAGAATAACCTGGAAAACGCACCCGGACACCTTAGGATCAGACCACTACCCAATCATAATGGAACTCGCTGTCAAAAATAAAACTGAAGATAAAGAATGTACCATATACCCCTCCAGCAAATGGAATATAAAAAAAGCCGATTGGAATTCTTATAATCAGAACATTGACAACTTCTTTGCACAAGACAATCCCATCTTCAACAACATCAATGAGAAATACTCATACTTTATGGAAGGAATAAATAGTTCAGCAAATAAATTTATCCCAATGAATAAACCATTTAAACCAAGAGGTGGAAAAATAACACCGTGGTGGAATGACGAGTGCGATGAAGCAATTCGGGCAAGGAAAAAATCAATGATAAAATTTAAAAATACCAGCACACTGGAAAACTTCCTGTCTGCAAAAAATGAAGCTGCCAAAACTAAAAGAATTCTAAGAAAAGTGGCAAGACAATCCTGGATTACATATTGCAATAACCTCAACAAAAATACGCCCATGACTCAAATATGGAATCAAGCAAAAAAAATGAAAGGAAATCTAACTAACCGAACCAAGTCCACAGATGACAACTGGGTAGAACCGTTTTTAGACAAAATTACTCCCCCAATGGTATTATTAAATCCCAAGGAAATTACAACAGCAAAACAAGCAGAAGATACACCAGAAATTTTCCAGAGGAGCCTGGAATTTGGGGAATTAGAAAATGCTCTCAATATTTCAAAAAATACGGCACCTGGAGAAGATGACATTAAATATGCAATGCTGCTACATTTACCTAAAAACGCCAAACTGTTTTTATTGGAAATATTCAACGAAATATGGTCAACCGGGAATTGCAACATACAAGATTGGAAAAAGGTGATAATCATTCCAATTCTAAAACCTGGGAAAGATCCCGAAGATCCTGAATCTTACAGAGGAATATCGCTTCTCTCATGTGTCCTAAAGACCTTTGAGAGAATAATCAAAAATCGACTAGAGTGGTGGATAAACCAGAACCAAATATTACCCATAACCCAATATGGATTTAAAAAAGGATTCGGCACAATTGACGCGGCATCACACATTACCACAGATATACAGAACACATTCTCAGAAAATGGATACTTAATTGCAACATTCTTAGACCTTCAAAGTGCTTACGATACAGTCAACATCCCAATTCTAAAAGATAAAATGAAAGAATCGAACTTCCCGGAACGAATCTGTAACCTATTATGTCAAATGCTATCAAATAGAAAAGTATATATTAGACACAATAATTCCCTAATCGGACCACGACATACCTCACTGGGACTACCTCAGGGATCAACATTATCTCCTCTATTATTCAATATATTTACCACTTGTTTACACTCAATAACGGAGGAAACAACTATAATACAATATGCAGATGATATCGTTTTATACTCACAGGAAAAGAAATACGATCGTGGATTACAGAAACTAGAGAACTCATTCATTCCTTTGATTACCGCCATCCAGAACCTAGGACTTCAAATCGCGCCTCATAAGTCAAGCATCAACGTATTTTCTAGACATACTTTACAAAAACCTGAAAATATCCAATTAGGCAATGCTCTACTACCATACAAAGATGAAGTCAAATATTTAGGAATAGTACTGGATAGCAAGCTAACATGGAAACCATTCATAGAACTCATACGAACAAAGTGCACAATAGCAATAAACTTCCTGAAAATGATTACGAGGACGTGGTGGGGAGCTAGTCTAGGCATAGCACTTTTGTTCTACAGAGCGTACATCCGATCTATAATTGACTATGGAAGCATACTGTATGGATCAGCAAATGACACAAACCTAAAACAACTAGATCTCATTCAAAATAAAGCTCTTAGAATTTGCATGGGAGCAATGAAGTCTACACCTGTCGAAGCTATGAGAGTGGAAGCAAAAGATCCGCCACTAAAATTGAGAAGAGAATACTTGGCCGAAACAATGATCTTAAAATGCAAATTAAAACAGTCGCCACTAATCCATAAAGTATCTGTTTTAAACTGCAACGATTTGACAAAAACATACTGGATAAAAAAAAATTCTCCTCCACTATGTATAGGTTTTCGTAATACAAGCAACACGACATTGATGCAACATACGAGAGATAAATACTTTGAATTATATCAAAACAAACCAAAAATTATAAAACCGAAATACTTTGAAACTGCTTCTTATAATCAAAATTTAATTGAAAGAATTACAGATAATAACGAAAGTAACATGGCAGTATACACTGATGCATCAAAGAATGAGTTAGGTACTGGGTGTGCATTTTATATCCCCGAAGGAAAAATAGAAAAGAAGTTCAAAATCAATTCCCATAGTTCGATTTACACCGCAGAGGCATACGGAATATTGAAAGCCTTAGAATACTTAGCATCTCAAAACCAACATAAAAGCATTACGTTATTTTCGGACTCACTATCCGTCCTACAGAGTATAAATAAACCAATCAATCCAAGCTCCCTTGTATCTCATCCGTATATTTACAAAATTCAAGTCATCCTAGGACAACTCACTTCAAGGAAATTCGACATACAAATGGCTTGGGTTAAAGCTCACATAGGCATAAAACAAAACGAGCACGTAGATATTTTAGCAAAAGAAAGTATCGACACAGGAGAAGCATATTTCGAGAATAATTGCCTATCGGATTGCATTAACATATGCAAAAATAATTTGTATAAAAAATGGACCATACATTGGGAAAACTATTGCAATAACAAAAATTCACAGTATACTCTGTTACAAGAATACATCCCCAAAAAATGCTGGTACAGGAACACTACTTACAGCCGAAGACAGACGGTCTCCTTAATAAGAATGCGATTTGGACATGCATCTTACCCCGCTCATCTCAACAAAATCAAAGTAATAACATCTGATCTATGCGAAGAGTGCAATGAAAGGGCTGACTTAAACCACATCTTCTTAAAATGCAAGAAATTCGAAACTCACAACAACATCCTAATAGGAGATCTTAGAGAACTTGGGATTGAATTCCCAATCAACATGCCATTCCTCTTGGGTACCAATAACAAAAAGGTCCTTGACGTAATAATCAAATTCATCAATAATACAAATATATTTATCTAGAAAGTTCATTGTTAGTTGCTAATACCTATGTTTTGTACCCATATGTATATACCTTCCTATCCGTGATCCACCTGTGTTGTTAGAATAATGCCTTGATTGACCCCTAGGCGAGAAGCGTGTGACCTTGTCTTTCCACATAGTCGATACAACCCTTAAGCATGTATACAAACCCATACAATACTTATTGCGATTTTATCAACAGTGTTCCTGGCTGCATGGATCCACTCCTAATGCCAAAGAAAAAAAAAAATAGTTTTCCTGGTTTTCTATATCATTGCACAGTTATACTGATCTTAATTGGAAAAAGGATATCCCCATAGGGCTAATAATATGTAAGCTTTTGTAATATCACTTCTTCTTCTTTTTTCTATTAACATATATTAAGTCAATCACAAGGTAGGTCACTCCTTGGTCTAGCCAAAAATAATTATTAAACATCAGGTAGGCATTTAAAAGAAATGTAACTTCTGTCATTCTGACGATGATATTTAATATCGAAACAATTGTCAATTTCTTAGAGTTTTAAACATTTTTTAAATATATTGTGGAGGTATCTAGAAACTGTAAGCTTTATTTACACTAATATGAGTAGATTCCACGAAGTAAGGGTCGAGACAGTTAATTTCATTTTAATATCAGTTTAAAAACGCTGATTACACAAAACTAATAGTGTTTATATCACTTTGTTTGTGTTTTTCACGGCAGATGGCATAATCGTCATTTTTGTCGATCCATTTTCATCACAATTTTTTGTGCGTGTGCGTGCTGTTCAACCATCTTTTTCGTACTGTTTTATAAACAAGCGTGTTAAGATACCTGTGTACAAATATTTAAAATCGACATTAAACAAATAATACTTATTATAAAGAAAATTAAAATAAAGTGTTTTAATTAAAATAATAACTCTTTCAAGTCGACTATAATTATATTATCTGTACAAAAAGGATGATACAACGGTGTTGTTCTGGATATGTAAGAGTGATACATGGTATAAATAAAGCCAATACCAGGGGTTATCTTTACCATTATATAAAATATAACTAGTTACATTTCCTTGAACCTTGCTTGCAATAGTAGTAATATATACGCGTAATCATATGATTAAAAATTTAATATGTTTAGGTATATTATCAGAAGTTTTTAAAATTTTGATATTATTAATAATATTCATTATCAATCTAGTTGTTAGTTTTAGTGTTTTTACATGTGCTAACAATAAATTATCATGGTTAAATAGAATAAAGTTATTTAATAATTATTTACCTAATTTTATTTAGATAATAGATTATATTGACAGCTAACCTCGCAACTAGTAAACTTATTTTGCCTTTTTGGGAACACCCATGACACTATAATCACATTTTTAATTTTCCACAATTATGCGCTTCAACTAAATTGTCAACAAGTACAGCACCATCAATAATTTGTTGTAATGAAAGATTTGTTTGTGGAGATAATATTGCATTCCCGGCCATTATTGGACAAAACAGTACGAAACTTTTAAATTAACGCTCTTTCAACATGGCGGCTGCGCTTGCGCTTGTCAGGTGATGGAAAGTACTATACGCGCTATAAGTGGTGATGTCATAATCTTAGGTGATGTCAATTTTGTATCCAAACAAAAATAACTAGCCATTTAGATACCATTGGTGTGATTTTGGACCAGACATTATTCCCTTATATTTTGAATATAACTGCTGATTTAGGCATTTAGATATACACAATGACTTTTACAAAGAGATATATTCGATTCCAGCCAAAATAGGTATGTGTAACAATAATATTTTAATAAGAGAGTTATCTAACCTAAACATGCTATTATAAGCTTATGAAATACAAATGTTTTAATTCTTTTTCTATCTGTATTATCTCATTTTAGGTTTCTACACATAAAGAATAATGGTACTGTCCTGGCCACCAGGCTGTAAGCATTATAATGTCAGAGAGAACTGTAAGTTTTATAGATTTCCAAAGGATCCAAAAGTAAGAAGCAAATGGATGAAGCTGACAAGGTACCTACATAATGATAAATATAACATTTTATTTTGTGTGTTTATACAATATTTGTAGAACAATAGAACCAGATCCCAGAACTTTTTGTGTAGCTGTCATTTTATGGATGGAGAAAAGAAAATTAGACGACTATTTTTTTGTACATGATTAATCTTTGCAAACAAGGTAGAAGCAAACTTGTACGTGTCCATTGTATGTTTGATTTTGTACTGTATATATCGATCTCCCTATAACATATACATTATTATTTGTCATTACACATCTTTCGCTTTACATTTTTTGTAAGTTGCTTTGTATGATTTTTTAAACGTTTGCTATTTTAAATTGAAATTCCACATTGTACCTTACTTTCCTCTTTCTATTAACTGTAAACCATTGTGTTTTTAAATGAAACTCACGGTCTCTAGTTAATTCCACAATATAATAAAAGTTATTGAAAATTCTAAAAAATTGACAATTGTTTCGATAAATCAATATCAATATCATCGACGATGATATTGATTTATCGAAACAATTGTCAATTTTTTAGAATTTTCAATATCTTTTATTATATTGTGGAATTAACTAGAGACCGTGAGTTTCATTTAAAAACACTAATATGAGCATATTCCACGAAGTAAGGGTCGAGACAGTTAATTTCAGTAAACCATTGTATTACAAGTAAATATTTCTCTGTGTAATAAAGAAATTTGGAAACGTTTTTGTTTATATTATTTGTTTTTAGATAACATTGAATATGTAGTTGAAAAAAGAGCCTACAGAGATCAAATAAAATTTGAAAGCAACCAACAGAAACTCTGAACCTCGTACAAATATGATTTGATTGAGGCAAAGTTGTGATGACGATGTTCTGAGTTTTCAGACTAAATGGCATATTTTCAATCATGTAAATTTTCAACGTTTCCTCAATTTAATTTTCTTAGCACAAAAGAAACCAAAATTTATAATTATGAAAACATTTTATTATGTTAATATAAATGGTACAAATTTGTAAAGGTAGAATGTTATTAAAACATGTACATTTTTCTTCCATTCTTGATGTCGAGCAATTCCCACAATAATGTCACTTGGTATCCATAATATTAAATAGCACATGTCCTCTCATGAAATATGTAATGCACCTTGTATCTGGTGATAATAGTTATATTTTTCAATTATCACTAATATATTTTCATTAAAATGAATTATGTAATTCCTGTCTCTTGAGAGTGGTTTCAATTTTTCGTCATTCGGATACTTGAAAGGACACTTTCACTTCAATTAAGCATTTTTCGCTAACAAGCTCATATTATCATTAAAAAAGGTTTCAAGAGAATGTTTTGATGACACTAGAACAAACAATCACTATTATTTATCTTATATTTTCACATTAACCAAATAATCCAGTAAACATAACCTCAAGTATAGCTTTTAAAATCAAAAATACGGATTGCGGGAAGACTTACATGATCAAACCATTATTTTTTATATTGAGTAGACTCGATTACTTACTTTTCAACAATTTATTCCTTTCAAAAACACGTATGAAACGCTTAAGTAATCAAAAATCTACACTCAAATGGAAATTCCTATGGCAACAAGTTTTGTTTGGATACAGTTTCAAATTGTGACGTCACACTAATCTCGCGTATTGAGACGACATAGCGATCGCAGCGTCCATGGAGTCTAGAAAATCTATCAAAAATTAACGTTGTTAGTATGATGTATCAAAATCCCAAAATTAATATTTCGGAATGTGTAACTGTTTCGAAAAATTTAATTTGCCATCTTCTAAAAGAATACTGATGAAAGTTTTGATTCACTTATAAAAAAAGCTGAATCAATAGCTGCTGAAGTTGATATATTGTCCGAAATTCCTTTGCTTCGCTAAAGAAAAGTCCCATATCATTTTTCATATGTGTCAAAGGAAAAGCCCATTGTTGATCAAAAACAAAATTTTAAAGTTAACTTTCATATTAGTTTACATTAGATACCACGAAAAATTTACTACAAGATATATTTTCTTTAATGTTTATTAGAGTTTTACGAGTTTGCTTAATATGTCCTTTGTCAATTTTCGCAATTTCTGAGAAGTTGAAGTCAAATTTTCATAATTTAACAAATCTTTAAGCTCCTCAAGTACTGTTCCATCCTGTTCGGTATTTATCACCAATTCTTTAGTATTTTTATTCTTAGGTAGCAAAATAGAATCTCGTTGTGTGGGCAACTTGCGTTTTTTTTGTTGAATTATTTTGGAAAAGTTGAAAGAATAGAAGGTATTGCATCTTCCTTTATCTTGGGAGTACCTCTTTTCATTTGAAAAATAGATCCATCTAAGACCGTAGTTGTGTAAAAACGCTCAATATCACTATCTAAAAAATGTAATTCACACACAGCATCCTTTGAGGTTAGGCGTTTGTCTGCCCTCCTAATAGCGTTTTCCCAATTTCTAACCATTTCGTCCTTAAACATAGATTGTTATATATTATCAAGGGTTGCTTGAACAGCAATTTTAAGGCTAATAATGACTACAATTTCCAGATTGACTTACCGTGCGAGGTCGGAATAAACTAGGGTTTTTCACGCCATTTTTCTTGTTCCATGTCTTTAAATTACACCGTAACCAGTATTACAACCAGGCACAAAACAATTTGACAACATAATTTGACGATTAATGAATTCAATATTTAAAAATTCTTTAATAATTTCTCACTGTATAACAATTGCATTTGTATTCCCAAGCCCAGAATGCGACACTGCGGACCTGGCGGGAATTTGTGTACCACCTACTTTGGTACATGAAAAATGGCCAATTCGAAGGCAAGCCGTTTAGTCTCCTCCCCTCTACTCTCCAGGGCAGTGTCTCACTTATTTTGTCCGTATTTCTGGGACTCTTTTTTTCTAGACCGATCGTACTCCTTCTCTGTAACCTCCACAGTAGAGACATTTTATATTAGATCCACAGAGCTTGTTTTTGATTTTGTGATTAGTTCCAGAGCAGTGTTGCCAGAAATGCAGAATTTTAGCCTTCAAAAGGAGCTAATGAAGTAAAGAAGAATATTTTACGAAAACCATTAAAATATGAGGAATTTTTGTAGATTCACTTGTTTTTGCAACTATTTTATTCATTTCGTATGCATTCTGACATCTTCAGCAATAGCAAAATAAAAATATTGCAATGTGCTAAGTATGATACAGCTCTTTATTGTGATATGGCGAAACAAAGTGGCGAAATATTCAATTTCGCTTCAGTGATGAAGAGGATGAACTACTGGAGTTGCCCATTTCCAAATTTTGACAGAAAATAAGAGATACCAAAGACTTTAAAGACGAAAGTTTGTTTTTTAACATTGGTACTTTCGCATTACTCGTACTTTCGCTACCACCAAAGAATACACCGTTGGTGTATTCTTTGCTACCACACTCAAATGCAGGAGCTGAAAGGGTGTTTTCGATAACGAATGATGTGAAAACAAAAAAACGAAACAGACTTCAAGAAAATACATTGAATTCTCTTTGCGTATTGCGTAGTCATTTTCAAGAGACAGGTACAAATTCTGTAAAAATGTCTGTCAGCGAAAAAGCATTTAAATTTGATGAAATCAAAAAATTTATATTCCTAATTAGGTAATATGTTATACACTTTTTTGTTCTGCGTATAAAGTAAATATGTGATTTCGTTTTCCTTTTTTTTTCTTTGTCATTAAAGTTAACTATTTTTTTAATTTCTTTTATTAAGTACGTAACCTACCTACTCCAGAACTCAGCAGCTTTCTTCTTTGGTTTTTGGCCTTACTAAATTTTACAGAATATAAAATATTCATTACGTAGACTTTGGCCTTACTAACGGTGGGTGTGTACTCCAAAATGACGTCACACACCACTGCAGAATTATGAATAATTTTGGAGGTGAAATCACAGTGTGGTGAAATTGAAGAAAATTCATATAAATTATCTGGCAACACTGTTCCAGAGACTCTGTTAGTTCATACTTCACAAAAACAACATAATAGAAAAGAAGAAGATTTTAGAGAGAAATTACTTAACGATTATATATAAAACTATTTTAGCGATTGCTTAAATTTAACAATAGTAAATATATAAATGATAATGCAATAAAATCTTACCGGCATACTACCGTTAACTCCTCATACTTTCAAATATTTATAATGAATACGTTGATAGTTTTTTTGCTATTGGGTAAATATAGCAATATTTGTTATGATTTATTTAATAACATTACATTTTTAGAATTTGTACTTGTGGTATCACCTTCATCAAAATGGATATTAGAATTAGGAGATAATTTCAATGATATTAGAAGAGATGGTGGTTACTGGTTAGTTAAATTTTATACACCTTGGTGTGGACATTGTAAAAGACTTGAACCTATGTGGGCGCATGTGGTACAAGCTCTCAAAAATACTCACATAAGAGTTGGAAAGGTTGACTGCTCAGTATTTCCCAATGTTGGGAAGGCCTTTGACGTTACCATCTATCCTACCATTAAACTGTAAGTTTTTCAATTTCAGTTATTTGCAATAAAATCCAAGGTTTTTTTGTGATGCAAGGGTAGTGGGTGGATAATATTAATTGGATAAAGATATTTTTAACATAGTATTTAGCCCTGGAGTTGGACGCATCAGGTCTGTCCGGTCCACGTAAATCTTAATAATGATTATTTACATAAATATACAATTAAAAATAGAAGATGGACCTAGTATATTCGAATATAGTTGAAGCCAACTTACAGTACACCTCAATGTTGTCAAATTTTACAGCGAGGGGGTGACCACTCCCAAAAAATTTGTACATGTATGTGAAATTTGGGATTTCGACAAAGAATTTGAATTTCAGTGGTGATTGCAGGATTTCAGTAGCGATTGCGAGATTTCAGAATTTCAACAAAATTTTCCTAACCTAACCTAACCTAACGATAATATATTTTGTCTCAAACAAATTATTGAAAAGAAGACGGCAACTAACAGAGAAATACATATAACATTTGTAGACTTACACAAAGCATACGACACAATACCAACGGTGAAACTCTGGGAAGTTCTAAAAGACACCAACATCAATCACACTCTTATTACAGCTCTACAAAATCTTTATAATGGAGCAAACTCAAGAGTAAAATTAGGAAAATATATCACTGATGAATTTACAGTGAATAAAGGTTTGAGACAGGGATGTTGTATATTGCCAACATTGTTCAAAATCTATGTGGCAGCAGCTTTAAAACAATGGAAAAGGAAAATTCATGGAATGGGAATAGAACTCGATAACACAACACTTTATACTTTGCAGTTTGCCGATGATCAAGCAATTATATGAAATGATAAGGAAGATATGGAGTACATGATGCGCAAGTTGATTGAAGAGTACGAAATCTGGGGTCTAAGGGTCAACAAAAGCTATCCAGGTCCATACTTACTAAAGATGCTATAGAAAGAAAGAAAGAAAGTAATTTATTTCACATAAAAAAAATATTGTACAAAAAAATTATACAACAGTTATAGTGAAACATGTCACAAAGTATAATAAAAATCTGTAGCGTTTCTGAAGCCGTCACAAAGTGGAAAATTTTTGTGTATCCAATAAGAGTTTGTTAGGTTACAATAATTTAGTGTAGATAGTTTTGCTATAATAGGCGATTTTTTGGTTTTGTATTTTATCACTTTTTTTCAAAAATCGTTGTTCTGCGTAGATGTAGGGGAGGTTCTAAAGTTTCTACTCTTAAAGGTTCAATAGGAGTAGATTTCATAGCTCCAATACAGAGTCTCAAAGCCTTATTTTGTAAAATATCTAATTTTCGTGGGGTCTGGTTGTTTGTACATCTGTATATAGCGCATCCATAGTCAACGATTGATCTTATATAACTTTTATAAAAAGTCAAAGCAGTTTTGGGGTGTGCACCCCACCATGTTCACATGACTGATTTTAAGAAATTCAATCCCAACATTTCTGCAGTACTCCATCTACATGAGATTTAAATGTCAGTTTTTTATCAAGAGTGATGCCTAAATATGGAAATTCACTGGCTACAGGAAAAACCGAGTGATCAACAGTGAGTTTTTGAATATCTGGAGTTATGTCTAGTATTTGAAACCTAGTGTTTGGATGCTTTGTGTGACGTACATTTTGATATGTAAAGTAAATACCGAATCTGAGTTGAACCTCACAGGATATTTGCCGGTTTACTCAGTGACGATGGGGAGGTTCGTTAAAGACCTCATAAATATCAGAAAGATCTTAATTGGGCGCCAGGCAAGTCGATACCCAAAGAACTACTAATCGAGCGACCTACCAGCACAAAAAGAATGGTACTGAATTATAACAGAATATTCAAGAAATGATTCTATTCAGTTTTTAACAAAACAAATAGTACACCAACGTGAAGAAGGTGTAAACAGAGTAAATTTATTCAATAGCACAGTGGTAAGCCATAACACCCAATAATGAATGTAGCACATAAATTATTATTAATATGTACAAAAAAATAATAATTAATACCTAAATAAATAAGGAACGATATTGTATTTTGCTTATGAATGGTAGGGGAGATACATCAAATATAAAAAAAAATCAACTTATTAGTATCCCGGGCTTGAGCTCATGCACAGGTAACCAAAGGAAAATGCGAATAGTCAGAAATAGCTTAAGTGCAGTGCAATAGCTATCCATTAACAAACACTGTATGGTGAACTCTACTTCAAACGTTACAGTGAACCAAAACAACAATATTCTTTAATATGTGACTATATTTTAAGTATTAGAATATCGTACTAATTCATAATTATGTGAAATAACAATTTACTATTGTATTCAAAAGTATGAGTAAGAAGGACCGACTAAATTCAAATATGTTTCAGACATTAATGATTTACCCTGTATAATTACGGGTTGTTCAACATTTCAACAAGTTCCAAGGAAATGAGTATCATAAATTATGCGCAAACCCTCAAAATTAATTACTATTAAACCAATTTCATTAATACGATTTAAATAAGAAACACGTGTCGTAAAATATTAAATTAAATAAATGTCACCGATACAGCGTCGCAGCATCAATCACCCTGTATACGAGCTGTGACGAGCAAACCCAGATCCATAGATGTCTTTCCAGTGATATCCAAATGCATACTTCAACGAATAACCAAACCAAAGGCGAGTTTCAATAGATCAGGCAAAAAAAACCAGATGGAAAAACCCTAAATGAAAGAAAACCTATTATAGCCTCTATTCGTTCTTCCTCTGTTTCCTCCTTATTCTTTAGATCCTTTCCTGGCAGAACGTTTTCATTGCGCGTTTGTGCTCTTGTGATTGCCAAGACAAGTGAATTATTTATGTATAAAATCTTCAGTTCTTCTATGAATATTCTTGATATACTGTCTGCGTAGTTCGCTTCACCTTTAACATACTGTATTTCAAAATCGTATTCTTCCAGATCAAGTCTTATTCTCGTGAGTTTCGACTTTATTTACCTCTTAGTTGATTAAAACTTTTATCGCTGAAAATGCTATCCAAAGTTTTCGGATTAGTTTCGTTATTTTCCTTAAATGTTGATTTACTCCATCCTGTATGAATCTCTAAGTGATTTTTCCTTTGTTTTAGTTCTTTTAGACCGTATACGTTGTCATTTATCAGTAATGTATTATCAATTATCTCAGCTTTAGCTCCACTTTCTCTCGCCTGTTTCATATATCTTAATAGCTATTTTCTCTGTTCTAGTATGTCTTTTGGGTAATCTTCATCAATATACACTACTCCAAAGAATTTAACGCTCCACCAAAAAATAACCAAAAGTTTAAAGTAAATTTTTGTCTAAACTACTTGTCCGATTTGAATGAATTTTTTTTTGAATGACAGGTTGACACTTCCAGAGAGTTAGTGTACTACTGTATTTGCATACAAACTTATTTTTGTATAAATACGGGGTGTTGCAATGATAACCTGATTTTTTCATAAAATTTGTAACACCCTGTGGAGTTCAACAGTAACAATATCAACTTAAAATTGAAATCAAACTGTAGCTTTATCTTTTTGTAACATTTTGTTTTTTGATTTACTCTATTATCTTGGCCACAACAAGAGAAAATCAATTTTATAGCATAACATGTTTTTTATTAAAATTTATAATAATAAAAGTGAGTAGCAGGTTATGAAAAACAATAAGTTACAGTAAATTGTCATTAGCTAAATACAGGTGTCAAAAAGCATTTCATAGAAGTGTATTTTTAGTGTTAGCCCTTACGTTTTTTTTGTAAGAACCTTTATTTTAATTAATATGCAACATGAAACACGAAATCTTACAGGCGAAGAATGTGCTCAAGCATTAATATTGTTCGAGGAAGGCTGGAATTACCGAAGAATTGGTAGACGATTTAATGTATACCATACAACCGTTTCACGAGTTACACAAAGATATAGAGACACTGGAAGTCATGGTCACAGACCGGGACAATGAAGGAATCGAATAACAACCCCTAATCAGGACCGTTTCTTAAGATTATCGGCATTAAGACAACGTTTTGTAACAGCCCGAACCCTTCAAACCCGGCTTCGAGATGCTACTGGTGTACAAATTTGTGGTGAAACAGCTCGTCAGCGACTACGAGAACACAATTTGAGACCTAGAATTGCTGCTCGGGGGCCAGCTCTAACTAGAGATCATCGAAGAGCGAGGCTGAATTTTGCCACGGAACATCGTAACTGGTTAGAAGCGGAATGGCAACAGGTATTATTTACGGATGAGTCAAGATTTTGTTTGTACCATAATGACAGGCGCATATGTGTATATCGACGCCCTAACAAATGATATGCTCAGTGTAATTTCTCAAATAACACATTATTTGCAGGAGGATCTGTGATGGTCTGGGGAGGTATTTCTTTGACTGGTCGCACAGAACTTGTGGTCATAAATAATGGAAGCCTTACAGCTGAAAGGTACATATTGGGGGTTTTAGACCAACACGTAATGCCATATGCGCCATATATAGGGCAAGGATTTTTGTTGATGCACGATAATGCCAGGCCTCATGTTGCTGGAGTTGTGAGGAATTATCTAGAGGAAGCTGGCATCGATACCATGGCATGGCCAGCTAGAAGCCCTGATTTAAATCCCATAGAGAATCTCTGGGACACTCTTGGGAGGAGGTTACGAAAGGAACGGAACTTGAACACCTTGGAAGACGTGGGGAGGCGACTTATTGGAATATGGGAAGAAATTGACCAAAATGATATACGGTCGCTTATTTTAAGTATGGGCCGTCGGTGCCAAGCAGTTATTTCTGCCAGAGGCGGAAATACTCGCTACTGACTTTTTTTTACGTTTTGTTTCTTTGTTTTTCGTTGTTAATGTTGGATAATAAATTTTAATAAAAAACATGTTATGCTATAAAATTGATTTTCTCTTGTTGTGGCCAAGATAATAGAGTAAATCAAAAAACAAAATGTTACAAAAAGATAAAGCTACAGTTTGATTTCAATTTTAAGTTGATATTGTTACTGTTGATCTCCATAGGGTGTTACAAATTTTATGAAAAAATCAGGTTATCATTGCAACACCCCGTATTTATACAAAAATAAGTTTTTATGCAAATACAGTAGTACACTAACTCTCTGGAAGTGCCAACCTGTCATTCAAAAAAAAATTCATTCAAATCGGACAAGCAGTTTAGACAAAAATTTACTTTAAACTTTTGGTTATTTTTTGGTGGTGCGTTAAATTCTTGCAGTAGTGTATATCTTTGTTCCTTGTAATTTATTCGTTCCGTTCAAAGTTTCTACTTTCTTATTCACGTCTTTCATCATTATTAGTACTGGCCTATTTTTGTTACTGTTTTTATTTCCTATTCTTTTACATCTCAAAATATCTGATTTATCATCTACTGTATTATTAACCTTCTTCATTACATCTTCTAATTTATTGACTAGTTGCTTCTCGTTCTCTTCGTTGCCTTCTTCTATACCATGTATTATCAAATTATTCTCTCTCAAATTTTTCTGGGTCTGTGTCATGTTTCATTGCAAAACTTCTGTTTTTCCTTGAGTTCCATATTTTCCATCGTTCCATATTTTCCATCCTTAATTTGTAGATTTCTTTCTTTAATTGTGCTATTTGTCTGCTCATTTCTTCAATTTTTCGTTCTATCTCGCATATTCTTACGTTATTATTATGGTTATTGTAATTATTATTCCTGAAATTAACTGTCTCGACCCTTACTTCGTGGAATCTACTCATATTAGTGTTTTAAATGAAACTCACGGTATTAACTAGAAACCGTGATTTTAATTTAAAACACTATTATTATTCCTGTTAAATTTCCTCTACTTATTGTTATCTGCGTATCTGCTATAACCATTTCCTTGGTTGTATTGTCTGAATGTCCTTCCTGGGGGGTTGCCGTTGTACAATCCGCTGTTGCTTCCTCTCCTATGATTGTTCATGAGGTTCAAATCTGATTTCCTGCAGAAATTCCTATTGTTCTTCCCTTCATGTGTAATACTTGTTGATGACTTACTATACCTTCTACTGATACCAGCTTAGATATTACTTCTTGCGTGTTTTCAAAGCTTTCCGCTGCTATGATCGTTTTCTTTGCGTACGCTGTGGCGTTCATCATCACTGCCTTAATCGTTACTTCTTTGGTGTATTTTTCAGCTAGACGTTCTGGCATCCCTTCCGACACGTATGCTGCCTGTAGCTTCTCTGCCAGTTTCTCTATTTCTGTCGCGTATTGCGTTATGTCTCTCCCATTTTGCCTTGCTTTATTAAGTTTTGCTAAGAGAAGGCTTGGGTTATATCCTCTTATTCCTGATTTGAGTTTGTTCCTAATTTCTGTGATAGAATTTTGATAGAATTTTCTGTCATTATCAGGCTTCTAGCTTTTCCAGTCAGTCTTGTTTTAATTAGCAGAATCGCATTCTCTTCATTACCCTTCGTGTTTATTTATAACAAATCTAATGAGTCTCAAAACGATTGTAACTTGCTTGCTTCTCCGTTGAATTCAGCGCGAAGTTAAAAAAATCATTCATACTCGTAGCCATTTTACTAAACTTAAGTTTTTCCAATTTTTTTCAATCAGCTTAGCAAAATTATTAATTAAGAATTATACTATCAATTACTTCAATGTGTATATCTGGATTTTTAGGAGTTTCCTTTTTCAAAACCCTTTTTCCCTGTTTATTTATTTCTTCTACGATTGCCTTTAGCTTATCTTCGAAATCTTCCCACGTTATTGACATTTAAAAGATGTACCATTCATTCATAAAAATAAACGGTTTTAAGGATTAAAACTAACTTTTCCGCATCTGTGGCCCTGAACAATATTGTATCATAAAATTTTTACTTGTATACACTTCAGGGGATGTATGTGCTAACAAACCAAAATTTCTCCAAAAATTACCAAAAATTCAGTATATCTGGATTTATAGGACCCGCAGTACTCGCACTAGTCAACTGAAAATCAATACGGTACATCTGTGAGACACCTTGAACAATATTCAATCATAAAATTGATCAGTCGCATACTCTCTGGAGGCTGTATTGTGCTAACAAACTGAAAATTCTCCAAAAATTACGAAAATTTGGTACTTCAAGTACTATAGCACCCGTTGTCCTGGCTTTACTGAGTTGAATATCAATAGGGTTCATCTTTGAGACGCTCTGAATATTATCCAATCATAAAATTGGTCATTTGTATATACTCCGGGGGCTGTATCATGCTAACAAACTGAAACTTCTCCAAAAATGACAAAAATATCGTACTTAAAGTACTGTAGCACCTGTTGTATTGGCTCCGGTGAGCTGAAAATCAATAGGGTTCATCAGTGAGATGCCCTGAATAATATTCAATCATAAAATTGGTGACTTGTTGAACTCCGGAGGCTGTATCGTGCTAACAAACTGAAATTTCTCAAAAAATTACAAAATGTCGTACTTCAAGTACCATAGCACAAGTTGTACTGGCTCTGATGAGCTGAAAATCAATAGGGTTCTTCTGTGACATGTCCTTAACAATATTCAATCATACAATTGCTGACTTATTGCACTCCCGAGGCTGTATCGTGTTAACAAGACATGTAAGGAAAAGTGGCCGACGACAACGACGACGACATACACACAGGATTTTTTTTCTAAAAACCGTTTTTTCGTGTTGTTGATGGAAAACGTAAAAGTGACTCAAAAAAAATTTTCAAAATTCCAACTTTTTTTGGGGTAAACCAATACTTTTCTCGCATATAGAAAGGTTGGGCGGAAAAGTAATAGAGTGCATAAGTACTTACAATTTTATACAGTCAAAGTTCCTGACGTCTGCTTCGCTGCAATGCCTCGGTTGATGTCTCTTTTTAATGCCCTTCGATGCGTTTTCCATAGGGACGACATGAATTTTAGAATGAAAGCTACCGTTATTATGTACCGGGTGTCCCAAGAATAATGGCTCTCAGCCATATCTCGGGAACCGTTTATAGTACAGCTTCGGGAAAAAATGTATAGAAAAAATTATAAAATGAATAATTTACAAATTTTGCCTAATGAAGATGCATTTAAACTATGATTATCGTATTATTCAAGAAATTCAGCGTATATTTGATTTTACAAGTTTTAATCTATCTCTTCAAATAAGAGGTGGGGGGAAGCGGGAATATGAAAAAACGCCTGTAATTCCAGTTCTACTTAACCTATCTATGCAAACTTAGTCTTTTTGAAGAGAGCTCCTTTCTACCAGTGTAAAAGTTATAATTTCGAAACAACCTAATGAGTAACGTATACGCTAGAGGGCGCTATTTATTTATTTTTTTATATCTAGCTATCCTTGAAAAATGTTGAATGGAAACATGCAGTTTTAATTAAGGAATATAAAAGTAGACCAAATTAGCAACAGAATAGCAAAAACCGCATGTCGATATCTTTTTCGTATTACGAGATACCCTAAGAAATGTGTAAATGTTGAGCATTTTCCTTTAAACATAAATTACTCCGGTTTGACTGAACGGATTTTAACATTTTTTGACTCCTCAAAATTGTCTTTCCTTGTTTTATTGATAATAGTTCCAATTATTATGTCAATATTACTAATGCTGTCGCCGGGAAACTGCGTTATGGAAGTTAAAATGGAAATATATAAAAACAAGTAGTGGGCCATGAAAAAAACAAAACAAAAACATACAATATCCCCAATGACGTCATCCCGGTAGCAGAGTCTTTCGTTGACTCATACACCGTTTAAGAACAACTGGTAATGAAAATCTTCCTGTATTTAGAAGACGCGGCAGCGGTCGTTCAAAGGAAAACACAATAAATATTTTGGCATATGTGCAATTTAATCCGCATTTAAGTATTAGAGCAATAAGTAGAGACTTGGGAATAAGCAGAACCACCGTTCAACGTATTTTGACAGGACACAGGTAAATTATGATGTAAAAAGATATGTTTCTTAAACAAAATATACCCACATAATATTATTTGTGAGCATGGTTATATGTTAACATAATAATTTATTTATCATTCCGGAAAGATCTTTAATAGGACATTATATTTCTTTTGGATTTCATCCATACCATATAGTACTGCATCAACAATTGGTTGATCATGAATACGACAGGTTGGATTATTGCAACTGGTTACTACATATGGTATATGATGACCCTCAATTACTGTCACGTATTTTGTGGTCAGACGAAGCTACATTTAGTAGTGATGGTACGGTTAACCGGCATAATATGCACTATTGGTCACAGAATAATCCACGCTGGATGGAAGAAGTTCAGTATCAGGGGCGATGGTCGGTGAATGTATGGTGTGGTATTGTAGATGGTCAGATAATTGGACCTTTTACTTTTGACAACGCAATTCTACCACTTCTTCTAGAAGATATATCACTAGCAGCTCATAGGTCTATGTTGTTTCAACATGATGGGTGTCTGGCGCATTTCTCTAGACCAGTTAGAGAATTTTTAGATAATGCTTACCCTGATAGGTGGCCAGTCAGGTCACCAGACTTAACCGTCTTAGATTTCTATCTCTGGGGCCGGATTAAAGACCTTGTTTGTGCAATTAGACCCACTACTAGAGTTAACATGATCAAAAGAATACGAAACGCCATTCAGAGTATTTCGAGAGCAGAAATTGAGACTGCTGTTCAATCTACTCTTCAAATAATAAACGCTTGTATAGAAAATGATAGGCGATAATTTGAACATTTAGGTCGTCACTAGCGATGTACCTTAAGTTATATTTCCATTTTAACTTCCATAACGCAGTTTCCCGGTGACAGCATAAGTAATATTGACATAATAATTGGAACTATTATTAATAGAACAAGGAAAGACAATTTTGAGGAGTCAAAAATGTTAAAATCCGTTCAGTCAAACCGGAGTAATTTATGTTTAAAGGAAAATGCTTAACATTTACACATTTCTTAGGATATCTCGTAATACGAAAAAGATATCGACATGCGGTTTTCGCTATTCTGTTGATAATTTGGTCTACTTTTATATTCCTTAATTAAATCTGAATGTTTCCATTCAACATTTTTCAAGGATAGCTAGATTTAAAAAAATAAATAAATAGCGCCCTCTAGCGTATACGTTACTCATTAGGTTGTTTCGAAATTATAACTCTTACATTGGTAGACAGGAGCTCTCTTCAAAAAGACTAAGTTTGCATATATAGGTTAAGTAGAACTGGAATTACAGGCGTTTTTTCATAATAAAGTTCCCGCTTCCCCCACCTCTTATTTGAAGAGATAGACTAAAACTTGTAAAATCAAATATACGCTGAATTTCTTGAAGAATACGATAATCATAGTTTAAATGCATCTTAATTAGGCAAACTTTGTAAATTATTCATTTTATAATTTTTGATATTTAATTACGCCCTCTGGCGGTAGACCTACAACTCTGTCAATAATTTCCAGGTTTTTCTCGTGGTCACTTTTGTCATAAATTTTTTTCCCGAAGCTGTACTATAAACGGTTCCCGAGATATGGCCGATATTGGGACACCAGGTACAATAAGACCATTATCTGTGTTGTAAAATTATCTTGCTGCACCAAGAAATTATTGTTTATTGTACCAGTTTCTTGTACCTCTTGCTTAGTAGGTACACCACCCATAGTTTTCTCCTCCAAGGTCCAAAATTTAAATAATAGACCATATACCTTCGCTCGTTTGGATTACCAATCAGTTCGCAGGATTATTTACCATTTACAATTTAGCTTGCAGGATCACCACGTGGTGGTTATTTAGCAAGTGCCCCTCGTATCTACTTCTTAAACTATCGAACCATTCATCTTCGAGAAACACTTACCATTTATTCATTAGGGCTATCAAAACTTACTGGGACAATATATTTAAAACTACGTATACAATTTAATGGGTCCCATCTGCTTTGAATCCAGCAGATTTGGCTACTAAACAAAATAAAGAGGTAGATCTCATGGATCCACTATGGTTACAAGGCCCATCCTTTTGAAAGAAACCAGAAGATGAATGGCCCATAGAGCAGATATACCAATTGCAAGAAGATGTCACTACTGAAATTGTGGCAGTACTGAAAGAAACCTCATATCCATTGCGCGATGCTAACAGATTCTCTAAATGGCTGAAATTTATCCGTACAATAGCATGGATCTTGAGGTTCTGCAATAATTCCAAATCGCCAGAATTTGAGAGTAAGAAAAGAAGACAAACAATATATCAAAATATCAAGAGAAGAAATGAAAGAATAAAAGTTGACGTAGTTTTGAAGTTATCTGAATTGCAACCCGAAGAATTACATGGTGCAGAACGTTTGTGGCTGAAAAATGTTCAAGCAAACCATTTCTCAGAACAAATAACTTCCACACAAAAACATGGTTATCCTAGCAAATCCTCAAAACTCTTTGAATTATCTCCATTTTTGGACTAATTTGGAATTCTGAGAATGAACAGCCGAATAGAGTATGCAGATATTGCTTATGACTTGAAATATCCCATCATTTTGCCGACAGCAAAGCAAGATATTTCCGTCCAATTGCTCATTCTATATCTCCATGAAGAATTGAAACACACAGGACTCGAGACATTGGTAAATAATCTGAAACAAAGATTCTGGATCATCAAAACCCGACAATTTGTGAAGATGACTGTGAGAAGATGTCAATTGTGCAGAATAAAGAAGTCTAAGGCAGTCCAACCTGAGATGGCCCCACTACCAATTTCACGTCTCGCACCATATACAAGACCATTCAGCTTTTGTGGTTTAGACTATTTCGGTCCGTTATTGGTTAAAGTGAAAAGGAGTTTGGAAAAAAGGTATGGAGTTATCTTTACATGTTTCAATACACGAGCAATCCATATCGAATTGGCTAGTTCTCTGACAACAGATTCAGCCTTGATGGCAATTCACAGATTCATGTCTAGACGAGGACAGCCTTTGGAGATTTATTCCGTTAATGGAACGAATTTCGTTGGAGCAGAAAATGAAATGAAAAGATGTTTGGAGGACAAGGATCGTGCGAAACTCGCCCAAGATTCGTCTAAATATAAAATAAAATGGAAATTCAATACTCCAGCAGCACCCTTTCAAGGATGTGTATGGGAGAGAATGATCCAATGTGTGAAGAAGGTCTTGTATGTTATTCTAAAGGAACAACATCCATCAGAAGAGCTATTATCAACTCTTCTGGCTGAAACTGAAAGCGTCGTTAACTCTAGGCCCATAAGCTTTGTATCGAGTGAATGTGGGGAACTGGAAGCTTTTACTCCAATGCATTTCCTCATTGGTTCAGCGAATACTTCGAATATTCTCGGAGCCTTTGGACCTGATGATATTTATCGGCGCAAGCAGTGGAAGATTGCGCAGTTGATGGCGGAGAGATATTGGAAAAGATGGTGCAAAGAGTATATTCCCTCGCTCAGAAAAAGAAGCAAATGGTACCAAAAAGAGAAGTCCTTGCGAGTAGGTGATGTAATAGCTCTTCCTGACAGCAAATGCCGCAAAAAATGGATTCTTGGAAGAGTTTCCAAAGAAATACCAGGACATGACGGCCAAATCCGCTCTGTGGAAATCAAAACCCAAGAGGGCACTTTATTTAGACCAGTTAACAGTATTCTCAAGCTGGAGGTTGGAGAATGTTAAATATTTTTAGAATCTACATTCCTGTATATTTTATTTAATATGACAGAAAATGTCATAAAAGATTTTGATGGTTGTTGACAGATTGTCAGATTCACTGTGACTGATACGAATAAAGTTTTTGATCATTAATCGATATAATTAATTATTACAATCTTCTAAGAAACTGATATTGTGGATTGAAACAACTACGTATACAATTTACTGACCATGTGTAACATACACTATAAACATGTGTACTATTAATAATAATCTAATAGAGAAATGAACTATCTTTATATATAGGAACTTCTATAGGGTGTTTTCAAATGAAACTTACAACGTTTGCATGTAGATAACTCTCGTAAAATTGGACAAGATGATATAGGGATTGAGGGGTCCAACCCATTTACTTTTCAAAATACAAGGTGTTAAAGTTATGAAAAATATAATGTTTTAATTTGATAACTTTAAAATGGATGAGTATATTGATCTGACATTTGGCAGGTTGTTTTTAAATGTGAAAGAGCATATTTTGATGGAAAGACATGTTTCAATTCTTGATCCAGTAGTGTACATTTGGAAGAATATGTCACCTTTCCCCTCCCATTTTTTACGCCACTGGCATTTGAAGCTATTTTCATTTGATTTTGTATTCCTCAGTAGTTTTCACATGAAAAACGCATAACCTTTACATATCAAAAAATTTGTAGTTTTCAAGATATTTAATGTTTTTTCTGCAAGATTACTTTTTAAAAAAAAAATATTTTTCTTGAAAGTTTTTTAATAACTACCAAACTACTAATGGTTAGAATATGTAACAGGAACTAATTTGTGAAATAGCAATGCATATAAAACATTGAAAGAGGATTGTTGAAAATACTTTTCCAAGCTTGTGATTTTACTAACAAAAGAATTAATGACAATAAAAAATAAGATGATTACAAAGTTAAATAATATCCCATTCAAACATAACTTTTAACTAAGAAGCCAACGAATTACAAAAGATATCAAAGTTTTGTCCATTTACATTTACACATAATCTGCAACGATTTCTCATGGAAAATCGCATACCTTGGAAATACTGGCGATTGCCGGAAATAATTTCTGTAGCTGCATGGATTCTTGCTATCAGTTCCTCCTCCGTTTCTACTATTGTATCGTTGACTAGAGACTTCATGTAACCCCACAGAAAGAAATCGATTAGATTTAAATCCGGTGACCTCGCAGACCACATATTGGGTCCACCTCGGCCTATCCAGTTGTTTCCGTATTGTTGGGTTATAAGTTGTCTGGCCGCTAGAAAATTATGTACACATGCCCCATCGTGCTGAAACCATACATTATCCATATTCGCCCTAATATTTAATGGTACAACGTCGTTTAATAAATCAGGCAGGGTTTCTCTAAAAAAAATACAATAAATATTACCATCGAGTTTATAAGGTAATAAATATGGACCTACTATACAATCTCCAAGAATGCCTGCCCACACGTTAAGCGAGAATTTTCCCTGAAATCCACGTTGTCGAATAACATATGGATTTTCGTCATCCCACACGTGGCTATTCCTTGAATTGAAAATTCCTTCACGTGTGAATTTGGCTTCATCAGTAAATAGAACAAATTCTGTAAAATTCCTATTTTCTAAACATTTTTGGGTGTACCAATTGGCAAACTCCACTCTTTAAGGACAATTTGTTATTTTAGGGCCTGAACTTGGGTATACTTATAACTTATAAGGATACAACTGTTGTTCATTTAAAATATTCCACACAGTTGAGTTACTTACATCCAAAGATTTGCCAATGGTGCGAGTGCTTAAATCGGGTCTATTTGCAATACGGTCTAGAACAGCCTCCTCTAATTGCACAGTTCGTACAGTTCGTTTTCTACCGCTACCTTGTAATTTTGAATTGAATTGTCCAAATTTTCGCAATCTCCTGTCAATTTGAGAAAATGTTGTGTGACATGGAAATCTAGGTCGATTTGGATATCTTTCTCTATACAAGCGCTCGGAACGTCTACCATTCTTGTTCTATTTAACCCTTTTTTACGTGGGCTAATAGATGGAATGGAAAGTTCTCTATTGTTAGCTGATGTTCTCGAAGGACCAATTTATTGTATTCACTATGGTGTAGGATGTATGATGAAATGGATGAAGAAATTAAATACTTATTTCACGTTCATTTTGATATATTGCAGGAATTTATAACTTTTTATTTTGCGTAGACAATTAAGAAACTCACTTGATCATACGCTTTGCACTGTGATTATTTAGCACATAATCTGAGGGAAATGAATGATTAAAGATTAAATACACATGTTTTTTACCGAGACAAAACGCCGGGTGCTCTTATAACTTGAGTACCATTATGTACGACGGTTAAATGATGAAGAGCGAGAACGAAAGATAAATGAGAAGTGTATGAATGCCGGCTGGGAAGTTTGTATGACCGCTGACTGGGAAATGTATGAATGACGAATGACGACTGGGAAGTGACTAAAATTGAGGTTGTATTCGTATTTATATGTCGGTTAACGTAGTTGCGAGGTAGGAGCAAAATATTAGGATCTGGCCAATGGGATAAAAGAATTTGAAACGTAACGGTCAGATACAGCGAGTGAAAATTTGCAGTTAGGGTGATTTTTTGTGGCCTGAAAAGGTTTCGTAGATACAGATAACAGAGTTTGGAAGAGAGTTTTTATGAAGCGATAAGGTGTCGGGTACTTTGAAATATTCATTGTAATTCCAGAAGACGATATTTATCTGTATTTGTTATGTGGTAGTAAAGTTAAAATGAATTTTTTGTTGATGTAAAGAAATATTAAATGTTGAGAATAAGGATATATTTAGTTATATGTTTTGAGCAGAATATTTGAATTGTATTATACAGGGGAAGTTGAAAATAAAATCACAGGAGAATTTGGTAATTAGATCAAATTCGAACAATTCTTTCTAGATTCCCCGTATATTAGTTGCATATCAGCCATTTCTTCAAAAGTACAATCCATCACAATAAAAAGTGTGAAAGTTGCACAAACCAATTTAATTACAAATAATTCATTTTCGTTTTGACGTTAAACAAAATGACATTTACCATTTCATTATTGACATCCATAGCCTACTATACGGAAGAGGGACTGATAGCAAGAATCCATGCAGTTACAGAAATTATTTCCGGCAATGGCCAGTATTTCCAAGGTATAAGATTTTCAATGAGATAACGTTGCAGATTATGTGTAAATGTAAATGGACAAAATTTTGAACATCTTTTGTAATTTGTTGACCACTTAGTTAAAAATTATGTTTGGATGGGATATTATTTAACTTTGTAATTATCTTATTTTTTATTGTCATTAATTCTTTTGTTAATAAAATCACAAGTTTTGAAAAATATTATCAACAATCCTCTCTCAATGTTTTATATGCATTGCTGTTTCACAAATTAGTTCCTGTTACATATTCTAACTATTAGTAGTTTGGTAGTTATTAAATATCATTCAAGAAAAATATTTTTTTTAATTTTTTTTATTAAAAAGTGATCTTGCAGGCTTCATAAAAACATTAAATATCTAGAAAACTACAAATTTTTTGATATGTAAAGGTTATGCGTTTTTCATGTGAAAACTACTGAGGAATACAAAATCAAATAAAAATAGCTGCAAATGCTAGTAGCGTGAAAAATGGGAGGGGAGAGGTGACATATTCTTCCAAATGTACAGCACTGGATCAAGAATTAAAACATGTTTTTCCATCAAAATATGCCCTTTTACATTTAAAAACAACCTACCAAATGTCAGATCAATATATTCATCCATTTTAAAGTTATCAAATTAAAAGTTTATATTTTTCATAACTTCAACACCCTGTATTTCGAAAAGTAAATGGATTGGACCCCTCAATACCTATATTATCTGGTCCAATTTTATGAGAGGTATCTACATGCAAACGTTGTAAGTGTCATTTGAAAACACCCTGTATATAGGTATTGTTATACCAACACAGTCAACGATCTTTCCGCCGACCTTGTTGACGCATTATTTATTTATAAAACAGTCGTGATTCCTTAATATGCTACTATACTCGATAGTCGAAATTGTGTAAAGTGACGTCATCGGTTATCTACCGATTTAAAGTGAACTCCATGAGCGTATCATAGTTTAAGGGTGCGAATACTGAAATATCTGGAATTTCAATTTTTAACATTTGAAATAATAACTTATCACAAGTTGTTCATAAGTAAGTTAAAACAAAATAAAAAAATGTTTAAAAGTAATTTCCAACTTACTACTACTAAAACTAAAAAAAAGTTGTTTGTCAAGACCAAAATAAATTACCAATAAGTATAGGTATGTTGCGAGGTCACTTGTAAAATGTCTGACTAACTGGAAGCGGTATCACTCCCTGACGACTCCTCAGAATCATCGCTTTCTCCTCCTATATCGATAATGAGTGGTTCCGTCATTACTTCTACACGTATGTCTAAATCCCAAAACTTTATTTCTTCTTTTAATACGTGTTGAATACATTTACGCCAACTCTCAGCAGTAACGGTATGCAGCGCCTCGTCAAACAGTTTCTCAACGTCAGCCATTTTGAATGTACTGTTTTTTCTCGCAACATAATTTTTCACTTGGGCCCAAACCAGCTCGATGGGGTTTAACTCACAGTGGTAGGGAGGAAGTCTAACAACTGAGACGTTGAAATCTTTCGCCATTTCATCGACAACGTACTTAATATAACTGCTTTTATGTTTCCGTACGAGAGATAATAATTCAACTTTTAGCATTGCCTCGTTGTGCGGAATGCTTTTACTCTCTAACCAATCAATTATAACCCTCTTGCGGCTAGCTGAAGTAGGTATTTGCTCCAGTCGACGAGAGCGGTATGAAGCATTATCCATAACTATCACTGAACCAGGAGTTACCTTTGTTAAAATTGATCTAAACCATGTTTCAAACCGGTTACCATCCATCTCTTCATGGTAATCGACAGTTTTTTTGGACTGAAAACTTAGTAATCCACCTTCTACAAATCCTTCCTCGCTGCCAATGTGAGTGATAATCAGTCGACGTCCTTTCCCAGAGGGAGCTTTTATACCGGAAGAGAAACCCTCCATAAAGGCTTGTCGATTGCTTCGTATATTCATGTCTTGCCACACTTTTGACACAGTGTGGCCTTCATTTAACCATGTTTCGTCAAGATAATATATGTGCCGTCCTTCGTTACGAAACTGTCGTATCTGTTTTAAATAATTTCTCCTCCATTCCACAATGTCATTTCGTTCTATTAAGGCACTGTTTCTACTTCTTGTTTGGTAACGAAAATTCATTAATTTTAAAGTTCGTCTCAAAACTTTATCACTGATGTTTGGTAAAGTATCATCAGCTTCTATTACCTTGCTCAATTTAGCTACCGAGGGGATTTCATTCCTAAAATAAAAAGAATGTATTTCCCTACGTATAGCATTCCGTGTTTGGTCGTCCAAAACAATTTTCTTTCTTCCCCTACTTTCCGGTTTACAGTTTTCACCTCGTTCTCTTGTCAAAGATCCGTCCCGCGATTTCTTTAGAATATTGTATATAGTACTCTCAGAAACTTTAGTTAAATAACTGCACTTAATCACAGCGTCACTAACACCCAACTGTTTGTCCATGGCACGCAGTCCTTCGTACACATTTAATATGAGGACTTTTTCTTCCCGAATTAAATTGTTACGACGCCGTTTTTTATCGCCAACACCGCTACACTCCGCCATTATTGTCACTAAATATACCGATATAAATATTACAATAAATACCAATAATAACCGATTTATCACACAAAACCACAACACAAATACTGATGTTACGTTCATGAAGAGAATAAACACCTCACATAACTGTTTACTATCACTGTCTCATTCGCGTAGCTCGATCTATCTATCTCGTTCTCAAAGCCGGAACATTGAAGCGACTCTCCAACATTGTCAAATCGGCGAGTTTTTCACAACAAACTTTGCGTTCAAGAAATATACATAAACACTTTATTTCACATTTCAAGTAAACTAATTATTATTAGTCTGCTTGAAATTTGAAATAAATATATCAAATTGGTATTGACTTAATTACATTGCATCTTTTGTACCTGAAATATTGACACAATGGATTTGAAGTGTATTTATAAAATACAGCATTTCTCTCTAGAATACATATGGCAACTGCGCTTTAACCAAAGTGTTGATTAGATAGCTCTGACTCACTTTACACAATTTCGACTATCGAGTATAACCTTACTACACCTTGTCAGTGACCTTCAACTTCACTGGCCGTCGCAAATAAGTTTCTTCAACGTATTCAGCAAAATCATTACATTTCTCTTCAACTGTATTAAAGGTTTGAAATAAAAACTACAATACTATATTGTAAAACAAGTATGACAATGACTCATTTTGTTGCACGAGTACTGCAAAAAGTCATTGTGATACGAATTTTACATACTATTTTTTATAATGAACGTGCAAACATGTTTTTAATAAAAATAAAATTGCAATTATATATTTTTGTGCTCATTTATTTATGTTGGTTACCCTCACCTTACAATTGACAGTTGACAGAATTTTTAAATTTTAATGTTCACTACATTACTAATATATAGATCGTAATTTATGAATATGGAACTAAACAGCGAATTCTCATGCACTCCAACAGAACTTCGCAATATTGCTGATAATGCAGTTAATTATTAACCACCTGAAAAATCTAAAAAATATGAGAAGGAACATGAACGGTTTTTAAAATAGTGTGTAGAAAACAATATGAAAAATTACAGAGAAAATGTCAGTCTGTCAGCCATCAGTAAAGCAGTGCATCCAACAGTATAAAAAGTTACCAAAAATGATGCTGAAATGGTTATTATGTACAACTGTTTTACATGTCACAATAGTATATTGTACAATGAGCATGAAATGACATACATTTCCCACGAGTAGGTACTACAAAATTTCATATACCTACGAGTTGGAAATGAGTCATTTCATGCAAATTGTACACTATACTTTTTCTACGACCACCTGAGTTATAAACAAATCTATAATATTTTTCACAAAACTTTTTATTATTAACTTTACTGCCGTCATTGTTGCATGGGTTAGAGAATTTTTTCTCTGAAATTATTAAGTCGGGTTCTTAACGCTGATCGAACCATATATTTTTTTCTCTTTGTACATGTCTTGAAACAAATAACGTTTAAAATTTTCAAATCATTTAAACTCTGAAATAAAAATACTTTATGCAGAAAAAATCGTTATAATTCACCTGCGGAAAAAGTTATCAACGATCGTGTCTCTTTAAAAAAGTAATATCACCTCCTGCATCTACCAGGATAGTGAGCGGTCCTTCTTAAGTAATGGTACATGGTTTACATATCGGGATCAGCATGTCAATGTCAAATCATCCTCACTATCGCTACCCATTTTCGATTATTAATTCTTTTTTGCAATTTCGAGACTAAAGTGGTCACTTTACTCTCACATGTTAGAAACTAAAGTGTTTCTTTTAGACCCAAGAGATATAAAGTGACAGTTAAAATCCCAAGGGATTTAAAGTACAAATAAAACCGTACATCATCGATGCATATCCAAGCATTTCAGAAGTCTGTCCTCGATGCCCAGCCAAGTTTCGTAAAAGTCCCTCCTCGATGCCCAGCTAAGTTAAGTAAAAGTCCAGCTTAAGTAGTATTTATTTTCATTAAAAATGTATGTAGAATTACCAGAATTACAAAAAATATTGTATACACCTCTCTACTAAAGTGACAGTAATCCCTTAGGTGGATTAAATGGGTGACTTTAGTCGCTTGGTGTATAGCTTAGAGTAATAATAAACATAGAGAGGGCTATCCATTCATAAACACGTTTATTTTTGCGGCCAACAATTCTAAACGCCAGTAGTGAAATATTGAATGAAATACAAAAAGTGGGGATGGTATTGTAGATACATGGCCTTGGTAATTTCGGCTGTTTCTCTTACAAACTTGTCACCGACGAACCATGATAATCCAAAAACATTAAATTCATTTAACTCAAAAGTTTATTTTGTCACTAAAAGTCTTGAAAAATACATCAAAACGAAAGAACTAAATGTTTACTCTCTAGTCGTAATGGCACTTGTATAAACAAACCACGTTTGACATTATTTACTACAATACTACGGCGTATTTGTAATGATCGTCGATCACACTCTGACGATATTTGCATATCTCTTTATATGGTATTTAAACAAGGAAAAAACTACTAAATAGATTACTATTGACACATTAAATAGGTAGTGACATTTTGAGCAATGTTGCCAATTTTATTTATAACCATAAAGGTATCTAAGAATATAACAAATACTTGTTTATAATTTATATAAGAATATGCCTTTATTAAATAAAATTCAAGTATTATTTATTCATTTTAAAAGCAGCGACTCAAATGCATAAATTAGTATGACTTTTTTTATTTGCATAACTTTTTAACACATTTTCAATTAAACTTCTAATTTCTTTTTTCATGCAACTAAAGAGACTTTGTAAATATGGCAAAGCAGTGGAAGTGTCGGCAAGTGAGCTTAGAATGTGACTCGATGTTTGGGGCTAGAAAAAACCAAAACCAACATATCTATTTTATTTGTTAATCTGAGGTGTATAGTATACTAATTATAAACTAATTTTGTAAACACTGATGTGAAATGTCAAATTATTAGACAGACGTTAACAAACATGACCCGATCATATATTATATAATGACAGTCTAGTAGCTCATGAAAGTCGTGGGAAATGAAACATTCCGATACAGCTAGCCCGTGGGAAATGAAAATCTGTACTACAACGTGGTAGGCTTCTTAATCGAACACGCACTTGAAATGTACATTTTTCTTTATGGTCGTAGAAAAAGTAAATTTTGTAGACGTGAATTATAAAAAATATTTTGAAATTATCATTTTTAAGTGTTCACGATTAATTATAAGATGTAATTAATCCACTTGTATTTTCAGCATTAAACCTGAAGAAGATTTCACTTTTGAAGGAGAAAAGACAACGGAAGAGATAATTAATTTTGCTATTAGATTAGCTGGACCTCCTGTGCAACAGGTAACCCGCCCCGAAAGTTTGACAAATATAAAAAACATGAATCAGCTCTTTTTTATGTATGTTGGAGAAAGAGAAGGACTTTTGTGGAATACATTTTACGATGTAGCTTCTAAATTTCAAGCTCACGCATTTTATTATTCAGCTAGCAAAGAAATTGCTGCTAACCATGTTGATATACATAATTTACCAGCAGTATTTGTTCACAAAGAAAATTCTCATTACTTCTACTCTGGTAAGTCAAGTTTTACATGTTTCAACAATATTTTATTTTTTAATCTTACAAATTCTTCTTTTTTCATATTCGGTGTAGTCAAGGTTGATTTCAAAATCAAGTTTTTACATTTTAGTCCAGCCAATAAAAGTTGCATGTTGCAACTAATTAGGGGAAAGCTGATTTTTTTCAAGATCTTAGTATACACTAAAAAAAAATCCCAATGGCACAGGACCAATTGGACAGGCTTATTTCAGTAACATTTTTGCATCAAATCCAAAATAAATAAAACTTCAAATTTTGATTACAACCCTTAATTTATTATTCTGTTTTTTCAGGTTATTGGTATTTTTTATGTAAGTGTAAGAAAATTCCTCATCAAAAAAAATTTAAAAAGTTGTAGTATAATTTTAAAGTAAAGTTTTGAGTTCTACTCTACATAGAACATAAAAAACATTTTTGGGTTAAATTAAAATGAAAATATTCCAAGTAGTATTTTTACATCAAAGTTATAGAATGTTTTGATATACAAAAAACCAAAGTAACATTTTGGCATCAAATCAGAAAGAAAAAAAACTCTGGTAAATTTGTGAATTTTCTTAAATAAATGTTTTAATGTACGTTTTAGTGAAAAATGTTGAATACAAAAGTTGTAGAACGTGTTGAGGTCTATGAAAAAGCTCAATAACTTTTTTGCGTCAAATGAAAAACAAAGTAAATACGATTTTTTTTCAACTTTGACAGGCCGCCATTTTGTTTCTACTGGGCCGATTTGGCTCAATAACAAACTCGTCCAAGATTGTGGCCCAACCAATTTTTGTAGAGAGTTTCGTTTCGATCCGTCAAAAAATGCGCCCTCTATCGTGTTTACAAATTCCATTATAACACATACATATATTAGTGTTTTAAATGAAACTCACTGTTTCTAGCTAATTCCACAATATAATGAAAATTGTTGAAAATTCTAAAAAAATGACAATTGTTTCGATAAACCAACATCATCGTCAGAATGACAGAAGTTCATTTCATTTGATGCCTACCTGATGTTTAGTAGTTATTTTTGGCTAGATCAAGAAGTGACCTAACTTGTGATTGAATTAATATATGTTAATAGAAAAAAGAAGAAGAAGTGCTATTACAAATATTGAAGCTTAGATATTATTAGCCCTATGGTGATATCCTGGATATCATTTTTCCAATTAAGATCAGTATAACTGTGCAATGATATAGAAAACCAGGAAAACTATATCTGCTGATCTTTACAATTATCACTTAAGAAGACAGTTTATTAGTGGAGAACTCCCTAGATTTATCTATTCATTGACAACTTCATATTGTGGGTTTCTTAAATGTCTTCTAATTTCCAATTCATCAAGGAAATCCAGTTCTTGTTTCTTTTCACAAATATGCAGCACTTCTAGTTCTGTGTTAGGTGTCAACGAATGATTGGTGTCAAGTAGTTGTTTTGTGTAGTGGGATTTATCTGGTTGTTTTAATCTGCATGTGTTCACTGTATCGGACTTCAAAATTTCTAAGGGTCTGACCCAAATAGACAGCATTACATTCTGGACATTTGAGTTTATATTTACCTGATTTCTTTAATGGTGGTATTTTTGTTTTTACATTTAACAATTTTGTACTATCGTTACTTTCTGTTTTAAAAGAAATTGTTGTATTCGTTGCTAAAAATAACTACTAAATATCAGGTAGGCACCAAATGAAATGGAACTTCTGTCATTCTGACGATGATATTGATTTATCGAAACAATTGTCAATTTTTTAAAATTTTCAACAATTTTCGTTATATTGTGGAATTAGCTAGAAACTGTGAGTTTCATGTAAAACACTAATATGAGTAGAAAAACTGCATTGAAATTTTTCCTAAGTCGCGTCATGATACTCTCTACAATAGTCCTATTTCATTCTGAAATAAGCCTAAAAACACGAAGCCCCGACCCCCACCCCTACCGAAACATTGCAAGAGCAGTACTGTGCTTATATGCTTACGGCATGAAAACTAATGATACTGCGGTGTTCTTTTTTTTTACTCCTAATAGCCTAGTAAAAACAATGTTTAACCTCCTAAAAAATCTGAGCTATCTTCATAAAAAGTGTATATAACATCATTTGTTTATAATCTTGTTATACTTCAGTAAAAAAACCTCAGAAAATGTCCCAACCTGCTAAAAAATCAGAAAGTTGTGAAACTGGACACACTTATTAAAAGGTACCTAAGGATTAATATACTGAAAGTCCTTATGAATATGAGGCGAGCTCTAGCGGTAATTAGCACTCTTGTTGGTTTTTCGTTAATATCTGGAGAACCGTTGGTCGGAGGTAAAAGTTGATTATGTACATAATTGAAGCTCATTAAATTTGCAATAAAAATGATTATATACACTTTTCTTGTATTCCCAATGGTTCCCGAGTTATTTGCGCTAAAAGATAACGCGTTTTTAAAACTCACGCTAGCGCGGTACAATAAGGTATTTTAGATAATATTTGACAATGGTTTACCTAAATTTTTGTATAGCAAGGACGATTGAGGAAACAAACTTCACGAATTTGTATAAAAATTACATGATGTATATTACTTATGATGTACTCGAATATTGATAAGTAAATTAAACAATTAGGTACATGAACAAAACAATTCTGAAAATATTCCTAGGAAAATTGTGTACAAAAAAATCAATCAGCCCTTAGTCGATTCATGGTAGAAAGTTTTGCAATCTGCTCAGCTTCTGCACTTGCTGCCTGAAACAAGTGATCAGTAAAGCAGTGTCTGAATATGACAACCGATTTATGTATACAATTGCAAGCTAAATAAATAAAAAAAATTAAATGTGCAATCTTACATGATTTTTGGTTAAGCGTCCAGCAAGCACAATGTCCTTATCTTCATGTAAGAAATGTTTGGTGTTTGTTATTTGCACTGAAGAATGATCTGGTTCCTCAAGATTCATGATATCGCGATCATCAGGGTCATCAAAGTCTTCAAGGGTGAAGTGACACCATTCGAGCATTCGCCATGGCAGTTATGACAAATGCTTGTACACATTGCTCCTGCCTTTTTACAGTCACATCTGTTCCCACATCCAGCTGTACTTTTGCAACAAATGAGGTTAAGAACAGCTTCAGGTGCTGCTGGATCCTCTGTTGTCACAGGGATCAGCCTATCGTTTTCCAACTTCCAACCCCCACTCTTCAGGAGGAAGTTCATTTCCAAGCCAAAATTAAATTTCGTGGTACACTCGAAAAGTATGCTGTCTTGCTACTACTTCTGTGGGCGGAAGAGTTAAAAGCTCGGGTGTAGCATTAGATACAGATTTGGTGAAAGCATTGTAGCAGTGCATGTTAAGAGTGGTTTGCTTCCTGGGCACATCATACAATGCCAGAAATATTTTGTTTCCAGCAGCAGCTACAGCCTCACCGGATCAACTTGGGCTCTTTAATATTTCAGCAATACCTTCCAGTACAGCTTGCTTCTTGAACAGTTTAAAACAGGAAAGTTTTCCTTTTCGATAAGCAGCTGAAGTCGTGTCACATCTGCTGAATGCATGCACAAGAAGTATGCTTTGCTTATTCCCAAAGTTTGCAATTGCTGGCTTGAATATACTTTCCCTGCTACTTTGCCATGGCTAGGTTTCACTAATAATATGTTTAGGAGTTAAGGTCATGAGGAGAACAAATCTACATCTTCACCGACTATTGCCACTTTGTCAGAAGTAAGAGATTTCATGAATGCTGTTCGGAAGATCAATATATCAGTATCACTGGATGCTTGTTCTGGTTGAACGACATGGCTGTTAAGGGCAATTATGAGGAATCAAATTAGTCTCGATTTATTATTTTCGTTAGAAAGACAATCATTCTGTTTGACTGTTATTACTGTTCTCTCCAAAGTTTATGTCAACTGGCCTCTTTCTATCGTAACTTCGGCTTCGTTCAGCTCTCTTTGTACTGGATGTGGTGGTCCAATAACCATCGAACACCACTGTGCAGCTGTTGCCACGATACTGCTTGAGGACATAGGCTACATAACACAGGCAGATGGTTGAGATTGTTGGCAAATCTTTGGGCCACACCACTTTGTGTAATAGTTAGCCTCAATTCAAAACAATGTAAAAATAAGCTATTTCTTCTTTTAATTGAGTAAAGGCATTGTACAAGGTAGATTTCTTGGTCTTCCGCACTCCTACCTCCTCAAATAAAGACAATGGGTAACATGAAGGCTCATGCTGTAAGTAGGACTTTAAATCCTCATCACTCTTGTTGATGGCAATCCTCTGTGTCTGGTCTACTTCGATTATTGGAATTTCAATCTAATTCAACCAAGACTACCACGAAGAAATGACGCGGGCGTTTTTGAGGAATATTCCCAACAAATGATCGAATACATTTCCCAGAATTCAGTTATTGAAATTGATAACGCCAGCTATCATTATCGATTAGTAGAGAAGCTTCCTACAAGTTCATGGAAAAAGCGGCGATAACTGAGTGATTGCAGTGTAAAGCCTTCAATTACGATGATACAATAGCGAAAAAAAACTTTTGCAAATTGTTAGACAGCGTAAGGCAGAGTTTAAAAAATTTATAATCGATGATATGGCAAAAAGTACACGTTGGTACATCGCTTACCCCCTTACCATTGTGAGCTGAACCCATTAGAGCTTATATGGGCACAAATCAAAGGTTATGTTGCCAGGAACAACAAAACTTTTAAACTTCAAGAAGTACGACAACTTTTGATGAACTTATTGGCGAATGTGACTGCCGAAAACTGGCAAAGCGACATAAAACATGTTATAGCTGAGGAGGGGAAAATGTGGGATCTTGACGACTTAATCGTCGAAACTACAGAGATCGAACCGTTAATTATTAACTTAGGACAAAACGATTCTTCAGATTTTTCTGATGAATAATTTAGTTAATAATGCTGTATATATTATAGTTAAAGTAATGTTCACCTGTAATTATTTGTTATATTTTTTTTTATTTTTTACAAGAATATGTGTGTATATAAATCTTGCACAATTACTTTGTATTTTCATCATAATATGAATTATAATAAACGTTAAGCAAAAATCATAAATAACCCTGTTCTACGGCTATGGACCGTTTGGTTACCTGCGTATGCTTTCATTTGCATTTTATTACCTATTGTTATTTGACCGATTACCGGGTGGCCTGGTCACAATTTTCTTCTTCTTAGTCTAGATACATTGTAAAACATAAATAAGTGATAAATATTTTTGAGACGCCCGACCTCCGTTTTCAGTTTATTATAGGCGATATGTGCTATCAACTACTTTGAAACGAAGTATAATTAATTTGAAATAATTTTTCAAAGCTTTACGAGTGTCGTTCTCCACCGAATTCGCTTGCTATGTTGCCAAATGACCCTTTTTAATTCTCGCTAGTTATTGTTGTCTATAACTTTATTTTTTTCGCTAAATTTCAGCGTAATTTAGGTTTCTAAGAAGCTGATTTTATCCTTTAGGATTTTAAATTTTATATGAGTCTCTGTACCATATTCTAAGGTGTTTCATTGTGTTTTGGACATTTTCCAAGGAAACGCCATCTAGGTGTACCCAGTTGGAAATGTTAGTACCACAAAAAACACCTTAGAATATGGTGCAGAGACTCTTCTCATATAAAATCCTAAAGGATAAAATCAGCTTCTTAAAAACCTAAATTATGCTGAAATTTAGCGAAGTTATAGACAACAATAACTAGCGAGAATTAAAAAGAGTTATTTGGCAACATGGTAAGCCAATTCGGTGGAGAACGACACTCGTAAAGATTTGATGCCTGGCATACACATTGGCCAATATACTTGCCGAAACATTTGTGTACAATTATGGTACCCACACAATGGCCATATTAACAATATATTTAATTTTTGTCGAACTCGGGCGAATGTAGACTACAGAACGATGACGGACGTGGAACTTGTTGTAGTTACAACAGCAGTGGCTTCTCTTTCTGTTTTCAATTATTTAACGCTAGTAAATGTTTCGATCAATAAGAAAAAGATTTGACGAAAAAGAAGATTGTGGATGACAACAATGCATCGAAACAGAACAGAGTAGGTATGATACTATAGTATTTATTATGATAAATTATGAGTTTATTTCTTGTATATCTGCTATTTTCATTCATTTAACACGCAATAATTTTTCCTGTAACTGCCATATTTCTGTAACACTACATGTCCCGTTTCATCATCAAAAATTGGTTCACCCTGATATAATTCCATAAACCGGAAAATGTATTCGTTGTTCCAATAAGTTGACATGTATTTATCTACTAACAGCACAACGGCACTGGCTAGACTAAATCTAGGGACGAGTAATGCAACAAACAAGAACCAATGTGTGACCGGCACAAATATTGCCAACAAAAACGTTTCACAACACGTTCAAATCTCTTTGATTTGTCTTGATTTACCGAAAACCAAGTGAACTCCGGCAAACTTGGCCCAGCTGCTACCAACCGCAACAAATAGATCAACCACATATTCGCGTTGGCCGACGTTTGCGAGACTTCGCCAAATGTATATGCCCGCCATCAAAAATTATTTCATATTAATTAATTTTAATAGAGATGCGAAAATTCGTTACGTTATTTTTGACCCGTTACAATATTTTAGACGGACGTGCAAATTAGAATATATTCTGTTTATACTACCAAAAATACAATGTATAGAAAATGCTTCATTCAATCAACACTTCCAAAGAAAGGCTCCATCCGATTTAAAGATACTATCAAAACACATAGCAAGGAAAGTACCGCATCCGAATTACACTATCAAAACACATCCGAATTATACTATCGAATCGCATTACAAAGAAAGGACCACATCTGTTTCGCTTGAGTTGTTAGAACTACAAAACAAACAAAAAGCTTCTTGTATCTGTACTACAAAAAGACCGGTTGAAAAACAAAATGCATTAAAATGAATCTGGGAAGATCACAAACAAACACTAATATTATTTAACCTGGGATGAACGCAAGCTCATCAATTATTTGAAACTTTCAAATTAATAACTAATGAAGGGTGAAAATGTAGCCATAGCTTACCTTTATTCCAAAAAGATTATAAGTAGATATAGTACTTGTGTCACCCTGTACGTCATATGATTTGATATCACATCTTTTATTAGGGGTGTACTTGCGTCACATATTTTTAGGTTTTTGGACTGATATATATATATATATATATATATATATATATATATATATATATATATATATATATATTTATATTTTTAGCGAAGATTTCAGGTTTGCCATCATAAGAAATAAAAACTGTTTTTCTTATCTGCTCAATATTTCGCCATTATTTAATGGCTTTATCAGGAGCGGACTACAAGATTTATTGAATGAAAACAATACAATAATAAAACATTTTAAAATTACTACTTACAGAAAATTGGTGTCAGTTAATTAAAATATAAAACAGCACAACACGTTCAACACATTTTTAGACAGTAGGTACATTTTACAATTAAACATGCTGATAAAATTAACAACCAGTTTTTTTGTTATAGAAAGTGTAGAACCAAAACTAATTACAGGGAGATACAACTGACGTACTTTTTAATTGTACAGGGTGATACTTAAATGTTATTTAGAATGTTACAATAGATATTACTTAATTGGTTGACGTCAGATTTATATGAAATTGACTGTCTCGACCCTTACTTCGTGGAATATGCTCATATTAGTGTTTTTAAATGAAACTCAAGGTCTCTAGTTAATTCCACGATGATATTGATTTATCGAAACAATTGTCGATTTTTTAGAATTTTCAATAACTTGTATTATATTGTGGAATTAACTAGAGACCTTGAGTTTCATTTAAAAACACTAGTCAGATTTATAATTTATGGTGTTTTTTGTTTTATTAATGTAGCACATTTCCAGAAATAACCTGTTCTTATATCTGTTCTCTCTATCTAAAATTTTTATATTCATATAGTCAAACTCATATCCCGTATTTATATGGTGTTCCACTGCCGCACAGGTGTTTTTTTGTTGCGACAATCGCTTTTGTGTTGAGTGACTCTTTGTCTCAACCATTGGCCCGTCTGTCCTATGTAACATCCATTGCACCCAGAACAGGGCAAGCTGTAAACAACATTGCTATTAAATAACGTGGGTGTTTTATCTTTTACTTTCGAGAAAATGTTTCTGATTCTTATCGGATTGTAAGGGGCAATTTTCAAATTAGGAATACTATTTTTAAACAGTGGTGTAATACGATTAGTCAAATAGTGTATTCGAGGAATCCTTTTATAAATTATGGTCTTCATTTGTGGGACCATCGTAAAAGTCTGTGTTGTATATTAACTTTTTTAAAATGTTCTTTGGATACCCGTTAATTGCAAAAATATCAAAAAGCTTCTTGAATGAAGTTGTCATCGCAGATGTGTGAGATTCTATTTTTCATGGCAATTACAGTGTTGTATTTTTGATTTTTTGGATGGTTAGAGAAAAAGTTTAAACTGTATTTTCACCTCAAAAAGTGAATTTGGAAAATTTGTTTTGATTTACATTTTTCATAATTTTCCAATTTAGGGTATTGAACATATTATTTCATAAAATTTATTTTTGTATCTCTGTATGAAATGCATTGTTTATAGTATAATAATTGTGTTCATAAGTTCTATAAATTTTAGTCGGAGAAGGTAGCAACCAAGTTGATGCTGATTACATAAACGCTACCATGCACAAGTGGATAAACGAGGAGCGCTTCGAGACATTTCCAAAAATAACTGAAACAAATATAAATGAAATTCTTCGTACACAAAAATATATCGTTCTCGTCATAGTTGAGGAAAATAAGTTGTTACAAATACCAAAAGAAATGATTGACTTCAAAAATGTTGTCGAGTCTTTGGCGAGGAAAAAAAGATATAAATATCACAATAGCTTTCAATTTGGTTGGAGCAATAGTCATGAACTCGCTAATAATATAGCAATGCAAATCGTTCCCCTGCCATATTTGTTAGTATTAAATTCGACGACTTTACATCACTACGTTCCTGAAGATGATCCCACTGAAATGACAGCCGATGCTATAGAATTATTTTTGGAAAGGATTTTAAACCAGACAGTTCCAGTAAGTAATATATTTAATGGTATAAAATTTAAGTTATACATATTGTGAAATATTACTTTTGGGTATGTTCTGTTTAATAAATATAAAACCAAATTAATTTGATTTGGTTGAATTTATGTAGGAAAAATTATTACATATTATAATCGCCAGCTATGACTAAAATAATGATATTCAAGAATTTTCAATTCGATTTCGATTCTTTTTGGGTTTGGATGTTATCAAATGTGGAAGTTGTGGAACTATTATCTGTACTTACCGAATCATGATTATTATTTTTCATGATTCTATTTTTTGTTTTTTCTATATCTTTGCATAAAGCATTGACATTCATTATTAAATTTAGGGGTTATTGCTGGGTTGCGGAGGTGTTATTCTGGTTGGATTGTCGAAGTCTGGGGGATCGCCCTCACTATGTACGTGCATTTTAATGGACTTACTTGGTATTTTAATTAACCATAATTATAAACTACCACTTAGTCTAACTTGTAACACGCACAAAGAGAGACTGATATCGATAGGAACTTATCCGCATGGTAGCTAAGTGTGAACAGATGTTTACATACTAACTAGATATAATAATAAATGTGTTAATTATTCGCCTAATTAAAAAAATTGTAATACAGAATTAATTACAAAAAAACAAGTAATTGAAGGGAATAGTTCACGTTTATAACGATAAACATGCTGTTCCGCTTAACATGTATAATATTTCCAACTAGAGAACTCAGAATATCGAGTAATGAAACTATGATGCAAATAACATAATTTTCTGAACAGTTCCTTAAAAACAATTACCCTTTCATTTTTTTAAAACCAAACTACACTTTGAGTCATCTAGTTAATATTTCAAATGCACTTATTCAGTAAACATTCTATATGTCTTGATCAGTCCTGATGACGTGTTTGTGTTTATTTATAAATGTAGGGAAAAGAGAAACTGGAAATGAATCGAAACCAATACTGACATTTTTAAGGGTCTCTTTGAAGTTCTTTTTTCAGTTATTTAAACATTATCTAAAATGTCAATGTGGGAAAAAATTATGCTACTCCAGCTGCTTCCCAAGTTTCATTATGGATACTTGCTTTTTCTCTGTGCATCTTGGCATGTTTTAATTTATTGAATAATAAATATATTTAAAAGCAAATTTTTAATTCATTAATACAAAAAATGGTGGACAATTGACATTCATTGTCTGAAATATACTGTTTCGACCCTTAAATTACATTAGATATTGAAACCAATTAGACATGTAGTTTCTTATGTTAAAACTTATAATAATAAATTAGCTAAAAAGCTCAACAATATACTTAATAATTGCGGATATATACCTAAATACTCAATTAAAAATTCAATAGAACTAATAAAAAAAATTAAAAATATTCAACTTACTAGACAACTGTAAACTGTCTTCATTTGAGGTTACCAATATGTTTATTAAAATTCCTACAAAAGAATGTCAACACTTGTAAGAAAATTACTAGAAAATAAAAATATTATTCCAGGAATAATATTAGATATACGTAATTGATTCGATGTATGTATTAATCAGAATTTTGACAATAAGGTATATATTCAAAATGAAGGTTTACTAATGGGCAGCCCTATATCACCAATTTTGGCAAACATTTTTATGGACAGTTTGGATAGAAAAATCTTTGAACGTAACATTTCCAAAAATATTTTTGTTGGTATAAATATGTAGATAACATATATTAGCTTGTTTCATAGGTAGTTAACGACAATTAGATGTATTTTTCCACCATATTAATAATTATTACTCAAAAATTAAATAACTCACTCAATTTTCTTGATTTAAAAATGTTAATAATATACTCGATTATTCAATTTACAGAAAACCAACACACACTGATGTGACTATTCCATATAGTTCAAATCACCCCATGTCACATAAATTGGCAGCATATAATTCAAAGATACATAGAGCACTTTAAGTGCCTACGAACTAATATAATTTTGATAGAGAAATTAAACAAATAGCAACATAAAACGGTTATCCATTAGATGTAATAATTAAATTACTTAATAAAAAAGACAGATTGTGGCATTATAACTAGTATTTCCTAAGCAAACTAAAGAAATAAAAAATTACAAAACTATCACATATGCTGGCAGTATTTCTAATATTTCAAAGATAATATCTTTAGCAACGAATACAATAATATCCCCAAAAATATCCCCATTGAAAAAATCTGGTATATATAAACTTAAATGTCCGGCATGTAATGAAATTTTGAAATTAGACACAGTGTGGTGATTAGAGGTACGAGTTCCGCTTGTTAAGCCATTTGACATCCATACAATTAGTTTAGGGAAACACTTACCTCTAATCGGCGGGAACCAAATAATACCATAATGTTCTATAAACTCACTGGGTTTGATTTATTTCAAAAACTAATAACAAGTCTTGACCATACTTAACAAGTCGATGACTCAGCGTACATACGACGTACACCTAACAATGAACTATAGTTAATGACATACTTATCCATATGATACGGAACCATATTCTTTATATACACATATGAAATGAATACACACAGTTCATGGCCTTGTTTACAATTATCGACCTCAGCATTTTCTATTCATTTGTTTGGTATGTATGTCGCGTACAACCGTGAGCGTGTTTCTTACTACTACTTAATTACTCGTATTTCTAAGGATCCGTGGTTTATTCTTACTGACTAAATCTTCCTATATTTATTGGTGTTGCGGCTCAATAACCGTCACATCATCCCATCTGATATCTGATAATTTTTTTATATTAAATCTAACTGTCTTGTTATTAACCACTTAATTGTTTGTTTTTAATAACTTTGTTGTTCGTTTTTATTCACTGTATTGATTATTTACTTAAGTGCCACACTATGTTTACAAATGTTATGGTTATTATAAAATACAGTCGATTTTTATGAACGGCCTGCTTCTTATTATTTTGACATAAAATATCGCAGTTTACACCTATTATTTTTGTTATTTTAAATGGGCCTGAGTAATAGGGGTCGAACTTAGTTCTTTCCTCTTTTTTTAATATTACTGAATCTCCTATCTTAAATTTTACGGGTGAAGATTCTTTTTCGCTGTTATTTACCCTAATTAACTTATTTTTTATCAAAAACTGTCCTTGTTACTGACCGGTATCATGACCGCTTATTTTCTCAGTTCACACAGTATTGTAATACAATAACGATTTCCATTGTTACTTTCTACAAAAGTGCCTATTGAAGTATCCGTAATGACAAATTTCTCTTTATTACTAGATTTTCCTTTATTTACTTGACAGTCATGACAATTCTTTACATATTTCTCCATGTTGTTCCATCGAAAATTCGCCCTCAATTTCTCTAACAATCTATTGTTTCCTACGTGTCCCCCAAACATTCGATTATTGTGATAACTTTCTAAGGTCTCTTGAATCTCTTCTTACCGCTCTACCGTCTTCGTTACTTCGCAGGTACATACTTGTACGTTTTTTAACCGTTTATTACTTCTATGAATTCTTTTATCGTGCACTTTTTGAATATATAATTATTTATATATTATATCTTTATTTCAAATTTTTCCGAAAGCTCATCAAGCTTTTCCAACGTTCGTCATAAGTCGAAGTTGTATATTCCGTTAGGTAGGGTTTCACTAAATTTCAATTTGTTTCTGATCCGTACGCTCATGCTTAGCGAGATACGGTTAGTTTCAAAATGTAAAATAGGTAATTTATGTGTCTCTAGGTTATTTAAAACTTTTATCATTGAAAATGTTATTCAAAGTTTTCCGATTAGTTTCGTTATTTTCCTTAAATGTTGATTTACTCCATCCTGTATGAATCTCTAAGTGATTTTTCCTTTGTTTTAGTTCTTTTAGACTGTATACGTTGTCATTTATCAGTAATGTATTATCAATTAACTTAACTTTGGATACGTTTTCTTTCGCCTGTTTCATATATCTTATTAGCTGTTTTCTCTGTCCCAGTATGTCTTTTGGGTAGTCTTCATTAATATATATCTTTGTTCCTTTTAATTTATTCGTTCCATTTAAAGTTTATACTTTCTTATTCACGTCTTTCATCATTATTAGTACTGGCCTATTTTTGTTACTGTTTTTATTTCCTATTCTTTTACATCTCAAAATATCATGATTTATCATCTACTGTATTATTAACCTTCTTCATTACATCTTCTAATTTATTTACTAGTTGTTTCTGGTCCTCTTGGTTGCCTTCTTCTATACCATGTATTATCAAATTCTTCTTTATAAACTTCTTCTCGGTCTGTATCATGTTTGCAATAATTCTGTTTTTTATTTTAGGTAAATATTTTCCATCCTTAATTCGTAGTTTTCCTTCTTTAACTGTGTTAATGTATGCTCATTTCTTGAATTTTATATTCTGTCTCGCATATTCTTAAGTTGTTATTATTATTGTTGTAACTGTTATTTCTTATTGTCTTTATTGCGGTAATCTGCATATCTATTATACCCATTTCCGTGGATGTATTGTCTAAATGTCCTTCCTTGCGGAGTGCCGTTGTACATTGTTCCCTCTTCTCTGATTGTTCCTGTAGTTAAAGTCTGGTATTCTAAAGTAATTTCTATTATCTTTAAAGTGTAATACTTACTGCTCACTTATCATGCCTTCAACTGAAACCAATTTTGATAGCACGTTTTGCGTATTTTCGAAACTTCCAGCTGCTATGATTGTTTTAGTCAAATCCGTTGTGACATTCATCATTACTGCCTTAATTGTCGCTTCTTTGGTATACTTTTCCGTTAAGTTCTCTGGCATACCTTCCGACACATATGCTGCTTGTAATTTCTCCGCCTTTTTTTCTACTTCCGTTGTGTAGTTAGTTATATCTTTCCCATACTGCCGTACTTTGTTCAGCTTTGCCAAAAGAAGACTTGGGTTATCTCCTCTTATTCCGGACTTAAGCTTGTTCCTAATTTCCGCAATTGAGTTTTCTATCGTTATCAAACCTCTTGCTTTTCTGCATTTTCTTCATTTCCTGTTGCGATTATTTGTAATACATCTAATGAATCCAAGAATAATTGTAACATTAAATTCAGTGGGTATTACCTTACTCGCGAAATTAAAGAAATCATTCATACTCACAGCCATTTTTACCTGTTTGCTTATTGGCTCTAATACAGAGGTATCAATCTCCTCAAATATTGATGTAGGTATTTTAATACTACAATTTAGCGCTTGCAATAATCTAGAAGTTTTATCCCTATTCTTATCAAAATAATTTTTACAACTTTTTTGCTGTATTATAACTAAGTTATTCCAGTTTTTACTTATTAATTTTATAAAATTATTGTAAAGAATTACTATATTATTAATTATTTTACTATGAATATCAGGATTTTTAGGAGTTTCCTTTTTTAAAACCCATTTTCACTGTTTAATTATCTCTTCAACGATTGATTTTAACTTATCTTCAAATTCTTCCCACGTAATTAACATTTAAAAGATTAGGCCTAGTTATATTCTAATACGTTCATAAAAATTGATTGTATAGGTACTTACAATTTTATACGCTTAAAGTTCCTATCGTCTTCTGGACTCCTATGCTTCTTGTAATGTCTCTCTTCAATGCTCTACGATGCGTCTTCCACAGGGACTTTATGAATTTCAGGATAAATATTACTATTATCACATACAATAATATCATAATTTGAGTTGTAAAACTCTCTTGCTGAACTATGAAGTTGTTATTGACTGTACCAGTTTCCTGGACCTCTTGCTTAGTCGATGTGCCACCCATATTTCTGCTCCGCCAAGTTCCAAAATTCGAATAAAAGACCATATTCTTGTTTAGTTCGGCTGCGTATTACCATTTATTTACACAAACTATTACCATTTGTTCGCAGGATCCATATTACCTTCCATTTCCATTTGTTCCCAGGATCGCCATGTGGCGATTAGAAGTAAGAGTTCCGCTTGTTAAGCCATTTGACATATATACCATTAGTTTAGGAAAACACCTCTAATCGGTGGGAACCAAATAATACCATAATGTTGCATAAACTCACTAGGTTAGATTTATTTAAAAAAACTAATAACAAGTCTTGACCATACTTAACAAGTCGATGACTCAGCGTACATACGACGTACAACTAACAATGAACTTTAGTTAATGACATACTTATCCATATGATACGGAACCATATTCTTTATATACACATGTGAAATGAATACACACGGTTCATGGCCTTGTTTACAATTATCGACCTCAGCATTTTCTATTCATTTGTTTGGTATATATGTCGCGTACAACCGTGAACGTGTTTCTTACTACTACTTAATTACTCTTATTTATAAGGATCCGTGGTATCTTCTTACTGACTAAATCTTCCTATATTTATTGGTGACATTTCGGTTCAATAACCGTCACAACAGTGAACACGTACGAGCATACAGATTAAAACAACCAGAGAAATCACACTACGCAAAAAATCTACTTGACACCAAAATATATTGTATAATTATTTTGAGTTAGTTTCATTTAAAAAAGTAATTTCAGTGTCTTCTTATATGTCCCTCATGGTAGTTAAGATATTTTGTTCACGAAATATCTTTTTAAAAAGTTTAATTTTAATTTAAAAATACAACTTTACTGTTACAGAGTTACAAACAGAATGTCGATAAAAATGTGAGAACAGTACCAAGTTAGTTTATAATTAAGTGCTGACAACTAATGAATGAATATGATACATGATATGATATTATTATATAATATGCAAATAAGCTTCACATAACTCCTCCCTCATTAAGATAGAACAACGCCGTCAAAGGGGTTGTTTCGTTAGGGTTGGTGGTTAGCTTCTTTCACCAGTTTTAAATATCTCCAGAGTATATAAGTTACGGCAGCTAGTATTAGGAGTGATAAAAGGCCGGGAATATTCCATACTGCGGGGTGTGTTTCTTGATTTTGTATTGGCTTCGTTAATTCAGCTTGGAGTTTCAAATCTTTAATGGATTGAAGATCGATTGCTTCTAATTTTATGGGTACTTCTGTGGATTTTTCTGTTTTTGTGAATTCCCATTCAAATTTTGGAAGTATTAATGGATTTATTGCTGTTATTTCTTGGATATTACTAAATGTAGAATTTTCGGTTTTAATTTCACATCCTGCGGGGATTTTGAATAGAGTATTTTGTTTGACTAATAAAATGCGTCTCTTGTTACAGTTCGATTCAATCTTGATCGGCACACTTGAAGGTAAGGCTAGGATAAACTGGTCGTCAATTCTTTCAATCAGCGGGTGAGCCAAAATTGCTGAGCTTGCTCGACAGGTGGGTTTTTCAGCTTTCAAAATTCGGATGATGCAAGAGTCTGGACTGATATCTTCGTGATTTTGGCATAGATAAAGGTCGTTCAACTTCGGACATGGGATGTCTTCGTATTGATGACTGCTTGTACCGAGTATCAAAAAGGATTTGTCGGGAATGATTATGGAGTTATGGTAGAGTAGGCTAATAAGACGAAAAGTTTGGTAATTATCAATTTTTAAGATAGGTAGACGTATTGCGAAAATAATATTAGTTTTATTAATTAGAGTCTGTATACCGGCTAATTCGTAATAGTGAAATGGATTTTTGAATTTAAGGATTTTATTTTCTCCGTAAAGTTTTCCTAAATGGTCTACTAGTTCTAGTAGTTCGTTAATAGGAATTATTGTAGTATGTAAAACTCCTGAATGAGCAAACATAATGGCGTTTTCGAAATTATCTAGAAAATTAATGAGATTTTGGCAATATAGAATGATTTGGTCTAAAGCGTTAGAAAATCTTACGTAGTTATATATATCTTCTGTAAAATTGCTTAGTTCTGTGGACAATTCTTTTAGTTTGATTTTTATCGAAAGTTGGTTTTTATTTAGACTTAGAACAGTTTTGTTGTAGTGGTCGATAAGGTTGAGATTTAAGGATGTTCGGAGTTCTAATTGATGTTTGATAGAATTTTGATTTTGAAACAATTTTTCTATTTGTGAATTATATTTCATCTCGTCGTCATTGTCTAGAGCAGGGATGTTGCAGATGCCGATATTTTCACATCCGCGGATGCGGAGTTTAGCAGGCTCACATCCGCAGATGCGGATGTATAAGATATTTTGTAAATAAAGTCTATTAATGAAGAATTAAAACAATGACAACGTAATTATTAACATTTTTATTGTAATCAAACATAATTAAGTACTTATTTTTATGTTAAATATAAGTAATGTATAATCATTATACATGTAACAAATTTTTTAAACTTCACCTACTGTTTTTTATATCAGTAATTGAATTTAAAAATAGGAGCATTATACTTGATGAAGAGTAGTATTGCCGCCTTTTCTGATTCAAGTCTGTTACGCAGAGGTTCGTAAATTAATCCCGCGCTACTAAATAGTTGTTCGCTAGGAACACTGCCCGGTGGAGCAGATAAAAATCTTCGTACTATCGGCGATAATACCTTAAATTCCCCTCGATGTACACTCCACCAGATTAAAGGATTTTCATTCACATTTATTCTTTTTTTAGTACGGTAAGCAAGTAACTCTTTTTTGAGTACAGCTTCAATGCTACCATTTTCTGGCTCATCTTGACTCTCGTCTTCACTTGACGAATCTAACATCATAGCCAGGTCGTTTTGTAAGCATGGCTTTTTGTTGAAACCTGAAGTCCCTGGTCCTAGTTGTTCTGTATCATTTTCCGTGCAATCAGTTATTTTAATTATTTTAGCCCTTTTGGCATTGGTATTAAGAGATTCAAAATTGTCATTCTTAGTATTTATCATTTTTAAAATGTCATCTTTAATCTTTTCTTCAGTCACCGGTGTGAAAAATTTGTGCTTATAGCGAGGATCTAAGTAGGTAGCGATGGTATATAAATTGTTTTCTCCCAAGCTAGAAAACTTTGTTGAAAGTTCGTTTTTCAAAGTCGTAACAGCCTGACGAATCGGATCAAACTCTTGCGATCTTGTTAAATAGTCATCAACTTTTTTTTCAAGCATTTGTATTATCGGTATCACAGATGAAATAAGAGCACAAGAGCTGCTCAGTTCCCGCGTTGCTTCCTCAAAAGGTCCCAGTAATTGAATGAAACTTTCAATCATTTTCCATTCTTCTGGTAGAATAGGGTCAATTTCATTATCATTATTGTAAAGACTCAGAGCATCCTTTACCTTTGAAAAACGCTCGAACATGTAGAATGTACTGTTCCATCGCGTTACACAATCTTGAAACACTTTCAGGTGCGGTTGATTCAGTCTGTCCTGAATTGATTGCAGTTGTTTCTGGGCAATGGTAGAGTGATTGAAATGGGTCGAAATTCTCTTACATTTTTGTTTTAGTATTTTTATGTTTTCTTGAGAACCTAAACAACTACGGATAGCTAGTTGTATCTTGTGAACAGTACAGTCTATATCATTTAATGCTGCTAATCGCCCGGCTCGTTTCATATTAGACCTTTCATCTCTGATTAGGCAATGCAGTTGTTCTTTTTTAATATTCCATTCAGAAAGCATGTTACTGAATTTTTCAGCAATTATGTCACCAGTGTGACGGCCGTCAAATGTCTCACATTTCAATATTATCGATGATCTATCAAAGTTTTCTGCAATTCCATGGCAAGTCAGGCTAAGCAAAGAAGCATTTGAGCTAGGATCCGACCAAATGTCAGACGTAAACGACATGTTATCAAAATTTTCGATTAATTCTTTAACTTTTTGAGCCACTTTGCTATATAATCCCTTGCATACAAAATCTGTAAAAAAATTGCGTCCCCTAAAGTTATATCTTGGTGCTAATTCTTGCATCAGTCTACGAAAACCTAGCCCTTCAACAAAATTAAACGGTAAATTTTGAAGTGCAATCATTTCTCCAATGAGTTTATCAATTTTTTTAGAATTTAAATTATTGACGTCCCACTTCTTTTCGTTTAGAACCACTTCCTTTAATGAAAGTTGTTTCTTCGCTTCTTGCAGAGGAGTGGTAACTTTATCTAAAAAATACACAAACGAATAAAAATTTTCGTTATAAAAAACTATTTACTTAAATTAAAAGTAATTAACAAGTGAGGACATTTTAAAACACCAGAAAACCTTTCTATACATTTTTGTAAATAACTTTCAAAATCAAATGTCCAACTTATATTGCAAAAAATAAAAATAAAAGGAGTTTATTCCTTATAAATATTTATAATAAGGAAGGATCCCTAATGTTTTCTGGCATTAACATTAAATATAGCGTGAAGCTAAGCTACACTAAGAAGAAAAGCGACACTTTTCAATGGTGATAGAATTTTTGCAATCGGCCAAGTAGTTTTTGAGTTAAGTAATTCACTATTCATATTTTAATGTCATATTAAAAAATATACATTTATGTTCAGGTTATGTTAAATTGAAACGATTTCAATAAAAAAAAGTATTTTAAATAGATAAATGAATTACATTACATATATCAGTCTTTTTACAACTGACGTTTTATATGACAGCAAATAACTATAATATTGAGTGGAAACTTAGCCAATAAACCACAACTAAAACTATGCTTTTATTATACTAACCAAACAATGCCTCAAGTAAATATTAATTAATTAAAACTATAAATGATGAAACTTACTTGCGTCAGATTTCATCTGTTGTAATTTGTTTTCTTTACTAATGTTCTCAAATGTAGAAAATTCTTCTGAGTGCATCAACTTAAGATGGTTTTTCAAAGACGATGTGGTGCGGCCCTTGCGAGAGTAGCTTTTTTGCATATTTTACAATCAGCTTTATCTTGGTCTTCTTTATTTGGTTCAAAATAATCCCATACATTACTTTTGGTCGGTGGTGACATTGTTGACTAAATAGTTAGATAAACTATCAATAACGGGAATCACACTGGAAAAATAACGAATTTCGTCATAAAACGATAATTTTTCCTACAATAAAACGTATTACCGGCGTAATATAATAGAATTTACCTTGTGATCTTATGGATATTAGTCTTAAATAATATAAAGTTTTCTTGAAAACTCTTCTTATTTACACACTGTATCACAACAACATTAAAAATACCTATCTATCTTTATGATACGATAAGTAGTTCACTTTCTTAGCGCAAACAAACACGTAATATTTATTCACTCGCAAGAAACAAATGATGCACTAGCTAGAACAAACAAACGTGTCGAATCTTGTCACCAATTTCTTCGCTCCCATTGGTTATTGTCACGTGCGACCCGCACGCGTCAATCACCGGCCCCGCCCAATTTCTTTCATGTCGCTACTTGTATAATATTCGCATCCGCATGAACATTCGCATTGATTAATGCGGATGCGGAAGCAGATGCAGATGTCCAAATCAATGCGGATGTTTCGCATTTGCGGATGCAGATGCGAATGTTCGCAACATCCCTGGTCTAGAGTACCAAATCGCCATTTACAAACGGTTCCTACTCCATTTATTAATCCGCGTTTTTGTCGTTTAACAGGAGTCAAGTTATTCAATTTTTCTGTAGTTGTTTTGAGTAAGTATTTAGCATGGGAGAATAGATCGATTATCATATTTTTATTATTTCCTAAATTCGTGGTGTTTAGGAGTCGTTCGATTCTAATATAAAAGTATTCTATATTTTGTAGTTGAGAAATTAATTGGTTTGTTTCGATATAGTGTAAAAATGTATGTTTGGTTTCAATTATTTTAGCAGGTCCTAAGTCAAGTGGCATAATTGGGGTATCTAATTCGTGGATTTCAATGTCAGAGGTTATTGGGCTTGGTATTAGGATTATAAATAGGGTAAGGATAAGGTTTAACTTCGTTCTGATTATAATTCTGTAAAGAAATGATTTATTTATTATTGGGTTTCTTAACAATAGATTTATGAATCTTCTTATTTTTATCTAAAAGTATTTTTGAACCTAAGTCGCGTTTTGCTTTAGATTTCACGTGTCGAGGTTTTATTTTATTCCGCTTGGCTTCAGGATTTCTTAATAAATATGGTCTGATTGTCTTCGAAATTTACTGGATCTTCGCGACTTTCGTTGCGTTTTGAAATTACTTTTTCTTTTTCTTTCAATGACCTTTCTGCCATTGATTGATACATATTAGTAAGTCGTTGACACCTATTTTCTAAAAAATAATTAATAATAGTTTCTTCAGTGGGGTCGAAAGGGTCGAGTGCTTTAGTATCACTAAAGATTATATCAAAACATGAAATAGTTTACAATTTAACCAAAAATAATCTAAAATCAAAGTTTAATAGTGGATAAACAAAAACAATTTGGAAATGAAATGTATGAAGAAAACCAAACAAGTAGAAGAAGAATCAGTTGATGGTTTAGAAAGGAATCAAATGTAGGTATACAAATGAAATTATAGATGAAATGAGATATAAAGGAACATCACCTTTATATCAACTATTATAGTTAACTTAAAAAATCTTATATAATGTGGATTAGCATTTGGTGGTATGAATCCAGAAATTGAAAAGTTAACGTCGAGCGAATACGTAAAACTTTTAGAAGAACAAAAAACGAAAGAAAGAAAATAATGTAACAGATACTGAAATGGCAGAATTTTAGTGGACAGTATAGAGAAAGATTCAACAAAGAGAAAAAGTTCAAGGCGAAGGAAAGATTTATAAAACCAAAAAGAAATGAGAAACTCCGAGTCGTCTAACATTTCCATTATTCGTCGTTGAACTTCGTTTTTGTGTATAAAAGAATAGCAGTAACATTTGGTATGGATGGGTATTTCGTCATATGTTTTTATTTCGTGTTTTATCTCGTTCGTAAAAGTTAGTTTGTCTTTGTCAACTATCTTTTTGAAATCGTAACAAAATTCAAGAATACCATTTTTTCCTTCTGCATTCAAATTATCTGTTATAATTAAGTTTTGAATATTTTCGCCAAAATTTTGTGAATAATTATTCTGTAAAATATCCTTGGTATCATAAAAATTATTTTGTTTTAATGTATTAGTAAGAGGTATTACTTTCAGTCGGTCTTGTATTACAATTTCAACACGTTTATCACTGCGGTTTATTATTTCAGTTTTAGTAAAACCGTTTTCTACAATTGTAATCGTTTCCGGGAAATAAAGGTTATCTACTTCTTGACTGGGTATAACAGCTGACTGGGACTTTTACGGCAGCTATCTTAGGGCTTTTCGGAAACTATGATCGGGTTAACCCGTTTATGATCTGAACGTTCGGAAAGTAATCCGGATCACGTTCACTCACGTTCGGAAACTGAACGAACTGAGCGGATCATAATCATATGTTTGGATCCTTTCTACCCTAGTGAATCGGTGGGTAAATGCGATCAGCTAACGGATTGTTTCATTTGTTTTTGTTTTCTTCAAGCTAAAATGTTATTAATTCTTTAAGCCTAGTAGTGGGCAGGCTGCTGAGGCTTGCGGTTCTTGTACTTTTTGACTTTTCAATATAAAAAATAGCTCATTGGTATTAAAATTTTCTTTTTGTTTTCTTTGAATAAAAAGTTATTAAGTGTTTCAAGACACGTAGTTAGCAAATTGCTCAGACTTGCGGTTTTTATAATTTTTGGCTTTTCGATATAAAAAATAGCTTGTTGGTATTAAAATTTAGTGTCAACGATGAGTGAAAACAAATTAAAGCTTTACAAGATGAGTATGGAGAGAAGTATATGAAAAATCAACCCACGAAACTAAAGTAATAAAAATAAAAAGTTTTTGTTAAGTATTAAATTTGACATTTCCACACAAAACATAACGCGTCGTTCGGTAACTGATAAAAACCTCGTTCTGGGTTACAATCCACAATCAGCTGATAAGTGATTTATCTGATCTAAGATTACCGTTTCCGAAAAGCCCTCTTGTGGGAATCAACAGATATTTTGAAATAGTAAATCGGAATTTGAATAATATTATTTTTTAGGATATTATTTTCAAAATCAAAACATAATTTAAGATTTTTAATCACGTTTAAACCGATGAGGCCGTCAAAATAATTGTGAAACTTAAATAAAATATATGGTATTGTACAGTGTGATTTAAATTCAGGGAAAGCTGGAATTTCTGCTTTAAATTTTGCGTCTTTATGACCTGCTACTGTTGTAATTCTAGTTGTTTCTTGAAAAATAGTATTAGGAAAGAATTTTTCTGCGATGATAGGATCTAATATTGATTGCATACTACACGTATCTACTAGGAATTTTATCGGAGGATTGTTGATTTTTATATACGGTAATTCAGGGCTACTACAATAAGAAAATATTTCGTATACGTTAAATTGTCTTCCAGGCTCGTCTTCCAAAAATTTTGATTATTATTATTTACAGAGTCGTCATTATACGTGGCGGGATCAATGTAATCGGGATCAAAGTTATGAGTTAGATTTTCGGCGTCGTAAGGATTTAACTCGAGGTCTGGGTAATTAATGTTCGAATTCAGGTGGGTCTGTTTCGGTTTGAATTTGGTGCAATTCTTGGGAAATAAAATTTCTGGGATTAGTGGGTCTAAAATAGTTATTTGGTTGATTAGGCTTAAAAGTTTTTCTCGAGTTTATTGACATTGGTTCTGGTCTATTTTCTGGAACATTATCAGTAGGTGCAAAAACATTTTTTGGTTGTCCAAATACTTGTCTATTGGTTGGGTATTTTCTAGTCATTTGTCGAGGTTGGATTTGAATTGGTTGACTAGGAAATTGGTTAGGATTTATGTAATTATTTATTTGGTCATTTGAGTTTTGTATTGGATTTTGATTTCGGTAGTTAAAATTAGTTTTAGGTATTTGTTGGAATTGTATGATTGACAGTATAACTCGAATAATGGTTATGATTATTTGGTACTTGTCTATTATAATTTTCTGAATTTATGTTAGTTTTCGAATTATTTTGAAATTTAAAATTATTTTGAGAGTAATTAAAATTGTCTTCTTCTATAATAAATGTAATAGTGGCTTCGATTGAAGCTGGATTCTTAATTCTAATTGTTTGTTGTAGCAAACCGGTTAAATTTCTAATAAGCGTTTTCAAAGCCATTTGGTCGTATTGTCTACGATATATTTCTTTAGTATTAACAGGCATTTCTGTTACTGAAAAACTATTAATTCTTTGAACCAGGTGGCTTTTTAACACTTGTAGTCTTCTAGCAAAATCTAATGTTGATTCGTTTTTAAAAGGATGGGCCATTAAGAGGTCCTGCTCCAAACATTCTCTTATCGCCAAAACATTGTTCTAATGCGTCTTTTAATAAATTCCAATTATCTAGCTCGGTTCTACAACCAACTCAAAGATTAGCTCTTCCTACTAATTTAGAACGAATTGCTCGTAAAATATAATTATTAATAACTACATTACCAACATTACTATATGTATCTATAAGAAATTGGCAATTCTCTATAAATTGTATGAGTTGAGTTATTGCCGTCATAAGGTAAAATTAAATCTACTGTTAATTTCAACATTTGAATGTTAATTTGTTCATTATTATTAGCCATATTGTTTGGCTTAATATTACTACCACTAACGTTTTCTTCTAAATTTAATGAATTATTGAAACTTGAAATCAATTCTTCAATATTCGTATCAGAATCGTTCATTAATAAATCGACAATTATATATGTATATATCTTCGATAAACTAATGTACTATAATTAAAAAGTAAAGTATATTTCCAACCGGGAAATATTTTACCTATCTTAAAATTAGGAAGGTGTAATAGGAAAACTCGGTACTTACAGGTACTTCTTGGAGTTCTCCCTACGTGATCCTGTTTGCCCCTGGATGGTGTAGGTTGTCGTCTAAGAGTTGAAACTTACGTTAAGTCTTTTCACAGAACCGGTCTCGATGCCGTGACTTCCCGAAAATATCGAACTACGACTATATCCTACTAACTGCGCCAGTTAAGATATTTTGTTCACGAAATATCTTTTTAAAAAGTTTAATTTTAATTTAAAAATACAACTTTATTGTTAGAGAGTTACAAACAGAATGTCGATAAAAATGTGAGAACAGTACCAAGTTAGTTTATAATTAAATGCTGACAACTAATGAATGAATATGATACATGATATGATATTATTATATAATATGCAAATTAGCTTCACATAACTTGCTTAATTATTTTTTTTCTTCTTACGAGAAATAATTACTTTCTATCGCTATCAGCTACATGTGTGAAAATAATTGAACAATTAATTATGCAGCGAAATATACTACCCTTGCATTTTATGAAAAATTGTTGTTTTATACCCTCCCAAATTATTTTTAGGTTTATGGCGGTAACGATTTGGCTGTAAGATTGTACAGAGCATATTTCAAGTCAAGGACCACTCTTTCAGAAAGATGGAGAGGAAATCCAGCTTTGACGACTGTTTTACTGGGACTGCCCCTTGGATTCTTCTCATTTATATTGTATTCATGTTGCTGTGCTAATATTTTAGATGCCGACGAAGACGAAGAGGAAGGTAAACACCAAAATTTGTCAAAATAAATATATGTATAATCCAAACAATCAGCCAGTATATATTGTTGAAATTAATTCCGTAAGTCTGACTTTAGCCAGCTGTTTCATAAAGAGGGAAATATATTATTTTTATTAGTGCCCTTTTCTCAATCGGTCATATTAACATTAAATGAACAATAAAAATTGAAATAATGAAAAATTACAACATATATTTCAAAATTACATATATATCTAGGAATATAATACTACAAAACAATTATTACAAAAGAAAATCAAATGTTCTTTTTTTTTCAGAGCTTCTACATGAGAAGAAAGACTAATTCCAGTAGATTTGTTACGTAAAATATTTATAATACTCTCATTTATCCAGCAAGAATCAGATGGAACGTAAAATAATGGATATAGGTAACGAGTAACGAGGACATCAATATATTGATGTAATTAAATAATGATTTCAATTAATTACAATACAATGATTTTATTAAATGTAGTACCTGATTTTTTTTGTGATATATCTGCCAAATTTTTTTTGTTATGTTAAGTTTTCCTAATAAGTATTTGTATTATTTATTATATAAATATTAATAAGTATTTTATTTGTTTCTATTAAAATAAAAAAAAATATGTGTAAATAAGTAAACATTTATGAAAAAAAATTAAAAGACCGAAAACGGAGTATACATCACTAATAGTAGAGGATTTTGAGTTAAGTCGACCTTCACTCATCTGTTTATCAGATGAAAATTATATTTCATCAAATAAAATATGATTCTGAACATACACCGAGAGGGATGCCGTTAAAATGTTGATGGCTATAATTAATTAAAATGATAAAAAGTGATTATTTTTCCATAATTCACTGACGTCCTTGCCAAACGAACTAAACTACAAAGGAGACACGCTGCGACGTGCTGTTTCTGCTTTCTCTTCGCTTTTGGCTATCGGAGGTAGTAGCCTCTTGTCCTACCTCTTACGGCCTCGGTACGTCACTTCTGACACCTTTGAAACCTTACACTTTCTCGGGCGCCAGATTTTTAACGTGGTTCTCTCCACGACTCCTCGACTTTAATCATCAAGAGTTCCAGGTAGCCTCAGATGGAGGTACGGTAAATTCCAGGGTTCTTGTTTGGTTTTGGTTCCTATTTTCCCTTGTTTTTAATCCCGAATCTTTCCGTTCCCTAAACGTGCGGCAACCATGCGTAGACCTTAACGTATCGTATAAGATGTTTTTTACCTTCTTACCTAGTCAAGCCTCGATTGATTGCTTACACCTGTTGATGTCCGACGAACTGTTCCGAGAATTGACAATTAGAAGAGGAGAGAAACCTAACGTTCGTCCTATGAAGCACATGTGATATCGCGATATAACTATATACAATTCCGAAATATAGCGGTCCAATTTTGTGTGTGTACACGATGAAATCATGGTGAGTTCCTTTTAATATTTTAATCCGGCCCTTTACCACCAATCTCGCAACATTCTTGGTCCTTTCGAAGCTAAATTTGAATAGTTTATGGAAATATATTCCAACCTAACCTTAAAACCACATGTTGTTTGATAATTGTCCATAATTATTAACCTGTCGTGGATAATATCGATTTATTTATAATTTAAATTTATAACGTTGCCTATTGTATATGTAGGGATATGTAGACATATTAGGAGATTTCTTATCAAACAAAACTGGCCACTAAAAACAAATAATAAATACAGTTACCAGTGGCGCGACGATACATTTATTCTATAAGTTTTGTTGAAATCTATAAAATGGACAAAAAGCAATTTAAATGGATATGAATTACTATTGCTGCAAAACATGTTGTGGAATATTTCATGATATCTGTTTTCTAAGAAGAAGATATACAACAGTTGTAGATGGTCATGTAATTTTTGTTCTAAGGACTGTCAAGATAGGAATGTAGTCAAAAATGATGAAACGACAAAACTATACGAAGAATTAGCAAAAATGCAGTCTGACAAGACAGAGCTAGGGCAGTATATGGAGGATATGAAAATGAACGTGGAAGATGAAATTGAAACATTAAAGCTGAAAAATGAGACTTTGACTCAAGAGAATTATGAAAGAGAAATGTACCTTAAGAAACCAAAAAGAAACTCAATGGTGTTTGAAGAACAGGTTTATGAAAGGGAACAATGTATAGAAATGCAATTAAACAAACACAGAGAAGATTTAAATATTTGTAATAAATTAAATGAAAAACTAAGATCAGAGATTAAAGAAGGTTTGTTACAACTAGACGCCTTACAAAGTAAAATTAAAGTACTTGAGAGTATAAATGTAGATATGTTGAGTACGATTAAAACATTAACTATGGACAATGACGCCTATGCATCAGAAGTAGTTGAACTAAAGAATAAATTATGCATTCATTCTAATGAACCACAAACAACTTTAGAGCAAATCGAAAATGAAAATATAGTTAATAAGCAAAATGAAAGAACAATGAATGGAAATGACACACAGAAAAGAAAACACAATGATGGTAAAATTAGTAAAAGAAATGAAAAGAAATGTCTAACACAAAGAAAAGATATAGAAAAAGGACTGATTTAACAGAAGGTGCAGAAAGGACAGGGATGGTGAAGTTATTTTTCTCACAAGTGATGAAAGCATCAAACAAACGGTGAAAGGGGAAGAAAAGTGCCAATATGTGAAAAGCAAATTATTAATCTTATGTGATCAAAATGGCAGTGATCTGGGAAGTAAGCTGAATTTTCTAATGATTGGGACTGAGGTTCAAACTATTATCAAGTCAAATGCCTTATATAATAGCGTTAGTGATGATGTTTTGAATTTAGGTAAAAATTTTACTTTGAATGATCATGTTATAATTATAGCAGGTTTCAATGGTTAAGGGCAAATATCCACTGTTTAAAAATGTCAATGAAAAAATTAAAAGGTGTATGCATACAAATATTATTCTCGCATCAGTGCCTTACATTGTAAATCAAAATGAAGTCAATCAATTTATATATGAATTCAACAAAGAATTATATGAGTACACTATTAAAATTAATCAATTTGCAGAGGGTGAAATATCTTTTTTAGATCTTAACAGCCATAAAGGGATTAACTTGAAAACATATGAAATAGCTCAAAATATTGTCAACTTAACAAAATCTAAAGTTAAACAATTCCAGAAAACCCTAATTTTTATACAAACTGCAGAAAATACAGTTACTAATTTTTTAGAAACACCTCAAGTAATCACAATGATGGACTGATAAAAAAAGCTATATGTCCCATTAACAATTTAACTTTTGTGCATCAGAATATACAATGTATTAGTAATAAGATTTTGATGATGGATTTTGTTGTAATGTTTTAATGATTTCTGAACATTGGCAAATAAAGAATGCCATTGAAACATACAAACTAACCCAGTTTACGTTAGTCGCGGACATGTGTCGGACTGTAACAACACATGGTGGAGTAGCCATATATAAAAACGACAATTTTTCTGGAAGAGTGAATGAATATTGTATCAAAAAGTTTTCTAAGGAAAACATTTTAGAATGTTGTGGTATACAACTACCTCAATATAAAACTATTTGTTTAGTTATCTACAGACCCTCTGGAGGAAATTTTAATGATTTTATGTTAGTTTTCAACGAAATTTTAATCCATGTATGCACAGAAAACAACAGGAATATAATTATTGGAGGAGATTTCAATGTAAATTTTATGAAACCTACTACTCAACTTTCTTTGTTGGAAGACTTATTGTATAGTTTTAATTTTGAAATATGCGTGAGAACTCCAACTAGAGTTACAAAAGACTCGCAACTTGCATTGATAATGTATTTATTAGAACAGCAAATCGGTATAGTGTAAAGGTAGTTGACTTTTGTTTATATGATCACTATGTGCAATTTATTGATTTCCACACTGGTAATTCAGCTCAAAAAAGCTGTAAACCACCTGTTAAATTTTTCAGACGGTCATATTCTGAAGACAACATGGAACAGTTTCATGATTTGCTGGGGGCTGAAGATTGGATTACTGTTGTTGGTCAGATCTGTCCCAATTTAGATTATGATCAATTTGCAGAGATTGTTTTATCTTGTTTTGAAACTGCCTTTCCAAAAAACCTAGGGGGCCATCCATAAAGTACGTCACACGAATTTTAGGACTTTTGAACCCCTCCCCCCGTCCTTGTCACAGGTTGTCACATTTTTATAACCCCCCCTCCTGATGTGACGTCACACATTTTTTAAATTTATGTATGTATTTAAAAATAATCGAGAGAAAACAGCTATTTTCATTTTTTACTTATTTTTATTAAATAATAATCTAACATTTTATAAAACCGAAAAAACAAACGACTAGTTAGAAAATAATAAACGATTAATTATATTAATTGAAGATAAAAAACTTAATTATCGAGTGTCCATGGACTTTGGATCCACTCTTTTATATCAGCTATTACTGGTAAATCAGGCACTTCATTTTCGTTCTGAATTTGAACGTCAGGAACATCCTTAGTGTCGACATCATTCTCTTCCATCCATAAAGCATCGTCATCATTCATTAAACAGAGAATTTCTCGGGCACGTCTAGCCGCAATTCTTTGAGGACGAATTTTCGCTATAGGTAACATTTCTTGTTTTTTATGCGATTGTTTGTGTTGATTAGCGGCTTTATATGAGGAAAAATATAAACCACATACGCTACACGATCTTTTAAATATGTATGACTCGACACTAGGGCAATAACTATCGTATGGAACTTGTTTCAGATGGGATGATGCTCGGAGATTTAATGACAATTGTTGTGACGTCACAAAAGTATTGACCCCCCATGCCCCTTGTCACACGATGTCACACTTCGGTGATACCCTCCCTCCCCATTAACGTGTGACGTACTTTATGGATGGCCCCTAGTTACACGAGGACCGAAAACTAAATACAAGAGGTCTAATGGCTTTATGTTGAATACTGATTTGTTGGAATTAAGAAATAATGTGGCATTATAGACTACTCTTGCTAAGCACGATAGACGATATATTGAAATTAGTAAAGTGTTGAATAATACAATAATAGGTTGGAACAGGCCTCTAAACAATTCTATGATAATCGAATTTTAAACTCGGAAAATAAGACTAAAGAAACCTGGGAAATAATTAGGGAATTGCAAAAAACTAACAAATCAAGTAGCCAACTCAAATTATATGATCAGGGTAACCAAATAAGTGATTCTGTTTTAGCAAATAAATTTAATATAAATTTTATTAAACCCCCTATTGATAGTTTAGTTTGCGATGTAGAATTTGTCAATGAAAATATCTCTTCTAATATTAAAACCCTCTATATGGCTCCTGTTTCAGAGGAGGAGGTTTTAGAATTAATACTATCTTTAAAAAATATGATTGCAGTTGGTACTGATGGATTAAATAATAAATTAATTAAAAAGTGTGCCGTTCTATTGACAAAACCATTGAATTTGTCAACTGAGAGGGGAAACTTCCCTGAATCTTTAAAACTGGCTAGAGTTACAAAAAAGGAGATCCTAATGATATTAATAACTATAGACCAATTAGTGTTTTGTCTACTATCTCCAAAGTATATGAATTGAATATTAAAAATCAGTTATGCAATTTTTTGCTAAATTTAAGCTATTATCGCCCTCACAGCATGGTTATACTTCAATAAAAGATACAGAGACTGCATTGATAGAGTTCCATAATAGAATTGTTAGATCTCTTGATATTAAAAAGCATGTAATGGGTTTATTTATTGGTTTTTCAAGCGCTTTTTACTGTGTGGACCACAAACTTTTACTGCTTAAACTGTCTAAATATGGGGTAAGAGGTATACCACTCAATTTGTTCGAGTCATGCTTATCAAATAGAAAACAAATTGTTCAAGTGAATAATACTCTTGGTTTGGAACTAGAGGTCTCACAGGGTTCCCCAGGGATCGATTTTGGGTGCATTTTTATTTTTGGTTTTTGTTAATGACTTACTACATTAAATGCTGTCCCTGGAATATATCCAACTTGTTATGCTGACGACATTAATATTATAATTATTGAAGACAATGAGGATGCTCTAAACATATCAACAGAGAGAACATATGATCAAGTTGTGATGTGGTCAGAGAGGAATAACATAAAATTAAACAAATACGGTGCTGTTTAATAATCATGGACAATTTAGACAGAACCAATTGTTTAAAACACTGGATTTCCTATTACATCTAAGGAAAATATTAAATTATTGGGTGTCACTATCGACTATGGCATAACCTGGCATTCGCATATTGACAACTTGTGTAACATATTAAGGAAAAGCTGCTATAGCCTAAGATTTCTTGCCAGTCATTGTAGTAAAAATACACTCTTGACAGTGTATCATGCTAATTTTCATTCCCATCTAAAATATGGCATACAAATTTGGGGGACTTGTTCTACCAGGCAAAGGGTATTTGTTCTTCAAAAGTATGCTATAAGAATTATTGCAAAACAAAAATAAGAGATTCTTGTAGGGAGTTTTTTAAAAAATACAAAATATTGACTCTGGCTGGTGTATATATATTGGAAGCATGTACTTTCATTCATAGGAATAGATCGATTTATGTGGCCGAGCGTGCTTCTCATCGCTATAAAACAAGAAATAAAAGTCAAATATTGGTGCCTAGACACCATACTGCACTTTTTGAAAAAAATCTAGAGTATCTGGGATGTAAATTTTGTAATATCCTCAGAGGATATGAAAAACAGTAATTTCTACAATTTTAAAAATAAACTAAAGCAGTTTTTACTAGGAAAAAGCTACTACACCATAGAGGAGTTTTTTAATTGATAAATTGTCTTTCTGTTGTTACCTGCTATGAATCTGCCAAAAATTGTTTTGTTTTTGTGGAACTGTTTTCATTATTTTTAAGGGTTGTCTGTGGTCAATCATATAAACAATTATATATGTGTATATATGTGCATTTTACTATACTTTATGACATGTTTCACTATAACTGTTGTATAATTTTTTTGTACAATATTTTTTTATGTGAAATAAATTACTTTCTTATGTATTAGGGACTATCCATATAGTTTCCTTCCGAACTACTTCTAGTTCATCTTTAAAATTTTTTTTGTGTTATACAGGGACTGTCCATATAGTTTCCTCCCGAATTACTTTAAGTTGATCTTTAAAACAAATTTTTGTGTTATACAGGGACTATCCATATAGTTTCCTACCGAATTTAATAATTAAATCGCCTCTCTTTCAAGATTTATCTATGAGTATTTATTTTTATATAGATGTACTACTGTTGAGACAACCGGTATATTCTTTTGTCGAGTTCACTTAAACCAGTCTGCTAATGTGCGCGCATTTTTCAAAGTTTTAAGAAGGGGATCTCGTAAGTGGGGTCGGAGAAATTAATAAAAGGACGTAGCATCCAGGAAAGGAGGCTTTTTCTTTCTTTTCCGGCTTTTAAATTTTAGTCTAGTTCGCTTCTCTTTTTCGGCTTTTGAAGTTTTAATCTAGTTTGTTTTCTCTTTTCGGGTCTAATTTTTTTCATTCTCTTGACTGTATATTTATTTTGTTTACAACGAATACTGTGACTGGTTTTTGTGGATCAGGTAAGTGGATATAAAAAATTGTTCTGTGAATAACTATTTTTAACGTTTGAATTCAGAGTATTCGTGTACAATTCCTGTTTTATCTGAGTATTTAATCCCGCACAATAGGCCGCTGTACGGTTAATAAATCTAGTTCATTTGAAGTTGCTTACAAAAATCTCGTCTTAATTCGCTGCTGAGCAGGGATCAATTCGAGAGGCCTCTAAGGCAGATTTGATTTAAGGAATGCGAAATAATCTCAAAAGTATTCGCTGCTGAGCAGGAGTACGAAGGAGAGGTTTTCGGATTCTACTGCTAATCTATTTTATCTGGAAATTTGATTTCGTACAATAGGCTGTTGTATTGTCAGTAAAACCGTAGTTAGAACATTTAGAATCCATTTTATCAGAGTATTTAATCCCGCACAATAGGCCGCTGTACGGTTAATAAATCGCGTTCATTTGAAGTTTATTAGAAAAATCTCGTGTGGATTCACTACTAATCAGTGATAATTTCGAGAGGCCTCTAAGGCAGATTTGATTTAAGGGATACGAAATAATATCAAAAGTATTCGCTGCCGAGCAGGGATACCATGGAGAGGTTTTCGGATTCTGCTGGTAGTTTTCTTTATCTGGAATATAAAACAAATATTTGTGTTATACAGGGACTATTCATATAGTTTCCTCTCGAAATACTTCTAGTTCATCTTAAAAAAAATTTTTGTGTTATACAGGGACTATCCAAAAGTTTCCTCCCGTACTACCTTTAGTTCATCTTTAAAGTTTTATACCAAGTTGTGAAGGACTATCCACATAGTTTCTTTTGAACATTTAAGTTCATCCATAATTATTTGTAACTGATAGACAATTATTAACACTCCTTTATTATTTGCTTGTAAGTGAAATTTGTGAACAAAGCTTTACATTGATAACAGTTTTATTCAAAGCTATTTTTGTACTTTTTTGTAATAAATACAGTTAATATATCAATATGGTTAATAAAAAACTTTTGATCGTTACCAAAAAAGTTGCTATTTCCCGAATGCAAGAAACTCTTGATTTAACAGAGTTGACTGCAGTTGATATATCAAATTTCCCGCTTTTTGAAATTAAAATTAAACAGTTAGATGCCATCTATGATGATTTTAAAGCTTCCCACCTAGAATGGCTAGCAGTGACCACCGATGAAGATTATGTGAGTGAGGATCTCATTCGCAAAACCATTGATGAACAATATTCATATGTTTGGTGTAAATACAATTCATTAATTTCAGCTCCTACTAATGTCACTCTGAACCACTCAGATGTTGTTGAAAACACTTGTCAGGTCAGACTTCCAAAGTTAGAACTTTTAAAATTTTCTGGTGAGTTTTATCAATGGCAATCATTTTTTGATATTTTTAACAATGCTGTGCACAGCCGTCAGGACATAAGTTCAATGCATAAATTCCAATATCTATTGTCATCATCAACCGGTGATGCTTTTAAATTTATATCATCTATTCCTTTGTCAGATACAAAATATCTTGTAGCATACAAGACATTAGTTGATCGTTATTACAACAAGCGTTTGATAACGTTGACCCATTGGCGTGCCATAAAAAATGATTCAAGAAAACTCCGTTTTCTCCTAGACATATTTACTGAAAACCTTTCTGTACTACAGAATTTGGGATTCGATGTAGATGCTTGGGAAATCCACCACCCCGCTTCATTGGCGGCTCGGACGTATTTACGAACTGCACTATGGTCCTTCCGGGACCTGTCGAGTTGCGACAGTGCGAACTCCCAATGGCGTGCTCGCACGTCCGCTCGTTAAATTATGCCCGTTGCCTCTTCTTTCGGAAGACGAGCAACCCCATGTTTAATGCTAATTTAGTTTAATAGCGCCCTTTCCCTCTCCTTAAGAGAGGTGGGTCAACCTTTCAAATAGTACTAAGTTTCATTTTCTGAAAACATCTTTTTTTTTCTCTTGTTTACTGTAAAATAACCTTATGTTATTTTGATGGGCAGAATGTTTGGTTTTGGTTCCTATTTTCCCTTGTTTTTAATCCCGAATCTTTCCGTTCCCTAAATGTGCGGCGGCAACCATGCGTAGACCCTAACGTATCGTATAAGATGTGCTTTACCTTCGTACCTGGTCAAATCTCGATTGACTGCATACACCTGTTGATGTCCGACGAACTGATCCGAGAATTGACAGTTAGAAATGAAACCTAACGTTCGTCCTATGAAGCACATGTGATATCGCGAAATATATGTTTCGTTACACGAACTTTGTTTTTAAAAACTTTTATTCACTTAAAAATACAAAATATCGACTTTCAAAAATAACAGTAAAATATATAAATTGTACAAACAGGATGTGTGGATAAAAAATAATATGTAGACTGAATTAAATATATTTACAATCGTAGGTATTTATATGTTGAATGTGCTGAGGTTGCACCAACGGTCGTTGCAGTACCGGAAACCAGTGGGTACGTCGGCAATATACAGGATGTAATTCGCTGAAAAATCTAAGACCAAAAAAATAAGGTATAAAAAAGATCACCAAAAAATGAGGAAATGATTTAAGTTAAAGTTCCACGATAAGGAATTTTAAATATATCACCTGCTTAATCTTGAAGTTGCCTAATCATGGAAATGTAGATTTATACATGACATAGAACTAGATTGGATTCCCAGAATTAACCAACATATAATTTAAGTTCCATGAAAAATTTAATGTCAATTACTTTAAAAGATTATTTAAAATAATCGATGTCTTTACTCATCTTACTAGTTTTTTTTGTTTAAAGGTAAATTGCCATGTTTATGCCTATTTAAATAAATGCAAACTATTAAAACCTGTAACATTTTCAGCGTGCCTCAAATACCTACCCAAAATTGTCTACCAGCTCTCCTACTAATAATTTTCATCCAGTAAACAGTTGAGTGAAGGTCGATATTAGTCGGGATCTTAGACTATGTTAGCTCTAATGTTTCAATGGACTGTAGTTGTGATACTTATGCAATTAGCGAATCGTCAACATATACAGTAAACTTAAATTTAAATGTACTTACCAAAGATGCCGGTGTCTGTAACTCACTATCAGTTTCAACAATCGATCGTTTTAACTTCTAGTGGAAAGTCCTGGCCTTTGTGACACTAAATAAAGTTGATTGTAATGTCTATATTTGCGAAGAATACATTGATAAATATAACTAGACACACGTCGCGATTTTAAATTAATTTTGCAGTTTAACAATAATATATTGATTTGAAGAGTATAGTAATTGAAATTGAAAATTTTTATATTAAGTACCAAAATACACATCCAAAAAATACATTTTCTATTGCCACGGAAGAAAATTCTTGTGTGTGGCTCAAAAGATAACAAAATTAATGACTTGCATATGTAATATATAATGCTATAAAACAAAACCAAAAATGTATTAAACTTTCTTAATATTTTAGAAATTTTCATAAATTTATGAATCTATGATTCCCCCCTAACGGCACCGGTCCAAAAAAGCAATGCAAGGTGTAAATACGTTTTTTCCTGTGGAATAAATCGGTGGAATCCCTTTGTAATAATCCAGTGGCCGCTGTCACCAGTGTAATGAATATTTGGTCACCACTGTAACAACCGCTGTTGTCGTTTAGAGTTCACAGCCCTCCGTTACCAGTGTATGCCAACCTTTGGATCCCTATTTCCTTGAATTTTGCAGCGTGCTGTCACCAGTGCCGTATGACATAATTAGAGCCAGGAATCCCCTTGTGGGTAACCTCGGTGGAGGTGGTTTCCTGGCACGAGCGGACAAGGTCTCCGTGGGGCCTCTTGGGCTTATACGATGTGCCAAGCCTGAGTTCTAAGGCAGGTCGCGTCAACCCGTTCAATCCTGCTGGTCCGAGGGTAGGGGTTGTTGATAAAGGAAACAGACTGGGTGGATAATATGTACATATATATTACAAACACAAAATAATTAAGTACAGAAATTCAACCCTGGTTGGGACAAAATAAAAATTACTCGGGGGAGAATGTCCTGGACAATACATTAGCAATTAATTAGGGAAAAAAACGTCTTTCATAATCTGGAAGTAGTTTCTCCTTATTATGACAAAAGTAAAAGATGTCTTGCATATGACTATCCCTGTATGAGGTGTGAGAAAAAAATAATATGACTCGGGAAAAACGTCTTCCATAATCTGAAAGTAGTCTTTCCTGATTATGACATAAATGAAAGATATCTGGCGTATGAATATCCCTGTATATTATAAGAAAGTAACTATCAGGACTAGTGCAAAAAGTCTTTCGAAATCTGAAAGTAATCTGACCTGGTTATGATATAAATAAGATAATTTCTTACATATAAATATCCCTGTATAATATAAGAAAGTACCGTCACTCGGGGTGAAGTCGGACTGGGGGGGTGAACTCGGACAGACTGGTATTGGCTGGCGTTTTTTGCTATATGGCATATCGCGGTCCCACAAAATTAACCGACCGGCGTTACACCGTTAGTTTAGCTCCGAGTTTCGATGAAGGTGTTGCGTTATCGCTGAAAAAGTTTGGAGCAGAGCACGTGGTAAGGATTTTATAAATTATATTTTTTACTTTAAATTAGAAAACCAAAAAAGAAACTGTTCGTCACAATAGAATACTAAAACTACATACTGCAAATGAGCTATTATTTGTGATGTGCTGTTATAACTAAACCCATGGCAGTTTTGTTAAAAAAATTTTTTTTTTTTCTTAAATGATGGCGTTTTAGTAAAAAAAGTCATTTTATAGGGGCGAAGGCGGACACCATGGTTAGGCTATATAAAAAGAAAATAGCCATTAATTTCAAGAACTACAGCGAAGAAAACCTCGCTAGAGCAGTGGAAGATATAAGACAAGGAAGAAAAAGTGTGAGACAAGCTGCTGAGTATTATAAGATTCCAAAATCTACCCTATTTGATAATAAAAAGGGAAAAGAAACATGGCGGGCAACGCGTAATTTCACAAGAAGAAGAAAAACTTTTGGCACAAAGGGATTTCAAAATTCAGCGAGTAGGGTTTTCCTCTTACCAGACAAGATATGAGACTATTAGCTTAAAACTATTTAGACAGAAAAGGAAAAAAATAAAGAAATTTAAAGACAATTACCCTGGAATTGACTGGTTTTACAAGTTTGTCGGAACCAAATTTTAACTGAACGATTGGCTCAAAATATTAAACGCTCAAGAGCAAATATAACAAAAGAAATAATAAAAAGCTATTTCTTAAATCTGGGCGAAACAATAGAAAATATCCCACCCTCTAATATCATCAACTATGATGAAAGCAACTTGTCTGATGATCCCGGGAGAGTAAAAGTATTATGTAAACAATGATCTAAGACCCTATATTGTAAGACGCTTCCAGGGAAAAAGGTTTCCATAGGGGACAGCTGGCAGCTCACACTTCAATTCATGTTTTACTATGTTGCCAGCAAAATGATATTTCTTTTGTTTTATTGCCACCGAATGGAACACATCTGCTGCAACCATTGGACGTGTCTTTTTTTGGACCTTTTAAAAAAGTTTGGCGATCTGTTCTTGCTGATTGAAAAATGAAAAACAGATGTTGCATTCTTAAATCGGAGTTATCTGCGCTTTTAAAGAAAGCTATCGAAGGCATCGAAAATATGGAAACAAATATTAAGTCTGGCTTCCGAACCTGTGGAATTGTTCCGCTATCACCAGATGTTGTTCTCAGGAAGATACCTGATTCCGAGAGAAATTGAAACGAAGACGCAAATGCGGCACATAGGACATCCTTAAGGTGTTCCTTCATGAAAGTAGACTGAGTGTTACTCAAGACGTCACGAAGAAGAAACGGGGGAAAAATTGCAAGTGGCTCCTGCCAAAGGCATTTCCTCAAAGGATATGGATATGTCAACATATGAGAATAAGGCCGAAATAGCCCTAGAAGATTTAAGTGAGGATGAAGAACTCGAAAAAAACGTCAAAGTGACAATGAGAGTAATCAAGAAGAAGCGATAAAAATGCAGGATGAATACAATGAAAATATGTTTCCTCAAAACCAAAGCGATATTAGTGAGACTAACCTTGCAATAGAAGTAGACAATTTCGTATTAGTTAAGTTCACTTATACAAAAAACAAATACTATGTTGGCTGTGCTACTGAAGTGATGAGGGAAGGAAACAAAAAGATGTTATTAGTTAATTTCTTAAGAAAACAAGATTCAAATAAAATGGGCGAATATTTTACATATCCAATAGTTAGGGATGAAAGCATCATAGAGGAAGATCAAGTCGTAAAAGTTTTGAGAAAGGTTAAAGATTTAAGGCGCCAAAGATATTATTTCTCAGATTTGACTTCATTAAAGAGTATTAAAATAGAGTAGAGTTGTTGAAGTTTTTGTACAAAAGCCAAAAATATTTATGATAATAAAGTTTATTAGTTATTAGGCATTACCTACTTAATATTTTTTCCAGAATATGTGTTTGTTATATTAGTAAATAAGGGTTGACGTTTTTTATATAAATTTTGTGTTTTTTATGTTTTTCAAGAATAAAATATTTTAATTTGCATGTTTTTTCATTTTTTTTCCATAAAATATATAAAATTTTATTATTAACATGATATATTGATTATTATTGTCCAAATACACGCCGTACTAGGGGCTAAGACGATTTTTAATGCTTAACAGAGCGTCGTCCGCCTCTACCCCACACATAGGGGTGATGGCGGACACTCTATCTAAATAAAAAAAGGTGGAGGAACAAAAATGTCATTAATTTTACTATGGAATTTGACAAAGGAGACATGGATGATTCTTAATTATTTTTTTTGGAATTTTTTCTTCAATAATTGTACTTTTTATTTACAAAAAACTGCAAAAATCGTCTGACTTCACCCCGAGTGACGGTAACTATCAGGACTAGTGCAAAAAGTCTTTCAAAATCTGAAGGTAATCTGACCTGGTTATGATATAAATAAGATAATTCTTACATATGAATATCCCTGTATAATCTTTAAACTCCCTTGACTAAAATTTAGGGTTCCCCTGGATTATTAAATCGATTGCAAATCGTACTATTTCCTAAATATGTTAGGTGAGGGGCTCAAATGTCAATAGTGCACTTAATATGACCAGGAAATGTATCTTTGGACACCCAGACAAATCAAATAAATGTCAATACGATATTTGTTCAATAAAATAAATATAATGACAGAGAAAAAACTTACGTTTTGAAATATCACAAATCAAAACAATAGCACTGTTCACGTACGGGCCGTCGAAGATGGGGGAGTGTCAGGCCATACGGTACCTGATCACTCTATTAGGGTTACTTCCTCACTGCCCCTCTTACCAAATTTTCTGCTATTTATTTCAGAAGATTTGGGACGAGGATTGTTATTAAAAAATCAACTGTAGTTGTGTTATTTAATTTCCTTCGTGTTGCCCTTTTCTCATATTTTTTATTTTCGTAATTGAAGGTTAATTTTCAATTAATTTCTCTATACTAAGTTGCAAGATTTGTCTATATTTTTGATAAACAAACCATCGTGTGTTTTGTCATCGACCTTGTCGGTTGTGTAAATTGTTTGTTTAAATTATTTTCTGTCTAGGTCAACTTTTGTTTTTATATTAAATTGAATTCGACATATTTTATTATAAAGAAAATTATATCTATATAGGGTGTCCCTAAATTTCCCTTTGCCATATTTCGTGCTTATTACACCTGATTAATGAGAAAATATGTTATTAATTTGGTGATAGTTAAGTTTAATCCATTCAACAGAATGTTTCTTAAAAACATTAACACGTTCTAAATTTCTAATATTATTATCGATAAAATTTATAAATATATGAATGTAATGTAAAAAGTATCTCCCTCCCAATCTCGACTTTGTACTAAAAGAATAGGCATTATCGTTACTAAAATTTCTTGTGAAATAATTATGAGGTAATGCATTAGTGTAATTTTTTTTCATATACCAATTCATTAAGAGTGTCTTTACATGTATCTGTCTAATATTTAAGAACGAACTAATTTGAAACAAATCTTTTGTAGGAAAATCGAATCGTTTTTTATACATGATTTTAATAATATCCAGCGGCTTTAAAGTAGTATCAAAGCCTCCACCCCAACCGAGACAACCATACCCTAGAATGGAATTTACAAGTCCATAATAGATAATTTTTAAGGAATGTATATCTGTAATATTTGCTAATTTTTTAAAAACATATATTAACACGTTAAGTGCCACCGTGGAAGCGGAAAATTGGGTATATCAGGCCAAATCCATTTTTCATGTGTATGGCTTCAAATATGTATTTTATCGCATCAAAATGCAATGAAGAGTTGAAAAAACTAGATGTTGACATTTTCTGACGTTATTTTCAGTATGTATCCACATTGGATACGCACGGCCACAATATCTATTTTTGAATATTACAGCCGCATGTATCCATCCTGGATACACGAACTGGCAACAATGTCAAACTAAAATAGAACAGGTGTATGCAATAATTGGAGGCAAATCTTGCACTGACTTTTCATTAGTTGTGCGAGGTTTATGCACTGTATCGAACGTGTATACTGAATCTCCTCTCTGGTTGGAAGTTTATTACTGTTACATTATTTTATAACGCATATTTGGAAAAAAATATGTCGTACGAAAAGGAACAATCACGTTTACATAATTTGATGCAGGAATTGTTGTCGGACGAAGAGAATTCGCTATTCGGGGATGTTTACTCATCAGACGAATATCACCCAGAAAGTTATAATAGTAGTGATAGTGATAGTAGCTTACTTTCTGCAAGTTTCAGAAAAAGTAAACGCATGAAAATGAAAAAAAAAACCAGATCATCTGGTCAAGGTGAGTTGATGATTCACTCAAAACTATATACCCAAAATATTTCGAGATCCAAAACTATTTACCAAACTTTTTTTACAGATATTCACCGGCCCAGTAAGAGTTCAATATCGCATTCAGCAGAAAATGAAACTATATCTGCCAGGAAATCTTGCAGCACGATTCATATCACAGAAACCATTGAAGATGTCATTGCTCAGTTTCGACTAGATGAATCTTCTTCAGAGCCCGAGGATACCTCACCCCCAATAGGGGATCCTATATGGGGACCAGTGCGAGGCAATAATCTAAAACACTTTCCGTTGACGGAACCGAATCCTGGAGTAAAAGCAGAAATATATGAACGGTTCTACGATAAAACACCTTATGATTTGTACAAACTTATGGTAATTGATGACATCATAAACCATATTGTTCTCGAGACAAATCGTTATGCAGAACAATGCAAGACACGAAATAATCTACCAAAGTCGAGAATAAAACAATGGGCCAATACCACATCAAACGAAATAGAGAGATTTTTTGGAATCATTATGTGGATGGGGTTGTTTCAGTTACCAAGTATCGAATCGTACTGGAGGACATCATTTTTGTACTCAAATAAGATCAAGTCATTGATGAGCAGAGATAGATTTCAACTATTACTGAAAATGATTCATTTCAACAATAACGAAGATGCAATAGAGAATCGACTTCATAAAATAAATCCGCTTATCCAAAAACTTATAGTTAGCTTTCAAGCTGCTATTATTCCTCAAGATGAGCTTTGCATCGATGAAACAATTGTCCCTTTCAGAGGGCGTTTGTCATTCAGACAATATATAAAAAACAAACGTCATAAATTTGGGATAAAGCTATTCAAGTTATGTGTCAATAAAGGATATACCTATAATCTTAGCGTATATTGCGGGACTGAAAAAACTGAAGGTCAACCAGTAGCGACTAGCGTAGTCCTTGCACTTATTACCAATTTGTTAGATAAAGGAAGAACCTTATATACTGACAATTATTACACAAGTGTTTCACTAGCACATACTCTATTAGACCGGAAAACACATTTAGTAGGGACATTACGTTCAAACAGGAAACTCAACCCCAAAGACGTTATCACTAAAAAGATACAGAAGAATGAAGTTATCTCAGCCGAGAGCGACACAGGTGTGGTAGTACTAAAATGGAGAGATAGAAGAGACGTGTTAGTCCTCAGTACCAAACACACAGATGAACTTGTGACAGTGAGGCAAAGGGGTGGAGATGTACAGAAGCCGAAAATAGTGAGCGACTACAACAAATGTAAATCGTTCATTGATCTCTCTGACCAAATGAAAGCCTATTCATCGTCCCTGAGAAGAGGCTTGAAATGGTACCGAAAATTGGCAGTGGAGCTGCTGATGGGTACGGCTTTGGTGAATGCATATATTTTGCATCAAGAGGTTGCAAATGACAATATGCCAATAACAAAGTTCAAAGAAAGTATCATATCAGAAATGCTACATTTACCAACTGAGTCATTCGACACTCCAGCTCCAGCAGATGAACCTCCAGCCCAACATTATTTAGAAGAGAGTCAGGGTGTTAGCAGAAAAAGAGGAAGATGTGTACGATGTTATAAGACAAAAACTGAAGAGGTCGGTAGAAAAGCTGCAGCTAATCAAGCCACACAAAGCAAATTCAGATGTGTTGCATGTAAAAAATATTATTGCTTATCGTGTTTTTTCGAAGTACACAAATGTTTTATGAAATGAAATACTTGTTACTACTATAACTAATTGTTATGTTCATTGGTTTCTCAGATTCTTTTCCATAATTTAGTGTTTCTTGTTGTTCAATAAAAAACATTTCGTATTTCATACCCACTAACTGAAAAAATCGTGTCCTGAAAAAACTAAGGATAAAATATACAGGCCAAATAAGCTTTTGGGTATGCGAGGCCGTAGTGCGATAGTCCCCATAGAGATATACGCAAGGCATGCAGCCAACGTCGATACATGCGGCTGAAATAACAGAAATAGTTGTGTATCAGCCGCGGATACATACGGCGATGGAAGCACCGTATCTCGTGTATCCGTGTTGGATACATACGGCACTCAACGTGTTAAATATCTTAATTTTTTGCAAATATTATCAATTTGGTAAGACCAACTTAAAAAGGAATCTATTATTATCCCAAGATATTTAGCCTTATTTTGTAAAAGTAAAGTATTAGAGTTACACGTGCATGTAGAAGTATTCGTAGAAGATGCATAGCAGTCACAACTGAAATGTGTAATAATTTTGTTATATGAAGCTAAACTTTTTTTACGTTTGGCAAAAGGGATTATTACTGTTTTTGCTTCATTAAAAAGTAGACCATTAATGTTCATCCATTTCTTAGCTAAGTAAAGTCCAAATGATATTTTATTACTAAGTGTATCCCAATTATTATCGTCAAAAACCAAAACCGTATCATCGGCGTAAGCCGTAATCTTGCCAATCTTTTTCAGGCTAAGAAAGTCATTGATGTAGCACAAAAAATGAAGCGGCCCCAGGACTGTACCTTGGAGCACTCCTCTTTTAACAGTCATTTATTCGCTAATAATATCTTTTTTTTACTGCTTGTTCCCTATTTGTTAAATAACGTTTTAATAGTTTTAAAGCATTACCCCTAATACCAAATTGTTTGTCTAGCTTCTCTAATAAACGCAAATGTGGCACCAAATCGAACGCTTTGGTTAAATCTAATAAGGTAGCAATAGTTGGAGTGCTACCATCTACTGCTATATAAAACTGACCCACCACCTTCATGATTGCATCACTAGTAGACTTGCCCTCAATAAAACCGAACTGATTTGGGCTTAACAAATACGATCAATAAAATATCGAGAAAGACGTCTTTTAATAATTTTTTCGCATACTTTAGAAAGGCTAGTAGTTAAAGATATAGGACGATAATTATTTATATCAGTATTTGTACCTCCTTTATGAATAGGAACAACATAGGCTTTTTTTAAAGCATTCGGGTAGACACCTTTCAGAAAATATTATTGAAAATAAAAGTTAGAGGGTCTAAAAAATGACTTGAAAATTTTTTCAGTATAATGTTTGATATTTTACTTGGACCAGTTGAAGGAGGGTTCTTAAGAGAAAAGATTATTTGAGAGAGTTCCTCAGTATTAGTTTTATAAAGAAAAAAGGATTGATCGCATGTCGAATTTATGTTAAAATCGCTTAATTTTAAATTTTTATTTGAAATATTATTTGACAGTTCATCACCGATATTTACAAAAATGTTATTCATTTCGTTTGCAATTTCTTTAGTATCAGTAATAGTTTTATTATTATTTATAATTTTATTTATGCCCAATTTTTTATTTTTATAATTATTAGAGGATTCCATGGCCACTTTCCAGAGCGTCTTACTGTCATTTTTTCCCGACAAAATTTTATCTCTAAAGTAATTTTGTTTGCTAATTTTAATTCGATTATTTAATTTATTTTTGTATAGTTTATAGTCTTTTAACAAACAAAGATTTGTAAGTTTGTTTATACATATAATTTTTTACATAAATAGAATTAACAAGTGCTCGCGTTATCCATGGTTATCTAATAATATATTTAGGTATAATAGTGTTTGTAGATTTAACAATAGCATTTTCAACTTTTTGTGTGAAGTATTTAACCATATTGTTAACGTCCAAAAGAGTATAAAGAGAATCCCAATTAATATTCTCCAGTTCGTTTATAAATTGACTCTCATCTAATTTTTTTATGTAGCTACTCTCGTCTATATTATCATTAGTCAAAGGCAAACTTTTCTCAAAGTGTAAATTACAAAAAAAAAGGCAAATGATCAGTGATACTATAATCCAAAACAGCGGCTTCTATTTTTAAGTTACTTCTATTGCACATAAAGCAATGATCAATGCAAGTGCCTGTATTATTAAAATGACCTCTCCTAGTGATGCAATTTATATAAGATCTAAAACCGTGCGTGTATAAAGTATTTAGATACTCATTTTTAATTCTTCTATTGTTGGCACAATTTAATATATTAATATTTGTATCACCTAAGAATACTTCCACATCACTTTTATTCATATTTTAGTGATACTCATTTAAATTTTCAATAAAAACATCAGAACTAATATCGTGTGACCTATATCGTCAGTAGTATAACTTATGGACTCGCAAAGCTCTGACCTCATATAGCACACCACTCCGTCACATTTATTTGGCGAATTGTTACTACTAAAATACATATTGTAGCCTTTTATGATAAAAAGTTTTAAAATTTCTTGATTAATCTCATTCCAGCTTTCTGAACATACTATCAATTGGAATTCCTCCTTAAAGGAATTAATTAAAAATTGCAAAAGATCAAAATTTTTACCCCAGACTCCTCACATTGCAGTGCAATATTTTCAGACCAGTACCACCATGAAAGATCGAGTTACAAACATCCTCAGGTGTATCACACTCATAAGTTTTATAATCTAGATCTTCAATATCATCAATAAAGTTTGTATTCATTCTAAATTATATATTATTCAATGTTTTCATGGTAGAGCCCAAAATTTTCTATTACATTTTAAACAAGTCTTCTTCACATCTAATTCTAAACTTTTTTGCACCATCCATTTTCCTCACAAAAATGTCACCATCAACAATCCATAAAAATCTGTAACCTAAACGCTTCTTAACTTCTTTGGCCTTAGCAAGCAAAATTCTTCTATACGCAGTTAGGTCATGGTTTATGTAAATTTTATCAAAATTTCCATTACCATTAGTGTAATCCAGATCCTCCAATTTGATGTATTTCTTTTCCTTACTTTTTAGAAACGAGTTGTTCCTCAACGACAGCGTTAATGACCAAAATTAAAACTAGTGAATGAATGAATATGGCTTGACACCCCATGTGGGGTTATGCCTCGTGTGCTTTCTAGATCCGCTCAATTGGGGTGGATCAGTCCCCGATACGCCTTTAAATTCTTTCACTTATGTCTCTCCATAGTTTCCTATTTCTTGCTTTCTCCTTCCAGTTTGTTACTCCTGCTCTATTAAGGTCCGCCTCCACCTCATTTTTCCATTTTGACCTGGGTCTACCGCGTCTCCTCTTTCCCCCTGGATTCCACTGCAAAATATTGTAGGTTACTGATTTAGCTCCTTCTCTCCATACATGTCCCAGCCATTTAACTCGTTGTGCTTTTATTCTCTTTACAATGTCTTCGCCTCTTATTTCGTCCAAAATTTCCCGATTCGTTCTTATTCTGTATTCATTTTCTTCTATTTTTACAGGACCCAATATTGCTCTCAATATCTTCCTTTTAGTTATTCTTAGTTTTTTCTCTTCCTTCTTTGTTATCGTCATTGTTTCTGCCGAGTACATCATGATTGGCCTTATCATCGTTTTATACATATTTAATTTTGTTTGCTACGTTAAAATTTTACTCTTAAGTAGCTTTTTATTTGCATGATATGCTGTTTGTAGCGAGTATATTTTCTTCAATTTCAGTAGTTCTATCTCCAGTATTGCTAATCATAACCCCCACATATTTATATTTTTTAACTTCTTCAAATTCATAGTCGCTGATTTTTATTTTTCCTTCTTGGTTTAGGTTCCCAAATCTCATTAGCTTGGTTTTACTTTCGATTATTTTTAGCCCCATTTTTCCTCCCTCTGTGACTATCTCCTTTAGCATATTTTCCATGATTCTTCTTCTTTTGGATACAAGCACGATATCGTCCGCATAGGCTATTATTTGACTGCCATTTGACCTTAAGCTACCCTTGTGTAATTTTCTCATTGTGTGTTCTAATGATAGATTGAATAGCGTTGTGGACAAAGAGTCACCTTGTCTTACCCCTTTATTAATCCTAAATTGATCTGTTTCTCCTTTTTGCGTTTTTACACTGATCCTTGACTCATTCATGGTCATTTTGATTAGTCTTCTCAGTTTTGCGCTTACTCCTTGTTCTTTTAATGCCTTCATGAGTTCACTTCTTTTGATTGAGTCGAAGGCTTGTTGAAAGTCAATGAATAGCATTTCTATGTCTAATCTGTATTCATGTGCTTTTTCCATTATTTGTTTTAATGTATGAATAGCATCATTTGTTGATCTGCCTTTTGAAAAGCTACATTGATATTGCCTTATCACTTCCCTTGTACTTTCCACAAGCCTTCTGTTAATTAGCGTGGATAGTATTTTGTACGCAGTGTTTAATAATGTGATTCCTCTGTAATTTTTACATTCATGTTGGTCTCCTTTCTTACGTAGAGTGACAATTTGTCCAATTTCCCATTCTTCCGGCATCCTCTCCTCGTTCCATATTTTTTTAATAAGGTATTCTTTTATGTAGAGTGTTCCCTCCATATTTGATTAGTTCTATGCTTATTTCATCCTTTCCGGGGGCCTTTCCATTTCTGCTCTTATTTATTATTTCCTTGACCTCCTCAATTGTTGGTTCTTCTTCTAATATATCTTGTTTCTTATCTTCTGTCAGTTCTTCATCTTCGTCCCAGTAATGTGGTTCATTTAATAGTTCCCTAAAATGATCCACCCATGTTTGTTTATATTGGTGTTCTTCTTCTGTCAGCCTTCCTTCCTTGTTTTTTATTCCTTTTGTTTTGCCCTTTTACGTCTTGTTGTTTTCGTTAATTACTTTATAGAAGCTTTTCGTATTTCCTCTCGACTTTTCTCTTTCAATTTCTCTGATCTTATTATCTATCCATTCTCTTTTTCTAATTATTTTTTTACTTTCCTTCCTTTTTTCCTCGTATTCATTCCTGTCCTCCGGATTATTAGTTTTTATCCATTTTAGTCTTGCTTTGGCTTTCTTCTCTACCGCAGTGTTGCATGTTATGTCAAACCACTCCTGTCTTCTCCCGTTTTTCCTCGCACCTAACTGTATTTCCGCTGCTGTTTCCAATCATTTCTTTATATTGCTCCATTCAGACATTATTGTATCCTGTTGGTTTTCGCCCTGTGATAATAGTTTCTCTATTTGTATTGCGTATTTTCCTCTTATAGTTTCATTTTCAAGCCTGTCCACGTTCCATTTCTTGTTTTTATAATGTATATCAGATTTTTTCCTTATTTTTTTGTTTTATTTTAGCCATTACCGGGAAGTGGTCGGAGTCTGCACACGCTCCTCTATATGTTCTGATATCTCTTATCGATGTTTGTTTTCTTTTGTTTACCAATATGTGGTCTATTTGGGAATACACATTTTGGTCTGGTGATATCCAAGTCATTTTGTGATTTTTACTATGCCGGAATTTAGTACTGCTTATTATAAAGTTCTCCCTCGCTGCGAAATTACATAACCTTTGTTCGTTGTCATTCGTTTTCTCGTGTATCGTCTCCTTTCCTGCTACATGGCTTATGTAATCCTCTCTCCCTATTTGTGCGTTGAGATCTCCTGGTATTAGTATAGTGTCTTGTTTAGGAATTTTTTCTAGTTCTTCTTCCAGTTTTCCATATAATTCATCTTTGTCTTCTTTACTGCTACCTTCAGTTGGAGCATACACATTTCACAAGGATATGTTGAATAGTTTCGCTTCTATTCTTAAATATGCCAGCCTTTCATTTATTGGCTTGAATTCCAACACTTTTTGCCTTAACGCGCCATATATCATGAATGCTACCCCATATTGCCCTTGTTTCTCATTACCTGAATATCTTCAACTAAAGTGCTTATCCTCTATGCTTCCTTGCCCTTTCCATCTTATTTCCTGTATTGCAACAATATCTGCTTTGTATTTTTTTCAATTCTAATCCACCTCTTGCATCTTCCCTGTTCTTAGCAACGTTCTAATGTTCCATGTGCATATTTTTATTTCCATTTCTTCCATGATTTTTCCTTTTTGCGTTTTTGGTTTTTATATGTGTTTTTCTAGTTTTTCCTTTTATCCTAATTAAAACTAGTCCTTTATCAAAATGTACAAAAGCCAGTATTGAAATTTAATGAAAATAGCCATGAGCGGCGCGCCGAATTTTATGGAAAATAAGAGGGTGGCGCAAACAGACTATAAAGTTTCAGGTTTATCAACAATGGGATGTATAATTCAAGTTGAGCCCACCCGAACTATAAAACTTTGTGGCTTTAAATAATAAAGGATAAGAAAGGTATGTTAAAGAAAAAAAAACATTCAACATTTCTATCTATTCAATGAATATAAATATAAAGACAAATTCTAACAATATATAAAATAACTATTATAAACTTTTATTAACTCGATGTAAATTTTTTGGTTGGTAAATTTAATATATACTCAAAGAAAATCAACAGCCTTAGATTGTGAAACATCTCGTCTCCTCAAAGATTCGTCCATCCGCAGCTGTTCTTGCTGAAGTTGCATTCGGATCGCACCAAGTTGGGTTAAAATACTTCTGTTTTGGCCATCTGGCGAATCCGTATGATTCAGAATATTCTTTTGAACGGCGGGTATCTGAAACCCACCAATACAAAATAAAGAAAATTTCAGTTGATATATAATATAAACGAAAGGGACACTCATTTAAAATGCTTTTCTTTATATTTTAATATAAAATGACGTAGAACAAGATAGACCCATTTATTTACATTAAATACTGAAGTTAAAATTACAAAAGCAATAATGATATGGGCAACTATACGCTACCCGTCACCGTTATTACTAGAATTAATAAAGAAGATTGGTCCTTCGAGAATCGGATGTGTGAATAAGTCTAGTATTATACCAATTTTCAATCAATTAAAATAAAACTACAAATTATACAAAAGGAATCAATCCATCCACAAGTTGAAGAAGTGTGCCTATCCAGCCGTCCAGTCAAGTTTCAAGACGGAAACAGCAACGTAGAATAGCAATTTGGTCGGATGTGCAACTAGTAGCGGTAAAAGTCTAGTTTAGTGGTACAACGCGGATTTTGATGAAACATTTTTTTCTGGCTAATTCGAGGTCGCTGAACACAACAATGAAAGAAAAAAATGGGGCTCTCTTACCAAAATCGAGTTATGAATTTTTGAAGATGTGTTCAGATGAGTACTGCACTGGATTTATTGTCACATTATAACTGCTATAATGATCCGTAATAACTGCTCCACAATGTTAGTGATACACTATAGTTGCCTTTTAGGATATTACTCTCTCACGCACATTAAAAAAAACACTGATATTGATATAAATCTCTTGTAAATTATTTTTTTAATTCCACAATTATTATATCTTTTGACGTTTCCGTTTAATATGACTGGCATATAAGTTTCGTCTGTTTCCTCTTAGCAGTAAGACTTTTACCTACTACCATATACAGCCATCATTAGTTACTTGAAAAAAAGTTGCTAAATATTTTTGATATGCACAGATCATAGCACAGAAGATATAAACAAGATGTACATCATGAACATACACCGGCTCTTGTGCACTTTACGACCCATGAAAATCTATAGTAGAATCGAAAGTTCACTTCAATTGGAGACATTTAACACAGAAAAAGTGTGGACGAACCATAATTTTTAACGAAAATTGGCAAAAATTAAAACAAAAGGAAAAGGGTGAATCCAATGATTATATTCCCTTCCCCTTCTTAAATAACTTAATACCCAATACTTTGTAACGCACAATAAGTGATTCTAGAAGGGGAAGGAAATATAATCATTGAATTCGCCCTTCCCCTTCTAGAATAACCTGATGTGCGCAATAGTCTTTAACGCACATCAGGTTATTCAAGAAGGGAAAGGGTGAATCAAATGATTATATTCCCTTCCCCTTCTTGAATAACTTCATATCTAATACTTTGTAACGCACATCAGGTTATTCAAGAATGGAAAGGGTTCACAAGAGCCGGTGTATGTTCATGATGTACATCTTGTTTATATCTTCTATGCTATGATCTGTGCATATCGAAAATATTCAGCAACTTTTTTTCAAGTAACTAATGATTTCTGTATATGCTAGTAGGTAAAAGTCTTACTGCTAAGAGGAAACAGACGAAACTTATATGTCAGTCATATTAAACGGAAACGTCAAAAGATATAATAATTGTGGAATTAAAAAAATAATTTACAAGATATTTATATCAATATCAGTGTTTTTTTAATGTGCATGAGAGAGTAATATCGTAAAAGGCAACTATAGTGTATTACTAACATTGTGGAACAGTTATTACGAATCGTTATAATGTGACAATAAATCCAGTGCAGTACTCATCTGAACACATCTTCAAAAATTCATAACTCGATTTTGATAAGAGAGCCCCATTTTTTTCTTTCATTTTCGTGTTCAGCGACCTCGAATTAGCCAGAAAAATTTTTTTCATCAAAATCCGCGTTGTACCACTAAAGTAGATTTTTTCCGTAGTAGCTATCCTAGAATAAATACAAGGTCAGTCCGATCCTATTATAACCTGCACCCCTATTTACTATTGTCATTAAGATCATTATGCAAGAGCGTATTATTTGAATTCTCTTCGATTTGTATCAAAACTTATCAATCAGACATTCAAATATTATTACGAATTGCATTTTTCACACAAATCGAAAAACACATACATCAAATTATATCTCAATTAATAATTACTTTCTATTATAATGGCTAGCTAGTGTAGATATCAAACAACTTATTAGAAACCGGGGATATATAAAAAAAAACGTTTAACTGCCGTTGAAAAATATATCAACTCAATCAAAGATGGTATCATCTCACCTGATTTAATAGATATTCAATTATGATACGACAATAGTATCAATTTAATTCATGAATTTGAAAATATACAAAGGTTAATAGAAGAACATTGTACAGAAGAAGAACTAGAGATACAGTTTGATGAACGAGAGCCTTTTGACAATAAATATTATAGTAATTTATCATTTTTAAAAGATTCCATTTCTAAAAGAACAAGTCCTACAACAATAGTAAATTCTTCATCAGTCAAAGATTCATTATCAAACTTTTTACTTCCTAAAACCAAATTACCTGTCTTTATCGGTGAATATGATCAATGGTTAGAATTTAATAAGAATTTTATGTCAACAATTGATTCCAATACCTATCTAAATGATATTCAAAAATATAACTTTCTAAATACTGCTCTAGAAGGGTATGCAAAACGAGTAATTTCGGGATGTGATGAATCTCAAGACTATCAAAGAGCTTGGCAAAAACTTTGTGAAAAATTTGATAAAAAACAATTTTTAATTGATACTCATATTAAAGCATTGTTTAATATCAATCCTATGAATAAATCCACATTTATGCAATTCAGAACTCTAGTAGATGACATTTCAAAACATATCACAGCACTTGAAGGAATGAAGCTTTCCAAAGAAGTCCTTTGGAATATGACTATTATTCATATCATTTATAATAAACTAGATAAAATTACTCAGAACAAATGGAAAGAATCTTATACTTCATCTGAAGTACCTACATTACACAATTTTTTAGAACTCTTAAAAGAAAGACAAGATGTATTGGAATCAATGGAAGAGTCTCATTTTCAAACTAAAGTTCATACCAATCAGAATCAACCCAATATTCAATTCCAAAAATAGACAAAACCACAAGGCCATAATCAAGTACATTTATCAATCAATAAATTAACATGTAACTTCTGCAAAGGTGAACATTATATTTATACATGTACTGACTTCTTAAAATTAAGCATCAATGAAAGATGGAACAAACAAGGTGAAAGAATTACAATTATGTTCAAACTGTCTGAGAATAGGACATTCAAATGAAACATGCAATTTAGGCTGCTGTAAGGAATGCAGACGAAAACACAATACACTATTACACAGTTCTAATACAATCAAAAGTATCAAACAAGACAATCAATGCAATTCTCTATTAATCAAACAGTCATGCAGTGATTCCAGCAATTCATCTAGTTCCCAAGGAGACCATTCAAATGTTTTACTAGAAACAAATTCAATTTATAATCAACAAAATACTTACAATTCATCGATTCTTCTCTCAACTGTAACTTTCAAAGTAAAAGACGATCAAGGCAATTTTCAAGTCTGTAGAGCGTTATTAGACTCTGGAGCTCAATCCAATCTAATAACTGAATCTTGTTGCAAGCGTTTAAACCTAACATTGATCCCTACTAATTTATCAATCATGGGAATCAATCAAACGATATCTACTCGAACTGTAACAATTTTCAATGCAATATATGTTGTTCCAATAATATCATCAACCACACCCACAGAACAAGTTGATATTTCTTCAATCAATATTCCAGATAACCTTAATTTAGCTGATCCGAAATTCTATTTGCCTAAGCAAATCGACATGATTATCGGGGTCACTCTAATTTGGGACCTTTTATTAGATGGTAAAATCACTTTAGGTAAAAATCGTCCAATTTTACAGAACACGAAGCTAGGCTGGATCATTTCCGGGTTGATTTAAAGTCCAAAAAATGTCCATTTGCAATTTTTCTAAAAACATACCCGAGGATTATCAACTAAAAAAAATTTTGAGAACTCAATGAAATCATTGAACCCACTTCAATGTCTGAAGACGATCTTTTTTGTGAAGCCCTATTCAAAGAAACTACTTCACGTCATTCTAATGGTCAATTTATTGTCAAATTTCCATTAAAAAGGCCACCTGAAATATTGGGCAATTCTAAAGAAACAGCTATTAATAGATTCAAGGCATTAGAAAAAAAATTTGAATCAAATCCAGAATTTCATAATCTTTACAAGAATTTCATTCATGAATATATACAATTAGGCCACATGTCAAAATTAACAGAATCAATAAGAAATCTAAATTATTATTTTCCACATAATGGCGTTTTCAAAGAAACAAGTATTACAACAAAACTCAGAGTAGTTTTCGATGGCTCCTGTATAACTAGTTCGGGATGGTCCTTTAATGACTTACAGTTAGTGGGTCCTAAAATTCAGAATAATATTTTTGATATACTAATCAGGTTCAGGCTTTACAAATATGTCGTGTCAGCAGACATGTCAAAAATGTATAGGCAAATTTTAATACACTGACCATAAACAACTTCAACTAATAATTTGGAGAGAAACCCCAAATGAGGACTTTTCAACGTACCAGCTCAATACAGTCACATATGGCACCACGTCAGCGCCTTATCTAGCAATTAGATGTATCAATCAATTAGCTCTCGAAAATCATAATTCAAATCCTACTGCATCAAATACAATTTTGTCAGATTTTTATGTCGATGACTTACTAACAGGTTCAAATGATATCAATGAATTGCAAACTACATGTGCTAACATTTCATCCATTCTATCATCAGCAAATTTCATTTTAAGAAAATGGGTTTTAAATCATCCTCACATTCTACAAACCATTGATCCCGAAGACATTCCTAACAAGATTTTGAATTTAGGCGAGTCTGAAAGCTTCAAAACCCTAGGTGTTCAATGGGACAGTAAACAAGATATTTTAAAATATGATATAAACATTTCTTGTTCTCATACCTCGATTACTAAAAGACAAATTCTTTCTATTATATCGCAAATATATGATCCACTTGGTCTTCTTAGTCCAGTAATTATAGTAGCAAAGATCATTATTCAAAAACTATGGTCAATCAAATTACCATGGAATGAGCCTATTCCGCAATATTTATTTGTGTCATGGACACAATTTTATAATCAAACAGCTCAACTGAATCAATTAGAAATTCCTCGGATAGCAATCGGATCAAATCACCAATTACTAGATATGCATTGCTTTTGTGACGCTTCGATGCAAGCTTATGCCAGTTGCATTTATTTAAGAAGTCAAGATGCTCAAGGAAATTATTCTATTCACTTACTATGTTCAAAGACAAAGGTTTCTCCTTTAAAAACAATTACGATACCCAGGCTTGAATTATGTGCCTCATTATTAGGTGCACAGTTAGTAAAAGAAATTTGTAATACCAATTTTCCAAAAGTACCTGTATACTATTGGAGTGACTCACAAATTGTTCTATGTTGGCTTCAAAAGGAACCCAATTTGTTGCAAACATTTGTCGCAAATCGCGTATCCAAAATTCAAACTATGACCGATATTACCAGTTGGCATTATGTCAATACAAAAGAAAACCCCGCAGACTTAGCGTCACGAGGATTTTTACCAGAAAGGCTAGGAAATTCAAAATTATGGTGGTACGGACCTGATTTTCTCTATGAATCTATTGATAACTCATTATGTAATGATACTATTTTAAACATCAATTTACCCGATTTAAAGAAAACCGGTACCATACTCAAGGCCACAACTATTGAACAATGTTCACTTTTCTCTAGATATTCAAATTTAAACAAATTAAAACGTGTAACTTGCTATTGTCTCAGATTTATTTTCAACATACAAAAACGGAAAGAAGACAGATTAACTTGTCCTCTTACAGTCTCAGAATTAAATCATGCCAATTTCACATTAATTAAACTAGCACAATCAGAATGTTTTTCTGAAGAAATAGCCATTCTCAAATTAAACAAACAGTTACCATCAAAACACAAATTTAACATTTTTGCACCATTTCTTGACGAAAATAATATATTACGTGTAGGAGGTAGATTAAGATTTACAAGACTCTCCATTCATACAATACATCCGATATTACTTTCTTCAAAACACATTTTTTCGAAACTACTATTTATACATAAACATCACATTTTATTACACCCAGGTCCTCAACTATTATTGGCATCCATCAGACAGTTCTATTGGCCTATCGGTGGGCGCAACTTAGCAAGGAAAGTATCCAAACAACATATAACTTGTTTTAAATTCAACCCAACATTTGCTACATATCCAATGTCCAATTTACCTGATCATAGAATAAAACCATCATTACCTTTTCAATTTACTGGACTTGACTATGCAGGCCCATTTCCATTAAAAGATAAACAAGGACGAGGATGCAAAATCTTAAAATGTTATGTTTGCGTTTTTGTCTGTTTCTGTACAAAATCTATTCATTTAGAATTGGTATCAAATTTAACAACTGAATGTTTTTTATCTTGCTTAAGAAGATTCACTTCCAGGCGAGGAATACCATCTGACATTTTTTCAGACAATGGAACTACCTTAATTGGTGCAAACAACCAACTAAAAGAATTGGGTACATTTTTACATAATAACCAAGATCATATCAATAATCAATTAACCAAAGATAACATACGGTGGCATTTTATACCCCCGTACACACCAAATTTTGGTGGCCTATGGGAAGCAGCCGTCACTAAGCACCATCTACAACGCATACTTTATAACAAACATTTTATATATGAAGATTTTTATTCATTTTTGGTACAAATTGAGGGAATTTTAAATTCGCGCCCCCTTTATTCCCAATCCGAACGATCTAGAACCCCTTACACCTTCACATTTTTTAATTGGTCGCCCTATAACCTTACTCCCTGATGCTGATCTTGTAACAACCCTATCAAATAGATTATCACGACTTCAAGACATCCAACGTATGTATCAACAATTTTGGACACGTTCCAAACGAGAATATATTTCTCAACGGCATATGCAATATAAATGTAAAGATCCAGCAAAACCATTGCTAACGACTGGAACTGTCGAGATTCCACGAGTCTATTTTTTAAACGGAGCACCTGTTGGAAGTGCCGGTTCCGCCAATCCTTCTGGATGGATGCAAGAAGATCAATTTTTTAAGCTTGTTCAGCATTTTGTTAGAAATGTCAGATGCTCAAAAGATCATCCAGTTTTGTTGTTGTTGGATAACCATTGGTCACTTATCCAAAGATGCTTTAAATTTTTTAAAAGAAAACGGAGTCTGCGTTTTGTCATTTCCACCTCATTGCAGCCACAAATTACAACCACTGGATAGAAGCGTATATTAGGGTGGGCCGAAAAAAATTTTTATTTTTTTTTAAAGTTGTAATACCGCGGAAAACTTGCGAATCATAATTAGAAACAAAATACAAAAAAAATTTTCAGAATCGGTTAATATCTTCCGGTCCCGCATTAGCCTTAAAGTTTGACTATTTAAAAAAAAAACTTAATTTTTCTTATTTTTCGAAAAACATTTTTTCATATTTATTTTTTAACGTAATAGTTATTTATGCGTTGAGATAGACCCTAAGAACATTGTGTTTTAATTTTATTGTGATTACTGGATATCTTCCGGTCCCGCATAAGCGTTAAAATATGCCAAAATATTGAAATTTCAACATGTTTTGGTATTTTTGGAATATGATAATTAATTATTTTTTTAAAGTAATAGTCATCGTTTATATTCACACAAACCTATTGTAGGGAATTTAAGAATACTGCCAAGTTCAGTCATCATTTCCCGGTTGCGTAACAGATTAATACAACTAACCCGCCAGGGAGATTAGAGCAGCTACCCGGCGGACTGTGCTTGGTGGGTGAATCATCGTTCCCGCCATGCGTCCCCGCCCCCTCCGTCACAAGCCTTCCCCCTCTACCAGCTTCCATGAATCACGCAACCTGCCGCGACTTGAGTGTCAGTTTTGATGTGTCAGAAGTGGTCGCTAGACGTATTATTTGTTTACTCCATTTTCGTTTGCTGTAAAAGTTGACGTTTTGTGATGTGGTGTGTTTGTTGACTGTTATTGTTTGATCGAGGCGGTGATTAGATCATGGCTGTGTCAAGGAAAGCTGTAATTACTAGACAGGTATTTGATTGCCCGATTTTTGGTTCGCCTAAAGACCTTCCCAATAACAAACTGCCTACAGGCGAGGAAGTACTTAGGTCTTGCTTTCAAGAAAGATATAATTTAGCACTTGACATTAATAATATTTCCGTCAGTTTTAAGCAAGTCGCTCAAATAGTCACAAACAAATTAATCGGCTTGTATCAAAGGTCGTCAATCCCTACTGTGACGGACAAGCGAATTACACAGCTCGTAACAGCGTTGTATGATAAATACTCCAACTTTAAAAGGTCCTACAATCGTGACAAAAATAAGGAATCGTTTAAAAAGAAGGTCAATGATTTCAAGCAAAATTGCTCACTTATTTTTGATATTTCCGCTTGTAAATGCACTATAACTGTTGACTGTACTTGCCGCAAAACACCGGAATTGTGCCAGTGCGACATAAAAATTGATTGCAGCTGTGAGAGATCCAAAAAAATACCTCTTATTGAACTAAGATTTCTTTACCTAAGTAGGGTACACGGAATAGGAAAAATAGGTAGCCTTGACCGAAATGAAACAAAAAAGCGTACAAAGTCCATGGAAAGGAAGGTACGTGACAATCACTTAAATTTGCCAGACCTTTCTGTTTCTAAGCCGTCATGCTCACATTCAGGCACTATTCTAGTCGATGCAGATGATGATTACCATTGCAGTATGGATTCAGATAATAATAGTGACTCTGATTTTAACGATGGGGAAATTAAATCTGGAAAGCCTGGTTGGCAGATGAGAATGAAATTAAAATCTACTGCCCTATTAAGTGACCGCTTTGGGGTTTCCGATCGCGCTACTGCGGCGATCGCATCAAGTGTTTTGCATGACTTAGGTGTTGTTACCGATTCCGATTCCTCCCACGTTGTTGATAAGAACAAAATAAGAAGGGAGAAGCAAACTGTTAAGATCGAACTGTGTAGCAAGTCCGCTGCTACACCTCCTCTGTTGGGTCTCTATTTTGACGGAAGAAAAGACGACACACTGTTCATAGAGCAGGCTCACTCAAAGCGGTTTCGTAGAGTAATTAAAGAAGAGCATTACTCGCTAATACAAGAGCCCAGCTCAGAATACGTTGGCCACGTTACTCCTAAATCGGGAAGCTCTGAGGATATTGTTAAATCAGTAATAACGTATTTGGGAGATCGAAGCATTTCTACTGAAAGTTTAACTGTCATCGGATGTGACGGCACTAATGTCAATACAGGGTTGAAAAGTGGGATAATTCGAAGAATTGAATTATTTTTAAGGAGGCCCGTCCAATGGGCAATTTGCCTGCTCCACTTTAATGAGCTGCCGTTCCGGCACCTCTTTGAACATCTAGATGGCAAAACAACCGGGCCTAGTACTTCAAGAGGACCAATCGGTGAAAAACTTGTTGCTTGTCAAAAACTCCCGGTAATTAACTTCCAGTCTATAGATTGTCAGATACCGGAGGTAGACAGAAAGGTTCTCAGCAAGGATCAACAGTACTTACTTGATATCTCCATGGCAATAAAATCTGGGACATGTAAAGGGGATTTGTCTGTACGAGATCCCGGACACTTATCACACTCGAGGTGGTTAACCAAAGCAAATAGAACTTTGCGACTTTACATAAGTGAAGAAAACCCCTCACCTGAACTTCAAGAGCTAGTTTTGTTTATCTTGAAATCGTATATGCCAATGTGGTTTGCTATCAAAAAAAGCAAAAACTTTACAGATGGTCCAAAGCTTGTTTACCAAGCAATTGAATCAACAAGATATTTGCCCGAGCCTTTGCTTGCTGTTGTAAACCCAGTGATTGAGCGAAATGGTTATTTTTCCCACCCCGAACATTTGATGTTGGCGATGATTGAGGATGACAATAAACTGATAAGACAGCTCGGACTTCGTCGAATCCTAAAGGCAAGGCAAATAGATTCAAAAAGGAAGAAAGTAAGGACATTCACACCGCCAAAAATCAACTTTGATGCTCAAGAGTACTCAGATATTGTCAACTGGATGACCTGCGACTTATCTTCTCCCCCACTTTTGGCCAAGGTCAGTGATGAAGAGATCAAATCGTACATCAACAGTGACTCCATCCCTAACTGGAACATCAATTACAAGAAATTCCCAGTTCACACACAGGCAGTTGAGCGTTGTGTGAAACTAGTGACGGAAGCTTCGGGCAGAGTTTGTGGCGCTGAAGCAAGGGACGGATTCATCAGAAGTACTCTACTGTCACGATCAGCCATGCCCGACTTCGCCAGTAAATCAAATTTCAAAGTACCTTCTTCAGCTACCAAAAAATAGAGACAATGATGCAGACAATCAACTAATAATTGTTAATTGTACTTTTTTATAATAATACAGGTATAAGTTGAAAGGTTCTATGTTCGTTGTTATTTATAATCCCTATTGTGTCACTCAGTCTTAGCTAAAAAAATTCTGCTTGTATAATCAGGCTTATTTAGCAACCAGAAGTGGTTTTAAAATAAATATCGCAAGTGGAACGATTCAAAACTAATTAAACATAAGAAAACAAATTTCGTAAAAACTGTAAATTTTCAATATTTTGGCATATTTTAGAGCTTATGCGGGACCGGAAGATATCCAGTAATCACAATAAAATTAAAACACAATGTTCTTAGGGTCTATCTCAACGCATAAATAACTATTACGTTAAAAAATAAATATGAAAAAATGTTTTTCGAAAAATAAGAAAAATTAAGTTTTTTTTTAAATAGTCAAACTTTAAGGCTAATGCGGGACCGGAAGATATTAACCGATTCTGAAAATTTTTTTTGTATTTTGTTTCTAATTATGATTCGCAAGTTTTCCGCGGTATTACAACTTTAAAAAAAAATAAAAATTTTTTTCGGCCCACCCTAGCGTATATGGTCCTTTAAAAAATTTGTTAATACAGCATTTCATGCCTGGATGAGGAATCATGCAGGTTATACAATGACAATTTATGATATTCCTGGTATCGTAAATACATCACTTCCTTTGGCAGCTACGCAGATGAATATTATGAATGGTTTCAGAGTATCAGGCATTCTTCCCTTCAACAGATTAATTTTCGATAATTCTGAATTCTTACCTAGCAATGTAACAGATCGAAGAGATCCAAAAGAAGGCACTTCTGATCGGCTTGATTAAAAAGAAAGCACATCTGACCAGATAAACACAAATGAAGGCACATCTAACCAGTCAGATCTTAAAAAAAATTATTCTGATCAGCCAAAACCAGAAGAACGGACACCTGAACGACCGTTTCCAATTAATAAGTTTGGGGAAAAATACTTTCAAAGCCTAACAGCCCTGTTATGTCACCTTTAGAGAACCTCAGACCTTTTCCTAAAGCTGCACCAAAGAAAAATACAAAAAAAGGTAGAAAGAGAAGATCAACTGCTATACTGACTGACACCCCTATAAAGGACGCACTGGAACAAGAGAAGGCTGAAGCAAAAAGAAGCCGATCATTGCGAGAAAATAAAAAAAGCACATAAAACAAAACAAAAAAATAAAGAGAACATAAAAACTGAAGAAACAATGATGACGACTGGGATTCAGGAACTAACTGCGATGACGAAGACTAGGCGAATATTAACTCTGATAATTTTGAAGAGTTGCAGAGAAATCTTAAAAAAGATGATTTTGTGTTGGTGAAATTGTTAGACAGTGAAAATACCTGCCCAAAGGGAAAATATTTTATTGGAAAAATGATTGGCCAAGGGGACGTTGACAAGGAATGGGAGGTCTTATTTTTGCGTAAAAGTAAAAAAGTTCGTGGATCCTTCATATTTCCTGTCATAGAGGACATATCTATCGTACATTCCTTTTCAGGGGGAACTAAAAGACTTCAGTCAATTTTTAAGTTCGAAGTAAACTTTTCTTTGCTAAATATGGGTTAATAAAATAGTTTCTGTATAGTTTTTTATTATTGTTTATCCTGTGCCAACCTACCCCTTAGTCTGAGCCAACCAACCCCAAAAGCGGGGTACGTTGGTTCACTAAACATAGATTCAAACAATACTTAGGAAGTGTCCAATTTTGGTCACTTATTTTTCATATTCTTATATAATAAAGGTAAGACTTCAATAAATTATTTAAAAAAAAACTTCAAAAAATGTCCAAAAAAATTAATTTTTTTTTCTAAAAAGTGTATCAACCATCCCCGATCTCCCCTAAACATTTTTCATAAACTGTAAGAATTCTTATTGAAAATTTGTATGTGTTTGTAAACTACTCCGCTAATTACCCTAATGAGTACATTCCACGAAGTAAAGGTCGAGACTGTAATTTTTTTTTAATTTATAAATTTCAAAATAAAAAAGATCTTTATCTCGTTACTTCATAAATTTTTCACGTATCCACTCGTTTCTAATCAATAAGCATTGTCTAGCCATTGTTCCTTTTCTTAGTTACCTATCTCCAGGTAGTTGCTTGATTTTTTAAAAGTTTTCTATCATAATCGAATCATTTTGCTTGTCACTGTTACCTGTTTGTTAAAATAACCTTCATTTAAATTGTTATTCCTTTTCTTTTTTTCTTTCTAATTATATTTGATATTTTTGTATCATAGTCCAGTCAATTTAGACATTCGAAGGTGCATAAAATCACAACAAGATGGAAATCAGTAAAATTGTTCAAAACACAGTAGACATACTCCACAAGTCAGTTGTGATCCTGTTTAATTTGAAACTATTGCAAAATGACGGAAGTTTTCAAAGATTGGAAAAGATTAAAGCGATGTGAATTAAAAAAAGTGGTGAAGTTCATTCGTTTGATTCATAACATTCAAATTCTTCTCGTTCTTCTTCTTATTCTTGCTCTTCATCTTCATTCTGGGTGTAAGTAAATTGCGCCAATAGCGATGTATCGCATGACACTTCGTTGGAATCAAATAAATCCTCCACTGTTGGTGATTAGAACACGATCGGCCTTGATAATTTGTAAATGCCAGAGAACAAAACAGTCCGACTTTTTTGCAACCACATTTAGCACTGTATCCCTTTTTGTAGTTACAAAAAAGTGTGTTCAGCAGTTTTACCGGCGCAGATGAGAGTAAAGTTTGAACTGGCTCTAATATATTGTTGACCAACTTCCAACCCAGTCTGTACGGTCTAGTTGATAACTAAGCCACACTTGAATTTGGTAATATATCCGAAAAAGATGTTGATGTGCAGCAACTGAGGTTTTTTTTAGTCACGAGGGGGTTAGGGTTCAGGTGCCCTAATTGTTGCCGCTCAGCCATTGATTGGCTTATTGTGAACCCCCACTCACAAGTATTAAGCCGAGTCCCATCCTAAATTCTTAGCGAACATTGAGATTCGTCGGACTATGTTTTCCTGCATTCCCTCCTGATTTGTGCCTAGGAAGATATCTAGACAGCCTGCACAGGGCAGGGCAATCGAAGACCACGTGCTTTGCGGTTTCTTCTACTTCTCCACACATCCTGCAAATGGGATTTGTTATTTCAATCCCCATTTTCACTAGGTGTGCGTTGAATATCCAGTGGCCAGTTATGAATCCTACCACTTTTCGCAGTTATTTCCTACCCAGTCTAAAAGCATTTGCTGCGTAGAAACTCGATGGTCCTTTTAGCAATCTTTTGGACTGAGCATGTCCCGTGATTCTGTTCCAGCGCTTTTGGTGCTCAAGCGACACCCAGTTGGAAACAGTTTTTCGTACGGCGCTGTATGAAACGCCGTATGCTGGTTCTGGTCCCATGAGGGTGAGATGAGCTCCTTTCATGGCACACTTATAAGCTCCCTCATTTCCAGCTACCCCTGTATGGCTTGGCACCCAAGTAAGAATTACTCTATTGTCTTTTGCCAAGGTTTTCAAGGTATTGTGACAGTCCCACACTATCTTCAACGTATAGCTGTGGCTTGCTAAGGCCAAAAGGGCCGCCCGACTGTCCGTGTTCACATAGATGGTCTTTTTGTTATATTTCCTGTCTATGTATGTTCTGCCGCATGCGATTAGTGCAGCTATTTCTGCTTGAAATACGGTCGTCATTTTGCCAAGGCAAACACTTATGCTTTGCCTGGGTCTGACGCCGTAAACGCCTGCTCCTGTACCCGTTAGGGTCTTTGACCCGTCGGTGTACCAGGTGATACTGTTCAACATGCGTTGAGGTTCTCCCTGGGCCCATTCGGATCTGCCACTCAAGTTGACACGATATGGTATCTCAGTTTCCACGACCTTGGGCATTCTGTCAGGTGGCATTTCGATGATGTCGCACCTCATGTTGTCGTGTATTTTAGTATGTTTCATAGCAAATGGTGGGATGTTTAGCAGTATTTTCAATGCTGCGGTTGGGGTGCCCTTCATGGCGCCTGTAATGCTCAGACACGCTGCTCGCTGCACTTTAGAAAGCGTTTTGGCGGCTGAGCTTTGCTGAACTTTAGGCCAGCATGTGATCGCACCATACACCATCATTGGTCTGATTACTCTGGTGTACAACCAGTTTACCATTGTCGGAGTTAGTCCCCAGGTGCACCCAATTGCTCGTCTCATCGTCATTAGCGTAATCTGAGAACGGCTTCTGATGCTCGCTAGATGGCTGTTCCAGGTTAACTTGTCATCTAACCGGATTCCTAGATATTTTGCCTCCCTGGCAACCTTTATAGAGTTTTGGCACACTAGTAATCTCTACGATTCGCTGTTTTGTAAATGGTACCATGATGGTTTTTGAGGGATTGACAGACAATACCTCCGCATCACACCATCTCTCCACTACGGACATTGCCCTCTGCATTAGTTCCAGGAAGATGCCCACGTGTTTTCCCCGTATTAGAATGATGATGTCGTCAGCATATCCTTGAGCATACCACCCCTGCTCGTTTAGTGAGACAAGAAGGTCGTCGACTACCAGATTCCACAGCTTTGGTGACAGAACGCCTCCCTGTGGACATCCTCTTTCGGTCTTCACCTCTCTTGTGACACCACACAGGGATGCTTGTACTCTCCTGCTGCTTAGCATCTTCTCTATCCATCGGGTGATTGTCCTGTCTATGCCTCTGGATTCCAGCTTTGACAATATTGAGCGAGTGCTCGTATTGTCAAATGCTCCTTCGATATCCAGGAACACAGCCAGTGCAACTTCTTTGTAAGTAATGGCTTGCTCTATCTTGCTCACCAAGCTATGCAAGGCTGTTTTGCAAGATTTGCCACTTTTGTAGGCATGTTGATTGGGGTGCAGCGGCTTGTCGCTCAGCACCGTGACCCTCAAATGCCTATCTATCATCTTCTCTAGTGCCTTAAGATGAAATGACAAGAGACTTATCGGACGATGAGCCTTTGCAGTATTGTAAGAGGGTCTTCCAGGTTTGAATACCACCTTGGAGATTTCCCACACCGTAGGTATAACTCCTGTGGCTAGGCTTAGTCTGAACAGATTCACAAGTCTTGGAGTTATTATGTTGGCGCTTTTTTGGAGTAGTACAGGGTAAATTCCGTCCATTCCAGGCGCCTTGAAGGGATTGAAAGATTGAATAGCCCATGTCACATACCCATATGTGACTATGGACTTTGCACAAGTCCCCCTATCACGAGTTGTTGCCAGACCGCGGGCAGCTTGCCGTTCTTCAGCAACTGAGGTTGGAGGAATACAAGCTAATTGAACTTTTTATTTTTTTATTTTTAGTATTTTTAACGAAACATGCATGTCGATACTAATCTAGACAGATAGTTTTATAGGAGCTCCGTACATAGAAAGAAGAAAGCGGATGCCGTTGGTGATAACTTCTTGTTGAGTTGAAGTACTATTTTTAAAATCTTCAGCACATTGAACTAAATCTTGTTTCAAACATTTTGGAAACTGCTGTTTTGCCCCTCGTGTAAAATGCAGATGTCGTATCACATCCAGTTATTGCGTGTAAAAATAGTACATGATTTTGACACTTTTTGATGAATATATATTCGATTGATGTTGAGATTTTCCTGGTTTTAAAAAGAAAATAGTTTTTTTCAGTTGCCGTTTGAGCAGTGAGTAATACGAGTAAGTCTACATCTTCACCAACAACTATAGTTGTATTTGTCAAATTGAATTGCTCTATTGCTATTTTAATAATCAATACATCAGCATCGTTATTAGCTTGTTTTACCAATATATGCATATTATGACGATAACAACTTTTTGAATCGTTATATCTCAGAAAGGGTGGCTCATAGGAAAAAAAGTATTGATACATTTTTTATAGATAATTTTATGATCTACAACTTTTCTTAGAGGTACTTTTATGATTAAACTTACCGTTTTGCTGAAAATCGCGAAAAACTCATTCTTTTAGCCTTTGACTTCGAGTAAATTTTTTTTCATTCACGGGAATGATGAGACAAATTTTATTTATAATTATTTTTTGAATAATTTTACTGATTTTCAGCTTGTTGTGATTTTATGCAACTTCACTCTCATTTTTTGGTCTAAATTGACCGGGCTATCAATATTCTTTTAATTATGATAATGAATTAATTATTTATTTAAATTACATACTGAATTCTTTTAACTTGTTTTGTTATCATAATAATACTCTATATTAAACTTTGAAACCCAGGTGCAAATAATAATTCCCTCATTTTGAAAATGATAATACAAAATAATACCTAGAATCAATATTCTCCCTTGATATTTTGCATATACACACATTGATTAAATATTGAAAATAAATAATTAATACTCACTTGCCACCTATCTTCCATTCGTCTAATCGCTTCTGATCTCGATCTTGTACTATTAAATGGAACAGAATTTTTCAATTCTTTGGCAACTGGCGAGTGCGCTTTTAATAGTGGTACAGGTAGTGGATCGTCAAATCTGCTGGAACTGCTCCTTCTTTGTAGCCTAAAAATGTTTTGTGGATATTTAAATAATTAACCTATGCTGAATTGAATATTGGAAGATGAACATTTTTTTAGTTTAGCCCAAGAAAATTAAGGATTCTGAAATTTCACGTACAATAATGGAATATCATATCTAAAAATGCCAACTGCTTGTTAATCTAGACATAATGATAAAATACTTCCTACTCCGATAAGTGCTACAACACTATACAAGGTGTCACAAGTTATCGTTTACAGGCAATATCTCGCCTAATTTAAAATATATTCCAATACTGTAAAAACTATTATGAATGGCATCAAAATTCCTTTCTAATGACGTATCAGAAACTTTATTTCACTTAACAGTGGATAGATTAAAAAATATGAACATAAAGAGAGCTTTAAACCATATTGAAGCAAATATTTTGAACTTATACCACGAAATTCAAACAAATAACAAAATAATCATATATGTATGGATAAAAGCTCATGCTGGTATAACTGGTAACGAATCAGCTGATAAATTCGCAAAAGAAGCCTTAAAATCAGGAGAAAAACTCCAACTCAAATTACCACCCTCCGACATATTCAAATCACAAAAACAAGAAATTAAAGAGAACTGGCAAAAACTCTATAATGAATCTACAACTGGATTAAACTTTAAAAAACATCGGGATAGGATCCCTAAACAAAGTTGGTTCTACAAAGAGGTGAACAGAAATTTTATAGTTACAATAAATCGAGTGCGTGCAAATCATTCACTTACTCCTGTATATAAACAACCCGGCGCGTCTCCAGGTGGCGGATAGGAGAAGGGCCTCTGAGATGATTTTATATGAGGAGGAGGTCTGCGGGGAAATACCTGGGGCTCGTTGTGTCTAAAAACTCAACTAGCAGGCCCTCGAATACCCTGCCGCGGACCAACTTTACCTGTCCCAGCTGTAGGGCTAAGGGATTGCACACATAGTTACGATGCCGGGTGAAATTTCAAGCTTACCTCGAAATCACCTGTTATACCAATGTCTCCTGGCTGTCTATGGTCAAGTCTCGAGGGCCAGTGGGATGGGGAGGGGTCTTGGCTTTACTGCCCGGACCAAGAGGAGACAACGTCATTAAAAACCTAAAGTCAAGGTGGGAAACCAGGCCGAAGAATGGGTGGCTATATAGAAGAATAGTCCTTACTGGTTTCGACCTTGGAGCACCGGGGGGAACTCCATTGTATTGAACCCCTTACCTCTGCATGCGGGGCTCTGCAGCGGTGGACCGTAATGACCCTAGCTTCTCGTGGGACCACTCATGTAAAGAAAAAGCAATACTTTCACCGGAAAAGTAGTGGAGAAAACCTCCACCTCTTCATCTGGGCACCCCACAGAGGGAAAAAAGGCCAAACGGCACAAAGGTCGTATGCCGTTCGACCTCCCAAAACCGGGAGAACCGGGCCGCATAGACGACCCACTGAGAAAAGGCCTCAGTGGAGCAGGGGTGCGGAAATACCTGCGACTCGTCAATCACGCAATATCCCCTGAAGAGGCCATGAAGCAGGTAATTCAGCACCCAACCCCCCCCGAAGGAAACCCCTACGGCGAAAACAAAGCTTAAAAGAGGCCCGGAGCATATTACTTCTCCGCTGCGGCCTCTAAGCAAGAAATCAAAAACAGCTGCAACGGTAACCGGGCAAGCCACTGGTTACGCACCAGCTGTCAAAACAGAGAAGGCTTTTAGGGTGGGAATAATGCCCAAGGATTACCCTGGGGTCATCCTGAAAGCAGAGCAGCTCTCCACCCTGGAAGACACTCTGGTGGAATAGCTGTGCCAGAGCAAAGAGAAAGGAATCCACTTCTCAGGTATCCATTTCCGTTGTGGAATGATACTGGTGGACTGTGGGTCACAAGAATCGGCAGACTGGCTCATGAGGTCAGCGCCGAAATTAAACTCTTGGGAAGGACCCGAATTGGTGGCTTGAAGTGGAGACGACATCCCAAAGCCGGTCACCATAACGGTGTTCTTCCCAAGAATCCAAGACATGAAACTGGAGAAGATCCTCCAACTTGTCGAGGTTCAGAACTCCTCAGTACTGCGGCTTGGAAGATCCTAAACTCTAAAAAAGAGGGACAGGGAACTATCCTCACTATTGGGATCGATCACCAATCTGGGGAGGCTCTGAAGGCAGGAGGTTACGCGCTAAACTTCCGTTTTGGGCGTGTCTCGGGGCTGGGAAAAAAGAAGAATTCCGCTGAGGATCCAAAGGACGTGGAGATACCCTCCACATCCGGAACCTCTGGAAAGGGAGAAAAAGGCGAAAGCTTGACCTTGGGTCAGCCCAAGATCTCCTCCGGCTCTGCTGGGATGACTGGGAATGCGGAGACGGCCTCTGCATCCCGGGAAGCTGGGCAGAGCAGCCTGGGGGTCGAGAGTCTGACTCGAGATCAAGAAACCTGCTCGATTACCGAGAGAGATACTGCCATGGTAGTCGAGGAGGGTCAGGGAGAGAGAAAGGAGGGGGATGAATAGAGGCTGAGTAACTCGGCCTCTCTCATCCATAATAATTCATCTTCACGTTTACAAATGTAGCTCTGATTAACCTGCATCACGCGAAGGGAGCTTCTGCCGTGATTACAAGGTTGTTCGCTAGACTACAACTGGATATTGTACTGATCCAAGAACCATGGATCAACAAAGAAGGCCAAGCCAAAGGTTTGGCATGTAAGGATTCTAAATTGATTTATGATCAAAGGCAAGTATCTCCGCGTGTCTGTGTAATCATAAGAAATAACATAAAATATATTTGTGTTTCAGAATACGTTTCACGGGACCTTGTTCCAATCATGGTTCACCTCAACATTGGGGGTATCGACCGAGACATCGTCATTGCCTCTGCCTACTTCGCTGGAGACGGGCCGATGATACCGCCAGAAGAGGTATAAGAGCTAGTGAGACACTGCAATAGCAGACGGCTGCCAATTATAATTGGTTGTGATGCCAACGCACACAATACCGTGTGGGGAAGCACCAATAACCACAAAAGGTGAGTGTTTATTAGAATATCTCTTAGCTAATAACCTTGAGACCTTAAACGTGGGGATAACCCCCACTTTTGTCACGAGAGCAAGAGAAGAGGTCCTGGACGTAACAATTGTTAATGTTCCTGCTAGGAAAAATGTAAAAGATTGGAGAGTGATGAGTGAGCCATCACTTTCCGACCATAGGATCATCGAATTTAGGATAGAGGGAAATACCACCTCGATTCCTACAATCCGAAATCCTAGAAATACTGATTAGTCTCTTTACAAGACCAATCTGAATGACAATTTGGAACACTTCAAAGTGAATGGGGTAAATCACCCGCACTACGACCTGGAACAAAGAGTCGAACAGATCAGTGAGGCAATAATGGAAGCTTTTCATTCCAGTTGCCCATTCTCAAAAGCTCGTTCAGAAAAGGATGCTTCTTGGTGGAATGAGAGCCTGTCAAACCTCAGAAAAGAAGTCCGTCGGCTCTTTAATAGAGCCAAACGTGACGGCAATTGGCAGAGGTACACTGAGAAGCTTACTCAGTACATTAAAGAGATTAGGATGGCCAAAAGGCTTAATTTTCAAGCCTTTTGCGAAAAGATCACTTCCACTCACACTGCGGCCAGACTACAAAAGGTCACGGCAAATGGGGGAACTAACCCCACAATGTCGCTGAAAAAGCCAGACGGATCATACACGGAAGGTGAAGAGGAACGATCGATTCTTCTTCTTATAACCCACTTCCCAGGTAGTGAACCAGCAACAAGCACCGAAATAGCAATGAACTACACCAAAAAATCCCGCAAGGAAGATTGGGAAATTGCTAAGAATATATTTACCAGACAACGGTTGGAATGGGCAATAAGTACCTTTCAACCATATAAATCACCAGGAGTGGATGGAATATTTCCAGCACTCCTACAGCAAGGGATAGAGGAGATTCTTCCTCACCTGCTGAAGATTACAAGAAGCAGTCTTGCAGTGGGTCTAATACCTAGAAAATGGAGCAGGGCAAGGGTAACCTTCATACCAAAAATAGGGAAAAAATATGAGACTGATCCCCGATCTTTTAGACCCATCTGTCTAACATCGTAATGTAGTGGATAACTACATAAGAACAGAGAATCTGGAGAATATACCACTTCATAAATGTAGCATGCCTACAGAGCGGGTCGATCAACTGAGACGGCTCTGTATCAGCTGACCGAAGTCATCCAGAGAACTCTGAACAACAAAGAAATCGCAATGTGCGCAATCCTGGATATATCAGGGGCCTTTGACAACACAACTCATGTGTCTGTCAAAGAAGCACTAAATAGGCGAGGAGTGAATGAAACCATTGTAAAATGGATGTATGAGTTGTGGACAACGAGGATAGCTGAGACACAGGTGGGGATTCAACCACCTCAGTTAAAGCCACTCGGGGGACACCTCAAGGGGGAGTGATATCTCCCCTTCTATGGAGCCTCGTAGTAGATGAGTTGATCTACAGGCTAACGGAGCTTGACTTCGAATGTTTGGGCTACGCCGATGACACAGTTGTAATAGTCAGAGGCAAGTTCGAGAGCACCTTGTGTGATTTATTACAAAAGGGCCTCAGAATCATTGAGCAATTGTGCTTATCAGTGGGGCTAAACATTAACCCAAGCAAGACCATAGTAATTCCATTTACCCGGAAAAGAACACTTCCAGACGTGAAACCCATATCCTTAAACGGGGAAATCATAGAATGGAAATCAGAGGAATATCTAGGGATAACCCTAGACAGTAAGCTTCTGTGGAATAAGAATGTTGAAATAACTGCTAGTAAAGCAATAAGAGCTTTGATGGCGTGCAGAAATCTAGCTGGTAAGAGGTGGGGGTGTAACCCAAAAATACTGTGATGGATGTACACCATGATTGTGAGACCAGCAATTACGTATGGGGCAACAGTTTGGCACACAAAAGCAAGTCAGTACAGCACGAGGAAGACCCTCGACAAAGTTCAAAGGCTTGTCTGTATGTGCATCACTGGAGCTATGAGAACGTGTCCAACTAGGGCACTTGAGATCATTACAGATTTCACACCTCTACATCTGGTGATAGAAAGATCTGCCCAAGGGGCAATTCTTAGAGTATCTAAGGAAGGTTCAGACAATGAGAGTATTAAAAATCAAGGAGCTTGGTCTCTGACAAGATACATCTCATTAGCGAATCTTCCCAGTGACGAAATGATCAGGAAAGTAAGCATCGAAAAGAATTTCACCACGATGCTAAATACGAGGAGAGACTGGGAAAGGGAATACACCACCCAAACTCTCAAAGAAAACACCATTAGATGGTATACGGATGGTTAAAAAACCACCATTGGAGCAGGCGCTGGAGTATTTGGGCCTGGCACCAGATACTCATTATTAGGCTCCTTCCCGAGCGTCTTTCAGGCAGAAATACTTGCGATCGAAAGATGCGTGGAAATGAACCTAGAAAGAAACTACCAGAAATGTGACATATCGATCCATTCTGATAGTCAAGCAGCTATCAAAGCATTGAGCTCCCATGTCGTTGACTCAAAGTTGGCATGAGAGTTCCGAAGAAAACTTGACGAATTAGGCAAGAATAACAGGGTCTCTTTAGTCTGGGTTCCTGGCCACTCGGGAATCACGGGAAATGAAGAGGCCAATACACTTGCCAGGAAAGGAGCACAAACGCCCTTTATTGGCCTGGAGCCTTTCTGTGGTGTAGGAAAATGCTCCTATAAGAAAGAGTTTCGGAAAAAAGAGGAAACCGAAAGAGAAGCACTCTGGCGGTGCCTTCCCGGGCTGGAACCTTGCCATCTATCGTTGTCGTCATCAACATACATTATCCAATAGGTGTCGGTAATACAGTTACCTTGCCATCTATCGTAGTCATTGCCATAACGACACTAACAACTATTTGTTATTCAGAGTGCCAAAACGGCCATGGCGAAGCTACTTTTCCCGTATACTACGCATGTTTTCCGTTACATATAGGCCTAAAAAGACACATTTCGACGATCTGCGCAAGTCCCAAAGGCGTTTCCCCCATATCTCTGTTATTATTTGTCGGATTGGAGTCTAATAAACGGCAATATGATTTTTAGAATATTATCGTATACAGAATGTACAAAGATGCCATTAGGGCACTAACGTATATCTCTGCTATTATTCGTCGGAATGAAGTCAAATAAACGCTATTATATTTATTAGAATATCGTATACAGGATGTGTAAAAAATATGCCACTAGGGCACTAACGTATATCTCTGCTATTATTAGTCAGATGTTTATGGAACAAACGATATTATGATTGTTAGATTATTGTCGTATACAGGATATACTCATATGCTCACAATGTATTCAAATAATAATAAATCCCCATATTTTGGTATGGCTACCCTGTATAAATTCAGAGGCGTAAATAAAACAAAATAATTTCAATCAATCAATTTATTAATCTAAATCGTTCACAACTTTAGGTTTATAGAAGTATATAAATTCTCTAAGGGCCACTGCCATTATACTATTACTACAATCACAAATGGTGTACAATAGTTCAAATTTACTCAAATGTCCATTATTTTGAGTGAAATTACAGATAATTGCAATCACATTTCTATAGAATTCACAAAAATTTATAGATTCCAAATGAGTGAGACGATGGGAAATTAGACAATTATAAACTTGTATAATTTGAAGAACATCTTGTATTCGTAGAAGGAAACTGATACCGTGTTTAGTTACTTCCAACCATTTAACATCATCAAATATTAGTTGTCGAATAGTGCAATAATCTCCACAACGTATCGTCTCTGGCTTATATTCTTCGTATAATGCTGGAAGTGGAGCACTTATAAATGAATTGTTATTTAAAATATCGATAAAAGAGTCCCATTCGTAAGTGCTGAAGGAGATTTTTGTATCATCGTATGCGAGAGTGATTACACTACTAAACGTCCGTGCTGGACTAAGACCACATCCAATTCGAAAATTCGTATCTGTAGAATACTCGCTATAAAGTAAGTAGTGCTTTTCCATTTTGGAAGCAATTTCATATTGTTCTAAAATATGATCTAGTTCAGCATCATAAGTATAACTTTCTGGAGCACTTGTACTACTACTACTACTACTATAACCACTATCTTGAGAATTCATAATGACGACTAACAATCTGGCTTGCAGCTCTCTCCAATTTATACCCACTCCTATCTCTTTGAGGATAATAATAATAATGTGCCCCGTTACAAAACCTTGTATTCACATGCCACAATCAAAGTGAAAGTAGTTACACAACAAGATCTGCGTTTTGTATCCAACTGTTATTTTTTTTGTCTAAACCTAACCATTTAACGTACATCTTGTTGCCTTTTCTTCTAAGCACCTTTTCCACCAAGTATATGTCTGGATTTAACGTTTTCTGCAGCTCTTCCTCGTAAAACCCTCCACTGATTGGTACACCATACATGTCTTCGAGCAAATACGTGATGGGATTGGTTATTTTGACTTTAACGATTTTGAATAGTTCTGTCGTCCAATTGGGGGTGTATCCTTTTTCAAAGACATGTTTCGACTTGCTTATACGTACAATATCACCAACTTTAAATTTTCGTGGCCCAGCTATCTTTAGATGACTATAGGTTTTGTGTAAAATCATTTTTTCGTTGGATTTATTGACTTGGGAAGGTTTATACTTGGTAGTTGAATGCTTTGTATCATTGTATTTATTAGTTATTTCGGGTAGAATGTCTATCCATTTATAGGTGCCATTTAAACTGAAATGTTTATATAGTTTTGATTTGATTGTTCGTATTACTCGTTCGGCCATAGGAGCTTTTTTCGTACTAAATATGCTATAGTGATTAATTCTATGTTTTTTCATTAATTTTTGAAACTTGTAAAATTCCGTTCCTTGGTCCGATTGAAGATTTTTGGGTGTTCGACCTGTGTGGACGAGAATGTCCGAGAATGCACGAGTTAGCTCTTCGCCAGTCTTTGTCTTTAATGGTCGTGTCCACAAAAACTTTGAAAAACAATCGATAACGACTAGTATCATTTTATGGTTTTTATTTTGATGAGCGTAAGGTCGAATTTCAGCCAAATTCATTTGCCATAAATCATCTATGCCTTTGACAATTGTACGTCTGCGCGGATAATTTTTACGTATCGGTTTGTGGAGTTCGTTTACAAGTTGAATTTTGGATGACATGCTTCGTAAGCGCATACACGTTCTCAACTGATGATATCTTTTCGATACTATTTGATACCTTTCTTCAAGTAATTTGTTCGTAATTCGTTTATGGATACTTCATGCTTATCGATTTTTCCTTGGAATTGTTGTTGTATATCTTTTAAAAATATTTCTCCAAAACCTTGAACAAAAGATTTGAATTCTTGTCTCATATTATCTTTGGTCACAACAATCACATCATCGACGTACTTTTTAGTTGCCACATCTCGAGCTGCGACTGGCGGATTTCTCGAAATAAATGAATTAATGTCGTTGATTTTGTTTTGAAGTACTCCAAGTTCATTATGATACACTTGCATTTGCTCATCGACATAAAGTTTATTGACAGCATCGCTATTTGTAGTCGGCGCCTTAACATTACAGATTCTCACATTTTCAGCATCAATATTACCGTCCGAAGTGTGTGGATATGATACTTTCGACATATAAGGTGTAATCCGTTCATTAGCATGACGACGGCGGTGTCCGAACTTATCGAGAGGCATGATTGAAATGAATAGACTTTATTTTTTGTTATTCTATTATATTTGCTTCCTTTAGTTCATTTATGATGGCAACTATTTCGTTATCGTTGGACGTATTACCTGCCTCTTTTGAAGCAATCAATAATTTCAAACGTTCAACCAATTCATTTGGATCATCCCAATAAATATATTCCATAGGTTTTTCGTTGTACGTTAATCCAAGTCCTTTTCCTCTATTAATTGGAATTGATTTTAGGCGAGTTCTTGTTGACATGGAGCCAGATCGTTGAATTGAAGACGTATTTTGTGAACTACTCGGTGTTGAGTCTGATCGCGGTATTTTAAATAATGGTTTAATTATATATTTGTATTTGTCAGTACTTGAACCTTTAAGACGATTGAGAGTATCAAGATGAACTTGTGTATTGTTTAATAGAATTTTGTAATGTTTTAGATCTTCCTCTTTATAATGGGGATCGTTGTAAAATAAAAGCTCATACAATCCTTGAGTTCCAGGTAAGTATCCCGCGTCTTTGTTACCATCCTGTAGCACGTTTATATTACCGTTTGTTTTATCAAAGGCAATTCGACGTTTACCCAGCATCCACCCAAACATATCATCATAGATAGGACCGTAATTTTTGTCAATTTTATCATCTTTTTGAAAATAATCCTCAATGTATTTTAAACTGATCGGAGGGTATTGATCCATATATTCTTGAAAAGCTTCATGTGAAACGTTAGGACGCATCTCCTCTGGAGATTCGGGACGTATAATATCCCCTGCTTCATCTGTTTCAGCTACAGATTCCGATTCGAGAAAAGATGGTGGTACAAACACATCATCTTCATCTAGTTTTTCTTCTTTCTTTACTTCCTCCTCCTCCTCCTCTTTTTTAATTGGATTCAAATTTGAAATGGTTTTCTGCAATGTCTTTGAAGACTCTACAATTTCCTTCAATGGCATAGATATTGGTTTGAAGAGTTTATTAAGAGACTCATCGTGCTCTGCTTTACCCAATTTCAAAGCTAAATATTTTTTGCGAATTGATTTGGCTAGTTCAGCCACCTTTTTCTTACGCAAGGCAACAGCTACTTTATCGTCTGACATATTGATGTGAACTGAAGACTTAGCTTAAATCTTTATGTATTTATCAAATCCTTGGCGATATCTACCATTATTCAGAGCAAAATCTTTTACTATTGCTAAAGTTCCATAGTTGTCTGACAACCAACATTGAGAATACATTTTTTTGAATTTTTCGAAAGTCATGTCTGGAGAACCATGTTCGTCGAATATATGTTTGAGATTAATTTCGTCTTGCTTGAATAGTACAATCAAATTACAATTATCTCGTATTAGCTGTTTGGGAATTTTCGAATATGTCTGGCAAAGATAGACCGCATCTATGTTCTTATGTCTACACATGGAGTAATATTGTCGAATTTTCTGTTGTCCATCACACGCTACATCATCGAATATAAACACGGAGTTTGGTCGAGCTTCTTCCGGGCTAATAATGTCCTCATTGTCTTTGAATGGAAAATACCCAACGCCTTTGACTTGAGCTATAACATCTTGCAGCAGTTGATATTTTGGTTGAAATAGTGACTTTGAATAAACATAAACATTCTTGAATCTTGCACCATTAGGATTGAACAGAAGTGCCAACATTATATTCGTCTTTCCACACCCACTTGGTCCACATATTATAGCTCTAAATGAGTTTGGTAGTAGTTTTCCATGTTTACCAACAGTTGGTTTAGATGTAAAGTCCAGATTTTCAATGGATAGTGTCTGTTCTTGTTGAATGATCTTCATCTTGTGATGGATGCTATTAAAGTATTTTCAATATCTATATCTATTTATATATATGGATGGCATTACATCGTCGCAGATCAGTCTTAATGTTGGTGTTTGAGGGAGAAGGTCTTTTGACTTCTTTAATCAATAAACTACCATTCGAACTTCATTTACCCACCTACAATTATTGTGGACGTAAGTGATGATTATGATGAAAATAATTTGTTAACTGTTGAAGACTTCTCTCTCCTTTTACAGCAGGAACAAAGTTACAAAAACGACTTATACGTGGTGACGTCGGTATTAATCCTTTAGACGACGCCTGTAAACAACACGATATCGCTTATTCACAAAATAAAACTCTTTAAGAACGCCACAAAGCAGATAAAGAGTTGGAAGATAAAGCTTGGGATCGAGTCAAATCAAAAGACGCATCTTTTGGTGAAAAGAGTGCTGCATTACTTGTTACGGGCGGCATGAAGGTTAAACGAAAGTTGGGAATGGGAAAACGTCGTTCCTTCCATAGAGATGTCGTGCTAAAGGTTGGCAAATCCATGAAGAGAGGAGCATCTTTGAAAGAAAGCGCCTTGTTTGCTTTACGAGCAGCCAAATCACTTATTCGACAGTTTGGAGGATAAAAGGAAATTGATGTTCCTCGCGTGATACCTGTAGTGAAATCTGGAGGTTTTCTACCACTTATACCTCTGTTTGCTGGACTCTCAGCACTTGGAGCGTTATCGGGTGGAGCTGCAGGAGTTGCAAAGACCGTCATTGATGCCAATAATGCTCGAAAGAAATTGGAAGAAGATATACGTCATAATAAGGCTATGGAACATGTCGGAAATGGTTTATATCTGAAAAAGTATGGGGGAGGTAAAGGATTTGGATTGTATTTAAAAAAGTCAAAAAACTGTCGATAAAGCTACCCAATCGTCCACTGTACGACAATGATATTGCACGTTATGCAAAATTATATAAAATTAAACATTTTCGAGGTGTTTTCATGCGAGACTCTCTACCTAAATCCCCTCCTCGACAACAAGAGTGTGCAGTGGTTAACTTGGACTCGTCCAAAAATAACGGAACACATTGGGTAGCATATATAAAGAAAAACAATGTCGTTGAGTATTTCGATTCATTTGGTAATTTGAAACCGCCCAAAGAACTTGTAAAGTATCTGGGTGGAAAAAAAGTTGAAATTTTGTATAACAATAATTAGTACCAAAACTACGATCAGATCAATTGTGGACATTTGTGTTTGAAATTTCTACTTCATATAGGTAAGAAAACCACATTACTTTACTTTCGGCGAAGCAGTTTCGGCGACCCCCACCCCTTCTCGCACGCGTTTCAGCGAAAATCGAATACTGAGCGTTGAAAAATGTTACTTCCCGTAGTTATGCTATCGCAGAAACGCGTGCGAGAAGGGGTGGGGGTCGCCGAAACTGCTTCGCCGAAAGTAAAGTAATGTGGTTTTCTTACCTATATGAAGTAGAAATTTCAAACACAAATGTTCACAATTGATCTGATCGTAGTTTTGGTACTGATTATTGTTATACAAAATTTCAACTTTTTTTCCACCCAGATACTTTACAAGTTCTTTGGGCGGTTTCAAATTACCAAATGAATCGAAATACTCAACGACATTGTTTTTCTTTATATATGCTACCCAATGTGTTCCGTTATTTTTGGACGAGTCCAAGTTAACCACTGCACACTCTTGTTGTCGAGGAGGGGATTTAGGTAGAGAGTCTCGCATGAAAACACCTCGAAAATGATTAATTTTATATAATTTTGCATAACGTGCAATATCATTGTCGTACAGTGGACGATTGGGTAGCTTTATCGACAGTTTTTTGACTTTTTTAAATACAATCCAAATCCTTTACCTCCCCCATACTTTTTCAGATATAAACAATTTCCGACATGTTCCATAGCCTTATTATGACGTATATCTTCTTCCAATTTCTTTCGAGCATTATTGGCATCAATGACGGTCTTTGCAACTCCTGCAGCTCCACCCGATAACGCTCCAAGTGCTGAGAGTCCAGCAAACAGAGGTATAAGTGGTAGAAAACCTCCAGATTTCACTACAGGTATCACGCGAGGAACATCAATTTCCTTTGATCCTCCAAACTGTCGAATAAGTGATTTGGCTGCTCGTAAAGCAAACAAGGCGCTTTCTTTCAAAGATGCTCCTCTCTTCATGGATTTGCCTACCTTTAGCACGACATCTCTATGGAAGGAACGACGTTTTCCCATTCCCATTCCCAACTTTCGTTTAACCTTCATGCCACCCGTAACAAGTAATGCAGCACTCCTTTCACCAAAAGATGCGTCTTTTGATTTGACTCGATCCCAAGCTTTATCTTCCAACTCTTTATCTGCTTTGTGGCGTTCTTCAAGAGTTTTATTTTGTGAATAAGCGATATCGTGTTGTTTACAGGCGTCGTCTAAAGGATTAATACCGACGTCACCACGTATACGTCGTTTTTGTAACTTTGTTCCTGCTGTAAAAGGAGAGAGAAGTCTTCAACAGTTAACAAATTATTTTCATCATAATCATCACTTACGTCCACAATAATTGTAGGTGGGTAAATGAAGTTCGAATGGAAGTTTATTGATTAAAGAATTCAAAAGACCTTCTCCCTAAAACACCAACATTAAGACTGATCTGCGACGATGTAATGCCATCCATATATATAAATAGATATTGAAAATACTTTAATAGCATCCATCACAAGATGAAGATCATTCAACAAGAACAGACGCTATCCATTGAAAATCTGGACTTTACATCTAAACCAACTGTTGGTAAACATGGAAAACTACGACCAAACTCATTTAGAGCTATAATATGTGGACCAAGTGGGTGTGGAAAGACGAATATAATGTTGGCACTTCTGTTCAATCCTAATGGTGCAAGATTCAAAAATATTTATGTTTATTCAAAGTCACTATTTCAACCAAAATATCAACTGCTGCAAGATGTTATAGCTCAAGTCAAAGGCGTTGGGTATTTTCCATTCAAAGACAATGAGGACATTATTAGCCCGGAAGAAGCTCGACCAAACTCCGTGTTTATATTCGATGATGTAGCGTGTGATGGACAACAGAAAATTCGACAATATTACTCCATGTGTAGACATAAGAACATAGATGCGGTCTATCTTTGCCAGGCATATTCGAAAATTCCCAAACAGCTAATACGAGATAATTGTAATTTGATTGTACTATTCAAGCAAGACGAAATTAATCTCAAACATATATTCGACGAACATGTTTCTCCAGACATGACTTTCGAAAAATTCAAAAAAATGTGTTCTCAATGTTGGTTGTCAGACAACTATGGAACTTTAGCAATAGTAAAAGATTTTGCTCTGAATAATGGTAGATATCGCCAAGGATTTGATAAATACATAAAGATTTAAGCTAAGTCTTCAGTTCACATCAATATGTCAGACGATAAAGTAGCTGTTGCCTTGCGTAAGAAAAAGGTGGCTGAACTAGCCAAATCAATTCGCAAAAAATATTTAGCTTTGAAATTGGGTAAAGCAGAGCACGATGAGTCTCTTAATAAACTCTTCAAACCAATATCTATGCCATTGAAGGAAATTGTAGAGTCTTCAAAGACATTGCAGAAAACCATTTCAAATTTGAATCCAATTAAAAAAGAGGAGGAGGAGGAGGAGGAAGTAAAGAAAGAAGAAAAACTAGATGAAGATGATGTGTTTGTACCACCATCTTTTCTCGAATCGGAATCTGTAGCTGAAACAGATGAAGCAGGGGATATTATACGTCCCGAATCTCCAGAGGAGATGCGTCCTAACGTTTCACATGAAGCTTTTCAAGAATATATGGATCAATACCCTCCAATCAGTTTAAAATACATTGAGGATTATTTTCAAAAAGATGATAGAATTGACAAAAATTACGGTCCTATCTATGATGATATGTTTGGGTGGATGCTGGGTAAACGTCGAATTGCCTTTGATAAAACAAACGGTAATATAAACGTGCTACAGGATGGTAACAAAGAGGCGGGATACTTACCTGGAACTCAAGGATTGTATGAGCTTTTATTTTACAACGATCCCCATTATAAAGAGGAAGATCTAAATCATTACAAAATTCTATTAAACAATACACAAGTTCATCTTGATACTCTCAATCGTCTTAAAGGTTCAAGTACTGACAAATACAAATATATAATTAAACCATTATTTAAAATAACGCGATCAGACTCAACACCGAGTAGTTCACAAAATACGTCTTCAATTCAACGATCTGGCTCCATGTCAACAAGAACTCGCCTAAAATCAATTCCAATTAATAGAGGAAAAGGACTTGGCTTAACGTACAACGAAAAACCTATGGAATATATTTATTGGGATGATCCAAATGAATTGGTTGAACGTTTGAAATTATTGATTGCTTCAAAAGAGGCAGGTAATACGTCCAACGATAACGAAATAGTTGCCATCATAAATGAACTAAAGGAAGCAAATATAATAGAATAACAAAAAATAAAGTCTATTCATTTCAATCAAGCCTCTCGATAAGTTCGGACACCGCCGTCGTCATGCTAATGAACGGATTACACCTTATATGTCGAAAGTATCATATCCACACACTTCGGACGGTAATATTGATGCTGAAAATGTGAGAATCTGTAATGTTAAGGCGCCGACTACAAATAGCGATGCTGTCAATAAACTTTATGTCGATGAGCAAATGCAAGTGTATCATAATGAACTTGGAGTACTTCAAAACAAAATCAACGACATTGATTCATTTATTTCGAGAAATCCGCCAGTCGCAGCTCGAGATATGGCAACTAAAAAGTACGTCGATGATGTGATTGTTGTGACCAAAGATAATATGAGACAAGAATTCAAATCTTTTGTTCAAGGCTTTGGAGAAATATTTTTAAAAGATATACAACAACAATTCCAAGGAAAAATCGATAAGCATGAAGTATCCATAAACGAAGTACGAACAAATTACTTGAAGAAAGGTATCAAATAGTATCGAAAAGATATCATCAGTTGAGAACGTGTATGCGCTTACGAAGCATGTCATCCAAAATTCAACTTGTAAACGAACTCCACAAACCGATACGTAAAAATTATCCGCGCAGACGTACAATTGTCAAAGGCATAGATGATTTATGGCAAATGGATTTGGCTGAAATTCGACCTTACGCTCATCAAAATAAAAACCATAAAATGATACTAGTCGTTATCGATTGTTTTTCAAAGTTTTTGTGGACACGACCATTAAAGACAAAGACTGGCGAAGAGCTAACTCGTGCATTCTCGGACATTCTCGTCCACACAGGTCGAACACCCAAAAATCTTTAATCGGACCAAGGAACGGAATTTTACAACAAGTTTCAAAAATTAATGAAAAAACATAGAATTAATCACTATAGCATATTTAGTACGAAAAAAGCTTCTATGGCCGAACGAGTAATACGAACAATCAAATCAAAACTATATAAACATTTCAGTTTAAATGGCACCTATAAATGGATAGACATTCTACCCGAAATAACTAATAAATACAATGATACAAAGCATTCAACTACCAAGTATAAACCTTCCCAAGTCAATAAATCCAACGAAAAAATGATTTTACACAAAACCTATAGTCATCTAAAGATAGCTGGGCCACGAAAATTTAAAGTTGGTGATATTGTACGTATAAGCAAGTCGAAACATGTCTTTGAAAAAGGATACACCTCCAATTGGACGACAGAACTATTCAAAATCGTTAAAGTCAAAATAACCAATCCCATCACGTATTTGCTCGAAGACATGTATGGTGTACCAATCAGTGGAGGGTTTTACGAGGAAGAGCTGCAGAAAACGTTAAATCCAGACATATACTTGGTGGAAAAGGTGCTTAGAAGAAAAGGCAACAAGATGTACGTTAAATGGTTAGGTTTAGACAAAAAACATAACAGTTGGATAGAAAACGCAGATGTTGTTGTTGTGTAACTACTTTCACTTTGATTGCCGCATGTGAATACAAGGTTTTGTAACGGGCACATTATTATCCTCGAAGAGATAGGAGTGGGTATAAATTGGAGAGAGCTGCAAGCCAGATTGTTAGTCGTCAATATGAATTCTCAAGATAGTGGTTATAGTAGTAGTAGTAGTACTAGTGCTCCAGAAAGTTATACTTATGATGCTGAACTAGATCATATTTTAGAAAAATATGAAATTGCTTCCAAAATGGAAAAGCACTACTTACTTTATAGCGAGTATTCTACAGATACGAATTTTCGAATTGGATGTGCTCTTAGTCCAGCACGGACGTTTAGTAGTGTAATCACTCTCGCATATGTTGATACAAAAATCTCCTTCAGCTCTTACGAATGGAACTCTTTCATCGATATTTTAAATAACAATTCATTTATAAAGGCCCCACTTCCAGCATTATACGAAGAATATAAGCCAGAGACGATACGTTGTGGAGATTATTGCACTATTCGACAACTAATATTTGATGATGTTAAATGGTTGGAAGTAACTAAACACGGTATCAGTTTCCTTCTACGAATACAAGATGTTCTTCAAATTATACAAGTTTATAATTGTCTAATTTCCTATCGTCTCACTCATTTGGAATCTATAAATTTTTGTGAATTCTATAGAAATGTGATTGCAATTATCTGTAATTTCACTCAAAATAATGGACATTTGAGTAAATATGAACTATTGTACACCATTTGTGATTGTAGTAATAGTATAATGGCAGTGGCCCTTAGAGAATTTATATACTTCTATAAACCTAAAGTTGTGAACGATTTAGATTAATAAATTGATTGATTGAAATTATTTTGTTTTATTTACGCCTCTGAATTTATACAGGGTAGCCATACCAAAATATGGGGATTTATTATTATTTGAATACATTGTGAGCATATGAGTATATCCTGTATACGACAATAATCTAACAATCATAATATCGTTTGTTCCATAAAAATTCTGACTAATAATAGCAGAGATATACGTTAGTGCCCTAGTGGCATCTTTTTTACACATCCTGTATACGATATTCTAACAAATATAATAGCGTTTATTTGATTTCATTCCGACGAATAATAGCAGAGATATACGTTAGTGCCATAATGGCATCTTTGTAGATTCTGTATACGATAATATTCTAAAAATCATATTGCCGTTTATTAGACTCCAATCCGACAAATAATAACAGAGATATGGAGGAAACGCCTTTGGGACTTGCGCAGATCGTCGAAATGTGTCTTTTTAGGCCTATATGTAACGGAAAACATGCGCAGTATACGGGAAAAGTAGCTTAGCTACCCCAGCTACCCACGGCCGTTTTGGCACTCTGAATAACAAATAGTTGTTAGTGTCGTTATGGCAATGACTACGATAGATGGCAAGGTAACTGTATTACCGACACCTATTGGATAATGTATGTTGATGACGACAACCATAGATGGCAAGGTAACTGTTTTACCGACCCCTGTCGGATAATGTAGGTTACGACGACGACGACAGATGGCAAGGTAACTGTATTACCGACACCTGTTGGATAGTGTAGGTTTACGACGATAGATGGCAGGACTTACTTACCGTGACGGATGACACGTACGATGGAACGCATATACGTTACACACACGTCACGTATGACAGATGAGACATTTGACGGATGGCCATACGCCACGTATGACAGATGAGACTTTTGACGGATGGCCATACGCCACGTATGACAGATGAGACATTTGACGGATGACACATACGACGGAACGTACGTACGGCACATAGACACATAATAAAGAATATGATATCACAGAACATATGGGGGGCATACATTTGACAGTTGGCACACGTGGCGGGGTTGACGTGACAGATGACAGTTACGTCATAGGGCGTGCTCACGTGACGTCATGGGGCGTGGTCACGCGACGTCATGGGGGCGTGGTCACGTGACGTCATGGGGCGTGGTCACGTGACGTCATGGGCGTGGTCACGTGACGTCATGGGGCGTGGTCATGTTAGGTTATTGACCTTTGACCTTCCAAATTTTGGCAATTGGGTCATTGACCTTTCAAATTTTGGCAATGGCACGTGCCACCCCCGAAAATTTTGGCAATTGGCCCGGGCCAAACCCCCAAAAATTGGGTCAAGGTCACGAAAAGTAGGTCATGGTCACGAGTGACGTCACAAAAAGTTCCCACGCTAAAGTGCCCCATTCTCTACTAACAGAGTTTCGTAATATGATGTAATATCTCCGTATTCTATTAAATTTCAATTATTTTACCTTTTGTATACAGGGTGGACGGAAACTAGAACCTTTAATTTTCTCTCTTCTTTCAAATGGAACACCCTATATTTTTTAGCTCAAATAGAATCTTCGATCATGTAACTTCAATTTTTGTTGAGTATTCCCTATACCCAAAGTTTATAAAAACAGAGTTATTTTGTAATATCTATTGTAAACCATAATTATTAACTTATTATTTGAAAAAATAAACGTAACAAAAAATCCCGAATAATAATAAACTTAATAAATTATTTATTCTAAACAAAACAAGTCACCAAAAGTATAATCCTAACCGTAATATTAAACTAAGTGTTCACTGTTAACATCAATGCAATGCTGTAAACCATTACATTTTCTCAGTAAGCGGTGACAAAATTTGATATAAACGTCAGTTGTTATATTTTATTTCTTAAAAATAAGAGTAATTAAGTTTCACCTGCATTTTATAGTTTTCTTAAATAAAGTAACAATTATTGAGGATGTATAGTGTACATTTTTCTACTCAAGAAATGGTGGACATGATTTGGTGAATGTAATAAAAAGTGTTTGCTTGCGTCTAAAGTTTATCGTCAAATATTTCCAGACTGAAAGGCACCCTACAAATGAGCATTTGAAAAAGTAATGGACCGTTTCAATCGCACTGGTGAAGTAAACTACAAAAAAAAGACGTAGCAAAAACAGCCTTAACTGAAGAAAATGGAATGAAAGTAATGCTAAGTATTGCACAGAATCAGCATACAAGTGTGAGAAATATTTCACAACAGCAAGACATAAGTCATGGCACGGTTCAAAGAATCCTTACAAAACATAAAATGCATCCCTATCATATCCAACTTCACCAAGAGTTACTTGACCGTGATTTTCAAAGAAGAGTAACGTTTTGTTAATGGGCCCAGTTTAAAATAAATCGCCAGAGAATTTTTTTTGATATTGAACATTTTGCAGATGAGGCGAGTTTTCATAAAAATGAATTTTCATTATTATGCAACTTCTAATCCAAATGTCGTCTCAACACGTAATAGCCCATGGAGGTGGTAATTAAATGTTTGGGGTGGAATTGTAGCTGATTATGTGATAGGACCATACTTCTTTGATGAAAGAGTAACTGGTGCAGTTTATTTAAATTTTCTTCAGAATCACCTGCCAGTTTTATTTAAAGAAGTTCCACTAAATATTCGGTGACAAATGTGGTATTTGCATGATGGTGCGCCTGTTCATAATACTGCGCCTATACGAGATCATCTCAATACCGAATTCCAAAACAGATGGATCGGAAGAGGGGGCCCAACTGATTGGCCAACTAGGTCTCCCGATTTAACAAAAGTGGATTTTTTTGGAGTCTTATAAAAATGAGGTTTATAAAACAAAACTCCCCCGACTACTAGAGAGGACATGAAAGAAAAAATCAGAGCGGCATTTCTATCTGTTAACGTTTTAATGCTGAGAAATGTTAGTCAATCATTTGAACTTAGACTGCAGCATTGCACTGATGTTAACGGTGAACACATTGAACATTTAGTTTAATATTACGGTTATGATTACACTTTTGGTGACTTGTTTTGATTAGAACAAATCTGTGGCTTGGTTCTAAAAGGGCCAAAATCAAAAAACACGAATCTGAGAAAATTGAGTCCAAAGTTTTAATCAAAACTACAGTCAATAATAATGTTGCAAATTGAATCTTTTTTACTACCAGAGCTCCACATTCTCGTTTGGTGTGTAAAAGAGAAGTTAATTGTAGATTTTCTCAAAAACAATAATTAAAATTAACCAAAAAAAAGTGACATTGGCCGTTGTTAATTTAGAAAGAAATCTTAAAAATACCCACATTGGCCATTTTGTAACTTAAAAAACTAGGAAAAAACAGTATTGAACAGGTTAATTGAAACTTATTTTATTCATATATTTTTAATCACATTTAAACACAGTTAAAAATAACTTAATTTTCATCAGAAAGATCCTCTTCATCATCAGTCAACGTATCGACAGCTGTAGGAGAGACAGTTACAGTGCTAATAAACTGACTGTAGTACATTCTGCTATTTTTGTCAATATAGGGATGCAGTTCTCTCAGATGCTGTAGTTTATTTTCAGGTATTCCTAAAGGTTTTTTCGAAATTGGTGTCAGTTGCAAAATCTGCGAACTCCGGTATTTTTTTCTTAATAACTCTAAACTGCTAAACTCTTCTTCATTATCGAACGAAAATTTGTAAAACATTGTACCCCTTTTATCATGTCTGTATTGTATATACCTAATTTTGTTCCATATCACTGGCTGGCCGCTGGCATTTATTTTCCTATGCTGAAAACGATAGCGCAAAAGCGATTTAAAGTCAAAAAAATCGTTTAAACCCATTTCAATAACGACAATTGGGGGAGTTCGAGGAATCATTCGTATAAGATTTGCCCAGTCTCTAGGAATATCGACTCTAACAGTAGTTCTTAGCTTTTTCTATTGAAGCGTGAATAGTATCAGCTTCCATATGTGTATGGCCAGGGACTAAAAATTTGTGACTAATGATGACCTCTCTGCCTGAATTACTAAACTGTTCTAAACATTAGAGGCAAGTAAATGTTCCGTGTTTGTCCAGGACAGCAGTCGCTATAAAAAATAACTTCATTCACGTCGGGAAGAAGAGATTTTAGGTAAGCAAACAAACAGGATGCTATTTCTTGCCCCCCTCTTTTGGCAATAGTCTCATTCCACAAATAGCAGATAGCAGAATTCTTATTGCCTCTTGTTTCGTAAAAAGTGAGGTTTAGGGTCCATAATTTTCGTTTGTAATAAGAGATTCCACTGGTGAGGTATGGAGTCGGAAGGCACTTCTGAAGATCAAAACTTACAACAACCATTTTTGGGTTTGATTTGCAGCGTAGTTTATCACTGCGTTTTTCTTCGTACGCCGAGTTAGCCAACCGCAGATGTTCATTTCTTTTTAATGCAAGCTGCTCTTTTTCTTCATCACTTGGGACAGATTTTAGTAAAAGATTATACTTGTCACAAGTTCCACAAGTGTCATTCGCCGGTTTGTGAAAAGCTAAGTTAAATTCCTCTACAAAAATTTGTCGGTAAAGAGCTTCGTTTCTGGGGGTCAAGTTTTTCTCTAAGCAGTGAGTTACATACAATCTGTACATTTTTGAAATTGAAAGATCTGACAACAGGTACCGTTTTCTTGTATGAGACCGAGAATAATGACTTTCGTAACTTGGAAACATTTTAATGTGTGTTCGAATCTCCTCTTTATCTTTGTCTGGTACCTTTGGGTGATAAATATGTTTTCCCCTTCCATCTTCTGGACATATACCGGATTCTGAAGACCTCTTCTTCTCGATTATTACCCTAACCTTTTTAAGTGTTAGATCCAGAGTGTTTAAGAACATTTTCTGACAAACTTCAGTCCTAGCAGCATTTTTAAGCAGGTTGTATTTTCTAGAATATTTTCTTCTGCTTCCTTTTCCATCTCTTCTCATCCTCTCAACCTTTTTATTTTGTTCTTCTACCAAATTAGCGATACACTGATTTTGTGACAAGTTGTAAAAGTCTTTGAATATTTCTTCTCTTTCTTCTGGTAAAAATCATTTTTTTCGGCAATCACATGGTTCTTTAATTTTTTTTCTAGCTTCTTTTTTCCCTTTAATGTGTAATACTCTTTGCCCTGGACTTTCAATCTTTATCTTATATTTTTTTCCCAATTCTTTGGACTCCTTTTTCTTTTCTTCATTTCTTCCCCTCCTTTAGTTCCTGCCTCTTGACTTTTTTAATACTTCATTATTTTCTACATTATCCAAATCCAAATTAGCTTTACCATCATCAATCATCTCTTGTTCTTCAACTATTTCTTCCGCTGTTATGTGACTAATGACTTTCTTTGTCAACTTATTCCTTCCTTCCTTGCTGGTAGTCGCTATCAGAACTTGATTCAGAATTGGAATCAGTATCGGACATCAGAACTATCCTCAAGGACTGTATCTTTTTCATGACAGGATTCTTTATTTAGTCCTTCAAAGTTTGTACTTGCTTCAAAATCGGGTTCGGTGTCAAAAAATAGGTTCAACCAAATTATTTTTAAAGTTTGAATTTTTTCCAAAATTGGGTTTGACGTATTTGTAACTACATTCACCAGTTAGGTTCTGCTGCAAAGAGTTATCTTCCATCTCTAATTCTGGGTTTTGTTCTGAAAAAAGCGTTTAGATTACTTATGAAATATAGTTAGATCCCTGTTAAAAATAAAAAAAATAAGGGAACATTGACAATGAAACATGGATTCATTAATAATACGTAACAACATTCAAAAAGTAATCACCAGAAGCTTAGAAGAAAATTTGAAAAAACTTGTGTGCAACATAACCTAACATTTTATTTATTGTTCATTAAAATTTATTTCGACCTTACCTGTATCGTCGATTATTGATGGGAAACACATATCAACGATTCTTTTTTCACGTGACATGCTCCAACTTTTATTTTTGCACATTAAAACACTGAAACTGTTTTAGACACAACGGCCAAGGTCGGAAACAATGAAAGAATTAACATACTAGGGAAAACGATAAAACGGCCAAAGTGTACATTGGCCCTTTTTAGAACATTAGCGTGAATGTCTAGTGAAAACATTGGCCCTTGTCACTTGAATTCTACATTTATTTAACATGCTTTGACATTGGCCATTTTATGTAATGAAGATCGGAAAAAATGTAGTTCGGTGGTATATCTAATTCATTTCCAAGAAATATTGACTATGGCCCTTTTAGAACCAATCCACAGAAATAATTTATCAAGATTTATTATGATTTAGTTAGGATTTATTGTTACATTCAACGTTTATTTTTTCACATAATAAGTTAATAATTATAGTTAACAATAGATATTACAAAATAACTCTGTTTTTATAAACTTTGGGTATAGGGAATACCTAACAAAAATCAAAGTTACATGATCGAAGATTCTATTTGCGCTAAAAAATACAGGGTGTTCCATTTGAAAGAAGAGAGAAAATGAAAGGAGTAGGGTAGACCGGGGATAAAAGTGCCACGGGGAAAAAGTGCCACTTGCCGCCATCTTTTTAAATTAAACGAAACGCATGCGACGCCAACATTACAAGGTCATGTCTATACCGCTTCCTGTCGAGCACATGCATTTAGTGTCGAAGTAGTCGTGTAAGCGAGAGGACATATCATTTTTAATTTGTGCGCTACGTAGTAAATAATTTGTTGTTGTCTATTTTTTGTTGTGCAACAGTTAGTTTTCATCGAATTTGAAGCAGGTAAGTTTGCTCTGATACATTTTTTATTCTTTTTTGTTGCAGTGCTGTCAAATCTTCAAATATTTCAGATATTTTTTTTGTTATGAGCAATAGTATTGGAATGAACCAGTTGGGGTTAAAAGTGCCACGTACGTTTTATGTGGCACTTTTTACCCCACTATGGAGAATGAAGCGTTGTTTTACTTCTTTTGAATTTTTTAATTATTGAAACTCATTATTAAATCAGATGTTTTTTTTTCAGAATGCGAAATTACACCAGGAAAACTGCGCGGGGGCAAGCTTCTTTAGAAGAAATGCATCGTGCAGCTGATCTTGTTACAAAAAATGGACAGTCCATAAGGTCAGTAGCCAAAGCTCTTGGGATATGTAGAGTGTCTTTAAACAGATTTATACAACGCCGTAACACCGATCCAAACACGACCTTTGGCTATAGATCAGCACGTAGGGTTTTTAATGACGAGGAAGAAACAGCACTTAATGAATATTTGACACAGTCTGCACAAATATACTTCGGTTTAACCCCAAAAGAGGTGCGTCGTGTAGCATATGAGTGTGCAGTCCAATAAAAAAAAGATATGCCAGACTCATGGCGACATAACAAACAAGCAGGTGCTGACTGGTTTGCAGCGTTCTTAAAAAGAAATCCACGACTTTCCATTCGAACACCCGAAGCAACGAGTTTGGGAAGGGCAACATCTTTTAATAAAAAAAACGTAACTGATTTTTTCGACAAATTATATAATGTTTTGGAGCGCTACCCATTCAGTGCTTCCTCTATATGGAATACAGATGAAACAGGAGTTTCAACAGTCTTGAAACCTCCAAAGATTGTAGGGGTGAAAGGGTCAAGGCAAGTCGGTGCTCTTACTTCAGGTGAAAGGGGAACAAATATTACATTAACAACAGCAGTTTCTGCAAGTGGAGTTTGTATACCCCCTATGTTTTTATTTCCCCGAAAGAATTATAAAGATTATTTTATTCGGGGTGGACCACCTGACAGTGTTGGTACAGCAAACTCATCCGGTTGGATGACGGAAGATAGCTTTCTTATGTTCATGAAGCATTTCATTAAACATGTGAAACCGACAAAGCAATCACCAGTCCTTCTGTTATTGGACAACCATAATTCGCATTTGGCCATATCAGTTTTAAATTTGGCGAAAGATAATGGCGTTATTTTATTATCTTTTCCGCCACATTGCTCGCACCGTCTGCAGCCGTTGGATGTGGGTGTATACGGTCCATTCAAGAGATACCTGTCTTCTGCGCAAGATGCCTGGATGAGAAATAATGCCGGAAAGAATATCACAATTTATGATATTCCATCGATTGTCAATTCAGCTTACCCCCTAGCGATGTGTCCTAACAATATTATAAATGCTTTTAAAAAGAGTGGCATATTTCCTTATAATCGGGACGTATTCTCAGATATTGATTTTGCTCCAGCATATGTCACCGATCGGCCAGTTCCTCCTGACGGAAATTACAATCAGAGCAATCAACTTTTAGAGAATGACAAGCCGTCAAATATTCGAGAGCACATTCCTAACGACTATTCTCAACAAAACCTTCCTAGTGAAAATAGTCAACATAAAGAATGTACAAAGAACATAGGCAATACCGAAATTCCGGTAGCTGGACCATCTAACATTGATAATCGGCCAGGAAAACAAACATTTTCTCCACACATAGTAAAACCCCTTCCCAAGGCGGGACCTCGAATGGAATCGACAAAAGGCAGAAAACGTAGATATACAGCTGTGCTCACCGATACTCCAGAAAAGGACGCTCTAGAGAAGGAGCAAGCAACAAGATGCCAGAAAAAGATGAAACAAGTTAAGCAAAAGACAAAGCAAGTTAAAAGGAAAGTTTTCTCAAGCAAAAATAAGCATGACTCGGAGTCCTCAACCGATTCAGAAGATGACTGCCTTTGCCTAATATGTTGCGATTCATATTCACAGAGCTTACCTTCAGAGGAATGGGTGCAGTGTAGATCCTGCAAAGAATGGGCTCACGATAAATGTGTTACGGGTGACTCAAAATTGTTTATCTGCGTTAACTGTGACAGTGACATGGACTAATAAACTTTTTATTATTTAACTAAACTTTTGCTGTTCAGTTGTTCACGTTTTAAAAATGTCATGTATTTTTATTTGAACGCATTAAAAATCACCTTTACCTACGTATTATCTATTCTATCCTATCGTGGCACAACTTACCCCGTGGGCGTCACTTCCTACCCCATGTATGGGGTAAAAAGTGCCATCTACAGGAAACCATAAAAGGTGATATTACCGGTTTTTTTATTATGTTAAGTCTTTGTGTCATATAATTTTTGATAACTTAAAGTTAAAACCACTAAGAGGACAAAGAAGAAAAAAAAGTAATCTGCCAATTTTTTTTTTAAAACACATTTACCAAAAATGGTACTTTTATCCCCGGTCTACCCTATACAAAAGGTAAAATAATTAAAATGTAATACAATACGGAGATATTGAAACATATCACGATACTCTGTTAGGGAAAATAAATTTTTTTTCTTCGACGTACAATAAGCTACAGATCGTTGACTTACCTATGATTTTCACATAAACGTGTCCATACCATTTGAAGGACTCTGTATAACGTAGCAAAACCTTATATCAAAAGTTTCAAAAAATGTGAGCAATTCGAATTCGATATAATATATAGGGGCTCCCATTTAAAAAATCGTATGTTTGGTTTGTAACGGAGTTAAGCAACACTTTGTATAGTTGAGATTATTTCAAAATATGCACCTTAAAGACATCTACTATTTCTGTTGATAACATTTTTTTGAATAACCCTTATATCGAAGTTTGTCGTAAGATTGGTACACCCTGTATCTATTAGTTATACCATCATAAATATATTTTATGTGAAATATTGTCGATAATAAAATTACCTTGGACTTTTCCTTAATAAACTGAGATCCTGATGGGTAGCGCTGTGCCTACGTTGTACATCTCCGCTTTGTCCATTTCTTAAACTCACTGATTCCAAACGATTCGCTAATGAATCTATTTTACTTAAAGAGTCAAATCTGTTGAACATTTGATGTCTGTTAGATGGATCGCATGAATTTAAGGAGTCCATACGTTTCAACGTGTCACGACGATTGTAACAATCAAAACGATTAGGGTTGTATCTGAAAACATATTTTATAATTTTTATATTATACTAGCGGTTCCGACAGGGTTGTCCTGTACACAGGTCTTAAATCCAAAAATTTCAAACTTTTTTGAATAAGTTGTAACAATTTGACTAATTTGTAGAAATTTTTTATAAAATAAGTCATTACAATATCTGACGTCATTATGTGTACAATATAACTGTCACTACTTTATTCAATACTCGGCAAAATACAATACTACTTTTTTAACAATTCAACTTAAACAGGTTGACTGCCGACCATATTTTTTAACTATGCCCGGATGCCGTAGTGTTTTATTATTAGCATAAAAATATTTTACTCCTATTGGAGTGGTCGGCGTCAGCCATTAAAATTTTCAAGAGACGTCGAACACTCCGCTCGGAGTTAACATTTTAGCCATATAAAGAAAGGAAAATGTCGTAATCATGATGCAAATAACTTTTATTTTCATTAAGAACAAAATAAGTAAACATATTTGGTTTACGGGTAAACTGCCATAGACAAAGAAAACATAAAAAACAAATAAGTTCGTTAAAAACAAAATTGAAATATATAAAAAAAATACTGACAACAAACTAGAGTCCTTTATGATAGTCCTCAAAGCATTTGATACAAAAACCAGGTTTTCCGGGGCATTGGTTGCATTCAAACGTTGTCTGTTTCCTTATTTTGTGTTCCCTGCATGTTTTGCATTGCTTTCTACAAACTCTCTTTTGGCTAGGAGGACGGACGAGTACATCATCCTGGGTGGCTAACAGATCTCTAATTACTTACAGTCGAAAGTCATAAAAGCGAAGACGACGATCACCAGAATACTTTCTGTACAATTAGTATGCATTTATCAAACTCATTTGTAAAACATGAATGAAAAGTTTCTTGTACCACCGTATCGTTTTCCTATTGCAAGGGTAATTAGATAGCATTTCATCTTGACGATCAATTCCTGACATGTATTTGTTGTAGTTTAGAATGACTTTAGGTTTTTCAATTTCTTTTCCCCTTTTATTCTTGAAAATACCAGTTTCATTTCCAAATTCGGTACTTATATAAGTGACATCGCGTTTGTCCTTCCATTTTTCAATATGAATTCTTGTGGGTTGTGCTTACGGTCACTTCTCAGAGTTCCGGTACAATAGGTATCATTTTCTAGCAGCTTTGTAGCTAAGCCAACACTATTGTAGAAGTTGTCGAGGTATACCGCGCGTCCTTGACCTAACTTTTCTTCAAGTAAGTGTAGACGACTTTGGTTGTATGTCCAGCACCGCCATAATCATCTGATGAACCTTCGAGACGCGAAATTTTAGCGCCAATCCATCAGGTTCTGTAAGCATATAAAACTTTATTCCATACTTGTGACGTTTATTTTGTATGTACTGTTTGAACTGTAACCGCCCCCGCCACGGTACCATAGATTCGTCTAAAAAGAGTTCCTTTCCTGGTTAATAGATGCTGTTCATGTTGGCGTTGAAAAAGTCTACTACAGATCTTATTTTGCCTAAACGATCGTCAAGTTTAGTATTTATAGATGTAAAATGTAGACACCTCAGGATGAAAAGTAATCTATTTCTCGGCATATATTTTCGAAGAAGTGGTATATTGAAAAGAGGATCAATTTACCAGTGATCATTTATTCGTGTAAGTTGAATAGTGCCAGTATGAAAGAGGAGAGCTATGAAATTTTTTAACTCTGCAACAGTCAAATGTTTCCAATTTGTAATACGAGAATTTAGGTATGTTTCACTGCTGAGAAAAACTGCAATAGCATAATCATTTGTTTGGTTTACAATCTGCTCTAGAAAAGTCTCGTCAAGTATAAGGCTAAAAAAATCTATAGGTTTCCCTCTGCCCGGAATTGGTACCAAAAGCTCTGGATTTTTCTTGAACGTGAAGTGTTTCAATGTACCTGTATTTGTCCACTGGAAATTCACTTGCACATTAGTCGGTGCTGGATTGATATTTACAGGCGAACCAGAAATATTTCCCAACAATTGATCCTGATCACGTGTGTCTGAATCAGTTGCGGCTTCTGATTCGGATGTAGAATCTTCTTCTTCAGATTCTAACAAATATTCATCACCGCTACTATCATCTAAACACTGAAGTAATTCTTCATTTTTTAGTATTTTTTTCCTACGAATCCGTTCATAACTTCTTTCAACTTTTCTTATGTGCTGACCAGAAGGTCCAGGTTTTGAATCTATGTTTATTTTTGAAATAAAAGTTCAACGACTGACGTCACACGAAATACAACCTTCTCTCGGTAACAGCAGCTCAATACTAGTGTGTGGATCTCAAGCGAAACTAAAACTCCTATAGGAGTGATGGGCGTCGCCGAATGATTCCGAAATACTCCGATCGGAGTAGTCGGCAGACAAGCTGTTAACACATCAAAGTAATCCATAGCTATCATTAAGTACTTGTTACTCTCTGAAATGGTTCACTGGATAGATATAGAGCCATTTTTCCACGATTTCTAGTTTTTGGTCATTTCTTTCCGTTGCATAAGTCACATTTCTTACACCATTCTGTAACGTTTTGGCGACAGTTGACCCAGTAGAATCGTTCACGAACTCTGGCTAAGGTTTTCCCAACTCCGTAATGTCCTCCTGATCGACTGCTATGAATTTTTCCCATCACTTTACCAACAAGTGATTTAGGCAAGACAAGTTGGTGGATCATAGATACAACGTCAGAGCTCTCCCACGTCCGATGGAGTAAACCATCGCGAAGAGTAAAGGAATTCCATTGAGCCCAGTATCTTTTGATCGTTGAACCATACTTGGACACTTCTTGCCAATCGGATCTAATTCCGTTTTGTAGCCATGTTCGGACAACTTTTAAGTCTTCATCTTTCTTTTGGAATTTTCTTAGGTTTTCTACCGAGTCGCTTCTTATTGTTGTTGCATGCAGCAATTCTATCTTCTCATCTTTGTTTATTTAGTTATTATTATTTTCCTTTTCCTCAATGCTTTGGTAATATCTGCATTGTTGTTGAGTACATGGCCTTCTGGATAGGGTATCTGCATTTCCGTGATAGCAACCTTTTCTATAAACTTTTTCAACATTGTACTGCTGAAGTCTTTCTAACCATCTTGCAATTTGCCCTTCCGCATTTTTAAAATTCATCAGCCACTGTAGTGCTTTATGGTCGCTTCTGATGATGAAGGTTCTTCCATAAACGTATGTGTAAGTGTTCAATAGCCTTTACATTTGCTAACAGTTCTTTTCTTGTAATGCAGTAATCAGTAATCTCCGCCCTTCCCAGAGTCTTACTGAAATAAGCAATTACTTTTTATTCGCCATCTTGTTGCTGTGAAAGGATAGCTCCTATGCCATGTTGTGAAGCGTCGCAGTCGAGAATAAATTGGCCTTCTTCTTTAGGGTACGCTAAAACCAGTGCAGTGGACAATCTCTTTTTCAATTCAGTAAAGGCATTTTGGCATTCTAGATCCCAATCGAATGATGTGTTGGTTTCAGTAAGTTTGGGTAAAGGTTTGACTATCTATCCAAAATTTTGAACAAATTTCCGGTAATATGTACAAAGACCCAAAAATTTACGAACCTCATGTTTATCTCTTGGTTTTGGCCAATCTTGAATTGCTGAAATTTTTGCCGGATCAGTTTTTATTCCCTCTGCTGACACAACGAAACCCAAATATAAAACTGAACGTTGAAATAGGGATCATATCTTGAAATTCAATTTAAAGTTTGCATTTTTCAATATGCTAAAAACTTCTTCTAGATTGTTTAGATGTTCGTCGAATGTTTTTCCCATTATAATGATGTCATCTAAATAACACAGACATGTTTTCCACGTCAGTCCTTTTAACACCATTTCCATAAGTCTTTCAAAAGTGGCTGGAGCATTGCATAAACCAAATGAAAGTACTTGGAATCGATAAAGGCCATTTCCAGCAGAGAAGGCTGTTTTATCTCTATCATCGGGATGAACTTCAAGTTGCCAGTATCCGCTCTTTAAGTCTAATGTGGTAAACCACTTAGACCCGGATAGGGTATCCATTGAATCGTCTGTACGTGGCAGGGGAGGGCTGTCTTTTATAGTAACTTGATTTAATTTGCGATAGTTAACGCAGAGTCTTGTACTTCCATCTTTCTTAGTTACTAAAACAACTTGAGAACACCACGGTCCAGATGAATCTTCAATAATATTCTCATCCAGCATGTCTTGTATCATATTCGCTACATCTTTTTGTTTAGCAAATGGAAGTCTTCTTGGGTTTTGACGTATCGGTGGTGCATCTCTTGTATTAATTCTATGGTGGACCAAGTTGGTTCGCCCTGTAGATTTTCCGGTTTCGAAAAGGCTAAGGTGATTAAAATTAAATTTCGTTGCCCTTGCTCGCTTATTCGGGTGTCTATTTTTACCAGACATTTCGCTACCATTCTTCTGTCGGTTCACGTGGTTCAATAAACCCAATAAGCAAATCTTTAGATTTTTCGTTAAGATGAGTCATGACAATGCTTTCTGAATTTGCCGGAATTCTTATATCTTCATCAACTATAACTTTGATTTTGTGCAATTGATCATTTTCACCACTGAGGATTACTACTTCGTTGTCGATGGATACAATTTTGTTTTTCAAATCTATTACAAATTTGTCTTGCATAATGTCTAAACCCAAAACACATTCATGCATAATGTTTGCTACCAAAAATAAGTGATATATGGCCGCGTTTCCAATTCTAATGGATGCTGTTACTTGTCCCAAAAACGGAGTAGTATGACCAGTTGCGGTTTCCAGCACAAGACCTTTAGGCGTTCTTGCGTATTTCTGTGTCAACATATCTGTGCGTACAAATGATCTAATTGCCCCAGTGTCGACAATAAATTTGCAATCGTGATTTTCTAGTTGTCCCCTATCAGTTAAATCTCAGCCATTTTTAAACAATGAATATGTGCTAATCGTGGGGCTTTGAATAATTTTAGTCGACGACCGCCCCGAATAGTCGACTTTTACTAGTTTTCCTGGTTGCTGGTATTAGAGCGCCAATAAGGTGTTTGTGATCGACTTTGGTATGGAGATGACCTTCTAGGGTTTTTCTGGCGGGGCTATAAGCTCTGTTTGTAACTGGGTTCAGCAAGGATGTACGTTGTCTTGATGTCTGGTTATCCGAGTTCCTCACTTGGCTTCGAGATCTTGATGGAACTCTACATGTTCTCTGTAGATGTCCAATTCTTCCGCAGTTGAAACACTTCCGGGATTCTTGCCTTAACTTCGTTTACATTCTCCTCCTCGAAGTGTATTGCTCGTTATTTTGGACGTCCGGTTTTGGAAACGGTTTTAGCAGCTTCGAATTCATGAGCAAAAGTTAATACTTCTCGTACTGTTAGATGGTGGCGTAATCGAAGGGCTTGTTGCATTTCTGTATCTCTTAAACCATCAATGAATGCATGGACGCCAAACTGTTCTAAAAATTCTTTAGGTGTCTGTGGATAGCCTAAACTCAATAGTCTTTTTTCTATATCACTTCCATATTCTTGGAGGTTCTCGTCTAATGTTTGTATGCGCACCTTCAATTGAATTTGAAAAACTTGTTTTAAATGTTGCTGTCTATGCCTGTTCTCCAAAACTTGGATAATGCCGTCATAGCTAGGGTTGCCTTGGGGTAATAATTGAAGAGTGCTGCGGCTTGTCCACGAAGAGCAATCATAAGGGAGGTGGCTTTCTCTTGATCATTTCACCCATTGGCACTAGCTGCTGCTTCAAATTGGCGTCGATATGTCATGTCTCCCAAGATGATTGGCCATCATAATGTAGGTGGCTTGATAACCTGGTTGTGTCTCAAATTTACTATTTCAGTTCTGGCACTATCACTAATGAAACTGCTATCATTGAGATTAGCTTCTATTTTCTTTACTAATGCATCTAATTTTTGTCTTAGGTCAAGCTGGTCTGTTTTTAAATCTTTCTCTACTGTATTTAAATCTTTTTGTACTGTTGCCAAATCTTCCTTAACTGTTTTTATGTTTGTTTTTAGACCTTCTTCCATTGTATTTACTTTGTTATCTAAGGCCGCAATTTTACTTTTAAACGTAGAACTAAAATCGGACAGCACCTCTAATATTTGCTTCTTTTCCTTCTTGTCAACATTCTCCTGTGTTCCTCTTCTTCCTTTTCTTGTTTTCTACGGTTTTCCTCTTCCTCCCTCTCTTTTCCGTTCCGTTTCCTCCTGTTCTTGTTTTCTTTCTTGTTTTTCTTGCTCCATCATCTGAAGAAACCATGCTGAAGTTCCACTATTAGCGTCCATATCGGTGTCGTAATTTGTACTTCTAGTATTGACCATAAATTAATTTTACCGCTGTCACTACTGTTATAACTTTCACAACTTTATTCAATACTCAGCAAAATACAATACTACTTTTTTAACAATTCAACTTATTAACACATCAAACTATTGACTGACTGACTTTGCCACAACTGATCTCTATTTATATATAAAAAGAACTTTTCAGAAAGGACTAGAATATTCTATAACATACTAGTAAAGTTAGTGGAAAACGAGTAGAGCTACTAGTCATACTGGCGCAGAACACAATTTACGTTTGAAATAAGATCCTAGTGCCTATATCAACAATTTTAGGCACTTTCATTTCAATCGCGCTCTCGTTCACTTGGATTCTTCAGAGTCAGAATATTTTAATAGTGCGGTGATTTTCGTTTTGTTTTAGTCAATTTTTTCTTAGTTTCTAGTTAGGTATTTAATAGATTTAGTAATTGTTACTATTGTCAGTTTAATTTAGTGGATTTTTGTAGACAATAATTTGTGAAAACATTTTGTGTAGGCAGTGGATTAGTTAACTTGACAGTAAGGTATGTATGAATTTGTTTCCGATAAAATAAAGTTTGAATAATAGTCGAGTGGAGCTACTTTGCGCAGAAAATCGAATTTTTAACCAATATTTCAGTTGTTACTTTATCGAATGGTTTAAAAATTGAGTATATGAATTTGTAGATTTGATTAAAAATGAATTGAGAGTATTTTTTTAATTTCCATACTCACTATCAAATGTTAAAATGTTTGTTCATTAAATCTGGAAACATGAGTGGCTAATTCATAGTCAAGCTCGACAAATCATATACAGTGTATATCAAATTATGAAAATAGAAAAAGAACATGATGTCCTAAAAATTCCTCTGAGCAGTTTGCAGGAGAGAGTAGCCAAAGCGTGTAATGTTTCTGTCGCCTCGGTGAAACGTATTGTTAGTGAAGGTAATAGAAAATCCCCCGGTGAACGCTTTAAATCACCCCGAAAAACCCTCAACAAACCTTCAACCTCTAAAGGATCCGTTGATGAATTTGAGGAAGAAATAATTCGAAAAATTATTTATTCATACACAGCGATACATAACAGAAGGCCTACCATGAAAAAAATCTTCGAATCGGTAATAAATGAAACTGGGATAAATTTTACTGGCAAAATAGATTCGTTTATACGATTGGTTAAAAGGATGGGGTTCAGATGGAAAAAAACTAAAGATAACAGAAAAGTTTTAATGGAGAAATTCGACATAAAAGCAAAAAGAATTGAATATTTAAGGAAGTTGAGAAAATACAAAAAAGAGGGACGGCCAATTATATATACTGATGAAACCTACATTCACAGTTCACATACGGTACCAAAAGCATGGGTCGATGGCAAAAATAAATGTTTAAAAGTACCTGTGTCTAAAGGTCAAAGGCTTATTATCTTACATGCTGGAGGTGAAGCAGGATTCATACCTAAAGCGCTTACAATTTTTAAATCGGGAAAGAAAATCGGAGACTATCACGACGACATGAACAATACAAATTTTGTCAAGTGGTTGAAAAAAAAAATCATTCCCAAGGCTCCAAAAAAATGCGTATTGGTATTAGATAATGCCTCTTATCACAATACATTGTTAGAATCCATTCCAAATTTTTCATGGAAAAAAGATGCAATGCAGAAGTGGCTTACTGAAAGAAATATTTTTCATAAGTTAAAAGCAACTAAAGCTGAACTATATTCAATTATAAAAATGCACAAGGTAGGTTTTAAAACATACATAATAGATAACATTTTAGCAGAACATGACATTTTAACGTTACGTTTACCACCCTATCATCCGGAGCTAAACCCAATAGAAAAAATATGGGCGTTGGTAAAGAACGAAGTAGCTGCTTGCAACGTAACTTTTAAATTACATGATGTGTGGAAAATAACAGAAAAAACATTTTGCGAGGTGACTGTAGAACATTGGAAAAATATTTGCGCGAATGTGACAAAAGTTGAAAACGAATATATTGAAAGAGAACATACTATGGACAAGGTGGCCGTTTTAATAATAAACTTAGGAGAGGATAGTAGTGACAGCGAAAGTGAATTTTCAGGTAATGAAGCCGACGACGATGATGGCTTAGGTTGCAAGCCCATTGTGTAGCCTGTTATTTTTTTACTTCAATTTTAACTTCAATCATATAACTTTTCAGTATTAAATGACAATTGTTTGATTTAATTAATTATTATTAACATTTGTTATTCTCTATAAAAATAATGTGCACAACACATCTGTAAAGTCCTTTTTGGGAATCATGTGATTGTCTGTTCGGGTTCGGTTCATGGGAAAATATTCATATTGGTCTAAAAATTTTAGTTTAACTTAAATTTTGATTTCCAATTCTAATTATCAACTGATGATTAACTTTTTATTTTTTTACTAATATTTATTTTAGATATAGTGAAATATTAGCTTATTACGGCTGTAATAAGCTTTTAATGCTTTTTGGGTAATAAATAAATCAATGTTTTAAATTCTATTTTTAGATAAAATTCTAACGTAATTTTTAACCTACTTCTCCTCGGCTATAAGATGCAAACCCATTTTATGGTACAATCAGACATACTTTTTTAGGTCTTACTTTAATAATTCTGTGCATCGTTGCCGTTTACTTCTGCGCAACTATTTTCAAGGTCATAGCTCTACTCGATTTCCACTACTTCTACGTCAATATGGAACACAATAGAAAAATCTAGACTGGCACCTTGACAGGTGACTGTGACTACTCCGCCTATTCTGCCCTCTTCTTATTTTCGGTCTAAGCTGTCATACTGACATTCATAGAACAGGTTTAACAGTACCATAATTCGACCTACCGATTGCGTTTGAGTAGGAGGATGTTATGAGATAAATTGAGTATGGAAGCTATGTTGAATATAAACTTAAACTTGTTTTAATTAAAGGGTAACGGCCGTTTTAATAACAAACTTTAACACTACTTTAAGTATTAACGTTAACTTTAGATAAAAGTCGATTTCATAACAGTCTTTATAACTTCAAATCGACTTTAAGTTGAAGTGGACACAATTGGGTACTCTACACTAATGTGACCAATAGTTGTGCAATGGCGTCCAGAGGACAAAGGGGTTATTATAACGAAAGTGAATAGGCAATTATTTTTATTTTAAAATTTTGGAATCTTTTTACCCTTAAAATGCCTAGTTTTTATGATATTGATTGTGAAAACCGTGGAATGAAGTATAAAGTGAGTTCTTATTTATTAATACCTCCAGTGTTAGAGCACAAACATAAACCAAAGTTGAATATTTTGAAAAAAGCGGAAAAAATGGATTGTAGCCCTAAAATGGGAAAAAGTACCACAGGATATGTATTTAAAACATTCTAAAAATGTGCCATATCCTGGAATACCAGAAAATAAAATTGTGTCGCAGCATCGAAAGCACAAGCAGAGTACAGTGCGTTGATTAAAGGTTTAAAGGAAGGTTTATCGTTAAAGAATTTACTTATCGGCATAAATAATCCTATACAAGAATCCTTATTAATCTTTGAGGATAATATGGGATGCTAAAAACCTCACACATCATAAAAGAACGAAGCATATAGAAATAAAATATCATTTTATAAGAGACCAAAGACAAATGGGTAAACTTAAACTTGAATATATTTCTACAGGAAACCAACAAGCGGATATATTTACCAAATGCGTACCTACATCCCGACAGTTTGAGATGAGAAAGAACATTGGTTTACTATGAACTTTTACATACGTTTTTAAGAAAACCAAGGTTATTATAACTTTATTTAAAATTTCATTATAATTTTCAGTGGGAGTGTTGAAAATACAAAATATATAATATGATACGTCTGCAGTTTGACAACGTCGCTTTCTCCCTTTACTATTTCGATAAGGAATAATCTAAACACTGATAATTTCACGATTTCAGTTTTTAGTCTAGAGACCCATTTCATTGTAATAACAACTGGGTTCTCATTCTTTTGACACTTAAAAGAATACAATATATTTTCACTCCTCTAGTAGTGACTTTTATTTAAATTATCCCAACAATTATATGATTTTTTTTAAATGACACATTGTACAATGTTATTTCTTTCGACAAAATTTAACACAAAATCAGCACTAATTATACCTGTTTTTATTTTTTCTTATGGTCCTAATTTTCTTTTAAACGGCACGAGATACAAAGTTGGTTCTTGCGGAACAAATTAGCACAAAATCTGAACTAATCAAATATGTCTTTGTTTTTTTTATTATTTTTTCTAACTTGATCTTAAGCTAGCAGCGCCACGAGTTTCTTTTAAATGGCATGGGATACAAAATTGTTTCTTCCGGCTCAAATTAGCACTAAATCATTCGATAGGTCCCGTTCGATTTAGCTCATTTGGTCCTGCTAGCTTGACAGAGGGGATACATTACTATACTGTAACGAATTCCGAGGCCGGACCTGGCGCGACAGTGATCTCACATTGTTTACCGACTGGCATCGATCTAGACGCTATCTAGATCATACGGCGGAGAAACATCCAGGCGCGCCACGAATGAATGTAGAATGTTCCACGACACCTCTTGCCGGTCCTCGAAAGCTCCAGTCGCTCGAGAAGTATAGGCCTTGGACTATATAAGTGGCTTCTCGTCCACAGAGGGCAGACAGTAATAGTTCGGAGTTACAGTGCGAAATAAATAAGACAGTCTATCGATGGTGAATTGATATAAATTATTAAGCCAAGTGTTTACATAAATTGAATCTGTATTGTTAAGAGTGCAAAATAACTGATAAAAACCGTTTTTTATTACAATACTATTGGCTACCAATGGTAATGCTTAAAAACAACAGTTTTTTATTTGTTAGTTTACCTTGTCGATGATGATTCTGAGAACACAGATGTGGATGGAATGTTGTAAGAATATGGATTACGTCTAGAAACTGGCGGCGAGTAATGCGATAGCGATTTGGAAGAAGTTTCTGTAGGATTATTATGAATACTGCATTCAGAATTGGTGTGTTTGCGATAACTGTACCTGGTTGTTTGGAGTTCCTGCTTACGACGCAATAAATCTTCACTATGCCTCCTCATCTGAAAATATTAATATCAATATATACTTAATATCTAAAATAAACATAAATAAACTATTTTCACTGTACCTACAGGGTGCTTCAAAAAAAAAGTGGCCCCGTTGCTAGGATAAGTAAAAGACTACGAAATATGTTGGGTTCGCTCAGTAAAAAAGTTTCGTAATGTTATTAGATTTCAAGATACGGGGTATTGAAAAAAACGTATAAATTTTTTACGATATGTTAAAACACTTTTAGATCTATAAAAAAGAAACATTTTCCCAAAATTTTAACTACCACACCATTCCGGAATATCTTCAAATAAGCTCTTCTTTAGCAAAATTTTTGAAGACAATAAAATGATAAAATAGACATTTTGGAAACGCCGCTTATGTGTGTATTCTGGATTTCGATGTAATACATAACTAAAGACCGATTATTTTAACGCATGTCATTGTAATAACTATGTAAATGTCAACGCGACGTGTCCGTTTTTTACAGATATCGGATTATACTTGTTGCTGAATCGATGAAATTTCTAGTGTTATAGAAGCCTTGTAAAATAGGCGAAATTTTAAATATATTAAAAGTTCTTGTATTGTTGATAGCACTGATAGCGGGCCGCAATCAAGCGATATTGGTAGATAGCTAAAAATGGATGTCAGTATAAATCAGCTAACAGAAAGAATTACTTTTGCGATTTTGCTTCAATTAGACTACTGCAACCACTCTTTTTGTTATTAAGTTTTGGATATTGATGATAGTGTTGGTTATCTGCAAGTGGGCAGCAAAAAACATCACAAGTTTAAAAGTTCTTTAAAAAATCCGACATAGTACTATACTGTCGTCATAAGGAGAAATTCGGCATCTAATGTCTATATGAGTTTTTGGTATCGTTGGATTCAGCATCTAAATTCCTATTAATTCCAACAATAAAAAAAGCGGTAACTCCACTCCTAAGACCGAAATTCCTATCACAGAATGCGGCAACTGAATCAGTTTTTTGCTTCATCCTAAGGCGCGGCTTCTGCTCGTAGATGCCTCAGTTTTTGTAGATGCCGCTTATATACTTCGAAGGCATGCATAAACAACCGCCATTTGCTGCGTTCCGTCAATTAGTGTTGCCTCAGTGGTCATGTCGTCGTAGTCAGTTACTAATGTTGCAAAAGTGAATAGATAAGAAAAAACTTGTCATAAATAATTTTTAAGCTTATGTTGCATAATTTTTGAAATTTTGAATAATCTCTTTTAAGTGTAACGTGTAATTATGTTTGAAAATAAAACCAACAGCCGCACCCAAAGAATGCTAGAAATGTGTTATTTGAAGAAGCATGAAAAGACAACCCATTCAAGTAAGTTCTATCATCATTTTCTATTATTTATTCTAGTGTTTACGTTGTAAATTGTCTATAATATATTTTAGCAGCATGGGGCTATTTATTATTATCTAAAACATTATTATTTTCCGTATATTTCATTAAGAATAATACAGTTAATATTATAATACCTAAGTGTTTATATTTCTGAATACAGGGTCTTCCTCTATCAACAATAATAACGCACAAACTGATGAAAACGTTGAAAATATGGACTCAACGGAAAATATTAATAAACTCGAAGGTAATTTTGTTTATATTCCAATATTTCGCTGCTTTTACCCTATTCAAATGTTTATATTATTATTAATTATTACACTTTTGATTTCTTTTCTATTGAAATTTATTACAGAAGTCTCTTTCTTTTCTACAGAATCAATCGTTATGAGAAAAACTGATCATAGTGATGTACAAATACTGTCTACAATCCATGATATTGTGAGAAAGATGATTTCCATTGAAGACGATCACGATAACTCTATCACAATCACTGGTAAAGGTTTTTTTTCATTTCGCTAGTTTTAGTTTTTTTTTCGAATGTCTATGACATCAATTACTTGCTTTTCAAAATCCCAGGTCTTTTAAAACCAAATTTATTACAAAAGTATTTTTTTTTATAGAATCGGCCGTTATCAGAAAAAATGCTGAACTGGTCCCTGTCTGTAACATTTTTGATAAAATCAAAGTACATCGGTCTCTACTAATGGCCTTTTTTATAACACTGTTGGCCAGAGATTCGTTAGACGACCAGTAATTATAAAATTCTGGTACTCGGTTATAACACATCACCAGGGTACACCCAAGAATCAGCATAATCTCATGTGCATCAGTTTTCTGTATATTCTTTTTCATGAGGTGTAAGCGTTTGTTGGTAGAATCAGCAATATGTATAAGTAAGCTTCTAGGAAATATCTTCATAAATACGTCTAATTCAGTTGCAGATCTGTCTAAATCCAGAAGGAGTGAACCCTCAACCTCAATAGGAATTTGTTTTCTGGGACTGAAAGTAGCTATAGGGGGGCTCCACACAATACCTGTTTGGGTTGGGCGAGGAGGGAGTTGTTCTGTTTCTTCTTCACCTTCTCTTTCTACGACCTCTTCTGAATCTGATTCACTCCCTTCTCCTACTACAATATCATCTTCTAAATTTTCTTCATGTCCTGGAGGACAATAATCACTATCTTCACCAGAACAATAGAATGGATCTTCCTCCGATTCCATTAATGAAGTAATAATTCAAGACTCAGTGCTATATACAGTAGCTGATAATCTGTTCTTACAAGACATTTCTCTTACTGATCAAAACGACTCATATCTTATGATAGAAAATATGGAGGATCAAACCATGCCTGAGAACGCAGAAACAATAAATGAGATCCCAGTATTTTCAAAAGATGGCATACTAATTTTACCTCCTAATGCCGCCGTTCAAAATGAGCCAGAATTTACAAAAAGAGGTAACATTCGGAAGAGAGTAAAGCCCACAGAAACTCAAGCAGAAAAAAAGACAAGATTGATTAGCAAGAAACCACAAGGTAGCCAAAATGATACATGTAAAAATAAATGCCGTACTAAAATTTGTGAAGAAATGCGCGTCAAAATTAATGAACATTTCTGGCAACTTCAATGGCTTCTGAGGCGAACACTCATCCTAGCCCACTGTAAACGCTTCGATGTGAAGAGACATACGACAAAAAATAGAGAAGAACCTACACGAAAGAATACTTTCAAGTATTTTCTTGAAGATGTTAGCGCAATAAAAAAGGAAGTATGTAAGCTTTTCTTTCTGACAACATTGGGGTTTAAAGAATTCAATGATAGAGTTCTTCACGATGTACTATCTAAAACACCTAAAGACCAGCTACTCCCAAATGTCGACAAAAGGGGTAAACAACCATCCCCTAACAAAATATCTGATGTGAAATTTACAGAGCACGTGGAGTCATTTAATCCGACGATATCCCATTACCGCTGAGAGCACGCTCCTAACATCAGATACTTACCATTTGATATATCTGTCAAATGCGACCGACAACTGCTAATGATAATACCTATAAAAAGTAATCCTTCAACAATACCAGCTGAACTTTGCTAAAACCTAAGTCGCCACCTACGACCGTAGGCGTTGCCGCCAGCTCTCGCGGAGATGGGAGGGGTTCAAAATTGTATTCAAATAAAAATAATGATCTTAATAAGGGCGCCAGGTAAGTTTGCCCCGAGCAACTATCCGATTTTCATCCAACACCTCTAAACTTACCAAATAGGTGCCGAAACAAAAAGAATAAAAGTCGTGAATCTCTTAACTACGTTTATTCGACAGCAGCAGTAGTCAATAATGCATGTGAAATAACTAAAAGTCATGAGCGATAGTAAGCAATTACAAAAAAAATGAGCGATAACACTAACTCTTAAGTAATTATGGAACCCAGATAATGTTACACAAGAAAAAAAATAGTAGTTGTTCCCAAATAGAAAGCATAATAGCGTAGGTTAAACAATACCAGTTCAGTCTAGAAAAATTCGATTAAGCATCTACAAGCATGTACTTGACTTTACAGACTAATTATAAGTTATAAATTATTGGGTCAGACCCTTAGAAATTTTGAAATCCGATACAGTGAACACTTACGAGCATACAGATTAAAACAACCAGATAAATCCCATTACGCAAAACATCTACTTGACACCAACCATTCTTTGACACCTAACACAGAACTAGAAGTACTACATATTTGTGATAAGAAACAAGAACTGGATTTCCTTGAAGAGTTGGAAATTAGAAATAAGAGAAGAAACCCACAATATGAAGTCGTGAATGAACAGATAAATCTAGGGAGTTCTCCACTATTAAACTGTCTTCTTAAGTGATAATGGTAAAGATCAGCAGATATAGTTTTCCTGGTTTTCTATATCATTGCACAGTTATACTGATCTTAATTGGAAAAATGATATCCAGGATATCACCATAGGGCTAATATTATCTAAGCTTCAATATTTGTAATATCACATCTTCTTCTTTTTTCTATGAACATATTAAGTCAATCACAAGGTAGGTCACTTCTTGGTGTAGCCAAAATTAACTACTAAACATCAGGTAGGCATCAAATGAAATGTTACTTCTGTCATTTTGACGATGATATTCAGTTATCGAAACAATTGTCAATTTTTTACAATTTTCAACATTTTTCATTATATTGTGGAATTAGCTAGAAACGTTGAATTTCATTTAAAACACTAATATAAATTATTGGTTATAATTATAGTTAAACAAAGATCAAGTAACTCTATAATTACGAAACTACTAACCAATTTACTACAGGCGATATTAATGCATGCTTTAAAATAAAATAAAACAATGTCGCTTGAGCTCAGGCGCTTGCGCAAAATTTATGTAATCACCAGTATGTGGAGTAATATTTTAATTGATTAGAAAAGAAATCCGTAACATTAATTAACGCTTAACAATTAATAAAAGTATACACCCTAAAACGCAGAAATAATTAGACACCTATATGTTTATTTCTTAGAATTAAGAGTTTATTTCGATAGTTTAGTTTAATCGAATAAAGAATTGACCGTACTATGCTTGGTAATAAAAGAGAATAATGAAAACTTGCGTAATGATGGGTTCTGACGAAGTACGCTACTGATTCCTCGTGTTCAACTTCCAATATTTGGAACACCACTCCAAATAGTAAGAGCCTAGGCATGCCAAGAGTATCAGCCCCTTACATGAACCCTAAAGAAAATATTTTTTCCTACGACCACATAGGAAAGTGACATATATCCCACTGTCTAGTTCTATGGAAAGTGGCCTTTATTCATATGCGTACGGAAAAAAACTTATCCATACGTGTACGGATAAAAAAGCTGTCTAATTGAATGTTGAAATGCTAGTCTATTTACCCCGCAAATTTATGTATATGTCAAATGCGTATTTCCTAAGTTGATTTGTCCATATAATATAATTTATTTATTTCAATTAAAATTAAAAAAAAAACCACCGAGCCCGGGTTCGAACCACCTTACTGTTTGTCAGAAATCGAGTGTACGGACGCTTAGCCCGCTCGGCCATTCCATCGCTGTTACGTTGTGTTCTTATCAAAGATACTTATAGCGCTAAGAAAATATACACAACAGTTTATTTATTCTTAAAAATAAAGTGTGTACATCGACTTTTCTTGGACTTTCATGTTATTAAAACAAAAAATATCAATTTTCAATTATTTCCACTTTCAAAGGTAAGTAATCAAAACTATATAAAGTAATTACAAATACACATAAATAAAACCTCTCACATCTACATAAAAACGCAAGATTGTACATGCCTGATTCGGTAAAAGTATATCGCGTGGTCGTAGGAAAAATAGTGTACATAACTTGTGCGAAAGTCACTCGTGGGATTATCTATACTTCCCACTCGTGCGAAAAATGTCACTTTCTGCACTCGTTACGTAATATACTATATTTTATCAGGTATTCAAAAGACAACAACAAAAATTATAATTCCCGGTTTGATAATTAGTTAGCCCTTTATGCTACGCCATAAATCTTGAATAATTATTTACTAATTACTTATCAATAACCGAAAGGTTAAAATTATATCCAAATTAATATGAAACTTTGCTAATTTATCCCAGTGTTTAAACCTAAGTACAAATGAAAATAAATATCACTTAAAATCGAATTAAACTCTAAACGCATGGATTGACCTTTTTTCCTATTTTTAACGCAATATAATATAAAAAAGGATAGAAAAAACTGATAACAACAAAACATGTATTTGCTGTTGAAACAAAAGATATGAATAATAAACAATCACTTATGCACGGGGTTACTTGTGTAAAAAAATTTAAAGTGACTCCAATTACCAGGTCTGATGTAACTGACAGACTACTATAAAGACCGTTCGTTCCTTTAGAGAATCTGTTTGTGATAGAGAAATAGAAAAATGAGCCCAAGAATTTTTCTAGAGTTAATAATAAACTTTACAGCCAAAGAAAAATAGTTTTGGTAGCAGGAAAAAAGAATAAGACGACTAGTACATACCTATTATGAACAGTTCTGATCCAAAATGGTGGTTGATAAAAGTAGATATCCAAAATCCCTTAAAACAGGTTTATAAGTCCGACACACCAAAAATATACAATTTATCGAAAATAACGATGGTCAGACTTATCAAGGTGGTTTCAAAATAATTCCCACGAATGGATGATTCTTCAAAATCAAAAATTTAAAACCACAATGGGTGTTACACACCATCTACTCCCAGACTACCATTGAGAATTTATCACGGATGGGTGTCTTCTGCCCTCACGTGAGAGATTTGGTAGGTACTGCCTAGTATTATGCCTCGAGGTAGCTACAAGCGAGCTTCCAGTTTTAGTAGATCGATTCTACTAATTATGTACCTTGGCCCAAGGTGGCATTGGATGTACCAAATTTAATATTAGCATATAAGAATAAAGGTCAGATAGGTCATACGGAATGTCCCAAGAGAATTATTTTACGGAAATATCAGTTCCTACGTAGTAACTATAGGAAAAATAAATAAATGATAATAATTAAATTCCAATATTTATAACAGTTGAGGATAATTTAAGATTTGTTACCAAAGAAAGGTCTCGATTAAAAATAAACCGTTGCATAAATTGATGCACGATGATTTTCAAATCAAATACCCACAAATAAAAATGAGTTATGACACATACCGACAGAAACTAAGAAGTCTGAAAATCTGTTTCTCAAAACTCGGTAATAAGGAGTGCTCGAAATGTGAAGAAATGAACTTACATCAGCACAAGAAGGACAGCCTTCAAGAAGGTTGCGAAATATGTTAATCCTGGAAATGTCATTAAGAAAAATACACAAAAAGTCGTATTTTATATCGTATGCACGCCGAACCACTCTTCAGTTAAAAAACTAAAAGAACCACTGCGTTTGTGGGAGATAATTTGCATAAAAGCAATACGAGGAGAATATACCCTAAAGTACCAGACAACCTATGATAATAGAGAAGTGTTCAAGGAATTAAACTTCCTAAAATCATCAACAATGAAAAAGGGGGGCATGCCTTTTCCCACCGTGCAAAATGTTCCCAGCGGGTTCCCCAGAGAAAAAAAAAGAAAATATACCGCACGATTTAAGAAAATTTTTGCCCGGAAACAGAAAGTGATTTTGGAGGAATTTGCCAGAACCATCATCCTCTGAAAAAAGGAGAAAAAGAAGTGACGAAGTGGCGCAGAAAAATAAAAGTAACATTTCTATTGTTATAGAAACTTAACACATATTCATTTATATTTTCAAATAGTGTGTGTGAAGCTTTAGCAATACACACATGTTTGTGTGCCATCTCCGACTTAAGTTGAAAATCAGTTGTTTGAATCGACAGTAAATTTTCAAAGTGTCTACCTTGTGTTGAATGCCATTTTTTCCACCAGTTGTAACATACAGACCATGCGTACTTTCCACGTAAGTCCGTTTTTTTATATTAAAATTCATATTTTGCTGTCAGTGATAACGACAATAAAAAACGTAAACAGGTCCCAAATTGTTCTAAAGGGTACCATACACTACGCTTGTGCCTAGTAAAAATGACAGAATTGGACAAAGCGATTAAGATTATTCGTGAAGAGATCCTGACCAACCGTACTGAAATAAAAAACTGCATTGTGGCCAGTGAAGCAAGACTTCTACTAAAAGTTGAAGATTTGAAAAATAGTGTAACAAATTTGGAAAAGGAAAATAGTGAACTCAAAGAAGAATTAGAATATCTGAAAAGAGCCCAGAACAGGAAGAATATTATAGTATTTGGACAAAAAAAAGAGAGAGGAGGTTGTCGCAGAAATATTGTGCAAGGATTTCCGAGGCTTGCTTGGTGTGGATCTGGCTACAAATGATTTTGCTGACGTTTATCCACTAGGTAAGTCAGACAATTGTCCCATCAAAATTGAGTTTGCTTCAAACATCAAAAAAGCGAAGTTCTGAAGAATTGTAGCAGGTTGAAGGGAACAAATATTTCTATTGTTCATGATCTCACACCGACACAAATGAGCGAGAACAAAATTCTCAGAAAACATCTCTACCTAGCCAAACAAGAAGGTACTAATAAAGAATATTATATAAGGAGAAATAAACGTATCATGGATGGAGTATCTTTTGGAGTTGATGACTTGGAAAAAGATGCTACTTCTGTAGACCAACCGCACAGTGCACCATCTACCCCAACAGTCGAGAATAAAGAGAAGTTCCCATCGGAGTCGCAAAAAGTTACTGTTACTCCGCGGATTCCTGCTTCTAATAAACCGGTTAAGGCTCTGTAGGGGAAACCAAGAACCCGCTCAGTTAACAAGAATTAACCGATCTGAAGTGAGACACCACAATTATAAGACTGTTTTGGTTCCATGTTATTTTGGTTGTTTTTATATATATTGGTCAGTAATTGTTGATATTTATTACACGCACTTCGGATGAAACAAGTACAAGTAAGCTAGTGCCTGAGAATATCCAAAAGAAGGGAAATACAAGTACGCAGACATCCAAATCGGAATCATCTGGAAGAAATAGATTACGCTCCGGTCACAACAAATTACATCTGAACATTTTAGTTTACTGGAAGTTTTTGCTGTTGCTTTTATAGTTTATAAGTATTTTGTTCTTCAGCCTTGATCTTAATTGAAAAATTGATAACACCCTCTTTGTCTTTAGTTTGTGGTTTATTTATTCATTTGTTAATTTATTTGTTTGTGATTTACTTTTGGTCTTTAGTCGTGGTGTAGGATATGGATCAATACATTAGGGAATTTCGGGAAATAATTGTTGATACAAAATTAATACTGTCAGCCGATCTACTAAATGCCTCTCTTTAACAAAATATAACAAACAATTCATTTTCAATCTACCATATGAACATAAGAAGTATCTATAAGAATTTTAACCAGCTAGAAGTATACCTTTCACAAATTACACAATCCTTTAGTTGTCTGATTCTAACAGAAACATGGGAAATAAAAAATAAAAACTTATTTGTTTTGGATGGTTATGATGTCATACAGTCAGAAGATAGGAATAATCAAAATGATGGCATTCTAATATATATTAGGAATGATCTCACATTTTCTCATAAATCAATTAAAATAGGGTCAACAACCGCTGTAGTATTAGAGATAGAAATTGAAAAAAAAAACAATAAATATTCTTGCAATATATAGAGATCCCCATCAATAAGTAAAATTGAGTTTTTAGAAAACTTTGAGAGTCTATTAGACTCTAAATACTTTACTAGATATGATCAGGCGTTTATTTTAGGAGATGTGAATCTCGATATATTAGAGAATAGTGTCGACACCGATCGCTACCTCAACCTAATGTCTGAAAACGATTTTATTTCGTTAATTAATAAGCCAACACGAGTGACAAGCACTTCATCAACCTGTATCGACCATATTTTTGTTGAGAATAAATCTGGGTTGGTTGACGATGATTCCTCTTATTCAGCAGTCTTACAAACAAATATAACTGATCATTTCCCTATAATTGCAATCTCAAAGGACATTAGACATAAAAATAAAATTAGTACTACGACTTGCTATGAAAAGTTTAATAACACAAAATTTATTGAGATATTGAATGAATTATCGTGGGATCACTTAGACACTTCGGTTGGCCCACATAAAATGTTTAATGCATTCTATACAAAATTTAAAAATGCGATTAGTGAATCCACTGTTAAAGTATCTTTCAAAAGTGTTAAAAAAAACCTTGGATAACATTGGGACTAGTGCAGTCAATAAAGAAACGAGATCGATTGTATAAAGGATATATGAAAGAACCATTAAATATAAAGAAAAAAATAGAGTACACTACGTACAGAAATTGCTTAAATAAATTATTGAAAACAACAAAATCCAACTATTTTAGACTTGAAATGATAAAATCAGGTAACTCAGAAAATGTGGAATGTGATTAATAGATTTAGTAACAACTTTAAGGAGCAAAATCATTCAATAAAGAAATTAATCCTGGAAAACAATACTGAAATCACTGATAAATATGAAATATCAAACACAATAAATTCTTATTTTGCCAATATTGGAAGAAACCTGAGTAAAAATTATATGCAAATTGGGGAACGTCAGCAAATGTACACTGTCGATCAATCTTTATTTTTAACACCAGTAACACCTGCAGAAGTATATGCATTGTGTTTATCTTTGAAAGACAATAAAGCTCCAGGTCCTGACAATATAAAAAATGAGTATGTTAAATCATCAGCAAACTGTATTTCTACACCGTTGTGTAAAATATTCAATATGTGTTTTCAGGCGGGTACAATACCTCAACACTTCAAAAATGCGGTGATTAAACCGGTATATAAAGGTGGAAAAAAGACTGAAATGGCGAATTATAGACCTATATCGCTAACCTCAGTTTTTGCAAAACTTCCTGAGAAGTTAATTAAGGGAGGGTTGGTCTCATATTTAGATAAATTTAATGTAATATCTGAGTCACAATTTGGATTTCGAGAAAACAGGAGCACTCAAGATGCTATTGCGAAGTTGGTATCACGTATCTATAACGCAGTTGATAGTAAAAAAACTGTTTGGGTGTATTTATTGATCTAGCAAAGGCCTTTGACACACTAAGTCATGATATTTTGCTGCAAAAACTTGAACACTTGGGAATTAGAGGTGTGGTTCTGGATTTGTTCAAAAAATTTCTTTACAACAGAAAACAACGTGTTATGCTGGATGGTGTCATAAGCTCAGAAGAGACGGCCACGTGTGGAGTTCCACAGGGTACCGTTCTTGGTCCAATTTTGTTTTTAATCTAAATCAACCCATTACTACAAATGACTACCACGGGGGAATGCATTTCGTTTGCCGATGACACTGTCTTGTTGTATACGGCCGATTCTTGGAGTCAAGTCAAAGAAATAGCAGAAGGGGACCTAAAAAATATTACAAGTTGGTTTAGGACAAATTTACTTACTGTTAAAGTAACTAAAACTAAAGTAATATCTTTTACCTCGTACAAGCAGGCAGTACCAAACCGTTCTATAGAAATTGAAAATAAAAGTGTACAGTTGGTATCATCATTAAAGTACTTGGGTATATTTTTGGATTCTCATTTAAAATGGGATGTTCATGTGGATAATTTGAAAAATAAAATTTGAACCTTATTCCATAAATTTTATTTGTGTCGCCAAATACTATCGTTGAACAAACTAAAATCAGTGTACTACGCATTGGTTGAATCTCTATTAATGTATGGTATAATAGGTAGGGGAGGTATTAGGAAAATTAAAATGCAATCTGTAGAGGTAGCTCAAAAAACAATCCTTAAAATTATGTACTTTAAAAAAAGAACTTACTCTACTGAACGTTTATACAATGACCTTCAAATTATGGATATTAGACAGCTGTATGCAAAAACAATTACAATTTATTTGTTTAAAAACAAGCATTATTTTCAAAACATATTACATCCTTACCAAACAAGGGCAATTTATTCGGATAATTTGACGATTCCTAGACCTCAGAAAGAAATTGCAAAAAGAAGCTTCACTTACCTTGCACCTCACATATATAATAAAATTCCTGAAAATATTCGATGCATAAGAAATAGAATCAGATTAAAAAAAGAAATAAATACATGGATACTTGCATGTGGTAGAGGCTTCTTTCATAAAATAATTGATCCTGACCTTGTGATCTAATCTTGTTCCTGTAGTATGTGTTCCATGTCATATGCTAAAGTTTAGTGCTATTTTTGTTATTTTTATAATTGTCTCTTTTTTGTTAATGAAATTGTACTTGCCTCCTAATTACGTATTTGTTCCACTTGTATACGTGTGTAAGAATGAAAATGTAACCATAGACAGGTTTCACTCTGAACCTATTTGGTAATCATTTTTATTTTGCATAATACTTCATAGATATTTTGTATAAACATATTTGGCAAGATAAAGTTGTTAATTAATGTTTTTTATTAAAGTTTTTTTTATTATATGCGTTTTCGTACTATTTAAAATTAATGAAGTCATCAACCCTGTGTAGATGTTACAGTTTTATACCATTTTCACATGCCAAAGTTTTACTAGTAATCAAAAGAAAAAGTGCGGCATTTACTTTTTTCCCCATATTTTCTATATTTTACACCTAAAATATATATTTTAAATTTTTTTCATTAAAAATAAATATACTTTTCCATACAAACACTAATATAGTAAGTATCACGTCGCATGATTATGAAATATCAATTTTACACATTTTGGCCATTATCTGAAAACTAGATTTTCGTAGATGCCGCACTTCTCCTTATGACGGCAGTATACAGTATCCGCCAAAATAAACAGTACCGAAAATAAAAATTAATTTTTAATTTCTGTAATGTAAGTGTTCAAAATGTTCACCATTTCGACGCAAACAAGCTTAATATCGATTTTGTAAGTCAATAAACATATTTATAAAAAGTGGTTGATATAACTGCCGAAAAATATTTTGTATTATTTCCCGTAGTTCGGCAATATTCGCCGGCGGATTTTCCGAGTGAAATATTTTGTCCTTCATTATGCCCCAAATGTATGCGTCAGGTGGCGTCAGATCAGGTGAATGAGAAGGATATTCGAAGTCTGTTCCCCGAGAAATTATTCTATTATCGAAATGCTGACGGAGTAAGTCTAAGGTGCGCATAGCTGTATGGCTCGTTGCACCATCTTGTTGGAACCATTGTGTGCGAAACTGTAGATTTCGTGCACGGCAAAAGTTATTTAGATCTCTCACAAAAGATATAATAATTTTCTCTCTATAACGCTCTTGGTTGACAGTAAGTGGAGTCTGATTATCATCTTCAACGAAGTAAGGACCAATCATTCCATGACCAGATACCGCGCACCAAACGGTAACTCGAAGACTGTGGAGTGGTTTCTCTACAATGACATCAGGACGTTCAAATCCAAGGAATCTGGTTGTTTGTCGATTAATATAGCCGCTAAGATGAACGTGACTCTCGTCTGAAAACCATATGTTTTTCAAAAATTCGGGATCTTCGTAAATTAAACTCAACATGCGACCACAGTAAATTTCTCTTGCATGTTTGTCCGCAGCATTTAGTCGTTGTCCAACTTGAATACGGTATGGATAACCACCAATTGATTTGAACATGCGACGTAAAGACGTTTCACTAATGTTGAGTTTACATGCAGTTCTTACAAAACTTCTTTGAGGTGATTGCACAACTTGGTTAAAAACACGTCCTTCATTTTCGTTAGTGCATACTGTTTTTCGACGACCTGAAGAACCTTCACGTTGACACAATACACTACCAGTGCGACGAAATTTTTCAACAACAGCTAACATCACACTTTTACTAGGAGCTGCTTTATTAAATTTTTGTTGATATTTTATTGACTCCTGTTCTAAGCTTGGACCATCATTACCACCTTTTCCGTATGAACGAAAATAATGCTCTGCCAAAAAAACTTTTTCTTCCGTTGTTAGAACCATTTTTAAATCAAATTTAACTGCAGCGTACTATTAATATATCAACTAATGACAAATAAGTCAAATATGACAAATCCATATTACATAAGCAACTCCACAGGACTCTCTGTTTCGGTACTGTTTATTTTGGCGGATACCGTACTTGAACTATAAAGATGAAAAACAACAAAAGTCTCATTGATTTATTAATTAGGACAAGAATACGTACGTCCATTTTTTAAATAACTAGTAGATGTAGATTATTTACATTTTTAGAAAACCAATCTTTGTTGATTGGAAAATCGATGATCACTTTTCTTATAAAAGCATTTACAAGAATTATAAAGTGGGTCTACTTACATTAAATTAAATACAGGGACGTCCCATTGACGGCATCAATGTTAGTTCCAAACTAGTGAAGAAATTCAAAAAATCTAGATTTATTGGTGTAGATTAAGATTTATCCCACCAATCCATGAGATTATATAAAACCAAAATAAAAAAAAACTTGTATGCAAAATGCGACTCAATGGCTTTCTACATGAAATCAACAAACCTTCTGACGTACTGTTCCGGATCATAGGTGCTAATTCCGTCGACGTTCGATCCATATTTCACAGTCTTAACCGCTTTCGCATTCGCCGGATTCTTGAGAATTTTCAGTTTCCAATTCGCGTTGTCTCTGGAGTTCTTGCTAACCCCCGACTTTTCTCCATAAATCACAGTTACAGGTACATTTTTATTTAAAGTATATGATACCTTCACATCATTTAGCATTTATAACTTTTAGTCCAAGCTATGCATTGCTTCATTGAATGGAAAGGTGCCACACCTGATGGCTTTTGCGTATTGTAGTGATAAATATACTCAGTAATCAGGTCGATGTTGTCAGCTGTGTCACTATATTTCGCTGCTCTGATACTAGTATGTAAGAGGATAGAATACTACGGTCAATAATTTCTAAGTGGAACATTCAATTTTTCAGGTCGTTTTCTTGGAATCTCCAAGGATCTGAAAGTATTAAATGTTTCACCCTATTCTGATAAGATATTGCATACATTGTAGTTAAATAAGAACCAACACAACAATAAATCTTTCTAATTGCATTTCTTTCCGCCATTCTTCTATAGAGGCTACCATTTGCTGCTCTGATTTTTGTCAGTTGGTATTAAATTTTGGTCTCGACTATCTCCCAATTCCTAATAAATCAATCGCATACACAGGCCTGTTTTTAGAGAGTTCGTCAAAGTTGAGAACCCAAAAACATAAACCAGCTGCAAATCCATGTAGCATAACCAGCAGTATATTATGAGACTCTTCATTTGAGGCTATCGTCATTTTTTTATCATCTTTACCAACAGTGCTTCCAATAGGTACAAACCATGTTCGATAAGTAGTTTTCAATGCATGTAAGATCTTCTTTTCAACCTGAATCAACTTTGATTCTGATAATTTTGTCAAGTACCCTCATCTCCCGCTGTTCAAGTCAGTTTCCATCATTTCAGTTTCCATTTGTAGATTTTAGTCTTTCAAACTGGTTCGTATAAGTTTAAATGATATTCAGATATGAGGTGTATTGTTGTGGATTAAAATCATACACGGGTATTAGATGGACTGCTGGTATATTTAAGTAATTAAATATTAACAATAACTTCGTAATGATATAGCACGCCGACCGACCCGGCTTCCAAGCTTAAACTGTCACAAACTATCACTTGCAAACCGGTGCAGTGTAGTACTGGGTAATAGCAACGTTGCCAGGCATAACAATATAATGATGCTGACATAACACGAGGCAATTTTCTTTAGGTAAGATATAATGTTTTAATGGTAATCATTAGAAATAATATGAACAATAGTCCGGGAAAGTAAGGTCGAAAAATCTGTTAACTATCAAAACTTTCCCATAACTGATTTTTCATTTTTAAATGAAAATATATTGACCCAGCATCACTCTTCTAGATTGTCTAATAATGTCCACTCGAGCTTGCGACGCAACTTGCAAGCACAGCTCAGACCACCTAAAATTCAAGTGATTTATGCTCGTGTCATTCCTGAATGTGTTCTTACAAAAAAATCGTAGTGATGAAAATTGAAGCAAATCTTATGCTCTTGAAGGTGACGTAAATAGTTTTTTCAAAAAAAAATTTCAGATCTTAAATTTTCCAAAAATTGAAAAAATTTACGAAAATTATATTTTTGGTTGGTAATGATAAATAAAATATTAATATCGAGGTAAAACATAGATAAACATAGAGGGCAAACTACTAAAAAATTTCATTTTTTCAGATTTGGAAAATTCAAAATGGCGGTTGCGCAAATTGGAAACAAATTTTTTTTTTCAATCGCGTCTAAATTTATGAACATTAACCGTTTGTTGCAATCGACAGAGTGAAAGTTATATTTTTATAAATAACATAAATAAAATTTTTAAAAAAAATTTTACACAATTTTTTAGAACATTTACCGAAAATAAAAATTTTTTCATCTAGTTTTTTCTCATTTTGGCGTTGAAAAATTTCTTAAAAATATCTTTTTACGTTATAAATATGTTTGTTTTTGAATGACGAGTATTTTGAAAAAAAAATTTCAGATGCGACTTTTACAAGCTGAGATAAACAAATTCAAAATCTGTTAGATACTCTCATAATATTAGTTGAAATTTTCAAATTTTGATCACTTCGCTAGGTTGTTGAATCCCTACTCAACTTAAACACAATTTTTCATTTTTCTACCGTTAATTGGTCCATTCAAAAGAGAACAGTAATCCTAGCTCGCTCGGCCAAACGGTGCGGTGGCAACTGCTTGGCGTTCTGGTGGGGGGTCAGCGCTCATTCTCTTCGAACGCCCAAAAGACCCTTACTAACATGACTGACGACGTACTTGTACCCGACGAATTATTGAACATTATTTCGTGTTCTTGTACCACAGGGTGCTCTACTACCAGGTGTGGTTGTAAAAAGTTGGCATACATTGTACGATATTATGTAAAAATTGCGAAGGCAAAAACTGTTGTAACATCGAAATTGTAAGTACGGTATTTGACAATGACGAGGATGATAACGAATCTCTGAGTGATGAGCTAAATTTTGATATGACTCAATTAGTTGATTGTGAACTTGCAATTGATAGTAGCAATAATATCGATGAGGATTTGTTTGCTAATGATAATGACGAGGAAAATTGTACAGAGCCATTTCCTCGGAGACCAAAAAGGGCGAGAATTTGTAGAAAATAGATGTAAATTTGTTAATAAATATTATTCTTAGTATCTACGTTTCGAATTATGTATAATATATATAATAAATGGATTTATAGATATAAATTATAAATATCACTGTACCTTATTTCCAGCAATATGTAATGGTTGATAATAACCATACTATTAGCAAACCACAAATGCAAAATTTTTACAAAGAAAACCAAAATAAAAGCTTGAGCTTCGTTCAACTGCGAACGAGCGCTGACCCCCCACCACAACGCCAAGCAGCTGCCGCCGCACCGTTTGGCCGAGCGAGCTAGGATTACTATTCTCTTTTGAATGGTCCAATTGACGGTAAAAAAATGAAAATTTGTGTTTAAGTTGAGTTGGGATTCGACAACCTAACGAAGTGATCAAAATTTGAAAATTTCAATCAATATTATCACAGAATCTAACAGACTTTGAATTTGTTTATCCCAACTTGTACAAGTCGCATCTAAAAAAAATTTTTTTTAAATACTAGTCTTTCAAAGACACATATTTATATCGTGAAAACATATTTGCAACAAATTTTTCAACGCCAAAATGAGAAAAACTATATGGAAAAAATTTTATTTTCGGTAAATGTTAGGCGCGATTGAAAAAAAATTCGTTTCCAATTTGCGCAGCCGCCATTTTGAATTTTCCAAATCTGAAAAAATGTAAATTTTTAGAAGTTTGCCCTCTATGTTTTGACCTCGATATTAATATTTTATTTATAATTTGTTTTTTTCTGTATTTATTTTCATTTTCATATTTTCTATTTCTCTATACTCGATAGTCGAAATTGTGTAAAGTGAGTCAGAGCTATCTAATCAACACTTTGGTTAAAGCGCAGTTGCCATATGTATTCTAGAGAGAAATGTTGTATTTTATAAATACACTTCAAATCCATTGTGTCAATATTTCAGGTACAAAAGATGCAATGTAATTAAGTCAATACCAATTTAATATATTTATTTCAAATTTCAAGCAGACTAATAATAATTAGTTTACTTGAAATGTGAAATAAAGTGTTTATGTATATTTCTTGAACGCAAAGTTTGTTGTGAAAAACTCGCCGATTTGACAATGTCGGAGAGTCGCTTCAATGTTCCGGCTTTGAGAACGAGATAGATAGATCGAGCTACGCGAATGAGACAGTGATAGTAAACAGTTATGTGAGGTGTTTATTCTCTTCATGAGCGTAACATCAGTATTTGTGTTGTGGTTTTGTGTGATAAATCGGTTATTATTGGTATTTATTGTAATATTTATATCGGTATATTTAGTGACAATAATGGCGGAGTGTAGCGGTGTTGGCGATAAAAAACGGCGTCGTAACAATTTAATTCGGGAAGAAAAAGTCCTCATATTAAATGTGTACGAAGGACTGAGTGCCATGGACAAACAGTTGGGTGTTAGTGACGCTGTGATTAAGTGCAGTTATTTAACTAAAGTTTCTGAGAGTACTATATACAATATTCTAAAGAAATCGCGGGACGGATCTTTGACAAGAGAACGAGGTGAAAACTGTAAACCGGAAAGTAGGGGAAGAAAGAAAATTGTTTTGGACGACCAAACACGGAATGCTATACGTAGGGAAATACATTCTTTTTATTTTAGGAATGAAATCCCCTCGGTAGCTAAATTGAGCAAGGTAATAGAAGCTGATGATACTTTACCAAACATCAGTGATAAAGTTTTGAGACGAACTTTAAAATTAATGAATTTTAGTTACCAAACAAGAAGTAGAAACAGTGCCTTAATTGAACGAAATGACATTGTGGAATGGAGGAGAAATTATTTAAAACAGATACGACAGTTTCGTAACGAAGGACGGCACATATATTATCTTGACGAAACATGGTTAAATGAAGGCCACACTGTGTCAAAAGTGTGGCAAGACATGAATATACGAAGCAATCGACAAGCCTTTATGGAGGGTTTCTCTTCCGGTTTAAAAGCTCCCTCTGGGAAAGGACGTCGACTGATTATCACTCACATTGGCAGCGAGGAAGGATTTGTAGAAGGTGGATTACTAAGTTTTCAGTCCAAAAAAACTGTCGATTACCATGAAGAGATGGATGGTAACCGGTTTGAAACATGGTTTAGATCAATTTTAACAAAGGTAACTCCTGGTTCAGTGATAGTTATGGATAATGCTTCATACCACTCTCGTCGACTGGAGCAAATACCTACTTCAGCTAGCCGCAAGAGGGTTATAATTGATTGGTTAGAGAGTAAAAGCATTCCGCACAACGAGGCAATGCTAAAAGTTGAACTATTATCTCTCGTACGGAAACATAAAAGCAGTTATATTAAGTACGTTGTCGATGGAATGGCGAAAGATTTCAACGTCTCAGTTGTTAGACTTCCTCCCTACCACTGTGAGTTAAACCCCATCGAGCTGGTTTGGGCCCAAGTGAAAAATTATGTTGCGAGAAAAAACAGTACATTCAAAATGGCTGACGTTGAGAAACTGTTTGACGAGGCGCTGCATACCGTTACTGCTGAGAGTTGGCGTAAATGTATTCAACACGTATTAAAAGAAGAAATAAAGTTTTGGGATTTAGACATACGTGTAGAAGTAATGACGGAACCACTCATTATCGATATAGGAGGAGAAAGCGATGATTCTGAGGAGTCGTCAGGGAGTGATACCGCTTCCAGTTAGTCAGACATTTTACAAGTGACCTCGCAACATACCTATACTTATTGGTAATTTATTTTGGTCTTGACAAACAACTTTTTTTTAGTTTTAGTAGTAGTAAGTTGGAATTGACTTTTAAACATTTTTTTATTTTGTTTTAACTTACTTATGAACAACTTGTGATAAGTTATTATTTCAAATGTTAAAAATTGAAATTCCAGATATTTCAGTATTCGCATCCTTAAACTATGATACGCTCATGGAGTTCACTTTAAATCGGTAGATAACCTATGACGTCACTTTACAGAATTTCGACTATCGACTTTTTTATATACATCTTATTATAGCTCATCCTTAAAAATGTGTATTATTCTTGGTAACACCCTGTATATACATAATGATACCTACCATAATAATTTCGTATTTCTGTTCTCTCAAATTTAAATGCCAGAACGTACAAGAACATTTTCTATTTATTTTTTATTTAGGACTATTAAGAACCCTTCAAAAATGATGCGCTCATGAAGTTCGCTTCTGCAACTGATTTTATGGACAGTAAGAGCGATGAGTCACTTTACAGAATTTCGACTATCGAGTATAGCCAATAAGTTGATTAGTTTCTGCATTTTATTTTTTGATTTTGCTATAAGTACAATATCGTCTGCATACAGTAAATTACTTAATCTGACCGGCACCATGTTTCTGTACCCTATTATCATGTCCAGATTTCCTCCTTGTCTTTTTATTTCCTTCACTATTTTGTCCATTATAATGACAAACAGCAGTGGGCTTAAGCTATCGCCTTGTTTTATACCTTTTTTCATTAGAAACTCTTCCGATCTTTGACCTCCTATCTGCACTCTTAATTTGACTGTCTCGTATGTGCTTTTAATTATATTAATTAGAGCTTACGGTACTTCTAAATCTTCCAACACCTCCCAAATTTTTTCTCTTTCCACTGTGTCAAAAGCTGCCTTCAAGTCAATAAATGTTAAATACATTTCTTCTCCCGCTTCTATGGTATTATCAATTAGCCTTCTTAAAATATATATATTATCATTTGCTTGTCGTCCTGGTCTAAAAGCTGCTTGTTCCTCTTCTAATCTTGCTTCTACATAACGTCTTAATCGGATCTCTATTATTCTCATGAAGATTTTGGAACTGGTTTGGGCTAAGCATATTGGTCTATAATTATTGCACAGTGTGTGATCCCCTTTTTTATGTATTGGCAGTATAAGGTTATTTTCCCAGTTTTTGGGGATTTTTTGAGTATCCCATGCTTCCCTGCATATGAGAAACAGCCAGTCTCTTCCTTTTTCTCCTAACCATTTTATCAGCTCTGGCGCTACCTCATCCTCCCCACTGGCTTTTCCTATTTTAAGTTTATTTATAGCCACTTCCATTTCTTCTCTTTGGATTGCATGGTATTCATGTTCATTCCATTGCTCCACCGCTATCTTCGTTGTTTTCTTCTTCGACCTATTACTAAATTTGTCTTCGTAGTGTTCTTTCCAAGTCTTTAGTATTTGATTTATTTCGGCCTCCAATTCGTTATTTTTTTTTTTGCTCTCATATCTTTTCCTTTACTTCCTCGTAGACTTTTTATTGTTGTCCAACATTTTCTGTTATCTGATGCATCTCCCTTCCAAATTCTTTCCATGTGTCCCTTTTCGCTTTCTTAACCGCTTCCTTGACGATGTTTCTTTTTCCGTTATATATTTCCTTATCTTCCCGTGTTTTTGTTTGGAGGTATTTTTTCCACGAGGTTTTCTTCTCTTTTACTAATGTTTGTATTTCTTTGTTCCACCACTTAGTCCTCTTTAAATGTTTGTTGAATTTATTTCTTCCACATATACCCTCTGCTTTTTCAAGTAATATTTGTTTGAATACTGTCCAACGTTTTTCGAGTGTCCATTCGTTGTTTTCATTAATCAATTTTTCGAGTTCCCTGTCAGTTTCTTCCTGATATTTAGATTTTTTTTCTGTGTTTCTTAATTTACTTATTGCAATTCTACTGAATCTTACTTCTTCTGTCTTCATTATTTTTTCTTCATATTCCGCTACTACTAATCTATGGTTTGTACTCAACTCAGCCTCTTTGCTTGTCTCTACTTTTTTCACCATACTTGATAGGTTTTGTGTATAAACTATGTAATCGATTAAACTTTTTACATTTCTTTCTTCCGCTACAAAGGTATATTTTATCCTCTAGTTTTTGTTTCCACATCGTATTTCCTATTATTAAATCGTTACTTTGACAAAAACCTATCATCTTAAGACCATTTCTGTTCGTTGTTTCCTCACCATAAACTCCCATACAACCCATTCCTCGATTGTAATCTCTACCAACTTTTGCGTTCCAATCCCCCATAATGATTATGTTTTCGTTTTGCTCTCTTATATCAACCACTACTTCCTGTAATTGTATGTAAAATTCTAAAGCCTCTTCCTCTAGTCGTATACTTAGAACTAGTATTCTTGAATTTATATCCTTCATATTTATTACCTTTTTGTTTATTTCCTCTGTTAAAATTATTCCTACTCCCTCTTTTGCTCTTTGTTCTACTTTTACCCCTGAGTAATATAATTTGTGATTATTTGTTAAATTTATTTGTCCTGATCCTTTTTTATTTGTTTCACTGATTCCTAGAATATGTACTTTGTTGTTTTCCATTTCCTCCGTTATTTCGATTTCTTTTCCCGTTAATGTATTAATATTTCATATACCTATGAAATTGACTGTCTCGACCCTTACTTCGTGGAATATGCTCATATACCTATATTTATATGTTCTTGGTCTTCACTATTTATATATTGTCTACGATTATTTTTTCCCCATTGACTAGTCTGATCATTTTTTTATCTTACCATAATTATTTTTGTGTTTAAATTTCCTATTAGTTTCTTCTTTATCCCTATTGCTAAAACTACTTCTATTCTTACTGCTATACTTATTACTATTCTTAATACTATTATTTTTATTTAATTTAGCTTCGTGTATGTATTCTAGTTTTTTGGGTTCCCTGTTTGTATCATTTTCCGAGTTGGTGCTATATCTTCACCGTCTTCCATGCTGGGTGACCACTGGCTAGCCGTTCTTCCTTTTTTCTTGTTTGCATTTGTTTTTGTTTCTTCTTCTCGATTGTATTCCAGCTGATATAAGGTATATATTGTGTCCTCCACTCTTAATTTATCATATATTATACTTGCTCTACATCCTTTTTTTCTAGCCGATTTTAGATAGGGGATGAGTGCTTTCCGTTTATCTTGTATTGCTTTTGGTAGATCCTCTGATATCCATATTTTTGTACCTTTCAAGTTTTTGGCTTCTCTTATTATTTCTATTTTTTTATCTTCTCTTGATAGCTCTAGCCATAGTGGTCTATTTCTGTTATCTGTCTCTTTCTTACCGATTCTTCTTACTTGTATTATATCTGCTTCCATGTTTATTTTAACCTTTATTTTATCTAAAATTTGTTTAATTTTGTTGTTTCTTATTTCACACGTTTCGTTCTCAGTTTCTTCTATTCCATATACTACAAGGTTCTTTCTCTTGCTTTCTTTCTCTAATTGTTGTATTCTCTTATCCTGAATTCCGATTTTTTGTTCCATTTGGGCGACTTTGTTCTTTAATTCCGTATTTTCGTTAGTTATTTTCTTTATTTGTTCTTGATAACTGTCCATCTTTTTATCCATTTTGTTTAGTTTTTCGATTATTTCCTTCATCATATCCTCCATCGTATCTGACATTGTGTTCCTGCAGGTTAAATACCAGAACCCTACTATATTCAGATCCCAGCTCTACCTGAAACTGACAATTATCAGTCTAGGAGTAATTTATTCTTTTTATATTTATAATTTATAACGTTCAATCTAGTCAGTTCGTCTCTGTTCTTTTTAATAACAAGTTTAATGAAGACAGGTTCTTATTGTTTTGCTGATAACTCTAATAGCTAGTTTTCATGATAATGTTTTATATGTTTATTAGGTTAGAAATATTCATTTATTATGTATAAGAAAACTGATCTTACCTCTATTTGCAGTGTTTATTTCCACTTATTTGCAATTTGTGCACTTTTTAAATCACTTATATGTAAACTAACTGAATTATTTTAAAGTGTTTCCTCTAAATTTATAGTTATTTATGACACTAGCTCTTAACGCACTTTTCAGTAACCCAGCCAGGACCGAACTTTAGCACACATGTAAAGGAAATATTTGAAATGGTATCAATATTCACCTGTTCTTGTCTATGTTCCCTCAGCTGGTCCTCGACCATTCTCTCTTCCTGCATTCTCAGCAATTGCTGTTCCAATCTTTTGTTTTCCAACTCTCTTTCTCTCATTTCTTGTTCTTCGCGCATCTGCTGCAATCTCCTTTTTTCTTCTATTTGAAGTCGCAGCTCTCGTTGATACGCATCTCTTTTAAGACGTTCCTGGAAAGTACCACCACTAAATTTTACCTTTTTATAATAAAGGGAGGATGCTTACGCTACCACTTACCCTTTCTAATTCATCGGCACGGGATTCTCTATAAACAAATCCATCCGTAAAACTAGAACTATACAAGTCCGACATCAGCCTTTCTAAAATATTAAGTTTGATTAAATTTACAATACAAATGTGAAATTTCAACAATTCGATTAGTAGTGAGAACAGTATATATCAAACAAATCCAGTAGTTACTTAGTTTACATCCAGCTGAATTAGGGACAAAAGCAACATCAAATAGAGAGGATCCCATATGCGTTATTGTATCATAAGAAAACATTAAATATTCAAGTTTGGATTACAATCAGGATACCAAGGGTGATCATTGAAAATTTTTTTTAACATTTTTTGCTTCCAGATATTCCAGAAAAGTGTTACTGAGACTGTTAATGAAATTAACTGTCTCAACCCTTACTTTGTGGAAACTACTCATATTAGCGTTTTAAATGAAACTTACTGTTTCTAGTTAACTCCACAGTTTATTGAAAAATGTTAAAAATTCTAAAAAATTGACAATTGTTTCGATATTATCTAAATATCATCGTCAGAATGACAGAAGTTACATTTTAAGATATGATATTACAAATATTAAAGCTTAGATATTATTATCCTGGATATCATTTTACCCAATTAAGATCAGTATAACTGTGCAATGGTATAGAAAACCAGGAAAACTATATCTGCCGATCTTTACCATCTTTACCAATTATCACTTAAGATGACAGTTTTAAAAGTGGAGAACTGCCTAGATCAATCGGCTATGGAATGTGATTTGGTTGGCGCTTCAGGTTCTGAGATTCAGTCCGGTAATGTAGATAAAAATAAAATTGAAATAAATAATAGCCAGGTAAGTGAAATTACTATGAAAGCGTTTTTCAGTCGGTTACAACAAAATAAAATTAATGTCGGAAATTATATCAATAAAACAAACAAAACCAGTCCGGTAGAAAACATCGTAATTAACGACAATAAGGATAAAAACGAATCACCGAAAAACAATCCGATACAAAAAGAAAGAATCCTAATTAAATACGATGAGCTATCAGATACAGGTCCGTATCAAGTAATAATAGAAAATATAAATATGAAATCGAGAATAAATGCAATAAAAATTGGAGACTTGATATTGAAAAATGGCTGGAATTAGATAATAAAATCAAAACTATAGATTTAGCAGGTAGATATAGGGTAAAGGTTAATTTCAAAGAAGCAAAATGGGCTAATTATCTAATAGAAAATTCTCCAGCTGTTTTTAAAAGGAGTCAGATGGAAGTGTATATTCCGAAATATTTGGTATACCGTCACGGTATTTTGAAAAATATAGAAATTGAACATGATGAAAACTATTTAAAAAGCAGAATTCAACCTCACAATTTCCACTGCAAATTTTCAGTGATTAGCGAAACGAGATTAAAAAGAAAAATAATTGAAAATGATTCCGTAAAATATGTTCCCACCAAAAGTGTCATTGTAAATTTTAGAACTCAAACATTACCCAAATATGTTGTGTTGAATAAAGTTATCACTCACGTGGATACTTATAAGCAGAGGGTTATATTATGTTATAATTGTTACCGCTTCGGACATCCGGGGAATCAATGCCGTAGTAAACCAAGATGTTACAAATGTCACAAAGAACACAAATCCGATACTTGTCAAATCCCTTTGAAAGATTGTTTACAATGCGGAGGTAATCATTTGGTAACCGAATACGACAAATGCCCTGAATATGATAGACAAAAAAGAATAAAAGAAGTTATGTCTGAGAAAAATATAAGCTATAGTGACGCAATAAAATTGTTCCCAAAAAACACATACTCAAGTGTGGTTAAGAGTAACAACTCCCAATCTACATCAAAACCAAATAAATATACTATCCATAAAACTCCGGCTAAACGGGTTAGACCTTCATCTCCCAATCCTTTATTAACAGAACGAAATGAAATAATTAAACCCATAAATCATGATTTAAGTGGGGGAATTTTAAGTCAGAGCTCATATAAAAAAATATGGGAGGGATCAGAACTGAATTTGATGAAGACATTGTAGATTCTCTAGTACACATCATCACAGATGTTATAAGGTCTTTAAACAACAATCATTTTCAATTTCAAAAATCAGATTTAATAAATATTGTTAAGGATAGGCTACGTGTGAATTAGAGGTAAATTCGGGGAGTTAAATCTCAACATACTACAGTGGAAGTGCAGATCTGAGGTTGCAAATAAAAATAATCTAGAATATTTTTTACACGATAACAAAATTAGTATAGGTTTATTATCTGAAACTTGGTTTAAAAAAAATATCTATTACAACTTTACAGGGTATAATTGTCTAAGAGTTGATAGAGATGACGGCGAGGAGGGAGTAGCAGTATTAATAAATTCAAATATTTCTTATAAGGATGTCCCACTTCCTTACACAGAGAAAATTCAAGCTAAGTGTGTGCGTGGGTTTTGGTCATATAGAAAATGTATATATTGTATCTCTCTATATTAAACCTGTATCTAGAAAAAGTAAGAATGAATTTGTACATTTTTTTAATTCCATTCCAAAGCCTTCTCTAATTGGTGGAGATTTCAATGCACATCACCCAGCTTGGGGCTCAGAAGCAGAAGATACAGATGGGAGGAACCTATTGGAGGCAATCAATTCTTCCAACTTAATTTTTTTAAATAATGGAGAAGCTACATTGGTTACTAAACTCGAACAAAGAAAAAAAGCCATAGATATTACCCTCTGTTACCAAAACATAAGTCACCTTTTTGAATGGACAGTAGTTCAAGACCCCATGGGTACCAACCATTTGCCAATCCTATTAAGAAGCAATGCTCAAGGAAAAACAATTAAAAATAAAACAAATAGAATTTGGAATGTGAGAAGAGCAGACTGGTCTGTCTATAGTAGTTATATCGACAACAAACCAAAATATATGCAAAGAGATAGCTACGATCAATTGATTTCAGATATTAACGAAGCAGCAAATATAACAATTCCAAAATTAAACCATTCAGGCCTTCATAACCCAAAAAAATGTAAGCCCTGGTGGAAAGAAAATTGCCAGAAAGCTATTACAGAGCGTAAAGAGTACTTCCGAAAATACAAAGAAAATCCCAACATAGAAAATCTTAGAAATCTACAAAAACAAGATGCATTAGTCAAACTAACTACCAATCAAGCAAAAAGACAAAGCTGGAGAAATTACTGTACTAGTTTAAATAAAAACACACCCATTAAATTAGTCTGGTCAAAACTAAATAAATATAAAAACAGAAAACAATCGAACACAAATCCTTCGGAAAGGGGAGAATGGACAGAACAATTCCATAAAAATGCATCCCCCAACTGGGTTAATGAAGAGCCTATGGAATTACACCCAAATATGGAAAATAATCATTTTTTGAATAACATATTCACACTTCCTGAATTCGACAGGGCATTAAAGAAAAACTCTAATACTTCACCAGGTATGGATAATATTCACTATCCCATGCTCTACGAACTCCCAATTAATGCAAAAAATCGTCTGTTAAACATCTTCAACAATATATATTCAAATAAAGTAGCAGTACCAGAACAATGGAAAAGATATGTAATAGTCCCAATCCTTAAACCTGGCAAACCCAAAGAATCTCCTGAAAGCTACCGACCTATCTCATTGAGCTCATGCGTCATGAAGACCTTTGAAAGAATTTTGAAGAATAGACTAGAGCACTGGGTTGAGAAGAACAAAGTATTTCCTAAAGAACAATGTGGCTTCAGACGCGGTCGATCTACTCAAGAAGCCACAGCTCTTGTCACATCCGAAATTCAAGCTGCATTTTCCCGTAACAGTTCCGTTTCTGCTCTATTCTTGGATTTGAAGGGAGCTTATGATACAGTGAATTTAAAAATCCTTGTAACCAAAATGAAAACATTAGGTATTCCCGACAACCTAATAGAAAATATATTAAACCTTTACATTAACAGAGAAATAACTGTGCAATTAAATGGTGAAAATATCCTAAACGGGACTTCCACAAGGGAGCATATTAAGCCCATTACTGTTCAACATTTACACTCTAGATTTTGTAGATATCTTTGGACCAAACATTAGAGTTCTACATTATGCCGATGATTTTTGTGTCTTGGCCAAAGAGAAAACAATAGAACGAACAATAAAAAAATAGTTAGATACACATGGATTCAGGATGTCACAAGACAAAACCATATTCTGCACATTCACTCGAAAACGTTATCAGCCTGAAAATAACATTGCACTAGGGCCTTTGAACATTCCTTATAAGACATCGGTTAAGTATCTGGGCATAACTTTAGACCAAAAATTATCATGGAAAAACCGTATTAATAGTTTGACAGGAAGATGTGAAAATAGCATAAATATTATTAGAGTCTTCTGCAATACAAAATGGGGAGCATTTTATAGAGCTCTTAATACATTCAAACTGGGACTATGGTTCGGTTCTATACGGAAACTCAACAATGAATAAATTGGGAAAAGTGGAATTAATTAAAAACAGATGTCTACGTTTATGCCTGGGAGTCTTGAAGAGTACACCACTAAATGTCCTAGAAGTCGAAGCTGCGGAGCATCCTTTGCACTTACGAAGAAAATATTTGAGTGATGTGATGGTATCCAAACTTATAACCCAAAATAGACATGAACAGATGCACGAACTATCCTCACTATTAAAAGTTCCCTATTGGAGAAAGAAAAAGCAACCCCTCCTCATAACAAGTTATCGGTTCCTAAGGCAGTTTGAAGAAAATATGTATAAAAGTGATGTTCTTCCTTGTTACAATGTGGACTACACATTATTAGAAATGAATGTGCCAACATGTTACCTTCATACAGATATGCCAAATATTACTGCTATAAATACTTATATCAACAATACCTTACATAACAAATGGCCAAATGCAGATTACATATACACAGATGGGTAAAAAAATACAGAAGCCACAGGATGTGCTTTTTTCCATCCAAACGATAATGTTTCCAAATTAGTAAAACTCCCAAACCAGATGTCTATCTATTCAGCAGAACTAACTGCAATATTAGAAGCATTAAAATACATGAATAATCATGAGAAAACTAATTTCGTAATTCTGACAGCAAAAGTTCTATAGATTCTATAAAAAATTTAAAATGGACATCTAATCTTTCACCAATCATTATTCGCATATTAGAAATCTCCAGAAGACTGAAAGAACAGGGGAAAAATTTCAGTTTGGTATGGATTAAAGGCCACCATGAAATAAAAAACAATGAAAAAGTAGATCAATTAGCCAAACTAGCAACAACAGATGGAGAAACATCAACTGAAAATAAAATACCATTTACGGATTTACGTCCTTTAATGAAAGCGAAACAAATGGAAGAATGGAGAGAATTGTTTATAAATAAACATAAAAGTTTGCGTTTTAGAAATATACAACCAAAAATATTTAGAAACACCTGGTTTCACAATACAATCGGCAGTTTATAAAAACATTAAACAGAATTAGATGCGGACATGGACGATATCCAGAACATTTATATAAAATTGGATTGGCAGATTCACCAGATTGCTCATGTGGGGAACTTGGAACATTGCAACACATAATTTTGAGATGCCAAAACTTCTATCGAGAGATTGAAGAATTCCTACACCAACTGCAACAAAATGGGATAGACCTACCCTCCAATTTAGACAGTATGTTGAGTACAAGGAATGATAATGTATATTATGTAGTTTACCAACATTTGAAAAAAATGAAAATAGATATATGAAAAAATTTAAAAAAGAGAAAAAAAAAGAGAAAAAAAGAGAAAATAAAAAACAATAATAAAAAAAAATTAAAAATAAAATAAAAAAATAAAAAAAAGAGAAGAAATAAAAAAAGGAGAAAAAAATGTTATCCCACCCTATAACATATTAACTTACTTATATTATAAGAATTGGTTGTTTATTTAAAAAAATATGTATATATATAGAAAAAATATATTATACTGTATTAGATATAGTACTAACAAAAAATATAGCGCTGGCCAATTAGTCCATGACTAAGGCCAATAACTAAAACACACACACACACACATTTAACAATTTTCTACTTATGTTACTTTCTGTTTTAAAAAGAAATCGTTGTATTTGTTGCTAAAGATATTAACTTTGGAGTATTATTAGAAATATTTCCTGCATATGTAATGGTTTTATACGTTTTTATTTCTTTAGTTTGTTTAGGAAATATTAGTTGTAATGCCACTTTTTCCTCTTTTTTACTAATTAGTTTATTTATCATGTGTAATGGGTAACCGTTGGATGTTGCTATTTGTTTAATTGTGTTAATCTCTCTATGAAAATTACATTTGTTCATAGGAACTGAAAATGCTCTATGTATCATTGAATTATATGCCGCTAGTTTATGGGCCATGGGATGATTGGAACTGTATGGAATAGTCACATCAGTGTGTGTTTGTTTTCGGTGAATCGAATAATCAAGTACATTATTAACTCTTTGAATTTTGAAATCAAGAAAATTGATTGAACTATTTTCTTCAACTTCTAATGGAAATTTAATTTTTTGGTGTAGATTATTAATGTGGTTGAAAAATATATCTAATTGTCGTTCACTACATATAAAACAAGCTAATATGTCATCTACATATCTATACCAAAATAAAGCATTTTTTGAAATAATACTTTCAAAGATTTTTCTTCCTAAACTGTCCATAAAAATGTTTGCCAAAATTGGCGATATAGGGTTTCCCATTGGTAAACCTTCATTTTGAATATATATCTTATTGTCAAACGTAAAATAATTCTGATTAATACGTACATCAAATAAATTAAGTATATCTGGATTAATATTTTTTTATCTTCCAGTAACTTTCTTACAAGTATTAGACATTCTTTAGGAGGAATTTTAGTGAACATATTGGTAACATGAAATGAAATAAGCTTAGAGCTATCTTGCAAGTTGAATGCTTTTAATTTTTTATCAGTTCCATTGAATTTCTAATTGAATATTTAGATGTATATCCGTAACTATTAGGTATATTGTTAAGTTTCTTTGCCAATATATTATTAGGAGTATTAACATAGGAAACTACAGATCTAATTGGTTTCGTTATTTATGTGATTTAACGGTTTCATATAATTGTGGAGAATGAGGATTCTTATTTATGATCGACCTCTTTACGTAATCACTTAAAATATAATTTGAATTATTAACAATATATCTATCATTATTAGAAAACTTTTTTATTGGGTCTGCTCTAAGAACTTTTACATCGCTAGATTCGATAAAGTTATATATCTTTGAATTATAATCATTACTTGTCAATATGACAGTAGCGTTCCCCTTGTCAGATTTTGTAACTGTTAGGTTATCTTCTACTTTCTTTTTTATTGAATTTAAAACTGTAATGTCATTTTTTGTTTGACATTTAACTTTTGAAGGTTCAATTTAATCAAAAATATTGACAGTTTAGGAAGACAAATCTTTGAAAGTAATATTTCAAAAAATATTTTATTTTGGTATAGATATGTAGATGACATATCCACATTAATAATTTAAACCCAAAAATTAAATTTACATTAGAAGTTGAAGAAAATAGTTCAATCAATGTTCTTGATTTAAAAATTCAAAGAATTCATAATGTACTTGATTATTCGATTCACTGAAAACCAACACACACTGATGTGACTGTTCCATACAGTTCCAATCATCCCATGTCCCATAAACTAGCGGCATATAATTCAATGATAAATAGAGCATTTTCAGTTCCTATGAACAAATGTAATTTTGATAGAGAGATTAACACAATTAAACAAATAGCAACATCCAACGGTTACCCATTACATATGATAAATAAACTAATTAGTAAAAAAGAGGAAAAAGTGGCATTACAACTAATATTTCCTAAACAAACTAAAGAAATAAAAACTTATAAAACCATTACATATGCAGGAAATATCTCTAATAATATTTCAAAGATAATAAATATCTTTAGCAACAAATACAAATACAACGATTTCTTTTAAAACAGAAAGTAACATAAGTACAAAACTATTAAATGTAAAAACAAAAATATCACCATTAAAGAAATCTGGTATATATAAACTTAAATGTTCACAATGTAATGCTGTCTATTTGGGTCAGACCCTTAGAAATTTTGAAATCCGATACAGTGAACACTTACGAGCATACAGATTAAAACAACCAGATTAATCCCACTATGCCAGACATCTACTTGACACCAATCATTCATTGACACAGAACTAGAAGTACTACATATTTGTGATAAGAAACAAGAACTGGATTTCCTTGAAGAATTGGAAATTAGAAGACACTTAAGAAACCCACAATATGAAGTCGTCAATGAACAGATAAATCTAGGGAGTTCTCCACTTTTAAACTGTCTTCTTTAGTGATAATTGTAAAGATCAGCAGATATAGTTTTCCTGGTTTTCAATATCATTGCACAGTTATACCGATCTTAATTGGGAAAAATGATATCCAGGATATCCCCATAGGGCTAATAATATCTAAGCTTTAATACTTGTAATATCAAATCTCCTTATTTTTTCTATTAACATATATTAAGTCAATCACAAGATATGTCACTTATTGGACTAGCCAAAAATAAGGAAACGTCAGGGAGGCGTCGAATGAAATGTAACTTCTGTCATTCTGATGATATTTAATATCGAATCAATTGTCAATTTTTTAGAATTTTTAACATTTTTCAATAAACTGTGGAGTTACTAGAAACAGTAAGTTTCATTTAAAACACTCTACAATATTTATTGAGTAGAGACAATTTTGATAAAAGCTACAGCAAAGCTCATCTTTTAAAGACATTAGCAGCGTTTAATATTGAAATAGAGTATATCTGTGATATTATGGCTAAAACTGTGGGACATACAGTACTGTGACTGCCTCCATACCATTGTATATTCAATCGAATTGAACACATGTGGCATCAGTTAAAATCCAAAGTAAGATCTGAACATATTTCACCCATCTTGAATGCAAGTAAGATTGGAAATAAATACGATGGTTAATATTACAATTAATTAATGATGTATAGGGCTCGGAAAATATGTAAAATGCATATTAAGCGCATATTTTGAATCAATTCTATAAGTGCATATGCATTTATTAAAAGTGTATATTTTCAGGTATTTTCGGATTTCTGCAAAAAATTAAAATTTTCAATGTGGACAAACATCTGTGGAAACAGCTAATGAAATAAGTGAAGTAGGTGTCCCTCGGAAATACCCCATATCGGTGTAGCATAATATGACAATAGACCCTATTGAGCGATAAGCCGATTGCCGTCAAAAAATCAATATGGTTTTTCGCGGAAGCTTAAATATCCAAATTGCAATCGTCTTTAGATTTTATAAGTGGAGGAAACTATTGACATTGAACCAATGAAATCTCCTTTAAAATTTGAAGTTTTAAGAGAATGTGTTTAGTTCTGTTCTGTCTTTAATTAGTTTAGTAAAGTTTTGTTTGCTTAGTGTTTATCAGAAGTTTGTGAAAATACTAAAACAAAGTGCTGCAATTCTTCTGAAGGAGAGTTCGGTCCTGATACCAATACCATACTGGTGTGTTGATATCAGCTCCTATTATTTTAATAATTTAGTAGAAAACAATTATTAAAATTTGTATTTAGTTTGTGTAAGTGTACCAACAACGTTATCAACTTTGAGGAAAACCAGTGAGTTATGTTTTTCTTCCCCATAATTTGATGATATATTCAAATCCATACAGAAACACAATCAGATAGGATAGTTTTTAATTATCTTATAACTTGGGCAGCCGGTTTTAATAGCCGGACTGTTCAATAGCGAACAGGACCGCATTTAAACAAATGTCCATTAATATACCATCAACAACAATGAACGTAGAACCGATTGAGTCTTCTGACTACAGAAATACTCAAACGATAACTCATTCCATCTCTCAACCTACCTACTCACAAGCAGCGTCTAAAAAATTTTACCCATCAAAAGCACTGGACCTCATATTTCCATCTTTAGACGGTGTGAAATTAGAAGAATATGTATATGCACTAGGTCCTAAAGTTCAACCAAAAAATATAACGTTCGCATCAAGAATTTCAAATAACAGAATTTGCATATATTTATCAAGTAAATGTACTTTAGAAGAATATTTAACAAAAGGTGGTAAAATATCTATAAATAACGAAATTATATCAGCAAGAAGATTGATTACCCCAAGTCGTATTTTACTATCAAATGTTTATTAAAAAAATATGGGATTCAATTTGCTATCACCTGTAAGTTCCGTAAGAGCGGGTTTTTCCAAAACAGAATATGGCCATATCGGTAGTTTCCGACGTCAAGTATACTCGACACCTCTACAAGACGGTACAAATATTCCAGATTCATTCCTAGTTACCCATGAGAACACTTCCCACCGAATCTTCTTGTCCATCGACGAAATGTCCTGCTTTAAATGTAAACAGCCTGGTCACATAACATCTCAATGCACAATAATCTCCACTTCTCCGATATAATCCCATGCCCCAACTACTGATATTCATAACACAAATTTATCAACATTGCCATCAGAACCTGAAACATTACCAAATTCTCAGGAAAATAGTACTGTATCACATCCAACATCCTCCTCTAATCCAATTCAACAAATATCTGCACCATTCACTTCGAGTCAAGTTAAAAGAAAATCATCAGATCGACACTCTCCAGAAATTGACAATAACACAGAACCTCAATTTGCAAAACCTGTTACCCAGCCTCCAAAAAAAACAAATAAAAAACCCATACAAGAACTACTTAATGCTTGACGAAATATATCCACATCTTTCTGATCGCAGTATTAAAACCAGATGTACTAAAATTCGGAAAAAATGTAAGCATGCTTGTAATCCTCAAACTACTGACACTGAAAGCGATTAATCGCAGGAAACTTACTGAAAATCAAATATTTTAATTCTATTTTTTTTTCATTGCGTTCAATAATATAGTGCAGTGGAACATCAACGGCGTATACTCACATCTAGAAATGCTACAAATATTAATATCAGAGCAAAACCCATCAATATTATGTTTACAAGAAACACATTTCACAAATAATACGTGGTAAAATAATATACGACGCAATTGAACAAAATAACTTATCACTCCTAAACGATGGCCATTCCACACGCTTCAACAGTTATAATGGTAATTTGTCACACATTGATTTAAGCTTTTCCGATTCCAACACAGCACTTAACCTTACTTGGAACGTACTTTCAGATCTTCACGGAAGCGACCATTTTCCAATAATTTTAACAAATAACTGATATAACCAGACATCACATCACCCTATTAGTAAATGGAAGTTAAAATCTGCAAACTGGGCATTGTATAAAAACCTTGTAGATAACCTTTTAAATCAAACTAACTTTAACGAAATTGACAATAGTGAATTATTGAATAAATTTATGTCCATCATCACAAAAGCCGCGGATATAGCGATAGGTAAATCATCTCGATGTCACAATGGTCCTACCGTACCATGGTTGAATAATGCATGTGAAGAAGCGATACAATTGAATAAACAAACATTTAATAAGTATAATAAACATAATACCAAACAAAATCAACAACAATTCAAAAATCTCAGAGCTAGAGCGTGGTACATAATAAAAAGATCTAAGAAAGAGTCTTGGATAAACATCTCTACGCCCTCCACAGAAAGTTGGAATAGAATCAGACAAATATCTGGTACCTACTCCAATTTTAATATCAACATACTGACAGAACAAGGACAAGATCTAAGGAGTAATCAGGAAATTTCCGATATATTAGCAAACACTTTTGAACCATTTTCCAGTAATACCAATTATGACAGTAAATTCCTTGAGTATAAACATCTCACTGAAAAACGCAATCCCATTCGTACCGATTCCAACAATAATTCTCCCCATAACACTTCCATTTAGTTGAATGAGTACTACAATGCCCTGAAAAAGGTCAAAGATAGTAGCCCCGGTCCAGATAATATTCCAACAGCATTCATAAGGAACCTTTCCAACCAAGCTTCAATATTCTTATTAAATATTATTACAGGCTTGAACAACAATTCCCGGATACTTGGAAGGAAGCGGCAATAGTACCGATCTTAAAACCAAACTGCCCCAAAAATACTGCTAATTCCTATAGGCCTATCTCCCTTACCTCTTGTGTCTGCAAATTATTAGAAAAAATAATTAATAACCGACTCGTTTAGTTCCTGGAATCCAACTCCTTACTAATCAGGGAACAAAACGGTTTTAGAAAAGGACGCTCAACAATTGATAATATAATTGACTTAGAATCCGACATGCACGAAGCACTCCTTAACAAGCAAAAAGTTCTAGCCGTATTTTTTGACATCAAACGTGCATATGATACAGCTTGGAAGCATGAAATTTTATTAAAATTAGACGATTAGGTAATACATGGAAATATGCTTACATTCATTAAAAACTATTTGCATAAACCTTTCATCTAAAAATGAACGGGCATTTCTCGAATAACAAAGAACTAGAAAATGGCACCCCTCAAGGCTCGATAATAAGCGTAACACTATTTTTAATCGCAATGAACGATATTTTAAATAATCTTGAAAAGCCATTGAAGGGGAAATTATACGCAGATGATTTAGTTTTATATATTAAGGGTAAAAACATAAACTACATGACGTCTGTCATGCAGCAACATATTCGACTTCTTGAAACCTGGTCTGAGTCTACAGGATTCCAATTCTCCACAGAGAAAACCAAATACATCATTTTTTCCAAAAATCCATTTTACTTCAATCCTATACTCAAGTTATACAACAATAATATGAATCTTTGTGATCATATAAAATATCTCGGTATGATTTGGGATTACAAGCTGACTTGGACAACTCACATTAACGACCTGATTTGCAAAACTCACAAAAGTTCTAATCTGCCCAAAATACTATCTAATAGGAATTGGGGTGCTGATTCAACGTCTTTAATACGTATATATCGTTCACTAATTAGATCACGTCTTGATAACCGATGCGTAGCCTACTCGTCAGCGAAAAAAAACAGTACTGAATCTTTTAAATTCAGTCCAGAATACTGCGATCAGAATTTGCCTGGGTGCATTTCGTTCAAGCCCCTCCGAGAGCCTTCTCAATGAAGCATCCGAAACCCCCCCCCCCACCTCCGACGGATTTACCTTAGTCTCTCTTATGCGATCAGTATATCTGCAAATTCCAATCACCCAGTTTATGACAACACCTTCTCCAATCATTATTCGGCTGACTATAAAAAGAGGAAAAGAACAGATCCACCACTTTATGAAAGAATTAACAGATCCCTCAACCTTCTAAATAACTCTATTCCTCCAACGATTCCTCAATTCATTTCCTCCCCTCCTCCGTGGATAATAAAACTACCAATATGTGATACATCGTTGACAAGTTTTGATAAGAACGAAACAAACCATACTCTAATTAGAGGAAAATATCTTATTTCAATATACCCATATCTGCACTGATGCCTCTAAAATGGATACTGGAGCCGCACTTGTAACTCCAAATGCAATAATCAAATTTAGACTACTTCATATTACAACCATTCTAGTTGGAGAACTGTATGCGATATTTCAAGCTCTAGTCCATGCCAATAGAGAAAATTTAAAATACTTGCTCATAATAACGGATTCATTGAACTCAATTGAAAGTTTGCACCAGACATATCCATCAAATACAATACTGATACTAATTAAGCAGAAACTATCCCAGCTATACAATTCAGGAGCAGTTATACAGTTTTTATGGGTGTCTTCACACACAGGAATAGAGGGAAATGAGTGAGCCGATGCAGCAATCAAAACTGCAATTCAGGATCCTAATGCCACCGAAGTGACGAGAGCTACGATTTCAGACATCAAAATACATATTAAGGCATCGGTTAACAACGCTTGGCAACATCAGTGGTCCCAATCTCACGATAAACTTGGAGAAGTGAAAAGAACAGTTAAACCGTGGAGGAGCGTTCCAGAAAATTGGAAAGAAGAAGTTATCTTGACCCGTCTTCGAATAGGTCACACCCGATTTTCCCATGAACATTTAAAGTCAAAATCCGAACAACCCCGCTGTACAGTGTGCCAATGCCCTTTATCATGTATTAATAGACTGTCCAAAGTTTTCACAGCAAAGAGTGTCTAACATTTATTTATTTTAAGTCACTGGTGTTTAAATTATTTTTAGCAAAGGTGTAAACATGGTATTGACACTGACTTGTATAGATTGTTTTGTTCGTCATAAATTGATGGGTTATTTTTTATTTTATGATGGAAATGTGATATTTTACGTGTTAAGTGGTAATAGAAAATAAGCAATAATAAGTCATCAGCAGGTACCCAGCTCTTGATACTAATTTTTAATTTTAATAAATATTTTTTGTGACTTTAATATATAATAAATAAAATACCTTCAATACAAATGCGTTTTTTTTATAAATGCATTAAAGCATGTATTAGTACGTATTTCAACTGTTTTTTGTGCATATTTTAAAGTTTTTAAGTGCATATTTCCCGAGCTCTAATTATGTAACTGAAGTTGAAGATTCCTACCTAAATGAAAATGTTAGTGTTAACCCCTTGGATATTAACCTAAATGAGGACGACAGTGATAATGAAATAATTATGGAATAGACGTTAATAAATATTTTTGTAAATAGAAACTCACTACAACTGTTTTTATCAAATTTTTAATTTTGCAATTTTATATTTGAATGATTATTTTATTTATTTTACAATAATTAATTAAAATATTAAATTTTATATGGCACATATCTATCTAATTGTAAATAGGACAGAAAAAAGAAATACATTTATTTTTGAAGTGCTACCGTGCTACTGTTTACTATTTGCAATTTACAGGTAGTAAGTCAAGACGAAATAACTTGGAACGAACTATACTAAAATTTTATCAATAAGACTGAACATGAAAAAATATGCATTAGTCTTGATTAATTTTATATTGAACTTTTGAGTCGGCAACTTAATCTTAATACGTTTTTAATTTAAAATCAAATACTTTCATTGATGCAGTTACGTGCAGCTGCAGAGATACCCCAACTTAAGATTTAAATCTCACGAATGGTAGTGAGATTCAATTTGATAGATAATCATTAACAATATATTTACCTCTGGGGCTTCCAGTTTTCCTATTTGACAAAATACTTCTAGGCTTCTCCGTTTCACTCTTTAATGCGGCATTTTGAGCACTAGTTAATCTTTGATCTACTCTAAACGGCGCTAAAGAAAGTACAAATAATGGGAAAAAATGAACAAAAATTAAAAGAAACAAATTAAATCATATAAGTTAAGGGAAATAGAGGTAGCAAAAAATTTTAAAGAACATACCGAAAAAAAATGAAAATATTGCAGGAAGAAATACAAAGTATATCAATAGAAGAAATGTGGGGCAAACACAAATCTATAATATTTGAGAGAGCAACAGAAGTATGTGGCACTACTAGAATCGATGGCAACAAAACACAAACGAGGTGGTGGAATAAAGATATAGAAGAACAAACCAATCTAAAAGAGTAAATATGGAGAGAATATTTATGAAATAAAACGATATACAAAAAATATTTGACAGTGTTCCCAATCATCAAAAATGGAAAAGTTTACAACAAAGAGGAGTTGGAGAAAAATTGAGAAATAACATTAAATGCATCTATGAAACAACCAGGAACCGGGTATGAAAAGAAAATGAACAGTTCGATGACTTCATGACAAAAGAGAGATTAGGACAGGGGGGAGTAATGAGCCTGGCGTTATTCATAATGATAATGGACGATGTACTGAAGGAAGTTAAACAAATGCAAATAGGATACAGAACTATGAAGGTCGTAGGAATATCCGAATGTGTTTTTGCCGACGATTTAGCAATATTCGCTAGAAACGAAAACGAGTTGAAACATAATTTAATAACATTAAAGCAGATATTGTAACTAGAAAACATGACAAAAATAATGGTGGTGGGACAAGAAGAAGAGAACCTTAATATCCAAATAGATGAAATACAGTTAAAAAAAGGGAAGAGTTTCAAATATTTAGGAGTGGACATTCAGAACAATGGAAAACAGGAACAAGAGGCAGAAGTGAATGAAAGAATAAGTGCAGCAGTCAAAGTTTATTACTTATTTAAATATAAACTTTCTGGGAAGAAAAGAAGTCACAACTAAAACCAAATTAAACGTGTACAAGTCAGTTTTTCGACCAGTCCTCATACATTGTAGTGAAAGTTGGATACTTACAAATGTATTCAAAAGTACAATACTTACGCAGAGTCAAAGGTGTCACCAGAAAAAATCGAATGTGTAACGAAGCGATAAGGGAAGACTTAAACATAGAACCTATACTAAAAACAACTGAGAAACATCAACTTAGATGGTTTGGACACATTTTCAGAATGGAGAACAACAGACCTGCAAAAATAATCTCACAAACTAAAGAAAGAAGCAAAAGGAAAAGAGGAGGTCGAAAGAAAACATGGGATAACACAGTAGCAAAAATTCTACGGGAAAAAGGAGTCTTGCGTAAAAAGCTAAAAATAAAAAGGAATGGCGGAGTTTTGCCCACGAGTAAGCGACACATTTGACTTCCACAGCGAGTACAAACGGGTTTACGATTATATACATACACACACACACACACACACACACATATATATATATATATATATATATATATATATATATATATATATATATATATATATATACAACAAAAAGATTCGTGGGTATTTCACGCAGGAAGAACAAGGGGCTACTGAAAAGAGTGGTAACCGCAGACATGCATGTTTCTGACTCATTAGCTGTCCTCAGTATGGTATAGCCAAGTAATTTCAAATCAATGACTATCATTGATGCAGTTACGTGTAGTTGCAGATGTACCTCAACTTAAGTTTAACCTCTCATGATTGGTAGTGAGAATCAATTTGATAGATAATCATTAACAATATATTTACCTCTAAGGCTTCCATTTTTTCTATTTGACAAAATGCTTCTTGGCTTCTCCGTTTCATTCTTTAATGAGGCATTTTGAGCACTAGTTAATCTTTGATCTACTCTAAACGGCGCTAAAGAAAGTACAAATAATGGAAAAATTAACAAAAATTTTAAAAAAACCAAATAAAATCATATAAGTTAAGGAAAATAGAGGTAGCAAAAAAATTTAAAGAATATACCGAAAAAAAATGAAAATATTTGATGGTGTTCACAATCATCAAAAATGGAAAAGTCTACAACAAAGAGGAGTTGGAGAAAAATTGAGAAATAACATTAAATGCATCTATGAAACAACCAGGAACCGGGTAAGAAAAGAAAATGAACAGTTCAATGACTTCATGACAAAAGAGAGATTAGGACAGGGGGGAGTATTGAGCCTGGCGTTATTCATAATGATAATGAACGATGTACTGAAGGAAGTTAAAACAAAAGTTAAACAAATACAAATAAGATACAGAACTATGAAGGTCGTAGGAATATCCGAATGTGTTTTTGCTGACGATTTAGTAATATTCGCTAGAAACGAAAACGAGTTGAAACATAATTTAATAACATTAAAGCAGATATTAAAACTAGAAAACATGACCAGAAATAGGGTGAAGACAAAAATAATGGTGGTGGGACAAGAAGAAGAGAACCTTAATATCCAAATAGATGAAATACAGTTAAAAAAAGGGAAGAGTTTCAAATATTTAGGAGTGGACATTCAGAACAATGGAAAACAGGAACAAGAGGCAGAAGTGAATGAAAGAATAAGTGCAGCAGTCAAAGTTTATTACTTATTAAATATAAACTTTCTGGGAAGAAAAGAAGTCACAACTAAAACCAAATTGAACGTGTACAAGTCAGTTTTTCGACCAGTCCTCATACATTGTAGTGAAAGTTGGATACTTACAAATACATTCAAAAGTACAATACTTACGCAGAGTCAAAGGTGTCACCAGAAAAAATCTAATGCGTAACGAAGCGATAAAGGAAGACTTAAACATAGAACCTATACTAAAAACAACTGAGAAACATCAACTTAGATGGTTTGGACACATTTGCAGAATGGAGAACAACAGACCTGCAAAAATAATCTCACAAACTAAAGAAATCAGCAAGAGGAAAACAGAACGCCCAAAGAAAACATGGGATAACACAGTAGCAGAAATTCTACGGGAAAAAGGAATTACATGGACAGAGGTTTGCGAAAAAGGCTAAAAATAAAAAGTAGTGGCGGAGGTTTGCCCACGAGTAAGCGACACCCACAGCGGGTACAAACGGATTTACGATTTATATATATATATATATATATATATATATATATATATATATATATATATATATATATATATATATAACGTATATAAGTAACGAAGAGATTAGTGGGTATTGCACGCAAATAGAAGAAGGGGCTACTGAAAAGAGTGGTAACCGCAGACATGCGTGTTTCTGGTTCATTAGCTGTCCTCAGTACAGTATAGCCAAGTAAGGGTGTAAAAACTGGGAGCAATGCTGTGGACTGAAAATATAGCACGGATTTGGTTGTTGTCTTCAAAATTCGAGATCTTCCAATATTGAAGACACAAATGTTGCGTTTGGCTATCCTGTTAAAATCCGTTGTATATTTTTTAATGTTTCAGTCGACAGCTGTGCTCCCAGGTTTTACACCCTTACTTGGTTATACCGTACTGAGGACGGTTAATGAGCCAGAAACATGCATCTCTAACCCCTTTTTTTTCTGCGCGAAATACCCACGAATCTTTTTGTTGCTTGTTGTTTACATGTCATGCTTTATATATAAACAAAATCGAAAAACCAATTTATTTGGGAGAAGCAGCAAAACGAACGTGTACTCTTATAACATTATATTTCCAATATTTCGGCAATGTATATTGTCATCATCAGGGAGCTACAATATAATTAAATACTTAAAAGTTTTGAATAAATGAAAAAACCTAACCTTACTTACAATGTTAACGAGGTTGTACGCATTGATGGAAAATATCCAAAACTTCAAGCACATTCATCAACCATAACAGTACAAAAATATGTAAATGAAAACCACAAACGTACAATTAAAATCATTTAAAATTTTAAAATGTAAATGCCGACAAATTAAAGGTCGAGCATGTGCTTCTTAGCAACATTACACATTAACAAAAGGAAGTTAACTAAACTGTCATGTCAAAAGTTCGATCATGACTACCAACTGAAAAGTTGTGAGAAACGTTTGTATTTCTACCACTCCAACAAATAAACATATTATTTGCTCATTATATAGGGTGAGCGAAAAAATTATATTTTACTATTATTTTAATTATTTAAGTTGAAAAAGGAAAAAATTATTATTATTAAAAATTAATATTGTAATTATTTTAACATCAATATTATTATTATTCAAAAATAAACAGCAATTATACAAATACAAACAACAGATTATGAGGTTGATGACTAACAACCTCACTAATCCATAAAAAGCGAATCAGTTGTTAAATAACAGCCTTAATTCAGAAAAATATCAAACGAATGTGATCTAAACAGAATCAAATGAACATTCCTGTACAGCTGTGTAATTCTTATCTAGCATCAGCAAATATGAATAGATTTCACTAAGATGATTAAGATCAGTACAATTATTAGATTGAAATATGAATGCCATTTCCAAGAATGTACGCTTAGATAACTTTCCCTCCTTAGCCAATACTCTCACTGCCTCGTAGTTCATGTTATGACCTTCCCTGAAAACATGTTCACCCAGGGCGCACCTCTCTGGATGCAATCTACTGTCACTCTTATGTGAGGAGACACGGTCCTTAAGAAGCCTACCAGTCTGGCCAATATATTCAAGATTACAGTTAGAACAAGGAATGCAGTAAACTAATTTGGAAATATATAAAAATGGAGTCTTGTCTTTGACTTTAGTGAACAAAGAATTAATAGTCAGAACTGTTCTATGAGCAATCCTAACATTACCAACCTTGCTGAAGATACGTGTCTCCTCACATAAGAGTGACAGTAGATTGCATCCAGAGAGGTGCGCACTGGGTGAACATGTTTTCAGGGAAGGTCATAACATGAACTACGAGGCAGTGAGAGTATTGGTTAAGGAGGGAAAGTTATCTAAGCGTACATTCTTGGAAATGGCATTCATATTTCAATCTAATAATTGTATGAATAAGAAAACTGATCTTAATCATCTTAGTGAAATCTATTCATATTTGCTGATGCTAGATAAGAATTACACAGCTGTACATGAATGTTCATTTGGTTCTGTTTAGATCACATTCGTTTGATATTTTTCTGAATTAAGACTGTTATTTAACAACTGATTAGCTTTTTATGGATTAGTGAGGTTGTTAGTCATCAACCTCATAATCTGTTGTTTGTCTTTGTATAATTGCTGTTAATTTTTGAATAATAATAATATTGATGTTAAAATAATTACAATATTAATTTTTAATATTAATAATAATTTTTTCCTTTTTCAACTTAAATAATTAAAATAATAGTAAAATATAATTTTTTCGCTCACCCTATATAATGAGCAAATAATATGTTTATTTGTTGGAGTGGTAGAAATACAAACGTTTCTCACTTTTCAGTTGGTAGTCATGATCGAACTTTTGACATGACAGTTTAGTTAACTTCCTTTTGTTAATGTGTAATGTTGCTAAGAGGCACATGCTCGACCTTTAATTTGTCGGCATTTACATTTTCAAATTTTAAATGATTTTAATTATATGTTTGTGGTTTTCATTTACATATTTTTGTGCTGTTATGGTTGATGAATGTGCTTGAAGTTTTGGATATTTTCCATCAATACGTACAACCTCGCTAACATTGTAAGTAAGGTTAGGTTTTTTCATTTATTCAAAACTTTTAAGTATTTAATTATATTGTAGCTCCCTGATGATGACAATATTCATTGTCGAAATATTGGAAATATAATGTTATAAGAGTACACGTTCGTTTTGCTGCTTCTCCCAAATAAATTGGTTTTTCGATTTTGTTTCTAACTAGTCAGCAAAAGACTACTTTCCACTTTCTATATATATATATATATATATATATATATATATATATATATATATATATTAAATTTTTAATTTATTTATTTTACAATAATTAATTAAAATATAAAATTTTCTATTTAATATACATACTTCTAAATGCAACAGAAGAATGAAAGAAATTTATTTTTGAAGTACTACCCTGTTACTGTTTACTTTACCATTTGCAATTTACAGCTTTCAGAGATTATTGTCAATTTGCAGGCAGTAAGTCAATACGAAATAATTTGGAACGAACTATAATAACATTTTATCGATAAGACTGAACATGAAAAAATATGCATTAGTCTTGATTAATTTTACATTGCACTTTTAATTTCTTGATAATTTAGTTACACTTTTGAAACCGTTGAATTGGCAACTTGATCTTAATGCGTTCTTAATTTAAAATCAATGACTTTCATTGATGTAGTTAAGTGCAGTTGCAGACGTACCCCAAATTAAGTTTTAAAACTCACGATTGGTAGCGAAAATCAATTTTATAGATAATCATTAACAATATATTTACCTCTAGGGCTTCCTGTTTTTCTATTTGACAAAATGCTTCTGGGCTTCTCCATTTCACTCTTTAATAAGGCATTTTGAGCACTAGTTAATCTTTGATCTACTCTAAACGGCGCTAAGTTTCTATTGTTTTTCATATAATGATCCTTGCTTAATGAGTAAGAGCTCAGCTCCTTCTCTGGAGTTCTTTGACATCGCAAATCATATTGAAGCTAAAAAATTATAAATATATTAATTGAATATATTATATAAACTGCTGCCGATTCATTAAGGGTTTCAAGGAACTAATAGTCGTAGGCTTTTAGGGTAAAATCTTTCAAAGGCAAAGAGAAAATGCTGGAAATATTTTATAAATTTATATATCCAGCGCTAGGGGCGTAATTGCTTTGGTCGTATAAACGACGCATATTTCTCGAAAATATCCCAAAATAAGTTTAGAAATGAATACTCTCACGTTAATGCCACAACATGGTCCATCTTTCTGATCTATTACTTTTATTGTAGGACGTAAATTAAGGGCGGGAGTGGAAGCTAAATTTTTTGAACTTTAAGTGTTAATAACAATTTTTTAATAATAATAATAACAAAAAAATAATGTTTATTTATTTAAAGTATACAAGTAATACAATGTTACTTAAGATTTTGAAATAGTAGATAAAAGTAATATAAACATGCTGAATAAACAAACAAAAGACTGACAATAAAGGCAAGTCTGTATGTGGCAAATCGCATAAAAAACACACCTTTACAACTCTTCTAAGATGACCTAAACTGACAAGCTGTTGGATTGTTATTCCATCCACCTTTGGATATGATAGAAAGTACTTGGAGAAGTACAAGCACCAAAAAGGAAGAGCGGTCGGACAAGAATATAAGTCGACGAAGATGCGAAATATGCTATACGAAGAACTGTCCATAAGTTTTTTATGAAAAATTACCAACATTAAAGAAAGTGCTGGAAGCTATTAGTATAAACGAGATCATCACTAAAATGGGTAAGGAGACGTTGAGGAAAATCTTTGAATTTTAGTAATGAGATAATAAATAGAAAGAGTGTACTTATTGAAAGATCTGAAATAGTTGGCCTTGGGCCTTGGAACTCTGCTCAGATGGTGAATTCGGTCTCAGTTACACTATTTTTCATTACCTCAACTAGGATAAGGTGAATCAATAACAAATAACCATATATTCACAATTTAATACAAATAAAAATCAGTATTACAATAAAAATGTCCAACTCAAGATTTTAAATGAAATAAGTTAAGGAATTATCTTGGAAAGACTCGGGACGTCTAGCTCCCAGCGGTATCGACATATTCTTGAATCGTCGGTGTCTGGACTCTGGACTGAATACTAATTTGCTTCTTGGCGAAGGATGATCAATGGAAAAAGAGACCGATTCGACTCGAATAGTCGTTTAAATAGAATTTTTACGAACGTAAAAACGGTCATTCGACGCGTTCTTAACATATTCTAATAAAATGGTTTTGAATTAGAGGTGGGAGTAACTGAAGAATAAGTAACGCTCCTAAAGAACCAATGAAAAATAGAAACATGTCACAATGACATGTTACATCCCCTCTCTTTGGAGAAGGAAAGAGATTCGAAGAATTACTTTTTTGTAATCCTGAATAGCCTACAAAGAAAAGTAGCCAAACAACAGGAATGTGGTGAGTAGACAGAAGAATATGTAGTAGTGCTTACAGATTCAAGAAAAAAAACAAGAAATAAAAAGAAGATAAGAACATAGAGAAGAAAAAGGAAGAAAAAGAAAGGAACATATTCAATGAATGTCCAAGAATTGTTGCTTTCTAATTCAATACTTCAATTCATTTTGAAAACTTAACAAAAGTAAATATATAATAGGTGCTTATACCTATTAGCAATAATAACAATTGCAAATTAAATGCAATTATGCTAAAAAAAGGCAAACAAAATGCAGTAAGCAATTATAATAGGAGCTCATTCCTATTAGCAAAAAAATTAATCAAAAATTAAACGATATCAGTTATTGGTACCGTACTGAGATTCTAAAATAACCAAAAATTTAAACCAGAAGGGTAGCTTCTACCAAAATATGAGACGCTAAACGCCCAAAAAAATAGAGGGGTAACCTCTAATAAAATATGAAATGCAAATATCTCAACGATATGACAAAAAAATAACTATATTCCTTATCTATAAAAAATAATCACTAAATGTGATATAGGGTGGTTAAGATCTCAGGTACACTAAACTCAAAGGAAAAAAACTAAAACAACCAAAAAGTATTAGGAGAACAAGGCTAACTCAGAGTCATAGATGGATGAGAGCATCAATCATGCAGGAAAAAACCTCGCAAAAGATGTTAATCGCGTCGTGGTTATTTATTCCCCACAATCAACTTCACATCCCTACAACTACCGAAGTGTAGACATGGTCGCCCAACAACTACATTCCTCGCAAGAGGAAACGAAAGAATTAACAAAATCAAAAAAGGAAAAAAATCAAAAAGGGAAAATTAAAAAAAAACGAAGAAATGTTTGAGCATGCTCGGGTAATTAACAAACCCAGCGTTATGTAAAAACGCCACAACTAAAATGGAAATTTCCAAAGAAAATTCCAAAGAGAAAAATTACTGGATCTCTAGATCTATAACACCGTTAAAAAATACACGATAATGAACAGAAATCTACTAAGTAAACATTTTTTAACGAGACCAAAAATGGGTGTGTGTATTTAAAATACATTACGTAACTATACGGAAATATGAATAAAAAAAACAACAAGGCATGGCCTTTCCCCCCTTTTCTACATTCGGAAAGTTTGGAGAGAAGAAACCCACCAAGACAGAACCAATTGCTAAAAATTTAGTGGTAACACACACAGAATACTCTACAAACCAAAATAGGAAGTTACATAGAATATTATAAATCGGAAACACTTTAACTATGAAAGTACGAAATTATAAACTATGGTATTGCAAAGCACATAGAAAGTTGTCTACGATTAAAATCACAAATATAATAAATACATCAATTGTATTATACACAACAGAATAGCAAGGATCCAAAATAATGTACTCTAGATACATCAAAAGACAACACAAAGTATACGAAAAGTAAATATATTAGTGCTTTTGCACAACGGTAAAGATAAACACAAAAGATGGTGTATACAGGTACTATAACATATACGATAGTAGAAAAGCAAATTCAAGCAAATTCTACTAGATAAAGACACAAAATGCATTTGTGACCTCACACAATTGTTGACAGCAAAAAGTACAAAATACTTGAGATATATTTTGATATTAAATCAAAATTAAGATAAAAAGAATAATCACGTCAAGAAATTTTAATCCAAAAAAACTTTATATAGAAATACGGGGTAAATTACCAAACTAATCAGAGCTGATTCGCAAATTATAATTATGCCCTGATAAATTCGTATCAACAGAATGTTGATCATAAAACTCGTCATCATAGATTTTCATCTACGTATGTCACTGAATTGCTTTTTTAAATCTGTAACATGCCAGTTACCTAAATCATTACGGGAAAGGTCTTTTAAATTATACACTAATTTAGAGATCACCTTGTTGACAATACAAGGTATGTACTTAGTAGCAAATTTAGCTGCAAAATTGTTGATTTTTCCATAACCAACATGAAATTGCAAATCTATCTTTCGTAAATTGTAATGTTTCCCATTTTTCTCATATGCGTTTTTTAACTTTTTACGAACTTCAACAAAAAGTTTAGGGAGTATTTCAACATCATTAATTAATTGTAATTTTTCACCAGTGATACTAATGTTATTTGCGTTTTCAGAAATTGCACTGTAAAAATCTCCACTTGACGGAACGTTTCGAGCAACATTTAGAAAAGCTGGGGGAATAACCCGTAACGTCATGTTTTGTGGTTCTAATTGCTGGTGCAACCTTATGTAACGAAGTGTCCCAGTTATTATGAGACGAATTTTCCTGAATAACACCTTAGGCTGTAACAGTTGCCTTATTTGTTCGTTCTGCGTGATTTGCATGCGGATGATAACGAGCGTTAGAAAAAAATTTTTGCATTTTGTACTGCGACATTAAATTTTTAAAAAGAGAAGTGGAAACAGTACCATTGTCAACAGAAAAAAATTGTGAAACACCAAAAAGAAGAAAAACTTGAATTTCTATAAACTTCACAATGCTCTTAGCAGTTGAATGTGGTATTGGATGAACTAGACATAATTTTGTAAACCAATCGGTAATTACTAAAACAAATCTGTTACCAGATTTTGACTTTGGATATGGACCTAGAAGATCAGTAGAAATCCATTGCCTAGGAAAACTAATATCTTTGTATTGACCCATAACACCAGCATTAGGTAGATTTTGGGTTTTACGAGAGCTACAAAAGGAACATTTATTAACATAGCGTGATACAGAACTTCTAAGTTTTGGCCAATAAAAAATTTCACAGATACGAGAAATAGTTTTAGATATACCTAAATGAGCACTTAATTCATTGTCATGAAATAATCTTAATATGTCAATTCGATTAGCGGTAAGAACATCAATTTTCCAATTAGATAAGTTACTAGATATTGGATTAGACGAAAAAATATGTTTGTTCAAATCATTATCGTCAACCTCAAATGTGGATATAAATCGGGAATATTCGATACCTTCTCAATCAGAGAACGAAGCATCTGGTTTAAAGGTACTTACGTCATTAACAGAAATGTCAGAAAAAGAACGAGATAAAGCATCACTGACCACCATAGTGGTTCCTTTTTTGTGTTTGATTTCAAAATCAAACAGGGAGAGCCTACGAGAAAGACGTGCTAAGCGACCTGAGGGATTCGAAAGTTTAGAAAGATACTGTAAAGATGAATGATCTGGTTTTTCATAATGTTATTATTTTTTTGGCTTTGTATAATTGAAGTTTGCAATAAATAAAACGTTTAAACATATGATTTTTTAGTTTTTCTCTCGTGAAATAGTCATGTCGAATACCACTCAATTAAAAATTTTGTAAGTTAACATTTTTCTCTTGTCGTATTCAAGTTTGTTGCTTTTAGGTAATTTTGCTGATGACATTTAATCCAAAACCACTCGCCTAACGGCTCGTGGTTTTGTTAAAAATGTCATTCGCAAAATTGCCAAGCAACAAACTTTCATGACAATCAAAAAATTTTGCCGACAAAATTTTCACTCTCGTGGTATTATATATGATAAAATGAATTAAAATTTCATAAAATACGAGGTGTGTTTATAAGAAAAATAAATTTCGGTTTTCTACTGCACCTCCGTTTCAGTCAAAATTTCAATAATTGCGACATATTGGCCTGACCGTTTTTCTAAGAGAAAAACAACTACTTTCCCACGTAGAATATTGAATTACATCCCCTTCGAAGAACGTCGTTGATCGACCCTTTTGTCGGTACAGACATCTGTAGTGATTCGCAACCGCAAGGAGAAAGGCATAGTACACTGACCGGTTTCTACCTTCTTGGGTCTCTTCAAGAGTACCGTAATACCTTCTAGTTAAGAGTCTCTAATCTGAACTGATGATTACGTTCTCCGACAACCTCTATTTGGCTCGTGTGGTTACACATTTGCGACAAGTAGTCAGTTGGCGCCATCTTCACTTTCAATTGCGAACCACCACCTCAGATAATTATTCGACCGTATTAGTCGTATGAAATAAAATGCAGGCATAACGGCACTCTTGAAGAGACCCAAGAAGGTCGAAACCGGTCAGTGTACTATGACCTTCTCCTTGCGGTTGCGAATCACCACAGATGTCTGTATCGACAAAAGGGTCGATCAACGTCACGTTCTACGAAGGGGATGTAATTCAGTATTCTGCATGGTATTAGCCAGGAAAGTAGTTGTTTTTCTCTTCGAAGAACGGTCAGACTAATATGTCGAAATTATTGAAATTTTGACTTAAACGGAGGTTCTGTAGAAAACCGAAATTTACTTTTTTCATATAGACACACCTCGAAGAACGGTTAAACTCTTACTTCGAAAATATAATTTTAGAGCCTAATTGGACGATTATATCAAGCTAAATGAAAATAATAAACATAAGTGCTATGAAATCTGAATTAATTGCTTACCTTTGCAACATGCGTTAAATAGTCAGCCTTTTGTTTCTGCAAAAAGTAATTCCTTCTTTGCTCATATTCTCCAAATCCTAAATATGGAGCGGCAGTGACTCTTATTTCTGGGTTGTTAGGGCTATACTCGCCATAACGTAACATTTTACCTTGAACGCAATCATCCTGCAATATTAATTGAAATGATCAAAATCAAATATTTTTGTATACAGAAGGAATATGCTGTTTTATCATGAAGAATGGAATTTTGTAGATTAAACTAATAGTAGTAAATTTAAGTTTTCATATATGAAAAATAAGCAATTATCAATTTAGATTATTTATTAAAATTGAGCCGAAACGTCAAAATATATTTTTATTCAAAAAGCACGTCATTGTTATTAAAATAGACCGAACATCAAAAACACTTGTTTAAGAATATATACAGAGCGCGAATTATATCGCCGTTTCCCATGGGATCCTCCAACGTCAGCAGATTCACATATCAATTCATGCGAACTTGTTATTTCTGCATTTTTTACCTTATTAGAATTATATTTTTGTAGCTCAGTTCTTTATCAATCTTTCACTTGTAAACTTAAAAATATCTAACAAAATTAGGTTAGTTGTGTAAATAATGTTTTTTAAAAAAGCAATTTCGAATATCGAATATATTTCTGGCGCAGTCAGTAGGATATCTAGAATTGTCGCGTATCGAACGTGTCTAATATTCGTTTCAACGATTAACTAGATATCAAACCGTTGTAATCTGTGATTGGAGGTGTCAGAAGTGGAGAGGCTCTCTAAAAATCGAGAAACACGTCTATTGAAGACCATCGAAGCCCTTCAAGACAGAAGACGACGAAAGTTGAAACAAGCATCGTTCAACTTTGCAAGGACTACGGAAACTTAACAGAGAAGGTGTTTCGTCCTTATAATTACAGTCAAAGGAATGCTCAAGTTTGTCTTATTTATTCTGTGAGTAATCAGTTATATAAAATTATTTAATTTGTTCATGCAGTAGATACCTAGCCTATAAAGTTTCAATTATTAATACATGCCAATAGATTCTTTAATTAACGATCTAGAAAATTTAAAAATTGATACTTTAGTTGACCTTCAAGTTTCTAATCAATCAGCACAAAAAAATAACGTAAAAATGACTGAATTCAACGCAGAATACTTAAATTGCGTCCAAGAGTTCGATGAAAACCACAACGAACTTTACCGCAATTTATCTGTCTGTGAATCAATTATTAATACTTTTTATATTAGAGACCAACCCAACTATTTCCAAAACATATATTTAATTAATTCACTAATTTCCAAATTACGAGGAAATGCTAAACTTGTAGATAACATACAAAATGTGACTTCCTGGACATCCCTTAAAGTTACACTATATCGAAATTTTGCGGACCAAAGAGATGAATCCTGTCTTAATCGCGACCTGGTTATGATGAGACAAGGAAGCGGTGAGAGACCCCAACCATTTTATGACAGAGTGTTAAATATTTTAAACCTTGTTTGTAGTTATATAGATTTGCACGAACAATCATTAGAAAATAAGATACTTAAAAGAGATTTATACAACAATCCAGCTTTGAAAACATTTTTGTAGGGTCTTAAAGAGCCTTTAGGAACCACAATCCGCTGCATGAAACCTAAAACCTTGAGTGAGGCATTACAATATGTTCTAGAAGAAGATAATATGCACTACTTTCAAAATCCACAAAATATAAATTTACCTAGACAACCAATGCCTCAGTCAAGACAACAATTTAAACCAAATTTTAATAATCCCTAATCCCTTAATAATCCTAACAATACGTATAATCGGAACAATTTTAATTCACATACACCGAATAATACTTTTATAACAAGTAACTCATTTCCGACAGGGCCTATACCAACTCAAAGTCAACCAATAAGAAATCAAAAGTTTCCAACTAATTCACAAGTTTTTAATCAAAATAGAAATGTTATAGTATATTACGTTACATGAGTGCGTAATGGGCTTACAACTCGTGTAACGTACTATACTTTTTCTACGCCCATTCATTTTTTTCTATTAAATAAAAACCATCGCAATCATTTAAATTTTATGATAATAGTTGTTAATATCAACTGAACAATTATTGTAAATCGATTGTGCCTTATTATTTAATGGTGATGAACGGTTATTTATAATTGTATTATATTTTGTTCAAGAAATTGACAATATAAATGACATTACATTTAGTTTCATAGCATGCTACTTACGAAAACGTGTCCTATTTTTAACGAAATTGCATAATGTGCTGCCTACATTTAGGGGCATCACTCTTTCAATCCTAAATATATCTCGCTAATGCTAAAAGTTTTTATGTTTTTTAATTGACTAAATTTGTGTAAATAGACCAAATAAAGTCTTACGTAAATAAAAATTTGATTGTAATTTAATTAAACCAAGAAGTTTTAGTTTTCTTCTCAAAACGCACGTGTATGTTATGAGAGCTCATTACGTGCATGTTATTGTTAAGTGTCATTTACAAGGAATGTTGACAGTGCGATTTTTGACGTTTACAGACATGGGCGTAGAAAAACGTTTTTAAGCCGAACCAACAACAAAATCAAAATTTGCCACCCCTATACGTGTTTCTACTCGTAATATATTTAATAGAGGAACGAATATTTCGACGCGAAGTAATCAAAATTTTTCTAGTCCATTTAACCAAAACCAACGAACACGAAATTTTGTGGCAGAAGTACTATTCAACGCAGAATGCCTTTTAAAAATTTGTCCAGTAATAATGTTTGTAACGAAGATTATAATATAAATGAAAAAGAAACATTTGATAAGGGAAGTTATGACCTAATTGATTTAAAAGAAACAAATGTAAATTTTCAAAACAAGTCTCGCCGGAGAAATGCGACATAATTCCACAAATTATATCATTTAATAACACAAATTCCAGCGAATTACCTTATATAATTTTTCTCGAGCATAATTGAAAATTTTTAATTGATACAGGCTGAACTAAATATTTTTTAGATCCCAACGTAGCATATAAATTCTACCCAAATCAAATAAATAATGATCCGTTTAAGTATCAACCGTATTTCAAAAATCAGCTCACAAACACAGTGCCACTGTAACAGCTTCAAAAATTATTAAATTGCCATAACCTACAAATATCAAATTTTATTTATTCAAATTTCACAATATATTCCATGGACTAATAGGCTTCGATAACCTAATTAATATTAGGTTATCTACAAGCTAGTTTAAATTTTAAGGAAGGTTTTCTATCGACACCTTATACAAAAATACGATTACTGTATCACCCAACCCAAAACGAATTAAATTTGATAAAAATAAATCCCCGGTCCGAACAAGTAATTAAAGTTAGAACCTCTATATCCAATGATGAAATAATAATTCCTCATCAAAAAATTCACAATTGTGAAATATCCGAATCATTGACAATAGCAAAAGACGGTGAAGCTCTAACAACAATTCTTAATAATTCAATGGACCCAATTACTCTTTACTTTTCCAAACCAATCACTGTAGAAAAATTTGACAAACAATTCGTACAACAATTTGAGTTGAATACTTTTGACGAAATACCGAACCAATGCATAGACTTATCAAAATTCAGAACAGACCACTTAAATTCTGAAGAAAAACTTGTAATATCTGATTTAATAAAAGAATATTCAGACATATCTTATCAAGAAGATTCACCTTTGACTTTTACAAAGAGAATAAAACATCAAATTAAAACCTCAGACGAAATCACTGTTTACGCTAGACCATATAAATATCCATTTATTTATAAGAACGAAGCACAAAAACAAATTAAAAATGTTAGACTCAAAAATTATTAGACTTAGTAATTCACCATGTGCATCTTCTCTATGGTTGTACCAAAAAAATTAGACGCTTCAGGAAAACAAGAATGGAAAGTTGTAATAGACTATAGACAATTAAATTCTAAAACCATTCATGACAAATACCCTCTCTCCAATATTACTGATCTATTGGATAAACTAGGTAGGTGTCAATATTTCACCGCTCTCAATTTAGCCAGTGGGTTCCACCAAATCGAGATGGATAAAAAAGCACCGAAAAAACCGCGTTTACAACCGAAAACGGTCAATGGAAATTCTTAAGAATGCCATTTGGCCTGAAAGGTGCACCCGCTACCTTTCATAGGGTAATGGAAGGCGCCTTTCATAGGGTAATGGAAGGCGTAAAGCCGAACTCGGATAAAATAAGCAATTAAAGAGTACCCAATACCTTGCAATACTAAACAAATTAAAGGATTCCTAAGACTTTTAGGTTATTATCGTAGGTTTATACCGAATTTTGCATAAATCACCAAACCACTAACAAAATGTCTAAAAAAGGGAGATAAAATTGTACACCATGAGTTTGTAAAATGTTTTGACAACTGAAACATCTTTTAATTAACGAGCCAATTTTACAATACCCAGACTTTTCGAAACCATTCAATTTGACAACCGACGCGAGTAATGTTGCTATAGGTGCAGTATTGTCGTAAGGGCCAATTGGTAAGGACTTACCAATAGCCTTTGCATCACGCACCCTAAACAATTCGGAACAAAATTATTCTGTAATTGAAAAGGAACGTTTAGCTATTGTCTGGGCAACTAAATATTTTAGGCCTTATCTATTTGGAAAATAATTTAATATCATCACCGACCATAAACCCCTAAAATGGCTTTTCTCTCTTAAAGACGAAAACACTAAATTTACCCGTTGGAAATTAAAATGATCAAACTATACTTATAACATTATATATAAAAGAGGAACTTTAAACTCTAACGCGGACGCGGAAAGAATTAGACGATATAGTTTCAAATATAGATCAGCATAACAAACAACCAACAAATCTCTTCAACTATGACCAACCTAACACTTCCCAAAATAATGATCTAATTGACTTTTATACTGACAATTTTCCCCTTTCTGAAAATCTAAAAGATAATAGAGACGTTATCTCATTATTAGTTCAACCAAACTCAGAATCCGAAAATGACCAGCCAGATCAGACTGTAGCCCAGTCCAATAACGATTACGAAAATATTTATTCCAATAATGAACAAAACCAAAGTTTCGAAATTTCAAACATAAATACTGCCGTTAACTATGGCCAAAATTAAATCATAATAAATTCTGTTCTCCACTCCCCAGATAACCCCAAAATTAAAATTCTTTTTGAAAATAAAAAACGTATTAAAGTGCAATTTTCACAAAACAATTTTGAAAAGGATGTTATTGACTTCATAAAGAATTATATTAATCCAGAGACACAATACTACATTTAATTTGAAAATCCAGAAATATTTCTAGTAATTTTACAAAAATATTTTAAAAATTCTTCCTAAAAACTCAAAAAAATGCATGAAAACATTAATCGACATAACAAAAAAAACTACTTAAAAGAAATAATTCAATCTTACCACGAAAGTAAAAGCAACCATAGAGGTATCGACAAAACATACCAACGAATTAAAGAAAAGTATTACTGGCCGTTTATGAAAAACTCCATACAGACATATATAAATGATTGTGAAGTATGCCAATAAAGTAAATATGAAAGAAACCCCATTACAATAAAAATGAACCAAACCCCTACTGCTAAGAAACCCTTCCAAATATTATACATAGATACATTCACGATGGTACTGAATAAATTTTTTACAATTATTGACACTTTTTCGAAATATGCCCAGGCATACTACCTGACCTCCTTGTCCAGTACCGAAATAGTTAACAACCCTGTAGCCTTCTTTTCCCACCATCGTGTACCCGAACAAATTTTCAGTAACAATGGGACTATTTCCGAACTCTTAAGTCTTCATAAAATGAAATTCATTTCTGCTGCCCGGACCACCCTCAATCGCAAGGTTCTATGGAAAGGTTTCATTCAACCATTATTAAACACATTTGGCTATTAAATACGAGAGGTTTCCTTAAAACACCCATCACAGTCAAAAAGGTCTATGCAATTCTCGCATAACCTCGAACCTTAAACCAAAAACACAATTGGATATCATTTGAAAGGTTTAATATTTGTCTACTGGTCCATAGTAATAGTAACAGAATTATTCTTTCGTGTTAGGCTAATTTTAATTTTAGTTTAGTCTTATAATAAGCAAATTTTTATTGATGTTTTAGTAACAGGCTGAAACAGATGTTATTATTACACCTCTCGGAACCCTTTGGGTTAATTTATTCATGATTAGCTGTACATTTATATACTATGCTATATGTTATTCGATTCTCTCTCATATTTTGCGATTTATTGTTATCATAATGTATGTATTTTTGAAATAATTGGATAAATTATTATTATTATTATATAATAATTTCATACATTCCACCACAAAGCTAAAACCTATTGCTGTTATTAATGGCCACCTAAATACTAATGATCCATTCAACCTAGAAATAGATAAAATATTCCTAAACGACTATTTAAATGATCTCAAAGAAAGGTCCTTTATTCAAAATTAAATGAAAATTTGATAAAAGAAAAAGAAAAACGAATCTAAAAAATTAATAAAAACCGCGATGACCCCCAAATATTTGAAAAGGATAAAAATGTTTTTATTAAATTACATAAGAGACAGAAACAAGCAAATAAGTTTAAAAAGTCAACAAAAATTAAAAGGTTAAATCGAGAAAAAAAACAATTACCACTGATTCTCAGAATAAAATTCATACCCTAACCTAAAATAATATAAACTATTTCAGCCTTAGGACTTTCCCAAAGAAAAATATGGAGAACAATTTTGGACTAATCCCATTAAAATTATGAACGGCAAAAATGAAAAAAAGGAATTTCAATCTCATTCATTATTTTTATCTGAATCCAATCGTTAATGAAGTCAAAAAATTTAATTCCGATTCGAGAGCCCTAAACAATCAAATTTCCAAAAACTTAAATTATTGACATGATGTATCTAAAAAATTTGAGTTTCTCAGAAGAAAAAGTTCAAAAATTACTCGAAATAATACCGTTGTCTCATAGATCAAATGGTTTAGGATCTATTTTTAAAAGTATAACTGGAAATTTAGACGCAAGTGACGGAGAAAGATAGGAACAAATAATCAAAGAACTTCAAGAAAACCAAAATGAATTAATCAATAATATAAAAATACAAAATTCTCATTCTACATCATTAATAAGCATATTTAACGTTACAATAAATCAAATAAGTCGTAACGACAAACTTTTACAATCAAAATTAAAACAAATTGCATTAATTGTGGGAGGAAGCGTCTATAGAGAAAATGCGATGTTCATTAAAGATACTATTAACTAAATTATTATTAACATGCTGGAAATAATAATCTCAATATTACAAGATATTGAAACAGCAATTACATTTTCGAAGAGAGAGAGAGAGAGAGAGAAAGAGAGACAGAGAGAGAGAGAGAGAGAGAAATTCGGTACGAATTTAAGTTGGTAGGGCTTTTGTTGTAGATGTATTGTTGGTTTTCTGGTGGGTGCCCTGGTGTAGGATTTGTTTCCTCTTCAGGGCTGGATTGGGGGTGTATTGGATGTTTTAGTGCGCGTTCGGGGCTGAGCACGATATGAATTGGTGGTTGCTTAAAGTTGGTGAATTGAAAAAGTGTCTGGTAAATATTGAATAAGTGACTAGACAAAAATTTAAAAGGTGTATGAAATTGAGATATTTGAACGGGCTTTTCGATAGAAGGTAACTGGAGGAGAGTTTTATCTTGGGTTGTATCGGGGATTGATATTTCGAAGCAGCGTAACTCAAAAGTGTGCTAAATGGTGTGACAAAAAGTGTCTAGGATAGGAGCGTTCTGGTGTAAGACGAACCATGCATCGCTGCCGATACATAAGATATGCGGTTGAGCTGGCTAGGTGTCGGAGATTATTTAGTGAAAATTGGGTGTTTTTTCCTGAATTTGAGATGTCTCCGGTGTTTTAAGAGAGAAATATTGAAGATTTGTAATTTATATTAAATTTTTGGAATTTTAACGGAAAAAGCGTATACGAGACATTTTTGAAAAGTATACAGAATTGGGTGATTTGTTGAAATTGAAATAAAATGTTGCGGATACGTGCTTTCGGGGGTTTGCGATGATTTACGGTGGTCGGCGTTGAACAATAATTATCATCGCAATCCAAGGCGGGTATAGCTGCGGCTGCATTTGTTCCATTTCGACGATCGTCGGTCCATTTGGATAGTGAATAAATTCACAGAGTTGCAGGAAACCCGCAGAAAAACCTGCAACACCGACGTTCGAAGCTAGGAGTCATGCATCCAAATATGATAAAAACAAATGCCTTTTATGATGAATTATATCAACTACAAAAAGGTTAGAAGATGGTGAGTTACCTATAGAAGTAACTTTGCAAAACATATTGCTATTTGAAAAATTCATAAAAATTAACTGTTACATATTAAATGGTAAAATAACTTATATATTACAGATTCCAATAACGAATTCTCAGAATTTTGATTATTATTATTTGTACCCTATCCCCATTAGAAAAGAAGATAAATTTAAAGCAATTATCCCAAATAAAATATATTTAACAAAAAATAACGTTCAATATGCATCCATGAGCAAACCTTGTCTGGAGCTGTATCCGTCAACATTACATCTCTGTACACCGACCTCCAAGGCGTTAAAGATGAAAATCTATGCGGAGTGGAACTACTAAACATAAAAAACACCTCCACTTGCCAACAGTCAAGAATCACCATCCCCAAAACGTTTTTTCAACGTCTGGACAACACCAAACAATGGATTGCAGTTTTTCCATTTCAAGAAACCATTACGCTGACATGTCAAGATCAAGCCGAAACCATAACAGTCAAAAATCCATACCTTATACAAATACCAAAAGGATGCCTAATAAAAACCCAAGTCACCAAAATCGTAAACCGAAATGGCATCCAAATCTCACGCCAACCCATCTTGTTTCCTGAACTTGAAGTCAAAGTTTTGGGAATACAAAACGTTCCTACCAGTGTCACATCAACCTGGATGACCTGAACCAAATTAAAACCATAATTCTCGAAAACGATACAGAGTTAAAAATTCAGAAAATATACCACAATCCCAGCATACGGACAATTATAATTTATTGTCTATTGGTTATACTAGGAGGATGTATCATTGTTAGAAAACTATCGACCCAATTCAACTCTAAGAAAGATCAACCAATGGACCTGGAATCTGTTCAACTTCCTCGCTAACCTTCAGAGTTGAAATTTCGAAGGGAGAAATTATATCGCCGTTTCCCATGGAAGCTCCAACGTCAGCAGATTCTCATATCATCATATTCATATTTTTTTTTCGTTTTAGCTTATTACCGGTAATCGGCCAACATGGTTAAGGTTAAAAATAAAAATATTTTTTGTATTGTTTACATTCTCTTCTCATTCATTCTATTTTCTCCACTACGTTTCGGCGTATTGCCATTTTCAAGTTTTTCTTTTTCCTCTACAATGAATAATGTGTTACTTAATTATAATACATTTAACAATAAGAGATAAGACAAAATTAATTTAAAACAATGAGCTATTAAAACTTACACATTATAAATCTGCTGTCGACTGTGGATATTGCGTTCTAAAATATTTTAAAATCAAATAAAGTTACTCGAACCTGTATGATTTATAAAATCATCAACAAAACATACAAATAATATTCATAGGCGGGTAAGATGCAAAACACCTACAGCTACTCTATTAAATGGTTGTATATTTTTGGGAGACTTTGAAGGTCCGTCTTATAGTTAATTCTTGTTCTTTTTGAAACAAATCATTTCTTTGATTTCACGTTTGAATCTGTTTTCTTCTTAGTCTAAAATTTTAATGTTTTCAGAATCAAAACTATGGTGGCTTTCGATTGCGGGTGTTGAAAGGGCTGTGGAATGTTCATTGTTGGTTTTTATGTTATATTGGTGATTGTAAATTCTGTTATGTAGGTATTGAGATGTTTGACCCACGTATTCACCATGGCAATCTTTACATTTGACATTATGCACTACATTACTTTGTTTCAATTTTTCGGTTTTCGGTTTAAGTTTTGTGAAAAACGCCTTGGTATAATTATTAGGTTTGTGCGCTACATTTATATTATTTTTACTCAACAGCCCCTGAATTTTTTCTGATGCACCTTGTACGTATGGTAAACTGATATATGTTTTGGTTGAGATATTATTACTAGAGTTATTACTACTCCTATTGTTTGTGTCCCTTGCATTATTATTGTTATACATTTTATGTATTCGTTTTTTTTATTATAGGATTGTAAAAACTTTCTGGATATTCATTACTTTGTAAAACTTCTTTAATCTTCTTCAAATTATCAGGTCTGTTATTAGAATGTGAGAGTTTTAGGGCTCTGTCTGTAAGGTTATTAACAACACTTTTTTTGTATGTGATTGGTACATAGAATTAAAATTTAAATATCTTTCCATACATGTTTGGTAAACCAATTTGTCCCAATTTTACCGTTATTATCATATTTAATTGTTATATCCAAAAAGTTTATTAGTTTTTCGTTATCTTTCTCAAAAGTAAATTGTATTGGTTTTAAATGCCGATTTTTTAAATAACGTGCGAAAATGATGACGTCGACAGGTTTGACACGGTGACGTAATCGTTGATTTTTTAAAATTGAAATACGGATATTGTAATATAGTCGAGGCAATGAAGCATTATGTTAGGAAATCTGTTAGGATAGGATGGATCGGAATGCGGTTTTTTTCATTCGCTTGCAAAAATTATTTATACCATTCCTACCTACTTTCTACCTACTAGACACCGCATTGCTGCAGCCAAAAATGCATTCAAAAAATGCATTTTTTTAAAGGCCGAACACCTGGATTTCAGGAACGCCGACGAACGTTATCTCCGTGGGACTATCCCGAAATTCATGCAAAAAAGGAGAGAAACTCGGCACCCGGGTTTTTTTTGGGTCGTTGAATTCAAATATGCCATCGGCGAAAGCCCCCCGGACATATGGTGCGCCCTAACCTGAACGCAGACGTCATCTTCGAGAATTTTCCTGGAAACATCTACAAAAACTAACCGAAAATCGTTATGAGGGCGTTTTGTGGGAAACGACCCCCGAACACCTGGTGCGCGCTAACCTGGCCCTGAACGTCATCCCCGAGGTTTTTCCACTCACAATTGAAAAAGACGAACCGAAAATCGTTATGGGGGGGTTTTCGGGGCGTTTCATCCAAATTTCACGCCGAAAACTACCCTCCCAACACCTGTTACACCGAAACTTTTATCTCGACATCGATGTCATTCCCATGAATGTCAACTAAACCTGATGTTTTAGAGACCGACGTCAATGTACATTGGAATTGTTGATTCAAGTTAAAATATGTATGGAGGAAAGGAAGAGAATGAATAGAAAGTCAATGTTTATGTAATTGACATTTAAAAGCTTTTTATTGAACTCAAATCAAATACAATCCAACTGTTACTTCACCTAACCTCATTAATCAATAACTTCGATTTTCAAATACGTAACTAAATATCAAATTTTCCATAAAGTGACACATAATTGTTCATTTCTTCATCATCCACTGACGTATTCATCAGTAGTACATCTTCCTCGTCTAAGGCCTCTCTAACGGCCATAATTACGCAACTGAATATCTTTTAGTATTGATGCAAGTTCACCCTTCACAATTTTTACAGGCAAGATTGCACGGGAGGCCACGCTTCCTCCGCTTGAATTTCGGGATAGTCCCACGGAGATGATGTTCGTCGGCGTTCCCGAGCTCCAGGTGTTCGGCGGGACAATAAGAACATCATAATCGTGATCATCGACCTCGAAAACCTCTGGGTACCCGATTTGGGCCAATTCTGACTCTTATTTACAAAGTTATTAAATTTGTCAGAAGGCATCTAAAAAAATGCATTTTTTGCATGCATTTTTGACTTCAGCAATGCAACTTCCGGTTCCTAATAGGTAGAAAGTAGGTAGGAATGGTATACATAATTTTAGGAAGCGAATGCAAAATACCGCATTCCGATCCATCCTATCCTAAAAGATTTCCTATGTTTGGCCTTTTTAGTGCTTCATTGCCTCGACTAATACCTCATTTGAAAAGTCTTTCAATAATGTGTTCAGCAGTGTCATACTTAACTGACTAATGCTTATACAGAGAAAATAAAAAGTAATTGAATTTTATCAGAGAATAATTCTACAATAAACTTACTGTAATATTAAATTAATTAATACATAATAAAATTTACTGTTTCGACCCTTACTCTGTGGAATCTACTCATGTTACTATTTCAAATGAAAATAAATGTTTCTAAATAATTCCACAATAGTACTGTTTTATTATATTGATAAAATGTTATAGAATTTTTAACATTTTATCAATATATAATGGAATGGAATTATCTAGAAGCAGTTAGTTTCATTTAAAACATTAGTATGAGTAGAGTAAGGGTCGAGACAGTAAATTTCATTACTTCCACAATACATACTTAATACTCTTCAACTAAATTAAATGGTCAAAATGCCATCCACCTGTTTTTTGCTAATAAACAAATCGACGAACACATTCTTCTTGGACGTTACGAATAACTTCCGGAGTAATTCTTTCAACTTCATCTCCAATTCGGACTTGCAACTCCTTTAGATTTTGCGGTTTATCTACATAAATCTTTGACTCTAAATAACCCCATAGAAAAAAATTTAGAGGTGTAAGATCTGGAGATATTGGGGGCCACTCTATTAGTCCTCATCTACATATCCAACTGCCCGGAAAACACTGGTTTAAAAACTCGCGAATATCACGTGCCAAATACGAATTGTCACTTCAATACACTTTTATTGACTATGAACAACTGTTATAATCAAAACTACACAATAAAGCTGGTAAAAACATTATAACTAAAATCATCGAATGTTCCTTGGATTTTAGTTAAGTCAGCGTCCGGGTGTAATGTGTTCATATGCAGGAAGGAACGCAAGAAAGTTCAATGTACTGAACTTCTCCATCCTTTTGGGAAGTTTTTTAAGGAACGAACAAAACTTTGTTGTCCTCTCCATCTTCTGTTGGTTTGAATCTTCTTTGGTCCGTTTCATGCATCGTTTGTTCTTTAGCCTATAACAAAGATAAATTATGAGGATTGTAACGCCAACATAGATGGGGGTTATCCAGAAATGGTTATGGATGTGGTTCCATTTTTCAGCCTCTATTGGTTACATTTAGTTTGTTTAATGCATTCATGGAGGTTGTCTAGGGGCACTCGGTCTATATTCAGTGGTTTAAATTTTGTAAGTTTTTGTATGTTGCTTGTTTTAATTTGTGGTAACGTTAATGGTTCATCCTGGATAATGGTTTTGGAATTAATAAACCGTTGTTCTACTGTTCTAAACTCGCAGTTGGGTGGAAGTTCGATCAGGTACACTCTTTGCAAAACCATTGATTTCATTGTATAACATTGAGTTGTTATTTTTGTAGGTCCAATAAATGTTGCTACGTAGTGGGAGTTCGATGATTGTTTTCTGTATTTACACTTGAATATAGTTGCAAGAAGGTTCTGTATTTGTCAGTTGAAGAATATGGTTAATGCAGATATCGGTTTCTGTTGTTTTTTGCAGTCCTTTTTCGTTGCATAAATATTTAGCACTGGTTTGGAGTATTTGAAGATATCTTCGTTAACTAAAAGGTACGGTTCTGGGGGAATAATTATGGTAGAATTTTGTGTAGGTATTGGGAATAGGTGGTAGTACATGAAGATTTTAGGATATAAATGGGAAAGTGTAGGATAACTACGATAGTGTGTTAACAATCATGTTAGTACTTGATGGCACTCAGAAACACATTGGTGCTTTGAAGGTTTTAAAAATGCCCACGGAACACTGGGATGTTTTAATTTGCCACATTGTTACGTCAAAATTTGACAATGTTACCAGACGCGCTTGGGAATCAGCACTATCAGACAACCTACCTACTTATAAGAAACTAATTGACTTTCTAAAGGACAGATGTCGTATTTTAGAATCTGTTGAGTACAATTCTTCTAAATTTACTAAACAGTTTACGCAACCAAACACGTTTCATACTAAAAGAACTCATTCCTTTTTGACAACTGACAACAAACAATGTTCTTTATGTAAAAAGGATCATCTTGTGTATACTTGTCCCAAATTTCTTCAACTTACTACCATTGATAGATTGAACGCTGCTAAACAAAATCGATTATGTATTAATAGTCTTGCTCCAAATCACTCCACAAAACAATGCCGTTCATCCGGCTGCAGGAAGTGTGGGCGAATTCATCACACACTTTTACATTTCAATAACACTGATGCTTCTAATTCCAAGCCACACCCAGTTGAGCCCAACACATCTGTAGATAGTTCCGAAAACAATTCTTTACCAAATCAGCCTTCTACCGCTTTATCGACACAAACAGGCATACAGTCACCTTGCAGTTTACTTGTTAATGATCGCTCTACAACAAACCTCGTTTTGCTATCCACAGCATGGATAAAGGTCTTTGACGCCCCAGAGTTTTACTGGATAGTGGAAGTCAGTCGAACTTCATTTCTCAATATATTAAAAATACCTATAGAAAAAATAAAAAATTCGGTAACCGGTATTAGTCAGAAAATTGAAACTATAAATTCTAGAGTTATCGCTAAAATTCAGTCAAACACTTCTAACTTCCAAGCACAACTATCTTGCTTGGTGCTTCCCAACATCACAGGTAATATTCCGGCTGCATCCTTTGACACCACCTCACTACAAATTCCGAAGAATATTGTTTTAGCTGATCCATACTTAAATTCTTCCAAACCAATCGACTTGCTTATTGGAGCTGACATTTTCTGGGAACTAATCAACATGGGACAAGTCAATACCAATGAATTTATTCACAACTTGGTCTATTTACAGAACCCAGCTTGTAGAATTAAATAAACTCAACATACCCCGTCTTACACTCTGTGGTAATCCTACTCAGATTCAACTACACGGATTCTCTGACGCCGCGGAATCCGACTACACGGCTTGCGTTTACATACGCTCCACTGACTCTTTTGGTAACACATGTTGTAATCTTCTATGCGCAAAAACGCGAGTTTCTCCCCTCAAGCAAGTTACAATACCTCGTCTAGAACTTTGTGCTGCCCTACTTCTGGCAAATTTAATGGAAACAGTTTTATCCGCTATATCAGTCGAATTTAACAACAAATACTATTGATGTGACTCTACCATAGTATTAGCCTGGATTAAATCATCTCCTCATCTTCTAAAAACATTCGTTGCGAATAGAATTTTGCAGATTCAATCTATGACTACTTCTAATGAATGGAAATACATCAAAACTACCGACAATCCAGCAGACTTACTCACCAGAGGCATGCCACCTCTTAACTTAATTGATTCCGACTTATGGTTTCATGGACCTTGTTGGTTAATTAAAGATCAATGGCCAAATCACACTTTCGATCACTCAAACACTGATGTTTCTGAGTTACGAAACGTGCCTCTTGTTCTTTAGACAAACATCAATCTAATGATATTTTGAATCATATATCTAAACACTCAAATCTGAATAAACTATGTCGCATTTTCGCTTATGTACTTCGTTTTAAAAACATTTTAAATAAATAATCAAAATCTTACAAAACTTCAAATGAGATCTCCGCTCAAGAACTTTCAGATTCTCTAAATAAACTTATAAGCCTGGTACAAGCAGGCACATTTTCTGAAGAATACATTGCCCTACGCGATGGTAATAAGATCCCCAACAAATCAAAACTTTTGACGTTAAATCCCTTTTTCGATCACACTCACAATGTCATACGAGTTGGCGGTCGTCTTCAATATTTTGAAAATGATTTTCAAAAGAAACATCCGATTGTATTACCTCCCAAGCATCGACTTACACTTCTGATTGCCCAACATGAACACATAAAACTGCTCCACTCAGGTCCACAATTAACTCTCGCTTCACTACGTGAGCGTTACTGCCCAATCAGCGGAAGAAATTTGGTAAAGCGTGTCTATCACAATTGCATAATTTGTTTTCGTTTTAATGCGAAATTCACACAATACATTATGGGCAATCTACCTAAGGATCGAATAACACCTTCCCGACCTTTCTCCATATCAGGAGTCGATTACGCTGGCCCTTTTCTCCTTAGATACCGTAAAGGGCGTAATTTTAAAACTTCCAAGGCATATATAGCTTTGTTTATTTGTTTTGCCACGAAGGCTTTACACTTGGAGGTTGTAAGTGACCTAGCGAGTGAAACGTTTCTGGCTGCTTTGTACAGATTCATGTCCCGAAGAGGCAAATGCTTACAAATATATTCAGATCAAGGTACAACTTTCGTTGGCGCGAATAACGACCTTAAGACTTTCTTCGAACATAATTCAGCTGCCATTTCGAATGACCTAACAGGTCGGGGTATACAGTGGAATTTTATACCGCCTCGCGCACCTCACTTTGGAGGACTCTGGGAGTCTAGTGTAAAGTCGATTAAGTACCATTTGAAACGTGTTATCGGTAATTCAACCTTAACATTCGAGGAGTTTGTCACAGTTCTTCATCAAATAGAGGCTTGTTTGAATTACAGACCCCTATGTCCTCTGTCTGACAATCCAAATGATCCAAACTCTCTCACTCCAGCGTACTTCCTAATCGGTGAACCACTTACTACGATCCCGCAGGCAAATTTACTGGGAGTAGCAGAAAATTGACTATCCAAATTCCAGCATAGACAGCAAATGATACAACACTTTTGGTCACGTTGGAACAAAGAATACATTACAGAACTACAGACCCGCACAAAATGGAAACAGCACCATGCACAATTATTGAAGCCAGGCGTACTGGTTATCATCAAGGAAGATGGCCTTCCACCTTTGAAATGGAGTACAGGCAGAGTAACTCAGATACATCCTGGGCACGATGGCATCATACCCACTGTATCTATCAAAACCGTTACAGGAACATTCAAGCGTCCTGTGACTAAGGTTGCTATCCTACCTAATCAAGTCTTTTAAAAGCCTGGAGGCTTTCAAGGGGGGCGGTATGTTCGGTACTGTGTAATGTCACGAGGAAGCGGCAGGGGATGTACAAGGACAGTCGACAAGTAGAGTTAAGAGACAGACATTCAAGATTTATTTCAAATCACACATATATTTCTTTTTTTATTATGTTTGTTATTTTTATGTCAATATTGAAAATTGTCAATATATAAGTCATTGTAAATAAAGTTACGTTACGTGAAATACAAAAAATTTGAATTACATATTGGTCCTTCTTCGACGGATACATCCACTTCACAAGTTAACAAACTAACGAAAATACAAGATTTCCAACGTGACCGGCAACGAACGTTACTGCCGCTACTTTGAGCTTTTCCGCTGCAATTCAGGACTGAAACACTTGGACATACTCCACTACGGCAGCTGCCAAACACCAGATCTATTTTCTACAACCAGGTCAGTGCGTTCCTTATTACAACCTTTCGTCGTATTTACAAGGATTTATGTGACATATTTTGGTTTATGAATTCACAATACGGTATTTTAATTAACCCCAACGTTTTATTTCGTGGTACTTTACTAACTTTACACTCAAATATTTACGTTCTGTACAAACAAGCCTAATTAAATCTATTATTGAAGGGTTTAAATTTGATTTATTGGTTTACATTAAAATTTATATTGATTTCACTGTTTTGCGCACACGAGTATTACATTTCTCTATTGCAAAACTGTACTGTTTTTTATTACATTTCATATTAGTTTCACATTCTGATCACTACGTTTTGTTAATTTACCCACATTTGACGGATCATACGATCAATGGCTATTTTTTAGGGATACATTTGGTTCATTAATAAACGAAAATAAACAACTCACGGCTATTAAAAATTTTCACTACTTGCGCCTTTCTCTAAAAGACATAGCTGCTGAGACAATATCATCCTTAGAAATATCCGACGCGAATTACGACGTCGCATGGAAACTTCTGAATGAGAGATTTGAAAACAAACAAATTCTAGTTAACAATCATGTTAGTGCCATTTTTAATTTGCCTTCTTTGTCGCGTGAATCTTGCAAAGGTCTCAGAGAGCTACTTGATGGCACTCAGAAACACATTGGTGCTTTGAAGGTTTTAAAAATGCCCACGGAACACTGGGATGTTTTAATTTGCCACATTGTTACGTCAAAATTTGACAATGTTACCAGACGCGCTTGGGAATCAGCACTATCAGACAACCTACCTACTTATAAGAAACTAATTGACTTTCTAAAGGACAGATGTCGTATTTTAGAATCTGTTGAGTACAATTCTTCTAAATTTACTAAACAGTTTACGCAACCAAATACGTTTCATACTAAAAGAACTCATTCCTTTTTGACAACTGACATCAAACAATGTTCTTTATGTAAAAGGGATCATCTTGTGTATACTTGTCCCAAATTTCTTCAACTTACTACCATTGATAGATTGAACGCTGCTAAACAAAATCGATTATGTATTAATTGCCTTACTCCAAATCACTCCACAAAACAATGCCGTTCATCCGGCTGCAGGAAGTGTGGGCGAATTCATCACACACTTTTACATTTCAATAACACTGATGCTTCTAATTCCAAGCCACACCCAGTTGAACCCAACACATCTGTAGATCGTTCGGAAAACAATTCTTTACCAAATCAGCCTTCTACCGCTTTATCGACACAAACAGGCATACAGTCACCTTGCAGTTTACTTGTTAATGAGCGCTCTACAACAAACCTCGTTTTGCTATCCACAGCATGGATAAAGGTCTTTGACGCCCCAGGTAAGTCATTCATGTAGAGTTTTACTGGATAGTGGAAGTCAGTCGAACTTCATTTCTCAATATATTGAAAATACCTATAGAAAAAATAAAATATTCGGTAACCGGTATTAGTCAGAAAATTGAAACTATAAATTCTAGTTATCGCTAAAATTCAGTCAAACACTTCTAACTTCCAAGCACAACTATCTTGCTTGGTGCTTCCCAACATAATTGATTCCGACTTATGGTTTCATGGACCTTGTTGGTTAATTAAAGATCAATGGCCAAATCACACTTTCGATCACTCAAACACTGATGTTTCTGAGTTACGAAACGTGCCTCTTGTTCTTTAGACAAACATCAATCTAATGATATTTTGAATCATATATCTAAACACTCAAATCTGAATAAACTATGTCGCATTTTCGCTTATGTACTTCGTTTTAAAAACATTTTAAATAAAAAATCAAAATCTTACAAAACTTCAAATGAGATCTCCGCTCAAGAACTTTCAGATTCTCTAAATAAACCTGGTACAAGCAGGCACATTTTCTGAAGAATACATTGCCCTACGCGATGGTAATAAGATCCCCAACAAATCAAAACTTTTGACGTTAAATCCCTTTTTCGATCACACTCACAATGTCATACGAGTTGGCGGTCGTCTTCAATATTTTGAAAATGATTTTCAAAAGAAACATCCGATTGTATTACCTCCCAAGCATCGACTTACACTTCTGATTGCCCAACATGAACACATAAAACTGCTCCACTCAGGTCCACAATTAACTCTCGCTTCACTACGTGAGCGTTTCTGCCCAATCAGCGGAAGAAATTTGGTAAAGCGTGTCTATCACAATTGCATAATTTGTTTTCGTTTTAATGCGAAATTCACACAATACATTATGGGCAATCTACCTAAGGATCGAATAACACCTTCCCGACCTTTCTCCATATCAGGAGTCGATTACGCTGGCCCTTTTCTCCTTAGATACCGTAAAGGGCGTAATTTTAAAACTTCCAAGGCATATATAGCTTTGTTTATTTGTTTTGCCACGAAGGCTTTACACTTGGAGGTTGTAAGTGACCTAGCGAGTGAAACGTTTCTGGCTGCTTTGTACAGATTCATGTCCCGAAGAGGCAAATGCTTACAAATATATTCAGATCAAGGTACAACTTTCGTTGGCGCGAATAACGACCTTAAGACTTTCTTCGAACATAATTCAGCTGCCATTTCGAATGACCTAACAGGTCGGGGTATACAGTGGAATTTTATACCGCCTCGCGCACCTCACTTTGGAGGACTCTGGGAGTCTAGTGTAAAGTCGGTTAAGTACCATTTGAAACGTGTTATCGGTAATTCAACCTTAACATTCGAGGAGTTTGTCACAGTTCTTCATCAAATAGAGGCTTGTTTGAATTACAGACCCCTATGTCCTCTGTCTGACAATCCAAATGATCCAAACTCTCTCACTCCAGCGTACTTCCTAATCGGTGAACCACTTACTACGATCCCGCAGGCAAATTTACTGGGAGTAGCAGAAAATCGACTATCCAAATTCCAGCATAGACAGCAAATGATACAACACTTTTGGTCACGTTGGAACAAAGAATACATTACAGAACTACAGACCCGCACAAAATGGAAACAGCACCATGCACAATTATTGAAGCCAGGCGTACTGGTTATCATCAAGGAAGATGGCCTTCCACCTTTGAAATGGAGTACAGGCAGAGTAACTCAGATACATCCTGGGCACGATGGCATCATACCCACTGTATCTATCAAAACCGTTACAGGAACATTCAAGCGTCCTGTGACTAAGGTTGCTATCCTACCTAATCAAGTCTTTTAAAAGCCTGGAGGCTTTCAAGGGGGGCGGTATGTTCGGTACTGTGTAATGTCACGAGGAAGCGGCAGGGGATGTACAAGGACAGTCGACAAGTAGAGTTAAGAGACAGACATTCAAGATTTATTTCAAATCACACATATATTTCTTTTTTTATTATGTTTGTTATTTTTATGTCAATATTGAAAATTGTCAATATATAAGTCATTGTAAATAAAGTTACGTTACGTGAAATACAAATAATTTGAACTCCTAAACAATGTGATTGCATCTTCTAGATTGTTCAGGAGTTGAAAGATCATTTGGAGGGATATGTTTAATTTTTCCAGAACATTTCTGGCTTGATAATAGTGATTTAAAGCGAATACAAATTTGTCTAGGGTTTTAATGATTTGATCTATTTCTCCGAGAATAGTTTCTTGGTTGTGTGTTAGAAGAGTAATAGTTTCATTAAACTTTTCCAAAATCCCTAAATTTATGCTCATGTGATGATTAAACGTTTTTTTATAATATTTTTGTTTGGAGCATTTGTATGGCTGTATTGTAAATTTCGGCGTCTTCCTGTTCTAGATTTCCGGAAATACACTTGATAATACTTCCTAAGCCGTCAAGAATTCCTCGTTTTCTTTTTGAGGATGGATAGTATCTTCTCTTTGGCTGAATTTAGATAAAATTGAAGGGCTTGATCGAAATTTTGTAGGCTGTTAAAATAAGGCCGTCTTCTATGGCTTTAGTCACTGCTTGGTATTGATTATCGATAGTTTTGATTTCTTCCATTATAGATTGTAATTCGAAAAAGTGCATTAAGTCGTATGCGTTAGAACATATCTTTGCTTGTCCTAAGGTTGAGTATCAAACACTTCAGAATGCTTAACTTCGAAGTTGGTATAAAGATGATGAATTGAGGTCATTAAAGTTCCCGTTATATGTGTGGGATCTGATATATTTTGAATCAGATTAAATGATTCATAGATAGCAATTAAATTGCGAGCCAAGGTTGATTGTAAGTTATAAAGATCTATGTTGAAATCTCCAAGACATATAATGCCATTATATTCTGCATTTAGTGTAATTAAAGCGTTTTCGAACTTATCTAAAAAACTGTCATTATTAGAGTTTGGTGGCCTATACAAAACACCAACAATATATTTTTTATTTCCCATTTTAATTTCAACCCAAAGATGTTCACAAAATGTATCTTGTTCGGAGATTATAACTTTATATGATAAAGTATTTTTAAGATAAATTGCTACCCCTCCTCCTCTCTTACTTAATCTATCATTTCGAATAATGTTATATTTAGTATTCCATTACCAATTTAAGGAGTAAGCCAAGTTTCAGAAACTGCAAATATAGCAAAGTCCTTAAGATTCATAAGTTGCTCAACATCAGCAAGTTTAGGTAGCAAGGACCCAATATTAATGTGTCCCACATAAACAATCATAGTTTCAGCACAAATTGATTGATACAAAATTACAAAACCTGTTTGATGATGTTAATTGTAAGTAGCTACAGAAGAAAAAGAGAGAATTCAAAACAATAAGTATAAACTAAGTCCAGCTCAAGTAGTTTACATAGGCACCTTTTCATACAATATTACAATTAGTCGGAGCCAGATTTTCAAAAGTGAAAACTTAAATTGTAAATACTATAAAATTAAAAAACTACTACATTAATTGTTTTTGTTCGTAAGTCTGGATTAATCATAGTTTTTTAGGTGGCTTCCCGTTATCTTCGTTTTCGCGATTTCTTTTGAGAGAATTGCTGCCAGTTGATGAAGTACTATTGCTGCGTATTAAAGCGGGGGGATTTTCAGTTTTATTACCAATTGAGATTGAGATAAGAGAATTTCCTTTTATGAATGCCCTTTGGCCCGTTCGCCGAGCCAGTTTCTGATAATGAAAAAGGGTTTTTTTTTTCTGATAATCTTCTACTGGATAGTCTGGAGAAATGTATATACCGGTGCCCTTTAGTCGCTTAGCCTGTTTTAAAATCTCAGTCTTGAGCCTGTTGTTAACGCATTCCAATAGAATAGGTTTATGTTTACTGACCTGACTGCCAGAGTTAAATCTAAATATGTCTCGAAAGTCACAATAATTGCAGGTAACTTGTAGTTTTTGATTAAATAAATTTAGAACAGCAGCATACACATCACCACCTTCTAAGTTGTAGATTACTAAATTGTACTTTTTATTTCTCCTTTGATTTATTATCAATCTTTCTTTAAGCCTTTCATTATCTTCTTTTAACTCCTCATAAGCTTTATTTAAAATCTGCACCTTATCTTCTAGAGTGGACTTTAAAGATTTTAATTCTCCTGCTAGCCCATCGATCTGATTTGTTAACTTTTTAAACATATGAAATATTGCTTCGTTACTTATTTCGTCTGGCATGACCTTAAAATAAACTCAAACCCATGTACTATTAACGGTGAGTTCAACAATATCAGAATACCAGTTTTTGTATTTACGGCGATAATAGTAGTAAATTTATAATAAATAAGAAATTTTTATTCCTGTTTAAATGCAATGTTTTAATTTAATCTATGGATTAAATCGACCAATTTATACTGCATTCAATTCGTAATTTTTTTCTGCACAGCTAGGTGTAAAATACTATTTAGTACTCACAGTAATTCCACAGAAAGTTGTTAATATTACAGAGCACCACAGAACGTGTCTACACAACGAAACTATAAACAATAAATTTGAGATTTATATTTTTTCTTTTATGTTGACATAGAAACCATGTATATTATAATGGCTTATGTTTTTTATGTATTAATATTTAATGAATAAATATTGGTTGAACTAGAGTAATTCGTGTAAAATCTGAATTTCAGATTTGAAATCAAAATTTAAAAAAATCAAAATTCTAATTAATCAATAAAATATGCTACGCAACTAACTGATAATAATACTATAAAAGCATTGCTAGCTAGCATAAAATTAAACTTATACAAACAAAAAAGGCACACCAAAAAATCATGCTTACCGATCTATCAGTTAGTGGAATCTCAGAGCTAACAAGTTTATTAACAAAAGCTTGTTTTTTGTCTTCTAATGAAACGTCGGTACTTTCAGGTTTATTAGTTATTTCGAGTGGTTCGACATATGGCAGAGTCTAAAAGTTGAAAAATAAAAATAACAGAAAGCGTTTTTAGCGTCAAAGTTGCGAAATAGAGATCGTTAAGCAAAGCCGTCAAATGTTTACGCAGATTTGAATTTTTTCTCTGTATATAAGAATACAATTTTCCCGGCAAATATTATAGATATGCAATGAATACTAGATTAAATCTTGATGACTGAGACATCTTAATTTTTGTTTATGCTAATACTATTAGGAATGAATATTCCATGACTGTCATAATTTTAGTTTGCTGACTATATCATTCATTAAGTATTAAGTTATAAATCAATAAGAATGCCAGATTGTCCTTAGTTACCACGTATTTCAGAGGTTATTATTATGTAACCATGGTGAACGAATATACGAGCCTTGGTATATTCGAATATACCAACATTCGTATATTCACTTTACGTGCGTTTGGTTATTTTGTTCTATGTAGTCAGAACTGTCAGTGTCATTTTGAATTATTATTATTATTATTAAATATTTTTCCTTCAAACATATAGTCGGAGAGCTGGCTACGAAAAAGTGAACTGATAAGGTGCATTCACGAATTTTGTATAAAATGCCTCTTTGGTACCTGATAAGTACGTAGCGTGGCCGTCAGAACGCTCTCCCGTGGCGGGAGGCGTGGGTGGACGGTCAAAGTCGTAAATTTATATTTAGAAAAAAATGATAAGGTGCAGTCAGAAGTCTAGGTCGGGGCTTAAAGACTGTCAGAAATCGACAAAGTTGTAAAAAAATTGTTGAAATTTAAATCACAAGGTGCAGTTCTGACAATTGCATTTTTATATTGTTTATGGCTTACTGAACCTCTATATAAATTGTCAGAAGTCTAAATAATGGCTAAGTACATTGAAATTGATAATATGGCCGGAAGTCGTTGAAGCGGCTATCGCGAAGGAAAGTAATCTTTCGTAGCTTGTTTCAAATTTAAATAACAAGTTTCAGCTCTGACGATTGAATTTTTATGTTATTTATGGCTTACTGAACCTGTATATAAATTGTCAGAAGTCGAAATAATGACTAGGCACATGAAAAGCGATACATGGCCGGAAGTCGCTGAAGCGGCTATCGCAACGGAAAGCAATCTTTCGAAGCTTTTGTTTCAAATTTAAATAACAAGGTGCACATCTGGCGATTTCTTGTTTTTAATTTTTACGTAGTTATTTAACTAAATATACAATGACAGAAGGCTAAGGAAGAGATATGTTTAAAAAAACATTAAAATCGTGATGTAAAATGCCGAGCAAGCGCTAATTTATTTCTGTACTGTGTATATCTTTCGAGCGTTTCAAAACTCTCGTCAAAACTAGTCGATTATATTTTATATTTCGTATTATTTATTTACTTTCTATAATACTTTGAATACGAATTATTATTAAAAAGTCCGTTGTCTGTATAGCCAGTGAGTGGTTTTAAAAAATTAGCGCTTACTCGGTTACACGATTTTTATGTTTTTTTAAATATCTCTCTTCCTTAGCTTTCTGTCATTGCATACTTACTTCAATAACTACGTAAAAATTAAAAACAAGAAATAGACAGATCTGCACCTTGTTATTTAAATTTGAAACAAAAGCTTCGAAAGATTGCTTTCCGTTGCGATAGCCGCTTCACCGACTTCCGGCCATGTTGTCGATTTCCATGTACTTAGCCATTATTTAGACTTCTGACAATTTATATACAAGTTCAGTAAGCTATAAACAATATAAAAATGCAATTGTCAGAATTGCACCTTGTAGTTTAAATTTCAACAATTTTTTTACAACTTTGTCGACTTTGTAACGATGTTACTTTTTAATGTTTTCATTTCCAGCAACCATGCAGTATAAATTTCATTTTATTTAATAATTAAATCGCCTCTCTTTCGAAATTTACCTATGAATATTTATTTTTATATAAATGTACTGCTTTTGAGACATCCGGTATATCCTTTTGTCAAGTTCACTTAAACCAGTCTGCTAATGTGCGCGCATTTTCAAAATTTTAAGGAGGAGACTTCGTAAGTGGGGTAGGAGAATTTAATAAAAGGACGTAGCATACAGGTAAACGGGGCTTTTTCTTTCTGTTCCTGCTTAAAAATTTAATTGTGTTTACACCGAATACTGTGACTGGTTTTTTTTTGTGAACCCGGTAAGTGGATATACATTTTTCTTTTCTCTGTAAATAGCTATTATCATCCAACGCTTAGCCGCTTTTATTTTTACGTTCGAATTCATAGTATTTGTGTACAATTCCGAAGATATAACATATAGAGTCTGTTTCATCTGAATATTTAACCCCGCTCAACAAGCCGTTGTACTGTTAAAATTTAGTTTCTTTTGCATTTGCTTAGAAAAATCTCGTCTAGATTCGCTGCTGAGCAGGGATCAATTCGAGAGGCCTCTAAGGCAGTTTAATTTACGAGATACGAAATAATCTCAAAAGTATTCGCTGCTGAGCAGGGATACCCGAGAGAGGCTTTCGCATTCTGCTAGTAGTTGTCATTATCTGAGAATTTGATTTCGTACAATAGGCGGTTGTTTGTTAGTAAAATCATAGATATAACCTATAGAGTCTGTTTCATCTGAATATTTAATCCCGCTCAACAAGCCGTTGTACTGGTAAAATTTAGTTTCTTTTGCATTTGCTTAGAAAAATCTCGTCTGGATTCGCTGCTGAGCAGGGATCAATTCGAGAGGCCTCTAAGGCAGTTTTGATTTAAGAGATACGAGATAATCTCGAGAGTGTTCGCTGCTGAGCAGGGATACGAAGGAGAGGCTTTCGGATTCTACGGTCAATCTATTTTATCTGAAAAGTTTAGTACGTACAATAGGCTGTTGTTTTGCCAGCAAAACTTTAGTTAGAACATTTAAAGTCTAGTTTATCTGAGTATTTAATCCCGCTGAATAGGCCGTCGTACTGTTAAGAAAATTTAGTTCGTTTGCACCTGAGTAGAAAAATCTCGTCTGGATTCGCTGCTGAGCAGGGATCAATTCGAGAGGCCTCTAAGGCAGATTTAATTTAAGGGATACGAAATAATCTCAGAAGTATTCGCTGCTGAGCAGGGGTACCCAAGAGAGGTTTTCGCATTCTGCTAGTAGTTTTCATTATCTGAGAATTTGATCTTGTACGATAGGCCATTGTGTTGATCAGTAAAACCTAGTTTAGTTGAATCTAGTGAAATCGCTAAGAAATTCCGGTGGCTATTGAGATTAACCTAGCCGCCGAGACTAGTTAATTGATTATTTTCTTCCGCTTTATTTCAAAAGGTACACAAATACTAGGAACCGATATAGTACGCTCTGTTAGTGCAACCATAACGCTTTCTCTGTGCATTTTGACTTATTATTACTAGGAACTTTGTACTGTTTTCACCTGCTACGTACTAGTAGAATTCTGCACGTTATTTTCCGCCTCCGTTGTAAAATAGCTAGAATATTTATTGCTTGGTGTGAGTCCGCTTTTGGTTTGATTAGTAACGTAGATATTTAGTAGTAGATTTTGACATCTTTGCAATTTCTCATTTATGTAAAATTCAATTTTATTTGTGGAATTAAAATTGACAATTTCTCCAATAACGAGTAGTTTATTTTGATATTTTTGCAATGTCTCATTTATGTGAAATTAATTTTATTTGTGGAATTAAAATTAATAATTTCTCCAGTAGCGAGTAGATTATTTTGATATTTTTTTTGTTGCAATTTCTCATTTATGTAAAACTCAATTTTATTTGTGGAATTAAAAGTAATAATTTCTCCAGTAGCGAGTAGTTTCATTTGTTTGATAGTGGTAAGCAATTAAAGCCTGTTTGCACACTACATATCCGGAAAGGTCCATAACAACAGACCCCTGGAATTACTGAACCTCCATCTGTGGCTACCTTGGTAACTCTCGACGCCGTATTTTTCGAGAGTTCGGTGGAGTAAACCACCCCAAAAATCTGGCGCCCGAGGAAAACTAGGAAGTACCGAAGCCGTGGGTGTCATAGTGACGTCCGTGATTCTTTTTGAGGGAAGAAAGCACGTCACAACTTCTGGCAATCTTTAAGCCCCGACCTAGCCTTCTGACAATAATTTTCCTAGATTCCTACAGTAAAAAACTATACTAAATTTCAGGACTGCACCTTATCATTTTTTTCTAAATATAAATTTACGACTTTGACCGTCCACCCACGCCTCCCGCCCGGGAGAGCGTTCTGACGGCAACGCTATGTATTTATCGGGTACCAAGGAGACATTTTATACAAAATTCGTGAATGCACCTTATCAGTTCACTTTTTCGTAGCCAGCTCTTAGACTAATAGTATCTACTACATAAATGAATCCGCAATTTGTCTCTGGGTCTGTGCTTTTAGTTCACATCCGAAATGACAGTGACAGCTCCGAATGCTCCGAACCGAATAATTGAATGTTTCTGATTTAAACTACAAACCGGCAAGGCAGTAGGTATTGAAAGAAAAAATTGACTCCTAAACAGTAAACAAATAATTATTTGTGCTGTTTCACGTCTCATTTTTTGCGGAATATTGGAGACGAAAATAAACTACAGGCCTACGCTGGGTAAGTTTATTAAACGGTAGTCATATCCTGACAGAGGCATAAAAACCATTTATTATTTCAGTTGCTGACATTATTTACAAAATGCTTCGTTTCGGGAATAATTCTGCTAAAGTCATTGACAAAATGATAGAAAGCAGTAGACCGGGGAATAAGGTGAAAACTGAGAAATACGTTTCACGGCAGTTTACAACAATTTTGTAATGTTAGAAATTATCAGCTTTCTAAAAATACATCGAATTAAGAACTAGCTCACATTGTAACGCGTATTGCCCAGGTAAGCCCAAAGGAGACAGAGTTGAATTAAATTAACTGATTCATTTCCAAAAAAATAATATTTACAAACGACAAAAATAAATTAAAATTCGATATTCTATATAATTCTCCGGTACGTAAATATTTTGAAGGTCACGCTTCGACGGTCCGTATCCTTTCATCGATTGATAGGTACTGGTGGTCTGAATAGCACGTAGGTGGAACTAGAGCGGTGTGTATTTCAATTTCGGCGATATACTCGACGGTGTACGAGACTCTCTATGTCCTGTGGAACGTTCAGTCAGCCAGGGATATGAGCAAGCGGCGGATCAATACTCTTTCGGTTTTAGTCTGAAGATTTGAGAGTATCGTTTGTAGCTAGTCAGTACCCAGCTTAACGAATACTTCTGCATGCAGGGACTGTAGTTATTACAGCGTGTCAATACCACACCGAAATTATTCTAACAGTTAAAGCGATCGTTTATAGCCAGTCAGTACCCAGCCTAACGATGCTTCCCTACGGAGATACTGCAGAGTTTTCGGTGTGTCAGTACCACACCGAAATTCTTCTAACAGCTTGAACAATCGTTCTCGTTTCCGTCAATACCAGAAACCAACGGCCGTTCTAATGAATGCTGTATAAAGTAGGCTAAAGATGGTGTAAAGCGTTTAAGGTTAAAGTCAATACCTTCGACCTACGCTTCGCACGAGGCGACTGAACTTGTAGGAGCTGGAGTCCGTAAACCAAGTCGTCTCTTCGTCTGTTGGTTCGCATTTTTATATCCATCGTGGTGGTAGTGGTGGCAGTCTCTGTCCCTTCTACCGTCGATTACTCGTGCGCATCCGGCGTGGGGGCTCTGCTGTTCTGGTGGGGTATATCGTCATCGCGGCGATAATTGGTTTCCTGAATCGAGTTTTATAGTAATGCATTTATGTCATTACAACATTCTTAAAGATTGAGCGTGTAACATGAAGAAAAACGATGGCACAGATTATAAGGAAGATGTGGTGAAAACTATTTGGAACCTCTCCGCTGAATTGGTGCAACAAAAATATTTCAAAGAGTATAATCGAGCCAAAGATTCAGTTAAAGATATTGTTTTCAAACCGTGGTACTCGCGAAAAACTGAAAACGCAGTGAGCCTCAGGCTATTCCAATAAAACGAAAAAATTGTGCTGTGGCATTGAAAACTGAAGAAATTCAGAAAATAATAGACACGTTAGATGAAAACACACCCAACGGATTACAGCTTAAATTTTACCACATCGCTGCGGTGGAACTCGCTTGGCGTGCAAATGAAGCTGTTTCATGTCTTGTTGACTATTTTGAAGATGAAATAGATAATTGTGATATAAAAACAGGATGGATTGAATATAATATTGTTTTCTCAAAAATCGCCCAAGGAGGAAACCAACGTACTACTGACAGCAAATGGTCGAAAAACATAACAACTAGACGCTTATAATTGGGAATACGGATTGGAACAAATATTCAAATATTTGTTGGTATAAAAATGTACCAGCTGGTATAAATGAAATAAGTAAATGGACAAAATCAGATGCAGAAACCATAGGGTTAGACACGAAAAGAGTCAAAATAACGGATCAATCTAATAGATCAACCACTGTGAGTTAATTATCAAGTGCAGGTACCACTGTACAAGAAATAATTAAAATTACGGGCCATACCTCAGCAAATTCGATCCAACCATACCTTCAAATACATGAAAAACATCACGACAATATCATATCCACTTTAAGAAACGAGAAAAATTGTGAAGAACCCTCGCCTTCTTCATCTGCTCTAAAGACGACGCAATACACAATGTATACAATAATCAGGGCCGAGAGCAAGGGAGGGGGGCAGGTGGGGAGCCACCCCCTCCAAAGCCCAGGCAGTTGGTTCCAAATCCAAACACAGTTGGCTACAAATAATATTTTTTTCGTTAATTTCTTTTCACTTTCTAAGTACCGTAAAATGGGGCTACTTGAAAACACCGGGGTGAATTCAAAAATTTTGCTTTTTCCAGTTAAAACCGATGCTGCACTCTGGCGGTCGAAATTTTAATTTCAAATTGAGTCTGCATCTATGCCTACCATGCTTCTTAGTTGAGTTTATGATGTGGTACTGGTTATTTACTCACTGTTAAGGTGTAACCTCATGCTATCGCTCGTCGCTCGGTTTCAGCGACAAATCTGGTCACGTGACCGAATTTTGGATTTCCCGCGACTCAAAAAAGTCGCTACAACTCACAAATCGCCGCGGTGAAAAGTAGCGACATGTCACAAATCGCCGCGATGAAAAGCAGCGACAACATGGCTGTTTGCAGCGATCTCGAAAGCTGACAGACAAAGATTAATGACAGATAACCTTAAAACTGATTTTCTAATTTTGTTTATTTCTAGTGGCAGTGATACAAGTGAATGAAATATGACTGAATAAAAATAAAATAACGTTTTAATCTATAATCAGCGATACTCTGCTATGATAGTAGGAAATTGACGAGATGTCGTTTGCTTACAAATATCAAAAGTGGGTTGATTAGTGCCAACAAATTTGTATCAGAGCTCGGATTCAGAAAATTCGGCAAAAAAGAATATTGGCAGCTCTCGTAGTAAATGAAATTTTGTTACACAAATACAAGAAGGAATGTAGTCAAAAACGTTTTTGGGTTCACCCATTGTATACATTACGAATGGAACATTACTTTTTTTCTACACTCTTTTGGTACGCAGGTAAATTTGAAATTTATTTGCGGATGTCACCGAGTCTATTCGAAGTGCAGCTATTTTTAGTTGGGCCTCTCATAACAAAACAGAAGGCAGTGAGGGAGCCCATTTCTGCTGCTGCACAACTTCTAATAATTCTACGGTAATATTGTAGATTTGTCTTGCTTAACCACTTTGATTACAGACATTAAACTAAATACAATTTTTCATCAGATATTCAACTACAGGTGACTGTTTCACATCCATGTCGTACCACAGTATCTGGTAGAGACGACAACAACGAGCATAATTGCAGAAATGTGCAGAGCCCTTTGGAATTGTCTCAAAAAGGAAGTTTTACTTTTAATTTATGTTAAATTTTAAACATTTGCTCATCTCCTGATAATATTATGTATAAATAAATATATATAAATTTTCTAATTTTATTATTTGAAATTATTTTGGAATATTATTATTAAACCATACACTACCCCATGGACAGGCTTTGTATTTATGGGAACACATTTGAAGTTAAATTCTCAATATTGTATGAATGCTGCATGCATATTGTTATTGTATTCTAATGTAGGAATACATTATTATATTGAGTTGTCGGGAACTGATACTAAAAAAATAAAATTTTGTATTTTTTGTTTAAATGGCTAATTAATTTCTGTATTTGAAAGAAACCCAGATCCCAAGAAGTCCACAAACTCAAATGAACCTAATAGATTCTAGAAAACACCATTGTTCAATATCGCACGTGCACAAACACTCTCACTTAAGGAAAGAAAATTGAAACAAAATAATTGATTACAATATATTTAATTTAAACTAGGATACACAGCGATTTTTCTTATTGTCATCAGTATAAAAATGTTTGATTTATTGATTTAACAATACTATATTAATGAAATTAACTGTCTCGACCCTTACTCATATTATTGTTTTAAATGAAACTCACTGTTTCTAGTTAATACCACAATATAATAAAAATAGTTGAAAATTTAAAAAAAAATGACTTATATTGATTTATCGGAACAATTGTCAATTTTTTAGAATTTTCAACAATTTTTATTATATTGTGGAATTAACTAGAAACCGTGAGTTTCATTTAAAACACTAAAATGAAATAAAGCAATTTAATTTGTTTAAAACTTCATTATATTTGAATTAATGTTCAATTTAAACTAGTTGACGAGTTTCGCTATCTCAGTAGCTTTCTCAAAACGAATGTAGGTGTAATGATAAAATGTTTTAATATATACAGTGCATAAATATAGAATTCTATTATACTAATATTAACAAAGGTATTGAAAAGAATTACCTCGAAATTCATTCACTACTAACATTCCTAAACTATCTTCTAGGTAAAAAGGTTTAATAAAGGAGAGTAATTGATATCTATTTGGTCGTTAAGAAGGTTACCCGAATATTTGTTTTTGTTTATCTCAAGAGCTTCTAAAAGATTTAAGGTAAAGGATTTACGTTCTACAAGTAAAATTTCAAAATTTGGGTTGGAAAGTGTGTTGGTTTTCTAATAAATGATTTGAATAGTTAGAATCTATTTTTTTTGTCATAGCTATGTTTGTGTTCCGAAATTCTAGTTTTAAAATTTCTAAAAGTTCTACCGATATAAATTTTATCACAGTTGTCATTACCACATTTTAATTTATAAACTCCTGATTTGTTTTGTTATTTTTAATGGGTTTGGATAAATTGTAATCAGTTTTAAAGCAAATATTCATGTCTAACGTTTCTAAAAATGATTTAATTTTTAAGGATGAAGTTCTAAAGTATGTTAAGCTTTTAAATTGTTCATAATTATTTTTATCAGAAGGGAATACTTGTTCCAAAGTCTGTTTTTTCATCTTTTTCTTTATGATATTGTCAATTAAATTTGGATCGTAATTATTATTAACTGCTATTTGTTTTATGATATTTAATTCTTTTTTATAATTATTAGTATTTAACGAGACTGTTAAAAGTTTGTGTATCATACTATTGAAAGCTGCTAGTTTATGAGTGACTGGGTGGACCGAACTATTATGAATTGTAATGTCTGTATACTGAAACAAAAACTGTTACTCTCGGGGTAAGAAAAAATATATAAGAAAGGAAGGAATAAAAAGAGAGTAGGTTCTTTCCAAACTGATATTGTGATTGGAGATAACAAAGCCAGTTCTCAGGGCTCTGTTATCTGAAAGAAGTTAGTTAAAGAAAAGAAAGAGAGGAAAAAATAATAAACAGATAAATGAAATTTAATGAAGGGCGCCACTAATTTTGTTCCTAAACAAAATTAGAAAAAATCAACCACAAATATCAGCCAACTCTTAACTGCTGTTCTCTGCTAGTTTTAGAAAATGTTTAAAAAATGCGCTGAAGGCAATTTTTCAGATATACCTGTATAATAAATAAAACAACTAAATGAAAATATGTATAAATATAATGAATGTATGTGAAAAAAAACGAGAATTTTAGAAAAAGTGGTTAGTAGATGTCAGTATGTGTGAAAGAGAAACTTTAACCTTAAACGAACAGATAAAATATTGGTGAAGCCATACAAAATAAAATTACTTAGCTTAAAAGTTGATATACGAAGACAGTAATCGGGGAAATCTTCTTTAGTTAAATATTTCTCTGAACTCTATTCAGATGAATAGCTAAATCCCCAATAAGCTCTCACAGCACAACCATACTATTTGGTGATAATACAACAGCACACTTCTTCAGTCAGGTATTTTGTAAAAATTACTCGCAAATGTTGTTGAGTCCTGGAGTTTCCGCAGTAATACCAGCGAATTTGTTTTAAGGAACAAGTTTTATTTTAGATCAAACTCAATCTTTAAACTTTTATCGGAATTTCTGCCTCAACCATTCTCTCGAAAAATGTATCGTAAAGTGCCCATTCCGACTTCCTATTAAGGATTTTTTGGTCGAGATAACTTCAACGTTTATTGCACCAACACTTAATTAGTTGTATTCAAAATATAAACTAGGAAGACGTGTGGTCTATTCCACCAATAAATTCAACTTTCGTAGCAAAATTATTTATTTAAATTAATATTCGAAATGTTGACTTCTAAGTTAACGTTTCAATACGTAATAATTCAATTGATTTAGTTAATTCTTTAGTCGTAAAAGTTACACTTACAGAACGAAAATAACTTTCAGCATCTCAGCGTAGCGATTGATGTCTGCACTGAAGTTTTCTTGATATGATTTGGACAATTTGGGTTCCAAATTCTGGTGCCTCGTTGATCAGTCTGGACTGGTTCCTCGATGAACAGTTGGTTTCTTGAAATAGAAGAAGCCACCAATACACACTTCAACGAACGATACACTGTTTTTAAGTTCGATATTCGATTAATCGTTTCACGAAAAATTTACGTTCGATACGTAAACTCCCGAATATTCTACTGACTGCGCCAATTAACTAATGGGAACTTCGAAGTCCGTTTTTAAAAACTAACATTTATTACTTCGACAAAAATTACAAAAATATATTTATTATAAAAACGATTAAAAAGAATGAATTAACAGAATGAATAAAGAATCAAACAAGAATGAATGTATGTCAGCTAGAGTTTTCTATTTATATAATAGACCTGCAAGGTCTGCAACTTCAATCGGCTTCTTGCTGTGTCTTCAGGAAGGCTGAGATAATTCAACTAATGGCAATAAGCGTCAATAATTATACTGGATGATATAATATGCCACTAAAAAATCACTGGAGGGATAGCGTTGATTGATAACTTATATCAATCAAGGGCGCAAAGCTAAAAAAATGACATTCGTCGATATTGAGAGTGCAATTAATGAATATAAGCATAATATATATATATATATATATATATATATATATATATTTTTCAAAACAATTATTCTTGGGTTTTTTTGGTTCTGCATAAAATTGAAAAGTGTTTTCAGTTTTTTTTATTTCACATTTTAGTTTATTTTTAACGTTTCGGACAGTCAATGTCCTTCATCAGAAAGGTAATCTACAAAGGACTGTAGTCCTTTCTGATGAAGGACATTGACTGTCCGAAACGTTAAAAATAAACTAAAATGTGAAATAAAAAAACTGAAAACACTTTTCAATTTTATGCAGAACCAAAAAATCCCAAGAATAATTGTTTTGAAAAATAAATAAAATAGGTTCAAGAAATAAACTAACCAAATATATATATATATATATATATATATTATCAGAAACCCAATTACCATAGTATATGGTGTAGGGTATACTTTTACAATTATATTTATTTCAATTACATCGCATTATACTTAAAACGTATATCCATTTTTTCATCGATGCTTTGGTTCAGATAGAATTTTATTCATGTACAAATTTAGCCCATTGTTTTTTATCTCTTGCCATTGTTTTTGCCTCTGTCCATGTTTTTCCTTTTTCTTGCATTATGCCTACCATAACACCATCCCATGTTTGTTTTGGTCTTCCCTTTTTCGTTCTTTTTTGTATTTTTGATTGCCATACTTTTTTAACTGGTCTTGTATCGTTCATTCTTTGTAAATGTCCCCACCAGCTTAATTGTCTCTTTTCAATAAATTTAAGTGTTGATTCTATTTCAAGGTCTTCTCTTATTTTCGTACTTCTTAGTTTGTCTTTCTTTGTGACTCCTTTAACTCGCCTAAGATACTTCATCTCAACTGCTTGTATTTGGCTCTTTTGTCTCTTTGTTAATACCCAAGATTCACATCCGAATGTTAATATTGGCCGGTAAATTGTTTTAAATACATTTAACATCGTTTTCTTGGAAATTTCTTTTTTATTTATGAATGTCGAGTTCATCGTGTGATAAAGTTTCATCGTTTTTTGTACTCTATTGTTAATTTCGACATCCTGTGTTCCATTTTCTTCTATTTCTACTCCCAAGTATTTATATCTTCTAACTTGCTCAATTTTTATTCCATCTAAATGTATATTTAGATGTTTTTGTTTCGGTCCTATAACCATAACTTTGGTTTTACTTTGATTCACTGTCATTCCAAATTCTTCCGATACCGTGCTCCATATTTCCATATTCTTTTGTAGATCCTTCTCTTTCCCTGCCATAATTATTAAATCATCTGCAAAAGCTGCTTGTGATATATCCACTCTTCCTAAATGTCTGTATCCAATGTGTAGTTTTGCCATTTTGGTTGACGATTTTTTAATTATTTCATCAATAAAAATTGTAAATAATAATGGACTTAGTCACCCTCCTTGCCTTAATCCTTCTTGTGTTGAAAATGGTTCTGATGTTTTATTCCTGTATATTACACAGTTTCTATTATTTTTGTAAATGTTTTTGATTATATCTATTATTTTGTAATTTACTCCCCTTCCTTCTAGTACTTTCCATAACTTCTCCCTTGGTACTTTGTCAAAAGCTTTTTCCATGTCTATAAATCCCATATATACCTCTTTCTCTTGTTGTGAGAACTTCTCAATTATCTGTTTCACTGTGAATATGTGGTCTTGGATGTTTCGCCCTCTTCTAAATCCACTTTGCGATTCTTCGAGAGTATTTTCTATCCCTGGTCTTATCTTACTGTCTATAATCTTCTCGTAGACTTTCATAGCTGTACTAAGCATATAAGCATAATAATTTTCATTAACATCATAAGGAATGTGTGGTTTATGAAATATAGAAAAATCGTGTTTATTATTGATATTTGAAATTGTAAGGGGCCTAAAAAGTTTATAGACTTATTTTGTTCAAGTTATACCGTAAATTTGATATTATTGTGAATTGAGTTTATGTGAGTAATTAAGTTGCCTAATTGTCTATTTGTACCGGTGAAGCTAGCTAAAATGTCGTCCCTATATCGGTGCCAGTACATAATTTTTTTACTAAGGGGGTGTTTATGAATTATTTTTCTATATTATCTATGAAAATTTCTGCTAGTAGGAGGCTGAGGGGGTTACCCATAATCAAACCATCTTTACTGCTATAAACCTCTCTAATGAAATGAAAATAATTTTGATTCAAACACACTTTTAATACAGTAATGATATCAGAGTGATATTATAGGGTTAACATTATTGTATGTGAGCAAGTTATCAACAAGCGTTGTAGTTTCTTTAGGAGGTATACTAGGAAATAGATTTGTTACATCGAACGATATGAATTTAGAAGAACGATATGAATTTAGAATTATGGGGAGTTTTGTATCTTGAATATTATTAATTAATTCCGTTGAGTTTTTAACTGAAAATCAAGGTTTGAACGAACAATATTTAGAAATAACATCAATGAGAATCTTTGAAATTTTAAATTTAAGGGTCTCAAAATTGCTTGCCTGTATAAAATTGTTGATTTTTAATATATAATCTTCTTTAGGTAATGCTATTACCGTATTTCCTTTATCTGCTTTTGTGAAAATAAGACTATTTGACTTTAATTTTTGTTGAATTGATTTGGCGACTGATAATTCAAAGTTGGATCTGTTGAACTTGACAAATTCTTTTTTAATAATTTCTGAAGCTATGTTTTAGATTAGAATTATTTGGACAGAGAAATTTTCAAGTTTCATTGCATAATAAATCAAGAAAGTCTTTGTGGCAAAGATTTGGATTTTTCTTGAGTTATTAACCCGGTAGTACGATGTATTAACAAAATTCAAGCTCGGGCGTTAAATCGAAGACAATTTCGAAATCTCTTTTTTGATGAAACTGAAGAAAATGGTGAAGTTCTTTTTCCTTGCGATCTGCGTTGGCTTTCTAAAGGTTTTGGAATCTTAGATAGAATGTTTTAAAGTTCTTAGAGGACAACGATGAGCTCCCTAATGAGTGCTCACGTCTAAAAAGCGAAGATTGATTGTGGGATCTTGCAATTCTGACAGACATTATCGGACATGTAAATTATTTAAATTTATGACTTCAGGGTAAAGTTTTATTTTTCCTACATTATTTTCACACATTTCCGCTTTTGTTGCTAAACTGTCTCTTTTTGCAAATGACTTTGCACAAGAAAAATTAACTCATTTCACTCGCATGCAGGAACTTTTAACAAAATTTAATGAAATGCCAAAATATGACCGATTTAAAAAATTCATAAACGTCTTTTGTAACTCAGTTGATAATAGATTTAGTGACTTCCAGAAATATGAAAAAATATTGAACTTTTTATAAACTCGTTTGCCATTATTTCTTTCCAAGAAATCAACGAATATTCTGCTGAAGTACAAACTGAGATAATTGATTTGCAAAATCACTCAGTTTTAAAAGGCAAATACAAAAAAATTATTTTAATCGCTGCAAATAATCAAGATTATATTGAGTTTTTGAAATTTGTACCTTCTGCAGATTCTCCAAAGCTGCATGATTTGGCTCTTAGGTACTGTTGTCAGTTAAATAAATACCGCTCAACGTTAACAGATACTCATTAGAAAAATCTAATCTTGCTAACTTCTTCAAAAATTTCTACCGATATTGATACCATTCTGAAAAATATTCAGATACAAAAACCACATTAAAACTAAACTAAAATTATTTTTCCCCAAATATTTGCTTTATATTTTTGGTTTTTGTATTTTTCTTGTTATATAACTTAGAGTAAAGATTATATTTTATATTTAAATCGATAATCTAGATCTTACGTTAAGTACAAGGCAATTAGTATATGTGTGTGGTATCAATTGAACTAGCATTCAAACCATTTTGAAGAAGAACAAATTCCATCCGTATAAAGCGAGCAACGAACGATCCACAGTTGCATTTTAATATCTGTCCCTCCGACGAATGCAGGCGGTGCAAAAATTAAATGTATGGGGTGGCATTTACGATGGCCGGCTGGTGGGTCCAATTTTCTTACCTGGTAAATTGACTGCCAAAATGTGTTTGCAATTACTGGAAGATGCTATTGACCCTACCTTGTCCGATATTATTCAAAATGACCAACAGTATAGTGAAGACCATTAATGTTTCAACAGAACGGTGTTCATCCGCATTATGCTTTGATTGTTCGTCATTATTCAGACCAACATTTTCCACGGCACTGGATTGGGAGAAGATGTAGCAATGAATGGACTCCACGGTCACCAGATTTGTCTCCCCTTGATTTATTGTGGGATACCTCAAAACTAAAATCTACAAACTACAACCAGTCTCTTTAAAAGATTTGCGTCAAAGAATTGTCGAGGAGTACCATCGAATCACTCCGGAAATTCTTCGGAATGTGCGAGAACGTTTCGAACAAAAACATTATTATTGTATGGACGCGGATGGTCATCAACTTGAACATTTAATTTAACAAAGAAGTCAGTAAACAACTACAACCGTATTAAAAATCCCTAAATTTATTTGAGTTTGTTATTTTTTTTCTGCATATCTTTGCTTTATTTTTTTGGTTTTTGTATTTTTGTTTGTTATTTAACTTAGAGTAGATTTTATATTTAAATCGATAATAAAGAAGTAAATATGTATTTTTTAATTTTTATTATAAAATGGGGAAACAAAAAATATTGCTCTAGCAAAAATGAGTGGCACACTCAACATTTTAGGAGTCAAAAGTTGCACAACTTAGAAAAAGATTGACCACTCCTGGTATTTAGTTTTGTAAAACTACATATCGCCGGCTAATTAACAAACCTCGTAACTCACGTTTTCCACTTTTTACAGGAGGGTAAAAAACTGCTTTTTTTTTAAATAAATACAAGACGTATTTTTTATGTAAAATATTGTTAAATATGATTTAATTGTTAGATAGTAAACATACAATTTTTCTTTCATCTTGTAACGAGGTTTTCGTTACTAAAAGGTTATTTTGTGTCACTGAGTGTATTTTCATTTTGTATTTTCTGTCGCTGAGTATATTTATTTTATATTATATATCACCCGTTATGTATTCTGGCCTACGTATAAAAATTATTTTATAGTTTATGTCGTCGAGTATATATTCATTTTATATTCCATATCCCTATTATATATTCTGGCCTCTGTAGGAACAATGATTTGATATTTTGTGTCGCCTAGTGTATTTTCATTTTGTATTTCCTGTGAGTATATTTATTTTATATTATATATCGCCCGTTATGTATTCTGGCCTCTGTATACAAATCATTTTATAGTTTATGCCGCCGACTGTATTTTCATTTGATAGTTTATGTCACCGAGTATATATGTAATTTATATTATGTATCGCCCGTCACATATTCGTTTCTTTGTATATAAATCATTTAAGTATATTTTCATTTTATAGTTTATGTCGACGAGTATATATAATCATTTGTATATTGCATCTACCCGCTATATATTTCAACCACTGTATCGAAATTGTTTTAGGCATAAGACTTATAATTATTGTAAATCTCCGTGAACATTTTATTTTATCCCTTGGTTTCGGGGTAGAACCAATTGTTGTAACAGGTTAATAGTTATTCAAAATTCCGATGATATTTTTATTTCTTTCCTATCTAGTTGCGATGGAGAAATCATTTTTTCTGTGTAAAGTATTTATTTCGATTTTAAAACCCAACATTTGAATGTACTGGTCTCCCCACTGCAACGACGTAGATATTGGTAGAAGCGCGCAGGTCGAACTAATCGAGAGAGAGGTGGAACAGTAAGTCTGGAAGGCAGGTAGATTTTAAAATCAAACAGAGAGTACCGAAGTGCTAGCCGACCGAAGCAGAAGCGAGAAATTGTGCATCGTCCGCCGTAAATTGTTTAGATTTGTTTTGCCAATAACCAAAAATTTCTTATTTAGTTTTTTCCGCACTGAAAAAAATTTCTCGATAACTTGGTTGCTGTGAAGGTAAGAGCTTTTTAGTAATAAAAATCCGAAAACTAAATGGTCTTTTCCATTATAAATTTAGAATATTCCCGCAGTTGATTTTATTTTAAATTCCCGATAATTTAGTCGCTGTAAAGGTAAGAGTTTTTAGTAATAAAAATCCGAAAATATGTGGTCTTTTCAATTATCAATTTAAAATATTTATGTAGTTGATTTTCATTTTAAAATAAGTTGGAATATCTTGTACATTGGAGTGTGGTAAACCATTTATATATCGCATCTGATTTAATACCTTTCCCGATTTTCCTTTTTCGTAGGTTTCCTGATATTAGTTCCGTTCTTAATTACCTTTTTCGATTTGTATGGAAAATTCTTGATTGAAATCTCCGTTTGCGCCAGGCATACATAAAAGCTAGGGCTTCCGGATATTTTAAATCCAGAATTCCTAGTTTCAATACCTTTCCCGAATTTTCTTTTAGTGGGTTTGGTTGATATTCGTCTCGTTCTTTTTAACACCTTTTTTCGATTTGTAGGGAAAATTCTTGATTGAAATCTCCGTTTGCGCCAGGCATACATAAACGCTAGGGCTTCCGGATATTTTAAATCTAGAATTCCCAGTTTCAATACCTTTCCCGAATTTTCTTTTAGTGGGTTTGGTTGATATTCTTCCCGTTCTTTTTTAACACCTTTTTTCGATTTGTAGGGAAAATTCTTGATTGAAATCTCCGTTTGCGCCAGGCATACATAAACGCTAGGGCTTCCGGATATTTTAAATCTAGAATTCCCAAGTTCAATACCTTTCCCGAATTTTCTCTTAGTGGGTTTGGTTGATATTCGTCCCGTTCTTTTTAATACCCTTTATTTTATTTGTAGGGAAAATTCTTGATTGAAATCTTCGTTTGCGCCAGGCATACATAAACGCTAGGGCTTCCGGATATTTTAAATCTAGAATTCCCAAGTTCAATACCTTTCCCGAATTTTCTCTTAGTGGGTTTGGTTGATATTCGTCCCGTTCTTTTTAATACCCTTTTTTTGATTTGTAGGGAAAATTCTTGATTAAAATCTCCGTTTGCGCCAGGCATACCTAAACGCTAGGGCTTCCGGATATTTTAAATCTAGAATTCCCAGTTTCAATACCTTTCCCGAATTTTCTTTTAGTGGGTTTGGTTGATATTCGTCCCGTTCTTTTTAACACCTTTTTTCGATTTGTAGGTAAAATTCTTGATTGAAATCTCCGTTTGCGCCAGGCATACATAAACGCTAGGGCTTCCGGATATTTTAAATCTAGAATTCCCAGTTTCAATACCTTTCCCGAATTTTCTTTTAGTGGGTTTGGTTGATATTCGTCCCGTTCTTTTTTAACACCTTTTTTCGATTTGTAGGGAAAATTCTTGATTTAAATCTCCGTTTGGGCCAGGCATACATAAACGCTAGGACTTCCGGATATTTTAAATCTAGAATTCCCAAGCTCAATACCTTTCCCGAATTTTCTCTTAGTGGGTTTGGTTGATATTCGTCCCGTTCTTTTTAATACCCTTTTTTTTGATTTGTAGGGAAAATTCTTGATTGAAATCTCCGTTTGCGCCAGGCATACATAAACGCTAGGGCTTCCGGATATTTTAAATCTAGAATTCCCAGTTTCAATACCTCTCCCGAATTTTCTTTCAGTGGGTTTTGTTGATATTAGTTCCGTTCTTTAATACTTCTTTCTTCGATTTGCAGGGAAAATTCTTGATTGAAATCTCAGGTTGCGCCAGGCATACATAAACGCTAGGGCTTCCTGATATTTTAAATTTAGAATTCCCGTTCTTTGATAACTTTTCCGATTTTAGGGAGAATCTTGATTGAATCTAGAATCCCCAGTTTTCATTACCTGTCCCGAATTTTCTTTCAGTGGGTTTTGTTGATAGTAGTTCCGTTCTTTAATATCTTTTTTTCGATTTGTAGGGAAAATTCTTGATTGAAATCTCAGGTTGCGCCAGGCATACATAAACGCTAGGACTTCTTGATATTTTAAATTTAGAATTCCCATTCTTTGATAACCTTTCCCGATTTTAGGGAGAATCTGGATTGAAATCTCCGGTTGCGCCAGGCATACATAAACGCTAGGGCTTCCGGATATTTTAGATCTAGAATCCCCAGTTTCATTACCTTTCTTGATACTAGTTCCGTTGTTTGATACCTTTCCCGATTTTGTTTAAATTTTAGTGAGATTCCTGACAATTTAAGTCTAGAGCCCCGACCCTAGTACTGTGTTTTCCGATTTGATAGGAAGAATCCTGATTGAAATCTCCGGGAGCGCCCGGCATACATAAACGCTAGGGCTTCCTGATATTTTTAATCTAGAGTCCCCGACCTTTAGTATTTTTTTTCCGATCTGATAGTTTTTCTTTTTTTTTGAGTAACGCCTGACCCGTTCGTTTCAGGAGAGTTTATCAAACATTTGAATGAAAAGACCACCAAACTTAGAATAGTTTTTATTTGCTTTTACCGCTTCTTTTCTTTGCATGTACGTTATTTTATGATCATAAACCACTCTCGCTTATGTCCTGTCTACTACTATCAAATATACTGTGTTGTGTTTTATTGACCTATTATAGACTAGTACTTCCTTATGGTAGAGTAGTTGTTTGGCTGCACGAATTTTAGCTTCTCCGTAGTGTGGATCAGGATAATAATATTTATTTCAGGACTAGCGAGAACGTTTTTTTATATATTTAGCAATAACCTCCCGAATTTCGACGACAATCGACCCCTGGAATTTACCGTACCTCCATCTGAGGCTACCTGGAACTCACGACGAGTGAAGTCGAGGGGCCGTGGAGACAACCACGTTAAAAATCTGGCGCCCGAGAAAGTGTAAGGTTTCAAAGGTGTCAGAAGTGACGTTCCGAGGCGTTAAGAGGTAGAGCAAGAGGCCGCTACCGATATATCAAGCGCAGCGCAGCGCACCGACGTCGCCTCCGAGAGGAAATCGCGCCACAATCTAAAAGTTTTCACCTTTTAAGTGGAGTTATGAGATTTGATCATACTATTTGTGAGAGTTACGTGTTATGTGCATAAGAGATACGTGGTTTGCAAAACTACTTGGAGTTAAGTGGTCCAATAATAAGCTGACTGAACCAAAATAGAACTATTTTAGGTCAAACATTGGGACAAGGGTATTAAATAGACGAATTACCAAAATCACAAAATATTTTCCTTTAAAAAATCTAGCCTATAAGCCTAAGAAAAATATGAACTCTTTTAGCCTTAGCTTGTTATCTTTAGACGATGTTAAAACCTTAACAATAGCCCTATTAGTGCTGTCGACTACACATAAACTGATAGGTCTGTAAAATTCTATCCCTTTAAAAGCGTTCTACTAAAATTAATAATTATTTAAACAATATATTATAGTCTGTCGGAATTGTACTTTTTAATTCTTGAAGGTGCTTATGTTTTCCTTCATCAATCTTCAACCTCAATAGGTTTGAAAACTCGGCTTCTCGAATAGATTCCACTATGTTGGTGCTAGTTGTAGTTGACTCTGGTACATTGTTTTCGGCATTGATTTCCGTTGAGTTGAAGCTGATTCTTGAATATTTATTTTCCTTTTTGATTTGCTGGAAATTCCTTTATTTCCTTCAGATCTGTTCTTACATTCCTTTATTAGTTCATAACTATCTTTATCATTTAACTTATAGGATATCTTGCCGCCAACCGAATACTTTAAACAGCGAATATGTGTAGTTTTCAAATAATGTGTGGTCTAAATATCTTTCCACATATGGTCTAGGATTCTATCTTGCATTTCAGCAAACAGCAACATAAACGGCTGGTACATAAATTTCTTTTTGCCTTATGCATTGCTCTATGTTGGAATGCATGGAGTCACTCCTTCTGGGTGTGCCTCTTTTCGAAGTATTTACTTTCACTGGTAATGTGGTACTTAACAGCTACATGTAGAAGCGTATTGCTCTTTACAGCACTTCGGTTCTGGTAATTACATCCATCACTATAAATCATGATTTTGCTAGAATTGTTGTAAAGGGTAAATGGAATTCAATGAAATGGAATAAAATACCTGCACACGTATTGGCTGTCAGTTCACCCTCTATCTCATTCCACAAACAGCAGCACCCTTCGTGTGTCCTAAATACAAAAATTGTGCACTGAAAGTTTCCTCTTTGGGCATAACAGTAGTGATTGCAGATCCACTGTATATACATTATATTCATTTTTCTTGGATTTCTTTTTTCATCTGTAGCTGCATCTTTCTTTATAAAATTGTCATGGTATTTTTCTTCGGCTATGTGTTTATGTTTAAATGATCTACATACGTTATATTAGTCATTTTTAGGTCGATATAAAGATAAATTTAAATCTTCGAATGTTTTATAAAGCGTATATGAAGATAAGGACGCAGAATATTTTTCTTTACAATAATCTTCAGAGTAAAACTGGTACAATTGAGATTTGGTGGTCCAGTTCGACAAGGAGACCCTCCAATAATGGGATTCCACGTTTGGCAGTGATAAAAAAACTCCTTAAGTAAATTAAATCTTTTACTTACTTTCTCCTGACTTTTTTAATTTTCTTTTGTTTTTAATTAAATCATCTTTATCTCCTTCTTCAGATTTCTCATTATTTTTTTTGTTTCATCTTCCAACCATTGGTTGACCATCATTTCCCCTATCCCTAAGGTCGCCATTAAAGTTTTTTTGCATATCCTGATCTTAGATCAGTCATGGTTTTAACATACATTTTTCGGTCTTTACAGCTTAAATTCCAAAAGTCAGTGAATATTTGTTGCCTTTCTGATTCCTTTAAGAACTTGCAGTGAAAGGTTTTTCCATTGCACTTACAGGTAATTGGCCCTATTGTCCTTTCAGGACTGTTCTAATTCTAAAACTTTACCACCAAAAAATCTTCTTCCTTTGTATTATTTGCCCTGTTTACGTAAAATCTTGGCTTTTTTGCATTGCCACTTATCCTCTGCTACTTGGTGTCTCTTCTTCCTTTTACGTTTCAATTTTTTTGATTTGGCACCTCACTTATAACTTCTTTAATTTCATTAACTCTATTATAAGCCATCCATTCGTCACCATCCACTAAAGCTGATATGAGAAACTTTCCTTGTTCCTCTTCATGACTTTCCTGTGTCTTTGTCTCTTTTCTCTAATTCTGTTCCTCATATGTGACCTTTACTTGTTCATCTGCTTCACCAATTGCATTGTCACTGAACCAATTCCTACTTGAAGTATCGTCCACTCCTTCATTCGTGTTAGGAAACATTTGTCTTTCAACTGTTTCTTCGTTTAAGTGGGTTGTTTCATTGCTTAAATCATTGTCAACTTGCTGCTCTTCAATTATTTTTTCAAGATAATTTAACTTTTCAAAAGCTTTAAATAATTCATTATCAGCTGATAGATTTGTGGAAACATTTGAAATTGCAACATTGTTCAGGTCATCAACAATAGGTACAAATTCACCATTTTCATCAACTACGAATGTGCTTGTTTCAATATTGTTATTTTCAATACTCCCAGGTAGGCATGTAGGTGTGTTCTTATGTTCTTCATTCATCTGGTTATTTACACTTTGTTCCAGTTTCAGTATTCTTTTAGATCTTGAAGATATTGTGAACTGAACTGGAAACAGAGAGGAATTAGTGATCAGTAAAAAAACAATTACTGACTACTAACTCCTGGAATACCTAGCATTTAACAATTATTTAATAAACAAACCACTTAACTCATTGCCAAATTTTGAAAGCAAAGACCGCAACTCCAGAAACAAAAATATTGCAAAACTTCAGACTCCGTGGAAATAAATTTAAGGTAGGTATTCTAATAGCATAATTTTCCAATTTTCAGTTAGTTACAGTTTTATTTTGTTGGTATAGTTGATAAGTTCTATCTAGCGCTATCTTAGGAAATCTTTTTGAGGACAATTTTTTAGTAAATATTCTAGAGCTTGTTTTATAATAAAAAATCCAATTTTCACTAGTCTTGTTTCCGCCCTCAAAATGTAACTGGGAGTTGTTTTCTGTAAATAGAGGAAATTTTTCCAAAATTGATTTTGAACTATTTCTCCCTCATTTATGTACCAAAGTCCCCATATTCCACTGGCATATGTGTAGGTTGGAACTACAATGTTATAATAACACTTTCCATATCGGTTATATATGAGGATTTAATTAAATTTTGTGTTGCGTTTTGTGTTATTTTCGTTTTCTTTATACGTGATTTTAAATTTTCTGAGAACGTGCCGTTAAACGAGAATATCACTCTCAAGTAATTATAGCTGTTTACCTGTTCTATTAGTGCATTTTTATACCAAAATTTAGGTTTATGTCCGATATTTGGGCTTTTTCTGAATATAACTACCTTTGTTTTATCTACATTAATTAGTAATTTATTAGTGTCGCAATAACTTTCTAATATTTTCATTGATCTATTCATCTGAATTTCCGAGTCTTCTATAAAGTCATCAGCATAGGCCAGCAATGAAATGTCTTTGTTTTGATCTAGAGATAAACCTCTAGCTCCTCGTTGTTTAAAGTAGTCGTCTATGTCTGACACATATAAAGCAAATAATAGTGGACTTAGCGAGTCGCCTTGGATGATGCATTTGGTGATTTTAATTTTTTTGAGGTACAACCGTTCTGCTCAATTGTTATTGTCCCTAAAGAGTACATATTTTTTAAAATTCTTATTATCTTGCCGCTAATTTCATTAGAGAAGCCAAAGTATATCCAAATTGATATTATCAAAAGCTTTTTTGAAGTCGATAAAAAGTGCAAAAACTTTCCTCCCAGGCAGTCGCAGATGGTTACTTATCACCGAGTAAAGAACAAAAATATTATCTTCCGTGTTTACGAAAGCCAGCCTGACATTCTGGTAGCGTTTCAATTGATTCACTGAATGTATGTAGTCTCTGATTTATTAGTTGGGTGAATAGCTTAGTTTTGTGATTGAGTAAGGCAATACCTACTAGAAACTCAATGGATCTAACGATTAACAAAAGAGGGACCTTACTTAATGACGTATTTGAAGACTGATTTATTAGTTGGGTGAATAGCTTAGTTTTGTGATTGAGTAAGGCAATACCTACTAGAAACTCAATAGATCTAACGATTAACAAAAGAGGGACCTTACTTAATGACGTATTTGAAGATGTAGGTTTCTTCACCCTTAATGGCCGTTATGATGATAATTTAGGACACTACACATATTTGAGTGCGCGAGGCAATAGTGTAGTAGATTTAATTTGATCTAATCTTAATAGCATAAATTGTATAAAAACTTTTTATGTGAATAGTGATTTTATTTCAGACCATCAAAGTTGTACGGTAAAACTAGACATAAAAATGTTTAAACTAGCCCAATCACAAATTCAACAAAAAGAAAGAAAATATCTTAAGTGGAACCCACAAAAAACACAAAACACAATATGTCAGAGGTGACTATAAACCCAGAAACATACAATGTTGAAGAACTCGATGCACAATTATTGATAAGTTCCATCATTTCTACAGCCGAAACTTTAGATATGTGTAGAACACGGCTTTATAAAAATACTTTAATTCAGAAATTGACACCCTGGTTTGATAAAGAATGTGTGAAAGAAAAAAAATTATTAAAATTAAAGAAAAATAACATTAAGAAAAATAAATACAGCATAAATACAATCGAATAATATAAAACAGAAAAGAAAATATTTAAGATGTTAATCAAAGATAAACAAATCAAATATCAACAAAACCTACAAGCAAAATCTCTGAACATTTAAAACCCATCCGAATTATGGAAATATATAAAACTTCATAAAAAAAGCACTATAATGAGCACCCTATTACGACCAAAGAATGGGAGAACTATTATAACCTATTTTATAACACCACTGAAGCTAATATGAACCTATCCATAATGGATGCCAGACATCCCTATCTAGATTCACCCTTTACAATCCAAGAGATATACAATGTAATAGCAATAGCAAAAAATAATAAGGCGGTAGGGGATGATAAAATACCAAACGAATTTTATAAAAACTTGCCTACTAACTGGATCATACATCTAAAAGAATTATTTAACAAAATATACATGGAAGAACACCTTCCATGCAATTGGACAAATATTAACATGATTCACTTTCATAAGAAAGGCCCTGAAAACGATCCTCTAAATTACCGAGGTATTGCCTTACTCAATCACAAAACTAAGCTAAGCATAATTTTCTATCATAGCTGTATATTTTATCTCATATTATTAGTTTAGTTTTCATTGATTGGTCGTTTTATGTTAGAGAAATTCGAATTATGTTAACAATGACAAGAGAACACGTAACTCCTACTTTATGTAACCTAACCTATACGCCAAGAAGACAACAAAACACGTTAAGTAAATACTCTCTTAAACTTTTTTTATCATATTATATTTAAGAATTATAGTAATTTGCATAAATAGTAATCTCTGTATAATTTACTTTACATTAAGCACCACACAACACTAATCAATCAACTTTATAATAAATCAACGCAACTGCTACACATATCCATAGGCTATACATTGATGCAGGCTGCCCCAACGACGTGTTACAAGGTTTGCAAAAACAAAATTCTCTCCAAAAATATAAGTGGTTTGTTTTACCCTTTTTTCTGCTTAAGTGAAAATTTTTGTATATACGAGAATTGAAAAGATTGTGCATGTAGCTTAAACCTACTCAACAACATTAAAATCTCAAAAACGCATTTTTTTGGAATTACGAGATTTGTTAATTAGTCCTAATATTTCCCTCGTGTATTAATAATCCTATATGAAGCGGGACTTTTTTGGCGAAAATTGCCCGGTAGAATTCCAAAATTTCCCGCTAGCTATCGAAAATTTCCCTGCACGTCCGTAACTACAGTAACGAGTGTTAAAATCAGGCTAGGGACACTGCAGACCGTGCCATCTATAGAGCCTGTCGAGTAATTAGTATCGGTAGATTTCAAAAAATTAACGAAAACTGTAACGTCGTTAGTAATCAATTTTTATTGATTTTTATAACTGCGTATGCGCGATGTCATATTGCTCGTCCAATCATTTTCGTTTATCATATTGTGATAGTTTCGGGTTATCTGTTCTCGTTTCTTGGTTAAAGTGTTGAAGTTATTATTTGGTTTCAGTATTTTGGTGTATTTTTTAATTGCTATAGTGTAATATTTATTTGTTGTTTCGTTGATTTATTATTATTTTATTCTTATTAATTGAAAAGACAAAGTCAAAGTGTATTGTGAAGGAGTGTAATAAGTGGTGTGCTCGGTAAAAAAATTAGAGCATTTTTTCTTTCTCACTTAACAACCATTTTCCTTATTTTTATAAGAGACAGAATTTTTACTAATTTAATCGACAACTTTAGAGATCATGGTTGTTTTTTATATCAGCTAAACTGAAAATTGTTGCATTACTATGGTAACTAGGTATTTCTTTATACAGTTTTGTTCCTCGAATCCTGGAAGATATAAAATTAATATGGCTGGAACGCAGAGGTAATAAATCATTAAATTTGTCGACGAGAAAACAATGGAGGATATGTCCCCTTCATTTTCAAAAACAGTGTTTCTCTAGATTTGAAAAAGACGAAGGAGGGTTATTAAGACAGTTTTATTTGCCTTCCAATATGAAAGGAAATTAGCAAAAATTGATGGTAAGTTTAATTGTATTCAATATAGCATGCCATAATTTTAGACATTTTAAAATATACCCATTGAAAAAATAATAATCTGGGTTTTATTTTATGTTATAGCTATTCCCTCCACCAGTAAAGGTGTTGAGCCATTGCCACCTTCCCCACATGTGGAAGATATTTCCTCCACCAGTTATGGGATGGAAGGTATTGAACCCTTGCCGATTTTCATATATAGCCCATGGTATGACAATTTATGGGAAATGAAAGTGAGTATTAAGTTTTGTTGAGCCATTTCGTCCAAGTATTTGGTATAGCGGTAACCAAAAATCCAAAATATCTATTAAAGATAAAAAATAATAATATATCAAAAAATAGTTCAGAAATCCAAAAAGTATTTAAAAACCAATGAAAAAACAAGAATTCCTAGAAAAATCAAAAACTCAAAAAAAGGAATTCAAAAAACTAAAAAAAATTAAACATTCAAACATTTTTTGATATTTTTTTGGATTAGTACAAAAACATGTTGTGTAAACTTATTATTTCAATAGTAAGCGCATTTTGTTTTCTTTTGTTGATATAAATAAATTTTCAAACATATTTGTGTGTTTACTTATTTATTATTATTATTTTGTGTGTTTACTTGTAGAAGCTCAATCAGAAACGAGAGGATTTCCACAAGACGGCGGGATTTTTAAGAGCCCTTAAGAAACATTTTAATAATCATAGACTGCCAGGAACTCCAGAGTAACTGAAACTGTCTTATGCGATGGATTCATAAGAACCGAATGCATTTAAATGTAGAAATATACAAATGTGCAATATACTATGTTTAAGCTTGTGATATAGACATATTTAATACCTCCAGTAAAGAAATAAAGATGCGTTTTAAGTGAAAATGTAATGTTAGTGTACAGAGCTGGGCAGTGGTTAACTACTTTTCCTTTAAAAATATTTTAATTACTTTTGTTCTAACAGTCACAGTAATTTAACTCAAATATTTTCTTTCACAAAAATAGTAGTAACTACTCATTGCTAACACTTTTTTTGATTAAGTAGTTAGCAGTTATACTTCAGTAATTTGTCCAAGTCTGTGTGTTTATAGGAGTATAGTAATAAAATTAATATAAACTTATAAATAATTTTCTACTTTTATGTTGATTTAACATCATTTAAAAATCTAATGATACTCCAATCTAGAATGTATGTTACTCAAATTATTTTTTAATTATTGCATTGTTTTTACATTATAATTTATTTATTGTCATTTTGTTTGTTAAGAAAAGTACTTTATGAAATAAATTATTTGTTGTATATTTTTATACCAAAATAAATAAACTGTTTATATGATATTGTTTTATTTTTTCCAATTTAACCATTTATGGTCTATCATTTGATATTTCATTTAATTTAACTCAACATTTAATCATTATTGAGTTAATGGAGTTAAATTGAATGAAATGTCAAATGATGGACTATAAATGGCTATTTCGAAATAGAATAATTAAAATATAGTAAATTTGATTATACCGCTAAAACCTAAAATTATAGAAATCTTTTTAACATCACTCAATTGTTTAGTCGACAGACTCTTTAGATGGCGCCACAATCAGAGTCTCATCTATATGTGGGTTATCTGTGGTTAAAATTGCGCATTTGTCACTTTGACACATGCCAACTTTTAAAATTCGTTGAAATGTCCCGATTTGGACAAGATTCTTTAAGTTCTATTCAAGAAAAAGTGACCGAAAGTAAACCCAAAAATACAATACTGAACCATAAATATATATGGAGACAGTTTATGGATTTTATTAAAAAGAGAAATTTTAGTTTACACGAAAACACTTCAATACCGACGCTCGCAAATATTCTTACTGACTGGGCCTACAACATGAAAAAGAAAAAAGGATTAAAAAAGACTTTACTGTGAAGACTATTTGGAATATAACGTCGAAATTATTAATGGAAAAATACCTAATTGTTGTTTAAATAAAAATTTTAAACTAACGTACTTTTATTTCTTCTACTCGAGAAATATTCCACCGAATTACACTCGTGCATCAAAATAAACCTGATAATTTTTGTTGTCAATAAAAACTGCATTCGATTATTTTCATATTTTGTTAAAAGAGCCCTCCTCCTTCGTCGAGCTCTTCGCCAAAACATGAAAATAAACTCAAACAGTTTTTAGACAACATGCGTTCATGAAAAATTATCGGTAATTTTTATGCACTTGTGTAATTACTCCTGATAATATTGTAAGAATAAGAATTATAGAAGAAATCTAAATATGAGGAAATATACAGGGTGTCGCATTTAAAAAAACGTATGTTTGCTTTGTCACGCAGTTATGTGCCACCCTGTAGATATAGGCATATTTTCCATTATAAGGAGCTTGTTGTTGCCCACAATTTTTTTAATAGCCTTTTTAGATAATTTACATAATAAAGGAGTTATCGACCATTGTCACACTAAAAACTCACATTGTATGTATGTATGTCTATGTACTTCTTTATCGATCTAATAGTCTAAGAGCTGGCTACGAAAAAGTGAACTAATAAGATGCATTCACGAATTTTGTATAAAATGTCTTCTTGGTATCCGATAAATACGTAGGGTGGCCGTCAGAACGCTCTCCCGGGGCGGGAGGCGTGGGTGGACGGTCAAAGTCGTAAATTTATATTTAGAAAAAAATGATAAGGTGCAGTCCTGAAATTTAGTAGAGTTATAGTTTTTTGCTGTAGGAATCGAGGAAAATTATTGTCAGAAGTCTAGGTCGGGGCTTAAAGACTGTCAGAAGTCGACAAAGTTGTAAAAAAATTGTTGAAATTTAAACCACAAGGTACAGTTCTGACAATTGCATTTTTATATTGTTTATGGCTTACTGAACCTGTATATAAATTGTCAGAAGTCGAAATAATGGCTAAGTACATGGAAATTGTTAATATGGCCGGAAGTCATTGAAGCGGCTTTCGCGACGGAAAGCAATCTTTCGTAGCTTGTTTAAAATTGAAACCACAAGGTGCAGTTCTGACAATTGCATTTTTATATTGTTTGTGGCTTACTGAAACCGTATATAAATAGCCAGAAGTCTAAATAATGGCTAAGTACATGGAAATCGATAGCATGGCCGGAAGTCGCTGAAGCGGCTATCGCAACGGAAAGCAATCTTTCAAAGCTTTTATTTCAAATTTAAATAACAAGGTGCAGCTTTGGCTATTTCTTGTTTTTAATTTTTACGTAGTTCGTAGTTATTTAACTAAGTATGCAATGGCAGAAGGCCAAGGAAGAGAGATATTTATAAAACCATGAAAATCGTGATGTAAAATGCCGAGTAAGCGCTAATTTATTTCTGTACTTTTGGCAATTTGTTATTTTTGTATTAATTTTATGATAACAAAGTTAATAGTAGATAAACTGAAATGTAAGTAAGCTTTTTGACATCTCGGAGATATATCTGGTAACAAAGATGAAGTTTTTCAAGTTTTAGAAGTATACACGAGCCACTTGTAGGGGAGGTTGGGGCAATGTGGACTACGGGGGCAATGTAAACCACCTAGGTTTTTTTCATAACAGCGGCAGCAATGCAACAGATTCGATTCTACTTATGTGCATACGGGTCCTACCGATACTCAGTAAGAACTTGGCAGCCGTAGAGGATTGTTTATCAGAGTTTAGAGCCAAAACGTGATTTGCGGAAGCGTCGATCTAACAAAAATGTTGACTTTATATCAGAATTACTTGGTAAGTAAAGGTATTTTTATCTATTTTTTAGTCTCCATACGTTGTTTAGAGTGTGCTTAATATATGCCAAACGGCAAGGTTACGATTTTTTATAAACATTGAATATAAACTACACGTGTTCAATTTATTGTCTATGTGGGGCAAATTGAACTGTTAGTGGTCCACATTACCCCAAGTACATTTTTATATATCTAATTTTATTATCCTTGTTTTCAGGTGCCTAGTCAAGATGGTCCGTAATTATAGAAGAAAAACGGAGAAACAAACATGGTCACTTGTTGCAATGGAAAATGCTATTAAAGCAGTTAAAAGCGGATAAACCTGTGTTTACCAAACAACAGGAGGAAGAATTGGAAAATTATATTCTGGATATGGAAACCAGGTTCTTTGGAATTACATTGCTTGACCTTCGTTCTCTTGCTTTTCAGTTAGCAGAAAAAAATCAGATAGAGCATACATTTAATAACACCAAAAGACTAGCTGGCCTTGATTGGACTTATGGATTTCGTAACCGTCATCCAAACATTTCGTTGCGCAAACCCGAGTCGACTTCTGCTGCAAGGACTCAAGCCTTCAACCGCCATAATGTCAAGCAATTTTTTGACCTATACAAAAACGTTTTGGATTCTAAAAATATCGCATTAACCAGAATATTCAATTGTGATGAAACCGGGTTAGATACTGTTCCAAAATGTAACAGTAAAATATTAGCTAAAAAAGGAAGGAAGCAAGTTGGCCGTCTCACCTCTGCAGATAGAAGTGGAACCACCACAGCAGTTATTTGTATGTCGTCATCAGGAAACTTTGTACCACCATTATTAATTTTTGCAAGGAAAAGGATGAAGGTCGAACTCCAAGATGGCGCACCACCTGGAACAATATTTGCATGCAGTGAAAGTGGCTGGATTAATAACGACGTCTTTTTAGTCTGGTTTAAGCATTTCGTTCAACAGGTGAAACCCACCGACGATGATCCCGTCTTACTTATTTTAGATGGGCATAGTAGCCACACAAAAAATATTGATGTGATTGATATAGCCAGAACTAAACATGTACATATTGTTTGCTTGCCGCCCCACAGCACTCATCATATGCAACCAACAGATGTCGGTTTCATGGCCCCATTAGCACGCTACTACGATATGGCTCTGGAAAAGTTTTTGAATAATCATCCAGGCAGAGTTGTCACGGTCATTCAGATCGCCAAAATTTTTGGTGATGCGTACTTACAAGCAGCAGCCCCCTTAACAGCTATTAACGCTTTTAAAAAGTGTGGATTAGTCCCCTATGATCCAAATATTTTCACAGATTTAGACTTTGCCCCGTCTAGCGACAAACGAACTGCCACAATCTGAAAAGGAAGAAATAATTTCTCCAACCTTTACTGCAGGGAGCACCTTATCGAAGCTCACACAATGTAAGTTGGATGAAGCGCCTCCTACAGAATCTACTTCAAACGATCCTTCACATTGTAACGATAAAGAAGCAACGGCTTCAACATCTATTGCCGGCACGACTCTATCACAGCCCATACAATCTAAGCTGGAAAAAGAAGTTCCTTCAGCATCAGCATGTCTTCGCTCTACAGAAAACCAAAGGAAAAGTAGTTTTGGGTCAGAAAGCCCTATCGACATTCGTCCACTTCCAAAGACTACTAAATCAAATAATAAACCATTACAGAAAAATAAAAAGGGCAAAGCAACAATACTAACATCTAGTCCTTATAAATTGCAGTTAGAAGCTGAACTAAAAATAAAAGAGGAAAAAGAAGCAAAGAAAAAGGAAACAGTTAAAAGAAAAATTGATAATCAAGAAAATGAACCAAAGAAACAAAAAGTAGAGTCTAAGAACAGTCTTTCTAAATCAGATAAAGGAAAGCAGAAAAAAAAATTGTTGATGAAGATGCAGACTGGGTTGGGTGCGCTGCTGCGGATGTTTAAGATGGGCTCATGAAGCCTGCGCAGGATTGGACCCTGAAGATGACGAGGCATTTAAATGTGAATTTTGTGCAGAATGTTAATATTTCAAGTACTCGTATTTTTAAGTTGGTAGTACCATTATTTTTATGTTCTATACCTAAATAAAGATTTAATTTTGAATTTCCTTTTTGTGGTCCATATTGCCCCACTCCATGGGGCAATATGAACTTCAGACATGTGTTCAGATTTTTTTTAACAAACAAGTTCATAATGATAGTACAAGTTTCACTGAACAATGTGAGTTCATTACAATTTCAAATTTCATCTTAATAATGAGGCTATACAATTTTTTATCTTAGATAGTTCACATTGCCCCAACCTCCCCTATGGAATCACTTCGAAAAAACAACTGTAACTAGTAAATAGTACTCGATTCGAGATATTTTTAAGAAATTATAAAATAACAGATGGAAACGAACCATTTCATAAAAAAACAATAAAAAATTTCGTTGCATCAAGTTTGCCTCCTTGTCAGTCGAATCTACGTCAGCAATTTGAAAGGGCGAGATATATCTCAAATGTATGGAGAAATGCTCACCTAAAAGTTCCAACGGAGCTCGAACCTACAGATTGCGGCTGGATACAACAAGGATCAACATATTAATTTAAATGGTTTGAAGGACCTAAACTACCTTTATCAGTCAACGATGTTACCCGAAAAGACGAAAATGACGAATCTGGAGCTGAAGGTTGAATATTCTACTACATGATTCGTACATTGAAAAAATATTCAATTTTAATGTTAATAAGTCATGTTTCCGATGATGAATCAGACATTGAGTATGCTAGTGACGAGGATGAGCATGAGCAGTCAGATTGCGAGTGTTAATTGTTTTTTAAATATACTTTTTACAAATTAAAAAACAATATTTATGTAATTATTTATACTTACATTTCACTTTCCCTACTATTAACTTTGTTATAATAAAATTAATGCAAAAATATTGAAAATAACAAATTTCCAAAAATACAGAAATAAATTAGCGCTACCTCGGCATTTTACATGACGATTTTTATGTTTTTTTAAATATCTCTCTACCTTAGCCTTCTGTCATTGCATACTTAGTTAAATAACTTCGTAAAAATTAAAAACAAGAAATAGCCAGATCTGCACCTTGTTATTTAAATTTGAAACAAAAGCTTCGAAAGATTGCTTTCCGTTGCGATAGCCGTTTCAGCGGCTTCCCGCCAAGTTATCGATTTTCATGTACTTAGCCATAAATAATATAAAAATGCAATCGTCAGAACTGAACCTTGTTATTCAAATTTGAAACAAGCTACGAAAAATTGCTTTCCGTCGCGATAGCCGCTTCAACTACTTCCGACGATATTATCAATTTTCATGTACCTAGCCATTATTTAGACTTCTGACAATTTATATAGAGGTTCAGTATGCCATAAACAATATAAAAATGCAATTGTCAGAACTGTACCTTGTGGTTTAAATTTCTACAATTTTTTTACAACTTTGTCGACTTCTGACAGTCTTTAAGCCCCGACCTAGACTTCTGACAATAATTTTCCTCGATTCCTACAGTAAAAAACGATAACTCTACTTAATTTCAGGACAGCACCTTATCATTTTTTTCTAAATATAAATTTACGACTTTGACCGTCCCCCACGCCTCCCGCCACGGGAGAGCGTTCTGACGGCAACGCTACGTACTTATCAGGTACCAAGGGAACATTTCAAACAAAATTCGTGAATGCACCTTATCAGTTCACTTTTTCGTAGCCAGTTCTCCGACTATAACGTTTTTTGAAACATCCCTAGGATCTCCTTCCGAGGTCAACGTTGGAGTCCGGCATGTTTTTAACAAAACTTCTAAAAGCGTTCTAATACTTCTTCTACAGCGAAAAAATTCGAAATCTGCATTAAATAATTTAAAACTAAATACTAAATCTGAATAAAATTAAGACAAAAGCTATATAAAAGTTTGTTTTTCTTACTTTGTTATCGTTTTCTACTAAGACACAATTGGAATTTAACTGAACATTTTCTTTATTTGCTTCCGATGATTGTTCGTAGTTATTGTTCCATGTACCATCGTTATCACATTTTTCCTGAAACAAAAGCAACTATTAGTCCAGAGAATGAAGACCAAAATATACCAAATAGAAACCAATTTTTGCACATTTGTAGGGAAGGTGCACTTAACAACATACTAAAAGTAAAGGACTCTTTTTCAGTTTTTCGTTAATAACTCATATACTAAATTAATCTACATAAAATTCTCTATAAAAAAGGATTTATACACTTTATTGCTAGGATCAATTTTACTAATTGCATTTGCAAATCTAATGCGCACGAAGAATTCGGTACTGGGCTAGCTCAAATTAAGGTAATCCTAAACTCTCGACCTATATGTGCTTTGTCCAATGATCCCACTGACTTACATTTTCTCATAGGCACAAGCCTTAGCATATCCTGAAGGATCGCATTCAACAATTATTTTGGAAGAGATGGCCAGTTGAATATTTAAATACTTTACAGCACATACCCAAGTGGTTACTCCCTTCTCGCAATCTTCATGTCAACGACCTCGTTCTTTTAAAGGAGAACAATGCTCCCTCTCTCAGCTGGCCAAAAGCAAGAGTAATAGAAGTATTTTCTAGATCTGACAACAAAGTCAGAGCAGTAAAAATGGGCACCAATAGCGGACTACTCACACATCCAATCACTTTGTCTCTTGCCATTTGGTAAGGAAGCCAATTGTGCGTAGTATATTTTATTTAGTTTTGTTTTTTAATCCTACAACAGATCCCCGTCACTCGATTAGATTTATTTTGTTTTTCTGTTCCTCATTTCTCTCCTGTTTATTGAACGCGATCCGTTCAATAGATCTTTAAAATATACAGGGTGTTCATTTCAGGACTTCCCACCCTAATTTTCTCGAAATGTGTGTATTTAAAAAAAAATCCTGGGACACGTCAACAAATATATCGAAGTGGACAACTTTTTATCATAAAGGCAACGCGCCCCCTTTCACCCCCCGCCAGGGGGAGTTGCCAACTTCAAAATCTTAAATGGGAAGGAGAATCGAGTTATACCTCATTTTAAAGGTCTTTTTAATCTCTACACGTCGGCTATTGTTTTTTTTAATTGATCGATTCGTTGTCGAAATATTTAGGAAACTCTGTTTGCTGCTTCGTACCATTAAAATAAAAACTGCAATTGTTTGTTTTGTTATTCCTTTCAACTTTTTTGTATAAAAAAATGCAAAAAAATGTTTTTGATAGAGAAAATAAAAGACATGATACCTATTGAATTGTTTACCATACTTACCAGTTGTGTGAAAATGCAATTTATTAAAAATGGTTTACACTTTAGCTGAAAAAGTTGAAATAGTGTTAATTTACGGCGCCGAAAACCAATGTGCTCGACGAACTGCTGCAATATTTAACGAAAGGCACCCAGATAAGAACACCTCTCATAGGTATGTCCTAAATCTAATCGCCAAATTTACTCAAACAGGATCTGTTGCAAATTTAAAACATGATAAGCCAAGAGTTTTGAATGAAGCCACTCAAATTGAAGTGATAGATTATTTTGGTATGAATCCTAATACTTCGTTATGTACCATTTCTGCTGCAACTGGAATTCCCTTAGGCTCTGTCCACAAAATTACAAAAATTAATAAATTCCAACCCTATAAAATGAAAGTATGTCAAGAGTTAAGTGAAGACGATTTTGACAGAAGAATTGAGTTTTGTGAACAAATGACTACAATTATTAATAACAATAACGAATTTTTAAAAAATATCTGCTTCACTGATGAGTGTACTTTTTATTTAAATGGTTTTGTCAACAAACATAATTGCAGATATTGGAGCAATGAAAATGACCATGTATTTGTCGAAGGGCATACCCAGCATCCCCAAAAAATTAATGTATGGGCCGGTATACTAGGAAATCAAGTAATTGGTCCATTGTTTATAAATGGAAATCTAAATGGTGAGATGTACTTGAATATGCTAGAAAATACGATCAATCCGTTAATTACCGAAGCAATTGAAAATCAACTGGATAGAGATGGCAACAACTTTCTTGACGAAAATGAGTTATATTTTCAGCAAGATGGAGCTCCCCCCAATATGTGCTTCCGGTCTGTCAATGGTTAAACAATGTATTTCCCGGTAAATGGATAGGGCGAAGAGGACCTATAGAGTGACCAGCTAGGTCCCCAGATCTAGCACCATGTGATTTTTTTCTATGGGGACATTTAGAATCAGTTGTTTACACACCCCCGCCACAAAATATAGGAGACCTTCGACAAAGGATTACTGCAGAATGTCGAGCAATTCGAACAGAAGTGTTTGAAAATGTGCGTCACGAATTTGAACAGCGGTTATACTATTGTTTGGCCAACAATGGGCAACATTTTGAGCAATTATTAAATTGAAAATCTGTGTACAATATTGTAATTTAGTTTTGGTAAAAGGACTGAGAATAAACAGTTGCAGTTTTTATTTTAATGGTACGAAGCAGCAAATAGATTTTCCTAAATATATCGACAACGAATCGATCAATTTAAAAAAACAAAAACCGACGTGTAGAGATTAAAAAGACCTTTAAAATAAGGTATAACTCGATACCCCTTCCTATTTAAGATTTTGAAGTTGGCAACTCCCCCTGGCGGGGGGTGAAAGGGGGCGCCTTGCCTTTATGATAAAAAGTTGTCCCCTTCGATATATTTGTTGACGTGTCCCAGGATTTTTTTTGAAAATACACACATTTCGAGAAAATTAGGGTGGGAAGTCCTGAAATGAACACCCATTTTTAGAAGATGTTAAATGACAACACAGCATGCCTCCATTTTTGGAATGATCATTTGACGTTTATGAAAGTTGTCATATTTAATGGAAAAACTTTATTGCTCTAGTGCAATACAATCTTTATTGCACTCATATGTTATTCTACTATAACGTTTTGTAATCATGACAAATATAAACATTCAAATTGACGTCAAATATTTAGTCCATTTTTTGTGAGATTGTATTACGTTTTAAACAATTGGATATTTTATATTATTTTCACTAGTAATACCACTAGAGGTCAAACTATTTCCGGAAATTTTTTCGAGCTCATGAATTTCCTAAAAATATTCATGAGCGAGAAAAATTTTCCGGATATTAATTTAACATCGCGTGGTAGGGTGAAAGCACTAATGATGAAACAGTTAGGGTTTTTTTAATTTCACTGTATCTTTTTGTGGCATTTAAATAATAGTATATTGTATACATAGGCGGTAAAGTGGTATTTTTCAGGCCGAAAGAAGATATGGACAGGCGAGGTGCAGCCGAGCCTGGCCACTTCTTGAGGCACTTTACTGCCGTGGTTTACACATAATTTTTTATCCTACACAATAATTGTTAGTAATATTTTTTGTACGAAAATTTTAGTTCATAATATAAAATTCAATACTGTGAATCATTATTTTTCACAGTGATAATGAAAATTGCATTACGAATAGTACAGTTAACAAAAGAGATACCTTGCTTGGGTAAATTTGATAACTGAACTTGCTCAAAAAAGGAAGTAAATAGTTGAAGTTGTTGCTCCTGTCTCTATTGGGTCGCCTCTTAGCGTGAAAATTTAAAATTTATTTTCTCGGCTAGCCGTGGAAAAGGAAACTTACTCGTCTCCGTAAAGCTGGTAAAATTCAACTTTCTTACAGTGTAGGATAAAAAAATATATTTTTTCTTTTTCTTAGATGGCATAGCTTTATTTATTTAGTTTTAATATAACTAGTTGTAAAACAAATAGGATACCACATTATTTTCTAAACAAGTTTTATATTCAAAAAATACCAAAAAGCCTAGGAAAGAAACAGGAAATATAGTAAAGGAATTTTAAGATTCCAATAAAGAAACACATACTTTTTCTGAAGTATTTAAGGCATTCTATTGTACAAATAGGTATTGACTAAATCAATACAAACAATTTTTGTGCTGAAAAGACAAAATATAAAACTGAAAATGTAAAATAAAACATATTCTTCTTGGTTATAAAAAAATGGTATGTTTAAAATATTTTTGATTAAAAAATGTTCCTATGGAAGCTCTGACACTTAAAAAAAAAGCTTTCGAGAATTGATTGGTATAGGTTGTTCTATCTTCTTCACGATATCTTTTTCAAGGTACCATATCTGATCAGGTTTTATCGGCCATTTCCATAGTCTGTTGAGTCGCCTTTCCATAACACTCACCTCGAACTCATTGCGGTTATCATACTTTTTAATCAAGCCGGGATATTGTTTTTTTCCCAGATTGGGAGGCTGAAATGAAACCTTGCCAACACGCAGCGGCTCGCGTGGCATTGTATTGGCCATGAAACCCTACAAATGCCAGATTTCAAAACCAAACGGAAACTACCCCAGGTGAGTAGATACTCTCACACTGATTTATCAGTCTGTCCCAAGGATTCTGGGGGGGGGGGGGACAAAAATTTGACAAGAGTACGTTCAAAGAAACAAACAGTTCTCAAAATTGCAACCTTAAACACTAGTACTCTACTTTCAGACGAAAGTTTTACTGAAATGGAAAAAGAATTAGAAAACATAAAATGGGATATAGTGGGAGTTGGTGAAGTCAGAAGGCGAGGTGAAGGTCTTGAGACCCTAAAATCCGGTCACTTACTTTACTACCACGAAGAACAACATGAGTCAGTAGGAGGTGTTGGGTTATTCATAAACAAAGAAATAGTGAGAAATCTCAGAATGGTCCAACCAGTTTCCACTAGAGTAGTATATGTCATCCTTAGAATAAACACCAGATATGATTTAAAAGTTATTCAGGTCTATGCCCCAACAACGGATCATACAGACGAGGAAGTCGAAGTTCTTTATGATTATTTAGGTGCAGCTCTCTCAAACAATCCTACACATTTCACCATTGTATGCGGCGATTTTAATGCCAAAATAGGAACAAAAATGGATCCATCAGAAACGGCTCTTGGTAATTTTGGCAGTCCAGGGCGAAATGATCGTGGCAACACTCTTTTAAATTTTCTGTTGGAGAAGGACCTATTTCTTATGAACAGCTTCTACTACAAGAAACTCCAGCGCAGATGGACCTGGAAGAGCCCAGACGGAAGAACAAAGAATGCGATCGACTACTTTATAACTGACAAAAGACATATATTCAAGGATGTAACAGTCCTAAATAGATTTGCAAAATAAAGCGACCACCGAATGGTAAGAGCCACTATCGTACTAAACACTAGCTATGAACGACACAGAATGATTAAAAAAACGAACGAAGACATGGACACGCCCAAGAGATGAACGGAAATTCGAGGAACACCTCAGCAAAATACTCCAAGATAAACCCTTATCCAATGATATTAACATCTTGAATGATGCAATAGTGGAAGCAATAACAGACGCCCAAAAGAAATGTTGCCCAACAAGCCCGAAGGAAGAAAAAATCAGCCTGGAAACGCACCACAAAATGGAATTAAAAGTGAGGAAGACGCTAGCCAAGACGAAATAAATAGACTGAACAAGTAAGTAGCAAAGGCAATCAAGAAAGACTTAAGAAAGTACAAAGAAGAGAAAATCGTTGAAACTATCGAGGAGAATAAAAGCATGAAGGTAATGAGTCGCAAACTAATAAGTGGGAAGAGAGAAATTGTCAAACTCAAGAACAAGGATGGAAATATCACGTCGAAGAGAGAACATTTGCTACAAATTGTTGAATCTTTTTATGGCATTTTATACGCTAAACAAACCACTCTAAATCCAGAGAAATATCTGCGGAGAGGGGTTCAAAATCAGGGCTCCGAGAATATTCCGGAGATTTCTCTGGATGAGATTAATATGGCTTTGAAAAATATGAAGAATAATAGAGCTCCAGGGGAAGACGGTGTAGTCACTGAAGCGTTAAAGATAGGAGGACCAGTACTGATGTCCATGATTCAAAAACTCTTTAATCTATGCCTGTGGAATCAGAATATCCCAATAAAATGGAACAATTCAATAACCATACTTCTGCACAAGAAGGGAGATATAACGGACCTGGAAACATACAGACCAATTAGTCTCATTAACCATCTTTATAAACTCCACACCAGAATTATAACAAGTACATTGGAGGCAAAGCTGGATTTCTATCAGTCACGGGAGCAAGCTGGTTTCCGCTCGAAGTACGGTACAAACGACCACCTACAGTGCTTGAAAACCTTGATAGAAAAAATCATTGAATATAACCGCCCTCTAGCATTGATATTTGTCGATTTTAAAAAGGCTTTTGATACAGTAGAATTAGCAGCCATATTAAGAGCACTGCAAGATTGTAGAGTCGACCACCGTTATTGCGACATAATTAAAAATATATATGAAAATACCACAACAACTGTAAATCTACACTCTACAGCCAACAAGATAAAGATGGGAAGGGGAGTTAGGCAAGGCGACACTATATCACCAAAGCTGTTTATTACTGTGCTCGAATATGCATTTGAAAGATTGGCATGGCAACAAAGAAGAATACTCATCGATGGAGAGAGACTCAATCACCTACGCTTCGCGGATGACATCGTTATTTTGTCGGACTGTCTGGGAGAGGCCAAAGACATGCTCCAAGAACTCAACGATATCATACAAGAGATTGGGCTGACAATAAATTTTGAAACGACCAAAATAATAACTAACATGGTTCCCAGTGACCAAATACAAATTAATAACAACAAAGTAGAATTGGTCGACAAATATATGTATTTGAGTCATGAGATTAAAATAACCAGACAACCAAACCTGCGAACTAAACAGGAACATTACCCTGGGATGGGCGGCGTACGGAAAAATGAAGGACATCCTTAAAGGAAATATCCCAATTCGTTTGAAACGAAAAGCATTTAACCAATGCATATTACCGGTTCTGACCTATGGCGCAGAGACACTAACTTTAACGAAGAAAACCGCAGAAAAACTAAGAGTAACACAAAGGCGAATGGAGAGATCGATGCTTGGCCTGACCCTGAGGGATCGAGTGAAAAATGAAGAGATACGCCGACGCACTGGAGTAGATGATATTATACAACGAATCACTACACGGAAATGGGCTGGGCACATTGCTAGAATGGACGACGGGCGATGAACCTAATAACTGTTGGAATGGAGATCAAGAGCTGATAAGCGTAGCCGAGGCAGACCTCCCACTCGATGGACGGATGACCTGAAGAGGATAGCGACAAATTGGATTGCAACAGCCAGGGACAGAGAGAACTGGAGGCGTTTGGAGGAGGCCTATGTCCAACAATGGACGTGAAATGGGCTGTATGATGATGATGATGATGATTGTTTTTTTTTCGTAACTTACAATGACATAATCACCAACGTTATACTTTCTTTTCAGGCTTGATAGAGGTAATTCATCGTCTTCCAAATCTTTTTTATTTCTTTTAGCTTTAACTGCACTATTACTTTTCCGCCAACCTATCTAATATGCGAGAAAAGTATTGGTTTACCCTAAAAAAGTTGGAATTTTGAAAAAAAATTTGAGTTATTTTTACGATTTCCATCAACAACAACACGAAAAAATGGTTTTTATAAAAATAAACGGTTTTAATGATTAAAACTAACTTTTCCGCATCTGTGGCCCTGAACAATATTCTATCATAAAATTGTTACTTGTATACACTTCGTGCTAACAAACCGAAATTTCTCCAAACATTTAATATATGTGGATTTATAGGACCCGCTGTACTCGCTCTAGTCAACTGAAACTCAATAAGGTACATCTGTGAGACACCTTGAACAATATTCAATCATAAAATTGATCAATCGTATACTCTCTGGAGGCTGTAACAAACTGAAAATTCTACAAAAATGACAAAAATTTGGTACTTCAAGTACCATAGCACCCGTTGTACTGGCTTTAGTGAGCTGAATATCAATAGGGTTCATCTTTGAGACGCCCTGAATAATATCCAATCATAAAATTGGTCATACTCCGGAGGCTGTATCGTGCTAACAAACTGAAACTTCTCCAATAATGACAAAAATATCGTACTTAAAGTACTGTAGCACCTGTTGTATTGACTCTGGTGAGCTGAAAATCAATAGGGTTTATCAGTGAGATGTCCTGAATAATATTCAATCATAAAATTTGTGACTTGTTGAACTCCGGAGGCTGTATCGTGCTAACAAACTGAAATTTATCAAAAAATGACAAAATGTTGTTCTTCAAGTACCATAGCACCCGTTGTACTGGCTCTGATGAGCTGAAAATCAATAGGGTTCTTCTGTGACATGCCCTTAACAATATTCAATCATAAAATTGGTGACTTATTGCACTCCGGAGGCTGTATCGTGTTAACAAGACATGAATTATGTCGTCACCTCGCTTGGTTCCCATAAGAAGATGCTGACGCTGCGTATCCCACAGTCCGGAGTTAAGTTTTCCCGAATCCGACTTTTGTGGGAATTCAGCAAGATTGCGAAGGTGTCTTGTGGACGATGCGCTCATCTTTTAGTCAGTTGTAGACTAGATTTCAAACTACAAACATATATTTTCCATAATTGTTATATTATTTAAATTGTAAAAATAGAGTTTTTTAAAAAGTTACTTATCGATATCCGAATTAAAATTGGCGCAGTCTGTAGGATATCCGGGTTATCGCGTATCGAACGTGGTGATTTCGTTTTAACGATTAACTGGATACCGAACATAGTTGATTCGTTGTGAAGTGTTGAAGAGGACCGTCTACCAGTGACCCGTCTGAAACCCTTCGTCACCGAAACATCGAGAATTGGAACTTACATTGTCCATTTCTGCAGGGATCGATACTTCTGGAGGAGACATAAATCGCAAATCCAGGGCTCTTCCTTATAGCTGTTAGGAAGGATATGCTTGAATTTACTCTATTATTTCTGTAAGTACATTTGAATGTCTATCGAGAATTTATCTGATATACTTGAAAATTTAAATTTGGGTGACTCTCTAACTGACTCTCAAATTAATCGTAGAAAACCTGATTACTCAAAAAATCAATCTATAATGGCTCAATTTAAATCAGAATATTTAAATTGTATTCCCGAATTCAATGGGAATCCAAATAAATTAAATCGGTATATTTCGATTTGTGACCAAATTATTCAAAATTTTTACGATTTTGCAAATCCAGCTAATTTTCATAATGTTTACTTATAAAATTCGCTTATTTCTAAACTCACGGGCAACGCTAGACTAGTTGTAAATATTCAATTGGCAACTAACTGGAAAGAACAAAAAGAAACGCTACAGAGAAACTTTTCTGACCAAAGAGACGAAGCTTGTCTCAACAGAGATTTAGTAATGTTAAGACAAAATCAAAACGAAAGACCGCAACAGTTCTACGATCGATGCCTTAAAATTTTGAATCTAATTTGTAGCTATGTAGATATGCATGAAACAAGCCAAGAAGCAAAAGTTCTGAAACGTAATTTGTACAATGAATTAACATTAAAAACATTCTTGTCAGGTCTCAAAGATCCTCTTGGTACTACGATACGTTGTATGAGACCACAAACACTGAGTGAGGCCTTACAACTCGTTACCCAAGAAGATAACACACATTATTTTCAAAATTCAAACCAAAATAGACAAATAGCCCGACAAAACAATTTTTCCACAAGGCAACCGCCACAACAAAGATTTTCAAATAACTATTCAAACGATAATTTTGGTAATTCATTTAATCAATATAGGAATCAAAATTCACAAATGTCGTTTCTTTCTCAACCTATTAATATACAACCAAAACAGAATAATCGCCCACAAAAATTTTTCACAAATGCTCAAGTATTCGGTACAAACAATCAACAAAATAGAAATGTTTTCAAACCAAATTATACTAATAATATTTTCGATAGGCCTACGCCAATGAGCGTAAGCACTAGAAACACATTTAGGCCCACGCCAATGAGTGTGAATACAAGAAACACTCCGAGACCTCCACCAACGAACTTCCAAAATAATCAAAATTATTCAAATTCACGATCATTTGATCAATCAATGTAACCCAGACGAACTTATGTTTCAGAAGAATTATATAACACAGAATTTAATGAAAATTACGATAATTTCGAGGAACAGTACGATATTGTAGAAACTGATGACTTGCAAGAACAAGCACTCGATAGTGAGAACGTTGCCGGTACGAATCAAAATTTTCAGAAAACGTTTTGCAACAGGAAGCCGATTTAGTATCAAATATCATTCCATTTAATACTACAGATGCAAGTGAATTACCATATGTTATTTTACCTGAATATATAGATATAGCTAATAAGTTTTTCCCTAATTTGATCAGGCATGACCCATTTGTTGTATCCACAGTGTTTCAAAAATCAGCACATAAATTTAGTGCATGTATTCCAGCTTCAAAGTTATTTAAATTGCAAAAAAATAAAACATTGAAATTCTATCTATTTAAGTTCCATAATGTCTTCAGAGGATTGATTGGACTCGATAGTTTGAAATCATTACAAGCTACTATTGATTTTGATAAGGGATATTTAATTACACCACACACAAAAATTAAACTACTATTCCAAAAAACACTAACGGATTTAAACCTAATAAATGTGAATGCCAGATCAGAACAAGTTATTAAAGTAAAAACGTCCATAAACAATGGCGAAATAATTATTCCGCATCACAAATTTCATAACTGTGAAATACCGGAATGTCTTACAATTGCAAAGAACGGCCAAGCCTTGACAACTATTTTGAATAATACACAAAATAATGTAACATTAGATTTTTCTGAACCTTTAACTGTAGAAAAGTTTGACCGTAAACATGTACAAGAAATCGAACTAAATAATTTTGACGAGTTTCCTAACAAAAATTTAGATACAACAAAAATTAGAGTAAATCACTTAAATAATGAGGAACGTAATGAAGTACTTAAGTTGTGTAAAGAATCTTCGGACATATTTTATAACGAAGAGGATCGTTTAACTTTTACTAACCGCATTAAACATCAAATAAAAACAGTAGATGAATTACCAGTCTACACAAAATCCTATCGTTATCCATTTATTCACAAACAAGAAGTAGAAAAGCAAATTAAGGAAACGTTAGATCAAAATATCATAAGACCTAGTAGTTCTCCGTGGGGTTCGCCAATTTGGTATGTTCCAAAAAAATCCGACGCTTCCGGAAAACAAAAATGGAGAGTGGTGGTAGATTATCGGAAGCTGAACGAAAAGACGATTGGATATAGGTACCCACTTCCTAGCATAACCGACCTACTGGATAAACTTGGAAGATGTCAATACTTTACCACTCTCGACCTGGCTAGTGGCTTTCACCAGATCGAGATGGATGAAAGAGACATAGAAAAAACAGCTTTCACTACGGAAAATGGGCATTACGAATATTTGCGTATGCCATTTGGGTTAAAAAATGCTCCCGCAACTTTTCAGCGAATTATGGATAACATATTACGTGGAAATGAGAAATGTTTAGTGTACTTGGACGATATAATAATTTTCTATACATCGTTACAAGAACACATAGAAATGCTTAGATGCGTTTTCCAAAGACTTCGTGATTCTAATTTCAAGATACAACTTGATAAATCCGAGTTTTTGCGGAAAGCGGTCGCATACTTGGGTCACGTTGTAACCCCCGAGGGTGTAAAACCCAACCCTGATAAAATAAAAGCAATCAAGCAATTTCCTATGCCAAATAGTACTAAACAGATAAAAGGTTTCTTAGGTTTACTAGGATATTATCGTAGGTTTATAAATAACTTTGCAAAAATCACCAAACCTCTCACAAAGTGTTTAAAAAAAGGAGCGAAGATTGAACATATTCAAGAATTTTTAGACTGTTTTAATACTTGTAAAAATCTTTTGACGCTAGTAACGTTGCGTTGGGCGCCATCTTATCCCAAGGTCCGATTGGTAGCGATCGACCTATTGCTTATGCTTCTCGAACGTTGAATGATTCGGAACAGAACTACTCAACTATCGAGAAAGAACTACTCGCAATAGTTTGGGCTACGAAATATTTTGCCAATGCACTTTCGCGCGTAGAAATCCATACCAAAACAGTGTCCGACGAAATAGAAGATTTAGTAAGAAACATGAAAAATGATCCTAATAATCTTGAAAATGAACAAATAATTCGAGAAATATTTGAATCACAGGACGAAAATAAACAACGAGACATGGACAACATCTCCATGCAAGTACAAGCAGACGAATCTGTTCAAAACGTAGAACAAGACGAAGAAAATGACGAGACTATACATTCCAATGCCGATCAAGATCCTGTTGTAGGTATTCCAATATCAGACATACCTGTAAACTTCGGTCAAAATCAAATTATTATAGCAAAGCCAAAAATCACGATTTTATTCGAAAGAAAACAACGTATTAAAGTCCAAATATCCGAAAATAATTTTGAAAATGATATTACGAATTTTATCAGAGAATATATCGCACCAAATGTTCAATATTATCTTTATTTTCAAAACCCAAATATCTATGAGAAATTTTCAGTAGTTTTACAAAAAATTTTTAGATGGCCTTCTATTAAGTTTAAAAGATGTAACAAATTTTTAATTGACGTGACAAACAAAAATGACATTGATGAATTAATTTCGAATTATCATGAAAGTAAAACAAACCACCGCGGAATCGACGAGACAGTAATAAGAATTAAAGAAAAATACTATTGGCCAAATATCAAAGAATCTGTTCAAACTTACATCAATAATTGTGAAATTTGCCAGCAAAGTAAATACGAACGACACCCCATACGAATGGAAATGAATATTACTCCAACAGCATCAAAACCGTTTGAAATAATTCATTTAGATACCTCTACTCTCGAACAATCAAAATTTGTAACTATCGTGGATAGCTTTTCCAAATATGCTCAAGCATATCATTCGAACTCATCCTGTGGAACTGAAATCGTTGATAATTTAATAAAATTATTTTCACATCACGGTACACCTAAACAAATAGTAGTTGACAACGGTACTGAATTCAAAAATTCTGTCGTAACAGAATTACTGAAACAAAATTGATACTTACTTTTGCAGTCCAAATCATCCTCAGTCAAACGGAATTGTTGAGAGGTTCCACTCGACAATAATCGAACATGTCAGAATATTGAACACAAAAGGATTCTTAAAAACCCCAATCAAAAATAAAATCACTTATGCAATTTTGGCCTATAATCAATCTCTACATTCTTCAACGAAATTCAAACCTATCGATATTATAAACGGATATATAACAGATAATAACCCTTTTAAAATGGAAATCGATCAAATATTAATAAATGATTATATAAATGATCATAGGGAGAAATCAAAATTAATTTATTCAAAAATTAACTCAGATCTTATCGTTCTAAAATTAAAGACTATACAAAAACTCAATGTTAACCGAGACAAACCTGAAATATTTCAGCCAGAACAAAAAGTTTTCGTGAAAAAACATATAAGGCAGAAACAAGCAAATAAATTTGACAAATCCACTCAACTAACAACAGTAAATAAGGATTTAAAAACAGTTTCAACCCCAACACACGAAAAAATACATATGGATAATATAAAACGCCCACCTCTGCTATTTCAGACTCCCGGGGATCATCGGACTCCAGGAAAAAATTCTACTTCAAAAATTAGAAAACAATCCCGGCCTTGTTCCAGTTAAATTAGGAACTTCCAAAGTCGAACAATACACACATACACTTATTCACTATTACGATATGAATCATTACCGAAATCTACAAATTAAGATTGAAATCTCATAATATAACCAGGCTAATACTCACAAATAAAGATTATTCTTTTGATACATCAAACTATCTAAAAATCTTACAATTCATTGAAGACAAAGTTGAATCAAAAATGAAAAACATTCTCCCGCATCATATTATCCGTAAACGAGGATTAATCGATGGCTTGGGCTCAATATTCAAATACATTACCGGAAATTTAGACGCTTATGATGGTGAACGCTACGAAAAATTGATTTCTCAGTTAGAGTCAAACCAAAAGCAAATAGTGTCAAATATGGGAAAACAATATTCGCTATCTCTGAATGTCATAGATCAATTTAATAAAACAATTCAAAAAATTAACCATAATGAACAATTGATTACTTCAAAAATAAACCAAATTTGTTTGATAGTTGAAAACAATACATATAGAGAAAATGCAATGTTAATAAAATATGTTCTCAATCAAATACGTATGTACGAAATAATTAATTCAATTCTACAAGACATCGAGAATTCTATTACTTTTTCAAAATTACAAATTATGCACCCGAGCATTATTTCAATAAATGACCTATACATCGAACTTGAAAAATTAAGCAATCAAACCGAATCGAAACAACTACCATTTCCAGTGAATATCAATAACACTGAACCTTATGAGAAACTCATTAAAATCGATAGCTACATACTAAATAATAAAATCACATGTATTCTACATATTCCAATTACTTTTCCTTTTGATTTTGTGTGTGTGTGTGTGAGATTTTGGCCGTAGAAAACTTAGTTCTTAGCCACAAAAATTATTTAATTTTAATGTTCAACTTTATATTGAAATTTGTGCACTTTTAAATAGCTCAACTAAGGCGTCTAAAATAGGTTTTTCGTTTAAACTTAATAGGTGAGTTAAATTTGTCGGTAAAGAAATATTGTGATTAATGAGAAAATTAAGAAATATATTTATTTGATATTGGTGATTTCTACAGGAAAAAATTAAATGGTTAAGATCAGCTATTGAACTATTGTCACATGAACATTTGGAAGAGCCTATAATTCCTATTTTAGCAAGGTGCGCAGGAAAGATACCATGATTTAGTTTCATTCTAGTTACTATCGTAGTGTAGTATTTATTTGTATTGTATTCTTGAATATGTGGTATTGTTTTGGGTATTTCTGGATGTATAAGTGTGTATGGGTTTTTAGACTCTTTTACGTATTCCTGCCATACACTATTCCAACTGTGAGTGATTTGTCTTTTAAGTGACGGCAATAGGTCAAGTGTGTTATAAAAATCAAAAAACTTGTTTTCCAAAACTGCCTTTTTGGCAAGGCTATCTACAATTTCATTCCCTTTAATGCCAGCATGTCCTTTTACCCAGATGAACGTTATTTTAGTATCAGAATTACTTAATAGATATAGATAGTTTTTAATATTCCATAAAAGGGAATTTTTTACCTGATTATATAATTTTTTAGTTCCTATAGTTTCCAATGCTGCTTTTGAATCGGTTATTATAAGACTATTGCCAATTTTGTTTTCAAATATATAAGTGAGGGATTTCCATATTGCATACATCTCCGCTGTGTAAATTGAACATGTATCATGTAAACGCATTTTAACAGAAAAACATTTATTCGAATGATAAAAGGCACATCCAGTTCCATTATTGGTTTTTGAGCCATCCGTGTAAATAGTTGAATAATTTGTATAGTTTGAAAGAATGGATATCATAATGTTTTTGTTAACTATGTCTGAAAGTGAATATAAGGGGAATATGATGTTAGGTTCAAACATACATGAGTCATAGCTGAATCTAAACATTGGATATTTGTCGATAGTATGAATTAACTCATAAAATTTATTAGTAAAAATAAAAGCATCGACCAAAGGTGGATTATTTTTAATCTTCCAATATTTGTTTGTTAAACATTGTGTTGTGAGATAAGCAAGATTATTGAGGTTATTGCAGCAATCTTTTTCTCTAATTTTGATTAAATATTTATTTGCCAGATATTCGCGTCTAATTGCTAATGGAGGTTCAAGAGATTCAACTAAGATTGCATCAGTTGGGGATGATCTCATTGCTCCTATACATATACGTAGAGCTTTAAATTGAATGCGATCTACAATTTGTAGATTTGTTTTGCTAGCAGAACCGTACAAAGTCGATCCATAATCCAGAATTGAGCGGATGTATGCTCTATAAAACATTAATGAAATGGCCACACCAACACCAAACTTTAACTAAGAAACACATCTTAACATGTTTATCCCTGTCTCACATCTACATTTGATATACTCAATATGTTTCGTCCACAACAACTTACTATCCAGAAATATGCCTAGGTATTTATAATTATTCACCACTGGAATTGTAAGTTCAGAGAGAAGCACTGTTGCGGGTGGCTGATATCGATGTCTCGTGAAAAAAAGGACAGAGCATTTTTCAGGCGATATGTTAAAACCTAAGTCATGTAAGGATCGTCTAATAGTATTCATCATGTTCTCGAGAACACACAAGCACTCTTGGTGTGAATTTTGGATCGTGTAATAGGCAAAATCATCAGCATACTGAACTTTATAACAAGAATCATCTCCTATCCGATGCAATTCTGTTGTATATAAATTAAAAAGAAAAGGGCTCAAAACAGATCCTTGCGGTAGACCTTGAGACAACACCCTCGGACCATGAAGTTCATTCTTATGATCTCTGAGGTAGATTTTCCGATTTGTGTACAGATTAAAAATATCGGTCGCCACTTTATTACCAAAACCAAATTCTATAAGTTTTTTTGTTAGTATGTTTAAATTTACAGCATCATAGGCGCCTTTTATGTCGATAAATAAACAAGCAAGATATCTGTTTTCAGAAAAACTTACTTGTACGTGATTAACTAATTGTGTTATAGCATCTATCGTGCCGCAACCCTTACGATACCCATATTGTGTTGCCGGAAGAAGTTGATTGTTTTCTGTGAACCATTCTAATCGCGCTTTGATCATTCGTTGAAACGTTTTTATAATGGTGGAAAATAAAGAAATTGGCCGAAATGATGTCGCAATAGAGCTATCCTTAAAAGGTTTGGGTAATAAGGTAATAATTACGTCTTTCATGGTTTCTATGTAATCATTTTGTAACCACCAGTCGTTAAAAATATCTAAAAGATTTGTTTTTGCTATTATGGGAAGGTTTTCTATCATTTTATATGTTAAATTGTCTTTACCAGGCGCAGTATTTCTGGAAGTTTTGATAGCATGAAGTAATTCTTGCATATTAAATGGAGTTTCTAAATAAGGATTTGTTTTTAAGATGTGTGATGGATCAAGTTCGAGTTTATTTTGGACAGTTGCAGGACAAATTAAATCAAATATTTCTTCAAGCAATTGTGGTGGTAGAGGAGTACGATTATTCTGAAAATGTTTATTTGAAATTCTTTTTATGAAATTCCAAATTTTAGTTTGGGGAGTATTCCTATTGATAGAATTTATAAAGGAGACCCAGCTATCTTGATTAGCTTTTTTAAAAGTTAATTTGGCAATTGCTACACTTCTTTTATAATTAATAAAATTTTGGAAATTAGATATTCTTTTATATTCAAGTAGAGCTTGTTTCCTTTTTTCTACTGCTTCTGTACATTCTATGTTCCACCAAATAGGTTTTTTAGTAATTGGAATAAAAGGTTTTTTGATAGGCATAGACAAATCTGCGGCTTTTGACATGGCTGTAATTAAAAAGTCAGCTTTTTCTGAGAGATTAATATTAGAATCATTTTCAGTTAATATTTGATCAATATGGTCCTGATATGTTATCCAATTTGCTCTCGAGTCATTCCATCTATTAGAAGTTAAAATGTTTGCGCGATAACCTGACAAATGGAGAGAAATGTTTATTATAAAATGATCAGAACCCAGAGTTTCTTCCATAATTTGCCAATCTAGATAGGAAACTAGGTTAGGAGTAACAAAAGTAAGATCAACCCTAGAAGGATTTTCATTAGGCCTGTGTATTCGAGTTGGTTTACCATTATTGACACATATTAAATTGCAGTGATCTAAAGCATCTATAAGTCTTTTACCTTGTACATCATCCTTGTGGGATCCCCATAAATTATGGTGACAATTAAAATCACCACAGATAATAACCTTACCTGAAAATTGTGAGAAAATATTTATCCAGTCATTAACATTAACAGTAGTTGCGTTAGGTGGTTTATATATGTTTACTAAGGTTATTTTCAAGTCACTGATTTCTATTGCACAAATTTCTATGCTAGCATTAAAATTTTTTATTATTTCAATTTCACTAAAGTTAGTATCTTTTTTGACATAAATGCCTACACCTCCGTAACCATCATCCCTTTTTTTTGTATGGGATAATAACCTCGAAGAGAAAAATTATCTTCCATTTTAGTTTGTAACTCTTGTAATATTAAAATATCGAATGAATAGCTTTCTAAAAATTGTAATAAGTTGTTTTTTTTATTAGTAATTGAACGACAATTCCATTGAAACAAATGTAATTCACCAAAAGTCCTCATCATAAATACTCTCTAAATCACTGACTGGATTATTTATAATTGAGCTAAATTGATTTCTAATACTATTATGGATTTCTTCTAAATTTTTGTATTTACTTTGAAAATATGTAGGATCAGTAAGTGCTTTAGTTATTAACGAATTAACTTCAAATATTATTTTTTCTTTATGAGCCATGAAATCATCACGGTGAGGGTTTGGAATGACAGGTTGTGATTGTGGGCGTGGTGGAACTTTTTTTGTAGTTTGAGATACTCTAATAGGAGATACACTTTTACGTTTAGTCGGTTGTGTTCGAGGTCTTTGGGTGAGTGATTGAGTAGCAACATGTGAGTCTTTTGGGCTAGGTGGTAATTCTGGAAAATTATTAAGATTATTAAGTACCGAAAATCTATTATTGGTGGTAATTTTAGCATAAGATGGATTATTAACTATTTTTTCCGCTTCCTTAAATGATATATTATGATATGCCATTGTTTTTTTTATATTAGATTGAAACTTATATGTGGGACAATTTTTATTTAATGCATTATGATCAAATTTTTCACAGTAAATACAATATTCATGAGTAACGTTACAATTATGATTTTCTTCCATTTTATCACCACATTTTCTACACTTCTCAACTCCTTTGCATAATTTTGTCGTGTGTCCGTATCTCATGCATTTGAAACATTGGACAACCGGATATATATACGGTTCAACCTCAAAATTACATAAATTAATTTGCACTCTAGAAGGGAGGTTACTACCTAGAAATGATACGATTATCATTTGTCTTGGTATTAATTTTGTTGTACCATCTGAATTTTTAAATTTCCTCATCATTCTTTTCACACTCATAACTTTTTTATCCGAGTTAATATTGTTAACTAAATAAGTTTCATCAAAAAATGTATCTACCATTCTTATAACTCCTTTTTTTTGGGTGAAAAATGTAGGTACATAAGCTATAAGATCATTTTTGATAATTATTTCGTGATTAATTAAACTATTTGCAATAGAATATGTTTTAAAAATTACTTTAACTCGATTTCTTCCTACTGATATAATATCTGATACGTTTTCCTTAAATTCATTAATTTGAAAAAGATAATGTCCAATACGAATGGGAAATAATCTACCTAGCTGTTTATTTATATGTTCAACATATACAAAATAAGGACCGGTATCAGTCGATCGGTATTTATTATTTATATCGTAAACTGGTAAATTATCACTAGTTGTACCTGTTTTTTCATTGTTGTCACTGTTTTTTTCAGGAGACCCTCCAGGGTCTCCTGAATCATAATCCATTTTGTTACTTACTTTTTTATTTGTGTTGTACCTAAACTAAACTTAATATTATTCAAAATTCTCAAATAATTGCTACTTAAATAAATAACTGCTAGCACTCAATTCGTGGGCGATGTGTACACTATCACTGCATGAATTGAACTGTCCTTTTGATTTTGAATTATATCATTGTTATTCAGTATCAATATATTTTGAGAATCAGTTTAAGACAATTATTCCAAAAAATAAATTCTTGATAAAAAACCAAATGTATTTTACATTTATGAGTAACTCTTGCAAATAAATTCTTCCTCAATGGTATATTTGCGACAAACAAGAGCTAAAAAAAATCGAAGATGGTCCCTGTGAAATTCAGCTCCTCGAGGCCAGAAACATCTCCAAATGCCGCCAGACTCAAGTTCATTTGACCCAACCACTGCTAAATCAGCTCGACGCATCCAACCAATGGATCGGATTATTTCCATATGAATCAATAATAAAATAGGAATGCTCCAGACAAGAAGAAATCCGAAAATTAATGGGCACACTCCTCATCGAAATCCCTACTGGTTGCCAATTCACCACAGATCAACTGACTATAATCAATGAACAGCAATACACGAACCCGAAGCAGCCGATCCTGTTCCTCGATATAGACGCTGCCATTCCGACGCCCTCAAAGATTAATATTAGCATCGATTTAGAAGACCTCCGATTAGACGAACTTCAAGAAATCCGCAGCCAAGCGATCGAAAATCAGCCCAATCTTCATTTCGAGAGTTCTATCTACGTCCCCAGTGCCTGGACGATCCTCATTTATGGACTTCTGATTGTTACAAGTTGCTATTTAATCTACACGAAGCTCACCAACAGATTTCGGACTTCAACACCCCCACAGATGGAACACCACGATGTTCGCCTTCCTCTTTAACCCTCAGAAGCCGAGACTATGGAGGGAGGAATTATGTCGTCACCTCGCTTGGTTCCCATAAGAAGATGCTGACGCTGCGTATCCCACAGTCCGGAGTTTAGTTTCCCCGAATCCGACTTTTGTGGGAATTCAGCATGATTGCGAAGGTGTCTTGTGGACGATGCGCTCATCTTATATTTTTATATTTTTCATAATTGTTATATTATTTAAATTGTAAAAATAAAGTTTTTTAAAAACTTACTTATAGATATCCGAATTAAAATTCATGTAAGGAAAAGTGGCCGACGAAAACGACGACGACGACATACACACAGGATGTTTTTTCTGAAAACCGTTTTTTCGTGTTGTTGTTGATGGAAAACGTAAAAATTACTCAAACAAAATTTCAAAATTCCAACTTTTTTTGGGGTAAACCAATACTTTTCTCGCATATTAGATAGGTTGGGCGGAAAAGTAAAAATCCTGTGTGTATGTCGTCGTCGTCGTTGTCGTCGTCGTTGTCGTCGGCCACTTTTCTTACATGTCTTGTTAGCACGATACAGCCTCCGGAGTGCAACAAGTCACCAATTTTATGATTGAATATTGTGAAGGACATGTCACAGATCAACCCTATTGATTTTCAGCTCATCAGAGCCAGTACAACGGGTGCTATGGTACTTGGAGTACGAAATATTTGTCATTTTTTGTGAAATTACAGTTTGTTAGCACAATACAGCATCCGGAGCTCAACAAGTCACCAATTTTATGATTGAATATCATTCACAACATCTCACAGATGAACTCTATTGATTTTCAGATAACCAGATCCAGTATAACAGGTGCTATAGTACTGCTATGTACGACATTTTTGTCATTTTTGGAGAAATTTCAGTTTAGTATTTTTAAATGAAACTCAAGGTCTCTAGTTAATTCCACAATATAATACAAGTTATTGAAAATTCTAAAAAATTGACAATTGTTTCGATAAATCAATATCATCGTCAGAATGACAGAAGTTACATTTCATTTTATGCCTACCTGATGTTTAGTAGTTATATTTGACTAGACCAAGAAGTAACCTAACTTGTGATTGGCTTAATATATGTTTATAGAAAAAAGAAGATGTGATATTACAAATATTGAAGCTTAGATATTATTAGCCCTATGGTGATATCCTGGATATCATTTTTCCAATTAAGATCAGTATAACTGTGCAATGATATAGAAAACCAGGAAAACTATATCTGCTGATCTTTACAATTATCAGTTAAGAAGACAGTTTATTAGTGGAGAATTCCCTAGATTTAACTGTTCATTAACAACTTCATATTGTGGGTTTCTTAAATGTCTTCTAATTTCCAGTTCTTCACGAACAAAATTTGTTGACATAATTTCCATTTGACTGTAGATTTTTGATTATTTAAGAGTTTCATAAATGTTTTTGAAAGGAATAAATTGTTAAAAAGTGCGTAATCGTATCGACCCGATATCAAAAATTATAGTTATGTTAATATAAATCATCCTGCAATCCGTATTTTTTAATTTTAAAAGCTATGTTTGAGGTTATGTTTACTGGATTATTTGATTAATGTGAAAATATGAGATAAATAATACTGATGGTTTATTCTAGTATCATCAAACCATCTTTCAACATACTCTTGAAACCCTGTTTTAATGATAATATGGGTTTGTTAGCGAAAAGCGAAAAATGCTTAATTGAAGTGAAGTAACCTTTGAAGTATCTGAATGAAGAAAATTTAAAACTGCTCTCAAAAGACAAGAATTGCGTAATTCATTTTGATGAATATATAATAGTGATAATTGAAAAATATAACTATTATCACCTGATACAAGGTGCATATTGCATGAAAGGACATGTGCTATTTAATAATATGGATACCAAGTGACAGCATCGTGGAAATTGCTAGAAATTAAGAATAGTAGAAAAATATACATACTTTAAAAACATTCTACCTTTCAAAATTTGTACCATTTATATTAACATAATAAAATGTTTTCATGATTATAAACTTTTGTTTGTTTCATGCTAAGAAAATTAAACTGCGGAAAAGTTGCAAATTTACATGATTTAAAATAGGCCATTTAGTCTGAAAACACAGAACGTCGTGTCACAACTTTGCCTCAATCTAATCATATTTGTATCAGTTTCAGAGTTTCTGTTGGTTGCTTTCAAATTTTATTTGACATGTAGGCTCTTTTTTCAACTACATGTGTAAATATATTCAATTTTATCTAGAAACAAATAATATAAACAAATAGTTTCCAAATTTATTATACAAAGAAATATTTACTTGTAATACAATGCTTTACATTTAATAGAAAGAGGAAAGTAAGGTACAGTGAGGAATTTAAATTTAAAATAGCAAACGTTTAAAAAACTTACAAAGCAACTATAACAACTAATAAAAAATTTAAAGCGAAAGATCTGTAATGACAAATAATAATGTATATATTGTGGGGAGATCGATATATACAGTACAAAATCAAACATACAATCAACATGTACAAGTTTGCTTCTACCTTGTTTGCAAAGATTGATCATATGTGTTGTGGAGATTGAAACTGAAACATTTTTCCTTCATTATACAAAAAAATAGTTGGTTCATTCTCTTTTTTACATAACAGATACACATATGTGTGATCACCTGAATGGTAAATATTTTTTTTGTTTTTGTATAATACATTATTGGTATTATTACTTTTCCATCCAACCCATCTAATATGCGAGAAAAGTATAGGTTTACCCAAAAAAAGTTGGAATTTTGTATTTTTTTTAGTTGTTTTTACATTTTTCAGCAAGAACAACACAAAAAATGGTTTTTAGAAAAAATATTTATGGTTCAAAGATTTTTAAAATATAATGTTACCTACTTCGTTCATTAATTTTATTCAACAATTACTATTACCTATGGTGCATAGGCTAAGGCAAGCTAAAAAGTGGATAACCATCCTAATTTCTTATAAAATCTTTGGACAGGTTGTTAATAGAAAAACAAATACACCTTGTCATTCTCTTGTTAAAACTGTTCTTAAAAAGACTTATTGTATGACGGAGGTAATGGAGTATGGAGCTCTTAAGGAAAAAGTGGCTAAGAGCATTTTTGAACAAGTACAAAATGTTGCGGTGGTTGATTGAGGATTGTGAGTAGATGTTCAACACGGTTTTCTAGGTGCTTCTCCTGATGGTAAATATATTTGACATAACAAATAATTACCATGTGTTATAAATTCCTTTTGCATATTAAATGACATACATTTATTGATAAAATATTTTAGGGCTTGTAGGTGATGATGCACTACTTGAAATAAAATGCCTCCACTCTGCATCAAAACTGAATTTACAAACAAATACAATAAGCGAAATAATTGACCTCATGAAGAACAAAATTTGTCTAGAAAAACAAAACAATAAAATTCAACTTATGCGGAATAACAATTACTATTATCAGGTAGAAACATGATATATTTATTCCAAAGAACAAAAACTCAAAATCATTCTCACATAATATATTTAATCACTTTGATGTATTTACCAACAATAAATAAGAATAACATTAAAAAGTAGTTATTTGTGTAATAGGTGCAAAAAGTGCATTTTTGTTGCAAGGAAGCATGGAGCACTAAACACAATCTTGTGGAATAAATATAAATAGCATTTACAAAGCACAAATTTACATATTTAGCATGAAAATTATTTAGTTATAATCACTTACAAATACAATACACACTAAACTATAAATTTGGGATATTTTTATGAACACAAAACATATGACAACAGCATATTTGACCCATAGAGAAAGTTATAAAATTATTTGTCTATGAATTGACCGTCGTCTTCTGTCATTGTTCTATACAGCGCCATGCATCAAGACGGTGGAGCGGTTGAACTAAAGTAAAAAGATGTTCGTTTGCAAAAATTTGCGCACAACAAATCTCACAAAATACAATGATTTGAGATTTCATATTTTCAGAATCGAATTCTCTAGGCTTCCTTTAGGGGATCAGGTTTTGGTGTCCAGATTGGTGACCACAAATTGTCAAAACTGTCAAAATCACACCATCACTTAATGGCTTATATCTTTTTTATAACAATATAAAACTCAACCAAAATACCTGATCCCCAAGACAAAGGTCCAAGTTATATTGTGTTAAAATTGCAACACTTAATTTCCCTGTGTTCTTTAGATTTGTTGTGTACAAAATGATCTAAATTTTGTTGCAAATCACGGGTGCCAACTGTTTTCAGGTTCCTAAAACGTGAGGCCCCTCTTAACCCTAGAACACTTACCATCGTAAATTTTACGACGGGCATCTAGTTTGACCACGTGTTTATCGTCGCGAAGCATCTATAAAAGTTGAGCGCCCGTCTATGCCTTAGTAAACTTGAGTTCGACCTGCCACGTATTTAGTATGGTGCAAAGTGTCAAGGAAGTGGGTTATTTCAACGGTAGTGTCGTATATTTTACGAAGGTAAGTATTAACGTTATTATTAAACATTTGGCATCGGGACCGATTTTTTTTTTAGAGTAAATAAATATGGATAAAAAGAAATTAGATATGTTAAGATCACTAAACCCGCAACAATTGGAATTTGAAATGGAGAAGTACAAGATCTTTTTCCTGGTGAAAGTGATGAAAATGCCTGCGAATCGGATAGCGGCTCCGAATTGGATGACGACGTTGAAGTATTTGTTCCATCGGGGTCAGAATATAGCCCTTCAAGTGACTCCGATTCTGATTATGATAAACCATCAACTAGCAAAAATAAAAAAATAAAAATCAAAATGACGAAAAGGGAAAAAACAAATTCCTAAAGAGCGGGGATCAGTATAACGTTGGAACAAATATTACTGAAAGCGAACATTTGCAAGAGTGTTCAGTTATAGATGACGAGAACAATAAAACAGTTCCTACAAATCTAAACAGAGCGGAATGCCAGCTGCCTGTAGGTCTTACTGAAAGCGATGATATTATGCAAGAGTCTCCATTTACAGATGAAGAGAATAATACTACAGTTTCTAAAAATCTTACAGTCAAGGAATGCCAGCTACCTGTAAGTCTTAAGGGAAAAAACGGCCATAGGTGGTCCTCGGTGGCAAAGGCGGTAACTAAAATACCATCGCGTAATATTTTGCATATCATACAAGGTCCTACAAATGATGCTAAAGCGGCAGAAACTCCTCTGGATGTTTTTCTTTGTCTGCTAGATCCAAGTATCCTATAATAAAATAGTGGAGTACACAAATCACGAAATTTCAATCCGTTCGCAGAAATACACTACCCAAAAATTGACTACCTCACAAGTGAATTTCGAGGAACTTCATGCTTTACTTGGACTATTGATATTTGCTGCTTGTCAAAAAGATAATCATTTGTCTACAAGGGAGATGTTTGATGACAAAATTTCCGGGTCCATATACAAAGCTACTATGAGTCGCGAAAGATTCGAGTTTCTAGTAGACTGCTTACGTTTTGACAACAAGGAAACTAGACCTGAAAGAAAAATAGACGATCCATTAGCATCAATTCGAGACATATGGGACCAACTAATAAGCAACTGTCGAAGATCATATAAACCCGGGTCATACGTTACAATAGACGAGCAGCTCTTAGCTTTCAGGGGTAGATGTCCCTTTAGGATGTACATACCCAATAAACCTTCAAAGTATGGCTTGAAAATTGTTATGGTGTGTAATGTTCGCACAAAGTATATGTTCGATGCTGAAGTATATTTGGGAAAGGAAACCAAAACCGATGGACAACCATTAGGACAATATTACGTAAAAAAATTAACCCAAGCAATTTATGGAAGCAACAGAAACGTGACCATGGATAATTGGTTCACGAGTATACCACTGGCTAAGGAATTATTAAAGCCTCCATATAACTTGACCCTGGTAGGCACTCTAAGAAGCAACAAAAAAGAGATACCGCCACAAATGTTGGATAGTAAAAATCGACCTATTGGAAGCTCACTACATTGCTTTGATAACGAGACAACAATGGTATCCTATAAAACTAAGGTGTCAAAAGTAGTTATTTTACTATCTACTATGCATGATAGTTCGGAGGTACGAAACATGACATCAGGAAAACCAGATTTAGTTAAGTTTTATAACAAAACTAAATACGGCGTCGATACGTTTGATCAAATGTGTGGGAGCAGAAGTACTTCACGAAAAACAAGAAGATGGCCGCTCTGCCTTTTTTATGGTATGATCAATATTTCCTGCATAAACGCCTGGATAATTTATAATCATAATCAAAGAAGAAAGGGATGTAAAATTGTTTCAAGAAAAGAGTTTATGGCTATTCTCTCAGAACAGCTCACGAAACAGTGGTTGGACAAGCGCGTAAAATGGCCAACTTTAAACCGTCCAGTGAGGCTGTTGATAGAAAATATTTTAAATCTGGAGCTAGGACAGGAAACACCAATAGAAAATGTAAAGAAACGAGCAATGTGTCAATTTTGTTCAGCCAAAAAACGCCGTATGACAACCCACCATTGCAAACACTGCCATCGGCCTTTTGCGGGGAACATCGCGCCCTTCTTTGTGTGTCCTGCAGTCAAAATATATAAAATATATCCTTTTTTTATTAGATTTAGTGCGTTAATACCCTGTTCTATGTTACAAAATTTTTACGAATTTATTAAAGCTTAGGAACATTTTCTTTAGAGTTGTTTCTTTTTATCGTCGTAAATCTTACGATGATTAGTATTAAAAGGTGATTTAGTATGGTAAGTATTCTAGGGTTAATAATGGAGATAAAGATCCGGGAGTAAGGAGTTTTTTATCGGACATTTCGTTCTCTTTACGAATTTTATTTTTAATTTCTTAAATGTGAATAGTTCATAAGATATAGACGAAAAATAAAATGCCTTTTTTCGCATCTTAATTTGTTTATAACTTTTGCAATTTTTATGTGCTAATAAATGCTTTCGATGGACTTTTCTAAACAAAATTCGAAATCCAATGAGCTAGAATACATATTTTTAGGAGCTTTATCTCTATTTTTCACAAATATTAACTTGTCGACTAAAATATTGCACTAGCCTAGATGACAAATATTTAGAAATGATTTTAAAGTGGGATGACAGCCGCCTACTTAGAATAATGAATTTTTTTATTAAAATAGTACAAAAACGATTAACATTAAAAGCGTGTTGTTTTATGTTATGCTGATTTGCTGTAAATTACTAATAAATAATAATTTGAAAGTGTAACATTTCAATATATCAAATATCTTTTTTGGTTTTTGTTATTCTTGTATTTTTAATTTTATTTAGTTTTCAGTAAAGTTTTTTATACATCATCATTAGTAAATAATAAAAGTAGTATTAATATTGTAAAAGTTTATTTTGATAAATGTGAACTGTACCGATGTATTAATAATACAGGATGCTTCCTGTAATCGTACTTTCAAAAAAAATGTGAATACACCATAGGTGTGCAGTGCGACATAAAGTTGCCCGTATCTCTTAAACTGTCAAATTTATCGGGATTTCACAAGAGGACTAGGTTTCTCTAAAAAAGTCAAATATTGCATTTATAACTGAAAAAAGTTATATTTACTAAAAAATTGCCGCATCAACCATTGAACATGACTTATAAACGGTTAAAATTTCCAATCAGCCATTTAATAATTATAAATAAAAAACCATTTTTAATTCCTAACTTTAGAGCCCTATAGTTCGTTAACGAAGGGCGTTTATATAAAATACCATCATTATTTTTAGTCTAACAAAGTTTTTGGTATGAACTCCTGGGATACCCTGTATACATATGTTATACATAAGGTGAAGTAAAATATGACTAAACACTACTGCTACGTAAACATTCAAATAACAAGCCAATATTTTTTAACATCGTTTATGGACAATCATTTGTCAAAAAAGTGAAAGTGTATTAAAGAATTTTCAAAATTTATATGTTTATTATTTTATTCTACGTCCGTTAATTGCCAAACTAATAAAAAAATGTTATTAAAAAACTACATAAATTAGAATGTTCTTACTGTCTCGCCAAACGAAATTATATTCACAATATCTGTAACAATTATGGAAAACCATCCTACATTGCAAATATTTTTCTTATGGCACCAAAAATTAGGAAAAACAAAGTTCCACCCTAATGATGTAACCTAGCAATATTTGTACATATTTTTGAACTCACGTTGGATTTCAGGTAGATTCGCTGTCCATCACACCAACAAAAACGCGACAAAATGAAAAAAATACGAAAATTAAACGGATCAGGTTCAACTTTAGTAGAGGATCATAAAGGCTTGAAATAACACTGAAAACAGAACAACTTGGTCCACTTTCAGCCCTTCATAGTTGCTTTCGGGGCAAAATCAATATCAAACAAGGTCAGCAGAGGCAGCGGCGGATAAGAAAAAAGGCCGAATCTTGCTTCGGAGATAATAGAATGAAAAGTTTCAATATTTTATACTTCAAGATAATCGTATAACAAAAAAAATGGAAGGTATATACAGTCTGTCCTCCCAAAAAGTTGTACACATTATAACTTTTAGGAAAAATAATCATATTTCATAAAAATATATGCATGGTCTAAAACCCAAAATGCCAATATCAGATATTATTTTTCTTTAGTCGTATACGAGGTATGTCCAAAAATATAAATTTTGCTCGAGAGTAAAGTACCCTTATTTTTTTTCAAAGTTGTTTGAGAAACTTGTTACTATGACATTTAGGTCAACATACCGATTTTGACCCAGATATTCCGACTTTAGTAAAATTTTACTTTAGAAATTTTTGCAATACGTAAATGACAATTTTGAATTCATTTGTCCATTTTAATTTATGCTGAAGAGTAAAATGCTTTCAAATAACATTTTAAAACAATTGTAGAAACTTTACTGTTTCGCAACTTACGGAGAATCTGCAGAATCTGCTCATATTACTTATTTAATTGAAACTAACTATTACTAAATAATTCCACAATATAAGGTGACCCAGGAATGGGAGGCCAAAACTTGGGAATGGGTAGATGGTATGAAAATAATGTCCGCACTTTATACAACTTTTTTCCTACGGATCTCCTTTGTTGAGTTATAGGGCTTTAAAGTTAAGTTAAAAATACATTTTTATTTATAACTTTAATACTATATTTCGGGAGTTTATGAAAATTTGGTGGATTGTCAAGCATACCATTGCATTTATTTTGGCAATATCAGTAAAAAAATAGTAGTGTTGCAGAAAGTCGGGATTGGACGTGGCTCACTAAAGGCACTATTGAACTAGAACAAATTGACGTCACAAGCAATGAACAGTAACTTTATGTATTTCATCCTTTTCTACTAACAGTAGAAACACATCGTACAATGTGTACACTTGTCTTTCAAGCAACGACATACGTTCATTGTGCTTCTAATTATGACCTTGAAATGTTGAAAAGAGATAGCGCTAAAAACGATGAATCAATTGTATTAATAAGAATTTATTTTTACCTCTTATGACATCTGTCATAATTTTGATGCATCGAGTTTTGTTCGAAGCGTTTTATCGTTTGCATTCAGATATTTATATAAAATCGTTTTTTTTTTTCAAAACCTGTAATCTGTTATTTTTATTTTACGGTGAGTAGAAAATTCTTTGTTTTGCATTAAATAAATATTTTTACCATAACCATACTTCTTAGACGGTGGCTAAACTTTAGTGTAACGGGAACATTTGTGGTAGATTTATAAAGTCAATTTAAGTAAGAATAATGTTAACAACCAAGAAGTAAGACAGATAATTGCATGTAAACACTTATAGCTTTCTATAAAATTTATTTATAAAGGCAGAGGTGTTTACATTGTACATTATCTTTCTTAATTCTGTGAACCAAATTCTTACAAACCTACAGTTGACGATATTAATTTATTATAATAATTATTACAATTGTGTATGTTTGTTAGCAAATTAAACAATATTTTACTCCATTTTATATAATATGTTCTTAAGGTAATTTTATTGTAGAGAGTAACAGCACCATTAAAAATATCCAGGCAAACAGTTTTTGTTATAAGAAAGAAGGCAAATAATCCCAGTTCTTATTTAAAACAAAAAAGTAAAACTCGAAGTAAACCAAAAACTACAGACTTACCTGAGAGCAGTAAAATGGCTATACGCAATATATTATATCAGATGTACAAAGAACGTGAGTACAGATGATATTTTAACGATTTTGTAGAATACCTAACATTTTAACAGCTAGTAAAGAAAAGTTTTAAATTAATTAACAAATGAAAGCTTGAAACATAAAATTAGTATAACATAATTATCAATATTTATAGATTTCTTATTTGAACTAATTTTTTAAAACCAATAAATAGGCTATTTTATTATTTATGTAAGTTATAAGTAATTCTCATTGTTTTGCGTTCTCATCTTTAATAATGGGACAGCAAAATGCGGGAAGTCGTATTTACTTGTATGTTTAACACATTGACTGCGACCTTCTGAAATGCCTCCTTAGCATGGTGCCAACTTACGTTTTTTAAAGTACGGTATCCGCCAAAATAAACAGTACCGAAACAGAGAGTGCTGTGGAGTTGTTTATGTAATATGGATTTGTCATATTTGACCTAATTGTCATTAGTTGATATATTAATAGTACGCTGCAGTTAAATTTGATTTAAAAATGGTTCTAACAACGGAAGAAAAAGTTTTTTTGGGAGAGCATTATTTTCGTTCATACGGAAAAGGTCGTAATGATGGTCCAAGCTTAGAACAGGTGTCAATAAAATATCAACAAAAATTTAATAAAGCAGCTCCTAGTAAAAGTGTGATGTTAGCTGTTGTTGAAAAATTTCGTCGCACTGTTAGTATATTGTGTCAACGTAAAGGTTCTTCAGGTCGTCGAAAAACAGTATGCACTAACGAAAATGAAGGACGTGTTTTTAACCAAGTTGTGCAATCACCTCAAAGAAGTCTTGTAAGAACTGCATGTAAACTCAACATTAGTGAAACGTCTTTACGTCGCATGTTTAAATCAATTGGTGGTTATCCATACCGTATTCAAGTTGGACAACGACTAAATGCTGCGGACAAACGTGCAAGAGAAATTTACTGTGGTCGCATGTTGAGTTTAATTTACGAAGATCCCGAATTTTTGAAAAACATATGGTTTTCAGACGAGAGTCACGTTCATCTTAGCGGCTATATTAATCGACAAACAACCAGATTCCTTGGATTTGAACGTCCTGATGTCATTGTAGAGAAACCACTCCACAGTCTTCGAGTTACCGTTTGGTGCACGGTATCTGGTCATGGAATGATTGGTCCTTATTTCGGTGAAGATGATAATCAGAATCCACTTACTGTCAACCAAGAGCGTTATAGAGAGAAAATTATTATACATTTTGTGAGAGATCTAAATAACTTTTGCCGTGCACGAAATCTACAGTTTCGTACACAATGGTTCCAACAAGATGGTGCAACGAGCCATACAGCTGTGCGCACCTTAGACTTACTCCGTCAGCATTTCGATAATAGAATAATTTCTCGGGGAACAGACTTCGAATATCCTTCTCATTCACCTGATCTGACGCCACCTGACGCATACATTTGGGGCATAATGAAGGACAAAATATTTCACTCGGAAAATCCGCCGGCGAATATTGCCGAACTACGGGAAAGAATACAAAATATTTTTCGGCAGTTACATCAACCACTTTTTATAAATATGTTTATTGACTTACAAAATCGATATGAAGCTTGTTTGCGTCGAAATGGTGAACATTTTGAACACTTACATTACAGAAATTAAAAATTAATTTTTATTTTCGGTACTGTTTATTTTGGCGGATACTGTATATGATATTATTCTCGTGCAGCTGGTTGGCTTTATATGTAGGGAAGGTATGACTGTAAAAATTATGATCAAAAGGGCTGTGACTGCCAAATCCGTCATGCGCACTGAAGCAGTGAAACCCTATCTTAGTGCTAATGAAGGTTGCACTCTTTTATTATTTAGAATAAAATACAAATGAAAAACATGAATTTAATGTATATTTTTGCGATATTAATCGAAACAGTCATTCAAACATAAATATGGTTTTCGGTACAAGCCGGGCAGTGATAGGACGTATCTCTTCTTTTTTTAATATTATGATTATAACACCAGGTGCAGTGTTTTTTCTTTGGTAGGTGATTTTTTTCCGTGAGAGGTTGTGGAACGGCTGGTTTTTCGGGAACCAACTCGCCAATTATAGATATTCTCAATTCGTAAAAAGACATCCTTGATTGGGTACAGTTCTTGAAAATTAGATACGAATTTAAGAGCAACATTTGAAAGAAGTGTCTTACTAATTTTCTGTACCAGCGTAGTGTCTTTTTTTCAATAAGATAGTATGACATACATTGATCCTGCCTTTCTATACCTCCCAAGTACTTGTTGTAATTGTATATTGGCTTAGGTTTTTCTTTTACTCGATCCAATTAATCGTGATATTTAACCATATTGTTATCAAATTCCGTACTGATGTGGGTTACGTCCCGCTTATCCCGTCATTTATCCATTAAAACACCATCCATGCTATACCGAACAATAGTATCACATCTTTTTAATTTTGCGGTTTTAACATCTTTAGGGATACTTTTTCTGTCTTTTCGTAGAGTACCTATACAGAAAGTTAGGCGGTCTAGAAGCTTGTCAGCAAGATCATAACTGTTATAAAAAATGTCTGAATATAGAGAATTCCCAATACCTAAGCGCTCCTCCATTAGATGAAGGATAACTTTAGTAGCGTGACCTTTACCAACTACTGTATCTAATTGCCCGGTATCAACCGCAAATTTAAAAATTATACCATTAGGTTCAGTGACCATATATAATTTTGAACCATATTTCTACCGCTTTTTTTAAATGTACTGCCGAAAAGACTGTCTACCCCTCCACAGGACCATTGATTCGTCCAGTGACAGATTCTGTCCTGGAGTATATATCGTCGTCATTTTCCTGTTGGAATATTCGATCATTGGACGAATCTTGAACAGCCGATCTTCGGGAACCAAATCATTGTTGGCAGGATTTTTGGAGAAATGCAAGCACCTAAAGAAATATATTTCGTAATTTATTTACGAACGCATAAATTATAATTACCTCATAATAATAAAAAATCTATCTCTAGTTATGGTTGAGGAGAAGAAGGGAATGTGAAAATAACAGAATGTTTTCCAGTAGTCACTCAGCCTGTTAATTTTAATAGTGCCCATGTGAAGGACAACACCAAAGAAAGTACGAATTTCGTCTGGGGTAACATCATATCACCCGAGATATCCGTGATGATGCACGTGTTGATTTGGACAAAACCTCTACCGCGTAGCTATTGCTTTCTTCGCAAATCATATCATAAAAACCTTCATCCACCATAATTTTTAAAAAATCTATCGGTGCGTTACCTACAAATAAAATAATTTCAAAACATTTACAAAGGTGGTACCATTAGAATATTTATTCCAAATCGTGCCAACCCCTATATCGATAAAAAATTGTAACACTTACCTTATGGAGTAACCACAATTTCTGTTCCCCTATAAAATCATTAGGTTTTATAGTGGTTTCGTGTACCCAAGCCGGTCGTGGTTCACCAGATATAACAGCAACAGGTGGAGTTTCGATATCCCCAATAGTATTTTCATTTTCTTCAGCATCCTCTGGTATTTCCACTAGCTCTTCATTGTCGTCAGAATTCTCCCCACTCGTATAAACGTTATTAGAATCTGAAAAAGAAGTTGTATCTTCGATGTCGTCATCAGATACTACAAAGCTTTTTCCAGCTCTGCGTATCATAAAAAACATTTCTTGCACGTTTTGCAACGGATGGACCTGACTCACAGTCACTCATTTCGAACAAAAACTAAACAATTTATTTGACGAACTTCACTTTAATTTACACGGTGACACGATAACTAAGTCATTCGGCGACTGCTAAGCTCACACTAAAGTAGGTATAGGGCATTCCAACGACCTGTCAAAATAAATTCAAAATGGCGTCCGGGGGCAAGCAAAGTTATAACCTCGTAAGAGACTGTAGGATTTAAACGTTTTTAAAGTGCATTGCGTGATTGTTTTGTGACTAAACTATAATTATTTTTTTATTTTATTGACTTTATAAGTGTTGTTTTTAATTGAAAATGCCACATATGTGTATTGTAGTTGATTGTGGAAGTCATTCCAACATGGATGATGTGAGGTTCTTTTCAGTGCCGACCATTTTAAACTTTAGATTTGTTACTGACAAAAACGAATTATTTAAAAAACGAAGAGAACTCTGGTTAGTAGCAATTAAGCGAGACGATCTCACGGAGTCTAAACTAAAGTAGGCATTTTATTACAGGTAAGCCTTCAAATAAGACCCATTCTTGAGAATTTTTCATGATAAACGTTAATTAAAGAAGTCTGTATCATGTGTCCATTACATTATAGGGGATATTTCATTATTTTTCTATTAACTTTAGGTAAACCTGCTGCTTCAGAGGACCAAAATCATCCCGACTAGGTTCCATTTCAAAATATGGGACACAAATCCCAAAAAATTCAAAGAAAAGCTGACGATGTGGAAAGATTAGAGAGATTGTACAAAAGAAGAAGACTTCAAGATATTGAGGTAAAAAGACACCATTAGATTTTGCAATTTAATATGAAGAGTAGAAATAATAACAAAAAATATAATTCAGTTTACGGTTTCGACTCTTACTTTGTGGAACTGTTTATTCCACTGTATAACGAGGAAATAATGAAAATTTTAAGAAATAGGAATTTGTTTCTGTAAATGATTATTATCGTCAGAATAACAGAAGTTACATTTAATGTGATGTCTATCTGATGTTTAATAATTATGTTTGGCTAGACCAAGAAATTAACTATCTCGTCACTGGCTTCATATATATGAATAGAAAAAAGAATTGACATTACGAATATTAAACCTTTATTATTAGCCTTATGGGGATATCCTGGATATCTTTTTCCTTTTTAAGATCAGTATAACTGTGCAATGATATAGGAAACCATGGAAAACTATATCTGCTGATATTTACAATCATTACTTAAGAAGACCGTTTAATAGTGGAGAACTCCCTAGATTCAGCTGTTCATTGACGATTTCATATTGTGGGTCTCTTAAGTGTCTTCTAATTTCTAACTCTTCAAGGAAATTCAGTTCTTGTTCATTTTCACAAATATGTAGTACTTCTAGCTCTGTAATAGGTGTTAATGAATGTTTGGTGTCAAATAGATATCTTGCGTAATGTATTTTTCTGTTTGTTTTTATCTGTATTGCTGAAATTCAATAGAGCGAATACTTGGAAGCATACAGATTAAAACGAACAGAAAAATCACATTATGCAAAACATCTACTTGACACCAAACATTTATTAACACCTAATACAGAACTAGAAGTACTACATATTTGTGAAAAGAAACAAGAACTGGATTTCCTTGAAGAGTTAGAAATTAGAAGACACTTAAGAGACCCACAATTTTAAGTCATCAATGAACATCTGAATCTAGGAAGTTCTCCACTATTAAACTGTCATCTTAAGTAATAATCAGCAGATAGAGTTATCCTTGGTTTCCTATATTATTGCACAGTTATACTGACCTTAAATGGGAAAAGATATATAGGATATCCACATAGGGCTAATAATATCTAAGCTTTAATATTTGTGATGTCAAGTCAATCCTTCTTTTTTTCTATTCATATATATTAAGCCAGTTACAAGAACTTCTTGGTCTACCAAACATAATTTTTAAAGATCAGGTAGACATCACATTAACTGCCGTCATTCTGATGATGATAATCAGTTATCGAAACAATTGTTAGAATCTTAGAATTTTTAGTATCTCCTCATTATACGGTGGAATTATTTAGAAACAGTTAATTTCATTTACAACAGTAAAAAATATGTAATTTATTTTTAATATTAGCATACTAATGTTAACAATTTTTTCAGCAGGATAATGAAGACGAAACAAATATAAAAAATTTCTTGGAGACTAGAGACCAAGACGAGTTTGATACTGGAACTGCGTCTCAAACAGACCTAACCATGGATGAGCTCTGTTTAAAATTTGAGCAACTCAACTCAACTTTTATTATTAACTTTTGTTTTACTTAATTTTATTTTAGGGTTTCTCAAGTAGCAACTTTTGTTAGTATTCCATGTTGTTTTTAACTAACGATTTTATCTAACAATTAAATTGTTATATATTTCATGAAATTCTAATGTGCATCTTATAAATGAAAATCGAATTGTACTCCAAATTTATGGAAATAAAACATGTTTTTAATTGATATCAACTATTGTTTCAATCTTCTGATATCACTTAAAAATTAATGTAAACAAACTACGTATTAAAACGATATTTATTTTTGAATAGTTTCAAGATACAAGGTATTAACTACAATTTATGTAAAAACTATATCAATATTTATACCAGACAAAAAATGTACAAGGTGTTTATTAATTGAGTTCCAATACTTGATGGTGTGAGTCCATATTATGGGTCACAATACAAGAGGTTTTGCAGTTCCTCTTAGAGAATGTTGTACCTAAAACAAAATAAAAATATGTAACCTTATTTACAAATAGGTATACTTTGTAATGTTGTTTTTCTTATTTCTACAAGTCATAATCAGTGATTAAGACCCATTAAGTATACTGGGTATTTAATTTTTTGTTAATATCAAATATTTTACTATTAAATTACTTTCTTTTTTTTTGGTTCTAGCAGAGCTTAAAACTCTGTAATTTAAAAAAGGATGATTCATTAAAGACGTGAATGTAAAAAATAATAATAAAAACTATTTAAAAAAAAACTTACTTTTCCAACTAAAATGTAGAAATTATATGTGACTGTCAGACTGTCCCTGCATCTAAAACAAAGCCAGATTAAAAATTCTAAGCTTTTGTAGGCCTTCATTTGGTCTTTGCTGTAAAAACTGTGGGTCAAAACTAAATATGCAGCTATACCCATGTATGTGATTGGCGGAACTTCTTGCATCTAAGAGTTTCTATCATGCACATTTTTTGTAAAAGAGTCAAATTTGTTTATAAGCTTTCATTTTAGAAGATATCTTTTGAAGAAATAAAGATGAGAATTGTAAACAAATAGTAACTGGACATTTTTTGACATACCTCTGTCAACCACATTCCGATTTTTCTGAATTAATGTCTTTAAATATTCACTCTGCATCTCGAAAAGTATTTGGTAATAAAATAAAGTGTAAGGAACCCGGAAATATTTTAAATGAACGCAAAAGCTTCCACAAACTTAATGCACACCTTGAGCTCGTTTGCCCCCGGACGCCATATTGGATGACATGGTTTGGAGAGCCCTATTGAAATCGTTTAGCCTTATGACGGGCGCGTCCGTCATGCGCGCTGGTTAACAAGCACCCCATAGAGAAAGTAATAAGAGAGTGTTCATTCCCGTATAAACAGCTGACATCGCATCGATCTGAGCGCACCCTTTGCGGGTGGCAGAGCTAATTCTTAGAGGCGGGATATTTAATTTTGGTAGTTTGGATTATTGGTAGGTAAATTTTACAGTTTGTCTTAGAATTGTTTATTGTATAATTATTTCATTCCAAAAAATAACATATTTCATTATTTTGTAATTATATAATTATAATAAACAATTTTGAGACAAATAATTTAGGTAATAAATATTGATTAAAACAGCACACAATTAAATTGTTTATTAACCTGCACATAATATTAAAACAAATTAATAAAACATTTCTTTATAATACTGTCTGTTATTTATACATGGTATTATATATACAATATTAACTTTAACATTCTAGTAGTTAATTATATCAAAATACAAAAAAAATGTGATAAGATTATCAGTTACATTATTATTAAATTTTTACTAATATTTCCTATTATTAAAAAAATATTCTTATATCACTTAACAGGGTTACCACACAATTTTCAGTCATTTTTCCTGACAATTCCTGAACAAAAAAACATAACATAACACCCACTATAAATAGACATTTTTACAACAGTACATTTTTCAAAAAAATTCTACTGCAGCCTCCACCTTCCCCATAGCTGCCCAACTCTCACCTTTTTTTTTATTCTTTTATTCCAGAAAACAATAAAATTTACATAACTTGTACATTTAATTTTTTTTAAATTAATTAAAAGGACAAAACATGTGAAACAGAGAAAAACCCACAGTTGTATAAATACACAATGAACCCATGAACATATACTAACAAAAACTAAAAGTAAAAAATGGCACACTAGCTTGAATATTAAATAATGTTTTAAATTGATATCACAAAACATGAAAAAATATCTATATAATTATCATACAGTTACATCTTATTATGAATCACAAAATTACATATTTCTACTAAAGTTAATCTAATATTACATATCAAATTGCACATTAAGTTATTTTAAAATTAACGACAACAAAAACAACAAATATTTTAATAAAAAGGATTTAAGAAGTAGATTCCCCATTTCCACGAAGACAGAAACAGGTCTGAAACAAAAAATATCGAACGCAGTACATTGTTACCAAAAAAAAAATTTGTTTGTTAGTCCTCTTACTATCATTATAATATTTTTTAATTAATAAGGGGACAAAAACTTTCATGATTTGAGAAAATACATATGATTTATGTTCTCGACAAGTGAACCAATCAAAATTTATATGATCTTTTGCAAAGAGTTCTGTTTTTTCGGTAATATTTTCTACATGACCTAAAAGTAGTAAAAAATGATAAACAATGTCATGCAGAATAGAAAGAAATTTTACGTACATGAATTAGACGTGTTTTATCATCATTTTCTTTGAAGGAAGTGAAAGTATGGTGAACATCTAAGATACCTGTCTGCAAATTTGCCTTACATGCTTCGCAATTGAAAGTTGTAATTTTTTTAACAACGAAACCAGAAACATAGCTTATTGCCTGACTGTCAAAATTTGAATCATTTAATTCTGTATCTGAAAACGGGAAATTAATATTTTCCAATTCATTAATAATATTAGAAGTCAATGGTTTTGGTTCATTATGAAAATTTAAAAAAGAATTCAAGTTGTCTAATAAACTGCAGTCATCTGCTTCACAATTGCTGTTGTAGTTCTTGGCAGTAATTAAACTATTTAAAATTGACGTTTTTAAAGCTGTTATAAATTGGTAACAATTTGGAGAGGTATTGGCAGCACCATACTGCCGAATTGCCCCAAACATATTTTCCACTGGATCCTGATTTAAAGAACGTGTTCTTATGAATTTGAATCCTAATTTTCAACATTCTCTTGTTAACAATTTGACACCCATAATAGTAGTTAACCAAGATGCTTTAAAAGGCATTTTGGTTTTCATAGCCTTCCCATTTTTCGGTAAAAACTGCCAAGATTTTATTTTTGGCAGCATAGAATTCCAAAAAAGGAGATGGTTTTACTTTTTTGAAACACACTGTCTAAGAGCTTTACCAGCATCAAAGGTTGATTTCCTACCATTAAGACTGTCAAATAACTTATCAATGTCCTCAATAAATTCGGCAGTATAGATAGCTTCAGATGGTAATTTACCAGGAACAATTAAACTTTCAGTGGTAGCAGCCACAGTGTGGCTCATTATTTTTGCAGCAACTGAAACTTTCATTTTAATTTTACTGTTTTTACGAAGATCAAAAAATGATTTTTTAATTTTATGCAAAGCCTGAATTTTTTTCGTTTTATCAATATAAAAAGCATTTTTAATATGTTGTAACTTGGCACATTTATATTTATCAAAATAAATATCATAATTAAATAAAGCATTTCTCGAACATTTCAAAAGATGAGGAGGGTCATATAAAGTTATTATTTTCTTTCCATTTACAAAAAATTAAGGACCAGGTTTTTCAATTTTCCAATGTCTACTTAATTGTCTCAAAGCTGCTCGATTTGTATTTCCTAGATCGCAAACAGTTGCCATTACATTTAATCCTACATCTTGTAGTGCTGAAATTACCACTACAATAATTAATTTCAAATCTTCAGTTTTAACCTGATCCTTAGTAAAATAATAAGCCACCGGCTGCTTCCAAGCTTTATGTAATCCATTAATTATAATCACTAATGCATGATTGGCAGGTTGTAACTTCCTGCCTAAATTACTACCAAGATCTACGAATCCAACAATTTAGTCATTAGCCACATCCAAAGTCAATTGTTCTTTTAATGCTATTTCATCGAATAAGAGGACACACTTTTTATCTATCTGCTTCATTTTAACAACCCTTTCTTTAAGCCTATCAAAAATTGCTTTATTAATTACAGTATCTTAGAAGTGACTGTAAAGTAGATTTACTGGGCAAAGCTATAAAACATTTAAAAAAGTTATATGCTCGTGGTCCCTTTTTATAAATGGCTAATGAAAGGACCTTATCTTTTATTGAACATGAAGGTTTATGTTTCTTAGAGTTTGCAGTACTACTTTTTAAAAAGTCCATGCCTGCTGGATCTAATTTTGAATTAAAATTTTAAAATAACTTTGATTCAGACAATTTAACTGCTTTTTTAATTTTGTTATTACTACGAATAAGTGCCTTTTTTAATTTACAAATTCTATTTCTCTGATCTTTATTAATGTAATACATTTTCTTCTTCTTGGGAGATAAATTACTGACTCTAGTTTCATTTATTTTACTTAAAAAAAGAGATTCCAAACATTGCTTTTTAGGTAAATGTTCTGATTGAGTTTCTTGGCTATTATTATTGTTACAAAAAATAAGCTTTCTTTTTACAGGCAATATTGTACTTTCAAAAGATTGAGTATTACTGCTGTGTTCAGCTACTTTTGGTGGTGTATAATGTAATAAGGGTTGCGAAGGTAAAGCAAATTTAGTGAGTCTTTGGCGTAATGAACTTGTAAATGCAGTATCATCAAAATGATCTTCACACAACCTTTGATCTCTGGATGTATAAGGCAGTTCAAAAATGTTGTACCCCTTCCTTCGATTAATGTCAGATGGAAATTTGAAAAATGTTTTGTTAAACTCTAAATTGCGAAGTGATCTGGAATATTTATTATTACCATTTTTTGCAATACAACTATAAGAAATTTTACCTGATAATGTCATTTTAAAGGTTCACTTACTTTTATTTACTTTCGTAGAATTAATGTTAAATAAATTTAAAAAATACTTACCCTTATAACGGCTAATTTATCGCAATTGTTATTTTTGACACTGTCACTTTTCATTTGACAAACAGAAACTAGATTCACACCAACCAATGTAAGATTGATTTTGAATATTTTCATTTTTAATGACTTTAAAGTTAAGGCTCTTGGATATTTCATAATATTTATCGATAGTAAAGGCAATATGTTAAAATGTATATTCGTTTGTATAGTTTTAAATTATTTTATTCTATTTTGCTTATGTAAAACAGTCTTGTAGTTCGCGCGACTACAGAGACTCCATGCGCGGGTGGCGGCGCAGAAACATAGTGCCACTTGCCGCCTATCCATCAAACCGTCTCTTATATTATTTGTCTATGGAGCACCCATGACGGACATCTCCGTCATGCGCAGTGAATGTGTTAAGCAGAATTTGAATTTATTTTTTTGCAATGGGTCGGGACACAAGTCAAACCCAACCCGGCAAGGGTGAGGACGAATTGCACTCAATGGTTAGAGATTTAGTTACCAAACTGTGTACTGCAGATGATTTAATTAGTAAACTAACGGAATCGATTGCTAATATTATTGGACAAAAATTTGATCGGAAAGTTGAAAAGTTAGAAAACGAAAATATAATACTTAGTGATAAGCTACAGAAGCAGAAAGTTACAATAAATAATTTAAAAAGGCAAGATCAAAAACGGGAACAAATGGATAGAAATAGAAATGTCAAAATTTATGGAGTTCCTGAGCCACCTGCAACCGAATACGAGAAACCATCTACAGTGGTGTTGGATATACAATGTGTCCAATTAAGTCGGAACCATATGGGAAACTTTTTTATTTTTAGTTTTACGAAAAAAAGTCATTCCTCATAAAAAGTTTTGCCTGATCTAAAACGTAAAATGCCACCATCAGATGACAAGAGTAAAGTACTTTTATTTTCTACAAAATCGAAAATTGTAATTAAAAAAAGTTGATCACGATTGAAAACTATTGTCAGATATCCAATATTGCCCTTCTGCCATGAAAAAATATTTTTTGGTATAAATTAATCTTGTAATCAGCTATTTTATTGAAAGTGATATCCTATCGGTTCATTATTAAGTTATGCAACAATGTACATTGCAATTGAATAGTTAATATTACTTTCAAAGATCTTTCTTTCTAAATTGTCCATAAAAATGTTTGCTAAAATAGGTGATATAGGGCTTCACATTGGTAAACCTTCATTTTGAATATATATCTTATTGTCAAAAGTGAAATAATTCTGATTAATAATTTCGAAAAATATTTTATTTTGGTATAGATATGTAGATAACATATTAGCTTGTTTTATGGGTAGTGAACGACAATTAGATGTATTTTTCAACCACATCAATAATTTACACCCAAAAATTAAATTTACATTAGAAATTGAAGAAAATAGCTCAATCAATTATCTTGATTTAAAAATTCAAAGAGATAATAATGTACTTGATTATTCAATTTACCGAAAACCAACACAGACTAATGTGACAATTCCATTCAATTCTAATCACCCTGTCTCACACAGACTAGCGGCATATAATTCAATGATACATAGAGCTTTTTCAGTTCCTATGAACAAATGTAATTTTGATAGAGAGATTAATACAATTAGACAAATAGCAACATCCAACGGTTATCCATTAGATATGATAAATAAGATAATTAGTGAAAAAGAGGAAAAAGTGGCATTACAAGTAATATTTCCTAAACAAGCTGATGAAATAAAAACTTATAAAACCATCACATATGCAGGAAATATTTCTAATAATATTTCAAAGATAATATCTTCAGCAACGAATACAACAGTTTCTTTTAAAACAGAAAGTAACGTTAGTACAAAATTGTTAAATGTAAAAACAAAAATACCACTATTAAAGAAGTCAGGTATATATAAACTCAAATGTCCAGAATGTAATGCTGTCTATTTGGGTCAGACCCTTAGAAATTTTGAAATCCGATACAGTGAACACTTACGAGCATACAGATTAAAACAACCAGATAAGCCCCACTACACAAAATATCTACTTGATACCAATCATTCATTGACACCTAACACAGAACTAGAATTGCTGCATATTTGTGAAAAGAAACAAGAACTGGATTTCCTTGAAGAATTGGAAATTAGAAGACATTTAAGAAACCCACAATATGAAGTTGTCAATGAACAGTTAAATCTAGGGAGTTCTCCACTAATAAACTGTCTTCTTAAGTGGTAATTGTAAAGATCAGCATATATAGTTTTCCTGGTTTTCTATATCATTGCACAGTTATACTGATCTTAATTGGAAAAATGATATCCAGGATATCACCATAGGGCTAATAATATCTAAGCTTCAATATTTGTAATATCACATCTTCTTCTTTTTTCTATAAACATTTATTAAGTCAATCACAAATTAGGTCACTTCTTGGTCTAGCCAAAAATAACTACTAACATCAGGTAGGCATCAAATGAAATGTAACTTCCGTCATTCTGACGATGATATTGATTTATCGAAACAATTGTCAATTTTTTAGAATTTTCAATAACTTTTATTATATTGTGGAATTAACTAGAAACCGTGAGTTTCATTTAAAACACTATTATGAGCAGATTCCACGAAGTAAGGGTCGAGACAGTTAATTTCATCAATTACTAAGTCGAAACATAAGGGCTGGCAACTTCTCTTTATATAAATATATTTTATCGAAAATTGCAAGTATATTCTTCGTTACCAATCAACCTAATTATTCACGATGGTTGTAAAATATCATGACAATTTGTTAAAAGTAGGTATTACACATCCATCTATAGCCAAATCCATGGAAGATGGATACCTTGGCATCAAACGTACAACTAAATCGTTTTCTAGACAACCAGTTGATTTAGTTCTTGAGCAAACAATTAATGCCGATGCAGGAAAACGATTAACCGGTGTTATTCAATTTACTAATTCTATTTCTGCTCGGTGGCGATGGGCTAGAAGTCACGATATAAGAACAACAACTGTATCTTATACAATGGACGTGACAGGTTTACGAAGGAAAAATGATGTGTCAGCGGACCTAGAAGAGCATGCGATAAAAAGAAATTCTGCACAATTATGGAAATTCATCAATACTTTTGAGACATTTTTGAATCCATTTCAATTAAATTTAGATGATAATTTTCTTTATATAATGGTACAGTAGCTTCAAGCGCAGTACAATAGTACTTATTAAATTTTTTAAACATCGGTACAAACTTAAAACGAAAGTTTATTTCTGAATGTTCAACTAACGGATGGAGATTCGAGGAAAAAATTTCCCAGGTGAAAATAATGAATTTTGTTTCAGAGAAAAAAATGAAAAGAATTAAAGTTGATAATAAAGTTCACAAAATCCGTGTCCAGCGTGATTTATTTTGTCGCCTATTAGCTCTATCAATGGAATTTAATATCGATGTGGAAAAAACATTTTCATACCCTATTACAATCGTTCCGATGTCACTCTGTCATGAAGATGGAACTATTCATAAAACTGCAAAATCAGTAATGATTGAAGCTTTAGTAGGAAATACTCATAATGACGAAATACCAGAACGGTTCGATGCTGTTATTTTTGATGGGTTTTATTTACTCCATACAATGAAAAACATTCCAAAAACATTTAGTAATATTTATAAAAAAATCATGTCCATTTTAACGGCAACACATGCTCCACGAGTAGACATAATTTTCGATCAGTATTTTTCACTGTCTATTAAATATTAAGAACGAAGCGTTTGTAGATTTTTTGATCACGCACTGGAGGACAAGTGAAATGGCTGAATTTATTGGAAATACCAACATCAATTTAAATTATGAAGAATGTCATATTTATCGTGTCCATAACAACTGTGTGATCTCTAATATTAATGATAACTTATCGTGCCAGCATCATGAAGAAGCTGATACAAAAATAGTACATCACATATGCCAAATGGACAACGATATATCCAATGTTTCAATAAGAGCATCCGTCACAGACATTTTAATAATAATGCTTGGAAACATGGACCACCTCTGCAACAATAATTTAAAAATCTTCATGGAATATGGCAAGATCAATTTAAAAAAATGGATTAATATTTCACAATTATATATAAAATTAGGACCCCTTTTATGCCAAAGTTTACCTGGTATTCACGCATTAACCGGATGTGATTTTAATCCATGTTTTGTGAGAAGAGGCAAGAAGAAACCTTATCGATTATTACAAAAAAATATTCAATTTCAGAAGGCATTTGCAGCATTAGGAAATAATAATAATAAGTTTATTTGTATGAATATAGTTTACAATGAAATTAAATAAGATTTGCGTACAAATAAACATGGATAAGTCACAGAAGCGTACACCAGTTAGAAACCAATATACTCTTGTGCGTGACTTCAATTATTAGATAATCAAGGTAGATAAAATCATATTATTTTGACAATTAAAACTTAAGTATATATAAAAGTTTTCAATGTAATTAAAATTTTTAGTTAAAATACAAATAAACAGATATAGTAGTAATAGCACTTAACACCTAACCTATTACATCCATTATAAAGCCTCAACAAAAATAAAGTAAAGTCTCAATGTATAAGATAATAATGAAAACACAGTATAAAAATAGTAAACAATGTGTATCAATCAACAACTAAGTAATACCCGACAGAATTGTTAGAAATATTGGTGAAGATGGAAGAAATGAGTTTTTTATACTCAAGAATCAATATTTTGATTCACAATATCATGGAAAAATGATCTTTCAGTTTTTGTAATCCACTTCTTAATTCTCCTACCGAAACTGTACTTATTAATATTCCTCAAATGATCTGGTACCATATTGTACAACTGAGGTGCCAGGTAAGTTGCATTTCGTTGGCCTATAGTTTTTTTACAGCAATGTAATATCACAGTATTACTCCGTTTTCTTGTTTCATGGTTGTGATTGGTAGGTCGTATTATGATATTTTCTTTTTTTATATTTTTAAGGATACTTAAGCAAAACAGTTCTCTTATATCAAGGAATTTAGATTCTCTGAATAGCTGATCGCTTGGATACGTACGTACCTTACGATATATTATTTTAATTATGTATTTCTGTACAAAATGCTGAAATAATAGAGAAAAAATATGAGGTTTTTCCAATACTCGAAAAGTTCGTCTGTCAACTGTATGGAATGAAATCTGTCAATGTAAATGAAGCACGATATGATAAGTTTATCGCCACATATAAAACAAGTGGTACTGGGGTGTTTAAGAAAAAGCGGATCAGTTATGATTCCAAAAATTTGCCTCCATGCCACCCGGAACTGCAACAACAATTATTGCGGTCTGTATACATTACAAATATCTGGAGAAATAGTCACTCAAAAGTGCCAACGGTTCTTAAACCTGAAGATAATGGTTGGAACTTAATTGATGGAAGCTATGTTTTTAATTGGTTTGAGGGAGATACGAAATATTATTACAACAGCCTGCTGATACTACTGAGAATAAGTCAAGTGAAGCTGAAGAACACATTGAAGGTAATAAACAAATTCTTAAATTCCTAAAAATATATGGAATTCTACATAATTGAGCGCAAGATCCGAGATTTAATGTTATTATTATTAATGTATTCAAAATTTGTTTCTTTTTAGATGATGAAATCGACAATGAAGAATCATATGATGACGAAGAAAGTGATGATGACATATCAGATAATGATGATGGTTATTTTAAAAGTCTTATGTACATTATGTTACAACTAATAAAATACATATTACCCATAATTTCTATTTTTACTTAATGTAATTTGCATCAACGATATGATTTTTCATGCTACGCCTCTTACTCGCACTCCCATAGCATCTTTCCCCTCGCTTGTCAAGGACTTATGCTAGCCAGAACCGCCCGTCATTGTACCAACTTACTTTAAATCGTTTAAAGAAACATATTCAAATTCAAATTCAAATTCATTTATTCATCATTCAAATCACAATAAAGTAATTTATAAGACTAGTCAAATATTTAAAGTTTACAAGAAAAAGAACAAAATATTAAAATTACAATTACAACAGAAGTTAAAACTAGATAATTACAATACAATTCAAATACAAATAAAACAAAATAAAATGCCAATTGGGATGATTTCTATTCACTACAATCCAAAAATTCCTGAACAGAATAAAATGCTTTTTCACATAGATATTTCTGTGTTTCTTTCTTAAACCGATGTGGGCTTATTTTAATATTACCAACGCATTTTATTTTGTTGAAACACTTAATACCCATATAGAAAGGAGAATTCTGACCGACTCCCAGTCTAGAATACGGTAAGTGAAAATCATCAACCGCTCGAGTATCATGTGAGTGAATATCAAAATTATGCTGCAGTGAATTTCCATTAGTATATATAAAGTTTATTAGTTGGAATACATACAAGCAGGGTAAAGTAAGTATTTTAAAGGATTTAAAGATATTTCTACATGACTCAAGCGGAGATATCCCCGCCACATTCCTTATAGCTTTCTTTTGCATGATAAATGCTTTCTGAAAATGAGCAGATGAGCCCCAGAATAACAACCCATACTGTAGCGTTGATTGTACAAGCCCGTAATAAACAAGTTTAAGAATACCCTCAGACATAGTTTCTCTTAATCTCCGTATTAAAAAACACAAAGAACTAATTTTTCCACATACATAGTCAATATGCTTTTCCCAAGTAAGCTTACAATCAACAATCAAACCAAGAAACTTAATTTCGTTTGTACTTTTTATAGATTTTCCATTCACTTTTATCAATAAATCATAATCAACACTAACATTTTTAGGAAAAAATTGCATAAATAATGTCTTACTTGAATTAAGAATAAGACCATTACTATCACAGTAATTACTAAAATTTTGGGAGACGCAATTACATTCACTCACCAAATTTTCGAGATTTAAATGGCTTAACAATATATTAGTATCATCTGCGTACAGGACAGTACGTCCAAGACTAAGACAGCACTCATCGGCAACATTGTTCACAAATATAATAAAAAACAAAGGACCCAGAATAGAACCTTGAGGCACTCCAAGGCTATTCTCCCTTTTATAAGATTTAGTACCATTTATCTGGACCGTTTGCTCTCTGCCCTTAAGATAGGATGCTGCCCAATCCAAAGCAACCCCTCGTATTCCACTTGCAAACAATCTGTCTAATAGAAGTTTGTGGTTTATCGTATCGAAAGCTCGACTTAAATCATAGAACAAACCCACAGAATGTTCCTTTCCATTGAGAGCAGAATAAACAAATTCAAGACAGTCCAGAATAGCTGTGTTCGTAGACTTGCCCGGACGAAATCCATTCTGACTCTTATTTAGTATCCCATTGCGTTCCAGTAATTCTATCAAACGTACCGAGTAACAAATCTCAAATATCTTCGACATTTGACTCTGAACACAAACTGACCTATAGTTCTCCATTTCACTCCTTGACCCCTTATTTTTAAATACTGGGATACACTTTGATATTTTAATAGAATCTGGAAATTGCCCACTTATGAAAGATTCATTGATAAGGTATGCAAGAGGATAACATACTATGTCCCTTACTCTCCCTAAGGCTCTACCATGAATTTCATCTAAACCTGCAGCTGGTTTTTGTGTTGTCTTATGCAACAAGTCTTCATCAGGTGTGACACAACTAAGAAAGATACTAGAAGGTCCAAAATTCGTATGAGAGCCCTTATCAAGTTTAGGCAATGGGCATATATCTGAAATATGTAAAAAGAAATCATTAAATTTATTACATTTTTCTGATGGATCAGTAATAACGTCTCCCATTGTTCCATTTATGCTAGTAGGCATTCCGACATTTTTCCCATTTCTACTCTCATTAACAATTTTCCAGCTTTCCTTACATAAGTTTGCTGCATTCGCCAATCGATTGGAGTTTTGTTGCCTTTTAAATTTTGCAACTGAATTTTTATACTGTTTTAATAAATCATTATACTTTTGAGTGTATATTGGGCATTTGAGCCTTCTTTCAATAGGTTTCATCTCACATAAAAGACTATGCAAATCTTTCAGTTGAGGTGAATACCATCTTTTGCTATCCTCTTTGACTTTCCTTACTTTATAAGGAAAATTGCAATTGTAATGATAAAGGAAAGTTTCATAAAATGCAGCAAACTTACCCTGAAAACCCGAAACTGCATACACATTCTGCCACTGTTCTCTACATAAAGTGCTATAAAAATTATCCAAATTCACACTGCTGAGATTCCTTCTACAAATAAGTTCATCAGTATTCCCCCTCGTATCACTTCCAGAACTAAATTCACATAGTTGATACATGTGATCAGAATAGAACACTGATTTTACCCCTATAACCTCACACTGAGAGTGATTAGAAAATATATTATCAATACAGGTGGAACTCAATCGACTTACTCTAGTTGGTTGAGATATATGTGGATATATATCATATTCTGAAAGAAGATTCAACAAATCTGTTTTTGAAGTACTATTCTGGAGAAAATTAATATTTACATCACCACATATTATAAAATTATCACCATTACAATACAAATCAAAAAGAAAAACACCCAATTGTTTAATAAACTCTTTAACACAGCTTTCTGGAGTTCTATATACAGAAACTACGTACAAATTATATCTTTCTTTACAATTTTTATTATTTTTATTTTTTAATACAGCCACGCATGCCTCAAAAACCCTCTCAATACATTTCTTGTAGCATATTGTAGTCATATTCAATGCTGTTCGCGCAAACACACATACACCCCCACGATTTTTGATTCTACAAAACTGTGCACACAGTGTATAGCCCTTCAAATTTATCATGTTTAGTTCTTCTCTTCTGCACCAGTGTTCTACAATCGAAACAATGTCTACATTGTTTTCAACAAGTGTAAGGCTCAACGAGTCTGTCTTGCCTGATATACCAGCAATATTCAGATTCATTACCCTCAGTTTATCATTATTCCTGTTTTGTGGACCAATGGGTGGATCACTAGGTATTCTTAAAGCCACTACTGAATTTGTGATGTTTTCATTATACAAGGATCCGCTATTTACTGTGTCTGCAGCGGCATCCTTTTTTTCATAAAAAACTTTGATACCAAAGCTCCTTGTGGCCAAATATCACGTCTCCATGCTTGTTTAAAACATATCTGTAAATTTCAACTTTACAGAATAAAGTTCATTTTAATTTACACATAATACACCTTCAGGCTCACTTGTCAGGTACTTGTGCTCATCAAAAACGCCTGTCAATTGTTTTTTGAACTTAATAACAAATAAACTAAATGGTAGAAAAATTTCAAGCTTACAGAAACAAGTTTTTTTTTCAAATGTTTCCTACACTTTCAAAAATATAGGGGTTGATGACGTGCAGGGCTGAGGCGTGCCAGGCGATGGTCATTGTACTTAGGCAACTATGACTCATCACCATAAGAATGTCTAGCCTTACAGACACACCGTTACTCGGACGGTCCACTAGCACTCCTACTATTAGGAGTATAAGTATATTGCCTAGTATGTCAAAAATTTTTGAGAGAGCAGTAGAAGTACAAATTAAAGAATATACTAAGCAGTATTATTTATTACCTGAGGTACAATCAGGATTTCTGAAAGGCTACAGCTGTACTACCGCGCTTTTGCATATTGTCGACGATATCTTAGCTGCATCTGATGTTAATCAATATACGATTTTGATTTTGTTAGATTTTAGCCGCGCATTTGATACAATTAATTACGATTTATTGTTAAATATTCTTAAATTTATAGGGTTCTCTCCAGGTGCGATGGACTTGTTGGGTAATTATTTAACAGAAAGAAGGCAAAAATTAACGATAAATGATTGTAGTTCAAGTTACTTAAATCTCGGATCTGGTGTACCACAGGGATCAATACTGGGACCTTTGTTATTCTCAATATATACGTCTCGTTTACTATCTGCTATTCAATCATGTAAAACTCATCTATATGCTGACGATACTCATCTTTACTTTAGTTTTCCAGAAGATTTAACAAGAGATGTGTCTAACCTAATTAACACAGATTTAAATAAATTTGTTACTGCTGCAGAGGAACATTGTTTGTGCATAAACTCAAAGAAGTCGAGTCTTGATATTTGGGCGAAAACTTCATAGGGAAAATGTATACCAGTCGGTAAATATAAACATTCGGGGAGAGTCCTTGGTAATTGTGAAGAAGCGAGAAATCTTGGTGTCGTGATGGATGCAGATTTGAGAGTCATATAATTAAATTAATACAACGCGCATATTATACTTTAAAAAACATTTATGGAAATAGACACCAAGAAATGTCTATGCGAATCACTGATCTTATAAATTTTTAATTTCGCTGACTCAGTCTATGGCCCACATTTAACTGTCCAGTCTAAAAATAGAATTCAAAAGGTTCAAAATTCCTGTCTTAGTTTAATTTATGGGATTCGCAGGTGCCAGAGAGTCTCGCACAAACTCCAATTAATTGGATGGTTGAATATGCATAACAGAAGAATACATCATGCGTTATGTCTATTTCATAAAATTATAAGAACAAAAAAGCCGTCGTATCTCCACCGTAAAATTAAATATCGAACAGATGTACATAATCTTAACATTAGATTCGGGGGAGTGATTACGGTTCCAAGATTTAGAACTGAAGTCAACAGACGGTCCTTCAGGTATCAGGTTTGTCACTTGTACAATTCTTTACCCAATGATCTTAAAAAGTTGGGTACTAGCAGGTTTAATGTCAATTGTAGAAATCAGTTGTTTGCTGATCAATGATGATGACGTTGGCTCTTGTTCAAAAAGTATTTTGTTTTCCTCATAAGATTGTAAATAATATCAACTATTACAAATTTGAATAACATATTTCAATGTGATTTTAGGGTTAAGTGGAAGAGCATTGCTTGTAGGTAATTTATGTACTTGCATGGAATGAACTTCGCCCTTTATTTCTCTATTATATATATAGATATATCGTACTATTATTATTATTGTTTTTTTTGAGAAACAATAAAGACATTAATATTATTATTGTTGTACTGTTTTTGTTATATATTTAAACGGTAAACGAGTGGGATAAATTTTAAATACACGGTATGGCTACTTACTAATTTATTTAAACACTAAACTAATCACTAACACTTAATTTATATATACTCAGTATATTCACTTCAACTAATTTATATGAACACTTAACTGATTTATATTCACTTATTCACTTGCTTATCTCACGATGTCAAATTATCAACTAAACTCATCCGCTGATCGGTCCTTTATTTATATTAGTTCCTTTTTTACTAGAAAATTCCGGACTGTGGCTTACTCAAAAACAAATGGTTTTCTGGCATTTTCTAGATAAGGCTGGTCACAAAAACAATGTTTAGATAAGATAGTCGTAAACAGTTATAAAAAAACCCTGCGTATCCGCCATAATTTTAACTTTTATACCTGGCTTACACAGAGTCGGGTTTAGGGACTATACCAGTGTGCTGTTTCGTAACATTATTATATAGGTATCTCATATCTATCACTTTATAAAATGGTGTTAAGCATTGTTTGAGCATTGCTTGTGTGATCATTATTCTCATAGAAACTCGCGCTTTTAACTGGGTTTAGTTCCATCTTTCATCTCGGCACTCCAGTCATTTATGACTGCGATCTCGGCACCCACTTATCCCATACAATGCAACCGATGAGAACGCCTTATTTTGGCTATGGTGTCGAGATAGGTGACGGAATTGAAAGACGCAAAATCACAAAATTTTACTCACCTAAAAAGTCAATCAGATAATAAGCAATGTATTAGCGTATAAATTAACTTATAGCATAGCAAGCGTTATACGTCACGAGTATGTCTATGTCACCGGTCACGCGAACCTTTAGCCTTTTCCTCTACCAAAAATCGCTTAACGCGACTAAAGAAGTTTTCACTTCAGTAGAAAAATATTTATTTTTCTCAGAGTAGCGACTTGAACTTGTACCCTCGGTGTATTTTACGACAAATGACGTCACAATTTTGAAACCGATTTATCCAATTTTTTTAGGAACAACTTATTGCATCTGTGTGTGGTTTTTCACGGCTATAATATTCTCGCTTGACTTATCTGCTATCGCTGACAATTTATTCAATTGTTCTATGCTCACACAATCACAAGGACAGGAAGCTTGTCATCATTACCTTGATGTTTGTCAAATAAGGTGTGGACGAAGGTGCAATTATCTCCGATGCTTTTTTAAATTTAATTAAATAAACTTTTTCCACTTAAACGGCTCAAGGTTGTGAATGAATAAACAGAGACTTTTTATCTGAAAATACACCATGCATTACAGTTTTTCAATTATTTATTATTATAACACTATTCTCTTACTGACACATATTTTGATAAATTATAATATATTCAATAAAAACCTAAAGATGATAAACACAGTTATTGTAACGCCAATATTGTTTGAATCTAATAAAGGTATCCAGTATCTACTTTACCAATACCCACAAGTAGAACACCAACGATGACGAGAAAAATTAAAATATGAATTCATTATAATGACAATGAAAAGAGTGGCACGACTGTTCCAATTATCCCAGAATCTTTCAGTGGTACAGTAAAACCACAGCAGCACACAGCCGTTGGTTGTTATGCCAAGGGGATGGTGTATTAAGGAGCTAAAAATGATACGTATATATATATATATATATATATATATATATATATATACATATATATAAAAATTTTTAAATCAGAAAATCAATACAGATGTTTCTGTGGTAATTTTCGACCATACTATTAATCATCACCTTTTGCTTATATATATATATATATATATATATATATATATATATATATATTTGTATGGAAATTTCTTGGATTAAGGTCATTAAACAAACTTTGGACATTTCTTTTAATACATTTTTTTATTCATTACGTACGTTTCGACATAATCCTGTCATTATCAAATCACCTACAATAAAATTAAAATATATCTTTACAAACAGAAATTACACTATAATTAAAAAGTAAAAACAGTAAAAATTTTAACTCTTAAAATAATCAAATTTGTTCAATTGACAATGAAATAAATTACCTGTTTGTTGGGACATCACATGGTTAAAAGATCTTAAAACTAATTTAAAATTGCTTTTTAAAAATATAAGTTTCCATGTCAAACATCATCCTTCTCTTATCACAGCTTAATTAGTTTTAAATAGTATTTGCAAAACATGCATTATTGGTTTTTAATTCATACCCAGTGCACTTTGAAATTTTTATTTGATAGTACAAGCGAAATTTCACAATTTTTAGTATATATTCAATAGTATAATTATTATTATAATTAATATGCCGTCATAAATAATACTTAGGTTTTTGATGTCATTTCTGGAATTGATGCTGTTGGAATTTTGTTTAATATGGATCAGTTCTAAAACCGTTCTAACCTTATCGTTTTTTTTCTTTTGCAAGAATTTTAGTTTGGTCATAGTTAAAAGAGTGTCCTGTTTGTTGTTTATGATGTGAGAGTGCTGTAACATCTGCTTTAGAATATTTCTGAGCTTGTATTCTTTTTTGCAAATATTGTTTAGTCTGACCAATGTATGTACTGGGACAGTCTTGGCAAGGAATTTGATACACTGTATGCGTTTGTTTGTTTTTATTTATTTTTGGTTTCATTTTTGAGAAAAATATCTTGTTGGTATCATTAACTTTGTGGGAAATAGATATTTTTTCCTTTTGCGTTATTTTGTTTATTTTTTCAGACAGACCATTTACGTAGGGAAGCGAAATATAAGTATTGGATTTTTTATTGGTTTGGGAGTTGTTGTATATGGAGTGAATTCGTTTATTGATAATTTTGTTAGTGAAATGTAGTGGGTAAGTTGTTTTCTGCTAGAATGGTTTTAATTTTTTTTAAGTTAGCTTCTCTAAATTTAGGATGTGAGAGTTTAATAGCTCTATCAGTTAGATTATTTATAACACTCTTCTTATGACATAGTGGCGCATTTGAAAAAAAGTTTGTGAATCTATGAGATGCATCTGGTTTTGTATACCAGTTTGTTGTAATATTCCCGTTTTTGTCATATGAGATGGTGGTGTCTAAGAAATTGATTGTTTTGTTATTGTCTGTTACGATTGTGAACTTTAGTCTCTCATTAAAATTACTAAATTTATTCAAAATTTCATCAATTTTATCATTAGGTACACATGTCAAAATGTCATCAACATACCTTTTAAAGAAAACTGGCTGAAAACTTAAGGAATTTAAAACTTGTTTCTCAACATATTCCATGACCAGGTTAGCTGTATCAAATTCCTTGCCAAGACTGTCCCAGTACATACATTGGTCAGACTAAACAATATTTGCAACAAAGACTACAAGCTCACAAATATTCTAAAGCAAATGTTACAGCACTCTCACATCATGAACAACAAACAGGACACTCTTTTAACTATGACCAAACTAAAATTCTCGCAAAAGAAAAAAACGATAAGGTTAGAACGGTTTTAGAAATGATCCATATTAAACAAAATTCCAACAGCATCAATTCCAGAAATGACATCAAAAACCTAAGTATTATTTATGACGGCATATTAAAAAAATTATAACACAGACAAATATTTGACTACCACCTCTGAAACTTTTTGTACCTTACTATTGAATATATACTAAAAATAGTGAAATTTCGCTTGTACAATCAAATAAAAATTTCAAAGTGCAGTGGGTATGGGTTAAAAACCAATAATGCATGTTTTGCAAATACTATTTAAAACTAATTAAGCTGTGATAAGAGAAGGATGATGTTTGACATGAAAACTTATATTTTAAAAAGCAATTTTAAATTAGTTTTAAGATCTTTTAACCATGTAATGTCTCAACAAACAGGTAATTTATTTCATTGTCAATTAAACAAATTTGATTATTTTACGAGTTAAAATTTTTACTGTTTTACTTTTTAATTATAGTGTAGTTTCTGTTTGTAAAGATATATTTTAATTTTATTGTAGTTGATTTGATAATGACAGCATTATGTCAAAACGTACGTAATCAATAAAAAAAATTATTAAAAGAAACGTCCAGAGTTTGTTTATTGACCTTAATCAAAGAAATTTCCATACAAATATATATACAGGATGGTCAAGTAGTCAGCTGGCGCCATCTTCACTTTTATGAAATTATATTAATTTTATTTCATATGACTAATACGGTCGCATTTATCTGAGGTGTTGTTTCGCAACTGAAAGTGAAGATGGCGCCAGCTGACTACTTCTCGCTTGTGTAACTACACGAGCCAAGTAGAAGTTGTCGGAGGACGTAATCTTCAGTTCGAATTAGAGACTCTGAACTGGAAGGCATTACGGCACTCTTGAAGAGACCCAAGAAGGTCGAAACGCGTTAGTGTACTATGCCCTTCCGCTATCAGTTGCGAATCACCACAGATGTCCGTATCAGCGAAATGGACGATCGACGTCACGGTTTTCGAAGGGGATGTAATTCAATATTCTGCGTGGTATTAGCCAGGAATGTAGTTTTTTTTTCCCTTCGAAGAACGGTCAGGCCAATACGTCGAAATTATTGAAATTTCGACTAAAACAGGTGTAGTAGAAAATCGAAATTTATGTTTCATATTTCAATAATTTCGACGTATTGGCCTGACCGTTTCTCAAAAGAGGGGAATTACTTTTTAACAAAAAAAGTATATATTGTAACGATGTTACTATTTTTCGTTCCGACATCCCACTGTATATATAGCTGTTAAGCTGTCGCCTCCATATCATATCATAAATGTGGCGACCTGGCCTCCACGTTAATGCTTAGTTTAAATTTTAATATAAGGGTATATTTATAATTAGGGGAAACTTTAAAATACGTTTCTCAAAAGAGGGGAATTACTTTTTAGCAAAAAAAGTATATATTGTAACGATGTTACTATTTTTCGTTCCGACATCCCACTGTATATATTTTAGTTTCTCATTTTATTAGTATTATTATTAAGTTATGTTATTATTTAGTTATACACCCCTCTTTCATCACAAGCTGTAAATTTATTTACTATTAATAATTTTAAATATGTGTATTGGTTTTGGTACATCCGGTATTTATTGAATATGTATTGCTTACTGTACCGTTCGCGCAAATCAGTCCGCGCCGTTCTTAAGATTGTTAAGTAGGGGACCTCCTGAGTGGGGTCAAGAGAAGAATGAATAAAACCGGCGAACGGGAGGATATAAGTCTCTTTTGATCTTTGCTCTCGTAGCTCTTAGCTCTGTGCTTTTACAGTTCCGCCGTTTCCGAAACGCCGACTGATTTTCGCCAACGAGGTAAGCGATTTTAGAAATTATTTTATAAATCATTCTTCTTGTGTTAAATTCATTTTGCTCCTAACGTCTTTAGTAGTTGTATTAATAGATTTTATTTTTGCTTACTGCTTGTTTAATTTGAGTGATTTTCCGTGTATTTGTGTACAATTCCGAAGTAAGAATTTGATCCGTTGGTTTTACTTAAGGGAAAAGAAATATAGTTGGGAAACTCTCAAGCATCCTCGCTGCAAAGCAGGTAGATTCTTGGGGGATTTTCAAGGTATTTCGGGAATCCCGATTCCGGTATACAACTTAAAGGGAAAAGAAATATAGTTGAGAAACCTTCAAGCATCCTAGCTGCAAAGCAGATAGATTCTTGGGGGATTTTCAAAGTATTTCGGGAATCCCGATTCCGATATACAACACTAGGGAAGGGAAATACCGTTGGGAAACCTTCAAGCATCCTCGCTGCAAAACAGGTAGATTCTTGGGGTATTTTCAAAGTATTTCGGGAATTGCTCAATCTAGTACCGTAGGCCTTGGTAGCGTGACTATTTGATAATAGGTAACTTGGAGTAGCCTCGTCTGTGTTCGCTGCCATAGCAGGTTCGCCAGGGAGAGGTTTTCGGATTCTGCCAGCTAACTGATCTTTACGCGATTGTTTTTAGCACCAACGGCCGGGGTAATATCCGTACAAAAACCGAGGGCAGTTTATTAGTTACCGCCGTTCTATTCTAAGCCGTACACAAATACTAAGGAACGCTCCCGTAAAATACCGCTAGTGCCTTGGTAACACTTTCTCTGTGTAATTTTCACCGTACTGCTAGTAAATTTTCACTGATTTTCACCGGCAATCGCCGAAAACTATTGAAGCTTTGCACGCTAGGCTTGTAATTGTAAAACATTTATTCTGTAATAAAGTGCTTTGGTCTGAGTAGAAATCTAAATAGAAATCGTAAATACTGAAGGGTTTTCATCAATATTTAGTTATTTTAATATACAGCTCCGTGGTTTGTTTGATTTTCCTTTTCGAAATCGAAATAAATTGTAAAATTTTATAAAGCACAGGTAGTTTCATTTTCCGACAGTGGTAAACAATTAAAACCTGTTTCCCACTTCGCACGGCATAGAGGTCAAGAACAACAGACCCCTGGAATTACTTAACCTCCATCTGTTGCTAACCTGGTAACTCTTGACGCTACCATTTTCGAGAGTTCGGTGGAGTAAATCATCCCAAAAATAGATAGATAGTAAAGCCGCGGGTGTCATAGTGACGTCCGTAATTCTTTTGAGGAAAGAAAGCACGTCACAAAATTGCGCCCGAGCAGGTACCGTTGTTGTAAGAAAACTACAGAGACCGTTGTAAGAAAAATACAGAGACCGTTGTTGTAGGAGCAAGGACCGTTATTGTAAGAGCAGATATCGTTGTCGTTGAAGCAAGAACCGTAGTTGTAAGAGCAAATACCGTTGTTGTAGGAGCAGAGACCGTCGTTATAGAAACCGGAGCCGTTGTTGTAACTGTAATAAGGATTTTGTTCCGCATAATGGGATCACCTTGTATGTGATATTCAGTGAATTATTGAGAAATTTTTAGTTCGAATCAGAAGCACGAGTGTGTAAACCTTCATAAATCCAGAATTAAAATTTTCAATCAACATTTTGAAAATCTCTTAGGATCCAATTTGTTAAATTTAGTACGTAAGAGTTTATATTTTGGAAATTGCAATAAAAAATTTCGATAGAAATATTTTTCAATTAGGAGAACCAGTTTTTTTAGCTGTTTCTTGTTAACACGTTAAGCCCCGCGTGACACAGATGTTGCGTTACGCATGTTGAGTGACATCAGACCGCGTGACCATGCGTTTGGTCACACAGCCAGAATTTCTAACGAGAGACGTGAGCCAACAAGTGTTCACGTTTATAGTGATATTCATATGGGAGTGAATTCTATGCGGTCCGGGGAACACTACACTGCTTGCGGGTTCTGAAACTGACTTGAATTTTTGAAAATAACTTGTAAATTAAATAATTATTGTCTCATTTCATGTACTTATATAAAATAAATTGGGTTTTTATCTGCTTATGTTTTATTTGGTAGGTTGGTTTTTATAGAATGAATTAATATCTAAATCGACCTGTACCCCCCTCCTATGCCCCGACAATGAGTTTTGACAGTTCACAATGATGATTCTATTGAATATGAATATTATCCATCTACTCCCAATGCGTGCCATCACATTGTTATTTTTTTATAGAATGATAGGTACGCGGTGTTGTCACATCGAAACCGTGGCTCGAAAAACCGTGGCTGTTTTCACACCCGTGATAAACTTAATTTGTAAAATATGTAAAAAAGGGGGATGTTGGGGTAGACATGACAGCAGTGACAATCTTGTATGTGACTTGACGACAGGCATTGACTGCAGGTAATGATTTATAATAAATGATTGAACTGAACTCCAATATTATTAAATAATTTACTTAGAAAGTATAACAACAGAACATGCTATAGACGTACGCCTCTGACACAAAACCTAATACATATTGACAAGGGCAACCACTCAACTAATTGTTTTTTACTGCACACCAAAATGTGGAGTTCGGAAAACGTCGACTACCGTGTATACAGGGCCGTTCACAATTCAAAAAATCAATTTTTGACGACTTACATCTCAGACACCGGTGACATTACTCAAAATTTGGATTCAGGGGTTTCAAGGGATACTCTTTACAGTGTGGTCACCGAAAATCCAATAAAAAAATCGCTAGTAACATTTTTTGAAAAATCGACGTTTTGAAGCCCCCTAAAAATGTACGCTACTGACATTAATAAAATGTTAATAAGTGAAAATAGTCCTCTTGCCGACCTTTTTAAACCACCAAAATTATAAGTTATTCAAATGTCAATTAAACACTATAACTGGGTGTTGCGATCTTAAGTGGGTCACACTGTATATATATATATATATATATATATATATATATATATCATTATATTCAATTTCAGTTGTTACTCTTGCTTCCTTTAGTGCTAAGAGATCAATGCTACCTCTATGTAAAAGGGTATCAATTTGATTTAAGTTGGACAAAAAGATGCATACATTTAAATGAACAATTTCCAATTGCTATATAAAATTCGTCTTTTTAAGTTGTTGATTTCCATTTTTATAAGACATTGGCAAGACCGATCCCACACCGCATGTTTAACATCCAAATTTAGATTGAATTTTGCGTTAGCTCGTAGGCAATTTATGCAAAAATTTTCGTTTAATTTATATTCACTAGATTTATAATGTTTACTACAATTTCCACAAAAATTCTTCTCTATTTTACAATTTTTGGCAAAATTATTAAATCCCTAACATTTAAAACATTTTACAACACTTACAAATTCAAAAATTCTACACCTATATAAACTAATGTATACAAACTCCATACTTCTAAGAAAGTTTAAAGTTTCAGTATGTACTTCTATTACTAGATTAATTAATCCTGTTTTATTTATTTCTTTGGACTTATTTATTACTTTTAAATGAAAATTATCACCATTGATTCCAATTTTGTTTTGCTTTATAATTACTTCTTCAATTTCTTCATCTACTAGTGTATCTTTGGGGACATTAATAATTTTGGATACCCTTTTTTCGGTTCAACTACCTCATATGACTCTCTTAAATTCTGTTTAGGTAATTGAGTTTGATACAATTGAAGCTTCATCCTTGCTGCCACATTCCAATAACACTCCTCCATTTTTTAGACTTCTTTTAACATTAACTTCCATATTCAATTGAACCGGATCAACATTTTCAATTAATTTCTTCTAATTTTATTGGATTTAATTATCAATACTTCTTTATTATTTCTTACAACACTACTATATGTATTTAAATTACTTGCTGCTCCAGTTTGGTGCATAGCAATATCATTTCTATGTGGAGCTTTCATATCCATCATGCATGTTTTAACTTCCTTTAAATAATTTTCTATATTTTCCACTTTTTTCATAAATACTACCATATTATCCAGGAAATTCCAACATTCCTCACATACTATGTTTAATTTTCTTATCTTCATTGGAATTACCCGTTCTTCAGTAGATAATAAACCCATGCAACCTACATGAATTTTTTCTTCTTACATATATCACAAATTGTAAATATTTGATTTCATATCAATCATACATTTAATGCATTTATTCATTTCGTATTATTGTAGATGTACTCACTTTATTGTAAGCTCCTGGACTATTACCAACTATTTACTTTAATCACCTTATAGTTTGCCAACCAAAAATTGCTTACTAATTGATATGTAGGAAAAAGAACCAAAACAGAAACTTAAATTGCTCAAATTCACCCTCCCTATTGGAAATTTTGAAGTAAATTCACAATCAGTAGGTACATTATCCAATACACTATAAATTGATATTACATACCAAAATTAACCATGTTAAATTCACTTTAAAAATACCTTTTAATGTGAACATATTAACATGACCACTAACATTCGAACTTTTATCAACCACCCTGTAGATTTATAAACATTTTTAAAATGTAGCTCTTTTTGACCTACATATATGCATTTCAAAATCTTTTTTTAAACAGTTAAGGTTTGGTACCATATTCTGTGCAGTATGTGGTGCCTCACCCTGTATATAAAACTCAGCTTTTATACGATAATGTAAGTATAATTATAACTTATCAAAGTTTAGGCGTATCTGGCAGGGGGTAGCAACAATACTAAGTGTCCGGCAATAGATGACTGATTTCTAATATTATTCTGAATAAAAGTGAGCTTTACACTTTAACACATTTGAAATATTATTTTACACATCTTTACTACCTGTTATCTGCCCAAGTAACCATAATACAAACTCCATAATCACTGATCGATCTTACTTACCTGTGATGGGGACATGCACAGAGAAACTTTCAGCTTTTATAAAAAAACAAACCTCTAGCCGTCGCGGGGACGAAAGGTTAAAGATCATAGATCTCATCACACAATACTCTAATCTATGATGAAATTAAATGGAGAAGGCAATATCCCTTTTCAAAAAACAGCACAACTACTTAGCAATATGTAGAAAAAAACAGCTGAAAAGATTATACAACTAGAATATAAGATGTGGTTTGTGGTTAAAATATTAATAAACAAACCCATATTCATCATTAGTGCAACAAATATTGTATTCATACTTTAGTCTTGGCAGTTATTTAGGACAGAAAACATATTTCATACAGTTTATAAGGACTCAAAAGCGTCGAAAATGTCACTTTAATTTGTTAAGACACATTAAAGAGATTATGCATGCTCCTTAGCCTTGATAAGATAGGATAAAATTGCTGACAATACAATGAAACCACTTGTGTGATCCTGGACTACCACTTAACAACAAAGGAAATACTTAATAATTAGGGCAAACTTACATCATCCTTTAAATTTAGGTTCTTCTTTTCAATGTCGTTTTCATTATTTGAGCTGTTGTCCATTATTCCTAATCGCAGCTTTTCAAGCAAAATCAATTGTTTTTGTTCTTCTATAAATTGAAGAATATTACCGGACATACTTTTTTATTGAATTGTTTTAACAGTAAACTAAATATTATTAATACTTCATAATATAGTAAGATGTGTAAAAAATTGTATATATTATTATTTATTATTTCCAATAAGAAATTGTCAGTTTAAAAACTTTCAAAACAGTACACATAAAACTTCAAAACTGGAATGTCAAATTTCAATGTGACCACTACTCCGCTAAACAATAGTGGCGTTCGATTTACACGCTCGAGCAAAATTGAGCAAAATTGAGCGTAACTGTCGCGTTCTTTTTGACATTTGCTTGAAGTTGAAGCCCACAAGATTAACTGATTCGCCGAGACCGTACCAACGTTGCAGCGGGAAAATTGAAAATGCTACCCTGAATATCGGACGCATTAAATTATGGAGTAATTATACTAATACTACTAATTTTAGATCGGCTTCAGTGCACACGATTTAAATCATTTACAAATAGCATACATATATTTATCTTTTATAATACTGGTGATCATTTGATGGCAACACTGATTTACAAATTATAAAGCATCAGTTGTATGTTCAAAGTTTTTGCATATTTTTACTGTTTCTCGCACAGAAGCTCTTTTCAAAATGTTGTGAAGCAGTTTGCACCTCAAATGGTGTTTGCTTTCATATGTATTCATGTGAATGCAAAGTTTCTGAAGGAACAAGGATCATCTATGCAAGAATATCCACATCATTTTGTCAAAACAAAATTTGAAACAAACAAATACTAACGTTTTGCTACCTGATTCTTTGGAGAAAGAAACATTAATTTTCCAATGCCTACTATCTTTTTCTCAAGAACTATGTACCGTTGATAAGAAAAACAATGACAAAAGAATAGGTTGAGAGACCTATTTTCAAAACCACAAAATTTTAATTTGGATGAACAATTATCCCATAATTATTGAAAATAATGATTTTCAATTGCAAAATAAATCATCAAAACGGATAATTGACATTGACCAGCATCAGTTACGTTTTCAATCAACGAAAAGAAAGCGCGTACTGCTATGAAAGAGAGCGTCTGTGCAAGACACCGTAAATATCTGCGAAAACTTGGAACATACAAACGTTAACTTTATTATTTATAAATCAGTTTTGCCATCAAATGATCACCATTATTATAAAAAATAAATATATGTAGGTATATATTCTGTAAATGATTCATATCATGTGCACTGAAGTTGATCTAATATTATCATATATATATATATATATATATATATATATATATGGATATTTTTGTGGGGATGTGGCAATAATGACCAATTATTTATAGCCCTTGATAATGAATGAAAATCATTAGAAAGCTCGGGAATAAATATCTGAAAGAATTTACTCTGGAGTCTTATTGCCACATCCCCACAAAAATATCCATTACAAATAAGTTGGCAAATATCTTTCTTCAAATTAAATATATATATATATATATATATATATATATATATATATATATATATATATATAAAGAAGATGTACGAATATCACGTGATATGTAAACAACAACAAAAAAGAGATACATGGGTAATTCACGCAAAAAGAAAGAAAACGGGCTACTGAAACAGAGTGGGAACCACAGACATGCATGTTTCTGGCGCATTTGCCGTCCTCAGAACGGTATAACCAAATAAGGGTGTAAAACTTGGGAGCAAAGCTGTTGATCGAAACATGGGAAAACACTAAATAACAGCTTTGCTCCCAAGTTTTACACCCTTATTTGGTTATACTGGATTAAGGACGGCAAATGAGCCAGCAATATCCATGTCTGCGGTTACCACTCTGCTTTGGTTGAAAAATAAAAATCCCTAACACAGACCTCCTACTATTTTGCCAGTTCACTCAAAAATAGTAATAGAAGTTAGTTTCTCTCGGGGAACAACACTTCTATCAGCCCATGAGAGAACAGAATTTCATGATTTCAAGAATACCGTTTCAGCCTTGTCAGTAGAACTACACCCACTTTTTATCGGTTGATCTATTCTATTGCCGTCAAGAATAGAGGCCCTGTCATTGCTTGTCCTGAACACCCTAACGCACTCAGAAGTAGAGATAACTCACAGACTCATATCAGAAGCGTGTAGATGGCATACAAGCGTTTGTAAAGACTTGGAGCTTGCGGACGCTTGCCAAACCTTGGTAAGCTTGTAACTGTAGCATTAGATATATTAAGATCCGATTTGAGTTTCGTACTTTTATTGACTGTGGATATATTAGGGAGTTTTTGGGCCATAACGTAAACAAGATACGTTATATCGCTCTATCCGCCAATAAGGGAACACAAATAACGTCAAGTAATATACTTTAATAAGAGTGGTGTTTATTTTAGCGCTACTGCGCATGCAGCGCATGACGGATAAGGGTTATTGCTATTCAAACAAGCGGCTTAAAATCTCCCTATTTACTAAACCTTCCAAGGAACAGATTGTACTATTGTTTAATATAATTGAAGAAAAAAACTGCATGAAATGGAGTCGAATGTGACTTACTTAACCAGGTTATTTATGCTATGGAAATAGAAGAAGAATTTATTTCCTTGTGTTGGCAGTTTTAGTTCAAACTCCAACCACAAGTCCGTTTTCTGTGAATTCAACATCACCGAATACTACTGTATTCGGTGTTCAACATTTTGATTTAATCAAGTTAGAATGGATATAGAGCAAAAAGTCGTTAAGGAAGAAATCGATATCCATGTTTTTATTTCGAATATGGACGTGAAACAAGAATTCAGCGATGAAGTACCTAGGGCAACTTTTGAAAATATAAATAATATTAGTATGCATCCTATTAAAGAAGAAATTAATGACGATCTAAACATAGTTCAAGTAGTTGAAGAATCTATGATTGCAGCTAAAACAGAGAGGGACAAATCTGATAAGCTTAATGTACACAAAATTAGAAATAAATTAAAATGTTTAAAAGAAAAACCTGGAAGACAGACTAAATTAAAAGGTGAGTAACACTCTATTTAGGTGTAACATACTTTGTGGCAGTATTTTCATATACCAAATATTTTGAGAGCGCTTGACGTAACCAAACATTATTGATACTTATCATGTCTGAGTAAATAACAATGATAGTGCAGTAGACCCCTGATTATCCAAGCTAACATAGGCTGTACCCTAGCTCCGATAATTGGCGACTCAGATAATCATGTACCCATCAGATTCAGCTTGTGTTGCTTCCCCTATGTATTAAGCCTATCTATACCAGGAGTTGGAAATAATAGTCAGTGACATCGGTAGTTCGGTAACAGTCCAATAAGAGCAGCTCAAAATAATATATTATTACACATTATTTATTTAAAAGTAGATTGTTTCCGCCACTGGAATCGCTTCTCTTTACCCTTGCCTTTCTTGGGATTCCTATATGCTAACAATTAGTCACTGACTATTATTTCCGACTCATGGTATAGGGTAACTGGAAAGCACAACACAGGTACAAGTGAGAGGTCTCCTACATCCAATCGTGGATAATGGTACTGTAAGTAGATTTAGCCTGAATCCCAGTTAATATGGATTTCAATACGGATAATCCAGGAATCAGAAAAGAGACATTCAAATAATCGAGAGTATACTGTATTTCAAATTTGTATAAGTACTTAATCTCTATATGTACTATAGTAAATATCAATGATGTTAAAACCCCAATTCATTTCTTACTGATTTTCTTGATAAATTTGATAAATACTACATATTTTACTTTTCAACGGAACTATAAAGGAAGTCCATTAAGCTGACCATGTTAACACAGCAGCATCAAATCTAAAATAGGTATGTACTTGAAGTTTCAAACGTTAAATGAACGACATTATCTAGATAAAAAAATTATCTAGAAATTGGACCAGATCATATAGCCTAGAAAATAACATATCGTCGTCAGGGAAGGATTCTAAAAATTATAAGTCACCCATAGGGTGTTACCCTTCTACAAATACAAAACAATCCTCCAACCATTTATTATCATCTACTGAACAATGTGCATAAGCACATTTTCTTAATAATGTTGAAATTGTTTACCAATATTAGAATTATTGGACATTCACCCCTAACATCCACTCTAAGGAAAAATTTCTGTCCTATATCACTTCAACACCTAAAACATTTGTAAGAAAATTTATGTACTTCTAATACCCACAATGATTTTCAATCTGATTACAAACATCACGTTCACCCCTAACACTCACCCCCTATGAGTAACTTATAATCTTTAGAATCTTTCGTTGACGATGATACATTATTTTCGAGGCTATATGGTCTGTTCTAGTTTCTAGCAAGTACTTAAGTAGGTAGGAATTTGGTGCTAATGTTAATTTGTTGCGGTATAATCAATTTTGTTGCTCAAACTGTTTTTGAAAAATAAGGTCAATGCCAGATGGCATTGTCATATTGTTTATCTGCAGAAAATGGGGGAAACATTAACCTGAATTTGTTGTTAATAGTTAAAGCAGAAAATAGAATGATGTAAAAAATTATAAATTTTTAGAATTAGTTTGAATTCAAAATAAACATTCCGAATTGAATGCTACAAATACTTCAAACACTTACATGTTTTGAATTGAGGATTGAACAATAATTTGTAAAAACATTTGTCAGAATTGACAAATTAATTTGTTGCCCACAACAAATAGCAAATATTTCCAAGTACAACACTGTCAATGCCAGTGGTATATCTATTGAGCATTGTCATGGTTATAATTATACAGGGTATTTCAAATGACGCTTACAACGTTTGCCTGGAGAGAAACTTCTCTTAAAATTAGACTAACTGAAATAGGGAATACAGGGTTCCTCTTGTTTAAGTTGAAAAAAATAAAAATATTTCATTTCATAACTTTAGAACAGATCAAAATTTCAAATTGAAATTTGGCAGAATGTATTCACATCTAAATTCGCATATTTTCGGTAAAAAACAATTTTTCTTACTTGGGCCAGTGGCATGATTTTGGTAAAATGAGTCACTTTTCCTTCATTCAGTGTAGTCCACAAGGTAATTGACTATGTGAATATTTAGTTTATATGCTGAATATCATAAAAATGTATGCTGTATTGTTTCAAGCATATTTACATAAATGTTATAACAAAGATTCCAGATAATCAATGCATATTCCATATTTGAACTAACAATTGCACAATAAATGATTGTTAATGACATTAAAGACAAATCTTTTGTAGTTCTCTGGGAATAATAGTTTTCGTGATTTCATTGAAATATTTATTATATGTTGGAAGAAAGTAAGTTTACTGTCCATTAGAATACCAAGATCCTTATGTCATCCACCTTTGTTAAGCCCATTTCATTAATGAAATATGTAAAGCTCAAGTCATTGTGGGATTTTTTAAAGTAAATTGAGAAACAGTTGTTTAGGTTGAGGTCCGTACCATTCAACTTATACCAGCGTATACAGTTATTAAGATCATTCTGCACCACAACGCAGTTTTCTTTATGTTTTACGATCTTGTATATTTTCTAATCATCAGCGAAGAGTAAGAAGGGTAATTCACTAATACTTTCACTACTATCGTTTACAAACAGATTGTATAACAAGGGACCACAGTGACTTCCCTGTGGTACATTAGAGTGGACTTCAATTATATCAGAAATACCAGTTATACCCAATGTTGCCAATTTTGATAATAATAAATCATGAAGAACTCTATCAAAAGCCTTTGAGAAGTCAGTGTAAATAGAATGTACTTGATATACCGACATCATTTTTAAATCCTATCTCTTTCTATTAATAGTGAAGAATAGAACAAAATAATTTGACATTCGTCGGTTATGTTATCAGACAATAATGATGCATGGGAAAAGATTCACCGGACAAACTATATTTAGAGTTTTCCAAAGCATTCAATCGCATCCCTCATAAACATCTACTATTTAAACTCGAGCAAAACAGAATTAGGCACAACCTGCTTAATTGGATCGAAGCTTTCTTGACTGGTTGGAAGTTTTATAATCGGATTAGTGATTATTTCCCTGCATTGTGCAATGTCCAGAGTGGGGTTCCATAAGGATCGGTTTTGGGGCCAGTTCTGTTATTAGTGTACGTAGCAGACCTACCACTCCAAGCAACAGTTCGCTCTTTGCTAATGACTCCAAATTATATACCTTTCCTATAGATGAATATTTTAGATGGGAGTGAAAATTAGCATGATACACTGTCAGTGCATCTGTAGTAAATCCAACCTTAGAGTTTGCTGATTCTGTGTGGAATACCGACTGGGTACGAGATTCCAACCATCTTGAATTGGTGCGGATATGGGCAACAAAAATTCCATATGGACTACAGTAGAAACGGTGAAGCTTTTCCTTCTTGTGACTTAGTTGACGACATTATTCAACACATACTATGTTGGTACTGTCTTCTTCTAATAACAGAAAGAGAGCGAAACTCAATACAAGCGTTTGTCGTATTGTTTTGATTAAGATGCATATGGTTAATGTCGTATCAGTCATGTGATGGAAAAGACTCAGCGTTCCTACTGTATCTCGTCCTTCTTACAAAGAACGTCTAAAACTGTTCCGAATTCGAGGTTAGAAGGTTTCGCGGTCATTTAATAACAGTACACAGAGCTTTAAATAATAGTATACAGAGCTTTAGATAATAAGTTTGGTTGTGACTTGTCACATATTTCCCTCTGAATACCGATACCAGGCTTCGTGGACATCGCTTCAAAATAAAAAAAATTCCAATGGCACAGGACCAATTGGACAGGCTTATTTCAGTAACATTTTTGCATAAAACCCAAAATAAAAAATTAGATAGTAATAGAATGTTTTGAGATGTACAATAAACCAAAGTAACATTTTGGCATCAAATCAAAACCAAAAAAATAAAAAAAATTCTGGTAAATTTGTGAATGTTCTTAAATAAATGTTTTAATATAAGATTTAGAGAAAAATGTTGAGTACGAAAGTTGTAGAACTTGTTAAGGTCTATGAAAAAGCTCAATATATATATATATATATATATATATATATATATATATATATATATATAAAGTGAAACATATCTACCAGGTTAAATTAATCCAATTAGCATCATTCGTATAATGTGAATCTTAGTAAATATTCAATAAAAGGAGATAATTCATAAAGACATAGCTTAAACACGTTAAGAAATATTTACGAATAATATACAATTAATAAAATGATTTAAGAGATTACTATTTAATTTAGTAATTATTTTTTAAAGTATATTTCAAGGTATATAAAAAATAACAATGACAAGTAAATTACGTCAAACATATTTTGTGTATAATTATAATAATCCGTGTATATAGAATCACGTGAATTTTGAAACAAAATTCAACTATTATATTTTTATATTTTGTAAACACTTTCAGAAACCCTCTATATTGCATAAACATTTCAATTATTTTGTATCAAATGTCAAATCGAAATATCAACGCGGAAATTAACGTTCTTTCAATAGTTCGGGTAGAGTGATTCGGAGTGATTACAGAAGTGTAAATAAACACAGTGAATTTATCTACAATAACACAGAAATTGATGTTTTGATTTAATAAAAACAATTATTTACTTAGCAACAAACGAACAATGAGAAACAAAAGGAAAACAGTTGCAAGTTGTTGATTCTAAGCTTGGGGAGAAGCCTCGGGAATTTATAGATGGAGGAAGCGTGAAATTTTTCTTCTCCAAATTTGTTTAAAAGTTAAGATAATTTAACAAAATCATATTGAAACGTTGACCAAAGTGTTCAACAAAGTTTCAAAAGTAAACTAACTAAAAACATAATTCGTATTTAAACAAATAAATGAAAATAATTGTGCTATCGTCTAGACTTGGTAAGATTTAACAATTACCTTATTAGTATAGTTTCGACGACTATTCATACATCATGCCATTAATTGTGGTATTAAACTGGTGAAATAATTCACATTTCATCATTTTTCACATCCTGAGTTCCGGCTTTATTCGATCGTAGTCGATCGTTTCCTTCACATGCATCATATCCAGGGTCAAGAAGAACCAACTATGAACACTATTTCTCGTGTATATATAAAACTAATTCGCATATTTTCGGTAAAAAACAATTTTTCTTACTTGGGCCAGTGGCATGATTTTGGTAAAATGAGTCACTTTTCCTTCATTCAGTGTAGTCCACAAGGTAATTGACTATGTGAATATTTAGTTTATATGCTGAATATCATAAAAATGTATGCTGTATTGTTTCAAGCATATTTACATAAATGTTATAACAAAGATTCCAGATAATCAATGCATATTCCATATTTGAACTAACAATTGCACAATAAATGATTGTTAATGACATTAAAGACAAATCTTTTGTAGTTCTCTGGGAATAATAGTTTTCGTGATTTCATTGAAATATTTATTATATGTTGGAAGAAAGTAAGTTTACTGTCCATTAGAATACCAAGATCCTTATGTCATCCACCTTTGTTAAGCCCATTTCATTAATGAAATATGTAAAGCTCAAGTCATTGTGGGATTTTTTAAAGTAAATTGAGAAACAGTTGTTTAGGTTGAGGTCCGTACCATTCAACTTATACCAGCGTATACAGTTATTAAGATCATTCTGCACCACAACGCAGTTTTCTTTATGTTTTACGATCTTGTATATTTTCTAATCATCAGCGAAGAGTAAGAAGGGTAATTCACTAATACTTTCACTACTATCGTTTACAAACAGATTGTATAACAAGGGACCACAGTGACTTCCCTGTGGTACATTAGAGTGGACTTCAATTATATCAGAAATACCAGTTATACCCAATGTTGCCAATTTTGATAATAATAAATCATGAAGAACTCTATCAAAAGCCTTTGAGAAGTCAGTGTAAATAGAATGTACTTGATATACCGACATCATTTTTAAATCCTATCTCTTTCTATTAATAGTGAAGAATAGAACAAAATAATTTGACATTCGTCGGTTATGTTATCAGACAATAATGATGCATGGGAAAAGATTCACCGGACAAACTATATTTAGAGTTTTCCAAAGCATTCAATCGCATCCCTCATAAACATCTACTATTTAAACTCGAGCAAAACAGAATTAGGCACAACCTGCTTAATTGGATCGAAGCTTTCTTGACTGGTTGGAAGTTTTATAATCGGATTAGTGATTATTTCCCTGCATTGTGCAATGTCCAGAGTGGGGTTCCATAAGGATCGGTTTTGGGGCCAGTTCTGTTATTAGTGTACGTAGCAGACCTACCACTCCAAGCAACAGTTCGCTCTTTGCTAATGACTCCAAATTATATACCTTTCCTATAGATGAATATTTTAGATGGGAGTGAAAATTAGCATGATACACTGTCAGTGCATCTGTAGTAAATCCAACCTTAGAGTTTGCTGATTCTGTGTGGAATACCGACTGGGTACGAGATTCCAACCATCTTGAATTGGTGCGGATATGGGCAACAAAAATTCCATATGGACTACAGTAGAAACGGTGAAGCTTTTCCTTCTTGTGACTTAGTTGACGACATTATTCAACACATACTATGTTGGTACTGTCTTCTTCTAATAACAGAAAGAGAGCGAAACTCAATACAAGCGTTTGTCGTATTGTTTTGATTAAGATGCATATGGTTAATGTCGTATCAGTCATGTGATGGAAAAGACTCAGCGTTCCTACTGTATCTCGTCCTTCTTACAAAGAACGTCTAAAACTGTTCCGAATTCGAGGTTAGAAGGTTTCGCGGTCATTTAATAACAGTACACAGAGCTTTAAATAATAGTATACAGAGCTTTAGATAATAAGTTTGGTTGTGACTTGTCACATATTTCCCTCTGAATACCGATACCAGGCTTCGTGGACATCGCTTCAAAATAAAAAAAATTCCAATGGCACAGGACCAATTGGACAGGCTTATTTCAGTAACATTTTTGCATAAAACCCAAAATAAAAAATTAGATAGTAATAGAATGTTTTGAGATGTACAATAAACCAAAGTAACATTTTGGCATCAAATCAAAACCAAAAAAATAAAAAAAATTCTGGTAAATTTGTGAATGTTCTTAAATAAATGTTTTAATATAAGATTTAGAGAAAAATGTTGAGTACGAAAGTTGTAGAACTTGTTAAGGTCTATGAAAAAGCTCAATATATATATATATATATATATATATATATATATATATATATATATAAAAGTGAAACATATCTACCAGGTTAAATTAATCCAATTAGCATCATTCGTATAATGTGAATCTTAGTAAATATTCAATAAAAGGAGATAATTCATAAAGACATAGCTTAAACACGTTAAGAAATATTTACGAATAATATACAATTAATAAAATGATTTAAGAGATTACTATTTAATTTAGTAATTATTTTTTAAAGTATATTTCAAGGTATATAAAAAATAACAATGACAAGTAAATTACGTCAAACATATTTTGTGTATAATTATAATAATCCGTGTATATAGAATCACGTGAATTTTGAAACAAAATTCAACTATTATATTTTTATATTTTGTAAACACTTTCAGAAACCCTCTATATTGCATAAACATTTCAATTATTTTGTATCAAATGTCAAATCGAAATATCAACGCGGAAATTAACGTTCTTTCAATAGTTCGGGTAGAGTGATTCGGAGTGATTACAGAAGTGTAAATAAACACAGTGAATTTATCTACAATAACACAGAAATTGATGTTTTGATTTAATAAAAACAATTATTTACTTAGCAACAAACGAACAATGAGAAACAAAAGGAAAACAGTTGCAAGTTGTTGATTCTAAGCTTGGGGAGAAGCCTCGGGAATTTATAGATGGAGGAAGCGTGAAATTTTTCTTCTCCAAATTTGTTTAAAAGTTAAGATAATTTAACAAAATCATATTGAAACGTTGACCAAAGTGTTCAACAAAGTTTCAAAAGTAAACTAACTAAAAACATAATTCGTATTTAAACAAATAAATGAAAATAATTGTGCTATCGTCTAGACTTGGTAAGATTTAACAATTACCTTATTAGTATAGTTTCGACGACTATTCATACATCATGCCATTAATTGTGGTATTAAACTGGTGAAATAATTCACATTTCATCATTTTTCACATCCTGAGTTCCGGCTTTATTCGATCGTAGTCGATCGTTTCCTTCACATGCATCATATCCAGGGTCAAGAAGAACCAACTATGAACACTATTTCTCGTGTATATATAAAACTTCTCCTATAAAAACATTCACAGATATATTTACATGTTAGGTTATGTTATTGTTGATATCAATTTCTTAGTTAAATATTAGTTTTAAACATTTCAATCTTCACTAATATATCGGACACGAAACACTAATTTCTTATTAAATAAGTACTTACTAAATTCATACAATAATAATAATAATAAATCTTAAACACGTCACGTTCTTCTTTATCTTTGCAAACTAAATTATACCCACTACAGAATACACACACCACGCGACGATTATATTTATAATAGCAACAGTTGGGGTGGAAAGCGCTACGAATGTACATTCAACGCACACAATTGATAATTTGAGCGCAATTTACTTGCTGTGTTTGATGCAAATAAATGTATAATTAGCATGCATCATTTTATGCGAATGTTCTCGCTAGTATTTCATTGAATTTATAAATATGTATTGTTTAATTCGTTAATTGACAAAGATTCCGTTATTTCTTTTTATTCACATTTAATTAAATCGTTTGTCTATGTTCGTCTTGTATTTTCTTTGATATCTTACCTATAGCTTCCTGTTGCTGGCAAGCGTCAAGTGCCGAATCCATTCCTGAGATATGGTAACAACAATATAAAACAAATTTACAATTTTTTAAAACATATGTTATTTTGAATTGGAATTCGTGGTAAGCGAACCAATTCTGGCGCCCATCATTAAATTAATAAATATAAAATAATTGAGCTTAATTAATTAAAAATTAAATATATTATAACGTGGCTCCCAACGCAGGTACATTATTAAATAAATATAAACAAATAATCGTCAATATTAAAATACATTATAATATATATATAGCTTTCACTGTCAAGGATAATCTGAGTATCGCTTTGACGCCCTGGCATAACGGAGAGATAACTTCTCCCTATAAACCCGCGAACACTCCAAATAAAACTGACACCCGTCACCGTAACAGGGAAGTACTTTTTCCCTTCGCGTTTTTCGCCCGACTCAGTGTCCTGTCTGCTCTGAACTCACTTTTTGTCATTCCCCCAAATTTGTTCGGGATTTTGTGCTGAATTGCAAATGTTGTCTATTTTGTTTTAGAGTGGCCTCGATTTTTATTAACTAACCGTTTGTATACACAACAATAATTTTTATTTAACCTAGTTTCATTGTTACACTGTTGCAAAATGTTATGGTTCTGTCTCATTTTTGTTAAACAAAAAGTATGTCGAATTCTACTCTATTATATTTGAAATAAAACATACAGGGTGATTCATTACTAATTGGAAATAATTTAATAGTAGAATCCTGGCTTCAAATTATGAAGATTTAACCCAAAACACCTAAATAAAATTTAGCTTCTTACTGAGTTACAGGGTGTTTATTTAAAATTTAAAAACTATTTGTGCTCAGTACTTTAAAACTGTGTAAACACTGTACACTCTACCAAATAAAATAAACAAACGTTTCTGGCTACTACCCGAGGCGTACGACTGGGGCAAGTGACAGGTTTTATTTATTTATTCAGCACTTCTGACTTTTGACATATTATAACCGAATAATTGTGTAAATTGTAAACAAACTTTCATTTAAGCAAAAAGAGGATGATTATTTGTTTAAAAAAGAGCTTCTTCGTATATGCTCTTGCGATCTATTTATATTATATCATGAACAGAATTATTTCTGTAATACATCTTCACATAGATACCTGGTAATTTATTCCAAAAATCGAACGTTTTGTATACCTATATATCACAGACAAATAATAGAGGTAAGACGGACAACTCATTGACAAAAAATGCCTCGGCAGATGTGCTGCCATCTTTATTTGTCCCCAAAAACTAAAAGAAGGGTTCTGTCATCGATACTAGCTTTTAAATGGTGATAAATTCAAATTGTGTGATATGGCGGAAAATTTAAATTCGATTTATTTATAATTTCTAAGAATGGTGAAAGGATGCAACAACTTAGTTCAAATTTAGTTTAGAGTATAGTTCTACAAAAAATCGTATTACATACATTTTTAACAGATTCTATAATGAATGTCATACTTTTTATTTTTGAAGAAGTTGCAAGCACATTTTGTGGTTTAAGTGGAAAGGGAAAGCAACTTCTAAATTATCCCCAGCAATGAAATCTACAAAAACAATATACATAGTAGTTTAGATCTGATAGTATTACAATGAAATGCTTACCAGGTAAATTTAAAACAGGAAGTTCGACTATTTTTAGTTTTCCCCCTTCTTTACATACATCCAAAAATGATTACCACAAACTACTTTCCCCCTTAAAATACTGGTTAAATAAACTGGGATTATTGATTCGTTCCAATCAAATATTTTTTATAAGCCCGTCCGCGGGAATAAAATATTAATATAAATACCCATTTTAATTATAATGATACTTATAACCTACCTTTGAGCATTTTGATAATGGTTAAATCAATTGGGAACAACACGCTCTCGAGGGGCTGGCATTTTGAATTAAATCAATAAAATTAAATAAATTAATAACCAAACAACATGAAATCAATTATAATGGCAAAATTTGAATGCCTAACCTCAAATATTTGTCTGTGGATGTCAAAGAGATTAACGAACGTGACCGAAATTCTTTCCCAATTTGAAGGCCTCAGCTGCTAGGGCTATGCAGCCTAACGCAACCGAAGTTGACTTGTTCTTCGTGACACATATAGATGGCGCGAAGAACGCGTATCTTTTTTAATAAGTATAAGTGCACACCCCCTGCTATATATTGACCCTATACAATATAAAAATGAACAATTGACAAATCATTGATAAATAAACGTTAGCGTACTTTATTCATTAATATTTTTAAAATATAAATCATTCTAAATTACCTTTAATATAATAATTTGCTAGCTAGAACAACGCTAGACCATTTTATTTATAATTTTTGTCAAGGTTAAAGTCAAATGTCAAATCAAAAAAATATAACTAAATTCAATAACCAACTGTACACTAAAAATTACTATAACAGTGTTCAAAGAGCTTCGTTGTGACACTGTAAACAATGTTATAATGAAGTCTCTTTTATACGCGAATTATAAAAAACAGTTTTAAAGTACTGAGCACAAATAGTTTTTACATTTTTAAACAAAACACTCTGTAACTCAGTAAGCAGCTATATTTTATTTAGGTGTTTTGGGTTAAATCTTCATAATTTGAAGTCAGGATTCTACTATTGAATTATTTCCAATTAGTAATGAATCACCCTGTATATTTTACCGTGTGTTATGAAAGTTATTGATTTAATTTTTCTCTATTTAGTATTCGCATTTATTACAGTTTTCTATCAAATCTGGTGTTTGACGTTTGGAACTATCTCCCATCAAACGTTGTTAACGCTTTAACAGTAAACTCTTTCAAAAACAATTATGATGCCTACAAATTAACTGCCCTAAACGGACTACTTTGTACATTTATTTTGTTTACATCATTTTTTTTGCAATTATTGGTAAATTTTCAACTTTTATAATAATAATTAGTTTCAAATTATACAAATCAGATTTATTCAAAACTTTAATTTCATTCTCTGCCCACGTCGCTGTATCTTTATTTGTGACAATATCAAAAACTTTAATTATCGAAAATTGTTTGGAATGGGAAACTATGTTTTAATATGCAACTACAACCTTCTTCAAATTTTTTTTATTACAAATTTTTGTCAAAATATTACACCATGTGGTTGTGTTTCATTTCCATGTCTTGTTATTTTTGTTGTCTAGAGAGTGTTTATATTTCATTGTTTTGTTATTGCATTGATTTGTTAATAACGTGTACCTAATAATGTTGTTAAAGATCAGATATTAGCAGAACAAAATATACAAAGAAATAATATTTTGAGGCATCATAGATTACAAATTTGTAATACGAGTGACCCTTTTCCTATCTCAGAAGCAAGATTTATTGAATTGCTTCGTTTAAATAAAAGACGAGATAACAACTTCAACTTATGCTTCATTTTGTAGATTGTAAACAAATACTAGATGTATCAGCTTTAGTAACGGCAAGCTCCACATATAGACATATTAGCATGAAAATTTCAGTTTTGGAAAAAAACTGAGAGCATCTGTGTTTAATGTACCTACTTTGAAAATTCTTTCTCACACTAAAACCTATTGTTATCACCCATTTAGAACATGTATAATATGTTGTAAAAATTTTCATATTTCTTTATACTTACACAAATTTGAAATCTTAAAAAACCAGTTTTAATTTTCTTTACAGATTTACTAAGAAATGGAAACCACCTAAACCCAAATACTATTGCTGGTATAATGATATGTGGGTTTTGTGGAAATTTATACACAAAACGAATAGAACTCCTTTGCCATTTTTCTACAAATCATTGCATGGAACAGAAGTTACTATATAAAACGAAATTTCACCAGAAATATATAAGTTGCAGAAAAAGTCAAGTAAATGACATCATCATTCTCAGAAATCTTGATGAAGATGTAAAAAATGAAATTGAAATAGTTGAACATGATTTGAAAGCAGGGATGCAGAATATCGAATTCACTGATAATTTCAAGTTGAGTTTAGATGAAGGTCGAGAATTGAAGAGAAGTGACTTAAACAGACATTTACGTGTTCACACAGGGAAAAAGCCATTCATATGTGAAATTTGTTGGAGTACTTTTTCACAGAAAAGTAGTTTAAATACACATTTGCTTAGTCACACAGAAGAAAAGCCATTCAAATGTGACATTTGTATGAATGCTTTTTCTCAGAAAAGTAGTTTAAATAAACATTTGCGTATTCACACAGGGAAAACACCATTCAAATGTGACATTTGTTTGAAAACTTTTTTACATAGATGGTATTTAAATGCACATTTACGTAAGCACACAGGGGAAAAACCATTCAAATGTGACATTTGTTTAAAATGTTTTTCATGGAAAACTAGCTTAATTACACATTTTCAAAGTCACACAGGAGAGAAGCCAATCGAATGTCACATTTGTTTGAAAACGTTTTCAAAAAAATGTAACTTAAATTCACATTTACTTAGTCACACAGGAGAAAAGCCATTCAAATGTGATATTTGTTTTAAAACTTTTTCAGTGAAAGGCAATTTAAATCAACATTTGCGTAGTCACACGGGAGAAAAGCCATTCAAATGTGGTATTTGTTTGAGAACTTTTTCATCGAATGGTAGTTTAAGAAGACATTTGCTTAGTCACACTGGAGAAAAGCCATTCAAATGTGACATTTGTTTGAAGACCTTTTCAATGAATAGTCATTTGAAAACACATTTGCGTATTCACACAGGAGAAAAGCCATTTAAATGTGATATTTGTTTTAATGCTTTTTCACAGAAAACTAATTTAAATAGTCATTTGCTTAGTCATACAGGAGAAAAGCCATTCAAATGTTACATTTGTTCAAATAGTTTTCCACAGAAAAATAGTTTAAATAGACATTTACTTAGCCATGCAAGAGAAAAGCAATTCAAATGTGACATTTGTTTGAATGCTTTTCCATTGGAAAGTAGTTTAAATAGTCATTTGCTTAGTCACACAGGAGAAAAGCCATTCAAATGTGACATTTGTTTGAAAACTTTTTCATATAAATGTAATTTAAATGCACATTTACATACTCATACAGGAGAAAAGCCATTCAAATGTGATATTTGTTTGAACACTTTTTCAGATAAATCTAATTTAAACAGACATATGCGTAGTCACACCGAAGAAAAGCCATATAAATGTGACATTTGTTTGAAAACTTTTTCAATGAAAAGTGGTTTAAATAGACATTTGCCTAGTCACACAGGAGAAAAGCCAATCAAATGTGACATTTGTTTGAAAACTTTTTCATATAAATGTAATTTAAATGCACATTTACATATTCATACAGGAGAAAAGCCATTCAAATGTGATATTTGTTTGAAAACTTTTTCAGAAAAATCTAATTTAAACAGACATATGCGTAGTCACACCGAAGAAAAGCCATACAAATGTGGCATTTGCTTGAAAACTTTTTCAATGAAAAGTGGTTTAAATAGACATTTGCTTAGTCACACAGGAGAATAGCCAGTCCAATGTGACATTTGTCTAATAACTGTGTATTTAGTATAAAATAATATAAATAAGTACAGTAAATCTAGAAGGGAAACATGAACATTTATCAATAAATTAATTCAATATTTAAATAACTTTTATTTGGTATAACCTAGTAGTCGTATAAAATATAATTTCATTATAGAAAGACAAGAAGCAGTAATAACGTAAAAAAGTTTATATTAACAATGGAAAGGGTATCAGTGATTTAAACATTTCAGGCATGTTTCAAAACAAAATCCCACTATTTAACAAAAATAGAAAAAACTTCGCAATAGCTTCAAGGTTTACCGACATCCTTTGTAGCTTTTCTGCAAACGCAGGGGAAAAAGCAACCGCGTCGTGGGGACGAACGCACCTAGCAACAATCGTCTACCTGGGGAAATAAATACTAGGACGACGGCAGTTGAATGTCAACCAGGGTCGAGAGAACCCATGTTTTTTCTTCACGGGATGTGCTGCGGCGGTTTTCGACTTGTTTCGCTTTTGGGGTAATAACTTATTATATGTATCAGAGCAGAAAATGGCTCCGCCCAAAATCTAAGTGTTAAAAAAGTTGTTTTCGCGAGGGCTAAATTTTGGGGCAAGAGTTACAATACGTGTGTCGATCGAATTAGTTTTTTTGTATATTGGCCAAAAATTTAAAGTAGGGCGTTGCGTTCATATAAAGGGGTAACGCAACTCTTGTAGATGTCAACCGCCATTCCAATTTTCCAGAGGGTAATCCTAACCGAGCCAGTCACCAGAGGGTGAAAGAAAGTACCAGTAAGTGGTCTCGTTTCGAGTAATCACTAATCCTTATGAAAATTGATGGTCTAAACTTTATCGCGTTCAAAGTTCATTAGAACATTTGGGGCTGATACCATGCTAAATACTCTTATTTTATTAGGTAGGAATAACAAATAATAGATTTTCATAAGTCCCTTAGCAGGACCAGGGAGATAGAGTCATATTTGAATAAGATATTTATCAGTTTGTGGGCGAAAGAACAGTATTTTAAACATCTATCAAGTAAATATCGTAGTCGTTTCTGAGACTTACGGTAATTAAGTAGATGAAAAATTAGTGGGTTAATAAACATTATATTAGGATTGGTCTTTAGTTAGCGAAATCATAAACTTTGAGATCTCATGATCTAGGAAGTTAGAGCTAAGCTATTTTTTTAATTTTACATTTTATTGAGAAAAGATCTTTGATCTTAATTTACATTCATTTTATAAATACGTTAATTGTTGATTTCAGTCAGACTTCATCATTTGTGTAAGCGAATATAGTTAGCACGGTTGAGTTGCTCCGTTTGTGGAGAACTGCACTAGTTGAGTTAGTTATCAGATCAACCGTTAGAATTATTTAGGGGATTATATATTTTTTGTTTAGACCTGCCCATCTAAGTAGAATCTGCTCATAGTTGAATGAAATTTTAGGTTTTTTTTTTACTTGAAGATGGTAGTTTAAACCAGATTAATTCGTAACACTTTTGTTCAGTTCATGAACTACGCTGTAACTATTTGTCAGCATTTTACACGTTGTATAAAGTTCAATCACACATTAGAGATAGTTCGGTTTAATAATAATTTTTTTTTCAGAAAGTTGTTTGTAATTAGATATAATTTACTTACTTATTTTGAAATTAAATATTCTTTCATTTCTTTTTAATCGTCAATAGTCACGTTTAGAAATAACACCCAGTATATGGTAGGCTTTGCAAAAGTAGGTCAATGTTTTATAATATGTTTTGCTAATTACTCACAAAGGAAAACGTACTGTTTCTTGGAGTAAGAGAAAACAAAAAAACAACGAACTCAGCATTATTCGAGAGACAACATTCTTGGTTCGAAAAATATATTTTTTCGGGGAGTTGGTCTTGAGACGAAACAGCGAATAGACGAGTGAATTCAGTAAAGCCTATCCGAGGGGTGTACAGCGCGATTGAAGACAAAGTGTCCCTTCAAGAAGAGAAAACATGCCCTGGCAGAATGTCAGTGTAAGTACAAGGTTATTATAATTTTTATGAAGTATCGTTGAGTTGATTTTGTATTATATTTTCTGTGCCTAGTATTATCGAGTTTCGAGTGTGTGTCTGTAGTTGCTGGAAAATTAGTAATTTAATAATAAATAGCTTATGCAAGCGTTATCAATTTGGTAGTGTATATATTATTGTAGGGGAATTATTGAAGTTATGTTCCACGGGGCTCAAAGCATTTTTTTAGGCAGATTTTGTCAATTTGAAATTGTATCGCTTATTACAATCCTTAAATATACGTTAAGTTTCTTATTTTTAAAGAGTGGTAACTTAACTTGACCTGAGACGGGCATTCTCTCTTTCAGAATTCTGAACGCATCTTCTTGTCCCATGTAAAGCCATCCTTCCGTGTCGCTAAGTGTAGAGGGTGTGCTATTTTTGAGAAGTTTTTGATAATCTTCCTGTAAAAGTTACACAACCTTAAGAAACTCTGAAGGTTCTTGGTCGTTTTTGGGGTTGTGAAGTTGCTTTTACCAATTCCCCATATTCCGCTATCCCCCGCTCGCTCACTTGGTGCCCTACAATTCTCACCTTAGGTTCCATGTACTTGCATTTGCTGGGTTTGAGTGTTAATCCCGCTCCTCTAAGCCTTTGAAATACCCTTTTTAGTTTTGTCAAGTGTTCTTCCTGCGTTTCTGAGAAGACTACTATATCGTCCAGATATATCAGATATCATCCATTTCATCCCTTTGAACACTTCATCCGCTAAGTACTGGAAGGTTGCTAGCGCGTTGCACAGTCCAAAATTTAGAACATTAAATTCGTATGTCCCGTGACCCTATGCTATAAACGCCGTATATTGTTTGGACTTCTCTATCGGTACCTGCCAGTATCCGCTAAACATATCCAGGGTAGAAAAGTATTTTGATCCTTCCATATAAGTCAAAATATCGTCAATCTTGGGGAGGGGGTAGGATGCTTTCCTCGTTACTGCATTTAATTTCCTATAGTCGACACAGAAACGGTATCTGGTCCCGTTTCTTGCAGAGGACCACTGGGCTCGACCAGGGCAAGTGGCAAGGCCGAATCACCTCATGTTCTAACATTTCGTTAATTTGTTGGTCTATTATATCCGTTTCTTTCTGGGATACCCTGTATAGACGGCATGTGATTGAATCCGCTCCGCCGACGTCCATTTCGTGTGCTGCCAGAGCTGTGCGTCCCATCCGCCTAGCCGAGTTTGAGAATACATCCTGGTATTCGCTTAAGAGGTCTTTTAGCTTGTTCTTGAATCCCCCCTCTTGTAGGTCTCCAATGTTATGGTCTTCTAGCCTAACTTCGTCATCGCTTGGTTCAGCGTATAGCACAAGGACTTCTCCTCCCATCGATTCCAGGCAATACCATACCACCGTGGTTCCTTTATATAACTTTATATTCGTGCTGTTCAAGCTCCAGATTATCGTTTTCAACTCTTGTCCGCTATTTCTTGGCAGACAAGGCCTCTTTTCACGAGAAACATTTCATTGATCCTTATTATTCCCGCCTTTCTGTCTGCGCAACTCGTTGCAACGGCCACGTCGTCGAAGAGCTACTCAGGCGTGGGTTATATACTAGTATAGACTCAAGGAGTAGGTTTTACCGGTTCTCGGGTAATCCTACTTATTCTTACGTTACGAGACGGAAAGAGTCCTACTAGTCTATAAGTTATCTCACATCAACTAATCCCAGTCAACAAAACAAGAAGTTGGAAGGTTATATATAAAAATGAACAACGTTATTTAATATTTACAAGTAGTTTTATTGAATAAAAGTTATATGTTGAATGAAAATTGAAATTTAAAAATGTTATTAAATTTTACAACTTGATTTATTATTTAAAAAAAAATTAGATTCTGAAGGAAGATAAACATGAATTAAAAAATTTACAAAGAAGATATTAATTTACATGGGGTACAAAACTATTAAGTTAATTAATCCATTAACTATAGTTGGAAATAATCGATAATGTTCACAATTATGGACGTTAGTACTTTCCTTGTTTTTTTTTTATTTTCCAACGATGAATGTGATGACGTACAATGAGCCGTGGTCCCAGCCGGTAGAGTTCTACTGGTAGAACTTCAGCTGGTGAAAAGGCTTAGGTAGGTACGAAGGCTTAGGTAGGTACGAAGGCTTAGGCCGGTAAAATAATTTTTAGGCCGGTAAGAAAAAGTGCTAGAAAAGACACTTGAATCAGATATAGTTCTTGAATTCAGTAAAATGCAGGATATCTGAAGATTGAAATTACAGTAGGTTCAAGTAACATAAGTACAAAATTATGAAATGATATCAAACAACGTGGTTCATATATCCTGTATTTTACAATATTTTAAGAAAATTTATTTATTCTAGAAATAAAAAGCACAATAAAAATCATAAGAAAAGTTACTAATTCATTAAATTTTATTTTAATGGATTTTGAACGTAGAATTCCATTGTTATAAAAAATATATATAAAGAATCAGAACAACGTGGTTCATGTTTCTTGTATCTTGCAATATTTAATAGAGATTTTAGAAATAAAAGCACAATAGAATAATAAGAAAAGTTACTATTTCACTTAGTTTTAATTTAACATTTCTTTAACGTAAAATTCCATTGTTATAAAAAACGATATAAAGAACCAGTACAAAATATATATAACAAAAACGAAATCGACATAATATATCTCTGGTACTGAATGTTTTAAAGAAAAATTAATTTGAAACTATTAAGTACAATGTAAGAATGAATTAACGAAGAAATATACATTTTAAGCGAAACTACTCACCATTCATATGAATGCACTTCGATACGGTAGGATGACAGAACTCAACAATAAGTATATTTTGTTAAAGACAAAAGAGCAGAACCTCAGCGCGCATTGACTTAAATATTCTAATGAAAACGAACTCATCCGAAAACTTAAAATTCGACAACCATCGACAAGAAGTATTATTCGATGTTACGAGGGGTAAACGAAATTCACGTTACTCTTTCATCGACGAGAAATATTACGAGTGGTGAACGAAATTCACGTTACTCTTTCATCGAGGAGAAATATTACGAGTGGTGAACGAAATTCACGTTACATCGTTAACTCTACCTCGGTGTCTGACCAGGGTTTCAATATGATATCCGTTTTCAGCGTTATTTTATTAAGTTTCTCTTCCTGGGGGTCCCCCATATGAGCATAGGGATCTACTTCCCTGCTGTCTTCTTGGACGTATGTCGCTATGATCTCTGTACTTTCGTCTCTATATTTTAAACACTCTTCAATACTTTTAACATATTCTCCTTACCTTATTTTTTCCTTGTTTTCCAGAGTGTGTTCTCTTCTTATTTTTTCCTCGCTGTTTAATTTGCTCTTGATCCTAGGGGTTGTTAAAGTCTCTATCCTTCTTTCATTTTTTTGTGCCTGCACATTTAGGTTTTTTGCGTTTCGTCCCGCAGGCATTCTTCCAGATAAAGTCGCCGGTAGTTAACCGGTGTCCTCTTAAATGAGGTCGCTACCTGGCAAATAATTGCTTCTGTAGCTCGTGTCCTCCCCGAGGCGGGGACTAATGTCCTAATCCCGTTATGCATTAGGGAGATCTGGTTTTTGGTCACGTCGATCACTGCCTTATGCTTTATTAGGAATTCCATGCCTAGGATTAAAGGTATGGGCAGTTTTTCTACAACTAGTGCTTCATACGTAGTTCGCACTCCCCCAATATTTACGTTGTTTCTGCTTACACTCTTTGTGGCAACTTGTATGTTTCCCACCGCCAGTAGTGGGCTACTATATATGGACCTTACGTATTCGGCCCTAATGATGTTGGTTGCCGATCCTGTATCTACAACGGCTCTTACCTGTATCCCATTGAGGTATAGCTCTATCGTCAAGATGTCGTTATCGGTAAGAACCCCAGCTTCTGTTGCTGAGACGACGGGACGTGGAGCTATTCGTTATTCGTCTCGCCCTTCTCCTTTTGGGGACCTACGGTAGTGTTCCGCGCGGTAGTAGCATGAAGCCGCGAAGTGATCAGGTTTATTACAGACATAGCACCTCCGCTTGCTATCTCGGGTCCGTGTGGATGATACGAAATGGGTATACCGGTACATCCTGTCCTTACTTCTACTTCTAGGTGCCCACTGCGACCTCCTCGAGTAGTTCCTTTGTGGGGCCCCGGATTCCCTACGCTGGGGGCTATGGTATCGTATTTCTCTATTGAATTCGACGGATCCTCTTCTTTGAGTGCGCCGTTCCTGAGCTTTTTCGGTGTCGTCTCTCGGTTGACCATTGCTAGTCACGTCCCTTCCAGGGGAGGGTGTGTAGAGGGATATATTCTTGAAACCCTCAATTACTGTTTTCGTTGTTGTATTGGAATGTTCCATAATGTCATCCAGGCGGAGCACGATTTCCTTAAACTTCTCCATGGACGTTGCTGGATCTCTCAATATCCTGTATGGGCCGTAGAACTCAGGACTTATGCCGTTTTCGAAAATTTTTCTAAATTCTTCCGGGTCCATTGTCGAGTCATATTCATAAAATAGAGTTTTGAGGTCGTACAAATAAACTTTGATTGATTCCCCTTTTTGTTGTTTCTTTGCCAGTAAACGACTTTCCGCATTCCTCTTTATATCGCCTTCTTCGAATTCTCTTAGGAACGTCTGTTTTATTATGTCCAATTTTTTGTCCTGGTTGCCTGCTAAATTCTGAACCAAATGTTGGCCGCTGCTTCCAGGTACCAAAATATGTTATTTTTAGTGCGTTGGTCCACCCATTCGCTATCGCCGTCCTCTCGTAATTGTTTAGAAGGCGTGGGCATTGCCGGTGCATGAGTTGAATGTCGGGGCGGTATAAACTGTGGTATTGCTGGTTTAGTAGTAGAAAAATCGTCATGTTTTGCTTTTTTCGGTGGGCGACCCAATTAATTGACCTTTACCTTGCCACGATATAATTTGTGGTCAATAGCTAAACATGTCGACTCATCAACATTATACAAGGTTATCAGTTTTCGTTGCAAGGAACGTCTTTTGAACGTTAAAATATTATAACCTCTGTACTACAAGTGATTTTTTTTCTTCTTTTGGAACTACTTGTATTGAGCGTTACGGAGAACGACTCTACATCAACAAAGCCGGCCCCTCCACCATGCATTATATCCAATATGTAATATAAGCATTATAAGGGCCGGCAAATTTATATTATAGGTTAAAGGTAACAGTCCTCTTTTTTTCGAAGGGGGCACATGTCATGTTTAGAAATAACACCCAGTATATGGTAGGCTTTGCAAAAGTAGGTCAATGTTTTAAAATATGTTTTGCTAATTACTCACAGGAAAACGTATTGTTTCTTGGAGTAAGAGAAAACAAAAAAACAACGAACTCAGCATTTTTCGAGAGACAACTTTCTTGGTTCGAAAAATATAATTTTTCGGGGAGTTGGTCTTAAGACGAAACAGCGAATAGACGAGTGAATTCAGTAAAGCCTATCCGAGGGGTATTCAGCGAGATTGAAGACAAAGTGTCCGTTCAAGAAGAGAAAACGTGCCCTGGCAGAATGTCAGTGTAAGTACAAGGTTTATTATAATTTTTATGCAGTATCGTTGAGTTGATTTTGTATTATATTGTCTGTGCCTAGTATTATCGAGTTTCGAGTGTATGTCTGTAGTTGCTGGAAAATTAGTAATTTAATAATAAATAGTTTCATGCAAGCGTTATCAATTTGGTAGTGTATATATATACAGTGCTTTTCAAAAGTCCCCCCTCGTATTTTTTGAACGGCTACACTTACAGTAATAAAATTTGGAGGGTGAATATAAAGTGTTGTAAACTTCTCTGCGAATGGTAACAGGTGACGTAATAGTAATAGATGACGTCACAGTGCCACTCTGGCCAATACTTTTAAATAGGAGCTTATGGCAAGTGATATCTCGTTTTGAAAGGCATTGACATTGGCTACATAGCCATACTAATTTTGTTTGGGTTTAAATTAATTATGACGGATAAATTAAATAAATACCAAAATTATTATTTCACATTTAAATATTGAAGATTTTTCAGTCCGCCTCTGGTTAGTTGTCAAAAAATTTGACGTTTTTAATTTAATAGTATTTGTTGCTTTGCAATGTTTTCCTAAATAGCTTAAATATTAAATTTTATTATTGTTTAACGAGACGTTTAAGAGTTTACATAGGCAAAATGGTACGTACTCAAGCCGAAAAAGTAGCAGTTATCTTAATAATTGGCGAATCTAGAAAGAATCTCCATGAAGCGGAACGTTTATTTAATACCCAGATCGCCATATCTCGAGAACTTATTTGAGGGAGCTTCTTCACAAGTAGTGCTACAGAGCAACAGATAGTGTTCAAGATGCCAAACGATCTGGTCGACCAACATTTAGTGATGATAAAAAAATTGATATAGTTGCTGAAATAGTAGTAAACCCTACTTCCTCTTCAACTAAAGTTGCGTCTATCTGCGAAGTAAGTAAAAGTACAGTACAGAGAGTGTTGGCTAAAAATAAATTCCATTCGTACAAGTTAAAAATGGTGCACCATCTTTCGGATGACGACCCCGACAGAACACTCGAATTCTGTGAATGTATGACAAATTCACCCGACGGACGACGACTGGCGTATATCACGACAGGTCGTCGACTCGGACAGACTGAGGTGGGCCATCTCAGGCTTCTCCCCCTTTAAATCCCCGGGAACAGACGGCATTTATCCAGCCCTACTTCAGTGGGGCCTGGATGACCTAATACCGCACCTGGTAGGAATCCTCAGATCCTCACTGGCACTGAGGTATATTCCAAAAGGTTGGAGAGAAGTCAAAGTCGTGTTCATACCAAAACCAGGAAGAATGGACCATTCCATCCCAAAAGCATATCGACCAATTAGCCTCACATCGTTTTCAATGAAGACTTTGGAGAGGCTGTGCGAACAATACATAAGAGATGTGGTGATAACACGAAATCCACTCCATCCAAATCAACATGCATACACTCCAGGGAAATCCACCGATTCGGCTCTTCATCTCGTAGCGGGCCGCAGCGAGAGATCGTTGGAAAATAAGGAGTCCACCCTGGGTGTATTCATAGACATAGAAGGAGCATTTGATAGTTTCACTTTTCCTAAAATAACAAATGCACTTTCCAACAAAAATATCCCCCAAACCATAAATGGCTGGATATATAACATGCTCTCAAAAATAGCAATAAAAATCAGTGTGGATGATGTAACCATCAGAGGCTTTGTTGTAAAAGGTTGTCCACAGGGAGGGGTGCTCTCGCCACTACTGCGGAACATGGTCTTAGACTCCTTGGTCAGCCAACGAAATCAACTTCTACACAATAGCATACGCAGATGACTTAGTGATTCTACTAACAGGAAGATTCGAGGAGACACTGCTCTTTAATGCAAGAGGCCCTCAATATCATAGAACAATGGTGCAGAGACCATTCGCAGTCAATAAAACCAAAGAAGACGGAGATGGTTCTTTTCACGAAAAAAACGAAACTTGCAAAACATCAAGCCCCAAAGCTCCTAGATACCAAACTTAATTTCTCTTCAGAGGTGAAATATTTAGGGGTCACCTTTGACAGTAAGTTAACGTGGAATTCTCACTTAGAAAACAGAGTTAAAAGAGTTAAAAAAGCATATATTTCTTATGAGCTGTGTCGTAGAACCATCGGCCGCACCTGGGGAATGTCAACCAGCTGACAGTCGTCCGTAAACTGGATCAAATCCAGAGAACAGCATGCCTCAACACTATAGGAGGCATGAGAACCACACCAACAAGAGCTATGGAGGTAATCCTCGGTCTCACTCCTCTTGACATATACATCAAGGAGGTTGTTTTGATGACTATGACACGTCTACGCTCTACCGTTATACAACCTGATGTAGGATCCGGTAAACTGAGACGTAACTTGTGGCATGAGGCCCTCAGGGAGGTCCCACTGCAGCAGGCCAATACGGACTCGATTCCACCGCGATAAGCCTTCTACAGGCCCTACAAGTTAATCTTTAAAAACAACGAACAAGACCCAACGTAAGAAGACGCAATCCGCATCTTCACAGATGGGTCTAAATCAAATGTGGGCTCAGGATGTGGAATTTTCTCCAGACCCCTGAATCTAAACATAAAATGGGCAATGGGCTGCAATGCAAGTGTTGCTCAAATAGAGTTCACTGCTATCTGTATCGCTGCAAAAGAGATTACCAAAAGGAAAACCACAGGTAATAACATATACATCCTTACGGACAGTAGATAAACACTACTAGCCCTGAACAGACCACGTATTACATCAGGCCTAGTACTAGAATGTCACATGGCCTCAATCGAAGCCTGTAACAAGAATACGGTCACTTTAGGCTGGATTAAGGGCCATGAGAAATCGAAAGGAAACCGTATTGCAGACTCGCTAGCCAGGAAGGCAGCCTCCCAAAAACTTTTGGGACCTGTCACTTTCATTGGTCTATCGGCGTCAGCGACGGCCGACCTATTAAAGGAACACTCCCTTAATAAGTTTAAGGGTAGATGGGACGACGCAGAAGGCTGCAGGCTTGCCAAGGAACTGCTACAATATACGGGCAGCAAAGTAGCCAAAAATACGTGACTATGAACAGGCGGAACCTACGAACAGCCACGGATATTCTGACTGGTCACTGCCACCTACGAAAACACCTCCACAGACTGCGTCTCTCTGACACCCCACTTTGTAGAGGATGTGAGCAAGAAGATGATACTGTCGAGCACATTCTTTGTGAATGTCAGACACTCTCTCATCTTAGGTTTCATGTATTCGGCGAGCACAGGCTAACACACGCCAGTATAAGGGAACTTAATTCAGGCGACGTTATCGCCTACTTCAGAGAAGTAGGCTGACTGACGAGCTAGAATGAAGTTTTGAACCTCAGAAGGATGCACAATGGGCCAATTGTGGCCTAAGTACTGTGGGGTCTACCCACCCTTCCAACTTTACAGATACAGATGTATGACAAATACAATTAGTCAAAACCCACATTACACGAAAACAATTTGTTTTAGTGACGAAAGTACTTTTTGCCTCAATGGAAATGTGAATACACAAAATGTAAGGTATTGGAGTGACACAAATCCTCACACCTTTCGTGAACAACATACCCAATTTCCAGAAAAAGTCAATGTTTGGGCAGGTATTTTGGGAAACCACATAGTTGGTCCTGTTTTCCTAAATTTAAATTTAAGCGGCGAAGTGCAGATATTACAAAATGCAATTGAGCCGTTCATTCTTGAAATTAAGGAAGATAATCAAGATGAATTCGGTCATCTGGAAATGACATTTCAACAAGATGGTGCTCCTGTACATTATTATGGTGCAGTAATACGTTACCTGGATGAAGAATATCGAGGTAGATGGATCGGCCGGCGAGGTCCTATAGAATGGCCACCTCGGTCACCAGATCTGACACCATTAGATTTTTTTCTATGGGGGTACTTGATATCCAAGGTTTATACTACGGCACCAGATAGCATTGGCGTTTTGAAAGAAAGAATTACTGAATAATGTAATGCTATTTCAACTGACACATTCGAACGAGTACGACAAGAGTTTACTAATAGGATGTATTACTGTCAGGAAGTAGACGGAGCACATTTCGAACACTTGCTATAAGAATCCATTGTTGATATTTGATTATTTAAATTTAAAAAATTAATTTCAATAATTTTGGTATTTATTTAATTTATCCGTCAAATTTAATTTAAACCCAAACAAAATTAATATGGCTATGTATCCAATGTCAATGCCTTTCAAACGAGATATCACTTGCCATAAGGTCCTATTTAACATTATTGGCCAGAGTGGCACTGTGACGTCATCTATTACTATTACGTCACCTGTTACCATTCGTAAAGAAGTTTACAGCACTTTATTTTCACCCTCCAAATTTTATTAATGTAAGTGTAACCGTTCAGAAGATACGAGGGGGGGAGGGGACTTTTGAATAGCACTATATATATTATTGTCGGGGAATTATTGAAGTTATGTTCCATGGGGCTCAATGTATTTTTTTAAGCAGATTTTGTCAATTTGAAATTGTATCGCTTGTTACGATCCTTCAATATACGTTTAGTTTTTTGTTTTTAAAGAGTGGTAACTTAATTTGACCTGAGACCTCCTATATCGTCGCAATATACTTTTTTGTTAAAAATTGAGACACTTATTTCTGATTTTCCTAATTAGTCCCCTCTACAGAGCTGGGTCATTGATACTGATATTTATAGTCGTTGAATATTTAGCTTTATTATTGGGGTGGGGCTCGACATAGTTATTTGACCTGGAAATCAGTCCGGGCATATAAGACCCGGCGGATCCTGCTTTATGGCAATATTCTCCCTAATGCTTGAATTACTATCTGACATATTTTAGTTTTCCATTATTTGAAACAAATCATGCTCGAGGAGATATTCCCAGGTAGTAATTCAAGAACGTGGGAGAATCGGTAAGACAATTTCCCATCAAAGTAATATAAAAAATATATCATAACAAATATTTCTAATAGAAACATTTCTTAGTGTTTTAAATGAAACTTACTGTTTCTATTTAACTCCACAGTGTATTGAAAAATATTAAAAGGATTTTTAACATTTTTCAATAAACTGTGGAGTTAACTAGAAACAGTAAGTTTCATTTAAAACACTAATATGAGTGGATTCCACAAAGTAAGGGTTAAGACAGTTAATCTCATTAAAAAATCTTCGAGAGAAGATTTGACCCGACTGTACCAGAAGTTACAACAAAAACGTTACAAAGCATCACAAAACATTTGGTTTAACCAAGAATGCCTTAGAAAAGAGGTAATACATGTGAATATAAAATGCCATACTAAAACACCTCAAGCACAAAAAGATATAAAATGTGCTCAACGAGTTTGGCTTAAAGAAGAATGTAAGAAATGGTTTAGAATAAGGGACTCCTTAGACAACTACATAAAAGTGGTACATTCTGAACTCACGTTCCAACTACATCCAGTAGAATTTGACTGTTTAGATGACAAAATCAGAGAAAGTGTCAGCACGATGAAGCACAAGAAATTTAAGAAACAAGAACAAAAGCTATAGAAACTTGAACACACACAACATAGAGTTCAATACTATAAACATCATGAAACTGTAAGTAATTACATATCAACACACTTTGCACAACGATATGAAAACCTTTCAGACACTAATTTTACAGATAGTGAAATAGAATTATTAAATAAAGGTTTAAAGTACAGCATGGCACCAAAATTTACAAATAATATTTAAATAGATAATGGCTACAGAGTCAGAAATAGCTTTAAAATCTAATTCAGGTAATTTCCTTTATGAGAAACTAAAAATTGCCAATTTAATCAAAAATATTGAACCTTCAAAAGTTAAACGTCAAACAAAAAATGACATTACAGTTTTAAATTCCATAAAAAAGAAAGTAGAAGATAATATCCTCCAGTCACAAAATCTGACAAGGGGAACGCTACTGTCATATTGACAATTAATGATTATAATTCAAAGATATATAACTTTATAGAATCTAGCGATGTAAAAGTTCTTAGAGCAGACCCAACAAAAAAGTTTTTTAATAATATTAGAGATATTGTTAATAATTCAAATTATCTTTTCAGTGATTACGAAAAGAGGTCCATTATAAATAAGAATCCTCATTGTCCACAATTATATGGAACCGTTAAATTACATAAAATAACGAAACCAATTAGACCTGTAGTTTCTTAAGTTAATACTCCTAATAATATTTTGGCAAAGAATCTTAACAATATACTTATTAGTTACGGATATTCGTCTAAATTTTCAATTAGAAATTCAATGGAACCCATGAAAAAAAAAAATTAAAAGCATTCAACTTGCAAGATAGCTCTAAGCTTATTTCATTTGATGTTACCAATATGTTCACTAAAATTCCTCCTAAAGAATGTCTAATACTTGTAAGAAAGTTACTAGAAGATAAAAATATTAATACAGCAATAATATCAGATATACTTAATTTATTTGATGTATGTATTAATCAGAATTATTTCACTTTTGACAATAAGATATATATTCAAAATGATGGTTTACCAATGGGAAGCCCCATATTGCCAATTTTGGCAAACATTTTTATGGACAGTTTAGAAAAAAAATCTTTGAAAGTAATATTTCAAAAAATGTTTTATTTTGGTATAGATATGTAGATGACATATTAGCTTGTCTTATGGGCAGTGAATGACAATTAGATATATTTTTCAACCACATTAATAATTTACACCCAAAAATTAAATTTACATTAGAAGTTGAAGAAAATAGTTCAATCAATTTCATTGATTTATAAATTCAAAGAGTTAATAGTGTACTTGATTATTCGATTCGTCGAAAACCAACACACACTGATGTGACTATTCCATACAGTTCCAATCATCCCATGTCCCATAAACGAGCGGCATATAATTCAATGATACATAGAGCATTTTCAATTCCTATGAACAAATGTAATTTTGATAGAGAGGTTAACACAATGAAACAAATAGCAACATCCAACGGTTATCCATTACATATGATAAATAAACTAATTAGTAAAAAAGAGTTAAAAGTGGCATTACAACTAATATTTCCTAAAAAAACTAAAGAAATAAAAATTTATAAAACCATTACATATGCAGGAAATATTTCTAATAATATTTCAATGATAATATCTTTAGAACAAATTCAACAAATTCTTTTGAAACAGAAAGTAACATAAGTACTAAATTGTTAAATGTAAAAACAAAAATATCACCATTAAAGAAATCTGGTATACATAAACTTAAATGTCCAGAATGTAATGCTGTCTATTTGGATCAGACCCTTAGAAATTTTGAATTCCGATACAGTGAACACTTACGAGCATACATATTAAAACAACCAGATGAATCCCACTACGCCAGACATCTATTTGACACCAATCATTCATTGACACCTAACACAGAACTAGAAGTACTACATATTTGTGATAAGAAACAAGAACTGGATTTCCTTGAAGAATTGGAAATTAGAAGATACTTAAGAAATCCACAATATAAAGTCGTCAATGAACAGATAAATCTAGGGAGTTCTCCACTTTTAAACTGTCTTCTTAAGTGATAATTGTAAAGATCATCAGATATAGTTTTCCTGATTTTCTATATCATTGCACAATTATACTGATCTTAATTGGGAAAATGATATCCAGGATATCCCCATAGGGCTAATAATATCTAAGTTTTAATATTTGTAATATCATATCTTCTTTTTTCTATTAACATATATTAAGTCAATCATAACATTTTTCAATATACTGTGGAGTTAACTAGAAACAGTAAGTTTCATTTAAAACACAAATATAATTATCATCATTCATCTGCACGAGTGACTGTTGAAAGATGCATCGAATTATTGAAAGGACGAATGAGAAACTTATTGCATTGTCTACCAATGACAAGGGTAGATGATTTAATGGCAGCGTATGTTGTTGCATGCTGCGTTATCCATAATATCTGTATTTTACGAGAAGATGAAATATTTATCATCACTATACCTGAGCATAATGAAGAAAAGAATGGAAATATCCCTCGTGAAATAAGACGGAATGCAAGAGTTTTTAAAAGAGACTTCATCATGAATTCTTTGTAAAAATGATAAATATTTATGAATATATTTTCAATAAGTATGATGACTTCTTAAGACTTTATAAATCATGGAAATCAGGTCTATTAAATTTATGAAAACCTAAAAAAATAACACTTTTAGAAATATTTGAAAATTTTCAAATTTTCAGAATATTTGTCAATATATTATAACTTTAAAATAGTTATAGAAATTGTATATATTTTCTTCTTAATTGTGGTATGAGAATTGTAACAAGTCACATACATTTTTGTTTTTATTAAACTATATCGAATACAACAATATAAAATGTACTTTTTGGTTGAATAAAATAAAAGGTTGCACAAAATTCTTGTTAAAATAATTTTAATATTTAAAAACTTATTTCTAAAGAGAATTTAAAAATTAGAAAATAAACTGTAATAGAATCTGAGATTTTTAAAACTGATTTTTAGATAGAGAATGTAAATTGACAAAACTTATTTTTAATTAGAATTTAACATTTTATTTTGTAATTGTTTATTTATAACATTTCAAACAAAAGTTATTTTTAATTAACATATAACGTTTCAAACTTATTTACTGGATTTGCTTGAAGAATTGGAAATTAGAAGACACTTAAGAAACCCACAATATGAAGTCGTCAATAAACAGATAATCCAGGGAGTTCTCCACTTTTAAACTGTCTTCTTAAGTGATAATTGTACAGATCAGCAGATATAGTTTTCCTGGTTTTCTATATCATTGCACAGTTATACTGATCTTAATTGGGAAAAATGATATCCAGGATATCCCCATAGGGCTAATAATATCTAAGCTTTAATAATTGTAATATCATATCTTCTTTTTTCTATTAACATATATTAAGTCAATCACAAGATAGGTCACTTCTTGGACTAGCCAAAAATAATTAAACATCAGGTAGGCATCAAATGAAATGTAACTTCTGTCATTCTGACGATGATATTTAGATAATATCGAAACAATTGTCAATTTTTCAGAATATTTAACATTTTTCAATATACTGTGGAGTTAACTAGAAACAGTAAGTTTCATTTAAAACACTAATATGAGTAGATTCCACAAAGTAGGGGTTGAGACAGGTAATTTCATTGGAAACATTTTTTGTTTCAAATTGTACTTATATTGGGTTTCTATATCCAAAAAAGACCTTCCTAGGATTTTAGTTGCATCAAACGAATCTTTGTTCGTTAAAAATAATGTATGCTATTATCCAACAACTAAGTGAACGGAAGCTTTATTTTGACAATTTTTGTTTATCAGAAATTCGTTAAAAATAATGAACTTTTTTTTAAATAAATAGAAAGCTATGGAATTATCAACTTAACCTTACTTTGTAAAATGTTATTTTGACCGGTTTATCTTATGACATGCATTAATTAACTAATACTAAATGAAGAAAGACGAAAAATTGTATTAATAGCATTTTTCCTTTGTAAAGTGAGACAGGTAAAGGTAACAATCATTATTTAAAAAGTGTATAGAGGGCTGTACATTTGGAAATTATCGCTGTAATCACTCCCAAAGTACCCAGGAGGGAAAAACTGCTATAGGAACGAGCTTAAACGAAAGCTTTTTATCAGTTCAAAAAGTTGGTGTAAAATTTTCTAATAATAACCTCTCCCGATCGAGCCTATAGGTTCCTTTTCTTTTAGGATTATTTTATACCCTTGTGCCATAGGCACTGGTGATAATTCTCCCTTAAATTTTCTTTCTAGTTTAAGTTTCTTATTCTTATGCCGGGTCCAGACCAAGTAGACAAAACAAAAACATTCATGTTTCGCGACAAAATGGAAACAAAGAGGCGACAAATCGAAATCATTTGTTAGACATTTCTGCGACAATTTTGTTTTGTTTGCAAATTTGAAAACATTTTCAAGTCCCGTCTCAGGTCGGTAAAGATCAAAAGGTCTGTGTTTTGTCTGTGTATTTGACAAGTTGTCGGCGCAGTGTGGACGCGTGTGCAAGTCAAAACGATTTAAGCAGTAGGAGAAGGAGACAATTTCATCAAAATTAAGTGTGTTTTCTGTTGTGTAGTGATTATTAATTACTAGTGTGTTTTTCTAAATATGTCGGGGAAAAAAGTGGAATACACAAAATACGTGCAAGCTGATAGAACTTTACAGGGAACATCCGATATTATGGGACCCTAAAAATAAAGACTATAAAAACCGCTACAAGAAAGCCGATGCATTGAATGAAATTTCTTTATCGTTAAATGTGCCACTAAATGATATTATCAAAAAAATAAAGAATATTAACAACCAGTATGCTAGAGAAAGGAGAAATTATAAGAAACATTATTAAAAAACTCAAGTTTTTTAATTTTGAATGAATTTACATCATGTGAATAATAATTTTACACCCTTCCAATAGGGTATTTTAATATTTTTATTCCAATGACTTAATCATAACAATGATTCTATCTTGAGCATTGTTTTTAATCAACTTGATGGCTTTGACACCTACTTTTTTAAATGACGACAGCTTTAATAATGGCTTAATAGCCGAAAGCGCTTAGCTGGAAAGTAATAAACTAATACACACTGAGTATTCGTCGTTTTCATTCACTCAATTTAATGTATAATTGTCTAACATCTAATATTTGTGTTTCAGTATAGAGTAGTGAGCTTGAATATCTTTTAGGTTTGTTGAGAATCATTCGGAGGAATCGCCTTTGAGAGACTTCGAGGGCATTTAGATAGTTCCTTGAAACTCCTCCCCAGTCAATAATGCCATAATTGAAGTGTGACTCAACCAAACTGTGGTACAGTATTGTTTTACATTTAAAGCTCAAAAATTGGCTTACTTGCTTAAATCGAAATAGGATACTCCGAAGCTTTTTAGTTAAATATTCCATATGATGGTTCCATCGTAAGTGATTGTCAATGTAAATACCCAAGTATTTAATTCTTTTTGCAGGTTTAATTGAAAAATCTTGTTGGATATTAAGATTGTATTTTGGCAGAGACGTTTCATGACTACTGAAGGGTAAGTATACAGTTTTGTCAAAGTTTATTGAGAAAGTTTTGTCAAAGTTTATTGAGAGTAATCTGCTGTCGAACCAGTCTTTGAGTTTTCCAAGATCATTTTCAATATTTATTTTGAGATTATACCAGTCATCATGTTTGTAATAAATCACAGTATCGTCCGCGAAGCTGATTATTTTCCCGATTGTATCCTGTTCAAATAGATTATTTAAGTAAATTACGAATAGCACCGGCCCCAATACTGTTCCTTGAGGTACACCACATTTAATGTTGATCTCTTCACTCACATGATTTTTGAATTTAGTTTTTTGTGTTCTGCTTGTTAGATAACTTTTGAATAAATTATGAGCTAAACCCCTTACACCCATATCTTCTAGTGTATCTAAAAGTATGGAGTGGTCGACAGTATCGAAGGCCTTTTTTAGATCCAAAAAAACCCCAATAGATGGAGTGCTTGAATCCAAGGATTCGTAGATGGTTTTTGTCAAGGAATGGATTGCATCATTGGTAGATTTTTTTTCTCTAAAGCCATACTGGGATGTCGACAGCAGATTATAATTTGATAGGTATGTCGTAAGTCTCGTTTTTATAATTTTTTCAAAGACTTTGCTTATTGAGGATAGAAGTGAAATAGGCCTATAGTTTGAAATATTTTCTGTATTACCATTTTTGAAAATTGGAGTTATAAGAGATTTCTTTAGAATCGAAGGAAATATGCCTGATTCAAAGGATTTATTTATGATGTCCATCAAAGGTTCACATATGAATTTTGCAATAATCTTTAGAGTTTCAGCTTTCATACCATCAAGCCCGGGAGCCTTTTTGTTTTTTAAGCTAATTATTGTATTTTCAACCTCAGTAGTATTCGTTAGTGTAAGAAAAAGTGAATTTTTATTCATATATTTTTTACTTTTGTAATTGGGATTTTGTCGTATGTTCTTTGCCAAAGTTTCCCCCACATTCGCGAAGAAGTTGTTTAATATATCAGCAGCATCTTTTGGATCTGTGACGATCTCATTTTTTTCATTCCTAATATTATTTATTATTCTTCCTGTCTTGATATTCAAAATTTCATTAACAATGTTCCAAAGTTTTTTACTTGAATTTTGTTCTTTTTCAACTAATTTTTTATAATAATTTTCTTTGGCAGTCTTTATTTTCTTTCCCGTTTCTTTTTTTTTTAAGTTTACATTATTTGGATTTTCTTTCCATAATAAAAATGAATGATTTTTTTGGTTGATGTGTTTTATCACTGATTTTGTTATCCAATTTTTCCTTTTACGTTAATTATTTTTTAATCTGAAGTATTGAGTTGATCTTTGTACACATGTGTTTATGATGTTGATGAATTTTTCTGTTGTCGATTCGATATCATGCATTGGGTACAATTCATATTTCCTACTTAAACTATTAATTGCTTTTTGTAATAATTGTTCGTCTACTTTTTGAAAATATTTTTTGTTTATTGAATTGTTTTTAGTTTCATTCAGTACCATTTGTAACAACGTTATGTAGTGGTCCGTAATTGATGTTGATATAGTGAGAGGTAATATGTTATTGAAGTTTTGTTGTTTTGTTTTAATGAATATATGATCAAGACATGATTCCGATCCATTTCTCGCTCAAGTTGTAGTATTAATAGTTGATTGAAAGCCATGCTCACTCATCATATCGAGATAATTTCTTGAATCTTCAGTTATTTTCATCAAGTCGATATTTATGTCACCTACAAATAAGCTATAATAATGTTGATTACTTTCTTTATTTAGAATATCCCCAAGCTGGTCAAGAAAGTCGTCAATTCGACTTGCTGGAGATCTATAGAATGCTAAAATGCAAAAACTCAGCTTATCCATAACCATTACAATTTTCAATAATATAACTCCGTTTATCTGAATATGTTCATGCGAATGGTATGAGTTTGTTTTTGAAAAGACGATAACACCATCATTTTGGTTATAGCTACCTCCATTGTATAGGTTTGTGTAGTTGACCATGTTGAGGAAGGACGTATCCGGGACTCGCCAAGTTTCTGTTAAAACTATGCACTCGAAACATGTCTCAAGTTCCTCAAGATATATTTTTAATTCATCTATATTTTTTGAAACACTACAAATATTAGTATTAAGAATCTTGAAGTTATTCAATTTGTTATTCACAGACAAAACTTCTTTTGCTTCATTTGTATCATTTAGGGGATATGTTGTTATTTTTTCTAGCATAACATTTCTTATATATTCATCCATGTGAATGCACCAACCAGTCAACAGTTTTAAATTATTTGACAGTCTTTACAATAATTATTTGGTTTTTATATAATAACAAAGTATGATGACATTAATAAGATTTTTGAAGAAGTTATTTAAGACAGAAAGTAAAAATAGTAAATTAACATATATAAATTATTTGATGCTTTGCTTAGAACCTGTGAGTGCTCTAGTATTTATTTTTTTTCCTCCCACAAATGATTGTTCTTCTTTTTTCCGGAACCGGTTGCTAATTCTTTGGCAATAAATGATGTTTGCCCAGCTGTTATTTTGGGAATGTTTGCCACTGCTTTATCTCGCTTCGAGGTCGCAGGTTCGCTATTTGATTTAGGTCTGTTTATTTCAGTAGTTTCTATTACTTCTAATTCTTCAGGAGAATATATTTTTCCGTCCACAAATAGTTTGGTTCTTCGTATGTAGCAGTTTATATGATTATTTGCTTTCGCCAGAATTAGGTGTTTTCTTAAAATCTTGTGCTCCTCTCGCTGGATGAGTGTTAGGTCATTAGCTACGCTTATGTTGGTACCTTTGAGATTCTTTGCGTTTTTAAGTACTTCTGATTTTTTCAAGTATGAAACAAATTCCACTTTGACAGGAGCTCGTTCTTTCCTAGCCAAAGAGTAAATATTATTCAGGTCGCTCTCATTTATTGTAACGTTTACTAGTCGCCCTAGCTCGTTACAAATATGTTCAAGCGTTATTTCCTCGAGTTTGGTATCGAGTCCAAAAATCACTATATGATGTTCTTTCGCTCTCCTTTCAATGTTCTCAATCTTATTCAAAAGATGAAGGTTTTCTGCTTCTCCTTTATTTAGTTTTCTGTACAGATTTTTTTTTAGATTAAAAAAGGTTCTTTATTCAGTTTTTGACTCCCTAAATAACAGAGAGTACGAAAATAATTATATACAGATATATATATAAAAAATGCCGATGTTCTGGCGATTTTCTTCCCCTCTCTTCTTTCCGGTTAGTACTCACGGCTCCTTGCTGATAACATTATCCGTCTGTTTTCTCTGGATGTGTAACTTTATACCTAATATAAACATTTCGCTCCTACAATCTTTCGACTCGGCTATTCCCAGAAAAACAGCTGAAAAACTGGGTTTCAAATTGATACGGGGTTTAGTTTTCGAGAGAGCAACATGGCAGACGTTTATTTGTCGTTATATAATATGTGAATGAATAAATAAGTTTGAGTTTAGTGGAGCAAAGACATCGCAGTTAATTACTGCGAGTCTTTTACTCCCTTTGTGAAGTATGTGGTTTGGAATTCAACAACCAAATTATGTAATTAACGATCCATGCAGAAGCCTACACCCACTATCTCGGATGCCTTCTGCGCGATTTGCGTCTTTGAGTTTGTTTCGAAGATCTTGTGGCAGACAATAGTTATAAAAATTATCTGAGATTTTGTTGATAAAGTCTTTGATAGTGGGTAAGTTTGCCTTGTCATGTAACCAGAAGGTTTTAGGTAGTTTGGGATAAACCGCATTATGATTTAATGCCATTCTGAGACACTTGTTCTGTATCACCTGCAGGGAGTGAAAATTATTTTTGGTGCCCGTGTATTATATGGGTATGTGTCTTATGATTTGTTTGTATAATCATATTTTGTTATGGCTTGTGAGTTGACTGTGTTTACATATAAGTGGATAAAGTCGACACATTGCAATCTTAGCCTTTTGTATTTGTAGTGAAATGTGCGTATTTGCCGAGGTATTTCCTTGCATTGTATACCTAAATATTTTAGGGTATTGCTAGGGGCAATGTAATGCCCATTTACGCAAAGCTGAGATTGCAGTGGATCGGCTTTCCTAGCTATTTTTCTGAGTAATAAATACTCTGTTTTTGAAGGGTTAATAGCTAGTTTGTGTTCATTGAAATAGGGTGTGATTTTTGTGTTAATATGAGTTTGTACAGTGTTGAGTGCATGTTCTTGATTATTTACTGTTGCTACAAAACAAGTATCGTCAGCGTACATTGCCGTTAATAGTTTAGGGGATGTTGGGAGATCTTGGACAAATAGGGAGTATAACAAAGGTGATAAGACAGAGCCTTGTGGTACTCCAGCCCTTATGTCATATTGACCTGCTGTGTGATCATAAATTTTAGAATAAAATTTCCTGTTAGTAAGATATGAATGTATGATTTTTATTAGGTAATTAGTGATTTTTACTTTCATTAGTTTGTAAATCAGCCCCTCAAGCCATACGGAGTCAAAAGCTTTTTGGACGTCTACTGTGACCATGATCGATTTGTGTTTATGTTGAAATCCTTCCCGGATGTGATTTATAACACGAATGATTTGAGCCACCGTACTATGTCCACTTCTAAATCCGTACTGCTCGGGAGGGATAATATGATTTTTATTAACAAATGATTGTAATCTTTTTAGAACCATTCTGTCTATCACCTTTGCGATATTGTTCAAAAGGGAAATTGGCCTGTAGCTATCCACATAACTAGGTTGTTTCTTAGCTTTGATGATCGGTATGATATTGGAAATCTTGAGCATATCGGGATACTCTCCGGTTTTGATGATATAATTTGCTATATATACTAATTGAACAATTGCTTTTTTTGGAAGATTCTTTAATAGTATGTTGTGTATTTCGTCTAAACCTGGGGCTGTTTTATTTTTTAGTTTTTGTATTGTAATGTAAGTGTTGCTGTACTGAGTGAATTATGTTGTGTGTGTGGTGTATTATTTATGAAGTTATTTTGAAAGTACTCCCCGAATTTCTCAGCGATCACCGTCATGTTTGTGATTATCTGATTCTTATCAATTAATTTGTTAATTTCGCGGTTAGTATGACTAAACCGTCTAGCAATTCGCCATAGGGAATTGTCCTCCGGCGTTAATTTATTTAAAAACTGGGTCTATTCGTTATTTTTATGCTGGGATATTAACTGATTAATATTGTTTTGATAACTTCTTAATAGCCGATGATCTTCATGTCGTCTGGTTATTTGCCAATACTTCCTTATTTTGTTTTTTTCGTAAATTAAATTAGTAATGTTATCTGGTAGTTTATTTTGTATTTTTATTTTCTTTTTTGAGGTTGTTGACTCATTTCTGGCATCAATAATTATTTTTTGCAAGTTTTTAATAGTATTGCTAAGATGGTTTATGTTTTCTATCTTATCTGTGATTATCAAATGACTATTTATGAATTGTCTGTATTTAACCCAATTTGTTGTTTTATAATCGAAGTGTGTGTTATTTTGTGTTTGTGTATGATGGGATATTTTGAGGTTTATGAGGACGGGATCATGATCGGAATTGAAATCGGTTAGGGTTTTAATTTTGGTGAGGTTATTGATGTTTTTGCCTATTGCTATGTACTGGGGGTGTGATTTGCGTAGGGAAAGTGTGTCGGCATGTCTGTATAAAAAATGTTGCAATCGGAATGATCGCAAAACTTTCGAAGAGTACTTCCGTTTGAGTTGGGGTGTTTAGTGTAGTGATCCCACTGTGGATGTTTGCAGTTGAGATCTCCTACAATTAACACCTTGTTGTGTGAGTTTGTAATATTAAAGAAATGTTCCTCTTTAAGCTTATTTCCCGGGGGGCTGTAAGTGCCACCGATTTTAATTTTATTATCAAAGAGTATCGGGATATTCTCAATTGAAGTATTATTTTGTTGCAGGAGTTTGAATTTTATATCTTTTTTGATTAGTAATGCGATACCACCCCCTTTGACATCGTTGGGGCGGTCTTGTCTAAATAGACGATATTCGGGGTTTCTGAAGTTTATTTTTTTATTAGGCTTAAGGAACGTCTCGATTAGAAAGAATATGTCTGGTTTGTGAATGTCGAGAAAGTGACGAATTAAATGGATTTTATTATGTACACCTTGTACATTACAAAAAATTATTTTGAGATTGTATCTTTTCTGAAAGCCAAGTTTTCCACCTACTTGTCTAGATGTCATAGCTGTCTATATTAACTACAAAGTTATTGTATATTGTAAACTTATCAATTTTGTTTGTTGCTTGTTTCATCTGCTGGATGAGGTCCAAAACTGCTCTGGACACCTCGTCAAGATTTACCAATGATTGCAGCTCCTAGAACAAACTGTTTACTTCTGTAAATTTGCTTAATTCATTGTTATTTGAATTTGATGCTCTGGGAGGGATAATCTTCGATGGCTGGGCTGTAGAGGTTTGAGGGTTTGTGCGAGGAGCGTTTCTGGAAGGGAGGCTAGGAAAATCTGCTTCGTTAACTTTGTTTTGCCAGGGGTTGGTTTTAGGAGGGGGTGCGGGAATAAATTTTGTGGGGATGGGTTTGGCTTGGATACTTCTTCTTTCGTCGAGCCATACTTTTCTTTTTTGATACTCAGGGTATACCTCGGCGTTGGTCGGGTGGTCACCCTTACAGTTTGCACATTTTGCCGGAAGTGCTCGGTCCTTAACGCATTCCGGGGTTAGGTGCTGTCCAGCACATTTCAGACATCTGGGTACCCTACCGCAATTTGTCGTTGCGTGGCCCCAGAGTTGACAAATATGACACTGGATGATTTGTTTGGTTTGCCTTCGGTGTTCCCACTGGATTCGGGTATGCTCGATTACCCTTACGGTCTTGTTTAGATAATCAATTGTTGTTTTTGCGTCGGTCACCACTAGGTAAAGTGGCCTCCCCTTCGTCGTCATCCTGTAGATGTCTTTAACGTTAATTTTGTAATTATTAGTAAGATCATCATTGATGTCATCCAACTGCAAACTCTCGGATAGGCCTCTGAGCACGAATGCATGGGTTTTCTCTTCTCTTCTACTATAGGTGTGGAAGGGTACTTCTTCATCTCGCAGAATTTTTTTAAGATGTTCAAAATCTAGGACATCTTATGTAAAAATAATAGTCGAGTTCGTTGTATACTTTGACTCAAAGTTTTTCGTTATTTCATCTTTTAATATTCTCACCGCATCTCTTTATGTTTTTGCACATTTCCATCAATTACTATGGGAGGGCCAGGGGGAGTGGCTTGTTTTTTTCAATGTTTACATTTTTTTTCTTTTGGCCTCTTGGGTCGCTTCTTCTTCTGAACTGGAATCAGCCTCATCGGATGAGTCGGATAACGAATTATATTTGTTTTTAGTTTCAATGCTTTGGACTCTATGTTCATTTCGTCTAAAGATGTTTAGTTCCATTGTTTTTTTTTGGGTTTTCGAAACCCGGAGGTGAAATTTCCCCTATTTCCATCTGTTGCGTATCAGGAACTGTTGATTTTTGTTAATGTCATCGTTATTCAAGTCAAGTTTTTTAGCTATTATCGTCTTGTTTTTATTAATTTACGCGTATTGCGAAACAAACGCATCTTCGGTTAGGGGTGTGTTATTACCCTTCTCATTCTCAACTTCTTGAGCCCAAGAAGTATTTGTGGGTCCATGAATTTAAACTTGTACCGTTTTCTGGTAATTCTTATTTGGCGTGGAGTCACTTGATTCCTCTCCTATTGTGTCATCTTCCATCTTTGATGTATTTATATTTTCGTCTCGAACTAGCTTTCGTTTTGGATTTGATGTTTTTTCTGGATTTAAACCCCTATATTTCGGTATTGATAATTCTGTACTAACTTCGTTGAGTTCTGATATTGTGTCAGTAAAATTTGGTGTCTGTTCTAGACACTTTTTATTCGTTTCTGTACAGTTTTCTATGTCAGGGTTTCCTAGACACTTTTTATCCACTTTATTTACTATACACTTTTTTTCCGTATTTCCTATACACTTGTTTTCATGTATATTTATTGTATTTGTTATAGCTTTCGATAAAGTCTCAGTGTCAATTTCGTCAAAATACTTTTTAGAAATATTAATTTTATCCGGAATTATATTTACGTTATCTATGATAGATGTCTCGTTGTCAATGAACACAAGTTGTAAATAATTCTGATTTTTGTTTTTAAGTTCAATTGTTTTATTACGAATTCTAGTTATTTCATCCGAATATTTGGATGAATCAAGCTTATCTATGTTATGGGCAGTATGTCCTAAATTGCTGCTTTCACCGGCTTTCGCGTCACTTTTTTTGTTCACAACAATGGAAAGTTTTGTACGTTTTTTTGTTTTTTTATGTATTTTGTTTGGACTGACCTTTGTCTTTTGCTGCTCTTGGTGATGTTTTAACCGATATAGTTTTCTTACGAACATACACGTTGTTGTCACTAACTAACTTATCACTTTCGAAGAATTCAGGGTTTGCTGCATTGAGTTTCTGAATTTTTAGTTTGAGCCTGCGTGTGTACTCTGTTTGAAACGGTATCGTCTCCGAACTTGGAGGTGATGGTAGGGTTAAGGAAACAATTGGCACTGACACAATTGACCCTTTTTACTAAACACTGTAAACTTTATTGAACTTTAAAAATATGAAAAAACGCTATTCACTAATGAGATACAATTTACAATCCACTAGGGTTGAAAATTAGCATGGGAATCTGTACAGATCTTCGATTTTTAGGGATAATCTTACCTCTACTGCTTCTATGAGTGATTTCAATTCCTGTTTACTTGATATGATTTCTTCTAGTATTATTTCTCCAGTTATCGACATTATCAGTTCTATCACAAAGGATAGATATATAAATTTTGAATTAAAAATAAAAAGAAAACAAAATTTAAATAATCCTAATTGGAAAGACTATATTGAACAAAATTAGGACCGTGATCGGGTGTTTGACATTTGTGAAATCAATTGACAATTCGAGAATTATTTGAACATTTCGATATAATTATAAAATTTCATAAAGATGATATCATATATTCTATTTCTTAATGGAATTAATTTTAATTTGTATTAGTATAGATAAGGTGTTGCAATTGTTAAAAAAGAAAAACTAAAGTTGATTTTGTGATTTGTTAGTTTGACACAGATATATTTGAATTGAACTTACTGTAAAAGGTAATTTGTGAAATATTTGGAATAAATTTATATAATAACGAGGTAACATCAAAGGAAACTAGTATATGATCTTTAGGAATAATTCTATTTTTAACAAATTCATTATACACCAATATTCCAACTAAACTAGCAATAACTTATATAAAAAACCGATGGCTAGAAATAAATAAATATACTTCTTTGCCTTAAACGAATTTATATAAGCCACGTTGTTGTGTTTGAATTCGACATATTTTAAATATAATGATGAATTTTTTTCACAAATTTATGGTATAGCCATGGGATCACTAATTGCAGCAATCATAGCAAATCTATAATATCTATAGTAATGAAAGATTTGGAAAAAACCGTTATAAATCAATTGAATTATGTTCCAAATTTTTATAAAAGATACGTTGATGACTGCCTTCTATGCATACCAGCATCCAAGTTGGATTATACACTTAAAAAATTTAACAACTTTCACCCCAGAATACAATTTACTTTTGAGAAAGATAACGAAAAACTAATAAACTTTTTGGATATAACAGTTGAATATGATAATAACGGTAAAATTGAGGCACATTGGTTTACCAAACATATGGTCTGAAAGATATTTAAATTTTAATTCTAATGTACCAATCACATACAAAAGAAGTGTTGTTAATAACCTACAGACAGAGCCCTAAAACTCTCACATCCTAATAACAGACCTGATAATTTGAAGAAGATTAAAGAAGTTTTACAAAGTAATGAATATCCAGAAAGCTTTTACAATCATATAATAAAAAAAAACGAATACACAAAATTTATAATAATAATAATATTTATTCACCATTCTATTTGAATTATACAATGATTTTTTTATTAACAATAAATAAATATAGATAAATAAATATAGAATTTCCACAGAAGGATGAACATGTGCGTGGGTTGTAACCATATTAAATAACATAGATTGTAATGAATAAAACCGTAAAAATAAAGTTTCTTCCGGTATTAGCAAAGATCACCGGAAGATATACAACTACTATAGATATCATATCAAAATCACTTACGGATAATACAGAAGAAGAACCTACCACTTCACAAACAAAACAATTTGCAATAAGATTATAATAAATAAAATTGTAAAAATAAATTTTTCTTCAGTGTGAACTAAAAGGCACGAAAAAAAATATTTTTGTAGATATCACATTAAAAATTATTTGTAAATATTATAAAATGAGCACCCTACTATATAATAACACTTTAACAACAATATTTTCTTCATAACATTTCATAACATAATTCACAAAAATTACTTTTCAAATTCCCAAGATTTTAAGAGTATATGTAGGGTTGGAGATAGTATGAACCAACATATCAAACAGTGACTGTATTCCAGCTCGTTAAAACCGATATGGTCGTGCACAAGCAGTTGAATAAGTGTTCATGAATTTTTTTTATACAAACATGAAAATAAACCTATACAATCCTGCAAAATGCAATTACAGATTAAGGGAAGGGAAGTAAAATAATAATCAAATATTAATAAAAAAGGGTGAAACGTGTGAGTGGGGGAGAGGTAAGTTTGACTATTTTATGGTTTCCCTCATTATCAATGATTATTTTATTGATAATTTTTTTGGTCTATAATAGCAAGAAGCTCTTGCCTGTTTGAATTCAGGACAAACGTTTTAAGAAATCTTTTAATCATGTTCAAGGAACGGGTGTTTAGAGCAATATTTTTATTAATATTCTTCATGTGATTTAACCAATCCATGAGTATTTTATTATTTTATGTGGGGATTTTATTTGACTGCCATTGGTAACACTGTTTGCTGATGTCAATTGTAAAGTAAAGGGAAGCTGTTGAAAGGACTTGTCTGATACTTGTCGAATGGTTTTAAGTTGGGGTATCGATGAGGACAAGTCGTGAGTATATAAAATGGCCGGTGGCACATGGTTTAATCCATATATTTTGGGAACTATAGTGGTGAAAAACCCTTGGTAACAAGGGTGTTTTTCTATACTACATAGTTTTTTTACAAGCAGTTTTTACAATATTTTTTTGCCAATTGATGGTTTGATAGTTTTTATGGGTGATGGTGATCAATGATAGGATGATCAAGAACAGATTTTAAGAAGCTTCAATTTCGGATGATGCCTGTATGGTATATATTCCCGTAGGGATAGCTGACAGACTAATGTTCTCCGTCCAGGGTTGTAGAGACGTTTCGTACTTCGGATTGCGATTAACGTTATAGAGCGACAAGAGCTTCTATCGGCGTTTCCAGTTCAAAGGACGAAGCTGGACGTATGTTTGTTGGTGACAACTGCCGAATAATTTCATCGATTATTGACCGCATGGCTGAATCTAGTTCCATAAGTCAGATGTTGCTTGTCAATTAAGCCAATTGACGTCTAATAGGTTGGACACTAACCGCAAGTAACATTTAAAGTTTTATTTGTTTTTATCTAAACTTTGAGCAAATTATTCATTTTATAACTTCATTTTTTAACGTTTCATGACACATTAACTTTTATATTCTACTGTTTAGTAATTTCACATTTTATTAAGACGTCTATCAAATTCACAATTTTAACATTACATTATTTCAATTCTTTAGAGTTGAAATATCAACTTTGTTATTGTATATCGCACTGAAATTATATTTCAGTTTAATCCTATTATATTAGAGATACTTTTGACCTACTTGTATGTATATGGTTAATGATTACTGTTGTAAAGCGGTAACTGGTATACCATTTACGGGTTGCTAAAGATTTAGTGTATTGTATATTTTGATCTCAGTTAGTTGATAACATTAGAAATTGTTATACATTTTAAATTAACTAATCATTGATAACTGATTATCAGTTCATCAATAGAGTTGATCACCTCATATTTTTGAGACAGGTTATTACAACATATGTTCAAGGTACCATCCATTTAATTAAACTGTTTCATTGGCAACAAAGTGTTTTATTTGATTCACAAACGTAAAAGCAAAACGACGTAAATAACATATTTGAAAGTTACAATAGCTAATTGTTTTCATTATTGGTTTCTTGGTTAATCAGTAAATTTCTTGAATGTCCTACTAATCAAGTGGCGCCTTAAAAAATAATATGGGACAAGATTTCAAATATTCCTCACTAACTCATGACCTTATGCTCTCCGGCGAAAAGCGAACCTTTGGCAATGTAACCTCACTTCTTGGAGTAACAACAACAAGGTAAGGTTACATAAAGTGACGACCAACGTGTGAGGCCCGAATTTTTTTTAAATTTGCTAGTTTGTGAATTGAATAAAATTGTAGTATCGTTAAAGTTGCAAAGTTGTTCTTAGAGAAGAAACAACTAGTGTTTATATTGTGTCATAGTAATTGTTGAGTTTATCTGAATTAATTGCTTAAATTTTTCATATCCCACATTTGGAGAATAGTTTCTTACTGTTTATATTGTCATTATGGAGGAAATATTTGAACCTAATCATCTACTCTTAGAAGAGCTAGATTATGAATTAAAAATTCGTTCGGTTATTAGTCAAAAAAATCAAAACGAGAAACGAAAGATACTTGCTAGACTCTTAGATAAAGAACGAGGTAGACCTGGTCTGAAAATTGATTTGTCCGGTTATAATTTTGATTTTGGTGATGAACGAGCTGCTATACAAGCTACTATTGATTCTATTCAAAGACTTTTAGTTGATTTCGAAGGTAACACTTCAGATAGTTTATTCTTGAGGTTAAAATCTAGGTTAATTCATGTTATGGGACGTATTAAACGTATGCCTATAGTCCAAGCAGAAAACGATGACTTTAGCCAATAGAAGGAGTATCAAGATGAAACTTATGCAACTTGTCTTCTATTCGAATCTGAGCTTTATGAAAAAGCACTTTCAGCTGATAACGTAGTGGAGTCGAATACACAGTTTAACAGTACGGTAAATCAACCTATAACGTTATCCACTGTAATAACTACCTGTAGTTCGAGGAATGAGCTTATTGTTGAAATCTTTATTGTGAATAAGCCTTAAGCGCGCTCAATTCCTTCATCCATGACAGTTGTCAAAAAATGTCAATTGGTTAATAAGTACTGTAATAAATGGGTCAAGGTGTGGTTTTTGTAAGAGTGGATTATATATAATAAAGCGTATAATAAAACAAAACATATTGTTTTAATAAATAACAAAAGGTTATGGGCCCAGAGAAGATAATGGGATAACATTTTCTCGAAGAAGTTAATTTTACAGTTTTTAAGTTTGAGGTTACGTGTGAGCACGTGGTAAAGAAACTGAACCGGGAATATACCTATAAGAAGAAAATGTCAGGAATTGGAAAAGGTTACCTTATCGAGCCGTTAAATGGTTTGAATTATCATAATTGGAAATTTCGGATGGAACTAATATTAGCAGAGAATAACGTGAATGATTGTGTGCTAGCCGCTATTGATCCGACAAAAGAAAGCGAGGTGAAAAAAGACAATAAAGCTAAATGTCTGATTGTCCAATGTGTTGAGGATTCACAAATTGAGAGTTTACGAAATTGTAAAAATGCTTTGGAAATGTGGAAGGTCTTCAAAGATAAGTACGAAAAAAGGGGATTACCTGGACAATTGTTCTTGAAGAAAAAGTTATTATCTATGAAGCTAAAAGAAAGTGATAATCTTGTAACATTTATAGAAGAATTTGAAAAAATATTAAGACAGTTAAAAGATGCTGGAGTAGAAGTAAAAGAAGATGATATTATATGCAATTTGTTACTAAGTTTGCCACCATCGTTCGAAACCGTGGTGACTGTATTAGAAAATATACCAGAGCTTAAATATGAAAATGATAAAAGACAACTGAATACCGTAAACTCAAATAGTAGTGTATCAAATGTGAATGTAACGGCATTTGTAAGTCAAGGTCCATGCTTCTCATGTGGGCAAAATGGTCACTACAAAAGAGAATGCCCCACATATAGGAACAAACAATTTAACAACCAGAATCTGGAGAAACGAACATTTCAAAATAGAGGAAGAGGATTTTACAGAAATAGAAGTTTTCAAACAGGAAGAGGATTTCAAAGAGGTTTTAGAGGTCAAGCAGGCCATTACAACAATCTCAGAACCAATTTAGTACAACAAGAACAAGTAGAAGATAACACATTGTTAGAAGATGAGAAAAATGAAAATAAAATATGTTTTATGACAGATATGGAAGGTAACGATAAAGATAAGGGTTCTAGTAAAGAATATTTAACTTTTTTGTAGATTCAGGTTGTACTGACCATATGATTAGCGATAAACAATATTTTTCTGAATTAATAATGTTGGACAATCCTATAAAGATTGCAATAGCAAAAAATGAATCTTATTTAAATGCTGTAGGTATAGGAAACATAGTAGTTTTAAGTGGTAATCATAAAATTGAATGCAATATAAAAAATTTATTCTTTGTTCCCATGTTAAGGAAAAATGTATTATCTGTCAAAAAATTAGAGTCTGCAAACATTTCTGTTACATTTGAGGATGCAAAGGTAAAGTTATTAGACAAAAATCATAGATTGATAGGTCAGGGTATCAGGAAAAATTTATATGAAATATCTTTTAAATTGAAAAAGCCATCTGAGTGTCTAAATGTTGAAAGTAATAATGATTTTATAAAATGGCACAGGCGTTATGCTCATGTAGGGTTTACAGGGTTAAAACAAATTGTTAAAAAGGAAATGGTTATAGGAATAAAGAAAGAAGTAATAAATAGAAATGTAGAATTTTGTGAGCCTTGTGTTGCAGGTAAAATTACTCGTTTTCCATTTGGTATTCGTACAAAAAGCACAAGGTTATTGGAGATAATACATACAGATGTGTGTGGACCTATTACCCCTTTAACATATGATGGGTATACATATTTCATAACTTTTATTGATGACTTTTCAAATGTTTCTGTTGTATACCTAATTAAAAACAAAAGTGAAGTTTTTCAGAAATTAAAGGAGTATGTACAAATGGTTGAAAATAAATTTAACAGTAAGATATCAAAAATCCGATCTGACAATGGTGGTGAGTATAGTTCAGACAACATCACTGATTTTTGCAGAAACAAGGGAATAATATTAGACTATACTTGTCCTTATACACCAGAACAAAATGGAAAGGCCGAGCGGAAAAACCGAAGCTTAGTAGAAAGGGCTAGGGCAATATTAGTGGACTCAGGTATATCCAGAGAATTTTAGGGTGAAGCAATTTTGACATGTAATTATGTCATGAATAGGGGTATGTCAACAAATTTAGGAAACGTAACTCCTTCAGAGTTGTGGTATAAGTGTAAACCAAATGTTGGAAATCTTAGAATTTTTGGTTGCAATGCTTATAAACATATACCCAAAGAAAACCGCAGCAAATTTGATGCTAAGACGGAAAAGTGTGTAATGTTAGGATATTCTCCAACAGGATATAGGTTGTGGAATATTGAAAAACAAAAATTAATCATTGGAAGGGATGTACAATTTGATGAGGAAAACTTTTATTTTAAAACAAATGGTGTAAGTGTAAATAATGAACCTAGAGAACTATCTATAGATAGGTTAGAATTGGAGGTAAAGGACAATGATAATGAGGAAATTGAATTAAACAGGGATATTGAAACAAGAGACAAATGAAAATGCTAAGGAATTGGATAACATGAGAAATAAAAGAGAAACAAAAATCCCAAGCAAATATGATGATTATGAACTATATATGGCTTTTAATGCCTGTAATTACATAGAAAATGTGCCAAAATGTTATAAAGACTTAGAAAACAGAAAGGACAAGGAGAAGTGGTTAGGAGCGGTTAGTAGAGAATTAGAATCAATACATGAAAATGAAACATGGGAAGAGGTAGAAAAACCAATAGGTTGTCAGGTTCTAGACACAAAATGGGTATTTTCATACAAAATGTTAGAAGATAGAGAGGAAGATAAATATAAGGCTCGATGAGTAGTTAGAGGGTTTGCACAAGAAAGAGAGAATTATTTTGATGAAATATATTCACCTGTAGCTAAGTTAGTAACTATTAGAAGTTTACTCTTAATAGGTAATCAAAATAAATACTACTTTCAACAGTTAGATGTGAAGTCAGCTTTCTTAAATGGTAAGTTGACAAATGACATATATATTTTTTACCCAGAGGGAATTATGAATAATAATAATAAGGTTCTGAAATTAAATAAATCATTATATGGATTACGCCAATCATCAAAATGCTGGAATTCAGAAATCAACTCTTTTTTATTAAAAATAGGCTTTGAAAGATCGGAAAATGACTATTGCCTTTATATATGGCGTAATACAAATGAAAATATTTATTTAATAGTATATGTAGATGATATAATCATAGCAGGTCCAAACTTATCAGATGTGAATGAAATAAAAAGGAGATTAATGAATAGGTTTGTAATGAAGGATAAGGGTCATATTAAAATTTTTTTGGGTTTAAGGATTAATTATGATCGTGATAAAGGTATTCTGAGGATTGACCAATCGAGATACACAAATGGGATACTTAACCGGTTTGGAATGACTGATTGCAAGGGTTCAGCTTTACCTATAGACCCTAAGCTTAATATATCATTATGTAACGATTCAAAAATGTTAACTAAGAAACCTATAAGAGAACTCGTGGGTTGCCTCATGTATCTGATGCTAGGCAGTAGGCCTGATATATGTTTCAGCGTAAATTACTTTAGTAGGTTTCAGGATAAATCATCTGATGAAGTTTGGAACCATTTAAAAAGAGTTTTGAGATACTTAAAACTAACAGTCAATGTTGGCTTAGAATATGTTAGGAATAACGAAAATAATTTTTGTTGTTATGTAGACGCTGATTGGGGAGGTGATACACATGATCGCAAATCTGTATCAGGTTTTGTATTTAAACTTTTTAATAACACTTTAATGTGGGTTACAAGAAAGCAGACTTGTGTGTCATTATCCACCACAGAAGCAGAATTAGTTGCATTATGTGATGCTGTACGTGATGGTCTGTGGTTGCGAAAGTTAATTTCAGATCTAGGTGTCAGTTTTAATAATGTTACATTTTTCGAAGATAACCAAGGTTGCCTGTCGTTGATGAAAAACCCGTCTAATAATAAGAGGGTAAAACATATTGACCTAAAATTTCATTTTATTTGTGAATATTATAATAGCGGAATTATTCATTTGAAATATATACCTTCGGATAACCAACAGGCTGATATTCTTACCAAAGGTCTACATAATGTTTTATTTGTTAAATTTAAGGATCTTTTGGGTCTGAAGGAATTAAGCGAGGAGGGGTGTTGAAATCTTTATTGTGAATAAGCCTTAAGCGCGCTCAATTCCTTCATCCATGACAGTTGTCAAAAAATGTCAATTGGTGAATAAGTACTGTAATAAATGGGGCAAGGTGTGGTTTTTGTAAGAGTGGATTATATATAATAAAGCGTATAATAAAACAAAACATATTGTTTTAATAAATAACAAAACTTATATCAGATTGGGGTGTTTCCATTTCTTGAGAAGGTTTCGGACTTAGCTAAATCTAGGGGAGTAGATAGTCAAAAACTTTTTAATTCTGCAATATAACTTTTTAAGGACGATGCGTTTATTTCGTTTAGAAGTATACAAGGACGAGTTAATAATTGAGATGAGTTAGTACTAAAATTGAAAACTGATTTCTTGCCTCCTGATATCGATGATCAAATCTGGGACGAGATCCGGCATAGAAAACAAAAGAATAAAGAAAAAGTTACTATATTCATTGCTCATCTTACTAATCTTTTTAATCGCTTAACTAGAGCTATACCCGAAGTTACACAACTTAAGTATATAAAACAAAATTTGTTACCCGAATATCATAGTCCAATTGCTCTTATTTATTTTAATTCGATTTCTCATTTACAAGATACAATTAAAAAATTAGAAGATGTTAAATTTCATAGTTTAAAGAATTCTAATCAAATTTCAGAATCTCAGGAAGTAGTTTCATCCAGTAATGTACATAAGTTTAATTGTTCTAATAATAGTAGGAAATTTAATAAGAAAAATTCATCGAATCAACTTAATAAACCATCGACTAGCACTGATCAAGCTGGCACTGTTGATCGAACTATTTTGTGTTGGAATTGTAAGGGTCCAAATCATACATTTTCTTCATGTCTGTTGAAAAGAAAAGTATTTTGCTTTAAATGTGGTAAACATGGTGTTAAGACTGATGAATGTAATTGTTCAAAAAAACTAGTACAGAGTGGAAGTGTTATAGGCCAGTGTACTTCTACTACTGTTTCGAACAATATGGCCAATTCGTTTTCTTGTGATAATGTTAATCAGGTTACACCTATTTTTATTAGTAAAGACTTTGATAATAGGCCTTACATTTCTTTTAAATTGTTTGATTTAGATGTTATCGCTCTGTTTGATTCTGGAGCAACCTCATCAATCGTAGGTAAGGATGGTTTAACGTTAATTGAATCGTTTAAATTAGATATTTCTCCTACTGACTTTCTAAATGTTTATATAGCTGATGGTAGTGAACAAAAGGTTTCTGGTGTTATTTATTTACCTGTATGTATTGGTAACACTTGTCAGTTAGTTAATTGTACCCTCTCTCCAGCATTCCTTTATTATGGGGATGGATTTTGCTAGACAATTTGAGATTATGGTTAATTTCAAGAATAATATGTGGCATATCCAGAGGAAGGGAGAAGTAAATTTGCTTGCTATTAATCAAGTGGATCGTGGTTCAACTGGTTTAATTTCATCGCATGAGTTAACTTCATGTCAACGTTCCGAAGCCAATGTGATCATTAAATCCTTTGATGAGATCAGTAGCAAAGAAAATTTAGGACTGACACAGAAAATTGTTATGCATATTGATACCGGAAATGAGAAACCGTTTAAGAAGAAACAGTACCCTATGTCACCTTATATGTTAAAAATTTTAAATTCTGAACTTGACGAAATGCTAAAACTAGGAGTGGTACGTGAATCTAAAAGCCCATGGTGTAGTCCAGTACTCTTGGTAAAGAATAATTCTGGTGAATATAGATTTTGCTTCGATGGAAGATCTCTTAATGAAGTGACGAAACATGATTCATATCCTCTACCAAGGATTGATCGAATACTAGACATGTTACGTGATGCTAAGTTTATAAGTAGTATAGATCTACGCAAAGCTTTCTGGCAGATACCACTGGATGACGGTTCTAAAGAAAAAACTGCATGTTGTTGTCCTGGTCGTGGACTATTTGAATTTACAGTGATGCCGTTTGGATTGTGTAATGCTGCTCAAACAAAACAGAGATTAGTAGATGCATTGTTTGGTCCAAAGTATGAACCTAAGATATTCACTTATCTTGATGATATAGTCATTACTAGCTCAACTTTTGAAGAACATTTACAACTGTTGAATGAAGTTAGAGAAATTTTGAAGGATGCAAATCTCACTATTAATTTGGATAAATGTGAATTCTTTAAGACATCTCTTAAATTTCTAGGCTATGTTATTAGTTCGGATGGTTTACATACAGATCCAGAGAAAATCTCTAGTATGTTGAATTACCCAAGACCAACCAATTCTACTGAAGTCAAACGTTTCATTGGACTTTGCAGTTGGTATCGTAGGTTTATAAACGATTTTAGTACTTTATTATCACCGTTGAATGGCTCACTTAAGACTAAAAAGAAGAAACAACCGATTAGTTGGACACCTGAGACTGAAGTATCATTTAATAAAATCAAAGAAGCTTTAGTTTCCGCACCTATACTTTCTCAACCTTTTATTATAGAATGTGATGGTTCTGACACTGGTATTGGTGGAGTCCTCATATAGTCTATTGATGGAGAAGACAAAGTTATAGCTTACGCTAGCAGATCTTTATTCAGGACTGAACGTAATTATTCTGTGACAGAGAGAGAATGTTTATCGGTAATATTTTCTATTGAAAAGTTTATACCTTATGTGGAAGGAGTCAAATTTACAGTCGTTACAGATCATTATTCACTTTTGTGGCTGAATAATTTGAAGAATCCCTCAGGACGCTTAGCTAGATGGTCAGTTCGTCTACGACAACACAACTTTAATTTAATACATCGTAAAGGTTCCGAAAATGTAATTCCAGATGCTCTATCCAGAATACCACCTTTAGATGAAGAAATATCTTCTATAGAAATAAAGACTTGTGAAAACGTTCACTGGTACTTGAAGTTAAAACAACAGATCAAGGAAAATCCGGAGAAATACCCTCAATGGAAATTAGAGAACGAAGTCGTATACAAATTTGTTCCAAATAAATTTCCAATGAATACCAATTTAAGTGACTGGAAATTGCTGGTCCCAAAGTCTGAACGGAGACAGGTAATTTAATCATGTCCTGATCCTGTAACCTGTGCTCATTTTGGATTCCTTAAGACATTCGCTCGAGTACAAGAACAGTACTATTGGCCCAAGATGAGAATAGATATTTTAGAATATGTTAAGAAATGTCGAGTTTGTGGAGCTCAAAAGGTTTCTAACTTGCCTCGTATCGGTCATATGGGTTTAGAAAAGAATGTGCAGTACCCATGGCAGATAATTTCAGTTGATCTAATGGGACAATTTCCCCGTTCATCGAAGAACAATACTCATCTTTTAGTAGTTGCCGATTGGCTTACTAAGTATACACTTTTGTTTCCTCTTAGAAAAGCTACTGCAGAGAATGTAGTTAAGCATATGGAAAATGATGTTTCTTGTATTTGGTGTACCACAATTTATTTTCTGTGATAATGGTACTAAATTTGCTGGTTCAGTTTTTAGGAAGTTAACAGATAAATACGAAGCTCAAAAAATATGGTTTACACCGCGTTATTCACCACAATGTAATTTTGTGGAGCGTATTAATAAAACAATAGGTACAGCAATCCGATGTTATGTTGATGAACATAAGACATGGGATAAAGAATTATCAAAAATTAGACAAGCAATTAATACAGCGCGTCATGAAGTAACAGGTTATACACCTGCATTTTTAAATTTTGGGAGATACGTGCCTGTATCTGGAAATTACTATGGTAAAGTTGCTACGGCCAAGGATATAGAAATCGCTTTAGGTGATCGAGAGTCATATGCAACCGAACTGAATGGTCTTTCCAAAATTTTTGATAGTGTAAGAGAAAAGTTACATGCTTCGTATCAGCGTAATGCAAAGCAGTATAATCTCCGTAAAAGAGATATTTCCTTCGGGGAAGGAGATAAAGTATGGAAGAAAAACAAAGTTTTATCAGATGCTTCTGTGAAGTTTTCAGCGAAGTTAGCACCAAAGAAAATTCTATGTAGAGTCCGGAAAAGAATTTCTCGATTGGTCTATGCTTTAGATTTTGAAGATGGCTCCGATGCTGGAGAATGGCATGTGAAAGATTTAGAACCTTACTTCGGATCTAATTCGGATATATCGTATGGGTAATTATCTTTCAACATGTATTGTTACGAGTTGCAATGGTTCAGTATGTTAGGTTAGCTGCCGAACATTGTATGTTTTTTTAGTCATTTTGAATGAGCTGTGAATGTATTGTCTGTTATTTAGGCTTTGCAAGTGTGTATTCGAAAAGTTTTGTTTGCAAAATTAATGACAGTATGATTCATTTTCGTAAAGTTGAATTTCGAAAAAGTGAATTTTCGAAATGTTGTTTTTGGACAGTTTATTTTAGAGTCTTTCCAAAATTTTCATTGTAAATGAGTTGTGGATGTATTGTCTGTATCTAGGCTTTGCAAGTTTGTGATCGAATAGCTGTATTCGAAAAGTTTTGTTTGCAAATTAATGACAGTATGATTCATTTTCGAAAAGTTGTTTTCGGAAAGTTTATTTTGAAAGAGTCTTCAAAATTTTCATTGGAAAGTTTTAATGTTTTAAGTACCTGAGGATTCTCAAAATTGTTTCCTCTCAAGATTATTTCCTTTGTATATGAATTCATATATTCCCTTTTAATGTGATGATTCTAGATTCTCATTACAGTCGCACTTGTATTTACAATTGTGTTTACAGTTGCGCTTGTACTTATAATTGTATACACACTCACATACTTGTATTTATACTCATACTTGTATGTGTATTTACAGTTGCACTTGTATATAGCACATGCCAAATGCTGGTTGCCACAGCACAGGCTATATGAAATGAGTATACATTTCATTAATTTTTGTAGTTTTAATATTAAATATTTTGGCTCGATTGTAATATTTGACGCTGGTTTGGAACAATAGAGACTTATCGATTTAAGACTTTACCTGTTTTTGTAAAATTCCTGTCTTTGACTTTCCCGATGATGACCCTATACCATAGGCGTTTGGTACGCGTAGTTACCTATTCCAAGCTCAGCAATCAATATTCCAAAATTACAACTTATCAATTAGAGGTCAGTGATTTACTCTTTTTGTTTTGGTAGTTAGTGATTATACTTTTGATGGTATGCAAATGGAAAGGGTTCAGGATTTATTTTTTGTTTATTTTCCTAAATAGTCTAATACATTACCCTATTTACTCTTTCGGAGAGGGGTGGTGTAGCATGATAAAAATACAATGCTTTTTTGTATTGTATTATACGAGTAACTCACATAGATGCATTAATTCGGTTAAGTCACCCACTGAGTATGCAACTTTATACACACTTCTGTATAGTTGGTTGCATAAGGGAATTAACTATGGGTTTTAAAATTATTTGAGCATATCCTGGAATAACGGGATGTAAATCATTAAATGGGTGTTTATAGCAATATTTTTATTAATATTCTTCATGTGATTTAACCAATCCATGAGTATTTTATTATTTTATGTGGGGATTTTATTTGACTGCCATTGGTAACACTGTTTGCTGATGTCAATTGTAAAGTAAAGGGAAGCTGTTGAAAGGACTTGTCTGATACTTGTCGAATGGTTAAGTTGGGGTATCGATGAGGACAAGTCGTGAGTATATAAAATGGCCGGTGGCACATGGTTTAATCCATATATTTTGGGAACTATAGTGGTGAAAAACCCTTGGTAACAAGGGTTTTTTTCTATACTACATAGTTTTTTTACACGCAGTTTTTACAATATTTTTTTGCCAATTGATGGTTTGATAGTTTTTATGGGTGATGGTGATCAATGATAGGATGATCAAGAACAGATTTTATGAAGCTTCAATTTCGGATGATGCCTGTATGGTATATATTCCCGTAGGGATAGCTGACAGACTAATGTTCTCCGTCCAGGGTTGTAGAGACGTTTCGTACTTCGGATTGCGATTAACGTTATAGAGCGACAAGAGCTTCTATCGGCGTTTCCAGTTCAAAGGACGAAGCTGGACGTATGTTTGTTGGTGACAACTGCCGAATAATTTCATCGATTATTGACCGCATGGCTGAATCTAGTTTCGTAAGTCAGATGTTGCTTGTCAATTAAGCCAATTGACGTCTAATAGGTTGGACACTAACCGCAAGTAACATTTAAAGATTTATTTGTTTTTATCTGAACTTTGAGCAAATTATTCATTTTATAACTTAATTTTTAACGTTTCATGACACATTAAATTTTATATTCTACTGTTTAGTAATTTCACATTTTATTAAGACGTCTATCAAATTCACAATTTTAACATTACATTCTTTCAATTCCTTAGAGTTGAAATATCAACTTTGTTATTGTATATCGCACTGAAATTATATTTCAGTTTAATCTTATTATATTAGAGATACTTTTGACCTACTTGTATGTATATGGTTAATTATTACTGTTGTAAAGCGGTAACTGGTATACCATTTACGGGTTGCTAAAGATTTAGTGTATTGTATATTTTGATCTCAGTTAGTTGATAACATTAGAAATTGTTATACATTTTAAATTAACTAATCATTGATAACTGATTATCAGTTCATAAATAGAGTTGATCACCTCATATTTTTTAGACAGGTTATTACAACATATGTTCAAGGTACCATCCATTTAATTAAACTGTTTCATTGGCAACAAAGTGTTTTATTTGATTCACAAACGTAGAAGCAAAACGACGTAAATAACATATTTGAAAGTTACAATAGCTAATTGTTTTCATTATTGGTTTCTTGGTTAATCAGTAAATTTCTTGAATGTCCTACTAATCAAGTGTCGCCTTAAAAAATAATAAAGGACAAGCTTTCAAATATTCCTCACTAACTCATGACCTTATGCTCTCCGGCGAAAAGCGAACCTTTGGCAATGTAACCTCACTTCTTGGAGTAACAACAACAAGGTAAGGTTACAAAAGTCAAGCCAAATAATAATTATCATCCGATAGTTATAAGAAGGAAGATTTCCAACTGAAGCAGGAAAGCGTCATGGATGGATCCAACTGAAGGCGTCGTTTTGGCGAAAAAGAACAAGGTCTGTGGTGTGTTTTAATTAGTAATATTTGGTACCAAATAATAAAAAAGTGAAATTTAAAATCATAAACACCTGGTAGTAAAAGTTTTAAAATGAATATAATATACCAGGAAACGTAATAAAAAACTTACCATTATCAAATTTGTAGATAGATGTATAAATTTCTGTCCTGTTGAATTTTATCCGATCATATATATATATATATATGTATATATATATATATATATATATATATATATATATATATATATATATATATATAAAACTTTCCACAAAACAACAAACCACAACTAATTTCAGTTTTATCACATGCACAATTGTTATAATACGTTAAAATAATTTTTAAAAAAAGATCGAAATTAAGTATATCAATATTTCAGATATCCTTTCCATTTCACGAACCGAATAAAACTAAGGTAGTGTTTAAAATATTTTCAATAATCCTATTTATGAGAACAAGTAGAAAAAAGTTACAAATAGTCGAACAACGTTAAACGCAGGTGTTCATATTTTTTCAAAGAAATATAATGTTTACAAACGTTTACCCAAGTTTATGCAAATGAGTCTGCAAAAGCAATCTCAAAAAGGAATGAATAGTTTTTTTTTATAATATAAAGAAAGTTTGTTTTGATGTGGAAATTTGGATGTATATAGAAAAATCCATTATTTTGTTTTATAGCATAAGAATTTTAATAAGTAAGAAAGGATAATCATTTATTTTTATACATAATAGGTATATGACTCCAACAACAAAATAAAGCGCCAACTATATTTTATACATAAGTAATATTTCAATGTTTTCAAATTTTTTTATCTTCATAAATAACATAAAATAAATTCCATTGATGAGTAATGTTGATTTTATTATGATATGCCCAGAACTTTACTGAGTTATAGAGTAGTGTATAAATAAGAGCAGCCGAGGTAATAAAAATTTAGGAATTAAAGAAACCACATGCTAATAAATAGCATAATGAATATGAGGAATTAAAGGTAAAATATATAAATTAGCTAGCCCAAGAGTGTAACATTTCAATTGTAACAAAACATTAATACATTAAATATTCAATTCAAATTCACAACTAAAATAATAATTCTCATATATATAAAGTTCATATACAATTTATCTCCCAAACGTGGAATAAATAAGTTATAGTATTCAAACAACATATCATACATAAATAAATAAAACATATTATCATATAAATAAAAATCCATACATATTTAACTTGCTCCCCAACTTGGGGCATTATATAAAATAAAGTAGTATTTCTATTTAATATATATATATATATATATATATATATATATATATATATATAAAAGAACAGATTAGCAATACCCACTAATCTGTTCTTTGTTATTGTTCATGTCACGCACTATTCGTACATCTTTATATATATATATATATATATATATATATATACTGAATAAAAGTGGGCCAAATACGATAAGTGTTAGTGTGAAAACTGCTGACAACGTCATTAACTTTCACTTGTTGCTGTCTGTCCTTCAAATAATCTTTAAGAAGATCATATGTTGGGCCACGCATTCCTGCGTCCCACAAAGCATCCATCAACTGTTCATGTGATAATGTGATATAGTATCGAACGCCTTGGCTAGATCGAGAAATACGCAGATACCTGGTTTACAGTCGTCAACTAACCGTTAGATTGTATTTGTTAATTCCGCTATTGCGTCGCTAGTGGACAAAACTTTCTGAAACCCGTACTGACATTTTGAAATATAGTTATTTTTTTTTGTTTTTTCAAATATTTTTGTTAAATTTGTTATCAAGGAGATTGGTCTGTAATTAGACATATTGCTTTGTCGCCTTTTTATGTAATTGCAAGATAATGGTCTTTTTGAATTGATTGGGACATTTACCTACACGAAATGTAAAGTTTATGAGATGTACTATTTGTGGTATTGTCTCATATTTAATATTTTTTTAAATCTCGGCTTTTATGCCATCTTCGCCTGGTTATTATTTTTAAGTGAATCTATTATGATTTCGTTTTCAGTGGTGTCAGATAGGAATATAGAGTTTACATTGTTTTTGATTCTTGGGGGTATCGTTTGTGGTTTCAAGGTTTTATCAGCATGATTTTCACCAATATTACTAAAGTGCTCAATAAAGAGTTCAGCTATGTTATATTTGTCTAGTGAGCGGCAACTAGCATCATGAGTTTGCAATTCTGTTACTTTTTTTGAGAGTTATTTTCAGTTGAATTATTATTTTCTATGTTCCATTGATTTTTAGTGTGGTTTTTATTTTTAATAATCTCATTTCTGTAATAATTCTTTTTTGTTATTTTTATTAGTGTTTTTAATTTTTCTCTATATTTGCAATAATCGGTTTTCTTTAATGTATCATTGGAACTTTTTATATATTCTCTATATAATTTATTTTTTTATTAACAGAATTTACCAAGCCCTCTGTCATCCATTTATGTCTTTTTTGTTCTGATTTTTTTATTTTTATTAATTGTGTATTCTGTTCTACCAATTTTTTGAAGTTATTAATAAATATGTCACATTTTTCATTTATATCCTCAGAGTTGTAGTAACTATTCCAATTGTTGTTTTGCATATCATTTTTCAGTTTATTGTAATTAATGACTTTTTTATTGAGATATTTAATATTGAAGGAATTCACGGGTTTCAGTGGAATATTTAATATTACAGCTTTAAAGGTCTGACACATTGCTTTCAAACGTTGCTGCTAGGATATTTTGTTTGATATTAATGCAGTTACTTTTTAGAAAAATGTGATAATGCAACTTTTCGATTTGCCTCTTATCCTAGTGTACTTGTTTGTTAACGATTCAAAATTAAATTCATATAATATATTAAGGTACTCAAAGGCGGGCTCTGGAATATTTCCCTTAATATTTAGATTAATATCTCCCAAAAATATATGTTGTTGCAAATTTAATTTATGTTTTTGTTCAAGGTACTGCCATAGCTCAATAATGAATTCATTACTATCAGTGGATGGAGAGCGATACATACATGTTATTAATATTTCTTTTCTGTTCTCACTGAAACTGAAACCATTGAAAATTGTCCTATTTTTACTATTTGAGATCTGTATTTGTATTTACTCTTTAAGAAAACTACTCCATCGTTTCTATTTAAATTACCATAATTATACACAAGTTTATAATCCGGATTTTCGAAATAATCTATATCATTTCTAACAAATGTTTCGGTTAAAACAATCATATAAAATTTTGTTCTAATTGAGATAATAAAACATCAAATTCATCGCAACAGAATAGACTTTGTCTTTAATGTGCAGTTTATTTTTCTTAATACTTGCATTTAAGTTATTTTCTCTTGCCAATGTAAGATGTTTATGTAGGATTTTTCTATCTCTATACTCTTCTGTGGTGTAATCTCTGGATATAGCGATGGAACTTCCCTTTAATTTTTTTACATTCTCAAAGATGCTGGTTATCTGCGTATAGTTAATCAGTTCAATGATAAGAGGTCTTATTCTGTGGTTTTCTAACTTTTCTATTCTGTGAGTATCTCTTATGTCTTCAAATATACAATTTAGTTGGCACCTTTTGTTTATGGTAGTCAGGAAGTTTTGGATATCCTCAATTTCAGTTTCCTTTTCTTCTAATCCATACACTACCAGATAATATTTTCTCCCTTTTCGTTCTATATTTTGCAATTTTTCTTGTAGTTTCGTTACTTCTTTTTTCAATTCATTATTTTCTTCCTTTAACTCATTAATTGGTTTTTCTAAATCTATTTTTATTTTTAATACTTCTTTTCTGATTTCGTTGTTTTGTTTTTTTATTTCAGCATTGTTTGTTTGAAGACCTATAAGTTTTCTGTAATTGTTCTAGGGTAACGTTTCTGTTGACTTCACCAATTGGCATTATAGAGTGGTTTGAAGATTGAAATTTACTTGTTCAGTTGATATTATCCTCAACAAAACTACTGTATTAGGAATTGAAACAACTATTGAAATTAAAGGGATCTAATATTGAAATTAAAGGGATCTAAAGTACTTATATATTTTCGATTGCAAAGTGATGATTTTTTTGTTTTTAATTTCTTAATACTACGGTACTTTACCGGGCCAAGTTTTAAAATTATTGCACCTTATTGTACCAGGCTTTAAACACAACAATCACAGAGCACCTTTATAACGAACCTGTCTCTTTGACTGAATTACTACAATAACAATAATAATGCAAGGGACACAAACAATGGAAGTACTAATAACTCTAGTAATAATATCTCAACCAAAACATATATTAGTTTACCATACGTACAAGGTGCATCAGAAAAAATTCAAGGGCTGTTGAGAAAAAATAATATAAATGTAGCGCACAAACCTAATAATTATACCAAGACGTGTTTCACAAAACTTAAACCGAAAAATTGAAACAACGTAATGTAGTGTGTAATGTCAAATGTAAAGATTGCCATGGTAAATACGTGGGTCAAACATCTCAATACCTACATAACAGAATTTAGAATCACAAATACCACATCAAAACCAAAACAATGAACATTCCACAGCCCTTTCAAAACACGCAATCGAAAACTACCATAGTTTTGATTTTGAAAACATTAAAATTTTATACAAAGAAGAAAACAGAATCAAACGTGAAATCAAAGAAATGATTTATATCAAAAAGAACAAAAATTCAATTAGCTATAAGACGGACCTTCAAAGTCTCCCAAAAATATACAACCGTTTGACAAAGTAACTGTAAGTGTTTTGCATCTTATCCGCCTATGACTATTATTTGTATGTTTTGTTGATGGTTTTATAAATCAGACAGGTTCGAGTATCTTTATTTTATTTTAAAATATTTTAGAACGCAATTATAATAATAATATTTATTCACCATGTAAATTTACAATTACAAAATATATACGTACATAAAAATCTCATTAAATTTAGAAAAACCGCAGGCGTGGCATAGAATTAAACATTTAAAATATAAATATTTGTATAAATCTTGAACATTACCTAGACAATCTAAAATAAAATTGCATTATTGAGTTTGATTGATACTCTAATATTCGTGATAATTTTAAAACATTTACACAATTTTATAAAACAACTATGTAAGTGAATAAATAAATAAACCCTAAGGTATCCGAGAGGTGTGGATACACCTGTTTCGGCAAAACACAATTAAAAATACAAGTCAAAACAAAATCACTAAATTTAACATTATTGCATCTTATTGAACAGTTTTGAATAAAATAAACAAAATAAAATTAGGACCAAAGTAAATATATCTATATATGGACAATATTAGATTTAAGCGAACGCAGAAATTTGAGTAAACGTAACTTCTTGTTTTTAAAGTAGGTGAAGTAATATGTGTTTACCCCACCTTAACAATATGACAGAAATTTATCGTCTGTTCCAAGAGAAATTTTTTCAATTTTTTTTTTGAAAACAATAACACTACTTGTATTCTTGATACTATCCGGAATACAATTATAGATTTTCGGAGCTATAAATGAAAAAGATCGTTGACAGAAGGACTTCATCATTCTCGGAGCAATGTAGTGGCTTTTGTTTCTAGTTACATATCTATGTGCAGGTAAGTTTCTTACATTTTTTATTGTGTGGTATTTTATAGATGCACTAGTGCGAAATACATCATTCGAATATATCTAGTAGGGATGAACTTTCTGAGGTATTTAAATTGGTAAAGGACGAATTGTGGATTTTTTATAATAAATTTAATATGATAATCCCACTTTAAATTTGCATCTATGATAATACCTAAATATTTCACATGTGTTACAGGTTTGATGCTAAAATTTTGTCCGTTTTGTGATATTTCAAGAGGTTTGAATAGTTCGATGCTTACTGTTTCGGAGAATGAAAATGTTTTTCGTTACATATGAAAGGTTACAAATTATGTAAAAGGTATTATGCAAGCAAATCGCCCAAAACTGCTATTCTTACCTGAAGGTCCCGGACGATCTTCTGCGGGGTTGCAACCCTTCTTCGAAGTGATATAATGGACTGTATCAGGGGTTCAATGGGTTTTATTAAGGTTTTTGGCACTAGCGCGGTAAATACACTACTTTGAACTGTTCACTTCGACAACTGTTCTGCTTCTGGTTTGGAGAACTGGGTTTTTTAAATTAAACATAATGTGTATATACCGTGTGTCCGCTAGGTATAAAAATACCACCAACGATTTGCTTGAGATTTAAACATTTAAATTTTATTATTAAATAACCTTACATATTAACTATATATCATAACCAATTAAAATAAAATTAATGAATACTTAACATACCCCCCACCAAAATACATAGTATTTTAACTAACTTATTTAGAACATGTTGGTAAAGGACATAACTTTACCGTTGGTCTTTGAAGAAGACCCTGAGTGGTTCTGACATTAGCAACTCTTGCAATACCATCAGAACCCGGAAATAACTTCACAATTCTTCCCAATTTCCAATTTAAAGATGGGACATTGTTATCTTTAATAATAACTAGGTCGTTAAGTTTGAGTGGAATTTGTTGATTTAGCCATTTATTTCGCTGTTGGAGTGTATTTAAATATTCACTATGCCACCGTTTCCACACATCTTGCTGTAGTCTTTGTATAAGCTGCCATCGATCCAACTGGTTCATATTTAAATGGGAAAGATCTGGATCGGCAACTGCCGTTGGCGGCTCTAACATAAGAAAATGACTTGGGGTTAACACGGATAAATCATTGGGGTCTGAACTTGAAGAATAGAGCGGCCTGGAATTGAGAATAGCTTCAATCTGAGCTAATAGGGTGTAAAACTCTTCAAAAGTTAAAACTTGAGAGCCAACAACTCGAAAATATGAGTTTTAACAGACTTTATTCCCGCTTCACTAAGACCGTTAAAATGGGGACCGGACGGAGGAGAAAATGAAAATTTTATTTTTTCTGATCCACAAGCCTTTTGCATATATTCATGAAGAATGCGAGAAGCCCCTACAAAGTTGGTTGCATTATCACAAAAAATATGGGTGCATCTGCCTCGACGGGCAACAAACCGACGCAAAGCAGCAATAAACGCATCCGAAGATAGACTTGATACTAACTCCAAGTGTACGGCTTTTGTGGCGAAACACACAAAAATACAAATATAGGCCTTTTGTGACTTAATTCCACGTCCTTTAAGGGGAGTGACTAAGAAGGGACCTCCATAATCAGTGCCTACACAAGAAAATGGTTTAATTTGGTTGACGCGGGTAGGAGGTAAGTTTCCCATGAAAGGTTCGTGGGCCACAGGTTTCAGTTTAAAGCATCGAATACAGCGGCTCAACACACTCCGAATTGCACGTTTGGAAGAGAGAATCCAAAAATTCTGAGCAATTAGGAAATGTAAGTGCTGTAAACCTGGATGAAAATATGTTTTATGAACGGACTCAATTATTAAATCTGTCAAACGATGTTGACGGGGTAGAATTGCTGGAAATTTTGTATCATAAGACAATCCTGAGAACTTCAAGCGTCCCCCCACCCTCAAAACACCCCCGCTGTCCAGAAAAGGACTCAACTTTCTAAAAGGTTTTGATAAGGTGGTGCCTGCTTCCAAATTTTCAATTTCTTGTGCGAAACAAATATGTTGCACTCGTTTTGTGAGAACCATTAAAGCTTTGTGGAGTTCTGAGTCAGTGAAATAATCCAATGATTTATTTTGAGGATTTCTTAAATTTGCTACAAAGCGTAGCGCATAAGCAATAATTCGTTGAATTTTACTCAAGGATGAGTATTTGTCCAATAGAAGATCTAATGTGTCCAAAGACATAAGTGTTACAAGAACTGAGGGTTTTTCTTCCGGACAGGAAACTGGAGAAAATTTAGGATTGGACCATAGGGGCTTTGGAGACATTAACCAAGGAGGCCCCTCAAACCACAACGGATGATTAAGAATTTGACTGGGCATAAGACCACGAGAGGCACAATCGGCTGGATTATCGGAGCTTTCAACAAAATGCCAACGGTCAGGGGGAACCTTTTCTTGTATGTGAGCTACACGATGACCGACGAAAGTTTTCCAGCGGGAAGCGGGTGATTTAATCCATGATAGGGTTACCATTGAATCAGACCAAGCAAAAATTTCACTAATTTGGAGGTTATCTCGGAATGCGTTAAGGACAAATTCTATTAAATTGGAGAGTAGAACAGCTGCACACAGTTCTAGTCGGGGAATTGAAAGAGTTTTAAGTGGGGCCACTCTAGATTTAGCGGCAATTAGGCAGATTTTGGAAGCGTTATTCTCTGAAGTAAATTTAAAATATATTACACTGGAGTACCCTTTCTCTGAACTATCTGCAAAGCCATGCAGTTCACAAGAAATATATTTATTAGGTAAGCAGCGAGGAATATTAATATGTGAGAGGAGCGGAAGTTCAGTTTTATACTGATTCCATTTGTCGACTATGTCCGAAGGGGGTATTTGATCCCAATCTAAACCCAAACTCCAAAGTCGTTGTTTAGCTAGGAATGAGAGTGGAGCTAAGAACCCAAGGGGGTCATACATTCGAGCAACTTCTGAGAGTATTATACGTTTAGAACAGAATCTGTCAAGGGGTTGAATATCATAAGAGAAAACATCTAAGGAGTTATTCCACCGCAATCCTAAAACTTTTACCACAAGGTCATGGGAATCAAAAGAAGACAAGGAGTGTTGGCAAACCTCAGCAGGGAGACACTGCATTAACTGGGGATTATTACATGCCCATTTTCGAAGAAGAAAACCTCCTCTTTCCAGCATCGAAATTAATTCTGATTGAAGAAGTTTGGCTTCCTGGAGAGTTGAGGCACCTGTGATAATATCGTCAATATAGATATCAGAGGATAAACACTTTGCAGCTCGAGGAAAATTTTCCCTTTCCTCTTGTACTAACTGCTGAATTGTACGAAGGGCCAGGAAAGGAGCGGACGATACTCCATAAGTAACAGTAGTAAGCTTAAAATCTTGGACGGGATCTTCTGGAGCGAAGCGCCAAAGAATTCTTTGGTAATTCTGGTGCTCTTCCGATATTGATATTTGCCTATACATTTGCTTAATATCAGCAATAAAAGTAAAAGGATGAAGTCGGAATCGCAATAAAATTTCGATTATATCCTTTTGCAACTTTTGCCCTATGAAAAGAGTGTCGTTCAGCGAAAAACCTGCAGGAGATTTGCAGGAAGCATCAAATACAACCCTAAGCTTGGTTGTAGCACTATTAGGATTTATGACGTAATGATGTGGGATATAATAGATTTTGTCGAATGAAGAAGTAGGAGAGGTCTCAACCATGTGACCAGTGGAAAGATAATCTTTCATAAAGCTGTTATATTCATTGTAAAGCTGGGAATTTTTCAAAAGACGGTTTTCCATATTTTTCAATCTCTTTAGAGCAGATATTCTGGTATCTCCAAAAAATGGATCCGCGGTTTTGAAAGGAAGAGTAACACTGAAACGACCCGTAGATATTCTTTTATGAGTTTTTTGGAATATCATTTCACATTTTTTATCATCATCAGAAATAGGTAAAGACCGAGGAAAACTTTCAAGTTCCCAAAATTTTTGAAGGGTATTGTCGAGGGATGTAAGACATGATGAAAGGAAAGAGTGTGAGACTAATGGTTTATTAGCGGTATTTATTTTCCCCATCAAAATCCAACCAAATTGAGTGTTAACAGCAATCGGTTCCCCTTTTGCTGTTTGAACTTTGTCAGGTTTAAAGATTTTTGCAAATATATCGGATTCCAGTAACATATCTATAGGAGATGAAATGTTAAACATCTTATCAGCCAATTCCAACTTAGAAATACAGGGAAATGTATCGACTGAAAATGATTGGACGGGCATATTGTTACAGATTGTTGACACTATTTGAGCATCCAAATTGAATAAGGGAGTTGACTTATTCAAAGGTTTTAAAATACAACTTAGAGACTTGTTAGAGAAAGTTCCAATATCTTCGACTCCTCCTATTTGCATAGGAGTGTTACATCTGGGCAGACCCAATCTGCTGGCACATTTATCAGTAATTAAAGAAACTTGACTACAGCTATCAATTAAAACTCTAACCTGTTGATAGTTTCCACGGCAATCCAGTACCTCAACCCGGGCAGTAGGAAGTAAATTAGTAGAACGTACTGACGTGTGTAAGACAGAGGCGATTTTAGGATCAATGGGATCTAAACTAGAAATCTGAGTTGAATTGGACGAAGAGGGAGCATCTATAACAGTCATATTGCTATTTACTAAAGGTTGTTGATCGAAATGTAAAAGAGTGTGATGTCTTTTATTGCAAATTCTACAACCACCATTAGAAGTACAATTCTTGGAAGTATGTTTGGTACCTAAACAATTAGTACACCACTTGTATCGTTTGGATATCTCGTATCTTTCCTTTGGGTGCTTGGCACAAAAATCAGGACACTTATAAATTGAGTGATTATTTTTACAAATCATACATTTAGTTAGATCTGCAACATTAGCAAGACATGCAGAATTGTACGGTTTAACATTTTTTATTTGATATTTACTTGAGTTAGTTCTCTTAGGAGGTTGGATTAAAACAACTGAATCGTAAGCATCGCATTGCTTTTCAAGAAATTTATATAAATCATCATATTTAGGAATTTCGGATGCAAAAGTGGCATTTTCTTGTTCGAATCGCTGTAAAGTTTCCGAATCAATTTTTTTGCTTAAAAGGTGAAATAGTACAAAATCCCACTCTCGGACCGGTAACCCCAAATTTTTTAGAGCTTCCAAGTTATCAAAAAAAAGTGCCAAAAGCTCTCTAAGATATTTTGGGTTCTCCGAAGTTAATTTTTGAGAATTATAAACCTGTTCCCAATAAAATATGGCTAACGCACGCGTATTTTGATAATGCTTAATCAATTTACTGAAAGCTAAGTCATAATTAGCTTCTGTAAGTTTAATATTTTTAATGAGAATTAAAGCGTCGTCAGACAGGGACGACATTAAATATCTAAATTTTTCAATTTTTGTAAGAGATTCATTAGTATCTATAAGAGACTTGAAAAGATCAAAAAATGTTGGCCATAATTTTAAATCTCCTGAAAAAACCGGTATATTCAATTTTGGCAGCTTTACATTTGAACCTTTGTTCTTGGAATGCAAGGTAGAGTTAGTATCAAACAAATCAGAATAAACACTCATTATATGAAAATATTTATTATCTACTTCCTGTCTGATCAATGTTTCAATATTCAGATCTGCCTCCTTATTTGCAGCGAGAGCAGTAATAATTGTAGAATGCTGAAGGTTAAAGTCACTGTAAAATGTTTTTAATTCAGCATATCTAGCTTTAAAATGGTTATGAGCACTTTGATCCCCCTCTGCCTGTATAGCAAGATCATGCAGTATCGAAATTCTATCAGAGGCTGAGTCTCTAAGAGCTTTTGCTTGACGCAATCTAGCTGCCATTGTGATACAATAATAAGATTGATCAGATTCTAATATATAAAACTATATAAACTTTCGAACACAGAAATAATGAATTTCAATTGATAAATATATTATGTAGGCACATACAGATTAAAGTTATACAACTCAAGCTAAAATACCTGATTTGAGAAATTAAATTAACGTGTCTAATGAATATTTCACTCAATCTTTATACTACCTAATAATCTGAGACACCTAAATTATAAGACCAATACACAATAGGTATGTATCTAATAAGTGAATAGAGAGATAAGATTCAATCTTTAATTCAATAATTATTTTCTATTGAGTTGAATCCAATAAATTATAAATATTTAGTACACTTGAGAATGGATCTGTTTAAAGAGAATAAATGGGCCAAACTGTATTAATAAAGTGAACTTATTTTTATTTAAACTAAGTATATTATGTTTAAATAGTCAAATTTCGAAGAAAGTAAAAACTACTAATTATCGAGAATGCTAATGCCAGTTAACCTTGAAACTTATAAAAAGTTGATTTAAAATTTATATTTTCAAATTTCACAAGTTTGAAAATTAATATCCCGGGAGAAGTGACCAAAAAATGTTTCGGAGAATGAAAATGTTTTTCGTTACATATGAAAGGTTACAAATTATGTAAAAGGTATTATGCAAGCAAATCGCCCAAAACTGGTATTCTTACCTGAAGGTCCCGGACGATCTTCTGCGGGGTTGCAACCCTTCTTCGAAGTGATATAATGGACTGTATCAGGGGTTCAATGGGTTTTATTAAGGTTTTTGGCACTAGCGCGGTAAATACACTACTTTGAACTGTTCACTTCGACAACTGTTCTGCTTCTGGTTTGGAGAACTGGGTTTTTTAAATTAAACATAATGTGTATATATCGTGTGTCCGCTAGGTATAAAAATACCACCAACGATTTGCTTAAGATTTAAACATTTAAATTTTATTATTAAATAACCTTACATATTAACTATATATCATAACCAATTAAAATAAAATTAATGAATACTTAACACTTACATTGGAGTTAAACAGTGGTAGGTAATATGTTTTTTTGAAATTTATGGTAAGTAGTTTATTATCAAACCAGGTCTTTATTAGTTTTAGGTCAGTTTCTGCTTTTAATTTCAGCTCATACCAGTTATCTGCTTCATAAGTAATAGCAGTGTCATCAGCGAACCCAGCTATATGTCCTGCACTGCGCAATGAAAATAATCCATTTATGTAAAGATTGAATAAAACGGGGCCTAAAATTGTTCCCTGAGGTACTCCATATGTTACATCCCTCTGACCACTCGCTTGTCCGGCAACCCTTACTATCTGCTGTCTTTCTGACAGGTAACTCCTAAATAGTTCTAAATAGTTGTTTCGTACGCCAATTTTTTCCAATGTTTGCAATAGATTGCTATGGTTAACCGTATCAAAAGCTTTGGCTGGATCTAAAAAACACACAAACAAACTTTATTATCATTTAATGCTTCATAAACTTTTGATGTTAAATTTAAAACGGCATCTTTTGTGGAGTTATTTTGCTTAAAACCAAATTGCTTGGATGGAATTAAATCATATTTGTTTATAAACGATGTAAGTCTATTTTTCAACAGTTTTTCAAAAAATTTTGCCATGTGTCGAATCAGTGATATAGGTCTATAATTCGCGGCAAGGGTCTTATCTTCATTTTTGTATACGGGTATGACTACAGTGTTTTTGAAGGATTTGGGCCATGTACCTTTTTCTATACACATATTTATGATATGAACTAGAGGATCAAGTATAAATGGTGGAATTGCTTTTAGACATTCCGCACTTATCTCATCAATACCAGTTGCCTTTTTACTCTTCAATTCATTTATTATTTTTTCAATTTCATACCTATTTGTGGGTAATAAAACAAAAGAATTTGGCAAAGAGGCACTATCACCATTTGTTTGCTGAGGGTTACCATTTATTTGTTTGGCCAATCTCTTGCCCATTCCTGAAAATACACGATTAAATTCATTCGCAATGTCACATGGGTTTGTCAATATATTTCCCATTGGACCCTTAATAGCTTCATAAGGCATTTTTACTTTATTTGTTCCACTCAAATTTTGCACCACGCTCCATAATTGTTTATTGTTATTTGAATTTTCCATGATCTTTTCCGTATAAAATTTGCGTTTTGTCTTTTCGATAAGCGAATGCAATTTATTTCTATACACCTTGTATTTTACAAGTAAATCACAGTCATTGGGATGGAGCTTTGTTTGTCGATATAATCTATTTTTTTCATTAATGGATTCGATGAGAGCTTTTGTAACCCATGGCGCAATTTTTGTGGTTTTTGTATTTCCCTTTTTAAAATAGGTACTTTTATTGATGTTTTTCTGTATAATTGTTATCAATTTTTCTGTTGCAGGGTCTGGATTACTACAATTTAGGATAATATCCCATGATTCCTTGGATATATTGTCTACAAGTTTTTTATAGTTGACATGCTTCGTATAATACTCAGCTACCTTTTTAGTTGTTTTATTATCAAAAACTATTTGCAGCGCTATTGTATAGTGGTCTGTTATATTAGTTTCTATTAATACAGGGATAATATTTTCTAGAATGTTAGCTCTTGACTTAACAAACAAATAATCTGAGCCAGCTGCCACTTACATATTCCATGGTATCACCATTTAAATCCAATAAGTCAATGTTAATATCTCCAACAAATAGACAACAATTTTCAGAATTGATACCACTATTATATAGGAAATTATGGAAATTATTGATAAATTCAGATATACTTGGATTATTATTTTCCTTAGACGGTGATCTATAAAAAGCAAGAATCGTAATTTTATTGTTATTACTGATAGTAACAGTCACTTTTAAAATATTTGTCGGTCCTAATCTTAGGACATCATATTCGAACGAGTATCTGCAGGTTATATAAGCCACAACTCCATCATTTTGATTCAGATCGCCGTTGTTGTATATTATATTATATCCCGGTATGTTATATAAATTTTGATGTAAGTAATATTCCAGGGCTCAGTTAGAACTAGACAATCAAAATTCGTAATATTAGATAACGAAAGTTTAGCTCACCCAGATTTTTGCTTATACTTCTGATATTGTTATGAAGTATAGTAAAGTTATGGTTAGTTTGGTTAATTTTGAAAATCTCATCACGTTCTCTGAAATCTCTTACGTTATATGTTTCAACAATTGGTATATTGAAATCCGTTACATACTGGTCCATTATAGGTATATAAATATTGTAACAAACAGTTAAAATCAGTCACAAACTAAAAATTAAAATTAAATAATAGCATTAAAATACATATTGAGGACTGTGCCTATACATCCAATAATAATGAAGTCCCACAACCAAGTACAACAAAAACTAAATCTAAATGCACAATCCAATGAGCTTATAAAAATAACGAATAAAAAATATATTACTAACAACTGCTGTATAACTGCAATTATTTATTATTCGAGATTGCCAGAGCCAGTCCGGGATCTGGTATTTCGATTTTGAGAAGGGCCCTGGTTTCCTTGAAGTTTTCCTGTTTTAATAGGAGTATTTGCTAGGTATTTTAAATGTTTTTTATTTCCTAGCTCTTGTTGTTTTATCCTTTTTGGTTTTACTGTAGTTAATTATTCGAGGTCTTCGTCGTTTTTATTTGAGTAGGGAGTTGGTGGACCACTATGGGTTTGGTGTATAGATTCGGTTGCTTTCTCAATTTCTAAGATTTCACCAGCTGTATAGATAACGTCGTTTACGTACAATTTTTCTCCTTTAATGTAACATTTGTTGTTTGATGTTTTTACCCTGTTCAAATGTCTTCTCAAAGTCGCAGCAGTTTCACGTTGCGCTGGTGTCAAATCGTGGGATATAAATATATTTGTTCCTTTAAGCTTGCTGCTGGTTTTAAATATCTTGCTTTTAGTGAGATATGAAACAAATTCTACTTTCACCGGCGCCTTCTTACTTCTGCCCAATATTATTTATTTGTTCTTCTTGAAATGTCGTACCCAACAATCCAGATAATTTGGTACAAACAGTTTCGACGATAATGTTTGCTATCTCTTGGTTTAATCCAAATACAACAATATTATTCTTTCTACTACGTATTTCCAAATTCTCCACCTTTTTTCCAAGTTCAAATTTTCTGCCTCTAGTTTTCTTATTTTCTCATTTAGAGATTCTACCCTTAGAAGTATGTTGACTTCTGATGCTTCTATAGCTCTTCTTAGTTCTTGTTTACTATTTTTAATTTCTTCTAAAATTTCTCTTATTGCAACTTGGCTGCATTCTTCCATTTTACGTGTATGGTTGCCTTTAATTTAAGTACTTATCATACAAAAAAACTTGTATGTGATAAGGATTGTTGGATTTGTTTTGATCTAACACTATATAACATTCTTTAGGATTCTTTAATGCAAAACTTGGACTGCAAGTGTACTATCGTTAAGAGGGGCCTCCTCGCAGGTATATAAACCTAAAAACCTACACACTACTAGTTACTAATTTAGTAATTATTTGGTTCAAAATATTTACGATAGATGTCGATAGTAGTACTGAATCGGCTTTTACTTATTTAACATATTTTCTGTCTCTGTCTTTCCACTCTTGACGGTTCAAAGAAACGCATCTCTGTTCGAATGTTTTGATTTCAAATATTTGTGAGCTATTTGTGAGCACAGAAAATGTATCTCTGTTTTTTATGTTGATATGTTGCATCCAAACCACAGCACACCTGTGCATAGATAAGAGAATATTATATACATGGATCCAAACAAAATTTGTTGACATAATTTCCATTTGAGTGTTTATTTTTGATTATTTAAGAGTTTCATAAATGTTTTTGAACTAAATAAATTGTTAAAAAGTACGTAATCGTATCGACCCGATATCAAAAATTATAGTTATGATAATGTAAATTATCCTGCAATCCGTATTTTTTAATTTTAAAAGCTATGTTTGAGGTTATGTTTACTGGATTATTTGATTAATGTGAAAATATGAGATAAATAATACTGATGGTTTGTTCTAGTATCATCAAACCATCTTTCAACATTCTCTTGAAACCCTGTTTTAATGATAATATGAGTTGGTTAGCGAAAAGCGAAAAATGCTTAATTGAAGTGACCTTTGAAGTATCTGAATGAAGAAAAATTAAAACCGCTCTCAAAAGACAGGAATTGCATAATTCATTTTGATGAATATATAATAGTGATAATTGAAAAATATAACTATTATCACCTGATACAAGGTGCATTACATATTGCATGAAAGGACATGTGCTATTTAATAATATGGATACCAAGTGACAGCATTGTGGAAATTGCTAGAAATTAAGAATGGAAGAAAAATATACATACTTTAAAAACATTCTACCTTTCAAAATTTGTATCATTTATATTAACATAATAAACTGTTTTCATGATTATAAATTTTTGTTTGTTTCATGCTAAGAAAATTAAACTGCGGAAAAGTTGCAAATTTACATGATTTAAAATAGGCCATTTAGTCTGAAAACATAGAACGTCGTGTCACAACTTTGCCTCAATCTAATCATATTTGTATCAGTTTCAGAGTTTCTGTTGGTTGCTTTTAAATTTTATTTGACATGTAGGCTCTTTTTTCAACTACATGTGTAAATATATTCAATTTGATCTAGAAACAAATAATATAAACAAAGAGTTTCCAAATTTATTATTCAAAGAAATATTTACTTCTAATACAATGCTTCACATTTGATAGAATGAGGAAAGTAAGGTACAGTGAGGAATTTCAATTTAAAATAGCAAACGTTTAAAAAACTTACAAAGCAACTATAACAACTAATAAAAAATTTAAAGCGAAAGATCTGTAATGACAAATAATAATGTATATATTGTGGGGAGATCGATATATACAGTACAAAATTAAAAATACAATCAACATGTACAAGTTTGCTTTTACCTTGTTTGCAAAGATGGATCATATGTGTTGTGGAGATTGGAACTGAAACATTTTTCCTTCATTATACAAAAAAATAGTTGGTTCATTCTCTTTTTTCCATGACAGATTACATATGTGTGATCACCTGAATGGTAAATATTTTTTTTGTTTTTGTATAATACATTATTGGTATTATTACTTTTCCATCCAACCCATCTAATATGCGAGAAAAGTATAGGTTTACCCAAAAAAAAGTTGGAATTTTGGATTTTTTTGAGTTGTTTTTACGTTTTTCAGTAAGAACACAAAAAAATGGTTTTTAGAAAAGAAAATCTATCTGTATAACTCGATACAGCCCCCGAAGTGCAACAAGTAGACAAAATTAACTTTTTAGTCGTCCTTTGTCTTACAATTTTTTTTCATATCAACAACTAAGACTATTACTAAGTCATCCTTTAATAATAATTTGGTTTCTTATTTTCTTTAATTTTTTGAAATACTTATATAATCAAACAATTTGCAAGGAAATTTCCACTATTGGCTAGACAAAGTTTTCAAATATTTATGGTTGAAAGATTTTTAAAATATAATGTTACCTACTTCATTCATTAATTTTGTTCAACAATTACTATTACCTATGGTGCATGGGCTAAGGAAAGCTAAAAAGTGGATAACCATCCTAATTTCTTATAAAATCTTTGGACAGGTTGTTAAGAGGAAAACAAATACACCTTGTCATTCTCTTGTTAAAACTGTTCTTAAAAAGACTTATTGTATGACGGAGGTAATGGAGTATGGAACTCTTAAGGAAAAAGTGTCTAAGAGCATTTTTGAACAAGTACAAAATATTGTGATGGTTGATTCAGGATTGTGGGTAGATGTTCAACACGGTTTTCTAGGTGCTTATCCTGATGGTAAATATATTTAACATAACAAATAATTACCATGTGTTATAAATTCTTTTTGTATATTAAATGACATACATTTATTGATAAAATATTTTTGGGCTTGTAGGTGATGATGCACTACTTGAAATAAAATGCCTCCACTCTGCATCAAAACTGAATTTACAAACAAATACAATAGGCCAAATAATTGACCTCATGAAGAACAAAATTTGTCTAGAAAAAACAACAATAAAATTCAACAAGCGGAATCACAATTACTATTATCAGGTATAAACATGATATATTTATTCCAAAGAACAAAAACTCAAAATCGTTCTCACATAATATACTTAATCACTTTGATGTATTTACCAACAATAAATAAGAATAACATTAAAAAGTAGTTATTTGTGTAATAGGTGCAAAAAGTGCATTTTTGTTGCAAGGATGCATGAAGCACTAAACACAATCTTGTGGAGTAAATATAAATAGCATTTACGAAGCACAAATTCACTTATTTAGCATGAAAATTACTTAATTATAATCACTTACAAATATAATACACACTAAACTATAAATTTGGGATATTTTTATGAACACAAAACATATGACAACAGCATAGAGAAAGTTATAATATTATTTGTCCATGAATTGACCGTCGTTTTCTGTCATTGTTCTATACAGCGCCATGCATCAAGACGGGGGAGCGGTTGAACTAAAGTAAAAAGATGTTCGTTTGCAAAAATTTGCGCACAACAAATCTCAAAAAATACAATGATTTGAGATTTCATATTTTCAGAATCGAATTCTCTAGGCTTCCTTTTGGGGATCAGGTTTTGGTGTCCAGATTGGTGAATTGTGAAAACTGTCAAAATCACACCATCACTTAATGGCTTATATCTTTTTTATAACAATATAAAACTCAACCAAAATACCTGATCCCCAAGACAAAGGTCCAAGTTATATTGTGTTAAAATTCAACACTTAATTTCTCTGCGTTCTTTAGATTTGTTGTCTACAAAATGACCTAAATTTTGTTGTAAATCACGGTTGCCAACTGTTTTCAGGTTCCTAAAACGTGAGGCCCCTCTTAAACATAATTTTTCTAATTTACTTAATATGTTTCTTTACTCACAGTTTTCGATAGTTTCTTTCAGAGCAACTTTTATAACATGTATTTCACTAAACGCACACATACACATTGTCCACAGTCTACAGCAGATTTATATAATCTGAAAGTTTTAATAGCTCATTATTTTAATCAATTTTGTCTTAGCTTTTATTGTTCAATGTATTATAATTAAGTAACACATTACTCATTGTAGAGGAAAAAAAAGAAATAATTGAAAATGGCAATACGCTAAAACGTACGTCGTTTGAGAAAATGAAATAAATGAGAAAAGGATGTAAACAATACAAAAAATCTCTTTATTTTTAACTATTAACTATGTTGGCCGATTACCAGGAATAAACTGAAACGAAAATTTGAATAATACGGTCAGGAAATACACACTGGTAAAAGAGATAATAGTTTGAAGTAATAACTGTATCTCATCTGTTCTACATGAAATAAAATAATTTCTAGATTGGGTCCAGCGTTTTATTTCATTGAGAACGGGATGTAACCTGATATTTGTGTTACTTACGCCGGATTAATTACAGGGCACAATGGGTCAACTTCCCAAGGGCGAAAAAATTTCATGATTATTAAAATCATACTCGTTGAAGTGGTAAAAGTCTTAAATCTGAATAGGGAATTGATGTTTCATATTTATATACCAAAAAGTGCCAAATGCGGCGCGGGCGTCCTTGGTCTTTTTTTGGGCATTTTGTCGCAAGCCGCGTCGGAAAAATCTCTCACTGGGCCACTCGGTGACTTTTACTGTCTTTAAAGGCAAAACCGACTTTTTTTCGACTCTTTGAACATTGTCAGAATTATCAACGGCATCATAAAAAAACGGTAGGACTCAAAGAGAATTATAGCACTTACAATTTGCTATATAAAAGGACGGAATTCTAGAATAAGTTTTCCCAATCCACTCCCCTGAACTGTTGCTATTAGAGATTATGATGGTAAAATTTAAATTAAACTGAAATTGAGTTATATAAATTCTAGTGGGGCACATAGGCGCAAAGCTCAGAAACAAAAGCAAGAGAAGTCTGAAAAACTGCAATAGAAAATTCCGAAATTGGATAATTTCTTCATAGACAGAAATAAACCTTGAATGATTTAAAATTAGATATTAATAATTGCAGGAGGCAATCATACAATAATGCCAACAATATGTCTGGGGCGTATTCAGGTCTACAACAGCGAATCAAATCAAGGAATAATTTAGCATTCTACGTTCCGTGTGCAGCTCATTCGCTCAATTTAGTTGGTAATTGTGCTGCAGAGCGTTGTCTTGCTGCATCAAGATTTTTAATGTTTCTCAACGATTCATATACATTTTTCTCGCCCCCACACATCGTTGGGAAATTATTCTAGTTTCATTTTCAAAACTGCAATCCAAGCTTTGTCCAAAAAGAGTATCTACTACTCGATGGTCGGCAAGAGCAGATGCTGTTAGCCTTGTATAATGATTATGACTTTTGAAAATTGCTTAGAGCAAATAATTAATGACAAAAACCAGGGAGTAACTACTAAAGTTCATGCCAATGGTTTACTTAAAACTATGGAGAAATTAGAGACTGGTGTATTATTGGCAGTGTGGAACGACAATCTATCTAAATTTGATAAAACTAATAAACGTATTCAAAACGTAACGACGGACGTACTTCTCGTGGTGAAATTATACGATTCTTTGGTAGTTTATTTGAACTTCATTAAAAATAATTTTCAGAATTATGAAACAATTGATAGAGACTTTACAAAATGCTCAGTTTATGAAGTCGAAACTAAAAGAAGAATAATTATGAAACGTGCCAATGGAGAATCAAGGGAAAATGCCGACGAGTTTATTGAAGGTTCAAATAATATGAAAATCAATGTATTTTACATCATTATTGATAAAGTGGTAGCGGGAGTTGAACAGAAGAAAATGTTCGTATGAAAAAATATCAGAAAAATTTGGATTCTTTACTAATTTAATAACAGCTACTGATAACGAAATAATCTCTAGTGCTCAAAAACTTCTTGAACTTTATAGCAACGATTTGCGTCCCGATTTTCCAGAAGAGTGCGCTCAGTTCAAAAATTTCATTAGTAGTTTCCAAAATGAGCTGACACGTTCCAAAGTTACTGAAACTGATAATGAAACTAACACGGAATCGGAAAGCCAAAACGTAAATTTACACGAAATTTTAAAGATGATAAAAACTGAACGTTGAAACAATTTTGAGAATATTTTTATACATGCCCTCAACTAATGCTTCGGGAGAAAGGTCCTTCTCAACCCTAAAAGTGAAAAATTATTTGAGAAACTATTAGGGATGAGAGATTGAGCGACCTTTCTCTTTTGAACATTGAACACGAGCTGATAAAAAAGCAATTTCTATCCTTATTTTTTATGTGCAATACTGTAAATATTGTATAAGAATTGTTTTTATAATAACTTTGAATGAATAATAATTTTATGTTTCCAAATGATTGTTTGTATATATTTTTTAAATCTTATAACATGTGACGCGTTTTTTCTTCCTTCTTCGTCCCGTACTTACAAGTCGAGGACTAAGTACCTGGGTACGTCACAATTAACACCCTAATACTGCGGATTAAAGTTTTCTCTCGGGCGCCAAATTTTTAACGTGGTTAACACCACGGCCCCTCGACTCCAAAACTTTCGAGGGTTCCGGATAGCAACAGATGGAGGTATAGTTGCGAATTTGAAATACCGTGTTTATTATCTTCGACCTTTGTTAACTTTACCCAGTGGGGAACAATTTATAGACCGTAAATAGCATAGTTGTAAATCAAGACCAAGCACACAGTCCCACCTTACTCAGGGACGTCTTTAAAAATTTAAGCAAAGTAGAAAACAATTGCTTTTTAATCGTCCACTTTCCATGATGCTCATCCTTCCTTTGAGGGGTTTACACTCAAAACCTATGGTTTTCAAATATTTCCGAATAGGTTACTTCAATTCCCGAAACATTCAGTCTTTCCAAAATCATAGACGTTGTTGGCACCCTATTTTCTTTGTAAAAAGCTTTACCTGGTTGGTGATTACTCCGACCCTGGTATAAAGGATAATTTCTAATTTATGAGGAGGCAGTATCCGTGGTCTTTATGCATTCTTGTTGTATTTAACATTTACACAATGCTCCCTATCATAAACACGGTATTTAAAATTCGCAAGTATATGAAAAATTCCAAGGGTCGGACTGTAACTTACTGTAGAGACTAAGTAGCGGTATACTTATTTTGATAGAGCTTTATTGCTCGACTGTTAGCACAGAATTACCTTAAAATAAACTACTAATATGATAATTACTGCTGTCAAGCTTACATAAATTGAAATCAACGGTAATAACGAACTCTTAGATGTACACTCAGATAACAAAATAAATAAAACCTTTTACCAAAAGGTACTAAAGAAATTTAACAAGTGGACGGGTATCCAAACAAATAATATACACTAGGCAAAATATAAGCGATAAACATATAAAACGGTTCCTGTATAATGCAAATCAGAAAATATATAATCTCATACGGAGTTCGGTCCTGGCAAGATAGTAAAAGACACGTTTTATTCTCGTCTGTTTGTAAAATAAGATCTCTTTGAAAACACAAAAATTACCTAGTTTTTAATGAAATAGTGAAATAATTGTCCTCCAAGATATTAAAGAATAAACTTTAGTCATTAAATTTTCACAAAAACTTGTATTCATCAACTGATAACAAGCATTTAGAACTTAATATAACTGGGCTGTATTTGGAAACATAAATAATTATTATAATGGATAAAATTTTGGAGAAACTAAACACCATGGCTGAAAGGAACATTACAAAAAGAACTAACCGCCCTAATGAAAGAAAACTTCGAAAGAAAACAAGAAAATAAAGATCTTAAAAATCAGCTAGACAAACAAAATAAAAGGATAGGAGTCTTAGAAAGAGAACTGAGGAGTAAACATTTAATTATCTATGGAATCAGTGAAGTACCGAATGAAAATACCGAAACTCATAAGGTGGAAGTACAGGAGGTAATTAACCAACTAGAGGTTCAGCTGAAATTCGAACAAGATATAATGGATATCAGGAGATTAGGAAAGAAAAGGGAAAATTCAACTAGACCAATATTGTTAGAAATGGCACATAAGAGTAAGAAATTTGAAATGTTAAAATTGGCACGGAATTTGAAAAATTCCAAGTGGAGTCTTAGCGAAGATTTTCCGAAAGAAATTAGATATTAGAGAACACAACTTTTGGAACAAATGAAAATAGCTGGGTGTCAAGACTGCAAAGCTTTTGTTAAATACAATAAACTTGTAGTGAATGGAAAAGAATATGAACTTAAGGATATGGGAGGTTGGAAGCAGCAGATAAGTGCGCAAACACCAACAGAATTTAGAAAAGCAGGGGGAAGAACAGTAAGTGATAGATCACCAACACAAGAAGAGCATTCTTCAAAAAACCTGAAGAAAATAATTTGAAAATAACCACAATTGAAAAGGAATTACACACTAAGAACGAAAACAAAATTAAACTAAATGAAGCCAAAACACTTAATACAAATGGTAGAAAGGAGAAAATAAATTCAAATGATGGAGAAAAAGCAACAAACACTTCAACTCGGGATGTGCTCTTGGGCGGCCAACGCAGTGTTAGAGTAATACTCTGGAATGTGCAGGGATTTAAAAATATCAACAATTTTCTCGTTGAAGACTCGCATGTGCGATATGATTTCATTATGTTCATGTGAAACGTGGCAGGCTACTGATATTGAGGTACCAAATCTTATACGTAATAATTACAGTGTTATTTACTCCAAAGCAATTAGGGAGAAGTCGGTAGGACGTGCAAAGGGAGGCCTAGCCATATTCTACAAAAACAGTTACATCCCAAGACTCCTGGAGACTTCTCCTTGGTGGCTTATATATCAGTTTACAATTTCTTCTCTTCCGTTCATTGTTTGCCTTGTGTACATTGCACCGAGAAGTAACTACAGTGAATTATTAGAAACTTTTGGAGTTTCACTTGATGTGATACTGGAAAAATATTCCGGCTGTATAACTTTCATAATTGGAGACTTTAATGAACGAATCGCAGAACTTAGTGAGCTCCCTGAAGAGACTGTAACAAATACTCAGTTTTTTCCTGACATGTAGTCACGACAAGGTCGCTATCTTCTTGAATTTATGTCTATTAGAAACTTTTCATTAGTAAATGGTCATGTTAATACTGACAGACCTGCAAATTTTACTTTTTGTAATGCCTTGGGGCAAAGTGTTATTGATCTATGTTTCTGTTGTAATGATAAACTAGAATTTGTTGACAAATTTAGTGTACTAGATGATCAATATTTGTCAGACCACTTCCCAGTACTTTTAACTTTCGGCCCTTTAATAAGGAATGAGCCTAACATTGCATTTTCATCCTCATTCACTAGCCTGAAATGGGACAATACTAAAACCATAGATTTCATTATGTTAATAAAGCACTTGCCGAATGTAGGTATGTGTGGAGATGTAGATATTTTATATAATAATCTTTGTTCAAGTATTTGGGACGTAGCAAAAAATTTAGGTCTGTTTTCAACGAAAAAAATTAGTAATACAAAAAAACATCCTCGTAACTCTTGGTTTGATTTTGAATGTAAAGAGCTAAAGACTCAAGTAAAAATTAAATTAAAAGAGTGCAAAACATATGGGTTTTCAGAACCATATAAAACGAATTACATTACTATAAAAAAAGAATATAAGCAGCTAATTTTAAAAAAGAAACAAGTGTGTGAAAATAATGTTATGGTTGCTCTTTCCAATACTAGAAATCAGTCCAGAGTTTTGGAAAACATTAAACTTATTTAGGCGCAGAAATAAATTCTGTCCGTTATCAATTGCGGAATGGGAGTCATTTTACGACCACTTAACTACAATTAGGGTTAAATTTGATATACGTTTATTTGGCGTTGGAAATGAGTTTCTGGATTCATCTATAACACTCTCAGAACTTGATCAATCCCTGTTGGTGTGTAAAGATGGTAAGGCTCCTGGTAGGGATGGCATAATCTATGAGTTTCTGAAACACTTACCACAAAATTGGCGCTTATACATGTGTCACTTATATAATAAAATATTAGAATCAGAAAAATATCCACTTGGCTGGTGTGACACAATTCTAACAATGCTTCACAAGAAAGGACCCTTAGAGGATCCAAACAACTATCCCGGTATATCGCTAAATATTTTACTAAATCGTCTGTCCAGCTGGTGTGAAGGTAATTCCATCCTTCCAGAAACACAAAATGGCTTCCGAAAAGAAAGAGGCTGTTTAGATAATATTTTCATTTTAACCTCGATCTTGCAAATCACTCTTAGACTTCAGCGCAGAAAAGTGTTTGCTGTCTTTGTAGACCTCAAAAGAGCATTTGACAGTATAGATCATAAACTTCTTTGGTTCATAAATTTGGGATCAGTTCTAAACACATTCGGATACTAAAACAGATATATGATAAAGCAACATTCTCAATCAAGCAACAAAACTTATACAGTAAAAAATACAACATCTCGGAAGGTGTCTTGCAGAGAGAATCACTTAGTCCCCTAATTTTTTCTATTTTCATATCTGACATTGAAGATTATTTTCGCTCAAAAAATGTATATGGACTTACTATTGACGGCAACAACGACGTATTAATGCTTCAATACGCAGATGATATAGTTATCCTTGTCGACTCTCCAATTGATATAGAGCGAAAACTAAAGTTACTCGAGTCTTATTGCTTTGATAACAAACTTGTAGTCAATACCGATAAAACAAAAGTAATGATATTCTCAAAAAGTGGCCATGTACATAATTACAATAAAAAATTTCATTATAGTGGATATTGTTTGGAAACAGTAAAGAAGTTTGCTTACTTGGGTGTTGATTTCTCCTCCACACCTTGTTTTGCACTATGGCTAAGAATTCTAAAATCAAAGCTAATCGGGCCATTGGAGCAGTAATGGATATAATGTGTCGGTCAAAAATGAATACTTGGGAATCGCGGATCAATCTATACAATTCAATTATTTTATCTTCTCTTTCTTTTGGAATTGGTGTATGGGATCTGCGTTACACTGATATTATAGAGCGTGTACAGGTAAACTTTTTCAAAAAACTCTTAAGTCTGTCAAAGAATACCCCAGATTACATTGTACGCTTGGTAACAAGTTCTGATCATTTGTCAACGGTTGTTTTCAAACATGCCTTACTTTGGTTAAACAAACTCAAAGGAATGAACTCTTCAAGACTTTCAAAAATTTGTTTCAATCGACTTGCTCAGTTATCATCTGATAATAATTCAAAGTATAATTGGGTGACACAACTTAAAGAATGGTTTATTTACGCGCAATGTGAGTGCCTATGGGAATATTATTTAAGTACAAATGTACGCAGTTTAGATAGACTTATTCTAGACAAATTTCGAAAACGACTGCTTGATAGTGACATAAACAGAAAGGTTGCTTCTAGTTACTCTTTACTATACTCACACTTACTAGTTGGTGAAATTAGCAGTTATTTGCAAACATCCGCACACATTTATATAACCAGAATAATAGCGCAAGGAAGTTTTTATATTATTGACAGCACTGAGAATTGTACTGTCTGTAATATGGATTCCCCGGAGTCATTACATCATATGCTTTTTGAATGTCCCATTTACAGCCCTCTCAGAAAAAATAGTTTTTTCCAGAATGTTCATAATATTGATGATCTTGTACACTACCTTAATATTAACAATACACGAAACGGATTTTTTGAACTTACTAAATTAGCTCATAGTATTATCAGTATATTAAAGCTGCGAGCATTTGCACATGGTGAATGATTGGCTTTATCATGAAGTACACACATATTTTATATTTTGGTTTTTATCTTAACTTTTTTATTAATTTACAAATTAGTTCTATGTCATAATTTATATCAAATTATCTTAATTCCTCTCTTGAAATTTTGTACTGAACCCTTGTGAAAAGATTTATCTTATACACAATAAACCATCTATCTATCTATCTATACGGACTCAGTGGTTTTATAATCGGGGTTATCGTATGCAGTATTACCCAAAATAGTACATACGCGATTAATCGGCGGCTTGACGAAATTTGGAAAGAAAAACCCTATACCAACTCAAAACAGCGGAGGAAGAAGGAGATTTCAACCAAATCCGAGAAATCTCTACCAGAATTTACTTAATTCCTGAGCAATGTACACCCAGTAATCAAATATAGTTCTCGGAAACCAAATGAAAACCCTATTAACCAAATCGGAACTACAGAAACAGGAAGAATGTTCAACAGGACCCGAGTAGGTCGGCGAGGTGTTGAAATTTCTACCAGAGCTTATTTAATTCCTGAGTAATACTTTCGAATCACCCAGTAATCAAATATAATTCCCGAAAACCAAATGAAAAACTCTATTAATTGAATGAAAGATCAATAAAAAAAATTTTGAATATAGAAAGCTCACAAAAACTTGCTTCTGAATAAAAAAAAATTGAAAATATCTTCGGACGAACTAGGTCAAATAAAATTTTAAAATAACCAACAACAGAAAATAACGTATAGTTTACAATTCAATCTTTATTGGAAGTATAGAGAATTAAAAATGTGATGTGATAAAACCACTGAATATCGTATAACTACGGGAGTCCTAACAAATTTATTCTTTTATATGGAATATATTGAATTCAACTATCAATTATAATTTTACACCAAAATAATTGTAATTCGGAGATATATATATATATATATATATATATATATATATATATATATATATATATATATACACGAAGCAAAATAAAATTTTACCTCTGCGGACACTTCGTACTTCCTACCCAAACGAGAGCAGAAAAAGAAACTTTTCAAACTGTGGTCTCGGTATTTATTATTTTCACTAATCGCTTCAAAAAGAAATCTAGTAATATTTAAAATTAAACTAATTGAGTATGGAGGAAGTAACAGGTTACAGGTTTTAAATCTAAATAAACTAAATAATACCGGAACAAAAAAGTAACTTCGTTACAAACACTCATACTTTTATTGCCATTTAAATTACAATACCACGTCTATCCCTAATTATTATAAAATATTTCCGTTGCAATACCATTTGTCTTGATCATTTCTTAGGCTTTTCTTTTTAAAACCATACAATATTGATGTTTATGATTCAGTCTCTATTTATTTTTGTCTTTTCTATGTCTTGCCACTTCGTCTGTCACAATGTGGCTATGTACATGTACCAAAAATCTTAAAAGATTCATGGATCCTAACGTTTTAATGGATTTTTATACAAGATGTATGTGATAGTCAGCTTTCTATGTCATTTCATTTTAATATTTTAATATGAATTTTTAATTCCTCGACGATTGATACAATCTATCATGGATTTGGTTTTTCGTGACCCGGAACAAGTATGTATTTTCTTTGATATTTTGACATTTTAAAATTTAATTCTTCATACTTTTCTAGATAAGCACTGATGATGACTTATAGTCTAAAGCGCTCTTCTAATTATTATTAAACTTTACACATTCTACACAAAGAATTTTATTTTCAGATCCTAATTCAGTATTATATATAAATGTACAAGGTGTTCCAAAAAGTGCGAAATATTATGGACTCCTGATGCTAATTTAAAAAATATGCTTAAGTTAAATAGAACACCAAGTATTTTTCTATCCTATCAGATATAGTAAATAATTCCCTTTCAAACGGTATTAGGGTTTCCTATCAATAGAAAACATATTTAAATTTAGCTTTGTATCTTTCTCTTATGATATAAAGAAGTAGTAGGCTGTGTATTTTTTGATCTCAATAATGAAAGACATGAAATAAGAGCAACCGTTAATAAAAAATTAACTGAAACAATTAGGAATAGAACAAAATAAATTGGCGATGAAATAATGTTAATAAAAAAATAAAATGACTTATTACAGGAAGAAAATATAATAAAACAGGAGAATGTAAGTATAAAACAGGACTTAAATGTGTTGAAGGAAAATATGGAGTTGTTGGAAAAAGATAAGAAGTAAAATAATGATGAGCGGACTGGATGTCAATAAAATTGACACTGAGACAATGAAAACCACATTAGTTTTTATCGCAAATAAGTTGAAAGTAGACATCAACAGTACCGCAAAACGTTCTTCTAAAACATGACTAAATGTAATGGCAAATGAAGAGGACAAGTACAAAGTCATGAAAAATTTGAAGACATTTTGGAATCTCTCACAGTAAATATTTATCAATAATGATCTAACAAAGCAAGAAAGGAAAAAAAAAATCAAAATAATCGCGACATAAGAAAAAGATAAGAGAAAAAATGTGGATATAGGATACAATACGATAATAATAGAAGAAGAATGGAGATGGACAAAAATAATGAAACACTGGAAGAACGGCAAGTAAAAAACTACTAGTTTCACAAGAGATAGAGAGAGACATTAGCTTTATATGAAAAATTATACAATTTTATGGACAGAGCGAAATAATTTAAAAATAGATAAATATAAAAAAAATAATATAAAGATATATAAAAAATACTGACTATACTAACAATAGAAAACATAATATATAAAACTAAAAATTTAAATTAATAATTATAATACAATGTTAGCACCGTACATCATACCGAATATTGAACTGCGCCAATGTAACTCAAAAGTCTAGGGTAGATGGCAGAATTCTGCCACTGAATAATAAGGTCTCTCAAGCAGAAACGCCGTTGTCAATCTCCGGAAGCTATTGAATGTATTTGCCACTTTTAATTCTAAAGGTAGGATAATGACACGAAATGAAAAAAATACATACGATTATACAAAGAAACAGCAAAAAAGAAATAAGAGGACTAAAAAGTAAGAGAAAAAAAAATTAAAATTGGAACATGGAATATAAGAACAATGCTGATACATAGAAAAAAAACAAGAAATAGGAAATGGACTGATGAGATATAATATAGACATAGCGGCTTTATAAGAAATAAGATAGAAGGATCAGGGCAATTGATAAGAATATGTATAGTGTTAGATATTTTGGAGACAAAAAGCAAGGAAACCGGGAAGTAGGATTTATGATATTCTAGTCAATAAAACAAAAAATTATTTAATTCAAACCAATAGATGAAAAGATGGCGTACCTAATAGTGAAAAGTAAACCATGCAACATATCCCTATTAAATATTCATGCACCAACAGAGAAGGGCAGCAATGGACAAAAGGATGAATTTTACGAAAGGGTAGAGGGAGAATTAGACATTATACCCAAAGATACGATAATAATATTAGGAGATTTTTTTACCCAAATAGGTAAAGAATACTACATAAAATGCGTAGTAGGATAAGAAACGATACACGAAAAATCAAATAATGGGCAACGATTGTGTAGCTTCGCAGCGAGCGCGAATATGTGTATAAGTAGCACAAAATTTCCACATAAAAAAACATCAAATAACATGGTTTTCGCCTTATAACAAAACTACATCTCAAATATACCATATTTTAATTGACAGGAGAAAACAAACATCAATAAAGGAGGTAAGAACATACAGAGGAGCATGTGGGGACTCAGACCACTTTCTTGTTATCGACAAAATAAGACAAAAGACAAGTATAACAAAAAACGGACATATGTAATATAACAAACCTAAGCGAAGAGAAAATAGGAAAAGAATATGAAACACACATAGAAGAATTACTAAAAGAGCAAAAAAGAAAGACAATGTTAACACACAATGGGAAACAATAAAATAGTCCATACAAATAATAACGGAAAAACCCATGGGCAAAATGGAAAGAAATAAAAGAAAAGAATTGTACAACGACAGTTGCTGTGTAGCAGTAGAAGAAAAAAGGCAAAAAAAAATGTATAAGAACAAATGAAATAGAACACAAGCAAGAATACATAAAAAGCAGAAATGAATGTAACAACATGATAAGAAAATCAAAGCGAGAATGAATAGATAACAACATAAAAGGAATAGAACAAGAAAGAAAAAATCGTAATATTAAGAGATTCCGAAAATACACAAAATTCAAGTAATAGACATTTTCTCCGATGACTACTAAGGTAAGACCTTTGTACCGCATTGTTACTCATTCAAAAATAACCCTAGATTTTCTAAACAAAAATTTCAGAGTTATTGAAAATACCAGAATACAATGGGTACATCGTCGACAGAGTATTCCGATAATCCAATGTCATATCTGTCAACTATGGGACCACGAAACTTTAAACTGCGGAAGAGCTCAAATGTGTTTAAAATGTGCTGGCCAATACCTTACGCCAGAATGTCCCAAGGATAGAACAAAGTCAGCCAGATGCACAAACTGCGATGGTAATCATCCTGCCAACGCCGAAGTTAGTCCCGAGTACGTGAAAAGAAGAGTCAGGCTCGAAGAAAAATAGAGTTCAAATATCCAAACCCGCTCCGGTCAAATATATCTTACCCCCAATTCCAACGGTGAACCCATGTTCCCAAAAATCAATAGCAATCAGACGGACTTTCCCAGCTACCCCCAAACCTACTCAAAACATGCCCACTCCTACCCAACAAAAGAAATATTCAATAAATAATAGTATTCTTATCAACTAAACAACTGCACTTCGATGGTAAACCTGGATGAACTAAGCAGAGCCATTTCCGACCTCCGGGAAGATATGATAAAAGCCAGAAACAAGATAAGGAAATTCCAAATCTACACTTTGTTACTGGAATAGACAACTATAACATCAAGGCGGGTAAGTGGTAAAACATGATCTCAAATACGAGATAATCTCAAACTTATTTTCTGTACCATATGAGGAATTCTTACTAAATTTCATTTAATCACAGATTTTTTTGACATTCACAAACCAGACATCTTCTTTCTAATTGAGACGTCCCTTAAACCAAACAAATGAGTAAATTTCAGAAACCCAGAATTTGTCTCTTCAGATATGCCGGCACTGATAATGTCAAACATGGCGGTATTGCTTCATTAATAAGAAATGCACCAATTTCAAACTTTCACAACGAAACAACATACCAATGGCGCATATCACCATATTATTTAATAAAATGAAAATAGTCGGAGCATATAACTCCCCTGACAATAAGATTAAAGAATCCGACTTCTTTAATATCACAATAATTCAGAATTAAGTTTTAAATCTACGGGATTTTAATTGTAGGCACTCACAGTAGAACAACATGCTATTCTCCTGTGGCACTATGCAAATGTGCATTTAAACTACACTTATGCTAAAAATTTGAAAACAAATGACACATTTCAATGGAATTTCTCCTGTATGACTATTCAAATGTTACATTTGAATGACTTTTCTCCTGTGTGGCTACGTAAATGTCCATTTAAACTATTTTTCCATGGAAAATATTTCAAACAAATGTCACATTTGAATAGGTTTTTTTCCTGTGTGAATACGCAAATGTTTATTTAAACTACTTTTCTGTGAAAAAGCATTCATACAAATGTAACATTTGAATGGCTTTTCTCCTGTATGACTAAGCAAATGTGTATTTAAACTACTTTTCTGTGAAAAAGTATGCAAACAAATTTTACATTTGTATGGCTTTTCTCCTGTGTGAGTACGCAAATGTATATTCAAATGACCTTTCTGTGAAAAAGTTTTCAAGCAAATGTCACATTTGAATGGCTTGTCTCCTGTGTGGCTAAACAAATGTGTATTTAAATGACTTTTACGTGAATAAGTTTTCGAACAAATGTCACATTTGAATTGCTTTTCTCCTCTGTGACTACGCGAATGTATAATCAAACTATTTTTATGCAAAAAATATTTCAAACAAATGTCACATTTGAATGGCTTTTCTCCTGTGTGGCTAAACAAATGTGTATTCAACTGAGTTTTCTGTGGATACGTTTTCAAACAAATATCACATTTGAATGGCTTTTCTCCTGTGTGACTTTGAAAATGTCTAACTAAAATAGTTTTCCTTGAATAATATTTCAAACAAATGTCACATTGGAATGGCTTTTCTCCTGTGTGTCCAAGCAAATGTGTATTTAAATGATATTTCCGTGAAAAAGTTTTCAAACAAAAGTCACATTTGAATGGCTTTTCTCCTGTATGTGTAACTAAACTCGTTTTTTTAGTTAAATCACTTCTCTTCAGCTTTTGACCTTCATCTAAATTCAATTTAAAATTATCAGTGAATTCAATATCCTGCAACTCTGCTTTCAAATCATATTCAAATATTTCAATTTCATTTTTTACATCTTCATCAAGATTTCTGTGGATTGAGATGTCAGTTACTTGACTATTTCTGCAACTTGTATATTTCTGTTTAAATTTTGTTTTATATAGTAACTTCTTCTGTTCCATACAATGATTTATAGAAAAATGGCAAAGGAGTTCTATTCGTTTTATGTATAAATTTCCACAAAACCCACAGATCATAATACCAGCAGTAGTATTTGGGTATAGATGACTTCCATTTCTTAGCGGTTCTGCAAAGAAAATTAAAACTGTTATTTTTTTTTAAGGTTTTAAATCTGTGTAAGTAGTAAGTATAAAAAATATGAAAATTATATCAACATATACATGTTCTAAATGGGTGATAACAATAGGTGTTATTGTGAGAAAGTATTTTTAAAGTAGGTATATTAAACACAACTAAAATACAAAATCTGTAGTTACAAGGCGGAAGCTGACATTTTTTTCCAAAATTGAAATTTTCATGTCATTATGTCTATAAAGATGTAGAGCTTGCCGTTACTAAAGCTGATACATCTAATATTTATTTACAATCTACAAAACAAATGAAAAATAAGATGAAGTTGTCATCTCGTCTTTCATTTAAAACAAATAATTTAATAAATCTTGCTTCTGAGATAGGAAAAGGATCACTCGTATTACGAATTTGTAATCTATGATGCCTCAAAATATTATTTCTTTGTGCATTTTGTTCAGCTAATATCCGATGTCTAACAACAGCTAACAAAATTAGGTATACCTTATTAAAAAATCAATACAATAACAAAACAATGAAATATAAACACTCTCCATACAACAAAAATAATAATAATAGTTATTTAACCAACAAGTACATTAATGAATACGATTAATGGTCGAGATATTTTAACGCGTGAGCGCAGCGAGCGTATTAATGTTGGAGATCATTAATCGCATTTTAATGTAAGAGTTGGTTACAACACTTTTCCGTCGACCATGTATTTTTCTAAAGTGGAGAAACATAGTTTGCAACGTTTATTTTATTTATTAACCATCATTTTTATATTTATAATTACATATATTCATAGTCGAAAGGGAAACCGGAACAATGGCCCGACACAGTAACCTGACCTGGGTGACGCTCGCCATGTGCGGGTTACATACAGCAATCGGACTAATCGTGTATGACTGTTCGAATCCCAACACAAACATTACAGTAATATCGCTAAAACACATTCAAAAGTGCCCGGGACCAGAAAAAACGTACGCGAGTGAAAGAACGGACATACAAGTTATTCAACGGAACGAGATTAAACTACAAAAAGTATGGTTATGCGTAATAGAAGTAACAAAATTCATGTTTTACTGTGGGATGCACAGCCACACATCAGTCGTCAACGAAGGACTATCAACCTACATACACAAATTGGGAGCAAAAGAATGTAGAAACACCCACAGATAGAAAGCAATAAAATTGTACCAACAGACAATAGACAATATAATAATGAATGGTACAACAACGGCATCAATCAAAATAGGCGGCACACTTGACAATATGGGAACATGTAAAGGTATCTCATACCAAGAAAACGGCAGAAGTTGGAACGACGTAGTGATAATAGCTACGGCCAAAATAACAACCAAAGATTACCTAGATAGAGTAACGATACAATCAAACGAGATACATCTACAAGGAGACATAACTTGCAAATTCACAAATGGTTACTGTTTTGACTCCATGGTAGGAGAATCCACATGGTCCAGTTATGAGCCAACAACATGCGAAGACCATCTGAGTCAGTTACCCCGAAGATGCCTAACAAAACGAGAAATACTCAAAGACAGACTGTTAATGGCACACACACTACCTAATGCAGTCATTCAACTAATGGAAAACGAACCTGGTCATATAGGCAGAGTATTAGGCGAAGTACTTTATATAATGAAATGCAAACCAGTAACAGTTAACATAAGAAGAACAAATAGATGTTACAACGAACTACCAATAAAAGTAAACAATGAAACAAAAATCATGGCTCCACTAACCAGAATAATACAAAACCACGCAGAAGAGATAGATTGCAATAACATGATACCACCACTATATTTTATAGATGATCAATGGATAGGCCTAACCCCGCATCCCACAATAGCCACCCAACCAAAAACACTGAAAGTAGAAGAATAAATAAACCTCCATTTCGACCCCATTCAACCATTAGGAGCGAAGGGTCTGTACACTGAAGAAGAAGTCAATGCGGCACAAAGAGCCCTCACGAATTATATCAACGATTCCCATGGAAACCGATGAGCTGCTGTTCCACGGTGTAAGACGAAGACTATATATATATATATATATATATATATATATATATATATATATATATATATATATATATAAATGAATATAATTTCATAAAATACGAGGTGCTATATGAAATATAAATTTCGATTTTCTACTACACCTGTTTTAGTCAAAATTTCAATAATTTCGACTTATTGGCCTGACCGTTCTTCGAAGGGCAAAACAACTACATCCTGGCTAATACCACGCAGAATATTGAATTACATCCCCTTCGAAAACCGTGACGTCGATCGGCCATTTTGCCGATACGGACATCTGTGGTGATTTCGACTAAAACAGGTGTAGTAGAAAATTGAAATTTATATATATATATATATATATATATATATATATATATATATATATATATATTATAACATATTGATTACTTAAAATATAATCCACTAAACTTTATAAAAAAAATATATTAATATTATTTCTAAATCAGGTTTATCAGTGTATACATGATCATTTGAGACACCCTATATACACATCAAAATTATTGTGACAGATAACCTACAAAGGAATTGAAAAGTCAAAAATGACATTTTAGGAAATCATGAAAGAATGTATAAATACAATTCTTTTTGGAAGTAACTGATTTTACGTATTAGATTATTATAATAGATATAAGTAAAAATTTAAGAGTTTATAAATAATTAACATGTAATAATTATAAGAGGGTAGTGAAGTTCGCGTTTTGAGTGCGCCAATAGAGATAGAGATGAAAAAAAACCATTTGAAGGCGGATTTAGAAAAAATGAGATGGATTGAAAAGTAGCGGTGGGAATTCAGAAATATTTTGGAGATAGATGTCAATAGGAAGATATATGAAAATAGAGAATTATCAAGAAAAATAAAAATTATAATCAAGGATTTGAAAACTACAACATATACTTTACAAACAGAATTTCGGTAAGAGAATTGAATTAAAATTTATTGAGACTGAATACAAGTTATTGGGAAGAAATAAAATTAAAATTTAGAATTTGAAAATCATTACATATACCTTGCAAACAAAATTTCGGTAGGAGAACTAAATTAAAATTTATTGAGGCAGCATGCAATGGTAATTTATCTGCCAAAGAAGTGAAGGAACTTGGTTATCTCATATAGAGTTGGATATCGCGTGTCATATTTTGAGCTCGTATTTATAGACATTTAATTTAATTATAGTTATTAGATCAGTAATTTGAATAGTGAAGGAAAGCTTACTTTTATTTTAAAAAAAGAAATTATAAAAACATTAAAGGCATTTTTATAAAATTCACAGGAAAAGTGTTCGATTGTAAATATTATAAATTTTATTCTGGGTAAAAACGATACGAACCAAAAATGAATTGTATTCAAAATTTCATTTTGAAAAGTTGTATATATATCGTATTCAAATTAAAAGAAAATTGTTAAAATTGATTGGATTAACTATTGTAAAAAAAATTTTGATTATTAAAATTTATTGTTTTCTAAATTTATTCAATAAGGGCACGAACCGCAACCCAATTACGAGTCTTATGATTAATCATATTTACAGCTAGCCGACATAAAAACAAAAAGGAAGGAAATCAATTTATAACCTAATTCCATTATAATTAACCCAGTAATAGTAGTATATTACAATTTGTCGCAAGCCAACGTGGGGCTATTGCTGCTATAACTGCAATTAGCCTATTTAATTATTTGTATTTCTTTAATAAAATATAAATAAATTTATAAAAAACATAGACTACTGAACAACTTGACAATAATAAAATAATATGCCAAACACAAGAGCCAAGAAGGATAACACGAACACAGAAAAAGAACAATCCACGGCAACTACAGAAGATATTGGAATGGAGACACCAACACAACAACAGCAAAACCAATCGTTGATAGAAAGAGTTATGGAAATGGAGAATCTGCAAGGATTAATGAAAACTCTTATAGAGAGTGTGAATGATTTAAGAAAAGGGAACCAGGAAACTAAGAAGAGAGTGGAAGAAGGAAATACGGAGTTAAATAGAAAACTAGAAGAAGGAAATACAGAGTTAAATAGAAAATTAGAAGAAGGAAATGAAGAAGTCAAAAGGAATATAGAAGAAGTACGTAATGGAATGGAGGAATTGGAAAGAGATTTAAAAATTAACCTCGAAAACAAATTTGAACAATTAAAACAAGAAATTATACGAGATAGAGATGGATATAGAAAACCAATGGAGGAACGAATCTGTGAGAAGATAGGACAAATGGGAGAAGTTATAGGAGGAATAGAAGACGAAATTAGAAATAAGGTTGACAGAATACAAACTAACACGGAAAAATTGTTAAAATTGATTGGATTAACTATTGTAAAAAATTTTTTTGATTATTACAAATTATTATGTTTTCTAAATGCATTCAATAAGGGCACGAACCGCAACCCAATTAAGAGTCTTATGATTAATCATATTTACAGCTAGCCGACATAAAAACAAAAAGGAAGGAAATCAATTTATAACCTAACTTCATTATAATTAACCCAGTAATAGTAGTAATAGATTTCACATTGTTTATCGTAGTTTGTAGAATTATCTACTGGAACGAGTTAAGAGATGAGTTAACGAGAAATTTCGCAGATCAGAGAGACGAAACTTGTCTAAATAGGAATTTAGTAATGATGAGACAACAATCAAATGAAAAACAAGAGCAATTATATGATAGAGTTTTAAACATTCTTAATCTTTTGTGTAGTTATGTAGACGTTTATGAAATCGAAAATGACTCAAAAATTTTAAAAAGAAATTTATATAATAATGTAGCTTTAACGACATTTTTATCAGGACTTAATGAACCGTTAGGTACAACTATTAGATGCATGATACCAAATAATTTGGCCGAAGCTTTACAATATGTTTTAAAATTTCACTAATAAAACAAATATAAAGCAACCGCAATACTCTGGTAAATCTTCTGTACAACGACAACATTTTAACAGTAATTCAGTTCAATTTATTACTCATACACCTAATCATTTCTTTAGAGCAGAGAGATCATTTCCATCTCAACCTTTCCCTGTTCGCCCCATTATTCCAAGACAACCCCAACGTTTTCCTACGAATTCTCAAGTCTTCAAACCTCAACAGACCCATCATGCATTCAAAGCAAATCAAAATTTAAATTTATCAAAACCAACGCCCATGAGTATTTCTACAAGAAATACAGTAAACAATCACCCAAAGAGTTCACCTATTAGAAACTCATACGCAGGTTCTTCAAGAAGAATGAAATTCGGCAGATGGGTTCCTCAAGTAATGTAAGTGAACACTAAGAAAGGATTTTTGGAAATTCCACCCCCGCAGGGGTGAATGAGGGTTAAAATTCTTATTTTTGGCCTATTAGCGGTTCTAGAAGCAAGAAATTTCGCAGAAATATTCCTCAACTGACGTAAGTGAGCACTAAGAAAGGATTTTAGGAAATTCCATCCATAAGGGGGTGAAAGGGGGTTAAAATTCATATTTTTAGGTCTAACGGTCATAGAAGCAAGAAATTTGGCAGAAATATTCCTCAACTGACGTAAGTGAGCACTAAGAAAGGATTTTTGGAAATTCCACCGCTAAGAGGGTAAGAAAGAAGTTGACATTCCACCTCTCCAGAACTGCTAGGTCTATAAGCATACCAATTGGCAAAAAAGTTCCTCAAGTGAGCTAAGTGAGCACTACGAGAGGATTTTTGGAAATTCAATTCCTAAGGGGGTAAAATTTATTACGTATGAAATTTTGGTAACCTTTAATTAAGGTTGATCTTACCCTAACGAGTTGCAAGCAATTCTCCCTTCAGGAAAATATTACAGTTAGAAGGTACAAAAATTAATAAAGGTTGATGATATGCGTACGTATTTTTTGGAGTAACTACGTATGCAAAATTTTAAATCGATTGAATTAATGGAAATTTTTTGGCACAAGAGAGAATTTTTGGAAATTCAACTACTACGGAGTTGATGGACTAAAAATGGCGTCAGAAACTAATAAAGGTTGATAAAATAGTCGTTACCTTACCAGTTTTAATAATTTTTGCATTATGTATTTTTTTGGAGTACCTAACTACTTATACAAAATTTCAAATCGATCGAATTAATGAAAAGTTGTTGAATAATATCGATTACAAAACTCCATCCAAACAGATTTCTTTCTTAGTGCTCACTTACGTCAGTAGAGGAATATTTATGCCAAATTTCTTGCTTCTAGGAGCGCTACATAAAAATATAAATTTTAACCCCCTCAGGAATGGAATTTCCAAAAATCCTTTCTTAGTGCTCACTTACGTCAGTTTAGGAATAGTTCTGCTACATTTCTTGCTTCTTGCTTCTAGGAGCGCTACCTAAAAATATGAATTTTAACCCCCTCAGGGATGGAATTTCCAAAAATCCTTTCTTAGTGCTCACTTACGTCAGTTGAATATTTCTGCTAAATTTCTTGCTTCTAGGTCTGCTAGGCCTAAAAATACGAGTTTAATCCCCCTTTCGCCCTCTTAGGGGTGGAATTTCCAAAAATCCTTCCTTAGTGCTCGGTTACGTCAGTAGAGAAATATTTAGGCGAAACTGTTTCGTTTGTAGGAAATTTATATCTATAGATATTGGGAAGGTTTATTCTAGGAATTATTTGATTGTACCCTCTAAGGGTGCGATACACTAAGCGTTCCCAACGCCTAAAATACTCATTCAGGCGTTCCACATGGCGACCACGATCGTTGTGGTCGCGGCTAAAACGTCATTACTTATGCTCACGACGACCCATCTGAAGAGGTAGGTCGATGTGAGCGTTTTAAGAAATTGAGCGCAATTTTGAAAACTAAAAGCAGCAAACATGGCGACAACAACAATATCGTTCTGTTGCGCCGAAAAAGATACTGTTGTGGATCTCAAACTTTCTCCTGCAGATGCTGAACCTGCGTTAACAGGTAAATATTATTGTTAAATGAAGCTTAATAAGCATAGTTGCAGTTTATAATTTATCGCAATTTATATATTTTCATCATTCGTCAATAACATAACCTAAGTTGATGAATCAACAACTTTAATTATCAATAAAAATATATTTGTCAAAAGAAACTTATTTTGATTTCAGATAGTTTTTGCTACAAAATTAGTAACAAAAGCCTTAAATCAACAATCAGGACTATCGACATCGGCTAATGTTGATAATGACCTTTCTTTATCTAATGACGCTTTTAACAATAATTCTAGCAATGAAGAATGTCTTGATACTGGGGATACAGGTGATCTCAACTCTGAACCCAGCGCTCACAACCTCTACAATGGCTCGCGACCCCAGGAAAACGGATAGGACAAAATATGTCCACTGTTTGAAAGGGTATCTGCGAGGAGTCGAGGATGTGCTGCCCTACAATAAAGGAGATTTGGAATTTTATTCTAAAACCATCCAAAACTCCATAATTAATGCCTATAAGATGTCTTGCCCACTCAGGCGGGTCGATCTTGATGGATCCTCCACTCCGTGGTGGTGCCATGAGATTGACCAGCTCAGGGGGACGGCGAGGAAATCCTTTAATAAGGCTAAAAGAACCAGACTCGATGAGGATTGAAACTTATACAAGTCTCACCTCAAGGAGTATAAAAAAGTCATTAGACAAAAACAAAGAGAAGCATGGAGAATCTATTGCTAGGAAATCGAGGATTTCCCCCAAGCAGCTAGACTCCAAAAAGCCCTCTCAAAAGATCCCCACCGTCATATCTGTATACTAACCAGAGAGGATGGCACAAAAACTGCCAACCTTGAGAAAAGCCTTCAATTATTGATGTCAACTCACTTCTCGGACTCCAAAATCACAAATTCGGCAGCCTGGGAGGATGAGGAGAATCATCACCCGACGGACGACGACTGGCGTATATCACGACAGATCGTCGACTCGGACAAACTGAGGTGGGCCATCTCAGGCTTCTCTCCCTTTAAATCCCCGGGAACAGACGGCATTTATCCAGCCCTACTTCAGTGGGGCCTGGATGACCTAATGCCGCACCTGGTAGGAATCCTCAGATCCTCACTGGCACTGAGGTATATTCCAAAAGGTTGGAGAGAAGTCAAAGTCGTGTTCATACCAAAACCAGGAAGAATGGACCATTCCATCCCAAAAGCATATCGACCCATTAGCTTCACATCGTTTTCAATGAAGACTTTGGAGGCTGTGCGAACGATACATAAGAGATGTGGTGATAACATGAAATCCACTGCATCCAAATCAACATGCATATACTCCAGGGAAATCTACCGATTCGGCTCTTCATCTCGTAGCGGGCCGCATCGAGAGATCGTTGGAAATAAGGAGTCCACCCTGGGTGTATTCATAGACATAGAAGGAGCATTTGATAGTGCCACTTTTCCTAAAATAACAAATGCACTTTCCAACAAAAATATCCCCCAAACCATAAATGGCTGGATATATAACATGCTCTCAAAAAGAGCGATAAAAATCAGTGTGGATGATGTAACCATCAGAGGCTTGGTTGTAAAAGGTTGTCCACAGGGAGGGGTGCTCTCGCCACTACTGTGGAACATGGTCTTAGACCCCTTGGTCAGCCGCCTCAACGAAAGCAACTTCTACACAATAGCATACGCAGATGACCTAGTGATTCTGCTAACAGGAAGATTCGAGGACACACTCTGCTCTTTAATGCAAGAGGCCCTCAATATCATAGAACAATGGTGCAGAGACCATTCGCTGTCAATAAATCCAAAAAAGACGGAGATGGTTCTTATCACGAAAAAAAGGAAGCTTGCAAAACATCAAGCCCCAAAGCTCCTAGATACCAAACTTAATTTCTCTTCAGAGGTGAAATATTTAGGGGTCACCTTTGACAGTAAGTTAACGTGGACCTCACTTAGAAAACAGAGTTTAAAAAAGCATATATTTCTTATGAGCTGTGTCGTAGAACCATCGGCCGCACCTGGGGAATGTCACCTAGGGTTGCTGCCTGGATCTACACTGCCATCATCAGACCTATGCTAACGTACGGCGCGATTGCCTGGGGAGCTAAAGCAAACCAGCTGACAGTCGTCCGTAAACTGGATCAAATCCAAAGAACATCATGCCTCAACACTACAGGAGGCATGAGAACCACACCAACAAGAGCTATGGAAGTAATCCTCGGTCTCACTCCCCTTGACATATACATCAAGGAGGTTGTTTTGATGACCATGACACGTCTACGCTCTACCGGTATACAACTTGATGTAGGATCTGGTAAACTGAGACGTAACTTGTGGCATGAGGCCCTCAGGGAGGTCCCACTGCTGCAGGCCAATACGGACTCGATTCAACCGCGATATGCCTTCCACAAGCCCTACAAGGTAATCTTTAAAAACAACGAACAAGACCCAACGGAAGAAGACGCAATCCGCATCTTCACAGATGGGTCTAAATCAAATGTGGGCTCAGGCTGTGGAATTTTCTCCATACCCCTGAATCTAAACATAAAATGGGCAATGGGCTGCAATGCAAGTGTTGCTCAAACAGAGCTCACTGCTATCTGCATCGCTGCAAAAGAGATTACCAAAAGGAAAGCCACAGGTAATAACATATACATCCTTACGGACAGTAGGCAAACACTACTAGCCCAGAGCAGACCACGTATTACATCAGGCCTAGTACTAGAATGTCACATGGCCTTAATCGAAGCCTGTAACAACAACACGGTCACTTTAGGCTGGATTAAGGGCCATGAGAAATCGAAAGGAAACCGTATTGCAGACTCGCTAGCCAGGAAGGCAGCCTCCCAAAAACTTTTGGGTCCTGGCACTTTCATTGGTCTATCGGCGTCAGCGACGGCCGACCTATTAAAAGAACACTCCCTTAATAAGTTTAATGGTAGATGGGACGACGCAGAAGGCTGCAGGCTTGCCAAGGAACTGCTACGATATCCGGACAGCAAAGTAGCCAAAAAATACGTGACTATGAACAGGCGGAACCTATGAACAGCCACGGGTATTCTGACTGGTCACTGCCACCTACGAAAACACCTCCACAGGCTGGGTCTCTCTGACACCCTACTTTGTAGAGGATGTGAGCAAGAAGATGAGACTGTCGAGCACATTCTTTGTGAATGTCAGCCACTCTCTCTCATATTAGGTTTCATGTACTCGGCGAGCACAGGCTAACACATGCCAGTATGAGGGAACTTAATTCAGGCGACATTATCGCCTACTTCAGAGAAGTAGGCTGACTGACGAGCTAGAATGAAGTTTTGAACCTCAGAAGGATGCACAATGGGCCAATTGTGGCCTAAGTGCTGTGGGGACTACCCACCCTTCCACCCTTTACAGATACAGATACAGAACTCTGAACCCACGAAAGTGAAGGTATACTGGAAAAATAATAAATTATACAATTATCTTGATATTTATGTTAAATGTGTGACGATGTCAGTTACGTATGTGCATTTTTCAGCTTCTTTATACAGGTGGAGTCCACCTTGTGTATTGTTACTATTAGAGACATACATGGCTATGAAAAAAGACTTTAGTAGTGAGAATTTCTCCCAAAATAATTTGGGAAAGAATTGCCAAGGAGCTCAGTAAAAAAGAATACAATGTCACTGAGCCCCAATGCACTTCTAAGCTACGAAGCTTGAAAAAAACTTATAAATTTATAAAGGATCATAACAGCAAATCCGACAATGACAGAAGATGTTGGCAGTATTTCGACGTTAGTATTAATTTTTTGATATATTTATTAATTTCAAGAAAATATTCTATAACAACGAATAATAAAAATAACAGTTACAAATTAATCCAAAATATTGTTTATAATTACCACGATGTATTTTTGTTAGATTATGGAAAAGATTTTTGCCAAAATAGCTTGGTGAGATCCTGTTGCAGTTGCATCTTCCACTGGTATTTCATCAAAACAATCAGAAACTAATGAGAGTACGGGAGAATCTGATAGTGGATGTTCTATAAGTGAGTTGATAATATTAGACAATTAGAATTGTGATTAAAATAATGAAAAAATTGAATTTTATTCTAGAATCAAATAAAACACAAGTAGCAACTTTACTGGCAAAAAGATGATCACGAGGAGCAGAGAATGATAAGGCACAAAGGACGAATGGAAATGGATGAAAAATTTCTAAAGTATTAGAAAAGTTAACTAATAAATGAGTTTGAAACATTATATGTTAATTAAAAAAAATTTTGTTTGAAATGTTATAAACAATTTCGAAATAAGTTTTTAAAATATTAAATTCTATTTAGAAATAAGTTTTTAAATATTAAAATTATTTTAAGAAGAATTTTGTACAACCTTTTATTTTATTCAACCAAAAAGTACATTTTATATTGTTGTATTCGATATAGTTTAATAAAAACAAAAATGTATAAGACTTGTTACAATTCTCATACCACAATTGAAAAGAAAATCTATACAATTTCTATAACCATTTTAAAGTTATAATATATTGACAAATTTTCTGAAAATTTATGAATTTTCAAATATTTCTAAAAGTATTATTTTTTTAGATTTTCAAAAATTTAATAGATCTGATTTCCATGATTTATAAAGTCTTAAGAAACCATCATACTTATTGAAAATATATTCACAAATATTTATCATTTTTACAAAGAATTCATGCTGTAGTCTCTTTTAAAAACTCCTGCATTCCGTCTTATTTCACGCGGAATATTTCCATTAGTTTCTTCATTATGCTCAGGTATTATGATGATAAATATTTCATATTCTCGTAAAATACAGATATTATGGATAACGCAGTATGCAACAACATACTCTGCCATTAAATCTACCCTTGTCATTGGTAGACAATGCAATAAGTTTCTCATTCGTCCTTTCAATAATTCGATGCATCTTTCAACAGTCACTCGTGCAGATGAATGATGATAATTATATTTGGGTTTTAAATGAAACTTACTGTTTCTAGTTACCTCCACAGTATATTGAAAAATGTTAAAAATTCTAAAAAATTGACAATTGTTTCGATATTATCTAAATATCATCGTCAGAATGACAGAAGTTACATTTCATTTGATGCCTACCTGATGTTTAATTATTTTTGGCTAGTTCAAGAAGTGACCTATCTTGTGATTGACTTAATATATGTTAATAGAAAAAAGAAGATATGATATTACAAATATTAAAGCTTAGATATTATTAGCCCTATGGGGATATCCTGAATATCATTTTTCCCAATTGAGATCAGTATAACTGTGCAATGATATAGAAAACCAGGAAAACTATATATGCTGATCTTTACAATTATCACTTAAGAAGACAGTTTATTAGTGGAGAACTCCCTAGATTTAACTGTTCATTGACAACTTTATATTGTGGGTTTCTTAAATGTCTTCTAATTTCCAATTCTTCAAGGAAATCCAGTTCTTGTTTCTTTTCACAAATATGCAGTACTTCTAGTTTTGTGTTAGTTGTCATTGAATGATTGGTGTCAAGTAGATGTCTGGCGTAGTGGGATTTATCTGGTTGTTTTAATCTGTATGCTCATAAGTGTTCACTGTATCGGATTTCGGGCCTGACCCTAATAGACAGCATTACATTCTGGACATTTAAGTTTGTATATACCAGATTTCTTTAATGGTGATATTTTTGTTTTTACATTTAACAATTTTGTACTTATGTTACTTTTTGTTTTAAAAGAAATCGTTGTATTTGTTGCTAAAGATATTATCTTTGAAATATTATTAGAAATATTTCCTGCATATGTAATGGTTTTATAAGTTTTTATTTCATCAGTTTGTTTAGAAAATATTAGTTGTAATGCCACTTTTTCCTCTTTTTTACTAATTAGTTTATTGATAATATATAATGGTTAACCGTTGGATGTTGCTATTTGTTTAATTGTGTTAATCTCTATTTTTTCAACTTCTAATGTAAATTTAATTTTTGGGAGTAAATGATTAATGTGGTTGAAAAATATATCTAATTGTCGTTCACTACCCATAAAACAAGCTAATCTGTCATCTACATGTCTATACCAAAATAAAACTTTTTTGAAATATCACTTTCAAAGATTTTTCTTTCTAAACTGTCCACAAATATTTTTGCCTATATTGGCGATATAGGGCTTCCCATTGGTAAACCTTCATTTTGAATATACATCTTATTATCAAAAGTGAAATAATTCTTCTCTGGGAATTTCTATTCATCGCTGACCTATGGAATTGTTTTTGGGGTCGTTCACACAGTCAAACTGTCTTTGTATTACAAAAAAGAGCAGTTAGAATTTTGGCTGGTTTAAAACTACGTGAAAGCTGTAGGGGACATTTTAAATCTTTAAATTTATTAACACTACCGGATATATACATATATGAGTGTCATTGTTATGTGTATAGAAATAGGAAATATTTTTCAGATTATACAATTGCACATGAGTATTATACGAGACAGAAACACATTTTCCGATACCCTATTCATAAAACATCATTGCTTGAAAAAGATTGCTTATATAGATGTTTGTTAACGTTTAACCCACTACCTAAAGAACTACGGGATATTACTTACATACATAGATTTAGGAGGACTATACGGAAATGTCTTGTGCCTGCGGAACCATATAGTATAGACGATATAAATAGCAATACTTTTTGGATTCTTGATTCAGTGTTCCACGCATATCTTATAATTGTTTGCGTGTTACACATTTGTTTTTTGCTTTTGATCTGTTTTTTAATTATTTTAAATGTAGTGTGCCGCATATTAACATTGTACAACAAGTGAGAACGTTAAACATTGTAGATTTTTAACAGTTTTTATCCGTTTTTAAAAAAAAGTTTTAAGTATACCTTATATTTCGTTTTTACGGAGAACTTTTGACATGTACCATACAATGTATATATTTTTTTTTCTAAAAATGTATCTTGTCACTAGTACGAAATAAGTAGCTATCTATTCCATTCTTCATCTGAGCTGGACGAACTAGTACTTTATGAAGCATTATTTTGACGCGCCAACAAATTTCCAACTGCCGCCGTAAAAGGCATTTTTATTATATACGAACATAAATTAGTTAAATACTCCTCTAAAATTAAAGTATGTACATACTTTTTTTAATAAATCAAGTTAACCAATAATTGATACCAATTACCAATTGTATTATAACATCACCAACCTTTCGTTTTATTTTTTTTAGACGCGCCATTTGTATTATTTAAATGAACGCTCAAAATGCTCCAAAATCCATTCCACTTGAATTAATGGTTGTGACGCCCAGAACCAAGTGGAACGGCGAAAACCGTGGTCCTCCTGAGTGCTTAGTGGAACGCATCGTTGATGTATACTAACGTATTTTACGGTGGCTTTCACGGGTCATAATTAAAGTGGTAGTTTATGTTAACTACTAGCTATACACAAATTGTATTTGCACGGACACTTTAAGTGTGGGTTGTATTGAGCTTAATTAACCAACAGTTCACTTGAACCTTGGATCAAAAATAAACCAAGTTTAATTAGAAATGTGTTGTATGATAGTCATTTTTCCTGTGATCACATCTCTATGCTTTGCTTGTTTAATTTGTTTGATTAGAATAGTATTGAGAAAAATATTGGTTTATTTTTAAAGTGCCATGGGTAGGAGAAATACATATAACCATTACAAAATATAGTATACCTAATTGTTTCTGTTTTTACAGCTACCGACAAAATAAACCAAAGAGAGAAAAACTTTTCTTCTAAAGAAGAGGGGTTATTGGCCTCTATAATAAAAGATCGGTATGTTAATATTATAGAAAATAAGAAAACGGACACAGTCACAAATAAACAGAAGAACCTAGCCTGGGTAAATATCTGCAAAGATTTTAATCAGCTTGTGAGAGAAGAGTTTCAAAGTGTTGAAGCTATTAAAATGAAATATAATAATGAAATTAACTGTCTCGACCCTTACTTCGTGGAATCTACTCATAATAGTGTTTTAAATAAAACTCACTGTTCCTAGCTAATTCCACAATATAATGAAAATTGTTGAAAATTCTAAAAAATTGACAATTGTTTCGATAAATCAATATCATCGTCAGAATGACAGAAGTTACATTTCATTTGATGCCTACCTGATATTTAGTATTTATTTTTGGCTAGACCAAGAAGTGACCTAACTTGTGATTGACTTAATATATGTTAATAGAAAAAAGAAGAAGATATGATATTACAAATATTAAAGCTTAGATATTATTAGCCCTATGGATCCTGGATATCATTTTTCCAATTAAGATCAGTATAATTGTGCAATGATATAGAAAACCAGGAAAACTATATCTGCTGATCTTTACAATTATCACTTAAGAAGACAGTTTATTAGTGGAGAACTCCCTAGATTTATCTGTTCATTGACGACTTCATATTGAGAGTTTCTTAAATGTCTTCTAATTTCCAATTCTTCGAGGAAATCCATTTCTTGTTTATTTTCACAAATATGCAGCACTTCTAGTTCTGTGTTAGGTGTCAATCCATGATTGGTGTCAAGTAGATGTTTTGCGTAGTGGGATTTATCTGATTGTTTTAATCTGTATGCTCGTAAGTGTTCACTGTATCGGATTTCAAAATTTCTAATGGTCTGACCCAAATAGACAGCATTACATTCACAGACACCTAACACAGAACTAGAAGTGCGGCATATTTGTGAAAAGAAACAAGAACTGGATTTCCTTGAAGAATTGGAAATTAGAAGACATTTAAGAAACCCACAATATGAAGTCGTCAATGAACAGATAAATCTAGGGAGTTCTCCACTAATAAACTGTCTTCTTAAGTGATAATTGTAAAGATCAGCAGATATAGTTTTCGTGGTTTTCTATATCATTGCACAGTTATACTGATATTAATTGGAAAAATGATATCCAGGATATCACCATAGGGCTAATAATATCTAAGCTTCAATATTTGTAATATCACATCTTCTTCTTTTTTCTATTAACATATATTAAGTCAATCAAAAGTTAGGGTCACTTCTTGGTCTAGCCAAAAATAACTACTAAACATCAGGTACGCATCAAATGAAATGTAACTTCTGTCATTCTGACGATGATATTGATTTATCGAAACAATTGTCAATTTTTTAGAATTTTCAACAATTTTCATTATATTGTGGAATTAGCTAGGAACAGTGAGTTTCATTTAAAACACTAATATGAGTAGATTCCACGAAGTAAGAGTCGAGACAGTTAATTTCATTAAAAAATCTTCAAGAGAAGATTTGACCCGACTATACCAGAAGTTACTACAAAAACGTTACAAAACATTTGGTTCAACCAAGAATGCCTTAGGATAAAGGTAATACCAAATTATGTGATTATAAGATGTCACACTAAAACACCACAAGCACAAAAAGCTATAAAATGTGCTGAACGAGTTTGGATGAAAGAAGAATGTAAGGAGTGGTTTAAAGTGAGGGACTCCTTAGACAACTACATAAAAGTTGTACATTCAGAACTCACGTTCAAATTACATCCAGTAGAATTTGACTGTTTAGATGACAAAATTAGAGAAAGTGTAAGCACGATGAAGCATAAGAAATTTAAGAAACAAGAACAGAAGCTACAGAAACTTGAACACACACAATATAGAATTCAATACTCTAAACATCATGAAACTGTAAGTATCTACATACCAACACACTTTGCACCACGATTTGAAAACCTTTCAGACACTAATTTTACAGATAGTGAGATAGAATTTTTAAATAAAGGTTTAAAGTACAGCATACCACTAAAATTTACGAATAATATTAAACAAATTATAGCTACAGAGTCAGAAATCGCTTTAAAATCTAATTCAAATAATTTTTTTTATGAGAAATTAAAAATTGCCAATTTAATCAAAAATATCGAACCTTCAAAAGTTAAACGTCAACCAAAAAATGACATTACAGTCTTAAATGCAATCAAAATGAAAGTAGAAGATAATAACTCAACAGTTACAAAATCTGACAAGGGGAACACAACTGTCATATTGACATCTGAAGATTATAATTCAAAGATATATAACTTTATAGAATCTAGTGATGTAAAAGTTCTTAGAGCAGACACAGAACTGGATTTCCTTGAAGAACTGGAAATTAGAAGACATTTAAGAAACCCACAATATGAAGTTGTCAATGAACAGTTAAATCTAGGGAATTCTCCACTAATAAACTGTCTTCTTAAGTGATAATTGTAAAGATCAGCACATATAGTTTTCCTGGTTTTCTATATCATTGCACAGTTATACTGATCTTATTTGGAAAAATGATATCCAGGATATCACCATAGGGCTAATAATATCTAAGCTTCAATATTTGTAATATCACATCTTCTTCTTTTTTCTATAAACAGATATTAAGCCAATCACAAGTTAGGTTACTTCTTGGTCTAGCCAAATATAACTACTAAACATCAGGTAGGCATAAAATGAAATGTAACTTCTGTCATTCTGACGATGATATTGATTTATCGAAACAATTGTCATTTTTTTAGAATTTTCAATAACTTGTATTATATTGTGGAATTAACTAGAGACCTTGAGTTTCATTTAAAAACACTAATATGAGCATATTCCACGAAGTAAGGGCCGAGACAGTCAATTTCATTCAATATAACTATTTCTACACTACTTTTACTTAACTAAGATTATAATATACAATACTAAATATATTCAATATTAAATTCTACTTCAAACTACACAATAACATTAAATAAATCAAAAATCAACTACTATACTCAAAACTTTCAAACAAAACACGTGGGTCACGTGGGGTGAGCGCTATGATCAGGAGCGGATCGTAAAATAAAACTGATCTTTTAAATGGCGTCCGATCAGTGAACGATCATAGTAAAATGAACCGTTCATGCAAGCATCTCGGGATCGCTACCTGATCGATCAGATATCGTGTGTGCGGATGAACGCGGCCATTATAGGTTAATAGTCTAGGAGACAAAAATAAAATTTGTATAGAACACAATTAAAAGACACGAATTAACGATCAAGTGTATAGAAAATTCTGTCGTTACAACTCAGTCAAATATCGAAGTTCAAATCCTAGGTCTAGATATACCCACGTGTCTTGGAAACAATTCAAATAGAACTTCAACGCCAGACAAATCAGAAATAGCCAAAAGGAAACTTATTCATAATAATATGGAAGAAGATACAATTCGGTATGAGACAAGTAAATCCCCCTCATAGGATCCAAACAGTTCACAAACAAAAAACTTACCCATAAAAATGACAATGGCTAAGGCCCAAGTACATAATCAAACTAACCTATCCTGGGCTCAGGAAGTAGAAGACCAAGTTGAAAATATCGCCGATAAACCAACTACTGACAAATGTAAGTCGCAATACGAGATCCTAATTAAAAGAAGTAAGCCAATTTCAGCCAGAACACTAGACATGACGCCCAAGGAAGTAGAGGATCTAAACGCTATTACAACTGTTACGCAAAGTGTACACATGGAAGTTTCTGAAGAGATGCCCGCATATTTTATTGAACCAAAAAAGTATAGAAAATTCACTGAGATTATCAAACAACCATCCCAAAGTCAACAAACCACAGTTACTCATAATAAATATGACTCGTTATCAGAAGTATCTGATGATGACCTATGCGAACCCAACACTACGGAAAAGCAACTTAAAAAACTAAGGTTTAGAAAATTCAACAGTTCATCCAGCAGATCGAAAGATAACGTAAATGAACAAGATAGCAAGCGAATTAAAGCTAAAGAAACTAACAGTATCACCAACAAAAAAAGCTCCTCCACTTGCCCTTCCATCGTTATTCATGGCAATGTTTCTGCACACAGACAATTAGTTAGCATAATATAAGAAGAAATCAAAAACAATTTCGAAATTAAATACACTAACAATTCTACCATAATATTTACAAAAGAAGTATCTGACTTCGGTAACCTAAAGAAAACACTTCGTGAAGAGAAAAAAAAATTCATGCCATCGTATTGCGAGGGTTAGCGGAGGGACTCCAACTCGATGACATAAAGGACGAACTTACGAAAACATATAAAATCATAGTTGAAGACATTTATAGGATGACCACTAAGAGTAGGCCACTATACCTGGTAACAACTGATTGTAAAGTTACTCTGGACTTTTTAAACAAAAACGCACGAGTAATCGAGCACACACTTGTCCAATGGGAGCACAGACGTCACACAATACATATCATACAATGCTACATCTGCCAGCCCTGGGGTCATGCTACATCAAATTGCGGCAGATCCTCTAGATGTCTCAAATGTGCGGCCTCACATTCATCACCCGAATTCCCGAACGACAAAAGCAAATCTGCAAAATGTGCAAATTGCAAAGGTGACCATCCTGCCAGTGCTGTAATCTGCCCAGAATACGTAAAACGAAGAGAATGGCTAAAGCTTAAAAGAACTAAAAGCACAAATAACAAGCCAGCAGCCGCAACATTCATTCCCGTACCCATTCCTACTGTTAACCCATGGCACCCGAAAATACACTCCGCAAGCCAAGAATTCCCTAGTCTTCACACCAAAACAGTATCTAGACCAATCCCTTAAAGCTCTGCCCCTAATCTTCGCATCAATTCACACAATTAAACGATTTATCATTAACAATTATGTTAAGGTATGGACGTGTTTATTTTCGCTCTCATTTTATAGCAATATTCTCGGTCATTTTGTGCGTGATATTGTTTAAAATTTGACTATGCAATAATATAATTGTCGTGCATGGTCTTGTGTAGTTTTTTTTCAATTGGACTGGGACTTGAAATGAGTAATTTTATAAACATTATTAGTCAAAGTTCGGTTTAAATTCAGATTTCGAACACATTAATTACTATAAACAGTTCGTACAGTTTTTGTTGAATAGATAAGGAATAGTAATTTGTTTTAGTGAAACGATGCCAGTCTGTGAACTTTGCACCCAAGGAATTACCGGTAAATCGCCCGGTCTGAAATGTTGTGGTAGCTGTCAGAAATTATAGCACGCTACGTGTGTTCGTTTAACTAAGGCGGACGTGTCACGATATCCTGGACCTGTACGTCATCACTGAGGAGGATTCTGATGACTTTCCATTAGAAGAAACCTCTTCGTCACAAACGTTAAACATTTTACATGATATCCAGAAAGATATGGCATAAATGAACACTAAATTTGTTGCAGTCTGTTAACTTTTGTAGTGATTCTATCACAACTTTTGAAAATACTGTATCGGCTCTCACTACTAAGATTAAAGAAGTCGAGAGATTAACAAGAGAAAATTTAGACTTCAAGAACGATGTGAAATTTTTAAATTCTCGAGTGGATACATTGGAGCAACAGCTAAGGGCTAATGAGGTTGAGATATGTGGAGTCCCTTTTACATATAATGAGAATACTTTAGATATCGTTTCCACGATAGGCTCGGCAATCGATCTTCCAATCTCTGACATTGATTATTTTTACCGTTCCTCGACTTCTCGAACATATCTTCCCAAACCAATTATTCTGAAATTCTCTAAGAAAATGAAAAATATGCATTTTTGGCTGCAGCAAAAGCTAAGCGTCGTCAAGATGGGAGCGAGGATTGAAAGTAGCAAATGTCTCTGACAAATTATATTCAATGAACACTTGAACCCAAAAAGTAAAAAACTAGTTCGAGAAACCAAAATAGTTGCTAAAGACAAACAATTTAAATACATTTGGACACTAAATGAAGTCATATTTGTGCGCAAAGATGACAGATCTCGAATAATAAAAATATCTTGTGATGGCAATATTGAAAAATTGGCTTAAACGTCAATTAACTTTATATTCACAACCTAATTTAGATATTTTTGATCACTGATATGGAGGTGGGTGTTTCTACGCTGTCTTTCTTATATCAAAACGTCCGTGAACTAAATTCAAAAATTACCACTATATTTCAAAATATACTAAATTGTGAACAAAATGTCATCTGTATCCGTATTAAGTGAAGAAATGTTTTCTTCATACAAAGTGTATCGGCGAGATGGGGAAACGAGTTCTTCCACGAAACATACAGGACCGTCTCCGTAAAACTAACTAGTTATCCTGAGGATTCTTGGCGGTCAAAAGCAGAGGATGTATGGGTCACTATCATCCCTCTTAATGGACTTCGAAAGGTGCATATAGGGTGTATTTACATACATCCCAGAGACATGGCTGTATTAAAATTTTTCTGTACTAAGCTTTTTTATCATATGTGGAGATTTCAATATACATGAAATTAAATGGTTATTGAACGAGGGAGATTATTGTAAACCAAATAATTACAATAATCCTAGATCTAGCTTATTAGTTGACACTATGTCTCTGGTTGATATGGTTCAGTATAACCCAAATGTGAAATTAACCGATTTTTATGTAGTGTTAACTGGGTAGCTAAATTTCATTCAATTGACATCAATAGAGCAATTAATCTGTTTTACAATATTATTGACCAAATCATTCACTTACATGTACCTCAATATCCTAGCTATTATAAAAAATACCCTCATTTGTTCTCTTCTTCCACAATAAAAGTGATTAAAGAAAAAATTAAATATCATGTCGATGGAAGAAATAAAATAATCATTTAGATTACTTAACATTCAAAATTTTACGAAGCAGATCAACATTTTTAATAAATGAAGATTAGATAAAATACTTGACTATTGTAGGAACGAATATTATTCTTAATTCGAAATATTTTTGGGAATTTGTAAAAAGCAAAAGAAAAGCAAATAATTCTCCTCGGAATACAGGTAACTTTATTTTAGGTAATAAAGAACTTTGAAAATAATCAAATTGATGACTTGGTAATTGATTGACTGAAATATTACTTGCAGATACATTGAGTCTTAATATCATTGCTATATGTTTTGATAATCCCCATTGCACTATAGAACTGCTCTTCAACTACTCGACGTTGTTCGAAAAGTTCGTTTAACATATCTTCACATTTTTGTTCAATTTGTGTAGAAATTCTATCAAATTCATTCATTATGTCATAATAAAATGTCCCGCGAAATTCAATCTCTGCCAATGAGGGCTGAATTAAATTATTTTTCAATGACTCTGAATAACTTACAATATTATCAAGTTTTATTTTTATTGATTCTCGATATCTAATCAAACTTTTCAGACATGTTTGATTGTTTGAAATATAAATTAAGTTAGCAATTATTTATTAACAAAGTACGAATAAAAAAGAAAAATGTTTCTCAAAATTCCAAAAATATGGAACTATTTTTTACCCAGACTAATCCTCAAAATAATGATTCAATTGATATATCTTTAGGAACTTAGATGAACTATGCCAATCAAATAGTAAAATAGGTTATTACAATAATGTATAACCTAACCTAACCTAACTATGCCAATCAAATAGTAAAATAGGTTATTACAATAATGTATAACGTGATTTGAGTGGATATAGGACCTCAAATTGCAATAATCTATCCACAAAATGTAATAAAAATAGGAATTAAGCAGACTCACGTCAAACTTGCTACCTAGAGTGTACCTCTAATAGGATATTACAATGGACCAGCTGAATCGTTACTTTTTTATAGGACTGGTTTACCGTTGACTACAAAATGGCTGACATCACCGGTTTTCTAACTTGTAAATTGAATAGGAAAATAGGAATGTTGTTTCAATAGCTTGTAATTTTCTTCCTTCACATCCGTCTGGAACTGACCAATATGTTTAATAATTTGGTGAAATGTGTGTGGACTGTAAAAACACTACGAATAACTGGAACTAGATTTTTTATTACTCATTAAATAGGACAATAATTATTTTGAATTGACATTTACAAAAATTAAATTTGTCTGTCACTAGCTAACTGAGAACTGAATAGCATTCAATTTGACGCACAGTTGTCATGTTTATTTTAAATATCTAAAAACAACTCCATTACACAAAAAGTTCCGACAAGGGGCATATGGCATATAACAAAACTAAGCGAAGAGAAAATAATATGGAACACACATAGAAGAATTACTACACATAATAGTAAAAAAGGAAGACAACGATAACACACAATGGGAAACTATAAAAAATGCAAAAACAATGGAAAAACACATAGGCAAAATGGATAAAGATAAAGGAAAGGAGTGGTACAATGACAGTTGCCGTATAGCAGTAGAAGAAAAAAAGGAGAAAACAAAAATGGATAAGAACAAATGAAATACAGCACAAGCAAGAATACATAAAAAGCAGAAATGAATGTAACAAAACGATAAGAAAATCAAAGCGAGAATGGATAGATAATAACGAAAAAGAAAGAAAAAATCGTAATACTAAGAGCTTACGAAATACACAAAATTCAAGTAAAAGTCATTTATCGGATGGCTGCCAGGGGAAGACCTTTGTACCTCATTGTTACTGATTCAGAAATAACCCTGAATTTTCTAAACAAAAATATCAAAGTTATTGAACATACCAGAAGACAACGGAAACATTGTCGACAGAGTTAACCGATAATCCAATGTCATATCTACCAACTATAGACATGTAACTTCAAATTGCGAAAGAACCCCAAGATATTCAAAATGTGCTGGCCATCACCTTACGGCATAGTATCCCAAGAATAGAACAAAGCCAGGCAGATGCGCAAATTACGATAGTGATCAACCTGCCCACGCCGAAGTTTGTTCAGAGTACCTGAAAAGAAGAATCAGGTTCAAGGAAAAAGAGTTCAAAATCAAAAATCCAAACCCACTCCCATCAAATATATCCCAGCTCCAATTCCAACGGTGAACCCGTAGTCCCAAAAAGTCAATAGCAATCAGACGGACTTTTCCAGCCTACCCCACAAACCCACCCAACAAAGAACTCCTCAAAACATTCCCACACTAACCCAATAAAACAAACAGTGCAATAAATAATAGCATAAGTAAATTCTGTCAACTAAACAATATGTTCATAGCACTGCACTTCGATGGTAAACCTGCATGAACTAATCAGAGCCGTTTCCGACCTCCTGGAAGAAATGATAAAAGCCGAAAACAAGATAGAGAAATTCCAAATCTACAACAACCTTGTTACCGGAATAGACAAGGCGTGTAGAAGGTAAAACGTGATCTCAAATACGGGATAATCTCAAAATTATTTTCTGTACCATTCAAGGAGTTCTTACTAAATTCCATTTAATCAAAGATTTTTTCGACATTCACGAACCAGATATCTTCTTTCTAATCAAGACGTTCCTTAAACCAAACAAATCAGTAAATTGCAGAAACCCAGAATATTGTCTCTTCAGACATGACTGCACTGATCATGTCAAAGGTGGCGGTATCGCTTCATTAATAAAAAAATGCATTAAAACAACTCATCAATTGCGCATATCCGCATATTATTTGATAATAAAATAAAAATAGTCGGGGCATATAACTCTCCTAACAATAAGATTAAACAATTCGACTTCTTTAATATCACAAAAACTCACAATAAAGTTTAAATTGTAGGCACTCACAGTGGAATAAATACGCTTTCCTCCTGTGGGACTTTGCAGATGTGCAATTTAAACTACATTTAGGCGAAAAATTTACAAACAAATGTCACATTTGAATGACTTTTCTTATGTGTGACTACGTAAATGTCGATTTAAACTACTTTTCCGTGAAAACGCATTAAAACAAATGTCACATTTGAGTGACTTTTCTCCTGTGTGACTAAGCAAATGTGTATTTAAATTACCTCTAAGTGAAAAAGTTTTCAAGCAAATGTCACAGTTGAATGGCTTATCTCCTGTGTGACTACGCAAATGTGTTTTCAAACGACTTTTGAATGAAAAAGTTTTCAAACAAATGTCACATTTGAATGGCCTTTCTCCTGTGTGACTAAGCAAATGTGTATTTAAATTACCTCTAAGTGAAAAAGTTTTCAAACAAATGTCACACTTGAATGGCTTTTCTCCTGTGTGACTGAGCAAATGTGTATTTAAACTACTTTTCTGTGAAAAAGTATTCAAACAAATTTCACATTTGTATGGCTTTTCTCCTGTGTGAGTACGCAAATGTGTATTCAAAGTATTTTTCTGTGAAAAGGCATTCAAACAAATGTGACATTTGAATGGCTTTTCTCCTGTGTGACTACGCAAATGTCTATTTAAACAAAATTTCTGTGAAAAAGATTTCAAACAAATGTTACACTTCAATGGTTTTTCTCCCGTGTGAACAAGCAAATGTACATTTAATCTTATTTTGTGTGAAAAAGTTTTCAAACAAATGTCACATTTAAACGGTTTTTCTCCTGAGTGACAACGCAAATGTGTATTCAAATTACTTTTCTGTGAAAATGCATTCAAACAAATGTAACATTTAAATCGTTTCTCTCCAGAGTGAGTACGCAAATGTGTATTCAAATTATTTTTCTGTGAAAAAGTATTCAAACAAATGTCACATTTGAATGTCTTTTCTCCTGTGTGATTAAGTAAATGTTTATTTAAACTACTTTCCCATGAAAAAAATTTAGAACATTTGATACATTTGAATGACTTTTCTCCTGTGTCAACACACAAGTATCTGTTTAAATCACTTCTCTTCAGCTTTTGACCTTCATCTAAATTCAATTTAAAATTATCAGTGAATTCAATGCCCTGCAATTCTGCTTTCAAATCATGTTCAAATATTTCAATTTCATTTTTTACATCTTCGTCAATATTTCTGTGAATTGTGATGTCAGTTATTTGACTTTTTCTGCAACTTGTATATTTATGGTTCAATTTCGTTTTATATAGTAACTTCTGTTCCATACAATGATTTATAGAAAAATGGCAAAGGAGTTCTATTCGTTTTGTGTATAAATTTCCACAAAACCCACAGATCATTATACCAGAAATAGTATTTGGGTTTAGGTGGTTTCCATTTCTTAGTGGTTCTGCAAAGAAAATTAAGACTGGTTTTTTAAGGTTTCTAATTTGTGTAAGTATAAAAAAATAGAGAAATTCTATGAACATATACATGTTCTAAATGAGTGATAACAATAGATGTTAGTGTGAGAAAGTATTTTTAAAGTAGGTATATTAATCACAACTAAAATACAAAATCGGCAGTTACAAGACAGAAGCTGTCAGTTTATTTCCAAAATTGAAATTTTCATGCTAATTTATCTATAAAGATGTAGAGCTTGCCGTTACTAAAGCTGATATATCTAGTATTTATTTGCAATCTACAAAACCAATGAAAAATAAGTTCAAATTGTCATATCGTCTTTTAATTAAACGAAATAATGCATACGTTCGAGTTAGGAAAACACATATACATATTACGAATTTGTAACCTATGATGTCAAAATATTGTTTCTTTGTGTATTTTGTTCTGCTAATATCCGATTTCCAACAGCTAACATCATTAGTAATAGTTAATTAAAATAACCAAATGCAATAATAAAACTATGAAATATAAACACTATTTATCCAACAAAAATAATAACAAATGAAATGAAACATACAACCACAGATTATTGGTGTAATATTTTGAGAACAAATTGTAACAATAAAAAAATCCAAAAAGGAGGTTGTGATTGCACATTAAAACATAGTTTTCCATTCCAAACAACTTTTCATTTTTGAAGTTTTCGATATTGCCACAAATAAAGGCACTTTATTTCATATTGGTAACATATGGGAATAGTATATTGTATAATTAGTGGGAAAAGCATAATATTCCCAAACGACTGTGATAATTTTTCAGACGAGGAGCGTAGCGACGAGTTTGGGACAGGAGTTTGGGAATATGCTTTCCCCACGAATTATACATACTATTTTTTCTTCGATCGTTGATTTACATTTAAAAAATTAAAAGTGCCACGGGGTATGGAAATCTTCCAATGTGGCAGAAGAATATATTGACGAATCACTTAATAATAAAGTAGAAGTGGCTAATAAAATATTCAACACCCCTGCCTCGACGTCAAATGAAAATGATTGAAACGAGATAAAACAAACAATTAGCCATGAAGCTTCAATGTCTATAAATTCTCGTTGCCCTCCAGTACAATTTACAAATTGTACAAACTGTACAATAAATGTAAATATTAACAACAATTAATTTGTGTTCAAGAATATCGTTATAAATTAGATGTTTCTTTTAATTCTTTTATAACAACTTTATCAATACCTATAAAAATTAAAACCATACTTTGTTTCATTTTATTGTAATAATCCATTTGTAACATTACCGCACGCTACAGCATTGCGGTAATAATATTACAGCACTCTTCTTTTCTAATTGCTTAGCAACTGCTCACTATTCTAGAATGTTGAGCTTTGCGCATAGAAAACAGTGTCACTTTTCCCACGATCGGAGAAAAAACTATTTTATTATTAATGTTACGGAAAAAAGTTATTCTTTATAAAAAATGACGTTCAACAATTTGTTTAACATTTAAATGTTTGTTCCCTTGAATGACAAAGTAAGTGTCTATTCAAATTATCTTTCTATGAAAATGATTTTATGTAAATGTTACAATTAAAAGATTTTTCTTCTGCGAATTATATGTTCGTTATTGAAAAAAAATTAAAAACAATAATTACAAATATATTTCGTGAATTTAAATAACAAAAGTGAATTACAAGATGAGAAGATTAATCAGATTCCACAACGAAGTCTAACTCGATAATTCATAATATTAAACTGCACACTTCACACTATCAGCATCTTTCTGAAACAATACACTACGCATCGCAACAATGTATCATATCTATACCCATCCCTCAGAGGAGTTTTATAAAGGACGAATGAAGCAGAAGGATTTTCTTGTTGTGGGGATGATGTTTCTTCATGTTCTTCTTTCTTGCTGGGATTTTGGAAGCGATGTCGATACTTGTACCCAATCATCAGGATGCGGATGGTGATTACAATTATTACAGGGGTCGTCCAGAAGTGTGTTGTGTCGGTAACATTTTCTTCATAAGGGATAAGTTATAGGAGTTGGAGTTCATCTACATGAATTTTTTCTAAATTAATTATTTCAAATTTCACCGAACAATAATGCGAAACTCTATGAATGTTTGGAAGTGAGTGGTTTTTCAGATGTAATTTCCTAAGCATTGAAGTAATGTTATTCAGGTGTGTGGAATTCACATCCTAACAGTCCTTTGAACATAAACACCATGAAGAACTTAAATGTTGCTGGTTGGTTTTGGTTGGCAACGGGAAGATGCCAATGTAGTGTGAGGTCATTGCTTCAATTAACATGTTTTCAATTAAAACTGGAATCAGTAGAGGAAGCGAGCTTCTTCATAATCGATTTGAAAAAGTTGACTGATACAGTCTGGAGATTTGCTTTGAAATTGGATATTGACAATGATAAGTTGTGGCCAAATTTTTACGGGCAGGTGAATAGGTTATTTCCAAAATGTACCCGGCATGAAATAAAAATGTTCAGGAAACAACTTTTTTGATAATAGTTTCTTTTGATAATTGGATTTTAATTTTTTTCCTAAAAGTTTTTTTGAAAGAATTTTTTTTAAATACTGCTAATCATAGATGCCTTTGTCAATTCTGCATAAAAAAACAATTTGAATTTGGTACATTTTGGAATTTTCTGCGGTTTCCCTGCAACTCTGTAGTCCTGGGCAACACAGTAAAATTTTGAGTGTTGATACAATGATTCTGATGCAACTTAGTGGTTCAACACTTTGTATCAGCACAATTGTGTCATGATGTAGTCGTGCGTAGTGACGTACATATGCATTACAAAACACACCTGTCTCACGTCTCAGTACCAACCCGTTTCGTTAATTTTTATGCTATCCACCCGCGCCCTCTTTCGATCTTAATTTGATATCAGAGTGAGAACTTAGGAAGAGATCTATATTTACTTTTCTACTACTACTATTTGCAATTTTGATTTGATAGTTGGCGACGATGACGGCGACATCACATATGATATAAGTAGAGTAGCTTGTTAGTTCGTAGTACGCATATTGTGGTTAGTTTTTTGTTTAATAAGTTTAATATTTATTTAATAAATAGTCATCAGTCATCAAAGTCAGAAATATATTCATTCATTCATTGTTCATTAGTTCGATTCATCTGTTTTGTTTTTGTTGGTTCAGTTTCAGTGATTAATGGCTCCTAAAAAAAGCGAGGTTTGGAATCATTTTTCAGACCTGTCTGAGGGAAAAGTGAAATGTGTATACTGTGGGCAAATTCTATCGTTTAAAAATTATTCTGCATCTACATTAATTAGACACATGAAAACCAAACATCCCTTTAAAATAATAAGCAGACAAACAATAGATATTGAACAGCAAGTTGAACTGGAAAATACTGAACCAGTACCATCCACATTTAAATCTGAATCTCGAGAAATTCCTCCTCCTCAACCTAAGTCTTCAACATCGACAGTAGGAATAAACAAGGAAAGTAAAAGCAAAAATCAAGTAATTTCCGGTTTTTTTCAAAGGCCACTGTCTATTAACAAACAAAAAGAAATAGACAAACAATTCGTTTCTACGATAACCAAAGAATATCATCCATTCAGTATAGTTGAAGACAAAGAATTTAAAAAATTACTTTTCTTGTTAAATCCGAACTACAAAATTCCCACTCGTAAGACTTTTTCAAACTCACTAATTCCAGCAACGTACAATCATACAGTCGAAATTGTTAGAAGCCGTTTAGAAAGAGTGTTTGCAGTATGCCTTACAACTGATGGTTGGACATCAAGATCAAATGACAGTTTCTACAGTGTGACCGCCCATTACATAGTGGAAGAAGATAAGAAAATTTATTTATCTTTAGATTTATTAGGATGTATATCCTACAGAGACAGACACACATCAGAAAATATTGCCAGAAACTTAGACATAATCAATGAGTGGAATTTAGATAATAAAATAGCTGCAATAGTTTCTGATAATGAAGCTAATATGAAAACAGCAATTCGTATTGGCGGATGGACGTTTTGGGGCTGTTTCGCACATTTACTAAATCTAATAACTCAGGCTGGCTTAACATAAATAACAGCTGTATTAGATAAAATAGAAACCATAGTGCGTTATTTTCGAAGAAGTTCTTTTGCGTATTGCCAACTGAAAGCGACAGCGGAGCGAATGGAACTGCCTCCATTAAAATTAAAAGACGATGTTCGTACCCGTTGGAATTCCACTTTTGATATGATTCAGAGGGTATTAAAAATGAAAAATCCTTTAATTTCGACCTTAGAAATTTTAAATACATCCCGTAGAAACCAAAGTGAACCTGAATCAGAGACCATTTCTATGTTGCAGAATGAAGAGTGGATGATTGCTGATCAGTCAGTGAAAGTGCTGGACATTTTTAACTCAGTGACAGCCGCTGTAAGTGCAGATTAAAATGTTAGTGCTTCTAGTATTATTTTTTATTATAAACAAATTGTTAGACATTTAAATACTTTTAACTTAAGTACTCTTATGCCTGAAGTTGAGAATATAATAAAAAAACTTCAAAGTGAATTAAAATATCGGTTTCACGATATTGAAGAAAATCATTTAATCGCCCACGCAACTATTTTAGACCCTAGGTTTGAAAAGTTTGGGTTTATTGATGATAAAAAATATAAACGTGCGCTGGAACATTTATATACAAAAGCGGCAAATACAAAATTAGTTACAGGTACAGACAATAACCAAAAAAATGATTTGGAACAAGAAAGGCAAGACATTGCCCCCCAAAGGAATGATCCATTACAAGACCTCTGGATGGAATTTGACAAGGAAGTCCAGCAACATTTAATACCCAGTAACCAAAAGGCTTCAGCTATTGTTGAAGTGGATCGGTACGTAGACGCACCCATTTTACCTCGCAAAAGTTTATCTGGAGCGTATCAGGACCCTCTTGTCTGGTGGCACCAAAGAAGACACATATACCCTAAATTATACCAGATAATGAAGACCAGGCTTTGAATCATGGCAACATATGTACCATGCGAACGAATATTCTCCAAAGCTGGCCAGATTATGAAAGAAAAACGAGAGAGTTTAAAGACTGAAAAAGTGTCACAAATTATTTTTTAAGTTATAATCTAAATAACACAAATTAGAGTATTTGCTATTTTAAATAATAGGAGTTTGTTTTTGTTTTTCAGAATGTTGATTATTTTACAAAAAGCAGTTTGTTTTTTAATATACTGAAAGTATTTTATTTTTTTCTGTTCTTCATTAATTTTTTTTAATTTCGACGCCTTCTAATTTAATGTAGGTGTATGTGTATGTTAATTAATATATATAGTGGTAACCGTAGACATGCATGTTTCTGGCTCATTAGCCGTCATCAGCACGGTATAACCAAGAAAGAGTGTACAACTTGGGAGCAAGGATGTTAACTGAAACATGAGAAAACACAAACAACGGATTTCAACAAGATAACCAAACGCACATTATATATATATATATATATATATATATATATATATATATATATATTATATGGGAATTCAAATATTCAAATCAAAAACCACAAAAAAACCAACATCATTTATATCATTACCATGTGTACACGGTTTATCAGAAAAAATTAACAAAAGCCTTCAGAAAGAAAATTTAACTGTTTCACACAAATTAAAGAACACCAAACAAACATTTTTTTCAAAAATGAAACCAAACATTCCGAAAAATAAACAAACACACACAGTATATCAGATTCCTTGTGGAGATTGTAATAAAACATATATTGGTCAAAGCAAACAATACCTCCAAAAAAGAATACAAGCTCATAAGTATTCAAAAACTGATGTAACAGCTTTATCCAATCACTCTAAGAATATAGGGCATACATTTGATTTTGACAATGTGAAAATATTGGCTAAAGAAAATAATGAAAAAGTTAGAACTGTACTAGAAATGATGAACATAAAAAAGGATATAAATAGTATTAATAATAGAAACGATATTCGTAATTTGAATGTAATATATGATGGTCTCTTAAAATAATCAATAAATTGTTGAAAGCTTCTGCACCTTACTATAATATACACCTGTTAAATCAAGCAAACGCGCCCAGACTAACACCACATCGTATTAGTAAAACAAAGAGAAAAAACACCTTCAAACTAAATAATACATTTTAAAAGTTTACTGACAACAGCTACAAAATGTACACAGCATTTTAGTTTTAATTTTTACCCTTCCATGTTTTTATGTTTTTGACATTGTTATTAAGGTAATTGTTTTATTATTTTATATACAAAAATTTAATATATATATATATATATATATATATATATATATATATATATACATATTAAATCTCTTTATATTAAGATAGAGATAAATAAAATATTCGTAACAATATTAATGAATTAAACATTGAGTAATAATTAAAAAAATAAAGCTAATTGAAACTGTGACAAGAAAAGTTCGGTTCAAGTTGTAATGTGGGTTGCCCACATTAGGGGCATGGTGTTTTCAACACTCAACAGCAGAAAGGCGTTTTAAAAAATACCTATCCTCACATTCTTAATAAATGATACAACAACACTTCCAGTGCTAAATGTGTAACGAAATTATGAAACAGATTATAGAACAAGAACAGCACAATTCATCAATACCTCCGTTTCATCAAGTGTCAATGTGTTTCATTGCATTGTTTCAACACATCTGAAACAGTGTATAATATTAGCGCAAAAGCGTGATATAACACAGTGTTATACAGAACTACAACTCTGTGAATTTATTCACTAGCCAAATGGACCGACGATCGTCGACAGGGAACAAATGCAGCCGCAGTTGTACCCGCCTGTGCTTGATGATTTTCATTATTATTCAACGCCAACCAACGTGAAATATCCCAAACCCCCCGCAGGCACATCTCCACTACATTTCAGAATCAATTTCAACATAACACCCAATTCCATACACTTTTCAAAAATGTCTCCTATACACTTTTCTGCTATAAATCCAAAAATCTAATAACATTTCAAAACTTCAATATCCCTCTTTTAAAACACCGGAGGCATTCCAAATTCAGTAAAAACCACTTATTCTACACATAATGATTTCCGACACTTAGCCAGCTCAACGGCATATCTTATGTATCGGCAGCGATACATGGTTCGTATTCCACCAGAACGCCCCAATCCTATACACTTTCTGTCGCACCATTTCACACACTTTTGAGTATCGCTGCTTCCAAATGTCAATTCCCGACATAATTCAATAAAAACCCTTCCTCTGAATACTTTCTAGCGAAAAATCCCGCTTCAAAACCTCATTTCTATACACCTTTAAAAATTTCTTCCTAGTCACTTTTCCTAAAATTTCTAGACACTTTTACAACTTAACCAATTTCAACCAACCAACTTCTACACCCAGCTCAGTATACAACCGCGCATATAAACCCCTCAACACAGCCCCGAAGAGGAAACCTATCCTACACCAGGGCACACACTCGTAAACCAACAACCAACCAAAACACAAACTCGTAAACCAACAACCAACCAAAACACAAACCCTTTCCAATGCAAAATTCATAACAAATTTCTCTCTCACATTTTGGAACAAAATTAGAATGTGGTACGATTTGGAATTCAAAGGCACTATTTAATATGTGATTGCTTTTACTACAAAAAAACATATGTTTAGAAGCACTTAAATAATGGAAAAATATAATGTTTATTCTGAATCTTCTTGAATCATCTGCAAAGCGTCTTTATAATATAAAACATTTTCTACTTCGTATCCCATTTTGCCAAACAGAAACATGACGTCAGCGCATTTTTTCATTATTAATACGAATTGAACATGGAGTTTATAAACGTCTCTCCATGATTGCAAGTTTCATTCCCCTTTTGAGGACTGTATGTTCACAGATAGAACATAAGTGATAAAAGAAAGAGTAAGACCAATCTTTGGAGTTGAATGATCGATTACACTGAGAATTTTTTTTGCTGTAATATAAAGCTGAATAACTATAGTAGAATGAACCTATCTAAATACGAAATGGCCAGAAAAACGCTGTAAAGTTTTTTGTTACATTAAAAAGACCACATACACAACAGTTACGTTTAATATTCATTTAAAAAATTACTTACAGGTTTTTTAACGTTGTGTATGGACTATATTTGTATAATTCATATGAATCTAACATATAACAAATCAAAAATAATCATTTTATTTTTTCCTTTTATGGGGGGTCATATCTTTCCTCTTCAAAAACCAGCATGGCAGGCGCCCCATCGCCCTTGGTACCAAATTTCCATTGTTCTGGTATATTGGTGGAACCATTCACCCTGCTCGTCACCGACATCTCCCACATTCTCAGGAAAAAATGATAAATGGAAAAAATGCATTTTTAATGACATTCGGCAGCCTAGCGATTTATAGGAATCTAAAAGTTCATTAACTGTTTGTAGTTTGCATCCATATTGTTGACCAAAAATCCTTTTACGAAATGAGTTCCAAGCTTTAAGCTCTTGCGTGGTTAGCTTTTCTATAAATTTAGTATCGTCCAGCAACTTTCTAATTTGTGGCCCAATAAAACACCCTCCTTTAACTTGGCGTCACTAAACTGGGGAAAGACTTGTCTTATGTATTTAAATTCTTCACCTTCTCTATTCATAGGCTTCACAAAGTTTCTTATTAGACCAAGTTTATAGGAAGCGTAGAGAGAAGGACATTTTTTGGGTCTACATGAGGCACACATTTTGAGATCCCGGTTGAAATTCGGACCTTTCTGGCCAAATTTGCCTCAGATCGTGTTAATTCATAAGCAACTGGTATAGACATTCCATCATGTTCTCTGGTGCTGATGGATAAGCAAATCGAACTAGTCGAACAATATCCATTTCATACTCTTGAAGGGTTTCGTCACGTTTCCGCCTTCGGTTGTTCAGCTGGAATCTGTACAACTGTTCCAAATGTTCGTGACCATATCGTATGTCCAACCTCTTCTTCAGCTGCTCGAAATCATCCGTTTTTTCCAGAGGTATCGTCTGAAGTACATCTAAGGCATCTCCCCGAAGCGCGATAGTTAAGTTCACTGCCTTGTCTCTATCGGACCAATTATTCACCTAGCGGCTGCTTCAAATTGTTTCACATAATTGGTCCACGACATTTTTCCATCGAACGTTGGGGCCTTGACTCGGGTAAAACTGCCAATGTCTTCAAACTTAGGTAGTGTTTCTGGCTTGCAAGTTTTCGTTTGCTCGGTCTTCTTTTCTTCCTCTGGCGTGGCTCGCGTTCTTGAATCGGCAATCTTTTCCTCTAAACTCCTTGATTTTCTCGTCTATCGTTGTAATCTTATTCTCGATTTTCTCGTCCATCGTTGACATTTTATTCTCGATTTTCTCGTCCATCGTTGACATTTTATTCTCGATTTTCTCGTCCATCGTTGACATCTTATCCTCGATTTCAGATTTTAGAGATGAAATTTCATTTTCAATGTCAGCGGCAATGTCGTTTTTCATTAATAAGATATCGGCAGATATATCGTTCTTCAAAGTAGAACTCTTCTCGTCCATGTTCTCTTCCATGGCAGAAATCTTCTCGTCCATGTTAGCAGAAATATTAGCAAAAATGTCGTTCTTCATAGCACAAATCTTCTCGTCCATGATTGCAGAAATGTCGTGCTTGATAGCAGAAACCTTCTCGTCCATGTTAGCAGAAATGCTCTCTTCCAAGACAGAAATCTTCTCGTCCATGTTAGCAGAAATTGACGAGATTAAGGTGGAAGCCTGGTCATTAAATAAAACTGTTTCTGGATCAAAGCCGACATTTTCCCGTGCCACTTTAAGTCTTTCTACTAATTCACTTTTCTTACCGGACGTTTCCAACTCACGATCTTCCAATTCTGCTCTTAATTCCGCCACTTTCAGATCCCTTAATCTCTTGGCCATTTTTACGTAGATATTAATTTATATTACCCCACTTCTGACACCAATGTAATGTTTTTCTAATTTATTTAAATAGCAAACGGGTGGGATAAATTTTAAACACACGGTAGATACACTTACTTAATTTGTTTAAAACACTAAACTAATCACTAACACTTAATTTATATATACTCAGTATATTCACTTAAACTAATTTATGTAAACAGTTCACTAATTTATATTCACTTATTTACTTGTTTATCTCACGATGTCAAATGATCAGCTAAACTGACTCTTCCTGATCGGTCCCTTATATATTAAAGCCTTTTTTACAAGTAAATTCCGGACTGCGGCTTACACACACAAAAACAATTTTAACTTTCATACCTGGCTTAGACAGAGTCTGATTTAGGGACTTTTCCAGTGTGCAGTTTCGTAACAATAACATTGGATGTAATATCAATGTATACCAATATACCTAACGAATTAATAATTAAGACTGTACAAACCGAGGGGGTGACAACTCTTGGATATACATGTACATTTTGTTGGAAATCATTGAGAAATCGCTAGGAATTCCATTGATACCGTGGAAATCGCGGCAATCATTGTGGCAATTCTGAAAATCACCAGGCAGTCGCGGCATTCAGTTGACAATCTTGGCAGTTAATGTGGGAATCCCGGAAGTCTCATACAGATAGGCAGCCTGGCAGTCGCACAATTTATTGCGCAGAACTTCAAATTTCATGCGGTTGCGTGTTGCATCAGTGTATCGTCTCCGTCCGTAGCTGGTTTACGGTTTAGCACGTGGCTTATTAACATGTTTTCGTAATTAGAGCAGTGCAAATAAACTAATGGTCTTGACTTTCTAAAGTATACTTATTCACATTGGTATAGTTGTAAGATTATTTACTGGAACAGTAAGTTAATAAGACAAGAAAACTGCATAATAGCAATGAAAGTTAAACTGTAACACATATTTATTAAATTTGCTATTGCAATGGTTCTGATGTAATTATTTGAAGTTATTTAACATCACTTAGAATCTTAGATTACAATTGATTTCTCTGATTACTTGTAAGTTTGAATGTCAATAATTGTATATTGTTGTTACCTTTACTTTTAGGACAGAAAAGACAAAAAGAAGCCAGTCATATTGTTTTGTGTTATTGTGTAAAGGCCTACTCAATTTTCTCAATATATAGGGTTAAATTAATCAAATAAAATAATGATTATAAATGTATAAGTTTTCCAAAAAATTTTGGCCATTAGAAAGCCAAGTTAAATTTAAAGTATTAAAAAATATTTGGCTTCTTGCTCTTTTAATCTATTTGATTTTTAATACATTTTACAATATGGTAACTAAGCTAATAATATTTATATAAGCAAACTAATACTAATAGAAAATGGATGGTTAGGCTTATTTTTAGACACATGACTCATAAAATGTATGAAACAAAACGCTATAGTATTGAAATATACTTCAAGTTAACTCTATACATAAAAATCCAAACTCAACAAAAATGAGGTAAAAGTGAATAACTTCAACTAAACTACTAGTTCTCATAGTAGCCAATACTTGGGTGAGAATTAGTTAATTGTAACTGAACTACTCAGAGATCATATCAGTCAATACTTGGTTGAGAGTTGGTTAACTATAAACATTATAAAAAATCAAACTAAAGAAAAACTTGTTTCAAACTTAACATATAAGTTTAAATAAACCACTCAGTTCTCATATCAATGCTTTGGTGAGAGCTAATACTCTAAACATTAAAAAAAATTAAACTAATCAAAAACTTTGATCAAATCTTATAACTTTTAACTAAACTACTCAGAGATCATATCTGTCAATGCTTTGGTGAGAGCTAGTTAACTTTAAACATTACAAAAATCAAACTAATCAAAAACTTTGTTCAAATCTTATAACTTTTAACTAAACTACTCAGAGATCACCTGTCAATGCTTTGGTAAGAGCTAGTTAACTTTAAACATTACAAAAAATCAAACTAATCAAAAACTTTGTACAAATCTTATAACTTTTAACTAAACTACTCAGAGATCATACCTGTCAATACTTTGGTGAGAGCTAGTTAACTTAAACATTACAAAAAATCAAACTATTCAAAAACTTTGTTAACTCTTATAACTTTTAACTATACTACTCAGAGATAATATCAGTCAATGCTTTGGTGAGAGCTAGCTAACCTTAAACAGTACGAAAAACATAATTTTCCTTAACTAACGAACTTAATAAGAAAAAACAGTTAATATTTGAAACAAAGCCAACAGTTACATTAAATTATCACGCTTAGAGTAATTCAAATTCAGTAGTAAACCTCTCAAGTGTTTTGAGATTAATGTTTGAGAGATTTCTCTAACTCTTCAATTTCTTTGTCGAAAGAACTGAGATGTGAAGAGCTCTCTTCTAGGGTTTTCTTTTTCTTTGCTTTTAGTTCTTCAATTTGTTTCAAAACAATCTTCCTTTTCCTGTTCTGCGCATTCTACTTCTTGAATTTTCTTCTTTTTCAATGCATCCTTCCACCTTTCATTGGATTGAGAAACGTAGTTAAGCATTTCTTTTGTGGTTTCTATATTTTCAATACCTCCGAGACTTGACGTTGCATCATACACAATTCGTTGAGCAACAAGGGATTCGTTTTTCAAATTTTCTACCAAACAGTCAGAATTGGTAGAAAACCCCCTCTCCAATGCTGCATTTCCATGGAACACTGTCAAAATCATCTTTACAAACATGACAAAAGATTCATTGTTTTATTTGCTTAAGATTGGAGCAAAAAGTTCATCAAGCCTTTCAGTTTTACCGCCAAAGTTTTTGCAAACATTGATTACCAATTGATTGCTGCAAAAAGAGATATATGATCATTCAATACTATCTGCTGCGACACCTGAAAACCATTTGTTGTCTGTCAACACTTCCAAAGCTTGCTTGATACATCCTAAACCTGATTTTGGATTTAAAATATTTTCTGGCATTAGGCAGCTTGCTCCCTTGGTCATTTTATATTTCAGTGGAGATTTTTCCAATATTTTTTTTGTACACTGAATGAGACAATTTTTGCATTCTTGTCTGAATTGGATTATCTGACGGTCAGATATTACATTAGCACTTTTAATGGATCTTATTGCCATTCTAATTTCATATCCGAGATTGATTTTTTGAGCCGATTTAAGGTTTTCAGACTTGTCCATGTCTATTTTAGCCAGTTTTATTGATGACGATGCTTCATCAAGTACTCTTTGACAAACCATGACATTAAGGATTTTAACAAATTATAAATGGAATCATGAAGGAATGGAGCTAGTGGTTCATCACTTTGGTACTTTGTTAGAAAAGGTTCCAGTTCACTTGCCAAGGATTGAAAAAAAGCCAACTGGGCTGGAAGCATTGGATTCTCTATAGCTTTCTCAACGTTATACATACTGAAAGTGTTTTGCAGACACTTTCCTCGCTTGGCTTTTTGAATATATTTGTTCAAATATGGTACCATTGTAATAGCTCTTTCAGCCACCGATGCGTTGCTCAACCACCTCACAACGCAAAACTTTTTTGGAAATACTGTGGACCCCGAAAATTTTATAAAGTCTTGCGGGAACATTTTTAAAAACATTGTAAATGCCTCTAAGAAAACAAACAGTATTCCACCCGGTTGAGTTAATACCAATTTTAAAAGCATTGTGAATGACATGGAGGCCACAGCTTCCTAAATGAATAAACTTTTTGCTTTCTGGCGTTGTTTGAATTGTTTTGTCCAGTTCTTTAAGAAATTTCCAATTGACTGAAGGGCCATCCATTGAAATTTGGAAGATGTTTTGAAGATTTATCTCAGTAGATAGTTCTTTTTCAAATGCCTCCAGTAAATCTGATGCCTTGCTGTGTCCTAAAAATACTGATGTAAGGTATCGAGTTGATACCTTGTTTTCAACAGGACACCAGTACCTTATGATTATGTCCATCTGATTAATATGTGCCACTTTGTTGAGGGACTGGTGCAAGCCCGAAAGATATCATGTAGGCATTTTGCCCTTTTGTAGTTGAAATTTGTTGGCTATATTGGAGTCACTAAATATCTTAGGGAATAATCTGACTGCAGTAGCAGCTGTTCGAAGAGATAAGTGCATTAGTACAGTAAAAATGCACCACATAACTTCCCCTTTTTTAACTTGGTCACTCTTCAAAAATGTGTTTAAATTCACCCGTGAAGGGATAGCAGATGTACTAGAAGTAGGTAAGGTATTGGAACCAGATAATGCAGCATTTTGATCATGGTGCTCTTCACTTGGTGGTACTTGATTATTTGTTGTGGGTTGGTTTTGTTTAGTTGTATCTGTTGATTTCTCACCAACAGTCAAATTCTTTTTGGAACCAAATGTTCTAATATCCACGGTTTTCATTCTGATCATTAGAGTTTGCGGGTGTTTGGCACTGTTTTGGTGGCTTTTCAGTGCCTGCACACCCATATTACTTAACCCTTAAACGCCCGAATTAATTTTTGTTTTAAATTGCCAGATTTGTTAACTGTTTTCGTTTTTATTAATCACATGGAGGCGTGTTTATACAATTTTTGTCTTAAAAAATGCTTACTTTTCAAAAAAAAAATACTGTTACCATATGGTTACACTAGGCGCTTGTGTAATACAAAATGTGCACAAGTTCACAAACTTCTATTTTGAAATAAAGTAACAAAAAATAATACTAATTTGTATGAAAATCGAAAAACACGGTATGCAAAGTCCGACGTCACATTTTTTGCACATGGTGCGCACGTGTGAAGAACAACCCTCGCCTGCACATCTCCTTCTTTTATTTCCTGGGCAGCTTTCAACTAAATGGCCTAGCCTATCATATCGTAAGCTGTCTGAAATTCGGTTCAAAGTGATACTGGATCGCGAAGTAGCAGGTCTACCAGGACCTTTTGGTGCCTAACCATATGTTTTTAAGTAACTGTTGTAATTTGAAACCCTGTTTTTTAGCTACTTTTCAGGGATAGCTGAGCCGAAAGATTCTGGGAGTAAAAACTATATTAGGGACAAAGTTATAGCACAACATCATAACAAATGGATAATGCTCACTGAGCAAGGAGCCATATATGCCGAGAAACAAACGCAAATCATCTAAAAATCGCCAGACCATCGGCGTTCATTGTATTCATACATATATTTTTAGAAATTTGTAAATTAGGGCCTCAAACACCAATAAAGACCTTTTTAATTAATTAAATTAAGTAACTGTTGTCAATTTCTCTGCGAAAAGTTAGCTGCTGAAAGCGGCCACCGGCTTTTCTATGAAGCTGCCAACCATTATTTATGCATATGTCAATTACCCATGTAAACTGACACCACCACCATTTTTTGCCTCTTATACCTATCCGATATCTATTTATATTCTTGTCCATCAAATCAGTTCCGCCCATGGATGAAGTATACAGCCCTATTACGTTAGGACGAAGAACGGTAATCATTTGCTTCTCAGCTTGGGAAAAACGTCTAACATTGGTATTTGGAAAAATGCCATGGCAAGTAGAGGCTACGGTTACGACACTATTGTCTAACCAACGTACAACTATAATCCCACAGGCTCGCTCAATGGCAGACTCGTAAATGCCTCTATAATTTTTCTGAAATCTCTTTTTATCTGATAATGGACAGTTTTTTGACAAACGGTTCTCACGGATGGTACCTGTTGCGTTGTACCCTTGTTGTTTTAGATAATATAATAAATTTAAACCGGTGAAAAGATTATCAAAATACAGCTGATACGGCAGATTACGTTTTTTCTCAGGCAGCTCATCCAACATTTGAACAAAGGGAGCTGCTGCTTTTCCAAAAAATCTTTCGTATTCGATATTGCGTCAAGGAGAATTGCCTTGATAAAGTTCAAAATTTACGAGGTATCCAGAAACTGTGTTGAGGCACCACATCTTATAGCCGAATCTTATTGGCTTACCTCGTATAAATTGCTTACAGCTGTGCTTGCCATAATATTTAATCATACTTTCATCATAGCATAATTTCTCTTCTGGCTCAAAATTTTGGAGGCATTTTTCTTTTATTCTATCCATAAGGAGTCTCAGTTTCCACACCTTATCGGTAAGATCAGGTGTGTTGTTGTCAGCACAATGTAGAAACTGCGAAATTTGAAGAAATCTGTTTCTACGCATTGCATTGTAGACCATGTTATTCCTCACATCCTCCTGGTTCTCCCAATAATAACGTTTACCTGGTAACTGATTGTACCCTGATAGCAATAAAATTCCAATGTAACATTTTAGTTCATCAACTGTAACTTTGGGATCCGGGCGATTTTTAAAAAGGGCGTAGCGAGATATTTGATCAGTTAAATACATCATCGTTTCAATATCAAAAAATTGTTCAAAAAGTGCTACTGGTAATAAATCTCTGTATTTCGTATAAGAACCAGCTGGAAATATTCAAGCTTCATTATACATAAGATCACCTTGAATCCATTCCGTTTCTTTTACGGGACTAAAAATAGAAGTCTTAACTGGTTCCTGCAGGGCTTCGTTGATTTCAGGTTCTATGTTAGGCTCGGCAAAATTTCCAATGCGATCTTTATTGGATAAAACAACTTCAGCTTTAGCTCGCAACTGTGAGCCCGGCAAATTGTCTAAAAGGCCACCTTCATCCTCTTCGCCTGAATCTTCATCTGTCAGTATGTTCGGGTCTGGCGGTTCAATGAAAATGTCTTGAACATCGTCATTGTAGGCAATTTCGAGGGCTTCTTGAAGAGTAAATCCCTTTCTGTAAGTAAATAGTAGCTATTATAGAATATTATTTTTATGACATCCTAAACGCCTAGCGTTACCGTATGGTAACATAAACAAAAGCCTCGTCCCACATAAAGCAGTACATAGTGGTGGATAATTTGAGGGTTAGGTCATGATACTACAGTATGTTCTTATATTATCACAATAATAATATAATTTGTAGGAATTATAGTAAAGGAGATATACTTACTCAAATCGAAGCTACCTCGTTTTTTAACACTTATTTGGAGAGTCACAATTTACAACCTAAATACTTAAAAGTGGATGACAGCAAAATGACGTTCCAGTGAAAGTTGCAATACTTGATTGAATCATGAACATACATATGCTGCCATCTGTGCGCCAGAAGTCAACATAAGATATGTAGGAGCAGTTTAAAAGTAGTTTACCAGCATAACCATATGGTTGGTTACCCTAGGCGTTTAAGGGTTATGCTAAAAACTGTTTTGCAAACTTTACACTTTGCATTGTTGGAGTTCTTTGTATCATCTTCCAACCACTCTGAAAGCGATGGGTTTAAACTTTGATCCATCCAGTCCAAACGAAACTTGGCATTTTTATTCACCATTGTTTAAAAAATGGCGGCATAAAATGTTTTTGTAGTAAAATATGATTTGTAACTTATATCTTGCACCTCACAATACCTGCAACAAATATTTAAAATTAATTCACTCATAGTAGAGTAAAGCAAAGTGGTACATACTATCAACAAAAAGGCATAAGATACAAGAAAGCTACTTGAAAAAATTCATTCAATGAACTGAAGTATTAAAGTACCCTGTGTGAATAATCTGAACATAGAACTATTTAAATAATCGAGGAGATTTCTTTATCTTTGCCTCTTGAATTTGAAAAGTTAAAGACACAACACCCAGCTAAGATAAAAGGATGAAAACGGAGGTTTAATGTTAGCAATATATGGGCATGTTAGCGGCTGACTGCAGCACCACGTGCAATGTGTTGGGCGATGGGGTCGCCACATCCCGACGCCAGGATACAAATATTATAAATAAAATTTAATAAATTATTAATATGACAAGATACATTTAAAATGTATTAGTTACAAAACTAAAGAGGAATTACAATGACTGTTTTAAGCTTACCTTTTTTAAACCACATAATAATTCTTCATGTACAGTAGAACAATGAGCATAGTAGAATCTAACTAACTCTTTTCCATAAATCATGGCTCTCTCTTTCCACCCTCTTAACTTTTATATCACAACAAATTTCATTATATTCACCTACTTGATGAAATTTACTAGGCCTATACAAAAATCAGTTGGCTATTAAACATTGAAATAGACCATGAATGAAAAAAATTCACTATCGGTAAAATTAAACATTTCAAGGAATTTTTTTGGTTTTTATAAAATTCCCTGACTTTCGACAATTTTTCATAAAATTCCCTGACTTTTCCAGGTTGAGTGAAATTCCCTGACTTTCCCAGGTTTTCCAGGTTGGTAGACACCCAAATGTCAATTTTTATTAATGTTACTTGGGATTTCGTGTTACAACCAAAATAGGAACCTTGATGTAAAGGTCTAAAATGAAGAAATATACCTAACAATCCATCAAATACTGCATGATCAAATTACTGTTATGAACAATAATGAAAATTCAGAGGCGAGGAAGCTTCCTGAAACAAAATCTCTGACAAATTTTGGATTCTTAATAAAAAAGGCAGTTTTCAACTTCACCGTGACACAGACAGTGTGCCCATTTGCTTTCGGGTTGTACTGAAAATGACTTCGGTACATAAAAATGACTTCGGTCATACAAAATCCAAGGTCTACTGTGTCCGTTTGTACGAGAAAAATTTTAATAAACCGCCTACTGTCCAAAATACAGAGAGGGGTTCCCTTTAAAATTCGAATCGGTTTGAGATTTAAAATGTGAAGGATCACAATAGCAATAATAAGGCATAAAATACATCCCCAATTCAGCCACCGAGTTTGTAGTCTCTATTGAGAGTACTGAGCCCACAGCCACGATGGTAGTTCGTCAAAATTATGATTGTTCAATAGTTTTCAAATTACAAAAAAAAATTCTCAAAATTGGCACGTGACTTTTAAAAAGAGAATTGCTTAAATAAAAGCTGAGATAAAGACGCTTTTATTTGAAAATAATGCTTTTTTGCAATTTGAAAAATGACAATGACGTGTTTTTTTATTGAAAAAACTGTATCTATGAATTTTGAAATTTCGATTCAAATTTCGATAATACAGTTGGTCAAATAGTCTGAATCTATAACATTATTGGCAAACAATCTATCGAAATAACTCATCTCTAAGCATATTTCTCCATTAGGAATGGATAATTCAATGGAAGCCTCAACTCCAAGAAGTAAGATACGAAATGTTTTGTCTGACATTGGATTGGACACGTCAGTCGAGCTTCCCCAGTATTTATTGGATCTTTTTCAATACGCGGGCTTTGACAACTATACTGCTTTGTCGATGTTCGAGGAGAAAGATTTTGCTAGACTTGAAGTCTATGCAAAAACTGGCCTTGCTGAATTATTCACGGATCAAGAGATTTTTTTGGAATATATTATCGAAATATATCACTGTTCAAAATAGTTGATGGGCATCGAAAATTACTCAACAAAATCGTAGAACACTGTAAAGCATATTCGGAAAATCGGAGAAGATTTGGAGTGTCGTCTAGAATACAAAAAAAAAACAATCCGAAAAAAGATCTAAAAGAAAGTTCTTCAATGCCAACTACTGCTACGGAAAAAGAAAACTCATTAGTAGACAAAAATTCTTCTAGCAATGATAATGGAATTTCATCTCTGAATGACTCAAGAGAGAAAATTGCGAATCATATAAAACTTGTAGTAATAGCATATCAGAAAAAATATTTGAATAGCCTGGAAGATGAAAAACAGAAAAGTGACGGGTTGAAGGAATTGGATCAACTTGAAGTAGAAGTTAAAGAAGAATGTGTTCTGGTTAAATGTACTAAGTGCAATTTTGTATCCAAAGCATACAGTAAACTACAAAATAATGGAAAAAAATGGATACTCTCAAACGTGAACTGGCATTTCAAAACTCACTACAAAAAAAATTCTCGGTCTTCGATACCACAAAAATCAAAATCTTCATCAGAAAAAAATTCAATGCTTTTGTTTTTGAAAACAGGAAATATGAGTACCGATGATTCGAATAACAAAAGTCTCGACCAAAGTTCATCTGAAACTGCTGCAGAAAATCTTATAGAAATGACACATCTTGAAGATTCTGATTTAAATCAACCTTCAACGAGCGCATATTCCAATATATTGATTAATAAAGATCGTATAATTTCCGGCCAAGATTCCGATCCCCCAGAATTTTTTTGTTCAGCAGAATTTTCAGTGAGGTGGCCGTTGAAAATTCACCAGCTGATGGAACTTCTGCCCCAGATACATCTAAAGAAACTCCTCATGAAGCATCGGTTCCAACAGCAAAAGTCAATGTTAGTCGAAGGGATAGAATCGCAACAACAAGAAGATTAGAATTTGATGAAAGCCAAACCAAAATAACATCGTACTTTCAGATTTGTGAAACTATAGAAAAAATCATTTCCAGCGAACCAGAACTGAACAAACAATTTGAAATAGCCATGGATATAGCTCTCTCGGAATCTCTAATTGATACAGGATCCAAATATGATTGCCAACATTTGACTAGAAACAAACCCCTCAGATTTTTTGATATGTTGAGAGAATATGCTGAAAGAAATGCGAAGGGGAAGGAGAAGGCTGGCAACCGGTTTTCAGAGGAATTCAAAAAATTGTGCCTATATATTTTCATAACATCTGGTCGTCTTGCCTATGAAACTCTTTATCAGAATATGGATTGTGGGCTGCCCTCGCGAACCACTTTGACTAGAACATTAAACAAGTTCGGCACTCATAGAGAAGACGAATTGAATTTGGATCAGTTGAAAGTTTTTTTAGACAAGCGAAATTATCCACCTAATGTTATTGTGAGCGAAGTTCAAACTGCAATAGTTAAGCGGATTCGCTACAGTCCTTCAACTAATCAACTTGTTGGTTGTGAACCACTCATTTCAAAGACAAGCGGATTTCCTCTATATAATCAGTATTTGGTGAACTCTGTGAATGACATAAAGAAACCAATTGATGAAAATAATTATTCGAACAATGCTTATGTATACATGGCCCATCCTCTCGTTGACAGTGCGCCTGCGTTCTGCATAGCAATTTTTGGATCAGACAATCGTTTCCAGACAGAAGATGTCATAAACCGGTGGAAACATCTAACAGATGAAGCGACAAAAAAGGAATATCAATCGACGGCTTCTCTTCAGATGGAGATACACGATGTCTCAAAGCTATGAAGCTCATATCTGGCATAACATCGTCCTCAAAAGCTTTAGAAAATCCATATTCTCCTTATTTTCAGGTAAGAGATTTTTTATTTATAAGTGACCAAAAGCTTATGTACTTTTTTTAAAAGGCTGACTTTTTATCCGATCAGCCGGTTGTGTTTCAAGATACTGTCCACATATCGACAAAAATTAAAACAAGATTGCTGAAACCTGATATAGTTTTACCTATGGGATCCTACCAAGTATCAAAGTATCATTTGGAGTGTCTTGTTAAAAATAATACAAAAGGTAAACATCTTTTGAATTTCAGCGACATAGAAGGTAAATATGAATACTACCAAAACTGCCATCTACAGATGTCAGTAAAACTTTGCGCCATGTACACGTCTCACGTTACTCTAGAAAGAATAAAATTTCCATTTAATAAACAATTAAATTACCAAATCAAATTTAAATCACAAAAATTTTTGAAATCACGTAAAATACCATGTCGTATATTAAATTTATCCACATTTTTCTATTTTCAATTGATACTTACAAAGAAACATTCTTCCAAATAATTCTCAATTTATTGACTGAAATTTATTCAGATAAAATTTTTATATATACATAGTTATTTTCCAACTAACTTTAAGCTGATTTAAAAAATCATTTGGCAATAAAACAAATTTATAATACTTGGCCCAATTTTCGGTATAAGGCAGCAAAAATTGGGCCAAGTCTTATAAATGTTTTTTATTGCCAAATGATTTTTTAGATGCATGCATGTCTGCGGTTACCACTCTTTTCAGTAGCCCCTTCTTCTATTTGCGTGCAATACCCACTAATCTATTCGTTGCTTATTGTACATATGTCACGCACTATTCGTACATCTTGTTATTATTTCATTAATCTGGGTCGGAAGTTTCAGACGGAAGTGTTATATGCACCTCCGTGTCTATGTTGGTTGTTGTCTCGAATATTCGAGATCTTCTAATATTACTGACACAAATGTTGTGTTTGACTATCCTGCTGAATTCTGTTATATTTTCTCATGTTTCATTCAACACCTTTGCTCTCATGTTTCACATCTTTTCTTGGTTGTACCGTACCGATGACGGCTAATTAGCTAGAAACATGCATGTCTGCGGTTACCACTCTTTTCAATAGCCCCTTCTTCTATTTGCGTGCAATACCCACTAATCTATTCGTTGCTTATTATATATATATATATATATATATATATATATATATATATATATATGTGTGGTCGTTGACCCAAGATTCATCTGAACGACTTGGTGTAATATTTTTAGACGTCAAACATAAACCAATAACAACCCAATGTCAAATATCAACTTTTGTTTTACTTAACCACACTCAAGCAATATTAACAAAAATAAACATTTGTAATACCTAATTTGTTAATATTTGTGAGTGCAATAATGAATACACAGGTAGTTCGAGAGTTAACAAATATTATATTTGAGGATAGTGAATCGTCATTACCTGACGATGATATTGAAAGAAGTATATTGGCATTAGTTGGAGAGGTTGGTAGAAACAATATTTTTCAAACTCACGAATTTTTGAAGATCATAGAAAAAATGAGTGACGCAGAATTCCAACAACATTTACATTTGACGAGGTCTGCTTATATTTATTTATTTAACCAAATTGCCCATTTGCTGAAAAGCAACAACACATTCAAAGAAAACATTGATCCTAGTTTACAGCTACTATCAACTCTTTGGATTTTGAGCACTCCAGATAACTATAGGTAAAGTAGAAAAAAGTAATAAATTATGAAATATTTACATTGATTTTATTTTGCAGAAGCATTGCAAGCAGGTTTGATGTGGCAAAATCCTCTCTGTTTGTGTCAATAGAGAGAGTAATTAATGCAATTATTTCGATTACCAACAAAGTTTTGAAATGGCCAACACTAGAAGAAAGAACTCAAAGTGAGGAACACTTTTATTCTATCAGTCAATTTCATGGTTGTATTGGAGCAATCGATGGCACATACATTCCCATAAAAGCACCTCATGAAAATCCAGAGACATACATAAATAGAAAATGTTTTTATGGTGTAACTTTACAAGCCATTTGTGATAGCAAAAGAAAGTTTTTCGACATTTTCTGTGGTTATCCCAGCAGTGTTAGTGATATTCGAATTTTTAGGAATTCAACCATATTTAAAAACATCATAAGACAAAAGATGTTTATTTTCCACCAGTCTCTTTCATAATCGGAGATAAAGCATATCCAGTATATGATTGGTGTATAGCACCTTATAAAGAGAGGGGATATCGCCATCTTTATCCAGTTAGATTCAATACCCAACTTGCTAAAGCCAGACAGGTTATTAAAAGGGCATTTTGTCTGTTATTTGGAAGATTCAGAAGATTAAAATATTTAGACATAAATCGTACAAATTTAATTCCCCACGTTGTTCAAACTGCCTGTGTTCTACGCAACATATGTTTAATGTTTAACGATGCTGAGGCAAATTATGAAGAAGAGGACAATTATTTCTGCATGAAGTCAAAGCAATAGTAAATAACATCCAAAATATTCAAGAAATGGAGAATGAAAGAACTAGACTAGAGAAGAAATAGCTAATAATTTTAATTAATCTAGTTTTGTAGTTTTTGGTTAAGATAGTTATACCTATTTGTTTTATTTATTTTATTATTTTGAAGCCAGTTAAACCAGTTGTTTCTTTTTTTTCTGCATTTTATTTCCTGATCTTAGTATATGGTTGTGTTTCTATTGAATGCATAAGTATTCCACAATAAGCTACATCTAGATGACAAATAAATACCTGAAATATTTTCACTTATAGAACTTTAAAAGTGCGAATTTTCTTGAAAAAATTTGCAAATGAGAAAAAATGTATGGAAAATAATTCGAGCTCGCGGGAGATTCGGTAAGAAAATTTTATAGCTACATTGTATTTGAAATAGTTCCATTTTTTTTTACTTTCCCTTTGCCCTAGTAAAAAAGTAGGAATCAGTCTTAAATAAATGTATTACTTCTTACTATAGATATTAGAACTAGAGTCACAAAGAAAACATCATAAAGTGAATCGTACAATTTTTGTTCCTTCTGAGCATATTCAAGATTATCATAAAAATATAAAATATTTTTTCTACGACCATAAAGGAAAATGTACATTTCAAGTGCGTCTTCGATTAAGGAGCCTACCACATTAAAATACAGGTTTTCATTTCCCATGGGCTAACTGTATCGAAATACTTATTTCATTTCCCACGACTATCATGCGCTACTAGACTGTCATTATATTAACGAATTTTTTGGTCATATATTATAGGTGCGTTCTTTTTGACTGAGATCTCATATCACTTCAGTTAAGGTGATCTGAGATAATGTGATGTGATTATGCACCAAAAAGAACGACATCTCAATTGAAGCGCGCGATCTATCGACGCATGCGTGAATAAGAAACAAAACATATAATAATAATAATGTTATTGTATCTATAATTTGTAGCAAAATAAAAATAGATTATGTGTGTTTATATGTCAATGGTTAAAGCTATATATAACCTTGGTTAAAACTACAAATAATTCAAGCAAATCAAATATTTGTTCATCCCCTCCACTTTATTTCCGACTCAAGTCCAACTGATTCCCCCTTACAACACATTCAGCATCGGTGAAAAGGGGAGGAAAAATCTCAGCTCACTTAAAGTGAGTAAAACAAAAAGAACGCTCACTTTACTGATGTGAGCTGAGATTAACTGAGATCTGTCAAAAAGAACGCACCAATTATAATGTATGACCGAGTCATGTTTGTTAATGTCTATCTAATAATTTGACATTTCACATGGGTGTTTACAAAATTCGTTTGTAAAAAAATTTATAATTGAAAATGGGTCGCGATAGTGAGGATGATTTGACATTGACATGCTGATCCAGATATGTAAACTAGCCATTGCTCTAGAAGAACATCGGTCACTATCCTGGTAGATGCAGGAGGTGATATAACTCCTTTAAAAAGACACGATAATTGATAACTTTTTCCGCAGGTGAATTATAACGATTTTTTCTGCATAAAGTATTTTTATTTCAGAGTTATAAAAATTTTAAAATTTTGAACGTTATTTGTTTCAGGACGTAGGTAGGTACATGTACAAAAATAAAATAAAAAATGTTAGAGTAAGGGAAACTGAATGAGAAGTAGACTGTATGGACATCTAAGGTTGCGATATAGCGTCCACTATTCTCCCATTGCGTATCAGAGAAAAAATTCTCTAAACCATGCAACAATGACGGCAGGAAAGTTTATAATAAAAATTGTTATGTAAAATATTACAGTTTTGTTTATGATTTATGATGGTCGTAGAAAGAGTATAGTGTACAATTTGCATAAAATGGCCCATTTCCAACTCGTAGGTATATGAAATTTTGTATTACTCGCTACGCTCGTACTACAAAATTGCATATACCTACTTGTGGGAAATGTATGTCATTTCATGCTCATTGTACAATATACTATAACGTATTTGGTGAACAATTTTGGTTTAAATCCCGAACAAGAAGATTTATTCAAATGTATGATCAATATTTTTCATGATATTTTTTACTATTTAAGGCGTAAACAATGTCCCGTATATAAATTCGCATCTGGTAATTTTAAAACTTCAGCAATTATTTTTGTCTGATTACCAATTTTATTAATTCCGACTACTTTCTTCGAACATTTTTCTTTTTGGTAATTAACAGAAAATGACTTCACTTGCTCTCAAACCTATCCAAAATGTATTGAAAAAATGGTTCCCCGAATTTCCTAAATTCTCGCAATTACAAAGATCTCTTGCTTATCTCTTTAGATTCGTAAACAATATTAAAAAGAACAGTTGCAAACTATGTGGACCCTTATCTATAGAAGAAATTCAAAATTCTCACGATTTTATTATCAAGCAACTACAAAGGGAACACTTTTCTAAAGAATTTGAACTTATCTCTGAGTAAAAACCTATTACGAATAAATTATTGGTACCTCTAAACATCTTTTTGGATTGTAACGGAATTCTACGAGTCGGTGGCCGATTGCAAAATGCTGACCTAAATTATGACAAAAAATTCCCGATTCTGCTACCCGCCACTGAGGTCTTGGTAAAACTCATTATTGAAAATGAGCATGCTACACTCGGACACAGTGGTTCCCAAAACGTGTTGGGGAATCTAAGGCAACGATATTGGCTTTTAGGTGGAATTCGCTTGATAAAGCGTATAATATCCAAATGTGTTATCTGTTACAGATTCTTCGCTCAATTTGCTTCTCAATTCATGTCTCCTTTACCGGTAGACAGAGTGACTCCTACCAGACCGTTCCTTAAAGTCGGTGTAGATTTCGCAGGACCCATCTCATTGCGCTCTTCGCGGCTGCGAAAAGCCCCTAGGTTAAAGGCATATCGTTGGTTTGCGAGAATACCGACGCAACTCAAAAATGTTAAAATTTGGACTAAGTATGCAAAACGATCATAAATCACTAATATTTTAGCGTGAATAGTGACGCAACACCGATTTCGCGCTAAATTTCTCTAGAAAGAGACAGCGTCATTATTCATTTGAGACAAAATACGCTGATGTGAATCACAAACACAGACTCATCTCAGTTCGGCCGACGACTACAAAGTGGAGGCACGGTAATTTCGCGTAAATACAGACGTTTTAATAGTTCCGTTGCGTTAGTCGTTAAACGTTTTGCAAGAATATTGACCTATTACGTGATTCGTCGTTGTTTTTGATAAATGTAAGTGTCTTTGTATGTTTTATTTTTGTTTACGCCTGTATTCTTGAATAAATATGGTCCATTATTTATTATATCGAATTTTGTACTGACTTTATCATACTTAAGTCTATATTCACGAAAAATTAACAGATTTAATGTTGTCGTAATTAAGAAACGTCGTTATTGTTGAAAAAATGTAAATGTTATTATTTCTTATTACGAAATGCGTCGTTGTTCATGGAATTAGGGCATAGATTTATCGAACTAATATTTTTGCAACATTTTAATTAATGGCTAATTATTCACTTTAAATTTTTTGTTTTAGCCAATTATATTTATTGGTGTACTTTAAGATGGCAGAAAGAATGTTATTTTTGGAAAAGCTGAAAAAAGCGGCCAGTAAAAAAATGAAACGGAGCATCAACTTGAGTTATCAACTAATAATGAACAAGAAGGTACGTACAATCTTTATTTATTTACAGTTGGTTTCATAAATATAATTTTAAACTATTTTAACTATTAATATTTTTAGGCTGCAAGAATATCGATAAAAACAGTATGCCGTTATCCCCACGAAGCTCTGATGAAAATATAGAGAATGATAAAAATGATATTAACACATCAGGTAATTTTTGAATTAAATCTGTTAAACAGGAAAAATGTTAGAAAGTTTTACTTATGTGCATTTATTGAATTTCAGGAAATTATTCAAATGAAAATCCGTTGATTTTGCGACAAAGATCACCATCCACACCGTCCTCGTCGTCTTCAAGCTCTTCTTCCTGTTCAAAATGTAATTCAAGCGATTCTAAAAATAGAGAAGTAGATCAGTGCAATAAAGAACTCGTTAACATGACTAGTTTAAATGATGAAGATCTCAATAGCCATAGCCTAGAAAACGGAACCAAAGAAAATATGGTAAGCATAGAGTTAATAAATGATAATACGAAAGATAAGATTGAAGTAGGTTTGCAAATTGAAAGTCAACCAAAAGAAGTTGACTTGACCGATGATGTGCATGCTGAAAGTAAAGAAGATAAGGAAGGAACAGATTTTTCATCGGATGATAGTCTCGCAGATCCTAACTATCGCGTTGAAAATAATGATTTATCGTCAGATTCGGATGAAAGAGTAGAAGATAATGTAGAGGAAAATATTTCTCTTGAATCAAACCAAAATTTAACACGAAAGAGGAAAGCGCAGCCACATCTTTGGAAAACGAATGTAGCAAAACGTCTACGAAATGCAGGGAAAGAATATGTAGGAAAAAGTAATGTACTTGTACGAGAAAGACGATTAGGACCACCGTGTACGGAAAAGTGCAAACTGAAGTGTAACACTAAATTTGATGATGACACGCGAAGCTAGATTTTTAATGCATATTATAAATTACCTGATTTGCAAAGTAAAAGAACTTTTGTAGCATTCAATATCTCTTCTATTGTTCCGACGTATCAACATAAAAGGGGAACACGTCGAAATAACAATGCATTTTATTTGAGTGACAATGAAGGCGCTAAAATCCGTGTTTGTAAGAGTTTTTTATGTCTACATTGGATGTGTCTGACAGATTTATTCGAACAGTGACAGAAAAATCAAAAAATCATAATATTGCAGGCATTATCGTGGAGGATTTACGAGGCAAACATGGCAATCATAGTCGTGTAGATAATAATATTAAGGATAGTGTAAGAAATTTCATTAAGGCAATACCAAAAATAGAAAGCCACTATTGTAGAGCTGACACGCAGAAAGAATATATAGAAGGCAGTAAGACTATTGCAGAAATTCATAGAGATTACGTGAAACAGTGTGAAGAGAGAAGAGAAACAAGTGCTATTTATGTCATGTTCAATAGAATATTTAATGAACAATTCAATATAGCATTTTACCAACCTAAGAAAGATCAGTGTGAGGACTGTGTTGCCTACAATAATGCAACTGGAGAAGATAAAAATGGACTGAAGGATAAATATGACAATCATCTAAAAGAAAAAGAGCTTTCAAGAATAGAGAAGGTAAAGGACAAGAAAGAAGCAGAAGATAAAGACTCGACTATAGTAGCGGTATATGACTTGCAAGCTGTGATGCCATGTCCTAGGGGCGATGTTTCAAATTTTTACTATGTTTCAAAAGTGAATACTTTAAACTTAACGATTTATGAAATGAATAGTAAAAATGTGATCTGTTACGTATGGCATGAAGGAGAAGCCAACAGAGGAGCAATAGAAATAGGGACCTGTGTCTCAGAATATTTAAAAAGGCAGAGATTTAGCTACCGGAACCAAATTCGACGTAATTTTTTATTCTGATAACTGCTGCGGGCAGCAAAAGAATAAATTTATTATAAGTATGTACATGTACGCTGTTTCTACTTTTGCTTTTATTAATACTATCACGCATAAATTTTTAATTAAAGGCCATACGCAAAACGAAGGTGATAGTGTACACTCTGTAATTGAAAGAAACATAACTAAGACTTTGAAATCTGGCCCTATCTATACACCGGATCAATACATTTCAATTATTCGTGCTGCGAAAAAAAAGGATCTCTTTACCAAGTTAAAGAAATGGATCATAAAAGTTTTTATGATTTAAAGTCCCTAGCCTCTGATGTGGGTAAAAATTTTAACAACAATACTGGTAATGAGAATGTAAAAATGGGGGATATAAAGATTTTAAAAGTAGATGCTGAGCACAAAGGGATCTTTTTTTATAAAACTTCCTATGGTGAAAGTGAATATAAATGTGTAAAAGTTACTGGTCGAACGTCAAAATCTTTAGACGAGAATTACAGATTAAAATGTGCTTATAAAAAAAGTAATGGAATTTCGGAGAATAAGAAGAACGGTCTATTCAATTTAGTTGACAAAAATATAATTCCCAACTATTATCGGCAATTTTATGAAGGGTTGTAGGTAAAATAAATGATTTATTATATTTTAAGTTTAAGAATCGATGTTCCAGTTCCTATTTTTCTCTTAATTAGGTATTTTAAAGAGTTAAAAAAATGTTTATTTTGATTTCATTTATTTTTATAAACAAATACAAAGTTTTAATGTTGTAAGTTACATAATTATTTTATTTTTTTAATGGAAAAGTTTTAAACAATATTTTGTGTTTTTAATTTGTGTTTTATAAGAGTCTTTATTTGTCATAAGTTGATTTTTTATAATGAATAGTCTCGTGAATAACGACTTATCTCTGAAGCCCCCCTTATGTAACCAATTTTTAAAATATTTTTAATAAAAGTTATAAAATATTTTTACGTGTTTTGATACTGCTATAAATTATGTTTTAATCAGAAAAATTAGAACCTCGATAAATCAACTACATTTTACGATTATGCATTAAAGTATTTTTTAAAAAGTTTAAAAACGTCATTCTCTAAAATCGAAGATTCTTAGTTGCGTCGGTATTCTCGCAAACCAGCGATATATAGCCATATTTGTTTGTATGGTGACCAAAGCCATACATATAGAGCTGGTCACTAGTTTGACTACGGACGCATTTATAGCTTCTCTAAAGAGATTTATTGGTAGAAGAGGAAATCCTCAAGTTATCTACAGTGATAACGGCACCAATTTTGTTGGTGCTTGTAATCAATTGAAGGAGCTCTCCAATTTTTTCAAATCTCATACATCCTTTGATCAAATTTCTTCATTTCTCTCGTTAACCGAAATTGCTTGGAAATTCATTCCCGCCCAATCACCCCATTGGGGAGGTCTCTGGGAGGCCGCTGTCAAGAGCGCAAAATCCCACTTAACTCGCTTATTAGGCACTGCTACCTTCACTTATGAAGAGACTGTAACCATCCTTATTCAGATCGAAGCCATTTTAAACAGTCGTCCACTATATCCTCTTTCTAATGACCCGAATGACCTCCTACCTTTGACCCCCAGACATTTTTTGATTGGTGGCCCTTTGACAACCTTTCCAGAAAGAGATATTTGTGAAACTCCTCCAAATAGGTTGACCTTCTGGAATTTATGTACACAAATCCAACAACGGTTCTGGAAACGCTGGTCTCTAGACTATTTGCATCAATTGCAACATCGTCCTAAGTGGCAGAAAGTGCAACAAGACCTAACTGTGGGGGATTTGGTTCTAGTCCTGTCAGAAGACAAACCTTCTCTCAATTGACCTTTGGCCAGAATTGTGGAATTACTCCCTGGTCGAGATGGCAAGTTCCGAGCGGCCAGAGTGAAAACATATGGTAATATATACACTCGCCCTATAGTCAAGCTTGCCCGACTACCTCTAGAAAAGTAAGTTGTAGATACATAAGTTGAGTTACTTTTATTTTTTATTTTCACCGCGCAGAAGTAGGCATGCCTACAACATAGGAACTCTATGGGAAATGTTTCCTCCTTTCGTTGTTGATCTATATTTATTATCTGGTCGATTTTCTTTTAGTTGTTTGCTTCGTTAGATCCCCCCCCCCAGTATGTTAAAATCACATTTTAACAGATGCGAAGGCCCCGCCAATATTTAAATAAAAGTCAATGCTTAAATTCATATAACGAATAAACTCGGTTCCGTCCGTCGCTTGACCTCGGGTCCTCTGCGAATTCAGAAAAGAAGTCGAAAATGAGAGTATGTCTGACTTCCGAAAAGAATACACGTTCGCCATAAAATTTTAATTTTTATTGTGCTTTAATTAGTTTGATGCCAAAAAAACAAACTAAGTAATGAGTGAATACTGCAGTTGCAAATATGGGGTAAGATAGCATTTAAATCTACTTCTAATAACATGGTCATTATTGAAAAAGTTGGAATGCTACCGGAAAATTTTGATTAATCCATACAATTCACCTGCTGTTCCGCGGTGTTTTCCAAATCATAACATCTGCGAGAGATAATCGTATGTCTAACTATAAAAGTTTTAATTGTTTATAAATTTATTTAATTATGTATCTGTATTTCCACATCTACATGCAAGTGTCGGTGTCATAATATTTGATTTAGATGGAAACTGAGCTGCGTCGTTCTTAGTATTTAATGAAATAAAGTGCTCTGTGATAAACTTTACGAGCTATAGTTTTATTTCTGTTCCTTTGTCCGTGTTCTACACGGTGGTCCTTCGATTATTATATTTCAACTTCGATGAATACTATGAATACACTTGATCCAGCAATTGCTCATATTTTTTAATACTCAGTCCAATACTGCTCCAATTGTATCCTGTTTTATTCAGACATTGATTCTCTTTCCGAAATGTCGAAACCACACATGACCAACGTACAACTTTAGAAATATTTTTACAAAAGTTACAACTTTTATTTTGTAGAACTGAATATCTTTTTAATAAATACATGGAAACTTATCATTGACGCTGCAACTGGAAGATCATATATGAATTATATGGCAAATGTAAGCATAATTTGCCCGTAGATAATATACTTTTCAATTAATTAAAAAATATAGAATTGCGGGGAGAGTAAAAAGACGAAATTTTCGGTATAAGAATGTCTGTCGTCTAGCGCAAAAATATATAAAAGAGGGCGGAGTCGAGACGTGACATGGCGCGAGTGACGAGCAGTCACTCTTGATATCTATAGCTAGTATTTGATACTTCACATTCGTATTTGAAACATCTATATTATCTCAAAACTCAAAACAATTCCAATCATATGAAAATGTTTGATCCGAGCTTATCATTCTGTCTCTTTCTTAGTTGGCCTTTTGGCAAAAAACAATTTCCTCGACAATTTCATTTATACCGGACATGTATATATACAGGGTTTCCTATTAACTACTAAATTGTTATTTTTCTTGATATTGATCCTTCAATGAAGTTCACATCAGCATGAACTCTGTTTTTTTTTATTCAAATCACTCTTGTCAAGTTTCGTGTTGATATATTGGCATTACTGTAACGTTCCCACAAAATAAAATAACCAAGGAAATAATTTAATTGATTTTATCGAGGATTTTATTAAACATGTCTTTATTTGTTTCACGTGGAATGTAATGTTTCGCTCAAAATATTATTACATATATATAAAGGTAAATGTCAGTACATACATAACTCGGAAATTCAATTGAAATGGAATATAAATGGCAAATAACTCACAAATTTAATTTAAATGGAAAAGGTAACTAGGCGAAAATTCAAAGTTCAATTAAATCATTGGTATTGGTGCCACTGACAAAATTCGATTTTTTTTTCCAATTGGCACCCTGAATAATTATTATGCAATATATAAACATTGCTTGCAGGAATGGACAAAATGAATTTCGATGCAATAGATAAACTATCCTCACACGCTGTGTGACTGACCCATTATTACAAAATGAAGATTGGATTGCTACTCGTGAACTATTGATACTCACAAGATACATTCTGGACTCATTACTAGATAAATCAACAACAATCGAACGTCGTGTATATCTTATATGGTATGCAACATTTTTTTTGCGTTGGTGGAGAGGTTGGATACGGAACCATGAAACATACATCCTCAGCAAAAACTGGATTACGCGAATACCTACTCCTGAGTAGAAATAAGTGCCCATTCATTATTATCGTTAATTGAAAAATGCAGGGCACGCAACACTCCAGAACAAGTTTTGACATGGTTTTGCAGCAGTCAACCCTGCGAAAAATTCTTCAGACAAACTCGCTCTATGACATTGACCTATTCGACTAAAGTAAACTTTGACATGTTAGATATTCTTCAAAGGAAACATCGAATCCAAGCCATCAATGACATAGTCAGCAATTCATTAGGACAGTCAAGTAAATAAGATGTTATAATAATAATAATAAGAATCTTTATTTTTAGGAAACCCTAATATACATAAAAATTTAAAAAAAGAATTACAATATCGTAGTCAAATACAAGTTGCACACTAAGTATATACTAACACAAATGTGACATAATAATTAGTTTATAATAATGTTGAAGGTACTGAAAAGAACTGATTCAAAATATTAAAACACATTGCAAAACAGCGCAATTCAGCACCTACACAAATGTACTAAAATGTTTCATATTCATCTTTATACAAGAATAATAAATATCTTTTGAATTCAGAAAGACTTTTTGAATTTTTGATATTATTCGGTAAATTATTGTAAGTAATAAATCCTTTAAAGAATAAGGTTTTCACATTATATGTACTACTTTGAGTATTTACATATTTTCTAGTATCATATGTGTGAATTTGATTAGCAAATACGATAAATTTACTAAAATATATCGGCAATAGATTGTGTAGCATTTTGTAAATATAAACCATAGTCAAGTATTTCAACCGTCTCTCAACAGTAAACAACTGCAAAGTTTGGAGCATCAGTGATACAGGAGTGATTCTACTACACCTCAAAATAACTCTCATTGCTCGATTTTGTAACGTTTATAATTGACACATCTTATTTAAATCAAGGAAGAATAGCAATGTTGGACAATATTCAAAATGAGGTTGAAGGATGGTTTTGTATACAGTAATTCTTGAATTTAAGCTTAAGTGTTGTGACACTCTTGAAAAAAATATAGCTTTTTCAAAATTTTCTTCCTAATATATTCAAAGTGACTATTAAATGACAAGATATTATCTAACATAAATCCTAAATATTTAAACTCTTTTACGATCTCAATTTTTTCATTATCTATGTTGACATTAATGTGATCAATATTTATTTGTTTGTATTTATGTGGTGTAGTAATTATCATAACTTTCCTTTTATTCACATTTAGCTTTACTTTAATCATTTTTAAATAGGTATGCATACTCCTTAAAACATTATTCATTTTTGCTATAGCTTTGTCTAAATTTACATCACTAACTGAAATTAAAGTGTCATCAGCAAAAATATGAATATAGTCACATTTAACAGACTTATCCATGTCATTTACATACATTAAGAAGAGTAGATGACCTAGAATACTACCCTGAGGAACACCATGCTTTACCCCAATAGCTGATGACATTGTATTGCAAACTTTAGTTATTTATTTTCTATTTGTTAGGTATCCCTTAATCCAATCAAAGACTTTACCCTTTATACCATATCGCTCCGATTTTTTAAGCAGTATTGCTCTATTAACAGTCTCAAATGCTCGTCTGAGATCCAATGATACTGCTATAGTAAACAAATGTTTACTAATGTTATTTTTCCACTCAGTAACAGTCAGCTGAATAGCTGACTCACATGAATGCTTGGATCTAAAACCAGACTAGTTAACAAATAATAAACAATTTGAATTAATATGTTCTAATAGTTGTTGGTAAACCACAGATTCCAATACCTTTTCTACAAATGGTAACGAATTAATTGTTCTGAATTCACCACTTTTAATTGTATTAGCAACCTTTTCAATAGGCATGACAATACTAGTTTTTAATTCCTCAGGAAATGTACCACTTTCCAATGATACATTCACAAAGTGACATCACACATGCCCAATAACTTCAAAAGAATTTTTTACGATTTTACTATTTAGTTCACAAATTGTACTTCCTCTATTTTCTAAATTTTTTAACTATTCCTAAACCGTGTAAAGAAACTAACTTAAAACTACTAAAAATACTCTCACACATTTGAATATCACAAATAAATTCAATATCTTCAATTCTAGACACCATATCATCAATACCATTAACAAAGAAGTCATTAAAATGTTCAGAAAGCCCACTAGCATCCCTCACAAAAGCAACCTGGCCATTATTCTCGAATTGAACACCGTTGGAGAAGTTATTATTAAGTTGTTTCGGATTGATTAATTTCTTCAACGTTTTCCACATTAAACGAGGATTCATCACATTTTTATCAATATGATTATAATAGAAATTATTTTTTTTTCCTTAATCAAATTAACAACAGCATTACGTTTTTGTTTATAGCTTTCCCAGTTAATATTATTGGAGTTACTTTTAAATGTTTTATATGCAACATCTCTATCTTTACTTAGTTTTTTTATATCACAATCATAACAAGGTAAATCGTTCTCACAATATGTTATTCCTGTTATGTGTGCAATCTCATTAACAACTGTTTGAAAAACATATTTAATATTATTATAAATATCATTAACGTCAGTACTATTAAATAAAAACTGACTATCAATTAAATTTAAATTTATGGTAAATAAGTTTTCATCAGTTAATTTTCTAACCATTCTAGTACATTTTTTTGTAATGATAGATTTATCTACCTGAAAACATTTAACAGTTATTACAGAATGATCAGTGAATTTGGGCTCATCTAATACATTAACTAGTAAATTGTCAACATTTGTTAGTACATAATATATTAAAGTTTTACTGGTATTAGTAATTCTTGTATATGTTTTTACTTTCTGACATATTCCCTGAGCAATAAAAATATCTTTATTTTTTTTTACATAAAATTCGTTTGACAAAAAATCTAAGTTAAAATCACCCGTTAAAATCACTTGAGAATTCTTACACAATACCTTCTTACATATTACCTCCAATTGATCAAGAAACACTGCATGGCTACCACTAGGTGAATGATAAAGGTTTCCTATTACCCATTAAGCACCACCATAACTTACAGATATAAATCTGCACCAATAATTTTCATTGTGAACATAAGTTTTAACGTTAGAAAAGTGTATATCGCTTCTAATATACATAATCACTCCTCCTGTGTGTCTTGAGTAAGAATCACATCTTATGAGTGAATAGTTAGATATTTCAAGTTCAAAATTCTATTTCCCTTGTAGTTCTAGATTCGCTTAGCAAGATAATGTCAGGATGGTAACAAACAATGTCAGCTATCAATTGAGTTTTGTGTGCCACCAAAATTTACTGATAGATTAATGCTTTATTTCCAGGAATATGATAAGCAATTGAAAATCTATTATTATATTTCAGATTCCAAGTTTTTGTTTCCGAAGGAGAATAATAGAAGGCTTGGTGTTAATGTTCCTGTTAATGACACTATTCCACCTGTGGAACAGTTGCGAGAAGCAATTGAAAATGCCAAAACTGATGCAATATCCAAGGCGAAGAAATTGAATATGTCTCTACCCCAGGGAATTGAAAAAACAATGAAGAAATCTCCATGCTACCAGTAAGCGCATTGATAGACAGTGAAGATCGAGGTGAAGATCAAGGAACTTTACTAGTTGTGGAATTGAATCGGAGCATTGACGAAGATTTTGATGAGGTCGAAGAAGAGTTGAACCTTTTCAATAATTATGAATCACTGAACATAAAAGATTTCACAAATAAAAATTCACTGACAGATCCATCATTCTTAAATGTTACCGTGAATAATAAACAGATGCCAAAAAAAATCTCTGTAGATTATAAGGGCCTACCACAGTCAATAGCAAAATAATCAAGACTTGTTTGGTTTTAGTTAATTTCAAGGCGAGTATATGTGGCATCAAAAAAACGCACTATACGAAGACTCTTTAAAATTTTCATTTTCCGAAAAGGAGGCTATGGCTTCGTATTTAAATTTATCAGTTAATTTCAAACAACTTTTCTTTATGCCATTTTTCAAAATTCTTTCGAATCAAGGTACTTTACTCTTGAAGAATTTTCGTATTTTTGGCCTACCCTGTAGGTTGTTTAACTTGCAATCATTCTATGTACCGCTGATAATATTATCAGACATGTACTAACTTTTGACACTGTTCCCATTTGAATAGGAATTGTAATAAAAAAATCCTCTATGTTGCATACTAAGAGGACCACACTGTAGGTATATTAGTTTCTGTACCCAGAGGTCGATCTCCAAAATTTTGTAATATTGAAAGATCAAAGTGAATAATATCATCACGCAATCATCTCGCAATCGCAGAAATCAATGCTATTTCCAGTGCAGTCGTTGGCAGTCCTAGAAAATGAAAGTGATTTCAATGGCAATCTTTGTAAATCATCACAATTTCTAAGGCAGTACTTAACAATCGCTGAAAATCCGAGTGATTACCAGGAAATTGCATCATTTTGGCAATACATGTACATTTTCTGACTGAGTGGTCACCTCCCCCCCCCCCGTACAAACAAAATAGGATATTATAAAAGAACACACTACACTCAAATACAATGAATTCGTTGAAGCCAACTTACTAATTCGAAACAATAATTACTTTCAATATAATAATGATTTTTTTCCAACAACTTAATGGATGCACCACGGGCTCTCCTATATCTTCTACACATGCTCAGTTAGTAATTGAACATCTAGAAGAAGTAGTATTGAAAGATTTGAATCACAATATTCTGTTTTTTAAACTTTATGTGAACGACTGTTTAGCAGCAGTACCCAATGATAGTAATAATGATGTACTGTCTGCTTTTAATAATTTTCATGAAAAAATCAAATTCACTGTAGAAACAGAAAAAATAACACAATAAGTTTTTTAGATATGACATTGATAAGAACTAACCATAATACTATCAAAACCAAACTGTATAGTGTATAATAAAGTAACCTCATCAGGCCGATACCTTAACTACAATACCAACCATTCAAAGTTCCATAAAAACAGCGTAATTACTGGATTAGTTGACAGAGCCATTAAACTAACTTTGCCTGAATACAGACAGATATTATTAAACAAAATAGAACGACTTTAATAAACAATCACTATCCAATACATAACATAAACGGTATTTGCACACAAAGAGTCTATAAAATATATAACAACCCATCAAAGAAATACTCTAAAAACAATGTGTCAAACAATAATAAATATGTTGCAATGCCATATACAGAGCAGCTTTCTGAAAAACGCAGTCACATATTTTATAAACATGATATTACAATATGTCACAAAGCTCAAAACACCCTATCACCATTATTCACCAAATTAAAAAGTAAAATAAAAACCTCAAACAAATCAAATATTATATATTCCAGCCCGTTGGGTTACAGGTTTTCTGCGGTTTCACTGTAACACCGTGAATCTATTTAACAGGATGAATTTTTTCACTAGCCAAAATGGACCGACGAACCAATCACTCAATCAACGTAGGGAACAACGCAGCCACAGCTGTAACCGCCTACTCCTCCCCCCCCCACGACTTTATTGTTATTTCTTTAGAATGCAAAAAACAACGAGAATGCTTTTCCTTTGGAACACTTTCTAGTGACAAGCCCACTCCGAAACCTCGATTCCACCCCCTAACCTCTTTGAATCACCAACTCAATCTCCCAAACTTCTTAACCAACCACTCACCAGACTCAGCACAAACGTGCACAAACCCCCCAACACACCCACAACCCAGTCCTGCAGAGGAAACTAATCCTATATCAGGGCACACATCTAAAACAAACACCTCAACTATAACAATTACCATCCAACACAAACTTTCTCTCTCTCATATATTCCATACCCTGCCTAAACTGTCCAAAAAAATACATAGGAATAACGACACACTTTAGAACACAGATTAAATGGCCATAAATATACTAAAAATGCTTCCACAGCTCTGCACAAACATTAAAACAATGAAAAACATGAGTTTGATTTTAAAAACACAAAAATTCTAGCTCAATATTCAAACCACAAAAAATTAACAATTAAAGAAATAGTGCACATTAAAAAGAAACAAAATACAGTCAACGATAAACAAGATGTTAAAAACTTGAGTCAGATTTATCATAATTTGATAAAATAATTTATTTATTTAATACACCTGAAGTATTTCCGTACAACCCCTGTATAATATCATAGAATTTTTGTCGATGGTACTTATTTTAAATGTCTGTTTTCTGAATGTTTTTTACCGATTGTACATTTTTTTTTAATTTTAAACTGTAAACAATGAAACTTGATTCAATCAAGAAAAAACTTTGAGAAAGTTCCTAACCCAGGGACGAAACGTCAGTGACAACAAATTGTTTTAATTAATTATACAACCTGACACCCAAGAATTAGAAAAATGAATTATATATTAATTGTTAACTTAAATAACAGAAGTAAATTAATTACAGAAGGAAAAATGTATAAAATATTAAGCCAGATTTGATAACGAAATCCATCTCAAGAATTTATAACATTAAATTACGCAGTCCACACTATCAGAGTCTTTCTGAAACAATACATTACTTATTGCAACTATGTATTATTTTTATACAATGTTACAATGTATCTTGCATCTAGTAATAAGATTATATTTGCATATTTATCTATCAACTTATTGCTGAGAATTCAAACCAAATAATAGTTGTTTAAATATGGTATGTAAATTAACTAAATATCTGACAAAATTCATGTTACAACTTTATAGTTCAGTTGAAAAGTTGAATTTTTTATTTATAAAATTCATCAAGAATGTCAGTAAGAAATTAATTGGGGTTTCAATAATATTATTCATATTTACTATAGTGCATATAGATAAGTAGGTACTTATACAAATTTAAATTATTGTTATTTACTCAGAGGAGATAAGAATTTTAAATGATGTTGGTTTGTGTCTAGTGCTCTCAAAAGATACATTAGCATATGAAAATTCAGCCACAAAGTATGTTACACCTAATTATCCATCAATTAATGTAACTCACCATTTAATTTAGTTCGCCTTCCACGTTTCCCTTTTAAATATTTATTTCTAATGTTGTGTACATTAACCTTATCAGAGCCGTCCATCTCTGTTTTAGCTGCAATCATAGATTCTTCAACTACTTGAACTATGTTTAGATCGTCATCAATTTCTTCTTTAATAGGATGTATACTAATATTATTTATTTCAAAAGTTGCCCCAGGCACTTCATCGCTGAATTCTTGTTTCACGTCTATATTCCAAACAAAATCATCATGGATATCGATTTCTTCCTTAACAACTTTTTGCTCTGGCTCTATATCCATTCTGACTGGGTTTAATTAAGATGTTAATTTGAACAAAATCCGGGGAGTATATTATCCGAGACAAAAACTGCCAACAAGCAAATAAATAACGAAGATGTGTGTTTATACCTACCGTGTAACGAAGAAAGAAATAAATTCTTCTTCTGTTTGCATAGAATAACATAAATGGCTTTGCTAAGCACGTCACGTTTGGCTTCATGTCATACTTTTATTTACTTTTCCGCCGACGGTCCATTTATGATGTATTTTAACGCACTCAAAATCGTTGATTAAGGACTCCTATTAATGAATGATTATCTATTGATCAACGATTTTATTTAATGCAACCCAACATACATTGTTCTTGTACATTTATATTGGCAGTGACCTGTGGTGTAGTTGTGTAGTAGGTTTACCACTGAAATGAATAATGAATAACCTAATTAAACTGGAACAACTACGACACATTCTAAAAATGAAGCCATGTAGTTAGACAATAACGGCTGCTGAGGGAGGGAAGTCTATCTTTGTTACACTCGTGCAGTTAAATGGCAGAAATGTGATAATTATTTTTAAATTTAAAAGAAAAAGTTTTAATGATGCTAAATACATTAAAATCCCTTATCATTAGGTAGATATATGTACGAAAATGTAAGACAAGGTAACTAGCCTTTTTTTAAAACGTTAATTATATCACCCTCACCCGCAGATCAGTTATAATAATATGATATTGTAATTTGCTTACGTTGTATTTTTAAATTTATATATAAATTCATTTTCTTTCAAGAATTAGTCAGTCAGCAGTTAGAACCGAACGAATATTCTCGGTATAGTTAGTTTGTAGTTTTTAAAAAGTAGATTTACGAAATAAAGTACATTTTGGCGCAGTCAGTAGGATTGTTCGGGTCGTGCGTATTGAACGTCCGATATTCGTTTCAACGACTTACCGACAAATCGAATTTTGCAAACAAGTTTAAAGTGAAAAAGAACCGGCCTGTGTTCAGTGAAGTACCAGTTTTGGAATCGTTCATCAGTCTATTGGAGACCTGTTCCAGACCATTCCGTATTTCGATAATTAGGACCCACATAGCCTGAATTCTGCAGGGATTACCTACCCCCTATAGTTAAGAAAACATGATCAAAGTCGCATTGATTATTTTGTAAGTACAATTTATGAATTCAAATAATCTTTTGGACGAAATTCAAACTGCTTTTAGTAAATTGAGTGTTGGTTCTCTTTCTACTGCATCAAATTCAAAAGATAAAACAAAATTTAAGCATAAATCTAAAAAATCAAATACCTTAAGAATAAATAACCTAAGTAGTAGTCATTCATCGAACCTTATAACGCAACCAATCGTAAATAACGATCAATTAGAATCAGAAATGGCACAAGCACAATTTAAATGGGAATATATTAACTGCATTCCAGAATTTGATGGTAATCCTAACGACTTAAACAGATTTATTTCTGTAAGTGAATCCATTATTGCTCATTTCGAAGATAGGGAAAACCACAATAACTTTCAGAATATTTATTTGTTGAATCCTATATTATCAAAAATTAAAGGAAACGCTAAAACTATAATAAATATCCACTCTTGTAATACATGGGTCGAATTAAAAAACGTTCTGACTAGTAATTTCTCAGACCAAAGAGACGAAGTTTGCTTGAATAGAGATCTCGTAATGCTCAAACAAAATTCGAATGAGTCTTCTCAATCGTTCTATGATAGATGCTTACATATTCTAAATTTAATTTGTAGCTATGTTAATATCCACGAAAATACAGAGGCTGCTAGATTTCTCAAAAATACCCCATATCAAAATTTAGCCCTCAAAACATTTCTCTCCGGGTTAAGAGAACCCCTAGGAACCACCATCCGATGCATGAGGCCCGCTTCTTTAACAGAGGCTATGCAATACGTTATTCAAGAAGAAAATGCCCATTATCTTCAAAATTCATCTAATAGAAATTTCCCTAGACAATTTGCCAATAATAGTAACAGATCGAATCATCGATCAATGCAACCACCCAATCAATCTTCATTTAATTCGCATACTCCAAATCACTTGTTTACCAGACAAACGAATAACTTTCCTTCTCAACCTATACCAATACAACCTCGACAAATATAACACAATTCTCCTAGGAACTCTCAAGTCTTTAGACAACCAAATTCGAATACCAATGTGTTCAGACCCAATCCAAATAATAATAGATTCCCTAAGCCATCGCCCATGTCGATGTCAACTAGAAATACAAATCAGCCCAATCAGTTCAACAGACAATTCCCGACTACAAATAATAGACCTCCAAATAATCGTCCCAATTTTATATCTGAAGAACTCTATAATGTAGAATCACAAGACGATGATGACCATTCCTATCAGTTACCATACACCGATGATAAAAATAATGGTGATACAACAGAGCCACTCGACGATGGCGTAAATTTTCAGTAAGTGCCTCGGAACATACCTCACAAAATAAACACAGTTGTTTCAGCCCCGAAATTATTTCACTTAACAATGTTAAATCTAGCGAACTGCCCTATGTAGTTCTACCTGAAGATAATATAAAATTCTTGATCGACTCCGGTTCGAGTAGGTCTTTCATAGACCCCAAAATTGCTTTTAAATTATACCCAAATGCAATCAATAGTGATCCTTTTGTAATCACAACGGTATTTCGGCAATCTTCCCACAAATATCGTGCTGACATAAAAGCCTCAAAAATATTCAAATTGCCAAACCCAACAAATTTGAAATTTTTCCTTTTTAAATTTCACAACGTTTTTAACGGCCTTATAGGTCTAGATAATCTTAAGTTACTTCAAGCTAGTGTTGATTTCAAAACAGGGTATCTTATTAAACCTTATACTAAAATAAAATTGTGTTATCATAAAACGTCGCATGATTTAAATCTCGTTACAGTAGCTCCTAGAACACAACAAGTAATAAAAATAAAAACTAGTGTTTCTCAGGGAGATATAATTATTCCTTATAAAAAAATTGACGACTGTGAAATTCCACAAAGCCTTAGTACAGCAAAAGACGGTTATGCTTTAACTAAAATTTTAAACAAATCTACGAAGTCTTTAATTTTAGATTTTTCAGAACCGGTTTCAGTTGAAAGTTTTCATGAAAACTACTTCGAAAACAATAATTTTGAAATTAATAACTTTGAATATTCTAATAAAAATTTAGTAATGCCAAAAATTCGAACCGAACACATGAACGAAGAGGAAAAACGAAAAATCCTCGAGCTTTGTAATGAATATAACGACATTTTTTATAAAGAAAACGAACCATTGACATTTACTAGTAAAACTCGGCATCAAATACGAACGACTGATGAAATACCGGTCTACACGAAAACTTACAGATATCCTTTCATACATAGACAAGAGGTCGCTAATCAGATACAAAACATGCTGGACTCTAATATAATTCGCCAATCGAACTCGCAATGGTCATCGCCAATCTGGATGGTAAGTAAGAAGAAAGATGCCAGCGGCAAACAAAAATGGAGAGTAGTTATCGACTACTGAAAACTTAATGAAAAAACAATAGATGATCGTTATCCTCTGCCCAATATACACGATGTTTTAGCGAAATTAGGAAATTGTCAATATTTTTCGACTATAGATCTAGCTAGCGGCTTCTATCAGATCGAGATGGAAGGAAAAGATATCGAAAAAACAGCATTTAATACAGAAAACGGACATTACGAATTTCGTCGTATGCCTTATGGTCTCAAATCGGCACCTGCCACCTTTCAAAGAGTCGCAGATAAGATACTACGAGGTATTCAAAACGAAATGTGTTTAGTTTACCTCGATGATATTATAATATTTTCGACTTCCCTTCAAGAACACTTGGAACGCCTGCGAACAGTGTTTCAACGACTTAGAGAAGCAAATTTCAAGGTCCAGCTGGACAAATCAGAATTTTTAAGGAAGGAAGTTGCTTACTTGGGCCACATAGTAACACCTGACGGTGTTAAACTAAACCCAGACAAAATATACGCCATACGCAACTTCCCAATACCGAAAACACCAAAACAAATCAAAGCCTTCCTTGGTCTACTCGGATATTATCGACGGTTCATTAAGAACTTTGCCAACATTACAAAAACCTTAACAAAGTGCCTTAAAAAGGGGGCGAAAATTGATTTAAATGACGAGTACATCACCTGCTTCGAGACTTGTGAAAATTTATTGATAAACGAGCCTATTCTACAATATCCCGATTTCTCGAAACCATTTAATCTTACAACAGATGCATCAAATGTAGCTTTAGGAGCAATCCTATCTCAAGGCTCTATAGGTCAGGATATCCCCGTAGCATACGCATCACGTACTTTGAATGATTCTGAACAATCATACTCAACAATAGAGAAAGAGCTTTTAGCTAGTTTGGGCAACCAAGTACTTCAGACCCTTCGTATATGGTAGAAAATTTAATATTATAACGGACCACAAACCATTAGTCTGGTTAAATTCACTAAAAGAACCAAATTCTAAACTCTTACGTTGGAAAATAAAACTCGAAGAGTTTGATTATTATCAGATAATTTATCGATCCGGGAAATCGAACAGTAACGCAGATTGCCTCTCACGAATTGAAATCCATACTAAAGAATCACAACCATTTTGGAACGACGATTCCTTTTGGAAAAACGTGGACGAAATCTTAGGCGAAACCAGCAATTACTATAGTCAACCCAACCCAGACCGTCAAACTGACAGTAGTCTCAATACACCTCAACCTTCGACGCGCAATCAACCTGCAGAACCTAATGTTATTAGTGTAGGACAAGACTACGATAATTTGTCTATGATCGTAAATATTGACGATACATTTCATGACAATCACGAACAACAAACTGAAGACGACCCTGACGAAAATAACACTGTACATTCGAATTTCGATGAAAATCCTGTAGTAGGTATACCAATTACCGAATGTGCTGTTAACTATGGCAAAAACCAAATTTTCATAGATTCAGTAATGCATTTTCCGGCAAAACCTAAAATAAAATTTCTTTTTGGAAATAAGCAACGTTATTACATTCAGTTATCTAAAAACGACTTTAATAAAGATGCGATAAACTTCATTAAAGAATATATTGTTCCAGATGTCTCTTATTATTTATATTTCGAAGATCCAACTCTGTATGAACCACTTTCGCTTTGTTTACAGCAATATTTTAAATCTTCTTCTATAAAACTAAAAAAATGTACAAGTAAACTAATCGATGTAATAGACAAACAAGATATATTGGAAACGATCAAAAACTACCATGAAAGCAAATCTAATCACCGCGGCATCATCGAAACGCTTCAAAAAGTCAAAGAAAAATATTACTGGCCCGATATGAAAAAATCAATCCAAACTTACATCAATGACTGTGAAATATGTCAGCAATGCAAATATGACCGACATCCAGTCAAGATCCAAATGAATTTAACACCAACAGCGACTAAACCCTTCGAAATAGTGCACATCGACTCATTCACATTCGAAAATTTTAACGATTGTAGATAGTTTTTCAAAGTATGCTCAAGCCTACTATTTAGAAGCCTTATCAGGAACAGAAATAGCTAATAATCTCATCAAATTTTTCTCCCATCACGGTATACCCAACCAAATAATTTGTGACAACGGCACCGAATTTAAAAATACTGTTGTAACCGAACTTCTAAGCCTACATAAAGTTAAACTACATTTTTGTTCACCGGATCACCCACAATCGAACGGTATTGTCGAACGTTTCCACTCGACAATAATAGAACATTTAAGGTTACTAAATTCACAAGGATTCTCTAATACCCCAATAAAAAATAAAATAGTGAATGCTATTCTGGCATATAATAATTCTATTTACTCCGCAGTATAATTAAAACCAATTGATATTGTCAACGGACATATCTCAGATAACGATTCATTCAATTTAGAAATTGACAAATTACTAATAAACGATTACGTCAATCAACATAAAGATCGATCAAAACTATTGTACGCGAAAATTAATTCAGATCTAATCGAACAAAAAACCAAACATTTAGAGGAAATCAACAAAAACCGCGAAGAACCAAAAATATTCGCACCAAATCAAACCATATTTATCAAAAGAAAGAAAAGACAGAAAAATTCTAGTAAATTTGTTAAGCCAGTTACTCTTAAAACAATAAACACGAAACGTAAAACCATAACAACTGCAAAACGTGGTAAAGTACATATGGACAATGTTAAACGCCCACTAAAAAGATTATATTCTTTTGACTCTTAATTACATGTTATTATTTCAGATTACCCGGAATTCTCGGATTCCAAGAAACTATAACTCTCCGGAATCTCCAAGATAACCCTGGCCTTCTTCCAGTTAAACTCGGCAACGCAAAAATAATTCAATATTATCATTCAATATTATATTATTATGATTTAAATTCCATTAACATCGAATTTCAAAAATTAAAGACCAAAACTTCAAAAAAAATCGACTTGATTAAAATGAATAACATAAAAATCGAAGAACTACCAACCAACTTAAATACTATTAACTTTATCGAAACACAAATAGAAACAAAATTAAGTGAATTATTACCTCATCAACGGAGGACAAAACGTGGCCTAATCAATGGGCTCGGTTCAGTTTTTAAAGCTATTAGCGGAAATTTGGACGCTGACGATGGCGAACGTTACGAGAGACTTATCAAGGAACTTCAACAAAATCAAAATTCTCTAGCACAAACAATCAAAACACAAAATACATTAGCTGTTTCTTTAATTGATGATTTCAACTCAACCATTCAACAAATAAATAAAAATGAGATATTATTAGAATACAAAATTAATACCATAAGTAAATTCATTCAAAACCAATATAATAACAATACTATTTTCATCAAAGACGTATTTAATCAAATATTAAACATGTATGAAATATTAAACTCTATATTGCAAGATATAGAAAATTCAATTTCCTTTGCAAAGATTGGTATTATGCACCCTAGTATAATAAAAACACAACATTTGTTGGTACTTCTAAAAACCGTTTATCAAGATTCTGATGAAGATCAAATACCTGTCAAATTAAATTTAAATTCAATTCCGATTTACGAAAACCTTATTAAAGTATCTAGTTTCATTCTGAATAATAAAATCAGATACATATTACATGTTCCCGTAATGTATCCAATAAAATTAAATTTATTTCATTTATATTCGATACCTATTTTGAAAGAGAATCAACCAAAAATAATTGTACCTCAAAATAAATTCGTTTTAAAAAATAAATTGTACTTCGCATATCCGAGCGACTCATGCACGAAAATGACTACGCAAGAATACATTTGCGGCGAAACCGATCTAGTAGGGGTCAATGATGAAAGTCCATGTGAAATTCAAATATTGGACCTAAAAGCGGCACCCACCTGTCGTCAAGTGGCGATATTTGCCTCACAACCATTATTCAAGAGACTAGATGTATCTAATCAATGGATAGCGTTTTTACCACAAAAAACCAACCTACATCTGAAATGCCACCAACAAGAAGAAGTCGTCAACTTAATTGGCACACACTTAATCAACATTCCTGCTTCGTGCCAAGTTAACGCGGACGTAGTACACATAACCAACAAAAAAGAAATAGAAACAGGAAGCCAGCCGATTCTATTTCCCACAATAGTAGTCAATCTTAATCGAGGTAAGACAATTCAAGATTTCAACATCAGTTTACCTCCTTCATACTTCATACACTCAGATCCAGAATCATCAAGAACCAACCCAATTTAGAGACAGTTACCATCGGTCACCCTCTCATCACCAAAACACTAGTTTACATACTTTCAATAGTGTTCATTGTGTATTTAGTGTACAGAACAATCAAGTGCAAGAAAAAAACCCAAGAAACCGAGGACAGCCATTGTAATGGAGACACTGAAAATGTTCGACTTCCTTGACCTTCAGCCCTCAGAAGCCGAATCTTCAGGGGGAGGAATTATATCACCCTCACCCGCAGATCAGTTATAATAATATGATATTGTAATTTGCTTACGTTGTATTTTTAGATTTATATATAAATTCATTTTCTTTCAAGAATTAGTCAGTCAGCAGTTAGAACCGAACGAATATTGTCGGTATAGTTAGTTTGTAGTTTTTAAACAGTAGATTTACGAAATAAAGTACATTTTTCGTTCAATATGCTTTGATATTTAAAACAAATTAAAAACGAGTAATGAGGTGAGCGCCCTTAGGTTTATAATACATGTTTTTCCTTATTATTTATTTGTTTTTATTCAGTGTGATTATTTTAATCGATTTAGAGCTGTTAAATAAAATTTTGTACCATTAAAAAGTTTCCAAAAGTGTGCAAGGAATAAATTTAAATAAACTTATTAATTGAAATTATTTAAAATACCTAGGGCCACTTGCACCGTACTAGTGCAAAGCTTCTGTTAACAAAACCAGGTTTAACTTATTAAAACTTAGATTAACTGTGTGGCATGCACCGTCATTTATTTAAACTAGATTAAAGTTAAGCCACAGCTCTAGTAATTTTTCTATAAGTTGGTACTGTGACTATATCTTCACTTGCATAATTCTTAACCTAGATTATACTTGTTTGGCCAACAAATGAGTGTTTTTTATGGGAATATTTAGTTTGTGCAGTAATCCTAGGATTCTAAAATCTACTGTCGATAATTTATTATAATTGTATGCCGAGCAATGACATAAATCATGACCCTGTATATGGGAAAACAGAGTTTAGTCAAAAAGACCATTTAAAAGTCCGAAATGTGTTAATTAAACACCTAATATATATTTTTTAATTATTAACCCTACAGCGGGCGCTTCACGACTGAGAGACAGACGAAATTTGTAATTTATTGATTTTTGTTTGCGCGCGGTCTTACCGCCTACACCCCCCTTCTACCTTCCTAGATCATCAATCCACACACACACACAAGGTGGGTGATTTGTGACACACACACACACAGTGTTAAACGTTTAGCCATACCGGTCGGTCATAGGTGAAATATTGTAAAAAGGTGCCTGCTGTAGGTTAGGTTAGTGAAGTGAGTTTGTTAGTGAATATTTTACAGTAGTAAGGTAAGTTAAATTGCACATATTTTTTATATTATGTTATTGTTGATGTATTTTTATTAAAATATTTAAAAGTAAATAGTAAATTAGAAACAAAACTGTATTTTTATGACTTTGTTTTAAGTTTCTATGTCTAGAACACGTGGGAGCATTATTTGCAATGATTGTTATGAAAATAATTAAAAAGTTATACGATTTTTATAAGTAGCCATTTTTGATTTAAAGGTTTTCTTCAAACATGTTTTTCTATGTTGAAAATAAAACTAATAATTTTAAAACAAAATGTTATTTTATTGCCCCGAATAAAGATAAATATAAAAATTTCAAAAATTACAATATGTTATAAAATCGGTCTGTGAGACGGACGCGCCTGCTATTTTCCAAATATTTCACGCGCCCGCTCTAGGGTTAATTATTTGTTATTGCCACTGTTACTTAACAATTTTTTATTATCTGGTTTTGATAAACTAGAAACAGGTTTAACAAAACAAAAAGCTTGTTATTTTGTTTAAATATTTTTTGTGTATTTTTTCTCTGGACAGGTTCTCAAAGGTGACCTAAACTTAAACTCTAGGCAGTTTCTTAAATATTTCTTTATTATATAGTATAGATAAACACCAGTGCGATTAATTTAGGATTAATAGTAAAAATTAAACTCTCGAAATGTTTAAGGATCTCTTTAAACTAAAAATAAAAAGAATCTCACACAAAGTGGGATCCTTTTTTGTGTGGGTTTAAATTCCTGAACTTGCATAAAATTTTGGGATGGTTAGGAGCTGATTAATTGGTGATACGGTACATGGTTTCTAAAAAATAAGGAAGTAGTAATCATGTACTTTTATTTTCCCTTTTTTTCCTTATCACTAACCAAAAAATAATGATTCTATGATAAACTTACAAATCATGGGGATATTCTCTACTTGGTCTTCTATTATTTCCACAAGTTATAGCTGCCCCTTTTAATAATCTGAATCTTCTAAAAAAACTCAATTCATCGAAGTCATCAAAATAATTTGACCTTTCATAAATACGCCTACGAAAGCCGAAATCGTTAAATTCCAAAGTATCTAAAAAATCCTCTAAGAAAATTTCTTCTTCCAATTCCAAATAAACCATATCTTTATACAAAAAAATACCACCGTAGGCGTAAACACACATACAATGTAGCGTTAAGATTCTTAGCTTAGCCTTAAACGTTGAGTAATCCCTCGAATTTGGGAGATTTAATTTAACAGCTAGTTAAGGCAATTAAATTCGGTTTAAGTGACCGTGCAAGATAATCATTTACTTAAAACTTGGTTTAGGTCGTAAACCATAGTTAACAACTACGGTGCAAGCGGCCCTAAGACTGTCAAGAAGGAATTATTGTCATCATGTGTTCCATAGTTTTAAGTTATGTGCGTGTTAGTTTTGGTCCTGTCGGAGATAAAAAAGAAGAAGAGGGGACAGAAAGAAAGATGGTAGCTTTAAACCATATAGATAATAAGATAATTAAAGTTGTAACAAAAACCAAGTAAAATCTACAAGGGAATAAATATAGTTTCAATTAAATACATAAAACCTAAAATAGAACAATAAGCAACGAAACATGGTGTCAGGTGTGTAGCCGAAAATTGCTGAAAGGTTAAATAAGGAAAGAAATATAAGTTAGGCAGAAGCCATTTTCCCTCCAATAAAAATAGAGAAAACTAAAAATAAGAAACTCGTGTCAAAGTATAAAAAGTGTAGTGAAAAATGGAATACTTTAAGCCTCCGGAAGCGTTTAATGTACAGGAGCCGCATGGATGGCCAAAATGGACACAAAGATTTGAAATATTTTTGTTAGCTTCAGGAAAAAGTACCGCATATGAAAAGGTAAAAGTAGCTCCACTGTTGAATATTCTTGGAGAAGCATGCTTGGATATATATAATACATTTGAAACAACAAAAACTTCATAACTAGAAGATGTGTTATCCTGTTTTGATGATTATTTCTTACCCAAAAGAAATGTAAGTATGGAAACATTTAAATTTAATAACATCCAGCAAAAAGAAGGTCAAAATATAGATTCCTTTTTAACTGAATTAAAAAAGCAAGCAGCTAACTGTTCATTTGTATGTGACAAGGATCAGTGTAAAATCAGCTATGTAGAAAGAATGATAAAAGACAGAATGGTACTGGGTGTTCTGGATAAACAGGTTCAAAGGCACTTGTTAAGAGAACCGTCAATGTCATTAGACAAGATGCTTGAATATTGTAGGAGTATTGAAGTTACAATGATACATGTTGAGTTGTTAAATAATGGTACAGAAGAAGCACAAGAAGTTGATGCTCTTAAGTTTTCTCGCAAATGTGGAAGATGTGATTTCAGTCATCAACCTAAACAATGCCCCGCTTATAATCAAACCTGTGCAATTTGTCAACGTAGAGGCCATTTTGCTAAAGTTTGTTTTTTCAAGGACAAACAGCAGCAAAACAAGTGGCAAGAGCGAGGTAATTATTCTAATTCCAAACAGCCAGAAAACAGGAGACAGGAAGAATATCGGCCAAATGATCAGAAAGAAGCTGAGGTTAAGAAACTGTATGTTTGTAATTAACAATAAGCCAAATAAACATAACTTAAGAAGAATAATTTCTCAAAACGCAATTAAACAAAACAAATTAGAAAGAGAAAGTATTCCCTCCCACTGCATCTGCCCTTGTCTAAAAGTGGCTTCAAATTAAATTTGAAAGACATTCGACCTTTACGTGCGCGTTCCAGTATATTTATTCAGTTCAGTGAGGTTTACCTATTAAAACATTTGAAATCAAGGCTAGGACTCTGTGTCCTATAGAATTCTATAAATCGCCTAAATTCTATACCACTGGCACTCTGTACGCGCGTAAAATAGTTTTCTTATCACGAAAGCGATCGACTTCTGGCGAGGTGTACAGAAGTCTCGTATTCTATTTTGAAAGCAAATTAACCTGTCAACAGTGTCGATATTCTGTCATTTTTTGTTTATTTTTATTAGTAAAGTAGTGAATAATTATTAAAAATTATAAATATGCGTGTTCGTACGGAAGATTGGCAATTATTAACTCAAATGTTTGGCCTCCATAAATATATGCCAAATGGTATTTTTTCTTTCGGGAGTTACAGGAAATTGAATCCATTCGGCCGCATACGTACTAACTATTGTTTCAATTACTTCTTCAAAGGCTCTAGAAAAACTTTGTTGTGCCATTGAAACATTATAGCTTTGGCCAATTACACCTTGGTAAGTTCCAGTAGCATACACTGCAATGCGGCAAATTTTTTTGTTTTTGGTGCTATAGCTACTGGGTTATTTCCCTGGATTAAAAGAGGTATAATATCGTTAAGTATGAACTGTGCTATATCCTTGGTTAGGCAAAATAATTCCTTCAAGCGAATATCTTCAATTATAGCAGTCGGAATCAACACGCATATTTCTTCTCTCGATGTTTTCCACTCTTATGTTCTCTAATCTTTCTTCCTCTTCAGCAACAACCAAATGTAGATTGTTTATAGCTTAGACAAGGAAAGACGAATGGACGCGTAATATTCGACCAGTGTTTGTTACCATATTTTAGTGGTCGCCATTTTTTAGGAGCCAGTTGTTTCATTGTAGATTGTGTTTATTTTTGTGATTATTAATTTACCTAGAACTTATTTTGGACTTGTTGAATTTGTATACAATGGTGCAGTGTGTTGCGTATGGTTGTAATTACAGAAATGATAAAAAAGTACGAGGATTATCGTTTCACAGGTAAGAAAAATTTTGTATTAAATTGGCTTCATTACCAAATAAACCAATTATTTACTTCTTATGCATCCGATCTATCTGATAATTTTAGTACCTATTGCTGAAGATATTCGTTTATACTGGGGACATTTAATTGTTCATTATTTAAAATTTTCATTCATAATTTTGCAAATATCGTTGGGAAATACACTCTAAATTAGTGTAAATACCATGGGCGTATGTAACTCAGTGATATTTACATCGGCGATATTTAAAAAAGTATTTCTCACTCTTATATCACTATTTGAATTATTTAATTTTACAAAAGTCTATATTATTTTTCAGATTTCCCAAATCTGAGGAAATGAGATCGCGATGGTTGGAGAATATGAAAATTAATATACTTTAAATGTGGTAATAATATGTCTTGTATAATTAGACATATTTATCTTGTATGTACATTTTTTATTCAAAAAAATTTAACACAAAACATTTAACTTAATCACCATAGCTGTAGTAAATTGATCATAAAATTGTATTTTAGGATAACTCAAGAAAAAGGACATACTTTAGAAGTACACCATCACCACAACCATCTACTAGTCGGCAAGACATTGACAGCCCTCGCAAAAAGAAACTGAAGAGAAAAATATATCTTGAAAAAAAAGAAATCAAGAGAAAACTAGAAAAATACGTGTACTTGGACAATCTCTAAAAAGACAGAAGCAAAAAGTCATATCTTTAAAACATATTATTAAGACCTTGCAATAGAAAAATATGATTTCAGATGAAAACGTCATTCTATTAGAAAGTATGTCAAATTTTCAAAAAGAACTGCTACAACGTAAAGTTGTAAAACAACAGAAATATAATCCAGGATTAAGAAAATTCGCTTTATCGTTAAATTTTTTGCCTCCAAAGGCATATGATTACGCGAGAAATGTTTTTGACACTTGCCTTCCTCATCGAAGTACTATTGGAAAATGGTATAAAACCATTAATGCTGAACCAGGAATTACAATTGAATCTTTAGATGTTTTGAAATTATATGTGCAAAAGGAAACCAAAACTGTTTTGTGTTCGTTAGTAATAGATGAAATGGCCATACGAAAACATTTAGAATGAGATGGGAAAAGTTTTTTGGTTATGTCAACTTTGGGATTAATTTCAATACTGATTCAAATGCATTAGCAAAGGAAGCATTTGTAATTATGGTTGTCAACATTAATGGTACATGGAAATTTCCAGTTGGATACTTTCTGACTGATTCTTTAACTGGAAACCAAAAATCTTCAATTATTTCTCATTGTTTATCTGCATTGGAAGAAACAGGAATCAGAATTGTATCATTGACTTTTGATGGGGCTCCATCAAATATATCAATGAGCAATATGCTAGGTTGTAATACTGATATACACAATCTCAAAACATATTTCTCATTTTCAAATGAGAAAATATATATTTTCTATGACCCGTGTCATATGATTAAATTGGTAAGAAATACTTTTGGGGAATTGAAAGTTTTCAAAGATAAAGATGGCAATCTAATAAATTGGGAATATGTAAGACTCTTGCACGATTTGCATGAGAGTGAAGGTCTTCACTTAGGCAATAAATTACGGTCTGCCCATATGCACTTTTTTAAACAAAAAATGAAAGTGCGCTTGGCTGTTCAATTGCTGAGTGCATCTGTAGCAGATGCAATAGAATATTGTTTAAAAAAACTTAAATTAAAACGATTTGAGGGGTCTGAGGGAACTATTATATTGATAAAACATATAAATAATGTTTTTGATATTTTAAATAGCAGAAAGTTACAAGCTATGGGGTATAGAAAAGCAGTGTGTGCAGAAAATATTGATAATATTTCACAATTCATAAAGGAGTTTATTAAATAAATTTCTCAATTAAAATTTCCTAATGGCAAACTTGTAGTTACTTCTCCTCGCCGCACTGGATTTGTTGGTCTGATAATAGATTTAAAAAATGTTTTAAATTTGTATGATGATTTAGTGGCTACACAAAAGCTATTGATGTATCTTCCTTTATATAAAATTAGCCAAGACCATTTGGAGTTATTTTTTTTATCAATTAGATCAAGAGGTGGCTGGAATAACAACCCCACTGCCCATCAGTTTCGTACTTCCTACAGACAATTACTGTTAAGAACTGAAATACGTAGTGGGGGTGTGGGTAACTGCATACCTCTTGAACAAATCAACGTCCTTACAGTATCTAGCGGTAAAATTGACCAAGGTAACCCCGAAAATCAAATTAATAATAGTATTCCACAATTTCATAAAGGAGAAGAAGCGCAGAATGTCGAAACGTTTGGTAATATTTTCAATGATCATACATACATAATAAATCCTACAATGCTTTCAAATTGTAGCCAAGAAATTGTGATATACATAGCGGGATTTGTAGTTAAGCAGTTACAAAAATCTATAAAATGTGAGAAATGTATTGGGGCTTTATCTGGAAACAGAGACAATTTTTTAAATTCACTAATCTCACAAAAAAATTAAGGTCTTACATACCCGTCTACGGATGCAATTGAAATATGTAAAATTTGTGAAAAATTCCTTAGAGTGTTCAAAGACAGTTTAAGTAAGAAAAATTTTGTACAAATATTAATCAGTAAAATTTTAAGAAATAGTATTGGCATGAATTTATTCCAGTCATTTGATAATCATATTATTGAAAATGATGTGAATCATGTTTATTTTTTAACGAAGTCTGTGTATGTTTTAGATACATAAATATTAGAATTCATTTTATTGTAGAAAAACAAAGTGAACCTACTGATCACATACGCAATCGTTATACTAAATTGATTTTGTTCAAGGGCCAATGAGTTTTGATTTTAATATTAATAAATCTGATTATACTATGTATTTTTTTATTTCATTGTTGTCTATCCAATCATTATATTTTCCCTTTTAAAATATACCCATAACGTGTATACAATATATAAAATGCATCTTGCACAAATATGTGAGCACGGATAAAAGAATATCACATATTTTGTCTTTTTTTCCGTCTTATACATGTAAATCGCATTAGAGAAGTGCTGAAAAACAGGGCAAGAAAATTATTTATGCGATATTTTTGTTTGCAGCAGCATATTTTTTACTAATATTAACTATTGTTTATAAATATTTACATATTTTTTCAAAATAATTAGCATTTTACTTTTACATTGCAATTTTTGAGTCGAATTTAAAAACAACCTTAAATTTACCCTCTGCTCCACCACTGATAATTGTTGATTGGAGCCAGTTGGTAACATAATTTGATAGTTAGTACACGTCCATTCGTCTTTCCTTGTCTAAGGTTTATAGCAAACATAATTAGACACTTTTAGCTTGTCATAAGTTTTTACACGTATCAGTATCCGTATTGGAGCTACGTTGACGTAAAGAAGTTGTCAAGAAAATCTTTTTAGCAGATAACGTATCGTTTCGTGCTAAAGCCAGGATAGTCAATAGTCAGGGACTATTCTTTGGTAAAAGTAAAAAATAATGAAAAATAAAGCTTGAAATGAACCATGTGATTATAATCAAACCAAACGAATATCAAAGGAGACCTGTAAAATAGCAGTAATAGCACAGAATACTGATTTTGGTCGGGATACGGATACGTTACCGTATACGGACAAGGGACGTAAAAATCCGTTCAACGCATCGTATCGGCTGAACCGTAACGGTTCTACACATGCGTAGTTCGTTACGTTTACGGATACGTGAGAAATTTATGACAAGCTAAAAGTACCTATTAACTAAACGCTTTTACTTTGCAATATAAAAGTTGTTTAAACTCGCCTTTAGCTTAATTTAAGTAAGATCAGTCAACAAAATCATAGAAATACAAATGACACACATAAGATATGAGATTGACGTTTATTAAATAAATAAAACAATGTGGTCACATTTAAAACAACAAATTATCCTATCAATTCCGGAAATACCCGAAGAGAAGGCGATTACAACACAGAGTGCTATCAAATTCGATAATCGCTTTCTACAGTAGAATTCTATGATAGAAAGCGACAGCTAGAATACGATAGTGCACGGAGTCCTACTGCAAGTCTTAGGCTGGATTCACATGCATCCGTGATACGTATCCGTTGTATACCACGTGATCAATATCAACTAATGAAATTTTAGGGATCAAAATCACGCACGTTTCAAGGTCACAACGGATTGAAGTTGGTGAATTTTAACTTTTCATGCGTGATTGAGGTTAGGTTATTATTTTGTTTACGTTTTTCTGGTGATTCGCTGACTACTTTTGAAAATAATTATTCACCTAGGTTAAAAAAATGTCGAGTCTAGAATAGATTTTTCCATAAAAATTTGTTCACATAGCTCTTTTTTGTGGGTTTTGTGTGATAAGCCTATTGTTTTGCAGATACATTAGGTACGATATTTTTTTTCACTAAATTGCTTTGTGTCCAGGGAGGAGCATTCACTTATTGTTTGTTTAAACAGGAAATCATTAAAGTCCTATTATTTACACTAACACGACAAACACTCATAATTTAAGAAGATCGGTGTATCAGTCATACGGTAATGACAAAAATATTAGAATATTTTGAGGTTGTTTTGACGTTAGATGCCATAAACGAGTGCGTGAACGGATTGACACATGTGGATGATCATATTTTCGGCTATCCGTGAAACGCACACGTACGTCCGTGATCACGGATGCATGTGGATCCAGCCTTACTACAATGACATATGACTTATGTTAAACATAGGAATGTGACCAATGTAACAATATCAGCTACAACCTAAAATCCAGAAATTTATGGTAATTATAGAATTTTTTCAAGACACCGAAATAAGAATGTGGTTTTGTGTACCTACCATCGACACCATCTCCACTTTCGGTGATGAAATAATAAACATAGAGAGGGCTATTCATTCATAAAAACGTTTATTTTTGCGGCCAACAATTCTAAACGCCAGTAGTGAAATAATGAATCAATTACAAAAAGTGGGGATTGTATTGTAGTTACATGGCATTGGTAATTTCGGCTGGTTTCCTGACAAACTTGGCACCCACAAACCATGATAATCCAAAAACATTAAATTAATTAACTTAAAAGTCTATTTTGTCACTAAAAGTCTTGAAAAACACATCAAAACGAAAGAACTAAATGTTTACTCTCTAGTCGTAATGGCGCTCGTATAAACAAACCACGTTTGACATTATTTACTACTATACTACGACGTATTCGAAATGATCGTCGATCACACCCTGACGATATTTGCATCTCTCTTTATATAGTAATTAGACAAGGACAAAACTACTAAATAGATTTCTATTGACACATTAAACAGGTACTGAAATTTGGAGCAATGTTGCCACTGTTAGTTATAACCATAAACGTATCCAAGGATACAACAAATACTTGTTTAAAATTTATATAAGAACATGCCTTTATTAAATAAAATTCAATTATTATTAATTAATTTTAAAAGTAGCGACTCAAATGCATAAACTAGTATGACTTTTTTTATTTGCATAACTTTTCAACACATTTTCAATTAAACTTCTAATTTCATTTTTCCTGCAACTAAAGAGACTTTGTAAATATGGCAAAGCAGTGGAAGTGTCCGCAAGTGAGCTTAGAATGTGACTACAAACATATCTATTTTATTTGTTAATCTGAGACTATATCCGCCCTAAGCAATCTAAAGTGATTTTTAAATTCGTCGTCATTCATATTATTTATATCAATTGTTTGCATTTCTTTAGTATTTTCAATATGTACCAATAAAATTGTGCAAAATCAACATCTCCATCTTTTCGTCATTCGCTCCTGCTAAAATTGCTATTTCTAATTGTTCTTCCATAATAATATAATAGTATATTAAGTACCAAGTGTCAAAAAAGTTACTTATTATGCTGAAGCATGCAATGACTGGATGGTTAACCATCCAGGGAAGACAATTTCGATATACGATGTGTCTGAATTGGTCGGAAAGGCCTTTGCAAAAACCTTTACGATAACTGATATCATAAAAGGCTTTGCCGTTACTAGAATATGTCCTTATAATGAAGACGTGTTTGGCGATGATTTCTGTCTTCATACGTTACAGATCGACCATATGGGGAAAATGAAATTGCGTCTAATCAAAATAATTCACAGAACAAAGAACCAGAAGCTAGTCCCAGTGGTATTGGAACCATTGCCTAATCAACATCGGCTGTGGCAAAACTTGACATTGTTTCACCAGAAGTAGTGCGACCCTTCCCAAAGGCATTCCCTCGAAAACAAATTGCAAGAACTAGAACTAAAGGAAAAACTAGAGTTCTCACCGATACACCTATAAAAAACGAGATTGAAGAACAAAAACTATGTAAAAATATAAGGCCAATTACTCAATCAAAAATTAAGAATATAAAAAGGAAAATCCTGGTAGACACATCAAGTAGTAGTAGTGAAGAAGACCTGCCAGTAGTTTTGGAAGATTCCAGCAGTGATGAGGAATTTCTTGCAAATTTAAGAAAAGGTCCCGACGCGGAAGAAACTAACCAGCCAGTTGAGGAGAAAGAAATAACAAAATGGGACTATGTTTTAGTAAAACTGACAGGAAAAAAGAGTGTAGGATATTTTGTGGCAGAAATCGTGGACGTCCTTGAAGATGGCTATAATGTTTCATATTACAAACGCTTTCTGGGAAGCACAACTCTTAGAAATTTTGTGCCAAGTAAAGAGACATCATTTGTCCATTGCGAAGATGTAATTATGCTACTTCCTCGACCTACTAAAGTTGGAACTTCTAATAAACAAGCTGGTCAGATCAGTTTTAATGTTGATTTCAGTAATTATAAAATGTTATAATTTTAAATAAATGATTTTTATTTCATTAATTAGAATGATCCAAGGTACACTAGACTGTGGTCCCAGGTACAATAGCCTATTGTACTTTGGACCGAATGACTTTTTTTTTAATTTATCCTATTATGACACATTTCTGAAAATTTGAAAAATAATCCATACCCACTCATAGATAGGAAAGACAATATTAAATGTTGAATATGATTAAATTCAAAACTTTCCTAGAAAAGTTTATTTACAAATAATTGATCCATGCTACAACAGTCTCCCCTACATCCCCCTCAATAAATCTTCTATTGAAATGTTTGTATTCATCGCTCTCTGCCTAAATGATAATTTCCCGGTTTAATTAGAAAACAAATGCTATTATCATTAAGTAACTGTTTCTTTTACCTTTGATCTAGGATCCGATAGTTGTGTTTCCACCGAATTGATCATATTGTTTCTTTTATAATCGTCATCAAAAATTGGTTCGTTGTAACTTTCTTCACTTTCATCGTATTCATTTAAATTCCGTTGCCAAATATCTTCAATTTCGTAGTTATTTGACGACGCATTTGTTAACAATGTAAATAGTAAAGTAACCCATAAAATCTGAAATGAAAGAGAGTAAACACATTAGTATATATCAATACAGTTCATTTATTTAAAAATTTAAAAAAAATCATTTATTTATTTACTTATTTATGTTGCAAACTTCTGGTATACCCAGTATTATATAGGATATTAAAATTTTTTGAATTACCCAGTAGATGTCAACTTTGGCATGATTTAATTTCAGATGACATTTACAGAATATATTGAATAATAGACAAGGCATGTCATAATATAATAAAGACATATTTAAAATTAAAAACAGGTCACTGTAGGCATTTATTAATAATAAAAGAAAACAAATCTCTTTGTAGATAGAAATTATAAAAAAATAATAGATCAGAAAACAAATTTAGTTTTTTTTTAAAAAGAGGAAAGTTGTAACTATAATATAATGTTTTTTATTGGGAAAAAGAGTTTAGTGTAATTTGAGATTCTGAACGGTGCACATCACATTTAAGATTTCTCCAAGTATTTGTTAAGTAGTATATAGTAATTTGAATAGTGTAATTAATAGTATAAAGCTTTATTCGGTACACCCATTTTAAATTCTGTGCGTGTGTTTTGGAAAATTTATTCCTAAAAGATCCTTAATTCTAAATTATATTTAGAATTGTACAAGATTGCAGTTTTCCCGTCCAGATTACTGCTTAGACCATTCCAGATTATTGGTAGTTAAATAATGCATTATTTCATAGAAAACATCAGGCCTTAACTTTTCAGAGTTAACGTGCAGACTGCGAGTCCGCATGACGATTTATTTGCCGATTTGTTCATCATTAGTTCCGATTTCGCACGTCGCGCGCTCAGTAGCTTCTTCTTCTTCTTCTCGTTCCTTTTTTGGACTATATCCTGTGGGATAATTTATCCAGGTTTATACATGTGGGGGGAAAAAGTCTTGCTCTTGGCAATATTTCCCTCCCTCTAGAATGGATATCTTCCTTAAAAAAAACTGCACTACTGTTTAGCATAGGTACTATGAGTTTTTGCACTTTTATATTACTTATGGTGAGTATTGGGGTATTGGTAAGGTAAGACTTCACAACACAGGAAATTAACTTTTCTCGCTTGGGGGTAGCGGCCAAGCTTGGACACACCCAGAAATGCTACCTCGGATATAGGTGGAAAAACCCAGGTCTATAAAAGAGAAGATTAAGTTAAAGGGATATTTTAAACATAGTTATAAGTTGGTGTAATATTGATAATCGTTCATCATTTAAATTGGCTAAAATTGTACATATATCAAAGTTTAGTTCTGCATAGCTCTATGTAAAGGTTGAATTGGTTTGATATATTAATTGGACATTCTAGTATTATGTGGTTAAGTGATCCTATTTGCCCACATTCACATAGTGGGTCGTCTTTAATTCCAATTCTAAACATATGGAAAGGAGTTAAACAGTGTCCTGTTCTCATTCTTATAACTGTTGTTAAATGTCTTCTGTTTTTGTATTGGTATTGGTTAAACCAGGGAGATTTTGGTAATTGTTCGACAACTTTGTAATAGAACGATTTTTTATTCTGTTTTATGAGGTTCCATTCATTGTTCCATTTAGCCCATATGCTGTTCTTGATATCTGGGAGGTAGTTTTGATAATTCAGTTTTATATTCGCTGGAACTGTAAGGGAACAACCTGTTTTAGCTAGCTGATCAGCTTTATGGTTTCCTTTGATTTCAGAGTGACCTGGGATCCATGCTAGTACGATATTAAAGCCGTTAGTATTTGCTAGTATAATTCCTTGTTTAGTTAATATTGATGAATGCTCTGTTTCTTTGGAGAAAGTTGGTTTACATATTTTTTGTAGTGCAGTTTTAGAGTCTGAGAAGATTATGGCTTTCGTGGTGTTAGTTTTTAAGATGATTTGAAGTGCATGGTTGATAGCAGTAATTTCTCCTAACCATATTTGTGTGAATTTTGGTAGCCTAGATGAAAATGCATAGTTGAGTTCATTACTGTAGACTCCAAACCCTACAGTGCCATTGGAATAGAGAGATCCATCTGTAAATATTCTTGTATGATCCGGAAATTTGGATATAATTTTTTGGTACTGAATTTGTGCTAGTTCATCAGTTTCATTAGATTGAAGATTTGCCACATTTAATGGAGTTAGCTGAATTTCTAGGTCAAATTCATAGCAAGGCAATATTTCTTTTGTGTACATCATATTAGTAGATGGTTGTAGCCGGTTAAGGATTTGTATTAGAGTTGGTTTTCTTTGTTAGTCCAATATCTTGAGTTTTTGCTTATGTTATTAAGCTTCTTTAGAATATTGATTATAGGGTTATTGGATATTGTCAGGTTTTTTATCAAGTATTTGGAGCTCAGCCATTCCCTCCGATATTTGAGGGGCATTTCACCGTTTTCTGATAATAAGGCTGGGATTGGTGTTGAATTCATGTTGCCTGTAACTATTCTTAATCCCTGGTTTTGAAGTTTGTCCAACGTTTCTTTATTCTTTTTTGTGAGGGTGAAAATCTGGCTACCATAGTCCATGTGACTTAGTACTATTGCTTTGTAAAGTATTTTCAGTGTGGGGGATCACAGCCCCACCAAGTACCGCAGAGAGCTCGCATAACGTTTAGTCCTTTACATATTTTTGTTTCTATGTATTGTATATGTGCATTCCATTTAAGGTTTTGATGAATGTACATACCTAGGTATTTAACTTTATCCACCCATTCAATAGTTTCAGAGTTTATTTTTATTTTGGGGATAGATCTTTTTATGATTCCTTTACTAAACATTACTGCATGAGATTTATTGGTTGATAGTTTGAGATTATGTGTGTCTAACCATGTGTTGAGTTTTTCTAAAAATGTATTTAAATTATTCACCATTTGGCTCACATTTGATCCACCAACTATCAGTACCATGTCATCTGCATATTGAATAAGATTAACATTTTTAGGGAGGATATCATAAATAGGTAGGGTATAGAGATTAAACAGAATTGGACTAAGGGGAGATCCTTGGGCTAGACCTTGATTAGCTGGCAAAGGTCCTATTGTTTGTCCTAAGTTGTCTTGGACGAATATGACTCTGTTATTTATAAAAGCGTAAATTAAGTTTATTATATATTTAGGTAGGGCTAGGTTTATTAAAGTTTTGTACAGAAGTTGGATATTAACTGTGTCATATGCAGCTGAGAGGTCTAAGAAAACGCCTATGGTATATTCATTGGCTGAATAATTTATAAGGATATGAGAGGTTAGAAACGTTAAACAGTCCATACAACCTTTATTCCTTCTAAATCCAAACTGTAGGGGATTGAGTAATTTTTTGTTTTCTACATACCATTCCAGCCTGTTTTTTATTAGTGATTCTAGAAGTTTACCCACACATGAAGTTAGAGCAATTGGTCTATAGTTCGTTGCTACTGATTTGTCTTTGTAGGGCTTTATGAGAGGAAGAATAATTGTTTGCTTCCATGTGTGTGGAATGGTAGCAGTTTGCATGCAATCATTAAAAAATTGTAGTAGATCCTTAGGCAAAGATGTTGGCATGTGCTTAATCATAGAGTATGAAATTTGGTCCATACCTGGTGCGGAGTCTTTTTTTGACTCTATTGTGAATTTATATTCCTGATAGGAGAATGGTTCAATTTCTGTTGATATGGATGTTTTTATGTTTTCGGTAATGATGGGTGGGCATAAGGAGGATAAAATTTTTGAGCCAGAATGCCAGGTGGAAGTTGATTTGATAGGTTGTTGTGAGGTGTACGATTTGAAGCTTTATTGATTTTATTCCAAATAATTTTTAATGGAGAGTTACGGTTTATTTTTGCACAGAAGTTGCGAAAACTGTTTTTTCTTTTGGACTTGAGAAGTTTTCTGGTAGAAGCAATGGTGCTTTTAGCTGCTATAAAGTTTTCTATCGTAGGGGAGTTGGTAAATGTTTTAATTGCAGATATTCTGCAGTTGATGGATACTTGACAGGAGTTATCCCACCAAGGGATATTGTATTTTTGGTTGTGTTTGATTTTCTAAAATGGTATTGCCGCATTTGCTGCTTTTATAATATTATCTTGGAATGTTTCATATTGAAAGTGGGTTAGGGGTTGGGGGGTTGTACAGAGGTGTTCATAAAAGGTGTTCCAGTTAGCTTTTTTATAGTTTCTTTTTGTGGTTACTATCTGATTGAGGTTGTCTTTATTATTGGAATAAAGTTTGCAGATGATTGGGTAGTGATCACTACTTCCAGGGTCTAGGAGGACTTCCCAGGTAGCATATGGAGTTAACTCAGAAGATATTAGGGTAACATCCACCACAGATTTATCCTCACTTGGTGAAGACAATCTGGTAGCCTGTCCATCATTTAGATATACTAATTGGAGTGACTCTAAGGAGTCAATAATGTTTCGACCATTAATACTTATTTTCTTGCTCCCCCATGCGGGGTGGTAGCAATTTAGATATCCCATAATAAGTAGGGGTTTTTTGAATTGCTGAATAAAATGGATCCAATTATTTACTCTGAGTATTGAGCTTGATGGGCAGTATATATTTAGAACATTAATGTTATGTTGAGGTAGGTGTATTGCCTGTGTTTGAATATTTATATTGTCAAAGTTACTTTGGTAGGTTATTGGGATGAATTTGATGGTATTTTTTATTAGAATAGCTGTTCCACCGTAGCCATCGGCTCTGTCGTTTCTAAGAATTTGAAAGTTTCTGCATGAGATATTATAGTTTTGTTTTAACCATGTTTCATTTAGTAGGATTATATCAGGATTATGTTTTCTAATGATTACTTTCAAATTATCTGTGTTGGAGTTGTATGAGCGTATATTCCACTGGATTACAGTTAGTGGAGTGAATGCGAATAGAATTCAAATATTACACAGGAGATCAGAACATGTCCGTGTCGGACAGGTCCATATAATCCCCTGAGGTATATTGTTTTTTGGTGTATGGTGATAGAGGTGTACATGTTTGTGCTGTGTTTATTTCTGTTAGCTGACCCACTTCTTGCTGTGGTGTAAGATAATTATTTGAAATCAAATTTCCTATAAACGTTAACACAAGCTCTCTGTGGGATTCTGATAAGAATGATATTGCTTGTACTACATCGAGTTGGAGTTTTTCTTCTTCCTCTTTTCTTGCTAATTGTTGGGGCTGTTCACTATGTGTTGTCGTTTTGTTTCGGCTTTGTCGTAGCCTGTTTGTCTTTTTCTTTTGCTGTTTGGGGGTGTTGTGGCTACTTATACATAAGAGGCTACTTCGGGAGTTGTGGATATTGTTGCTAGTCTCCTTTTATGTACTTGAATTGAGTTGGCCTGTTCTTTTGAGTTTTTTTTTCTTAGAGTTGGAAAGTTTTCTAGATCATTTTTTGGTGGGCTGGTGGGAGAATTGGATGGTATTTGTTGGCTAGCTTCGTAATATGAGATGTTTGAGAATGCCATTAGTTGTTTAATATCTTTTTGTCTTTTTTGTTCTTTGCATATTTTATCAACTGATGAGTGATCATTATTTTTGCAGTAGATACAATATAAATTGCAGCTTGAGGCATTGTCATGGCTTTTACTGCAAGTTTTGCATTTTGCTTTGCCTCTGCATTGATTTGTGCTATGTCCATAAAGTAAGCAGTTATAGCATTGAATTACAGGGCTTATATATGGAGTTACCAGGGTTGGAAGGCCATATACTTCCACTTCTCGTGGGATGATTTTTCCTGCAAAAGTTAAACACACTGTGCCTGTGGGGATGTACTTTATATTTCCATCAACGATCGCTCTTCTATTCATTCTCTTGGCATGTAGCACCTTACAATTATTGATGTTTGTTGTTGTAAACTGAATTATTTCTTGTTCTGTAAGGGTCATATCTACAAATCTTACAATACCTTTGCTTGATACATTGTGACTTGGTATATATACTTCATAACCCAAATTTTCCCAGTCTTGCTTATTAATAAAGTTGTTAGCAGCTTCTGCATTCTTGAAAGTGACTCCCATTCGGTTTTTACCCTTTCTGGTGAATTTGATAACATCTTGTAGTTTCAAGTTAAAGATAGTTTTGGCTATACTCATAATATGTAAATTACCCACATTACCTGACTTTCCCTGAATATATACTTCAAACGGGGGAGAGCTATGTGAAGTGTATAGGATTTTTGTTCTATTAATTTGTGATATATTTTGGTCTTTGTCATTATTTTTGTCAGGAGGTTCGGGAGGTTTATCTCCCGCCATTTGACTTATTTTTTCCCCTTTTTTTTCTTAGTATGGGTTTTGTATATATCTAATAAAAATAAGTTGGAATTTACTTACTTAGGTCAAAGGAAAAGTATTTGACACAAAAAGTGGTTAGTAACTCACCCTATCTACTATAAACGATTAAATCACACTTATATTCAACGATAAATCAGTATTCACAGTTAAATTCACTCAATCGACGTAAGATTTCACCTCGATCCCAACAACAAACCGCTCAGTAGCTTCAGTTTTGAGGGTATATTATTCAATTATTCAGTACAGTTGTGGTAGGTTGTCTGACACAGAATGTTATTTTGCTAGATTAAATTGCGGAGTGCGAGTCCGCACGTTATACAAGTTGAGCGAATTTTTAAGGTAAGATTTGATTTTAAAATACTACATTTCTTCAGTAGATAAATGTGCATCTGACGTAAAATTATGTGTAATACATTAGGAAGGTATTAACGATGCATTATCTATATAATTGTAGAAATTTATTTTTTACAGATTATTTCGATTATGAATAATGAAAAGGAACAAGCATATCTTGAACAACTTCATGCTGAATTTCTGTCCGATGCTGAGCCAGAAGTTGAACCTGACGATGACGACTCTAGTTTGGAAGGAGAGAGGCAGGACCACAATACCGACATGGGAGAAGATATTTAGGAAGAAACCGAGGAAATTTCTGAAGTGTTGAATGTTCCACAAAGAGTGCCGCATTTCATTGGTAAGGATGGGAAAACTAAATGGAGGAAACATGTAGGAAACTAACGAATACGGACTCGCGCTGAAAATACAATCAAGATAAAAATTTCTGGATTGAAGGGGGAAGTACGGTATAAGAAAAGTGTATCATATATTTGGGGTTGCTTTTTTACTGAAGATATTTTACAAACTATTGTAGATAACACGAATGTCTTCATTGAAATATGTTCCTACAATCCCAATAATAGGTCTGCAAAGAAAACTGATATTTTAGAACTAAGGGCACTATTGGGTCTTTTATATTTAGCAGGGGTAACCAAAAATAACCACAGAAATGCAGAAGATCTTTTTAGGACGAACAGCTCATCTCCAGAAATTTTTAGACTGACAATGTCTATTGCACGGTTCAAGTGTTTTCTTAGACAAATCCGTTTTGATGATAAACTAACGCGCTTAGACCGGCAAAATATGACAAATTGGCAGCTATAAGAGAATTCTTTGATTTTTTGAAACATTTTTCACTATCAGCATATACAACAGTGGATGAAAAACTGGAAGCTTTTCGTGGCAGGTGTGGCTTTAGGGTATATATTCCTAATAAACCCAATAAATATGGGATAAAAATCTACGCTTTAGTAGATGCTAAAGTCCCTTATACAGCAAATCTAGAGGCATATGTTGGAAAACAGCCACCAGGACCATATAAAGTTGATACAAGCAATATTTCTGTTGTTCCTCTCCTTTGTAATCCTATATTGGGTTCTCATAGAAATGTCACAATGGACAATTTTTTTACAAGCCTCAACATGGCCGAGCAATTTTTTAACGAACATAAGCTGACAATGATAGGCACTATAAGAACAAACAAAAAAGAGCTTCCACTTCAAATAACTAACCCTAAGAGGCCAGAAAAAAGAAGTATGTTTGCTTTTCAGGAAAAATCGACGATTGTATCATATATACCAAGAAAAAATAAAAATGTCATTTTACTCTCGACGATGCACCACGACGATTCACTAGATGAATCTACGGGTAAGCCACAAATCATACATGATTATAATAAAACCAAAGGAGGAGTAGATCTAGTTGATAAAATGTGTGCCGCCTATAATTGCGCTACGTCTAAATATTTAGTAAGTTTCAACGTTTCGTCACATAGCATAGTTTCATAATGTACATGTGTGGGATAGTCTAGTTCACAAGTTGAAAATGGTGAAAAATAGGAATAATACTCGTGAAAATACGTGCGATAGCTCATTCGATCCGGAATGATGCCGCCTAAAAAAATGTATTGAAACCTCTTTTTAGCAAAAGTTATAAAACAATACAGATGAAAAGGAAAATGTGCCTATTTAATTATTTGTGAACATTGCCAAAACTATAGACGATTAACATATCTAAAAAACATTCTTGATGAGAAGGATGTATTCAATAAAAAAGTCGCACCTCCCGAAACTCTATTTGAATTATTCGTTCCTGACGCATCTTATACTCGGTGAGTTTTCGAGGACCTGCTACGGCTTGTCCAAGATTTCGACTCTCCGAGCATTACCCTTCGATACCGGAGAGCAATGTCTTCGGTATCGAAGGGTAATCGGTTGAACTACCTATCAGGAGCGTCCCAGGTTGCGAATTGGGGACGGCCAGAGATGTCCCGTACGTATGTACAGGAAAGAACTGGTCAATTGGGAAATAAAGGGGATGAGAGCTATAAACGCTCAACAGTGCCCATTTCTGAATACCCAATCGCTGACGATCGCAAACCGCATGGTAGACAACGACCCCCTTACTAGGAAAAGGCCTGTAAGGGGTATGCCGAGCGGATCGGTAGGCTTGGCTTAATCACCCGTCCTACGTGGACCACTATAAAAACCCTGCCAAATACTAAGGTCGAGTAGTTGCCGAAAAGATGGATGGCCGTGGGACAGTCGGTTCTTAGACCACTAACCTCGGGGCACCTGGCGCACCCCGTTGTATATAGCCTTGTACCTGCATAAGGAGCTCTGCAGTTTCCAGCGCAGCCTAATACTTCCGAAACCTTAAAAACAACACCACACGGAGACGCTGCGACGAATTCTGTGGATCAGAAAGCTCCACGGGGGAAAATTTCAGATGACCAGAGAAGGAAGCTTAAAAAAATTTGGGAACAAGGCATTGTTACCAAGACAGTAGCGTTGCCGATTCCCTCAACATCCAAACAGGGTGAAAACCAGCAGACAAAGGACGTTAGGCGAACTATGTCAGCCAGGAGCAGGAAAAAAAAAGAAAAGAGGACCAAATTTACTAGTGGTACTAGTACTACTAGTGGTATGAAATACAGTGTGGCCCCGAAGGGCACAAGGCAGCCGTGGTCCGTAAAAAACTTCCCAGTGGCAACTGTTTCGGAAGATCAGGTAGGGACTATCAAAGAGAACCTGACCAAAATGATCGCCGAGGTGCAGAAGGCGCCTAGGTTTGAAGCCAGTCGATATATGGACAGCTACTATGGGCTGATATGTGCCAATGTCCTTCAACATAACGAGGGACTATTTGGCAAGCCAAACAAACTGGAAGCTCATCAAGGGTGACGAACTTCCAAAACAGCAACGTGCCCTCGCCCTACTTCCGGAGACTAAAAAGGAGGATCTGAAAGCAGGGATAAAGAGACTCAAAAAATAAAACCCAGGATTGAAGGTTGATCGGTGGATGATCCAAATCATCCGATACGGGACTACATATGAGTCTCCGGATTGATGAGGAGTCAATGAAGGAACTAGTCCGGGCTCAATAGAGACCGTACTATCTATTCCAGCGGGCTAGCTTTAAGACCATGGAAAACAAGACCGAAGAGGAAACAGGAACTCAAGTGCCTGAACCAACAGCCTCTTAGTATATTCAAGGTGCTAAAAGCAAACCTGCAGCCCAAAAAGTCGGCCACGACTGTCCTTCATCAAAGGGTTATAGCTGATAACATAGAAATCGTTCTAGTCCAAGATCCTTTGATAAACAAAGGTAAGATACTAGGGCTAAATATTAGGGAAATGGGACTGATAATGGGAACTAATTGCACTAAAGTAAGAACTCGTATCTGTTACAGATCTAAATATAACTTGATGCCAATCATGGAACTTTGTACGGGTGACAGGGTAGCAGCAAAGATTAAACTTGAAAAATATGGGGAGGTAATAGAGACAATAATAGTGTCTCTTAATCTTCCCATCGACTCAGAAGAGCCGTTACCGGGGGCTAACATAGAGAATCTGATGATGTTGTTGTAGGAGCTGATACCAACGCACACGACATCAGCTGGGGTAGCAAGGACACAACACTAGAGGTAAGAAACTATTTGACTATTTATGTACTACTGAACTTGATATTGCGAATGTGGGCAACACGCCAACATTAAGAACATTGAGAGGAGAATAATCAATAGATGTAACTCTCTGCACTCTACGAGTCGGGGAAATGATAAAGCATTGGCATGTATCGGATGAAACATATCTGGCTGACCATGCTCATATATACTTCGAAGTAGATGTAGAAATATCGGCTATTAGAACATACAGGGATACTAAGAGTACCGATTGGGTATATTACAAAGAGGATCTGCCTTCTAAAATCCGCAAACACCTAGGCAGACCTAAAACTGCCGAGGAGTTAGAAGGCACAGCTGTATGGTTGCAACAGACCATAATGACTTCCTATCACAATAACTGTCCGATAAGGGAGAGTCGCTCTTCCAGACAAACCGTCTGGTGGAATAAAGTGCTAACAACACTGAGGAAAGAAACAAGACGTCTTTTTAACAAAGCGAAACAACGGGCAACTGGGGAGCATATAAGGCTAAACTAGGTGCGTATAATGAAAAAATAAAAGAATCAATGAAAAGATCCCGCTGGAATTCTTTGAGGACATACAAGGTGTCTCTGATATAGTCAGTATTAACAGGATTCTCAAAAAGGACATTTCTAATAAAGTAGGCTCCATCCAGTTGCCGAGCGGAGAGTACAAAATACTGAGCAGGAAGCTTTAGAGCACCTCCTTAGTGTGCACTCTCCAGCTTTGGCAAAGATATAGTCACATTACTATAACGGGCCGGTAGCCAAAACAAGGGCTACCAAAGAAGACTAGAAACTAATAAATGAGATTTTCAGATCCTTACAAAACTTCAGGACCAGATGGCATATTTCCCAAGCTTATGCAAGGGGGAATTGACATCATCATGGGCCCTTTAGTTCTGATATTAAGCAGCAGCCATGCTTGAAGGTACCTATATACCAACTGTATGGAGAGAGTCAAGGGTGGTGTTTATTCCCAAACCAGGGAAAGAAACGTACACCCAGGCCAAATCCTACAGAACAATCAGTTTAGTTTTCTGCTTGAACTGACTTTCAAACTTATTTGTAAATGATCAGAACGGTTTGTGGATTATTCTCTATCAATTTATTGGGGACATGCGCATTACTGTTTCTTTAAAAATATAACCTTTAACCCCGTATAGAGTGTTTTGAAATATCTTTTAATAAATCGTTAAGTATGAGCAACGAAAATTTTAGTGAGATTAGTGACATAATATCGTCCATGGAAAGTAGTGATGACAAACATTTAGAATTGATACTAAACGGGCAGATAATTAAAAACCAAAATTATTTAGGTAGGACTGGTGCTATTTTTTACATTGAATGCATTATTATTTATGATATTTTCAGAGGAAATAGTGCCCCAGTATTCTGAAGAAGTGTTCTTTGCGTTTACTCACACACTTCAAACTCTTTATCAGCTGTTCCAACCTAAAACATAAATTGTTGAGGAAACCAGTATCTTGTAGACATGCGCTTTGGAAATTATTTGCAAACTGTAAGAAATCTGTTTGTGGAACAAACCTTATGTAGCATTAGATGTACGATGCTCTTAAAAATAAATCCTTTTCACATTAATCTGCCTTATATTAACTTCAACGTATGTTCATTTAGTACATTAGTAAACAAAACATCCTGAAAACCTTATAAAACAATGTTCATTATATGAATGTCTTTTCACACAATTTAGCCCCGATAAACCCCCCCAAATAAAATCCTGGAGCCGCTACTGCCGGTACACTGGATTATTTTTGTGGTTTTGTTATGCAAAAGAAGTATAAAAGTTCTTACTTGCGTGCATAACTAAACACTCACGTTTTTTTTCTATGAAACTCTTTTCTAAATAGACAATAATTAAAAACTTTCATGTAGAGATAAAAACTGTGTAAATTAGGTTTATTATCGCTTATATTAAACTTGACATGCCTCGTATATTTGGCAAAATTCAAACGCACAACATAACTAGTAACTCATCTCCGGCGGGCGTAATTTCGGCCGGTAATCCCTTGGCCTACCTGCATAAATCAAAGGGTACCATTTATGACGGGTAATTTCGGCCGAGGGGTTGATGTTTACGATGAGATTAAAATATTGGTAATTACGCTTAATAGTTTCCTTTAAATGTATAAAATTCACAAATAACAGGTATAAAATTATTATAGCTATACTCGATAGTCGAAATTGTGTAAAGTGACGTCATCGGTTATCTACCGATTTAAAGTGAACTCCATGAGCGTATCATAGTTTAAGGGTGCGAATCTGGAATTTCAATTTTTAACATTTGAAATAATAACTTATCACAAGTTGTTCATAAGTAAGTTAAAACAAAATAAAAAAATGTTTAAAAGTCAATTCCAACTTACTACTACTAAAACTAAAAAAAAGTTGTTTGTCAAGACCAAAATAAATTACCAATAAGTATAGGTATGTTGCGAGGTCACTTGTAAAATGTCTGACTAACTGGAAGCGGTATCACTCCCTGACGACTCCTCAGAATCATCGCTTTCTCCTCCTATATCGATAATGAGTGTTTCCGTCATTACTTCTACACGTATGTCTAAATCCCAAAACTTTATTTCTTCTTTTAATACGTGTTGAATACATTTACGCCAACTTTCAGCAGTAACGGTATGCAGCGCCTCGTCAAACAGTTTCTCAACGTCAGCCATTTTGAATGTACTGTTTTTTCTCGCAACATAATTTTTCACCTGGGCCCAAACCAGCTCGATGGGGTTTAACTCACAGTGGTAGGGAGGAAGTCTAACAACTGAGACGTTGAAATCTTTCGCCATTTCATCGACAACGTACTTAATATAACTGCTTTTATGTTCCCGTACGAGAGATAATAATTCAACTTTTAGCATTGCCTCGTTGTGCGGAATGCTTTTACTCTCTAACCAATCAACTATAACCCTCTTGCGGCTAGCTGAAGTAGGTATTTGCTCCAGTCGACGAGAGTGGTATGAAGCATTATCCATAACTATCACTGAACCAGGAGTTACCTTTGTTAAAATTGATCTAAACCATGTTTCAAACCGGTTACCATCCATCTCTTCATGGTAATCGACAGTTTTTTTGGACTGAAAACTTAGTAATCCACCTTCTACAAATCCTTCCTCGCTGCCAATGTGAGTGATAATCAGTCGACGTCCTTTCCCAGAGGGAGCTTTTAAACCGGAATAGAAACCCTCCATAAAGGCTTGTCGATTGCTTCGTATATTCATGTCTTGCCACACTTTTGACACAGTGTGGCCTTCATTTAACCATGTTTCGTCAAGATAATATATGTGCCGTCCTTCGTTACGAAACTGTCGTATCTGTTTTAAATAATTTCTCCTCCATTCCACAATGTCATTTCGTTCAATTAAGGCACTGTTTCTACTTCTTCTTTGGTAACGAAAATTAATTAATTTCAAAGATCGTCTCAAAACTGTATCACTGATGTTTGGTAAAGTATCATCAGCTTCTATTACCTTGCTCAATTTAGCTACCGAGGGGATTTCATTCCTAAAATAAAAAGAATGTATTTCCCTACGTATAGCATTTCGTGTTTGGTCGTCCAAAACAATTTTCTTTCTTCCCCTACTTTCCGGTTTACAGTTTTCACCTCGTTCTCTTGTCAAAGATCGGTCCCGCGATTTCTTTAGAATATTGTATATAGTACTCTCAGAAACTTTAGTTAAATAACTGCACTTAATCACAGCGTCACTAACACCCAACTGTTTGTCCATGGCACGCAGTCCTCCGTACACATTTAATATGAGGACTTTTTCTTCCCGAATTAAATTGTTACGACGCCGTTTTTTATCGCCAACACCGCTACACTCCGCCATTATTGTCACTAAATATACCGATATAAATATTACAATAAATACCAATAATAACCGATTTATCACACAAAACCACAACACAAATACTGATGTAACGTTCATGAAGAGAATAAACACCTCACATAACTGTTTACTATCACTGTCTCATTCGCGTAGCTCGATCTATCTATCTCGTTCTCAAAGCCGGAACATTGAAGCGACTCTCCAACATTGTCAAATCGGCGAGTTTTTCACAACAAACTTTGCGTTCAAGAAATATACATAAACACTTTATTTCACATTTCAAGTAAACTAATTATTATTAGTCTGCTTGAAATTTGAAATAAATATATTAAATTGGTATTGACTTAATTACATTGCATCTTTTGTACCTGAAATATTGACACAATGGATTTGAAGTGTATTTATGAAATACAGCATTTCTCTCTAGAATACATATGGCAACTGCGCTTTAACCAAAGTGTTGATTAGATAGCTCTGACTCACTTTACACAATTTCGACTATCGAGTATAGTCAGTATTATAACTTATCTTTAAGCTACTAGTCGATAGAAAGCATAAAATATATTATTTGTATACGATGGCATCAGTTTCAGTAATTAAGAGTTCACGCGGTTGTGACTTACTAGTTGTAGAAAAGTTTCAGTTTTGTAAACAGGACGTATTAAAAAGTGGTGAAGTACGTTGGAGGTGTATAAAGAAAAATTTAAGATGTTTAGCCAAACTGTACACTGTTGGTGCGGAATACACAGTTACTAGAAGTGAATTAATCCACAACCACGAGTCCGATGAAACTACGTTGGAGAGAAAAATAGTGACGACTTCATGCAAGCGCAAAGCTGAGGAAGACATATCGGAGAAACCTTCAAAAATTATTAAAAGCGTTCTTTCAAATCATTTGCCAGAGAATTTGTCATCGATAGATGTCAGTCTAATAAGAAGAAATTTGTACAACAGCCGCCGTAAGTTCTTACCAGCCCTGCCTAAGGATATTCACGATGTACATTCTGTACTCGATAGTTATGGACCGAAAACCACAACAGGTGAAAATTTTTTGTTTATTAACAGCACAGCTGATAATATCATTGTTTTTTCTTGCCATACAAATATAATAAGTTTATGTAAAATGAAAGATTTTTACATGGATGGCACATTTTCTTATTGTACAAAATATTTTTATCAGTTATTTACCATCCATGGACTGGAAAATGGGCATTATGTTCCTCTTTTGTATTGTCTGTTGCCCAATAAGACCAGTGACACATATATGAGACTTTTTCTGTTGGTAAAATCTAAAATTTTTGAACTTTATAATATTGTTTTTGAACCGAAGGAGGTATTTGTGGATTTTGAAATCGCAATTCATAACGCATTAAAAGTTGTCTTTCCCAAAACCAAACTAAATGGTTGTAGATTCCACTTGCACCAGGCGTGGTATAGGAAAATACAATCATTAGGGTTAACCCAAATGTATAAAGATAAAAACTGCGAGGAAAGCAAATGGCTTACTCATACTTTTGGGCTAACTTATTTAGACCCCTCTGAAGTTGAAGATTGTTTCATATTTGATCTCATGTCATACAAACCGGACCATAAACTTATAGATAAATACGCAGACTATTTATTAGAAAACTACATAGCGCCAGAATCTCATTTTCCACCAAATATATGGGCATATGAAAACCCATCAATTAAAAGAACCACAAATGCCTGCGAATCATTCCATTCGCACTTTAATTCTAGTTTTTATTCAAGTCACCCTTCTATATTTATTTTTATAGAAAAATTAAAAGATTGTCAGATCGATGCATATTTAAAAATAAAAAATTTAAATATTCCAGCAAAAATTAAAGACAAACAAGTAAAAAACAAACTAAAATTTATCGAAAACATGGTAAATATGCTTCGATCTGACAATATTTCTAGAATTAATTTCGTTAAATCTGTATCACATCAAAACGTTTTTTAAAAATTTATAGTTTACCTAAGTTATAGAAATAAGTTGATGTAATAATTTTATTGAAATAAAGAAATATTTTAATATAAAGCATTCTGTTATTTTATTTGATTTGCGGCCGAAAATACCTATGAGATAAGGAAGCAACTTAAAACCTCCGGCCGAATTTACCTACCGGCTTTTAGTACCTGCCCTTTTTCCGGCCGAAATTACATCCGCCCCTCATCTCACCTACGTTTTAGTGGCTAATTGGCTTTAATAGATAAATTAGAGTATTTACCAGTACCCCCTTCAATCGAGAGAAGTATGAGTTTCTCACTGACAACGATCACGTTAAATTTCAAATACAAATCTTTTTCAACAGATCACTAAACCTGAACAATAAAAAAAATAGTTGTACTTGAATAGATACGTTATATTATAAAGTTGTTTCCCATATTGGTTTTGTTTACAATGTTGTTTCCTATGACGGTACATAAACAGCGAAAATTTCATCTTTTTAACTATTTGTGATATGAACTTTGTGAAAGAGTGATTTCGTGTTAACTTTTTGTGATTGTATGATCATGTTGACTTCCGGAGAAGATGTTAGTAAAAATCCTAATGGAGAAAACACGTGAGTATATCTAATTTTTTTGTTTATTAATGGTAGATTGGAGATAAAGATTTTATTAAATAAACCATAGACAGGGTTGTAGCGAGGACCCTCTCATTTTTAAAAATCGGTATTCTAGGCACTGGCAGGTTGGTCTAATAGGGATAATCTATTTCTTTAAAAATTTTAAATGAATATGGGATATTTTTAGAAGTACCAAGTGGGGTATAGCAGTTTGCTTATTTTGAAATGTATTAAAAGAAATGTACATTTTATTCTGTGAGTAATATCAAGTACCATTCAAAATATGTTCATCCAGCATTAAATACCGATATCAAACAAATGTATTGTCAATTGTCTGTTCCGTTCAATTAGTTCCAGCATATCGATAGATAAGTTGGCTTATAGCTTAGCGTATGTTGATCTTAAGGTGATGCCAAAGATGGCAGTGAGATTCATAAATGAAGAAAGTAATAACGTCGCCATTAATTGCACTACAATTAATTTGTACGTATGAAATTTTGATCCTTCATGGAGAATATGCCTCATAGCGCGAACACAAAACCCAACAGCAGCAGCATGTGGTCAAGCTAGGATATCTAAACAAGTCGATGTTTTGCGGCTTCCTTATTGTTCGTGGAAGTCCGAGTTTTTTATTTTTCACATCACCAATTTTACTGAAGCTGTTTATCCATGAAACAATCGACTGTCGACCTGGAACACCGCCACGGGGCGCTATATTGAAATTGACAGGGAATGATTGAGCTGAAAAAGCGGCATAATATTTTACGACCCATTATTTGGACTGTGATTACTCCCAGACTGAGCAACTGTCGCTCCAGGGCGCTAAATGGTAAATTAGACAAAATAAAACGGCCGCCTACCCTCATTATCCTTTCTTTGTCCCGTAAAGGATCTTTCGATTGTTGAGGACAAGCTTGCGACTAGCGTAATACAATTGTAGAAACGAACCAATAAAAAGTTTGAACTTCTTCTCGAAGGCCCGTATTTACAGTATCCATTAAGGTAGATAAGAGGTGTGCCCTGCACAGCACTAATCTATTGTTATCATCTGGATAGGTGCAACACGGGCTTTAGCACATAATAATTGCAGTTTAATGTTTCCTAAGTGATCAAGAGTGCGAGACTGTGCCTCTTACAGTAGTTCACAATTTAGTAAAACGAAATAAACTTTCAAACATTACAATAAGATATACATGAAAGGTACGTAATATTCTAAGGATATTTCTAGTCCAAAATAATTCTATTCTATGGTATTACAATTTTAACAACACTAAAATAAAAATGTTGGTATATTCCAATTGGTTCACCATGGTTACATAATAATTACCGCTGTAATACGTGGTAACTAAGGAAAATCTGTCATTTTATTGATTTGTGACTTAATAAATTATATAGTCCCCTGAATTACACTCGTGCATCAAAATAACCGGATAATTTTCTCATGCAGTTTTTGACAAGTTTGCAGTATTTTTTTTATAATAGTATGAACATTCCTCTTTAGATTTTCACCAATTTCAGTCTTTCCTTATATTATTTTATTTGTATATGTAAACCCAACAAATTTCCTTTATTTCCAATGATACCGAAAGTGCATATTAAATTTAGTATTTGTCGAACAACCTGTATATGTCAAAATTTTTGGATTTTATGCTGAATTTTATGCCAATTTTCTTAAAGGTGGTACTTTCCAAGCAACTAAACATTTTTTATGTGCTAACCTCCTTAAATAACTATATCAATATCTAATTCCATCTTGAAACTTCCATTTTTTCGTGGAGAAAATAAGCTACAAGAACATTACATGAATTGAGATGGTAAAACACAATTTCCAAAGAAAACAAAAAAATAATTTTTTAATGTATAATCCAAAATATAGTTTTATATGGAGGAGAAATATGGACAATTGCAACAACCGTTAGAAATAAAATATGTTTAAAACTCACAAGAAACGATAAAATAAAAACCGGAGAAATATGGAAAAGAATGTACGTTAAATGCTCTATAATAAGGACGCTAGATAATATATACATGCTCAACGTTTCTGAAGAAACTGTAACTATTTTTCAACTAAGTCAATCGGGTTTCCGTGGTGGATCAAACCAAATTTTTCACTGCTTCCTCTCAGGGATTTTGGTGTGCCTTTGCCTCGTTGACTATTAGTCTCTATTCCTTTCTATTTTGTCTCTCCGATTTGTTATCATCAGCCTTCTGATGTCCTCTTCCACTTGTTCTTTCCATTTAGATTTTGCTCCGTTTCTTGGCCTTTCTGCTTGTGGTTTCCATTCTGTAATCTTCCTAACTGCTGCATTACTTTCTGAATATGTGCCCATACCACCTAATATTATTTGCTACTTAAATCTCCTTACAATGTTTTCTTTGTTTTATAAATGGTGAATTTCGTAGTTCATTAGTGGTCTTGATTTTTCATCATTTATTTTCTTTGGGCCATATCATTCGTATTATTTTTCGTTCAAATACCTGCAGTTGTTCTTCTTCTCTCTTAACTAAGTTCGCTGATTTAGCTCCGCATGTTACTATAGGTTTTATTGTCATTTTGGTCTTTTTACTTATATGTGTATCTTTAAAGATATATCTGTTTGCTTAAAATGCTTTATTTCCAGCTTAAATTATGTACTTAATATCGATTTTTGCATTATTTCTATGAATGATCGTTCCCCGATATTTAAATATTTCAACTTCTTCAAACTTGTAATCTCCAGCCTTGTGGTTGGTTTTTGTTTTCTGCTGCAATGCATATACTTGGTTTTCTCTTCATTAAAGTTTTTTGCAGTTCTTTTTTGTTTCTGCTGACCAAAACTACATCATCTGCATAATATGCAATTATATGTAGGTAAACATTTGGTGTTTATCATTCCAATATGACTTATTTCTTTTGCAATGCAATCTAGTGACGTAATGAACAAAAAAGCTGATAGTTCGTCACCCTGCCTGACACCTCTTATTTCTATTCTATTTGTCACTATGTTTCCTAGTTTTATTGCGACTTTTGACTCTTCAAATCTCGTATCTGTCAATATTATAAGTTTTACCGGTGTTTTTATTCTTTATAAGTCTTCCATTAATTTTGATCTTTTTATTGTATCAAACTCCCGTTTAAAATCTATTAATAGCAGATGTATTTCTATATCATGTTCATAACTTTTCCATTATTGGTCTTATGATGTGTATTGCATCTATTGTAGACTTTTCTATTCTGAAACCTTCTTGATAGTCATCTATTATTGTTTCCGTATGCCATGTCAATATTCCTTTAATTATTGCTGCTAACACTTTGTACCCAATGTTTAATATTGTGATTTCTCTGTTATTTGTGCACTTTGAAGGATCCCTTTGTTTTGATATTGCTGTTACAACCCCATTTTGCCATTCATTAGGTATATTTTCTTGTTCCCATGTGCTTGTTATGAACTTGAAGTTCTGATCCTATTTGCTTCAACAATTCTGCACTAATTCCGACACTTCCTGTCGATTTTGTCTTTTTTAACTTCATTATACAGGTAACTACATACTCCTACTATGGTATTTTTACTAATTCTTGTCATGTTTCTTGGATTTCATTTTCGTCTTTGTGCTGATATATCTTCATCTTGATACAGTTCGGTGTAATATCTCATCTATTTCTCTTCGTTTATTATCATAATTGGCTTATTCCTTGCTTCAGATATTTATACAGAGGTTCTGTATTATGTCTGTTATTATCTCTTTCTATTTCGTTCATCATTCATTTTTCTTTCTTATAAATAGTTTAATTGATTCTCTCCTTTACACTTTGTATGTTTCGAGGTCTTCTGCTTTTCCTGTCCTTAACCATTTTGCTCTTTTGCTGCTTTCTTATTTTGTATCTTTTCTTCATATTCTTTATCAAACCACTGTGTTTAACTTTTATTATTTTCGAAACCAATTGTGTTTTCGGCCGTTGTTGTAATATTCTCCATTCATTCTCAACGTTTATTTCTTCGTTGTGTTTCAATATAATTTCTAATATCTTTCGGAATATTTCTAATATTTTTTCTTCTTTTAATGCATCTACATTTATCACTTTTATTTTATTATCGTTCTCTTTTCTACGCTAAGAAAATAGGGCATTACAATGATATGGTCCAAAGGATGCCCGATTACAGAGGGCAAAATAAGTACTAAAATAAAAGCCCCCTGGAAAAAGACGTAGATGAAGACCATCTCTAAGATGGGAAACCATACAAGCGTTGGCAAATAAAGATCTGTGAGAAGGACATTCTGACGTAAGGGAATTGTAGAGGGAAAAAACAGCGTACTCATAATGGAAGTCATATGTAAAATATATATTTGTGATAATTACTCCAAATTTTAGCTATTTGATGTAATTTCTATATAATATAAACATTAAAATTGTTATTGATTCCTATGCTGGTAGCCGACGAGTAAACATCGCTTATCGGTAATTATACCTCATTAAATTCAAATCGAAATACGAGTTTCTTTTTTCGGTGTATTGTTGAAAGTAGTAAATAATTAACAATCATCATGTGACTTTTTCCAATACTTGTGATCGATGCTATAAACAATTGAACATAATTATTTCCAAAAGTTTTAAGAAGTGAAGACATTTTATTTTCATCAGTGGCGTAACATCAAGTCAGGTAACTGTTATTTCCTACAAAATATTTTCAGGGATCCATTAGGGACTCCTGTCTTTCCTTTTCATTTGTATTGGCTTTGGTATCCAGGGCCACTTACAAGATGAATAATTATCAATCCCAATCAACTTCAAACTCTCCTCCCCATAATTCACCTAATGTTACAAAGTCGTATGTTGCGGCTGCACAAACAAAACCTCCCCCACCAACCTTCCCTAAAAGAGAACAAGCAATCATCATGCACGCCATAACCAATACCACTCTCTTTGAGTATATAAAAGCCGTAGGAGAAATTGTAACCCCCAAAAATGTAACATTTGCCTCTAGAATCTCAAACAACCGCATATGCATCTATTTAAGCTCTACTGCTGTTGTCGATAGACTTCTTAATGAACACGATAGTATATATATTAAATCTAACAATATACCTATTCGAAGGCTTATCACACCTGCCAAACGAATTCTGATTTCCAACGTCTCTCCCACTATCCCTCACTCTCTTATAGAAAAAGCTCTAAAAGACATCGGCCTACAGCTAGCCTCTCCTGTTTCATTTGTGAAATGTGGCGTACCGGATGATAATTATTCTCATATCATGAGTTTTCGCAGAATAACATATATTATACCAGAAAACGACAACTTCACTCTCCAAACATCCCTTTTAATTACTTTCGATAATACTCCTTACAGAATTTTCGTGTCCACGGATAAACTGGAATGTTTCTTATGTAAACTCCCTGGACACACCGCCGATTCTTGCACCAACCCACCTAACACTGAAATTCAAAATCCACCTCCCCCATCTCCTATAGTACAAACAACTACTACACACTCTGACAATCTTCCTGTATCTAACACTCAGAGTATACCTGTCGAAGATGATCAACCCAATCTGCCACTTATCGAGCAAGTCAATTTACCTGTAACTCAAGGACAAAAGAGAGGTCTATCTACGGATAGCAACCTCGAAACTCCCTCTCAGCTATCACCGATAGATACTCCGACCGACAACCAGATGCTCCCTCCTTCATACACAATACCTCAAAACTCAATCAAACAGCATAAGAAAAAACCCAAAACGACCGGAAAAGAGGACTTTAAACTCACACCCACTACTTACTCTACTATACAAGAGCTATGCAAAAACAATTCTACTCACCTAACACTGACTGAAACACAACTCACCGCCTTCCTAGAAAACTCATTTGGCTTGTCAGACCCATTGAACGAAGCTCTCTCTTTCACAGCAAATATACAAGGTCTACTAAATGACTTAACTCTTATGTACAATATAACCAAAGAACGGTCTCTTAAAAATCGGTTGACTAGATTACAGAAAAAAATAAAACATCAACTAAACCCTGAAGATTCGTCTGACGATAAGAGCTACACATCAGAAACCCAAACTGACGAAGAGTCAAATAATCCCACCTCTTAATTAGCACAGAACTCGTTAGAACCATCAGTCCATATTAACAATATCACTATATACAATAATAATCTTCAAGCTAATCCAATGGAATTGTGATGGATTTTTTCCTCGCCTGGAAAGAATCCAACAGCTCATATCCAATGAGAACCCTCAAATCCTGTGTCTCCAAGAAACAAATGCCACAATCTCGAAACTTCCCCACCTAAAAAACTTTGAAGGCTACCATTACATACGCAATAATTGCAATAGAGCCAGTGGCGGTACTTCGATTTTCGTTTCTAACGACATATTTTCATCCCTTCTACCCCTAAATACCGACCTTGAAGCTGTTGCTGTATCCATATGGCTCCCGAATAAATTAAATGTGTGCAGTATATACATTCCCCCAAACCATTGTCTAAAAGAAGAAGAACTAGCAAACCTCATTTTTCAACTACCTCATCCCTACATTCTAGTAGGAGATTTCAATGCGCATAATAACTTTTGGGGATCCAACTCAACATATGGCAAGGGTAAAATAGTGGAAAATGTATTAAACTGTACAAATGCGTGCCTACTAAATGCAGGATCCAATACACACCTTAACTTCTCCTCTGGTTCTTTCTCCGCCATAGATCTCGGTCTATGCGATCCTAAATTAGCTCCCACATTAACTTGGCGTACTGTCGATGATTTACATGATAGTAATCATTTCCCTATCGTTATATCTTCCATTGCCTCTCAAAACCCAAAAATCTCAACCAGGACTTTCTGGCGACTAAACAATGCTGACTGGAAAAGTTTTACATCACAAACAGAAGATGTCCTACATTCTCTTAAGTTTTCCGAAAGCGTTGATGATAATATCGCAATATTCTCAAATTCTATTTTGTCAGCTGCTGAATTACATGTAGGTAAAACTAATATATCCCATCCTAAGAAAAGTGTTCCTTGGTGGAATTCCTCTTGCAAAGACGCTGTACAACAACAAAACATAGCATTAAAACTGTTCCGACAAAACAATACCCCCGAAAATCTCATCAATCTCAAAAAAGCCAGAGCAAAATCTAAATTCATTATCAAACAAAGCAAAAAATCCTCCTGGAAAAACTATGTCTCGACAATAAGCGAAAACACAAATCCCAGTCAAGTATGGAAAAAGATCAGAGGTATACAGGGAAACAAAACCAATAATGGAATTCCCCATCTTGTTTCAAATGATGCGGTAATAAATAATGACCATGAAATAGCGAAGATCATAGCTGAAAATTTCGAAGACAAATTCCGAAGTGGGCTACACCCAAACATTGCAAATACTTATACTAATAACTCTTTATCATGCCCAATTCCATCAAATCAAGATATAGACTCACTCAACCTACCTTTCTCTCACCAGGAACTTATTACTGCGTTAAAATCGTGCAAAAATTCCGCTGCTGGCCCTGATGACCTGCCATATATTTTCCTTAAAAAACTTGATTTCTTAGGTCAACTCAAACTTTTAGAACTGTTCAACTTAATATGGACCTCTAACATGTTTCCAAGCCTCTGGCGACTATCCGTCATAATTCCCTTGAAAAAACCTGATCAGCCGACAACCTCCCCCAAGTCCTATAGGCCAATTTCATTAACCTGTACAATGTGCAAAGTCATGGAAAAAATGATCAATAAAAGATTGATATGGTATTTAGATAAAAACAACATTTTATCAGAAGACCAATCTGGATTTCGGCGGCACAGGTCAACAAAGGACAATTTGATAACGTTGCAAACTCATATCTCCACCGCTCTAAACAAAAAACAACAAACTATACTTGCTACATTTGATATAGAAGGTGCATTCGATACAATACACAGAAATGTCATTCTTGAGAAATTATCCTATCACAATATTAATGGAAATATATTCTTTTTTATCAAAAACTTCTTATCGCTTAGATCCTTCAAAGTATCTGTTAATGGTATCCTTTCCTCAACATTCAATCAAACCGACGGATTACCCCAAGGCTCGGTACTCAGTCCCACACTCTTCAACCTCGTATCAAATGATCTTTGTTCTAACTTCTCTGCTCCTGTTAGATGCACGATGTATGCGGATGACTTAGTATTATATTGCCACGGTCAGTCAGTGTCCACTACCTCCTCTATAATTCAATCCGCGGTAAACTCCCTGTCCAACAAGATAAAATTATTGGGACTCTCTTTATCCCCAACAAAATCCAAAGTCATCAATTTTAGTAAGTCTTCAATAAACTCTACCCCTAATATTATAATCAACAACGTCCCCCTTCAGGTTGTAAATCACTGCAAAATATTGGGTATGATATTTGACTCCCGTCTCAATTGGAAAAAACATATTTTAGATACTAAGAGCGAAGGATACAGACGACTAAACATCATAAAAACCCTTTCTCACTTCCATTGGGGCGCTGACGAAACTTCTCTCTTAAAAATATACAGATCCCTTATTCGATCTAAATTAGACTATGGCTGCTTCGTATATATATCTGCATCTAAATCACATATCAATGTCTTGAACTCGATACACAATACAGCTCTTCGCCTGTGTCTGGGGGCGTTCAGGTCTAGCCCGGTAGAAAGTCTCTACTGCGAAGCAAATGAACCTCCTCTATGGATAAGACGTCAACATTTATTACTTAACTATATTATCTCGGTATCTTCCAATCCCCTTAACCCAGTATACAGCTTGTTTACCGATGATAGCTCACAGAATATCTCAACATCCTCAACAATAATACCATTACCTTCACTACTAAAAACAATGCCAATCAAAATTGATATTTCTCAAACATTTCCTCTACCTCTTCCCTTAATGCCCCCATGGACGAAAAACATTCCTCATATCAACACATCTCTCACAACTCTGAATAAAAATGAAACACCAAACCATCTAATTAAAAAAACTTTTCTGGATATAATATACCGAAATGACTACGACTTAGTACTATATACTGATGCCTCGAAAAATGAAACAGGAGTCGGTTGTGCTGTAACAACATTAGATTCTCCAATCTTCTCTTCCACAATATCATCAACTTGTACTGTACATACCGGCGAACTCTATAGTATACTTCAGGCCTTCAAACATATTTCCCCTCCCAATAAAAATGTCTGCATATGTACAGACTCACTTGCATCTATACACTCCATTAAAGATATATACAGTGACCATCCTCTTGTACAGAATATCCATGACTCCTACCAACTCTCCTTTTCCCAAAATATAACAGTTACCATTCTATGGACACCATCTCACATTGGTATAATGGGAAACGAACTAGCTGATCAACTAGCTAAAAGGGCCACAACTTTAAACTATTATGCACATAACATCCAAATTGCATCCGATCTCAAGCAAGTCATCAAGCATAAGATCAAATCTCTATGGCAAAATCATTGGAACTCCATCCCGACAAAATTGCAAAAAATTCAACCTTCATTAAGCCATCCTTACTACATTGGAGCTTCAAATCTCTCAAGATAAGACCAAGCGGTGCTGAGAAGACTAAGAATCGGTCACACTAGATTCACTCATGGCTACCTTATGTCATCCAACATTCGGCCATTCTGTTCAACCTGTAACTGCATCTACACCGTTGAACACATTATTCTAGAATGCCAACAGTACACAACTAGAAGACAACAGCTCAACCTCAAAGGAAGTCTCCAAGAGGTACTCGGAAATCCAGATAATGTCCCCTCCGTTCTCCAGTTCCTGAAAGACGTACAGCTATACCACAAAATATAATATATTTATTGTATACTTATACTGTACCTGTGCGAGTGGCCTTTGTAGCCGAGCACGTTAATTGCAATAAAAAAAATTGTTATTTTCAACCTTGTGAACTAATGGTTTAAATTATTTTGGTATATAAACCTTGCGAATTTATTTAATTTCTTACAAATGTTTTGAATAAAATGGTTATTTTTTATTTTCTAATAACTATAAAGTGCTAGTCAAAAGCTCCTTCTCAAATTAATTGTGTTAATGCGAATGAAATTTTATGAGTAAATAATTTGTATCTTGATGACGTTGATAATTTTTTTGTTGGCTAGAATATTCATCTTCTTGACTCATTTCGCCAAATTCGGTCAAATGTGAATATTTTACTCACTGTTGTCTTCGATTATAATGGTATTATTATATACCAAAAAAAATGCTGTACAACAATATTCTTATTAAGTACCTATGTAAGTAGACTCCAAGAAGAATTAGATTTTTGGAGCTATTATTTAAACTTTTATTTAGATTTGAATAAAAACAGAGTACCGGTAAAAAAATTAGCTAATTAACGATAGTTTATCTCTCTATTTACACTTCTGAATGGAATAACTGTCGAAGACAGACCAGCTATGTTCACATATGTAAGTAAAATGGGAAGTAGTGTGGTGGACTTGTTGTGGGTAAGTAATTTACATCTATCTGACATACAACAATTTTGTGTAGGGTTTAACGATTATTTGTCTGATCATTTTCCAATCCAAGTAACTCTTACTCATTATCGCTTTAGTGAAAACACTGAAAAACATAATAGTTCTTTCAGCAAATTTCTTGTTTGGAATGAGCAACAAAATGAAAATTATAAACTTTCCATGCGCCTATCGAACCAAGCTTATTTTATTCCTGATGTGCACCTTTCATATAATAATTTTTGTTCTGTTATTTTTAAATATGTTTAGATTCAGAGACACCAGTGTGAAATCAAATTACTATGTTAAAAGTAAACCTTGATTTGATAATGAGTGTGTGAATGCAAAAAAGCTCTTAAACGCTTCATTGAAATTATTTAAAAAATATCCCTCTGATGTTTCTCAAAAGCTGAACTACACGCAAGATAAGCACAATTATAGAAAACTAACAAGGACAAAGAAAAAAGCATATAAAGATGCCTTTATATCCCGTTTAACAAGCTCACGTAATCCTAAAGACTTTTGGTCAGCAATTAAACAATTCCAAAATCACTCAAATCGAAATTTACTATCCGTGGAAATGTGGGAAAACTTTTATGATTGTATTTATTCGCAGAGAGTTTATGCTGACGTCCAATTCACAGACGTGAATCATCCTTTCCTTGATTCCGTAATAACATCTGAAGAGATATACCACGTTCTTAACAAGTGCAAATCTAGGAAAGCACTGGGAACTTGATTTAATTTCCTATGAGTTCTTAAAAAATGTTCCTCACAATTGAATACTTTACCTAAATGTTTTGTTTAACAATATTTTTCAAACAGCTTTCATGCCTTTGCAATGGACTGAAATACTACTTACAATGGTACATAAGGGTGGACTAGCGTGTGAACCATCGAACTATAGAGGGTTAGCATTAGCTAACTGCAGTTGTAAAGTCTGAGGAGTATCACATTTTGCCTGAAGCTCAGGCGGGTTTCCGTTCTGGACGAGGGTGCATAGATAATGTCAACTTACATATCAGGCTTAAGAAGTGAAAAATATTTGCTATTTTCGTAGACTTTAAACGAGCTTTTGATTCCATAACCAGCAAATCCTATGAGCAAAACTTTTTCAGCTATAGGTTTATCATCAAAAATGTTGCGTGTCATAAAATACTTTTTTCTACGCCCTATCTTTAAAGTACCTTGTATTTCATCGGTTTGCAGCGCGTAAAGTGGTTGTTTATGGTTAGAGTGAAAAAAAGTAAAAAAGCGTTAAAAAAAGTGCAATAACGTTAACTTTATTTCACGCTTCCCATAAGCTAACACAATGAATCTTGGCTGGGCATCGAGGATGGACTTTCATGAAACTTGGAATACGTATAACTAACACAATGAATCTTGGCTGGGCATCGAGGACGGACTTTCATGAAACTTGGAATACGTATAATTGTAATTTACCGAAGGAGCTTAATTAAAATATCCCAAATTTCTATTTGAATTTTATTTTTTTGTATAGGGCTGTAGAAAAAATAATGTATGCAACATGTGCATAAAGTGTCTTTTTTTCACTCATGGAATTCCATTCGTGAGAAAAAGTACCACTTTATGTACTTGTTGCATAAATTACTAATATGATAATGCCACTATTTAAAAAAGCCGCTGATGGATTTACCAAAGCATTCGCCGTAACTACAGGAATATTACAAGGCGAATCTTTGATTCCACTACGATTTTCATTCTTCATCGCCGATATTGAAGATTTTTTCTGTAAGAATGGGGTTCGGGGTGTAAACATTGACGATAGGAATGAAATATTAACTCTTTTGTATGCAGACGATATTGTAATACTGGCATTTTCTGAAGTTGATGTAGGAAAAATATTGCAAATCCTTGAAAAATACTGCGCTAAAAATAATTTAATGGTTAACATTACAGAAACTAAGATCATGTCTTTTTATAGAGGTGGGTTTCAACAAAAGTCTTATAAATTTTATTTTAACAAAAAATTATAATTATCTAGGAGTACTATTTACATCATCTGGCGTATTTTGCGAGATGTCAAAAACAATAGCAAATAAGGCAAAGCAAGCTATAGGACCAGTGTTATCTTTAATGGCAAAAATGAAAATAGATAGTTTGTCCCCGCGGATAAAACTATTAGAATCTCTTATTGCTAGTATTATGTACAATGCATTGCCTATTTGGGGATTAAGGTATTCAGATATTATAGAGCGTGTTCAGGTATCTTTTCTAAAAAGAGTTTTGATGGTGCCCTTAAATACTCCTGACTATGCTCTACGACTTGATGCAGGTCGGGTAAAATTGTCGTATAATTTGTTCAAGATAACATTAAATTGGATTATTAATATACTTCTAATGGATGATTGCAGATACCCTAAGTTATGATTCAAACGGCAGTTGAAATTATTGCCTGTACGTGATGAGAAAATTAATTGGGCAAAGCAAGTAAAGTCGTATTTTGATTTTATTGGCGCATCTGATATTTGGGATAATATTAGCGCTGTTAAACTAAAAATTAATAGAATGACGTTGCTCCCACGGTATTATCAAAAGCTACATTTATTAGACGTTACACGAAAAGAAAACAGCTCATTCCTTACATTATATAAATCACTTTCTAGCTGTTCGTTGCCCAGTTCTTATTTAATCCAGAAAATGCCTATGCAGGTTACCCGCAATATTTCCCAGTTACGTTTCACCAACCAGCTGCGCATAAAATTTACCTTGAATGGCTGATCGTATATAATTGACCCATCAGAATGCTGCACTGTGTGTAACATGGAAGAACCGGAAACTATCTTCCATCTGCTTTTTGAGTGTCCCATATCACCTCTATGAGATCACCGAATTATGACCCTCTCAGAAATATTGAATCTCTCATAAAAACTCTAAATAACCTCAATGTTAATGATGCAAAATGTATTGCTGCTTACATATGGAATATTCTAAAGCTTCGAACATTCGTGATTAACGAATGATGATTTTTGAGCTCCTTTGTTGGTTTCGGATTAGCCCAATAGACAAAAAAATAATTTTGTTAGTTCCATGAGTCCATTATATGTGCTATTTTTTATTATTATTTAATACTTTGAATGTAAATCTTGATTTTTTGTTTGTTATTTTTTCTTTATGTATATTTGCCTTATATTATGTAGACCAAAGATGTAACTATAAATATTTAATTATTCATGCACTGTCAACCGAACCCTTGCTATGAATGTATATTCTATAAGCAATAAAGTTTATTATTATGACTTAAGCGACTCACTTTCTCTGCCGTAGCCAGAAAACATTCACCGACCCCTCGCGCGCGCCATTGGGGTTTGGCTCTGTGGGAGCTCGGGCCAAATGTGTCAGGGTTTTCTTAGTTGGATTAGATGGTGTTAGGTTAGGGCCCGAGCCCATCGCTGGTAGGGCTCGGCACGGTTAATGGGGATGAGGTTCATCATGTCCCATTAGTCCGGTGGATGTTTCGATGGTCTATCCTTCGTCGTTCAAAAATGTTCTGGTGATATGACGTGTTTGGACAATCACCGTCCTCTGGATACTTTTTGCGAGGCCTTTAGGTAGGTTGAGTTGCTCCAAATATTTCAAGAACCTCTCCGTCACCACGCCTGTAGCCGATATTATGACTGGGATTGTTCTCGCTTCTTCTAATATCCATACGTGTTTAAGTTCGATAGCCAAGTTTTGGTATTTATTTCTCTTTTCAATCTCAGTTTTCTGCAGGTTTGCTGGTTAGAGGGCATCCTATATCAATAATGGTGGCCTTCTTATCTTTCTTTTTGATCACCAGGATATCAGGGCGGTTGTGATCTAAAGTCCTATCGGAGTGGAGAGGTCTATCCCAGTACAGCTCTGTTTCTTCGCTTTCTAAAACAGCTTGAGGTACATATGTATGGAAGGGTGGTGGGTTAGTAACAAGTCATGTTCGCCACTTCGTTGTGTCTTCCCAAATACATTCCCGTAGCCAAAACAGGGCAGCCCCCAGTGACATGTTCGATAGTTTCTCCCACTGCTTTACACTTTCTGCAGACATCGTTAACGTCGAGGACTTTAATAATGTATTTCTCATAATTTCTAGTTCGGATGATGCTATCCTGAATGGCTGTTATAAATCCCTCGGTCTCTGGGTGTAACGTTCCTTCCCTTCAGCCATAGAAGCGAGGTTTCCTTATCAATCTCCGGATTGTTTGACGCATTGGGATACTTTCCGTGGAGCACCTTGTCTTGTCATGCTGCTTGGATATCCTCGTTCGTTAGGATCGTTATAGCTTGTTGTCGATCTTTGGGGTTAAGCGGTGTATATTTGTTGTCACTCTCCACTATTTTCCCAATGAGAGGCCTGTTCGAGTTATAGAAGTAGAGTCGCATGTTCTTCTCTTGGGCTCGGCACATTCTTTTGACGCTGCTTAATCCCCTGCCCCCTTGCGTTCTAGGCATATATAGTCTTTCAACTGCGCTCTTTGGGTGGTGCATTCGAAACTTTGTAAGTATAGTCCTCGTCATTCTGTCTAGGTCTTCCAGGTCTGTATCTGAATACTTTAGTATTCCAAATGAATACGCCAGACTAGGGACAGCATATGTGTTGATGGCTGTAATCATGTTCCTAGAGTTGAGTTTAGTATTCAGGAGCTTATTTAAGCGCTGTTTGTATTTTTCTCTGAACTCCTTCTTTAGTTGTGTGTGGTCTATCCTTCTATTTGCAAAATTCCGAGGTACTTGTACGTTTCTTCTGGATGAATTTGCGCAAAATAACGTGTATTTTCCAGCTGCTGTGTTAATTTTCCTTTTGTGACATGTATTTCGGCACATTCCTCCAGCCCAAATTCCATTTTAATATCGTCGTTGAATGTTTTAACATTATAGTCCGTTTTTAAAAGGCATGGAGTAATAAAAGCTCATTAGGTATGCAAAACCGATACAGGGTGTATAATAAAATATCTCCGAAGTTTATCTAATTTTATACTAGAATTTCTCATTTGTTACGAATTTCAGGTAGACACCCCGTAACTCTGTATTCGGTTGGGTCGCCTATTGTATTGAAAGGGTCGCTCTATTGTATTTGAATGAACAAATAAACACTAGTGATTCCAATTGTTGACGCTGAGATTATTGTCTTGATTATTTACAATTATTTTTCTATATACACAGTTCGAACCGAATCCCTCAAAGAGTTCTGTGAGACAGCTGATGTCGAATACAAACAGCTTCTATATCATTCAAAAAACTAGATCGCTTAGTATGTTTCCTGCAATAGAAAGACTTCTGAAGCTCTTCACTACATTGAAAGACTACTTCGAACATATACAAAAACCACCTGTCGTGATCAAATATTTTTTCCAAAATCCGCTGTCAGAGGCTTATTTGCTTCTAGTCCACTGCATTATTTATTTATTTATACCCAAACAGGTTTACAACCTTATTACATGGATATTAGAAATTGAACAAACAAAAATTTACTTAATATTAAAATAATATAATAACATTATCTACTATATAAACACAAGGATTCTAGAACCAAGACGACAGAACTCACACCTCTCAATTTCTATATTTGATTATGCATATCTTAAATGGCAAAATAGAAAAATTAGAAAAAAGTGACAATTCCGTCTTAGAAACTCGAAACATGCTTGGAGCTATAACAAAAAGCCTAGACGATAGAATCAAAGAAAGCTTCGTCCCTCTAAGTATGAAAAACATTTTAAACAAACACGATGAGAACATAAAACAAGAGTTCAAAAACTGTACTCTGAGTTTCTATGATGAAATAAAAACATACATAGGAAATTGGAATCAGCCTCTTCAAGAATTTGATAAATTTGAATGGATGTTTTTGCCGAATATAAATGAATAAATATACTCAATGGGATGTTATCGAAGATACTATTGCATTTTTGAAAGACAAGAATATAGCAATTGACGACACAAAATTGATAGATGAGTGGGTGAATTTGAAATCTGTTTGCCAAAATCTCAGCGCAGAAGATAAGCTTTTAAATGCTAATCCACTATGGTTACAATTCTTTAGAACTCCAAATGCCCATTTATATTCAGAATTACTAAAAACAGCTCAATATTTTTTTGCATTCCTGCGCATGTTGAAAGAATATTTTCTCTCATGACGCAACAGTGGACAAAAGAAAGGAATGCATTGAATCCTGAAACAGTCTCGTCACTACTCAAAATTAAATTCAACTTCAGAGACTATAAGGATTGCATCGAATTCTATAATTTATATTAACTAAGAAAGAAGTTCTAAAAGCTATTGGTAAACCCGATAAATATAAGTAGACTAGCTGATGTCCTAGACTTCGTTCCCGTGGGAATTTCTTAAAAACCTTTCTTACTCTCTGTTTACGTCATAGAAAGAACCTCTGTGCCGAATTATCAAAACATTAAAAGGATTATTTGACATAAATAAATAGGAATTAAAGACTGATTTAATTTAGTTAAATAGAACTACAGTATTTGTTAAGTGTTTATTTATTTAGGTTGAAATTAACAATATAGTAATTTAAGCTAAATTTTGAATACATTTTAATGTTATTACTTCAAGAGTTGTCAAATAAGTATAGTTTTATTTGATTTAAATATTGATTCAATTTATTCACATAAATCGATGAATAAAAACAACAAATTGTGTTTTGTTTCTTGTATTATAAAGAAATAGACATGTGAGGCTGTTGAAATTGTTCCTTAGTATAAGTTATTATAACTTTCTGAATTTAATTTAAGATTTAAGTTCTTTTAAAACTACAGTAAATATTGTTAATTGTATGGAAGAATAAAAAGTTAAACAAGTTATAATTTAATATCTTTTTAACTGAGTAACTAATATTGGGTTTATTTATCTGTCATTTAATACCTAATAACGTTAATAAATAAAGCAAAATTACCCACTTGTCACAAGAACGTTTAAACATTTAAACACACTATTCCGTGCAACAAACGAGGCATACAATTAAAGTTTTCTTCTATCAAGTACGTATTTTAATCATGATGTAAGTTAATGAAAAAAGTATTTGAATGTCCGGGGAGAAAGCTCCAAAATCCAGGGAACTTACGCTTCCGGTCCTGGGGGCAGGATTTGGAGATGCCAGGCCTACACACGCCCCTACCATTTCTTTTTCTGTAAAGTCTATTTTGACCGAATTACAATAAGGACGGTTAGTTTGAAGTTGTGCACCGTTTAGTTGGAGCTTATTAATTTATATTAATCTTATATGTTAATAAATATAAATATTATCAATAAAAAAATCCCTTTTGACACACCTCTGAAAAGTGGAATTTTAATTTACAAACGAAAGAATTCCACGCATTAGCTTTATTAATTACCGTGAATCGAATAAGGCAAGCCATTAAAGTTGTTCAACGGTGATTAATACCATAACCTCACAACTGACACGAGTATAATTTACGAATACCTATTTACAGATTCCTACGCACTTAATTTTTACAATTCTATACATACTTACAAACGCGATAAATTAAATTAAATCAATTTTCTATCCATAGACGTGCTAATTACGTATTTTACTCACGAAAATACTTTTTTTAAATATTTATTAACAAATAATTTGTTACAATTTGAGATTCAGCTGTACAATTAAAGTCAAACTAAAATCTAGAGCAAAGTACACTTAACTATCCTTAAATATATAAATAAAAGCTGACGCTGTATCTTCTATTGTTGTTGATCTCGAATTTTCTAAGCCTGTAACTCATCCGTCCCTAAGACTGGAAAATATTGGAATTATTTTTCGGTTTTAAATTTCTTTCTTCTAATTCAATTTCTTCTTTCTTGCTTTTTCAGATCTTCTTTTTGTATCTTCTTATAAAATAAAATATTGTTATAGCAATACAAATAATTTGGCGTAACAATACTTGGGAGAATGGCCGTCTAATAATTCCATGGTTCATTTATATCTGGATTTGAATTCTTCTAGGCAATAATACTCGTTTTCTAATATTGGGCACCCTGCTTTTATTAATATTAGTGTTTTAAATGAAACTTACTGTTTCTACTTAATTTACTTAACGCAGTATATTGAAAAAATGTAAAAATCCTAAAAAATTGACAATTGTTTTAACATTACCTAAATATCATCGTCAGAATGACAGAAATTACATTTCATTTGATGCCTACCTGATGTTTAATTATTTTTGGCTAGTCCAAGAAGTGACCTACCTTGTGATTCACTTAATATACGTTAATAGAAATAAGAAGATACTATATTACAAATATTAAAGCTTAGATATTATTAGCCCTATTATTATTATTATTATTATTTCTCCTTCCTTTAGGCTTCGACATCTAGGTCATTAGCCTTATAATTTCAGTTCTTAACTGTATTCTCTATCTCCTTTGTGCTATGTGTTTCTATTATTTATTATATTTTGTGATACAGTCCTATTGCCTTTAGAAAGTTTACTACATTTTGCTGGTGGGAATATTCTGCTAAGCATCTTCTGATATCAATTTGGATGAGGTTGTTTTTCCTTTGGTTATCATATTTTGGGCAGTCAATAATAATATGATTTATATTGAGGTGAGTTTGACATGTATCGCATTGTGTTGGGTGGGTCCCGAATAGAAGATGATGATGATTATTATTATTATTATTATTATTTAATAGTTAATATGCCAATCCGATTTGGAGTTCCACATGGTTCAGTCGTTAACAGATGTACTTGTCAGCCGTTAACGGATGTACTTGTATTTTATATGCTGACGACACGACACTACTTTATGATGAAGATGAGTCTGATGAATCTGAACATCTTTCATTAGCAAAAAATTGGTTTGTGGCTAATAGACTTCAATTGAATGAAAGCAAGACCGTCAAAATCACTTTCACCTCGGACAAGCTTGCTCATAAGTCACAACCAGTTAAACTTCTTGGGTTAACACTTGACTCGAGTCTTACCTGGTCTGCTCAAATTGAAGCCTTGTGCTCTGCGGTGTCTTCGCAAATTTACGCACTGCGGCGGCTTCGGCATTGCTTGCAAACCAAAGCCCTTCGTACTGTGTATTTTGGCACCATTCACTCACTTCTCACTTACGGCATGAGATTTTGGGGAAACTCGAGTGGGGCTTATAAAGTTTTCGCTCTTCAGAAATCCGCCGTGAGGATTGTCGGCAATGCTCCTTATGGTTCGCACTGCCTTGCACTGTTTAGGGGGTGCAGGATTTTACCGGTTCCTTGTCTGTACATTTATGAAACATTAGTATTGGTTCACAAAAATAGATCCAATTATAATTCGCACTATAATATTCATACCTACGGCACGAGGAATGTGGTGGATCTTGTGGCCCCTTTCTCTAGGCTTAGGACTACCCAGGCGAATAAATTAAATGTTGAGTTTTACAATGTTTTTAATAGTTTTTATAGAGGTCTCGATCTCCAAAATAGGAGTCTTCGTGAATTTTGTAAATTCGCTAAGATGTTTTTATTGGAACATTGTTTTTATGCTATCGAAGATTTTTTAAAATTTGCGCCCAGAGACCGTCGTTGTTAATTTTATTTATTAGTTGATGTTTTATTACCTTTAACCCAGTTTTAAATTATTGTTACTTTTCTTTTATTAATTGTTTCAAATATTGTTTTATTCCTTTCATGATGACTGACTTCAAACATAATACATATGTACATGTTGTCAATAAACGTATATCTATCTATTATTATTATTATTATTATTATTAGTAGATTCCACAAAGTAAGGGTGGAGACAGTTAATTTCATTTATTAATGTTGCTTCTTCATCTGCGGCTTTGACTAAGTAGGGTTGAAAAGGAATAAATGTTTTATGATTTTGGATAATAGGATATAGATGGTAAAATTCGCCAGGTTTGGATTTGAGTATAGGAACGTGTATAGCAATAATTATTTTGGACTTTGAAAAAGATACTTGTGAACCCAGAAGTAATTAATATGTTAAAATGTTATTAAACTTCGGAATTTGTTCTTCTTTATAAATTGTTCGGAAATATTTTATCATTTCTATAATTTCCTGATTTGAGATTACTGAACTGTGAATCGAATTTAATTTGGAAAAGGTAATTACATTTTCAATATTATCAGTTAATGTATTTAAGCTTTGACAATCCAGATTAATCTGTGAAATTGTGCCATAAAAAGTAATGAAGTTAATTAAATTATTATTTTATTCTCTAACGAAATATGAAATTTTTCAAAGTTGCCTTGAAGTTTTTGCTGATTTAACCACAAAGTTGTCAAATATTTATTATAATGATCAATTGATTTTTAATTTAAAGATATCTGCAAATTAACGTCATGAATTATCTCTTTTTGATTTTGTTGCAAGATATTTATTGCTTTATCATATCTTTCTTCATCTTCAGAGTCAAGATTGCCAAAAAGCCTTTTATTAACTTTCCCTACAGCGTTTATTAATCCCCTTTTCGATCTGATATGTGGGTAAATATTTTCTGATTTTTTATTTAATACGTTAATTAACATTTTGGTTCTTCCCTTCATTTGTTATTCAGCTAAATTATGATTTGAGATAGGATTAGTAGCATTACTTTCTATTAAACTATTTCTTAAATTATAAAAAATATTGTTGTATAGTATCTATTTGTCTATTAATTTCTCTTAAATATTTATAATATAAAAATGTATGTTTTGTATAAATAAGCCTACAGAATCCTAGATTAATAGGTAAAAGTAAGTTATTTAATTTGGTTACTTTTATATCTTCCGCCTTACATCTAGTATGAAGTTGAAGAATTAGGATTATCATAACTATCGTTGTCACTTTCATCTTTCTGTAACAATATTTCAGAATTATTTTTGTGTTTTCTGATTATATTTTTATGATACTTTCCATTATTGGTTTCTAACATTATACCTGAATCTTTAATGATCTTTGCTTTTTAAAATTTCGGTAATTTTTTACCTCTAAATTTTGTTTGTATATAAACTGTATATTGGTTCGCATATGTTGGTGGTTCAATTCTATTTTCATTTCTCTTATGAATTATTTTTTCTTCAACTTGAGCATTTTTATTTTGAATTTTTTCATACAAAAGTTTAGAAGCTTCTTTATGATTTTGTACATAATGGGATAATATTAAATGATCGATCAAATCAAATGGATCAGGATTATTAATGTGTCCTTTAATTATTTCAAATGGTGTAAATTGAGTGACAGAATGAATAGAATTATTATAAGAAACAATTTAATGTTTCATGAGTTGATCAGGGGTTAAATCTCTATTAGTTTCTCGAAGACATCGAAAATGTTCAATTAGCCTAGAGTGAAAACGTTCTGCAGGTGAATTAGAATTACTGTTTTTCGCTGTGGTATTGTGAAGTTCAATCTTATGCAATTTACAAAACTCTTGCAAGTCATTATTTTTAAATTCTGATCCACAATCTGCTGTAATTTTATATGGAAGACCATGATGCGTTATATAACTTAATAAATTTTCAACAATAGAAACGCCGGTTATACTTTGAATTGGATATTATGCCTGTCCATAACGAGAAAATGTATCAATTATTGTTAAAAATGCCTGATTAGATATTTTGAAAACATCAATATGTACGTGGTCAAAAGGTTTCGCTGCTGTAGGGGTTAAATTGAATTTAATTACAGGATTATTCCTATCATATTTGTTTTTCTGACATACCTCGCAATTATTTATGTAATTTTCTATGTCTTCCGACATTTTTGGCCAATAATATTTAGAGCTAAGTAAATTGAGTTCATTAATGCCTCTATGTCCTTTTTTATATACATGATAATATTCCATTTTAGATTTTTGTTCTTCTATAGTTTCTACGTCTTCTAATACTTTGTGCAATGAACAAATTTAAACATAAAGTTTTTAAATGTATTTTGAGCGGATACTAAAAATATTTTCATTAATTATTTTTTAATAAATTTGATTATATTTTGTTTCATATTAAATTTAGGTAATGTTACATATAGTCTAAATTTTTTAAATATTTTCTCCCGTGTTATTTGGGCATTCATCGTTTCTCCTAATGTAAGATAAATTTGATTTTTATAACAATTTAAAACTTTGTTTGTTATGGGTATTTCTAAAATTGAATTTTCTAATCACGTATGAACTGTTTCTAAATCGACATCATCTGATATAAGTTTTTTATTTGGTGGTTTTATTTGGATATCGGATATTGTATTAATTTTTTATTATCATTTTCATTATTTTTCATTCCATAATCTCCCAATATATTATTAATATTATCTAAGAATGATAAATCAGGTAATGAATTAATATCAATTTCTTCAGGAATATCTGTTTGCAATAAATTATCAGTTTCTCTTTGAATGATCAAGTCAAGATCGTCAATATTTACATCTAAAGAGTCTGTCTCAAATGCATTGAGATCACGATTTGGTTTCATTCTTGATAAAGCATCTGCTGCAAGATTAGATTTACCTTTTAAATATTTTCTTTTGTAATCAAATTCTTCTAGCTTTAACCTCCATCTGGCTAAACCCTGAATTCGGCTTTTTAATGAAAATAACCATTGTAAAGGTTTATGATAGTTAATATTAAAAATTCACGGCCAAATAAATGTGGTCTAAAATATTTATATGCCCAGACAATCCCTAATAATTCTTTTTCAATTGTTGAATAATTAATTTCACGACTGTTAAGAGTTCGAGATGGATGCATACGAGACGGGGTGACCTTCTTGGGATAATACGGTTTCTATAGCATTATTTGAGGCATCAGTTGTTAATTCAAAATTTGGATATGCTAAAACTGGTTCTGAAGTTAATAATTTTTTACAAATATTAAAACAATTAATAAAATCTTCAGTGTGCTCAACTTTATTACCTTTTTTCAAACAAACGATCATTGGTTTCGTTATTTTAGCGAAGTTTCTAATAAATTTCCGGTAATAACCTAATATTTCTAAAATGATTTTATTTGTTTTTGAGTATCGTGGTATAGGAAATTTTCTTATAGTTTAAATTTTTTTGGATTTGGTTTTATCCGTCTGCAGTTATAATGTGTCCAAGAAATTCGACTTCTTTGTGAAGAGTCTCACATTTGTCTAGTTGAATTTTTAAATGTGCTTCTCTTGATTTATAAAAAACTGCTTGCAAATTCTGAATGTGTGCTTGTAGACTGGTGCTAAAGATTATAATATCATCCATGTATACTATACATATTTTGTTTTGAAGTTCCTTTAAGACTCTTTGAAAAGTAGTAGGAGAATTCTTTAAACCAAATGGCATGCGAAAAAATTCATAATGACCATTATCAACACTGAAAGCTGTTTTTTCTATTGAATCCTTTGACATCTGGATCTGATGAAAACCGCTTGCTAAATCTAACGTTGTAAAATATTGTGCTCTACCTAATTTATCCAATATGTCAGTAATATTGGGAACTAGGTACCTATCAGAAATTGTTTTCTCATTTAACTTTCGATAGTCAATTACTAAGCGCCATTTTTGACGTCCGGATGCGTCCATTTTCTTGTTCACAATCCATATTGGTCCGCTCCATTGTGAATAGGAAGGCCTTTGTCCATCATTTCATTAATTTGTGTTTGTACTTCTTCTCTATGTATATATGGGTATCTATAAGATTTCACATGAATAGGAATTTAATCAGTCGTTTTAATTGAATGTTTCATTTTAGATGTAAATGTTAGCGGATCACCAGTTTTCAAAAAACCGTCTGAAATTTTTTTACATAATTTCGGAGTTCATATGACCTACCCGAATTAAATTATTTATATCTGTTTTTTTGTACGTTATTACTTATGTTTTGATTTTCATTTATTTCATTCATATAATTAAAATTATAAGTTTCATACTGAGACGATTCGAATGAATGAGCAACAATAGGTTTATTTAAAGTAACAGAAATTGTTATCTCAGTTTCATTAATTATTTCAACCACTGCGTAGTCATTTTGAGCTACTGTCAATGTCTCTGGGATATATACTTTATCAAAATATGTTTTATTTATTAGAATTTCTCCATTTATTATACTGACTGGTGAACATTTTAATAATTTTTCCGTGGATCCGATAGAAAATTCAAATTTTATATCTGTGGGCTGTCTAAATTTTATAGGAATGGAGACATGATCGCCAACCAATTGTTTATTTTTAAAATCTATATTTAAATTCATTTTCATCACGTCTTCAACACCTATAATTCCATCGAAAAAGTCATGAAATTCGAATAGTAAAAAGTGAATAGATCCATTATAATAAAATTCCGGGAATGAAGGTATTTCCGCCTGGAGATTTATCTTTTTACTTATTAGTGATGTTTTAATTTCAACATTTGAATTATAAATACAATTCGCATATTTCTCGGCAATTGAAGGTCGAAGTAAAGATTTTGTACTGCCAGTATCAACTAAGAGTTTTAATTTATTTTTTTTATATCGACATATGGCAGTGGATTATTTGATACTATATTAATTTCTACTAACTCTTCTACGATTTTTTATTTGAGGCTAATCGAAAATTTTGATTCTGTTCCGAATCATTTTCCTCAGAACATTACCCGTTTTCAAAATCTTATTTGTAAACTTTCCTTATTACTGATTGTAATTTGAAAATTCATTCCATGTTCAGTTTCTGAGTTAACAACACATAAATTGTATGTTAGATAATAAAATTTTTATTTAACTTACTCTATAAATTCAGACTTCTATGTGGTATATTACCTAAAAAAAGCTAAAAAGTTGTTTATTTTGCACTTGTTGACAGTCATTTGAAATATGAGATACTGGCTTGGGGAGCAGCACTCAAAAAAAATATAACCCCTCTAGGAATTTTACAACGAAGGTTTTTAAAACTACTGCTGCATAAAAAAGAGACTACTCAACAGAACCCACAAATAAAGAATCTGGAGTATTTGATTTGAGGTAGGAATTCTTCTATAAATGTATGATCAACTATCATGCAACCATTAAAATTGAAAACCGTATAGGTGAATTCAACACACGTCAAAAATATCTACATTCCATCCCGTTCATGACTAAATTGATTGGTCAACTATCTAACGAGTTTTTGTCCCCAAAACTTTTTTATAATCTCCCGAATGAAGTAAAAAACCATTATGGAAAATCATTCCAAAAAAAATTGAAAACGTAATTACTAAACACTCCTAGGGTTATCGTTCACAATTCAGTAGAAACGTCAGTAAAATAGAGTTAAATAAAATAGCACATATTATATTTTTAATATCAATATCTCTCATTTGATCCAGAATATTGGAATATTAGACAGAAATTTTAGTAATAAATATGAACAGTCTCATATAATCAATCCTCTTTGAGTTTTTAATCTTTTTTTTTGAATTTCAGTATATTTATATATTTCAATGTCTATTTATTCATTACATAAGTATTGTTGTTCATTATGCTTATTCTTACCTTTCAATGTTTATTTTTCATTGTTCATTATTTACCGTTAACTGTTCATTGTCCCTTTTATTTTATTAATGTTTTAACATTTTACATTTCATAATTTGTATTTTACACGAGATATTCTAAATTTTAAACTTTACATTCTACATGTTAAACTTTACATTTTGTGTTTAATCTTTCATATTTTATATTCTATATTTCAGGTTTTAAATTTTGCATTTTAAATTTCACATTTATATTTTATAATTATATAATAGTATAGCAGTATAGTTCAATTTGTTATTAAGTACATTTTATATCACCCGATGCTGATTTGATTTGTTTTGTTTGCACACTTTTTTAATTATTAATAAATATTTGATATTTTCTTCGCGAAACAAGTGCTTGCACTTATCGCTGAAACGCTTTATTCACTTCTGCCTTGTAACTATCTAATTTTAGGTATTTGTATTTGGAGCTTAATAGCACGTCTTACTTCTTCCTTCGTGATATCGGGACTAGACTTGTTGACATCGTTGCCTCGGGGTGCCTGGTCACGCCGTGCGTCATTGAAAAGAACCTCAACATACTCCTTCTATTGTTTCAGCTTTTCTTCCACGTCTACAAGGATTCTATTATCCTGGGTCTTAAGAATACCCCGACATTGCTTACATTAGTGAAACCTGATGGCCCGGTAGTGGCAAATGCATAACTGATGGAGGAACATTTTACTACTCTGGTAGTGACGATCAACCAATGTATTCAAACGGTGTTGGAATTTTGGTAGACAAAGAAACAAGTAAATCCGTTGCAGGATTTAAACCCCTCTCAGAGAGAGAGTAATGATGATACAGTTAGAAACATCAAAGATACGAACAAATATAATTCAAGTGTACGCCCCAACGGCACAAAGTGAAAATAGAGAAATTAGTGAATTTTACGGACAAATAGAACAATTATGGAAGAGCATTAAGAAACACGAAGTGACAACTGTAATGGGAGATTTCAATGCCAAAATCGGTAGAGGAGGGGTTGTGGATGTCATTAGAGAGCACGGACTGGGACAGCGTAACGAGAGAGGAGAGAGGCTGGTTGAATTTGTCCAAGAGAAAGATATAGTAGTGACAAACACTATTCAAACTACCACCAAGAAGATTATACATGTGGAAATCACCACAGGACAGAAAAGATAAAATAGTAAGAAACCAGATCGACTATGATTAATAAACGATACCGAAATAGCATACTCTCAGCCAAGACATACCCAGGGGCAGACATGGCATTGGATCATAACCCTGTAGTTGCAACATTCAAACTAGCTTTAAAACGTATCAAACGGTCCAAGAAGAGTAACAAAATGTACGTCACGAGATTAAGAAACAGCGAAACTAGATCAAGGGTTAAAGAACGACTTGCAGAATAGTTGCAGACAGTACACAGCAGAGATAAGGGAGACATAAAGATCGAATGGGAGAAAATTAAAAACACAATTCTTGAAATAGGAAACAAAGAGTTGAGCGGGGCGAATGAGAAAAAGAAAAACGATTGGATGACCGATGAAATTATGGAATTAATGAGAACAAGAAAAGAGGCTGAAACCACTGATAACAACAGATTTAAAAGTATACATCGAGAAATACAAAAGAAAGTAAAAGAGGCGAAAGAACAATGGTTGAATTAAAAATGTACAGACATTGAAAAACTGCAAAAAGTACATTACTTCTTTAATATACATAAAAAGGTTAAGGAGATCACTGGAAATTATAAAAAGAAAGACACAGATATACTTATGGATAATAGTGGGAATATAGTGGTGGAGTTGACATCAAAGCTTCAGACATGGAAAACATACATCTAAACGCTGTTCGAAGATAACAGAAATAGCCCCTTACTCCCAGAAAATGATATAGAAACTGGACCAGAAATAACAACAGATGAAATAGAATATGCGCTGAAGAACGGGAAAGCACCTGGTCCAGACGAACTACCCATTGAAATGATAAAACTGCTTAAGGAACATAGCTTGGATGCACTTGCTGAGCTCTTCAATGCGATCTACAGATCAGGAACGATACCAAATGACTGGTTGGTGTCGTCCTTCATTGTGATTCCCAAGAAATCCAACGCAAGATTATGTAAAGATCATAGGACCATAAGCCTAATGAGCCATACACTCAAATTATTTACAAAAATAATTCACAACCGTGTGTATACAAAAATGGATAACGACACCAGCGATACACAGTTCGGGCATTATTTAGTATACACGTGTTGACTCAACGCTGTTTGGACGTTAACAAGGATGTGTCCACTTCTGTTTTTATGGGCATGTACATATTATATGTCAACCTCTTGAGTGTTTGTGAGTGCCTTTTTCAAGACATCCCACCAAAGTCCCACATCCATGTCATTACACCAGCTGCCTTTAGTCGTGCTTCGAGATTGTCTGTTGCTTGTGCTTGTGGTATTGCACGGAAATACCGTGTTACAGCCATTTATATTCACATAAAACATGTTTCTTTTAAACTCGCCTTATTAGATTTCTATATTATTAAAATTAATAAAACTATTAAGGCGTAAAAAAGTGTTCCTCTAATTATTTTGAGCAGAGTGTATTATAATAGGGACATAATTCAACTGCTAGGGCGCCGTTTAATGCTGTCTATATAACTTCATTGTTTTATAAGCCATGAAACATTCAAAATGGATTAATTTGTTTTTTAAAATGTATGTACATCAATATTGACGATAATAGACAGAACTTCCTGTGTACTCATTCATGCTTGTTCAGTACTTAAAATAATAAACATTTTAATTAAATATTAAAATAAAAACTTGTAACATAAGAATATAAGTGAAACTCTAGTTGCAAGGTCCAAAATTAATGTGACCTTAAATCTCGACAGCCGTTAAAGAATAAAGGTTGTTTATAGCAATTTGTTATTAAATGTAATGTATATCTTAAGATATATTTAGATCACCGCTGTTTGCTGACTTATAAATAAAATATCATGAGTCTTCAAGTTCAAAACTTTACTGGTATTGTAGATAAAGTATGTATTTCCGGTGGAAATAAACATTTAATCTAGTAAATAAAAATCTATAACTATTTATCTTAGAAACTGAAACAGTATAAAGAACAGTGAGGACAATATTGGAGGACATATTCAACCAACTACAATTATTTAGGAGCACTTCGAAGTTTATAATACTAATTTTATAATTTATTGCGGATACGGCAGAAAACCTGAGCTTTTGATTAGTTATTAAAAGTAGAGATGGCGTGGTTACCGATTGCTTGATATTACCGGTTAACGAACCATCTCGTGCCATCCAAGCGTGTATACAGCCCTCGCTCCCGGGGGGAAGGGGTTGGTACCTAATCATTAATAACAATAATGTTATATAATACATAAATAACTAAAAATATAATCAACAATGTCCTAAATATTTTATGTTTTATCAGTGACGGCTCGTGGTAAAACTTCCACCCCCTCCAAAGCCGAGGGAGTTGGTTCCAAATCCAAACACAGTTGATTACAAATAATATTTTTTTCGTTAATTTCTTTTCACTTTTTAAGTACCGTAAAATGGGGCTACTTGAAAACACCGGAGTGAATTGAAAATTTTTGCTTTTTTCAGTAAAAACCGATGCTGCGCTCTGGCGGTCGAAATTTTAATCTCAAATTGAGTCTGCATCTATGCCTACCATGCTTCTTAGTTGAGTTTATGTTGTGGTACTGGTTATTTACTTACTGTTATTGTGTTGTGCATCTCCAAAAAAAAGGTAAGAAGCTTGATTTTTTTTAACCTGCAAACTTCCTATTGTACAGAGATCCCTAAAAAGACTGGAATATCGCCGTATTTTTTTCAAGAGTCGTTATATATCAGGCAATCGTTCTCTAACCTAAAAGCCTTACTTTTCCTTCTTATTTGCCAGTGGCGTATCATTTTATTTTTTTATGTAATTTCAGGGGCGACTTGAAAAATAGTGCGTATATACAAAAGGAAACCGGGAAGTCGGAAATACACACAAAATCAATTGGAGGTCAAACTGCAATGTCGGTCGAAGAGAAAAACTATCTGGTTCGGTCTATATCTATTGCAGCGGACTGGGGTTATCCCTGTGATTCAAACGATATAAAAGAGATAGTAAAATCCTACTTGGACAGAAGTGGAAAAAAATTGTCACAATTTCGAGACAACAGACCTGGTGAAACCTGGCTGCAAAAATTTCTAAAGCGACATAAGGAGGAGCTGACTAAAAAAATGTCTCAATAAATAAAATGAAGTAGAGCCAAAGTTTGCCCTGATATTATTAATACATATTTCGACCACTTATCAGAAAGTCTAAAAGATGTTCCATCCAACGCAATAGTAAATTACGATGAGATTAATTTTACGGACGATCCTGGCCGCGTGAAAGTCATCGTTCGTAGGACTTCTAAAAGAGCGGAGAAGGAAATGGATACATCTAAAACAGCTACTTCAGTCATGTTTGCTTCTGCAGCTTCAGGTCTACATAGTCTATAAGGCAGACTACTTATGGAGCACTTGGATGGAATTTGGACCAACCGGAGCCAGATATAATCGCTCTCGTTCTGGATGGTTTGATACAAATATTTTTGAAGATTGGTTTAATAACATAGTATTGCCATATTTTCGATCTTTGCCACCGGGTCCTAAAGTTCTTATTGGAGATAATTTGGCAAGCCACATTTCGGCCAATGTTATTTCGAAATGTAAGGAGAATGACATTCGTTTTGTGCTGTTGCCTCCTAACAGTACGCACCTTCCGCAGCCATTAGATGTTAGCGTTTTTCGTCCAATTAAGATCGCTTGGAGAAAGATACTTCAAGAATGGAAAAAACATAATAAAGGAATTGTGAGAAAAGAAGTATTCCCACGCTTATTAACACAGGCATTAAATAGACTTTCAGAGAGTATGGAAAAAATATTCAATCAGGCTTTGAAGCGACCGGTCTATTACCACTGAATAAAAATAAAATGCAAGCTACCAAAAACAGACAAGCAAAGAACGCAAGAACAAGATGCAATTGTCGATTTACCACAAGAAGTGTTTGAAAAATCTAGGTTTGGAGCACTAACCTCTGGTAACGTCCCAACATGGGGTGACTTGAAAAAAGACATTCCATATATTTTTCCTAGGGAGTGGAGGGAGGTACAACTTTTTAAAGCGTTGTGTCCAATAGCCACCACCTCAAAGTAATCTAAAATAATTTTTATTTGAATTAGAACGGTAAATAAACGGCGGTAGGGTATCGAATTTTCCAAAAATGGTATCAAGTAAGTTTTACGGTATGTATATTTTTGAACTGTTTTCGTTTATATTTGTTAAGTAAGGTGTTTTTGTTCCTATTTTTCAAACAGGTATATTTTGTAAGTATTATAATCTAATTGTTTAAATTTGGATTTTTAAGATTTTGCTAGTAGGTTGCATTTTTAATATGTTAAAGCCTATACTTGTTTATATTAATACATATACAAAAATTTAGTTGGTTTTTTATCTTACCCCCCCCCCAAAAGTGTGCCTCGGTACGGCCCTATTCTTTCGCATTGTCCTCAAAACGGTCATCATCCTGTAAAATAAACAATTCTCGGCATCTTTTACAACCGTGTGCCTCGATAATTTTATGTGTTATGCTTTACACACAATAATATTGAACTTACATTTTCAGTTGGTGTTTTCCATGGCTTCATTTTGTCAAGGCAAACCACTACAGGGCATTTGCGATGCATTCCAGAAATACTTATAACAACATATCTGTCATTTGATGTAACTGCCGAAATTTTATAAGGTCCATTAAACTTCGGCAACAACTTTTTGCTTTGCCCTGTTGCCGGGATATCTGTTTTGGCGATCATGACGAGGTCGCCAATATTATACTCGAGCACGTTTCAAGTTGAATCGATGCTGTTGTTTTTCTTGGTCAATACCAATACGCTTTTTTATATCCTTTCGTATTTCTGATATATCTGTTCTATCTAATTAGCTCTGAAGTTCATTTAATAGTATAGCTTCTGACGTGGTTCTGGGTTTGCTTCCAAACAATGCCTCGGAAGGTGTTACTGCTAGTATTCTGTGAACGGTACTATTTAGTCCTTTCTGTACCGTTTTTACATAGGTATCCCATGCATCATCTTCCATTCCGTCATTTAATGCAGCCAGTGAGCTTAAAATCGTACGGTTGAAACGTTCACATTGCCCGTTTGGTCTTGGTGTTGCCACAGCGTTAAGAACGTGTTTTATTCCATATTCTGAACAGAATGACGTGAAATTTTTTGAGATGGACGCGCTGACACGATCCGAACAATACGAACTGGAGCTCCAAACATGTTAGTAGTGTTTTAAATGAAACTTACTGTTTTTAGCTAATTCTACAATATATTGAATGTTGAGACCTAAGTCTGCGTTTTACCACTAATAGGTAATTCTTCGTGGTAAATAAAGTATTTTTCAATGAACTGTATTTCGTATTTTTTATTACAAAAATGTATATAAATCAAATTAAATTCGTGAAGTATTATGTGATAATTTTGACAAGTGTCACTGTCATCGTCATACATATATTGTATATTATCTATGACACATATCACCTACTCTGATCGTTCACAGTCCTAGCGCTTCAGGTGGTGTTGTCACAATACCTAGATAAATTTAGTGTTTTGTAAAAATAAACATAGTCGAACATTGAAAAAATGTCGAAGATTTCAAAAAATTTACAAATGTTTCGATGTTAAATATCATCGTGAGAATGACAGAAGTTACTTTTCATTTGATGTCTACCTGATGCTTAATAGTTATTTTTGGCTAGACCAAGAAGTGACCTACCTTGTGATTGATTTAATATATATTAATAGAAAAAAGAAGAAGATGTGATATTACAAATATTGAAGCTTAGATATTATTAGCCCTATGGTGATATCCTGGATATCATTTTCCCCATTAAAATCAGTATAATTATAAAATTATATAGAAAACCAGGAAAACTATATCTGATTATCTTTATAATTATCGCTTAAGAAGACAGTTTAAAAGTGGACAACTCCCTAGATTCATCTGTTCATTGACGACTTTATATTGTGGGTTTCTTAAGTATCTTCTAATTTCCAATTCTCCAAGGGAAATCAGTTCTTGTTTCTTATCACAAATATGTAGTACTTCTAGTTCTGTGTTAGGTGTCAATGAATGATTGGTATCAAGTAGATGTTTTGCGTAGTGGGATTTATCTGGTTGTTTTAATATGTATGCTCGTAAGTGTTCACTGTATCGGATTTCAAAATGTCTAAGGGTCTGACCCAAATAGACAGCATTGCATTCTGGACATTTAAGTTTATATATACCTGATTTCTTCATTGGTAATATTTTTGTTTTTACATTTAACAATGTCCATAATATTTTGGATTACTCTGATAACATACGAGTACTTCGCACGCGTATGACGGATAGGCTCAATAATGCAAAATTTTGAAAACCCGTCCACCATGACAAGTAATTGAGTATTATTTTTCTGTGTCTGAATGAAAGGACCTAAATGATCAACGTTAATAGTGTGAAAAGGTACTCTCATTTTATCAATAGGGTAAAGTTGACCAGGCTTCCTCCCCGAGGGAGACTTATAATACAAACAATTTAAACAAGCTTTGACATATTTCGCTACGAATCTTCGCTTGTCGGTAAACCAATAATTTTTCTGAATCGTTGCAATTGTCTTTGAAATAACCCAAATTGCCGAGACACAACTTACAATGTTGCCACCAACTTTTTTGTGCACTTTTCCCTCCTTGAGTATATAATTTTCAAAATATAACTTTACTTAGAGTTTCGATCTTTGGATAGCAATATCTCGCGTATTTTCGAAATTTCGTCATCCTGTAACTGAACAGCTAATAACCAATCGGCGTCAGTAATATTTACTATATTGCAAATGGTCAAGTCGTCCAGTTGAGGATTTCTACTTAGACAATCTATGTGTGACATTTTAGTACCCGGCCTATATTCTGCTTCGAAATCGTAATCCTCAAGCTCCAACCACCACCTTCCTATTTTTGGAATTATATCCTTCATTATGGCAGTGCTCCGAATAGCGCTACAATCGGTTATTAAATTAAATTTGATACCAACAAGGTAAACACGGAAGTAACGTAAAGAAGAAACAACCGCTGAGGTTTCTAATTCGTAAGAATGATTTACCATTACATTGCTACACTGTATGTTTTGCTCCAACTTTAACCATCTGTTTGTGAAATCCGAAAACCACGTTTTGAAATTGAGGGGTTTACTTGTCACAGATTTGTCCAATGTTGTTACTTTATCACTAGTGCTAGGAAAATTTGTTACGAATTCTGTAAGCTCGGAAAAGGATTTACAGTTAGCAGCTTTGATTGCCAATTGGATTAGTTTATCTGAAATACCTGTAATAATACAGTGTACTACTTGTTAGTCTGTAAAATTCAATTTTAATTTATTGAGTTTACTTTACTTTAAAAAACCATAAATAGTCAAATCTTGGTCTGGTTTTGTTTTATACACTGAAGCCTCATAAAATATTTGCGACTATTTCACTCACCTACGAAATGAACCAATCAGAAGCTCTATATAGTCAAGTTCGGCTTACCGATAATACCAAACTTGACTCTTGACTCTGATTGGCCTATCAAGTTCGGTGTTTTCAGATTTGTTTACAGTGCATGTGACAGTTAAACGTCAAATATAAGTGATTACGCTGTGCACGCATTCAAAAATGAGTAGATTTGGGATGAATTCTATCGAATCAATCAACGAAAAAATCGATGAAAATGTACCGAAAAATACGAGGAAATCGAAGGAGTACATTTGGAAGCAATTTACCAGATTTTGCGATGAACGAAAATACCTATTAGATGAAGCAACGCCTGTCGAGAGACTAGCTATTATTTTGAAGGACTGGGGCTTCAACATGAGGAAAATCGATGGTTCCGATTACAAGGAATGTGTTGTGAAGACGATTTGGAATGTGAGTGCTAGATTATTGCAAGAAAAATTCTATAATGAATATGGACGAAGTTTCGACCCATTCAAAGATATTATTTTTCAATCGGCCAGAAATGCGCGAGATACAAAACGCAAGTTGCTTCAAGGTAACGTACAGAAACGAAAGATCAGTTCGGCACCGTTGACCCATGAAGAACATCAAGCAATATGTACACAATGGGATGAAAATACACCCACAGGACTCCAAAAGAAATTTTTCCATATCGCAGCAGTAGAACTTGCTTGGAGAGGAGGTGAAGCTGCATATTGTTTGTTAGATTATTTTAAAGAAGAATTAGATAATAAGGGGGCGTCTACCGGCAGAATCGAATATAACACAGTTTTTTCAAAAACTTGCCAAGGAGGTGGTCAGCGATGTGCGAACAGCAAATGGTTGATTAAAAATGTGCAAAATGCAACAATGTGCCCCGTGAGACTTTATAAAAAGATGATTTCAAAACGAGGTAATAATGTAAGATCTAATAGGTTGTTTCTCACCGTGAATGGACATTGGAAGTCTGGTGATCATTGCACTCCTTGGTACAAAAATATGCCTCTAGGGATCAATACGATCAGTGAATGGACCAAAACATCAGCTCAGAATATAGGGCTTGATGTGAAAAAGCAAAAAATTACCAACCATTCAAATCGAGCAACTGCAGTCAGTGAACTTTTATGTAGAGGAGTAGGAGAACAGGAAACCATAAAAATTACTGGACATTCGAGCTCTAATTCGCTGGAACCCTACATCCAACTTAGTAAACAACATCACGAAAAACTTATAGCAAATGTCAGAAATTATAGTAATCAAGATGTAACAAATATTGCAAGTACAAGCGCGTGTTCAAATAATCAAGCTCAAAACATTGTATATAATAACTGTACCATTTATAATAATTATAATTGAAAAATATTTCAGTATGTTATGGTCAACTTTTTTGCCAATTTCCTCTAATCCTGCCGAATTTCAGATTTTTTATCTTTCACTCTGTTTGTGAAATAGTCTAATAAAATTCCACTCGTGATTGAATTTATCTCATAAGTCTGTCTTTCATTTATGATCTCAACTGAATTGATTCGAGAAAACACCACTCGTCCTGCGGACTCGTGGTGTTTTCTCGAAACAATTCAGTTTCGTTCAAAAATGAATCGACAGACTTATCGCGAAAATTCAATCACTTGTGGTATTACTACTGAAAACTTTTCTTTGGCCGGAAAAGTTGTGCGTAGCAGTTCCTTCCATTGTTGCCAACTATACTGAGTACTTTTCAAACTGTCTTACCAGGCTCGTGCTAAACCTTTTAGTTTTCCTAGAGCTAAATAAAGGGTCGTAACTTCATCCCAATGATATATTTGTGTACACTGGTTAACTTTATTTAACCTGTCATTAATGTTTAAATCGTTCTGAGGGTTAAAATCAGAGAACATCCTATCATATTTAAACAAACTACTGCTCCATAGTAATTCTGTGCAATCAGTTTGTAAGGTGAATTTTGAATTAAAGGATCTATACCTAATACTTAAAATTGTTTTGCTAATTGTTTCTGCATCACATTTTTCAGGAATTACGTAGTTCCAAAAACGTTCAATTGGCTCATCACCACGAACATACCTGGATCTAACTACTATTTGAGATTTAGCAGCAACATCGTTTCGTCCGCCATAACTGCCATAAATGGAGAATTTTTAATTTCCACAATTATTTGTTCATGACAGAGTTCAAGCATACACTGTAACAGATCATTTTGTAATTCTTTGGAAATGCCTTTAAATACCGAATAATTTTTCATGTGCTTGGAGAATTATTAATTTCCTTAATTATTTGTTTATGATAGACTTCAAGCAGATCATTTTGTATTTCGTTGTAAGTGCCTTTAAGAGGGGCCTCACGTTTTGGGAACCTGAAAACAGTTGGCACCCGTGATTTGCAACAAAATTTAGGTTATTTTGTACACAACAAATCTAAAGAACGCAGGGAAATTAAGTGTTGAAATTTTAACACAATATAACTTGGACCTTTGTCTTGGGGATCAGGTATTTTGGTTGAGTTTTATATTGTTATAAAAAAGATATAAGCCATTAAGTGATGGTGTGATTTTGACAGTTTTGACAATTTGTGGTCACCAATCTGGGCACCAAAACCTGATCCCCAAAAGGAAGCCTAGAGAATTCGATTCTGAAAATATGAAATCTCAAATCATTGTATTTTTTGAGATTTGTAGTGCGCAAATATTTGCAAACGAACATCTTTTTACTTTAGTTCAACCGCTCCACCGTCGTGATGCATGGCGCTGTATAGAACAATGACAGAAGACGAAGGTCAATTCATAGACAAATAATATTATAACTTTCTCTATGGGTCAAATGCAGTTGTCATATGTTTTGTGTTCATAAAAATATCCCAAATTTATAGTTTAGTGTGTATTGTATTTGTAAGTGATTATAATTAAGTAATTTTCATGCTAAATAAGTAAATTTGTGATTCGTAAATGCTATTTATATTTTCTCCACAAGATTGTGTTTAGTGCTTCATGCTTCCTTGCAACAAAAATGCAGTTTTTGCACCTATTACACAAATAACTACTTTTTAATGTTATTCTTATTTATTGTTGGTAAATACATCAAAGTGATTAAATATATTATGTGAGATTGATTCAGAGTTTTTGTTCTTTGGAATAAATATATCATGTTTATAACTGATAATAGTAATTGTGATTCCGATTAAGTTGAATTTTATTGTTGTGTTTTTCTAGACAAATTTTGTTCTTCATGTGTTCAATTATTTCGAATATTGTATTTGTTTGTAAATTCATTTTTGATGCAGAGTGGAGGCATTTTATTTCAAGTAGTGCATCATCACCTACAAGCCCTAAAATATTTTATCAATAAATGTATGTCATTTAATATGCAAAAAGAATTTATAACATGGTAATTATTTGTTATGTTAAATATATTTACCATCAGGAGAAGCACCTAGAAAACCGTGTTGAACATCTATCCACAATCCTGAATCAACCACCACAACATTTTGTACTTGTTCAAAAATGCTCTTAGCCACTTTTTCCTTAAGAGTTCCATACTCCACTACCTCCGTCATAAAATAAGTCTTTTCAAGAACAGTTTTAACAAGAGAATGACAAGGTTGTTCTCTTAACAACCTGTCCAAAGATTTTATAAGAAATTAGGATGGTTATCCACTTTAGTAGATAGACTATGACAGTTCTGGGACGGAAGTGACGTCATCAATGGAAGCTCGAAAGGGGTAACCTAACATAGCAACCCCACCTAAAACGGGGGTAACCTAACATAGCAACCCCTACCTAAAACTTGTGTGTAGCGGAAGTAGGCCATGTTGGATTTCTTGGTCGGCTGCGCGCGCACCGGAAGTGATGGTGAAGCTGGTGTGCCGTGACGTCATAAGGGGAGGGGTCGAAGTCGGCCATTTTTTATCTGTAGGCCATTTTTTATCATGTAGATTTCTATCCCTAGATGGCGCATTTTTTGAAGATTTCTATAGTGGTGTCGTCCATTTTTTATCCCATAGATTTTATTTTCGCTCTCGGGTGACGTAATTCTTGTGATGTAAGCACCGAATATATTTTTTTAATTAAATAATTGTTTCGAGCCGAATTGGCACCACCAACCTATGCATACGTAACTTCTAAATCACGCTAGTCATCAAATCTCGCCATAGCTCCGATAAGAATATCCGTTCTAAAATTCCATGCATTGTTAAAATCTAATCGAATTGAGGAACGAAATCAATAACGTTACTTTTTATGAAGAGATAATAGTTATGAAATTTAAATAATAATCTTAGAAATTCACGAGGAGCATAAAATAGATAATTATGTTAGCATGGATGAAACCTAAACTTAGCAACAGAAATGAGTTTGGAAATGAGTTTTTTCCGTTTTCGTCATTAAAGCCATACCATAGGAACGAAATTAATGATATACGAGTGAAATTAAAAGCGTCTATTAATAAAAATATCATTGTAATAATTTTTACGGCGTTGAATGATGTAATCTAAAATTCGATATATAGGGCGTCGATAATGCTTGGATTTTCATGGAACAAAGAAGGATGTACCAAATCGCCATTAGGTCACTACGTCTATCAATATATAGGATATCATTGGACTCAGACACGTTCGATCGTTATACAGGCCGTACAAAGATGCCATAAGGACACTTGCATATATCTCAGTTATTATTGGTTGGATTGAAGTCGAACAAACGCCTTTGTGATAGGTAGAACATTTTACAGGATGTACAAAGAAGGCATAAGACGCTACGATGTATCTCCATTGTTATTGGTCAGATTTCAAGGCACAAACGACTTTATAGATTATTTTTTATATATAGGAGGTCAAAACAGGCACTCTGCTGTTAATGGTCCGCTTTACATCGAACAAACGGCTTTATATATTATTTCGATATACAGTGTGTAGAAGAAGATGTTATAATGCGCTACGATGTATCTTCGTTGTTATTGGCTAGATTTTCATGGGACAAACGACGTTATAGATTATTTCGATATACAGTGTGTACAAGAAGTTGCTATAAGACGAGCGTTCGTTACATTTTAATAATTATGGAAAAGGCATACTATATTTTTTATAACGCCATAAGGACATTAGAAATTCATCTCCGTTGTTATTGGTCAACATCAATCGTCGGGGCATTGTTAAACGAATTGAGGAATGAAGAGGCATAGCAGAGACATACCAGATACATAGCAGAGACATAGCAGAGGCATAGCAGAGGTATAGCAGAGGCATAGCAGAGACATACCAGAGGCATAGCAGAGACATACCAGATACATAGCAGAGACATAGCAGAGGCATAGCAGAGGCATACCAGAGGCATAGCAGAGGTATAGCAGAGGCATAGCAGAGGCATACCAGAGGCATAGCAGAGGCATAGCAGAGGTATAGCAGAGGCATAGCAGAGGTATAGCAGAGACATAGCAGAGGCACTAACGACAAAACGACAAACGACAACTAAAACGACCTGTAATATCAACAAATTAACTTCCTTATAATCTCTATTACAGTATTTAATGCCCTTTTTCAACAAACATCAAAGCTTATATATGAACTTAGTAACCAAGAATATTGCAAAAAAAGTGCTTTGTATCTCTTTTACCTAGAACAAATGTCATTTTGAGAACTTTTACACATTTTTAATACAACCCTTTGTAGTCAATAGAACCAAAGTAGTAATAACCATTAGACCGTAATATAAAACTAACATTTAGAATTAATAAACATAGCAGCGAATCAAAAAAGTCTCTGGAAATTTCCACGCTTGTAGCTGCACTATTTTTCACGCGATTTACCCGAAACTGTAAAACAATTACAAAAAGAAGACTAGTATCTACTAGAACTCGATATTACTCAAGACTTCTGTGGGGGTGTTCTAGAAAGAAGACGAAATGACAAACTACTTAACAAGTGACTTTAACTCTCGTAAACATGGCATGTATAGTGAGACTTGTAACGTAATTGTAAATAATAATAATAATAATACAGTCGGCACTGATTGCCTTACACGGCTTACATCTAACGCGAGGGTTAAAATATACAGCAAATTTATTTATCAAATAACCAGTCCTGGTGTTAACAAGAGCATTGGAAACCATATTATAGAGAGCGTCAACTGTACAGATAAGAGTTTAAAACACATTTTCCAACACTTTAGATAGAGAACATGGAATTACAAGATTAGAAGCAATCATATATAATTAAACATTAACAGACATTTAGATAGATTCAACATAGCATTATATATGTAGTTGTCCACGATATCTGCCAATTATAACAACTATAAATACGCACACATTGGGGCTAACGTAACATAGCAAACCCCACGAAAACATGCATTGTGTGGTGCGTCATAGCGCATACAATGGGGCTAACGTAACATAGCAAACCCCACGAAAACATGTATTGTGTGGTGCGTCATCTGTGACGTGTGTCAACTGTCATCTATCATCTGTATAGCAAACCTAAGAAAACTTGTGTTCTGTGTCACCTATCTACCTTCTTGTCTTCTGCTACCCATGTGGTTTGTGTCTTCTGTCATGTATTAAGTGACACTCCACCACGATATTCTACTCATACACACTTTTGATTTCACTTGTATATAAAAAATGTTAATATTATTCTAAAATGAGGATGTTTTTTTATTAAGATCTGTATATATGTCGTAATAAGTTTGTTTTACAAATAACGAAATTAATGATGATAAATCTGGCTTTATACAAATATAATAAAAAATCGTTCTCAGAACGCCGATACCGATATATGGATACATTATTAGACAAACTTTCAATTTTTCTAACATGAAAAAGTCCGACTGAGAATGTTTTCAATATATTAATGTGGGTTCGTAGCTCTATGCGTGAAGGCCATGAATGTTTGTACATGCCTGGTTTGAGGGTTAGCACTTTTTTATCCAGTCAAATTAATTAAGCAAATGAGATAGAGTATAATGGCGCATTTTGGAAATAAAGTTTGCTATCCTCCAGTAAGGTTAGACAGTCCTCTAAACATTTGTATTCCCCTCTCTTGTTATCGGCTATGGAATAATTATATATGGTTGCTTCTAATCTTGTAATTCCATGTTCTCTGTCTAAAGTGTTGGAAAATGTGTTTTAATCTCTTATCTGTACAGTTGACGATATCTATAATATGGTTTCCAATGCTCTTGTGACAGATATCGTGGACATATACATATATGAAATTGACTGTCTCGACCCTTACTTCGTGGAATATGCTCATATTAGTGTTTTTAAATGAAACTCAAGGTCTCTAGTTAATTCCACAATATAATACAAGTTATTGAAAATTCTAAGAAATTGACAATTGTTTCGATAAATCAATATCATCGTCAGAATGACAGAAGTTACATTTCATTTCATGCCTACCTGATGTTTAGTAGTTATATTTTTTTGGCTAGACCAAGAAGTAACCTAACTTGTGATTGGCTTAATATATGTTTATAGAAAAAAGAAGAAGATGTGATATTACAAATATTGAAGCTTAGATATTATTAGCCCTATGGTGATATCCTGGATATCATTTTTCCAATTAAGATCAGTATAACTGTGCAATGATATAGAAAACCAGGAAAACTATATCTGCTGATCTTTACAATTATCACTTAAGAAGACAGTTTATTAGTGGAGAATTCCCTAGATTTAACTGTTCATTGACAACTTCATATTGTGGGTTTCTTAAATGTCTTCTAATTTCCAGTTCTTCAAGGAAATCCAGTTCTTGTTTCTTTTCACAAATATGCAGCACTTCTAGTTCTGTGTTAGGTGTCAATGAATGATTGGTGTCAAGTAAATGTTTTGCGTAGTGAGATTTATCTGGTTGTTTTAATCTGTAAGCTCGTAAGTGCTCACTGTATCGTATTTCAAAATTCCTAAGGGTCTGACCCAAATAGACAGCATTACATTCTGGACATTTGAGTTTATATATACCTGACTTCTTTAATAGTGGTATTTTTGTTTTTACATTTAACAGTTTTGTACTAACGTTACTTTCTGTTTTAAAAGAAATTGTTGCATTCGTTGCTGAAGATATCATCTTTGAAATATTATTAGAAATATTTTCTGCATATGTGATGGTTTTATAAGTTTTAATTTCATCAGCTTGTTTAGGATATATTAGTTGTAATGCCACTTTTTTCTCTTTTTTACTAATTAGTTTATTTATCATATCTAATGGATAACCGTTAGATGTTGCTATTTGTCTAATTGTATTAATCTCTCTATCAAAATTACATTTGTTCATAGGAACTGAAAAAGCTCTATGTATCATTGAATTATATGCTGCTAGTCTGTGTGAGACAGGGTGGTTAGAATTGAATGGAATTGTCACATCAGTCTGTGTTGGTTTTCGGTAAATTGAATAATCAAGTACATCATTAACTCTTTGAATTTTTGAATCAAGAAAATTGATTGAGCTATTTTCTTCAATTTCTAATGTAAATTTAAGTTTCGGGTGTAAATTATTGATGTGGTTGAAAAACACATCTAATTGTCGCTCACTACCCATAAAACAAGCTAATATGTCATCTACATATCTATACCAAAATAAAATATTTTTCGAAATATTACTTTCAAAGATCTTTCTTTCTAAATTGTCCATAAAAATGTTTGCTAAAATAGGTGATATAGGGCTTCCCATTGGTAAACCTTCAGCAACGAATGCAACAATTTCTTTTAAAACAGAAAGTAACGTTAGTACAAAACTGTTAAATGTAAAAACAAAAATACCACTATTAAAGAAGTCAGGTATATATAAACTCAAATGTCCAGAATGTAATGCTGTCTATTTGGGTCAGACCCTTAGGAATTTTGAAATACGATACAGTGAGCACTTACGAGCTTACAGATTAAAACAACCAGATAAATCTCACTACGCAAAACATTTACTTGACACCAATCATTCATTGACACCTAACACAGAACTAGAAGTGCTGCATATTTGTGAAAAGGAACAAGAACTGGATTTCCTTGAAGAACTGGAAATTAGAAGACATTTAAGAAACCCACAATATGAAGTTGTCAATGAACAGTTAAATCTAGGGAATTCTCCACTAATAAACTGTCTTCTTAAGTGATAATTGTAAAAATCAGCAGATATAGTTTTCCTGGTTTTCTATATCATTGCACAGTTATACTGATCTTAATTGGAAAAATGATATCCAGGATATCACCATAGGGCTAATAATATCTAAGCTTCAATATTTGTAATATCACATCTTCTTCTTTTTTCTATAAACATATATTAAGCCAATCACAAGTTAGGTTACTTCTTGGTCTAGCCAAAAAAATATAACTACTAAACATCAGGTAGGCATAAAATGAAATGTAACTTCTGTCATTCTGACGATGATATTGATTTATCGAAACAATTGTCAATTTCTTAGAATTTTCAATAACTTGTATTATATTGTGGAATTAACTAGAGACCTTGAGTTTCATTTAAAAACACTAATATACATATATAATGCTGTATTGAATCTATCTAATTGTTGGTTAATGTTACTAGTTCTCGGTAAATAGTGCTAAATATCGTGAGAATTAACGAAGTCGCTAAACATAGCTAGTTATATGTTATATGAAGACAAAAGATGATTATTGTACAAGATGGACTTCGTTTTGCACAAAATCAATGAATTTATATGAATCGCTCTAGAAACTTGCAATATTAACCATATATCTGTTATAATAGGCAAATATCGTAGAAATTTACGTGAATAAGCTAGATAAGGTTGAATCTATAGTCGTTCATTGTTACTAGTTCTCGGTAAACAGTACTAAATATCGAGAGAAATGATAAAATCGATCATCATAGCTTATATGGCATATGAAGATGGGATAACCAAAGGTGGACTTAGTTTTACTCAAAATCGATGCATTTGTATGAATCGTACTAGAAACTTCCAATATTAGTCATTTATTTGTTATAATAGGCATATATCGCAGAAATTTACGTAAATAACCTACATTAGGTTGAATCTATATAAATAACGGTTGTTACTGATTCTCGCTAAATAGTGCTACATATCGAGAGAAATGACTAAATCGTTCAACATAGCTAGTTATACGTCATATAAAGATGGTTTATTGTAAAAGCTGGTCAAAGTTTTGTTCAAATATAGGCCTTATAGTTGTTATAATTGGCAGATATCGTGGACAGCTACATATATAATGCTATGTTGAATCTATCTAAATGTCTGTTAATGTTTAATTATATATGGTTGCTTCTAATCTTGTAATTCCATGTTCTCTGTCTAAAGTGCTGGAAAATGTGTTTTAATCTCTTATCTGTACAGTTGACGCACTCTATAATATGGTTTCCAATGCTCTTGTTAACACCAGGACTGGTTATTTGATAAATAAATTTGCTGTATATTTTAACCCTCGCGTTAGATGTAAGCCGTGTAAGGCAATCAGTGCCGACTGTATTATTATTATTATTTACAATTACGTTACAAGTCTCACTATACATGCCATGTTTACGAAAGTTAAAGTTACTTGTTAAGTAGTTTGTCATTTCTTCTTCTTTCTAGAACACCCCCACAGAAGTCTTGAGTAATATCGAGTTCTAGTAGATACTAGTCTTCTTTTTGTAATTGTTTTACAGTTTCGGGTAAATCGCGTGAAAAATAGTGCAGCTACAAGCGTGGACATTTCCAGAGACTTTTTTGATTCGCTGCTATGTTTATTAATTCTAAATGTTAGTTTTATATTACGGTCTAATGGTTATTACTACTTTGGTTCTATTGACTATAAAGGGTTATATTAAAAATGTGTAAAAGTTCTCAAAATGACATTTGTTCTAGGTAAAAGAGATACAAAGCACTTTTTTTGCAATATTCTTGGTTACTAAGTTCATTTATAAGCTTTGATGTTTGTTGAAAAAGGGCATTAAATACTGTAATAGAGATTATAAGGAAGTTAATTTGTTGATATTACAGGTCGTTTTCGTTGTCGTTTGTCGTTTTGTCGTAAGTGCCTCTGCTATGTCTCAGCTATACCTCTGCTATGCCTCTGCTATACCTCTGCTATGCCTCTGCTATGCCTCTGGTATGCCTCTGCTATGTCTCTGCTATGCCTCTGGTATGTCTCTGCTATGCCTCTGCTATGCCTCTGCTATGCCTCTGGTATGCCTCTGCTATGTCTCTGCTATGTATCTGGTATGTCTCTGCTATGCCTCTTCATTCCTCAATTCGCTTAACAATGCCCCGACGATTGATGTTGACCAATAACAACGGAGATGAATTTCTAATGTCCTTATGGCGTTATAAAAAATATAGTATGCCTTTTCCATAATTATTAAAATGTAACGAACGCTCGTCTTATAGCAACTTCTTGTACACACTGTATATCGAAATAATCTATAACGTCGTTTGTCCCATGAAAATCTAGCCAATAACAACGAAGATACATCGTAGCGCATTATAACATCTTCTTGTACACACTGTATATCGAAATAATCTATAAAGCCGTTTGTTCGATGTAAAGCGGACCATTAACAGCAGAGTGTCTGTTTTGACCTCCTATATATAAAAAATAATCTATAAAGTTGTTTGTGCCTTGAAATCTGACCAATAACAATGGAGATACATCGTAGCGTCTTATGCCTTCTTTGTACATCCTGTAAAATGTTCTACCTATCACAAAGGCGTTTGTTCGACTTCAATCCAACCAATAATAACAGAGATATATGCAAGTGTCCTTATGGCATCTTTGTACGGCCTGTATAACGATCGAACGTGTCTGAGTCCAATGATATCCTATATATTGATAGACGTAGTGACCTAATGGCGATTTGGTACATCCTTCTTTGTTTCATGAAAATCCAAGCATTGTCGACGCCCTATATATCGAATTTTAGATTACATCATTCAACGCCGTAAAAATTATTACAATGAGAGATATCTATTTCAATAATATTTTTATTAATAGACGCTTTTGATTTCACTCGTATATCATTGATTTGGTTCCTATGGTATGGCTTTAATGACGAAAACGGAAAAAACTCATTTCCAAACTCATTTCTGTTGCTAAGTTTAGGTTTCATCCATGCTAACATAATTATCTATTTTATGCTGATATACACTTTGATTTCGCTCCTCGTGAATTTCTAAGATTATTATTTAAATTTCATAACTATTGTCTCTTCATAAAAAGTAACGTTATTGATTTCGTTCCTCAATTCGATTAGATTTTAACAATGCATGGAATTTTAGAACGGATATTCTTATCGGAGCTATGGCGAGATTTGTTGACTAGCGTGATTTAGAAGTTACGTATGCATAGGTTGGTGGTTCCAATCCGGCTCGAAACAATTATTTAATTAAAAAAATATATTCGGTGCTTACATCACAAGAATTACGTCACCCGAGAGCGAAAATAAAATCTATGGGATAAAAAATGGACGACACCACTATAGAAATCTACAAAAAATGCGCCATCTAGGGATAGAAATCTACATGATAAAAAATGGCCGACAGATAAAAAATGGCCGACAGATAAAAAATGGCCGACTTCGACCCCTCCCCTTATGACGTCACGGCACACCAGCGTCACCATCACTTCCGGTGCGCGCGCAGCCGACCAAGAAATCCAACATGGCCGACTTCCGCTACACACAAGTTTTAGGTAGAGGTTGCTATGTTAGGTTACCCCCGTTTTAGGTGGGGTTGCTATGTTAGGTTACCCCTTTCGAGCTTCCATTGATGACGTCACTTCCGTCCCAGAACTGTCATAGTCTATCTACTCACTTTTTAGCTTGCCTTAGCCTATGCACCATAGGTAATAGTAATTGTTGAATAAAATTAATGAATGGAGTAGGTAACATTATATTTTAAAAATCTTTGAACCATAAATATTTTAAAACTTTGTCTAGCCAATCGAAATTTCCTTGCAAATTGTTTGATTATATAAGCATTACAAAAAAATCAAAGAAAATAAGAAACCAAATTATTATTAAAGGATGACTTAATAATAGTCTTAGTTGTTGATATTGAAAAATATTGTAAAACAAAGGACGACTAAAAAGTTAATTTTGTCTACTTGTTGCACTTCGGGGGCTGCATCGAGTTATACAGATAGGTTTTCTTTTCTAAATACCATTTTTTTTTGTGTTGTTCTTGCTGAAAAACGTAAACACAACTCAAAAAAATCCAAAATTCCAATTTTTTTTTGGGTAAACCTATATTTTTCTCGCATATTAAATGGGTTAGATGGAAAAGTAATAAAACCAATAATGTATTATACAAAAACAAAAAAAATATTTACCATTCAGGTGATCACACATATGTGTATCTGTCATGGAAAAAAGAGAATGAACCAACTATTTTTTTGTATAATGAAGGAAAAATGTTTCAGTTCCAATCTCCACAACACATATAATCAATCTTTGCAAACAAGGTAGGAGCAAACTTGTACATGTTGATTGTATGTTTGATTTTGTACTGTATATATCGATCTCCCCACAATATATACATTATTATTTGTCATTACAGATCTTTCGCTTTAAATTTTTTATTAGTTGTTATAGTTGCTTTGTAAGTTTTTTAAACGTTTGCTATTTTAAATTGAAATTCCTCACCGTACCTTACCTTTCTATTAAATATAAAGCATTGTATTACAAGTAAATATTTCTATGTATAATAAATTTGGAAACTCTTTGTTTATATTATTTGTTTCTAGATAAAATTGAATATATTTACACATGTAGTTGAAAAAAGAGCTTACATGTCAAATAAAATTTGAAAGCAACCAACAGAAACTCTGAAACTGATACAAATATGATTAGATTGAGGCAAAGTTGTGACACGACGTTCTGTGTTTTCAGACTAAATGGCCTATTTTAAATCATGTACATTTGCAACTTTTCCGCAGTTTAATTTTCTTAGCATGAAACAAACAAAAATTTATAATCATGAAAACATTCATTGTATTATGTTAATATAAATGGTACAAATTTTAGGTAGAATGTTTTTAAAATGTATATTTTTCTTCCATTCGTAATTTCTAGCAATTCCCACAATGCTGTCACTTGGTATCCATATTATTAAATAGCACATGTCCTTTCATGCAATATGTAATGCACCTTGTATCAGGTGATAATAGTTATATTTTTCAATTATCACTATAATATATTCATCAAAATGAATTATGCAATTCTTGTCTTTTGAGAGCGGTTTTAATTTTTCTTCATTCAGATACTTCAAAGGTCACTTCACTTCAATTAAGCATTTTTCGCTTTTCGCTAACAAACCCATATTATAATTAAAACAGGGTTTCAAGAGAATGTTGAAAGATGGTTTGATGATACTAGAACAAACCATCAGTATTATTTATCCCATATTTTCACATTAATCAAATAATCCAGTAAATATAACCTCAAACATAGCTTCTAAAATTAAAAAATACGGATTGCAGGATAATTTACACTATCATAACTATAATTTTTGATATCGGGTCGTTACGATTACGTACTTTTTAACAATTTATTCCTTTCAAAACCATTTATGAAACTCTTAAATAATCAAAAATCTACACTCAAATGGAAATTATGTCAACAAATTTTGTTTGGATCCGTGTATATAATATTCTCTTATCTATGCACAGGTGTGCTGTGGTTTGGATGCAACATAAAAAACAGAGATAAGGTTTTTGAGCTCACAATAAGTTGAAATATTTGAAATCAAAACATTCGAACAGAGATGCGTTTCTTTGAACCGTTAAGAGTGGAAAGACAAAGAGAGAAAATATGTTGAATAAGTAAAAGCCCATTCAATACTACTATCGACATCTATCGTGAATATTATGAACCCAATAATTACTAAATTAGTAACTAGTATTGTGTAGGTTTTTAGGTTTATATACCTGTGAGGAGGCCCCTCTTAAATACCGAAGAATTTTGCAGGTGCTCACGTAGAGTTGCATCTAATTCAGCCGAAAAATTAATAAGCCCGCGAAACGTTCCCGTACTCTCGGAAGTATCGCTCTCATTATGTCCCCGAAGATCCAATTCAAAAGCTCCACAAAATTTAACACAATTAATAATTTTTGATAAAATATATCGATTCTTCGACACGTTTTCATTATGTTTCTGTACATTTAACCAATAAGCCGAATCTAATTGAGTCATAATATTAGTTGACCCTAGCAACGCAAATTCTGTTAAAACTGCTATTAGTTCAGTTTGTCAAGAGTCCCCTACTAAAACTGTTATGAACCGTTTTAATGAATAGGGAGCCAAAAACTACTTCAAATTAGTAACTTTATTATAAGAAAGTAATGTGACATCAAATATATACGGATAAAAATTAAATTAAATTGTCATGAACTGTCAAAGTCAAGATCAGAAACAAAAGCTGAAAATAATACAAGATGTCTTCCAACACACTCCCACCTTGTGTCATCATGACACAATCAATATGCATATCTCTCAGGAACTTTTATATGTTCTCTAGATCTTGTTGTAGGCACGTGCTCTCTAATTGTTGATTTCTTTGACACCTTGTCGTCTTTACTTTCTGTTCGAATATTTTTAGCCCTTTTTGACACTGTAGGTTTGGGCAAATCTTTCGAATTCTTCATTTCCAATAAAGTAATTCGTTGTACTGGCCTCAGCAGCTCACTTGTGGCAGTTTTCAGCTTAACCAATCTGACTATTCCATCACGTCCAGGTATAGTATCAATCACACGGCCCATAGGCCATTCGACTTTCCTTTTATTGAAATCTGAGATCAAAACAATGTCTCCGACTTTGAATGTCTCATCAGAAGTTTTCTTTGAAAAAAGAGTGAGCTGGCCCAAATATTCAGAGTTGAATCTATTGTTTAAATATTTTCTGAGTTTCAAACGATACTTTAAACGCCTACCTAGATCTTTGGCTTCAACTAACTCAAGATCAGTCACTCCAACTTCTTTAATATCTTGTAGGCACAATGCAGGTTTGAGAACAGTACAATCATTTGGATCCTTAGACATGTATGTGAGTGGACGGGCGATTAAAACGGCTTCACAATCACAGAGAACAGTCTCTAATTCTTCGAAATAAAGGCTCGTTTTTAGAGTTTTTCTTAACGATTCTTTCATCAGCCGTATAAGGCGCTCCCACTAGCTTCCCCATGTTGGAAGATTCATTTTTCAGTCTATTTGGTGAATTGTTGTACATCTCTGTGCTACTTCTAACCAATTCAAGACTTTGGAAGCATCCAACGAAATTTGTTCCGCAGTTTGTATTCAGTGTCCACCATAATGTTCGCTACTTATGGGAAAATTTTTTAGTAGTAGTATATAGGAAAATTTAATATATGCGATCGATCCTGCATGGTCGATAACCTAAAATAACATTTTTACATCAGTCACGTGAATACTGTCATGGCCGCAAATTAGATAAATTCGATATTTTGAAATTTGAAGCAAAAACAACAAAAAACAAGAAATTTCGTATTTTTCCCTAATGCGGTCTTCTGAAATGATATTGTCCGAATTTTATTGTTAAAAGACTTCAAGTAACACAATATGTAATGTATAAACGTAAAACTATTCAAAATTAATTATTGAAATCGTTCGTAGAGAATTAAATAGAAGTATTAGTTGAGCAATTGTGACTTTTCTGTAGCAATACCCTGTATCTTGTCAATTTGTGAAGTTTAAAATAATTTAGTATTGATACCACAATTGAAAAGAGCCGTTTTTGATATTTTGAAGAAATTTATCATTAAATTATTAAAACTCATTACCTACTCATAATAATAAAAATAAATTGAATTAGTTCACCAACATATTACTATTTTTTAAAACAATATTTAACTTAATACTAATAAACAACTTATTATTTAAAAATACAAATTCAAAATTCTACATGCCCTCCATCTCGTTCCATACATTTCACCGTCCTGAAATTAATTTTTCTTTGAACATTTCGGAGCGTACTTTGGTTAATAGCATATACGCAATCCCTTATGCAATGTTCTAAATGTGCGACGTCTCTGAAGGGTCTTTCTCGATAAACCTTGTTTTTTAAATACCCCCTCAAGAAAAAGTCCAGAGGGTTTAGGTCCGGGGTCCTAGCGGGCCAATTATTTACTGAATAGCGACTTATCCAATGCTCACCAAATTCGTTATCTAACCATCCTCTTACTTCTCGAGTTAAATGAATTGGTGCACCGTCCTGTTGAAAATACAGATTGGCTCGCTTTGCCAGTGGGATACCATCCAACAATTGAGTTAATTCGTTTTACAACAAAGTTGAAAAAGTCTGGCAATAAGGTTTTCTCTAAAGAAAAATGGACTAATAATTTGACAATTTCCAAATTCCGCAGCATACATTAACCTTGAATCTGTATTGGTCTTTATTTGCTATAAAAAAAATGGGGGTTTGTGTCTGCCCATCAACGACAGTTTTGTGAGCTAACTGTTCTATTTTCTGTGAAATTTGGATTATCTTCTATCATTCCTTGATACCAAGCGCAAAAATCAAACCGGGCGTCATAATCTTTATCCTTCAGAACTTGAATAAATTTAGGTTTGTATGGGAGAAACTTATTGCTTTTCAAAATATGGCCAATTGATGTTGAAGAAATATTAATGGGTCAACTTTCGTTTAGCGGAAATCAGTTATGGAAAAACTGTTGCCATGGCAGCCATTACCATGGTAACGGGTACACAAAAACCTAAATCATATGGTGAGGAAATTCGCGGTTGCCAAGTTGACCCCATTTTCGTTTAGCTGAAATCAGTTATGGAAAAACTGTTGTTATGGCAACGATTGTAGTGATTAGTAGTAAACAAAAGCCCAAATCCTATGGTGAATTGCGAAACGTCGACTCGGCGCGCATTTTCACAGTCTGTTGGTAGCTGTTCATAGACATTTTCCATTTGGTCATTGCGTATGTACGAATTCCTGATAGTATTGAATAATGTGGATAATCATGTGTAATGATTCAAATAACTTCGATGTGTGGATAATAGAACCTCTCTGAACATGCTGCTCAATAAGTGGTATTAGACTGTGTGCATTCCTCTTATTATCGGGACATACAATTAATCTCAAATCGTCTGAATCTTGAGCAATCAAACCCAAAGCCCAGTGTCCTTCTACAATTCGTCCTAGATTGTATTTCCTCTGTCCAAATTTGGATTGATCAATCTGAAAAGTCAGTATGTTTAGAATGAAAAATCTGGATAGGATTGGATTTCCGTTTGAGCGACCGAGCGAACCGCGAGCGAAGCGAGCGCACCGGGTCGACGTCGACCCGGCGCGCATTTTCACTTTATGCATTTATTCTTCATATGATTTGGGTTTTTGTTTACTACTAATCACCACAATCGTTGCGATGGCAACAGTTTTTCCATAACTGATTTCAGCTAAACGAAAGTTGAGCCATATTAATGTTTTGATAAACTTGCACTACGGATACTTCAGGATTTTCTGCAATGGCCAAAAGCCCTTCCAAACTATTTTCTTCATTAACCACAGTTTTTTCATGAGGCACTTTAAATTTGTTTTCAACCGAATCAGTTTCCTCAAAAGTCTTTAATACAGTTGTAAAATGGACGTTTTGGCCAGGATGCCTTTGGTAAAAATATTAGCAGCGTCTCTTGAGCATTTCGAATTTTCTCCGCAAATTAGAACCAACTCTATCTTTTCTTCAAGTGACTGTATAGAAGGCATTTTCAGTAAAAATATCTTTACATAACGTGTAAATAGAAGTAAGTAAACTTAACGAAAACGGAAAATTACGGATCAAATGTCACAATTATGTTACATGAGTATTAATTTATGATTTGAATGCCCGCTTAGTTAATTTAAAATTTTGTATTGCGGCATAATTGCTAGAAAAAATGAATGGTGAAATGTAGGGAACTAGGAATCACTATGAAATGTACCTATGCAAACATTTTAAAGATAGTAAATTATCTTGTAATAATATTAGCGCATTGGGTTATAGTCAATATTATTTAAAAAGGGAAATATTACGCTTATTATTAAATAATAATTTAATAATTATTATTACTGTAAGTAGTCAATGTTTTGAAACTTTGATGAAATATTACATAGAAACATTAACAACGGCTCTTTTCAATTGGAATGTCACCAATTAAATTATTTGGAACCGAGCAAACTGACAATATACAAGGCATTGCTACAGAAAAGTTTCATGCGCTCAACGAATATTTTCATTTTATTCTCTAGGAATGACCTAAATCAATACTTCTGAATTATTTTACCCTTACACATTAAACACTGCGTTACCAGAACTACTTAAACAATGAAATCGGTGCAATATTAGTTCAGAAGAGGGCCATGGCGATAAATACGATTTTTTATTTTTTGTTTTTATCGCTACAAATTTCATACGTGGCCCTAAAATATCATTCTGATCAGTTTTTCCAAATACTTTTTTTCGAAATTTTGCCATTTAACCCCACTTTTCGCATTTTCACATCTAATTTTTCGAATTTGCCGCCAGGACAGAGGCCATGTGACTGATGTCAAAATGTATTTTTAGGTTATCGACTATACAGGATCGATCGCATATATTAAATTTTCCTATAAACTACGACAAAAGTTTTTTCCCATATGTAGCGAAAATTGTGGTGGACACTATATATTGTTGAAGGTCGACCTCTGCGTGCAATAAATCATCTTAGTGTCTGCATAAACGCATTGCTTGACAAGGATAACGTTAGTTCAAGGTGCATAGCTCGGTAAATAGCACAAGTATACAGTACGATCCAAACCTTTTCATTTGACTTGAGATACAAAGGTCCTGCTAAATCTATGCCTACAATCTCGAACACTCCAGCATCACGAACTCTGTTTTCTGGGAGACATATGGCGGGAGTTTCAATCAGTTTTGCTTTGAATATCCTGCAAGTGATCCATCTACTAATTACTGATTTAACAGTGCGTCTACATTGAAGAATCCAGTAATGTCCTCAAAGGATACTCATCAATCTTGAACTCCAACATGATTATTCCTAATGTGTTCTTCCAAAATCAAACGTTTTACAACTTCATGATTTGAGAGCAAAACATACAGCATACGAAAATTATCTGCATCAGCTCTATCTGCAATTTTGGTTTGCACCCTGATTAATATTTCGTCGTCAGTATAAGAATACGGGGATAAAAGTTTAGGATCTTGATCTGACTCAAAACTTTCTTCTAGTATATAACAAATTATTAGTTCTCGTGATGCCTCTAGCTTTGTTGCAGTAAGAAATTTTTCTTTTTCAACATTGTTTTTTCTGCAGTTATTGATGAATCGTTTGATCCAGGCAATCATGTTAACAATTTTGAAAAATACTTATAGTACCATGCATAATCAACAGGCACAGATAGATCGGAAACGACTGTTTTCCTCTTCTCGTAGTTAATGTCTTCTTCGTTACAATCCAAATTTTGACTAGGCCACTGTGAAATTGGATCCTGTAACCAAATAGGACCCTCCCACTATCTTTTATTATTTAGGGATTTTACTAAGCAGCCTCGAGATGGAAGATCTGCTGGATTAATTTCACCAGGAACATGGTACCAGTCCTGAGGTTTGCAAAAACGTTTTATTTTTTCAACACGATTCCAGATAAATGGCTTTCAATGTTTCTTGTCGTTTGATCTATGATAATACAGTTGAGGAGCCCGACCAAAAAAATACATGAAGATTAACTTCATAGTTAGTCTGGAAATTTCGAAATATTCTGCTCCAATTGTTGCGGCCAAAAGTTCGAGACGGGGTATGGTTAATTTTTTAATAGGGGCTGTTCGGCATTTGGCTTCAACTAGTCTCAACAGAACTTCACCATCATCCAATTCTGTTCTGAGGAATATACAAGCTGCATAAGCGTTTGCATTTGCATCACAAAAACCATGTACAGATTGAGTTGTCGAAATAGTCAAATCTGTTGCTATCCATCGAGGAATCTTAACAGAAGTCAAATTAGGTAGATCTTGTAACCATTTCAGAAATGTTTCTCGAATTTCTGCATCGATTTCATCATCCCAACCCAAATTCAAAAACCAAGTCTTCTGCAGTAATAGTTTTGGGATCAGTACTACTGGACATGAAAAACCAATAGGATCGTAGAGTTTATGAGCTGCAGATAATTTCGTACGTTTTGTTGAAACTCTTGTATCCATTTTGTCAAACCATTCTAATGAAAGTTCCAGAGTGTCCAATTTGCGATCCCAGATAAGACCAAGGTTATTGCTTTTTGCTTTTCTGGTAAAGAATGCTCTCACCCTCTCAACTCAAACCTTCCATCAGCCAAAATTTTAGTTAACTGTTCAATGAATCGGTTGAGAAATTCTTCATTTGGTACACTTGTTAGGTCATTGTTGACGTAAAAAGATTTCATTATACTTGAAATCGCTTCGAGATTTGATTCAGATGAAATTCTAAGTCTGCTCCTAATAAAAATGGACTGCACGTTACTCCAAATACTACACGTGTATGTCTAAAAATCTTTGATTTCCAACAAATTCCATACAATTATGAAGATGGCTTTCGAATTTTCGTGTCTTTTTATTTTCAAATTCAAAATGCTCTAGATCCGAGACTCGCATTTCCGTGCAAGCTTTATCGCCAACAAAAAGTAAACAGGGAAAACAATATAAAGCATATTTTTGTTACATCCACAAATCCATTCGTTTTTTGAATAAATATCTACTAAATTTACGTATATAACTTTTTCCTCTACTTACTCTAGTTTTTTCAATAGTGATATCTGGTAATGGCCTACCTTTTGCTTTGAATTCTATCTTTTCTTTACATGAATATTTGAAAAAACTCTTTACATTAATTAAATTGAAGACCACCTCCATAATTGAGTTTATATAATAATAGTCAACAATACACAGAAGCACCCGCACTATAATAACGTTAACAGCCGCATACCACGAAGCACTGAACTAACTGCAGCGACCTATCCTATTAAAATAGCGGCTCAGTTTTAGACCGTCAAGGAGGGCAGGGGCATCGCCGGTGTTTGAAGGAGCTTGCAGAGCATGTTTGTATGGCCCAGCTAGATAAAATATCAACGATTACGCCAAATAGGTTCGTTATTCCACTGGTGGACTTTACTTACGCTTAACTGACAATGCGAATGCCGTACAAAATATATTATAAATTTTATATTTGACTAAAGGAAATAGTTTTAAGAAATTTACTGTCTTGACCCTTACTTTGTGGAATCTACTCATATTACAGTTTTAAATGAAACTAACTGTTTCTAGATAATTCCACAATATATTGAAAAAATGTTAAAAATTCTAAGAAATTGACAATTGTTTCGATATTAAATATTATCGTCAGAATGACAGAAGTTACATTTCATTTGATGCCTACCTGATGTTTAATAATTATTTTTGGCTAGATCAAGAAGTGACCTACCTTGTGATTGATTTAATATATATTAATAGAAAAAATAAGAAGATATGATATTATAAATATTAAAGCTTAGACATTATTAGTCCTATGGGGATATCCTGGATATCTTTTTTCCATTGAGGATCAGTATAATTATGTAATGATATAGCAAACCAGGAAAACTATATCTGCTGATCTTTACAATTATCACTTAAGAAGACAGTTTAAAAGTGGAGAACCCCCTCGATTTATCTGTTCATTGACGACTTCATATTGTGGGTTTCTTAAGTGTCTTTTAATTTCCAATTCTTCAAGGAAATCCAGTTCTTGTTTCTTATCACAAATATGTAGTACTTCTAGTTCTGTGTTAGGTGTCAATGAATGATTGGTGTCAAGTAGATGTTTTGCGTAGTGGGATTTATGTGGTTGTTTTAATCTGTATGCTCTAAAGTGTTCACTGTATCGGATTTCAAAATTTGTATGGGTTTTACCCAAATACACAGCATTTCATTCTGGACATTTAAGTTTATATATACCAGACTTCTTTAATGGGGATATTTTTGTTTTTACATAACAATTTTGTACTCACGTTACTTTCTGTTTTAAAAGAAATTTTTGTATTTGTTGCTAAAGTTATTATCATTGAAATATTACCTGCATATGTTATGGTTTTCTAATTTTTTATTTCTTTAGTTTGTTTAGGAAATATTAGTTGTAATGCCAATTTTTCTTCTTATTTATTAATTTATTTATTTATCATATGTAATGGATAACCGTTGGATGTTGCTATTTGTTTAATTGTATTAATTTCTATATCAAAATTACATTTGTTTATAGGAACTGAAAGTTCTTTATGAATCATTTTTCAGTATATTGTAGATTTATCTAGAAACAGTTAGTTTCGTTTAAAACAGTAATGGAAATATTTTAGTTAATTAGTAGATTTTTGGGAGATATGCAGAACTGCAGCGATTATATACCAGCCGGGCAAGGACGAGTTGTCTCCCGTCTTGAGCAGGTAGTTTTTTTATAGGTCGAATTGTCTCCCATCATAGGTCGAGTTGTCTCCCAAGGTAATATACATTAAAAGGTATTAATTTTCACAAAGTACACCGTTGTTGCCAAATCAAAATTTTTATTTTTAAAAGTACGTTGAACTATTGATACCTTTTTCTTTTTGTAAAATGTCTCTCAGGATATGAGAATCATTTAACTACCTTGAAATAGAAAAGTAAGAAAATAATCCTTACATTTATTTATTTGTAACGATAACCTGCAGTTTAAATTGTCATTAACAAATAACTAATTAAATTTTCTTAGATTATTTTAGTGATAATCTGCATTGAAATCTACTTTAATTTACATTAAAAGAATGTTAAGTTAATCCATCAACATTTTACAAACCCAACAACAGGTAGGTACTTTCCCTCCTTCGCCTTATAAAGGGTGGTATTAAAAATAGTAAACCATATTTCACATATTCTTCACAAGTTTCTGAGGTTGTAAAGTTTGTTTACGAAGTTGTTGAATAGTTAAAAGTGGTACAGTGAAACTATACGTATAATGGAGGCTACAATAATTAAAAGTGAAAAAGGCAAAGATTTGTTAGTGATCGATGGGTTTAAATTTTCATTCCACAAGTTATTAGCAAGAGACACTCTAAAAAGATGGCTTTGTGCGTCCAGGAAAACGCAGTGCAAAGCTTTTGTTAAAATAAAATTGGACCGTCCAGAAGTGATCGAATCTTCTTTAAACCACAACCATGAGAAATTATCAGAAGAACTTCTAAATAGGCAGACTCTAAGCAATGCTGTAAAAATTAAAGCAATAGAAGATATTTCGGCAAAACCAATGGGCCTAATTAGAAAGGAGGTAAGAGAATCCCATTGTGAAACTATTACTACTCATGACGTTGAAAGAATGAGAAAAAATATGTATACTGCTAGGTCCAAAATTGCATCAAAACTTCCAACTAATATAGTTGAATTTCATAGTTTATTAAATTCTGTTACTTTAAAAACTAATAGGGACGAATATTTTATTCTTAAAAATGATGAAATAAATAATATAGTCATGTTTTCATGTAAAACAAATATTATTGCTCTAAAAGAAATAAGTGAATTATATGTTGATGGCACTTTCGATTATTGCCCTAATTTTTTTTTTACAATTGTTTACCATTCATGGCTTTAAAAATAATCATTATATTCCTTTGGTTTTTTTTCTTCTGAAAAATAAAAATACAGTATCGTATAAATTAGCTTTACAATATTTAAAAGAAATATATCTATCTACAACAGGTCACGACTTTCTTCCAAAAACTATAACTTCAGATTTTGAATTAGCAATACACAAAGCAATTCGCGAAATTTTTCCAAAAACAGAAATTAAGGGATGTCTATTTCACCTAGGTCAAAGTTGGTATAGAAAAATTCAAAGTTTAGGACTTTCTACCGAGTATCAGTTAAAAGACAATTTAGATACAGATATAACTAAATACCTTACTTAGATTTTTGGTTTACCATTCCTTAAAGCAGAAGACGTTGGCGATTGCTTTGTTCTTGATCTCATTGCAATTCAACCAGATGATGAGAGGGTGATTAAATTTAATGACTATTTAGTTGAAACTTACATAGATGAAATTTCTACCTTTCCTCCTAACATTTGGGCTGAAAACTCTTCTTCTTTAAAAAGGACAACAAACGCGTGCGAATCTTTTCATTCGCGTTATAATGCTTCATTTTATAATACACACCCAAATTTTAACCAGTTTATAAAAGTTCTTCTAGATTTTCAAATAGATACCTATATTAAGCTTCAAAGTATTGATACCGTGGTCAAAGTATATGATCGAAAAGTATTAATGAAAAAAAAGTTTTTGGAAGATAATTTAGAAAAATTACAAGACGGCAGGATTACCAATTTTCAATTTTTAAAAAATATTTCTTTTAAATGCAGAATCTAATTTGTATTATAAGTGTGTAGAGTGAAAAAGTTTTTATATCATTTTTGTAAATATTATTGTCTTGAAATATATAAGTATATATATATATATATATATATATATATATATATATACTTATAAGGGTATGTAATTCAATATTCTGCGTGGTATTAGCCAGGAATGTAGTTGTTTTGCCCTTTGAAGAACGGTCAGGCCAATAAGTCGAAATTATTGAAATTTCGACTAAAACAGGTGTAGTAGAAAATCGAAATTTATATTTCATATAGCACCTCGTATTTTATGAAATTATATTCATTTTTATTTAATACGACTAATACGGTCGCATTTATCTGAGGTGTTGGTTCGCAACTGAAAGTGAAGATGGCGCCAACTGACTACTTCTCGCTTGTGTAACTACACGAACCAAGAGAGGTTGTCGGAGGGTGTAATCTTCAGTTCGGATTAGAGATTCTGAACTGGAAGGCATTACGGCACTCTTGAAGAGACCCAAGAAGGTCGAAACGCGTAAGTGTACTATGCTCTTCCGCTATCAGTTGCGAATCACCACAGATGTCCGTATCGGCAAAATGGCCGATCGACGTCACGGTTTTCGAAGGGTATGTAATTCAATATTCTGCGTGGTATTAGCCAGGAATGTAGTTGTTTTGCCCTTTGAAGAACGGTCAGGCCAATAAGTCGAAATTATTGAAATTTCGACTAAAACAGGTGTAGTAGAAAATCGAAATTTATATTTCATATAGCACCTCGTATTTTATGAAATTATATTCATTTTTATTTAATACGACTAATACGGTCGCATTTATCTGAGGTGTTGGTTCGCAACTGAAAGTGAAGATGGCGCCAACTGACTACTTCTCGCTTGTGTAACTACACGAACCAAGAGAGGTTGTCGGAGGGTGTAATCTTCAGTTCGGATTAGAGATTCTGAACTGGAAGGCATTACGGCACTCTTGAAGAGACCCAAGAAGGTCGAAACGCGTAAGTGTACTATGCTCTTCCGCTATCAGTTGCGAATCACCACAGATGTCCGTATCGGCAAAATGGCCGATCGACGTCACGGTTTTCGAAGGGTATGTAATTCAATATTCTGCGTGGTATTAGCCAGGAATGTAGTTGTTTTGCCCTTTGAAGAACGGTCAGGCCAATAAGTCGAAATTATTGAAATTTCGACTAAAACAGGTGTAGTAGAAAATCGAAATTTATATTTCATATAGCACCTCGTATTTTATGAAATTATATTCATTTTTATTTAATACGACTAATACGGTCGCATTTATCTGAGGTGTTGGTTCGCAACTGAAAGTGAAGATGGCGCCAACTGACTACTTCTCGCTTGTGTAACTACACGAACCAAGAGAGGTTGTCGGAGGGTGTAATCTTCCGTTCGTATTAGAGATTCTGAACTGGAAGGCATTACGGCACTCTTGAAGAGACCCAAGAAGGTCGAAACGCGTAAGTGTACTATGCTCTTCCGCTATCAGTTGCGAATCACCACAGATGTCCGTATCGGCAAAATGGCCGATCGACGTCACGGTTTTCGAAGGGTATGTAATTCAATATTCTGCGTGGTATTAGCCAGGAATGTAGTTGTTTTGCCCTTTGAAGAACGGTCAGGCCAATAAGTCGAAATTATTGAAATTTCGACTAAAACAGGTGTAGTAGAAAATCGAAATTTATATTTCATATAGCACCTCGTATTTTATGAAATTATATTCATTTTTATTTAATACGACTAATACGGTCGCATTTATCTGAGTTGTTGGTTCGCAACTGAAAGTGAAGATGGCGCCAACTGACTAGTTCTCGCTTGTGTAACTACACGAACCACGAGAGGTTGTCGGAGGGTGTAATCTTCAGTTCGGATTAGAGATTCTGAACTGGAAGGCATTACGGCACTCTTGAAGAGACCCAAGAAGGTCGAAACGCGTAAGTGTACTATGCTCTTCCGCTATCAGTTGCGAATCACCACAGATGTCCGTATCGGCAAAATGGCCGATCGACGTCACGGTTTTCGAAGGGTATGTAATTCAATATTCTGCGTGGTATTAGCCAGGAATGTAGTTGTTTTGCCCTTTGAAGAACGGTCAGGCCAATAAGTCGAAATTATTGAAATTTCGACTAAAACAGGTGTAGTAGAAAATCGAAATTTATATTTCATATAGCACCTCGTATTTTATGAAATTATATTCATTTTTATTTAATACGACTAATACGGTCGCATTTATCTGAGGTGTTGGTTCGCAACTGAAAGTGAAGATGGCGCCAACTGACTACTTCTCGCTTGTGTAACTACACGAACCAAGAGAGGTTGTCGGAGGGTGTAATCTTCAGTTCGGATTAGAGATTCTGAACTGGAAGGCATTACGGCACTCTTGAAGAGACCCAAGAAGGTCGAAACGCGTAAGTGTACTATGCTCTTCCGCTATCAGTTGCGAATCACCACAGATGTCCGTATCGGCAAAATGGCCGATCGACGTCACGGTTTTCGAAGGGTATGTAATTCAATATTCTGCGTGGTATTAGCCAGGAATGTAGTTCTTTTGCCCTTTGAAGAACGGTCAGGCCAATAAGTCGAAATTATTGAAATTTCGACTAAAACAGGTGTAGTAGAAAATCGAAATTTATATATATATATATATATATATATATATATATATATATATATATATATATAAGTAAACCATTGTATATTTTCCTTTGTTTTATTATAATAAAATAATTATAATTTCCTACGTACTGTTTTATTTTAACAAAATTAGGAAATACCATTCCAAATATTTCGTCAAGATATAAGTAAGATCGATTTGGCAACAACGTTTAGATTTTAAGGTATTATAAGTACTTATGCTAATTACGGATTAAAATCATCCGGGAGACAATTCGACCGTCACCTTTTTGAGAGCAGGTAATATTTTTATTTTGGGAGACAATTCGACTCCGCCGTACCAGCCACCTCTGTGTTTTATACCTATTAAGGTAAATCAGGGTGAAGACGGTATCATATTGAATAAATATTAAATAATATTGGTTTTTAATAAAAATTGATTTATATTATTTGAACATTTCCGGCTTATTGAGTATGCGCCTACCAATTTTTAGAATTTTAGATTTTTTTTATTAAACATATTAATTGATGAATATTTTTTTTTGCAGAAACATTCGCAGAAGACGAACCGGTGTCTATAAGATATCATCTGCCTCAGATGGAACCTTATTTAAGGACAACAGCATTCTTAGTACCTTGAATATTGGAAAAAGGTACGTACATTTATTTCAAGAATTGCAGTATTCTAGCGACCATGATCTTCGAACATATTTTTTTTAAATTCGCCAGAATTTTAAAGTAATATTTATCTATCCGAGAATTGGGTTATTTTTGAAGTTATACTTCTTATGGGGCGTTAGTGAAAAATAATGAGGGTGATTTTTTACGATGCGCGCGCACACACACCGACATGTGAAAAAGGGATACCACGAAGTTGGTTGGTAAAAAACTCTGAAGATCTCTTGGTAACTGATAACTATATAGAAGGTATGGAGGGTAAAAGTAAGGAGGACCGTCTTGTATAGGGGACAAGTTGAAAAAGTGTCCAGCTTTAAGCAGCAAATTACAGTTCAATAACCGACCACAATAACGCTAGCGTAGAGAGTGGAAAGGACATGAAATTAGCAGTTGTAAACGGAGTGAAGTGCGCTGAGTTGGAAAATTTAATGTCTCTGATGACTAGTGTAGTTGAGCATATTGCAGTTCATAAAACGTCAACTATTTACGTAGTCAAGTGTTGATTAGTAACATGCATAGGTAACTCTTACGAACCAGCTTGTCCCATAAGAGCTGTTTGCGACTACACTCGCCAGAGGCGCTGTAATCACCTTAAATTTGAACGTTGTCAAATCTGTAAAGAAAAATTCCTCAGTTTTTCGTCAATCATCTGATCCATTGATTAAAGTTACTAATATGTAATAGGTATAAACTAGTTATTTGTAAAACAAGTGTCACAATGACTCTTTTTGTAGTACGAGTGAAGTTTGCACAACGAACCGCGAAGCGGTGAGTTGTGCAAATCACGAGTACTACAGAAAGTCATTGTGGCACAAGTTGTACACATTATTTTTTATAATTCGCAATTATTTAATTATTTAAATAAAATACAATTTCGTATAACCCCTGTTTTTAAACTAGGAGGAGTGGTTTGAATTTAAGTTGGCAATTCTGTAGATTCCTAATTGGTCAGATCACAGATGGCTTCATTCAGCACTTCTGACTTTTGACATATTATAACCGAATAATTGTAAACAAACTTTCATTTAAGCTAAAAGAGGATGATTATTTGTTTAAAAAACAGCTTCTTCGTAAATGCTCTTGCGATCTATTTATATTATATCATGAACATCATTATTTCTGTAATACATTTTCACATAGATATCTGGTAATTTATCCCAAAAAATCGAACGTTTTGTATACCTACATATTGATCCTATACAATATAAAAATAAACAATTGAAACAATCATTGATAAATAAACGTTAACGTACTTTATTCATTTATAATTTTTATGTATGAATCATTCTAATTTACCTTTAGTATAATAATTTGCTAGTTAGAACAACGCTAGACCATTTTATTTATAATTTGTGTCAAGGTTAAAGTCAAATGTCAAATAAAAATATAACTAAATTCAATAACCAACTGTACACTAAAAATTACTATAACAGTGTTCAAAGAGCTTCATTGTGACACTGTAAACAATGTTATAATGAAGTCTCTTTTATACGCGAATTATAAAAATATTTTTTCATTATCATAACATAAAACTTGAATGTGTTAGTTTGGATTTGAATTTTTACTTATCTTTCAATACCCTACACTACAGAAGCTATTCAAGTTGTATTTTTTAATTAAAATAAAAATAATACGTTTCTAATGATAATTTTGAGATATTGCAACATCACAGCGGCTTTACGAGAACACAATACGCAGGCGCATCGATTTCTCGCCCAATGTTTATCCATAGAAGAAGAATAGGTTAGGTTAGGTTGATTTATTTTTATCAACACCAATACCTAGTCCAACTCATTATCATTATTATTCCAATTAGTGTTGTACTGAGACTAAGTTGAATTTTAATTTTTGTCTGTATTTTCTTGTTGTGTGCCAACATGCAGAAGCCGGGGCGACACTGTGAAAATGCATTGGTTTTTCAAAAACTATGAAAATGTGAGTACCGGCGTTACTTTCAATATTAAAGCTGTGATAATTATATTAACAAAATCTGTTATATGTTATTTTTTTCACTACTAACATGAGAAAACCTTATTATTTACCTCATTTGTCTAATGAGAAGTAGCTCAATATTTACCTAAAACTTTATTTATTCAATGAAATGAACATGAAAAATAAACTCTAGGAAATGTCCTAAGACAATGAAAATGATCAGAAAATATGAAAATTATTCAAAATAATAGTAGAAATGACGTTTATTGAATCCCTTAGTTTCAATGATTTTATGCTTTGCCACCTATGGCGCCACCTTAATTTGATCCCTGTCAGCGGACACTTTTTCATACACTGAGTTGGTCCTACTTACTTTCTACCCTCCATAATAGAAGGTAATAGTTATAGTAGAATCTCGCATTCCGACCATAACGGACCGGGCCGCGTAATGGTAAAAGCCTGTATAGTACAGAACGCGAGGTCCGCACGGCGCTCTGGATCACTCGTGGCTTTGTTTATGAATACGCTGCGTTGCGTCTGACAAATCGCAGTACGATACACATATACGTAATAAATAAAATATACTGCTAACTACCTATATCTCCAATAAGCGAAATGCGTTCCATTGAGAGTGAGAGGTCCGACTACACTCTGTGTGGCCATGTTAGTTATGCGCAAGTGCTGTATTTGCCGCCTGTAATATTTTTAAACGAAGATATTTGAGTCAACAAAAACTTCGTGTCTGATTTTTGATTTGACCAAATAAAGTGCAATTATGTAATTACATTTTTTTTCACTTCTAACATAAATCTGAAATAACGTCTATTATAGTTGTCTAGGTTACTTCAAGAGGAATAGAAATGAAGTAGATAAACATGAAATATATAGTGAGCACATAACCAATTTGATTTATTATTTTTATAAATCATTTCTTCGATATCTACACACTAATATAGCCATACATATTGACAAATTAAATGACAATGGAGTACCCCATGGGATGATTTGTTTTCAAACGGAATTTATTTTTATATACCTGTAGACCTATGAAAATTTAAATTAGGACCAATCTCATTACATAAAAAGCACCGTTGTGGAAACATAGTTTTTAATAAAAATCTAAATAAAAGAAACATGTAAAAATCACAACACAATGATAAAACAAATAACAAAATCGCTAAACATCCAAACCACATCCTAATTTTACTATGCTGTGTCCAAACAAACAACCATAGAGAAAATAGTATATATTATTTGTCTATGCTAACAACCTTTGCCACCCCTCTGAAGGTCTAAAAGCGTCAAAGCGGGAATGATACAGCCAATGATATTAAACAATGCAACGTCTCGTGACTCGCATGCGCGTATTGATCTTGGCCACCGACGGTTCAGACATATATATGTCGGCACTCTGATGATCGCCACGCTTCCTGTACCGCTAGGCGCAGTATATTTTATTTATATGTATATGACGATACAGAGTAACCGTCAAAATTCCTCGTCCTCACGTTGTTATAGGTTATAATTTTTATTTTGTCTTGATTCTATCACATGAACCATGGATGAAGCAACCTTAAAAAGTTTCTTCGGGCGTTTGTGCCAAAATGTAAACATTCTTAATATAACCGCTGTGGACAACAACGGGCAGTTCAGTATTTTAGTGCAGTGTAAGCTTTCAGGAGAGGGCACAGTGGATGAAAAATGTGACAATTGTGTAAAAGATTTTTCATACTGGACCAATACAAACTAGATAACGTCAAGACGTTATCCTAATGCAACTCGCTATGAATTTCGAAAACTATACGTGTGTCAACACTCATCTTTGAATACAGTAGTTAAACGAAAACGGCAGTCATGCCCTGCGATCTTTTATAGCCACTGCTAAACTGCATTTTACTGATTGCTGTAATACCGTCATCTGTGAATTTACCCAAACCAAGCTGTTTGAATATCAATTTTAAAAAATAAAGTTATTTTTGACAAATGGGTAAGTTTATGTGGAAACAGAGGGTTGAAGGAGAAAATGACTTCTGAGAATATTTACAACAATTGTAGAGTGTGTGCCTTACACTCTTTACCTAAAGATTTTGGTCCATATAAAGTTCTTAAAAGAGGAGTTTTACCATCAGAAAATTTACCATGAAAATCTATAATAATTAAAGAAATAAAAACTAACAACTAACTAGGATACATTTATTCAATAATTGTTTCTATTTTCTAGAATCATTAGAAACAGTAACTGATGATGTTCCTTCCTCAATAATTGAAGCTGAACCATCAACCTCTTTAGCTGTACCACAAATTGGCACTGTATCTGTAACTGAGAGTCCTAGGACTTTAAAGTTACAGGAAGCTTTAAACGCTCAGTTTGTAAAACTGAGACCTAAAAAAGCACAAGAATCCTGTGCTATTAATGAGGCTAGTTGTAGCTATTCAGTTGAACCCGAGCTGAAATTATCAACACATGCTGTTCAAGATTCTACTTCTGTCACACCAGCAGACTTGAATGCCACAGTTACTCCAAAAAGAAGTGAGTGAATAATTAATTGATTTATTAATATATAGGTGTTTAAGAAAGAAATTTTCAGAGAAATAGTAGATATTAGGTATCTAAATGCAATGTATATTGCATATTCATATTATTTTTTATTGCTAATGATATTATTTTTTAATTTAGAAAGATCTGATTTACTTGCTGAGGTGGATGTCTCTAGGGTTAAAGACCTATCACCAAAAGCGAGACGTCTCTATCAAATATCCACTCAATTTAAAAAAAGAGCTACCCAGTTTAGAAGAAGTCGTCAGTTGCTGTTAGAAAGGTATGCTGCTGAAACCTTTAAAAAATCTGAACTTTTTGAAAAATGTGTATCCATTATATTGTATCATATGTGTAATATTTGTTAGCACATGCTATTATCAATAAATTATTCTTATCTTAAGATTGAGAAGAAAATAAAGAAAATCACCTGTACTATTTCATAAACAAAATTTTATATTAAATTTTTGAAACTATTAGTCGACATTCGTCTTTTAATTAACTATCCTGGTTAATAAAAACGGATAAAAGCTTTAAACAGCTTTTTGAAACAACCTATCCTACTTTTAAGCCAAAATAAAATAACAAGTTGTTTCAAAAAGTGTTTAAACTTTGTGTGACTGTTTTTATTTGTTTATTTAAGAAAAAACAATATAGGCATAATTTAAAAAACATTCAGTATTTGCTTAGCTTGCCATCTAGTAGTAGCTAGTAAACTGTGACTAATCATGCAGGTCTCTTCCTTCATTTTTTCCCTGTTGGTGAATAGTAACCTTCTACCACAATAGATGGCGCAGCAATCGACAAAACTTTGTGGCTTCGGACTTAATACAGGATATTCCATTCTTCCCCGTATTAATCTATAACGGCAGTCGAGTGAAGTTAGGAACAAAAATTGCAAAGCACAAATAGACATTAAATTCAAACAAATTAATAGAAACACAATAAAAAATGATGTGCTGTTAAAAGACCCATAGGGTAAATGTGACACAAGCTTTTCGATACTTACGTGTGAACAAGACAGTACAAGAAATTTTTGTGTCATACTTTATTTCGGGAATGACTGCCAGATTTTATTATGAAATGAAAATAATTTAATCAGGTTCTGAAGAAACGAAGAAAATACAGAATGTAAGTACAGCATATCTTCTTGCTAATGCTAGAGAAAATCCCACTGACAGGCAGATAAAGTATTTGTATGATAAGTGGCGTTTCTCTCAGTACGGTAGTCGAGAAGAAAAAAGTATGATAGAAGCTCTCAAGAACAGACAGTCCTTGTTGCAGAAATCCGGCGGTGCACTAGTCATCAAAGAAAATCCTTTTATTGCAGTTGTTGTTACTCCAATAATGCGACGCGCATTTCTTCAAGATTTTTCCACTAAAAAGGTTTTCATGGACTCCAGCGGATCTTGCGATCAGACAAATACTTGTGTCACATTCCTATTTACTTCAAACAAAACAGGGGCCGTTGCTATCGCGTGCATTCTTCACACAGCCCATACTGAAGCGAATTATACTTTAGCTTTTGCGTCTGCCACTGAAGCTATCGAAGTATAAAATAGAAAGTTCGATCCAAAAATGTTTATGACTGATGACAGTGCATCCGAGCGCAATGCGTTATCAGCTGTATTTCCGAATTCCACGTTACTTCTGTGTACATTCCGTCTTTGTCAAGCTTTATGGAGATGGCTCTGGCAAGTTAACCATAACGTGAAAAAGGAGGACAGAAGAACAGTGATGGAAATGATTAGGAACATTCTTTACGCTCCAACATTAGAAGATTCAGAAGAGAATTATGATTTATTGATGAGTAATAATATAGTACAAAGTAACAAAGTATTATATGATCATCTGGAGAAATTGTGGGTCTGTAGAATAGAATGGTGTATTTCGTACAGAAATAATATACTCGTAATAACAAGAGGTAACAACAGTAATAATTACACTGAAGCTTTAATTAGGATTTTTAGAGATATAGTTTTGCAAAGGTGCAAGGCTTTTAACTCTTGTGCACTGGTTGATTTTATTATCAATGTCTTCGAAAACTACTATAAGCGAAAATTGTTGGAATATGCAAATTCAAGAATTGATTATAGAAATATGTGTTTTAGAGCAAAAGAAATTAACATTATTTATCAAAGGGACAATACAATTTTCCATGTTGCATCTGAAAAAGTCTCCAATTTATTTTATACAGTGAATGCTAAAATTGCTTTTTGTGATTGTCCATCAGGCACAGGTGGCAAATTCTGTAAGCACCTATGCGCAATAGAACAAAAATTTGGTATATTATTTAAAACGTCTCTAGTTCATGAGAGAATACTAGCCAAATTCAGCACCAGAGGAATTTTATAAAAATATGGATTTAAACACAACTGATCTTGAAAACTTTGAAAACTCAGTTCAATCAACTAATTCTATTCCTGTTGAAGTAGACTTAGCAACGGCAATGGATTTACAAGTTAACGCCGAAGAGAGTGAAAGCTGATTTAAAAAAGAAATTATAAGAATGCGCTGTGATTTTGATCGCAAAACACTTGTTTTGCGGCAATCAAAGCCCAGAAGCTACTTTATCCATCATTAAGTTTAATACACTAATGAACAGCCTGAAAACCCCTTCCCAAATTTTAAACTTTTTGGAAGCTGAAAGTCGAATATGCGGGAGAAAATCTAGAAAAATTTAGAGTCCAGCCAACGTCAATTTCGTGTCGTAAAAACAAAACATTGCCTCAATCTGGGAGAACTCAAGCTGGCAGGCCTTCCAAAATTGAAAAACAAAAACGGAAGCACAGCCTTGGAAGCAACATTTCGCATAACCTACCAAATGCTAAGTTACATTGAACCGAATGCTGTATTTCGTTGTTTGTTTAATAAAAATAATAATCCATGCATATATGACTTTTATTGTAAGAATATCTACTATTTATCAGGAAGATGAAGGTAGGAATGAGTAGATTTTAAAATTTACGAAACAAACCTAAACTGTTTAATTGGGTTTTTCGCCACACTGTTTTCAATTAAATAAAAAATAATTTAGATTCAGAATCATATGCCAAATTATTGAAAATGCAGTGTGGCGAAATACCTAATTAAACACGTATAAATATGAACACGCCACAAAGTCATATTATATATTTTATTGGCTCTGTATTAGACTGGGATTTGTCTTCTGCCACGCAGCGTATTCATTCACACATTAGCCTTTCGGAACGACTCGGGTAATGCGAATCTCAGACTCGTAAAGTCCCGACGTATTGGACTAATGCGTCGGGGATTTACAAAACGTTAAATGTCAGTTTGTCAGTATTTTTTAGGCATAGGTATGTACGTATATGTACAGTGAGGTTTATTAGATTGGAAAATGTAAATAATATTTGCCTATCTAATTTTATTAAAAAACCTGGGACACGTCAAATTTTAAATTTGAATGGCCATCTTATTAAAAAAAAATATGTAGTGATGACGTCACAGCAACGTCCTATTATAACAAGATGCCCTTTTAAATTTAAAATTTGACGCATCTGAGCTTTTTTTTTGTAAATTACACATGGGTAATATTATTTACATTTACCATTCTAAAAAACTCACTATATGTAGGTACATACGTACATATTCACAAAAACAAATAAAATAAATTGTTGCAACGTTTATTAATAAAAAAATTTGAAAAATAAAAAATAATATTTTCATTTTTTTGATTTATTCCCCCCTAAACCCACATTATTTTCAACACATATCGCCAAGGAATGGGGTGCTTTTTTTAAATTGTTAAGACTTTCTTCCACTACACATTGCTTTCTTTCCTGTCATTTGCGTCTTTCTTCGTCCAATTGATGTAGGCTGTACAGTTATGTTTTTACCTCTTTATCGTGTAGCATGCTGTCGTTTCTTTTTACAGACTACGCCTTTATATTTAAAAGCTGTATGCAAACCAGATAATAAAGTCTGCTCTGAGTTAGCATGCTTATCACAATTCTTTAAATATTCTTTAATCGCAGGATAGAATATTGATGGACTTCTATCCAAATATTCCATGATTTTTTTTGAGTGTTGTTCCCATTTTTTTTTTAATTTTGGCAATATCATGATCTTCGTACTTAATGTCATCAACTTTATCACCAACAATACTCATAACAAAATTACAATTTTGTGAAGAAACTGAATTTATATAAACATCTTTAGTAGTGTTTTGGCCCATTGAAACATTTTCAATTGGCGAAAATAGTTGTGCACCTGCCTGCTTTCCGGTGGCAATATGGTAAAGATGGCATTTAACATTAAATGATAAGGTGTTAAAAACTGAATGTATATTAAATTTTTTTATAACTGCTGCCTGGTGTTTACAATATTTACCGGTAAATCCCTGTGGATACGTACACTTGAAAATTAGTAAATCGACGATGTAGGTGACATTTCTATCGGTTTCACTTTTAACTTCATATTCAAAGTCATTCAGTTGAACTATATTTTCAGCAGTCACGTTCTTTTCATCAGGCAAATAAGGACTAATAACTGTCTTAGATGCTCGTTTTAGCAAAATATCCAAAATTCGTTGCTTATAATAAAATCCAAAGTTGGTAGTAATAAAGTCGCAAAGTTGGGGTAAATTAAACGCTTTCGTCCTTTCCAAGGGTATATCTTTTAGCAGTCTAAATACGACTTCTATGTAATTGTTGGTGTCAATTCCACTTAGTGGTAAATGTTGCCGATATAAAAGGCACCAAGTGTCAGCTCTCTCCATCATATTACTTACGTATTTTGTGAAATTATCATATTTGCAATTTTTAGTAAATTCCAAACAAGAATTTTCTAGGTCTTCATATGTTTTGGATACAAGAATATTTCGAAAATATCTGTAGCAGTTTTGTACGCCTTTTGAAGAAATCTTGTTCTTACCTGATTTAATCCATTTCCAACAGGCTTTTAAAACGTGGAAAGTACACAATAAATAACAAGAATCAGGCCAACCCCTTTTTAAGGCATTCCTTTCAGCTAGATATATTAAATATATTAAAAACACCGTAAAGTTTCGAATTTTAGTTAATAGTAGAATAATTAAAAATTCGAGTTTTCTCAGAAACGAAGAATTTCCGCGGCAAAAATCAAATTTTGTAGTGCTAGCTTTCTTGTATAGAATCATCCTATACACCGATATTCCATGTAACTGATTTCGGCTAAACGAAACTTGAGCCAAGAAATGTTAACTGATATGGAACAAAATACTGATTAATCTATCAATATTTAACAAGTAGGGGAGGATGGGGTAAAAGCGCGCATGGGGCAATAGCGTTTTAACCCGTTTCTCACAAAGTATGTTAGGTGGCGTAACGACTTTTTATATAAGATGATGCAATCGTAGTCAAGAATGTCAAGATCCTCAGTTCTCCTTCGTTATTCAGCCGATGTGTATGAACTTTTATAAAATAAACATTTTTCGTGGCGTCATTCCGTTGAGTTCTCGGAAACAATTTTTGTAGGGATCAAAAAAATTGTAAGTATTAACTTTTTAACTCTTGGTATTGGTGGAATCGGTTGTCTGTCCTTCTATTTTTGTGTTTTCTGATATTCAGTGTACTTTTGTTAATAAATGTAGATTTTTCAATTATATTTTGTTTCATATACGAACGGGGCAATAGCGTGTTTTTTATTTGGGGTATTAGCGAGTGAGCGCTATTGCCCCAATGATCAGCATGACAAAAAATGTTAAATATTTAATTTTTTTTCTTCTTTCAGATGGTTCGTAACTACAAAAAGAAAGGCCTCCGGGCTTTATGGTCCACAGAAAATTTGGCAGAAGCCATAAATAACATAAAATCAAACACTATGTCAATCAGACAAGCTTCTTGTGAATATAAAATTCCACAAACCTTAAGAGACCATAATAATAACAGACGTAGGAATTCTTCAGGAATATTCGTTGTTCCAAAAAATGTTGGAGGAAGGACAGTATTCAGTGAAGAAGAAGAGAATTTATTAAAATAATACTGTGTGAAACTATCGGAGCTGTACTTTGGATTGTGAATTGATGACTTCAGACAGGTGGCATATAGATTTGCTGAGAAGATAGGTGTAGAGAGCAGATTTATCAACAAAAAATGGGAAAAACTGGCTGGCTACGATTTCTATTATTACTTTAGAAAAAGACATGCAGATATATCGTTAAAGTCACCTGAAGCAACTAGTTTAAATAGGGTAGTGAGCTTCAACAAACCTTAAGTGGATAGGTTTTTTGCAAATTTATCAGCTTTATATGAAAAATATAAATATGGTGCAGCAGATATATATATATATATATATATATATATATATATATATAATGTTGATGAGAGTAGTGTTACACGGTTCATAAGCCCTCTAAAATATTGGCCAAAAAAGGAGTGAAACAGATTGGTAAAATAACCAGTGGAGAATGAGGATCTCTAGTAACAACATTATGTTGCGTAAGTGCAGCTGGCAATTATGTTCCCCCATTCTTAGTTTTTCCACGAAAATTAATGAATGACCGTTTGATGAAAAATGCTCCACCTGGTTCGAAGGGAGCTTGTAGTGGTAATGGATGCAGTAACGAAGATATTTTTGTGGGCTGGATGAAACATTTTATAACTCATGTAAGGTCTTTAGGTTCAAATTGTGTTTGTTTAATTTTAGACAATCACGAAAGCTATATATCTTAACGGGCCTATGATCTCGCTGAAGCAAATGGAATTGATGTGCTATCACTACCGCCACATACATTCCACAAGATACAGCCGCTCGATTTAGTTTTCTTTGGGCCATTGAAAATAGCTTTCAATAATCAATGTGATTATTGGATGAAAAACAATTATGGACAACGAATAACAGTGTATGAAATTTCAGAGCTGTTTGGTCAAGCATATCAAAAAGTTGCCACTGTGGATAAAGGAGTTAAAGGTTTTAAAAGCGCTGGTATTTATCCTTTTCAACCCACTGTTTTCAATGAAGAAGATTACGCGCCAGCAAATACATTGATCAAACCTTCTGTTATGTCATGGGACTGAAGCAAAAAAAATAATTGATGAACAGGAGAACGGTGCTACACCATCAACGTCCACTGCATCAACTAGAGAACTGCAAAATAATACAACCCCACCAAAAATGGCAACTATGAATTTAAATCATAATGACGTTCTTAGTTTGCCAAATTTACAACCAACTGGTGACAAAAAAAGAAAAAGAAATGTTAGAAAAAAACACATTTAAGTTCTACTCCTATGAGGGAGGAATTAGTACTAAAAGAATCTAATAAAATTAAAAAAAAAAGGTAAACGAAGTTGCCAGGATCAAAAAAAGAATTTGTCTAAAAGATCAAAATCAAAAACAAGTTTTGAAAAATCAGAACAAAAAACAAGCAAAAACTAAACCAAAGAAAGGAACAAAGAAAAAAGACAGTGATTCGGAAGATGGAGAAATTGATATTCAGTTTTCTTATGACGAAGTTGTGGATGAGGATGACGTAGAACAGCCTTCCGACTTTGATGCATTAACCGAAGTTCCAAAGAAGCACGAGTTCAGAATACGCTAAAACAATATTGTTTATTACGTTGGAAAAATCTTGACTGACAAAGATGAAAACGATGAATTCGAAATTTCGGTTTTCCGCGAAAGTATTAAAAACTATAATAAATTCATTTTACCGAATGTATTAGACATTGCACTCATTCCACTAACTAATATTAAAATGAAGTTACCAGAACCAGTTCTCCATGGGATGACTAAGCGACAACAGGCCTGTTTAGATTTTGGGGTGTTATAAAGTCAACTAAGTTCAACACCTGATTTGATTCCTTAGTCTGAGGTTTTTTAAATTTTTTAGAATAAATATTTTGAAAATATTGATAATCATGTGGTTGTAGTGTTATATATTTCATTTGTTTGGAATAAACATTTTGATTTTGATGTCTAATTATTTCCTTTTGCCATTTAAATGACATACTGGTAGATATGGGGAAAATACGTTTTAACTATATGCTATTGCCCCAGCCACCTGGAGCAACAGCGTTTTCGGTGAAAAAAGTTGAATCAATATATTCAATAGAATCCACTGTTAATGGCTGGCTTTGCCATCATTTCAAATACGTTACAGTTACTAAAGTATGTGTGCCAAATCTAAACTAAAAATTCAAATAATCGTAGATTCTACATTGAAAATAAAAAAAGCGAGCGCCATTACCCCACCTTCCCCTAATGAGGATGGTAGAAAAAGCATGGGGAAAAGCTGTTTCAAAGTCTGTGGGTTTCCTTCGCAGTTTCAAGAAAGTATTAAAGAGGAAGGACTATAAAATGCTTGAAAAATAGAATAAGTACATCTCACTTAAAAACCACTTTGAAACAGTTCGTCACGTGCGACGTTGAAGTGGCCAGAGAGGGAAGGTTAACAGAAGCAGAAATAATGGAAGCAGTTGATGATTTTTAGAAGAATATTTAAATTACTAGCTACGAGTATATAGAGCAACGGTAGGAATAAATACTTTTATAAAGCAATTCAGCAACGAAGAAGATGATATTTTACCTTTTTAATTCAATATTGAAAATAAAATTGATATTGAAAATTAGAACTGCTTAAAACAAAAAAAAATCAATGACTTCTTTTTGTAGATAAAATATAATCGAATAACATAACTATATCTCAAATAAAGTGTTTGAAATAAATATTAAAAAACACAATATACATACATAATCAATAAACAAAGAACATAAGTAAACCTCACTAAGTAAAAATATGATTCAATAAAAACTCATTAATTTAAACCCTTAGTATAAGTTAAATACTAATACCTCAAACTATTTAAAGTTTCCCTTGGTTTATAACTTTTGAAGTTGTACTTATAATTATCAAGAGTGACTGCTCGCCATGTCACATCTCGACTTTGCTCTATTCCCTCTTCCTACTTATGAAATGATTCGCTGGACGGCAGACACTCTTACCGAAAATTACGTTCGTTTCCTCACCCCGCTTTTTTATTTACTTAAAAAGTATATCAACTACAAGCAAATTAGGCATACATTTGCCATATAATTTATATATGATCTTCCATTTACAGAATCAATAATAATTTTCCATGCATTTATTAAAAATATATTATGTTCTAAAAAATAAAAGTTGAAACTTCTGTAAAAATATTTCTTAAGTTGAATGTTTGGCTTGTGTAGGTCGATAAACAAAACCACTGTCGCACCGGTGATTCATTTTTTGCGGATGTGTTGATCGATAATTCAGTTTCGTCCGCCCACTAGTGCAAAAAATTAATCTTCTGGCACTATACATAGTTCAAAAAATAGTCACTTCTTGCACGATCGTAGAAAAATACTTTTTATAGCGCACGATCTGACATTTGACATTAATGACAGATGCCCTAGGGTAAAACAATACTCGTCTTTTAATTATGCATCGATTCTGTTCGGTAGTTAATTGTGGTATATGTAGTAGTAGTAAAAAATTATCCTAGCAGTGGAGGAGGTCCTATGTCATATAAAGTAACGCTACAAGAAGATCAAAAGGTAGAAAGAAATAGGAAAGGTTTAATTAAAGCAGGTAGTAATAATTTTCAAGAAAGAAAATAGGTATTTGATTATCCTAGCTGCTCTACTGAAGAAACTATTATATAACCCACGCCTAAAGGAAGAATCTAATGAGTAGTTGAGACCAAATATGGTACTTAAAAATATAGAGCCACCACCAGTGGTAATAAATAAGGATCCAAATATCACTTGCTCGGGTAGAGTAGTAAAGCAGCCACAATATTCAAAAGATTATGTAAAAGCTTAAGACATATGTTAGTAATAGTTATCTTTAAAATAATAAATTTTAAAGAATTATAACGACAATACTCATTACTTTGAAATATTTTTCCACTACTAGCTATGAAGTTGACAATTATTGCGTCTTCTATCCAACTGAGAAGTTGAATTTCTCTATTAGTGGTTAACAATTTTTTCTATTGTTAACCTAGGTCAATAATGGACAAATTCAAATGTTTTTAGAATCCAGGGATAGTAGTTTAACAAAAAATTGTGCAGCATAATTTTGTATACCCAGGAGATTCTCTTTAACGTATTTGTCTTTTTGAAATTAAGTAACACGATAAAATTATTTGAATAAAAATTCCATTAGTTTATAATTCGCGCTCAACCAATAATGACTGATGACATCTCGTAACTACAACATGGCGATAATTACAAACGTTGGGTGCGTTCAGAATGCACTTTAATACATAACATTATATGCTGGAATTGTTTCTTCATAATAATTCCTCATTTTTCACGACTACCACGTCTTCTTACATTATAATCATGTGGTAATGGTTCCTGCAAATCTTCTATTGCATAGTTTATAATATTTCTGTTTGTATCAATTATATTACCATCATCTAATAACGCAAGAATTAGATTGTATCTAGCCATAATTTCAATATTAATATTTTCCAAATAAGTTATCGTTCAGCAGACACACGTCAACCATTAATATTTGTTGCTAGGTGAGCGCTCATCAAACGATTGAGTTATAAGTTATGTTTTATGAACGCACCTGTTGTTTACAAATAAGTTTTACTAGTGGAAATGTCAATCTGTACAAGACTACTGATTATTGTTTTATTAGTGGAAAGGCGACTTTACATTCCTGTGCTACTCGATTTATACAAGAATTTTTTTTAATTTTTGTCTTAAATTTGGCTAGTAGTTGAAAAAATTGTATATACACCACGGTGATGAAGACATTTCCTCGCACCTTATTCCGCTCGGGGCAAAGCCCCTCGCGAAATAATCTTAGTGCTCGGTCAATAATAACAGTCTTCACCACCACTATTATAGTAAACATCTACCTTTAAAAGTCAAAAAAATCCAATTGACAATAACATTAAAAATTATTAAAAAAACGGAATTATATTATTGATAATTCAATATTGTGGTATTATGTAGGTATACTTATGGCTTTGTACCTTAGTTTAATTATATTGTTTTTAAAATTATTTACTTGTAGATGAAACAAGCGAGGAAATTAAGAGAAGACGTAAACATTACAAAAAAGTAACAATCTGTAGATGTATGATTGCTCAGAAAATCTTATACAAGATGTTTAACACGTAACACCTAGGTGACTAAAACTCCATTTATTCTTTTGGTTACCCCGATACAAGGCCGGATTAAAACATTAGAGCGCCCTAGGCTGACATCAGTTTGGCGCCTCTAAACTAGGAAAGTAAAAATATAAATACAAGTTAAATAAAACGCGTTTCACAAAATATATATGTATTTGTGAAAATGTACAAATCGATTATTTAAAGGTGGATTTTACGACACTTAATACTTGAAAATTTTGGTATGATATCGTCAAAATTTCTTTCATTTAGTGCCTCACATTCTATACATAATATTGAGAGGTCAGCAGTTTTATCGTCTGTTAAAGAATTTCTTAAGTAATTTTTTACTCGTTTGAACACGGAGAAGGACCTTTCGCCTGTACAATTCGTCACTGGAAGACACAGATATATTCTTAAAATAATGTCCATGTTGGGAAACGTACAAATTAAATTTCTGCTGCGGAGTGTTTGCAACCATGACATAGTTTTTGATGTTTTTTCTCAGAGTTAGGTGAGTCCAGAGTTTGAATAAAATATTTGAATTGTACACATTCATTTTCAAAATTACAATCCAAATCTCGAGTATAAATTCCTTGAAAATGTCCGCACTTTTCTTTTATTATATTGTCTTCAGTGTTTTCTAAGTTTGTAAGAAAACCAAAAGATCCATTGATTTCATCGTACGAATTTTTTCGCCTCTCGAGTTCTGATACTATATTGTCTACAACCACTTAGAACATATTTACTTCCATATCTGTCCTACCATCAAAAGTAGTTTCTCCAAGATCAATCTCTCCTGGCAAACATTTTCTTTTTTTCTTCCATTTCGAATCCAACGTATAGGTACTACATTTTGTTAAAAATTTAACGCTTTCCTCGTATTTGTTATAAGTTGTTCTCATTTTCGTAACAAAGTGAATTAATGATTTATAGAGTAGAACGGTTGTTACTATATATATACTTTGCTTTTGCAAAGACTGGCTTGTTTTGTGGAATTCAATTAAAACATCTCTCCAGAAAGAGAGTATAATACCAGTCTCCAAGCTTAACATTTTTTGCAATATACCCTTCCCCTCAGCTTTTGTTTTAGGTGCTTGCGAGGTATCATTCAGAATAAAATTCAAATCTTCTTTAAAAGCATCGTAACAGCCATAAAGAGCGGTGCAGGCATCGACTCTAGCTGACCATCTAGTAGCTGAAAGTTTTTTAGGAACATGTAGTTCTGACCCACTCACAGTTCTGTTACGTGTTAAACATCCTTTCATTATTTCCCACCTATAGGTTGATGCTGAAAGGAAAGTGTATATTTCTTCTACAAACAAGAAGAAATTTGTTACAACAGGAGAACACTCTGCAGCGCAGGTTCCTACTAAATTCAGTGAATGGGCAGCACATGGTATACATTTTGCCAATTTGTTCTTTTCCTTGATTCTAGCTTGCAAACCAGAATATCGACTAGACATGTTGCTAGCGTTATCGTAAGATTGTCCTCTACAGTTCTGTATGTCTAATGACATATGTTCTAAAACTTTCAAAACTGCTGTTTCCATACTTGAAGCTTTGTGCCCTGCCCTACCTTAGCAGCTAATGTAATAAATCGTTCTACTACCGAACCATTTTCAATTACATATCTGAGAACAACAGTAAGTTGGTCAGTATGGGATATGTCGGTTGTAGAATCTATGATTATTGCAAAATATATCGTGTTTTTTATTTCTGATGAAAATTGTTCTCTTAGATCAACCGCCATGAGTTTTAAAAATTCATCACAAATAGTTGATGACAAATAAGAAACATTTCCTTTTCCTGGATTGCCTTTTGCTTCAATGTGGGTTTTCAGAAACGGATCGAATTCTGCTAAAAGCTCTAACGAACCTAGGTTGTTGCAGTTATCAATAGCTCCAAACATTTCACTAGAACCCCCAAATGTTAAGCCACGCGATGTCAAAAATTTTATAACTGAAACTACTCGTTTAAGTATGTTAACCCAGTAATATCTTCCTGCAAGGTACTGCTTATGAACTTCGGTATCTATTTTCCGTAAGACATTTGATCGCGCAATATACGCCTTCGCATTTTCACAGTGTTCAGAAGAGTTTTCATGTTCAGCAATCCGATGGGTATTTTTCCAGTCGTTGAATCCAGTCATGAAATAATTCGTTTTTGTCCTGTTAAATAATTTACAATACAAACAATAAACATTTCCTGTTAGTGCTGAATATAATAGCAATTGACGATGTACAGTTTCCCCGTTGTGCAAAGTTTTGAAAAACATATTTTTTGAAGCAAATCTACTATGAATATCATAAATTCGTTTCGATTTTTGGAATTCCATTTTAGAAATTTCTTGTACAATTACAGATGGGTTCATTACAATGTAATTTATGAATATTTCGGTTATCGCCCATCCAGCTGAGTCTGTGAAATCGACTTTAGAAAATAATTCTGACGTTTCTTGAGGATTGCTTGATGAAGATGGACAGTCCTGAACTTCATCAGTATCAGAATTGCATGAGTTTATTGCGGTTTCTAGAGGATACAAAAATAAAAATTATATTCTTAGACCGCGTTATTCAATTATCTGCTTACCTCTATCCATAATATCATCATTACTGAGAGTTGATTGTTGTTTATTATCTGCATCGGCTTCCGTACCTCGAACAGGTTGACAAAAAAAGAATTTAATTTGGGTATTTCTTTCAATAACTTCTCCATTTTTTCTTGCTTTTCTTTTTCAGCCTTCTTTCTTTCCCACCCACTAAGTTTTCTACTTCCTCAACTTCCACTCATTGTTTTCGATAAAATGAGAAACAAGACAAAAATACCGCAACTGATAGATATTATTTTAATTGACGATTACTGCCAGCGACTGAACTAACTCAACTGACTACTTTCAATTTTTAAAATAAATGTTTCCAAAGTTTACCAATTTTTTTTGTAAACTTTGATGCTGCGTTTCCAATCACCCTTTGTCGGTTTTTTTGTTTTGGCGAGCGCAAGGTGCACGTGGCGGTACTTTGCATATTAGCATATTTATCTCTGGCGGCATCCCGTCACTGCCGCAAATCAGCAAAAAGAGATTTGTCTATAGTTACCACAATACCGCATTGATAATCAAAATATATGGATGTAAAGCGGTGCTTTTAAATCTATCCAAGTATTCACACCCGGCCGACTGAAATAATGATGTCTCTATTCACTAATGTTATCAATAAAATTTTGTTTAATATTGGTGCCTTACAACACATTCGATCTCCACGAAAAAAATACGTATACAGTAAAAATGATTTGCACGAATTGTGACTATCGTTAGTGGTTAGTCCGGTCAGTCGGAGCCTATTTCTTTCACGGCGCCCTAGGCTATAGCCTAGTCGGCCTATTGGATAATATGGCACTGCCCCGATAATATATAATATAATAGTAATCTTTATTCATTAATTTATCCCGACAACGTGATAGTAACAAAATGGAATAACACTGTCAAGCTTTGACAGTAGATACAGATTAACAGACGTATTCCTCAATATTAGGTGTATGGTTTCAGTTTTATGAGAATATCATGTATCATTTTTTAGAATTTATTGAAATCTTTTGTCTGCTTTATATTCTTTGGTAATTTATTATTCACTTCAATCATTGAATAGAAATATTTTTTTCTGTTGTCTACCTGTGTAGCGAATGTATAAATATCCATGTTGGTTTTTGTTAATTGATTTAGAAGTAAGTAAAAAGATCGTTATTCTGATTTAACTCAGATTCCTTTCCCTTTTTAAATATGGGTTTTATAATAATTACTACTATTTTCGATTATGGAGTATATTAATGTCTCGTGAAGAAAAACGAATCACTAAATGAACAATAGAACGAATTAAAAGATTACACTATAAAAATAATTGAAGTAGTACAAAAACTGCCATCTACGGGTGTCAGTAAAACTTTGCGCCATTTATACATCTCAAGTGACTCTAGAAAGAATGAAGTTTCCGTTTAATAAACAATTAAATTAATGAATTATAAATTACAAAATTTTTTGAAATTCGCGTAAAATACCTTGTCGTTTATTAAATGTATCCAACTTTTTATATTTTCAATTGATACTTACAAAGAAACATTCTTCCAAATAATTCTCAATTTATTGACTGAAATTTATTTAGATAATATTTTTATATACACATAGTTATTTTCCAAATGATTTAAGGCTGATATAAAAAATAATTTGGTGAGAAAAAAAATTGAAAAGACAATTTTTGGTGTAAGGATCAGCTTAAAATTAGTTGGAAATAACTGTATATATAAAAATTTCATCTTAATAAATTTCAGTCAATAAATTGAAAATTATTTGGATGAATGTTTCTTTGTAAGTATCAATTGAAATTAGAAAAAGTTGGATACATTTAATAAACGACATGATATTTTACGTGATTTCAAAAACTTGTGTGATTTAAATGTCAATGCTGTAATTGTTTATTAAATGGAAACTTTATTCTTTCCTAGAGTCACTTAAGATGTGTACATGGCGTAGTATTTGATTTTACAACTAACTTTTTTATAATTAAAAATTTTACAGCACGTCGAAATAAATAAAAAAATATATATACTTTTTTCTGAACAAATTGCAAGTGTGTTCTAGTTTTCTCCCTACTTATAATACCTTCAAATAATACAAAATACACACATAAAATTAAACTGTTTGGGTACTTACCCGGTTGGAAGACATATCGACGATACACCAATTTAACTGAACATCATAATATAGAAAATCCCATTTTTATACTCAAACCTACTAATGAATACACTCCCCCAATAATGTTGGTAAAAAGATTAATGCAAAATCCAGATAACTTGTTATGTTTATTTTGATTATTCCAATAACATGTATTTGGTAGAGATTATAGATTTGGACTTAATGAGAATGTATAATTCTTGTTAGGGAATCATTTTAATTACTGCAATTTATTTACTGTGTGTTCCAGAAGTTTTTACATTAGTTATTTGTATTTTAATGGCGCAAACTGCTTTTTCGCGTTTCGAGAAAGAGATTATCGCCGAGGCCGCTCCGGCCGAGTCAAGATAATTTTGAGGTCGCGAAAAGAGTTTGCGGCTATAGTAGACACACTATTTTTCGTGTAACCGTGAAAATTATATAATTCCAATAAACATAATGTCGTTTTAAAAAGATAGCGTTTCAACGCGAATAAAGAAATAGTTATTTACGTTATAAGTCCGGGAAGTGATTTAGCAAATTAATTTTGGCAGTTGACGATGTGCCAGAAAGCCATACAACTTGACAACGTTGTAAACGCAGTTACCGGGAAGAGCAGGCGACGTACATTTCGCATGCAAAATTTTAAAGGTTGTGAGGCTGCTAATACGTACGAGGGTAACACAATGTTTTTAATTTGAATTTAAAAATAATAAATTGTGGCACATGTATAATGCTATATAAAATCGAGTTTACAAAACAAAATAACATTAATGTGTTCTTTATTATTAATTAAATGAATAAGGAAATAAAAACCATTAGATTTTTCTACGAAAACTTTTTTTGTACAGACATAATTATGACATAATTATTTTTTGCTCCAAAAACCATATGGGAAATTCTATAATTACCCTTTATTATTTTATGCAAATAATAATTAATACATAGATTGAATAGGGCTTGACACCCCATGTGGGGTTATGCCACGTACGCTTTCTAGATTCGCTTAATTGGGGTGGATCAGTCCCCGTTATGCCTTTAAATTCTTTCACTTATGTCTCTCCATAGTTTCCTATTTCTTGCTTTCTCCTTCCAGTTTGTTACTCCTGCTCTATTAAGGTCCGCCTCCACCTCATTTTGCCATTTTGACCTGGGTCTACCGCGTCTCCTCTTTCCCCCTGGATTCCACTGCAAGATATTGTAGGTTACTGATTTAGCTTCTTCTCTCCATACATGTCCCAGCCATTTAACTCGTTGTGCTTTTATTCTCTTTACAATATCTTCGCCTTTTATTTCGTCCAAAATTTCACGATTCGTTCTTATTCTGTATTCATTTTCATCTATTTTTTCAGGACCCAGTATTGCTCTCAATATCTTCCTTTCAGTTATTCTCAGTTTTTCCTCTTCCTTCTTTGTTAACGTCATTGTTTCTGCCGAGTATATCATGATTGGCCTTATCATCGTTTTATACATATTTAATTTTGTTTGCTTCCTTAAAATTTTACTCTTAAGTAGCTTTTTATGTGCATGATATGCTCTGTTTGTAGAAAGTATCTGTTCTCCAATTTCAGTAGTTCTATCTCCAGTATTGCTAATCATAACTCCCAAATATTTATATTTTTTAACTTCTTCAAATTCATAGTCGCTGATTTTCATTTTTCCTTTTTGGTTTAGGTTCCCAAATCTCATTAGCTTGGTTTTACTTTCGTTTTTTTAGCCCCATTTTTCCTCCTACTGTGACTATCTCCTTTAGCATATTTTCCATGATTCTTCTTCTTTTGGATACAAGCACGATATCGTCCGCATAGGCTATTATTTGACTGCCACTTGACCTTAAGCTACCCTTGTGTAATTTTCTCATTGTGTGTTCTAATGATAGATTGAATAGCGTTGTGGACAAAGAGTCACCTTGTCTTACCCCTTTATTAATCCTAAATTGATCAGTTTCTCCTTTTTGCGTTATTACACTTATCATTGACTCATTAATGGTCATTTTGATTAGTCTTCTCAGTTTTGCGCTTACTCCTTGTTCTTTTAATGCCTTCATGAGTTCACTTCTTTTGATTAAGTCGAAGGCTTGTTGAAAGTCAATGAATAGCATTTCTTTGTCTAATCTGTATTCATGTGCTTTTTCCATTATTTGTTTTAATGTATGAATAGCATCAGTTGTTGATCTGCCTTTTGTAAAGCCGCATTGATATTGCCCTATCACTTCCCTTGTACTTTCCACAAGCCTTCTGTTAATTAACGTCGATAGTATTTTGTACGCAGTCTTTAATAATGTGATTCCTCTGTAATTTTTACATTCATGTTGGTCTCCTTTCTTATGTAGAGTGACAATTTGTCCAATTTCCCATTCTTCCGGCATCCTCTTCTCGTTTCATATTTTTTTAATAAGGTAATATATTCTTTTATGTAGAGTGTTCCCTCCATATTTGATTAGTTCTATGTTTATTCCATCCTTTCCGGGTCCTTTCCATTTCTGCTCTTATTAACTATTTCCTTGACCTCCTCAATTGTTGGTTCTTCTTCTAATACATCTTGTTTCTTATCTTCTGTCACTTCTTCATCTTCGTCCCAGTAATGTGGTTCATTTAATAGTTCCTTAAAATGATCCACCCATGTTTGTTTATATTGGTGTTCTTCTTCTGTCAGCCTTCCTTCCTTGTTTTTATTCCTTTTGTTTCACCCTTATACGTCTTGCTATTTTCGTTAATTTTTTTATAGAAGCTTTTCGTATTTCCTCTTTACTTTTCTCTTTCAATTTCTCTGATCTTATTATCCATCCATTCTCTTTTTTTAATTATTTTATTACTTTCCTTTCTTTTTTCCTCGTATTCATTCCTTTTCTCCGGATTATTAGTTTTTATCCATTTTATTCTTGCTATGGCTTTCTTCTCTACCGCAGTGTTGCATGTCATGTCAAACCACTCCTGTCTTCTCCCGTTTTTCTTCGCACCTAACTGTATTTCCGCTGCTATTTCCAAACATTTCTTTATATTGCTCCATTCAGATATTATTGTTTCCTGTTAGTTTTCGCCCTGTGATAATAGTTTCTCTACTTGTATTGCGTATTTTCCTCTTATATTTTCATTTTCAAGCCTGTCCACGTTCCGTTTCTTGTTTTTATAATGTATATTAGATGTTTTCCTTATTTTTTGTTTTATTTTAGCCATTACCAGGTAGTGGTCGGAGTCTGCACACGCTCCTCTATATGTTCTGATATCTCTTATCGATGTTTGTTTTCTTTTGTTTACCAATATGTGGTCTATTTGGGAATGCACATTATGGTCTGGTGATTTTGTGATTTTTACTATGCCGAAATTTAGTACTGCTTATTATAAAGTTCTCCCTCGCTGCGAAATTACATAACCTTCGTCCGTTGGCATTCGTTTTCTCGTGTATCGTCTCCTTTCCTGCTACATGCTTATGTAATCCTCTCTCCCTATTTGTGCGTTGAGATCTCCTAGTATTAGTATAGTGTCTTGTTTAGGAATTTTTTCTAATTCTTCTTCCAGTTTTCCATATAATTCATCTTTGTCTTCTTTACTGCTACCTTCAGTTGGAGCATATACATTTAACAAGGATATGTTGAATGGTTTCGCTTCTATTCTTAAATATGCCAGCCTTTCATTTATTGGCTTGAATTCCAACACTTTTTGCCTTAACGCGCCAAATATCATGAATGCTACTCCGTATTGCCCTTGTTTCTCATTACCTGAATATCTTATGCAGCAATATCTGCTTCAATTCTAAGCCTACCTCTTGCATCTTCCCTGTTCTTAGCAACGTTCTAATGTTCCATGTGCATATTTTTATTTCCATTTCTTCCATGATTTTTCCTTTTTGCGTTTTTGGTTTTTATATGTGTTTTTCTAGTTTTTCCTTTTTTCCTAACTGCTAAAGGCGAGTCCTTTTTCTTGCCGTGTCGTTATCTGTTGCTTTGTGTTATTTATTGCAGTATCGTTTACTACTTTTTTTCTAGCCTATTTTCATCTTTGTTCCATCTCCACTCCTCGCCGTTTATGATCACTTTATTGTATCCTATTTTTACATCTTTACCATTTCTTCTTTCGGTATGTCCAAGTTCTCTTATTTGTTTTTGTTTTTTCAACTCATTTTTTGTTAAGTCTTCATTGATGTATATTTTCTCAGAAGTAAGATTTTTAAGCATACATTTATTTTTCATAACTTTGTCCCTGTCTTCTTTCCTATCGAGTTGTATTGCGTGGGTTTTAGGGCCTATTTTTTGACCGATGTTATATTTACTTTAATTTTCAGATTTTCCTCCATGAAATTTTGCATTCCTTCCTTTAACAGTTTTTGATCATCAGTGTCAACCGTGAGGCCGCTTATTACTATGTTTTTTTCTATTTTACTTTTTTCTATTCATTCCATAGTTGTTCTTATTTCTTTCATTTCCTCCTTGATTCTCATGTTTTCAGTCTTTATTTGTTTATTTTCCTTCTTTAGACTTTCATTTTCTTGCATTAGTTTTCGTATTACTTCTGAGACACTTTTTTGTTCCGTTCTTATGTGAAGTATTTCATTTTTCACTTCTTTCTGATCCCTCTTTACCTCTCTCTCGTTTTTCGATTCTTCTATATCATGTTTCATCTGCAGTTTTAACTCTTTCAGTAATTCCGTTATGTCTTCCGTATTCTCTTCTTCCCTTATATATAAATCTCCTGTTAATTTGCTTTTCCTAAACACCTTTCCCTCTTCAAACGAGTTAACGTGCTCCGGTTTATCCCGTTTTCTATTCATCCAGCGGATTTGATGTTTCAAGTACGATTTGCCGTACCGCAAGCCTACTTAGTTCAGCCCGCACACGAACTAATCAGACCCGCTGAATCTATTTCTACCTACCTACCTACTTTTAGTTTTATTATCTTTTCTTAAATTTGTTTTTAAAATTTTATTAAATTTCAATTGATTTCGGCAAAGTTTTATCTACCCGCTAATGTTTTATTATTGATTTTATTATCTTATCAGTTAAGTAGTTAAGGAACTTGTTTTAGTAATGCTATTTCAATATTCCGTTTTTCATATGATTATGATTTAATTTCAGTAATTTAGTAATTTAAAAGTTTCTATTATGTACCTTTATGTATAATTACTTATCAGACTCGGATCCAGATCTCAGCGAACACTTTAAACCACTTAAATTTGCACTTTAATCAGGAGCGATATTACCATCGGCTAGGGACACTGCAGACCGTACCATCTATAGAGCCCGTCGAGTAACTAAAATCGGTAGATAATTCAAAACAAATAACGAAAACTGTAACGTCGTTAGTAATGAAATTTTATCGATTTTTATTAATGCGTGTGCGCGATATCATATTACTTGTCCCCACATGTTATATTATGTTATCTGTTATCGTTTCTTAGTTCAACTGTTGAGGTTGTTATAAGGTTTCGGTATTTTGGTGAATTTTTTAATTGCTATAATGTAATATTTATCTGTTGTTTCGTTGCTTTATTGTTATTAATTGAAAAGACAACGTCAAAGTGTATTCTGAAGGAGTCGGTAGTCGGTAAGTTTAATTAAAAAAATGTGAGCATTTTTTCTTTCACAATTAACAACCATTATCTTTATTATTATAAAACACAGAATTTTTACTAATCTAATCGACAATTTTAGAGATCATGGTTGTTTTTTACATTAGCTAAACTGTAAATTGCTGCATTAATAAAGTAAATATTTCTTTTTACAGTTTTGTTCCTCCAACCCAGGAAGATAAAATTAATATGGCTGAAAAGCAGTGGTAATAAATCATTAAATTTGTCGACAAGGAAACGATGGAGGATATGATCCCTTCATTTTCAAATACAGTGTTTCTTTAGATTTGAGAAAGACGAAGGGAAGTTATTAAGACAGTTTGATTTGCCTTCCCATATGAGTGGAAATTAACAAAAATTGATGGTAATTTTTATTGTATTCAATATAGCATGCTATAATTTTGGACATTTTAAAATGTAAATTGAGTGAATGAAAAGACGAGTACTGAGTGTGTAATTTTATTAAAATTCCAGCTAAGCGCTTTCAGACATTAGGCCATTCTGAAAGCTCTCGTCAACAAAAAAACATACAACAGGTGTCAAAAAACATCAAACCCTGTAACTGCTACATACAATGAAATAAAATGTTTGATGTTACATCATTATTTAAGTAAAATTTGTTAAAATCACTCTATAATAAAGAGCGTGTACAATTGTAATTCACATAATGAAACGTCTAATTTGAAATTATCAACTAAATGATATGTGTGTACACCCTCTTTATAAGGTAATTTTAACAAATTTCACTTAATGATATAACATCAAACATTTTATTTCATTGTATGTAGCAGTTACAGGGTTTGATGTTTTTTGACACCTGTTGTATGTTTTTCTCTTGTCAACAGCTTAAGAAATATTTTAACAAGCATAGACTGCCAGGAGCTGCAGAGTAACTTAAACTGCCTTATGCGACGGTTTCACAAGAACGGAATGCTTTTAAATGTAGAAATATACAAATATGCAATATACTAGGTTTAAGCTTGTGATATAAACATATTTAATACTTCCAGTAAATAAATAAAGATGTATTTTAAGTGGAAATGAAATATTAGATATATTATTTTAAATTTTGTACAGTCACAAGTGCTGTTTAGCACTCTTATATGTAATTACTTGGCACCTTGTATTTACAGAGCTGGGCAATATTTAACAAATTTTCCTTTAAAAATATTTTAATTACTTTTGTTCTAACATTCACATAATTATAATCAAATGTTTTCTTTCACATAAAGTTGCCAAAAATAGTAGTTAACAACTCATTGCTAACACTTTTTTTGATTAAGTAAGTAGCAGTTATACTTCCGTAGTTTGTCCAGCTCTGTGTGTATATAGGAGTATAATAATAAATAAATAAATTAATATAAACTTATCATAAATAATTTTCTACTTTTATCATGATTTAACATCATTTTAAAATCTAATGATACTCCAATCTAGATTGTATGTTACTCAACTTATTTTTTAATTATTGCATTGTTTTTACATTATATTGTCATTCTGTCTGTTAAGAAAAGTACGTTATGAAAGAAATTATTTTTTGTGTATTTTTATACCAAAATAAATAAACTGTTTATATGATTACTGTTTTATTTTTTCCAATTTAATTAACTATTTATGGTCCATCATTTGATATTTCATTTAATTTAACTCAACATCTAATCATTATTGAGTTAAATTGAATTAAATGTCAAATGATGGACTATAAATGGTTATTTTGAAATAAAATAATTAAAATACAGTAGATTTGAATATACCGCCAAAACCTAAAATAACAGAAATCTTTTCAACATCACTCAATTGTTTAGTCGACAGGCTCTTTAGATGGCGCCGCAATCAGTGTCTCATCTATCTGTGGGTTATCTGTGATTACCATGTCCTCACTGTATCACTGCCAGGGGCGTTAATACATAGATTCCAAGAGACATAAACTTTCACCTTTACTTCAAATTAATGTCTTTTAAATTGTCCCTTCATAATATTCGTTAGTGAGGTTTATTTGTATATAAATTGGAAGTCAGATTTTTTAGATAAAGCGTACAATACGATAAGGGTTGTTAAACGACTTTCTAAATTTAACAATGGCCAACAATTTTTCCTGTCTGTTCGTAGTAATAGTTAATGACATACCTACCTGTTAAGCTTTCTAAAATTGTTATTCTTAATAATATGTAGAAGATAATAATGTAAAAATTCGGGTTTATACATAAAATTTGAAAAACAAATTGGGGAAATTAACTTTAGAGATGGTCTAATAAGTATACTAATAATATAAATAAAATATTAAAGCTTTTCTGTGGTAGATATTTCTACTTTCATATGTAAATTTTTGGGTTGTTTGCAAATATTTACTATGTGATTAGAACATTCCTTCACACTTTTTACAGAGTTAGGACTGGCCAAACAAAAAAATCCTGGTTCTGGGTGCCGTCAATTATTGTTTATTTAGAACTATGTACAGATGTGCTACAAATATTATATTACTCCAGTGAAATTGGTCTCCAATATCTACAATTTTATAACACCTATTTACCTTTGTTGCGTTTAATGTATTCAGTCATACCACCTACAAACAAACACTATAATTAATAATATGTTTTAGATAAACAGGGATCATCAACAGTAAAATAATGATGTGCATCTACAAATGATTCTTCAAAATCACTTTCGATATCAACTTCATCATTCTCGCTATCTCCGTCTTCGGCCAAATTAATAATAATATTATCTACAACAGTATCTAAAAGTGGTTCATTGTTCATAAATTCATCTTCAATCTTTTTAACATGGTCACATTTAACTTTCCGATCATTTGCAGAAAATGTGTCAAAAATTCATTACAGAATTATTTAACCTTGTTAAATTGAAGGTAACATTTCGTTTGGCCACATATTCTTTAAGTGCCGCCCCAACACTCTCGATCGGATTTAAGTACGGGTGATAAGGGGGTAGCCTTAAAACTTGCAATCCATGTCGAATAAACAATTCATCAATTTTATAAGTTTTATATTGCGGTTTGTACATTTTTGCAACGTTATAAAGATCCGGTTTTAACATTTGTTCACTGTAATATATGTTTCTTTTAGAAAGCCAGTTTTTTTATTGTTGTTTAGTCCAAGCAGTCGTAGGTAATTTTTCATTTAGAACATTGTGATATGGGGCGTTATCAATTACCACAACTGCGTTTTTTGGCAGGTTTAGAATACGTTTTTCTTGTACTCACTTCTCATAATTTTCGTACGCTATTTCATTATGATAATCTCCTGTTTTTGACTGGGAGTTCCACATAATACCAGCATTAGGTACAAAACCATTTTCACTTCCTGCATGGACAATGATGAGCCTATTACCTTTTGAAACGGGTTTTCTTAATCCTTCGTCACTCTTGTCGCTCCATCCTTTAAGGTTCGTGTGACATGAATGAATGTATGTTTCATCCATATGAATGATAGGTTTGTTCTGTTCTCTGCACTTTTTTATGTTTCTTAAATATAGTAGGCGTAAATGTCTGATTTCGTGACGTTCCATTAACAAACTTGTGTTGTTTTTCATGTTGGTCCAACGAAAACCCAAAGAATGTATTTGTTTCCGCAGAGAATCGTGACTTCCTGCGAAGCCATAACTATTTACAAAGGTTTGGTGTACATTTATTAACGTGGGTACTTTTTTCTCGAATATGTGAAAATTTATTATGCACCTTCTAAGCACAGTTTTGTCGAATTGATCCATACGGATACTTGACGTTCTTTGTTTTTTAGTAGGCACATCAGTGTCAGCATTACTTCCTGCCAGAGCTTTTTTTTTAATACGGGAAAGCGTTCTTTGATTAACTTTCATAGCTGCAGAAACTCGTTCAATGACCTGATAATAAAATAAGTTGATATGAATGGTGTGTTAAAAGTTTTACTCATGTGTATTTTTATACAAATAAAATGAGGAAGTAGTTAAATTTGTAATCAGTGACCGTTCTATGAAATAAAAAATTTTGTCGTGGTTTACGGCCATTTAAAAGGAGTATTAAATTCAAAAATACAATATTACATTTCAGTTCATTAGTTGTTTTAAACGATCTTTAGATTTTAGCTCAAGCATATTTTGATATGACCAAACCGCAGTTGTAACTGAAATTGGAAGATGGTTCAAAACAAATAATAAAACCGAAACGTAACAGAGATAGTTATGAAATGAGTATAATAATTATAATTTTAAGCTAAAAAGCCTGTTACATTTAAATAGGTATCTTACACAAAATAAACATGTGCCCTTTTATATACTACTGTAGACAGAAACAGAATAGTTATTTATGCAACAAATGCATAAAGTGGTGCTTTCTTTCACGAATGAAAAAATTGACGCAGGCATGCAAAAACCAAAAAATGTCTCATTTAGGTTGCTCTAAATGGACTAAAAATGGCGTAGACTTGTTTGTAATGATGGCATAACGGTGCATAAAATTGACACATGAGTGCATAATAGTTTTTTATGTAAAAAGTGTGTAAAGTAGCCTTTTTTCGACGAATGCGACAATCACATGAGTCGAAAAAAGGCATTTACACACGAATTGCATACAATATTTTTTCTACTACCGAAAATTTTATCAAAATACAGAAGTTTAATAGTAATTTTCTTTGCGCACTAAACTAGGTTTAATTTTTCTTCAGAAGAAGCTATAACGCTTTTATTGATTCCCAATAAAAGATATTATATATTAGTTAATATTTTGAACATTTTAATCAAAATCAGAGCAAACTAACAAAACAACAGACGAATTCAATTATTAACAATACTAATATTAAAGGTGCAATTTGTGCACTGGGACACTTTCGGAATATTTTGTATTCTACACCATTCTTTAAACAAATTATATTTTGTTTCGTAAATATTCACAGATTTTTGGGGCAATTATTCATTAGAAGCATTATGTGCTACGTGTGATATGTTTGGTGGTGTATTTTCGAAATAATCTTCTGAGAGATCGTCAGAGGAATCCATCTTTATAATTATATGTACCTACCTATTCCGTTATCTAAAAAAGAATCTCATAGTTTCCTAAAAATGTTTAATACTTAAATATAAATACTTTTGCTTACCCTAGGTATAGTCGGAAGATCTCAATTTCAATTTTAAATGTCAGATTCAATGCACAAAGAAATGTCAGTCACTCACAGCCAACTTAGAGGTACCTACCTATGCACCCTATTCTATTATTTTCCAGTACCCAATAATTATTACGTATGTACTTTACTGAATTCTATATGTTTCAATCTCTGATTTAAAAAAAAACTCAGATTTAATATCCGTTTATTATTCCTACCTATTTTTTTATAAGACTAACTGTATAACTGTGTAACTGTATAACTGTATAACTGTATAACTGTATAACTGTATAACTGTATAACTGTATAACTGTATAACTGTATAACTGTATAACTGTATAACTGTATAACTGTATAACTGTATAACTGTATAACTGTATAACTGTATAACTGTATAACTGTATAACTGTATAACTGTATAACTGTATAACTGTATAAATATATAAAGTATAACTGTATAACTGTATTTCTGTATAACTGTATAACTGTATAACTGTATAACTGTATAACTGTATAACTGTATAACTGTATAACTGTATAACTGTATAACTGTATAACTGTATGACTGTATAACTGTATAACTGTATAACTGTATAACTGTATAACTGTATAACTGTATAACTGTATAACTGTATAACTGTATAACTGTATAACTGTATAACTGTATAACTGTATAACTGTATAACTGTATAACTGTATAACTGTATAACTGTATAACTGTATAACTGTATAACTGTATAACTGTATAACTGTATAACTGTATAACTGTATAACTGTATAACTGTATAACTGTATAACTGTATAACTGTATAACTGTATAACTGTATAACTGTATAACTGTATAACTGTATAACTGTATAACTGTATAACTGTATAACTGTATAACTGTATAACTGTATAACTGTATAACTGTATAACTGTATAACTGTATAACTGTATAACTGTATAACTGTATAACTGTATAACTGTATAACTGTATAACTGTATAACTGTATAACTGTATAACTGTATAACTGTATAACTGTATAACTGTATAACTGTATAACTGTATAACTGTATAACTGTATAACTGTATAACTGTATAACTGTATAACTGTATAACTGTATAACTGTATAACTGTATAACTGTATAACTGTATAACTGTATAACTGTATAACTGTATAACTGTATAACTGTATAACTGTATAACTGTATAACTGTATAACTGTATAACTGTATAACTGTATAACTGTATAACTGTATAACTGTATAACTGTATAACTGTATAACTGTATATCTGTATAACTGTATAACTGTATAACTGTATAACTGTATAACTGTATAACTGTATAACTGTATAACTGTATAACTGTATAACTGTATAACTGTATAACTTGTGACGCGTTTTTCTCCCCAAGAGGCGATGACTGCGCGCTGCACTGCGCGTGGAACGCCTCGGAAACGTCACTCCTGACACCTTTGAAACCTTGCACTTTCTCGGGCGCCAGATTTTTAACGTGGTTGTCTCCACGGCCCCTCGACTTCCCTCGTCGAGAGTTCCAGGTAGCCCCAGATGGAGGTACGGTAAATTCCAGGAGTCTATTGTCGTCAAAATTCGGGATGTTGCTAAATATATAAAACAAATGTTCTCGCTAGTCCTGAAATAAATGTTATTATCCTGATCCACACTACGGAGAAGCTAAAATTCGTGCTGCCAAACAACTACGCTACCATAAGGAAATACTAGTCTATAATAGGTCAATAAAACACAACACAGGTTTATTCCAGTTTTATTACATTAATACCTTCTAAGTTGTTATATACATACAAAATAAACAATACTCAAAAGCACATATGTATTATTAGCGACGAAGCAGGCAGGACATTAGCGAGAGTGGTTTGTAATTATAAAATAGCGTTCATGCAAATAAAAGAAGCGGTAAAAAAAGGCAAGCAAAACTATGTTAAGCTTGGTGGTCTTTTCATTCATGTATTTGATAGACCCTTATGTAACGAACGGGTCCGGTGCTACTAAAAAAAAAACTATCCAATCGGGAAAACAATACTATAGATCGGGAACTCTATATCTACTCGTCAGACATCTCCCTAAGCTTTGAACAAAATCAAGAAGGGTATCAAAAGGGCGGAACTAATATCACGAAATCCCACTAAAAGAAAATTCGGGGAAGGTAATGAAAACGGAAGGCAATTCTAGAGTTAACCAGATTTAAATATAAACCAAATTTGTGTTAAAGAACGGGCGACTATCAACCAAATTCAAAGAAATGAAACTCGGAAAAGTATTGCAATTGAGAACTCAAGATTTAAAATATCCGGGAGCCCTAGCTTGTGTATGCCTGGCGCAGACGGATATTTCAATCAGGAATTTTCCTTGCAAAATAGAAGAATAATATATTCGAAACGGGACTAATACAATCCCAATTCGTATTAAAGCACGGGGCGGATATCAACTAAATTCACAAAAGGAGACTCGGAAAAAGTATTGCAATTGGGAGCTCAAGATTTAAAATATCCGGGAGCCCTAGCTTGTGTATGCCTGGCGCAGACGGATATTTCAATCAGGAATTTTCCTTGCCAAATAGAAGAATAATATATTCGAAACGGGACTAATATAAGCCAAATTCGTGTCAAAACACGGGGCGAATATCAACTAAATTCACACAAAGGAGACTCGGAAAAAGTATTGCAATTGGGAACTCAAGATTTGGAATATCCGGGAGCCCTAGCTTGTGTATGCCTGGCGCAGACGGATATTTCAATCAGGAATTTTCCTTGCAAAATAGAAGAATAATATATTCGAAACGGAACTAATATAAGCCAAATTCGTGTCAAAACACGGGGCGAATATCAACTAAACTCACAAAAAGGAGACTCGGAAAAAGTATTGCAATTGGGAACTCAAGATTTAAAATATCCGGGAGCCCTAGCTTGGGTATGCCTGGCGCAGACGGATATTTCAATCAGGAATTTTCCTTGCAAAATAGAAGAATAAAATATTCGAAACGGAACTAATATAAGCCAAATTCGTGTCAAAACACGGGGCGAATATCAACTAAATTCACCAAAAAGGAGACTCGGAAAAAGTATTGCAATGGGAACTCAAGATTTAAAATATCCGGGAGCCCTAGCTTGTGTATGCCTGGCGCAGACGGATATTTCAATCAGGAATTTTCCTTGCAAAATAGAAGAATAATATATTCGAAACGGAACTAATATAAGCCAAATTCGTGTCAAAACACGGGGCGAATATCAACTAAATTCACAAAAAGGAGACTCGGAAAAAGTATTGCAATTGGGAACTCAAGATTTAAAATATCCGGGAGCCCTAGCCTGTGTATGCCTGGCGCAGACGGATATTTCAATCAGGAATCTTCCTCGCAAATTAGAAGAATAATATATTCGAAACGGAACTAATATAAGCCAAATTCGTGTTAAAACACGGGGCGGATATCAACTAAATTCACAAAAGGAGACTCGGTAAAAGTATTGCAATTGGGAACTCAAGATTTAAAATATCCGGGAGCCCTAGCTTGTGTATGCCTGGCGCAGACGGTTATTTCAATCAGGAATTTTCCTTGCAAATAGAAGAATAATATATTCGAAACGGGACTAATAAGTAAAGGAGCTAGGCGGGTTCTGGCTCATTCCTTATGCAAATTAACATGGGAAATCGCCAAGGTCCATCGTGGTAATTTTTGACTCAATTCGATCTGCGCATGCGGCGGCCGTCAGCAATTTTTGGTGTAAGAAGCGAAGGGGTTTGGGTAGCAGGGGGGATGGGGGTTTCGGTTGGGGTAGCGGCTACGGGGGATGGGGGGGGCCGGGCCGCCAAAGAAGAAGCGAAGAGGGTTTTAAGGGTAGCGTCTGCGGGTATTACACAAGTAAGGGTGTAAGAAGAAGCGAAGAGGGTTTTAAGGGTAGCGTCTACGGGGATTACGAAGGGTGTACGGGAGTTATGCAAAATTTAACCTACATTGGTGTCGCTTGCCATCATTACCATAACGGCGCTAACAACTATTTGTAACCAGAGTGCCAAAACGACCGTGGGTAGCTGGGGTAGCAAAGCTACTTTTCCCGTATACTGCGCATGTTTTCCGTTACATGTAGGTCTAAAAAGAAACATTTCGACGATCTGCGCAAGTGTTAAGGCCTTTCTTCATATCTCTGTTATTATTTGTCGGATTGGAGTCTAATAAACGCCAATATGATTGTTCGAATATTATCGTATACAGGATGTACAAAGATGCCATTAGAGCACTAGCACATATCTCTGCTAATGGTTAGATTGAAGTCAAATAAACGATATTATATTTGTTAGAATATTATCGTATACAGGATGTGCAAAGATGCTAATACTAGCACTTGCTGCGTCTACGGGGGATGGGGGGCCCGGTTGGGGTCGCGGCTACGGCCCGGGGAAATTTTTGGGGGTCGCTCTTTGCGGGGGTTATGCAAGGATTTAGAAGAAGCGAATAGGGAAGGGTAGCACGGGGGAGGGTAGCGTCTACGGGGATTACGCAAGGGTGTACGGGGGTTATGCGAGAAGTGTGTATGTTGTTATGTGTATAAGGTGGAGGGTGGTTTAGAAGCGAAGGGGTTTGGGTAGCGTCTACGGGGATTACGCAAGGGTGTACGGGGGTTATGCGAAAAGTGTGTATGTTGTTATGTGTATAAGGTAGAGGGTGGTTTAGAAGAAGCGAAGGGGTTTGGGTAGCGTCTACGGGGATTACGAAGGGTGTACGGGGGTTATACAAAAAGTGTGTATGTTTTTACGTGTATGAGGTTTGGTGGGATTGAAGTGGAATAAAATACGAAGAAGACAAGAGGTAAACATGTAAAGCCATAAGGGCACCATGCTGATGACGTCACCCATGCTCAGTCGATAATGGGGGGGGGCATCAAAATAAAGAACAATTGAATAAACATTTTATTGTACAATATAAAATTGAAAAGTATAATAAATGAAAATAATAACAATACTTTTTATATAAATCTTTAAGGAATAATGGTGTCAACATCCATGTAGGCATCAATGGAATAGTGGCCCCATGGTAAGGTTTCATCGGAACCAGGAAGAATAAATCGCTTATCATCCTCAGGACTCAACGCTACTTTATCTTGAACAATTGAATGGACTAGATGTTTGTCGGCATGAATTAGATTTTGGGAAACGGTTTTCTGTGTGAAGGTGTCAAGGCAATTTTCATAGTCTTCAAACGTGATTACGGTCTTCACAACTGACGATTTTACCCCTTTAACTTTCTTAGTTATTCCAACGTTTCGAATTAGACAGTCTATTTCTTCTTTCTCAAAACCATCATTCGCAAGACGTTCTCGTTTTTCTGCTAGATCATCTTCAGAGGTAAGTAACCGTGTTGCATACAATTAAGACCGTAACCCAACATAATCAGTCATTATGATACCATTGTTCTCATCCTTCATCATCCCAAGAACCTTCTTATTAACTTGAGGAATTCCATAAACGTTATCAAGAGGATAGTCTAAGGTGTCGAAATATTTATAACAATCAATCTTCATTACTTCATATGGATCTTGATCTCGGATCTCATATATAAGACTATCGGTATCGGTGTACAGCACAGTACAGTTCTCACTAAAACGGTTCATCATGTACTCATAGTGAAAATCATAGATCGTAGTTTTAGCCAGATCTAAAATTGCCATTCCTACATATATCGGTTTATTTAACCATATTTGCAGCTTCCGTAATTCGATGGAAATTAGGTTTTCGCTGAAAATCGTACTATTTTTAAACTCGGGCTTAGCTATGTACGATTCAGCACCATATCGACCACTCCAATGAGAAATTAGCTTTACACTAACACGTTTGCGCACGTTCTCCATGGTTTTACCTGCAACAATTAGAAAAAAGTGATTAGTATAGAAATATTTATATAAAACTAGCAATACTCACCAAACACGGCATTGTTCATCAGTTTGAATAGGTTCTTCTCAAACTCATTCTTCGCAGCCTTACGTAACTCAGTGTTTAAGTCAATGTAGGGCTTTAACCATGAACTCTGCTTGAATTTCAATACTCGATGTATTTTTGTTATTAGAAGCCCATTCTGTAACGCTTGCTTCAATGCTCGGTGATGTATAACGTATTTTGTTTTATTAGTTAGGGTAGCCATCAACTTAGTCTCCTCATTTAATCTTGTAGCAGGCATCATGGTCTTAGGATTTAGGTGTTCAGGACAAAATGGAATATCCTTATGCAAATCATGTAAATGAGAAGGATACTCCAAATCAACCTCGAGCATGTATCCCTCAGAAGCATCATCAGCAATTTCTGTAACGTCTATATTAGAGCCACACCATTCAAATCCTCCATAAGGGAGATATTGTGACATAGCCCATCCATATTGATTATTCACATAATTGTACATTAAATATTTCGGTGGATTTGAAGGATTATAAGTGGGCATATACTTATTGTTAGCTCGAGAACGACGTTTTCCGCAAAATTGACTAAGTCCACCGCGTATACCACGTTCAACAAACAAAAACATGTCTACATCGGTGAGAAGTTCCAATTCTTGTCCAGTATGTTTCAGCATAGCATCGAATGTAAATCCTGGTAATGTATAATAATGCGCGGGATCGATGTTATACGTAGCAATACAACTGGAACGAAACTGCTCAAAAACGTCAGCAAGAAGAAGGATATCAGTCTTCATATACAACTCTACATATTCACCTAAGGTTTGACATTGAAACGTATTCCAGACGCATTGTGCTCTACTATAAAGTTTACGTGAGCAGGGTTTATCTTCGAGATTATTATAGAAAGATTCGATAGGAGGTAACCTTGTTTCTTCAAAGCGGTCGAAAGAATTGAAATAGTCATAAGGCATCACCCCCTTCTTAGTTAACATTGTGAATTCTTCGTCGGGAACACCAGAAAACTGTGATCTCAAATTAGGAAATTCGGTTAAATATGAGGCGAGTTTATCGAGAGATGACGCCATGAATCGGAAACTATCGATAAATCTGAATTGGATTCGTGCATCTTCAACATGTTTTGTAAAGGAAATATATTTTTCTTTTGTAATAGGAAGCAAATCAATAGAGCCAGTCATGCGGGTAGCAATGTCTTCGATGATGAAATTTGCATCATAACCAGATAAGTTGTGGAACACTACATTAACAGTAGGCGAATCCTGATAGTTAATATTGCACCCCTCATGCGCTGCACCTCTATAATTGTTTTCGGGAATGAGATGATCATGATCTCGGACTTTCTTATCAGTAGCGGAAAATGGTGTTTCACAAATATGACATTCGGTAGCAGCTTGAAACTGGCGTTCTTGATTAGGAGTCATATGAATTCCATAAGGACAAAGGAACACCGTACTGATATCTTGAGCAAGCAGATTCAGCTCATCAGCAAACCAGCGCATACAATCTTCACCCAAATAACTCTTATAAGAGGAAAGCAAATCATCATATGAACACTTGAAGTAATACCCAACGGCTGCAGGAATATGCTGTTGTGGCTTCTTAGAATCCCCAGTCTGCTTCAAAACACTCTCGAGATCTGCATATACTATAAAAGGTGCCTTTACCTTATTCTTATAGTTTTTGAATTTAAGAACGTTTTTCCCCATTTCTGGCATCTTAACAGCACAATCATTCATTTTCATACAATCTACGACGTGAGCATCCAACGGTTCCGCTGTAGTAAATGGCTGTAAACATCTTTCACATAAAAAGTCCATTCGACCCTTGCAACATTTAAGATGAACATCTAGTTTTTCATGGGATCTGAAATAGCGTAGGCAACGATCACAGAAGTATTTCTTACAATTATGTTTACTGAGTTGAGTGGACAGAAGTCTTGATAGATTCTTTATCCAAACAAAGTGATATTTCGTTGGCGCTTCATCATATTTATCTTGCACCATCAACAAATTTACATGTTTATTCATCTTATTTCTTGTAAGGTAAGTTGGTAGAGTAATGAAGGTCTTTTTATCTTTTTGTAGAATGTAAACATTTACGGATATATTATTTTGCTTCTCAAAATTGGAGATCTGCTTCATAGTCATAGGAAACTGAATTCCCTTTAGTTTTAATATGGTCGAATAGTGGGGGTATGATGAAATTCTAGCCGCATTTTTCATGGCAGGAAACAGTGCCGACGTCACCGCCCAAGCAAAGCAAGAATCATCTTCATTATTGACGTTAATACATGCCTTCCTCTTTTTCATTTCTGCTGGTAAATCAATATACGAGGATCCCAGTTGTGGAGTATATTTATTGATGTTAACGCCTAAGTTCACCACCTTCTTCAACGCCCAACCACTATTACGTTCTTGAAACTCCTCCAGGTCTTTAAGGATAGGTGCAACGACTTTAGTATCAAACCAGTCATCAATGTTTGTATCTTTGTGAATTGGTGAATTGTTCGTTGTAAAATATTTAAACTCATTGAGAATCTGATCTCCTTTAACAATTTCAAATTCACCTCCGAAAGCCACATTCACCTTAACAGCTACCTCCTTTTTTAATATATTATGTATACGTCGTTTAAAGAGAGCCCTACAATCTTTGAGAAATGCAATGGGATCCTTATGCTTCAGGTTTGAGATGCTACCAGTTCTGATGCGACCGTTAAATGCTGCATCCAGATCATCCCATTTTACACGATGTTTTGCAGTTTCAATATGAGATGATAGGTCTCCACCATGTTTTTGAATATATTTAAATTGGTTACGAAATGATTTGATTTGAGTTATACTAGTTAAGATATGCTTCTTTTCTCCAATATTCTTGGCACTCCGTAACGCATTATTTAGTTTTCTTATAGCTTTTCTACACTCCATAAGCCCTCTAGTCACTTGGTGTTCATTATAATTAGATGTTATAAGCCCCAACAAAGTAGCAACATGTTTTACTAGATTCACAAAGAGACTCATAATAAGGATGAAAATTTTTTTCGTAAGCACTTTGAACAAAGAACTGTAATCGAATGAGCATTATCAGGATATGAGGGGTAACAAGTAAACTTCTAGTCGGACGGAAGACTGAACGATAACATTTTTCCCTAAAAAAGACCCGCGATTGAGGAAATTTGTGCCTGTTTTTCCATAAGAAAGCATGTAAAAAAATGACGTATTTTAAGCTAATTGAGCAATTCTGACACTTTTTAACCGTAATATTTGAGGAAGATATGATATATTCAAGTAATGATTCCAATTAACAAACAGTGATTGGAAGAAGTTTATGATCTGTATCTGTAGGCTACGATTTAGCTAGACTACAAATTCCATTCCGGCAACCTTCAGGACCATTGATTATGAGAAAAAATTACCATTCGAGGAATTGTAAAAGAATAATAAATTACCTATAAATTGAAAACTTTTCGCCTATTATGATATTTTTACTTGAGGAGGATATGATATATTCTAGTAATGATTCCAATTAACAAACAGTGAAATAAGAAGTTAATGATCTGTATCTGCAGACTACGATTTAGCTAGACCACAAACTATATTCCGACAACCTTCAGGACCATTGATTACGAGAAAAAATCACCATTCGACGTATTTTTTAAAAGAATAATAAATTATTTATGAATTGAAATCCTGAATTTGTCGATCACGAATTGTTTATTATTTTTTCTATATTGCCTATTTACCCATAGTTAAACATATACTATTATTTATTATCTATTTTTTTATATGTGAGGCCGAAGAAGATTCTTTAATAGCCTTTAGGCAACAATTTTCCCTGATATGTGATGAAAACATACAGAAAATACTAAACGCTTTAAGCTAATTGAGCAATTCTGACACTTTTTAACCGTGATATTTGAGGAAGATATGATATATTCAAGTAATGATTCCAATTAACAAACAGTGATTGGAACAAGAAGTTTATGATCTGTATCTGTAGGCTACGATTTAGCTAGACTACAAATTCCATTCCGGCAACCTTCAGGACCATTGATTATGAGAAAAAATTACCATTCGAGGAATTGTAAAAGAATAATAAATTACTTATAAATTGAAAACTTTTCGCCTATTATGATATTTTTACTTGAGGAGGATATGATATATTCTAGTGATGATTCCAATTAACAAACAGTGAAATAAGAAGTTAATGATCTGTATCTGCAGACTACGATTTAGCTAGACCACAAATTATATTCCGACAACCTTCAGGACCATTAAATACGAGAAAAAAATCACCATTCGACGTATTTTTTAAAAGAATAATAAATTATATATAAATTGAAATCCTGAATTTGTCGATCACGAATTGTTTATTATTTTTTCTATATTGTCTATTTACCCATAGTTAAACATATACTATTATTTATTATCTATTTTTTATATGTGAGGTCGAAGGAGATTCTTTGATAGCCTTTAGGCAACAATTTTCCCTGATATGTGATGAAAACATACAGAAAATACTATACGCACTTGAACTAATAGATAACCGCATGTTTTGTAGGCATGTCTTACAGATATCCTAGTTAAGTACTTATCCCACAATGTGGTAACTGCCGTATTTCTGTGCGGAAAAAAGTCGATCCCCCCTCAAAAAATACTTATATGGTTAAGAGAAATCGATATACGAGACCCACTACTTTTTTTCCGACCAAAAATTCAATTACAATTTAAACTACAATACATCTCAAAAATCTATATAAAATTTACATATGAGGTTATAGGCACTCTTCAATAGCCTTTAGGCGACTCTACCCCATAACAGAAGGATACTATTCGTACATAACTCAAAAGGTGACTGCTCGGGTTGTAATCGAGTCTAACCGACACCCTAAGTTTTTTGTACTCCTCCCACTGTGTGGTACCTGTCATATCTCTGTGTAGGAAAAGTCGGTACCCTTTTTATACCCGAAGGAACCTCATTGTATGCTATCAAAATTATATATCACAACTAAAACAATAAATATTTTTGTAGGTAAATACTCAAAAGATACTTACTCGTTTGCCTATTTTCTTCTGCAGCAATCTTCACCCCAGGCGCGAGCTGTTGTGTACCACACGTCATCGCGATTTTAGAAGAGCCCATCTAATTCGGACGTCAGACTAGAAATAAAAATTTATTAGTCTAATATTTTACTAACCAAAATTTTTAACAATTGACAATCAATTAAACTTTTTTGCATAAATCTATCTACATCCCTTCACTTTTTATAACAAACAATGATGATCTTACCACAAAAACTATTACATCGTCGCAGACTAGTGAAATTACTAGTAAAAACAATTATATATGGGTGTATATTTCCATATTAATTAATTTTTTTTATGCAACTCTAAATAAAAAGGTTCAAAATATTCATAAAAAAAGATCTCCTCAGATGTCTATTCTACATAAGAATCAATGCATATTTATACTTTCATCTGAGTCGACGACGTCATAGATTCTCGTTAATAATAACATACCTTATCAACGAAAACCGACAAGTCCAAACAAGTTCATATTAAAACGGATACATGATTTCAAAAAAACTTGGGTTATGATGAAAAATTATATGATTGTAACAGTGATTTTTCATTATGTCCAAAACATAATATTCCACCTAGTTCAAAATATAAAAAGTTATTGTCTACCCATTATCCTAAAAATAATTATAAAATTCACTACCGGACACTAAACGATTGACATTGAAAAAGATACATAGGTTTCTAAAATTCGAGCGGAATTCTTGGTTGAAGACATATTGATTTAAACAACCATTTGAGAAATTTAACAAACAATGATTCTGAATCATCATAAACTTATTAATAAAACAATGGAAAATTCTCGAAAGTACCGTTATGTTAAATTACTTAAATCTTGAAACGGCCGCTACAGCATAAAACATTTCATTGCAATTCCTTTGTTACATTATAGTACAATTTTTAATGAAAATCTAGTAGCTATTAAATTAAAAAGGGCTGAAATAGTTTTCGGTAAAGCTGTTTATATAGGTGTGACTATTTTTTGATTTTATGATACCGAAATTGGATCTTAAAGACGTAAATTACTAAAAAACAATATGTACGGCCTTATCTCCCTACATCAACTGATATTTTTGGTTCAAAGACATATTTTTAACCCCAAACTCACGTATACGTTAGAAGCGTAATTAAATTATAATCTACCCCCATCCATCGTTCGTATAAACTTTTTTAATGAAATTTTTACTAAAAAACAATATATACGGCCTTATCTTCCTACATTAACTAATATTTTTTGAAAAAACATCTAAAGAAATGTGTCATATTTCAACAAAAAATATTTATTACTCATGCTTTGAGGGAACAACTTATCACTTGCACACCTTATTTAACACTGAAAATATCAATTTTTAATACACACGTCTTTGTCCATTCATTAAGCCGGTGACGTCGGCGGCCGTATAGATTACTAAGATTTTAATAATTTTGTCTCTACTTAATATAAAATTAATATTGGATTACTTTATTGGAGAAAAAATATTTTCGTATTATCAGTAATCAACCGCAATATCTCACAATGAATAAAATACTGAATCGAATCGTAGAAAACAAAATGAATTGAGGAAACTTATCACTAATAAAAAAATAACTACAAAGTATGATGAATGTGGTTTTAACAATAAACCATTATGATACATTGTTGCAATGAATGGTGTGTTGTTCCAGCCAGACGCTGATAGTGCAGAATATGCAGCGTAAGTATTCTAGATATTTGACCCTGGTAAAGCAGCCGCCGACGTCACCGGCTTAATGAATGGACAAAGACGTGTGTATTAAAAATTGATATTTTCAGTGTTAAATAAGGTGTGCAAGTGATAAGTTGTTCCCTTGAAGCGTGAGTAATAAATATTTTTTTGTTGACATATGACACATTTCTTTAGATGTTTTTTCAAAAAATATCAGTTAATGTAGGAAGATAAGGCCGAATATATTGTTTTTTAGTAAAAATTTCATTAAAAAAGTTTATACGAACGATGGATGGGGGTAGATTATAATTTAATTACGCTTCTAACGTATACGTGAGTTTGGGGTTAAAAATTTGTCTTTGAACCAAAAAATATCAGTTGATGTAGGGAGATAAGGCCGTACATATTGTTTTTTAGTAATTTACGTCTTTAAGATCCAATTTCGGTATCATAAAATCAAAAAATAGTCACACCTATATAAAGATGTGCATCTACAAATGATTCTTCAAAATCACTTTCGATATCAACTTCATCATTCTCGCTATCTCCGTCTTCGGCCAAATTAATAATAATATTATCTACAACAGTATCTAAAAGTGGTTCATTGTTCATAAATTCATCTTCAATCTTTTTAACATGGTCACATTTAACTTTCCGATCATTTGCAGAAAATGTGTCAAAAAATTCATTACAGAATTATTTAACCTTGTTAAATTGAAGGTAACATTTCGTTTGGCCACATATTCTTTAAGTGCCGCCCCAACACTCTCGATCGGATTTAAGTACGGGTGATAAGGGGGTAGCCTTAAAACTTGCAATCCATGTCGAATAAACAATTCATCAATTTTATAAGTTTTATATTGCGGTTTGTACATTTTTGCAACGTTATAAAGATCCGGTTTTAACATTTGTTCACTGTAATATATGTTTCTTTTAGAAAGCCAGTTTTTTTATTGTTGTTTAGTCCAAGCAGTCGTAGGTAATTTTTCATTTAGAACATTGTGATATGGGGCGTTATCAATTACCACAACTGCGTTTTTTGGCAGGTTTAGAATACGTTTTTCTTGTACTCACTTCTCATAATTTTCGTACGCTATTTCATTATGATAATCTCCTGTTTTTGACTGGGAGTTCCACATAATACCAGCATTAGGTACAAAACCATTTTCACTTCCTGCATGGACAATGATGAGCCTATTACCTTTTGAAACGGGTTTTCTTAATCCTTCGTCACTCTTGTCGCTCCATCATTTAAGGTTCGTGTGACATGAATGAATGTATGTTTCATCCATATAAATGATAGGTTTGTTTCTCTGCACTTTTTTATGTTTCTCAAATATAGTAGGCGTAAATGTCTGATTTCGTGACGTTCCATTAACAAACTTGTGTTGTTTTTCATGTTGGTCCAACGAAAACCCAAAGAATGTATTTGTTTCCGCAGAGAATCGTGACTTCCTGCGAAGCCATAACTATTCACAAAGGTTTGGTGTACATTTATTAACGTGGGTACTTTTTTCTCGAATATGTGAAAATTTATTATGCACCTTCTAAGCACAGTTTTGTCGAATTGATCCATACGGATACTTGACGTTCTTTGTTTTTTAGTAGGCACATCAGTGTCAGCATTACTTCCTGCCAGAGCTTTTTTTTTAATACGGGAAAGCGTTCTTTGATTAACTTTCATATCTGCAGAAACTCGTTCAATGACCTGATAATAAAATAAGTTGATATGAATGGTGTGTTAAAAGTTTTACTCATGTGTATTTTTATACAAATAAAATGAGGAAGTAGTTAAATTTGTAATCAGTGACCGTTCTATGGAATAAAAAATTTTGTCGTGGTTTACGGCCATTTAAAAGGAGTATTAAATTCAAAAATACAATATTACGTTTCAGTTCATTAGTTGTTTTAAACGATCTTTAGATTTTAGCTCAAGCATATTTTGATATGACCAAACCGCAGTTGTAACTGAAATTGGAAGATGGTTCAAAACAAATAATAAAACCGGAACGTAACAGAGATAGTTATGAAATGAGTATAATAATTATAATTTTAAGCTAAAAAGCCTGTTACATTTAAATAGGTATCTTACACAAAATAAACATGTGCCCTTTTATATACTACTGTAGACAGAAACAGAATAGTTATTTATGCAACAAATGCATAAAGTGGTGCTTTCTTTCACGAATGAAAAAATTGACGCAGGCATGCAAAAACCAAAAAATGTCTCATTTAGGTTGCTCTAAATGGACTAAAAATGGCGTAGACTTGTTTGTAATGATGGCATAACGGTGCATAAAATTGACACATGAGTGCATAATAGTTTTTTATGTAAAAAGTGTGTAAAGTAGCCTTTTTTCGACGAATGCGACAATCACATGAGTCGAAAAAAGGCATTTACACACGAATTGCATACAATATTTTTTCTACTACCGAAAATTTTATCAAAATACAGAAGTTTGATAGTAATTTTCTTTGCGCACTAAACTAGGTTTAATTTTTCTTCAGAAGAAGCTATAACGCTTTTATTGATTCCCAATAAAAGATATTATATATTAGTTAATATTTTGAACATTTTAATCAAAATCAGAGCAAACTAAAAAAACAACAGACGAATTCAATTATTAACAATACTAATATTAAAGGTGCAATTTGTGCACTGGGACACTTTCGGAATATTTTGTATTCTACAACATTCTTTAAACAAATTATATTTTGTTTCGTAAATATTCACAGATTTTTGGGGCAATTATTCATTAGAAGCATTCTGTGCTACGTGTAATATGTTTGGTGGTGTATTTTCGAAATAATCTTCTGAGAGATCGTCAGAGGAATCCATCTTTATAATTATATGTACCTACCTATTCCGTTATCTAAAAAAGAATCTCATAGTTTCCTAAAAATGTTCAATACTTAAATATAAATACTTTTGCTTACCCTAGGTATAGTCGGAAGATCTCAATTTCAATTTTAAATGTCAGATTCAATGCACAAAGAAATGTCAGTCACTCACAGCCAACTTAGAGGTACCTACCTATGCACCCTACTCTATTATTTTCCAGTACCCAATAATTATTACGTATGTACTTTACTGAATTCTATATGTTTCAATCTCTGATTTAAAAAAAAACTCAGATTTAATATCCGTTTATTATACCTACCTATATTTTTATAAGACTGTAACTGTATAACTGTGTAACTGTATAACTGTATAACTGTATAACTGTATAACTGTATAACTGTATAACTGTATAACTGTATAACTGTATAACTGTATAACTGTATAACTGTATAACTGTATAACTGTATAACTGTATAACTGTATAACTGTATAACTGTATAACTGTATAACTGTATAACTGTATAACTGTATAACTGTATAACTGTATAACTGTCTAACTGTCTAACTGTATAACTGTATAACTGTATAACTGTATAACTGCATAACTGTATAACTGTATAACTGTAGAACAGTAGAACTCTATAACTGTATAACTGTATAAGTGTATAACTGTATAACTGTATAACTGTATAACTGTATAACTGTATAACTGTATAACTGTATAACTGTATAACTGTATAACTGTATAACTGTATAAATATATAAAGTATAACTGTATTACTGTATAACTGTATAACTGTATAACTGTATAACTGTATAACTGTATAACTGTATAACTGTATAACTGTATAACTGTATAACTGTATAACTGTATAACTGTATAACTGTATAACTGTATAACTGTATAACTGTATAACTGTATAACTGTATAACTGTATAACTGTATAACTGTATAACTGTATAACTGTATAACTGTATAACTGTATAACTGTATAACTGTATAACTGTATAACTGTATAACTGTATAACTGTATAACTGTATAACTGTATAACTGTATAACTGTATAACTGTATAACTGTAAAACTGTAAAACTGTAAAACTGTAAAACTGTAAAACTGTAAAACTGTATAACTGTATAACTGTATAACTGTATAACTGTATAACTGTAAAACTGTATAACTGTATAACTGTATAACCGTATAACTGTATAACTGTATAACTGTATAACTGTATAACTGTATAACTGTATAACTGTATAACTGTATAACTGTATAACTGTATAACTGTATAACTGTATAACTGTATAACTGTATAACTGTATAACTGTATAACTGTATAACTGTATAACTGTATAACTGTATAACTGTATAACTGTATAACTGTATAACTGTATAACTGTATAACTGTATAACTGTATAACTGTATAACTGTATAACTGTATAACTGTATAACTGTATAACTGTATAACTGTATAACTGTATAACTGTATAACTGTATAACTGTATAACTGTATAACTGTATAACTATATAACTGTATAACTGTATAACTGTATAACTGTATAACTGTATAACTGTATAACTGTATAACTGTATAACTGTATAACTGTATAACTATATAACTGTATAACTGTATAACTGTATAACTGTATAACTGTATAACTGTATAACTGTATAACTGTATAACTGTATAACTGTATAACTGTATAACTGTATAACTATATAACTGTATAACTGTATAACTGTATAACTGTATAACCGTATAACTGTATAACTGTATAACTGTATAACTGTATAACTGTATAACCGTATAACTGTATAACTGTATAACTGTATAACTGTATAACTGTATAACTGTATAACTGTATAACTGTATAACTGTATAACTGTATAACTGTATAACTGTATAACTGTATAACTGTATAACTGTATAACTGTATAACTGTATAACTGTATAACTGTATAACTGTATAACTGTATAACTGTATAACTGTATAACTGTATAACTGTATAACTGTATAACTGTATAACTGTATAACTGTATAACTGTATAACTGTATAACTGTATAACTGTATAACTGTATAACTGTATAACTGTATAACTGTATAACTGTATAACTGTATAACTGTATAACTGTATAACTGTATAACTGTATAACTGTATAACTGTATCACTGTATAACTGTATAACTGTATAACTGTATAACTGTATAACTGTATAACTGTATAACTGTATCACTGTATAACTGTATAACTGTATAACTGTATAACTGTATAACTGTATAACTGTATAACTGTATAACTGTATAACTGTATAACTGTATAACTGTATAACTGTATAACTGTATAACTGTATAACTGTATAACTGTATAACTGTATAACTGTATAACTGTATAACTGTATAACTGTATAACTGTATAACTGTATAACTGTATAACTGTATAACTGTATAACTGTATAACTGTATAACTGTATAACTGTATAACTGTATAACTGTATAACTGTATAACTGTATAACTGTATAACTGTATAACTGTATAACTGTATAACTGTATAACTGTATAACTGTATAACTGTATAACTGTATAACTGTATAACTGTATAACTGTATAACTGTATAACTGTATAACTGTATAACTGTATAACTGTATAACTGTATAACTGTATAACTGTATAACTGTATAACTGTATAACTGTATAACTGTATAACTGTATAACTGTATAACTGTATAACTGTATAACTGTATAACTGTATAACTGTATAACTGTATAACTGTATAACTGTATAACTGTATAACTGTATAACTGTATAACTGTATAACTGTATAACTGTATAACTGTATAACTGTATAACTGTATAACTGTATAACTGTATAACTGTATAACTGTATAACTGTATAACTGTATAACTGTATAACTGTATAACTGTATAACTGTATAACTGTATAACTGTATAACTGTATAACTGTATAACTGTATAACTGTATAACTGTATAACTGTATAACTGTATAACTGTATAACTGTATAACTGTATAACTGTATAACTGTATAACTGTATAACTGTATAACTGTATAACTGTATAACTGTATAACTGTATAACTGTATAACTGTATAACTGTATAACTGTATAACTGTATAACTGTATACCTGTATAACTGTATAACTGTATACCTGTATAACTGTATAACTGTATAACTGTATAACTGTATAACTGTATAACTGTATAACTGTATAACTGTATAACTGTATAACTGTATAACTGTATAACTGTATAACTGTATAACTGTATAACTGTATAACTGTATAACTGTATAACTGTATAACTGTATAACTGTATAACTGTATGACTGTATAACTGTATAACTGTATAACTGTATAACTGTATAACTGTATAACTGTATAACTGTAAACTGTAAACTGTAAACTGTAAACTGTAAACTGTATACTGTAAACTGTAAACTGTATAACTGTAAACTGTATAACTGTATAACTGTATAACTGTATAACTGTATAACTGTATAACTGTATAACTGTATAACTGTATAACTGTATAACTGTATAACTGTATAACTGTATAACTGTATAACTTATAACTGTATAACTTATAACTGTATAACTGTATAACTGTATAACTGTATAACTGTATAACTGTATAACTGTATAACTGTATAACTGTATAACTGTATAACTGTATAACTGTATAACTGTATAACTGTATAACTGTATAACTGTATAACTGTATAACTGTATAACTGTATAACTGTATAACTTGTGACGCGTTTTCCTCCCCAAGAGGCGATGACTGCGCGCTGCACTGCGCGTGGAACGCCTCGGAAACGTCACTCCTGACACCTTTGAAACCTTACACTTTCTCGGGCGCCAGATTTTTAACGTGGTTGTCTCCACGGTCCCTCGACTTCCCTCGTCGAGAGTTCCAGGTAGCCTCAGATGGAGGTACGGTAAATTCCAGGGGTCTATTGTCGTCAAAATTCGGGATGTTGCTAAATATATAAAACAAATGTTCTCGCTAGTCCTGAAATAAATGTTATTATCCTGATCCACACTACGGAGAAGCTAAAATTCGTGCTGCCAAACAACTACGCTACCATAAGGAAATACTAGTCTATAATAGGTCAATAAAACACAACACAGGTTTATTTCAGTTTTATTACATTAATACCTTCTAAGTTGTTATATACATACAAAATAAACAATACTCAAAAGCACATATGTATTATTAGCGACGAAGCAGGCAGGACATAAGCGAGAGTGGTTTGTAATTATAAAATAGCGTTCATGCAAATAAAAGAAGCGGTAAAAAAAAGGCAAGCAAAACTATGTTAAGCTTGGTGGTCTTTTCATTCATGTATTTGATAGACCCTTATGTAACGAACGGGTCCGGTGCTACTAAAAAACAACTATCCAATCGGGAAAACAATACTATAGATCGGGAACTCTATATCTACTCGTCAGACATCTCCCTAAGCTTTGAACAAAATCAAGAAGGGTATCAAAAGGGCGGATCTAATATCACGAAATCCCACTAAAAGAAAATTCGGGGAAGGTAATGAGAACGGAAGGCAATTCTAGAGTTAACCAGATTTAAATATAAACCAAATTTGTGTTGAAGAACGGGCGACTATCAACCAAATTCAAAGAAATGAAACTCGGAAAAGTATTGCAATTGGGAACTCAAGATTTAAAATATCCGGGAGCCCTAGCTTGTGTATGCCTGGCGCAGACGGATATTTCAATCAGGAATTTTCCTTGCAAAATAGAAGAATAATATATTCGAAACGGGACTAATACAATCCCAATTCGTATTAAAGCACGGGGCGGATATCAACTAAATTCACGAAAGGAGACTCGGAAAAAGTATTGCAATTGGGAACTCAAGATTTAAAATATCCGGGAGCCCTAGCTTGTGTATGCCTGGCGCAGACGGATATTTCAATCAGGAATTTTCCTTGCCAAATAGAAGAATAATATATTCGAAACGGGACTAATATAAGCCAAATTCGTGTCAAAACACGGGGCGAATATCAACTAAATTCACACAAAGGAGACTCGGAAAAAGTATTGCAATTGGGAACTCAAGATTTAAAATATCCGGGAGCCCTAGCTTGGGTATGCCTGGCGCAGACGGATATTTCAATCAGGAATTTTCCTTGCAAAATAGAAGAATAATATATTCGAAACGGAACTAATATAAGCCAAATTCGTGTCAAAACACGGGGCGAATATCAACTAAATTCACCAAAAAGGAGACTCGGAAAAAGTATTGCAATTGGGAACTCAAGATTTAAAATATCCGGGAGCCCTAGCTTGTGTATGCCTGGCGCAGACGGATATTTCAATCAGGAATTTTCCTTGCAAAATAGAAGAATAATATATTCGAAACGGAACTAATATAAGCCAAATTCGTGTCAAAACACGGGGCGAATATCAACTAAATTCACAAAAAGGAGACTCGGAAAAAGTATTGCAATTGGGAACTCAAGATTTAAAATATCCGGGAGCCCTAGCTTGTGTATGCCTGGCGCAGACGGATATTTCAATCAGGAATTTTCCTTGCAAAATAGAAGAATAATATATTCGAAACGGAACTAATATAAGCCAAATTCGTGTTCAAACACGGGGCGGATATCAACTAAATTCACAAAAGGAGACTCGGAAAAAGTATTGCAATTGGGAACTCAAGATTTAAAATATCCGGGAGCCCTAGCTTGTGTATGCCTGGCGCAGACGGATATTTCAATCAGGAATTTTCCTTGCAAAATAGAAGAATAATATATTCGAAACGGGACTAATAAGTAAAGGAGCTAGGCGGGTTCTGGCTCATTCCTGATGCAAATTAACATGGGAAATCGCCAAGGTCCATCGTGGTAATTTTTGAATCAATTCGATCTGCGCATGCGGCGAACGTCAGCAATTTTTGGTGTAAGAAGCGAAGGGGTTTGGGTAGCACGGGGGATGGGGGTTTCGGTTGGGGTAGCGGCTACGGGGGATGGGGGGGCCCGGGCCGCCAAAGAAGAAGCGAAGAGGGTTTTAAGGGTAGCGTCTGCGGGTATTACACAAGTAAGGGTGTAAGAAGAAGCGAAGAGGGTTTTAAGGGTAGCGTCTACGGGGATTACGAAGGGTGTACGGGAGTTATGCAAAATTTAACCTACATTGGTGTCGCTTGCCATCATTACCATAACGGCGCTAACAACTATTTGTCACCAGTGTGCCAAAACGGCCGTGGGTAGCTGGGGTAGCGAAGCTACTTTTCCCGTACACTGCGCATGTTTTCCGTTACATGTAGGTCTAAAAAGACACATTTCGACGATCTGCGCAAGTGTTAAGGCCTTTCTTCATATCTCTGTTATTATTTGTCGGATTGGAGTCTAATAAACGCCAATATGATTGTTCGAATATTATCGTATACAGGATGTACAAAGATGCCATTAGAGCACTAGCACATATCTCTGCTATTGGTTAGATTGAAGTCAAATAAACGATATTATATTTGTTAGAATATTATCGTATACAGGATGTGCAAAGATGCTAATACTAGCACTTGCTGCGTCTACGGGGGATGGGGGGCCCGGTTGGGGTCGCGGCTACGGTCCGGGGAAATTTTTGGGGGTCGCTCTTTGCGGGGGTTATGCAATGATTTAGAAGAAGCGAATAGGGAAGGGTAGCACGGGGGAGGGTAGCGTCTACGGGGATTACGCAAGGGTGTACGGGGGTTATGCGAGAAGTGTGTATGTTGTTATGTGTATAAGGTGGAGGGTGGTTTAGAAGCGAAGGGGTTTGGGTAGCGTCTACAGGGATTACGCAAGGGTGTACGGGGGTTATGCGAAAAGTGTATGTTGTTATGTGTATAAGGTAGAGGGTGGTTTAGAAGAAGCGAAGGGGTTTGGGTAGCGTCTACGGGGATAACGAAGGGTGTACGGGGGTTATACAAAAAGTGTGTATGTTTTTACGTGTATAAGGTTTGGTGGGATTGAAGTGGAATAAAATACGAAGAAGACAAGAGGTAAACATGTAAAGCCATAAGGGCACCATGCTGATGACGTCACCCATGCTCAGTCGATAATGGGGGGGGGCATCAAAATAAAGAACAATTGAATAAACATTTTATTGTACAATATAAAATTGAAAAGTATAATAGATGAAAATAATAACAATATTTTTATATAAATCTTTAAGGAATAATGGTGTCAACATCCATGTAGGCATCAATGGAATAGTGGCCCCATGGTAAGGTTTCATCGGAACCAGGAAGAATAAATCGCTTATCATCCTCAGGACTCAACGCTACTTTATCTTGAACAATTGAATGGACTAGATGTTTGTCGGCATGAATTAGATTTTGGGAAACGGTTTTCTGTGTGAAGGTGTCAAGGCAATTTTCGTAGTCTTCAAACGTGATTACGGTCTTCACAACTGACGATTTTACCCCTTTAGCTTTCTTAGTTATTCCAACGTTTCGAATTAGACAGTCTATTTCTCCTTTCTCAAAACCATCATTCGCAAGGCGTTTTCGTTTTTCTGCTAGATCATCTTCAGAGGTAAGTAACCGTGTTGCATACAATTTAGACCGTAACCCAACATAATCAGTCATTATGATACCATTGTTCTCATCCTTCATCATCCCAAGAACCTTCTTATTAACTTGAGGAATTCCATAAACGTTATCAAGAGGATAGTCTGAGGTGTCGAAATATTTATAACAATCAATCTTCATTACTTCATATGGATCTTGATCTCGAATCTCATATATAAGACTATCGGTATCGGTGTACAGCACAGTACAGTTCTCACTAAAACGGTTCATCATGTACTCATAGTGAAAATCATAGATCGTAGTTTTAGCCAGATCTAAAATTGCCATTCCTACATATATCGGTTTATTTAACCATATTTGCAGCTTCCGTAATTCGATGGCAATTAGGTTTTCGCTGAAAATCGTACTATTTTTAAACTCGGGCTTAGCTATGTACGATTCAGCACCATATCGACCACAACAATGAGAAATTAGCTTTACATCAACACGTTTGCGCACGTTCTCCATGATTTTACCTGCAACAATTAGAAAAAAGTGATTAGTATAGAAATATTTATATAAAACTAGCAATACTCACCAAACACGGCATTGTTCATCAGTTTGAATAGGTTCTTCTCAAACTCATTCTTCGCAGCCTTACGTAACTCAGTGTTTAAGTCAATGTAGGGCTTTAACCATGAACTCTGCTTGAATTTCAATACTCGATGTATTTTTGTTAATAGAAGCCCATTCTGTAACGCTTGCTTCAATGCTCGGTAATGTATAACGTATTTTGTTCTATTAGTTAGGGTAGCCATCAACTTAGTCTTCTCATTTAATCTTGTAGCAGGCATCATGGTCTTAGGATTTAGGTGTTCAGGACAAAATGGAATATCCTTATGCAAATCATGTAAATGAGAAGGATACTCCAAATCAACCTCGAGCATGTATCCCTCAGAAGCATCATCAGCAATTTCTGTAACGTCTATATTAGAGCCACACCATTCAAATCCTCCATAAAGGAGATATTGTGACATAGCCCATCCATATTGATCATTCACATCATTGTACATTAAATATTTCGGTGGATTTGAAGGATTATAAGTGGGCATATACTTATTGTTAGCTCGAGCACGACGTTTTCCGCAAACTTGACTAAGTCCACCGCGTATACCACGTTCAACAAACAAAAACATGTCTACATCGGTGAGAAGTTCCAATTCTTGTCCAGTATGTTTCAGCATAGCATCGAATGTAAATCCTGGTAATGTATAATAATGCGCGGGATCGATGTTATACGTAGCAATACAACTGGAACGAAACTGCTCAAAAACGTCAGCAAGAAGAAGGATATCAGTCTTCATATACAACTCTACATATTCACCTAAGGTTTGACATTGAAACGTATTCCAGACGCATTGTGCTCTACTATAAAGTTTACGTGAGCAGGGTTTATCTTCGAGATTATTATAGAAAGATTCCATACGAGGTAACCTTGTTTCTTCAAAGCGGTCGCAAGAATTGAAATAGTCATAAGGCATCACCCCCTTCTTAGTTAACATTGTGAATTCTTCGTCGGGAACACCAGAAAACTGTGATCTCAAATTAGGAAATTCGGTTAAATATGAGGCGAGTTTATCGAGAGATGACGCCATGAATCGGAAACTATCGATAAATCTGAATTGGATTCGTGCATCTTCAACATGTTTTGTAAAGGAAATATATTTTTCTTTTGTAATAGGAAGCAAATCAATAGAGCCAGTCATGCGGGTAGCAATGTCTTCGATGATGAAATTTGCATCATAACCAGATAAGTTGTGGAACACTACATTAACAGTAGGCGAATCCTGATAGTTAATATTGCACCCCTCATGCGCTGCACCTCTATAATTGTTTTCGGGAATGAGATGATCATGATCTCGGACTTTCTTATCAGTAGCGGAAAATGGTGTTTCACAAATATGACATTCGGTAGCAGCTTGAAACTGGCGTTCTTGATTAGGAGTCATATGAATTCCATAAGGACAAAGGAACACCGTACTGATATCTTGAGCAAGCAGATTCAGCTCATCAGCAAACCAGCGCATACAATCTTCACCCAAATAACTCTTATAAAAGGAAAGCAAATCATCATATGAACACTTGAAGTAATACCCAACGGCTGCAGGAATATGCTGTTGTGGCTTCTTAGAATCCCCAGTCTGCTTCAAAACACTCTCGAGATCTGCATATACTATAAAAGGTGCCTTTACCTTATTCTTATAGTTTTTGAATTTAAGAAAGTTTTTCCCCATTTCTGGCATCTTAACAGCACAATAATTCATTTTCATACAATCTACGACGTGAGCATCCAACTGTTTCGCTGTAGTAAATGGCTGTAAACATCTTTCACATAAAAAGTCCATTCGACCCTTGCATTATTTAAGATGAACATCTAGTTTTTCATGGGATCTGAAATAGCGTAGGCAACGATCACAGAAGTATTTCTTACAATTATGTTTACTGAGTTGAGTGGACAGAAGTCTTGATAGATTCTTTATCCAAACAAAGTGATATTTCGTTGGCGCTTCATCATATTTATCTTGCACCATCAACAAATTTACATGTTTATTCATCTTATTTCTTGTAAGGTAAGTTGGTAGAGTAATGAAGGTCTTTTTATCTTTTTGTAGAATGTAAACATTTACGGATATATTATTTTGCTTCTTAAAATTGGGGATCTGCTTCATAGTCATAGGAAACTGAATTCCCTTTAGTTTCAATATGGTCGAATAGTGGGGGTATGATGAAATTCCAGCCGCATTTTTCATGGCAGGAAACAGTGCCGACGTCACCGCCCAAGCAAAGCAAGAATCATCTTCATTATTGACGTTAATACATGCCTTCCTCTTTTTTATTTCTGCTGGTAAATCAATATACGAGGATCCCAGTTGTGGAGTATATTTATTGATGTTAACGCCTAAGTTCACCACCTTCTTCAATGCCCAACCACTATCACGTTCTTGAAACTCCTTCAGGTCTTTAAGGATAGGTGCAACGACTTTAGTATCAAACCAGTCATCAATGTTTGTATCTTTGTAAATTGGTGAATTGTTCGTTGTAAAATATTTAAACTCATTGAGAATCTGATCTCCTTTAACAATTTCAAATTCACCTCCGAAAGCCACATTCACCTTAACAGCTACCTCCTTTTTTAATATATTATGTATACGTCGTTTAAAGAGAGCCCTACAATCTTTGAGAAATGCAATGGGATCCTTATGCTTCAGGTTTGAGATGCTACCAGTTCTGATGCGACCGTTAAATGCTGCATCCAGATCATCCCATTTTACACGATGTTTTGCAGTTTCAATATGAGATGATAGGTCTCCACCATGTTTTTGAATATATTTAAATTGGTTACGAAATGATTTGATTTGAGTTATACTAGTTAAGATATGCTTCTTTTCTCCAATATTCTTGGCACTCCGTAACGCATTATTTAGTTTTCTTATAGCTTTTCTACACTCCATAAGCCCTCTAGTCACTTGGTGTTCATTATAATTAGATGTTATAAGCCCCAACAAAGTAGCAACATGTTTTACTAGATTCACAAAGAGACTCATAATAAGGATGAAATTTTTTTTCGTAAGCACTTTGAACAAAGAACTGTAATCGAATGAGCATAATCAGGATATGAGGGGTAACAAGTAAACTTCTAGTCGGACGGAAGACTGAACGATAACATTTTCCCTAAAAAAGACCCGCGAACAATATGGTTTTCGAAGCGGTCAGGAAAGACAGAATTGGAAGGAAATCGCCAGAACATCGGCATTTTGTATATATATATATATGTATATATTTATTTCTAACCAATTTTGTAACTAGGGAATGAAAAACATAATAATTAAAGAACCTTTTTAATCTAATCGAAGCGGTCATAGTACCGTTTCGCAAATTATTAGGGTAATCAATTATATTAGGGAGGGGTTTCAAAATAAAAAGAAATCTATAATGGTAACCCTAGACATACAGAAAGCGTTTGATTCTGTCTGGCTAGAGGGATTAATACATAAACTAATCAAATTAGCAATACCAGATTACTTAATTAAAATTTTACATTCATATTTATCCGACAGAACTTTTTATTCTAAAATTAATAATTATAGGGCTGGACCCTATACAATACAAGCTGGAGTTCCGCAAGGGTCGGTTTTATCACCTTTGCTATACTCCTTATTCATTCATGATCTCCCAACATCCCCTCATTTGTTAACCGCAATGTATGCCGATGACACTTGTTTTGTGGCATCTGCACAGAATCCCGATCAAGCTCTTGTAGAAGTTCAGACGCATATTAACACCAACATCATACCATACCTACACAAATGCAAATTAGCTATCAACGAATCCAAAACAGAGTATTTATTACTCAGGAGGATAGCTAAAAAAAAACACATCATTGCAGTCTCTACTTTGCGTGAATGGACACACTATTAAGCCTAGCAATACCCTGAAATACTTAGGGTATACTATTCAAGCGAACACAAACGCCAACGCTCATATTGTGCAACAGATACGCAAGGCAAAGACTGCAATGTGCAAACTGTATCCACTCATTTGTCGACATAGTAACTTAACAAGCAGAAACAACACTTCCTTGCTAATATTCAAGTGCGTCTGTTTGAATTTTTACCACTGGAAAATAGTATTTTGAAAAATTTGTTTAATCGATAAATAGAGAGAGTTTGTTCTTGAGAATTCTATAGAGTTACACTCATAGCCTTCTCACCGCTACCCTCACCCCCAGTTACGGGTACTCCGTACCCCACCGCGTACACCCTGAGACTTAGAGAAAAAATTAAAAAACTAAATAGTGTTAAACCATATTTGTTCGAAAATGAAAACTTAATTAGTGATAAAACTGTGTCAGTTAAAACTACCTCTAAACATATAGTTAAAGTGAAAACCTCCCCACGGAAACCAATACGAAAAGGTACGTTCAAATTGAAATCACTAAAAAGACAAAAACACTCTAATTCTATAAAAAACAATAACACTAAAAAAGACACAAAAAATAAAATTGAATGGAAAAGTACTGAGAAGTCAAACTCTAAAGACGGAGACGACTCTAGTACATCCACAAAATCTCCTGAGATTAATCATACCATATACACTAACGAAATACAAAGGATCAAATCCAAAACTCTAGAATTAAAATCTCGAAACGTAAATTATCACCAGATTGTATTTCTAGAAAATAAAGACTCAGAAAGTACCAATATCGATACAAACCTATATAATATAAATATTCCAAAATCTTGCATAGATGCAGTAGATATAGACACCCTTAATAAATGTATTGAAATTACCAAAAACAAAGAAAAGTGTATAGGACAATCAGACACTAAAAAGTGTCTAGAAAGCCCCAATCATAAAAAGTGTCTAGAACACATAGATAAAGAAAAGTGTCTAGTAAACACAAACGATAAAAAGTGTATAGGAGAATCTTCAAGTAATACTAACAACGATAATCTACCAGACGAGGAAACAGTTCAGAAATTAACAAAGTGTCTAGAATACAATAACGAAAAAAAGTGTCTAGAAAACCCGAAGGTTAAAAAGTGTATAGAAACCTCAACATATAAAAAGTGTATAGAAAAGTTTGAAAACGACAAAAATACAGAAAAGGATACTGCGGGAAGTTACACTTAAGACCAATCCTTGGAATTTTCAATACCTTTATATAGAGGGAGAATATCAGCGAGAACCTCCACCCCCGACAAAACATCTAATTTATTTAAAAAACAAAAGAAATTAAAAATGGGAGAGGATACCATAGGTACCAACTCAAGTGCCTCAGACGCCGAAAGCAATAATTTAGAAGAAAATCCACCAATTACAAAAACGACTCAAGTGGTGATACATAACCAAGCCGACCAATCTTGGGCAGATGAAGTCGAAAATGAAAATGTAATACAAGATAACCCTACAAATGACAAATTTGTATCCCAATATGAAAGTATGACCAAAAAAACGATTGTGCCAAGACTCATGGACATGACAAACAAGAAAAAACAGACGGAAGACATAAATGCGATAGTTGCCATCCCGGATGATCGAATGGAAGTTTCAAATAATGAAGACGATTTTCTAATACCAAAAAAAATTAGAACATTTAAAAATATCTTAAAACATACAAAAAAACAGACAATAACATCAACAAAAAACAGATATGAAACGCTATCAGAAGACTCAGAGGGGGAGGAGACTACGACTAAACAGCAAAAAAAACGGAAAAAAACGAAATTTCGTAAATTTGTTGCAACCGAAGACAGCTCAGATGACAATAATAAAATACACACGAGTAAACGTCCCAAACAAAAAGAAGCCACGACGACAAAATCAGCTAAAAAAACCACATCTTCCTGCCCTCCCATTGTAATCGATGGGAACGTATCCGCACATAAAGATATGGTTAGTAAATTGAAAGAATGTGTAACCGAGACATTTGAAATGAAATACACCGCTAATTCAATAATTATTTTCACCAAAGAGACAGCAGACTTCGATAATCTAAAACAAATTTTAAGAAGCGAAAAAGTTCCTTTCCACACCTACACGAGGAAGGAAGAAAAAACCCACGCATTCGTGCTGAGAGGTCTAGCCGAAGGCCTTCAGTTAGATGAAATCAAGGAAGAGCTGACAAATACATATAAAATTGACGTCAAGGATATATACAGGATGACCACCAAAGCGAGGCCACTGTATTTAGTTATTACTGACCCAAAAATCACACTGGATTTCCTGAATAAAAACGTTCGAGTTTTGGAACACACCAGAATCCTATGGGAATATCGGCGTCAGTCGAAGCCGATAATACAGTGTCACATTTGCCAGTTTTGGGGACACGCCACTTCCAACTGTGGCAGGGCACCCCGATGTTTAAAATGTGCAGCCTCCCACTTAACACCTGAATGCCCAAAGGACAGGTCTACACCGGCCAAATGTGCAAACTGCAAAGGCGATCATCCTGCCAACGCTACGATATGTCCAGAGTTTATCAAACGAAGAGACTGGCTCGAAGCTAAAAGAACAAAAACTCCAAATAATGCAGCCCCGAAATTCATCCCCGCTCCTCTTCCAAAAACAAACCCTTGGAACAACAAAAATGCCCCATCTCTACAAGAATACCCCAGTTTACCCTCCAAACAAACAATTCCCTCCCAACAACAAAGTATCCTCAAAACCCGAGTTACTCCTGAAACAAATGCCTCAGCCACCCCCACGGCTGATATAAATAAATTTTCGAAATTAAACACGATGTTTCAAGAATTACAAAGCATGGTCAACCTCGATGAGCTAACAAGAGCAGTCACAGACCTGTTACATGAGATGAGAGCAGCCACCAACAAATTAGAGAAGTTTACCATCTATAATAACTTTGTCGCCGGAATTGATAAGTATGACATCTAGGCAGGTAGGTGATAAAACAGGAATTCAAAAACGTAATCATCTTAAAATAATTTTCTGTAATGTAAATGGAGTAATAAATAAACTCCAACTCATCAGACATTTTCTCGACATTCAAAAACCAGACATTTTCTTTTTATGCGAGACGCTCCTAAAACCTAATAAATCCGTGAATTTTAGAAACCCAGAATATAGTCTGCATCGACTTGACCGCCCCGATGGTGTCGGCGGTGGCGGTCTCGCAGTATTAATCAAAAAAGACATCACATATCAAATCCTGCAACAAAATAATTCTTCAATTGAGCATATCTCCCTACTCATAGACAACAAAATAAAAATTGTGGGTGCATACAATTCACCAAACAAAAAACTTTTAGATACCGACTTTTATAACATAATAAGAACGCATAACAGGGTACTCTTAGTGGGTGACTTAAATTGTAGGCACCCCCTCTGGGATTCATATGCTTCTTACCCTAATACCAACGGAAATACCCTCCAAAGGTTCTGTGATAATTCGGATTGTAATATTTACAGTACGGATGATCCTACCCATTTTCCCTTTTCCGGTAATACCCCAAGCACATTAGATATAGCGGTTGGCAGAAATGTCAACACTATAACTAAGATGAAGACCCTCCCAGACTTAAATTCAGACCATGATCCAATTCTTATTGAACTAAAAATAACACACAACACACATTCACATACACGCAAAATACACGATTACACAACAACCAATTGGACAGCATTTAAAAAACTTATAAATGAAACATTAACAATCACAAATAATATTGAAAATCAAAGTCAATTAACACAATCGATTCAAAACTTACAAAATATCATAATAACAGCAAGAAACAAAACCACAACTATAAAACCCAAACCTAAATCAATAAACATCCTCCCGGACCGTATTGTAAATATTATAAAGGAAAAAAATAAAATACGCAAAAGATGGCAGCAAAGCCGTAGTGATTCAGATAAACAACTTTTAAAAGAATATCAAAATTTGGTAAATTCAGAAATAAAAGAACATCGAAATAACGAATGGAAATTATTTCTGGAAACACTAACAACTAAAGATAATTCTCTATGGAAAATCACAAAAAAATTAAAAAATAAGAGACATGAAATAACCAAAATAACATCAAATGGTAAAACCATCACTCAAAAATCGAAGATCGCAGAGGCCTTTGGAGAGTATTTTCAGGACAATTTTAAAAACAATATAACTAACACTCAACTTCACAATAAAATATCTACAATAGTATCAAATTATTTCAATAATCTCAATTCATCAATTAAATTTAATTTAGCAACCACTGATGAAATATACACCACAATTAAGTCACTTAAGAACAAAACAGCCCCAGGGACTGACGGTATTTCAAACGTGTTACTTAAAAGCTTACCTAAAAAAGCGATAGTACAAATGACTTACATCGTCAATTATATAATTAAAACTGGCAACTACCCTGATATGCTCAAAACAGCCAATGTTATCCCTATTATTAAAGCCAACAAACAATCATGTTATGTGGATAGCTACAGACCAATATCCCTTCTTAATAACATAGCAAAGGTGATTGATAAAATCATTCTTAAAAGAATGCAACAATTCGTAGATAGCCATAATATTCTTCCAAAAGAGCAGTATGGGTTCAGAAGTGGACACAGTACTGTTGCTCAAATAATTAGGGTCTTCAACCATATCAGAGAAGAATTCTCTAATAAAAACAAAACAATAATGGTAACAATAGACATACAAAAAGCCTTCGACACGGTGTGGCACGAAGGTTTGATATTTAAACTAATAAAACTTAATTTTCCAGAATATTTAATAAAAATTATAAATACTTATATACATAATAGAAAATTCTATTCTTGTGTGAATGAAGGCTTAGCGGGTCCATACCCTATCCAAGCTGGAGTTCCACAAGGATCAGTTCTTTCACCTTTGCTATACTCCCTATTTACCTACGATCTACCCTCAGCCCCAAACATTTTAACAGCTATGTATGCAGACGACACTTGTTTTGTATCATCTGCACCAACACCAGACAAAGCACTACAAAATATTCAATCACACTTAAACACACAAATACTCACATACATGAGAGATAACAAATTGACAATCAATCCTTCAAAAACAGAGTACATGTTACTCAGGAGGAGAAATGGGAAAAATGGCTCATTGCAATCTCAGCTTTGTGTTGAGGGGCAAACCATCACCCCTAGTCTCACATTGAAATACCTCGGTTATACAGTGCAAAGCAATACAAACGCCAACGCACATATAACTAAGCAAGTTCAAAAGGCCAAGATAGCAATGAGCAAATTATACCCTTTGATTTGCAAAAAAAGTTATCTCTCTGTACACAACAAACTTATGATATATCGCCAAATCATTAGACCTACACTGACTTACGCCGCCCCAGTTTATTACACCGCTACAAAACATAACTTTCACACACTACAGGTGGTGCAAAATAAGTGTCTGCGTATGGCAATACCTCATACAACTGAATACCCAAAACTTCCTAGAAACTCATGGCTACATGAACAAGCCGAAATACCCACTATCAAGGACTTTATAACTAAAATATCACAAAACTTTTATAATTATTGTCTGCCCGAAAATCTTCGAGAAACACTCAGAGCCGCCAATCGCGCAAAAGACACCCGTGATAGTGGGAGTAGGCTTTTGCATGGTAATTTATTTACATAACTAGTTGTTTAACCCCAAATCTACCAAACATCGAATTAGAGGGTATCTTACTACCCCTAATCAACCAAATATATACACACACAAAACATATACCCTATTAAAAGGAACATCTGTCATGTTGCTTTCCTTCATTAACTAAACCCAGTTCGTTTTGAAACCCTGTTTTTCAGCTGCTTTTCAGGGACAAATAAGTCGAAATAGCTAATGGAGTCATACTTTTTAATACGGGACAAAGTAATTTTCAAGACAAAATTAATGGATAATGCTACGCAAGGTGCCATGAACTTATCGAGACATAAGCAATACTGTCAAGAACGGCCAGAACACCGGCAGAATATATATTTATGTTGTGTTCGTATTTATATATTGTTTTGTACAGATATTGTAAATTTTAAAATCAGAAATGATTGTAATATAGACTTTTTAAAACAAAAACAAACAAGCAGAAACAAAATACTCACGTACACATACTTAATTAGACCGATTCTCACATATGCATCCCCTGTATACTACAATGGAACCAAGCACAATTTTCACTCACTACAGGTGGTTCAGAACAAGTGTCTGCGTATGGCGATTAAACACAACTGTTACCCCATGTTACCCAAAAACACTTGGTTACATGAAAAAGCCGATATACCAACTATTAAAGACTTCATCACTAAATATTCATCAAACTTTTACAATTACTGTCTGCCAAAGGATCTTCGTAAGAATCTCATAGACGCAAATCGCGCAGGAGACATCCGAGATAGTGGGTGTAGGCTTCTGCATGGTTCGCTAATTACATAACAAGGTTGCGTAACTTCTAACCTAAATATCATACATCAATATAATAATTTACAACAAATAAATAATCAACAAATCAAAGTCTGTCAGGTTGCCTACTCTAAATCTAAAAACCCCCATGTCATTTTTGAAACCCTGTTTTTTAGCTACTTTTCAGGGAAAACTTAGTCGAAATATTCTAGGAGTCAAAAACGTTTTAAGGTACAAAGTTGTTATAGACAGCGAAAATTAGTGGATAATACAATCAGTAAGGAACCACACAACGGAGCATCAGGACATACACTACTGGGTGAAGAATGGCCAAAACATCGGCATGATTATCTTAGTTGATATGTATTTTTCATTTATGTAGTAAGGGGATTATAATTGTAAATAAAGGATAATTAAAAAAAAACCGCGATTGAGGAAATTTGTGCCTGTTTTTCCATAAGAAAGCATGTAAAAAAATGACGTATTTCAAGCTAATTGAGCAATTCTGACACTTTTTAACCGTAATATTTGAGGAAGATATGATATATTCAAGTAATGATTCCAATTAACAAACAGTGATTGGAAGAAGTTTATGATCTGTATCTGTAGGCTACGATTTAGCTAGATTACAAATTCCATTCCGGCAACCTTCAGGACCATTGATTATGAGAAAAAATTACCATTCGAGGAATTGTAAAAGAATAATAAATTACTTATAAATTGAAAACTTTTCGCCTATTATGATATTTTTACTTGAGGAGGATATGATATATTCTAGTAATGATTCCAATTAACAAACAGTGAAATAAGAAGTTAATGATCTGTATCTGCAGACTACGATTTAGCTAGACCACAAACTATATTCCGACAACCTTCAGGACCATTGATTACGAGAAAAAATCACCATTCGACGTATTTTTTAAAAGAATAATAAATTATTTATAAATTGAAATCCTGAATTTGTCGATCACGAATTGTTTATTATTTTTTCTATATTGTTTATTTACCCATAGTTAAACATATAATATTATTTATTATCTATTTTTTTATATGTGAGGCCGAAGAAGATTCTTTAATAGCCTTTAGGCAACAATTTTCCCTGATATGTGATGAAAACATACAGAAAATACTAAACGCTTTAAGCTAATTGAGCAATTCTGACACTTTTTAACCGTAATATTTGAGGAAGATATGATATATTCAAGTAATGATTCCAATTAACAAACAGTGATTGGAACAAGAAGTTTATGATCTGTATCTGTAGGCTACGATTTAGCTAGACTACAAATTCCATTCCGGCAACCTTCAGGACCATTGATTATGAGAAAAAATTACCATTCGAGGAATTGTAAAAGAATAATAAATTACTTATAAATTGAAAACTTTTCGCCTATTATGATATTTTTACTTGAGGAGGATATGATATATTCTAGTAATGATTCCAATTAACAAACAGTGAAATAAGAAGTTAATGATCTGTATCTGCAGACTACGATTTAGCTAGACCACAAATTATATTCCGACAACCTTCAGGACCATTGATTACGAGAAAAAAATCACCATTCGACGTATTTTTTAAAAGAATAATAAATTATTTATGAATTGAAATCCTGAATTTGTCGATCACGAATTGTTTATTATTTTTTCTATATTGTCTATTTACCCATAGTTAAACATATACTATTATTTATTATCTATTTTTTATATGTGAGGTCGAAGGAGATTCTTTAATAGCCTTTAGGCAACAATTTTCCCTGATATGTGATGAAACATACAGAAAATACTATACGCACTTGAACTAATAGATAACCGCATGTTTTGTAGGCATGTCTTACAGATATCCTAGTTAAGTACTTATCCCACAATGTGGTAACTGCCGTATTTCTGTGCGGAAAAAAGTCGATCCCCCGTTTTATATCCGAAGAGACCTCAAAAAATACTTATATGGTTAAGAGAAATCGATATACGAGACCCACTACTTTTTTTCCGACCAAAAATTCAATTACAATTTAAACTACAATACATCTCAAAAATCTATATAAAATTTACATATGAGGTTATAGGCACTCTTCAATAGCCTTTAGGCGACTCTACCCCATAACAGAAGGATACTATTCGTACATAACTCAAAAGGTGACTGCTCGGGTTGTAATCGAGTCTAACCGACACCCTAAGTTTTTTGTACTCCTCCCACTGTGTGGTACCTGTCATATCTCTGTGTAGGAAAAGTCGGTACCCTTTTTATACCCGAAGGAACCTCATTGTATGCTATCAAAATTATATATCACAACTAAAACAATAAATATTTTTGTAGGTAAATACTCAAAAGATACTTACTCGTTTGCCTATTTCCTTCTGCAGCAATCTTCACCCCAGGCGCGAGCTGTTGTGTACCACACGTCATCGCGATTTTAGAAGAGCCCATCTAATTCGGACGTCAGACTAGAAATAAAAATTCATTAGTCTAATATTTTACTAACCAAAATTTTTAACAATTGACAATCAATTAAACTTTTTTGCATAAATCTATCTACATCCCTTCACTTTTTATAACAAACAATGATGATCATACCACAAAAACTATTACATCGTCGCAGACTAGTGAAATTACTAGTAAAAACAATTATATATGGGTGTATATTTCCATATTAATTAATTTTTTTTATGCAACTCTAAATAAAAAGGTTCAAAATATTCATAAAAAAAGATCTCCTCAGATGTCTATTCTACATAAGAATCAATGCATATTTATACTTTCATCTGAGTCGACGACGTCATAGATTCTCGTTACTAATAACATACCTTATCAACGAAAACCGACAAGTCCAAACAAGTTCATATTAAAACGGATACATGATTTCAAAAAAACTTGGGTTATGATGAAAAATTATATGATTGTAACAGTGATTTTTCATTATGTCCAAAACATAATATTCCACCTAGTTCAAAATATAAAAAGTTATTGTCTACCCATTATCCTAAAAATAATTATAAAATTCACTACCGGACACTAAACGATTGACATTGAAAAAGATACATAGGTTTCTAAAATTCGAGCGGAATTCTTGGTTGAAGACATATTGATTTAAACAACCATTTGAGAAATTTAGCAAACAATGATTCTGAATCATCATAAACTTATTAATAAAACAATGGAAAATTCTCGAAAATACCGTTATGTTAAATTACTTAAATCTTGAAACGGCCGCTACAGCATAAAACATTTCATTGCAATTCCTTTGTTACATTATAGTACAATTTTTAATGAAAATCTAGTAGCTATTAAATTAAAAAGGGCTGAAATAGTTTTCGGTAAACCTGTTTATATAGGTGTGACTATTTTTTGATTTTATGATACCGAAATTGGATCTTAAAGACGTAAATTACTATAAAACAATATGTACGGCCTTATCTCCCTACATCAACTGATATTTTTTGGTTCAAAGACATATTTTTAACCCCAAACTCACGTATACGTTAGAAGCGTAATTAAATTATAATCTACCCCCATCCATCGTTCGTATAAACTTTTTTAATGAAATTTTTACTAAAAAACAATATATACGGCCTTATCTTCCTACATTAACTAATATTTTTTGAAAAAACATCTAAAGAAATGTGTCATATTTCAACAAAAAAATATTTATTACTCACGCTTTAAGGGAACAACTTATCACTTGCACACCTTATTTAACACTGAAAATATCAATTTTTAATACACACGTCTTTGTCCATTCATTAAGCCGGTGACGTCGGCGGCCGTATAGATTACTAAGATTTTAATAATTTTGTCTCTACTTAATATAAAATTAATATTGGATTACTTTATTGGAGAAAAAATATTTTCGTATTATCAGTAATCAACCGCAATATCTCACAATGAATAAAATACTGAATCGAATCGTAGAAAACAAAATGAATTGAGGAAACTTATCACTAATCAAAAAATAACTACAAAGTATGATGAATGTGGTTTTAACAATAAACCATTATGATACATTGTTGCAATGAATGGTGTGTTGTTCCAGCCAGACGCTGATAGTGCAGAATATGCAGCGTAAGTATTCTAGATATTTGACCCTGGTAAAGCAGCCGCCGACGTCACCGGCTTAATGAATGGACAAAGACGTGTGTATTAAAAATTGATATTTTCAGTGTTAAATAAGGTGTGCAAGTGATAAGTTGTTCCCTTAAAGCGTGAGTAATAAATATTTTTTTGTTGAAATATGACACATTTCTTTAGATGTTTTTTAAAAAAATATCAGTTAATGTAGGAAGATAAGGCCGAATATATTGTTTTTTAGTAAAAATTTCATTAAAAAAGTTTATACGAACGATGGATGGGGGTAGATTATAATTTAATTACGCTTCTAACGTATACGTGAGTTTGGGGTTAAAAATATGTCTTTGAACCAAAAAATATCAGTTGATGTAGGGAGATAAGGCCGTACATATTGTTTTTGAAGGCCTTTGACTCCGTATGGCTCGAGGGTTTAATAAACAAACTGATAAAAATCGAAGTTCCTAATTATTTAATTAAAATACTAAATTCCTATTTAAGCAATCGAAAATTTTACACCAAAATTGATAATCATTCAGCCGGACCTTACGTAATGATAGCCGGAGTTCCGCAAGGTTCTGTTTTATCACCTTTGCTTTACTCCCTATTCATCCACGATCTCCCAACCTCCCCACAATTGTTAACTGCAATGTATGCCGACGATACTTGTTTTGTAGCCACAGCACAGAATCCAAATTACGCACTGGAAACAGTACAAACACACATAAACACGACAATTTTACCTTATTTACACGAACACAAATTAGTTATTAACGCCTCCAAAACAGAGTATTTATTACTCAAGAGAATGACTAATAAAAACACCCCATTGCAAACTCAGCTTTGCGTAGATGGGCATATTATACAGCCAAGTAGTACCCTAAAATATTTAGGGTATAGTGTTCAAGGCAATACTAATGCGAACGCACATATTATGCAACAGGTACGCAAGGCCAAGATTGCAATGGGAAAACTATATCCACTCATTTGTACACACAGTAGCTTAACAAGTCAATACAAAATTCTTACATATAAATACATTATACGCCCTATACTGACTTACGCAGCTCCTGTTTATTTTAACGGGACTAAACATAATTTCCACTCCCTGCAAGTGGTTCAAAACAAGTGTTTACAGATGGCAATAAAACATAACTGCTACCCCAAACTACCCAAAAATTCTTGGTTACATGACAAAGCCGATACGCCTACTATCAAAGACTTTATAACAAAAATTTCATCGAATTTTTATAATTACTGTCTGCCAGATGATCTTCGAAAGAATCTCATAGACGCAAATCGCGCAGAAGGCATCCGAGATAGTGGGTGTAGACTTCTGCATGGAACACTAATTACATAACAAGGTTGATTAACTCCAAGCCTATTTCACACATAAGTGTAAATCAATCCAAGTAAATAATTATTATTATGCAAAATCAACGTCAGTCATGTTGCCTTCTCGAAAACTAAACCCCTTATCGTTTTGAGACCCTGTTTTTTAGCTACTTTTCAGGGAATACACAGCCGAAATATGCTAGGAGCCATAATTATATTGCGGGACAAAGCTATTGTAGAAAATGATTACCTATGGATAGTGCTACGGCAAGGAGCCATAGATCACAGAAGACACGACACACAGAAATGATGGAAAAAGGCCCGAACATCGGCAGACATTTGACATGTAATTTCCACCCTTTCTGTATAAGGGAAGCAAAATTGTAAAAATAAAGCACCTTATTAAAAAAAAAAAACCGCGATTGAGAAAGTGAAAACATCCCCCAGGAAAAAGATATCAAAAGGTACGTTTAAAAATAAGATCACAAATAGACCTAAACTAACATACACTCATAAAAACTCGAATAAAAAAACTGACAAAAAAAAGTGAATGGAAAAATACTGGGGAGTCCAAATCACAAAACGAGGACGACGAACCACGTACCAGCGCTGACTCTCATAGCTCAAATCACTCAAAAGAACTAGAGAGAATCAAAATTAGAACACAAGAACTAAAAATCAAAAATAAAAATTATCACCAAATCGCTTTTATAAATGAGATAGAAAATAACACAGATAAAACAATACCAAACTTAGACACAATAATAATTCCTAAAACTTGCTTTGACTCTATCAACATATCCGAATTAAACAAGTGTATAGAACTTTCTAACACCGTAGAAAAGTGTATAGGACAAACTAACAAAGAAAAGAGTATAGAAAGTCCAAACTTAGAAAAGTGTCTAGGAAACATTCAAAATAAAAAGTGTCTAGGAAACTGCCAAGACAAAAAGTGTATAGAAAACGATCAAATTAAAAAGTGTATAGAAAACTCAGAGCTGACAACAGATCATACATTAGACCTATCAATCCCTACGTGTAGAGGTAAAACTATAAATAGCACATCCACTCCGGATAAAACTAAAAAATTACAAAATTCAAAAAATAAAATTCCAATGGAAGAAGACACAATAGGGTACAGCACTAGCGCATCGGAGGATGAGAAAAACTCAACAATATCCGAAACCAAAACCAAGACGACACAAGCCCTTATACATAATTTAGCTAGCCAATCATGGGCACAACAAGTAGAAAACGAGGAAAACACACCTACTACCGACCAATTTGTTTCCCAATATGAAAACCTAAATAAAAAAAAGATAGTACCTAGGACGATGGACATGACAAAAAACAAAAATCAAAACGAAGACATGAATGCCATAATTACTATCCCCACTGAAGAGCAAATGGAAGTTACATCGCAACAAGATGAATTCACTGTCCCAAAAAAGGTTACCTCATTCAACACTCTCATAAGAAAAAAGAAAAAAGAAACAGAAACGAAAACAAGTAATAGATACGAAACGTTATCTGAAGAATCCGAGGATGACGCGCCCACGATGCCACAAAAAAAAAGGAAAAAAACCAAATTCCGAAAATTAAATATTTCAGACGAGAGCTCAGATGATACAAATAAAAATAGAAATATAAAACGTTCTAAACCAAAAGAAACTATTGTATCAAAAAACGTTAAAAAAACCGCAATCTCATGCCCGCCCATCATAATTGACGGGAACGTTTCAGCACACAAAGATATGGTGCTGAAACTAAAAGAATACGTCACAAAATCATTCGAAATGAAGTACACCACGAATTCAACAATAATATTCACTAAAGAAGTCGAAGATTTTAACAAGCTAAAACAAATTCTTAGAGTGGAAAAAGTCCCATTCCACACGTATACTAGGAAAGACGATAAAACTCATGCTTTTGTACTGAGAGGACTGCGGAAGGGATGCAAATAGATGAAATCAAAGATGAACTTGTCAACACCTATAAAATCAATATAAAAGACATATACCGAATGACTACGAAAGCAAGGCCATTATATCTTGTTATCACTGAACCGAAAATTACTTTAGATTACCTTAACAAAAATGTTAGGGTAATTGAACACACCCGAATACTATGGGAATATAGACGACAAGTAAAACCTATCATCCAGTGCCACATATGTCAGCTCTGGGGTCATGCAACATCAAATTGTGGACGTGCTCCTAGATGTTTGAAATGTGCTGCACCCCATCTGACCCCAGAGTGCCCCAAAGATCGCTCTAAACCGGCTAAATGTGCTAACTGCAAAGGCGACCACCCTGCGAACGCAGAAATATGTCCAGAGTACATAAAAAGACGGGAATGGCTGGAATCCAGAAGAACGCAAACAACAAAGAAGGCAACACCCAAATTTATTCCTGCTCCTATCCCAACGACGAATCCCTGGAACAACAAAACCATACTTTCCCAACAAGAATTTCCCATTTTACCAACAAAGCACTCAAATCCTGCCCCTCAACAAAACACTCCTAAAATTGCAAATAACCCACAAACAACTACTGCCCCAACGACTGACTTAAATAAATTCACGCAATTAAACCAAATGTTTCAAGAACTCCAAAGCATAGTAAATCTTGACGAACTTACAAGAGCTGTATCTGATCTACTCCAAGAGATGAAGAATGCCTCAACCAAATTAGACAAGTTAACAATATATAACAACTTTGTAGCCGGGATTGACAAATATGACATCTAGGCAGGTAGGTGGTAAAACAGGAATTCAAAAACGTAATCATCTTAAAATAATTTTCTATAATACCAATGGAGTTATAAATAAACTCCAAATTCTCAGACATTTTCTCGCCTTCCATAAACCAGATATCTTCTTTCTGTTCGAGACACTTCTCAAACCAAACAAAACCGTGAGCATTAGAAATCCCGAATATAGTCTATATAGACAAGACCGCCCCGCAAATGTCGGCGGAGGCGGTATCGCAGTATTAATTAAAAAAGACATAAAATTCCAAATTCTGCAACCAAATAATTCATCGATTGAGCATATCTCATTACTAATAGATAATAAATTAAAAATAGTGGGGGCATACAATTCACCAAATAAAAAATTGTATGAATCAGACTTTTTTAATATCATAAATACTCATAGTAGGGTTCTCATGGTTGGTGACTTAAATTGTAAGCACCCGCTATGGGACTCCTATGCCTCACATGCCAATCCAAATGGAAGTACTCTCTTAAGGTTTTGTGACAATTCGGACTGTAACATATACAGTACCGACGATCCTACACATTTCCCATACTCTGGTTTCTCCCCTAGCACCATAGACATTGCTATAGGGAGAAACATAAATACAATAACAAAAATGAAAACCATTCCGGATTTGAACTCTGACCACGACCCCATCCTTCTAGAATTAAAAATGACCCACTCTATACACTCTCCCCCGATTAAAAAATACGATTATACAACAACAAATTGGAAATTATTTAAAATATATATTAATAAAAAACTTATCATCGTAGACAAAATAGAAAATATAAATCAATTAACTAACACTATTCAAAATCTTCAAAATATCATAATCACTGCTCGAAACACATCAACATCCTTAAAACATAAATTAAACCTCCAAAATTCTCTTCCCGATTACATTTTAAACATAATTAAAGACAAAAATAAAATCCGCAAAAGATGGCAAATAAACAGAAATAATGACGACAGACAATCATTAAAATATTATCAAAACTTAATAAACACATTAATAAATGAATATAGAAACTACAACTGGAAAGTGTTTCTAGAAAAACTTACCACAAAAGATAATTCACTATGGAAAATAACTAAACAACTAGAAAGTAAACGAGAAGAATTAACAAAAATAGTAGTAAATGGCAACACTATAACCCAAAAATCCAATATTGCACAAGCCTTTGGAGAGTACTTTCAGGACAATTTTATCAATAATACATCAAACACACAATATCACCTAAATATAAATCAAATAGTCACAGATTACTTAAAAAATGTACGAACAACACACAACACAAATTTAGTAACCACATCAGAAATAACAAGCACCATTGGCACACTCAAAAACAAGACTGCGCCGGGGGTGGATGGGATTACAAATGTATTACTGAAAAGTCTTCCTAAAAAAGCAATAGTGCAAGTTACACATATTGTAAACTATATAATTAAAAATGGTATCTATCCCGATATGCTCAAGATTGCCAATGTTATACCGATTATCAAAGCCAACAAACAACCCTGTTATGTGGACAGTTATAGACCTATCTCCTTACTTAACAATATAGCAAAGGTGATAGACAAAGTTATTCTCACTAGAATTCAAAAATATGTTGATAAACATAATATTATACCCCAAGAGCAATACGGTTTCAGAGGCGGTCATAGTACAGTCGCGCAAATTATAAGAGTATTTAATCACATTAGAGAAGAGTTCTACAAAAAAAATAAATCAATAATGACCACTATTGACATTCAAAAAGCCTTTGATACCGTATGGCACGAGGGGCTAATATATAAACTTATTAAACTCAAATTTCCAGAATACCTAATTAAAATTATTAAATCTTATATAACTAATAGAAAATTTTATTCTTGTGTGAACGAAGGTGTAGCAGGGCCATACTCCATACTCGCCGGAGTTCCACAAGGGTCGGTACTTTCACCCTTGCTGTATTCCCTATTTACCCACGATTTACCCTCCTCGCCGCAAATTCTAACCGCCATGTACGCAGACGACACATGTTTTGTATCATCTGCAACGACTCCAGACTTTGCACTACAAAACATTCAAACACACATAAATACACAAATACTGACATACATGAGGGACAACAAACTTACTATCAACCCCTCCAAAACAGAGTACTTGTTACTCAGGAGGATGGGGAGGAACAAGTGCTCATTGCAATCTCAGCTATGTGTAGATGGGCAAATTATATCACCCAGTAACACACTAAAATACTTGGGATATACAGTGCAGGGCAACACTAATGCCAATGCACACATCATGAAACAAGTACAAAAAGCGAAGATGGCAATGAGCAAATTGTACCCACTGATTTGTAAGAAAAGCTGCCTCTCACCACATAACAAATTGATCATATACAGGCAAGTTATTAGACCAATACTAACATACGCCGCTCCGGCCTACTACACAGCCACTAAACACAATTTTCATACACTGCAGGTGGTGCAAAACAAGTGCTTACGTATGGCAATAACACACAAAACAGTTTACCCTAAACTTCCAAAAAATACATGGTTACATGATCAAGCAGACTTACCGACTATTAAGGACTTTATAACAAAAATATCCAAAAATTTTTATAAACATTGCTTACCCAAAAATCTTCGAGAAACTCTCAAAGCCGCCAGTCGCGCAGAAGACACCCGTGATAGTGGGTGTAGGCTTCTGCATGGTAACTTGTTCACATAACTAGTTGTTTTATTTCAACAACCAAAGACATCGAATCAAAGGTACTAGTTACCTCTGATCACCCTTAAAAATTTTCAAGCATACATACTCTATAATACACAATAAAAACATCTGTCATGTTGCCTCTACTCATAACTTAATCTCTCATTCCGTTTTGAAACCCTGTTTTTCAGCTGCTTTTCAGGGATTTACTAGTCGAAATAGCCATGGAATCATATTTGTGAAAACGGGACAAAGGAAGTTATAAAATCATAGTAAATGGATTATGCAGAAACGCAAGGCGCTATATACACAAACAACAAGACGAACGATTGTACCAAGATTGCCAGAACAGCGGCCTCACTATCTTGTATACAATTGTATATAATCAATGTAAAATTATTGTTAATAAAGACGTTTTAAAACAAACAAACCCGCGATTGAGGAAATTTGTGCCTGTTTTTCCATAAGAAAGCATGTAAAAAAATGACGTATTTTAAGCTAATTGAGCAATTCTGACACTTTTTAACCGTAATATTTGAGGAAGATATGATATATTCAAGTAATGATTCCAATTAACAAACAGTGATTGAAACAAGAAGTTTATGATCTGTATCTGTAGGCTACGATTTAGCTAGACTACAAATTCCATTCCGGCAACCTTCAGGACCATTGATTATGAGAAAAAATTACCATTCGAGGAATTGTAAAAGAATAATAAATTACTTATAAATTGAAAACTTTTCGCCTATTATGATATTTTTACTTGAGGAGGATATGATATATTCTAGTAATGATTCCAATTAACAAACAGTGAAATAAGAAGTTAATGATCTGTATCTGCAGACTACGATTTAGCTAGACCACAAATTATATTCCGACAACCTTCAGGACCATTGATTACGAGAAAAAATCACCATTCGACGTATTTTTTAAAAGAATAATAAATTATTTATAAATTGAAATCCTGAAATTGTCGATCACGAATTGTTTATTATTTTTTCTATATTGTCTATTTACCCATAGTTAAACATATACTATTATTTATTATCTATTTTTTTATATGTGAGGTCGAAGGAGATTCTTTAATAGCCTTTAGGCAACAATTTTCCCTGATATGTGATGAAAACATACAGAAAATACTATACGCTTTAAGCTAATTGAGCAATTCTGACACTTTTTAACCGTAATATTTGAGGAAGATATGATATATTCAAGTAATGATTCCAATTAACAAACAGCGATTGGAACAAGAAGTTTATGATCTGTATCTGTAGGCTACGATTTAGCTAGACTACAAATTCCATTCCGGCAACCTTCAGGACCATTGATTATGAGAAAAAATTACCATTCGAGGAATTGTAAAAGAATAATAAATTACTTATAAATTGAAAACTTTTCGCCTATTATGATATTTTTACTTGAGGAGGATATGATATATTCTAGTATTGATTCCAATTAACAAACAGTGAAATAAGAAGTTAATGATCTGTATCTGCAGACTACGATTTAGCTAGACCAAAAATTATATTCCGACAACCTTCAGGACCATTGATTACGAGAAAAAAATCACCATTCGACGTATTTTTTGAAAGAATAATAAATTATTTATAAATTGAAATCCTGAATTTGTCGATCACGAATTGTTTATTATTTTTTCTATATTGTCTATTTACCCATAGTTAAACATATACTATTATTTATTATCTATTTTTTATATGTGAGGTCGAAGGAGATTCTTTGATAGCCTTTAGGCAACAATTTTCCCTGATATGTGATGAAAACATACAGAAAATACAATACGCACTTGAACTAATAGATAACCGCATGTTTTGTAGGCATGTCTTACAGATATCCTAGTTAAGTACTTATCCCACAATGTGGTAACTGCCGTATTTCTGTGCGGAAAAAAGTCGATCCCCCGTTTTATATCCGAAGAGACCTCAAAAAATACTTATATGGTTAAGAGAAATCGATATACGAGACCCACTACTTTTTTTCCGACCAAAAATTCAATTACAATTTAAACTACAATACATCTCAAGAATCTATATAAAATTTACATATGAGGTTATAGGCACTCTTCAATAGCCTTTAGGAGACTCTACCCCATAACAGAAGGATACTATTCGTACATAACTCAAAAGGTGACTGCTCGGGTTGTAATCGAGTCTAACCGACACACTAAGTTTTTTGTACTCCTCCCACTGTGTGGTACCTGTCATATCTCTGTGTAGGAAAAGTCGGTACCCTTTTTATACCCGAAGGAACCTCATTGTATGCTATCAAAATTATATATCACAGCTAAAACAATAAATATTTTTGTAGGTAAATACTCAAAAGATACTTACTCGTTTGCCTATTTTCTTCTGCAGCAATCTTCACCCCAGGCGCGAGCTGTTGTGTACCACACGTCATCGCGATTTTAGAAGAGCCCATCTAATTCGGACGTCAGACTAGAAATAAAAATTTATTAGTCTAATATTTTACTAACCAAAATTTTTAACAATTGACAATCAATTAAACTTTTTTGCATAAATCTATCTACATCCCTTCACTTTTTATAACAAACAATTATGATCTTACCACAAAAACTATTACATCGTCGCAGACTAGTGAAATTACTAGTAAAAACAATTATATATGGGTGTATATTTCCATATTAATTAATTTTTTTTATGCAACTCTAAATAAAAAGGTTCAAAATATTCATAAAAAAAGATCTCCTCAGATGTCTATTCTACATAAGAATCAATGCATATTTATACTTTCATCTGAGTCGATGACGTCATAGATTCTCGTTACTAATAACATACCTTATCAACGAAAACCGACAAGTCCAAACAAGTTCATATTAAAACGGATACATGATTTCAAAAAAACTTGGGTTATGATGAAAAATTATATGATTGTAACAGTGATTTTTCATTATGTCCAAAACATAATGTTCCACCTAGTTCAAAATATAAAAAGTTATTGTCTACCCATTATCCTAAAAATAATTATAAAATTCACTACCGGACACTAAACGATTGACATTGAAAAAGATACATAGGTTTCTAAAATTCGAGCGGAATTCTTGGTTGAAGACATATTGATTTAAACAACCATTTGAGAAATTTAGCAATCAATGATTCTGAATCATCATAAACTTATTAATAAAACAATGGAAAATTCTCGAAAGTACCGTTATGTTAAATTACTTAAATCTTGAAACGGCCGCTACAGCATAAAACATTTCATTGCAATTCCTTTGTTACATTATAGTACAATTTTTAATGAAAATCTAGTAGCTTTTAAATTAAAAAGGGCTGAAATAGTTTTCGGTAAACCTCTTTATATAGGTGTGACTATTTTTTGATTTTATGATACCGAAATTGGATCTTAAAGACGTAAATTACTAAAAAACAATATGTACGGCCTTATCTCCCTACATCAACTGATATTTTTTGGTTCAAAGACATATGTTTAACCCCAAACTCACGTATACGTTAGAAGCGTAATTAAATTATAATCTACTCCCATCCATCGTTCGTATAAAGTTTTTTAATGAAATTTTTACTAAAAAACAATATATACGGCCTTATCTTCCTACATTAACTAATATTTTTTGAAAAAACATCTAAAGAAATGTGTCATATTTCAACAAAAAAATATTTATTACTCACGCTTTAAGGGAACAACTTATCACTTGCACACCTTATTTAACACTGAAAATATCAATTTTTAATACACACGTCTTTGTCAATTCATTAAGCCGGTGACGTCGGCGGCCGTATAGATTACTAAGATTTTAATAATTTTGTCTCTACTTGATATAAAATTAATATTGGATTACTTTATTGGAGAAAAAATATTTTCGTATTATCAGTAATCAACCGCAATATCTCACAATGAATAAAATACTGAATCGAATCGTAGAAAACAAAATGAATTGAGGAAACTTATCACTAATCAAAAAATAACTACAAAGTATGATGAATGTGGTTTTAACAATAAACCATTATGATACATTGTTGCAATGAATGGTGTGTTGTTCCAGCCAGACGCTGATAGTGCAGAATATGCAGCGTAAGTATTCTAGATATTTGACCCTGGTAAAGCAGCCGCCGACGTCACCGGCTTAATGAATGGACAAAGACGTGTGTATTAAAAATTGATATTTTCAGTGTTAAATAAGGTGTGCAAGTGATAAGTTGTTCCCTTAAAGCGTGAGTAATAAATATTTTTTTGTTGAAATATGACACATTTCTTTAGATGTTTTTTCAAAAAATATCAGTTAATGTAGGAAGATAAGGCCGTATATATTGTTTTTTAGTAAAAATTTCATTAAAAAAGTTTATACGAACGATGGATGGGGGTAGATTATAATTTAATTACGCTTCTAGCGTATACGTGAGTTTGGGGTTAAAAATATGTCTTTGAACCAAAAAATATCAGTTGATGTAGGGAGATAAGGCCGTACATATTGTTTTTTAGTAATTTACGTCTTTAAGATCCAATTTCGGTATCATAAAATCAAAAAATAGTCACACCTATATAAAGATGTGCATCTACAAATGATTCTTCAAAATCACTTCCGATATCAACTTCATCATTCTCGCTATCTCCGTCTTCGGCCAAATTAATAATAATATTATCTACAACAGTATCTAAAAGTGGTTCATTGTTCATAAATTCATCTTCAATCTTTATAACAGGGTCACATTTAACTTTCCGATCATTTGCAGAAAATGTGTCAAAAAATTCATTACAGAATTATTTAACCTTGTTAAATTGAAGGTAATATTTCGTTTGGCCACATATTCTTTAAGTGCCGCCCCAACACTCTCGATCGGATTTAAGTACGGGTGATAAGGGGGTAGCCTTAAAACTTGCAATCCATGTCGAATAAACAATTCATCAATCTTATAAGTTTTATATTGCGGTTTGTACATTTTTGCAACGTTATAAAGATCCGGTTTTAACATTTGTTCACTGTAATATATGTTTCTTTTAGAAAGCCAGTTTTTTTATTGTTGTTTAGTCCAAGCAGTCGTAGGTAATTTTTCATTTAGAACATTGTGATATGGGGCGTTATCAATTACCACAACTGCGTTTTTTGGCAGGTTTAGAATGGGGTTCGGACCTGGTGGACTCTTCCTTCTGGGAATTGGACCTGGTGGAACCCTCCCCCTGGGAATGGGATCTGGTAAACCCCTCCTACTGGGGTTCGGGCCTGGTGGACCTCTCCTCCTGGTGTTCGGACCTGGTGGACCCTTCCTCCTGGGAATGGGACCTGGTGGACCCCTTCTACTGGGGTTCGGACCTGGTGGACTTCTCCTCCTGGTGTTTGGACCTGGTGGACCCTTCCTCCAGCTAGCTCAGCGGCGTGGTAGTGTTCGCCTCCTCCTTCAGGGGTCGGTGTGTATCCCACTTGTTGGGCGCCATGTCGTCGGGTGGGCGTTGTCTGATTGCCAAAGCCCTGAAAAGGGCTCAGGCTGTCATGACTATTCACGTCCGACATTTTCATAAATAAATATTATATTTTTATATGTATATTATATAAAAAATTCCGTATCTCACTATAAATCCCTTAGGACTCTCGTAATCCACTATCTCGCAGAGGAACTGGGAGCAAGTAAATGAAATGCCAATTCAAGATAATTCAACTTGCCCAGTTCGATCTATATCTCAACAGCGTAGCGGTACCAGAGCGTCTAAGCGAGCCGTTGCGTCTTCTTTAGAGGTCGAAGATGAACTGCCGATCCGTTGCTCCCCGCCGCCTAGTTATACACATCCGCGCGTGGTTCGGTGCGCAGGCATGTGTTTTAATTGGCAGGGGCGGAGCCTATGAGTTGGACGCGCTTTGCTCTGGGGTCACCCCCCTGCTCCGAAGATCGAACTGGGAATGTTTGCTTTATTAAAATTAAAGTGTATAAAATTTGTATAAAATGTAAAAATAAAGTATGATGTAAATAAGGTTGAGATATGGACAGAGAAGCTTAAAATTAAGGGGAAAAAGGAGAAAATGTGGTATATACAATAGACTGTTTAGTTGTCCTCTGGTGGTGCTCTTGGTGGTGGTGATGGCCTTATATCGTCGACGTAGATCAGCTTGTGGCCGCTGTCCTTGAGCACATTGTAGGTGTTAGGGCCTAATTGTTCTAGTATTTCATGGGGTCCGGTCCATGTTTGGCCGAAGTTGGATTTGGCGAAGTTCCGGACGAGCACCTTTTCTCCGGGTGAGAATATTTTTGCCGGCGCTTGTGTGTCGGGAAACAGGCGCCTGGCGTAGATGGTGGCCTTCTGTTTGGCCTCTTCTTGTCGCTGGAGGCGTTTTTCGGGGGTGTTGAGTGGCCTTGGTCGCTTTGGGTCTTCTTCTGGGCGGCGGAGCTCGTAGCCCAGCAGTAAGTGGCATGGTGTCTGTTCAGTGGCTGCTGAGGCCCTTGTCCTTAGAGAGAACACTGTGTCCGCCAGGAGGTCTTTCCATCTATTTTCCTGTTTACCGACCAGTCTGGCTCGTAGTCCCTTTTTAATTTCTTGGACTCGCCTCTCCACGGGGTTTGCCCTTTGGTGGTAGATCGGGGAGTTTACTGGTTTTATGTGATTCCTGTCTAGAAATCTTTCAAACACCCCGCCACGGAATTGGCCTCCATTGTCCGTGATCACGCATTCCGGGTAGCCCCATCTTTGACAGACCTCCTCCTCTAAGAACTGGACCACTGCTTTGGCCTTGCCTGATGTGGTGCAACGGTATTCTATCCATTTGGAGAAGAGGTCTGTGGCCACCAGGATGAAGCGATTGCCTCTGGTTGACTTTGGGTATGGCCCTAGGACGTCGAAGGAGATGGTCTTCCACGGTCCTTGTGGTTCTCTGGCTTCCATTGATGCTGCTGGCTGTCTGGCTGCTGACTTGGTGGTGGCGCAGATGAGGCAAGACTTCACATGTTGCTTGGCATCTTTCTGTAGTGTTGGCCAGTAATATATTCGTTTGATGGCTCTAGTAGTTTCGTCTGTCCAGGGGTGGCCCGAGGCTTCGTGGTAGGTCTTGAGCACGTCTTCTCGATAGCGTTTGGGGACGACCAGCCGGTGTTGTTGCCCCGCCGTGTAGAAGCAAGTGTTCTGTTTTACTGAGAAGTCCTGTGTTAGGGTCTGTTCCACTTCGGTTTCTGGGCCTCTGGTGGTGATGGCTTCTAGGCGACGCCTCAGTCGCAGCATTCCAGGACGTGTCCTATGGGATTTCGCTATGCGTTCTTCCAGCGTGAGGTTGGCGTTGTCCTCTTGGGCTTCTTCCTCTTCTTCGTCCTCGAGGAGGCATAGGAGGGGGAAGTTGTCTGGTTCGTCGATTTCTATGGAGGGCCAGGACAGTCGTTCGATTTCATCGTCTTGGGATGAGTTGTTGGTAGTTGGTTCCTCGGTTTCCGGGAGCCTGGAGAGGTGGTCCGGAAGTTCATTTGCCTTCCCTGGGACGTGGTGGATGCTGAAATCGTATTCTTGTAACAGGAGTGCCCATCTTGTGAGTTTGGTCCTCTCTTCCCTGAATCTGTCCAGCCAGGTTAGGGCCCTGTTGTCGGTGTAGAGGTCGAAGTGCTGGTCTTGGAGGTAGTGCTTGAATCTCTTGATTCCCCATACTACGGCGAGACATTCGATCTCGTTGATATGGTACCTCCGTTCAGCGGGGCTTAGCTTGGCGCTGGCGTAACAGATTATCCTTCTGTTGTTGGGGTCCCCCTGGAAGAGAACTGCTCCCATACCGGTGGTGGAAGCGTCCGTCTGGAGGTTAAAGCCCTGGTTTGGGTCCGGTCTTGACAGCTGGAGGGGTTGTGAGACTTCTCGTTTTATTCTCTGGAAGGAACTTTCCGCCTCTGGAGTCCATTTGAATTTCCTCTTGGCGGCCGTGAGGTCTGAGAGGGGGGACGTTTTCTCGGCGTAGTTCTTTACGAAGTCTCTGAGCCAGCCTGCTGTTCCTAGGAAGCTTCGTAGTTGCTTCCTGGTTGTGGGTCTGGGGTAGTCTTGAATCTTCAGGACGTGTTTTTCCAGAGGTAGGTTCGCTTCCGCTGTTATAGTGTGCCCTAGGTATTCTAGTTGGTCAGAGGCGAATTGGCACTTTTTGAGGGATGCCCAGAGTCCATGGGTTCGGAGTCGTTCTAGAACTAACTGGATATGACGAATGTGTTCTGCCAAGGTGTTTGAGTATATGATAATGTCGTCCATATACACCTTGGCGAATATGTCTATATATCCAGCTAGGACTTGATTGGCCAGTTTCTGGAACGTTGTGGGGGCGTTCTTCAGGCCGAACGGCATAACCAGGAACTCGTAGGCTGACCCGTCTGGTGTCGAGAAGGCTGTGAGGTGTATGGAGTCGTCTGCCATAGGGACTTGCCAGAATCCACTTTTGAGGTCGATGGAGCTGAAAACCTTTGCTTGACCCAGGTCTCTGATTGTGTCATGGATGAGTGGGAGATTGGAAACTTCGGTTGCGGTGGCGTTGTTAAGTTTCCTGTAGTCAACGCAGAACCGCGGTTCTCCGTCTTTCTTTTGGACCACCACGATCGGGCTGTTATATTCAGAGTGGCTTGGTCGGATGACTCCGGCAGCTAGCATCTTGTCTACCTCGTCGTATATGATGCGTTTTTTCTCTGGTGAATATTTATATGGTTTCACCCTGATAGGTTTGGGGTCGTTGAGGCGGATCACGTGCTCTGTTGCCTTTGTGGTGGCCTGTTTGAGTTGATCTTCGAAGACCTCAGGGTACCGGTGCAGGACTTCCTCTACCTGAGTTTGGTAGGCTGCGGGTACCTGGCCTTCTTTCAAGGCGATGGCTTGGCTTGGTTTCCGGGACCTCTGTTGGCTGGACCAATAGGAGATGATCCTTTTTTCCTTCCCGAAATGGATGCAGCCTCTGGTGGTGTCGAGCAGGGCCTCCTGCTCTTGCATCCATTCCAGTCCCAGGATCATCTGGTGCTGGAGTTCTTTCAAAACAAAGCATTTGATCTTAAATGGTTCCCCTTCTAAGGTTATGGTCTCCTCTGTTGTCCCCGCTGATTTGACCTCGTGGTTGTGGCAGGCGAGTGCGACGGAGGTTTTCGGGCTACTTGGTATTTCCTGCACCAGGCTCTGACTGACGAAATTCTTCGTGGCATCGGTGTCCAGCAGGACGGTGATGCTTTTGCCATGCAGGACTGCCTGGATTTGCGGGAGAGGGTGGCGGCCCGGACCTTTTCCGGTGATAGGGTTGAGTTCTGTGGTGGGGCGGAGCGCTTGTTGTCCGGTCGGTGATATGTTTGGGACATCGTTTATTGGTGTCCGCCCCCATTGGCGTTTCCCTGTTGCTGACGCCTGGATGTTGGTTGCTGCCCGGCCTGTGTCTGGGGTGGTGTTGGTCTGGCGTGGATCTGTGGTGGACGGGAGTATGACCTAGCTGCTTCCCGGATGTCCCTTTCTAAGGCAACTGCCGCTCTATGGAGATCTTCCATCGTTCTTGGTGGTTGGGCTCTTAGGCTTCTTCTGATCTCTGGGTTGAGTTGCTCGATCAGAAGGTGGACTAGCTGTTGCTCCGTCATGTGTGGAGCTACTCTTGAGGCTAGTGTTGTTTTCTCTTCTATGAAGATTGATGGATCTTCGTCCTCTTGCTGGTACTTGCCGTAGAACTTGGACGTCAGCTTGGCCAGGTCTGATGGATGATTAAATTTATCTAGGAACCGGTTGGTGAATGCATACCACTCCATTCTGGTTCTCGGGTACTGGTTTAACCATTTGCTGGCCATCCCTCTGAGGCATTGTTTGGTGGCATTGACCCATTCCTCTTGGGGTACTTGTTGGGCCTGTAGATGTCTCTGCATGGCTTGAAGAAATTGCGTGGGGTCCTCTTCTTCCCTACCGCTGAACGTCGGTGGCTCTGGCTTCCATCCTTGGTTGGTCAGTTTCTGCAAGGCCTGGAGTATTGCTTCAGCCTGGACCGCGGCTGAGGGACTGGGAAGCGGCTGGTGGTATGTGGTAGCCTGGGTTGTCCGTAGGCTTCCTTGCTGTTGGGTCTGGTAGTGGGTGCCTGCTGGTGTTGATGTTGTGGTTGGTCTGTTGGTCCTCTCTGCCCTGAGGATCTCCGATAGCGGCTTGGCTTCCCTTGGTCCCGGTTGGGGTTGGTAGGTGCCTCTTCTATGGATTTGGACCTGGTGGACCTCTCCTTCTGGGGTTCGGACCTGGTGGACCTCTGCTCCTGGGGTTCGGACCTGGTGGACTCTTCCTTCTGGGAATTGGACCTGGTGGAACCCTCCTCCTGGGAATGGGATCTGGTAAGCCCCTCCTACTGGGGTTCGGGCCTGGTGGACCTCTCCTCCTGGTGTTCGGACCTGGTGGACCCTTCCTCCTGGGAATGGGACCTGGTGGAACCCTTCTACTGGGGTTCGGACCTGGTGGACTTCTCCTCCTGATGTTTGGACCTGGTGGACCCTTCCTCCAGCTAGCTCAGCGGCGTGGTAGTGTTCGCCTCCTCCTTCAGGGGTCGGTGTGTATCCCACTTGTTGGGCGCCATGTCTTCGGGTGGGCGTTGTCTGATTGCCAAAGCCCTGAAAAGGGCTCAGGCTGTCATGACTATTCACGTCCGACATTTTCATAAATAAATAATATATTTTCATATGTATATTATATAAAAAATTCCGTATCTCACTATAAATCCCTTAGGACTCTCGTAATCCACTATCTCGTAGAGGAACTGGGAGCAAGTAAATGAAATGCCAATTCAAGATAATTCAACTTGCCCAGTTCGATCTATATCTCAACAGCGTAGCGGTACCAGAGTGTCTAAGCGAGCCGTTGCGTCTTCTTTAGAGGTCGAAGATGAACTGCCGATCCGTTGCTCCCCGCCGCCTATTTATACACATCCGCGCGTGGTTCGGTGCGCAGGCATGTGTTTTGATTGGCAGGGGCGGAGCCTATGAGTTCGACGCGCTTTGCTCTGGGGTCAGAGGGGTAACAAGTAAACTTCTAGTCGGACGGAAGACTGAACGATACCATTTTTCCCTAAAAAAGACCCGCGATTGAGGCCACTTCCATGCAAACATTCAAGTGCTACGGTTGAATATTTTATATTGGAAAATAGTTATCTTTATCTTTAAATTATAAATCGTTAAATTAGAAAGAGTTTGTTCTAGAGAATCTATAGAGTTATACTCATAGACTTCTCACCGCTACCCTCACCCCCAATCACGGGTACCCCGTACCCTACCGAATACACTCGCCGACTGCGTGAAAAAATTCATAAACTAAATAGTGCCAAACCTCATAGATTTCTACCCATTACCTTCACCCCCAATTACGGGTACACCGTACCTTACCGAGTATACTCGCCGTTTGCGCGAGAAAATCAAAAAGCTTAATAGTGTAAAACCAGACATTTTTGTTAACGAGAACCTAGAAAGTGACAATACAGTGAATGTTAAAATAAAACATAAACAGTTAGTGACAGTGAAAACATCCCCACGTAAAAGAATAGCAAAAGGTACGTTTAAACATAAAATATCTAAACGGCAAAAAACATTGCGCACGACAAAAATCAAATCAACAACAAAAACTAGTGTATGGAAAAGTACTGACATATCGAATTCTCGAAAAGAAGAAGAAGAAACACGTACCTCCCCAAACTCTATAGAGGCTGATTACCCTAAATACTCGGATGAGTTACAGAGGATAAAAACAAAAACACGTGAGTTGAAAAATAGAAACTTAAATTATCACCAAATCGCTTTTATTGACAAAGATGTAAATGACATTCATGTAACAAACGCTGACTCAGTAATAAATATACCTCAATCTTGTATCGATTTAGTAGATATAGAAACGTTAAACAAGTGTATAGAAATTAGTAAATCAAAAGAAAAGTGTCTAGAACAAAAAGGCTTAGAAAAGTGTATAGAAAGCAACATAATAGAAAAGTGTCTAGAACAAAACGACACAGAAAAGTGTCTAGAAAACTTTTCATTCAAAAAGTGTCTGGAAAACACAGAAACAACAAAGTGTATAGGAAACTCTGACATCGAAAACGAAAAGTGTCTAGGAAACATAATAAACAAGTGTACAGATAGTGACGAAAAAAAGTGTATAGAAAAAGACACTTTTTGCGATCTGTCCATACCTACATATAGAGGAAACAATACTAATAATACAACCACCCCTGAAAGAACAGAATTAATTACAAAAACAATAATTAATGAAATGGAAGATGATACGATGGGTAATTTGTCGAGCGATGATAATTCCGATTCACAGACGTTAAATAGTCAGGAAAATCCAACCACTATTCAAGTCCAGGTTCACTCCACGCCGGGTTTCACATGGGCGAACGAAGTGGAAATAGAAAAAGGTACCTCTAGCAACACCGGGGATCATTTTACCTCGCAATACGAAAAACTGGTAAAAAAACCTAAACAAATAATAATAAAAAAACTTGACATGACAAAAAAACCAGATGAAGATCTGAACGCCATAAAAACCATCACGCCGCCCATTGATATGGATGTTAATGATATCACGCCACCGGGGTTCATTAAACCAAAAAAATATACCAAATTTGAAGCATTAATAAAACAAGCGAGCAAAACCAAACAAGCTATAACCACAGATAATAAATTCGACTCATTATCAGAAATGTCGGAAGATGAAAATACCAAAGGTACTGCACCCTCACAAAAAAAGAGGAAAAAAACCAAGTTTCGAAAATACAATGCAACTTCTGAAACTTCGGAGGATGAGGGCGATAAACATCATACAATCAAAAAACCAAAAGCCAAAGATCCACAGACGGCGAAGGGAAAAAAAACAAACACGGGTTGTCCTCCTATCGTGATAGATGGTAACGTTTCCGCTCACCGCGAAATGGTAAAGCGACTGAAAATTGAAATCAAGAATAATTTTGAAATTAAATATACTGCCAATTCCACGATTATTTTTACAAAAGAAGTAGCAGACTTTGAAAATTTAAAACTTGCACTCAGAACAGAAAAAACTCCCTTTCACACGTACTCAAGAAGAGACGAAAAAAACCATGCATTTGTTCTCAGAGGCCTAACTGAGGGTATTCAACTTGATGAAATCAAGGAGGAGCTAACTACAGAATATAAACTAACAATTAAGGACATATATCGTATGACTACTAAAGGGAGGCCACTTTATTTAGTAGTCACCGATGCCAAAATAACTCTCGATTATCTGCAAAAAAATGTACGTATAATTGAACATACGAGAATAAACTGGGAATTTCGACGACAAACAAAACCAATTATTCAGTGCCACATTTGCCAGCTGTGGGGGCACGCTACATCTAACTGCGGTAGGGCCCCTAGGTGCCTTAAATGCGCAGCATCACATTTAACGCCTGAATGCCCAAAAGATAGAACTTCCCCAGCCAAATGTGCAAATTGCAACGGCGAACACCCTGCGAACGCTGAGATTTGCCCGAAATATGTGAAGAGGAGAGAATGGCTCGACCAGAGACGATCTACAAATCAAAAACAAAACAAAGATAAACCCAGATTTATACCAGCACCAGTCCCAACAACCAACCCTTGGAATCGGAACAAAACACAAGAAAAAGATGACTTCCCAAGCCTACCCCCAAAACCAACGCAGAGGGAGTACCAACGTACCAGCTCGAATCAACCACAAACCAGTCAGGGATCCCAACCTCAAACAACAGACGTTACGAAGTTCTCTAACCTAAATAATTTATTCAAAGAATTAAACTCGATGGTTAACCTCGATGAATTGACCAGAGCGGTAGCTGACCTAATTCACGAGATGAGGAATGCTACAAATAAGCTCGAGAAGTTTACGATTTATAATAACTTCGTCCAGGGTATTGACAAGTATGACATCTAGACAGGTAGGTGGAAATATAGGAATTCAAAAACGAACTTCTCTTAAAATAATTTTCTGTAATGTACATAGAGTAAATAACAAACTTCATCTTCTCAGACATTTTCTCACAGCACATAATCCAGATATATTCATTCTAATTGAGACATTTCTTAAACCAAATAAGTCCGTGAACTTCAGAAACCCAGATTATAGTCTTATTAGACAAGACCGCCCCGCGGATGTCGGCGGGGGTGGTCTCGCAGTGTTAATCAAAAAAGACATAAACTTCCAACTCCTGCAACCAAATAATTCTTCAATTGAGCATATCTCGATATTAATTGACAATAAATTCAAACTTGTAGGGGCATATAGTCACCCCCACGCTAAACTGTCAGAATTAGATTTTTTTAATATTACAAAAACGCATAATAGGGTCCTTATAGTCGGTGATTTGAATTGCAAACACCCACTATGGGATTCATACGCCACTTACCCGAATACTAATGGAAATACTCTGCAAAGGTTCTGCGACAATTCAGACTGCAATATCTACAGTACAGACGATCCTACCCATTTCCCTTACAATAATTTTTCCCCTAGTACCATTGATATCGCAATAGGACGCAATATAAACACTATTTCCAAACTAAAAACCATCCCAGACCTTAACTCCGATCATGACCCTATCCTTCTCGAATTAAAAATCACACACACAATACATCCCCTTCACAAAAAAATTCACGATTACAAAACAACCAATTGGACTCAGTATAGAAAGTATATAAATGAAAAATTAACAATCACAGATAAAATCAAAGATGTAGAACATTTAACAAACATAATTCAAAATTTACAAGAGTTAATCATCTCAGCAAGAGACAAATCCACCATTCTCAAACCTAAACCGCAAATTTTTAACAACCTACCTGATCACATTTTAAAAACAATAAAAGATAAAAACAAGATTCGCTGCAGATGGCAAGTGACTAGAGCTGACAGGGACAGAAAAATACTTAAATATTATGAAAACAAAATCAATTTAATGATAAAAGAATTCCGTAATCACACTTGGAAATCCTTCTTAGAGAAACTGTCACCGGGAGACAATTCTTTGTGGCGAGTTACAAAAAAACTTAGAGGCAATAGGCAAGAAATTACGAAAATAATCAGTAACGGTGTAACATTCACGCAGAAAACTGACGTCGCAGAGGCCTTTGGGGAGTATTTTCAAAATAACTTCACAAATAATATTCCAAATACTTTACATCATATTAATATTACACAATCAGTTCAAAACCACCTGCACAATTTGCAGACATTACAAACAAAAAACTTAGTCACAACAAAAGAAATTCACAATATAATTAATACATTGAAAAATAAAACCGCTCCTGGGAAGGATGGCATTCCAAACATCCTTCTCAAGAGTCTTCCAAAAAAAGCTATAGTGCAGCTTACATACATAGCTAATTTCATAATTAAAACAGGAACATATCCCGATATGCTCAAGATTGCCAATGTAATTCCCATCGTCAAAGCCAATAAACAACATTGCTATGTGGATAGTTACAGACCCATTTCCTTGTTAAATAATATAGCAAAGGTGATGGATAAAATCATTCTCAGTAGAATACAATTGTTTGTAGATAAAAATAATATAATACCTCTTGCGCAGTACGGATTCAGAGAGGGACACAGCACAGTAGCACAGATAGTTCGTGTATTCAATTATATCAGAGAGGGCTTTTCTGCAAAAGAAAAAGCTTTCATTGTAACATTGGATATACAGAAAGCCTTTGACTCCGTGTGGCGTGAGGGGCTGCTATACAAACTTATCAATCTCAAGGTACCTGATTACTTAATTAAAATAATAGAATCGTATTTAACCAACAGACAATTCTATTCTAAAGTGAATGATGGCCTGGCGGGACCATTCCGGATACAAGCCGGAGTGCCTCAAGGGTCTGTCTTATCTCCTTTGCTGTATTCATTATTTACCCATGATCTTCCCACCTCCCCACAAATCCTAACAGCCATGTACGCGGACGACACATGTTTCGTATCATCTGCTCCAACATCAGAGACTGCACTACACAATATTCAAACACACATTAATTCACACATACTTCCATACATGAGAGACAACAAACTCACAATCAACTCTAACAAAACAGAGTACATGTTACTCCGGAGAAGACCTAGGAAAAACTCTTTGCAACTTCAGCTGTGTATTGATGGGCAGTATATCACTCCCAGTAATACACTGAAATACCTGGGTTATACTGTGCATGGCACCACCAACGCTAATGCGCATATTGCTCAACAAGTTTCAAAAGCGAAAGTTGCAATGAGCAAACTCTACCCGTTGATCTGTAAGAACAGTTGTCTCTCATCCACAAACAAAATCACTCTCTACAAATACATAATTCGTCCTATTCTCACATATGCTGCACCGGTATATTTTAACGCAACAAAACATAATTTCCACACACTGCAGGTGGTACAAAATAAGTGTCTTCGTATGGCAATTAAATACAGAACTGTTTACCCAAGACTTCCCAAAACATCTTGGTTACATGAACAGGCAGACTTGCCCACTATCAAAGACTTTATAACTAAAATATCCAAAAACTTTTACAACTACAGTGTCCCCGAAAATCTTCGTAATATTCTCAAAGCCGCCAGTCGCGCAGAAGGCACTCTTGATAGTGGGTGTAGGCTTCTGCATGGTAACCTATACACATAGTTATTTGTTTAAACTCCAATAACCAAGACTTCAGAATAAGGGTCAGATATATCCCTTATTCAAATTATAAACTATTCAAGTACCATAATAATAAATCCATCAAAAACCAACGTCTGTCACGTTGCCTTTCCTCATAAACTAACTACTAGTTCGCTTTCGAAACCCTGTTTTTCAGCCGTTTTTCAGGGACAAAACAGTCGAAACATCGGGGGTGTCATACTTGTATATTCGGGGCAAAGTTATTCAAACAACCATAACAAATGGGTAATGTTTCTCAACAAGGAACCATATACGGATGTGTGGAACACATAGGGGGATCTGAAAGGCCAGAACATCGGCCTTACAAAAACCTTGTATTTCAGTCCAACTATGTAAATTTTTAACTGTAAACTATTGCAAATAAAGACATTTTTAAATTAAAAAAAATTAGTGCCAAACCAAACTTTTTCGAAAGTGAAAATTTAAAAAGTGATAAAACTGTGTCTGTTAAAAACCACCCTAAACATTTAATTAAAGTGAAAACCTCCCCACGAAAATCAATTAAAAAAGGTACGTTCAAACTAAAAGCTATAAAAAGACACAAACTACTTAACACACAAAAAAACAATAATACACATACTGACAAAAAACTTTGTGAATGGAAAAGTTTTGATAAATCGATTCCACAAGACAAAAACGACACTCTTTTTCTCACAGAATCTCCTAACACTCAAATCACTAAATACTCTGATGAGATTCAAAGGATTAAATCCAAAACTCAAGATTTAAAGTCGAGAAATTTAAATTATCATCAAATAGTATTTTTTGACGATAAAGACTCTGAAAACATAATTAAACCAAATACTAACAGCATTAACATACCAAAAACTTGCCTAGACACAATTGATATAAATATTCTTAATAAATGCATTGAACTTGCACAGCCGAAAGAAAAGTGTATAGGACAAACAGACACTAAAAAGTGTCTAGGAAGTTCAGATTTAATAAAGTGTATAGAAAACTTCGAAAATAAAAAGTGTATAGGAGACTCAAATCAATCCGATACGCATCTAGAAATTACACCAATAGAAAAGTGTCTAGAAAACACACCAATAGAAAAGTGTCTAGGAAACCAACAAGAAAAAAAGTGTATAGAAATAACCAAAAATAAAAAGTGTATAGAAAACACCGAAAACGAAAATCCTACAGTAAAGGATACTATTGATAGTAATTTATTATATCAATCATTTGAACGATCAATTCCTACTTATAGAGGCAAAATTTCTGAGAGAACTTCTACCCCTGATAAAACTTCTTTATTTAATAAAAATCAAAATACGAAAATGGGAGAGGATACTATCGGAAACATCTCCAGTGCTTCTGATGACGAGGAAAACACAATAGAAGAAAACCAATCAATAATTACGACAACACATGCAATGGTACACCACGCAAATCAATCGTGGGCTGATCAGGTGGAAAATGAATTATTAGTTGAACCAAATAAGGACAATTTCGTATCGCAATATGAAAAAATTACAAAGAAGACAATAGTGCCCAGAATAATGGACATGACGAAAAACAAACAACAGACTGAAGATATAAACGCTATACACCAAATACCCGACGAAAATATGGAAGTGTCAAGTCACGAAGATGACTTCATCAAGCCAAAAAAAGTCGTTACATTTAATACCCTACTAAAACATAAGAAAAAACAAACAACAACAACCACAAAAAACAGATACGATACATTATCTGAAGAATCCGATGTGGAGGATACAACTAAACAACAACAAAAAAAACGAAAAAAAACTAAATTCCGAAAATACGTAGCATCGGATGAAAGTTCAGATGAAGCTATCAGAATACACTCCACCAAACGACCAAAGCAAAAAGAAGACGCCAGCAAGCCAGTTAAAAAAACCATATCGTCCTGTCCGCCTATAGTCATAGACGGGAATGTATCAGCGCATAAAGAAATGGTGGGCAAACTTAAAGAATGTGTTTCAAAAGAATTTGAGATAAAATATACTACAAATTCCACAATAATATTTACAAAAGAGACGACTGACTTTGATAACCTAAAACACATTCTTAGAAGTGAAAAAGTACCATTTCATACATATACCCGGAAAGATGAGAAGACGCATGCATTTGTACTGAGAGGATTAGCAGAAGGCCTCCAAATTGAGGACATTAAAGAAGAACTGACAAACACGTACAAAATCACTATTAAGGACATATACAGGATGACCACCAAAGCTAGGCCTTTGTATCTTGTAATCACAGAACCTAAAATCACTCTAGATTTTTTAAACAAAAACGTTAGGGTGTTGGAACACACTAGAATACAATGGGAGTATCGGCGACAATCAAAGCCGATAATCCAATGCCACACTTGCCAGCTTTGGGGTCATGCCACCTCTAATTGTGGCAGGGCACCCAGGTGTCTAAAATGTGCAGCTTCGCATTTAACCCCCGAATGCCCTAAGGATAGGTCCATACCAGCCAAATGCGTGAATTGTAAAGGTGATCATCCGGCTAACGCTATGATATGCCCGGAATATATCAAAAGACGAGATTGGCTCGAAGCGAAAAGGTCAAAAATACCTAATAATGCAACTCCGAAATTTATCCCCGCTCCTCTCCCAAAGACAAACCCTTGGAACAATAAAAATGCCCCTTCCCAACAAGAATTTCCTAGTCTTCCCACTAAACAAACAATCCCAGCACAACAACAAAACATCCCCAAAACCAGAGCTAATCATGAAACAAATGCAAATCGAACATCCGCTACTCCCACTGCAGACATAAACAAATTCACACAATTAAACTCGATGTTTCAAGAGCTACATAGTATGGTAAATCTCGATGAATTAACTAGAGCAGTTGCTGATCTATTACATGAGATGAGAGCTGCCACCAACAAGTTAGAGAAGTTCACTATATACAATAACTTTGTCGACGGGATTGATAAATATGATATCTAGGCAGGTAGGTGGTAAAACAGGAATACACAAACGAAATCATATTAAAATAATCTTTTGTAATGTAAATGGAGTAATTAATAAACTCCAACTCATCAGACATTTTCTCGACATCCAAAAGCCAGATATTTTCTTTTTATGCGAGACGCTCCTAAAACCTAACAAAACCGTGAACTTTAGAAACCCAGAATATAGTCTGCATAGACTTGACCGCCCCGACGGTGTCGGCGGGGGTGGTCTCGCAGTATTAATCAAAAAAGACATCACATTTCAACTCCTGCAACCAAATAATTCATCAATTGAGCATATCTCGTTACTTATTGACAACAAAATAAAAATAGTTGGTGCATATAGTACACCAAACAAAAAACTAACTGAAACTGATTTTTATAATATTGTAAGAACGCACAATAGGGTACTCATAGTGGGTGACTTAAATTGTAAGCACCCCCTCTGGGACTCCTACGCTTCTTACCCCAACACTAACGGAAGTACTCTCCAAAGGTTCTGTGATAATTCGGACTGTAATATTTACAGTACGGAAAATCCCACTCATTTTCCCTTTTCAGGTTATACCCCAAGCACTTTAGATATAGCTGTTGGTAAAAATATCAACACTATAACTAAAATGATGACTCTCCCAGACTTAAACTCAGATCTTGACCCAATACTGATCGAACTAAGAATAACACACAATATACAATCACATACACGTAAAATACACGATTATACAACCACTAACTGGACATTATACAAAAAACTTATAAATGAAACATTAAAAATTATAAACATTATTGAAAATGAAAGGCATTTAACACAAACTATTCAAAACTTACAAAATATCATAATAACAGCCAGAAACAAAACCACAACTATTAAACCCAAACCTAAATCACTAAATATCCTCCCTGACCGTATTGTAAATATTATGAAGGAAAAAAAACAAAATACGAAAAAGGTGGCAACAAAGCCGAAGTGATACTGATAGACAACTTTTAAAAGATTACCAAAACTTACTAAATACTGAAATAAAAGAACATCGAAATTATGAATGGAAATCATTTCTTGAAACTCTATCTATAAAAGACAACTCGCTATGGAAAATCACCAAAAAATTAAAAAATAAAAGACAAGAAATAACGAAAATATCATCCAATGGTAAAACAATCACTCAAAAATCGAAGATCGCTGAGGCCTTTGGAGAGTATTTTCAGGACAATTTTAAAAATAGTATAGTTAATTCACAACTGCACAATAAAATTTCAACAATAGTATCAAATTATTTTAATAGCTGCAGTGCGTCAACTAAATTTAAGTTAGCAACCACCGCTGAAATATATTCCGTAATTATGTCACTTAAAAATAAAACAGCCCCAGGGATGGATGGTATTGCAAACATTCTCCTTAAAAGCTTACCTAAAAAAGCGATTGTGCAAATTACCTACATCGTTAACTACATAATAAAAACTGGTAATTACCCTGATATGCTCAAAGTTGCCAATGTTATCCCTATTATCAAAGCCAATAAACAATCATGTTATGTGGATAGCTACAGACCAATTTCTTTACTTAATAATATAGCAAAGGTGATTGATAAAATCATTCTTCAAAGAATGCAACAATTTGTAGACAGCCAAAACATCCTTCCTAAAGAGCAGTATGGGTTCAGAAGTGGACACAGCACGGTAGCTCAAATAATTAGAGTCTTCAACCATATTAGAGAAGAAATTTTTAAGAAAAACAAAACAATAATGGTAACGATTAACATTAAAAAAGCTTTCGATACTGTTTGGCATGAAGGACTGATATTTAAACTAATCAAACTAAATTTCCCTGAATATTTAATAAAAATTATAAACGCATATATACATAACAGAAAATTTTACTCTTGTGTGAATGAAGGCTTAGCGGGTCCATACCCTATTCAAGCTGGAGTTCCACAAGGTTCAGTTCTCTCACCTTTGTTATATTCCCTATTCACCTACGACCTACCCCCATCCCCAAATATTTTAACAGCTATGTATGCAGACGCCACTTGTTTTGTATCATCTGCACCAACACCAGACACAGCGCTACAAAACATACAATCACACTTAAACACTCAAATACTTACATACCTGAGAGATAACAAATTGACTATCAATCCTGCAAAGACAGAGTACATGTTACTCTGGAGGAATCATGGGAAAAATCGCTCATTTCAATCTCAGCTTTGTGTTGAGGGGCAAACCATCACCCCTAGTCTCACTTTGAAATACCTCGGATATACAGTGCAAAGTAATACTAATGCTAACGCACATATAACGAAACAAGTTCAAAAGGCCAAGATGGCAATGAGTAAATTGTACCCTTTGATATGTAAAAACAGCTATCTTTCAGTACACAACAAATTAATGATTTATCGCCAAATCATTAGACCTACACTAACATACGCCGCTCCAGTCTATTACAACGCTACAAAACATAACTTTCATACTGTACAGGTGGTGCAAAATAAGTGTCTACGTATGGCAATTCCATATAAAACTGAATACCCTAAACTTCCTAGAAATTCATGGTTACATGAACAAGCGGATATACCCACTATTAAGGACTTTATAATTAAAATATCACAAAACTTTTATAATTACTGTTTGCCAGAAAATCATCGAGAAACACTCAGAGCCGCAAGTCGCGCAAAAGACACCCGTGATAGTGGGTGTAGGCTTTTGCATGGTAACTTATTCACATAACTAGTTGTTAAATCTCCAACTACCAAACATCGAATTAGAGGGTAACTGCTACCCCTAATCAACCAAATTTATTCACATACAAATCATATACCCCAATAAAAAGAACATCTGTCATGTTGCTTCTCTCATTAACTAAACCCAGTTCGTTTTGAAACCCTGTTTTTCAGCTGCTTTTCAGGGATAAAACAGTCGAAATAGCTAGTGGAGTCATACCTATCAATACGGGACAAAGTAATTTTCTAAACAAAAACTAATGGATTATGCTATGCAAGGAGCCATAAACCCATCGAGACATGATCGATACAGTTCAGGACGGCCAAAACACCGGCAGTATATATATGTATGTTGTAATCATATTTATATATAGTTTTGTAATTGTATTGTAAATTTTAATCCAGAAATTATTGTAAATAAAGACTTTTTAAAACAAAAAAAAACCCGCGATTGAGGCCTTTAAAAGGGACTACAACTGACCGATATAAAAGAAGACCTGCTAAACAACTATAAAATCGTTATCAAAGACATCTACAGAATGACTACTAAGGGTAGGCCACTATACTTAGTAGTCACCGATTCAAAGATAACATTAGACTTTTTGAACAAAAACGTCAAAATCATTGAATATACTCGAGTGCAATGGGAGCACAGGAGACAAAATAAACCTATAATCCAGTGCCACATTTGTCAACTGTGGGGCCACGCGACGTCGAATTGTGGCCGTGCTCCCAGATGCCTCAAATGTGCAGGAACTCATCTCACCACCGAATGCACAAAGGAGCGAACAACACCTGCAAGATGTGCCAACTGCAAAGGGGACCACCCTGCAAATGCCGAGATCTGTCCCGAATTTGTAAAAAGAAAAATTTGGATAGAAGAACGAAGAAATTTAACCCAAAAAAACAAACCCACCCCTCCAAAATTCATCCCCGCTCCTGCACCAACAACAAATCCATGGACTAAACAAACAATCAACAATACAGATTTTCCCAGTTTACCCTCCAAAAATACCCCCCCCTACAACCACGCAAAAATCCTACCCTCACCCCCAAGAAAATAAAACAACCAACCAGCCACCACCCACCAACAGCGACATAAATCAATTCTCCGAAATCAACAACTTGTTCAGAGAATTAAGATCACTTGTCAACCTAGACGAACTAACTAGAGCGCTACAAGACCTGCTTCAAGAAATGAGAAAAGCCACAACCAAAATCGAAAAATTTACGATATACAATAACTTTGTAACTAACATTGACAACTATGACATCTAGGCAGGTAGGTGGAAAAACAGTAATTCAAAAAAGATTCAATCTCAAAATCATTTTCTGTAATGTACAATCAGTACATAACAAAATCAATTTAATCAGATATTTTCTCGACATTCACAAACCAGATATTTTCTTTCTAATCGAGACGTTCCTTAAACCAAACAAAACTATCAACTTCAGAAACCCTAAATATTGTCTTTTCAGACAAGACCGCCCCGGTGATGCCAAGGGGGGCGGTATCGCTTTACTAATCAAAAAAGACATCAAATTCAAACTCCTGCAACAAAATAAAACATCAATTGAGCATATCGCAATACTTTTTGATAATAAAATAAAAATCATAGGGGTCTATAATCCTCCAAACATAAAACTAAACGATGAAGACTTTTTCAATTTAGTAAAAACTCATAATAGGGTGCTGATAGTGGGAGATCTCAACTGTAAACATCCACAGTGGGATCCCCTCCTGTCACACCCTAACCAAAACGGAAGTACTTTACTGAACTTCTGCGATAATTTTGATTGCAACGTATTTTATACTGACACGCCTACATATTTCCCATTTGCAAATTTTTCACCTAGCACACTAGACATAGCGATAGGGAAAAATATAAACAACATCACAAAAATTAAAACGTTAACAGACTTCAATTCGGACCACGATCCGGTATTAATACACCTCAAACTGAGACACAACACTCAAACAGTAGAAAACAAAATATATGATTTTAAAACCACAAATTGGACCCTTTATAGAAAATACATAAACGAACATTTAACAATAATTAGTGAAATTGAAAACATTAACCATCTAAGTGAAATAATAGAAAAACTTCAGACATTAATAGTAGATGCAAGAAATAAAACAACTTCAATAAAATTTAAATCTAGTAATCAAAACACGCTCCCGGACCACATCGTACAATTAATAAAAGAAAAAAATAAAGCCAGAAAAAAATGGCAACGAACCAGATCCCAAGAAGATCATTTGCTGGTTAAACACTATCAGCATCTAATAAATGATTCAATTAAAAAACACAAAAATGAAGAATGGGAAAAATTTCTGACTAACTTAAAACCAGAAGATAATTCTCTTGGGAAAATCGCTCGCCGTTTAAGAAACCAAACTAAAACTATCCCCAAAATTATAAACAACGATCTAACAATAACTGACAACACAATTATCGCAGAAAAGTTCGGTGAGTACTTTCAAAACAACTTCATTAATAATTCACCGCATTCACAATTTCACCAAAATATAACGAACGTTGTTCAACAACATTTACGACAAATTAATGATTTAAACACACAAAATTTAACAACTTTTTCAGAGACATATATTACAATTCAACGTTTAAAAAACAAAACAGCCCCAGGGCTAGATGATATTCAAAATATACTAATTAAAAACTTACCAAGAAAGGCAATTGTCCAACTCACTTACATAATTAACTATGTAATTAAAACTGGTCAATATCCTGATATGCTCAAGATATCCAACATTATACCCATCATCAAAGCGAATAAAGAACCATGTTATGTAGATAGTTATAGACCAATCTCCCTATTAAACAATATAGCAAAGGTGATAGACAAAATAATATTAAAAAGGCTACAAACGTTTGTCGACAAAAATAATATTATTCCTCTCGAGCAATACGGATTTAGGAGTGACCACAGTACGGTTGCACAAATTATTCGAGTTATTAATTATATCCGTGAAGGTTTTCATAAGAAACATAAGGCCATCATGGCAACCTTAGATATTCAAAAGGCATTTGACTCCGTATGGCTCGAGGGGCTAATATATCAACTAATTAAACTACATATTCCAGACTATTTGATAAAAATAATTAATTCTTATTTAAACAACAGAAATTTTTTTTCAAAAATTGATGAATATATAGCGGGCCCATATTCTATTCAAGCGGGAGTCCCGCAGGGATCGGTATTATCGCCTTTGCTATACTCCCTATTCACTCATGATCTTCCATCTACACCCCAAATTTTAACCGCCATGTATGCCGATGACACGTGTTTTGTGGCATCTGCAGAGAAACCAGAACACGCACTTGATACTATACAAACTCACATAAACACCACAATTATCCCTTATTTTAACAAACTTAAACTAGCTCTAAACCCCTCCAAAACAGAGTATTTATTACTCAGGAGGAGAGCTACAAAAGTCTCCACATTGCAATCGCAGCTCTGTATTGACGGTCATTACATTACCCCGAGTATCAACATTAAATACTTGGGATTCACAATGCAACAAAACTCAAGTGCTAGTGCTCATATTAAACCACAAATACAAAAAGCCAAGATTGCAATGAGTAGACTCTACCCTATCATCAGCAAACACAGTAAACTCTCAACACAAAATAAAATACTCATTTACAAACAAGTCATTCGCCCAATACTCACATATGCAGCTCCTGTATATTACACTGGCACACAACATAATTTTTATTCTCTGCAGATGATACAAAACAAGTGTCTCAGAATGGCAATCAAACACAACACAATTTATCCTAAACTCCCAAAAACCTCTTGGTTACATGAGAAAGCCAACATTCCTATCATCAAAGACTTTATAAACAAAATCTCAGATAAATTTTACAACTACTGTCTGCCACAAGATCTTCGTCAAAATCTCATAGACGCCAATCGCGCAGAAGGCATCCGCGATAGTGGGTGTAGGCTTCTGCATGGATCACTAATTACATAACATGATTGTTTAAAACTCCTAACCCATTTTCATCACAAGGGGATATGCAACACAGGCAACTGCGCTGCAGAACTCCTTTTACTAACAATCCCGATTCTAAATAAATTACATCAATTTAATAACAACGTCAGTCATGTTGCCAACTCGAAACCTAAACCCCCGAGTCAATTTTGAAACCCTGTTTTTCAGCTGTTTTTCAGGGGTAACTGAACCGAAAGATGATAGGAGTCAAAACTATATGTTAGTGACAAAGTTATTGTAACAGCCAAACTATATGGATAATGCCCGATGAGCAAGGAACCATAATCACTCAGACGAACGCAACGTCACTAAAAATCGCCAGACCATCGGCATGGTATTCTACTTAAGTCTGTATTATACTTTTATTTTTAGTAACTTGTAAATAGGGAATGACAAACTCAAATAAAGAACATTTTAAATAAACAAAAAACCCGCGATTGAGGGAATTTGTGCCTGTTTTTCCATAAGAAAGCATGTAAAAAATGACGTATTTTAAGCTAATTGAGCAATTCTGACACTTTTTAACCGTAATATTTGAGGAAGATATGATATATTCAAGTAATGATTCCAATTAACAAACAGTGATTGGAACAAGAAGTTTATGATCTGTATCTGTAGGCTACGATTTAGCTAGACTACACATTCCATTGCGGCAACCTTCAGGACCATTGATTATGAGAAAAAATTACCATTCGAGGAATTGTAGAAGAATAATAAATTACTTATAAATTGAAAACTTTTCGCCTATTATGATATTTTTACTTGAGGAGGATATGATATATTCTAGTAATGATTCCAATTAACAAACAGTGAAATAAGAAGTTAATGATCTGTATCTGCAGACTACGATTTAGCTAGACCACAAATTATATTCCGACAACCTTCAGGACCATTGATTACGAGAAAAAAATCACCATTCGACGTATTTATTAAAAGAATAATAAATTATTTATAAATTGAAATCCTGAATTTGTCGATCACGAATTGTTTATTATTTTTTCTATATTGTCTATTTACCCATAGTTAAACATATACTATTATTTATTATCTATTTTTTATATGTGAGGTCGAAGGAGATTCTTTAATAGCCTTTAGGCAACAATTTTCCCTGATATGTGATGAAAACATACAGAAAATACTATACGCACTTGAACTAATAGATAACCGCATGTTTTGTAGGCATGTCTTACAGATATCCTAGTTAAGTACTTATCCCACAATGTGGTTACTGCCGTATTTCTGTGCGGAAAAAAGTCGATCCCCCGTTTTATATCCGAAGAGACCTCAAAAAATACTTATATGGTTAAGAGAAATCGATATACGAGACCCACTACTTTTGTTCCGACCAAAAATTCAATTACAATTTAAACTACAATACATCTCAAAATCTATATAAAATTTACATATGAGGTTATAGGCACTCTTCAATAGCCTTTAGGCGACTCTACCCCATAACAGAAGGATACTATTCGTACATAACTCAAAAGGTGATTGCTCGGGTTGTAATCGAGTCTAACCGACACCCTAAGTTTTTTGTACTCCTCCCACTGTGTGGTACCTGTCATATCTCTGTGTAGGAAAAGTCGGTACCCTTTTTATACCTGAAGGAACCTCATTGTATGCTATCAAAATTATATATCACAACTAAAACAATAAATATTTTTGTAGGTAAATACTCAAAAGATACTTACTCGTTTGCCTATTTTCTTCTGCAGCAATCTTCACCCCAGGCGCGAGCTGTTGTGTACCACACGTCATCGCGATTTTAGAAGAGCCCATCTAATTCGGACGTCAGACTAGAAATAAAAATTTATTAGTCTAATATTTTACTAACCAAAATTTTTAACAATTGACAATCAATTAAACTTTTTTGCATAAATCTATCTACATCCCTTCACTTTTTATAACAAACAATGATGATCTTACCACAAAAACTATTACATCGTCGCAGACTAGTGAAATTACTAGTAAAAACAATTATATATGGGTGTATATTTCCATATTAATTAATTTTTTTTATGCAACTCTAAATAAAAAGGTTCAAAATATTCATAAAAAGAGATCTCCTCAGATGTCTATTCTACATAAGAATCAATGCATATTTATACTTTCATCTGAGTCGATGACGTCATAGATTCTCGTTACTAATAACATACCTTATTAACGAAAACCGACAAGTCCAAACAAGTTCATATTAAAACGGATACATGATTTCAAAAAAACTTGGGTTATGATGAAAAATTATATGATTGTAACAGTGATTTTTCATTATGTCCAAAACATAATATTCCACCTAGTTCAAAATATAAAAAGTTATTGTCTACCCATTATCCTAAAAATAATTATAAAATTCACTACCGGACACTAAACGATTGACATTGAAAAAGATACATAGGTTTCTAAAATTCGAGCGGAATTCTTGGTTGAAGACATATTGATTTAAACAACCATTTGAGAAATTTAGCAAACAATGATTCTGAATCATCATAAACTTATTAATAAAACAATGGAAAATTCTCGAAAGTACCGTTATGTTAAATTACTTAAATCTTGAAACGGCCGCTACAGCATGAAACATTTCATTGCAATTCCTTTGTTACATTATAGTACAATTTTTAATGAAAATCTAGTAGCTATTAAATTAAAAAGGGCTGAAATAGTTTTCGGTAAACCTCTTTATATAGGTGTGACTATTTTTTGATTTTATGATACCGAAATTGGATCTTAAAGACGTAAATTACTAAAAAACAATATGTACGGCCTTATCTCCCTACATCAACTGATATTTTTTGGTTCAAAGACATATTTTTAACCCCAAACTCACGTATACGTTAGAAGCGTGATTAAATTATAATCTACCCCCATCCATCGTTCGTATAAACTTTTTTAATGAAATTTTTACTAAAAAACAATATATACGGCCTTATCTTCCTACATTAACTAATATTTTTTGAAAAAACATCTAAAGAAATGTGTCATATTTCAACAAAAAAATATTTATTACTCACGCTTTAAGGGAACAACTTATCACTTGCACACCTTATTTAACACTGAAAATATCAATTTTTAATACACACGTCTTTGTCCATTCATTAAGCCGGTGACGTCGGCGGCCGTATAGATTACTAAGATTTTAATAATTTTGTCTCTACTTAATATAAAATTAATATTGGATTACTTTATTGGAGAAAAAATATTTTCGTATTATCAGTAATCAACCGCAATATCTCACAATGAATAAAATACTGAATCGAATCGTAGAAAACAAAATGAATTGAGGAAACTTATCACTGATCAAAAAATAACTACAAAGTATGATGAATGTGGTTTTAACAATAAACCATTATGATACATTGTTGCAATGAATGGTGTGTTGTTCCAGCCAGACGCTGATAGTGCAGAATATGCAGCGTAAGTATTCTAGATATTTGACCCTGGTAAAGCAGCCGCCGACGTCACCGGCTTAATGAATGGACAAAGACGTGTGTATTAAAAATTGATATTTTCAGTGTTAAATAAGGTGTGCAAGTGATAAGTTGTTCCCTTAAAGCGTGAGTAATAAATATTTTTTTGTTGAAATATGACACATTTCTTTAGATGTTTTTTCAAAAAATATCAGTTAATGTAGGAAGATAAGGCCGTATATATTGTTTTTAGTGAAAATTTCATTAAAAAAGTTTATACGAACGATGGATGGGGGTAGATTATAATTTAATTACGCTTCTAGCGTATACGTGAGTTTGGGGTTAAACATATGTCTTTGAACCAAAAAATATCAGTTGATGTAGGGAGATAAGGCCGTACATATTGTTTTTTAGTAATTTACGTCTTTAAGATCCAATTTCGGTATCATAAAATCAAAAAATAGTCACACCTATATAAAGATGTGCATCTACAAATGATTCTTCAAAATCACTTTCGATATCAACTTCATCATTCTCGCTATCTCCGTCTTCGGCCAAATTAATAATAATATTATCTACAACAGTATCTAAAAGTGGTTCATTGTTCATAAATTCATCTTCAATCTTTTTAACATGGTCACATTTAACTTTCCGATCATTTGCAGAAAATGTGTCAAAAAATTCATTACAGAATTATTTAACCTTGTTAAATTGAAGGTAACATTTCGTTTGGCCACATATTCTTTAAGTGCCGCCCCAACACTCTCGATCGGATTTAAGTACGGGTGATAAGGGGGTAGCCTTAAAACTTGCAATCCATGTCGAATAAACAATTCATCAATCTTATAAGTTTTATATTGCGGTTTGTACATTTTTGCAACGTTATAAAGATCCGGTTTTAACATTTGTTCACTGTAATATATGTTTCTTTTAGGAAGCCAGTTTTTTTATTGTTGTTTAGTCCAAGCAGTCGTAGGTAATTTTTCATTTAGAACATTGTGATATGGGGCGTTATCAATTACCACAACTGCGTTTTTTGGCAGGTTTAGATTACGTTTTTCTTGTACTCACTTCTCATAATTTTCGTACGCTATTTCATTATGATAATCTCCTGTTTTTGAATGGGAGTTCCACATAATACCAGCATTAGGTACAAAACCATTTTCACTTCCTGCATGGACAATGATGAGCCTATTACCTTTTGAAACGGGTTTTCTTAATCCTTCGTCATTCTTGTCGCTCCATCCTTTAGGGTTCGTGTGACATGAATGAATGTATGTTTCATCCATATAAATGATAGGTTTGTTCTGTTCTCTGCACTTTTTTATGTTTCTTAAATATAGTAGGCGTAAATGTCTGATTTCGTGACGTTCCATTAACAAACTTGTGTTGTTTTTCATGTTGGTCCAACGAAAACCCAAAGAACGTATTTGTTTCCGCAGAGAATCGTGACTTCCTGCGAAGCCATAACTATTTACAAAGGTTTGGTGTACATTTATTAACGTGGGTACTTTTTTCTCGAATATGTGAAAATTTATTATGCACCTTCTAAGCACAGTTTTGTCGAATTGATCCATACGGATACTTGACGTTCTTTGTTTTTTAGTAGGCACATCAGTGTCAGTATTACTTCCTGCCAGAGCTTTTTTTTTAATACGGGAAAGCGTTCTTTGATTAACTTTCATAGCTGCAGAAACTCGTTCAATGACCTGATAATAAAATAAGTTGATATGAATGGTGTGTTAAAAGTTTTACTCATGTGTATTTTTATACAAATAAAATGAGGAAGTAGTTAAATTTGTAATCAGTGACCGTTCTATGAAATAAAAAATTTTGTCGTGGTTTACGGCCATTTAAAAGGAGTATTAAATTCAAAAATACAATATTACGTTTCAGTTCATTAGTTGTTTTAAACGATCTTTAGATTTTAGCTCAAGCATATTTTGATATGACCAAACCGCAGTTGTAACAAAACAAATAATAAAACCGAAACGTAACAGAGATAGTTATGAAATGAGTATAATAATTATAATTTTAAGCTAAAAAGCCTGCTACATTTAAATAGGTATCTTACACAAAATAAACATGTGCCCTTTTATATACTACTGTAGACAGAAACAGAATAGTTATTTATGCAACAAATGCATAAAGTGGTGCTTTCTTTCACGAATAAAAAAATTGACGCAGGCATGCAAAAACCAAAAAATGTCTCATTTAGGTTGCTCTAAATGGACTAAAAATGGCGTAGACTTGTTTGTAATGATGGCATAACGGTGCATAAAATTGACACATGAGTGCATAATAGTTTTTTATGTAAAAAGTGTGTAAAGTAGCCTTTTTTCGACGAATGCGACAATCACATGAGTCGAAAAAAGGCATTTACACACGAATTGCATACAATATTTTTTCTACTACCGAAAATTTTATCAAAATACAGAAGTTTGATAATAATTTTCTTTGCGCACTAAACTAGGTTTAATTTTTCTTCAGAAGAAGCTATAACGCTTTTATTGATTCCCAATAAAAGATATTATATATTAGTTAATATTTTGAACATTTTAATCAAAATCAGAGCAAACTAACAAAACAACAGACGAATTCAATTATTAATAATACTAATATTAAAGGTGCAATTTGTGCACTGGGACACTTTCGGAATATTTTGTATTCTACACCATTCTTTGAACAAATTATATTTTGTTTCGTAAATATTCACAGATTTTTGGGGCAATTATTCATTAGAAGCATTCTGTGCTACGTGTATTATGTTTGGTGGTGTATTTTCGAAATAATCTTCTGAGAGATCGTCAGAGGAATCCATCTTTATAATTATATGTACCTACCTATTCCGTTATCTAAAAAAGAATCTCATAGTTTCCTAAAAATGTTCAATACTTAAATATAAATACTTTTGCTTACCCTAGGTATAGTCGGAAGATCTCAATTTCAATTTTAAATGTCAGATTCAATGCACAAAGAAATGTCAGTCACTCACAGCCAACTTAGAGGTACCTACCTATGCACCCTATTCTATTATTTTCCAGTACCCAATAATTATTTCGTATGTACTTTACTGAATTCTATATGTTTCAATCTCTGATTTAAAAAAAAACTCAGATTTAATATCCGTTTATTATACCTACCTATATTTTTATAAGACTGTAACTGTATAACTGTGTAACTGTATAACTGTATAAATATATAAAGTATAACTGTAAAACTGTATTACTGTATAACTGTATTTCTGTATAACTGTATTTCTGTATAACTGTATAACTGTATAACTGTATAACTGTATAACTGTATAACTGTATAACTGTATAATCGTATAACTGTATAACTGTATAACTGTATAACTGTATACCTGTATAACTGTATAACTGTATAACTGTATAACTGTATAACTGTATAACTGTATAACTGTATAACTGTATAACTGTATAACTGTATAACTGTATAACTGTATAACTGTATAACTGTATAACTGTATAACTGTATAACTGTATAACTGTATAACTGTATAACTGTATAACTGTATAACTGTATAACTGTATAACTGTATAACTGTATAACTGTATAACTGTATAACTGTATAACTGTATAACTGTATAACTGTATAACTGTATAACTGTATACCTGTATAACTGTATAACTGTATAACTGTATAACTGTATAACTGTATAACTGTATAACTGTATAACTGTATAACTGTATAACTGTATAACTGTATAACTGTATAACTGTATAACTGTATAACTGTATAACTGTATAACTGTATAACTGTATAACTGTATAACTGTATAACTGTATAACTGTATAACTGTATAACTGTATAACTGTATAACTGTATAACTGTATAACTGTATAACTGTATAACTGTATAACTGTATAACTGTATAACTGTATAACTGTATAACTGTATAACTGTATAACTGTATAACTGTATAACTGTATAACTGTATAACTGTATAACTGTATAACTGTATAACTGTATAACTGTATAACTGTATAACTGTATAACTGTATAACTGTATAACTGTATAACTGTATAACTGTATAACTGTATAACTGTATAACTGTATAACTGTATAACTGTATAACTGTATAACTGTATAAATGTATAACTGTATAACTGTATAACTGTATAACTGTATAACTGTATAACTGTATAACTGTATAACTGTATAACTGTATAACTGTATACCTGTATAACTGTATAACTGTATAACTGTATAACTGTATAACTGTATAACTGTATAACTGTATAACTGTATAACTGTATAACTGTATAACTGTATAACTGTATAACTGTATAACTGTATAACTGTATAACTGTATAACTGTATAACTTGTGAAGCGTTTTCCTCCCCAAGAGGCGATGACTGCGCGCTGCACTGCGCGTGGAACGCCTCGGAAACGTCACTCCTGACACCTTTGAAACCTTACACTTTCTCGGGCGCCAGATTTTTAACGCGGTTGTCTCCACGGCCCCTCGACTTCCCTCGTCGAGAGTTCCAGGTAGCCTCAGATGGAGGTACGGTGAATTCCAGGGGTCTATTGTCGTCAAAATTCGGGATGTTGCTAAATATATAAAACAAATGTTCTCGCTAGTCCTAAAATAAATGTTATTATCCTGATCCACACTACGGAGAAGCTAAAATTCGTGCTGCCAAACAACTACGCTACCATAAGGAAATACTAGTCTATAATAGGTCAATAAAACACAACACAACAATACTCAAAAGCTCATATGTATTATTAGCGACGAAGCAGGCAGGACATAAGCGAGAGTGGTTTGTAATTATAAAATAGCGTTCATGCAAATAAAAGAAGCGGTAAAAAAAAGGCAAGCAAAACTATGTTAAGCTTGGTGGTCTTTTCATTCATGTATTTGATAGACCCTTATGTAACGAACGGGTCCGGTGCTACTAAAAAAAAACTATCCAATCGGGAAAACAATACTATAGATCGGGAACTCTATATCTACTCGTCAGACATCTCCCTAAGCTTTGAACAAAATCAATAAGGGTATCAAAAGGGCGGAACTAATATCACGAAATCCCACTAAAAGAAAATTCGGGGAAGGTAATGAAAACGGAAGGCAATTCTAGAGTTAACCAGATTTAAATATAAACCAAACTTGTGTTAAAGAACGGGCGACTATCAACCAAATTCAAAGAAATGAAACTCGGAAAAGTATTGCAATTGGGAACTCAAGATTTGAAATATCCGGGAGCCCTAGCTTGTGTATGCCTGGCGCAGACGGATATTTCAATCAGGAATTTTCCTTGCAAAATAGAAGAATAATATATTCGAAACGGGACTAATACAATCCCAATTCGTATTAAAGCACGGGGCGGATATCAACTAAATTCACAAAAGGAGACTCGGAAAAAGTATTGCAATTGGGAACTCAAGATTTAAAATATCCGGGAGCCCTAGCTTGTGTATGCCTGGCGCAGACGGATATTTCAATCAGGAATTTTCCTTGCCAAATAGAAGAATAATATATTCGAAACGGGACTAATATAAGTCAAATTCGTGTCAAAACTCGGGGCGAATATCAACTAAATTCACACAAAGGAGACTCGGAAAAAGTATTGCAATTGGGAACTCAAGATTTAAAATATCCGGGAGCCCTAGCTTGTGTATGTCTGGCGCAGACGGATATTTCAATCAGGAATTTTCCTTGCAAAATAAAAGAATAATATATTCGAAACGGAACTAATATAAGCCAAATTCGTGTCAAAACACGGGGCGAATATCAACTAAATTCACAAAAAGGAGACTCGGAAAAAGTATTGCAATTGGGAACTCCAGATTTAAAATATCCGGGAGCCCTAGCTTGGGTATGCCTGGCGCAGACGGATATTTCAATCAGGAATTTTCCTTGCAAAATAGAAGAATAAAATATTCGAAACGGAACTAATATAAGCCAAATTCGTGTCAAAACACGGGGCGAATATCAACTAAATTCACCAAAAAGGAGACTCGGAAAAAGTATTGCAATTGGGAACTCAAGATTTAAAATATCCGGGAGCCCTAGCTTGTGTATGCCTGGCGCAGACGGATATTTCAATCAGGAATTTTCCTTGCAAAATAGAAGAATAATATATTCGAAACGGAACTAATATAAGCCAAATTCGTGTCAAAACACGGGGCGAATATCAACTAAATTCACAAAAAGGAGACTCGGAAAAAGTTTTGCAATTGGGAACTCAAGATTTAAAATATCCGGGAGCCCTAGCTTGTGTATGCCTGGCGCAGACGGATATTTCAATCAGGAATTTTCCTCGCAAAATAGAAGAATAATATATTCGAAACGGAACTAATATAAGCCAAATTCGTGTCAAAACACGGGGCGAATATCAACTAAATTCACACAAAGGAGACTCGGAAAAAGTATTGCAATTGGGAACTCAAGATTTGAAATATCCGGGAGCCCTAGCTTGTGTATGCCTGGCGCAGACGGATATTTCAATCAGGAATTTTCCTTGCAAAATAGAAGAATAATATATTCGAAACGGGACTAATACAATCCCAATTCGTATTAAAGCACGGGGCGGATATCAACTAAATTCACAAAAGGAGACTCGGAAAAAGTATTGCAATTGGGAACTCAAGATTTAAAATATCCGGGAGCCCTAGCTTGTGTATGCCTGGCGCAGACGGATATTTCAATCAGGAATTTTCCTTGCCAAATAGAAGAATAATATATTCGAAACGGGACTAATATAAGCCAAATTCGTGTCAAAACACGGGGCGAATATCAACTAAATTCACACAAAGGAGACTCGGAAAAAGTATTGCAATTGGGAACTCAAGATTTAAAATATCCGGGAGCCCTAGCTTGTGTATGCCTGGCGCAGACGGATATTTCAATCAGGAATTTTCCTTGCAAAATAGAAGAATAATATATTCGAAACGGGACTAATACAATCCCAATTCGTATTAAAGCACGGGGCGGATATCAACTAAATTCACAAAAGGAGACTCGGAAAAAGTATTGCAATTAGGAACTCAAGATTTAAAATATCCGGGAGCCCTAGCTTGTGTATGCCTGGCGCAGACGGATTTTTCAATCAGGAATTTTCCTTGCCAAATAGAAGAATAATATATTCGAAACGGGACTAATATAAGCCAAATTCGTGTCAAAACACGGCGCGAATATCAACTAAATTCACACAAAGGAGACTCGGAAAAAGTATTGCAATTGGGAACTCAAGATTTAAAATATCCGGGAGCCCTAGCTTGTGTATGCCTGGCGCAGACGGATATTTCAATCAGGAATTTTCCTTGCCAAATAGAAGAATAATATATTCGAAACGGGACTAATATAAGCCAAATTCGTGTCAAAACACGGGGCGAATATCAACTAAATTCACACAAAGGAGACTCGGAAAAAGTATTGCAATTGGGAACTCAAGATTTAAAATATCCGGGAGCCCTAGCTTGGGTATGCCTGGCGCAGACGGATATTTCAATCAGGAATTTTCCTTGCAAAATAGAATAATAATATATTCTAAACGGAACTAATATAAGCCAAATTCGTGTTAAAACACGGGGCGGATATCAACTAAATTCACAAAAGGAGACTCGGAAAAAGTATTGCAATTGGGAACTCAAGATTTAGAATATCCGGGAGCCCTAGCTTGTGTATGCCTGGCGCAGACGGATATTTCAATCAGGAATTTTCCTTGCAAAATAGAAGAATAATATATTCGAAACGGGACTTATAAGTAAAGGAGCTAGGCGGGTTCTGGCTCATTCCTTATGCAAATTAACATGGGAAATCGCCAAGGTCCATCGTGGTAATTTTTGACTCAATTCGATCTGCGCATGCGGCGGCCGTCAGCAATTTTTGGTGTAAGAAGCGAAGGGGTTTGGGTAGCACGGGGGATGGGGGTTTCGGTTGGGGTAGTGGCTACGGGGGATGGGGGGGCCCGGGCCGCCAAAGAAGAAGCGAAGAGGGTTTTAAGGGTAGCGTCTGCGGGTATTACACAAGTAAGGGTGTAAGAAGAAGCTAAGAGGGTTTTAAGGGTAGCGTCTACGGGGATTACGAAGGGTGTACGGGAGTTATGCAAAATTTAACCTACATTGGTGTCGCTTGCCATCATTACCATAACGGCGCTAACAACTATTTGTCACCAGAGTGCCAAAACGGCCGTGGGTAGCTGGGGTAGCGAAGCTACTTTTCCCGTATACTGCGCATGTTTTCCGTTACATGTAGGTCTAAAAAGACACATTTCGACGATCTGCGCAAGTGTTAAGGCCTTTCTTCATATCTCTGTTATTATTTGTCGGATTGGAGTCTAATAAACGCCAATATGATTGTTCGAATATTATCGTATACAGGATGTACAAAGATGCCATTAGAGCACTAGCACATATCTCTGCTATTGGTTAGATTGAAGTCAAATAAACGATATTATATTTGTTAGAATATTATCGTATACAGGATGTGCAAAGATGCTAATACTAGCACTTGCTGCGTCTACGGGGGATGGGGGGCCCTGTTGGGGTCGCGGCTACGGCCCGGGAAAATTTTTGGGGGTTGCTCTTTGCGGGGGTTATGCAATGATTTAGAAGAAGCGAATAGGGAAGGGTAGCATGGGGGAGGGTAGCGTCTACGGGGATTACGCAAGGGTGTACGGGGGTTATGCGAGAAGTGTGTATGTTGTTATGTGTATAAGGTGGAGGGTGGTTTAGAAGCGAAGGGGTTTGGGTAGCGTCTACGGGGATTACGCAAGGGTGTACGGGGGTTATGCGAAAAGTGTGTATGTTGTTATGTGTATAAGGTAGAGGGTGGTTTAGAAGAAGCGAAGGGGTTTGGGTAGCGTCTACGGGGATTACGAAGGGTTTACGGGGGTTATACAAAAAGTGTGTATGTTTTTACGTGTATAAGGTTTGGTGGGATTGAAGTGGAATAAAATACGAAGAAGACAAGAGGTAAACATGTAAAGCCATAAGGGCACCATGCTGATGACGTCACCCATGCTCAGTCGATAATGGGGGGGGATCAAAATAAAGAACAATTGAATAAACATTTTATTGTACAATATAAAATTGAAAAGTATAATAAATGAAAATAATAACAATACTTTTTATATAAATCTTTAAGGAATAATGGTGTCAACATCCATGTAGGCATCAATGGAATAGTGGCCCCATGGTAAGGTTTCATCGGAACCAGGAAGAATAAATCGCTTATCATCCTCAGGACTCAACGCTACTTTATCTTGAACAATTGAATGGACTAGATGTTTGTCGGCATGAATTAGATTTTGGGAAACGGTTTTCTGTGTGAAGGTGTCAAGGCAATTTTCATAGTCTTCAAACGTGATTACGGTCTTCACAACTGACGATTTTACCCCTTTAGCTTTCTTAGTTATTCCAACGTTTCGAATTAGACAGTCTATTTCTTCTTTCTCAAAACCATCATTCGCAAGACGTTTTCGTTTTTCTGCTAGATCATCTTCAGAGGTAAGTAACCGTGTTGCATACAATTTAGACCGTTACCCAACATAATCAGTCATTATGATACCATTGTTCTCATCCTTCATCATTCCAAGAACCTTCTTATTAACTTGAGGAATTCCATAAACGTTATCAAGAGGATAGTCTGAGGTGTCGAAATATTTATAACAATCAATCTTCATTACTTCATATGGATCTTGATCTCGAATCTCATATATAAGACTATCGGTATCGGTGTACAGCACAGTACAGTTCTCACTAAAACGGTTCATCATGTACTCATAGTGAAAATCATAGATCGTAGTTTCAGCCAGATCTAAAATTGCCATTCCTACATATATCGGTTTATTTAACCATATTTGCAGCTTCCGTAATTCGATGGCAATTAGGTTTTCGCTGAAAATCGTACTATTTTTAAACTCGGGCTTAGCTATGTACGATTCAGCACCATATCGACCACTCCAATGAGAAATTAGCTTTACATCAACACGTTTGCGCACGTTCTCCATGGTTTTACCTGCAACAATTAGTGCTACGGCAAGGAGCCATAGATCACAGAAGACACGACACACAGAAATGATGGAAAAAGGCCAGAACTTCGGCAGACATTTGACATGTAATTTCCACCCCTTCTGTATAAGGGAAGCAAAATTGTAAAAATAAAGCACCTTTTTAAAAAAAAAAAAACCCGCGATTGAGGAAATTTGTGCCTGTTTTTCCATAAGGAAGCATGTAAAAAAATGACGTATTTTAAGCTAATTGAGCAATTCTGACACTTTTTAACCGTAATATTTGAGGCAGATATGATATATTCAAGTAATGATTCCAATTAACGAACAGTGATTGGAAGAAGTTTATGATCTGTATCTGTAGGCTACGATTTAGCTAGACTACAAATTCCATTCCGGCAACCTTCAGGACCATTGATTATGAGAAAAAATTACCATTCGAGGAATTGTAAAAGAATAATAAATTACTTATAAATTGAAAACTTTTCGCCTATTATGATATTTTTACTTGAGGAGGATATGATATATTCTAGTAATGATTCCAATTAACAAACAGTGAAATAAGAAGTTAATGATCTGTATCTGCAGACTACGATTTAGCTAGACCACAAACTATATTCCGACAACCTTCAGGACCATTGATTACGAGAAAAAATCACCATTCGACCTATTTTTTAAAAGAATAATAAATTATTTATAAATTGAAATCCTGAATTTGTCGATAACGAATTGTTTATTATTTTTTCTATTTTGTCTATTTACACATAGTTAAACATATACTATTATTTATTATCTATTTTTTTATATGTAAGGTCGAAGGAGATTCTTTAATAGCCTTTAGGCAACAATTTTCCCTGATATGTGATGAAAACATACAGAAAATACTATACGCTTTAAGCTAATTGAGCAATTCTGACACTTTTTAACCGTGATATTTGAGAAAGATATGATATATTCAAGTAATGATTCCAATTAACAAACAGTGATTGGAACAAGAAGTTTATGATCTGTATCTGTAGGCTACGATTTAGCTAGACTACAAATTCCATTCCAGCAACCTTCAGGACCATTGATTATGAGAAAAAATTACCATTCGAGGAATTGTAAAAGAATAATAAATTACTTATAAATTGAAAACTTTTCGCCTATTATGATATTTTTACTTGAGGAGGATATGATATATTCTAGTAATGATTCCAATTAACAAACAGTGAAATAAGAAGTTAATGATCTGTATCTGCAGACTACGATTTAGCTAGACCACAAATTATATTCCGACAACCTTCAGGACCATTGATTACGAGAAAAAAATCACCATTCGACGTATTTTTTGAAAGAATAATGAATTATTTATAAATTGAAATCCTGAATTTGTCGATCACGAATTGTTTATTATTTTTTCTATATTGTCTATTTACCCATAGTTAAACATATACTATTATTTATTATCTATTTTTTATATGTGAGGTCGAAGGAGATTCTTTAATAGCCTTTAGGCAACAATTTTCCCTGATATGTGATGAAACATACAGAAAATACTATACGCACTTGAACTAATAGATAACCGCATGTTTTGTAGGCATGTCTTACAGATATCCTAGTTAAGTACTTATCCCACAATGTGGTAATTGCCGTATTTCTGTGCGGAAAAAAGTCGATCCCCCGTTTTATATCCGAAGAGACCTCAAAAAATACTTATATGGTTAAGAGAAATCGATATACGAGACCCACTACTTTTTTTCCGACCAAAAATTCAATTACAATTTAAACTACAATACATCTCAAAAATCTATATAAAATTTACATATGAGGTTATAGGCACTCTTCAATAGCCTTTAGGCGACTCTACCCCATAACAGAAGGATACTATTCGTACATAACTCAAAAGGTGACTGCTCGGGTTGTAATCGAGTCTAACCGACCCACTGTGTGGTTCCTGTCATATCTCTGTGTAGGAAAAGTCGGTACCCTTTTTATACCCGAAGGAACCTCATTGTATGCTATCAAAATTATATATCACAACTAAAACAATAAATATTTTTGTAAGTAAATACTCAAAAGATACTTACTCATTTGCCTATTTTCTTCTGCAGCAATCTTCACCCCAGGCGCGAGCTGTTATGTACCACACGTCATCGCGATTTTAGAAGAGCCCATCTAATTCGGACGTCAGACTAGAAATAAAAATTTATTAGTCTAATATTTTACTAACCAAAATTTTCAACAATTGACAATCAATTAAACTTTTTTGCATAAATCTATCTACATCCCTTCACTTTTTATAACAAACAATGATGATCTTACCACAAAAACTATTACATCGTCGCAGACTAGTGAAATTACTAGTAAAAACAATTATATATGGGTGTATATTTCCATATTAATTAATTTTTTTTATGCAACTCTAAATAAAAAGGTTCAAAATATTCATAAAAAAAGATCTCCTCAGATGTCTATTCTACATAAGAATCAATGCATATTTATACTTTCATCTGAGTCGACGACGTCATAGATTCTCGTTACTAATAACATACCTTATCAACGAAAACCGACAAGTCCAAACAAGTTCATATTAAAACGGATACATGATTTCAAAAAAACTTGGGTTATGATGAAAAATTATATGATTGTAACAGTGATTTTTCATTATGTCCAAAACATAATATTCCACCTAGTTCAAAATATAAAAAGTTATTGTCTACCCATTATCCTAAAAATAATTATAAAATTCACTACCGGACCCTAAACGATTGACATTGAAAAAGATACATAGGTTTCTAAAATTCGAGCGGAATTCTTTGTTGAAGACATATTGATTTAAACAAACATTTGAGAAATTAAGCAAACAATGATTCTGAATCATCATAAACTTATTAATAAAACAATGGAAAATTCTCGAAAGTACCGTTATGTTAAATTACTTAAATCTTGAAACGGCCGCTACAGCATAAAACATTTAATTGCAATTCCTTTGTTACATTATAGAACAATTTTCAATGAAAATCTAGTAGCTATTAAATTAAAAAGGGCTGAAATAGTTTTCGGTAAACCTCTTTATATAGATGTGACTATTTTTTGATTTTATGATACCGAAATTGGATCTTAAAGACGTAAATTACTAAAAAACAATATGTACGGCCTTATCTCCCTACATCAACTGATATTTTTTGGTTCAAAGACATATTTTTAACCCCAAACTCACGTATACGTTAGAAGCGTAATTAAATTATAATCTACCCCCATCCATCGTTCGTATAAACTTTTTTAATGAAATTTTTACTAAAAAACAATATATACGGCCTTATCTTCCTACATTAACTAATATTTTTTGAAAAAACATCTAAAGTAATGTGTCATATTTCAACAAAAAAATATTTATTACTCACGCTTTAAGGGAACAACTTATCACTTGCACACCTTATTTAACACTGAAAATATCAATTTTTAATACACACGTCTTTGTCCATTCATTAAGCTGGTGACGTCGGCGGCCGTATAGATTACTAAGATTTTAATAATTTTGTCTCTACTTAATATAAAATTAATATTGGATTACTTCATTGGAGAAAAAATATTTTCGTATTATCAGTAATCAACCGCAATATCTCACAATGAATAAAATACTGAATCGAATCGTAGAAAACAAAATGAATTGAGGAAACTTATCACTAATCAAAAAATAACTACAAAGTATGATGAATGTGGTTTTAACAATAAACCATTATGATACATTGTTGCAATGAATGGTGTGTTGTTCCAGCCAGACGCTGATAGTGCAGAATATGCAGCGTAAGTATTCTAGATATTTGACCCTGGTAAAGCAGCCGCCGACGTCACCGGCTTAATGAATGGACAAAGACGTGTGTATTAAAAATTGATATTTTCAGTGTTAAATAAGGTGTGCAAGTGATAAGTTGTTCCCTTAAAGCGTGAGTAATAAATATTTTTTTGTTGAAATATGACACATTTCTTTAGATGTTTTTTCAAAAAATATCAGTTAATGTAGGAAGATAAGGCCGTATATATTGTTTTTTAGTAAAAATTTCATTAAAAAAGTTTATACGAACGATGGATGGGGGTAGATTATAATTTAATTACGCTTCTAACGTATACGTGAGTTTGGGGTTAAAAATATGTCTTTGAACCAAAAAATATCAGTTGATGTAGGGAGATAAGGCCGTACATATTGTTTTTTAGTAATTTACGTCTTTAAGATCCAATTTCGGTATCATAAAATCAAAAAATAGTCACACCTATATAAAGATGTGCATCTACAAATGATTCTTCAAAATCACTTTCGATATCAACTTCATCATTCTCGCTATCTCCGTCTTCGGCCAAATTAATAATAATATTATCTACAACAGTATCTAAAAGTGGTTCATTGTTCATAAATTCATCTTCAATCTTTATAACATGGTCACATTTAACTTTCCGATCATTTGCAGAAAATGTGTCAAAAAATTCATTACAGAATTATTTAACCTTGTTAAATTGAAGGTAACATTTCGTTTGGCCTCATATCCTTTAAGTGCCGCCCCAACACTCTCGATCGGATTTAAGTACGGGTGATAAGGGGGTAGCCTTAAAACTTGCAATCCATGTCGAATAAACAATTCATCAATTTTATAAGTTTTATATTGCGGTTTGTACATTTTTGCAACGTTATAAAGATCCGGTTTTAACATTTGTTCACTGTAATATATGTTTCTCTTAGAAAGCCAGTTTTTTTATTGTTGTTTAGTCCAAGCAGTCGTAGGTAATTTTTCATTTAGAACATTGTGATATGGGGCGTTATCAATTACCACAACTGCGTTTTTTGGCAGGTTTAGAATGGGGTTCGGACCTGGTGGACTCTTCCTTCTGGGAATTGGACCTGGTGGAACCCTCCTCCTGGGAATGGGATCTGGTAAACCCCTCCTACTGGGGTTCGGGCCTGGTGGACCTCTCCTCCTGGTGTTCGGACATGGTGGACCCTTCCTCCTGGGAATGGGACCTGCTGGACCCCTTCTACTGGGGTTCGGACCTGGTGGACTTCTCCTCCTGGTGTTTGGACCTGGTGGACCCTTCCTCCAGCTAGCTCAGCGGCGTGGTAGTATTCGCCTCCTCCTTCAGGGGTCGGTGTGTATCCCACTTGTTGGGCGCCATGTCGTCGGGTGGGCGTTGTCTGATTGCCAAAGCCCTGAAAAGGGCTCAGGCTGTCATGACTATTCACGTCCGACATTTTCATAAATAAATATTATATTTTTATATGTATATTATATAGAAAATTCCGTATCTCACTATAAATCCCCTAGGACTCTCGTAATCCACTATCTCGCAGAGGAACTGGGAGCAAGTGAATGAAATGCCAATTCAAGATAATTCAACTTGCCCAGTTCGATCCATATCTCAACAGCGTAGCGGTACCAGAGCGTCTAAGCGAGCCGTTGCGTCTTCTTTAGAGGTCGAAGATGAACTGCCGATCCGTTGCTCCCCGCCGCCTATTTATACACATTCGCGCGTGGTTCGGTGCGCAGGCATGTGTTTTGATTGGCAGGGGCGGAGCCTATGAGTTCGACGCACTTTGCTCTGGGGTCACCCCCCCGCTCCGAAGATCTAACTGGGAATGTTTGCTTTATTAAAATTAAAGTGTATGAAATTTGTATAAAATGTAAAAATAAAGTATGATGTAAATAAGGTTGAGATATGGACAGAGAAGCTTAAAATTAAGGGGAAAAAGGAGAAAATGTGGTATATACAATAGACTGTTTAGTTGTCCTCTGGTGGTGCTCTTGGTGGTGGTGATGGCCTTATATCGTCGACGTAGATCAGCTTGTGGCCGCCGTCCTTGAGCACATTGTAGGTGTTAGGGCCTAATTGTTCTAGTATTTCATGGGGTCCGGTCCATGTTTGGCCGAAGTTGGATTTGGCGAAGTTCCGGACGAGCACCTTTTCTCCGGGTGAGAATATTTTTGCCGGCGTTTGTGTGTCGGGAAACAGGCGCCTGGCGTAGATGGTGGCCTTCTGTTTGGCCTCTTCTTGTCGCTGGAGGCGTTTTTCGGGGGTGTTGAGTGGCCTTGGTCGCTTTGGGTCTTCTTCTGGGCGGCGGAGCTCGTAGCCCAGCAGTAAGTGGCATGGTGTCTGTTCAGTGGCTGCTGAGGCCCTTGTCCTGAGAGAGAACACTGTGTCCGCCAGGAGGTCTTCCCATCTATTTTCCTGTTTACCGACCAGTCTGGCTCGTAGTCCCTTTTTAATTTCTTGGACTCGCCTCTCCACGGGGTTTGCCCTTTGGTGGTAGATCGGGGAGTTTACTGGTTTTATGTGATTCCTGTCTAGAAATCTTTCAAACACCCCGCCACGGAATTGGCCTCCATTGTCCGTGATCACGCATTCCGGGTAGCCCCATCTTTGACAGACCTCCTCCTCTAAGAACTGGACCACTGCTTTGGCCTCGCCTGATGTGGTGCAACGGTATTCTATCCATTTGGAGAAGAGGTCTGTGGCCACCAGGATGAAGCGATTGCCTCTGGTTGACTTTGGGTATGGCCCTAGGACGTCGAAGGAGATGGTCTTCCACGGTCCTTGTGGTTCTCTGGATTCCATTGATGCTGCTGGCTGTCTGGCTGCTGACTTGGTGGTGGCGCAGATGAGGCAAGACTTCACATGTTGCTTGGCATCCTTCTGTAGTGTTGGCCAGTAATATATTCGTTTGATGGCTCTAGTAGTTTCGTCTGTCCCGGGGTGGCCCGAGGCTTCGTGGTAGGTCTTGAGCACGTCTTCTCGATAGCGTTTGGGGACGACCAGCCGGTGTTGTTGCCCCGCCGTGTAGAAGCAAGTGCTCTGTTTTACTGAAAAGTCCTGTGTTGTGGCGCGTTTTCCTCCCCTACAAGTGAGAAAGGCGATGACTGCGCGCTGCACTGCGCGTGGAACGTCTCGGAAACGTCACTCCTGACACCTTTGAAACCTTACACTTTCTCGGGCGCCAGATTTTTAACGTGGTTGTCTCCACGGCCCCTCGACTTCCCTCGTCGAGAGTTCCAGGTAGCCTCAGATGGAGGTACGGTAAATTCCAGGGGTCTATTGTCGTCAAAATTCGGGATATTCCTAAATATATAAAACAAATGTTCTCGCTAGTCCTGAAATAACTGTTATTATCCTGATCCACACTACGGAGAAGCTAAAATTCGTGCTGCCAAACAACTACGCTACCATAAGGAAATACTAGTCTATAATAGGTCAATAAAACACAACACCGGTTTATTTCAGTTTTATTACATTAACACCTTCTAAGTTGTTATATACATACAAAATAAACAATACTCAAAAGCACATATGTATTATTAGCGACGAAGCGGGCAGGACATAAGCGAGAGTGGTTTGTAATTATAATATAGCGTTCATGCAAATAAAAGAAGCGGTAAAAAAGGCAAGCAAAACTATGTTAAGCTTGGTGGTCTTTTCATTCATGTATTTGATAGACCCTTATGTAACGAACGGGTCCGGTGGTACTAAAAAAAAAACTATCCAATCGGGAAAACAATACTATAGATCGGGGACTCTATATCTACTCGTCAGACATTTCCCTAAGCTTTTAACAAAATCAAGAAGGGTATCACGAAATCCCACTAAAAGAAAATTCGGGGAAGGTAATGAAAACGGAAGGCAATTCCAGATTTAAATATAAACCAAATTTGTGTTAAAGAACGGGCGACTGTCAACCAAATTCAAAGAAATAAAACTCGGAAAAGTATTGCAATTGGGAACTCAAGATTTAAAATATCCGGGAGCCCTAGCTTGGGTGTGCCTGGCGCAGGCGGATATTTCAATCAGGAATTTTCCTTGCAAAATAGAAGAATAAAATATTCGAAACGGAACTAATATAAGCCAAATTCGTGTCAAAACACGGGGCGAATATCAACTAAATTCACCAAAAAGGAGACTCGGAAAAAGTATTGCAGTTGGGAACTCAAGATTTAAAATATCCGGGAGCCCGAGCTTGGGTATGCCTGGCGCAGACGGATATTTCAATCAGGAATTTTCCTTGCAAAATAGAAGAATAAAATATTCGAAACGGGACTAATATAAACCAAATTCGTGTTAAAACACGGGGCGGATATCAACTAAATTCACAAAAAGGAGACTCGGAAAAAGTATTGCAATTGGGAACTCAAGATTTAAAATATCCGGGAGCCCTAGCTTGGGTATGCCTGGCGCAGACGGATATTTCAATCAGGAATTTTCCTTGCAAAATAGAAGAATAAAATATTCGAAACGGGACTAATATAAACCAAATTCGTGTTAAAACACGGGGCGGATATCAACTAAATTCACAAAAAGGAGACTCGGAAAAAGTATTGCAATTGGGAACTCAAGATTTAAAATATCCGGGAGCCCTAGCTTGGGTGTGCCTGGCGCAGGCGGATATTTCAATCAGGAATTTTCCTTGCAAAATAGAAGAATAAAATATTCGAAACGGGACTAATATAAACCAAATTCGTGTTAAAACACGGGGCGGATATCAACTAAATTCACAAAAAGGAGACTCGGGAAAAGTATTGCAGTTGGGAACTCAAGATTTAAAATATCCGGGAGCCCTAGCTTGGGTGTGCCTGGCGCAGGCGGATATTTCAATCAGGAATTTTCCTTGCAAAATAGAAGAATAAAATATTCGAAACGGGACTAATATAAACCAAATTCGTGTTAAAACACGGGGCGGATATCAACTAAATTCACAAAAGGAGACTCGGAAAAAGTATTGCAATTGGGAACTCAAGATTTAAAATATCCGGGAGCCCTAGCTTGGGTGTGCCTGGCGCAGGCGGATATTTCAATCAGGAATTTTCCTTGCAAAATAGAAGAATAAAATATTCGAAACGGGACTAATATAAACCAAATTCGTGTTAAAACACGGGGCGGATATCAACTAAATTCACAAAAAGGAGACTCGGGAAAAGTATTGCAGTTGGGAACTCAAGATTTAAAATATCCGGGAGCCCTAGCTTGGGTGTGCCTGGCGCAGGCGGATATTTCAATCAGGAATTTTCCTTGCAAAATAGAAGAATAAAATATTCGAAACGGGACTAATATAAACCAAATTCGTGTTAAAACACGGGGCGGATATCAACTAAATTCACAAAAAGGAGACTCGGGAAAAGTATTGCAGTTGGGAACTCAAGATTTAAAATATCCGGGAGCCCTAGCTTGGGTGTGCCTGGCGCAGGCGGATATTTCAATCAGGAATTTTCCTTGCAAAATAGAAGAATAAAATATTCGAAACGGAACTAATATAAGCCGAATTCGTGTCAAAACACGGGGCGAATATCAACTAAATTCACCAAAAAGGAGACTCGGAAAGAGTATTGCAGTTGGGAACTCAAGATTTAAAATATCCGGGAGCCCTAGCTTGGGTATGCCTGGCGCAGACGGATATTTCAATCAGGAATTTTCCTTGCAAAATAGAAGAATAAAATATTCGGAACGGGACTAATATAAACCAAATTCGTGTTAAAACACGGGGCGGATATCAACTAAATTCACAAAAAGGAGACTCGGGAAAAGTATTGCAGTTGGGAACTCAAGATTTAAAATATCCGGGAGCCCTAGCTTGGGTATACCTGGCGCAGACGGATATTTCAATCAGGAATTTTCCTTGCAAAATAGAAGAATAAAATGTTCGAAACGGAACTAATATAAGCCAAATTTGTATCAAAACACGGGGCGAATATCAACTAAATTCACAAAAAGGAGACTCGGAAAAGTATTGCAGTTGGGAACTCAAGATTTAAAATATCCGGGAGCCCTAGCTTGGGTATACCTGGCGCAGACGGATATTTCAATCAGGAATTTTCCTTGCACAATAGAAGAATAAAATGTTCGAAACGGAACTAATATAAGCCAAATTTGTATCAAAACACGGGGCGAATATCAACTAAATTCACAAAAAGGAGACTCGGAAAAAGTATTGCAATTGGGAACTCAAGATTTAAAATATCCGGGAGCCCTAGCTTGGGGGTGCCTGGCGCAGGCGGATATTTCAATCAGGAATTTTCCTTGCAAAATAGAGGAATAAAATATTCGAAACGGAACTAATATAAGCCAAGTTCGTGTTAAAACACGGGGCGGATATCAACTAAACTCACAACAGGAGACTCGGAAAAGTATTGCAGTTGGGAACTCAAGATTTAAAATATCCGGGAGCCCTAGTTTGGGTATACCTGGCGCAGACGGATATTTCAATCAGGAATTTTCCTTGCAAAATAGAAGAATAAAATGTTCGAAACGGAACTAATATAAGCCAAATTTGTATCAAAACACGGGGCGAATATCAACTAAATTCACAAAAAGGAGACTCGGAAAAAGTATTGCAATTGGGAACTCAAGATTTAAAATATCCGGGAGCCCTAGCTTGGGGGTGCCTGGCGCAGGCGGATATTTCAATCAGGAATTTTCCTTGCAAAATAGAAGAATAAAATATTCGAAACGGAACTAATATAAGCCAAATTCGTGTTAAAACACGGGGCGGATATCAACTAAACTCCCAACAGGAGACTCGGAAAAGTATTGCAGTTGGGAACTCAAGATTTAAAATATCCGGGAGCCCTAGCTTGGGTATACCTGGCGCAGACGGATATTTCAATCAGGAATTTTCCTTGCAAAATAGAAGAATAAAATGTTCGAAACGGAACTAATATAAACCAAACTCGTGTTAAAACACGGGGCGGATATCAACTAAACTCACAAAAGGAGACTCGGAAAAAGTATTGCAGTTGGGAACTCAAGATTTAAAATATCCGGGAGCCCTAGCTTGGGGTGCCTGGCGCAGGCGGATATTTCAATCAGGAATTTTCCTTGCAAAATAGAAGAATAATATACTAATATTAAGAAAACTACGAAAAAGGAAAATCGGAAAAAGTATTAAATCAGATACGATATATAAATGGTTTACCACACTCTAATGTACTAGATATATCAACGTATTTTAAAATGAAAGTCAACTATCTAAATGTTTTAAATTATCATTGAAAAGACCACATATTTTCGGAATTATTATTGTTTAAAGTTCTTACCTTCACAGTAATAAGTTATCACTGAAATTTTTTTCCTCACGAAAAAACTCAAAAGTAAATCGGCAAAAGAAAAGTTAAAATAATTTACATCGGACGATGAATAAGTTACACTTCTGGCTCGGTCGGCTGGCACTTCGATACTCTCTCTATTTTTAAAAATAATATCAGCCGTCTAACCTCACGGTTCCACCTCCCTCTCGACCTGCGCGCTTCTATCCATATCTACCTTGTTGCAGTGGGGCGACCAGTACCAACAAATGTTGAATTTTAAAATTGAAGTAAATACTTTACTCCCGAAAAAAATTGATCCCTCCATCGCAACTAGGAAGAAAATAAAAATATCGGAATTTGGATAAATATTAAACTATTATAACATTTGGTTCTAACCCGAAACCAGGGGATAAAATAAAATAAAATGTTCACGAAGATTTACAATACTTTACCCTAATTATAAGTCAATATACAAATGATTAGATACACTCGTCGACATAAATTGTAAAATGAAAATATATTCGGCTCATAAAATATTAAATGAATTATAAATAAAGAAACGAATATGTGACGGGTGATACATAATATCAATTAAATATATACAATGAAATAATTTAAATTAAATATATATTCGGTGACATAAACCATCAAATGAAAGTATAACAAAGTAACGAATATGCAATGAGTGATACATAATGAAAAATGAATATATACTCGGTGACATAAACTATCAAATAATTTAACTCAAATATATACTCGGTGACATAAACCATCAAATGAAAATATAACAAAGAAACGAATACGTGACGGGTGATATGTAATATAAAACAATTATACTCAGCGGCAGAAAACTAAAAATGAAATTACACTCGGCGCATAAACTTTAACATGATTAGGTACAAAGAAACGAATATGTGACGGTTGGTACATAATATAAATTAAATATATATACTCGGCGACATAATCTAAAAATGAAATTACACTCGGCGCATAAACTTTAACATGATTAGGTACAAAGAAACGAATATATGACGGTTGATGCATAATATAAATCAAATATATACTCGGCGACATAAACCAAAAATGAAATTACACTCGGCGCATCAACTTTAGCATGCCAGTAACGAACACTTCGTTACATCCCCCCCTTACTTCGGTAAAAAAAATTAAAGGACGCGAGCACCGCTCGCGGGCTTTACATTTTTTTCAAACAATCTATCAAAGCTACAATTTCTTACTCTAAAGTCTTTGTTCCATGATCCGGGCTTGTCTTCCACGGTGCGAACTATTGTGGCCTGGTTTTCTTTAGTCGGTAGCCCCTGCTACGGACGTTGAAGCAAGGCCTAAATCCTCGGGCTCTGGTGTATCGGCGCAGACGGGAACATCTCTCCTGTAGGCGGAATTAATCATTCAACGGTTTTAAATCCTTAATGTGGATTCGGTTATGTCGCTTGCCGGTTTCGTCTCTTAAGTCATACACTACCGGGGAGACGACTCGGACCACTTCGTAGGGCCCAGAGTATTTTGGAGCTAATTTCGCGGCGACATGATCAACGGCTGAAGACAAAGTATACTCTCTTTTCATAACCTTTTCCCCCAGCTTGCATTTCCAGTCACGACGGCGTAGATTATAATAATGGCTTTGACTGGTAAATGCTCTGGACAGATTTAAACGTACGAGGTCAAAACACTCTTGCAATTGATCTAGCCTCGTGCGGTGCGGTATTGTATCTTCCTCCTTAGGATTTTCGGTTACGGTACCTTCTTTCGTAGTGCTCTCCGGGTTGTCTTCAGTTTCCCTCCTAAGGGATTTCGGAATGTCGGGGTCTCGTCCGAAATTCAAAAAGGCCGGCGAAAACCCAGTCGAATCGTGTTTGGAGTTGTTCATCGCAAACTTCAAGTCGGCTAGTCTGATATCCCAATCTCGGTGATCTTGCTCGCAATATTGCGCAATCATCGTCTTCAAAGTGCGATTGGCTCTCTCTACCGGGTTAGCTTGCGGCGTGTACGGGGGTGTGAAGCGGTGTCGGATTCCTAATTCTTTCAACATATTCTTAAACAACGTACTAGTATACTGGGATCCGTTATCGGTTAAAACGGTACGGGGACATCCAAATACGGTCAGTATCTCTTCGTGAAATGCGGTACCGATACTACTGGCAGTGGCACTCCTCAATGGTTTGCACTGTACCCACTTGGTAAATCGGTCCTGGAAAATTACAATATAGCAGTTCCCCTTCTTGCTCCTCGGCAATGGTCCAATGATATCGGAACTAACAGTGTCCCAAGGTCGTTGATTTGGAGATGGCTGCATTTTTCCAGGAGGCTTTTGTTGGGATGGTTTGTACTTCTGGCATTGTGAACATCTGCGAACGTACTTGGTGATGTCTCGGAACATTCCCGGCCAATAGTAAGATCTGGCTATACGAGTAATGGTCTTGGCGATTCCCAGATGTCCAGCATGAGGGGCATCATGGTTTTCTTCGAGAACTCGGGTTCGGTCGGATTTCGCTATGCATAGTTTCCATGGATCACTCATCTCTGGTTCTCTTAAGTCATTTATATCCCAAAAATGACGGTACAAACGGCCTTCTTTGATGCAGTAGTCAGGGAACTTTTCTGGATCCTTCAGGACTTCTTCCTTCTTGTTACGGTACCATGAACATTCGGCGGTTACCTCGGTCACACAAAGTATCGATGGTGGATTGGTTTCTGCTGTCATTGGTAGCGGATTTCTGGACAACGCGTCAGCCACGCGATTTAGAGCACCTTTACGGTACTGTATCTCGAAATCATATTGCTGCAGAAAAATACTCCATCGGGCTAAACGTCCGGACGGACTCACTATGGAATGCAGCCATCTAAGAGATTGATGATCGGTAACAACCGTGAAATGGTAGCCCTCTAAATAAGGACGCATCTTTTCAATTCCCCAAACAATGGCAAGACATTCTTTCTCAGTGACGGAGTAATTCTTCTCGGCAGGACTTAGCGTGCGACTTGCATATGCTACCACATGTTCCTGGCCACTCTTCTGTTGGGTAAGGGCTATTCCCAAACCATATTCGGAGGCGTCGGTCTGTAGGGTGAACGGTACGGAGAAATCAGGACAACTTAAAACAGGGGATTCTGACAGACATGTTTTAATCTCAGCAAAGGCAGCTTCTTGCTCTTCCGCCCACTTCCATCGCTGGGATTTGCGGAGTAATTTCGTTAACGGGGCCACCTTTTGTGAAAACGATGGCACAAATCTCCTATACCAGGATGCGACTCCCAAAAATCTTCGTAACTCTCGGATATTTCTCGGCGCTGCAAATTTAATTATGCTCTCGACTTTCTCTGGATCGGTACGGATTCCATCTCCAGTGACTACATGGCCTAAATATTTCATGGACGGTAAACAGAAGTGGCATTTCTCCGGATTCAGTTTCAACCGTGCTCCTCGCAATCGACGGAACACCTCAGACAGATTTTCCAAATGCTGTTCGAACGTTTCCCCTAGAACTATGATGTCATCCAGATAGGCAAAGGCGTACGGATCTAAATCTGGGCCTATTAGTCTGTCAACCAATCTCTGGAAAGTGGCAGGTGCGGAATGTAAACCAAATGGAAGGACCGTGAATTGGAACAATCCACGTCCCGGTACGGTAAACGCGGTAATGGGTTTGCTCTCCGGTGTTAATGGAACTTGCCAATACCCACTCTTCAAATCTAAACTGGAAATATATTTGGCTTTTCGCAGTTTATCCAGTATAGCATTAATAAATGGAAGCGGGTAAGCGTCCTTCATCGTAACTTCGTTCACTTTGCGGAAGTCGATGCAGAAACGGTTCTTTCCATCTTTCTTCTTCACAATTACAATTGGAGAGCTCCAAGGACTGGTAGAAGGTTCTATCACTCCTTCATCTAACATCGCGTCTATCTCGGTATTGCACACTTCCTGCATCTTTGGATTCTGCGGTCGGGGTCTTTGTTTAATCGGACGGGACTGTAGCAGACGGATTTCATGCTCAATAAGCGTAGTCGGACCTCTAATCTTCTCGAACAGCGGAAGTTCCTGGTTCAAAAATGTATTCAACTTTTCTTTTTGATTCTTCGTCAAATTGATTTCTTCACTCGGAATGATTGTTCCGAACGGGCATCCTATGTAGCCATAATTGGTGTTATCTCCTAACTCCTCCGGAGATAACTTCAATCTTCCAGGTTTATTATCATCTTCATTTTCTCTAACCCTTATCAGAGACGACGAAAGGACTTCAGTATTAGATTTCTCCTTGTCAACCCCTAAACCACCCAGGGTGGACGCAGAGACATCGGAAATAGCTTGCTCCTTGCCAACCCCTAACAACACCGGGGAGAACGCAGAGACTTCAGAACCAGCTTGCTCTTGATCAACCCCTAACACCAGGGAAGACGCAGAGACTTTAGAAAAAGACTGCTCTTTGTCAACCCCTAAACCACCCAGGGAAGACGCAGAGACTTCAGAAACGGATTGCTCTTTGTCAACCCCTAACACCAGGGAAGACGCAGAGACTTCAGAAACAGACTGCTCCTTGTCAACCCCTAACACCAGGGAAGACGCAGAGACTTCAGAAAAAGATTGTTCTTTGTCAACCCCTAACACCAGGGAAGACGCAGAGACTTCAGAAACGGATTGCTCTTTGTCAACCCCTAACACCAGGGAAGACGCAGAGACTTCAGAAAAAGATTGCTCTTTGTCAATCCCTAACACCAGGGAAGACGCAGAGACTTCAGAAAAAGATTGTTCTTTGTCAACCCCTAACCCCAGGGAAGACGCAGAGACTTCAGAAACAGACTGCTCTTTGTCAACCCCTAACACCAGGGAAGACGCAGAGACTTCAGATACACGGTCTTCTGAGAGACACTTGTCGGTATTGTCCATACTTAGGGTCGGTTTAGCAGCATCGGATTCTTTAGTGAGTGGGCTCACTACTTCCAACATCTCAACAGGACTGGTTGATGGTGAGTGCATCACTAGTTTGTCTTCCATGTATATTTTCCCGCTTCCTAGCTCCAACCGGAAATTATACTTTTGAAGGACATCGTGTCCTAACACAATATCAGTTATCAGACCAGGGAAATGTTCGAATGGCCCTTCCATAATGACGTCATGGATGTTCAGTTTTAGCTTGTATGTGTCGGTGATAGGGACTAAAATTCCGTTAGCTAAACGGGCTCTCGCAGCTTGACGGGCTATGGTTTGCTTTCTTTGGGAAAATGTCCTAGCTATCTGATCACCGATGTATGATTTAGCAGCTCCAGTATCCAATAGGGCTCTGAACTTGCGGTTTTCAATTTCAACGTCGATGTGCGGTCGGGAATCGGTCATTTCTTCTGGCGTTTCGGCATGAGAGGCAAATATCTGCGGAAGCTGTGTCGGCCTCTCCTCGGGACAGCTTCGGATTAGTTTTCCTGCCTCCTGCAGGAACAGTCTCGGGAAAATACTCCCTCCTTATGACAACGGGAGCAGAATATCTTCTGAGGGTTCTGGCAATTGCTTCGGTAGTGTCCGGATTCACCGCAGCGGAAACAGGTTGGGGGACGTGAAGACGAGCCAGACGGTCGTTGAGTATTATCACGTGTCGGACCGTGATGAGTATCGTTCGGTAACGGACGGCTGGTACCAGGGATGGCTTCTCTTACTGGATCGGACGGCGGATTGTGGGACCGTCCATATCTAGGGGTACTCACTGGCTGCGGACGGGCTGGTCCACGGTTCGGTCCACTGGGGTTGGGTGCGTTTTGGAGTTCCTTCCTCAGGAGCTCATATTCCCTCACCACTTGACAGAACGTAGGAAAGTCCTTGAAGTCTACTTTTCGGATCTGCAGCCGGTACTCGGGTAAGAGATTTCGGTACAGCCATGCTAGCTGTTGTTCGGAAGTTAGCTTCCCATGCCTCCTCATCAGGGTCTGTAGCTCGGTCATGTACGTTGCAGCGGATTCATTTCGTCTTTGAAGACGTCTTCCTATCTCGGCTTCCAAATCGACTTCATAGTTGATTGGATAAAAGAAAATTCTGAATTCAGCCTCGAATTCGTCCCAGGTTGTGAACCGACTTCGGTTGTTGCGGTACCAAGAGGCGGGTTCATCTGATAGTATTTCGGGTAATACTGGAAGCAAGTTGTCTTTCTGGACATTCTTTGCAGTGCAGATTTCTTCGATCCTTTCTATGAAAGCGGCCGGATCTCCTCGGTTCCCAAAAGACACCTTCCAATCGTGTACATTTATCGGTTGGGTCGCCATATCGGTCAGATAATCCACAAGATCTCCTTGGTTTCTAGCGGGTGGTGGGGAAATATGTCTTCGTCTCAAAAAGTTGACGAGCCTTCTTCGTTTGTCAGGAACGGTTCCAGCAGTCGATAAATTCCTCTTTCGTAGTTGGGCAGTAAGACCCTCGTTTTTCAGTAGATATACCCAATTTACGCGATGGTCTGTAGTTTCTTCTATGGAATTTACGACGGGTAATTGGGTCGATGCTGACGGAACGGGTAATGTTTCCTCTGCAACTTCACGTTCAAATGGTAAAGCAATGTCCAATTCCTCGGTACTTCCTCTTGACATCTACTTTTATCTCTTCTTTCTGTATCCCTCGTAGTCGCAACTTCTCGTCCTTCCTTCGCCTCTTTACAGCCACAGCAAGGTAGTACGGCTCCCGCCTTCACAGCAACTAAGCTTCTTCTTCAACCTTCACAGCAACGAAGCCTCTTCCTCAACCTTCACAGCAACGAAGCCTCTTCCTCAACCTTCACAGCAACGAAGCCTCTTCCTCAACCTTCACAGCAACGAAGCCTCTTCCGTAACCTTCACAGCAACGAAGCCTCTTCCTCAACCTTCACAGCAACGACAAGATAATTCGAAACGAGATATAAAATCCTTGTTTTAATAAACACTCAACAATAAGACGGAAAACAGTCAAAACAGTATATAACGGTACGCCGTGGAAACCAAATTATCACCGGACTCCTTCGATAATCTCAAAGTCCCTACACAAATCTTCACACTGAAACAATAAAATTCCACAACCAAATACAACGGTTCCGGTTTTAACAAACAGCCAGTGTCCCTGCTAACTAGTGGATCAACAATACCGGAAAAGAATATTATTCAATAATCAAGAATACGCAAAACCTGAAAAATAATAAAACAGTTCGTATTCAACCAACAATACAAGATCCCTGCTTAATCAGCATCAAACAACAATTCAAGATCTCTGCTCAACCAATAAATCGGCAATACGGGAACAAATATTATTTAATAATCAAAAATACGGAAAACCTGAAAAAGAATAAAACAGTTCGTACTTAAACAACAATTTAAGGTCCTTGTTCAATCAATAAATCAGCAATACGGGAAAAAATATTCTTCACTAATCAAGAATATGGATAACCTGAAAAAAATAAAACAGTTCCTACTTAAACAATAAATTAAGGTCTCTATTCAATCAATAAATCGGCAGTACGGGAAAAAAATATTATTTAATAATCAAGAATCCGGAAAACCTGAAAAAAATAAAACAGTTCGTACTTAGGCAACAATTTCAGGTCCTTGCTCAATCAATAAATCAGTAATACGGGAGAAAAATATTCTTTACTAATCAAGAATACGGAAAACCTAAAAAAAAATTAAACAGTTCCTATTTAAACAACAAATTCAGGTCCCTGCTCGGGCGCCAAGATGTGACGCGTTTTCCTCCCCTACAAGTGAGAAAGGCGATGACTGCGCGCTGCACTGCGCGTGGAACGTCTCGGAAACGTCACTCCTGACACCTTTGAAACCTTACACTTTCTCGGGCGCCAGATTTTTAACGTGGTTGTCTCCACGGCCCCTCGACTTCCCTCGTCGAGAGTTCCAGGTAGCCTCAGATGGAGGTACGGTAAATTCCAGGGGTCTATTGTCGTCAAAATTCGGGATATTCCTAAATATATAAAACAAATGTTCTCGCTAGTCCTGAAATAACTGTTATTATCCTGATCCACACTACGGAGAAGCTAAAATTCGTGCTGCCAAACAACTACGCTACCATAAGGAAATACTAGTCTATAATAGGTCAATAAAACACAACACCGGTTTATTTCAGTTTTATTACATTAACACCTTCTAAGTTGTTATATACATACAAAATAAACAATACTCAAAAGCACATATGTATTATTAGCGACGAAGCGGGCAGGACATAAGCGAGAGTGGTTTGTAATTATAAAATAGCGTTCATGCAAATAAAAGAAGCGGTAAAAAAGGCAAGCAAAACTATGTTAAGCTTGGTGGTCTTTTCATTCATGTATTTGATAGACCCTTATGTAACGAACGGGTCCGGTGGTACTAAAAAAAAACTATCCAATCGGGAAAACAATACTATAGATCGGGGACTCTATATCTACTCGTCAGACATTTCCCTAAGCTTTTAACAAAATCAAGAAGGGTATCACGAAATCCCACTAAAAGAAAATTCGGGGAAGGTAATGAAAACGGAAGGCAATTCCAGATTTAAATATAAACCAAATTTGTGTTAAAGAACGGGCGACTGTCAACCAAATTCAAAGAAATAAAACTCGGAAAAGTATTGCAATTGGGAACTCAAGATTTAAAATATCCGGGAGCCCTAGCTTGGGTGTGCCTGGCGCAGGCGGATATTTCAATCAGGAATTTTCCTTGCAAAATAGAAGAATAAAATATTCGAAACGGAACTAATATAAGCCAAATTCGTGTCAAAACACGGGGCGAATATCAACTAAATTCACCAAAAAGGAGACTCGGAAAAAGTATTGCAGTTGGGAACTCAAGATTTAAAATATCCGGGAGCCCGAGCTTGGGTATGCCTGGCGCAGACGGATATTTCAATCAGGAATTTTCCTTGCAAAATAGAAGAATAAAATATTCGAAACGGGACTAATATAAACCAAATTCGTGTTAAAACACGGGGCGGATATCAACTAAATTCACAAAAAGGAGACTCGGAAAAAGTATTGCAATTGGGAACTCAAGATTTAAAATATCCGGGAGCCCTAGCTTGGGTATGCCTGGCGCAGACGGATATTTCAATCAGGAATTTTCCTTGCAAAATAGAAGAATAAAATATTCGAAACGGGACTAATATAAACCAAATTCGTGTTAAAACACGGGGCGGATATCAACTAAATTCACAAAAAGGAGACTCGGAAAAAGTATTGCAATTGGGAACTCAAGATTTAAAATATCCGGGAGCCCTAGCTTGGGTGTGCCTGGCGCAGGCGGATATTTCAATCAGGAATTTTCCTTGCAAAATAGAAGAATAAAATATTCGAAACGGGACTAATATAAACCAAATTCGTGTTAAAACACGGGGCGGATATCAACTAAATTCACAAAAAGGAGACTCGGGAAAAGTATTGCAGTTGGGAACTCAAGATTTAAAATATCCGGGAGCCCTAGCTTGGGTGTGCCTGGCGCAGGCGGATATTTCAATCAGGAATTTTCCTTGCAAAATAGAAGAATAAAATATTCGAAACGGGACTAATATAAACCAAATTCGTGTTAAAACACGGGGCGGATATCAACTAAATTCACAAAAGGAGACTCGGAAAAAGTATTGCAATTGGGAACTCAAGATTTAAAATATCCGGGAGCCCTAGCTTGGGTGTGCCTGGCGCAGGCGGATATTTCAATCAGGAATTTTCCTTGCAAAATAGAAGAATAAAATATTCGAAACGGGACTAATATAAACCAAATTCGTGTTAAAACACGGGGCGGATATCAACTAAATTCACAAAAAGGAGACTCGGGAAAAGTATTGCAGTTGGGAACTCAAGATTTAAAATATCCGGGAGCCCTAGCTTGGGTGTGCCTGGCGCAGGCGGATATTTCAATCAGGAATTTTCCTTGCAAAATAGAAGAATAAAATATTCGAAACGGGACTAATATAAACCAAATTCGTGTTAAAACACGGGGCGGATATCAACTAAATTCACAAAAAGGAGACTCGGGAAAAGTATTGCAGTTGGGAACTCAAGATTTAAAATATCCGGGAGCCCTAGCTTGGGTGTGCCTGGCGCAGGCGGATATTTCAATCAGGAATTTTCCTTGCAAAATAGAAGAATAAAATATTCGAAACGGAACTAATATAAGCCGAATTCGTGTCAAAACACGGGGCGAATATCAACTAAATTCACCAAAAAGGAGACTCGGAAAGAGTATTGCAGTTGGGAACTCAAGATTTAAAATATCCGGGAGCCCTAGCTTGGGTATGCCTGGCGCAGACGGATATTTCAATCAGGAATTTTCCTTGCAAAATAGAAGAATAAAATATTCGGAACGGGACTAATATAAACCAAATTCGTGTTAAAACACGGGGCGGATATCAACTAAATTCACAAAAAGGAGACTCGGGAAAAGTATTGCAGTTGGGAACTCAAGATTTAAAATATCCGGGAGCCCTAGCTTGGGTATACCTGGCGCAGACGGATATTTCAATCAGGAATTTTCCTTGCAAAATAGAAGAATAAAATGTTCGAAACGGAACTAATATAAGCCAAATTTGTATCAAAACACGGGGCGAATATCAACTAAATTCACAAAAAGGAGACTCGGAAAAGTATTGCAGTTGGGAACTCAAGATTTAAAATATCCGGGAGCCCTAGCTTGGGTATACCTGGCGCAGACGGATATTTCAATCAGGAATTTTCCTTGCACAATAGAAGAATAAAATGTTCGAAACGGAACTAATATAAGCCAAATTTGTATCAAAACACGGGGCGAATATCAACTAAATTCACAAAAAGGAGACTCGGAAAAAGTATTGCAATTGGGAACTCAAGATTTAAAATATCCGGGAGCCCTAGCTTGGGGGTGCCTGGCGCAGGCGGATATTTCAATCAGGAATTTTCCTTGCAAAATAGAGGAATAAAATATTCGAAACGGAACTAATATAAGCCAAGTTCGTGTTAAAACACGGGGCGGATATCAACTAAACTCACAACAGGAGACTCGGAAAAGTATTGCAGTTGGGAACTCAAGATTTAAAATATCCGGGAGCCCTAGTTTGGGTATACCTGGCGCAGACGGATATTTCAATCAGGAATTTTCCTTGCAAAATAGAAGAATAAAATGTTCGAAACGGAACTAATATAAGCCAAATTTGTATCAAAACACGGGGCGAATATCAACTAAATTCACAAAAAGGAGACTCGGAAAAAGTATTGCAATTGGGAACTCAAGATTTAAAATATCCGGGAGCCCTAGCTTGGGGGTGCCTGGCGCAGGCGGATATTTCAATCAGGAATTTTCCTTGCAAAATAGAAGAATAAAATATTCGAAACGGAACTAATATAAGCCAAATTCGTGTTAAAACACGGGGCGGATATCAACTAAACTCCCAACAGGAGACTCGGAAAAGTATTGCAGTTGGGAACTCAAGATTTAAAATATCCGGGAGCCCTAGCTTGGGTATACCTGGCGCAGACGGATATTTCAATCAGGAATTTTCCTTGCAAAATAGAAGAATAAAATGTTCGAAACGGAACTAATATAAACCAAACTCGTGTTAAAACACGGGGCGGATATCAACTAAACTCACAAAAGGAGACTCGGAAAAAGTATTGCAGTTGGGAACTCAAGATTTAAAATATCCGGGAGCCCTAGCTTGGGGTGCCTGGCGCAGGCGGATATTTCAATCAGGAATTTTCCTTGCAAAATAGAAGAATAATATACTAATATTAAGAAAACTACGAAAAAGGAAAATCGGAAAAAGTATTAAATCAGATACGATATATAAATGGTTTACCACACTCTAATGTACTAGATATATCAACGTATTTTAAAATGAAAGTCAACTATCTAAATGTTTTAAATTATCATTGAAAAGACCACATATTTTCGGAATTATTATTGTTTAAAGTTCTTACCTTCACAGTAATAAGTTATCACTGAAATTTTTTTCCTCACGAAAAAACTCAAAAGTAAATCGGCAATAGAAAAGTTAAAATAATTTACATCGGACGATGAATAAGTTACACTTCTGGCTCGGTCGGCTGGCACTTCGATACTCTCTCTATTTTTAAAAATAATATCAGCCGTCTAACCTCACGGTTCCACCTCCCTCTCGACCTGCGCGCTTCTATCCATATCTACCTTGTTGCAGTGGGGCGACCAGTACCAACAAATGTTGAATTTTAAAATTGAAGTAAATACTTTACTCCCGAAAAAAATTGATCCCTCCATCGCAACTAGGAAGAAAATAAAAATATCGGAATTTGGATAAATATTAAACTATTATAACATTTGGTTCTAACCCGAAACCAGGGGATAAAATAAAATAAAATGTTCACGAAGATTTACAATACTTTACCCTAATTATAAGTCAATATACAAATGATTAGATACACTCGTCGACATAAATTGTAAAATGAAAATATATTCGGCTCATAAAATATTAAATGAATTATAAATAAAGAAACGAATATGTGACGGGTGATACATAATATCAATTAAATATATACAATGAAATAATTTAAATTAAATATATATTCGGTGACATAAACCATCAAATGAAAGTATAACAAAGTAACGAATATGCAATGAGTGATACATAATGAAAAATGAATATATACTCGGTGACATAAACTATCAAATAATTTAACTCAAATATATACTCGGTGACATAAACCATCAAATGAAAATATAACAAAGAAACGAGTACGTGACGGGTGATATGTAATATAAAACAATTATACTCAGCGGCAGAAAACTAAAAATGAAATTACACTCGGCGCATAAACTTTAACATGATTAGGTACAAAGAAACGAATATGTGACGGTTGGTACATAATATAAATTAAATATATATACTCGGCGACATAATCTAAAAATGAAATTACACTCGGCGCATAAACTTTAACATGATTAGGTACAAAGAAACGAATATATGACGGTTGATGCATAATATAAATCAAATATATACTCGGCGACATAAACCAAAAATGAAATTACACTCGGCGCATCAACTTTAGCATGCCAGTAACGAACACTTCGTTACAGTGTTAGGGTATGTTCCACTTCGGTTTCTGGGCCTCTGGTGGTGATGGCTTCTAGGCGACGTCTCAGTCGCAGCATTCCAGGATGTGTCCTATGGGATTTCGCTATGCGTTCTTCCAGCGTGAGGTTGGCGTTGTCCTCTTGGGCTTCTTCCTCTTCTTCGTCCTCGAGGAGGCATAGGAGGGGGAAGTTGTCTGGTTCGTCGATTTCTATGGAGGGCCAGGACAGTCGTTCGATTTCATCGTCTTGGGATGAGTTGTTGGTGGTTGGTTCCTCGGTTTCCGGGAGCCTGGAGAGGTGGTCCGGAAGTTCATTTGCCTTCCCTGGGACGTGGTGGATGCTGAAATCGTATTCTTGTAACAGGAGTGCCCATCTTGTGAGTTTGGTCCTCTCTTCCCTGAATCTGTCCAGCCAGGTTAGGGCCCTGTTGTCGGTGTAGAGGTCGAAGTGCTGGTCTTGGAGGTAGTGCTTGAATCTCTTGATTCCCCATACTACGGCGAGACATTCGATCTCGTTGATATGGTACCTCCGTTCAGCGGGGCTTAGCTTGGCGCTGGCGTAACAGATTATCCTTCTGTTGTTGGGGTCCCCCTGGAAGAGAACTGCTCCCATACCGGTGGTGGAAGCGTCCGTCTGGAGGCTGAAGCCCTGGTTTGGGTCCGGTCTTGACAGCTGGAGGGGTTGTGAGACTTCTCGTTTCATTCTCTGGAAGGAACTTTCCGCCTCTGGAGTCCATTTGAATTTCCTCTTGGCGGCCGTGAGGTCTGAGAGGGGGGACGTTTTCTCGGCGTAGTTCTTTACGAAGTCTCTGAGCCAGCCTGCTGTTCCTAGGAAGCTTCGTAGTTGCTTCCTGGTTGTGGGTCTGGAGTAGTCTTGAATCTTCAGGACGTGTTTTTCCAGAGGTAGGTTCGCTTCCGCTGTTATAGTGTGCCCTAGGTATTCTAGTTGGTCAGAGGCGAATTGGCACTTTTTGAGGGATGCCCAGAGTCCATGGGTTCGGAGTCGTTCTAGAACTAACTGGATATGACGAATGTGTTCTGCCAAGGTGTTTGAGTATATGATAATGTCGTCCATATACACCTTGGCGAATATGTCTATATATCCAGGTAGGACTTGATTGGCCAGTTTCTGGAACGTTGTGGGGGCGTTCTTCAGGCCGAACGGCATAACCAGGAACTCGTAGGCTGACCCGTCTGGTGTCGAGAAGGCTGTGAGGTGGATGGAGTCGTCTGCCATAGGGACTTGCCAGAATCCACTTTTGAGGTCGATGGAGCTGAAAACCTTTGCTTGACCCAGGTCTCTGATTGTGTCATGGATGGGTGGGAGATTGGAAACTTCGGTTGCGGTGGCGTTGTTAAGTTTCCTGTAGTCAACGCAGAACCGCGGTTCTCCGTCTTTCTTTTGGACCACCACGATCGGGCTGTTATATTCAGAGTGGCTTGGTCGGATGACTCCGGCAGCTAGCATCTTGTCTACCTCGTCGTATATGATGCGTTTTTTCTCTGGTGAATATTTATATGGTTTCACCCTGATAGGTTTGGGGTCGTTGAGGCGGATCACGTGCTCTGTTGCCTTTGTGGTGGCCTGTTTGAGTTGATCTTCGAAGACCTCAGGGTACCGGTGCAGGACTTCCTCTACCTGAGCTTGGTAGGCTGCGGGTACCTGGCCTTCTTTCAAGGCGATGGCTTGGCTTGGTTTCCGGGACCTCTGTTGGCCGGACCAATAGGAGATGATCCTTTTTTCTTTCCCGAAATGGATGCAGCCTCTGGTGGTGTCGAGCAGGGCCTCCTGCTCTTGCATCCATTCCAGTCCCAGGATCATCTGGTGCTGGAGTTCTTTCAAAACAATGCATTTGATCTTAAATGGTTCCCCTTCTAAGGTTATGGTCTCCTCTGTTGTCCCCGCTGATTTGACCTCGTGGTTGTGGCAGGCGAGTGCGACGGAGGTTTTCGGGCTACTTGGTATTTCCTGCACCAGGCTCTGACTGACGAAATTCTTCGTGGCACCGGTGTCCAGCAGGACAATTTTCCCTGATATGTGATTAAAACATACAGAAAATACTATACGCACTTGAACTAATAGATAACCGCATGTTTTGTAGGCATGTCTTACAGATATCCTAGTTAAGTACTTATCCCACAATGTGGTAACTGCCGTATTTCTGTGCGGAAAAAAGTCGATCCCCCGTTTTATATCCGAAGAGACCTCAAAAAATACTTATATGGTTAAGAGAAATCGATATACGAGACCCACTACTTTTTTTCCGACCAAAAATCCAATTACAATTTAAACTACAATACATCTCAAAAATCTATATAAAATTTACATATGAGGTTATAGGCACTCTTCAATAGCCTTTAGGCGACTCTACCCCATAACAGAAGGATACTATTCGTACATAACTCAAAAGGTGACTGCTCGGGTTGTAATCGAGTCTAACCGACACCCTAAGTTTTTTGTACTCCTCCCACTGTGTGGTACCTGTCATATCTCTGTGTAGGAAAAGTCGGTACCCTTTTTATACCCGAAGGAACCTCATTGTATGCTATCAAAATTATATATCACAACTAAAACAATAAATATTTTTGTAGGTAAATACTCAAAAGATACTTAATCGTTTGCCTATTTCCTTCTGCAGCAATCTTCACCCCAGGCGCGAGCTGTTGTGTACCACACGTCATCGCGATTTTAGAAGAGCCCATCTAATTCGGACGTCAGACTAGAAATAAAAATTTATTATTCTAATATTTCACTAACCAAAATTTTTAACAATTGACAATCAATTAAACTTTTTTGCATAAATCTATCTACATCCCTTCACTTTTTTTAACAAACAATGATGATCTTACCACAAAAACTATTACATCGTCGCAGACTAGTGAAATTACTAGTAAAAACAATTATATATGTGTGTATATTTCCATATTAATTAATTTTTTTTATGCAACTCTAAATAAAAAGGTTCAAAATATTCATAAAAATAGATCTCCTCAGATGTCTATTCTACATAAGAATCAATGCATATTTATACTTTCATCTGAGTCGATGACGTCATAGATTCTCGTTACTAATAACATACCTTATCAACGAAAACCGACAAGTCCAAACAAGTTCATATTAAAACGGATACATGATTTCAAAAAAACTTGGGTTATGATGAAAAATTATATGATTGTAACAGTGATTTTTTATTATGTCCAAAACATAATATTCCACCTAGTTCAAAATATAGAAAGTTATTGTCTACCCATTATCCTAAAAATAATTATAAAATTCACTACCGGACACTAAACGATTGACATTGAAAAAGATACATAGGTTTCTAAAATTCGAGCGGAATTCTTGGTTGATGACATATTGATTTAAACAACCATTTGAGAAATTCAGCAAACAATGATTCTGAATCATCATAAACTTATTAATAAAACAATGGAAAATTCTCGAAAGTACCGTTATGTTAAATTACTTAAATCTTGAAACGGCCGCTACAGCATAAAACATTTCATTGCAATTCCTTTGTTACATTATAGTACAATTTTTAATGAAAATCTAGTAGCTATTAAATTAAAAAGGGCTGGAATAGTTTTCGGTAAACCTCTTTATATAGGTGTGACTATTTTTTGATTTTATGATACCGAAATTGGATCTTAAAGACGTAAATTACTAAAAAACAATATGTACGGCCTTATCTCCCTACATCAACTGATATTTTTTGGTTCAAAGACATATTTTTAACCCCAAACTCACGTATACGTTAGAAGCGTAATTAAATTATAATCTACCCCCATCCATCGTTCGTATAAACTTTTTTAATGAAATTTTTACTAAAAAACAATATATACGGCCTTATCTCCCTACATTAACTAATATTTTTTGAAAAAACATCTAAAGAAATGTGTCATATTTCAACAAAAAAATATTTATTACTCACGCTTTAAGGGAACAACTTATCACTTGCACAGCTTATTTAACACTGAAAATATCAATTTTTAATACACACGTCTTTGTCCATTCATTAAGCCGGTGACGTCGGCGGCCGTATAGATTACTAAGATTTTAATAATTTTGTCTCTATTTAATATAAAATTAATATTGGATTACTTTATTGGAGAAAAAATATTTTCGTATTATCAGTAATCAACCGCAATATCTCACAAAGAATAAAATACTGAATCGAATCGTAGAAAACAAAATGAATTGAGGAAATTTATCACTAATCAAAAAATAACTACAAAGTATGATGAATGTGGTTTTAACAATAAACCATTATGATACATTGTTGCAATGAATGGTGTGTTGTTCCAGCCAGACGCTGATAGTGCAGAATATGCAGCGTAAGTATTCTAGATATTTGACCCTGGTAAAGCAGCCGCCGACGTCACCGGCTTAATGAATGGACAAAGACGTGTGTATTAAAAATTGATATTTTCAGTGTTAAATAAGGTGTGCAAGTGATATCAGGCCATCGGCGACCAGCTCCTCCGATAGCAATATTTCTAAATATAGCGCCGAGATTGCTAGAGTTAAAAATAAAGCTCAGCAATTGAGACAAAACTTAAATAATCGAAAAGAATACTTAAAACTAGTGTACATTGAGGAAAATGATACTGATCAGGTTAGTGAAAGCAATAAAATTAAACAGACAGACATTAACATTTCTAAAGAATTATTAAATGAAATAGACATTAATATAATAAATCAAGCATTAAATTTATCTAATCAGAATAAAAAGTGTTTCGAAATCGAAAACAAGTGTCTGGAAACAGAACCTAATATAGTAACAAAACACAACGAAAACTGTCTAGAAAGTATTAACAAGTGTCTAGAAAACATTGAAAAGAAGTATATAGAAAACTCGGAAAAAAAGTGTATAGAAAGCGAAAACAAGTGTCTAGGAAACTTGGACACTGAAAATAGTACTGAAACGAATAAAAAGAGTCTAGAACAGATACATAATTTGACAGAAACAATATCCGAACATAATATAGACTTTTCAATACTGAAATACAGGGGTATTAACCCAGACAAAACGTCAACCCCAAATCGTAAACTAATAAGAGACGAAACATCAATGATGGAAGACGATACTTCAGAAGATGAGCAAAGCGACTCCACCCCAAACATAAATGGTCAGAAAACCGTACAAACCGTACAAGTCCAAATTCATGGAGGCACAAACAATTCTTGGGCTCAAGAAGTCGAGAATGAAAAGGGTAACAATCCACCCTCAGCTGAAGACAAGTTTGTTTCGCAATACGCGGAAATAAACAAAAATAAGCAGATTATAGCGACAAAACTAAACACTAACAATGAAGATCTTAACAAAATATCCAAAGTTCCGGACTCACAGCAGATGGAAATAGGGGAAATTCCACCCCCTGGCTTCGAAAAACCAAGAAAAACAAGCAAATTAAATAATATTTTTAGAAGAAATACACAATTAGTACAAACAATTGAGACTAGTAACAAGTACAACTCGTTAACTGAATCAGCAGATGATGAACCACCCCATACCCAAAATCTACAAAAGAAACGTAAAAAAACACGTTTCAGGAAATTCGAGGAGGTTTCCAGCTCAGAAGAGGAAGCTACCCAAGAAGCAAAAAGAATTAAGAAAAAAAAATGTAAATAATGAAAAAAAACAAGCCACGCCCCCTTGCCCGCTTATTGTAATCGACGGTAATGTACAACAACATAAGGATATGGTGAAAATACTCAAAGAAGAAATAAAAAAGAACTTTGAACTTAAATATACAAGAAATTCAACGATTATATTTACAAAAGATGTCCAAGATTTTGAACACATGAAAAAAATACTAAGAGATGAAAAGGTACCCTTTCATACCTATAGCAGAAAGGATGAGAAAACCCATGCATTCGTGCTTAGAGGACTATCAGAGGGGTTGCAATTGGACGAGATCAAAGAGGACCTTACAAACAACTATAAAATAAACGTCAAAGAAATTTACAGAATGACGACTAAGGGGAGGCCACTATATCTTGTAGTGACCGACTCAAAAACTACGATCGATTACCTAAACAAGAATGTAAGGGTAATCGAACACACACGCATTATGTGGGAACACAGAAGACAGACAAAACAAATCATTCAGTGTCATATCTGCCAACTCTGGGGCCACGCAACAGCAAATTGCGGCAGGGTACCCAGATGCCTGAAATGCGCGGGACATCACTTAACCCCAGAATGCAGCAAGGACCGAGCCCTGCCGGCTAAATGTGCCAACTGCAAGGGAGACCACCCGGCTAACGCGGAGGTATGCCCAGAATACCAAAAAAGAAGAATATGGTTAGATGAAAAGAGAAATATACAAACCAAACCTACCCCCACAAAATTTATCCCCGCTCCTCCCCCTAAAGTAAACCCTTGGCAGAATAAACAAACAAATGAAGCAGATTTTCCCAGCCTCCCCTCCAGAAACGCTCCTCGCACAATCCCGCAAGCCTCTACATCCCAAACTTCGAAAACCACCACCCCCAGAACATCCAACGTGAACCAAAATGACTTAAGCAAATTTACGGAAGTAAATAACCTGTTCAAGGAACTGCAGTCACTAGTGAATTTAGACGAGGTGTCCAGAGCCGTTTCAGATCTCATACAACAAATGAAGATAGCAACCAACAAAATAGACAAGTTCACTATATATAATAACTTTGTGGCTAACATAGACAGCTATGACATCTAGACAGGTAGGTGGAAAACTTGGCTTTCAAAAACGATACAATCTCAAAATAATTTTTTGTAACGTACAAGGTGTACAAAATAAAATCCACTTAATTCGTCATTTTCTCGACATCCAAAATCAGACATATTCTTTCTAATCGAGACGTTCCTTAAACCCAATAAAACAATAAACTTCAGAAATCCCAAATATCGTCTATTTAGACAAGACCGCCCCAATGATGTCAAAGGGGGCGGTATCGCACTATTAATCAAAAAAGACATCAATTTTAAACTCCTGCAACAAAGTAATACTTCAATTGAGCATATCTCGATACTTTTCGACAATAAAATTAAAATCGTTGGCACTTACAGCCCCCCGGGTAATAAGCTTAAAGAGGAAGATTTCTTTAATATTACAAACTCACACAACAAAGTGCTAATTGTAGGAGATCTCAACTGCAAACATCCGCAGTGGGATCACTACTCTAAGCACTACAACACAAACGGAAGTACTCTCCGGAAGTTTTGTGATCATTTTGATTGCAATGTATTTTATACCGACACACCAACACATTTTCCCCTCGCTAATCATACTCCCAGTATCATAGATATTGCTATAGGCAAAAATATAAATAACCTCACTAAAATAAAAACCCTACCTGACATAAATTCCGATCACGATCCCGTCCTTATAATCCTCAAAACACCCCATTATACACAAATACAAAACAACACATATTTCGACTACAAAACTTCAAATTGGGTTAAATTCAGACAAATAATTAATAACGATTTAAAAATAACAAATATAATAGAAAACAGTAATCATCTTAGCTATACTATCAAAAATTTACAAAAAATAATCATAGACGCCAGAAATACATCAACTACTATAAAAAAGAATGCTAAAATTAAAAACAAATTACCTGATCATATTATTAACTTAATAAATGAGAAAAACAAATTAAGAAAGACATGGCAAAGAACTAGAAGAGAGGACGAGTATCAGCAAGTAAGAAACTATCAGAATCAAATAAATCAAGAAATAAGTCAACATAAAAATCATGAATGGACTCAGTTCTTGAATAATCTAAAGCCCGAGGACAATTCCCTATGGAGAATAGCAAGAAGATTTCGTCAAACAAACCGAGACATAAATAAACTAATTGACAATAATCAAATCATCACAAACATGACGGTGATCGCGGAGAAATTCGGGGAGTACTTTCAAAACAATTTCATAAATAATACACTACACACACAACAACATCATAACATAATCCATTCAGTACACCAATATTTACACTCTATAAACACACATAACACCAAAGAGCTTGTATCATTTACAGAAGTTTACATCACAATTCAGAAACTGAAAAACAAAACAGTCCCTGGATTAGACGAAATACACAACATATTATTAAAGAATCTTTCAAAAAAAGCAATTGTTCAATTAACATACATAATAAATTACATCATCAAAACCGGAGAGTATCCCGATATGCTCAAGATTTCCAACATCATACCAATTGTCAAAGCTAACAAACAACCTAGTTATGTGGATAGCTATAGGCCAATTTCCCTATTGAATAATATCGCAAAGGTGATAGACAGAATAATCTTAAAAAGATTACAATCATTTGTGAATAAAAATCATATCATTCCCCCTGAGCAGTACGGATTCAGAAGCGGTCATAGTACGGTGGCCCAGATCATTCGTGTTATAAATTACATCCGGGAAGGATTTCAAAAAAAACACAAAGCGATCATGGTCACAGTGGACGTACAAAAAGCCTTTGACTCCGTATGGCGGGAGGGGCTGATTTATAAACTAATAAATATGAAATTTCCGGATTACTTAATAAAAATCATTAATTCTTACTTAACAAATAGGAAATTTTATTCTAAACTTTATGATCATTCAGCAGGTCCATATAACATAAGGGCTGGAGTACCACAAGGCTCTGTCTTATCACCTTTGTTATACTCCCTATTTGTCCAAGATCTCCCAACATCCCCTAAAATATTAACGGCAATGTACGCTGACGATACTTGTTTTGCAGCAACGGCAAAGACTCACGAACAAGCACTTAACACAGTACAAACTCACATCAATACAAAAATCACACCCTATTTCAATGAACACAAACTAGCTATAAATCCTTCAAAAACAGAGTATTTATTACTCAGAAGAATAGCTATACTCGATAGTCGAAATTGTGTAAAGTGACGTCATCGGTTATCTACCGATTTAAAGTGAACTCCATGAGCGTATCATAGTTTAAGGGTGCGAATACTGAAATATCTGGAATTTCAATTTTTAACATTTGAAATAATAACTTATCACAAGTTGTTCATAAGTAAGTTAAAACAAAATAAAAAAATGTTTAAAAGTCAATTCCAACTTACTACTACTAAAACTAAAAAAAAGTTGTTTGTCAAGACCAAAATAAATTACCAATAAGTATAGGTATGTTGCGAGGTCACTTGTAAAATGTCTGACTAACTGGAAGCGGTATCACTCCCTGACGACTCCTCAGAATCATCGCTTTCTCCTCCTATATCGATAATGAGTGGTTCCGTCATTACTTCTACACGTATGTCTAAATCCCAAAACTTTATTTCTTCTTTTAATACGTGTTGAATACATTTACGCCAACTCTCAGCAGTAACGGTATGCAGCGCCTCGTCAAACAGTTTCTCAACGTCAGCCATTTTGAATGTACTGTTTTTTCTCGCAACATAATTTTTCACTTGGGCCCAAACCAGCTCGATGGGGTTTAACTCACAGTGGTAGGGAGGAAGTCTAACAACTGAGACGTTGAAATCTTTCGCCATTTCATCGACAACGTACTTAATATAACTGCTTTTATGTTTCCGTACGAGAGATAATAATTCAACTTTTAGCATTGCCTCGTTGTGCGGAATGCTTTTACTCTCTAACCAATCAATTATAACCCTCTTGCGGCTAGCTGAAGTAGGTATTTGATCCAGTCGACGAGAGTGGTATGAAGCATTATCCATAACTATCACTGAACCAGGAGTTACCTTTGTTAAAATTGATCTAAACCATGTTTCAAGCCGGTTACCATTCATCTCTTCATGGTAATCGACAGTTTATTTGGACTGAAAACTTAGTAATCCACCTTCTACAAATCCTTCCTCGCTGCTAATGTGAGTGATAATCAGTCGACGTCCTTTCCCAGAGGGAGCTTTTAAACCGGAAGAGAAACCCTCCATAAAGGCTTGTCGATTGCTTCGTATATTCATGTCTTGCCACACTTTTGACACAGTGTGGCCTTCATTTAACCATGTTTCGTCAAGATAATATATGTGCCGTCCTTCGTTACGAAACTGTCGTATCTGTTTTAAATAATTTCTCCTCCATTCCACAATGTCATTTCGTTCAATTAAGGCACTGTTTCTACTTCTTGTTTGGTAACGAAAATTCATTAATTTTAAAGTTCGTCTCAAAACTTTATCACTGATGTTTGGTAAAGTATCATCAGCTTCTATTACCTTGCTCAATTTAGCTACCGAGGGGATTTCATTCCTAAAATAAAAAGAATGTATTTCCCTACGTATAGCATTCCGTGTTTGGTCGTCCAAAACAATTTTCTTTCTTCCCCTACTTTCCGGTTTACAGTTTTCACCTCGTTCTCTTGTCAAAGATCCGTCCCGCGATTTCTTTAGAATATTGTATATAGTACTCTCAGAAACTTTAGTTAAATAACTGCACTTAATCATAGCGTCACTAACACCCAACTGTTTGTCCATGGCACGCAGTCCTTCGTACACATTTAATATGAGGACTTTTTCTTCCCGAATTAAATTGTTACGACGCTGTTTTTTATCGCCAACACCGCTACACTCCGCCATTATTGTCACTAAATATACCGATATAAATATTACAATAAATGCCAATAATAACCGATTTATCACACAAAACCACAACACAAATACTGATGTTACGTTCATGAAGAGAATAAACACCTCACATAACTGTTTACTATCACTGTCTCATTCGCGTAGCTCGATCTATCTATCTCGTTCTTAAAGCCGGAACATTGAAGCGACTCTCCAACATTGTCAAATCGGCGAGTTTTTCACAACAAACTTTGCGTTCAAGAAATATACATAAACACTTTATTTCACATTTCAAGTAAACTAATTATTATTAGTCTGCTTGAAATTTGAAATAAATATATTAAATTGGTATTGACTTAATTACATTGCATCTTTTGTACCTGAAATATTGACACAATGGATTTGAAGTGTATTTATAAAATACAGCATTTCTCTCTAGAATACATATGGCAACTGCGCTTTAACCAAAGTGTTGATTAGATAGCTCTGACTCACTTTACACAATTTCGACTATCGAGTATAGTAAAGCTGATCCATTGCAATCTCAGCTTTGCGTAAACGGGCATTACATAGCCCCTAGTAATACCCTAAAATATTTAGGGTATACAATGCAAAGAAATACAGCGGCAAATACGCACATTTCATTACAAATACAAAAGGCTAAGATTGCAATGTGTCGGCTATACCCACTTATATGTAAACACAGTAAACTCACCAGTCAAAACAAAATACTATTATACAAACAAATCATAAGACCCATACTTACATACGCTGCACCTATATATTACACGGGCACTAAACTAAATTTTCACTCCCTGCAGGTGATACAGAACAAGTGTCTCAGAATGGCATTAAATCATAATTCGGTTTATCCCAAATTACCTAGAACCTCTTGGTTACATGACAAGGCGAATATACCCACTATCAAAGACTTTATCAACAAAATCTCAGATAATTTTTATAACTTTTGTCTGCCACAAGATCTTCAAAACAAACTCAAAGACGCAAATCGCGCAGAAGGAATCCGAGATAGTGGGTGTAGGCTTCTGCATGGATCGTTAATTACATAACTAGGTTTTTGAATTCCAAACCATATATATCACAAATGGAGTAAAAATCAAGCTAGAAGCAGCGATGATTTTGCTCCACAAACTCAAACTTATCTGAACATTCACACATTATATAATAACAAATTAACATCTGCCATGTTGCTTTCTCGAAAACTAAACCCCGTATCAATTTGAAACCCAGTTTTTCAGCTGTTTTTCTGGGAATACCCAAGTCGAAAGATTCTAGGAGCGAAATCTCTATGTTAGGGACAAAGTTATGTATGCAGTGATAACAATCGGATAATGCAGTAGCAAGGAGCCGAGAGGACATACCGGAAAGACAGAATTGGAAGGAAATCGCCAGAACATCGGCATTTTGTATATATATATATGTATATATTTATTTCTAACCAATTTTGTAACTAGGGAATGAAAAGCATAATAATTAAAGAACCTTTTTAATCTTTAAAAAAAAGGTGTGCAAGTGATAAGTTGTTCCCTTAAAGCGTGAGTAATAAATATTTTTTTGTTGAAATATGACACATTTCTTTAGATGTTTTTTCAAAAAATATCAGTTAATGTAGGAAGATAAGGCCGTATATATTGTTTTTCAGTAAAAATTTCATTAAAAAAGTTTATACGAACGATGGATGGGGGTAGATTATAATTTAATTACGCTTCTAACGTATACGTGAGTTTGGGGTTAAAAATATGTCTTTGAACCAAAAAATATCAGTTGATGTAGGGAGATAAGGCCGTACATATTGTTTTTTAGTAATTTACGTCTTTAAGATCCAATTTCGGTATCATAAAATCAAAAAATAGTCACACCTATATAAAGATGTGCATCTACAAATGATTCTTCAAAATCACTTTCGATATCAACTTCATCATTCTCGCTATCTCCGTCTTCAGCCAAATTAATAATAATATTATCTACAACAGTATCTAAAAGTGGTTCATTGTTCATAAATTCATCTTCAATCTTTTTAACATGGTCACATTTAACTTTCCGATCATTTGCAGAAAATGTGTCAAAAAATTCATTACAGAGTTATTTAACCTTGTTAAATTGAAGGTAACATTTCGTTTGGCCACATATTCTTTAAGTGCCGCCCCAACACTCTCGATCGGATTTAAGTACGGGTGATAAGGGGGTAGCCTTAAAACTTGCAATCCATGTCGAATAAACAATTCATCAATTTTATAAGTTTTATATTGCGGTTTGTACATTTTTGCAACGTTATAAAGATCCGGTTTTAACATTTGTTCACTGTAATATATGTTTCTTTTAGAAAGCCAGTTTTTTTATTGTTGTTTAGTCCAAGCAGTCGTAGGTAATTTTTCATTTAGAACATTGTGATATGGGGCGTTATCAATTACCACAACTGCGTTTTTTGGCAGGTTTAGAATACGTTTTTCTTGTACTCACTTCTCATAATTTTCGTACGCTATTTCATTATGATAATCTCCTGTTTTTGACTGGGAGTTCCACATAATACCAGCATTAGGTACAAAACCATTTTCACTTCCTGCATGGACAATCCTCCGTCACTCTTGTCGCTCCATCATTTAAGGTTCGTGTGACATGAATGAATGTATGTTTCATCCATATAAATGATAGGTTTGTTCTGTTCTCTGCACTTTTTTATGTTTCTTAAATATAGTAGGCGTAAATGTCTGATTTCGTGACGTTCCATTAACAAACTTGTGTTGTTTTTCATGTTGGTCCAACGAAAACTCAAAGAATGTATTTGTTTCCGCAGAGAATCGTGACTTCCTGCGAAGCCATAACTATTTACAAAGGTTTGATGTACATTTATTAACGTGGGTACTTTTTTCTCGAATATGTGAAAATTTATTATGCACCTTCTAAGCACAGTTTTGTCGAATTGATCCATACGGATACTTGACGTTCTTTGTTTTTCAGTAGGCACATCAGTGTCAGCATTACTTCCTGCCAGAGCTTTTTTTTAATACGGGAAAGCGTTCTTTGATCAACTTTCATAGCTGCAGAAACTCGTTCAATGACCTGATAATAAAATAAGTTGATATGAATGGTGTGTTAAAAGTTTTACTCATGTGTATTTTTATACAAATAAAATGAGGAAGTAGTTAAATTTGTAATCAGTGACCGTTCTATGAAATAAAAAATTTTGTCGTGGTTTACGGCCATTTAAAAGGAGTATTAAATTCAAAAATACAATATTACGTTTCAGTTCATTAGTTGTTTTAAACGATCTTTAGATTTTAGCTCAAGCATATTTTGATATGACCAAACCGCAGTTGTAACTGAAATTGGAAGATGGTTCAAAACAAATAATAAAACCGAAACGTAACAGAGATAGTTATGAAATGAGTATAATAATTATAATTTCAAGCTAAAAAGCCTGTTACATTTAAATAGGTATCTTACACAAAATAAACATGTGCCCTTTTATATACTACTGTAGACAGAAACAGAATAGTTATTTATGCAACAAATGCATAAAGTGGTGCTTTCTTTCACGAATAAAAAAATTGACGCAGGCATGCAAAAACCAAAAAATGTCTCATTTAGGTTGCTCTAAATGGACTAAAAATGGCGTAGACTTGTTTGTAATGATGGCATAACGGTGCATAAAATTGACACATGAGTGCATAATAGTTTTTTATGTAAAAAGTGTGTAAAGTAGCCTTTTTTCGACGAATGCGACAATCACATGAGTCGAAAAAAGGCATTTACACACGAATTGCATACAATATTTTTTCTACTACCGAAAATTTTATCAAAATACAGAAGTTTGATAATAATTTTCTTTGCGCACTAAACTAGGTTTAATTTTTCTTCAGAAGAAGCTATAACGCTTTTATTGATTCCCAATAAAAGATATTATATATTAGTTAATATTTTGAACATTTTAATCAAAATCAGAGCAAACTAACAAAACAACAGACGAATTCAATTATTAATAATACTAATATTAAAGGTGCAATTTGTGCACTGGGACACTTTCGGAATATTTTGTATTCTACACCATTCTTTAAACAAATTATATTTTGTTTCGTAAATATTCACAGATTTTTGGGGCAATTATTCATTAGAAGCATTCTGTGCTACGTGTAATATGTTTGGTGGTGTATTTTCGAAATAATCTTCTGAGAGATCGTCAGAGGAATCCATCTTTATAATTATATGTACCTACCTATTCCGTTATCTAAAAAAGAATCTCATAGTTTCCTAAAAATGTTCAATACTTAAATATAAATACTTTTGCTTACCCTAGGTATAGTCGGAAGATCTCAATTTCAATTTTAAATGTCAGATTCAATGCACAAAGAAATGTCAGTCACTCACAGCCAACTTAGAGGTACCTACCTATGCACCCTATTCTATTATTTTCCAGTACCCAATAATTATTACGTATGTACTTTACTGAATTCTATATGTTTCAATCTCTGATTTAAAAAAAAACTCAGATTTAATATCCGTTTATTATACCTACCTATATTTTTATAAGACTGTAACTGTATAACTGTGTAACTGTATAACTGTATAAATATATAAAGTATAACTGTATAACTGTATTACTGTATAACTGTATTTCTGTATAACTGTATTTCTGTATAACTGTATAACTGTATAACTGTATAACTGTATAACTGTATAACTGTATAACTGTATAACTGTATAACTGTATAACTGTATAACTGTATAACTGTATAACTGTATAACTGTATAACTGTATAACTGTATAACTGTATAACTGTATAACTGTATAACTGTATAACTGTATAACTGTATAACTGTATAACTGTATAACTGTATAACTGTATAACTGTATAACTGTATAACTGTATAACTGTATAACTGTATAACTGTATAACTGTATAACTGTATAACTGTATAACTGTATAACTGTATAACTGTATAACTGTATAACTGTATAACTGTATAACTGTATAACTGTATAACTGTATAACTGTATAACTGTATAACTGTATAACTGTATAACTGTATAACTGTATAACTGTATAATTGTATAACTGTATAACTGTATAACTGTATAACTGTATAACTGTATAACTGTATAACTGTATAACTGTATAACTGTATAACTGTATAACTGTATAACTGTATAACTGTATAACTGTATAACTGTATAACTGTATAACTGTATAACTGTATAACTGTATAACTGTATAACTGTATAACTGTATAACTGTATAACTAGTTATGAAACGATAGATGTCCCGTCAGCTGAATTCGTGACCTCATATGGCATTGTTACATCGAACCATCATCGGACGATCGACTACGTCATAATGCTGAATTGCACTACTGGACACCGCATAGCTTCATTATACATATTTTATATTCAGAATGATTGTAGACTTTATATTGTTAACTCCAATAAATATTAATAAAGTGTAATTATTGTAATTAAATAATTTTTAAAAAGGCAAAGTTTTAACTTGAAAACATAAAGTGGCGCAGTCAGTAGGATCCAAAAGGATTCTCATCGTGTATTATCCTTCAGTTTCTACTGTTTATTTGGAAGAACCTTCATCGCGAAATTTTCCAAATTTTGAACAATCCGAAAAGTGCAAATAAACGTTTGAGAAGATTACGGTGCCAATCCAGAGAGTGCAGTCCATCGAGGATCAATGGAAATCATCGCAATTTTACTGTAAGTTGCTCATATTATTTATCCTATTATCTTTCTTAGCCTATGTCATTCTCCTCATCTGAAGATTCCATAGTGGAAAGCGACAGTGAGCTTAATATTAGTATTGAATCAAATTTTAATTTCAGTATTAGAAGTTAGTTCTCTTTTAAATAGTTTAAGCATTGAAGAAAATATTAATTCTAATAATAGTCAATTGAATTCAACAATGTCTGTTCCCAAATTTGAAATTAAATTATTAGAAATCGTTCCCAAATTTGATGGTAATCCGCTTGAATTAGCGTCTTTCTTAGAGACGAGTAACACTTTAATTAAAACTTATTGGGATCCAAATCCCGCAAATGTCAATTGCGTTCAAAACATTAGTTTAATTTTCGGAATATATGGAAAATTAGTTGGAAACGCGAGAGAAGTTTACAGTATTTGCATAAACAAAGATTGGGAAACAGTTAAAAGCACTCTGGTAGCTCACTTTGGCGACCAGAGAGACGAAAACGGATTACTCTTTGATTTAGATCAGTTGAGACAAAATTCTAACGAACCTGCTCTTAATTTTTACACTAGAGTAATGTCTAATTTGAGTGCTCTTCATAATTACGTTGATTGTCATGAAACTAGTCAAGCTGGTGCAACCGTAAAGAAAAATTTTTACAATACACATGCTTTAAAAATATTTCTGGCCGGTTTGAAAGAACCTATGGGCTCCACAATTCGAGCTATGAAACCCGATACTCTTGCAACGGCTAGACAATTTATTATTGCAGAAAATAATATCCGTCACCTTCAAAAATCAAATAACGAAACATTTAAGAATAAACCATATCCAAAATTTAATCAAAACTATCAAAATCAAACTAATTTTAATGTCCCTAACTTCGGTCACAATTTAATGCCAATACAAAATTTTTCAAATCCATTTCCTCGTGGACCAATCAATGTTCAACCCAGATTCATCCCACATAGATTCCCGACTAATAGACAAGTTTTCGGTCCTCAACAACCTTCAAGAGCACCGAGTAATGTGTGGAAACCTAATTCAAATTTCCGTCAGTCCAAACCAACTCCCATGAGTGGCATCTCGTCAAATACATTTAACAGATCCAACTTTAATCGAAACCAAAATCGATTTGCACTTCCACCTCCACAACAATACCAACCATCACAACCCAGATTTACTTCTGAAGAACTGCACAATGTCGACCAAACGCAATATTATGACTATTATCAATCAAACACTCCTTACTACCCTCATGAAAATAACATGCTTGACCAAGATAACGTTTACGACCAAAATTGTATTTCTCCCTATGAATTTAATGACTATGTAGACACCACAAATTCAATATCTGACAATCCAGAAACACAAAGCAACGACGAACAAAATTTTCAAGACGCTCCCGAACCAACAAATCAGACGTAGAAATTTTTTCAATTTATGACAAGAAAGATCTTCCATACATAATAATTTCTGATCCTCCCTTAAAATTATTGATAGATACCGGAGCTTCAAAGTCATTTATCAACCCCGAAATTGCTGAAAATTATTTCCCAAATTATATCTATAAAGAACCAATTACCATCAGCTCAGTCTTCCAAACAACTACTAGAGATTTTTGCGCTAAAATTCCAGCTTTTCGCGAATTCAACTCAAATAAAATCATGAAATTCCATCTTTTTAAATTCCATCATTTCTTTGACGGCTTGATAGGTTACGAAACTTTAAAGGATTTAGAAGTACATATCGATCTAAAAAATTCACTTTTAAAAACACAAAACGCTAACCTACCATTATCTCACTACTCTTCTAAAGGCAAACTTTTATTTTTCGCTCATGTTGAACCCAATTCCATAGAAACCGCAAAAATACCTGTCAATATACCAAATGGTACTGTTAGAATTCCATACACTGAACTATCTAGTTGTAGTATCAAAGAAGGTGTCACTTTCTCAAAAAATGGATATGCCTCAGTTGATATTATAAATACCTCCGAAAATGTTCAAGATGTCTTTCTATACAAACCCATAGTTGTAGAACCTTTTGAAGACAATTACGAAATCTTCCAAATTTCTGTTCAAAGCCCTGCCGACGATCATCCCTATAATTTCGACACTGCCCAATGCATTCGAACTTCTCATTTAAATTCAGAAGAAAAATTCGAAATCGAAAAACTCTGTAAACAATTTCGTGACATATTCCATAAAGAAAATTCACCCCTATCTTTCACCAACCAAGTCAAACATAAAATTAAAACAACAGACGAACTTCCAGTCTATACTAAGTCATATCGATACCCCTACATCCATAAACCTGAAGTCGAACGTCAAATTAACGACATGCTAGAAAAAGGGATTATTAGGCCTAGCGACTCACCGTGTCATCTCCTATATGGATTGTTCCCAAAAAATCTGATGCATCTGGAAGAAAGAAATAGCGCATCGTCGTTGATTACCGAAAAATCAATGAAAAGACCATTGACGACCGTTATCCCATTCCAAACATAACTGACATACTTGACAAACTTGGACGCTGTTATTATTTCACCACCTTAGATTTAGCCAGTGGATTTCATCAAATTGAAATGCATCCCGACGATATTAAGAAAACCGCTTTTAACGTTGAAAATGGTCATTTCGAATACGTCAGAATGCCTTTCGGTTTAAAGAACGCCCCTGCAACATTTCAGAGGGTCATGGATAATGTACTAAAAGAACTCCGTAATAAAATTTGTTTCGTCTATATGGACGACATAATTGTCTTTTCAAGCTCACTCCAAGAACATATTAATAATTTGATAAGTGTTTTCCAAAAGCTTCGTGAGAGTAACCTCAAGGTTCAACTCGACAAATCCGAATTTCTTAGAAAAGAAGTATCATTTCTAGGTCATATTATCACCCCTCAAGGCATCAAACCCAATCCTGATAAAGTAAAAGCTATTACCAACTACCCCTTACCGAAAACCACGAAAGACATAAAAGCTTTCTTAGGCCTTCTCGGGTACTACAGAAAGTTTATAAAAAATTTTGCCAAATTAACCAAACCCTTTACAAGCTGTTTAAAAAAAGGCGCTCACATCAATATACTTGACCCGATTTACATAAAGACATTCGAAGATTGCAAATCTCTTCTAATCAATGAACCCATTCTCATCTACCCTGATTTCACCAAAGAATTCATTTTGACCACAGATGCAAGTAATTTCGCAATAGGAGCAGTCCTCTCCCAAGGACCAATCGGTGGAGACAAAGCCATAGCATATGCTTCCCGTACACTTAACGCTGCTGAACAAAATTATTCAACAATTGAAAAAGAGTTGTTAGCAGTAGTTTGGGGTACAAAACATTTCCGGCCATATCTTTTCGGCAATAAATTCAAAATCGTCACCGATCATAAACCTCTACAATGGCTAATGTCTCTAAAGGAACCAAATTCCCGACTTGTCCGTTGGAGACTGAAGTTAGAGGAATTTGACTACGAAATCGTATATAAAAAAGGTTCTTGCAACACGAATGCGGATGCTCTTTCCCGTATAGAAATTTATCCAATAGATAACGAAAATAGTTCCGGCTCTGATCTACCGCCAATTTTTCAATATATGAAAGAATTTAATGAAACTAACGCTACAACCAAATCAGACTCACAATCTCTCGTTCCCGAAGTAGATTCAAATGACGAAAATGACGATCAAACAATACACACTAGTTTAGAAAACCCAATACTTGGAATCGAAATAACCGAGAAACCATTAAATGTATTTTTAAATCAAATAGTAATAATCAAAACTGATCAAAATCCTCATCAAGAAATTAAAAAATTATTCGATAACCCTGCAAGAACCAGATGGTTCTTACACGTGAGTGAAAATTGTTTTGAAAACCAAATTATTCAATTCTTAAAAGACTATGCTGTTCCGAAGAAACGGTATGCCTTTTATTTTCAGAACGATATCGATGAAACTCTTTTCAAAACTATGTGTAGAATAGTTCCCCAGATCTTTAAAAGCTCTGCATTTATCTTAATCAAATCAAATATTATACTACATGACGTTAAAATCGAATCCCAACAACAAAAACTTATAAAACAACAACACGAAGGCGTTACAAATCACAGGGGAATTCACGAGACTGCTAACCAACTAAAAACCAAATTTTATTGGCCAAAACTAAATAACGACGTAAAAGATTTTATCAATAACTGTTCCATTTGTCAACAAGTTAAATATGAGAGACACCCGCCTCTAATAAAACTTCAGCTAACCCCAACTCCAAGAAAACCGCTCGAAACGTTACACATAGACACTTTTAAATTTGACAATTCAATTACGATTACAGTATGTGACAGTTTTAGTAGATTTGGACAAGCTTACATAATTCCAACATTATCTGCGATTCACATCTATCAGTCATTATTACAATTCATTTCTACGTATAAAATTCCAGAAAACATTGTATCTGATAATGGCACAGAATTTACTCAATCCACTCTCAAAGGCTTTGCTAAATTATATAGTATTAACTGGCATTATACTCTTCCACATAATCCTAATAGCAATGCAATCGTAGAAAGATTTCATTCTACAATATTAGAACACATGAGAACATTATCCCTAACGAATCCAAAATTAAACCCATTCGAAAAATTGAGATTGTCCATTTTGGGATACAATAGCTCAATTCACTCTGTCACCAAACATAAGCCTATTGACCTTCTTCTAGGACATCTTCACCTAAAAGATCCCATCGAAATCGACGACGAAGCTCAACCAGATAACATTCAATTAAATGAACATAAAGAAACTATGAAACAATTATATGACAGAATACATACCGACACTAGTAACAAAAAACAAAAAAATATTGAAAAATTAAACGAAAAACGTACAGATCCCCCAGACATTCCCCCTGGCACTACCCTTTACAAGAAACAATCGGAACGACAATCTAAAACTAAACCTCCATATAAACCCGAACACATTTTGACATCAAAAGATATTACAGTAACGACTTACAAAAACAACTATCATAAACAACTATTTAAACCCGTAAGAAAACTAATTAATGTAACTTCACAGGACGTTGACTCTTCAGACAGTGACGAACCAGAAGATACAGATTAAATCCTTGAAAAGTAATCCTGGCATCCTATCTTTCGAACTAGGACAAGCTAGGGTAAAAATCGCTTCCCATACATTTTTACACTATATCCCTACAAACCCCATCCGAAATCAAATTACAAATCTAAGTTTACAATATTACTCATTTTACAACTTATTTAATAAGACGAACCATATTCATGAACATTCTTTGAGAAATGTTTATAAACAATTGCAATTTGAAGTTAATAGTATAAATGTTAAAATGAACTCCATATTTCCATCTAATCGAATTAAAAGAGGAATAATCAACCCTCTTGGCTCGCTAGTGAAACTCGTTACTGGCAATATGGACCAAGAAGATGCCAACAAAATATACGCAAGTATTAGCGAACTGCAAAATGATCAAAATAAAATCATTAGAGAAGTAAATTCACAAATAACTCTTAACAAAAATCTTATGGATACCGTTAATGAATCAATATCAATAATTTCAAATAATCAGCTTCTAATATCCAATAAAATTAATGAATTAGGAAAAGCACTCAACGAAACATCTTATGATTATTCACACTACATAGAATTTCAAGGAATTTTTAGTCAAATAAAAATCAATCTGGACTCTATGTCCAGCTTTCTTAATGACATCGAAAATGCAGTAAGTTTTGCCAGTTTAGGTGTTCTGCATCAAAGCGTAATCTCCCGTGAGGACCTTAAGGAAATAGTCCAAATTTTATATAACACATACACATATGATCAATTATTATTCAATGAAAACCAAATATTAAAATATTATGCTATTGTTAATACTAAAGTTTATTATGATAAAGATAAAATCATATTTTCACTAGAATTTCCACTGGTCCATCCAGACGTATTTACCTACTACCACTTATATTCCGTACCTAATATAAATAAATCTGTCCTTATTCCTCCTTCTACTTACCTAATTATGAGCAACAACCAATATCAGTATCAAGAAGAAGAATGCATCGATCTCCAATCCGTCTACTACTGTAAAACCAACAGGCTACAAGTAACCAGAGAAACAAAAGACTGCATCACATCTCTCCTCTCAGTCACATCATCGCCAGAAAATTGCCAACAAATCGCTGTAAAAGTCTCCGAACCAATAATAGAAGAAATTAACGAAAGCCATTACATTGTAATATTCCCAGAATCACAGAAAATACAAACAGATTGTGAAGAATCAGGAGTTTCAGTCTTACAAGGAAGCTATTTATTAACGATCCCGCCAAGATGCTCTATAGCTACTACAAAATACACATACAAAAACGAAAAAGATATCATCGAAGGACATCCTATAGCTCTCGAAGGAATCCAAGAAGTACCACTTCCAATTTTGAATATCCAAGAGATTCAGCTAAAGAAAATCAACTTAGACAAACTTCATAAACTGCAACTTCAAGAAAACAATGCAAATCCGCCTGATGAACTCAAGATGCCTGTGGCCTTTTCTCGAATTGCTATCAGTTCAAGTACCATAATCTGCATACTTCTAATCTGTTATTTCCTATTTAAATATAGAAACTTTATGAGAAAGGTTTTTCAGCATAAAAAGAAGCCTACCAACATCGATCCAACTCAAGTGGTTCCACCCTCGCTTCACCCTTGAGTTTTCTTTGGGGATGGAGGAGTTATGAAACGATAGATGTCCCGTCAGCTGAATTCGTGACCTCATATGGCATTGTTACATCGAACCATCATCGGACGATCGACTACGTCATAATGCTGAATTGCACTACTGGACACCGCATAGCTTCATTATACATATTTTATATTCAGAATGATTGTAGACTTTATATTGTTAACTTCAATAAATATTAATAAAGTGTAATTATTGTAATTAAATAATTTTTAAAAAAGCAAAGTTTTAACTTGAAAACATAAAGAACTGTATAACTGTATAACTGTATAACTGTATAACTGTATAACTGTATAACTGTATAACTGTATAACTGTATAACTGTATAACTGTATAACTGTATAACTGTATAACTGTATAACTGTATAACTGTATAACTGTATAACTGTATAACTGTATAACTGTATAACTGTATAACTGTATAACTGTATAACTGTATAACTGTATAACTGTATAACTGTATAACTGTATAAATGTATAACTGTATAACTGTATAACTGTATAACTGTATAACTGTATAACTGTATAACTGTATAACTGTATAACTATATAACTGTATAACTGTATAACTGTATAACTGTATAACTGTATAACTGTATAACTGTATAACTGTATAACTGTATAACTGTATAACTGTATAACTGTATAACTGTATAACTGTATAACTGTATAACTGTATAACTGTATAACTGTATAACTGTATAACTGTATAACTGTATAACTGTATAACTGTATAACTGTATAACTGTATAACTGTATAACTGTATAACTGTATAACTGTATAACTGTATAACTGTATAACTGTATAACTGTATAACTGTATAACTGTATAACTGTATAACTGTATAACTGTATAACTGTATAACTGTATAACTGTATAACTGTATAACTGTATAACTGTATAACTGTATAACTGTATAACTGTATAACTGTATAACTGTATAACTGTATAACTGTATAACTGTATAACTGTATAACTGTATAACTGTATAACTGTATAACTGTATAACTGTATAACTGTATAACTGTATAACTGTATAACTGTATAACTGTATAACTGTATAACTGTATAACTGTATAACAGTATAACTGTATAACTGTATAACTGTATAACCGTATAACTGTATAACTGTATAACCGTATAACTGTATAACTGTATAACTGTATAACTGTATAACTGTATAACTGTATAACTGTATAACTGTATAACTGTATAACTGTATAACTGTATAACTGTATAACTGTATAACTGTATAACTGTATAACTGTATAACTGTATAACTGTATAACTGTATAACTGTATAACTGTATAACTGTATAACTGTATAACTGTATAACTGTATAACTGTATAACTGTATAACTGTATAACTGTATAACTGTATAACTGTATAACTGTATAACTGTATAACTGTATAACTGTATAACTGTATAACTGTATAACTGTATAACTGTATAACTGTATAACTGTATAACTGTATAACTGTATAACTGTATAACTGTATAACTGTATAACTGTATAACTGTATAACTGTATAACTGTATAACTGTATAACTGTATAACTGTATAACTGTATAACTGTATAACTGTTCAACTGTATAACTGTATAACTGTATAACTGTATAACTGTTCAACTGTATAACTGTATAACTGTATAACTGTATAACTGTATAACTGTATAACTGTATAACTGTATAACTGTATAACTGTATAACTGTATAACTGTATAACTGTATAACTGTATAACTGTATAACTGTATAACTGTATAACTGTATAACTGTATAACTGTATAACTGTATAACTGTATAACTGTATAACTGTATAACTGTATAACTGTATAACTGTATAACTGTATAACTGTATAACTGTATAACTGTATAACTGTATAACTGTATAATATAACTGTATAACTGTATAACTGTATAACTGTATAACTGTATAACTGTATAACTGTATAACTGTATAACTGTATAACTGTATAACTGTATAACTGTATAACTGTATAACTGTATGACTGTATAACTGTATAACTGTATAACTGTACAACTGTATAACTGTACAACTGTATAACTGTATAACTGTATAACTGTATAACTTGTGAAGCGTTTTCCTCCCCAAGAGGCGATGACTGCGCGCTGCACTGCGCGTGGAACGCCTCGGAAACGTCACTCCTGACACCTTTGAAACCTTACACTATCTCGGGCGCCAGATTTTTAACGTGGTTGTCTCCACGGCCCCTCGACTTCCCTCGTCGAGAGTTCCAGGTAGCCTCAGATGGAGGTACGGTAAATTCCAGGGGTCTATTGTCGTCAAAATTCGGGATGTTGCTAAATATATAAAACAAATGTTCTCGCTAGTCCTGAAATAAATGTTATTATCCTGATCCACACTACGGAGAAGCTAAAATTCGTGCTGCCAAACAACTACGCTACCATAAGGAAATACTAGTCTATAATAGGTCAATAAAACACAACACAGGTTTATTTCAGTTTTATTACATTAATACATTCTAAGTTGTTATATACATACAAAATAAACAATACTCAAAAGCACATATGTATTATTAGCGACGAAGCAGGCAGGACATAAGTGAGAGTGGTTTGTAATTATAAAATGCAAATAAAAGAAGCGGTAAAAAAAGGCAAGCAAAACTATGTTAAGCTTGGTGGTCTTTTCATTCATGTATTTGATAGACCCTTATGTAACGAACGTGTCCGGTGCTACTAAAAAAAAACGATCCAATCGGGAAAACAATACTATAGATCGGGAACTCTATATCTACTCGTCAGACATCTCCCTAAGCTTTGAACAAAATCAATAAGGGTATCAAAAGGGCGGAACTAATATCACGAAATCCCACTAGAAGAAAATTCGGGGAAGGTAATGAAAACGGAAGGCAATTCTAGAGTTAACCAGATTTAAATATAAACCAAATTTGTGTTAAAGAACGGGCGACTATCAACCAAATTCAAAGAAATGAAACTCGGAAAAGTATTGCAATTGGGAACTCAAGATTTAAAATATCCGGGAGCCCTAGCTTGTGTATGCCTGGCGCAGACGGATATTTCAATCAGGAATTTTCCTTGCAAAATAGAAGAATAATATATTCGAAACGGGACTAATACAATCCCAATTCGTATTAAAGCACGGGGCGGATATCAACTAAATTCACAAAAGGAGACTCGGAAAAAGTATTGCAATTGGGAACTCAAGATTTAAAATAAACGGGAGCCCTAGCTTGTGTATGCCTGGCGCAGACGGATATTTCAATCAGGAATTTTCCTTGCCAAATAGAAGAATAATATATTCGAAACGGGACTAATATAAGCCAAATTCGTGTCAAAACACGGGGCGAATATCAACTAAATTCACACAAAGGAGACTCGGAAAAAGTATTGCAATTGGGAACTCAAGATTTAAAATATCCGGGAGCCCTAGCTTGTGTATGCCTGGCGCAGACGGATATTTCAATCAGGAATTTTCCTTGCAAAATAGAAGAATAATATATTCGAAACGGAACTAATATAAGCCAAATTCGTGTCAAAACACGGGACGAATATCAACTAAATTCACAAAAAGGAGACTCGGAAAAAGTATTGCAATTGGGAACTCCAGATTTAAAATATCCGGGAGCTCTAGCTTGGGTATGCCTGGCGCAGACGGATATTTCAGTCAGGAATTTTCCTTGCAAAATAGAAGAATAAAATATTCGAAACGGAATTAATATAAGCCAAATTCGTGTCAAAACACGGGGCAAATATCAACTAAATTCACCAAAAAGGAGACTCGGAAAAAGTATTGCAATTGGGAACTCAAGATTTAAAATATCCGGGAGCCCTAGCTTGTGTATGCCTGGCGCAGACGGATATTTCAATCAGGAATTTTCCTTGCAAAATAGAAGAATAATATATTCGAAACGGAACTAATATAAACCAAATTCGTGTCAAAACACGGGGCGAATATCAACTTAATTCACAAAAAGGAGACTCGGAAAAAGTATTGCAATTGGGAACTCAAGATTTAAAATATCCGGGAGCCCTAGCTTGTGTATGCCTGGTGCAGACGGATATTTCGATCAGGAATTTTCCTTGCAAAATAGAAGAATAATATATTCGAAACGGAACTAATATAAGCCAAATTCGTGTTAAAACACGGGGCGGATATCAACTAAATTCACAAAAGGAGACTCGGAAAAAGTATTGCAATTGGGAACTCAAGATTTAAAATATCCGGGAGCCCTAGCTTGTGTATGCCTGGCGCAGACGGATATTTCAATCAGGAATTTTCCTTGCAAAATAGAAGAATAATATATTCGAAACGGGACTTATAAGTAAAGGAGCTAGGCGGGTTCTGGCTCATTCCTTATGCAAATTAACATGGGAAATCGCCAAGGTCCATCGTGGTAATTTTTGACTCAATTCGATCTGCGCATGCGGCGGCCGTCAGCAATTTTTGGTGTAAGAAGCGAAGGGGTTTGGGTAGGACGGGGGATGGGGGTTTCGGTTGGGGTAGCGGCTACGGGGGATGGGGAGGCCCGGGCCGCCAAAGAAGAAGCGAAGAGGGTTTTAAGGGTAGCGTCTGCGGGTATTACACAAGTAAGGGTGTAAGAAGAAGCTAAGAGGGTTTTAAGGGTAGCGTCTACGGGGATTACGAAGGGTGTACGGGAGTTATGCAAAATTTAACCTACATTGGTGTCGCTTGCCATCATTACCATAACGGCGCTAACAACTATTTGTCACCAGAGTGCCAAAACGGCCGTGGGCAGCTGGGGTAGCGAAGCTACTTTTCCCGTATACTGCGCATGTTTTCCGTTACATGTAGGTCTAAAAAGACACATTTCGACGATCTGCGCAAGTGTTAAGGCCTTTCTTCATATCTCTGTTATTATTTGTCGGATTGGAGTCTAATAAACGCCAATATGATTGTTCGAATATTATCGTATACAGGATGTACAAAGATGCCATTAGAGCACTAGCACATATCTCTGCTATTGGTTAGATTGAAGTCAAATAAACGATAATATATTTGTTAGAATATTATCGTATACAGGATGTGCAAAGATGCTAATACTAGCACTTGCTGCGTCTACGGGGGATGGGGGGCCCGGTTGGGGTCGCGGCTACGGCCCGGGAAAATTTTTGGGGGTCGCTCTTTGCGGGGGTTATGCAATGATTTAGAAGAAGCGAATAGGGAAGGGTAGCACGGGGGAGGGTAGCGTCTACGGGGATTACGCAAGGGTGTACGGGGGTTATGCGAGAAGTGTGTATGTTGTTATGTGTATAAGGTGGAGGGTGGTTTAGAAGCGAAGGGGTTTGTGTAGCGTCTACGGGGATTACGCAAGGGTGTACAGGGGTTATGCGAAAAGTGTGTATGTTGTTATGTGTATAAGGTAGAGGGTGGTTTAGAAGAAGCGAAGGGGTTTGGGTAGCGTCTACGGGGATTACGAAGGGTGTACGGGGGTTATACAAAAAGTGTGTATGTTTTTACGTGTATAAGGTTTGGTGGGATTGAAGTGGAATAAAATACGAAGAAGACAAGAGGTAAACATGTAAAGCCATAAGGGCACCATGCTGATGACGTCACCCATGCTCAGTCGATAATGGGGGGGGATCAAAATAAAGAACAATTGAATAAACATTTTATTGTACAATATAAAATTGAAAAGTATAATGAATGAAAATAGTAACAATACTTTTTATATAAATCTTTAAGGAATAATGGTGTCAACATCCATGTAGGCATCAATGGAATAGTGGCCCCATGGTAAGGTTTCATCGGAACCAGGAAGAATAAATCGCTTATCATCCTCAGGACTCAACGCTACTTTATCTTGAACAATTGAATGGACTAGATGTTTGTCGGCATGAATAATATTTTGGGAAACGGTTTTTTGTGTGAAGGTGTCAAGGCAATTTTCATAGTCTTCAAACGTGATTACGGTCTTCACAACTGACGATTTTACCCCTTTAGCTTTCTTAGTTATTCCAACGTTTCGAATTAGACAGTCTATTTCTTCTTTCTCAAAACCATCATTCGCAAGACGTTTTCGTTTTTCTGCTAGATCATCTTCAGAGGTAAGTAACCGTGTTGCATACAATTTAGACCGTAACCCAACATAATCAGTCATTATGATACCATTGTTCTCATCCTTCATCATCCCAAGAACCTTCTTATTAACTTGAGGAATTCCATAAACGTTATCAAGAGGATAGTCTGAGGTGTCGAAATATTTATAACAATCAATCTTCATTACTTCATATGGATCTTGATCTCGAATCTCATATATAAGACTATCGGTATCGGTGTACAGCACAGTACAGTTCTCACTAAAACGGTTCATCATGTACTCATAGTGAAAATCATAGATCGTAGTTTTAGCCAGATCTAAAATTGCCATTCCTACATATATCGGTTTATTTAACCATATTTGCAGCTTCCGTAATTCGATGGCAATTAGGTTTTCGCTGAAAATCGTACTATTTTTAAACTCGGGCTTAGCTATGTACGATTCAGCACCATATGGACCACTCCAATGAGAAATTAGCTTTACATCAACACGTTTGCACACGTTCTCCATGGTTTTACCTGCAACAATTAGAAAAAAGTGATTAGTATAGAAATATTTATATAAAACTAGCAATACTCACCAAACACGGCATTGTTCATCAGTTTGAATAGGTTCTTCTCAAACTCATTCTTCGCAGCCTTACGTAACTCAGTGTTTAAGTCAATGTAGGGCTTTAACCATGAACTCTGCTTGAATTTCAATACTCGATGTATTTTTGTTAATAGAAGCCCATTCTGTAACGCTTGCTTCAATGCTCGGTAATGTATAACGTATTTTGTTTTATTAGTTAGGGTAGCCATCAACTTAGTCTCCTCATTTAATCTTGTAGCAGGCATCATGGTCTTAGGATTTAGGTGTTCAGGACAAAATGGAATATCCTTATGCAAATAATGTAAATGAGAAGGATACTCCAAATCAACCTCGGGCATGTATCCCTCAGAAGCATCATCAGCAATTTCTGTAACGTCTATATTAGAGCCACACCATTCAAATCCTCCATGAGGGAGATATTGTGACATAGCCCATCCATATTGATTATTCACATCATTGTACATTAAATATTTCGGTGGATTTGAAGGATTATAAGTGGGCATATACTTGTTGTTAGCTCGAGCACGACGTTTTCCGCAAACTTGACTAAGTCCACCGCGTATACCACGTTCAACAAACAAAAACATGTCTACATCGGTGAGAAGTTCCAATTCTTGTCCAGTATGTTTCAGCATAGCATCGAATGTAAATCCTGGTAATGTATAATAATGCGCGGGATCGATGTTATACGTAGCAATACAACTGGAACGAAACTGCTCAAAAACGTCAGCAAGAAGAAGGATATCAGTCTTCATATACAACTCTACATATTCACCTAAGGTTTGACATTGAAACGTATTCCAGACGCATTGTGCTCTACTATAAAGTTTACGTGAGCAGGGTTTATCTTCGAGATTATTATAGAAAGATTCGATAGGAGGTAACCTTGTTTCTTCAAAGCGGTCGAAAGAATTGAAATAGTCATAAGGCATCACCCCCTTCTTAGTTAACATTGTGAATTCTTCGTCGGGAACACCAGAAAACTGTGATCTCAAATTAGGAAATTCGGTTAAATATGAGGCGAGTTTATCGAGAGATGACGCCATGAATCGGAAACTATCGATAAATCTGAATTGGATTCGTGCATCTTCAACATGTTTTGTGAAGGAAATATATTTTTCTTTTGTAATAGGAAGCAAATCAATAGAGCCAGTCATGCGGGTAGCAATGTCTTCGATGATGAAATTTGCATCATAACCAGATAAGTTGTGGAACACTACATTAACAGTAGGCGAATCCTGATAGTTAATATTGCACCCCTCATGCGATGCACCTCTATAATTGTTTTCGGGAATGAGATGATCATGATCTCGGACTTTCTTATCAGTAACGGAAAAATGTGTTTCACAAATATGACATTCGGTAGCAGCTTGAAACTGGCGTTCTTGATTAGGAGTCATATGAATTCCATAAGGACAAAGGAACACCGTACTGATATCTTGAGCAAGCAGATTCAGCTCATCAGCAAACCAGCGCATACAATCTTCACCCAAATAACTCTTATAAAAGGAAAGCAAATCATCATATGAACACTTGAAGTAATACCCAACGGCTGCAGGAATATGCTGTTGTGGCTTCTTAGAATCCCCAGTCTGCTTCAAAACACTCTCGAGATCTGCATATACTATAAAAGGTGCCTTTACCTTATTCTTATAGTTTTTGAATTCAAGAACGTTTTTCCCCATTTCTGGCATCTTAACAGCACAATCATTCATTTTCATACAATCTACGACGTGAGCATCCAACTGTTCCGCTGTAGTAAATGGCTGTAAACATCTTTCACATAAAAAGTCCATTCGACCCTTGCAACATTCAAGATGAACATCTAGTTTTTCATGGGATCTGAAATAGCGTAGGCAACGATCACAGAAGTACTTCTTACAATTATGTTTACTGAGTTGAGTGGACAGAAGTCTTGATAGATTCTTTATCCAAACAAAGTGATATTTCGTTGGCGCTGCATCATATTTATCTTGCACCATCAACAAATTTACATGTTTATATATAATATGGTCGAATAGTGGGGGTATGATGAAATTCTAGCCGCATTTTTCATGGCAGGAAACAGTGCCGACGTCACCACCCAAGCAAAGCAAGAATCATCTTCATTATTGACGTTAATACATGCCTTCCTCTTTTTTATTTCTGCTGGTAAATCAATATACGAGGATCCCAGTTGTGGAGTATATTTATTGATGTTAACGCCTAAGTTCACCACCTTCTTCAATGCCCAAGCACTATCACGTTCTTGAAACTCCTCCAGGTCTTTAAGGATAGGTGCAACGACTTTAGTATCAAACCAGTCATCAATGTTTGTATCTTTGTAAATTGGTGAATTGTTCGTTGTAAAATATTTAAACTCATTGAGAATCTGATCTCCTTTAACAATTTCAAATTCACCTCCGAAAGCCACATTCACCTCCGAAAGCCACATTCACCTCCGAAAGCCACATTCACCTTAACAGCTACCTCCTTTTTTAATATATTATGTATACGTCGTTTAAAGAGAGCCCTACAATCTTTGAGAAATGCAATGGGATCCTTATGCTTCAGGTTTGAGATGCTACCAGTTCTGATGCGACCGTTAAATGCTGCATCCAGATCATCCCATTTAACACGATGTTTTGCAGTTTCAATATGAGATGATAGGTCTCCACCATGTTTTTGAATATATTTAAATTGGTTACGAAATGATTTGATTTGAGTTATACTAGTTAAGATATGCTTCTTTTCTCCAATATTCTTGGCACTCCGTAACGCATTATTTAGTTTTCTTATAGCTTTTCTACACTCCATAAGCCCTCTAGTCACTTGGTGTTCATTATAATTAGATGTTATAAGCCCCAACAAAGTAGCAACATGTTTTACTAGATTCACAAAGAGACTCATAATAAGGATGAAAATTTTTTTCGTAAGCACTTTGAACAAAGAACTGTAATCGAATGAGCATTATCAGGATATGAGGGGTAACAAGTAAACTTCTAGTCGGACGGAAGACTGAACGATAACATTTTTCCCTAAAAAAGACCCGCGATAGATGGTATCTCGAATATTTTGCTCAAAAGCCTGCCGAAAAAAGCAATTGTGCAAATCACACACATTGTCAATTTTATTTTAAAAAACGGCACATATCCTGATATGCTCAAGATTGCCAACGTCATCCCCATTATTAAAGCCAACAAACAACCGTGTTATGTGGATAGTTACAGACCAATTTCATTATTAAATAATATAGCAAAGGTGATAGATAAAATAATTCTCAAGAGAATTCAATATTTTGTGGACAAACATAATATTATTCCTGCAGAGCAATTTGGGTTCAGAAGTGGCCATAGCACAGTATCCCAAATTATTAGAGTGTTTAACTATATTAGGGAAGAATTTTTCAAGAAAAACAAAGCTGTCATGGCCACTTTAGATATCCAAAAAGCATTCGATACTGTTTGGCATGAAGGATTAATATTTAAGTTAATTAAATTAAAAATACCAGATTATATCATAAATATCATTGATTCATATGTTAAAAATAGAAAATTTTATGCCTGTGTAAATGAAGGTCTGGCTGGGCCATTCTCCATACAGGCCGGAGTTCCACAAGGCTCAGTTCTTTCACCTTTGTTGTATTCCCTATTTACCCACGATTTACCAACCCCTCCAAACATCCTAACAGCCATGTATGCGGATGACACTTGTATTGTCGCAGCTGCAGCTACACCAGACACTGCACTACAAAACATACAAACACACATTAATACACAGATACTCAAATACATGAAAGATAACAAACTTGCAATCAACCCTTCAAAGACAGAGTACTTGTTACTCAGAAGGACAGGAAAAAACAGAGGCTCATTGCAATCACAGTTGTGTGTAGATGGGCAAGTAATAACACCCAGTAGCACATTAAAGTACCTGGGTTACACAGTGCATGGCAATACAAAAGCCAGTGCACATATTGCATCACAGGTACAAAAAGCTAAACTTGCAATGAGTAAACTGTATCCGCTGATTTGTAAGCGAAGTTACCTTTCTATACACAACAAACTTATGATATACAGACAAATAATTCGCCCTATACTAACATATGCCGCACCAGCATACTACAACACTACAAAACATAATTTTCACACACTGCAGGTGGTGCAAAACAAGTGTCTACGTATGGCAATCCCCTACAAAACAGTCTACCCCAAACTTCCTAAAAATTCATGGTTACATGAACAAGCAGACTTACCCACTATCAAGGACTTCATATCAAAAATTTCACAAAACTTTTACAACTATTGCTTACCCAATAATCTTCGAGAAACACTCAAAGCCGCAGATCGCGCAGAAGACACCCGTGATAGTGGGTGTAGGCTTCTGCATGGTAACCTATTTACATAACCAGTTGTTTAATTCCAGCAACCAAAAACATCGAATGAGAGGTCAATTTATTGGACCTCTATTCAATCATAAATAATCAATTCTCAAAACTTATAACCCCAAGAAAAGAACATCGTCATGTTGCCACTCTCATAAATTAAATTCTGTTCGTTTTGAAACCCTGTTTTTCAGCTGCTTTTCAGGGATATACACGTCGAAGTAGCTATGGAACCATATTTATGAATACGGGACAAAGTAATTTACCAAGCGATAGTAAATGGATTATGCATTGGCAAGGTGCCATGTACATATATCAATAACTACATGATTACACCGGGGCGGCCAGAACATCGGCCTTTTGTATATTTGTATATATATAATGTCTTGTTTGTAATCGTATATTATCTATGTTAAATTATTGTGAATAAAGACCTTTTTAAACAAACAAACCCGCGATTGAGGAAATTTGTGCCTGTTTTTCCATAAGAAAGCATGTAAAAAAATGACGTATTTTAAGCTAATTGAGCAATTCTGACACTTTTTAACCGTAATATTTGAGGAAGATATGATATATTCAAGTAATGATTCCAATTAACGAACAGTGATTGGAAGAAGTTTATGATCTGTATCTGTAGGCTACGATTTAGCTAGACTACAAATTCCATTCCGGCAACCTTCAGGACCATTGATTATGAGAAAAAATTACCATTCGAGGAATTGTAAAAGAATAATAAATTACTTATAAATTGAAAACTCAAATAAAGAACATTTTAAACAAACAAACTACAAATTCCATTCCGGCAACCTTCAGGACCATTGATTATGAGAAAAAATTACCATTCGAGGAATTGTAAAAGAATAATAAATTACTTATAAATTGAAAACTTTTCGCCTATTATGATATTTTTACTTGAGGAGGATATGATATATTCTAGTAATGATTCCAATTAACAAACAGTGAAATAAGAAGTTAATGATCTGTATCTGCAGACTACGATTTAGCTAGACCACAAACTATATTCCGACAACCTTCAGGACCATTGATTACGAGAAAAAATCACCATTCGACGTATTTTTTAAAAGAATAATAAATTATTTATAAATTGAAATCCTGAATTTGTCGATAACGAATTGTTTATTATTTTTTCTATATTGTCTATTTACCCATAGTTAAACATATACTATTATTTATTATCTATTTTTTTATATGTGAGGTCGAAGGAGATTCTTTAATAGCCTTTAGGCAACAATTTTCCCTGATATGTGATGAAAACATACAGAAAATACTATACGCTTTAAGCTAATTGAGCAATTCTGACACTTTTTAACCGTAATATTTGAGGAAGATATGATATATTCAAGTAATGATTCCAATTAACGAACAGTGATTGGAAGAAGTTTATGATCTGTATCTGTAGGCTACGATTTAGCTAGACTACAAATTCCATTCCGGCAACCTTCAGGACCATTGATTATGAGAAAAAATTACCATTCGAGGAATTGTAAAAGAATAATAAATTACTTATAAATTGAAAACTTTTCGCCTATTATGATATTTTTACTTGAGGAGGATATGATATATTCTAGTAATGATTCCAATTAACAAACAGTGAAATAAGAAGTTAATGATCTGTATCTGCAGACTACGATTTAGCTAGACCACAAATTATATTCCGACAACCTTCAGGACCATTGATTACGAGAAAAAAATCACCATTCGACGTATTTTTTAAAAGAATAATAAATTATTTATAAATTGAAATCCTGAATTTGTCGATCACGAATTGTTTATTATTTTTTCTATATTGTCTATTTACCCATAGTTAAACATATACTATTATTTATTATCTATTTTTTATATGTGAGGTCGAAGGAGATTCTTTAATAGCCTTTAGGCAACAATTTTCCCTGATATGTGATGAAACATACAGAAAATACTATACGCACTTGAACTAATAGAGAACCGCATGTTTTGTAGGCATGTCTTACAGATATCCTAGTTAAGTACTTATCCCACAATGTGGTAACTGCCGTATTTCTGTGCGGAAAAAAGTCGATCCCCCGTTTTATATCCGAAGAGACCTCAAAGAATACTTATATGGTTAAGAGAAATCGATATACGAGACCCACTACTTTTTTTCCGACCAAGAATTCAATTACAATTTAAACTACAATACATCTCAAAAATCTATATAAAATTTACATATGAGGTTATAGGCACTCTTTAATAGCCTTTAGGCGACTCTACCCCATAACAGAAGGATACTATTCGTACATAACTCAAAAGGTGACTGCTCGGGTTGTAATCGAGTCTAACCGACACCCTAAGTTTTTTGTACTCCTCCCACTGTGTGGTACCTGTCATATCTCTGTGTAGGAAAAGTCGGTACCCTTTTTATACCCGAAGAAACCTCATTGTATGCTATCAAAATTATATATCACAACTAAAACAATAAATATTTTTGTAGGTAAATACTCAAAAGATACTAGTAAAAACAATTATATATGGGTGTATATTTCCATATTAATTAATTTTTTTTATGCAACTCTAAATAAAAAGGTTCAAAATATTCATAAAAAAAGATCTCCTCAGATGTCTATTCTACATAAGAATCAATGCATATTTATACTTTCATCTGAGTCGATGACGTCATAGATTCTCGTTACTAATAACATACCTTATCAACGAAAACCGACAAGTCCAAACAAGTTCATATTAAAACGGATACATGATTTCAAAAAAACTTGGGTTATGATGAAAAATTATGTGATTGTAACAGTGATTTTTCATTATGTCCAAAACATAATATTCCACCTAGTTCAAAATATAAAAAGTTATTGTCTACCCATTATCCTAAAAATAATTATAAAATTCACTACCGGACACTAAACGATTGACATTGAAAAAGATACATAGGTTTCTAAAATTCGAGCGGAATTCTTGGTTGAAGACATATTGATAAAAACAACCATTTGAGAAATTTAGCAAACAATGATTCTGAATCATCATAAACTTATTAATAAAACAATGGAAAATTCTCGAAAGTACCGTTATGTTAAATTACTTAAATCTTGAAACGGCCGCTACAGCATAAAACATTTGATTGCAATTCCTTTGTAACATTATAGTACAATTTTTAATGAAAATCTAGTAGCTATTAAATTAAAAAGGGCTGAAATAGTTTTCGGTAAACCTCTTTATATAGGTGTGACTATTTTTTGATTTTATGATACCGAAATTGGATCTTAAAGACGTAAATTACTAAAAAACAATATGTACGGCCTTATCTCCCTACATCAACTGATATTTTTTGGTTCAAAGACATATTTTCAACCCCAAACTCACGTATACGTTAGAAGCGTAATTAAATTATAATCTACCCCCATCCATCGTTCGTATAAACTTTTTTAATGAAATTTTTACTAAAAAACAATATATACGGCCTTATCTTCCTACATTAACTAATATTTTTTGAAAAAACATCTAAAGAAATGTGTCATATTTCAACAAAAAAATATTTATTACTCACGCTTTAAGGGAACAACTTATCACTTGCACACCTTATTTAACACTGAAAATATCAATTTTTAATACACACGTCTTTGTCCATTCATTAAGCCGGTGACGTCGGCGGCCGTATAGATTACTAAGATTTTAATAATTTTGTCTCTACTTAATATAAAATTAATATTGGATTACTTTATTGGAGAAAAAATATTTTCGTATTATCAGTAATCAACCGCAATATCTCACAATGAATAAAATACTGAATCGAATCGTAGAAAACAAAATGAATTGAGGAAACTTATCACTAATCAAAAAATAACTACAAAGTATGATGAATGTGGTTTTAACAATAAACCATTATGATACATTGTTGCAATGAATGGTGTGTTGTTCCAGCCAGACGCTGATAGTGCAGAATATGCAGCGTAAGTATTCTAGATATTTGACCCTGGTAAAGCAGCCGCCGACGTCACCGGCTTAATGAATGGACAAAGACGTGTGTATTAAAAATTGATATTTTCAGTGTTAAATAAGGTGTGCAAGTGATAAGTTGTTCCCTTAAAGCGTGAGTAATAAATATTTTTTTGTTGAAATATGACACATTTCTTTAGATGTTTTTTCAAAAAATATCAGTTAATGTAGGAAGATAAGGCCGTATATATTGTTTTTTAGTAAAAATTTCATTAAAAAAGTTTATACGAACGATGGATGGGGGTAGATTATAATTTAATTACGCTTCTAACGTATACGTGAGTTTGGGGTTAAAAATATGTCTTTGAACCAAAAAATATCAGTTGATGTAGGGAGATAAGGCCGTACATATTGTTTTTTAGTAATTTACGTCTTTAAGATCCAATTTCGGTATCATAAAATCAAAAAATAGTCACACCTATATAAAGATGTGCATCTACAAATGATTCTTCAAAATCACTTTCGATATCAACTTCATCATTCTCGCTATCTCCGTCTTCGGCCAAATTAATAATAATATTATCTACAACAGTATCTAAAAGTGGTTCATTGTTCATAAATTCATCTTCAATCTTTATAACATGGTCACATTTAACTTTCCGATCATTTGCAGAAAATGTGTCAAAAAATTCATTACAGAATTATTTAACCTTGTTAAATTGAAGGTAACATTTCGTTTGGCCACATATTCTTTAAGTGCCGCCCCAACACTCTCGATCGGATTTAAGTACGGGTGATAAGGGGGTAGCCTTAAAACTTGCAATCCATGTCGAATAAACAATTCATCAATTTTATAAGTTTTATATTGCGGTTTGTACATTTTTGCAACGTTATAAAGATCCGGTTTTAACATTTGTTCACTGTAATATATGTTTCTTTTAGAAAGCCAGTTTTTTTATTGTTGTTTAGTCCAAGCAGTCGTAGGTAATTTTTCATTTAGAACATTGTGATATGGGGCGTTATCAATTACCACAACTGCGTTTTTTGGCAGGTTTAGAATGGGGTTCGGACCTGGTGGACTCTTTCTTCTGGGAATTGGACGTGGTGGAACCCTCCTCCTGGGAATGGGATCTGGTAAACCCCTCCTACTGGGGTTCGGGCCTGGTGGACCTCTCCTCCTGGTGTTCGGACCTGGTGGACCCTTCCTCCTGGGAATGGGACCTGCTGGACCCCTTCTACTGGGGTTCGGACCTGGTGGACTTCTCCTCCTGGTGTTTGGACCTGGTGGACCCTTCCTCCAGCTAGCTCAGCGGCGAGGTAGTATTCGCCTCCTCCTTCAGGGGTCGGTGTGTATCCCACTTGTTGGGCGCCATGTCGTCGGGTGGGCGTTGTCTGATTGCCAAAGCCCTGAAAAGGGCTCAGGCTGTCATGACTATTCACGTCCGACATTTTCATAAATAAATATTATATTTTTATATGTATATTATATAGAAAATTCCGTATCTCACTATAAATCTCCTAGGACTCTCGTAATCCACTATCTCGCAGAGGAACTGGGAGCAAGTAAATGAAATGCCAATTCAAGATAATTCAACTTGCCCAGTTCGATCTATATCTCAACAGCGTAGCGGTACCAGAGCGTCTAAGCGAGCCGTTGCGTCTTCTTTAGAGGTCGAAGATGAACTGCCGATCCGTTGCTCCCCGCCGCCTATTTATACACATTCGCGCGTGGTTCGGTGCGCAGGCATGTGTTTTGATTGGCAGGGGCGGAGCCCATGAGTTCGACGCGCTTTGCTCTGGGGTCACCCCCCCGCTCCGAAGATCGAACTGGGAATGTTTGCTTTATTAAAATTAAAGTGTATAAAATTTGTATAAAATGTAAAAATAAAGTATGATGTAAATAAGGTTGAGGTATGGACAGAGAAGCTTAAAATTTCGGTATCATAAAATCAAAAAATAGTCACACCTATATAAAGATGTGCATCTACAAATGATTCTTCAAAATCACTTTCGATATCAACTTCATCATTCTCGCTATCTCCGTCTTCGGCCAAATTAATAATAATATTATCTACAACAGTATCTAAAAGTGGTTCATTGTTCATAAATTCATCTTCAATCTTTTTAACATGGTCACATTTAACTTTCCGATCATTTGCAGAAAATGTGTCAAAAAATTCATTACAGAGTTATTTAACCTTGTTAAATTGAAGGTAACATTTCGTTTGGCCACATATTCTTTAAGTGCCGCCCCAACACTCTCGATCGGATTTAAGTACGGGTGATAAGGGGGTAGCCTTAAAACTTGCAATCCATGTCGAATAAACAATTCATCAATTTTATAAGTTTTATATTGCGGTTTGTACATTTTTGCAACGTTATAAAGATCCAGTTTTAACATTTGTTCACTGTAATATATGTTTCTTTTAGAAAGCCAGTTTTTTTATTGTTGTTTAGTCCAAGCAGTCGTAGGTAATTTTTCATTTAGAACATTGTGATATGGGGCGTTATCAATTACCACAACTGCGTTTTTTGGCAGGTTTAGAATGGGGTTCGGACCTGGTGGACTCTTTCTTCTGGGAATTGGACGTGGTGGAACCCTCCTCCTGGGAATGGGATCTGGTAAACCCCTCCCACTGGGGTTCGGGCCTGGTGGACCTCTCCTCCTGGTGTTCGGACCTGGTGGACCCTTCCTCCTGGGAATGGGACCTGCTGGACCCCTTCTACTGGGGTTCGGACCTGGTGGACTTCTCCTCCTGGTGTTTGGACCTGGTGGACCCTTCCTCCAGCTAGCTCAGCGGCGAGGTAGTATTCGCCTCCTCCTTCAGGGGTCGGTGTGTATCCCACTTGTTGGGCGCCATGTCGTCGGGTGGGCGTTGTCTGATTGCCAAAGCCCTGAAAAGGGCTCAGGCTGTCATGACTATTCACGTCCGACATTTTCATAAATAAATATTATATTTTTATATGTATATTATATAGAAAATTCCGTATCTCACTATAAATCTCCTAGGACTCTCGTAATCCACTATCTCGCAGAGGAACTGGGAGCAAGTAAATGAAATGCCAATTCAAGATAATTCAACTTGCCCAGTTCGATCTATATCTCAACAGCGTAGCGGTACCAGAGCGTCTAAGCGAGCCGTTGCGTCTTCTTTAGAGGTCGAAGATGAACTGCCGATCCGTTGCTCCCCGCCGCCTATTTATACACATTCGCGCATGGTTCGGTGCGCAGGCATGTGTTTTGATTGGCAGGGGCGGAGCCTATGAGTTCGACGCGCTTTGCTCTGGGGTCACCCCCCCGCTCCGAAGATCGAACTGGGAATGTTTGCTTTATTAAAATTAAAGTGTATAAAATTTGTATAAAATGTAAAAATAAAGTATGATGTAAATAAGGTTGAGGTATGGACAGAGAAGCTTAAAATTAAGGGGGAAAAGGAGAAAATGTGGTATATACAATAGACTGTTTAGTTGTCCTCTGGTGGTGCTCTTGGTGGTGGTGATGGCCTTATATCGTCGACGTAGATCAGCTTGTGGCCGTCCTTGAGCACATTGTAGGTGTTAGGGCCTAATTGTTCTAGTATTCACGGAATTGGCCTCCATTGTCCGTGATCACGCATTCCGGGTAGCCCCATCTTTGACAGACCTCCTCCTCTAAGAACTGGACCACTGCTTTGGCCTTGCCTGATGTGGTGCAACGGTATTCTATCCATTTGGAGAAGAGGTCTGTGGCCACCAGGATGAAGCGATTGCCTCTGGTTGACTTTGGGTATGGCCCTAGGACGTCGAAGGAGATGGTCTTTCACGGTCCTTGTGGTTCTCTGGCTTCCATTGATGCTGCTGGCTGTCTGGCTGCTGACTTGGTGGTGGCGCAGATGAGGCAAGACTTCACATGTTGCTTGGCATCCTTCTGTAGTGTTGGCCAGTAATATATTCGTTTGATGGCTCTAGTAGTTTCGTCTGTCCCGGGGTGGCCCGAGGCTTCGTGGTAGGTCTTGAGCACGTCTTCTCGATAGCGTTTGGGGACGACCAGCCGGTGTTGTTGCCCCGCCGTGTAGAAGCAAGTGCTCTGTTTTACTGAAAAGTCCTGTGTTAGGGTCTGTTCCACTTCGGTTTCTGGGCCTCTGGTGGTGATGGCTTCTAGGCGACGTCTCAGTCGCAGCATTCCAGGATGTGTCCTATGGGATTTCGCTATGCGTTCTTCCAGCGTGAGGTTGGCGTTGTCCTCTTAGGCTTCTTCCTCTTCTTCGTCCTCGAGGAGGCATAGGAGGGGGAAGTTGTCTGGTTCGTCGATTTCTATGGAGGGCCAGGACAGTCGTTCGATTTCATCGTCTTGGGATGAGTTGTTGGTGGTTGGTTCCTCGGTTTCCGGGAGCCTGGAGAGGTGGTCCGGAAGTTCATCCTTCTGTTGTTGGGGTCCCCCTGGAAGAGAACTGCTCCCATACCGGTGGTGGAAGCGTACGTCTGGAGGCTGAAGCCCTGGTTTGGGTCCGGTCTTGACAGCTGGAGGGGTTGTGAGACTTCTCGTTTTATTCTCTGGAAGGAACTTTCCGCCTCTGGAGTCCATTTGAATTTCCTCTTGGCGGCCGTGAGGTCTGAGAGGGGGGACGTTTTCTCGGCGTAGTTCTTTACGAAGTCTCTGAGCCAGCCTGCTGTTCCTAGGAAGCTTCGTAGTTGCTTCCTGGTTGTGGGTCTGGGGTAGTCTTGAATCTTCAGGACGTGTTTTTCCAGAGGTAGGTCCGCTTCCGCTGTTATAGTGTGCCCTAGGTATTCTAGTTGGTCAGAGGCGAATTGGCACTTTTTGAGGGATGCCCAGAGTCCATGGGTTCGGAGTCGTTCTAGAACTAACTGGATATGACGAATGTGTTCTGCCAAGGTGTTTGAGTATATGATAATGTCGTCCATATACGCCTTGGTGAATATGTCTATATATCCAGCTAGGACTTGATTGGCCAGTTTCTGGAACGTTGTGGGGGCGTTCTTCAGGCCGAACGGCATAACCAGGAACTCGTAGGCTGACCCGTCTGGTGTCGAGAAGGCTGTGAGGTGGATGGAGTCGTCTGCCATAGGGACTTGCCAGAATCCACTTTTGAGGTCGATGGAGCTGAAAACCTTTGCTTGACCCAGGTCTCTGATTGTGTCATGGATGGGTGGGAGATTGGAAACTTCGGTTGCGGTGGCGTTGTTAAGTTTCCTGTAGTCAACGCAGAACCGCGGTTCTCCGTCTTTCTTTTGGACCACCACGATCGGGCTGTTATATTCAGAGTAGCTTGGTCGGATGACTCCGGCAGCTAGCATCTTGTCTACCTCGTCGTATATGATGCGTCTTTTCTCTGGTGAATATTTATATGGTTTCACCCTGATAGGTTTGGGGTCGTTGAGGCGGATCACGTGCTCTGTTGCCTTTGTGGTGGCCTGTTTGAGTTGATCTTCGAAGACCTCAGGGTACCGGTGCAGGACTTCCTCTACCTGAGCTTGGTAGGCTGCGGGTACCTGGCCTTCTTTCAAGGCGATGGCTTGGCTTGGTTTCCGGGACCTCTGTTGGCCGGACCAATAGGAGATGATCCTTTTTTCCTTCTCGAAATGGATGCAGCCTCTGGTGGTGTCGAGCAGGGCCTCCTGCTCTTGCATCCATTCCAGTCCCAGGATCATCTGGTGCTGGAGTTCTTTCAAAACAATGCATTTGATCTTAAATGGTTCCCCTTCTAAGGTTATGGTCTCCTCTGTTGTCCCCGCTGATTTGACCTCGTGGTTGTGGCAGGCGAGTGCGACGGAGGTTTTCGGGCTACTTGGTATTTCCTGCACCAGGCTCTGACTGACGAAATTCTTCGTGGCACCGGTGTCCAGCAGGACGGTGATGCTTTTGCCATGCAGGACTGCCTGGATTTGCGGGAGAGGGTGGCGGCCCGGACCTTTTCCGGTGATAGGGTTGAGTTCTGTGGTGGGGCGGAGCGCTTGTTGTCCGGTCGGTGATATGTTTGGGACATCGTTTATTGGTGTCCGCCCCCATTGGCGTTTCCCTGTTGCTGACGCCTGGATGTTGGTTGCTGCCTGGCCTGTGTCTGGGGTGGTGTTGGTCTGGCGTGGATCTGTGGTGGACGGGAGTATGACCTAGCTGCTTCCCGGATGTCCCTTTCTAAGGCAACTGCCGCTCTATGGAGATCTTCCATCGTTCTTGGTGGTTGGGCTCTTAGGCTTCTTCTGATCTCTGGGTTGAGTTGCTCGATCAGAAGGTGGACTAGCTGTTGCTCCGTCATGTGTGGAGCTACTCTTGAGGCTAGTGTTGTTTTCTCTTCTATGAAGATTGATGGATCTTCGTCCTCTTGCTGGTACTTGCCGTAGAACTTGGACGTCAGCTTGGCCAGGTCTGATGGATGATTAAATTTATCTAGGAACCGGTTGGTGAATGCATACCACTCCACTCTGGTTCTCGGGTACTGGTTTAACCATTTGCTGGCCATCCCTCTGAGGCATTGTTTGGTGGCATTGACCCATTCCTCTTGGGGTACTTGTTGGGCCTGTAGATGTCTCTGCATGGCTTGAAGAAATTGCGTGGGGTCCTCTTCTTCCCTACCGCTGAACGTCGGTGGCTCTGGCTTCCATCCTTGGTTGGTCAGTTTCTGCAAGGCCTGGAGTATTGCTTCAGCCTGGACCGCGACTGAGGGACTGGGAAGCGGCTGGTGGTATGTGGTAGCCTGGGTTGTCCGTAGGCTTCCTTGCTGTTGGGTCTGGTAGTGGGTGCCTGCTGGTGTTGATGTTGTGGTTGGTCTGTTGGTCCTCTCTGCCCTGAGGATCTCCGATAGCGGCTTGGCTTCCCTTGGTCCCGGTTGGGGTTGGTAGGTGCCTCTTCTATGGATTTGGACCTGGTGGACCTCTCCTTCTGGGGTTCCGACCTGGTGGACCTCTGCTCCTGGGGTTCGGACCTGGTGGACCTCTGCTCCTGGGGTTCGGACCTGGTGGACTCTTCCTTCTGGGAATTGGACCTGGTGGAACCCTCCTCCTGGGAATGGGATCTGGTAAACCCCTCCTACTGGGGTTCGGGCCTGGTGGACCTCTCCTCCTGGTGTTCGGACCTGGTGGACCCTTCCTCCTGGGAATGGGACCTGGTGGAACCCTTCTACTGGGGTTCGGACCTGGTGGACTTCTCCTCCTGGTGTTTGGACCTGGTGGACCCTTCCTCCAGCTAGCTCAGCGGCGTGGTAGTGTTCGCCTCCTCCTTCAGGGGTCGGTGTGTATCCCACTTGTTGGGCGCCATGTCGTCGGGTGGGCGTTGTCTGATTGCCAAAGCCCTGAAAAGGGCTCAGGCTGTCATGACTATTCAATCCGACATTTTCATAAATAAATAATATATTTTTATATGTATATTATATAAAAAATTCCGTATCTCACTATAAATCCCTTAGGACTCTCGTAATCCACTATCTCGCAGAGGAACTGGGAACAAGTAAATGAAATGCCAATTCAAGATAATTCAACTTGCCCAGTTCGATCTATATCTCAACAGCGTAGCGGTACTAGAGCGTCTAAGCGAGCCGTTGCGTCTTCTTTAGAGGTCGAAGATGAACTGCCGATCCGTTGCTCCCCGCCGCCTATTTATACACATCCGCGCGTGGTTCGGTGCGCAGGCATGTGTTTTGATTGGCAGGGGCGGAGCCTATGAGTTCGACGCGCTTTGCTCTGGGGTCAGAGGGGTAACAAGTAAACTTCTAGTCGGACGGAAGACTGAACGATAACATTTTTCCCTAAAAAAGACCCGCATTACATAAATTCAGGACTTCCATGCTAACTTCCAAGTGCGTCGGTTGGATTTTTATATTGGAAAATAAAGTTATCTATTATCTTTTATATCTTTAAAATTTTCTTTAAATCGAAAGTGTTTGTTCGGAAGGAATCAATAGAGTTATTCTCATTGATTTCCCCCCCAACTACGGGTACTCCGTATCAAACGGAATATACTCGCCGTTTACGCGAGAAAATTCAGAAATTACAAAATCTGAAGCCAGAATTGTTCGAAAGTGATAAGCTAAACCGAGATATAACTGTGTGTGTAAAAAAACCGGCTGTGACAGTGAAAACATCTCCTCGTTCGAAACTAAAAGGTACGTTCCAAAAAAAACTTGTCACAAAAAATAAAATAAAAAGATTAAAAAAACACAATAACAAATTAATTAGTGAAAAAGGTGATAGGGCCAATAAACTCAAATCAACTCATGAGAACTTAAGCCCCACCCCCTTTAACACAAATTCGCAAATATTAGAACAATTCACTAACGAAAGAGCGAGAATTAAAAATAAAACTTTAGAATTAAAGTCAAAGAAGAAAGATTACTTAAAAATAGCCTTTATTGATGAAGAATCACTGATTAATGATAACTCAGATACAAGCACACAAAGTATACAAAATTTCGAAAATATTCAAATTCCAAAACAAACTCTTGAAACACTAGACGTGAGTACACTCTCAAAAAGTATCGAAATAATTAAGCAACAAAACGAAGCCAAAAAGTGTCTAGAAGAGAAGAAAAAGTGTATAGGACAGGATAAAAAGTGTATAGGAAACACTAAAAAGTGTATAGAAACAGAAAAAAACAGTACAGAACAAAAAATTATCTTAAGTCCGGAAAGTAACTCATCAAAACTAGCTGAATTAACCAAATCTAATAACAATTACGAATCAATAGAAAACGAATTAACAAATTTTCAAGAGAAAAACCTCGAAACTTCATTCCCGATTTGTCGTGGTAATAATACAAATACCACGTCAACTCCAGTTAATCTAATTATAAATAATCAAAACAATCCTAATCAAATGGAAGAAGACACTATTGGGCCAAACTCCAATGGCAATTCAACAGACGACTCAGATGCCAGTCAACGAAACATCAGAAAAAACACTGAAATAATCACCGATGTACAAATCCACACTGCAGCCAATCTATCATGGGCGCAAGAAGTGGAAAACGCTGATACAAGTAATAATAAACAATCAGACAACTTCGTATCACAATACACGAAATTAACAAAAAAAACCACCCCAATTGTCGCCAGACAGCTAAATATGGTGTCTACCGACAAAAACAAACGACCATCCGAAGACCTAAATGCAATACAAACAATTTCACAAACAACACAAATGGAAGTTGAAGATATAACACCACCAGGTTTCACTAAACCGAGAAAAACCACTTCGTTTAGTAATATTCTGAATAAAATCAATAAACCGCAACAAATAGACACACAAAATAGATATGAATCATTATCTGATGAATCCGAGGAAGAAACAACAAAACCTCATAATGAACAAAAAAAACGGAAAAAAATCCGCTTCCGGACACTCAAAGCCTCAGAACTCAGCTCCGATGAAGAAACCATTGACAAAACCAACACGAAAAAAATAAAGAAAACTACCCCCAAACAAGATAATGCCACATGCCCTCCTATAGTAATAGAAGGGAACGTTTCCGCACATAGAGACATGGTGACTAAATTAAAAACTGAAATCCGCAAAAAATTCGAAATAAAATACACAAACAGCTCTTCCATCGTTTTTACCAAGGACGTAGAAGATTTCGAAAACCTAAAAACAGTTCTCCGAAGAGAAAAGGTGCCTTACCATACCTATTCCCGACGAGAAGACAAGACTCATGCCTTTGTCCTAAGAGGCCTGACCGAGGGACTACAACTGACCGATATAAAAGAAGACCTGCTAAACAACTATAAAATCGTTATCAAAGACATCTACAGAATGACTACTAAGGGTAGGCCACTATACTTAGTAGTCACCGATTCAAAGATAACATTAGACTTTTTGAACAAAAACGTCAAAATCATTGAATATACTCGAGTGCAATGGGAGCACAGGAGACAAAGTAAACCTATAATCCAGTGCCACATTTGTCAACTGTGGGGCCACGCGACGTCGAATTGTGGCCGTGCTCCCAGATGCCTCAAATGTGCAGGAACTCATCTCACCACCGAATGCACAAAGGAGCGAACAACACCTGCAAGATGTGCCAACTGCAAAGGGGACCACCCTGCAAATGCCGAGATCTGTCCCGAATTTGTAAAAAGAAAAATTTGGATATTTCCCATTTGAAAATTTTTCACCTAGCACACTAGACATAGCGATAGGGAAAAATATAAACAACATCACAAAAATTAAAACGTTAACAGACTTCAATTCGGACCACGATTCGGTATTAATACACCTCAAACTGAGACACAACACTCAAACAGTAGAAAACAAAATATATGATTTTAAAACCACAAATTGGACCCTTTATAGAAAATACATAAACAAACATTTAACAATAATTAGTGAAATTAAAAACATTAACCATCTAAAATATATTAATTAAAAACTTACCAAGAAAGGCAATTGTCCATCTCACTTACATAATTAACTATGTAATTAAAACTGGTCAATATCCTGATATGCTCAAGATATCCAACATTATACCCATCATCAAAGCGAATAAAGAACCATGTTATGTAGATAGTTATAGACCAATCTCCCTATTAAACAATATAGCAAAGGTGATAGACAAAATAATTTTAAAAAGGCTACAAACGTTTGTCGACAAAAATAATATTATTCCTCTCGAGCAATACGGATTTAGGAGTGACCACAGTACGGTTGCACAAATTATTCGAGTTATTAATTATATCCGTGAAGGTTTTCATAAGAAACATAAGGCCATCATGGCAACCTTAGATATTCAAAAGGCATTTGACTCCGTATGGCTCGAGGGGCTAATATATCAACTAATTAAACTACATATTCCAGACTATTTGATAAAAATAATTAATTCTTATTTAAACAACAGACATTTTTTTTCAAAAATTGATGAATATATAGCGGGCCCATATTCTATTCAAGCGGGAGTCCCGCAGGGATCGGTATTATCGCCTTTGCTATACTCCCTATTCACTCATGATCTTCCATCTACACCCCAAATTTTAACCGCCATGTATGCCAATGACACGTGTTTTGTGGCATCTGCAGAGAAACCAGAACACGCACTTGATACTATACAAACTCACATAAACACCACAATTATCCCTTATTTTAACAAACTTAAACTAGCTCTAAACCCCTCCAAAACAGAGTATTTATTACTCAGGAGGAGAGCTACAAAAGTCTCCACATTGCAATCGCAGCTCTGTATTGACGGTCATTACATTACCCCGAGTATCAACATTAAATACTTGGGATTCACAATGCAACAAAACTCAAGTGCTAGTGCTCATATTAAACAACAAATACAAAAAGCCAAGATTGCAATGAGTAGACTCTACCCTATCATCAGCAAACACAGTAAACTCTCAACACAAAATAAAATACTCATTTACAAACAAGTCATTCGCCCAATACTCACATATGCAGCTCCTGTATATTACACTGGCACACAACATAATTTTTATTCTCTGCAGATGATACAAAACAAGTGTCTCAGAATGGCAATCAAACACAACACAATTTATCCTAAACTCCCAAAAACCTCTTGGTTACATGAGAAAGCCAACATACCTATCATCAAAGACTTTATAAACAAAATCTCAGATAAATTTTACAACTACTGTCTGCCACAAGATCTTCGTCAAAATCTCATAGACGCAAATCGCGCAGAAGGCATCCGCGATAGTGGGTGTAGGCTTCTGCATGGATCACTAATTACATAACATGATTGTTTAAAACTCCGAACCCATTTTCATCACAAGGGGATATGCAACACAGGCAACTGCGCTGCAGAACTCCTTTTACTAACAATCCCGATTCTAAATAAATTACATCAATTTAAAAACAACGTCAGTCATGTTGCCAACTCGAAACCTAAACCCCTGAGTCAATTTTGAAACCCTGTTTTTCAGCTGTTTTTCAGGGGTAACTGAGCCGAAAGATGATAGGAGTCAAAACTATATGTTAGGGACAAAGTTATTGTAACAGCCAAACTATATGGATAATGCCCGATGAGCAAGGAACCATAATCACTCAGACGAACGCAACGTCACTAAAAATCGCCAGATCATCGGCATGGTATTCTACTTAAGTCTGTATTATACTTTTATTTTTAGTAACTTGTAAATAGGGAATGACAAACTCAAATAAAGAACATTTTAAACAAACTACAAATTCCATTCCGGCAACCTTCAGGACCATTGATTATGAGAAAAAATTACCATTCGAGGAATTGTAAAAGAATAATAAATTACTTATAAATTGAAAACTTTTCGCCTATTATGATATTTTTACTTGAGGAGGATATGATATATTCTAGTAATGATTCCAATTAACAAACAGTGAAATAAGAAGTTAATGATCTGTATCTGCAGACTACGATTTAGCTAGACCACAAATTATATTCCGACAACCTTCAGGACCATTGATTACGAGAAAAAAATCACCATTCGACGTATTTTTTAAAAGAATAATAAATTATTTATAAATTGAAATCCTGAATTTGTCGATCACGAATTGTTTATTATTTTTTATATATTGTCTATTTACCCATAGTTAAACATATACTATTCTTTATTATCTATTTTTTATATGTGAGGTCGAAGGAGATTCTTTAATAGCCTTTAGGCAACAATTTTCCCTGATATGTGATGAAAACATACAGAAAATACTATACGCACTTGAACTAATAGATAACCGCATGTTTTGTAGGCATGTCTTACAGATATCCTAGTTAAGTACTTATCCCACAATGTGGTAACTGCCGTATTTCTGTGCGGAAAAAAGTCGATCCCCCGTTTTATATCCGAAGAGACCTCAAAAAATACTTATATGGTTAAGAGAAATCGATATACGAGACCCACTACTTTTTTTCCGACCAAAAATTCAATTACAATTTAAACTACAATACATCTCAAAAATCTATATAAAATTTACATATGAGGTTATAGGCACTCTTCAATAGCCTTTAGGCGACTCTACCCCATAACAGAAGGATACTATTCGTACATAACTCAAAAGGTGACTGCTCGGGTTGTAATCGAGTCTAACCGACACCCTAAGTTTTTTGTACTCCTCCCACTGTGTGGTACCTGTCATATCTCTGTGTAGGAAAAGTCGGTACCCTTTTTATACCCGAAGGAACCTCATTGTATGCTATCAAAATTATATATCACAACTAAAACAATAAATATTTTTGTAGGTAAATACTCAAAAGATACTTACTCGTTTGCCTATTTCATCTGAGTCGATGACGTCATAGATTCTCGTTACTAATAACATACCTTATCAACGAAAACCGACAAGTCCAAACAAGTTCATATTAAAACGGATACATGATTTCAAAAAAACTTGGGTTATGATGAAAAATTATATGATTGTAACAGTGATTTTTCATTATGTCCAAAACATAATATTCCACCTAGTTCAAAATATAAAAAGTTATTGTCTACCCATTATCCTAAAAATAATTATAAAATTCACTACCGGACACTAAACGATTGACATTGAAAAAGATACATAGGTTTCTAAAATTCGAGCGGAATTCTTGGTTGAAGACATATTGATTTAAACAACCATTTGAGAAATTTAGCAAACAATGATTCTGAATCATCATAAACTTATTAATAAAACAATGGAAAATTCTCGAAAGTACCGTTATGTTAAATCACTTAAATCTTGAAACGGCCGCTACAGCATAAAACATTTCATTGCAATTCCTTTGTTACATTATAGTACAATTTTTAATGAAAATCTAGTAGCTATTAAATTAAAAAGGGCTGAAATAGTTTTCGGTAAACCTCTTTATATAGGTGTGACTATTTTTTGATTTTATGATACCGAAATTGGATCTTAAAGACGTAAATTACTAAAAAACAATATGTACGGCCTTATCTCCCTACATCAACTGATATTTTTTGGTTCAAAGACATATTTTTAACCCCAAACTCACGTATACGTTAGAAGCGTAATTAAATTATTGTTGGAATTTACTCTAATTCCAACTGTTCTAATCATATATTTCGAGACACCCTGTACATATGTATTGGCGTAGGTGTCGCTGGGTGTCTAGCAGTAACAAATCTCTGCGCGCGCGATTTCATTTTAAACGAGAACAGTAGTAACTTTCGTCGGTAGCACACCGAATATATGTGTATCTACACGCTGTGACCACCCGATGTTCAAATTTAGTGTTTAGTTCAGTTTTTAGTCGCTCTACATCCAATCACAATTGCATCACTCGCACGTTGTTAATTCTCCCTGCTCTGTATTAAAACGTTCATCAGGTTTATGATATATTTTTTATTTTAGTGTGATAATTATTTCATGTTAATCGCCAAAATCACAGTGTTGCCAAATATTGGCAAGAACAATTTTTGTGGATAATTTTTCACATATTTATTTATTTTGTCTTGTATGGTCTTTCTACTTTCTAAGTGGTATCATTAAAGATCAGTTGAAATTAAACTGACTTTTTATTGGTATTGTTCAACCTTTCGTGGTCAGCGGAGACAGGATAGTGCACTTAAACGTCAACAACCACCTAACCAAAAAATAATACAGTCCACTTAGCTTACTACCCGTCTTCGCTCCCCGACATGGCCTTCGAGCCGGATATGATCCTACGGATGTGAAGTTTCATTTTTCTAGTGCTTTCTCGAACTTTCCGGTCATCACGTGATTGGTTTCTCTCAAGTGTTCTCGTTTTTTCGCCGTTAACTTGTGCCGTACCGTTAAAACAGTGCGCGAAACAAAACTTTCGTATAAGTATCGTTATAGTGTTAAGAAGAATTTTTGGTTTCCACGAAAAACCAACTCATTTCCCTATCTACAAGAAGTTGCAGCGACGTGGCAACAGCGCGAAAAGTCCAACTCGTCTTCATTTATTTAAAAGAAGTGAGCTTTTAGCATCTTTCTCTACAGCGCTGGTTCATGCATATAGCCAGCTCCCTCTCATTCAGCATATCAACTATTTCAAGTTTCACGGATATTCAGTAAGAAGTTTTTTACAAATTCACGTTTTTACTAACATTAAAGCAGGTACATGTGTTTACTATTTCAAATTTAAAAATTATTGATTTTCGTATGATGTTTTGGTATTCTGTTTTTACCGATATCAGTAAATATTGTGAGTCTAATTAGGAAAGGTTTATTGACATTTTTTTTATAATACTTGCGACAATTTATTTAATATTTATTTGGTGATTAAAGTGTTTATTGATTTTTAATTTGAAGAGGTTATTGAACTTTCATCGCTCTATAAATTAGTAGAAAAATAGTTCAGTGTTGTATCATATACATTTATTATTGTTTCTCTTTAGATTATCACTAGTATATTTTCATATAATATTGTTTTGTTTTTGTAATAATGGCTGCAAAACAATTTGCTGATTTAATTAAAAAACGTAACTCTTACGTGGGTCAATTGAATAGATTATCTGATTGGATTACAGGTCATTTTGCCACGGTTAAGCGAGTATCTGAACTCGAAACAAGGGTAGACACCCTTCATGAAAGTTTTGCTAATTATACAAATGTACAGGACCAAATTGAAGATTTATTATCATCTAACCCCACTCTTACTGACACTGAAGACCGAGCAGCGTTTGAAGGAAAGTTTTACGACACTCTTGCAGATTACAAAGATTGTATTCAAAATATCAGCGTTACACCTACTTCCTCCAGCGCTGGCAATGGTCCAGGCCCCTTTTCTGGTGACAAATCTAATGTTAGATTGCCAGAAATTAAAATACCCAATTTTGACGGATCTAAGCCGTCCGATTTTGCTCCCTTTTTCGATATATTTCAAGCTCTAATAGGTTCAAATCCCAAATTAAGGAAGGCTGAAAAATTGTATTATTTGCGCACTTTGCTTAAAGATTCAGCTCTTCAGATAATAGAGAATTTAAAAGTCATTGATTCAAATTATGATGTAGCTATAAGTACCCTAAAGAAAAGGTTTGAAAATAGATCTATTATTGTTAATGAGCATTTAGCTAACCTGTTCAGTTGCCCCAATATTGTTAAAGCCAACGCAGCGAATTTAAGAGATTTGACTAATACTCTTACTAAGGAGCTAGAGTGTCTAAATAATTTAGGTATCAGTGAAAAAGTGCTTACTGAAGCACTCATAGTTTTTATGTTTGAAAGAAAATTGGACCCTCTATCTCGTAAAATATTTGAGGAAGAGAGAATTAACAACGATATCCCTACTCTTAAAGATTTTCTTACCTTAGCTGAGCGGAGGAGCATTGTTTTGGAAAACTTATCTAGTTTTGATGTGCTGCAGGATCGTAAACCTGCTTATCAGGATAAAAAAAATACTACTTTCCCCCATACTCGAGTCAATTTGCACGCGACTAACGACGATTCTAACCGACGAGTTTCTCCTCCAGGTTCACCAAATCTGGGGAGTAGTTGTGCTTATTGTCAGCAATCACATAGAATTTACTCTTGTTCGGCATTCGGTACACTCTCTCCGCAAGAGAGACACAGATTCGTAAAAAGCAAAGCCCTTTGCTTTAATTGTTTAGGAAAAAATCACGCGGTAACCAATTGCTCTTCTGCGCATCGTTGTAGCGCATGTCAAGGTATGCACCATAGTTTATTGCATTTAGATTCGCGTCCTAATAATAATCGGCCGGTTTCGCAAACCAATGCAAATTCTAATAGAGTCGTTACTCAATTCAATAGGGATACTCGTCAACAAAATCGGTATTCGAATTTCTCTAGAACTAGGAACGCTCCGAACCCTCACCACGATACGCCGATCCCTAGTACTTCTCGTTCTCACTCCTCAAATGATGATTCTCCCACTGCGCAAGCGCCAAGTACACAAACTCAAAGCTTGAACTCCCTTTCACATAATAGCTCGCATACATTGTTAGCAACTGCTCAAGTTGTAATCTACGACTCTGATGGTAACCCTTGTGTAGCTAAAGCCATTTTGGATTCTGGTTCTCAGAGCAGCTTTATTTCTCGCGATTGTGTTCAGCGTTTAAATTTGGCTACCAGGAAACAAAACTTGCACATTTCAGGTATCTCAGCGCAAGATTCCGTTGTGTCAAAGGAATATACCAATTTGATTATTCACTCGAAAGTGAACCCTGACAAATGTTTTTCCATTTCATGCTCTGTGTTGGAAAATATAACAAAAACAATACCTCAGATTCCTATTAATCCCCGTAAATTGAATATACCCCAAGAAATCTTGAATCACCTTGCAGATCCGTCTTTTTCCACTCCCTGTCTACCGGAAATTTTAGTGGGGGCAGATTTGTTTTACGCGTTACTTACGCAGGGTTCTTTACATCTAGGTAAAGGTCTCCCTGTTCTCTTCAATAGTCATTTAGGATGGGTAATTGCAGGGGAAATACCCTCGTATGCTCAAGAAAATGAAAAACAAACTCTTTCGCAATCACAGTGTTTTTGCTCAACAGGGTCCTGTCGCGGCTCTGTAAATGGTTTATGACTAGATAAACCACCAACTCTAGACTCGCTTTTAAACAAATTTTGGAATCAGGAGGAAATTTCTGATTCAGAGCACTCTTCATGCTCACCCGAATGCGATTACGTCGAAAATCTCTTTTTATCTACTACTAAGATTTTGAAAAACGGTACTTATCAGGTAGACATGCCCCTGCGCACCCCCTTTGAATTTTCAAAGTTAGGCGATTCTTTTATTACTGCTCAACGAAGATTTCTCTCACTGGAAAAAAGGCTCCACAACAACCCTGAATTGTTTATAGAATATAAAAGGTTTATTGATGAATATATTTCTCTAGGTCATGCCCAAGTGACACCCCTAGCTCTTACGCATACCCCCTCTCTTAGTTCTACCCAAGGGACAGTACCTTCACCGTCAAGTAGGCAAGGGTTTAATAAATATTTTGTTCCACATCTCTGCGTTGTCCGGCCTGACAGCGCATCCACCAGAATCAGGGTGGTATTCGATTTCTCGTGCAAGACATCGTCCTCTCTTTCTCTAAATTGTATATCGTGCAAAGGTTACACGGTACAGCCTGATCTGTATGACATTTTGTGTCGTTTTCGAGTTCCTAAATTTGTTTTAACTGCAGACATCAGACAAATGTTCCGCCAGATTAAAACTAACCCTAATCAAAATTTCTTACAAAATATATTGTGGAGAAATTCTCCAAAAGAGTCTCTCCAATGCATCGAACTGCAAACGGTTTCCTTTGGGCAAACCTTTGCCCCTTTTTTAGCTTGTCGGGTCATCAAAGATATTGCCGACAAAAACACTCATCTCTCTTTAGCTTCAGAAGCCTTATTATCTCAAACATATATTGACGATATTCTTTCGGGTGCACAAACCCTCTCCGACTTGAAAACTCTTTATATGCAGCTTAACACAGCTTTAAATAACTCTGGTCTCAAATTGCATAAATGGCAATCCAACTCTACAGAATTTTTAAAAGATATCGCTAATACTAATGCATCAGGAAAAGATTTGAATTTAAATGAATCCGCATGCAAAATTTCAGGTCTTAAGTGGAATCCCTCGCTTGATGAATTTAGAATTCCAGTACCCTCAGTGTTAGATATCCACCCTCTTACGAAAAGAAAAGTTTTATCAGTAATTAGCTCATGTTTCGACCCATTAGGTTTGGTAAACCCTATCATTGTAGCAGGTAAGGTTTTGATGCAGAAAATTTGGATGTCCCACCTTGACTGGGATATGCAAATCCTAGATGCATCCCTTTTAGAATTGTGGCAAGAATTTGTAAAAAATGTATTGCAATTAAAAAATTTGACTATCTCTAGGAATTTGTTCTTGAACAAAGAAATCTCCAACGTCGAGTTACACGGGTTCGCGGACGCCAGCACATTGGCATACGGAGCCGTTGTATATCTAAGGGTTCAATATTCAGATTTCACTATTTCTTGCTCTCTTGTCTCGGCAAAGTCTCGTGTGGCGCCTCTTAAGAAAACTATCACAATACCCCGGCTAGAACTTTGTGCTATGCTTCTACTCTCGAAATTAGTTATAAAAATCTCACAAATTTTTGAAAATAAAATTTCGTTCAATTCTATTAACCTTTGGACCGACTCCTTGATTGCTCTTTGTTGGATCGGAAGTCATTCAAGTAGGTGGACCACGTTTGTGTCCAACCGCGTATCCCAAATACATTCTCTTTCGCAAAAATTTCCGTGGCGTCACATTTCCTCTCAGATTAATGCAGAAGATCCCTTGTCTAGAGGAATGTTCAACTGTAAAGTCTGGAACACATGGTTTCATGGGCCAGAATTTCTACGAAACCCCAATTTAAATCTATCGCTTTTTGAAGCTACCCCCAATATTGTAAACCATCCCCCAGAAGAGAAGAAAATTGCTCTCACTATAGATACACAACAAATGAGTTTTTGGTCATCTCTTTTTTCGAAATTTTCTAATTTCTCAAAATTACAAAGGACAGTGGCGTACTTATTGCGCTTTTCGCATAATTTGAAGAATTCTGATAGGAAAATCGGACCGCTCTCGGTGTCTGAGCTGTCCTCGGCCCTTGAATTTATACTTAAAATTATTCAAAAAGAGCACTTCTACACTGAAATGAATGCCCTCTTGACAGATCGTCCCCTGAATAATAGTAAAATTCTTTCTTTTAAACCCTTTGTTGATAAGAGCGGTTTTATTCGTGTAGGAGGTAGGCTCACATATGCAGACATTCCTGAATCACACAAGTACCCCATTTTGCTCCCCTCTCAGACTCATGTGGTTTCACTAATGCTTCGCCAAGAACATGTTAGGTTAGGCCATGCAGGCGCACAAAATACACTCTCGAATTTCAGATTACGATTTTGGCCTTTAAATGGACTCAGAGAAGTTAAACGTATAATACACTCTTGTGTTACTTGTCATCGCTTTAACGCAATAGTAGCCGAACAAATCATGGCGGATCTCCCTAAGGATCGCGTCTGCGCAGCTCGTCCCTTCCAGAAAGTGGGCGTGGATTTCGCGGGACCCTTCATAATAAAATCCTCTAGGTTGCGGAAATCCCCACTTATTAAAGGTTATGTGGCTCTTTTCATTTGTATGGTCACCAAGGCGGTGCACATTGAATTTGTAACCGGTTTATCCTCGGAAGCCTTTTTAGCTACCCTAAAAAGATTTATTTCCAGACGTGGAAACCCCACTCGAATTTTCAGTGATAATGGCACGAATTTTCTCGGCGCATGCAACAGTTTGAGAGAGCTTTATGATTGGGGATTGTGGGAGGCTGCGGTCAAAAGCACTAAGTATCACCTCGTACGAATTTTGGGTGATACTCGGGTCACTTACGAAGAGTTTTCCACGATTCTTGCTCAAGTGGAGGCAATCTTAAACTCCAGGCCTTTGTGTGCTCTTTCTAACGACCCATAGGATCTTCAATCGCTTACTCCAGGGCATTTTTTGATAGGAGCCCATTTAACTGCATTCCCCGAAAAAGATTTAACTCAAACCCCAGATAACAAACTCTCATTTTGGAAACTCTGCTCCAAAATGCAGCAAGGTTTTTGGAAACGGTGGACGGTAGACTATCTCCACAGATTACAGCAAAGACCTAAATGGTCACGTCCCTCAGCCAAACTAGAAGTTGATCAAGTGGTATTAATCAAAGGTGAAGATACACCCCCCTCAAAGTGGCCCTTAGTTCGTATTGTTGAGGTAATAAAAGACAAAGATGGTAAGGTAGACCTATTGCCAAGTTATGTCCTCTCCCATCTGCCTCTAAGGTAGATAATACTGCGTGAATTCACACTGGTGGAATTCACCGACTTTACACACAGTTTAACACAGCTTTATTTCATATCATTTTTTTATTTATTTTTTGTTGTTTAGACTTTTGATAATAAATAAACACTTGTTGTTGTTAGGTTAAGTAATGACCTTAAAGTTTGATTTGATCTCTTAGAAAGTCCTTTCACTCTGTCGCGCGGGCAGGATGTTGGAATTTACTCTAATTCCAACTGTTCTAATCATATATTTCGAGACACCCTGTACATATGTATTGGCGTAGGTGTCGCTGGGTGTCTAGCAGTAACAAATCTCTGCGCGCGCGATTTCATTTTAAACGAGAACAGTAGTAACTTTCGTCGGTAGCACACCGAATATATGTGTATCTACACGCTGTGACCACCCGATGTTCAAATTTAGTGTTTAGTTCAGTTTTTAGTCGCTCTACATCCAATCACAATTGCATCACTCGCACGTTGTTAATTCTCCCTGCTCTGTATTAAAACGTTCATCAGGTTTATGATATATTTTTTATTTTAGTGTGATAATTATTTCATGTTAATCGCCAAAATCACAGTGTTGCCAAATATTGGCAAGAACAATTTTTGTGGATAATTTTTCACATATTTATTTATTTTGTCTTGTATGGTCTTTCTACTTTCTAAGTGGTATCATTAAAGATCAGTTGAAATTAAACTGACTTTTTATTGGTATTGTTCAACCTTTCGTGGTCAGCGGAGACAGGATAGTGCACTTAAACGTCAACAACCACCTAACCAAAAAATAATACAGTCCACTTAGCTTACTACCCGTCTTCGCTCCCCGACAATTATAATCTACCCCCATCCATCGTTCGTATAAACTTTTTTAATGAAATTTTTACTAAAAAACAATATATACGGCCTTATCTTTCTACATTAACTAATATTTTTTGAAAAAACATCTAAAGAAATGTGTCATATTTCAACAAAAAAATATTTATTACTCACGCTTTAAGGGAACAACTTATCACTTGCACACCTTATTTAACACTGAAAATATCAATTTTTAATACACACGTCTTTGTCCATTCATTGAGCCGGTGACGTCGGCGGCCGTATAGATTACTAAGATTTTAATAATTTTGTCCTCTTTAGAGGTCGAAGATGAACTGCCGATCCGTTGCTCCCCGCCGCCTATTTATACACATTCGCGCGTGGTTCGGTGCGCAGGCATGTGTTTTGATTGGCAGGGGCGGAGCCTATGAGTTCGACGCGCTTTGCTCTGGGGTCACCCCCCCGCTCCGAAGATCGAACTGGGAATGTTTGCTTTATTAAAATTAAAGTGTATAAAATTTGTATAGAATGTAAAAATAAAGTATGATGTAAATAAGGTTGAGATATGGACCGAGAAGCTTAAAATTAAGGGGAAAAGGGAGAAAATGTGGTATATACAATAGACTGTTTAGTTGTCCTCTGGTGGTGCTCTTGGTGGTGGTGATGGCCTTATATCGTCGACGTAGATCAGCTTGTGGCCGCCGTTCTTGAGCACATTGTAGGTGTTAGGGCCTAATTGTTCTAGTATTTCATGGGGTCCGGTCCATGTTTGGCCGAAGTTGGATTTGGCGAAGTTCCGGACGAGCACCTTTTCTCCGGGTGAGAATATTTTTTCCGGCGCTTGTGTGTCGGGAAACAGGCGCCTGGCGTAGATGGTGGCCTTCTGTTTGGCCTCTTTTTGTCGCTGGAGGCGTTTTTCGGGGGTGTTGAGTGGCCTTGGTCGCTTTGGGTCTTCTTCTGGGCGGCGGAGCTCGTAGCCCAGCAGTAAGTGGCATGGTGTCTGTTCAGTGGCTGCTGAGGCCCTTGTCCTGAGAGAGATTACTGTGTCCGCCAGGAGGTCTTCCCATCTATTTTCCTGTTTACCGACCAGTCTGGCTCGTAGTCCCTTTTTAATTTCTTGGACTCGCCTCTCCACGGGGTTTGCCCTTTGGTGGTAGATCGGGGAGTTTACTGGTTTTATCTGATTCCTGTCTAGAAATCTTCCAAACACCCCGCCACGGAATTGGCCTCCATTGTCCGTGATCACGCATTCCGGGTAGCCCCATCTTTGACAGACCTCCTCCTCTAAGAACTGAACCACTGCTTTGGCCTTGCCTGATGTGGTGCAACGGTATTCTATCCATTTGGAGAAGAGTTCTGTAGCCACCAGGATGAAGCGATTGCCTCTGGTTGACTTTGGGTATGGCCCTAGGACGTCGAAGGAGATGGTCTTCCACGGTCCTTGTGGTTCTCTGGCTTCCATTGATGCTGCTGGCTGTCTGGCTGCTGACTTGGTGGTGGCGCAGATGAGGCAAGACTTCACATGTTGCTTGGCATCCTTCTGTAGTGTTGGCCAGTAATATATTCGTTTGATGGCTCTAGTAGATTCGTCTGTCCCGGGGTGGCCCGAGGCTTCGTGGTAGGTCTTGAGCACGTCTTCTCGATAGCGTTTGGGGACGACCAGCCGGTGTTGTTGCCCCGCCGTGTAGAAGCAAGTGCTCTGTTTTACTGAGAAGTCCTGTGTTAGGGTCTGTTCCACTTCGGTTTCTGGGCCTCTGGTGGTGATGGCTTCTAGGCGACGTCTCAGTCGCAGCATTCAAGGATGTGTCCTATGGGATTTCGCTATGCGTTCTTCCAGCGTGAGGTTGGCGTTGTCCTCTTGGGCTTCTTCCTCTTCTTCGTCCTCGAGGAGGCATAGGAGGGGGAAGTTGTCTGGTTCGTCGATTTCTATGGAGGGCCAGGACAGTCGTTCGATTTCATCGTCTTGGGATGAGTTGTTGGTGGTTGGTTCCTCGGTTCCCGGGAGCCTGGAGAGGTGGTCCGGAAGTTCATTTGCCTTCCCTGGGACGTGGTGGATGCTGAAATCGTATTCTTGTAACAGGAGTGCCCATCTTGTGAGTTTGGTCCTCTCTTCCCTGAATCTGTCCAGCCAGGTTAGGGCCCTGTTGTCGGTGTAGAGGTCGAAGTGCTGGTCTTGGAGGTAGTGCTTGAATCTCTTGATCCCCATACTACGGCGAGACATTCGATCTCGTTGATATGGTACCTCCGTTCAGCGGGGCTTAGCTTGGCGCTGGCGTAACAGATTATCCTTCTGTTGTTGGGGTCCCCCTGGAAGGGAACTGTTCCCTGTTGCTGACGCCTGGATGTTGGTTGCTGCCTGGCCTGTGTCTGGGGTGGTGTTGATCTGGCGTGGATCTGTGGTGGACGGGAGTATGACCTAGCTGCTTCCCGGATGTCCCTTTCTAAGGCAACTGCCGCTCTATGGAGATCTTCCATCGTTCTTGGTGGTTGGGCTCTTAGGCTTCTTCTGATCTCTGGGTTGAGTTGCTCGATCAGAAGGTGGACTAGCTGTTGCTCCGTCATGTGTGGAGCTACTCTTGAGGCTAGTGTTGTTTTCTCTTCTATGAAGATTGATGGATCTTCGTCCTCTTGCTGGTACTTGCCGTAGAACTTGGACGTCAGCTTGGCCAGGTCTGATGGATGATTAAATTTATCTAGGAACCGGTTGGTGAATGCATACCACTCCACTCTGGTTCTCGGGTACTGGTTTAACCATTTGCTGGCCATCCCTCTGAGGCATTGTTTGGTGGCATTGACCCATTCCTCTTGGGGTACTTGTTGGGCCTGTAGATGTCTCTGCATGGCTTGAAGAAATTGCGTGGGGTCCTCTTCTTCCCTACCGCTGAACGTCGGTGGCTCTGGCTTCCATCCTTGGTTGGTCAGTTTCTGCAAGGCCTGGAGTATTGCTCCAGCCTGGACCGCGGCTGAGGGACTGGGAAGCGGCTGGTGGTATGTGGTAGCCTGGGTTGTCCGTAGGCTTCCTTGCTGTTGGGTCTGGTAGTGGGTGCCTGCTGGTGTTGATGTTGTGGTTGGTCTGTTGGTCCTCTCTGCCCTGAGGATCTCCGATAGCGGCTTGGCTTCCCTTGGTCCCGGTTGGGGTTGGTAGGTGCCTCTTCTATGGATTTGGACCTGGTGGACCTCTCCTTCTGGGGTTCGGACCTGGTGGACAACTGCTCCTGGGGTTCGGACCTGGTGGACCTCTGCAACTGGGGTTCGGACCTGGTGGACTCTTCCTTCTGGGAATTGGACCTGGTGGAACCCTCCTCCTGGGAATGGGATCTGGTAAACCCCTCCTACTGGGGTTCGGGCCTGGTGGACCTCTCCTCCTGGTGTTCGGACCTGGTGGACCCTTCCTCCTGGGAATGGGACCTGGTGGAACCCTTCTACTGGGGTTCGGACCTGGTGGACTTCTCCTCCTGGTGTTTGGACCTGGTGGACCCTTCCTCCAGCTAGCTCAGCGGCGTGGTAGTGTTCGCCTCCTCCTTCAGGGGTCGGTGTGTATCCCCTTTGTTGGGCGCCATGTCGTCGGGTGGGCGTTGTCTGATTGCCAAAGCCCTGAAAAGGGCTCAGGCTGTCATGACTATTCACGTCCGACATTTTCATAAATAAATATTATATTTTTATATGTATACTAGCTGACCCGACAGACTTCGTCCTGTCAAAAAGATTTGTAATGTGGCAGTTTTTTTGCCTACGTATTTAAAAAAATTCTCCTGAACAGAACCGTCACCCTGGTGATAGGGCGTTGTGAATAAAAAATAATTAAATAAAACATATATAAGGATTTAAAAGTAAGTAATCGCTTTATTGTTAATCATGTGAATCATAATTATTATTATTATCATTGTAGTGCTTTGTGGTATACGATGTTTTTTGTTTGATTACCTGGCGCATAGATAAACAAATCTGATGGTTTTCCAACACGGGAACAGGCAACATACAATTGACCATGTGAGAAACATGGGTTTTCTAAATTAATACCACAAACACTTAATGATTGCCCCTGGGACTTGTTTATAGTCATAGCAAAAGCAAGCCGCACTGGAAACTGTAGTCGTTTAAACTCAAATGGCACATCAGTCGGAATCATTGGGATGCGCGGTATGAGAACATCTTCTCCTTTATACTTTCCTTTGAGTATAGTTGCTTCTATCACATTGTTTAGTAATTTTTTTATCGCTAACCGTGTACCGTTGCAAAGACGCGGTTGGTTGATATTTCGCAACATTATAACCACCGATCCAACCTTTAATTGGAGATTGTGAGGTGGCAATCCTGGCAAATCCAGCGAGTTTAAAAATTCCGGTGGATAGTTGACTACATCATCTTGATTAGTAGCCGAATCAACTGATTTATATATCCTCAATTCGCCTGTAATTTGTTCTTGAATTTTCAAATTTAATTCATTTACATCTATGTTTTTTGCAGCCAGTATAGCTCGTTCGCTCAACCAATCATGGTTTCTGTAATTTTGAGAAACATCTGGAAACACCTTCTGAATAAGTTCATCTTTTGATCGAGTTAACTGACAAAAACTTTGAGGAAAGTTAATGCAGCCAGTCAACATGTCTATAGGAAATTTGCCATTACCAATGTCAATGAGTTGTTTAGAGAATATGTTTCCAGATTGGTCATTTTGCAACTCGACACGCATATTCTTGCTTAAATGAAGTACTTTGACATGTTTCCACAAATTGGAGGACTTTAGACATGCATTGAGTTCATCAGCTGGCGTTGATCGTGGAATCACTGGCAATGTTTGACGAAAATCTCCTGCTAATAAAATCATTGCACCACCAAATCGATTATTATTGCTCCGTAGATCTTTTAAGGTTCTGTCTAAAGCCTCCAAAGATTTTTTATGTGCCATCGTGCATTCATCCCAAACAATCAATTTACATTGCTGCAAAACCTTTGCCATTGCAGAGTTCTTCGAAACGTTGCAGGTTGGAGTTTCATTGCTTTGCATATTCAATGGCAATTTTAGTGCTGAATGGGCTGTTCGACCACCTTCAAGCAAAGTTGCTGCGATTCCCGACGAAGCGAGTGCAAGTGCAATTTTATTTTGTGAGCGAATTGTTGCTAATATCAATGAAATCAAAAAAGTTTTTCCTGTACCACCAGGTGCATCTAAGAAGTAAACACTCTGCACAAAACACGATATACGAATTTGTTTCGTGTGTCAGTTGACAATTAAACTCCTCCAACTATGTATTCTGTGCTCCAACGCACACACGCACATTGTTTTGATAGATATGATCTTTGACGTTAGGAACACACCTACATTGCTTAGACAACAGTGAGTGCTTGTAATTTAATATGAACTTTATACCATAGCAATGAAGCTCAAATTGACTACGTTTTAGTTACAAATCATTTGTATGGGAAAAAGAAAAGGGCTATTTTTAGGGTTTTTCCAGCAATAATTCTAATTTTTCTCGCCGTAAAAACCATCCTTGAACTTCAACGAACATTTTAAAAAAAGATTTGGCCAAATTGGTCGAGGCGTTGTTGAGTTATGCGCTTACCAACACATTTTGCGATTCATTTTTATATTATAGATTATATAAAAAATTCCGTATCTCACTATAAATCCCTTAGGACTCTCGTAATCCACTATCTCGCAGAGGAACTGCGAAAAAGTAAATGAAATGCCAATTCAAGATAATTCAACTTGCCCAGTTCGATCTATATCTCAACAGCGTAGCGGTACCAGAGCGTCTAAGCGAGCCGTTGCGTCTTCTTTAGAGGTCGAAGATGAACTGCCGATCCGTTGCTCCCCGCCGCCTATTTATACACATCCGCGCGTGGTTCGGTGCGCAGGCATGTGTTTTGATTGGCACGGGCGGAGCCTATGAGTTCGACGCGCTTTGCTCTGGGGTCAGAGGGGTAACAAGTAAACTTCTAGTCGGACGGAAGACTGAACGATAACATTTTTCCCTAAAAAAGACCCGCGATTGTCCATTTCCTATGCTAATATTCATGCCTGTCGGTTTGATTATTGGATATTATTGTGAAGAAAAGTTTATTGCAAATTTTAAGTTATCTATAAAGTTACAGTTTTTATGTAAAGAATTCAATAGAGTTAGTGCTCATTGAGTTCATAACGCTGCCTTCACCCCCAATTACGGGGTCTGTACCATATCCCACCGAGTATACTCGGCGGCTCAAAAACAAAATCATAAAGCTTCAGGAACAAAAGCCAGAGCTTTTCACCAGTGAAAGTTTAGTTAACGATAGTAACGTGTGTGTAAATAAACCCTTAAATACAGTGACAAGTTCATCCAGATATAAAACCAAAGGTACGTGCAAAAATGTGAAACCACTATATAAAAAAAACAATAATAAGATAAAAAGATTGTCTAAAAAAAAGTCTGTAAAAAAAAGTAATAAAAAAGAGAAAGACGAATCAAAAGATTCTGAAAGGTCAAAATCCTCTCCAGAATCCTCTGAAACAAAATCTCCGTCGAAATACTCAGACGAAATTACTAGAATTAAAAATAAAAAGTTAGAACTAGTTGAAAAAAATAGAAACTACCACAAATTAGTCTACATAGATGAGAATTATTTAGATAGTAATACTGATAACATAAAATCAACCAAAATTTCTGAAAAATTCAAAATTCCAGAAAAGTGCATAGAAACACTTGACGTTGCTACCATATCGAAGTGCATAGAGTTTCTAAAACCAATCACTCCAACACACGTTACATCTACAGAATACGTCGAACCAACGATAGAAAAGTGTAAAGAAAACAATAAAAAGTGTCTAGAATACAATAAAAAGTGTCGCGATAACTCTAAAAAGTGTCTAGAAGAAAACAAAAAGTATATAGAAAACGATAACATATCTCTTGAAAGTGACACGAACACCAAGTCTTACAATTCCGAAAACCTAATACCACAGTGTAGAGGAAGCGACACTAAAATCTCATCAACCCCTAACAAAATTGAAAACAACAAAAAAATTCAAATTGAGAATATGGAGGAAGACACCATAGGCAATAGCAACGAAAACAACACAACCGATGATGACGAAAACCTCAATGCTCAAAATCAAAATATTGAAGTAGAAGTGGTTCAAGTGCATAAACCGGCCAACTTATCGTGGGTACAAGAGATTGTAAATTCGACAAATAATAAAAAAGTAGCGGAAGACGAGTTTACTTCGCAATACGCTAAACTCATCAAAAAAGGTCCACAAATAACTGCTAAAACACTAATTATGTCCAAAAATCAAGTAGATTTGGATGAAATTAAAGTAGCTACCCCAATGGAAGTTCAAGACAATATTCCACCGGGATTTTCAAAACCACGCAAATACAACTCGTTCAGCAAACTATTTAACCAAGTTAACAAAGCACCGCCCCAGACGATAACTCATAATCCATACGAGTCATTATCAGATTTATCTGAGGAAGACTCAGCGAAAGTAATCACACAGAAAAAAAGAAAAAAAATCCACTTCCGCAGATTTAATCCAAATGAACAAAGTTCCGATGAGGAGAGTACCAACCAACAAGAAAACAAGAGACCGAAAGCTACCCTTAAAACCTCGAAAAAACAAAATCAATGTCCACCAATAGTTATCGACGGTAACGTAACCCACCACAGAGATATGGTAAATAAATTGAAAGAGGAGATAACTAACCCATTTGAAATAAAATACACTAATCGTTCTTCAATAATATTTACCAAAAACGATCAAGACTTTGAAAAATTAAAATCTATTTTCCGCAAAGAAAAAGTACAACATCACACATATACAAAAAGAGACGAAAAAACGCATGCGTTTGTACTAAGAGGCCTTGCAGAAGGAGTTCAGTTGATTGACATCAAGGAAGAACTAGAAAAAATATATAAGATAGAAATCAAAGAGGTATACAGGATGACTACGAAAAGCAGACCACTTTATCTAGTTGTGACAAACTCGAAAGTCACACTAGATTATTTAAACAAAAATGTTCGCATATTAGAACACACAAGAATTATATGGGAACACAGACGTCAGAGCAAACCTGTCATCCAGTGTCATACCTGTCAGCAGTGGGGACACGCCACTTCCAACTGCGGTCGAGCACCCAGGTGCCTAAAATGCGCAGGAGAACATCTCACCCCCGAGTGTACAAAAGATAGAACTACCCCAGCCCGTTGTGCCAACTGCCAGGGAGACCATCCTGCCAACGCGGAGATTTGCCCGGAATTCGTTAAGAGGAAAATATGGAACGAAGAAAAAAGAGCTACTCAAAATCCTAAACCAGCCCCTAAATTCATCCCTGCACCCCCTCCTAAAATCAACCCTTGGACGAAAAACACAAACAATGTTAATAAAGATTATCCTAGTCTTCCTACGAAAAACATCCCCCAAACCACCCCTCAAAATTCTCACCCCCAACCCCCTACAAACAAAACTGTCAGCCATTCCACTAGTTCAAACAACGATATTGGTAAATTTACTGAACTTAACAAGATGTTCCAAGAATTGCACACCCTTGTAAATTTGGACGAATTGACGAGAGCGGTTTCAGATCTTCTTCAAGAAATGAGGAAGGCCACCAATAAAATTGAAAAATTCATGATCTACAATAGCTTTGTTACCGGAATAGACAACTATGCCATATAGGCAGGTAAGCGAAAAAACAGAATTTCACAAACGATATAATCTCAAAATAATTTATTGCAATGTATGTGGAGTACAAAGCAAAATCCCATTAATCAGACAATTTCTCGACTTCCACAAACCAGACTTATTTTTCTTAGCTGAGACACTCCTAAAATCTCATAAAACAATAAACTTTAGAAATCCAGATTATCGTCTTTATAGACAAGACCGCCCCGGCGATACCGGTGGGGGTGGTGTCGCTTTATTAATCAAAAAAGGTATGAATTTCAAAGTCCTGCAACAAAATAACACATCAATTGAGCATATCGCGATCCTGTTAGAGGATAAAATCAAAATTGTCGGAGTATACAATCCACCAGGTAATAAACTCACACTCACAGACTTTCAAAACATTTTTACTACACACAACAAAGTTTTGGTGGTTGGAGATCTTAACTGTAAACATCCACAGTGGGATCATTACTCCAACTACCCAAACGCTAACGGCAATACTCTCATGAAGTTCTGCGATAATACGGACTGCAACATATATCATACAATTGAACCCACTTATCACCCTTTTATGGCAAATCAAACACCCTGCATACTAGATATAGTAGTTGCGAAAAATATTAACTTCATAAACAATATGAAAACACTCCCCGACCTAAACTCTGACCACGATCCTATACTCATCAACCTCAAACTATTCCACACTATCAACCCTAACAATAAAAAAATATTTAATTACAACAAAACAAACTGGAATAAATTCAGAAAATACATAAATGACAATTTAACAATCACTGATAATATAGAAAACATAATTCAATTAAATAAAACAATAGAAAATCTGCAAAATATAATAATTAAAGCCAGAGATCATTCTACAACCATAAAAAAACAATCACATAATAAATATATCCTTCCTGATAACATAATACAATTAATTCAAAATAAAAATAAAATCAGAAAAAAATGGCAACATACCAGAGACCCAATTTATCACAAAGAATTAAATCAGCATCAACAACAAATTAATCAGTTAATTAAAGATCACAGAAACAGCGAATGGTCAGCATTCATAAAAACACTGAAACCAGGAGATAACTCACTATGGAAAATCGCCCGGCATTTTAGGAAAAAACAGAGTGAGATAAACAAAATTATACACAATAATAAAACCTACTATAACACCCCCGACATCGCAGAACAGTTCGGAGAGTATTTTCAAAGCAACTTTGTAAATCACACACAACACACACAATTTCATCAAAACATAACACGCACAGTTAAACAATACATAAATTCACTCACCACAACAAATACAAAAAATCTAACAACATGCTCTGAAATATACAACACGATACAACAGCTGAAAAACCAAACAGCCCCAGGAACAGACACTATACACAACATACTATTAAAAAATATTCCAAAAAAAGCTATTGTACAAATAACATACATAACAAATTTTATTCTCAAAACAGGACAATATCCCGATATGCTTAAGATAGCCAACGTCGTTCCCATTATCAAAGCAAATAAACAACCATGTTATGTAGATAGTTACAGACCAATATCTCTCCTTAACAACATAGCAAAGGTGATAGATAAAATAATTTTATATAGACTACGACAATTTATCGACAAACAAAACATTTTACCCTCTGAGCAATACGGTTTCAGAAGCGGCCATAGCACGATAGCACAAATAATAAGGGTAATAAATTATATAAGGAAAGGATTTGTAAGAAAAGATAAAGCCATTATGGTTACATTGGACATTCAGAAGGCCTTTGACTCCGTATGGCTCGAGGGTTTAATAAACAAACTGATAAAAGTTGAAGTTCCTAATTATTTAATTAAAATACTAAATTCCTATTTAAGCAATCGAAAATTTTACACCAAAATTGATAATCATTCAGCCGGACCTTACTTAATGACAGCCGGAGTTCCGCAAGGTTCTGTTTTATCACCTTTGCTTTACTCCCTATTCATCCACGATCTCCCAACCTCCCCACAATTGTTAACTGCAATGTACGCCGACGATACTTGTTTTGTAGCCACAGCACAGAATCCAAATTACGCACTGGAGACAGTACAAACACACATTAACACGACAATTTTACCTTATTTACACGAACACAAATTAGTGATTAACGCCTCCAAAACAGAGTATTTATTACTCAGGAGAATGACTAATAAAAACACCCCATTGCAAACTCAGCTTTGCGTAGATGGGCATATTATACAGCCAAGTAGTACCCTAAAATATTTAGGGTATACTGTTCAAGGCAATACTAATGCGAACGCACATATTATGCAACAGGTACGCAAGGCCAAGATTGCAATGGGAAAACTATATCCACTCATTTGTACTCACAGTAGCTTAACAAGTCAAAACAAAATTCTTACATATAAATACATTATACGCCCTATACTGACTTACGCAGCTCCTGTTTATTTTAACGGGACTAAACATAATTTCCACTCCCTGCAAGTGGTTCAAAACAAGTGTTTAAGGATGGCAATAAAACATAACTGCTACCCCAAACTACCCAAAAATTCTTGGTTACATGACAAAGCCGATACTCCTACTATCAAAGACTTTATAACAAAAATTTCATCGAATTTTTATAATTACTGTCTGCCAGATGATCTTCGAAAGAATCTCATAGACGCAAATCGCGCAGAAGGCATCCGAGATAGTGGGTGTAGACTTCTGCATGGAACACTAATTACATAACAAGGTTGATTAACTCCAAGCCTATTTCACACATAAGTGTAAATCAATCCAAGTAAATAATTATTATTATGCAAAATCAACGTCAGTCATGTTGCCTTCTCGAAAACTAAACCCCTTATCGTTTTGAGACCCTGTTTTTTAGCTACTTTTCAGGGAATACACAGCCGAAATATGCTAGGAGCCATAATTATATTGCGGGACAAAGCTATTGTAGAAAATGATTACCTATGGATAGTGCTACGGCAAGGAGCCATAGATCATAGAAGACTCGACACACAGAAATGATGGAAAAAGGCCAGAACATCGGCAGACATTTGACATGTAATTTCCACCCGTTCTGTATAAGGGAAGCAAAATTGTAAAAATAAAGCACCTTTTTTAAAAAAAAAAAAAAAACCCGCGATTGTCATTCCTATGCTAATTCTCAACCTTGTTGGTTCGAAAATTATTTTGCTGTGTTGAATAAAGTGTTACAGTCAATTTTCCTAAAAAGTTTATAAATTATACTGTGTTTGGTATCAAGGTTCAATAGGGTTAGTACCCATTGATCAGTTTACATTACCGTCACCCCCAACAACGGGGTCCATTCCATTCACCACCGAGTATACTCGGCGGTTGAAAGACAAAATCAAAAAATTGCAGGCGTCAAAACCTGAAATTTTTACTAGTGAAAACCTAAATAATGATAAAAACGTGTACGTTAATAAAATAGTTAAAACAGTGAAAACATCACCAAAGCAGAGACAAAAAGGTACGCTTAAAATTAACAAAACATTAAAAAAAAACACAAAAAAATAAGATAAAAAGATTATCTAAAGATAAAAAAATAAAAAAAACTATTAATAAAAACAATAATAGATCTCTTGATTCAACTGATTCAGATGATATAACGCTTACATCTGAAACTTTAAATTCCAGTCCCTCCAAATACACGGATGAAATAGAAAGAGTTAAGAATAAGAAATTCGAACTAAAATTTAAAAACAGAAACTATCACAAATTAGTCTTCTGTGAAGAAGATAGTGTTGTTAATAATAGCGAATTTACCGAAACAATAAAAATTTCAGAAAATATAAATATTCCGAAAAAGTGTCTCGACTCGCTAGACATTGGCACAATATCAAAGTGTATAGAACTTGCAAGCCCTCTTACATTTACCAGCGCTAACACATCTTTAAATCAAGACAGCGACATAAAAAAGTGTATAGAACTCAACGAAAAGTGTATAGTAACGGGAAAAAAGTGTCTGGAAAATAATAAAAAGTGTATAGGAAATCAAAAAAAGTGTAAGGAAAATACAATATTGATAGCCGAAAGTGACAATAATAACAAATCTAATAATTCAGAACATTCCATACCATTGTGCAGAGGTAATAACACAAATAATACATCAACTCCGGATAAATCATTACGTAACATTAACCTCCAACCTTCTGAAATGGGAGAAGACACGATAGGCAATATTAATTTGAACAACTCGACAGACGAAGACGATAGCCCAAACCATCGTATTATAACGACAGCGGCCGCTCAAGTACATACATCAGCAAATATGTCGTGGTCGCAAGAAGTTGAAAACACCGAAAATGCAATCAACGCAAATCCTGTTGATGCCTTTACCTCACAATATGCCCAAATCATAACGAACGGTCCAAAAATTGTAGCGAGAACACTGGTTACAACATCTAACAAAGACGATGTGAACGCAATCAACATAGTATCTCCGATGAACGACAATCCACCTGGTTTCTCAAGTCCAAGAAAACATTCAACTTTTAAAAATATTTTAAATCAAAGACGAACCGTTCAGAATCCCACACTGGTCAAAAACACATATGAATCTTTATCGGAACTATCAGAAGATGAAACTAACAAAAAAATCTCCCAAAAAAAACGAAAAAAAAACAAGATTCCGCAAATTCACTACTACTGATCAAAGTTCGGACGAAGACATCACAAACAATCAATCGCATAAAAAAACCAAATCAACACCAAAAAAGTCAAATAAAACTAATCAATGTCCACCAATTGTTATCGATGGCAACGTTAGTCATCATCGAGACATAGTAAATAAGTTAAAGGAAATTATCAAAAACCCGTTGGAGATTAAATATACGAACAAATCTTCAATCATTTTCACCAAAGATTGTGACGATTTTGAGAAATTAAAGTCAATATTTCGCAACGAGAAAATTCAGCATCACACATATTCTCGTAAAGAAGACAAAACACATGCGTTTGTGCTAAGAGGCCTTGCCGAGGGTATTCAAATCATCGATATTCGTGAAGAGCTCGAAAAAATCTACAAAATTGAAGTGAAGGATATATACAGGATGACAACCAAGAGTATGCCACTATACTTAGTTGTTACTTCCTCAAAAATTACATTGGATTATTTAATTAAAAATATAAGAATAATTGAACACACAAGGATCAGCTGGGAACACAGGAGACAAAACAAACCTGTTATACAGTGTCATATCTGTCAGTTGTGGGGGCACGCCACCTCAAACTGCGGACGTGCCCCAAGGTGCCTAAAATGTGCAGGCAATCATTTAACTCCAGAATGCACCAAAGATCGCGCACTTCCTGCCAAATGTGCTAATTGCAAGGGAGACCACCCCGCCAATGCAGAAGTCTGCCCGGACTTCATAAAAAGAAAAATTTGGATGGAAGAAAGAAGAGCCCTGCAGCCCTCCAAATCAACCCCCAAATTCATTCCTGCACCCCCTCCCAAAATCAATCCCTGGACGCAGAAATCAAACAATAGCAATACAGAATTCCCAAGTCTCCCTGTCAAAAATATTCCCAAAACCACCCCTCAAAACGCCCACCCCCCACCCTCTTCAAGTAGAAGCACCAGCCACCAAAACAACACGAACGCAGATATCAATAAATTTTCTGAATTGAATAGCCTCTTCCAGGAACTTCACTCTCTGGTGAATTTAGAGGAACTAACCAGAGCGGTACTGATCTTCTACTAGACATGAGGAAAGCGACAACTAAATTGGAGAAATTTATGGTATACAATAACTTTGTTACTGGAATAGACAACTATGCTATATAGGCAGGTAGGTGATAAAACAGTAATTCAAAAACGATATAATCTCAAAATTATTTTCTGTAATGTACATTCAGTACAAAATAAACTCCCAATTATCAGACATTTTCTCGAAATTCATAAGCCAGATATTTTCTTTCTTATGGAGACGTTCCTTAAATCATATATGACAGTAAACTTTATGAATACTAATTATCGTCTTTATAGACAAGATCGCCCCGGTGATGCCGACGGAGGCGGTGTCGCTTTATTAATCAAAAAAGGCATTAACTTCAAAATCCTGCAACAAAACAAATCTTCAATTGAGCATATTGCGATACTGTTTGATAATAAAATTAAAATTGTCGGTGCATACAATCCTCCCGACAACAAATTAACACTTACTGACTTTCACAATATATTTAACTCTCACAATAAAGTTCTGGTAGTTGGTGATCTCAACTGCAAGCATCCGGAGTGGGATCAATACGCCAACTACCCGAACCCTAATGGAAATACTCTCATGAAGTTCTGCGATAACACGGATTGTGAAGTATTTCACACCACCGAACCTACCCATCATCCCTTTCAAGCAAACCACTTTCCTAGCACACTAGACATAGCCATTGGTAAAAATATTAATAACATGACCAAAATAAAAACCCTTCCCGACCTTACCTCAGATCACGATCCCGTTCTTATTCATTTAAAATTATCGCACAATATAGTCGACACTGACAACAAAACACTATTTAACTACAATAAAATGAATTGGAATAAATTCCGCAAATATATTAACAACAATTTAACAATAGTTGATGAAATTTCAAATGTAAATCATTTAGTAAAAATAATTGATAACCTTCAGAAAATAATTCTTAATGCTAGAGATCATTCAACAGCAACTAAACAAATAACACATAAAAAAAATACACTTCCAGATAACATTGTTGAATGCATTAAAGACAGAAACAAAGTTAGGAAAAAATGGCAAAAAACAAGAAACTTAAGATATCACGTAGCACTAAATCAATACCAACAAAAAATCAATATTTTAATTAAAGAACACAGAAATACCGAATGGTCTAACTTCTTAGAAACACTAAAACCAGGTGACAATTCATTATGGAAAATTGCTCGTCACTTTAGGCAAAAACATAATGAAATTAACAAAATCATACATAATGGTAACACATATTACAATAGCCCGGAAATCGCAGAACAGTTCGGAGAGTATTTTCAAAATAACTTTGTTAATCATACACAACACACACAATTTCACCAAAATATAGTACACTCAGTTCACAATTACATAAATTCACTTAACACAGACAAAAACAAAAATTTAACAACCTGCTTTGAAATATATAATACTATTCAACAACTTAAAAACAAAACAGCACCAGGAGTAGATACCATACACAACATTTTGCTTAAAAACATTCCCAAGAAAGCAATCGTACAGATTACTCACATAACGAATTTTATTATTAAAACAGGGCAATATCCAGATATGCTCAAGATAGCCAACGTCATTCCCATTATCAAAGCTAATAAACAGTCAAGTTATGTGGATAGCTACAGACCCATTTCCCTGCTAAACAATATAGCAAAGGTGATCGACAAAATCATACTTTTCAGGCTCAAGCAATTTGTTGATAAACAAAATATTATTCCTATCGAGCAATACGGATTCAGAAGCGGCCATCGCACTGTATCTCAAATCGTCAGAGTTATTAATTATATAAGGGAAGGTTTCCAATCCAAAAAAAAATCGGTCATGGTAACAATTGACATCCAAAAGGCTTTTGACTCCGTATGGCTCGAGGGATTAATACACAAATTAATTAAGTTAGAATTTCCAAACTATTTAATAAAAATATTACACTCATATTTATCTAAAAGAACATTTTACTCCAAGATCAATAATCATACTGCTGGACCGTATTTAATACAAGCCGGAGTACCGCAAGGGTCGGTGTTATCACCTTTGCTATACTCCCTATTTATCCACGATTTACCAACATCTCCTCATCTTTTAACCGCAATGTATGCCGATGACACTTGCTTTGTATCATCTGCACAGAATCCAAATGACGCTCTCAACTTAGCACAAACACACATTAACACAAAAATAATACCTTACTTTCACGATTGCAAATTAGCTATTAATGAATCCAAAACAGAGTATTTATTACTCAGGAGAATAGCTAAGAAAAACACATCATTGCAGTTTTCGCTTTGCGTAAATGGACATAATATTCAGCCTAGTAATACCCTAAAATATTTAGGGTATACTATACAAGCGAACACAAACGCGAATGCTCATATCTTGCAACAGGTGCGCAAGGCTAAGATTGCAATGAGAAAACTATATCCACTCATTTGCACACGTAGTAACTTAACAACTCAAAACAAAATACTCACGTACACTTACATCATAAGACCAATCCTCACATACGCAGCTCCCGTTTATTACAACGGGACTAAACACAACTTCCACTCCCTACAGGTGATACAGAATAAGTGTTTGCGGATGGCTATTAAACACAACTATTACCCTATATTACCCAAAAACTCCTGGATTCATGAAAAAGCTGATATACCCACTATCAGAGATTTCATATCTAAAATATCGCAAAATTTTTACAATAACTGTCTGCCAGATGATCTTCGGAAAAACATCAAAGACGCAAGTCGCGCAGGAGACATCCGAGATAGTGGGTGTAGGCTGCTGCAAGGTTCACTAATTACATAACTAGGGTGTTTAACTCCAAACCTACTTTCTTACAAACTTGTGTAATCAACTCAATAATACTAATAAACAACTTAAATCAACGTCAGTCATGTTGCCGCCTTCAAAGCTAAATCCCAAATCAATTTTGAGTCACTGTTTTTTAGCTATTTTTCAGTGATATAACAGCCGAAATATACAGGTGTCATAATTCATTGCGGGACAAAGTTATTGTTACTAGCGAATACCAATGGATGATGCTGCGGCAAGGAGCCATTGTTAATCATGAGGACTTAAACGAAGGATTAAGAAAACTGCCAGAACATCGGCTTCACTTTTTGTTGTTCTTTATCCTATGTAAAGGGAATAATAATTTATAATAAAGACCATTTTTAATAATAATAATAACCCGCGATTGTATAAGGGAAGCAAAATTGTAAAAATAAAGCACCTTTTTAAAAAAAAATAAAAAAAAACCCGCGATTGAGGAAATTTGTGCCTGTTTTTCCATAAGAAAGCATGTAAAAAAATGACGTATTTTAAGCTAATTGAGCAATTCTGACACTTTTTAACCGTAATATTTGAGGAAGATATGATATATTCAAGTAATGATTCCAATTAACAAACAGTGATTGGAACAAGAAGTTTATGATCTGTATCTGTAGGCTACGATTTAGCTAGACTACAAATTCCATTCCGGCAACCTTCAGGACCATTGATTATGAGAAAAAATTACCATTCGAGGAATTGTAAAAGAATAATAAATTACTTATAAATTGAAAACTTTTCGCCTATTATGATATTTTTACTTGAGGAGGATATGATATATTCTAGTAATGATTCCAATTAACAAACAGTGAAATAAGAAGTTAATGATCTGTATCTGCAGACTACGATTTAGCTAGACCACAAATTATATTCCGACAACCTTCAGGACCATTGATTACGAGAAAAAAATCACTATTCGACGTATTTTTTAAAAGAATAATAAATTATTTATAAATTGAAATCCTGAATTTGTCGATCACGAATTGTTTATTATTTTTTCTATATTGTCTATTTACCCATAGTTAAACATATACTATTATTTATTATCTATTTTTTATATGTGAGGTCGAAGGAGATTCTTTAATAGCCTTTAGGCAACAATTTTCCCTGATATGTGATGAAAACATACAGAAAATACTATACGCACTTGAACTAATAGATAACCGCATGTTTTGTAGGCATGTCTCACAGATATCCTAGTTAAGTACTTATCCCACAATGTGGTAACTGCCGTATTTCTGTGCGGAAAAAAGTCGATCCCCCGTTTTATATCCGAAGAGACCTCAAAAAATACTTATATGGTTAAGAGAAATCGATATACGAGACCCACTACTTTTTTTCCGACCAAAAATTCAATTACAATTTAAACTACAATACATCTCAAAAATCTATATAAAATTTACATATGAGGTTATAGGCACTCTTCAATAGCCTTTAGGCGACTCTACCCCATAACAGAAGGATACTATTCGTACATAACTCAAAAGGTGACTGCTCGGGTTGTAATCGAGTCTAACCGACACCCTAAGTTTTTTGTACTCCTCCCACTGTGTGGTACCTGTCATATCTCTGTGTAGGAAAAGTCGGTACCCTCTTTATACCCGAAGGAACCTCATTGTATGCTATCAAAATTATATATCACAACTAAAACAATAAATATTTTTGTAGGTAAATACTCAAAAGATACTTACTCGTTTGCCAATTTTCTTCTGCAGCAATCTTCACCCCAGGCGCGAGCTGTTGTGTACCACACGTCATCGCGATTTTAGAAGAGCCCATCTAATTCAGGCGTCAGACTAGAAATAAAAATTTATTAGTCTAATATTTTACTAACCAAAATTTTTAACAATTGACAATCAATTAAACTTTTTTGCATAAATCTATCTACATCCCTCCACTTTTTATAACAAACAATGATGATCTTACCACAAAAACTATCACATCGTCGCAGGCTAGTGAAATTACTAGTAAAAACAATTATATATGGGTGTATATTTCCATATTAATTAATTTTTTTTATGCAACTCTAAATAAAAAGGTTCAAAATATTCATAAAAAAAGATCTCCTCAGATGTCTATTCTACATAAGAATCAATGCATATTTATACTTTCATCTGAGTCGATGACGTCATAGATTCTCGTTACTAATAACATACCTTATCAACGAAAACCGACAAGTCCAAACAAGTTCATATTAAAACGGATACATGATTTCAAAAAAACTTGGGTTATGATGAAAAATTATATGATTGTAACAGTGATTTTTCATTATGTCCAAAACATAATATTCCACCTAGTTCAAAATATAAAAAGTTATTGTCTACCCATTATCCTAAAAATAATTATAAAATTCACTACCGGACACTAAACGATTGACATTGAAAAAGATACATAGGTTTCTAAAATTCGAGCGGAATTCTTGGTTGAAGACATATTGATTTAAACAACCATTTGAGAAATTTAGCAAACAATGATTCTGAATCATCATAAACTTATTAATAAAACAATGGAAAATTCTCGAAAGTACCGTTATGTTAAATTACTTAAATCTTGAAACGGCCGCTACAGCATAAAACATTTCATTGCAATTCCTTTGTTACATTATAGTACAATTTTTAATGAAAATCTAGTAGCTATTAAATTAAAAAGAGCTGAAATAGTTTTCGGTAAACCTCTTTATATAGGTGTGACTATTTTTTGATTTTATGATACCGAAATTGGATCTTAAAGACGTAAATTACTAAAAAACAATATGTACGGCCTTATCTCCCTACATCAACTGATATTTTTTGGTTCAAAGACATATTTTTAACCCCAAACTCACGTATACGTTAGAAGCGTAATTAAATTATAATCTACCCCCATCCATCGTTCGTATAAACTTTTTTAATGAAATTTTTACTAAAAAACAATATATACGGCCTTATCTTCCTACATTAACTAATATTTTTTGAAAAAACATCTAAAGAAATGTGTCATATTTCAACAAAAAAATATTTATTACTCACGCTTTAAGGGAACAACTTATCACTTGCACACCTTATTTAACACTGAAAATATCAATTTTTAATACACACGTCTTTGTCCATTCATTAAGCCGGTGACGTCGGCGGCCGTATAGATTACTAAGATTTTAATAATTTTGTCCTATTTTGTAATATTCTCCTCATCTGAAGATTCCATAGTGGAAAGCGACAGTGAGCTTAATATTAGTATTGAATCAAATTTTAATTTTAATTCTTCTGACGAAGAAAAAGAAAGTTCAGTATTAGAAGTTAGTTCTCTTTTAAATAGTTTAAGCATTGAAGAAAATATTAATTCTAATAATAGTCAATTGAATTCAACAATGTCTGTTCCCAAATTTGAAATTAAATTATTAGAAATCGTTCCCAAATTTGATGGTAATCCGCTTGAATTAGCGTCTCTCTTAGAGACGAGTAACACTTTAATTAAAACTTATTGGGATCCAAATCCCGCAAATGTCAATTGCGTTCAAAACATTAGTTTAATTTTCGGAATATATGGAAAATTAGTTGGAAACGCGAGAGAAGTTTACAGTATTTGCATAAACAAAGATTGGGAAACAGTTAAAAGCACTCTGGTAGCTCACTTTGGCGACCAGAGAGACGAAAACGGATTACTCTTTGATTTAGATCAGTTGAGACAAAATTCTAACGAACCTGCTCTTAATTTTTACACTAGAGTAATGTCTAATTTGAGTGCTCTTCATAATTACGTTGATTGTCATGAAACTAGTCAAGCTGGTGCAACCGTAAAGAAAAATTTTTACAATACACATGCTTTAAAAATATTTCTGGCCGGTTTGAAAGAACCTATGGGCTCCACAATTCGAGCTATGAAACCCGATACTCTTGCAACGGCTAGACAATTTATTATTGCTGAAAATAATATCCGTCACCTTCAAAAATCAAATAACGAAACATTTAAGAATAAACCATATCCAAAATTTAATCAAAACTATCAAAATCAAACTAATTTTAATGTCCCTAACTTCGGTCACAATTTAATGCCAATACAAAATTTTTCAAATCCATTTCCTCGTGGACCAATCAATGTTCAACCCAGATTCATCCCACATAGATTCCCGACTAATAGACAAGTTTTCGGTCCTCAACAACCTCCAAGAGCACCGAGTAATGTGTGGAAACCTAATTCAAATTTCCGTCAGCCCAAACCAACTCCCATGAGTGGCATCTCGTCAAATACATTTAACAGATCCAACTTTAATCGAAACCAAAATCGATTTGCACTTCCACCTCCACAACAATACCAACCATCACAACCCAGATTTACTTCTGAAGAACTGCACAATGTCGACCAAACGCAATATTATGACTATTATCAATCAAACACTCCTTACTACCCTCATGAAAATAACATGCTTGACCAAGATAACGTTTACGACCAAAATTGTATTTCTCCCTATGAATTTAATGACTATGTAGACACCACAAATTCAATATCTGACAATCCAGAAACACAAAGCAACGACGAACAAAATTTTCAAGACGCTCCCGAACCAACAAATCAGACGTAGAAATTTTTTCAATTTATGACAAGAAACATCTTCCATACATAATAATTTCTGATCCTCCCTTAAAATTATTGATAGATACCGGGGCTTCAAAGTCATTTATCAACCCCGAAATTGCTGAAAATTATTTCCCAAATTATATCTATAAAGAACCAATTACCATCAGCTCAGTCTTCCAAACAACTACTAGAGATTTTTGCGCTAAAATTCCAGCTTTTCGCGAATTCAACTCAAATAAAATCATGAAATTCCATCTTTTTAAATTCCATCATTTCTTTGACGGCTTGATAGGTTACGAAACTTTAAAGGATTTAGAAGTACATATCGATCTAAAAAATTCACTTTTAAAAACACAAAACGCTAACCTACCATTATCTCACTACTCTTCTAAAGGCAAACTTTTATTTTTCGCTCATGTTGAACCCAATTCCATAGAAACCGCAAAAATACCTGTCAATATACCAAATGGTACTGTTAGAATTCCATACACTGAACTATCTAGTTGTAGTATCAAAGAAGGTGTCACTTTCTCAAAAAACGGATATGCCTCAGTTGATATTATAAATACCTCCGAAAATGTTCAAGATGTCTTTCTATACAAACCCATAGTTGTAGAACCTTTTGAAGACAATTACGAAATCTTCCAAATTTCTGTTCAAAGCCCTGCCGACGATCATCCCTATAATTTCGACACTGCCCAATGCATTCGAACTTCTCATTTAAATTCAGAAGAAAAATTCGAAATCGAAAAACTCTGTAAACAATTTCGTGACATATTCCATAAAGAAAATTCACCCCTATCTTTCACCAACCAAGTCAAACATAAAATTAAAACAACAGACGAACTTCCAGTCTATACTAAGTCATATCGATACCCCTACATCCATAAACCTGAAGTCGAACGTCAAATTAACGACATGCTAGAAAAAGGGATTATTAGGCCTAGCGACTCACCGTGTCATCCCCTATATGGTTTGTTCCCAAAAAATCTGATGCATCTGGAAGAAAGAAATGGCGCATCGTCGTTGATTACCGAAAAATCAATGAAAAGACCATTGACGACCGTTATCCCATTCCAAACATAACTGACATACTTGACAAACTTGGACGCTGTTATTATTTCACCACCTTAGATTTAGCCAGTGGATTTCATCAAATTGAAATGCATCCCGACGATATTAAGAAAACCGCTTTTAACGTTGAAAATGGTCATTTCGAATACGTCAGAATGCCTTTCGGTTTAAAGAACGCCCCTGCAACATTTCAGAGGGTCATGGATAATGTACTAAAAGAACTCCGTAATAAAATTTGTTTCGTCTATATGGACGACATAATTGTCTTTTCAAGCTCACTCCAAGAACATATTAATAATTTAAAAAGTGTTTTCCAAAAGCTTCGTGAGAGTAACCTCAAGGTTCAACTCGACAAATCCGAATTTCTTAGAAAAGAAGTATCATTTCTGGGTCATATTATCACCCCTCAAGGCATCAAACCCAATCCTGATAAAGTAAAAGCTATTACCAACTACCCCTTACCGAAAACCACGAAAGACATAAAAGCTTTCTTAGGCCTTCTCGGGTACTACAGAAAGTTTATAAAAAATTTTGCCAAATTAACCAAACCCTTTACAAGCTGTTTAAAAAAAGGCGCTCACATCAATATACTTGAACCGATTTACATAAAGACATTCGAAGATTGCAAATCTCTTCTAATCAATGAACCCATTCTCATCTACCCCGATTTCACCAAAGAATTCATTTTGACCACAGATGCAAGTAATTTCGCAATAGGAGCAGTCCTCTCCCAAGGACCAATCGGTGGAGACAAAGCCATAGCATATGCTTCCCGTACACTTAACGCTGCTGAACAAAATTATTCAACAATTGAAAAAGAGTTGTTAGCAATAGTTTGGGGTACAAAACATTTCCGGCCATATCTTTTCGGCAATAAATTCAAAATCGTCACCGATCATAAACCTCTACAATGGCTAATGTCTCTAAAGGAACCAAATTCCCGACTTGTCCGTTGGAGACTGAAGTTAGAGGAATTTGACTACGAAATCGTATATAAAAAAGGTTCTTGCAACACGAATGCGGATGCTCTTTCCCGTATAGAAATTTATCCAATAGATAACGAAAATAGTTCCGGCTCTGATCTACCGCCAATTTTTCAATATATGAAAGAATTTAATGAAACTAACGCTACAACCAAATCAGACTCACAATCTCTCGTTCCCGAAGTAGATTCAAATGACGAAAATGACGATCAAACAATACACACTAGTTTAGAAAACCCAATACTTGGAATCGAAATAACCGAGAAACCATTAAATATATTTTTAAATCAAATAGTAATAATCAAAACTGATCAAAATCCTCATCAAGAAATTAAAAAATTATTCGATAACCCTGCAAGAACCAGATGGTTCTTACACGTGAGTGAAAATTCTTTTGAAAACCAAATTATTCAATTCTTAAAAGACTATGCTGTTCCGAAGAAACGGTATGCCTTTTATTTTCAGAACGATATCGATGAAACTCTTTTCAAAACCATGTGTAGAATAGTTCCCCAGACCTTTAAAAGCTCTGCATTTATCTTAATCAAATCAAATATTATACTACATGACGTTAAAATCGAATCCCAACAACAAAAACTTATAAAACAACAACACGAAGGCATTACAAATCACAGGGGAATTCACGAGACTGCTAACCAACTAAAAACCAAATTTTATTGGCCAAAACTAAATAACGACGTAAAAGATTTTATCAATAACTGTTCCATTTGTCAACAAGTTAAATATGAGAGACACCCGCCTCTAATAAAACTTCAGCTAACCCCAACTCCAAGAAAACCGCTCGAAACGTTACACATAGACACTTAAATTTGACAATTCAATTACGATTACAGTATGTGACAGTTTTAGTAGATTTGGACAAGCTTACATAATTCCAACATTATCTGCGATTCACATCTATCAGTCATTATTACAATTCATTTCTACGTATAAAATTCCAGAAAACATTGTATCTGATAATGGCACAGAATTTACTCAATCCACTCTCAAAGGCTTTGCTAAATTATATAGTATTAACTGGCATTATACTCTTCCACATAATCCTAATAGCAATGCAATCGTAGAAAGATTTCATTCTACAATATTAGAACACATGAGAACATTATCCCTAACGAATCCAAAATTAAACCCATTCGAAAAATTGAGATTGTCCATTTTGGGATACAATAGCTCAATTCACTCTGTCACCAAACATAAGCCTATTGACCTTCTTCTAGGACATCTTCACCTAAAAGATCCCATCGAAATCGACGACGAAGCTCAACCAGATAACATTCAATTAAATGAACATAAAGAAACTATGAAACAATTATATGACAGAATACATACCGACACTAGTAACAAAAAACAAAAAAATATTGAAAAATTAAACGAAAAACGTACAGATCCCCCAGACATTCCCCCTGGCACTACCCTTTACAAGAAACAATCGGAACGACAATCTAAAACTAAACCTCCATATAAACCCGAACACATTTTGACATCAAAAGATATTACAGTAACGACTTACAAAAACAACTATCATAAACAACTATTTAAACCCGTAAGAAAACTAATTAATGTAACTTCACAGGACGTTGACTCTTCAGACAGTGACGAACCAGAAGATACAGATTAAATCCTTGAAAAGTAATCCTGGCATCCTATCTTTCGAACTAGGACAAGCTAGGGTAAAAATCGCTTCCCATACATTTTTACACTATATCCCTACAAACCCCATCCGAAATCAAATTACAAATCTAAGTTTACAATATTACTCATTAAACAACTTATTTAATAAGACGAACCATATTCATGAACATTCTTTGAGAAATGTTTATAAACAATTGCAATTTGAAGTTAATAGTATAAATGTTAAAATGAACTCCATATTTCCATCTAATCGAATTAAAAGAGGAATAATCAACCCTCTTGGCTCGCTAGTGAAACTCGTTACTGGCAATATGGACCAAGAAGATGCCAACAAAATATACGCAAGTATTAGCGAACTGCAAAATGATCAAAATAAAATCATTAGAGAAGTAAATTCACAAATAACTCTTAACAAAAATCTTATGGATACCGTTAATGAATCAATATCAATAATTTCAAATAATCAGCTTCTAATATCCAATAAAATTAATGAATTAGGAAAAGCACTCAACGAAACATCTTATGATTATTCACACTACATAGAATTTCAAGGAATTTTTAGTCAAATAAAAATCAATCTGGACTCTATATCCAGCTTTCTTAATGACATCGAAAATGCAGTAAGTTTTGCCAGTTTAGGTGTTCTGCATCAAAGCGTAATCTCCCGTGAGGACCTTAAGGAAATAGTCCAAATTTTATATAACACATACACATATGATCAATTATTATTCAATGAAAACCAAATATTAAAATATTATGCTATTGTTAATACTAAAGTTTATTATGATAAAGATAAAATCATATTTTCACTAGAATTTCCACTGGTCCATCCAGACGTATTTACCTACTACCACTTATATTCCGTACCTAATATAAATAAATCTGTCCTTATTCCTCCTTCTACTTACCTAATTATGAGCAACAACCAATATCAGTATCAAGAAGAAGAATGCATCGATCTCCAATCCGTCTACTACTGTAAAACCAACAGGCTACAAGTAACCAGAGAAACAAAAGACTGCATCACATCTCTCCTCTCAGTCACATCATCGCCAGAAAATTGCCAACAAATCGCTGTAAAAGTCTCCGAACCAATAATAGAAGAAATTAACGAAAGCCATTACATTGTAATATTCCCAGAATCACAGAAAATACAAACAGATTGTGAAGAATCAGGAGTTTCAGTCTTACAAGGAAGCTATTTATTAACGATCCCGCCAAGATGCTCTATAGCTACTACAAAATACACATACAAAAACGAAAAAGATATCATCGAAGGACATCCTATAGCTCTCGAAGGAATCCAAGAAGTACCACTTCCAATTTTGAATATCCAAGAGATTCAGCTAAAGAAAATCAACTTAGACAAACTTCATAAACTGCAACTTCAAGAAAACAATGCAAATCCGCCTGATGAACTCAAGATGCCTGTGGCCTTTTCTCGAATTGCTATCAGTTCAAGTACCATAATCTGCATACTTCTAATCTGTTATTTCCTATTTAAATATAGAAACTTTATGAGAAAGGTTTTTCAGCATAAAAAGAAGCCTACCAACATCGATCCAACTCAAGTGGTTCCACCCTCGCTTCACCCTTGAGTTTTCTTTGGGGATGGAGGAGTTATGAAACGATAGATGTCCCGTCAGCTGAATTCGTGACCTCATATGGCATTGTTACATCGAACCATCATCGGACGATCGACTACGTCATAATGCTGAATTGCACTACTGGACACCGCATAGCTTCATTATACATATTTTATATTCAGAATGATTGTAGACTTTATATTGTTAACTTCAATAAATATTAATAAAGTGTAATTATTGTAATTAAATAATTTTTAAAAAAGCAAAGTTTTAACTTGAAAACATAAAGAACTGTATAACTGTATAACTGTATAACTGTATAACTGTATAACTGTATAACTGTATAACTGTATAACTGTATAACTGTATAACTGTATAACTGTATAACTGTATAACTGTATAACTGTATAACTGTATAACTATATAACTGTATAACTGTATAACTGTATAACTGTATAACTGTATAACTGTATAACTGTATAACTGTATAACTGTATAACTGTATAACTGTATAACTGTATAACTGTATAACTGTATAACTGTATAACTGTATAACTGTATACATGTATAACTGTATAACTGTATAACTGTATAACTGTATAACTGTATAACTGTATAACTGTATAACTGTATAACTGTATAACTGTATAACTGTATAACTGTATAACTGTATAACTGTATAACTGTATAACTGTATAACTGTATAACTGTATAACTGTATAACTGTATAACTGTATAACTGTATAACTGTATAACTGTATAACTGTATAACTGTATAACTGTATAACTGTATAACTGTATAACTGTATAACTGTATAACTGTATAACTGTATAACTGTATAACTGTATAACTGTATAACTGTATAACTGTATAACTGTATAACTGTATAACTGTATAACTGTATAACTGTATAACTGTATAACTGTATAACTGTATAACTGTATAACTGTATAACTGTATAACTGTATAACTGTATAACTGTATAACTGTATAACTGTATAACTGTATAACTGTATAACTGTATAACTGTATAACTGTATAACTGTATAACTGTATAACTGTATAACTGTATAACTGTATAACTGTATAACTGTATAACTGTATAACTGTATAACTGTATAACTGTATAACTGTATAACTGTATAACTGTATAACTGTATAACTGTATAACTGTATAACTGTATAACTGTATAACTGTATAACTGTATAACTGTATAACTGTATAACTGTATAACTGTATAACTGTATAACTGTATAACTGTATAACTGTATAACTGTATAACTGTATAACTGTATAACTGTATAACTGTATAACTGTATAACTGTATAACTGTATAACTGTATAACTGTATAACTGTATAACTGTATAACTGTATAACTGTATAACTGTATAACTGTATAACTGTATAACTGTATAACTGTATAACTGTATAACTGTATAACTGTATAACTGTATAACTGTATAACTGTATAACTGTATAACTGTATAACTGTATAACTGTATAACTGTATAACTGTATAACTGTATAACTGTATAACTGTATAACTGTATAACTGTATAACTGTATAACTGTATAACTGTATAACTGTATAACTGTATAACTGTATAACTGTATAACTGTATAACTGTATAACTGTATAACTGTTCAACTGTATAACTGTATAACTGTATAACTGTTCAACTGTTCAACTGTTCAACTGTATAACTGTATAACTGTATAACTGTATAACTGTATAACTGTATAACTGTATAACTGTATAACTGTATAACTGTATAACTGTATAACTGTATAACTGTATAACTGTATAACTGTATAACTGTATAACTGTATAACTGTATAACTGTATAACTGTATAACTGTATAACTGTATAACTGTATAACTGTATAACTGTATAACTGTATAACTGTATAACTGTATAACTGTATAACTGTATAACTGTATAACTGTATAACTGTATAACTGTATAACTGTATAACTGTATAACTGTATAACTGTATAACTGTATAACTGTATAACTGTATAACTGTATAACTGTATAACTGTATAACTGTATAACTGTATAACTGTATAACTGTATAACTGTATAACTGTATAACTGTATAACTGTATAACTGTATAACTGTATAACTGTATAACTGTATAACTGTATAACTGTATAACTGTATAACTGTATAACTGTATAACTTGTGAAGCGTTTTCCTCCCCAAGAGGCGATGACTGCGCGCTGCACTGCGCGTGGAACGCCTCGGAAACGTCACTCCTGACACCTTTGAAACCTTACACTTTCTCGGGCGCCAGATTTTTAACGTGGTTGTCTCCACGGCCCCTCGACTTCCCTCGTCGAGAGTTCCAGGTAGCCTCAGATGGAGGTACGGTAAATTCCAGGGGTCTATTGTCGTCAAAATTCGGGATGTTGCTAAATATATAAAACAAATGTTCTCGCTAGTCCTGAAATAAATGTTATTATCCTGATCCACACTACGGAGAAGCTAAAATTCGTGCTGCCAAACAACTACGCTACCATAAGGAAATACTAGTCTATAATAGGTCAATAAAACACAACACAGGTTTATTTCAGTTTTATTACATTAATACATTCTAAGTTGTTATATACATACAAAATAAACAATACTCAAAAGCACATATGTATTATTAGCGACGAAGCAGGCAGGACATAAGTGAGAGTGGTTTGTAATTATAAAATGCAAATAAAAGAAGCGGTAAAAAAAGGCAAGCAAAACTATGTTAAGCTTGGTGGTCTTTTCATTCATGTATTTGATAGACCCTTATGTAACGAACGTGTCCGGTGCTACTAAAAAAAAACGATCCAATCGGGAAAACAATACTATAGATCGGGAACTCTATATCTACTCGTCAGACATCTCCCTAAGCTTTGAACAAAATCAATAAGGGTATCAAAAGGGCGGAACTAATATCACGAAATCCCACTAAAAGAAAATTCGGGGAAGGTAATGAAAACGGAAGGCAATTCTAGAGTTAACCAGATTTAAATATAAACCAAATTTGTGTTAAAGAACGGGCGACTATCAACCAAATTCAAAGAAATGAAACTCGGAAAAGTATTGCAATTGGGAACTCAAGATTTAAAATATCCGGGAGCCCTAGCTTGTGTATGCCTGGCGCAGACGGATATTTCAATCAGGAATTTTCCTTGCAAAATAGAAGAATAATATATTCGAAACGGGACTAATACAATCCCAATTCGTATTAAAGCACGGGGCGGATATCAACTAAATTCACAAAAGGAGACTCGGAAAAAGTATTGCAATTGGGAACTCAAGATTTAAAATAAACGGGAGCCCTAGCTTGTGTATGCCTGGCGCAGACGGATATTTCAATCAGGAATTTTCCTTGCCAAATAGAAGAATAATATATTCGAAACGGGACTAATATAAGCCAAATTCGTATCAAAACACGGGGCGAATATCAACTAAATTCACACAAAGGAGACTCGGAAAAAGTATTGCAATCGGAACTCAAGATTTAAAATATCCGGGAGCCCTAGCTTGTGTATGCCTGGCGCAGACGGATATTTCAATCAGGAATTTTCCTTGCAAAATAGAAGAATAATATATTCGAAACGGAACTAATATAAGCCAAATTCGTGTCAAAACACGGGACGAATATCAACTAAATTCACAAAAAGGAGACTCGGAAAATGTATTGCAATTGGGAACTCCAGATTTAAAATATCCGGGAGCCCTAGCTTGGGTATGCCTGGCGCAGACGGATATTTCAGTCAGGAATTTTCCTTGCAAAATAGAAGAATAAAATATTCGAAACGGAATTAATATAAGCCAAATTCGTGTCAAAACACGGGGCAAATATCAACTAAATTCACCAAAAAGGAGACTCGGAAAAAGTATTGCAATTGGGAACTCAAGATTTAAAATATCCGGGAGCCCTAGCTTGTGTATGCCTGGCGCAGACGGATATTTCAATCAGGAATTTTCCTTGCAAAATAGAAGAATAATATATTCGAAACGGAACTAATATAAGCCAAATTCGTGTCAAAACACGGGGCGAATATCAACTAAATTCACAAAAAGGAGACTCGGAAAAAGTATTGCAATTGGGAACTCAAGATTTAAAATATCCGGGAGCCCTAGCTTGTGTATGCCTGGTGCAGACGGATATTTCGATCAGGAATTTTCCTTGCAAAATAGAAGAATAATATATTCGAAACGGAACTAATATAAGCCAAATTCGTGTTAAAACACGGGGCGGATATCAACTAAATTCACAAAAGGAGACTCGGAAAAAGTATTGCAATTGGGAACTCAAGATTTAAAATATCCGGGAGCCCTAGCTTGTGTATGCCTGGCGCAGACGGATATTTCAATCAGGAATTTTCCTTGCAAAATAGAAGAATAATATATTCGAAACGGGACTTATAAGTAAAGGAGCTAGGCGGGTTCTGGCTCATTCCTTATGCAAATTAACATGGGAAATCGCCAAGGTCCATCGTGGTAATTTTTGACTCAATTCGATCTGCGCATGCGGCGGCCGTCAGCAATTTTTGGTGTAAGAAGCGAAGGGGTTTGGGTAGGACGGGGGATGGGGGTTTCGGTTGGGGTAGCGGCTACGGGGGATGGGGGGGCCCGGGCCGCCAAAGAAGAAGCGAAGAGGGTTTTAAGGGTAGCGTCTGCGGGTATTACACAAGTAAGGGTGTAAGAAGAAGCTAAGAGGGTTTTAAGGGTAGCGTCTACGGGGATTACGAAGGGTGTACGGGAGTTATGCAAAATTTAACCTACATTGGTGTCGCTTGCCATCATTACCATAACGGCGCTAACAACTATTTGTCACCAGAGTGCCAAAACGGCCGTGGGTAGCTGGGGTAGCGAAGCTACTTTTCCCGTATACTGCGCATGTTTTCCGTTACATGTAGGTCTAAAAAGACACATTTCGACGATCTGCGCAAGTGTTAAGGCCTTTCTTCATATCTCTGTTATTATTTGTCGGATTGGAGTCTAATAAACGCCAATATGATTGTTCGAATATTATCGTATACAGGATGTACAAAGATGCCATTAGAGCACTAGCACATATCTCTGCTATTGGTTAGATTGAAGTCAAATAAACGATATTATATTTGTTAGAATATTATCGTATACAGGATGTGCAAAGATGCTAATACTAGCACTTGCTGCGTCTACGGGGGATGGGGGGCCCGGTTGGGGTCGCGGCTACGGCCCGGGAAAATTTTTGGGGGTCGCTCTTTGCGGGGGTTATGCAATGATTTAGAAGAAGCGAATAGGGAAGGGTAGCACGGGGGAGGGTAGCGTCTACGGGGATTACGCAAGGGTGTACGGGGGTTATGCGAGAAGTGTGTATGTTGTTATGTGTATAAGGTGGAGGGTGGTTTAGAAGCGAAGGGGTTTGTGTAGCGTCTACGGGGATTACGCAAGGGTGTACGGGGGTTATGCGAAAAGTGTGTATGTTGTTATGTGTATAAGGTAGAGGGTGGTTTAGAAGAAGCGAAGGGGTTTGGGTAGCGTCTACGGGGATTACGAAGGGTGTACGGGGGTTATACAAAAAGTGTGTATGTTTTTACGTGTATAAGGTTTAGTGGGATTGAAGTGGAATAAAATACGAAGAAGACAAGAGGTAAACATGTAAAGCCATAAGGGCACCATGCTGATGACGTCACCCATGCTCAGTCGATAATGGGGGGGATCAAAATAAAGAACAATTGAATAAACATTTTATTGTACAATATAAAATTGAAAAGTATAATAAATGAAAATAGTAACAATACTTTTTATATAAATCTTTAAGGAATAATGGTGTCAACATCCATGTAGGCATCAATGGAATAGTGGCCCCATGGTAAGGTTTCATCGGAACCAGGAAGAATAAATCGCTTATCATCCTCAGGACTCAACGCTACTTTATCTTGAACAATTGAATGGACTAGATGTTTGTCGGCATGAATAATATTTTGGGAAACGGTTTTTTGTGTGAAGGTGTCAAGGCAATTTTCATAGTCTTCAAACGTGATTACGGTCTTCACAACTGACGATTTTACCCCTTTAGCTTTCTTAGTTATTCCAACGTTTCGAATTAGACAGTCTATTTCTTCTTTCTCAAAACCATCATTCGCAAGACGTTTTCGTTTTTCTGCTAGATCATCTTCAGAGGTAAGTAACCGTGTTGCATACAATTTAGACCGTAACCCAACATAATCAGTCATTATGATACCATTGTTCTCATACTTCATCATCCCAAGAACCTTCTTATTAACTTGAGGAATTCCATAAACGTTATCAAGAGGATAGTCTGAGGTGTCGAAATATTTATAACAATCAATCTTCATTACTTCATATGGATCTTGATCTCGAATCTCATATATAAGACTATCGGTATCGGTGTACAGCACAGTACAGTTCTCACTAAAACGGTTCATCATGTACTCATAGTGAAAATCATAGATCGTAGTTTTAGCCAGATCTAAAATTGCCATTCCTACATATATCGGTTTATTTAACCATATTTGCAGCTTCCGTAATTCGATGGCAATTAGGTTTTCGCTGAAAATCGTACTATTTTTAAACTCGGGCTTAGCTATATACGATTCAGCACCATATGGACCACTCCAATGAGAAATTAGCTTTACATCAACACGTTTGCACACGTTCTCCATGGTTTTACCTGCAACAATTAGAAAAAAGTGATTAGTATAGAAATATTTATATAAAACTAGCAATACTCACCAAACACGGCATTGTTCATCAGTTTGAATAGGTTCTTCTCAAACTCATTCTTCGCAGCCTTACGTAACTCAGTGTTTAAGTCAATGTAGGGCTTTAACCATGAACTCTGCTTGAATTTCAATACTCGATGTATTTTTGTTAATAGAAGCCCATTCTGTAACGCTTGCTTCAATGCTCGGTAATGTATAACGTATTTTGTTTTATTAGTTAGGGTAGCCATCAACTTAGTCTCCTCATTTAATCTTGTAGCAGGCATCATGGTCTTAGGATTTAGGTGTTCAGGACAAAATGGAATATCCTTATGCAAATAATGTAAATGAGAAGGATACTCCAAATCAACCTCGGGCATGTATCCCTCAGAAGCATCATCAGCAATTTCTGTAACGTCTATATTAGAGCCACACCATTCAAATCCTCCATGAGGGAGATATTGTGACATAGCCCATCCATATTGATTATTCACATCATTGTACATTAAATATTTCGGTGGATTTGAAGGATTATAAGTGGGCATATACTTGTTGTTAGCTCGAGCACGACGTTTTCCGCAAACTTGACTAAGTCCACCGCGTATACCACGTTCAACAAACAAAAACATGTCTACATCGGTGAGAAGTTCCAATTCTTGTCCAGTATGTTTCAGCATAGCATCGAATGTAAATCCTGGTAATGTATAATAATGCGCGGGATCGATGTTATACGTAGCAATACAACTGGAACGAAACTGCTCAAAAACGTCAGCAAGAAGAAGGATATCAGTCTTCATATACAACTCTACATATTCACCTAAGGTTTGACATTGAAACGTATTCCAGACGCATTGTGCTCTACTATAAAGTTTACGTGAGCAGGGTTTATCTTCGAGATTATTATAGAAAGATTCGATAGGAGGTAACCTTGTTTCTTCAAAGCGGTCGAAAGAATTGAAATAGTCATAAGGCATCACCCCCTTCTTAGTTAACATTGTGAATTCTTCGTCGGGAACACCAGAAAACTGTGATCTCAAATTAGGAAATTCGGTTAAATATGAGGCGAGTTTATCGAGAGATGACGCCATGAATCGGAAACTATCGATAAATCTGAATTGGATTCGTGCATCTTCAACATGTTTTGTGAAGGAAATATATTTTTCTTTTGTAATAGGAAGCAAATCAATAGAGCCAGTCATGCGGGTAGCAATGTCTTCGATGATGAAATTTGCATCATAACCAGATAAGTTGTGGAACACTACATTAACAGTAGGCGAATCCTGATAGTTAATATTGCACCCCTCATGCGATGCACCTCTATAATTGTTTTCGGGAATGAGATGATCATGATCTCGGACTTTCTTATCAGTAACGGAAAAATGTGTTTCACAAATATGACATTCGGTAGCAGCTTGAAACTGGCGTTCTTGATTAGGAGTCATATGAATTCCATAAGGACAAAGGAACACCGTACTGATATCTTGAGCAAGCAGATTCAGCTCATCAGCAAACCAGCGCATACAATCTTCACCCAAATAACTCTTATAAAAGGAAAGCAAATCATCATATGAACACTTGAAGTAATACCCAACGGCTGCAGGAATATGCTGTTGTGGCTTCTTAGAATCCCCAGTCTGCTTCAAAACACTCTCGAGATCTGCATATACTATAAAAGGTGCCTTTACCTTATTCTTATAGTTTTTGAATTTAAGAACGTTTTTCCCCATTTCTGGCATCTTAACAGCACAATCATTCATTTTCATACAATCTACGACGTGAGCATCCAACTGTTCCGCTGTAGTAAATGGCTGTAAACATCTTTCACATAAAAAGTCCATTCGACCCTTGCAACATTCAAGATGAACATCTAGTTTTTCATGGGATCTGAAATAGCGTAGGCAACGATCACAGAAGTATTTCTTACAATTATGTTTACTGAGTTGAGTGGACAGAAGTCTTGATAGATTCTTTATCCAAACAAAGTGATATTTCGTTGGCGCTGCATCATATTTATCTTGCACCATCAACAAATTTACATGTTTATATATAATATGGTCGAATAGTGGGGGTATGATGAAATTCTAGCCGCATTTTTCATGGCAGGAAACAGTGCCGACGTCACCGCCCAAGCAAAGCAAGAATCATCTTCATTATTGACGTTAATACATGCCTTCCTCTTTTTTATTTCTGCTGGTAAATCAATATACGAGGATCCCAGTTGTGGAGTATATTTATTGATGTTAACGCCTAAGTTCACCACCTTCTTCAATGCCCAAGCACTATCACGTTCTTGAAACTCCTCCAGGTCTTTAAGGATAGGTGCAACGACTTTAGTATCAAACCAGTCATCAATGTTTGTATCTTTGTAAATTGGTGAATTGTTCGTTGTAAAATATTTAAACTCATTGAGAATCTGATCTCCTTTAACAATTTCAAATTCACCTCCGAAAGCCACATTCACCTTAACAGCTACCTCCTTTTTTATTAATATTATGTATACGTCGTTTAAAGAGAGCCCTACAATCTTTGAGAAATGCAATGGGATCCTTATGCTTCAGGTTTGAGATGCTACCAGTTCTGATGCGACCGTTAAATGCTGCATCCAGATCATCCCATTTTACACGATGTTTTGCAGTTTCAATATGAGATGATAGGTCTCCACCATGTTTATGAATATATTTAAATTGGTTACGAAATGATTTGATTTGAGTTATACTAGTTAAGATATGCTTCTTTTCTCCAATATTCTTGGCACTCCGTAACGCATTATTTAGTTTTCTTATAGCTTTTCTACACTCCATAAGCCCTCTAGTCACTTGGTGTTCATTATAATTAGATGTTATAAGCCCCAACAAAGTAGCAACATGTTTTACTAGATTCACAAAGAGACTCATAATAAGGATGAAAATTTTTTTCGTAAGCACTTTGAACAAAGAACTGTAATCGAATGAGCATTATCAGGATATGAGGGGTAACAAGTAAACTTCTAGTCGGACGGAAGACTGAACGATAACATTTTTCCCTAAAAAAGACCCGCGATTGAGGAATTTAATTTAATTTAAAAATTACTTTATTTACCATAGTTTTTGTATATACCATTTACATGGGTAGTCTAAAATACAAAATACAAAATATATTGTAGTGCCGATGTTCTGGCCTTTCGGAACTCCCCATGTGTTGCCCTCAATTGGTATATGGCTCCTTGCTTCTTGCATTATCCATTTGTTCTGATTTCATAACAACCTTGTCCCGCATATACAATTATGACGCCCCAGATATTTCGACTGTACTGTCCCTGAAAACCGGCTGAAAAACAGGGTCTCAAAAGCGAACAAAAAGTTAAATTATGAGGGATGGCAACATGACAGACGTTGTTTGTGATTTACTATGTGTTTTGTTAGGATAAGTTTATGTTTTGAAAACAGGGAAAATCCCTTATTTCGATTTGTTTGGTTAATGGAGATTTAAACAACAGATTATGTGTATAAGTTACCATGCAGAAGCCAAGTCCCACTATCAAAAGTGTCTTCTGCGCGATTGGCGGCTTTGAGAGTATTACGAAGATTTTCGGGGAGACTATGGTTGTAAAAGTTTGTAGAAATTTTAGTTATAAAGTCTTTGATAGTAGGCAAATCTGCTTGTTCATGTAACCATGTGTTTTTTGGAAGTTTTGGATAAGCGATATTATGTTTGATTGCCAGTCGAAGACACTTGTTCTGTACCACCTGCAACGTGTGGAAATTATGTTTTGTAGTAGTATAGTATACCGGAGCAGCGTATGTAAGAATTGGACGTATAATGTACTTGTATAGAGTGATTTTGTTTGTGGGTGAGAGCCAACTTTTCTTGCAAATTAACGGGTAAAGTTTACCCATTGCAGCTTTGGCTTTTGCAACTTGTTGTGCAATATGTGCATTAGCGTTTGTGTTGTTATGCACAGTATAGCCCAAATATTTGAGTTTGTTGCTGGGAGTGATATACTGCCCGTCAATGCACAGCTGTAGCTGCAATGAGTTCTTCCTTGGTTTCCTCCTGAGTAACAAGTACTCTGTTTTGGAGGTGTTAACTACAAGTTTGTTGTCTCTCGTGTATGGTATTATGCGAGTGTTAATGTGTGTTTGAACATTGTGTAGTGCAGTTTCTGATGTTGGTGCTGATGATACGAAACAGGTGTCGTCCGCATACATGGCAGTAAGGATTTTTGGGGAGGTGGGTATATCATGGGTGAATAAAGAATATAACAAAGGAGATAGTACTGACCCTTGGGGCACACCGGCTTGTATCCGGAATGGACCCGCAAGCCCGTCATTCACTTTGGTGTAAAATTGTCTATTTGTGATGTACGCCTGTATTATTTTTATTAAATAGGCTGGAATATTTAATTTAATTAATTTGTACAATAACCCCTCATGCCATACGGAGTCAAAGGCTTTCTGGATATCTACAGTGACCATTACTGCTTTTTCTTTTGAGAAAAAGCCTTCTCTAATGTAATTAAAAACGCGGATTATTTGAGCGACTGTGCTATGTCCGCCTCTGAATCCGTATTGCTCTGGGGGGATTAAGTTATGTTTATCTACATGTGTTTGTAGCCTGTAGAGAATGATTTTATCTATCACCTTTGCTATATTATTTAACAGGGAAATGGGCCTGTAACTATCCACATAACACTGTTGTTTATTAGCTTTGATTATGGGAATGACATTTGCAATCTTGAGCATATCTGGGTAATTTCCGGTTTTGATAATATAGTTAGCTACGTACGTCAATTGGACTATGGCTTTTTTTGGCAAGCTCTTGAGGAGGATGTTTGGGATACCATCCTTCCCCGGAGCTGTTTTATTTTTAAGTGAATTAATTGTTTGAAAAATTTCCTGTGTTGTGACTAAATTTTGTTTGGGCAGTGTATGTATGTTATGTAGGTAATTGTTAACTGATTGTATAATGTTTGTGTGGTGTTGTGTATTGGTTATGTTATTTGTGAAGTTATTTTGAAAATACTCTCCAAAGGCCTCTGCAATCTCTACTTTGTGAGTGTAAGTTTTATTTTTGTGAATAATTTTTGTAATTTCCTGTCTATTACCTTTTAGTTTTCTAGTTATGCGCCAAAGTGAGTTATCGCAGGGAGACAACTTTTCTAAGAAGGTTTTCCATGTGTAGTTTCTGTGCTCTTGAGGAAATTTGTGCCTGTTTTTCCATAAGAAAGCATGTAAAAAAATGACGTATTTTAAGCTAATTGAGCAATTCTGACACTTTTTAACCGTAATATTTGAGGAAGATATGATATATTCAAGTAATGATTCCAATTAACGAACAGTGATTGGAAGAAGTTTATGATCTGTATCTGTAGGCTACGATTTAGCTAGACTACAAATTCCATTCCGGCAACCTTCAGGACCATTGATTATGAGAAAAAAATTACCATTCGAGGAATTGTAAAAGAATGATAAATTACTTATAAATTGAAAACTCAAATAAAGAACATTTTAAACAAACAAACTACAAATTCCATTCCGGCAACCTTCAGGACCATTGATTATGAGAAAAAATTACCATTCGAGGAATTGTAAAAGAATAATAAATTACTTATAAATTGAAAACTTTTCGCCTATTATGATATTTTTACTTGAGGAGGATATGATATATTCTAGTAATGATTCCAATTAACAAACAGTGAAATAAGAAGTTAATGATCTGTATCTGCAGACTACGATTTAGCTAGACCACAAACTATATTCCGACAACCTTCAGGACCATTGATTACGAGAAAAAATCACCATTCGACGTATTTTTTAAAAGAATAATAAATTATTTATAAATTGAAATCCTGAATTTGTCGATAACGAATTGTTTATTATTTTTTCTATATTGTCTATTTACCCATAGTTAAACATATACTATTATTTATTATCTATTTTTTTATATGTGAGGTCGAAGGAGATTCTTTAATAGCCTTTAGGCAACAATTTTCCCTGATATGTGATGAAAACATACAGAAAATACTATACGCTTTAAGCTAATTGAGCAATTCTGACACTTTTTAACCGTAATATTTGAGGAAGATATGATATATTCAAGTAATGATTCCAATTAACGAACAGTGATTGGAAGAAGTTTATGATCTGTATCTGTAGGCTACGATTTAGCTAGACTACAAATTCCATTCCGGCAACCTTCAGGACCATTGATTATGAGAAAAAATTACCATTCGAGGAATTGTAAAAGAATAATAAATTACTTATAAATTGAAAACTTTTCGCCTATTATGATATTTTTACTTGAGGAGGATATGATATATTCTAGTAATGATTCCAATTAACAAACAGTGAAATAAGAAGTTAATGATCTGTATCTGCAGACTACGATTTAGCTAGACCACAAATTATATTCCGACAACCTTCAGGACCATTGATTACGAGAAAAAAATCACCATTCGACGTATTTTTTAAAAGAATAATAAATTATTTATAAATTGAAATCCTGAATTTGTCGATCACGAATTGTTTATTATTTTTTCTATATTGTCTATTTACCCATAGTTAAACATATACTATTATTTATTATCTATTTTTTATATGTGAGGTCGAAGGAGATTCTTTAATAGCCTTTAGGCAACAATTTTCCCTGATATGTGATGAAACATACAGAAAATACTATACGCACTTGAACTAATAGATAACCGCATGTTTTGTAGGCATGTCTTACAGATATCCTAGTTAAGTACTTATCCCACAATGTGGTAACTGCCGTATTTCTGTGCGGAAAAAAGTCGATCCCCCGTTTTATATCCGAAGAGACCTCAAAAAATACTTATATGGTTAAGAGAAATCGATATACGAGACCCACTACTTTTTTTCCGACCAAGAATTCAATTACAATTTAAACTACAATACATCTCAAAAATCTATATAAAATTTACATATGAGGTTATAGGCACTCTTTAATAGCCTTTAGGCGACTCTACCCCATAACAGAAGGATACTATTCGTACATAACTCAAAAGGTGACTGCTCGGGTTGTAATCGAGTCTAACCGACACCCTAAGTTTTTTGTACTCCTCCCACTGTGTGGTACCTGTCATATCTCTGTGTAGGAAAAGTCGGTACCCTTTTTATACCCGAAGGAACCTCATTGTATGCTATCAAAATTATATATCACAACTAAAACAATAAATATTTTTGTAGGTAAATACTCAAAAGATACTAGTAAAAACAATTATATATGGGTGTATATTTCCATATTAATTAATTTTTTTTATGCAACTCTAAATAAAAAGGTTCAAAATATTCATAAAAAAAGATCTCCTCAGATGTCTATTCTACATAAGAATCAATGCATATTTATACTTTCATCTGAGTCGATGACGTCATAGATTCTCGTTACTAATAACATACCTTATCAACGAAAACCGACAAGTCCAAACAAGTTCATATTAAAACGGATACATGATTTCAAAAAAACTTGGGTTATGATGAAAAATTATATGATTGTAACAGTGATTTTTCATTATGTCCAAAACATAATATTCCACCTAGTTCAAAATATAAAAAGTTATTGTCTACCCATTATCCTAAAAATAATTATAAAATTCACTACCGGACACTAAACGATTGACATTGAAAAAGATACATAGGTTTCTAAAATTCGAGCGGAATTCTTGGTTGAAGACATATTGATAAAAACAACCATTTGAGAAATTTAGCAAACAATGATTCTGAATCATCATAAACTTATTAATAAAACAATGGAAAATTCTCGAAAGTACCGTTATGTTAAATTACTTAAATCTTGAAACGGCCGCTACAGCATAAAACATTTGATTGCAATTCCTTTGTAACATTATAGTACAATTTTTAATGAAAATCTAGTAGCTATCAAATTAAAAAGGGCTGAAATAGTTTTCGGTAAACCTCTTTATATAGGTGTGACTATTTTTTGATTTTATGATACCGAAATTGGATCTTAAAGACGTAAATTACTAAAAAACAATATGTACGGCCTTATCTCCCTACATCAACTGATATTTTTTGGTTCAAAGACATATTTTCAACCCCAAACTCACGTATACGTTAGAAGCGTAATTAAATTATAATCTACCCCCATCCATCGTTCGTATAAACTTTTTTAATGAAATTTTTACTAAAAAACAATATATACGGCCTTATCTTCCTACATTAACTAATATTTTTTGAAAAAACATCTAAAGAAATGTGTCATATTTCAACAAAAAAATATTTATTACTCACGCTTTAAGGGAACAACTTATCACTTGCACACCTTATTTAACACTGAAAATATCAATTTTTAATACACACGTCTTTGTCCATTCATTAAGCCGGTGACGTCGGCGGCCGTATAGATTACTAAGATTTTAATAATTTTGTCTCTACTTAATATAAAATTAATATTGGATTACTTTATTGGAGAAAAAATATTTTCGTATTATCAGTAATCAACCGCAATATCTCACAATGAATAAAATACTGAATCGAATCGTAGAAAACAAAATGAATTGAGGAAACTTATCACTAATCAAAAAATAACTACAAAGTATGATGAATGTGGTTTTAACAATAAACCATTATGATACATTGTTGCAATGAATGGTGTGTTGTTCCAGCCAGACGCTGATAGTGCAGAATATGCAGCGTAAGTATTCTAGATATTTGACCCTGGTAAAGCAGCCGCCGACGTCACCGGCTTAATGAATGGACAAAGACGTGTGTATTAAAAATTGATATTTTCAGTGTTAAATAAGGTGTGCAAGTGATAAGTTGTTCCCTTAAAGCGTGAGTAATAAATATTTTTTTGTTGAAATATGACACATTTCTTTAGATGTTTTTTCAAAAAATATCAGTTAATGTAGGAAGATAAGGCCGTATATATTGTTTTTTAGTAAAAATTTCATTAAAAAAGTTTATACGAACGATGGATGGGGGTAGATTATAATTTAATTACGCTTCTAACGTATACGTGAGTTTGGGGTTAAAAATATGTCTTTGAACCAAAAAATATCAGTTGATGTAGGGAGATAAGGCCGTACATATTGTTTTTTAGTAATTTACGTCTTTAAGATCCAATTTCGGTATCATAAAATCAAAAAATAGTCACACCTATATAAAGATGTGCATCTACAAATGATTCTTCAAAATCACTTTCGATATCAACTTCATCATTCTCGCTATCTCCGTCTTCGGCCAAATTAATAATAATATTATCTACAACAGTATCTAAAAGTGGTTCATTGTTCATAAATTCATCTTCAATCTTTATAACATGGTCACATTTAACTTTCCGATCATTTGCAGAAAATGTGTCAAAAAATTCATTACAGAATTATTTAACCTTGTTAAATTGAAGGTAACATTTCGTTTGGCCACATATTCTTTAAGTGCCGCCCCAACACTCTCGATCGGATTTAAGTACGGGTGATAAGGGGGTAGCCTTAAAACTTGCAATCCATGTCGAATAAACAATTCATCAATTTTATAAGTTTTATATTGCGGTTTGTACATTTTTGCAACGTTATAAAGATCCGGTTTTAACATTTGTTCACTGTAATATATGTTTCTTTTAGAAAGCCAGTTTTTTTATTGTTGTTTAGTCCAAGCAGTCGTAGGTAATTTTTCATTTAGAATATTGTGATATGGGGCGTTATCAATTACCACAACTGCGTTTTTTGGCAGGTTTAGAATGGGGTTCGGACCTGGTGGACTCTTTCTTCTGGGAATTGGACGTGGTGGAACCCTCCTCCTGGGAATGGGATCTGGTAAACCCCTCCTACTGGGGTTCGGGCCTGGTGGACCTCTCCTCCTGGTGTTCGGACCTGGTGGACCCTTCCTCCTGGGAATGGGACCTGCTGGACCCCTTCTACTGGGGTTCGGACCTGGTGGACTTCTCCTCCTGGTGTTTGGACCTGGTGGACCCTTCCTCCAGCTAGCTCAGCGGCGTGGTAGTATTCGCCTCCTCCTTCAGGGGTCGGTGTGTATCCCACTTGCTGGGCGCCATGTCGTCGGGTGGGCGTTGTCTGATTGCCAAAGCCCTGAAAAGGGCTCAGGCTGTCATGACTATTCACGTCCGACATTTTCATAAATGAATATTATATTTTGATATGTATATTATATAGAAAATTCCGTATCTCACTATAAATCTCCTAGGACTCTCGTAATCCACTATCTCGCAGAGGAACTGGGAGCAAGTAAATGAAATGCCAATTCAAGATAATTCAACTTGCCCAGTTCGATCTATATCTCAACAGCGTAGCGGTACCAGAGCGTCTAAGCGAGCCGTTGCGTCTTCTTTAGAGGTCGAAGATGAACTGCCGATCCGTTGCTCCCCGCCGCCTATTTATACACATTCGCGCGTGGTTCGGTGCGCAGGCATGTGTTTTTATTGGCAGGGGCGGAGCCTATGAGTTCGACGCGCTTTGCTCTGGGGTCACCACCCCGCTCCGAAGATCGAACTGGGAATGTTTGCTTTATTAAAATTAAAGTGTATAAAATTTGTATAAAATGTAAAAATAAAGTATGATGTAAATAAGGTTGAGATATGGACAGAGAAGCTTAAAATTAAGGGGAAAAAGGAGAAAATGTGGTATATACAATAGACTGTTTAGTTGTCCTCTGGTGGTGCTCTTGGTGGTGGTGATGGCCTTATATCGTCGACGTAGATCAGCTTGTGGCCGCCGTCCTTGAGCACATTGTAGGTGTTAGGGCCTAATTGTTCTAGTATTTCATGGGGTCCGGTCCATGTTTGGCCGAAGTTGGATTTGGCGAAGTTCCGGACGAGCACCTTTTCTCCGGGTGAGAATATTTTTGCCGGCGCTTGTGTGTCGGGAAACAGGCGCCTGGCGTAGATGGTGGCCTTCTGTCTGGCCTCTTCTTGTCGCTGGAGGCGTTTTTCGGGGGTGTTGAGTGGCCTTGGTCGCTTTGGGTCTTCTTCTGGGCGGCGGAGCTCGTAGCCCAGCAGTAAGTGGCATGGTGTCTGTTCAGTGGCTGCTGAGGCCCTTGTCCTGAGAGAGAACACTGTGTCCGCCAGGAGGTCTTCCCATCTATTTTCCTGTTTACCGACCAGTCTGGCTCGTAGTCCCTTTTTAATTTCTTGGACTCGCCTCTCCACGGGGTTTGCCCTTTGGTGGTAGATCGGGTAGTTTACTGGTTTTATGTGATTCCTGTCTAGAAATCTGTCAAACGACCCGCCACGGAATTGGCCTCCATTGTCCGTGATCACGCATTCCGGGTAGCCCCATCTTTGACAGACCTCCTCCTCTAAGAACTGGACCACTGCTTTGGCCTTGCCTGATGTGGTGCAACGGTATTCTATCCATTTGGAGAAGAGGTCTGTGGCCACCAGGATGAAGCGATTGCCTCTGGTTGACTTTGGGTATGGCCCTAGGACGTCGAAGGAGATGGTCTTCCACGGTCCTTGTGGTTCTCTGGCTTCCATTGATGCTGCTGGCTGTCTGGCTGCTGACTTGGTGGTGGCGCAGATGAGGTAAGACTTCACATGTTGCTTGGCATCCTTCTGTAGTGTTGGCCAGTAATATATTCGTTTGATGGCTCTAGTAGTTTCGTCTGTCCCGGGGTGGCCCGAGGCTTCGTGGTAGGTCTTGAGCACGTCTTCTCGATAGCGTTTGGGGATGACCAGCCGGTGTTGTTGCCCCGCCGTGTAGAAGCAAGTGCTCTGTTTTACTGAAAAGTCCTGTGTTAGGGTCTGTTCCACTTCGGTTTCTGGGCCTCTGGTGGTGATGGCTTCTAGGCGACGTCTCAGTCGCAGCATTCCAGAATGTGTCCTATGGGATTTCGCTATGCGTTCTTCCAGCGTGAGGTTGGCGTTGTCCTCTTGGGCTTCTTCCTCTTCTTCGTCCTCGAGGAGGCATAGGAGGGGGAAGTTGTCTGGTTCGTCGATTTCTATGGAGGGCCAGGACAGTCGTTCGATTTCATCGTCTTGGGATGAGTTGTTGGTGGTTGGTTCCTCGGTTTCCGGGAGCCTGGAGAGGTGGTCCGGAAGTTCATCCTTCTGTTGTTGGGGTCCCCCTGGAAGAGAACTGCTCCCATACCGGTGGTGGAAGCGTCCGTCTGGAGGCTGAAGCCCTGGTTTGGGTCCGGTCTTGACAGCTGGAGGGGTTGTGAGACTTCTCGTTTTATTCTCTGGAAGGAACTTTCCGCCTCTGGAGTCCATTTGAATTTCCTCTTGGCGGCCGTGAGGTCTGAGAGGGGGGACGTTTTCTCGGCGTAGTTCTTTACGAAGTCTCTGAGCCAGCCTGCTGTTCCTAGGAAGCTTCGTAGTTGCTTCCTGGTTGTGGGTCTGGGGTAGTCTTGAATCTTCAGGACGTGTTTTTCCAGAGGTAGGTCCGCTTCCGCTGTTATAGTGTGCCCTAGGTATTCTAGTTGGTCAGAGGCGAATTGGCACTTTTTGAGGGATGCCCAGAGTCCATGGGTTCGGAGTCGTTCTAGAACTAACTGGATATGACGAATGTGTTCTGCCAAGGTGTTTGAGTATATGATAATGTCGTCCATATACGCCTTGGTGAATATGTCTATATATCCAGCTAGGACTTGATTGGCCAGTTTCTGGAACGTTGTGGGGGCGTTCTTCAGGCCGAACGGCATAACCAGGAACTCGTAGGCTGACCCGTCTGGTGTCGAGAAGGCTGTGAGGTGGATGGAGTCGTCTGCCATAGGGACTTGCCAGAATCCACTTTTGAGGTCGATGGAGCTGAAAACCTTTGCTTGACCCAGGTCTCTGATTGTGTCATGGATGGGTGGGAGATTGGAAACTTCGGTTGCGGTGGCGTTGTTAAGTTTCCTGTAGTCAACGCAGAACCGCGGTTCTCCGTCTTTCTTTTGGACCACCACGATCGGGCTGTTATATTCAGAGTAGCTTGGTCGGATGACTCCGGCAGCTAGCATCTTGTCTACCTCGTCGTATATGATGCGTCTTTTCTCTGGTGAATATTTATATGGTTTCACCCTGATAGGTTTGGGGTCGTTGAGGCGGATCACGTGCTCTGTTGCCTTTGTGGTGGCCTGTTTGAGTTGATCTTCGAAGACCTCAGGGTACCGGTGCAGGACTTCCTCTACCTGAGCTTGGTAGGCTGCGGGTACCTGGCCTTCTTTCAAGGCGATGGCTTGGCTTGGTTTCCGGGACCTCTGTTGGCCGGACCAATAGGAGATGATCCTTTTTTCCTTCTCGAAATGGATGCAGCCTCTGGTGGTGTCGAGCAGGGCCTCCTGCTCTTGCATCCATTCCAGTCCCAGGATCATCTGGTGCTGGAGTTCTTTCAAAACAATGCATTTGATCTTAAATGGTTCCCCTTCTAAGGTTATGGTCTCCTCTGTTGTCCCCGCTGATTTGACCTCGTGGTTGTGGCAGGCGAGTGCGACGGAGGTTTTCGGGCTACTTGGTATTTCCTGCACCAGGCTCTGACTGACGAAATTCTTCGTGGCACCGGTGTCCAGCAGGACGGTGATGCTTTTGCCATGCAGGACTGCCTGGATTTGCGGGAGAGGGTGGCGGCCCGGACCTTTTCCGGTGATAGGGTTGAGTTCTGTGGTGGGGCGGAGCGCTTGTTGTCCGGTCGGTGATATGTTTGGGACATCGTTTATTGGTGTCCGCCCCCATTGGCGTTTCCCTGTTGCTGACGCCTGGATGTTGGTTGCTGCCTGGCCTGTGTCTGGGGTGGTGTTGGTCTGGCGTGGATCTGTGGTGGACGGGAGTATGACCTAGCTGCTTCCCGGATGTCCCTTTCTAAGGCAACTGCCGCTCTATGGAGATCTTCCATCGTTCTTGGTGGTTGGGCTCTTAGGCTTCTTCTGATCTCTGGGTTGAGTTGCTCGATCAGAAGGTGGACTAGCTGTTGCTCCGTCATGTGTGGAGCTACTCTTGAGGCTAGTGTTGTTTTCTCTTCTATGAAGATTGATGGATCTTCGTCCTCTTGCTGGTACTTGCCGTAGAACTTGGACGTCAGCTTGGCCAGGTCTGATGGATGATTAAATTTATCTAGGAACCGGTTGGTGAATGCATACCACTCCACTCTGGTTCTCGGGTACTGGTTTAACCATTTGCTGGCCATCCCTCTGAGGCATTGTTTGGTGGCATTGACCCATTCCTCTTGGGGTACTTGTTGGGCCTGTAGATGTCTCTGCATGGCTTGAAGAAATTGCGTGGGGTCCTCTTCTTCCCTACCGCTGAACGTCGGTGGCTCTGGCTTCCATCCTTGGTTGGTCAGTTTCTGCAAGGCCTGGAGTATTGCTTCAGCCTGGACCGCGACTGAGGGACTGGGAAGCGGCTGGTGGTATGTGGTAGCCTGGGTTGTCCGTAGGCTTCCTTGCTGTTGGGTCTGGTAGTGGGTGCCTGCTGGTGTTGATGTTGTGGTTGGTCTGTTGGTCCTCTCTGCCCTGAGGATCTCCGATAGCGGCTTGGCTTCCCTTGGTCCCGGTTGGGGTTGGTAGGTGCCTCTTCTATGGATTTGGACCTGGTGGACCTCTCCTTCTGGGGTTCCGACCTGGTGGACCTCTGCTCCTGGGGTTCGGACCTGGTGGACCTCTGCTCCTGGGGTTCGGACCTGGTGGACTCTTCCTTCTGGGAATTGGACCTGGTGGAACCCTCCTCCTGGGAATGGGATCTGGTAAACCCCTCCTACTGGGGTTCGGGCCTGGTGGACCTCTCCTCCTGGTGTTCGGACCTGGTGGACCCTTCCTCCTGGGAATGGGACCTGGTGGAACCCTTCTACTGGGGTTCGGACCTGGTGGACTTCTCCTCCTGGTGTTTGGACCTGGTGGACCCTTCCTCCAGCTAGCTCAGCGGCGTGGTAGTGTTCGCCTCCTCCTTCAGGGGTCGGTGTGTATCCCACTTGTTGGGCGCCATGTCGTCGGGTGGGCGTTGTCTGATTGCCAAAGCCCCGAAAAGGGCTCAGGCTGTCATGACTATTCACGTCCGACATTTTCATAAATAAATAATATATTTTTATATGTATATTATATAAAAAATTCCGTATCTCACTATAAATCCCTTAGGACTCTCGTAATCCACTATCTCGCAGAGGAACTGGGAACAAGTAAATGAAATGCCAATTCAAGATAATTCAACTTGCCCAGTTCGATCTATATCTCAACAGCGTAGCGGTACTAGAGCGTCTAAGCGAGCCGTTGCGTCTTCTTTAGAGGTCGAAGATGAACTGCCGATCCGTTGCTCCCCGCCGCCTATTTATACACATCCGCGCGTGGTTCGGTGCGCAGGCATGTGTTTTGATTGGCAGGGGCGGAGCCTATGAGTTCGACGCGCTTTGCTCTGGGGTTTTTTTTTTATTTTTTTAAAAAGGTGCTTTATTTTTACAATTTTGCTTCCCTTATACAGAACGGGTGGAAATTACATGTCAAATGTCTGCCGATGTTCTGGCCTTTTTCCATCATTTCTGTGTGTCGAGTCTTCTATGATCTATGGCTCCTTGCCGTAGCACTATCCATAGGTAATCATTTTCTACAATAGCTTTGTCCCGCAATATAATTATGGCTCCTAGCATATTTCGGCTGTGTATTCCCTGAAAAGTAGCTAAAAAACAGGGTCTCAAAACGATAAGGGGTTTAGTTTTCGAGAAGGCAACATGACTGACGTTGATTTTGCATAATAATAATTATTTACTTGGATTGATTTACACTTATGTGTGAAATAGGCTTGGAGTTAATCAACCTTGTTATGTAATTAGTGTTCCATGCAGAAGTCTACACCCACTATCTCGGATGCCTTCTGCGCGATTTGCGTCTATGAGATTCTTTCGAAGATCATCTGGCAGACAGTAATTATAAAAATTCGATGAAATTTTTGTTATAAAGTCTTTGATAGTAGGAGTATCGGCTTTGTCATGTAACCAAGAATTTTTGGGTAGTTTGGGGTAGCAGTTATGTTTTATTGCCATCCTTAAACACTTGTTTTGAACCACTTGCAGGGAGTGGAAATTATGTTTAGTCCCGTTAAAATAAACAGGAGCTGCGTAAGTCAGTATAGGGCGTATAATGTATTTATATGTAAGAATTTTGTTTTGACTTGTTAAGCTACTGTGAGTACAAATGAGTGGATATAGTTTTCCCATTGCAATCTTGGCCTTGCGTACCTGTTGCATAATATGTGCGTTCGCATTAGTATTGCCTTGAACAGTATACCCTAAATATTTTAGGGTACTACTTGGCTGTATAATATGCCCATCTACGCAAAGCTGAGTTTGCAATGGGGTGTTTTTATTAGTCATTCTCCTGAGTAATAAATACTCTGTTTTGGAGGCGTTAATCACTAATTTGTGTTCGTGTAAATAAGGTAAAATTGTCGTGTTAATGTGTGTTTGTACTGTCTCCAGTGCGTAATTTGGATTCTGTGCTGTGGCTACAAAACAAGTATCGTCGGCGTACATTGCAGTTAACAATTGTGGGGAGGTTGGGAGATCGTGGATGAATAGGGAGTAAAGCAAAGGTGATAAAACAGAACCTTGCGGAACTCCGGCTGTCATTAAGTAAGGTCCGGCTGAATGATTATCAATTTTGGTGTAAAATTTTCGATTGCTTAAATAGGAATTTAGTATTTTAATTAAATAATTAGGAACTTCAACTTTTATCAGTTTGTTTATTAAACCCTCGAGCCATACGGAGTCAAAGGCCTTCTGAATGTCCAATGTAACCATAATGGCTTTATCTTTTCTTACAAATCCTTCCCTTATATAATTTATTACCCTTATTATTTGTGCTATCGTGCTATGGCCGCTTCTGAAACCGTATTGCTCAGAGGGTAAAATGTTTTGTTTGTCGATAAATTGTCGTAGTCTATATAAAATTATTTTATCTATCACCTTTGCTATGTTGTTAAGGAGAGATATTGGTCTGTAACTATCTACATAACATGGTTGTTTATTTGCTTTGATAATGGGAACGACGTTGGCTATCTTAAGCATATCGGGATATTGTCCTGTTTTGAGAATAAAATTTGTTATGTATGTTATTTGTACAATAGCTTTTTTTGGAATATTTTTTAATAGTATGTTGTGTATAGTGTCTGTTCCTGGGGCTGTTTTGTTTTTCAGCTGTTGTATCGTGTTGTATATTTCAGAGCATGTTGTTAGATTTTTTGTATTTGTTGTGGTGAGTGAATTTATGTATTGTTTAACTGTGCGTGTTATGTTTTGATGAAATTGTGTGTGTTGTGTGTGATTTACAAAGTTGCTTTGAAAATACTCTCCGAACTGTTCTGCGATGTCGGGGGTGTTATAGTAGGTTTTATTATTGTGTATAATTTTGTTTATCTCACTCTGTTTTTTCCTAAAATGCCGGGCGATTTTCCATAGTGAGTTATCTCCTGGTTTCAGTGTTTTTATGAATGCTGACCATTCGCTGTTTCTGTGATCTTTAATTAACTGATTAATTTGTTGTTGATGCTGATTTAATTCTTTGTGATAAATTGGGTCTCTGGTATGTTGCCATTTTTTTCTGATTTTATTTTTATTTTGAATTAATTGTATTATGTTATCAGGAAGGATATATTTATTATGTGATTGTTTTTTTATGGTTGGGGTCAGAGGGGTAACAAGTAAACTTCTAGTCGGACGGAAGACTGAACGATAACATTTTTCCCTAAAAAAGACCCGCATTACATAAATTCAGGACTTCCATGCTAACTTCCAAGTGCGTCGGTTGGATTTTTATATTGGAAAATAAAGTTATCTATTATCTTTTATATCTTTAAAATTTTCTTTAAATCGAAAGTGTTTGTTCGGAAGGAATCAATAGAGTTATTCTCATTGATTTCCCCCCCAACTACGGGTACTCCGTATCAAACGGAATATACTCGCCGTTTACGCGAGAAAATTCAGAAATTACAAAATCTGAAGCCAGAATTGTTCGAAAGTGATAAGCTAAACCGAGATATAACTGTGTGTGTAAAAAAACCGGCTGTGACAGTGAAAACATCTCCTCGTTCGAAACTAAAAGGTACGTTCCAAAAAAAACTTGTCACAAAAAACAAAATAAAAAGATTAAAAAAACACAATAACAAATTAATCAGTGAAAAAGGTGATAGGGCCAATAAACTCAAATCAACTCATGAGAACTTAAGCCCCACCCCCTTTAACACAAATTCGCAAATATTAGAACAATTCACTAACGAAAGAGCGAGAATTAAAAATAAAACTTTAGAATTGAAGTCAAAGAAGAAAGATTACTTAAAAATAGCCTTTATTGATGAAGAATCACTGATTAATGATAACTCAGATACAAGCACACAAAGTATACAAAATTTCGAAAATATTCAAATTCCAAAACAAACTCTTGAAACACTAGACGTGAGTACACTCTCAAAAAGTATCGAAATAATTAAGCAACAAAACGAAGCCAAAAAGTGTCTAGAAGAGAAGAAAAAGTGTATAGGACAGGATAAAAAGTGTATAGGAAACACTAAAAAGTGTATAGAAACAGAAAAAAACAGTACAGAACAAAAAATTATCTTAAGTCCGGAAAGTAACTCATCAAAACTAGCTGAATTAACCAAATCTAATAACAATTACGAATCAATAGAAAACGAATTAACAAATTTTCAAGAGAAAAACCTCGAAACTTCATTCCCGATTTGTCGTGGTAATAATACAAATACCACGTCAACTCCAGTTAATCTAATTATAAATAATCAAAACAATCCTAATCAAATGGAAGAAGACACTATTGGGCCAAACTCCAATGGCAATTCAACAGACGACTCAGATGCCAGTCAACGAAACATCAGAAAAAACACTGAAATAATCACCGATGTACAAATCCACACTGCAGCCAATCTATCATGGGCGCAAGAAGTGGAAAACGCTGATACAAGTAATAATAAACAATCAGACAACTTCGTATCACAATACACGAAATTAACAAAAAAAACCACCCCAATTGTCGCCAGACAGCTAAATATGGTGTCTACCGACAAAAACAAACGACCATCCGAAGACCTAAATGCAATACAAACAATTTCACAAACAACACAAATGGAAGTTGAAGATATAACACCACCAGGTTTCACTAAACCGAGAAAAACCACTTCGTTTAGTAATATTCTGAATAAAATCAATAAACCGCAACAAATAGACACACAAAATAGATATGAATCATTATCTGATGAATCCGAGGAAGAAACAACAAAACCTCATAATGAACAAAAAAAACGGAAAAAAATCCGCTTCCGGACACTCAAAGCCTCAGAACTCAGCTCCGATGAAGAAACCATTGACAAAACCAACACGAAAAAAATAAAGAAAACTACCCCCAAACAAGATAATGCCACATGCCCTCCTATAGTAATAGAAGGGAACGTTTCCGCACATAGAGACATGGTGACTAAATTAAAAACTGAAATCCGCAAAAAATTCGAAATAAAATACACAAACAGCTCTTCCATCGTTTTTACCAAGGACGTAGAAGATTTCGAAAACCTAAAAACAGTTCTCCGAAGAGAAAAGGTGCCTTACCATACCTATTCCCGACGAGAAGACAAGACTCATGCCTTTGTCCTAAGAGGCCTGACCGAGGGACTACAACTGACCGATATAAAAGAAGACCTGCTAAACAACTATAAAATCGTTATCAAAGACATCTACAGAATGACTACTAAGGGTAGGCCACTATACTTAGTAGTCACCGATTCAAAGATAACATTAGACTTTTTGAACAAAAACGTCAAAATCATTGAATATACTCGAGTGCAATGGGAGCACAGGAGACAAAATAAACCTATAATCCAGTGCCACATTTGTCAACTGTGGGGCCACGCGACGTCGAATTGTGGCCGTGCTCCCAGATGCCTCAAATGTGCAGGAACTCATCTCACCACCGAATGCACAAAGGAGCGAACAACACCTGCAAGATGTGCCAACTGCAAAGGGGACCACCCTGCAAATGCCGAGATCTGTCCCGAATTTGTAAAAAGAAAAATTTGGATATTTCCCATTTGAAAATTTTTCACCTAGCACACTAGACATAGCGATAGGGAAAAATATAAACAACATCACAAAAATTAAAACGTTAACAGACTTCAATTCGGACCACGATTCGGTATTAATACACCTCAAACTGAGACACAACACTCAAACAGTAGAAAACAAAATATATGATTTTAAAACCACAAATTGGACCCTTTATAGAAAATACATAAACAAACATTTAACAATAATTAGTGAAATTAGAAACATTAACCATCTAAAATATATTAATTAAAAACTTACCAAGAAAGGCAATTGTCCATCTCACTTACATAATTAACTATGTAATTAAAACTGGTCAATATCCTGATATGCTCAAGATATCCAACATTATACCCATCATCAAAGCGAATAAAGAACCATGTTATGTAGATAGTTATAGACCAATCTCCCTATTAAACAATATAGCAAAGGTGATAGACAAAATAATTTTAAAAAGGCTACAAACGTTTGTCGACAAAAATAATATTATTCCTCTCGAGCAATACGGATTTAGGAGTGACCACAGTACGGTTGCACAAATTATTCGAGTTATTAATTATATCCGTGAAGGTTTTCATAAGAAACATAAGGCCATCATGGCAACCTTAGATATTCAAAAGGCATTTGACTCCGTATGGCTCGAGGGGCTAATATATCAACTAATTAAACTACATATTCCAGACTATTTGATAAAAATAATTAATTCTTATTTAAACAACAGAAATTTTTTTTCAAAAATTGATGAATATATAGCGGGCCCATATTCTATTCAAGCGGGAGTCCCGCAGGGATCGGTATTATCGCCTTTGCTATACTCCCTATTCACTCATGATCTTCCATCTACACCCCAAATTTTAACCGCCATGTATGCCGATGACACGTGTTTTGTGGCATCTGCAGAGAAACCAGAACACGCACTTGATACTATACAAACTCACATAAACACCACAATTATCCCTTATTTTAACAAACTTAAACTAGCTCTAAACCCCTCCAAAACAGAGTATTTATTACTCAGGAGGAGAGCTACAAAAGTCTCCACATTGCAATCGCAGCTCTGTATTGACGGTCATTACATTACCCCGAGTATCAACATTAAATACTTGGGATTCACAATGCAACAAAACTCAAGTGCTAGTGCTCATATTAAACAACAAATACAAAAAGCCAAGATTGCAATGAGTAGACTCTACCCTATCATCAGCAAACACAGTAAACTCTCAACACAAAATAAAATACTCATTTACAAACAAGTCATTCGCCCAATACTCACATATGCAGCTCCTGTATATTACACTGGCACACAACATAATTTTTATTCTCTGCAGATGATACAAAACAAGTGTCTCAGAATGGCAATCAAACACAACACAATTTATCCTAAACTCCCAAAAACCTCTTGGTTACATGAGAAAGCCAACATACCTATCATCAAAGACTTTATAAACAAAATCTCAGATAAATTTTACAACTACTGTCTGCCACAAGATCTTCGTCAAAATCTCATAGACGCAAATCGCGCAGAAGGCATCCGCGATAGTGGGTGTAGGCTTCTGCATGGATCACTAATTACATAACATGATTGTTTAGAACTCCGAACCCATTTTCATCACAAGGGGATATGCAACACAGGCAACTGCGCTGCAGAACTCCTTTTACTAACAATCCCGATTCTAAATAAATTACATCAATTTAAAAACAACGTCAGTCATGTTGCCAACTCGAAACCTAAACCCCTGAGTCAATTTTGAAACCCTGTTTTTCAGCTGTTTTTCAGGGGTAACTGAGCCGAAAGATGATAGGAGTCAAAACTATATGTTAGGGACAAAGTTATTGTAACAGCCAAACTATATGGATAATGCCCGATGAGCAAGGAACCATAATCACTCAGACGAACGCAACGTCACTAAAAATCGCCAGATCATCGGCATGGTATTCTACTTAAGTCTGTATTATACTTTTATTTTTAGTAACTTGTAAATAGGGAATGACAAACTCAAATAAAGAACATTTTAAACAAACAAACTACAAATTCCATTCCGGCAACCTTCAGGACCATTGATTATGAGAAAAAATTACCATTCGAGGAATTGTAAAAGAATAATAAATTACTTATAAATTGAAAACTTTTCGCCTATTATGATATTTTTACTTGAGGAGGATATGATATATTCTAGTAATGATTCCAATTAACAAACAGTGAAATAAGAAGTTAATGATCTGTATCTGCAGACTACGATTTAGCTAGACCACAAATTATATTCCGACAACCTTCAGGACCATTGATTACGAGAAAAAAATCACCATTCGACGTATTTTTTAAAAGAATAATAAATTATTGATAAATTGAAATCCTGAATTTGTCGATCACGAATTGTTTATTATTTTTTATATATTGTCTATTTACCCATAGTTAAACATATACTATTATTTATTATCTATTTTGTATATGTGAGGTCGAAGGAGATTCTTTAATAGCCTTTAGGCAACAATTTTCCCTGATATGTGATGAAAACATACAGAAAATACTATACGCACTTGAACTAATAGATAACCGCATGTTTTGTAGGCATGTCTTACAGATATCCTAGTTAAGTACTTATCCCACAATGTGGTAACTGCCGTATTTCTGTGCGGAAAAAAGTCGATCCCCCGTTTTATATCCGAAGAGACCTCAAAAAATACTTATATGGTTAAGAGAAATCGATATACGAGACCCACTACTTTTTTTCCGACCAAAAATTCAATTACAATTTAAACTACAATACATCTCAAAAATCTATATAAAATTTACATATGAGGTTATAGGCACTCTTCAATAGCCTTTAGGCGACTCTACCCCATAACAGAAGGATACTATTCGTACATAACTCAAAAGGTGACTGCTCGGGTTGTAATCGAGTCTAACCGACACCCTAAGTTTTTTGTACTCCTCCCACTGTGTGGTACCTGTCATATCTCTGTGTAGGAAAAGTCGGTACCCTTTTTATACCCGAAGGAACCTCATTGTATGCTATCAAAATTATATATCACAACTAAAACAATAAATATTTTTGTAGGTAAATACTCAAAAGATACTTACTCGTTTGCCTATTTCATCTGAGTCGATGACGTCATAGATTCTCGTTACTAATAACATACCTTATCAACGAAAACCGACAAGTCCAAACAAGTTCATATTAAAACGGATACATGATTTCAAAAAAACTTGGGTTATGATGAAAAATTATATGATTGTAACAGTGATTTTTCATTATGTCCAAAACATAATATTCCACCTAGTTCAAAATATAAAAAGTTATTGTCTACCCATTATCCTAAAAATAATTATAAAATTCACTACCGGACACTAAACGATTGACATTGAAAAAGATACATAGGTTTCTAAAATTCGAGCGGAATTCTTGGTTGAAGACATATTGATTTAAACAACCATTTGAGAAATTTAGCAAACAATGATTCTGAATCATCATAAACTTATTAATAAAACAATGGAAAATTCTCGAAAGTACCGTTATGTTAAATCACTTAAATCTTGAAACGGCCGCTACAGCATAAAACATTTCATTGCAATTCCTTTGTTACATTATAGTACAATTTTTAATGAAAATCTAGTAGCTATTAAATTAAAAAGGGCTGAAATAGTTTTCGGTAAACCTCTTTATATAGGTGTGACTATTTTTTGATTTTATGATACCGAAATTGGATCTTAAAGACGTAAATTACTAAAAAACAATATGTACGGCCTTATCTCCCTACATCAACTGATATTTTTTGGTTCAAAGACATATTTTTAACCCCAAACTCACGTATACGTTAGAAGCGTAATTAAATTATTGTTGGAATTTACTCTAATTCCAACTGTTCTAATCATATATTTCGAGACACCCTGTACATATGTATTGGCGTAGGTGTCGCTGGGTGTCTAGCAGTAACAAATCTCTGCGCGCGCGATTTCATTTTAAACGAGAACAGTAGTAACTTTCGTCGGTAGCACACCGAATATATGTGTATCTACACGCTGTGACCACCCGATGTTCAAATTTAGTGTTTAGTTCAGTTTATAGTCGCTCTACATCCAATCACAATTGCATCACTCGCACGTTGTTAATTCTCCCTGCTCTGTATTAAAACGTTCATCAGGTTTATGATATATTTTTTATTTTAGTGTGATAATTATTTCATGTTAATCGCCAAAATCACAGTGTTGCCAAATATTGGCAAGAACAATTTTTGTGGATAATTTTTCACATATTTATTTATTTTGTCTTGTATGGTCTTTCTACTTTCTAAGTGGTATCATTAAAGATCAGTTGAAATTAAACTGACTTTTTATTGGTATTGTTCAACCTTTCGTGGTCAGCGGAGACAGGATAGTGCACTTAAACGTCAACAACCACCTAACCAAAAAATAATACAGTCCACTTAGCTTACTACCCGTCTTCGCTCCCCGACATGGTCCTTCGAGCCGGATATGATCCTACGGATGTGAAGTTTCATTTTTCTAGTGCTTTCTCGAACTTTCCGGTCATCACGTGATTGGTTTCTCTCAAGTGTTCTCGTTTTTTCGCCGTTAACTTGTGCCGTACCGTTAAAACAGTGCGCGAAACAAAACTTTCGTATAAGTATCGTTATAGTGTTAAGAAGAATTTTTGGTTTCCACGAAAAACCAACTCATTTCCCTATCTACAAGAAGTTGCAGCGACGTGGCAACAGCGCGAAAAGTCCAACTCGTCTTCATTTATTTAAAAGAAGTGAGCTTTTAGCATCTTTCTCTACAGCGCTGGTTCATGCATATAGCCAGCTCCCTCTCATTCAGCATATCAACTATTTCAAGTTTCACGGATATTCAGTAAGAAGTTTTTTACAAATTCACGTTTTTACTAACATTAAAGCAGGTACATGTGTTTACTATTTCAAATTTAAAAATTATTGATTTTCGTATGATGTTTTGGTATTCTGTTTTTACCGATATCAGTAAATATTGTGAGTCTAATTAGGAAAGGTTTATTGACATTTTTTTTATAATACTTGCGACAATTTATTTAATATTTATTTGGTGATTAAAGTGTTTATTTATTTTTAATTTGAAGAGGTTATTGAACTTTCATCGCTCTATAAATTAGTAGAAAAATAGTTCAGTGTTGTATCATATACATTTATTATTGTTTCTCTTTAGATTATCACTAGTATATTTTCATATAATATTGTTTTGTTTTTGTAATAATGGCTGCAAAACAATTTGCTGATTTAATTAAAAAACGTAACTCTTACGTGGGTCAATTGAATAGATTATCTGATTGGATTACAGGTCATTTTGCCACGGTTAAGCGAGTATCTGAACTCGAAACAAGGGTAGACACCCTTCATGAAAGTTTTGCTAATTATACAAATGTACAGGACCAAATTGAAGATTTAATATCATCTAACCCCACTCTTACTGACACTGAAGACCGAGCAGCGTTTGAAGGAAAGTTTTACGACACTCTTGCAGATTACAAAGATTGTATTCAAAATATCAGCGTTACACCTACTTCCTCCAGCGCTGGCAATGGTCCAGGCCCCTTTTCTGGTGACAAATCTAATGTTAGATTGCCAGAAATTAAAATACCCAATTTTGACGGATCTAAGCCGTCCGATTTTGCTCCCTTTTTCGATATATTTCAAGCTCTAATAGGTTCAAATCCCAAATTAAGGAAGGCTGAAAAATTGTATTATTTGCGCACTTTGCTTAAAGATTCAGCTCTTCAGATAATAGAGAATTTAAAAGTCATTGATTCAAATTATGATGTAGCTATAAGTACCCTAAAGAAAAGGTTTGAAAATAGATCTATTATTGTTAATGAGCATTTAGCTAACCTGTTCAGTTGCCCCAATATTGTTAAAGCCAACGCAGCGAATTTAAGAGATTTGACTAATACTCTTACTAAGGAGCTAGAGTGTCTAAATAATTTAGGTATCAGTGAAAAAGTGCTTACTGAAGCACTCATAGTTTTTATGTTTGAAAGAAAATTGGACCCTCTATCTCGTAAAATATTTGAGGAAGAGAGAATTAACAACGATATCCCTACTCTTAAAGATTTTCTTACCTTAGCTGAGCGGAGGAGCATTGTTTTGGAAAACTTATCTAGTTTTGATGCGCTGCAGGATCGTAAACCTGCTTATCAGGATAAAAAAAATACTACTTTCCCCCATACTCGAGTCAATTTGCACGCGACTAACGACGATTCTAACCGACGAGTTTCTCCTCCAGGTTCACCAAATCTGGGGAGTAGTTGTGCTTATTGTCAGCAATCACATAGAATTTACTCTTGTTCGGCATTCGGTACACTCTCTCCGCAAGAGAGACACAGATTCGTAAAAAGCAAAGCCCTTTGCTTTAATTGTTTAGGAAAAAATCACGCGGTAACCAATTGCTCTTCTGCGCATCGTTGTAGCGCATGTCAAGGTATGCACCATAGTTTATTGCATTTAGATTCGCGTCCTAATAATAATCGGCCGGTTTCGCAAACCAATGCAAATTCTAATAGAGTCGTTACTCAATTCAATAGGGATACTCGTCAACAAAATCGGTATTCGAATTTCTCTAGAACTAGGAACGCTCCGAACCCTCACCACGATACGCCGATCCCTAGTACTTCTCGTTCTCACTCCTCAAATGATGATTCTCCCACTGCGCAAGCGCCAAGTACACAAACTCAAAGCTTGAACTCCCTTTCACATAATAGCTCGCATACATTGTTAGCAACTGCTCAAGTTGTAATCTACGACTCTGATGGTAACCCTTGTGTAGCTAAAGCCATTTTGGATTCTGGTTCTCAGAGCAGCTTTATTTCTCGCGATTGTGTTCAGCGTTTAAATTTGGCTACCAGGAAACAAAACTTGCACATTTCAGGTATCTCAGCGCAAGATTCCGTTGTGTCAAAGGAATATACCAATTTGATTATTCACTCGAAAGTGAACCCTGACAAATGTTTTTCCATTTCATGCTCTGTGTTGGAAAATATAACAAAAACAATACCTCAGATTCCTATTAATCCCCGTAAATTGAATATACCCCAAGAAATCTTGAATCACCTTGCAGATCCGTCTTTTTCCACTCCCTGTCTACCGGAAATTTTAGTGGGGGCAGATTTGTTTTACGCGTTACTTACGCAGGGTTCTTTACATCTAGGTAAAGGTCTCCCTGTTCTCTTCAATAGTCATTTAGGATGGGTAATTGCAGGGGAAATACCCTCGTATGCTCAAGAAAATGAAAAACAAACTCTTTCGCAATCACAGTGTTTTTGCTCAACAGGGTCCTGTCGCGGCTCTGTAAATGGTTTATGACTAGATAAACCACCAACTCTAGACTCGCTTTTAAACAAATTTTGGAATCAGGAGGAAATTTCTGATTCAGAGCACTCTTCATGCTCACCCGAATGCGATTACGTCGAAAATCTCTTTTTATCTACTACTAAGATTTTGAAAAACGGTACTTATCAGGTAGACATGCCCCTGCGCACCCCCTTTGAATTTTCAAAGTTAGGCGATTCTTTTATTACTGCTCAACGAAGATTTCTCTCATTGGAAAAAAGGCTCCACAACAACCCTGAATTGTTTATAGAATATAAAAGGTTTATTGATGAATATATTTCTCTAGGTCATGCCCAAGTGACACCCCTAGCTCTTACGCATACCCCCTCTCTTAGTTCTACCCAAGGGACAGTACCTTCACCGTCAAGTAGGCAAGGGTTTAATAAATATTTTGTTCCACATCTCTGCGTTGTCCGGCCTGACAGCGCATCCACCAGAATCAGGGTGGTATTCGATTTCTCGTGCAAGACATCGTCCTCTCTTTCTCTAAATTGTATATCGTGCAAAGGTTACACGGTACAGCCTGATCTGTATGACATTTTGTGTCGTTTTCGAGTTCCTAAATTTGTTTTAACTGCAGACATCAGACAAATGTTCCGCCAGATTAAAACTAACCCTAATCAAAATTTCTTACAAAATATATTGTGGAGAAATTCTCCAAAAGAGTCTCTCCAATGCATCGAACTGCAAACGGTTTCCTTTGGGCAAACCTTTGCCCCTTTTTTAGCTTGTCGGGTCATCAAAGATATTGCCGACAAAAACACTCATCTCTCTTTAGCTTCAGAAGCCTTATTATCTCAAACATATATTGACGATATTCTTTCGGGTGCACAAACCCTCTCCGACTTGAAAACTCTTTATATGCAGCTTAGCACAGCTTTAAATAACTCTGGTCTCAAATTGCATAAATGGCAATCCAACTCTACAGAATTTTTAAAAGATATCGCTAATACTAATGCATCAGGAAAAGATTTGAATTTAAATGAATCCGCATGCAAAATTTCAGGTCTTAAGTGGAATCCCTCGCTTGATGAATTTAGAATTCCAGTACCCTCAGTGTTAGATATCCACCCTCTTACGAAAAGAAAAGTTTTATCAGTAATTAGCTCATGTTTCGACCCATTAGGTTTGGTAAACCCTATCATTGTAGCAGGTAAGGTTTTGATGCAGAAAATTTGGATGTCCCACCTTGACTGGGATATGCAAATCCTAGATGCATCCCTTTTAGAATCGTGGCAAGAATTTGTAAAAAATGTATTGCAATTAAAAAATTTGACTATCTCTAGGAATTTGTTCTTGAACAAAGAAATCTCCAACGTCGAGTTACACGGGTTCGCGGACGCCAGCACATTGGCATACGGAGCCGTTGTATATCTAAGGGTTCAATATTCAGATTTCACTATTTCTTGCTCTCTTGTCTCGGCAAAGTCTCGTGTGGCGCCTCTTAAGAAAACTATCACAATACCCCGGCTAGAACTTTGTGCTATGCTTCTACTCTCGAAATTAGTTATAAAAATCTCACAAATTTTTGAAAATAAAATTTCGTTCAATTCTATTAACCTTTGGACCGACTCCTTGATTGCTCTTTGTTGGATCGGAAGTCATTCAAGTAGGTGGACCACGTTTGTGTCCAACCGCGTATCCCAAATACATTCTCTTTCGCAAAAATTTCCGTGGCGTCACATTTCCTCTCAGATTAATGCAGAAGATCCCTTGTCTAGAGGAATGTTCAACTGTAAAGTCTGGAACACATGGTTTCATGGGCCAGAATTTCTACGAAACCCCAATTTAAATCTATCGCTTTTTGAAGCTACCCCCAATATTGTAAACCATCCCCCAGAAGAGAAGAAAATTGCTCTCACTATAGATACACAACAAATGAGTTTTTGGTCATCTCTTTTTTCGAAATTTTCTAATTTCTCAAAATTACAAAGGACAGTGGCGTACTTATTGCGCTTTTCGCATAATTTGAAGAATTCTGATAGGAAAATCGGACCGCTCTCGGTGTCTGAGCTGTCCTCGGCCCTTGAATTTATACTTAAAATTATTCAAAAAGAGCACTTCTACACTGAAATGAATGCCCTCTTGACAGATCGTCCCCTGAATAATAGTAAAATTCTTTCTTTTAAACCCTTTGTTGATAAGAGCGGTTTTATTCGTGTAGGAGGTAGGCTCACATATGCAGACATTCCTGAATCACACAAGTACCCCATTTTGCTCCCCTCTCAGACTCATGTGGTTTCACTAATGCTTCGCCAAGAACATGTTAGGTTAGGCCATGCAGGCGCACAAAATACACTCTCGAATTTCAGATTACGATTTTGGCCTTTAAATGGACTCAGAGAAGTTAAACGTATAATACACTCTTGTGTTACTTGTCATCGCTTTAACGCAATAGTAGCCGAACAAATCATGGCGGATCTCCCTAAGGATCGCGTCTGCGCAGCTCGTCCCTTCCAGAAAGTGGGCGTGGACTTCGCGGGACCCTTCATAATAAAATCCTCTAGGTTGCGGAAATCCCCACTTATTAAAGGTTATGTGGCTCTTTTCATTTGTATGGTCACCAAGGCGGTGCACATTGAATTTGTAACCGGTTTATCCTCGGAAGCCTTTTTAGCTACCCTAAAAAGATTTATTTCCAGACGTGGAAACCCCACTCGAATTTTCAGTGATAATGGCACGAATTTTCTCGGCGCATGCAACAGTTTGAGAGAGCTTTATGATTGGGGATTGTGGGAGGCTGCGGTCAAAAGCACTAAGTATCACCTCGTACGAATTTTGGGTGATACTCGGGTCACTTACGAAGAGTTTTCCACGATTCTTGCTCAAGTGGAGGCAATCTTAAACTCCAGGCCTTTGTGTGCTCTTTCTAACGACCCATCGGATCTTCAATCGCTTACTCCAGGGCATTTTTTGATAGGAGCCCCTTTAACTGCATTCCCCGAAAAAGATTTAACTCAAACCCCAGATAACAAACTCTCATTTTGGAAACTCTGCTCCAAAATGCAGCAAGGTTTTTGGAAACGGTGGACGGTAGACTATCTCCACAGATTACAGCAAAGACCTAAATGGTCACGTCCCTCAGCCAACCTAGAAGTTGATCAAGTGGTATTAATCAAAGGTGAAGATACACCCCCCTCAAAGTGGCCCTTAGTTCGTATTGTTGAGGTAATAAAAGACAATGATGGTAAGGTAGACCTATTGCCAAGTTATGTCCTCTCCCATCTGCCTCTAAGGTAGATAATACTGCGTGAATTCACACTGGTGGAATTCACCGACTTTACACACAGTTTAACACAGCTTTATTTCATATCATTTTTTTATTTATTTTTTGTTGTTTAGACTTTTGATAATAAATAAACACTTGTTGTTGTTAGGTTAAGTAATGACCTTAAAGTTTGATTTGATCTCTTAGAAAGTCCTTTCACTCTGTCGCGCGGGCAGGATGTTGGAATTTACTCTAATTCCAACTGTTCTAATCATATATTTCGAGACACCCTGTACATATGTATTGGCGTAGGTGTCGCTGGGTGTCTAGCAGTAACAAATCTCTGCGCGCGCGATTTCATTTTAAACGAGAACAGTAGTAACTTTCGTCGGTAGCACACCGAATATATGTGTATCTACACGCTGTGACCACCCGATGTTCAAATTTAGTGTTTAGTTCAGTTTTTAGTCGCTCTACATCCAATCACAATTGCATCACTCGCACGTTGTTAATTCTCCCTGCTCTGTATTAAAACGTTCATCAGGTTTATGATATATTTTTTATTTTAGTGTGATAATTATTTCATGTTAATCGCCAAAATCACAGTGTTGCCAAATATTGGCAAGAACAATTTTTGTGGATAATTTTTCACATATTTATTTATTTTGTCTTGTATGGTCTTTCTACTTTCTAAGTGGTATCATTAAAGATCAGTTGAAATTAAACTGACTTTTTATTGGTATTGTTCAACCTTTCGTGGTCAGCGGAGACAGGATAGTGCACTTAAACGTCAACAACCACCTAACCAAAAAATAATACAGTCCACTTAGCTTACTACCCGTCTTCGCTCCCCGACAATTATAATCTACCCCCATCCATCGTTCGTATAAACTTTTTTAATGAAATTTTTACTAAAAAACAATATATACGGCCTTATCTTTCTACATTAACTAATATTTTTTGAAAAAACATCTAAAGAAATGTGTCATATTTCAACAAAAAAATATTTATTACTCACGCTTTAAGGGAACAACTTATCACTTGCACACCTTATTTAACACTGAAAATATCAATTTTTAATACACACGTCTTTGTCCATTCATTAAGCCGGTGACGTCGGCGGCCGTATAGATTACTAAGATTTTAATAATTTTGTCCTCTTTAGAGGTCGAAGATGAACTGCCGATCCGTTGCTCCCCGCCGCCTATTTATACACATTCGCGCGTGGTTCGGTGCGCAGGCATGTGTTTTGATTGGCAGGGGCGGAGCCTATGAGTTCGACGCGCTTTGCTCTGGGGTCACCCCCCCGCTCCGAAGATCGAACTGGGAATGTTTGCTTTATTAAAATTAAAGTGTATAAAATTTGTATAAAATGTAAAAATAAAGTATGATGTAAATAAGGTTGAGATATGGACCGAGAAGCTTAAAATTAAGGGGAAAAGGGAGAAAATGTGGTATATACAATAGACTGTTTAGTTGTCCTCTGGTGGTGCTCTTGGTGGTGGTGATGGCCTTATATCGTCGACGTAGATCAGCTTGTGGCCGCCGTTCTTGAGCACATTGTAGGTGTTAGGGCCTAATTGTTCTAGTATTTCATGGGGTCCGGTCCATGTTTGGCCGAAGTTGGATTTGGCGAAGTTCCGGACGAGCACCTTTTCTCCGGGTGAGAATATTTTTTCCGGCGCTTGTGTGTCGGGAAACAGGCGCCTGGCGTAGATGGTGGCCTTCTGTTTGGCCTCTTTTTGTCGCTGGAGGCGTTTTTCGGGGGTGTTGAGTGGCCTTGGTCGCTTTGGGTCTTCTTCTGGGCGGCGGAACTCGTAGCCCAGCAGTAAGTGGCATGGTGTCTGTTCAGTGGCTGCTGAGGCCCTTGTCCTGAGAGAGATTACTGTGTCCGCCAGGAGGTCTTCCCATCTATTTTCCTGTTTACCGACCAGTCTGGCTCGTAGTCCCTTTTTAATTTCTTGGACTCGCCTCTCCACGGGGTTTGCCCTTTGGTGGTAGATCGGGGAGTTTACTGGTTTTATCTGATTCCTGTCTAGAAATCTTTCAAACACCCCGCCACGGAATTGGCCTCCATTGTCCGTGATCACGCATTCCGGGTAGCCCCATCTTTGACAGACCTCCTCCTCTAAGAACTGGACCACTGCTTTGGCCTTGCCTGATGTGGTGCAACGGTATTCTATCCATTTGGAGAAGAGGTCTGTAGCCACCAGGATGAAGCGATTGCCTCTGGTTGACTTTGGGTATGGCCCTAGGACGTCGAAGGAGATGGTCTTCCACGGTCCTTGTGGTTCTCTGGCTTCCATTGATGCTGCTGGCTGTCTGGCTGCTGACTTGGTGGTGGCGCAGATGAGGCAAGACTTCACATGCTGCTTGGCATCCTTCTGTAGTGTTGGCCAGTAATATATTCGTTTGATGGCTCTAGTAGATTCGTCTGTCCCGGGGTGGCCCGAGGCTTCGTGGTAGGTCTTGAGCACGTCTTCTCGATAGCGTTTGGGGACGACCAGCCGGTGTTGTTGCCCCGCCGTGTAGAAGCAAGTGCTCTGTTTTACTGAGAAGTCCTGTGTTAGGGTCTGTTCCACTTCGGTTTCTGGGCCTCTGGTGGTGATGGCTTCTAGGCGACGTCTCAGTCGCAGCATTCAAGGATGTGTCCTATGGGATTTCGCTATGCGTTCTTCCAGCGTGAGGTTGGCGTTGTCCTCTTGGGCTTCTTCCTCTTCTTCGTCCTCGAGGAGGCATAGGAGGGGGAAGTTGTCTGGTTCGTCGATTTCTATGGAGGGCCAGGACAGTCGTTCGATTTCATCGTCTTGGGATGAGTTGTTGGTGGTTGGTTCCTCGGTTCCCGGGAGCCTGGAGAGGTGGTCCGGAAGTTCATTTGCCTTCCCTGGGACGTGGTGGATGCTGAAATCGTATTCTTGTAACAGGAGTGCCCATCTTGTGAGTTTGGTCCTCTCTTCCCTGAATCTGTCCAGCCAGGTTAGGGCCCTGTTGTCGGTGTAGAGGTCGAAGTGCTGGTCTTGGAGGTAGTGCTTGAATCTCTTGATCCCCATACTACGGCGAGACATTCGATCTCGTTGATATGGTACCTCCGTTCAGCGGGGCTTAGCTTGGCGCTGGCGTAACAGATTATCCTTCTGTTGTTGGGGTCCCCCTGGAAGGGAACTGTTCCCTGTTGCTGACGCCTGGATGTTGGTTGCTGCCTGGCCTGTGTCTGGGGTGGTGTTGATCTGGCGTGGATCTGTGGTGGACGGGAGTATGACCTAGCTGCTTCCCGGATGTCCCTTTCTAAGGCAACTGCCGCTCTATGGAGATCTTCCATCGTTCTTGGTGGTTGGGCTCTTAGGCTTCTTCTGATCTCTGGGTTGAGTTGCTCGATCAGAAGGTGGACTAGCTGTTGCTCCGTCATGTGTGGAGCTACTCTTGAGGCTAGTGTTGTTTTCTCTTCTATGAAGATTGATGGATCTTCGTCCTCTTGCTGGTACTTGCCGTAGAACTTGGACGTCAGCTTGGCCAGGTCTGATGGATGATTAAATTTATCTAGGAACCGGTTGGTGAATGCATACCACTCCACTCTGGTTCTCGGGTACTGGTTTAACCATTTGCTGGCCATCCCTCTGAGGCATTGTTTGGTGGCATTGACCCATTCCTCTTGGGGTACTTGTTGGGCCTGTAGATGTCTCTGCATGGCTTGAAGAAATTGCGTGGGGTCCTCTTCTTCCCTACCGCTGAACGTCGGTGGCTCTGGCTTCCATCCTTGGTTGGTCAGTTTCTGCAAGGCCTGGAGTATTGCTCCAGCCTGGACCGCGGCTGAGGGACTGGGAAGCGGCTGGTGGTATGTGGTAGCCTGGGTTGTCCGTAGGCTTCCTTGCTGTTGGGTCTGGTAGTGGGTGCCTGCTGGTGTTGATGTTGTGGTTGGTCTGTTGGTCCTCTCTGCCCTGAGGATCTCCGATAGCGGCTTGGCTTCCCTTGGTCCCGGTTGGGGTTGGTAGGTGCCTCTTCTATGGATTTGGACCTGGTGGACCTCTCCTTCTGGGGTTCGGACCTGGTGGACAACTGCTCCTGGGGTTCGGACCTGGTGGACCTCTGCAACTGGGGTTCGGACCTGGTGGACTCTTCCTTCTGGGAATTGGACCTGGTGGAACCCTCCTCCTGGGAATGGGATCTGGTAAACCCCTCCTACTGGGGTTCGGGCCTGGTGGACCTCTCCTCCTGGTGTTCGGACCTGGTGGACCCTTCCTCCTGGGAATGGGACCTGGTGGAACCCTTCTACTGGGGTTCGGACCTGGTGGACTTCTCCTCCTGGTGTTTGGACCTGGTGGACCCTTCCTCCAGCTAGCTCAGCGGCGTGGTAGTGTTCGCCTCCTCCTTCAGGGGTCGGTGTGTATCCCCTTTGTTGGGCGCCATGTCGTCGGGTGGGCGTTGTCTGATTGCCAAAGCCCTGAAAAGGGCTCAGGCTGTCATGACTATTCACGTCCGACATTTTCATAAATAAATATTATATTTTTATATGTATACTAGCTGACCCGACAGACTTCGTCCTGTCAAAAAGATTTGTAATGTGGCAGTTTTTTTGCCTACGTATTTAAAAAAATTCTCCTGAACAGAACCGTCACCCTGGTGATAGGGCGTTGTGAATAAAAAATAATTAAATAAAACATATATAAGGATTTAAAAGTAAGTAATCGCTTTATTGTTAATCATGTGAATCATAATTATTATTATTATCATTGTAGTGCTTTGTGGTATACGATGTTTTTTGTTTGATTACCTGGCGCATAGATAAACAAATCTGATGGTTTTCCAACACGGGAACAGGCAACATACAATTGACCATGTGAGAAACATGGGTTTTCTAAATTAATACCACAAACACTTAATGATTGCCCCTGGGACTTGTTTATAGTCATAGCAAAAGCAAGCCGCACTGGAAACTGTAGTCGTTTAAACTCAAATGGCACATCAGTCGGAATCATTGGGATGCGCGGTATGAGAACATCTTCTCCTTTATACTTTCCTTTGAGTATAGTTGCTTCTATCACATTGTTTAGTAATTTTTTTATCGCTAACCGTGTACCGTTGCAAAGACGCGGTTGGTTGATATTTCGCAACATTATAACCACCGATCCAACCTTTAATTGGAGATTGTGAGGTGGCAATCCTGGCAAATCCAGCGAGTTTAAAAATTCCGGTGGATAGTTGACTACATCATCTTGATTAGTAGCCGAATCAACTGATTTATATATCCTCAATTCGCCTGTAATTTGTTCTTGAATTTTCAAATTTAATTCATTTACATCTATGTTTTTTGCAGCCAGTATAGCTCGTTCGCTCAACCAATCATGGTTTCTGTAATTTTGAGAAACATCTGGAAACACCTTCTGAATAAGTTCATCTTTTGATCGAGTTAACTGACAAAAACTTTGAGGAAAGTTAATGCAGCCAGTCAACATGTCTATAGGAAATTTGCCATTACCAATGTCAATGAGTTGTTTAGAGAATATGTTTCCAGATTGGTCATTTTGCAACTCGACACGCATATTCTTGCTTAAATGAAGTACTTTGACATGTTTCCACAAATTGGAGGACTTTAGACATGCATTGAGTTCATCAGCTGGCGTTGATCGTGGAATCACTGGCAATGTTTGACGAAAATCTCCTGCTAATAAAATCATTGCACCACCAAATCGATTATTATTGCTCCGTAGATCTTTTAAGGTTCTGTCTAAAGCCTCCAAAGATTTTTTATGTGCCATCGTGCATTCATCCCAAACAATCAATTTACATTGCTGCAAAACCTTTGCCATTGCAGAGTTCTTCGAAACGTTGCAGGTTGGAGTTTCATTGCTTTGCATATTCAATGGCAATTTTAGTGCTGAATGGGCTGTTCGACCACCTTCAAGCAAAGTTGCTGCGATTCCCGACGAAGCGAGTGCAAGTGCAATTTTATTTTGTGAGCGAATTGTTGCTAATATCAATGAAATCAAAAAAGTTTTTCCTGTACCACCAGGTGCATCTAAGAAGTAAACACTCTGCACAAAACACGATATACGAATTTGTTTCGTGTGTCAGTTGACAATTAAACTCCTCCAACTATGTATTCTGTGCTCCAACGCACACACGCACATTGTTTTGATAGATATGATCTTTGACGTTAGGAACACACCTACATTGCTTAGACAACAGTGAGTGCTTGTAATTTAATATGAACTTTATACCATAGCAATGAAGCTCAAATTGACTACGTTTTAGTTACAAATCATTTGTATGGGAAAAAGAAAAGGGCTATTTTTAGGGTTTTTCCAGCAATAATTCTAATTTTTCTCGCCGTAAAAACCATCCTTGAACTTCAACGAACATTTTAAAAAAAGATTTGGCCAAATTGGTCGAGGCGTTGTTGAGTTATGCGCTTACCAACACATTTTGCGATTCATTTTTATATTATAGATTATATAAAAAATTCCGTATCTCACTATAAATCCCTTAGGACTCTCGTAATCCACTATCTCGCAGAGGAACTGCGAAAAAGTAAATGAAATGCCAATTCAAGATAATTCAACTTGCCCAGTTCGATCTATATCTCAACAGCGTAGCGGTACCAGAGCGTCTAAGCGAGCCGTTGCGTCTTCTTTAGAGGTCGAAGATGAACTGCCGATCCGTTGCTCCCCGCCGCCTATTTATACACATCCGCGCGTGGTTCGGTGCGCAGGCATGTGTTTTGATTGGCAGGGGCGGAGCCTATGAGTTCGACGCGCTTTGCTCTGGGGTCAGAGGGGTAACAAGTAAACTTCTAGTCGGACGGAAGACTGAACGATAACATTTTTCCCTAAAAAAGACCCGCGATTGTCATTCCTATGCTAATTCTCAACCTTGTTGGTTCGAAAATTATTTTGCTGTGTTGAATAAAGTGTTACAGTCAATTTTCCTAAAAAGTTTATAAATTATACTGTGTTTGGTATCAAGGTTCAATAGGGTTAGTACCCATTGATCAGTTTACATTACCGTCACCCCCAACAACGGGGTCCATTCCATTCACCACCGAGTATACTCGGCGGTTGAAAGACAAAATCAAAAAATTGCAGGCGTCAAAACCTGAAATTTTTACTAGTGAAAACCTAAATAATGATAAAAACGTGTACGTTAATAAAATAGTTAAAACAGTGAAAACATCACCAAAGCAGAGACAAAAAGGTACGCTTAAAATTAACAAAACATTAAAAAAAAACACAAAAAAATAAGATAAAAAGATTATCTAAAGATAAAAAAATAAAAAAAACTATTAATAAAAACAATAATAGATCTCTTGATTCAACTGATTCAGATGATATAACGCTTACATCTGAAACTTTAAATTCCAGTCCCTCCAAATACACGGATGAAATAGAAAGAGTTAAGAATAAGAAATTCGAACTAAAATTTAAAAACAGAAACTATCACAAATTAGTCTTCTGTGAAGAAGATAGTGTTGTTAATAATAGCGAATTTACCGAAACAATAAAAATTTCAGAAAATATAAATATTCCGAAAAAGTGTCTCGACTCGCTAGACATTGGCACAATATCAAAGTGTATAGAACTTGCAAGCCCTCTTACATTTACCAGCGCTAACACATCTTTAAATCAAGACAGCGACATAAAAAAGTGTATAGAACTCAACGAAAAGTGTATAGTAACGGGAAAAAAGTGTCTGGAAAATAATAAAAAGTGTATAGGAAATCAAAAAAAGTGTAAGGAAAATACAATATTGATAGCCGAAAGTGACAATAATAACAAATCTAATAATTCAGAACATTCCATACCATTGTGCAGAGGTAATAACACAAATAATACATCAACTCCGGATAAATCATTACGTAACATTAACCTCCAACCTTCTGAAATGGGAGAAGACACGATAGGCAATATTAATTTGAACAACTCGACAGACGAAGACGATAGCCCAAACCATCGTATTATAACGACAGCGGCCGCTCAAGTACATACATCAGCAAATATGTCGTGGTCGCAAGAAGTTGAAAACACCGAAAATGCAATCAACGCAAATCCTGTTGATGCCTTTACCTCACAATATGCCCAAATCATAACGAACGGTCCAAAAATTGTAGCGAGAACACTGGTTACAACATCTAACAAAGACGATGTGAACGCAATCAACATAGTATCTCCGATGAACGACAATCCACCTGGTTTCTCAAGTCCAAGAAAACATTCAACTTTTAAAAATATTTTAAATCAAAGACGAACCGTTCAGAATCCCACACTGGTCAAAAACACATATGAATCTTTATCGGAACTATCAGAAGATGAAACTAACAAAAAAATCTCCCAAAAAAAACGAAAAAAAAACAAGATTCCGCAAATTCACTACTACTGATCAAAGTTCGGACGAAGACATCACAAACAATCAATCGCATAAAAAAACCAAATCAACACCAAAAAAGTCAAATAAAACTAATCAATGTCCACCAATTGTTATCGATGGCAACGTTAGTCATCATCGAGACATAGTAAATAAGTTAAAGGAAATTATCAAAAACCCGTTGGAGATTAAATATACGAACAAATCTTCAATCATTTTCACCAAAGATTGTGACGATTTTGAGAAATTAAAGTCAATATTTCGCAACGAGAAAATTCAGCATCACACATATTCTCGTAAAGAAGACAAAACACATGCGTTTGTGCTAAGAGGCCTTGCCGAGGGTATTCAAATCATCGATATTCGTGAAGAGCTCGAAAAAATCTACAAAATTGAAGTGAAGGATATATACAGGATGACAACCAAGAGTATGCCACTATACTTAGTTGTTACTTCCTCAAAAATTACATTGGATTATTTAATTAAAAATATAAGAATAATTGAACACACAAGGATCAGCTGGGAACACAGGAGACAAAACAAACCTGTTATACAGTGTCATATCTGTCAGTTGTGGGGGCACGCCACCTCAAACTGCGGACGTGCCCCAAGGTGCCTAAAATGTGCAGGCAATCATTTAACTCCAGAATGCACCAAAGATCGCGCACTTCCTGCCAAATGTGCTAATTGCAAGGGAGACCACCCCGCCAATGCAGAAGTCTGCCCGGACTTCATAAAAAGAAAAATTTGGATGGAAGAAAGAAGAGCCCTGCAGCCCTCCAAATCAACCCCCAAATTCATTCCTGCACCCCCTCCCAAAAATCAATCCCTGGACGCAGAAATCAAACAATAGCAATACAGAATTCCCAAGTCTCCCTGTCAAAAATATTCCCAAAACCACCCCTCAAAACGCCCACCCCCCACCCTCTTCAAGTAGAAGCACCAGCCACCAAAACAACACGAACGCAGATATCAATAAATTTTCTGAATTGAATAGCCTCTTCCAGGAACTTCACTCTCTGGTGAATTTAGAGGAACTAACCAGAGCGGTACTGATCTTCTACTAGAGATGAGGAAAGCGACAACTAAATTGGAGAAATTTATGGTATACAATAACTTTGTTACTGGAATAGACAACTATGCTATATAGGCAGGTAGGTGATGAAACAGTAATTCAAAAACGATATAATCTCAAAATTATTTTCTGTAATGTACATTCAGTACAAAATAAACTCCCAATTATCAGACATTTTCTCGAAATTCATAAGCCAGATATTTTCTTTCTTATGGAGACGTTCCTTAAATCATATATGACAGTAAACTTTATGAATACTAATTATCGTCTTTATAGACAAGATCGCCCCGGTGATGCCGACGGAGGCGGTGTCGCTTTATTAATCAAAAAAGGCATTAACTTCAAAATCCTGCAACAAAACAAATCTTCAATTGAGCATATTGCGATACTGTTTGATAATAAAATTAAAATTGTCGGTGCATACAATCCTCCCGACAACAAATTAACACTTACTGACTTTCACAATATATTTAACTCTCACAATAAAGTTCTGGTAGTTGGTGATCTCAACTGCAAGCATCCGGAGTGGGATCAATACGCCAACTACCCGAACCCTAATGGAAATACTCTCATGAAGTTCTGCGATAACACGGATTGTGAAGTATTTCACACCACCGAACCTACCCATCATCCCTTTCAAGCAAACCACTTTCCTAGCACACTAGACATAGCCATTGGTAAAAATATTAATAACATGACCAAAATAAAAACCCTTCCCGACCTTACCTCAGATCACGATCCCGTTCTTATTCATTTAAAATTATCGCACAATATAGTCGACACTGACAACAAAACACTATTTAACTACAATAAAACGAATTGGAATAAATTCCGCAAATATATTAACAACAATTTAACAATAGTTGATGAAATTTCAAATGTAAATCATTTAGTAAAAATAATTGATAACCTTCAGAAAATAATTCTTAATGCTAGAGATCATTCAACAGCAACTAAACAAATAACACATAAAAAAAATACACTTCCAGATAACATTGTTGAATGCATTAAAGACAGAAACAAAGTTAGGAAAAAATGGCAAAAAACAAGAAACTTAAGATATCACGTAGCACTAAATCAATACCAACAAAAAATCAATATTTTAATTAAAGAACACAGAAATACCGAATGGTCTAACTTCTTAGAAACACTAAAACCAGGTGACAATTCATTATGGAAAATTGCTCGTCACTTTAGGCAAAAACATAATGAAATTAACAAAATCATACATAATGGTAACACATATTACAATAGCCCGGAAATCGCAGAACAGTTCGGAGAGTATTTTCAAAATAACTTTGTTAATCATACACAACACACACAATTTCACCAAAATATAGTACACTCAGTTCACAATTACATAAATTCACTTAACACAGACAAAAACAAAAATTTAACAACCTGCTTTGAAATATATAATACTATTCAACAACTTAAAAACAAAACAGCACCAGGAGTAGATACCATACACAACATTTTGCTTAAAAACATTCCCAAGAAAGCAATCGTACAGATTACTCACATAACGAATTTTATTATTAAAACAGGGCAATATCCAGATATGCTCAAGATAGCCAACGTCATTCCCATTATCAAAGCTAATAAACAGTCAAGTTATGTGGATAGCTACAGACCCATTTCCCTGCTAAACAATATAGCAAAGGTGATCGACAAAATCATACTTTTCAGGCTCAAGCAATTTGTTGATAAACAAAATATTATTCCTATCGAGCAATACGGATTCAGAAGCGGCCATAGCACTGTATCTCAAATCGTCAGAGTTATTAATTATATAAGGGAAGGTTTCCAATCCAAAAAAAAATCGGTCATGGTAACAATTGACATCCAAAAGGCTTTTGACTCCGTATGGCTCGAGGGATTAATACACAAATTAATTAAGTTAGAATTTCCAAACTATTTAATAAAAATATTACACTCATATTTATCTAAAAGAACATTTTACTCCAAGATCAATAATCATACTGCTGGACCGTATTTAATACAAGCCGGAGTACCGCAAGGGTCGGTGTTATCACCTTTGCTATACTCCCTATTTATCCACGATTTACCAACATCTCCTCATCTTTTAACCGCAATGTATGCCGATGACACTTGCTTTGTATCATCTGCACAGAATCCAAATGACGCTCTCAACTTAGCACAAACACACATTAACACAAAAATAATACCTTACTTTCACGATTGCAAATTAGCTATTAATGAATCCAAAACAGAGTATTTATTACTCAGGAGAATAGCTAAGAAAAACACATCATTGCAGTCTTCGCTTTGCGTAAATGGACATAATATTCAGCCTAGTAATACCCTAAAATATTTAGGGTATACTATACAAGCGAACACAAACGCGAATGCTCATATCTTGCAACAGGTGCGCAAGGCTAAGATTGCAATGAGAAAACTATATCCACTCATTTGCACACGTAGTAACTTAACAACTCAAAACAAAATACTCACGTACACTTACATCATAAGACCAATCCTCACATACGCAGCTCCCGTTTATTACAACGGGACTAAACACAACTTCCACTCCCTACAGGTGATACAGAATAAGTGTTTGCGGATGGCTATTAAACACAACTATTACCCTATATTACCCAAAAACTCCTGGATTCATGAAAAAGCTGATATACCCACTATCAGAGATTTCATATCTAAAATATCGCAAAATTTTTACAATAACTGTCTGCCAGATGATCTTCGGAAAAACATCAAAGACGCAAATCGCGCAGGAGACATCCGAGATAGTGGGTGTAGGCTGCTGCAAGGTTCACTAATTACATAACTAGGGTGTTTAACTCCAAACCTACTTTCTTACAAACTTGTGTAATCAACTCAATAATACTAATAAACAACTTAAATCAACGTCAGTCATGTTGCCGCCTTCAAAGCTAAATCCCAAATCAATTTTGAGTCACTGTTTTTTAGCTATTTTTCAGTGATATAACAGCCGAAATATACAGGTGTCATAATTCATTGCGGGACAAAGTTATTGTTACTAGCGAATACCAATGGATGATGCTGCGGCAAGGAGCCATTGTTAATCATGAGGACTTAAACGAAGGATTAAGAAAACTGCCAGAACATCGGCTTCACTTTTTGTTGTTCTTTATCCTATGTAAAGGGAATAATAATTTATAATAAAGACCATTTTTAATAATAATAATAACCCGCGATTGTATAAGGGAAGCAAAATTGTAAAAATAAAGCACCTTTTTAAAAAAAATAAAAAAAAAACCCGCGATTGAGGAAATTTGTGCCTGTTTTTCCATAAGAAAGCATGTAAAAAAATGACGTATTTTAAGCTAATTGAGCAATTCTGACACTTTTTAACCGTAATATTTGAGGAAGATATGATATATTCAAGTAATGATTCCAATTAACAAACAGTGATTGGAACAAGAAGTTTATGATCTGTATCTGTAGGCTACGATTTAGCTAGACTACAAATTCCATTCCGGCAACCTTCAGGACCATTGATTATGAGAAAAAATTACCATTCGAGGAATTGTAAAAGAATAATAAATTACTTATAAATTGAAAACTTTTCGCCTATTATGATATTTTTACTTGAGGAGGATATGATATATTCTAGTAATGATTCCAATTAACAAACAGTGAAATAAGAAGTTAATGATCTGTATCTGCAGACTACGATTTAGCTAGACCACAAATTATATTCCGACAACCTTCAGGACCATTGATTACGAGAAAAAAATCACTATTCGACGTATTTTTTAAAAGAATAATAAATTATTTATAAATTGAAATCCTGAATTTGTCGATCACGAATTGTTTATTATTTTTTCTATATTGTCTATTTACCCATAGTTAAACATATACTATTATTTATTATCTATTTTTTATATGTGAGTTCGAAGGAGATTCTTTAATAGCCTTTAGGCAACAATTTTCCCTGATATGTGATGAAAACATACAGAAAATACTATACGCACTTGAACTAATAGATAACCGCATGTTTTGTAGGCATGTCTTACAGATATCCTAGTTAAGTACTTATCCCACAATGTGGTAACTGCCGTATTTCTGTGCGGAAAAAAGTCGATCCCCCGTTTTATATCCGAAGAGACCTCAAAAAATACTTATATGGTTAAGAGAAATCGATATACGAGACCCACTACTTTTTTTCCGACCAAAAATTCAATTACAATTTAAACTACAATACATCTCAAAAATCTATATAAAATTTACATATGAGGTCTTCAATAGCCTTTAGGCGACTCTACCCCATAACAGAAGGATACTATTCGTACATAACTCAAAAGGTGACTGCTCGGGTTGTAATCGAGTCTAACCGACACCCTAAGTTTTTTGTACTCCTCCCACTGTGTGGTACCTGTCATATCTCTGTGTAGGAAAAGTCGGTACCCTTTTTATACCCGAAGGAACCTCATTGTATGCTATCAAAATTATATATCACAACTAAAACAATAAATATTTTTGTAGGTAAATACTCAAAAGATACTTACTCGTTTGCCAATTTTCTTCTGCAGCAATCTTCACCCCAGGCGCGAGCTGTTGTGTACCACACGTCATCGCGATTTTAGAAGAGCCCATCTAATTCAGGCGTCAGACTAGAAATAAAAATTTATTAGTCTAATATTTTACTAACCAAAATTTTTAACAATTGACAATCAATTAAACTTTTTTGCATAAATCTATCTACATCCCTTCACTTTTTATAACAAACAATGATGATCTTACCACAAAAACTATTACATCGTCGCAGGCTAGTGAAATTACTAGTAAAAACAATTATATATGGGTGTATATTTCCATATTAATTAATTTTTTTTATGCAACTCTAAATAAAAAGGTTCAAAATATTCATAAAAAAAGATCTCCTCAGATGTCTATTCTACATAAGAATCAATGCATATTTATACTTTCATCTGAGTCGATGACGTCATAGATTCTCGTTACTAATAACATACCTTATCAACGAAAACCGACAAGTCCAAACAAGTTCATATTAAAACGGATACATGATTTCAAAAAAACTTGGGTTATGATGAAAAATTATATGATTGTAACAGTGATTTTTCATTATGTCCAAAACATAATATTCCACCTAGTTCAAAATATAAAAAGTTATTGTCTACCCATTATCCTAAAAATAATTATAAAATTCACTACCGGACACTAAACGATTGACATTGAAAAAGATACATAGGTTTCTAAAATTCGAGCGGAATTCTTGGTTGAAGACATATTGATTTAAACAACCATTTGAGAAATTTAGCAAACAATGATTCTGAATCATCATAAACTTATTAATAAAACAATGGAAAATTCTCGAAAGTACCGTTATGTTAAATTACTTAAATCTTGAAACGGCCGCTACAGCATAAAACATTTCATTGCAATTCCTTTGTTACATTATAGTACAATTTTTAATGAAAATCTAGTAGCTATTAAATTAAAAAGAGCTGAAATAGTTTTCGGTAAACCTCTTTATATAGGTGTGACTATTTTTTGATTTTATGATACCGAAATTGGATCTTAAAGACGTAAATTACTAAAAAACAATATGTACGGCCTTATCTCCCTACATCAACTGATATTTTTTGGTTCAAAGACATATTTTTAACCCCAAACTCACGTATACGTTAGAAGCGTAATTAAATTATAATCTACCCCCATCCATCGTTCGTATAAACTTTTTTAATGAAATTTTTACTAAAAAACAATATATACGGCCTTATCTTCCTACATTAACTAATATTTTTTGAAAAAACATCTAAAGAAATGTGTCATATTTCAACAAAAAAATATTTATTACTCACGCTTTAAGGGAACAACTTATCACTTGCACACCTTATTTAACACTGAAAATATCAATTTTTAATACACACGTCTTTGTCCATTCATTAAGCCGGTGACGTCGGCGGCCGTATAGATTACTAAGATTTTAATAATTTTGTCCTATTTTGTAATATTCTCCTCATCTGAAGATTCCATAGTGGAAAGCGACAGTGAGCTTAATATTAGTATTGAATCAAATTTTAATTTTAATTCTTCTGACGAAGAAAAAGAAAGTTCAGTATTAGAAGTTAGTTCTCTTTTAAATAGTTTAAGCATTGAAGAAAATATTAATTCTAATAATAGTCAATTGAATTCAACAATGTCTGTTCCCAAATTTGAAATTAAATTATTAGAAATCGTTCCCAAATTTGATGGTAATCCGCTTGAATTAGCGTCTCTCTTAGAGACGAGTAACACTTTAATTAAAACTTATTGGGATCCAAATCCCGCAAATGTCAATTGCGTTCAAAACATTAGTTTAATTTTCGGAATATATGGAAAATTAGTTGGAAACGCGAGAGAAGTTTACAGTATTTGCATGAACAAAGATTGGGAAACAGTTAAAAGCACTCTGGTAGCTCACTTTGGCGACCAGAGAGACGAAAACGGATTACTCTTTGATTTAGATCAGTTGAGACAAAATTCTAACGAACCTGCTCTTAATTTTTACACTAGAGTAATGTCTAATTTGAGTGCTCTTCATAATTACGTTGATTGTCATGAAACTAGTCAAGCTGGTGCAACCGTAAAGAAAAATTTTTACAATACACATGCTTTAAAAATATTTCTGGCCGGTTTGAAAGAACCTATGGGCTCCACAATTCGAGCTATGAAACCCGATACTCTTGCAACGGCTAGACAATTTATTATTGCAGAAAATAATATCCGTCACCTTCAAAAATCAAATAACGAAACATTTAAGAATAAACCATATCCAAAATTTAATCAAAACTATCAAAATCAAACTAATTTTAATGTCCCTAACTTCGGTCACAATTTAATGCCAATACAAAATTTTTCAAATCCATTTCCTCGTGGACCAATCAATGTTCAACCCAGATTCATCCCACATAGATTCCCGACTAATAGACAAGTTTTCGGTCCTCAACAACCTCCAAGAGCACCGAGTAATGTGTGGAAACCTAATTCAAATTTCCGTCAGCCCAAACCAACTCCCATGAGTGGCATCTCGTCAAATACATTTAACAGATCCAACTTTAATCGAAGCCAAAATCGATTTGCACTTCCACCTCCACAACAATACCAACCATCACAACCCAGATTTACTTCTGAAGAACTGCACAATGTCGACCAAACGCAATATTATGACTATTATCAATCAAACACTCCTTACTACCCTCATGAAAATAACATGCTTGACCAAGATAACGTTTACGACCAAAATTGTATTTCTCCCTATGAATTTAATGACTATGTAGACACCACAAATTCAATATCTGACAATCCAGAAACACAAAGCAACGACGAACAAAATTTTCAAGACGCTCCCGAACCAACAAATCAGACGTAGAAATTTTTTCAATTTATGACAAGAAACATCTTCCATACATAATAATTTCTGATCCTCCCTTAAAATTATTGATAGATACCGGGGCTTCAAAGTCATTTATCAACCCCGAAATTGCTGAAAATTATTTCCCAAATTATATCTATAAAGAACCAATTACCATCAGCTCAGTCTTCCAAACAACTACTAGAGATTTTTGCGCTAAAATTCCAGCTTTTCGCGAATTCAACTCAAATAAAATCATGAAATTCCATCTTTTTAAATTCCATCATTTCTTTGACGGCTTGATAGGTTACGAAACTTTAAAGGATTTAGAAGTACATATCGATCTAAAAAATTCACTTTTAAAAACACAAAACGCTAACCTACCATTATCTCACTACTCTTCTAAAGGCAAACTTTTATTTTTCGCTCATGTTGAACCCAATTCCATAGAAACCGCAAAAATACCTGTCAATATACCAAATGGTACTGTTAGAATTCCATACACTGAACTATCTAGTTGTAGTATCAAAGAAGGTGTCACTTTCTCAAAAAACGGATATGCCTCAGTTGATATTATAAATACCTCCGAAAATGTTCAAGATGTCTTTCTATACAAACCCATAGTTGTAGAACCTTTTGAAGACAATTACGAAATCTTCCAAATTTCTGTTCAAAGCCCTGCCGACGATCATCCCTATAATTTCGACACTGCCCAATGCATTCGAACTTCTCATTTAAATTCAGAAGAAAAATTCGAAATCGAAAAACTCTGTAAACAATTTCGTGACATATTCCATAAAGAAAATCCACCCCTATCTTTCACCAACCAAGTCAAACATAAAATTAAAACAACAGACGAACTTCCAGTCTATACTAAGTCATATCGATACCCCTACATCCATAAACCTGAAGTCGAACGTCAAATTAACGACATGCTAGAAAAAGGGATTATTAGGCCTAGCGACTCACCGTGTCATGCCCTATATGGATTGTTCCCAAAAAATCTGATGCATCTGGAAGAAAGAAATGGCGCATCGTCGTTGATTACCGAAAAATCAATGAAAAGACCATTGACGACCGTTATCCCATTCCAAACATAACTGACATACTTGACAAACTTGGACGCTGTTATTATTTCACCACCTTAGATTTAGCCAGTGGATTTCATCAAATTGAAATGCATCCCGACGATATTAAGAAAACCGCTTTTAACGTTGAAAATGGTCATTTCGAATACGTCAGAATGCCTTTCGGTTTAAAGAACGCCCCTGCAACATTTCAGAGGGTCATGGATAATGTACTAAAAGAACTCCGTAATAAAATTTGTTTCGTCTATATGGACGACATAATTGTCTTTTCAAGCTCACTCCAAGAACATATTAATAATTTAAAAAGTGTTTTCCAAAAGCTTCGTGAGAGTAACCTCAAGGTTCAACTCGACAAATCCGAATTTCTTAGAAAAGAAGTATCATTTCTGGGTCATATTATCACCCCTCAAGGCATCAAACCCAATCCTGATAAAGTAAAAGCTATTACCAACTACCCCTTACCGAAAACCACGAAAGACATAAAAGCTTTCTTAGGCCTTCTCGGGTACTACAGAAAGTTTATAAAAAATTTTGCCAAATTAACCAAACCCTTTACAAGCTGTTTAAAAAAAGGCGCTCACATCAATATACTTGACCCGATTTACATAAAGACATTCGAAGATTGCAAATCTCTTCTAATCAATGAACCCATTCTCATCTACCCCGATTTCACCAAAGAATTCATTTTGACCACAGATGCAAGTAATTTCGCAATAGGAGCAGTCCTCTCCCAAGGACCAATCGGTGGAGACAAAGCCATAGCATATGCTTCCCGTACACTTAACGCTGCTGAACAAAATTATTCAACAATTGAAAAAGAGTTGTTAGCAATAGTTTGGGGTACAAAACATTTCCGGCCATATCTTTTCGGCAATAAATTCAAAATCGTCACCGATCATAAACCTCTACAATGGCTAATGTCTCTAAAGGAACCAAATTCCCGACTTGTCCGTTGGAGACTGAAGTTAGAGGAATTTGACTACGAAATCGTATATAAAAAAGGTTCTTGCAACACGAATGCGGATGCTCTTTCCCGTATAGAAATTTATCCAATAGATAACGAAAATAGTTCCGGCTCTGATCTACCGCCAATTTTTCAATATATGAAAGAATTTAATGAAACTAACGCTACAACCAAATCAGACTCACAATCTCTCGTTCCCGAAGTAGATTCAAATGACGAAAATGACGATCAAACAATACACACTAGTTTAGAAAACCCAATACTTGGAATCGAAATAACCGAGAAACCATTAAATGTATTTTTAAATCAAATAGTAATAATCAAAACTGATCAAAATCCTCATCAAGAAATTAAAAAATTATTCGATAACCCTGCAAGAACCAGATGGTTCTTACACGTGAGTGAAAATTCTTTTGAAAACCAAATTATTCAATTCTTAAAAGACTATGCTGTTCCGAAGAAACGGTATGCCTTTTATTTTCAGAACGATATCGATGAAACTCTTTTCAAAACCATGTGTAGAATAGTTCCCCAGACCTTTAAAAGCTCTGCATTTATCTTAATCAAATCAAATATTATACTACATGACGTTAAAATCGAATCCCAACAACAAAAACTTATAAAACAACAACACGAAGGCATTACAAATCACAGGGGAATTCACGAGACTGCTAACCAACTAAAAACCAAATTTTATTGGCCAAAACTAAATAACGACGTAAAAGATTTTATCAATAACTGTTCCATTTGTCAACAAGTTAAATATGAGAGACACCCGCCTCTAATAAAACTTCAGCTAACCCCAACTCCAAGAAAACCGCTCGAAACGTTACACATAGACACTTTTAAATTTGACAATTCAATTACGATTACAGTATGTGACAGTTTTAGTAGATTTGGACAAGCTTACATAATTCCAACATTATCTGCGATTCACATCTATCAGTCATTATTACAATTCATTTCTACGTATAAAATTCCAGAAAACATTGTATCTGATAATGGCACAGAATTTACTCAATCCACTCTCAAAGGCTTTGCTAAATTATATAGTATTAACTGGCATTATACTCTTCCACATAATCCTAATAGCAATGCAATCGTAGAAAGATTTCATTCTACAATATTAGAACACATGAGAACATTATCCCTAACGAATCCAAAATTAAACCCATTCGAAAAATTGAGATTGTCCATTTTGGGATACAATAGCTCAATTCACTCTGTCACCAAACATAAGCCTATTGACCTTCTTCTAGGACATCTTCACCTAAAAGATCCCATCGAAATCGACGACGAAGCTCAACCAGATAACATTCAATTAAATGAACATAAAGAAACTATGAAACAATTATATGACAGAATACATACCGACACTAGTAACAAAAAACAAAAAAATATTGAAAAATTAAACGAAAAACGTACAGATCCCCCAGACATTCCCCCTGGCACTACCCTTTACAAGAAACAATCGGAACGACAATCTAAAACTAAACCTCCATATAAACCCGAACACATTTTGACATCAAAAGATATTACAGTAACGACTTACAAAAACAACTATCATAAACAACTATTTAAACCCGTAAGAAAACTAATTAATGTAACTTCACAGGACGTTGACTCTTCAGACAGTGACGAACCAGAAGATACAGATTAAATCCTTGAAAAGTAATCCTGGCATCCTATCTTTCGAACTAGGACAAGCTAGGGTAAAAATCGCTTCCCATACATTTTTACACTATATCCCTACAAACCCCATCCGAAATCAAATTACAAATCTAAGTTTACAATATTACTCATTAAACAACTTATTTAATAAGACGAACCATATTCATGAACATTCTTTGAGAAATGTTTATAAACAATTGCAATTTGAAGTTAATAGTATAAATGTTAAAATGAACTCCATATTTCCATCTAATCGAATTAAAAGAGGAATAATCAACCCTCTTGGCTCGCTAGTGAAACTCGTTACTGGCAATATGGACCAAGAAGATGCCAACAAAATATACGCAAGTATTAGCGAACTGCAAAATGATCAAAATAAAATCATTAGAGAAGTAAATTCACATATAACTCTTAACAAAAATCTTATGGATACCGTTAATGAATCAATATCAATAATTTCAAATAATCAGCTTCTAATATCCAATAAAATTAATGAATTAGGAAAAGCACTCAACGAAACATCTTATGATTATTCACACTACATAGAATTTCAAGGAATTTTTAGTCAAATAAAAATCAATCTGGACTCTATGTCCAGCTTTCTTAATGACATCGAAAATGCAGTAAGTTTTGCCAGTTTAGGTGTTCTGCATCAAAGCGTAATCTCCCGTGAGGACCTTAAGGAAATAGTCCAAATTTTATATAACACATACACATATGATCAATTATTATTCAATGGAAACCAAATATTAAAATATTATGCTATTGTTAATACTAAAGTTTATTATGATAAAGATAAAATCATATTTTCACTAGAATTTCCACTGGTCCATCCAGACGTATTTACCTACTACCACTTATATTCCGTACCTAATATAAATAAATCTGTCCTTATTCCTCCTTCTACTTACCTAATTATGAGCAACAACCAATATCAGTATCAAGAAGAAGAATGCATCGATCTCCAATCCGTCTACTACTGTAAAACCAACAGGCTACAAGTAACCAGAGAAACAAAAGACTGCATCACATCTCTCCTCTCAGTCACATCATCGCCAGAAAATTGCCAACAAATCGCTGTAAAAGTCTCCGAACCAATAATAGAAGAAATTAACGAAAGCCATTACATTGTAATATTCCCAGAATCACAGAAAATACAAACAGATTGTGAAGAATCAGGAGTTTCAGTCTTACAAGGAAGCTATTTATTAACGATCCCGCCAAGATGCTCTATAGCTACTACAAAATACACATACAAAAACGAAAAAGATATCATCGAAGGACATCCTATAGCTCTCGAAGGAATCCAAGAAGTACCACTTCCAATTTTGAATATCCAAGAGATTCAGCTAAAGAAAATCAACTTAGACAAACTTCATAAACTGCAACTTCAAGAAAACAATGCAAATCCGCCTGATGAACTCAAGATGCCTGTGGCCTTTTCTCGAATTGCTATCAGTTCAAGTACCATAATCTGCATACTTCTAATCTGTTATTTCCTATTTAAATATAGAAACTTTATGAGAAAGGTTTTTCAGCATAAAAAGAAGCCTACCAACATCGATCCAACTCAAGTGGTTCCACCCTCGCTTCACCCTTGAGTTTTCTTTGGGGATGGAGGAGTTATGAAACGATAGATGTCCCGTCAGCTGAATTCGTGACCTCATATGGCATTGTTACATCGAACCATCATCGGACGATCGACTACGTCATAATGCTGAATTGCACTACTGGACACCGCATAGCTTCATTATACATATTTTATATTCAGAATGATTGTAGACTTTATATTGTTAACTTCAATAAATATTAATAAAGTGTAATTATTGTAATTAAATAATTTTTAAAAAAGCAAAGTTTTAACTTGAAAACATAAAGAACTGTATAACTGTATAACTGTATAACTGTATAACTGTATAACTGTATAACTGTATAACTGTATAACTGTATAACTGTATAACTGTATAACTGTATAACTGTATAACTGTATAACTGTATAACTGTATAACTGTATAACTGTATAACTGTATAACTGTATAACTGTATAACTGTATAACTGTATAACTGTATAACTGTATAACTGTATAACTGTATAACTGTATAACTGTATAACTGTATAACTGTATAACTGTATAACTGTATAACTGTATAACTGTATAACTGTATAACTGTATAACTGTATAACTGTATAACTGTATAACTGTATAACTGTATAACTGTATAACTGTATAACTGTATAACTGTATAACTGTATAACTGTATAACTGTATAACTGTATAACTGTATAACTGTATAACTGTATAACTGTATAACTGTATAACTGTATAACTGTATAACTGTATAACTGTATAACTGTATAACTGTATAACTGTATAACTGTATAACTGTATAACTGTATAACTGTATAACTGTATAACTGTATAACTGTATAACTGTATAACTGTATAACTGTATAACTGTATAACTGTATAACTGTATAACTGTATAACTGTATAACTGTATAACTGTATAACTGTATAACTGTATAACTGTATAACTGTATAACTGTATAACTGTATAACTGTATAACTGTATAACTGTATAACTGTATAACTGTATAACTGTATAACTGTATAACTGTATAACTGTATAACTGTATAACTGTATAACTGTATAACTGTATAACTGTATAACTGTATAACTGTATAACTGTATAACTGTATAACTGTATAACTGTATAACTGTATAACTGTATAACTGTATAACTGTATAACTGTATAACTGTATAACTGTATAACTGTATAACTGTATAACTGTATAACTGTATAACTGTATAACTGTATAACTGTATAACTGTATAACTGTATAACTGTATAACTGTATAACTGTATAACTGTATAACTGTATAACTGTATAACTGTATAACTGTATAACTGTATAACTGTATAACTGTATAACTGTATAACTGTATAACTGTATAACTGTATAACTGTATAACTGTATAACTGTATAACTGTATAACTGTATAACTGTATAACTGTATAACTGTATAACTGTATAACTGTATAACTGTATAACTGTATAACTGTATAACTGTATAACTGTATAACTGTATAACTGTATAACTGTATAACTGTATAACTGTATAACTGTATAACTGTATAACTGTATAACTGTATAACTGTATAACTGTATAACTGTATAACTGTATAACTGTATAACTGTATAACTGTATAACTGTATAACTGTATAACTGTATAACTGTATAACTGTATAACTGTATAACTGTATAACTGTATAACTGTATAACTGTATAACTGTATAACTGTATAACTGTATAACTGTATAACTGTATAACTGTATAACTGTATAACTGTATAACTGTATAACTGTATAACTGTATAACTGTATAACTGTATAACTGTATAACTGTATAACTGTATAACTGTATAACTGTATAACTGTATAACTGTATAACTGTATAACTGTATAACTGTATAACTGTATAACTGTATAACTGTATAACTGTATAACTGTATAACTGTATAACTGTATAACTGTATAACTGTATAACTGTATAACTGTATAACTGTATAACTGTATAACTGTATAACTGTATAACTGTATAACTGTATAACTGTATAACTGTATAACTGTATAACTGTATAACTGTATAACTGTATAACTGTATAACTGTATAACTGTATAACTGTATAACTGTATAACTGTATAACTGTATAACTGTATAACTGTATAACTGTATAACTGTATAACTGTATAACTGTATAACTGTATAACTGTATAACTGTATAACTGTATAACTGTATAACTGTATAACTGTATAACTGTATAACTGTATAACTGTATAACTGTATACCTGTATAACTGTATAACTGTATAACTGTATAACTGTATAACTGTATAACTTGTGACGCGTTTTCCTCCCCAAGAGGCGATGACTGCGCGCTGCACTGCGCGTGGAACGCCTCGGAAACGTCACTCCTGACACCTTTGAAACCTTACACTTTCTCGGGCGCCAGATTTTTAACGTGGTTGTCTCCACGGCCCCTCGACTTCCCTCGTCGAGAGTTCCAGGTAGCCTCAGATGGAGGTACGGTAAATTCCAGGGGTCTATTGTCGTCAAAATTCGGGATGTTGCTAAATATATAAAACAAATGTTCTCGCTAGTCCTGAAATAAATGTTATTATCCTGATCCACACTACGGAGAAGCTAAAATTCGTGCTGCCAAACAACTACGCTACCATAAGGAAATACTAGTCTATAATAGGTCAATAAAACACAACACAGGTTTATTTCAGTTTTATTACATTAATACATTCTAAGTTGTTATATACATACAAAATAAACAATACTCAAAAGCACATATGTATTATTAGCGACGAAGCAGGCAGGACATAAGCGAGAGTGGTTTGTAATTATAAAATGCAAATAAAAGAAGCGGTAAAAAAAAGGCAAGCAAAACTATGTTAAGCTTGGTGGTCTTTTCATTCATGTATTTGATAGACCCTTATGTAACGAACGGGTCCGGTGCTACTAAAAAAAACGATCCAATCGGGAAAACAATACTATAGATCGGGAACTCTATATCTACTCGTCAGACATCTCCCTAAGCTTTGAACAAAATCAATAAGGGTATCAAAAGGGCGGAACTAATATCACGAAATCCCACTAAAAGAAAATTCGGGGAAGGTAATGAAAACGGAAGGCAATTCTAGAGTTAACCAGATTTAAATATAAACCAAATTTGTGTTAAAGAACGGGCGACTATCAACCAAATTCAAAGAAATGAAACTCGGAAAAGTATTGCAATTGGGAACTCAAGATTTAAAATATCCGGGAGCCCTAGCTTGTGTATGCCTGGCGCAGACGGATATTTCAATCAGGAATTTTCCTTGCAAAATAGAAGAATAATATATTCGAAACGGGACTAATACAATCCCAATTCGTATTAAAGCACGGGGCGGATATCAACTAAATTCACAAAAGGAGACTCGGAAAAAGTATTGCAATTGGGAACTCAAGATTTAAAATAAACGATAGCCCTAGCTTGTGTATGCCTGGCGCAGACGGATATTTCAATCAGGAATTTTCCTTGCCAAATAGAAGAATAATATATTCGAAACGGGACTAATATAAGCCAAATTCGTGTCAAAACACGGGGCGAATATCAACTAAATTCACACAAAGGAGACTCGGAAAAAGTATTGCAATTGGGAACTCAAGATTTAAAATATCCGGGAGCCCTAGCTTGTGTATGCCTGGCGCAGACGGATATTTCAATCAGGAATTTTCCTTGCAAAATAGAAGAATAATATATTCGAAACGGAACTAATATAAGCCAAATTCGTGTCAAAACACGGGGCGAATATCAACTAAATTCACAAAAAGGAGACTCGGAAAAAGTATTGCAATTGGGAACTCCAGATTTAAAATATCCGGGAGCCCTAGCTTGGGTATGCCTGGCGCAGACGGATATTTCAGTCAGGAATTTTCCTTGCAAAATAGAAGAATAAAATATTCGAAACGGAATTAATATAAGCCAAATTCGTGTCAAAACACGGGGCAAATATCAACTAAATTCACCAAAAAGGAGACTCGGAAAAAGTATTGTAATTGGGAACTCAAGATTTAAAATATCCGGGAGCCCTAGCTTGTGTATGCCTGGCGCAGACGGATATTTCAATCAGGAATTTTCCTTGCAAAATAGAAGAATAATATATTCGAAACGGAACTAATATAAGCCAAATTCGTGTCAAAACACGGGGCGAATATCAACTAAATTCACAAAAAGGAGACTCGGAAAAAGTATTGCAATTGGGAACTCAAGATTTAAAATATCCGGGAGCCCTAGCTTGTGTATGCCTGGTGCAGACGGATATTTCAATCAGGAATTTTCCTTGCAAAATAGAAGAATAATATATTCGAAACGGAACTAATATAAGCCAAATTCGTGTTAAAACACGGGGAGGATATCAACTAAATTCACAAAAGGAGACTCGGGAAAAGTATTGCAATTGGGAACTCAAGATTTAAAATATCCGGGAGCCCTAGCTTGTGTATGCCTGGCGCAGACGGATATTTCAATCAGGAATTTTCCTTGCAAAATAGAAGAATAATATATTCGAAACGGGACTTATAAGTAAAGGAGCTAGGCGGGTTCTGGCTCATTCCTTATGCAAATTAACATGGGAAATCGCCAAGGTCCATCGTGGTAATTTTTGACTCAATTCGATCTGCGCATGCGGCGGCCGTCAGCAATTTTTGGTGTAAGAAGCGAAGGGGTTTGGGTAGGACGGGGGAATGGGGGTTTCGGTTGGGGTAGCGGCTACGGGGGATGGGGGGGCCCGGGCCGCCAAAGAAGAAGCGAAGAGGGTTTTAAGGGTAGCGTCTGCGGGTATTACACAAGTAAGGGTGTAAGAAGAAGCTAAGAGGGTTTTAAGGGTAGCGTCTACGGGGATTACGAAGGGTGTACGGGAGTTATGCAAAATTTAACCTACATTGGTGTCGCTTGCCATCATTACCATAACGGCGCTAACAACTATTTGTCACCAGAGTGCCAAAACGGCCGTGGGTAGCTGGGGTAGCGAAGCTACTTTTCCCGTATACTGCGCATGTTTTCCGTTACATGTAGGTCTAAAAAGACACATTTCGACGATCTGCGCAAGTGTTAAGGCCTTTCTTCATATCTCTGTTATTATTTGTCGGATTGGAGTCTAATAAACGCCAATATGATTGTTCGAATATTATCGTATACAGGATGTACAAAGATGCCATTAGAGCACTAGCACATATCTCTGCTATTGGTTAGATTGAAGTCAAATAAACGATATTATATTTGTTAGAATATTATCGTATACAGGATGTGCAAAGATGCTAATACTAGCACTTGCTGCGTCTACGGGGGATGGGGGGCCCGGTTGGGGTCGCGGCTACGGCCCGGGAAAATTTTTGGGGGTCGCTCTTTGCGGGGGTTATGCAATGATTTAGAAGAAGCGAGTAGGGAAGGGTAGCACGGGGGAGGGTAGCGTCTACGGGGATTACGCAAGGGTGTACGGGGGTTATGCGAGAAGTGTGTATGTTGTTATGTGTATAAGGTGGAGGGTGGTTTAGAAGCGAAGGGGTTTGTGTAGCGTCTACGGGGATTACGCAAGGGTGTACGGGGGTTATGCGAAAAGTGTGTATGTTGTTATGTGTATAAGGTAGAGGGTGGTTTAGAAGAAGCGAAGGGGTTTGGGTAGCGTCTACGGGGATTACGAAGGGTGTACGGGGGTTATACAAAAAGTGTGTATGTTTTTACGTGTATAAGGTTTGGTGGGATTGAAGTGGAATAAAATACGAAGAAGACAAGAGGTAAACATGTAAAGCCATAAGGGCACCATGCTGATGACGTCACCCATGCTCAGTCGATAATGGGGGGGTGATCAAAATAAAGAACAATTGTATAAACATTTCATTGTACAATATAAAATTGAAAAGTATAATAAATGAAAATAATAACAATACTTTTTATATAAATCTTTAAGGAATAATGGTGTCAACATCCATCAATGGAATAGTGGCCCCATGGTAAGGTTTCATCGGAACCAGGAAGAATAAATCGCTTATCATCCTCAGGACTCAACGCTACTTTATCTTGAACAATTGAATGGACTAGATGTTTGTCGGCATGAATAATATTTTGGGAAACGGTTTTCTGTGTGAAGGTGTCAAGGCAATTTTCATAGTCTTCAAACGTGATTACGGTCTTCACAACTGACGATTTTACCCCTTTAGCTTTCTTAGTTATTCCAACGTTTCGAATTAGACAGTCTATTTCTTCTTTCTCAAAACCATCATTCGCAAGACGTTTTCGTTTTTCTGCTAGATCATCTTCAGAGGTAAGTAACCGTGTTGCATACAATTTAGACCGTAACCCAACATAATCAGTCATTATGATACCATTGTTCTCATCCTTCATTATCCCAAGAACCTTCTTATTAACTTGAGGAATTCCATAAACGTTATCAAGAGGATAGTCTGAGGTGTCGAAATATTTATAACAATCAATCTTCATTACTTCATATGGATCTTGATCTCGAATCTCATATATAAGACTATCGGTATCGGTGTACAGCACAGTACAGTTCTCACCAAAACGGTTCATCATGTACTCATAGTGAAAATCATAGATCGTAGTTTTAGCCAGATCTAAAATTGCCATTCCTACATATATCGGTTTATTTAACCATATTTGCAGCTTCCGTAATTCGATGGCAATTAGGTTTTCGCTGAAAATCGTACTATTTTTAAACTCGGGCTTAGCTATGTACGATTCAGCACCATATGGACCACTCCAATGAGAAATTAGCTTTACATCAACACGTTTGCACACGTTCTCCATGGTTTTACCTGCAACAATTAGAAAAAAGTGATTAGTATAGAAATATTTATATAAAACTAGCAATACTCACCAAACACGGCATTGTTCATCAGTTTGAATAGGTTCTTCTCAAACTCATTCTTCGCAGCCTTACGTAACTCAGTGTTTAAGTCAATGTAGGGCTTTAACCATGAACTCTGCTTGAATTTCAATACTCGATGTATTTTTGTTAATAGAAGCCCATTCTGTAACGCTTGCTTCAATGCTCGGTAATGTATAACGTATTTTGTTTTATTAGTTAGGGTAGCCATCAACTTAGTCTCCTCATTTAATCTTGTAGCAGGCATCATGGTCTTAGGATTTAGGTGTTCAGGACAAAATGGAATATCCTTATGCAAATAATGTAAATGAGAAGGATACTCCAAATCAACCTCGGGCATGTATCCCTCAGAAGCATCATCAGCAATTTCTGTAACGTCTATATTAGAGCCACACCATTCAAATCCTCCATGAGGGAGATATTGTGACATAGCCCATCCATATTGATTATTCACATCATTGTACATTAAATATTTCGGTGGATTTGAAGGATTATAAGTGGGCATATACTTATTGTTAGCTCGAGCACGACGTTTTCCGCAAACTTGACTAAGTCCACCGCGTATACCACGTTCAACAAACAAAAACATGTCTACATCGGTGAGAAGTTCCAATTCTTGTCCAGTATGTTTCAGCATAGCATCGAATGTAAATCCTGGTAATGTATAATAATGCGCGGGATCGATGTTATACGTAGCAATACAACTGGAACGAAACTGCTCAAAAACGTCAGCAAGAAGAAGGATATCAGTCTTCATATACAACTCTACATATTCACCTAAGGTTTGACATTGAAACGTATTCCAGACGCATTGTGCTCTACTATAAAGTTTACGTGAGCAGGGTTTATCTTCGAGATTATTATAGAAAGATTCGATAGGAGGTAACCTTGTTTCTTCAAAGCGGTCGAAAGAATTGAAATAGTCATAAGGCATCACCCCCTTCTTAGTTAACATTGTGAATTCTTCGTCGGGAACACCAGAAAACTGTGATCTCAAATTAGGAAATTCGGTTAAATATGAGGCGAGTTTATCGAGAGATGACGCCATGAATCGGAAACTATCGATAAATCTGAATTGGATTCGTGCATCTTCAACATGTTTTGTAAAGGAAATATATTTTTCTTTTGTAATAGGAAGCAAATCAATAGAGCCAGTCATGCGGGTAGCAATGTCTTCGATGATGAAATTTGCATCATAACCAGATAAGTTGTGGAACACTACATTAACAGTAGGCGAATCCTGATAGTTAATATTGCACCCCTCATGCGATGCACCTCTATAATTGTTTTCGGGAATGAGATGATCATGATCTCGGACTTTCTTATCAGTAACGGAAAATGGTGTTTCACAAATATGACATTCGGTAGCAGCTTGAAACTGGCGTTCTTGATTAGGAGTCATATGAATTCCATAAGGACAAAGGAACACCGTACTGATATCTTGAGCAAGCAGATTCAGCTCATCAGCAAACCAGCGCATACAATCTTCACCCAAATAACTCTTATAAAAGGAAAGCAAATCAACATATGAACACTTGAAGTAATACCCAACGGCTGCAGGAATATGCTGTTGTGGCTTCTTAGAATCCCCAGTCTGCTTCAAAACACTCTCGAGATCTGCATATACTATAAAAGGTGCCTTTACCTTATTCTTATAGTTTTTGAATTTAAGAACGTTTTTCCCCATTTCTGGCATCTTAACAGCACAATCATTCATTTTCATACAATCTACGACGTGAGCATCCAACTGTTCCGCTGTAGTAAATGGCTGTAAACATCTTTCACATAAAAAGTCCATTCGACCCTTGCAACATTCAAGATGAACATCTAGTTTTTCATGGGATCTGAAATAGCGTAGGCAACGATCACAGAAGTATTTCTTACAATTATGTTTACTGAGTTGAGTGGACAGAAGTCTTGATAGATTCTTTATCCAAACAAAGTGATATTTCGTTGGCGCTGCATCATATTTATCTTGCACCATCAACAAATTTACATGTTTATATATAATATGGTCGAATAGTGGGGGTATGATGAAATTCTAGCCGCATTTTTCATGGCAGGAAACAGTGCCGACGTCACCGCCCAAGCAAAGCAAGAATCATCTTCATTATTGACGTTAATACATGCCTTCCTCTTTTTTATTTCTGCTGGTAAATCAATATACGAGGATCCCAGTTGTGGAGTATATTTATTGATGTTAACGCCTAAGTTCACCACCTTCTTCAATGCCCAACCACTATCACGTTCTTGAAACTCCTCCAGGTCTTTAAGGATAGGTGCAACGACTTTAGTATCAAACCAGTCATCAATGTTTGTATCTTTGTAAATTGGTGAATTGTTCGTTGTAAAATATTTAAACTCATTGAGAATCTGATCTCCTTTAACAATTTCAAATTCACCTCCGAAAGCCACATTCACCTTAACAGCTACCTCCTTTTTTAATATATTATGTATACGTCGTTTAAAGAGAGCCCTACAATCTTTGAGAAATGCAATGGGATCCTTATGCTTCAGGTTTGAGATGCTACCAGTTCTGATGCGACCGTTAAATGCTGCATCCAGATCATCCCATTTTACACGATGTTTTGCAGTTTCAATATGAGATGATAGGTCTCCACCATGTTTTTGAATATATTTAAATTGGTTACGAAATGATTTGATTTGAGTTATACTAGTTAAGATATGCTTCTTTTCTCCAATATTCTTGGCACTCCGTAACGCATTATTTAGTTTTCTTATAGCTTTTCTACACTCCATAAGCCCTCTAGTCACTTGGTGTTCATTATAATTAGATGTTATAAGCCCCAACAAAGTAGCAACATGTTTTACTAGATTCACAAAGAGACTCATAATAAGGATGAAAATTTTTTTCGTAAGCATTTTAGATTAAAAATGTTCTTTATTAATTGTTTTTCGTTCCCTTATTACAAAATACTAAAAATGATACAAAGTATGGTGCCGATGGTCTGGCGATTTCTAGTACATATGCGTTTGTCATCTAGTGTTTTATGGTTCCTTGCTCCATGAGCATTATCCATTTGTTTTCGCTGTTTATAATAACCTTGTCCCTAACATGTTTGTGACTCCTAGCATCTTTCGGCTGAGGTACCCCTGAAAAGTAGCTAAAAAACAGGGTTTCAACATTGATTCGGGGAAATTAGATTTAGGGAAAGCAACATGACTGACGTTGTTTTGAGTTTATTGTTTGTTTTGAGTATAGTTTATTTAGTATAGGGGTTAATAAGGCACAATCTTTTATTTGTGCCCATATTACCCCCTATGATGGAAAAATGGGTTCAGAGTTTTATTTAAAAAAAAACCAAGTTATGTAATTAGTGATCTGTGCAGAAGCCTACAACCGCTATCTCGGATGCCTTCTGCGCGATTTGCGTCTCTGAGATTTTTGCGAAGATCTTGTGGCAGACAGTATTTATAAAAGTTTACCGAGATTTTGTTGATGAAGTCTTTGATAGTCGGTATGTTTGCTTTTTCGTGTAACCAGGTGGTTTTTGGGAGTTTTGGATAAATTGTATTGTGCTTAATTGCCATTCTGAGACACTTGTTCTGTATCACCTGCAAAGAGTGAAAATTGTGTTTTGTACCAGTGTAATATATTGGGGCTGCATAGGTGAGTATTGGGCGTATGATTTGTTTGTATATGAGTATTTTGTTTTGTGTTGAGAGTTTACTGTGACTGCAAATGAGTGGGTAGAGTCTACCCATTGCAACCTTAGCCTTTTGTATTTGATGTAAAATATGTGCATTAGCGTTTGTATTTCCTTGCATCGTATATCCCAAATATTTGATATTAGTACTAGGGGGAATACGTTGTCCCTCTATACAAAGCTGGGATTGCAATGGGGAGGCCCCTCTAGCTATTCTCCTGAGTAATAAATACTCTGTTTTGGAGGCATTTATAGCTAGTTTGTGTTTTTTGAAATAAGGGATGATTTCTGTATTGATGTGTGTTTCTATAGTGTCAAGTGCATGTTCGGGGTTCTTTGCAGTTGATACAAAACACGTGTCGTCAGCATACATTGCGGTTAATATTTGGGGTGTAGTTGGGATATCGTGGATGAAAATGGAGTATAGCAAAGGTGATAATACCGACCCTTGAGGGACTCCTGCTTGTATGGAGTATGGACCCGCGGTGTGGTCATCAATTTTGATGAAAAATTTCCTATTATTTAAGTAAGAGTTAATTATTTTAATTAAATAATTTGGTATTTGTATGTTAATTAGTTTATATATTAGTCCCTCGAGCCATACGGAATCGAAAGCCTTTTGTATATCTATCATTGTCATAATCGCTTTTTCTTTTCTCTGGAAGCCTTCTCTGATATAGTTAATTACTCGTATTATTTGTGAGATTGTACTATGACCACTTCTAAATCCGTACTGCTCGAGGGGAATAATATTATTTTTATCAATAAACGATTGAAGTCTTTTTAAAATGATTTTATCTATCACCTTTGCTATGTTATTCAGGAGGGATATTGGCCTATAACTATCCACATAACTCGGTTCTTTATTTGTTTTAATAATGGGTATGATATTGGATATCTTGAGCATATCTGGGTATTGACCAATCTTAATTATGTAATTTATAACATAAGTAAGTTGGACGATGGCTTTTTTGGGTAAATTTTTCAGCAAAATGTTTTGTATGCCATCTAAACCTGGAGCTTTTTTGTTTTTTAATTGTTGTATTGTTTTGTAAGTTTCTGTACATGTTGCTAAATTATGTGTAGTTACTGTGTTTAGTTGGCTTATGTGTTGTTGAACTATTTGCGTTATATTATGATGCTGCTGTGTTTGATTTAAGTTGTTAATAAAGTTTGTTTGAAAATACTCCCCGAACTTTTCTGCGATGATTTTCATATCAGTTATTGATTGGCCACCGTCAACGATCTTAGTGATGGTTTTGTTTTGATTTCTAAGACGGCGGGATATCTTCCACAATGAGTTGTCTTCTGGCTTTAAATTAATTAAGAATTTTTCCCATTCCTCATTTTTATATATTTTGATTGTTTCATTAATTAGTTTTTGATATTTTTTTAATATGTTATGATCTTCTACGTTCCTGGTACGTTGCCATACTTTCCTCACCTTGTTTTTTTCATATATTATTTGCGTAATGTAATCTGGAAGGGTGTTTTGTTTTTTTGATTTTTTGATTATTGTGGTAGTTTGATTTCTAGCCTCAATAATTATGTTTTGAATGTTATTAATTATTTTATTTAGTTGTTCTGTATTTTCTATATTTGATTTGATTTCGAGATGATTATTTATATATTTTCTAAATTGTGTCCAGTTAGTAGTGTTGTAGTCATAAGTTTTATTTTCTGAAATTTGAGTGCAATGAGTTAATTTTAAATGTAATACTACCGGGTCATGATCTGAGTTAAAATCTGTTAAAGTCTTAATTTTTGTTACATTATTAATATTTTTCCCTATCGCAATGTCCAACGTACTAGGTGATTGGTTTGCAAAAGGAAAAAAGGTGGGCGTGTCAGTATGAAAAACATTACAATCAAAATCATCACAGAAGCTCGAGAGAGTAGTTCCATTTGTGTTGGGGTGCGTCAAGTAGGGATCCCACTGTGGATGTTTACAGTTGAGATCGCCTACTATCAGCACCTTGTTGTGTGTTTTTATTATGTTGTAAAAATCTTCGTGTTTTAATTTTATGGTGGGGGGATTATATGCTCCTACTATTTTGACTTTATTGTCAAAAAGTATTGAGATATGCTCAATTGATGACTTATTTTGTTGCAACATTTTGAAATTGATGCCTTTTTTGATTAATAGTGCGATACCGCCACCTTTGGCATCACCGGGGCGGTCTTGTCTAAATAGACGATATTCTGGGTTTCTGAGATTAAATGATTTGTTTGGTTTAAGGAACGTCTCGATTAAGAAGAAGATATCGGGTTTGTGAATGTCGAGAAAGTGTCTGATAAGGTGGAGTTTGTTTAGAACACCTTGTGCATTACAGAAAATGATTTTGAGGATGAATCTTTTTTGAATTCCTGTTTTTCCACCTACCTGCCTAGATGTCATAGCTGTCAATGTTAGTTACAAAGTTATTGTATATCGTAAATTTTTCGATTTTGGTTGTGGCTTTTCTCATTTCTTGAAGCAGGTCTTGTAGCGCTCTAGTTAGTTCGTCTAGGTTGACAAGTGATCTTAATTCTCTGAACAAGTTGTTGATTTCGGAGAATTGATTTATGTCGCTGTTGGTAGGTGGTGGCTGGTTGGTTGTTTTATTTTCTTGGGGGTGAGGGTAGGATTTTTGCGTGGTTGTAGGGGGGGTGTTTTTGGAAGGTAAACTGGGAAAATCTGTATTGTTGCTTGTTTGTTTAGTCCATGGATTTGTTGTTGGTGCAGGAGCGGGGATAAATTTTGGAGGGGTGGGTTTGTTTTTTTGGGTTAAATTTCTTCGTTCTTCTATCCAAATTTTTCTTTTTACAAATTCGGGACAGATCTCGGCATTTGCAGGGTGGTCCTCTTTACAGTTGGCACATCTTGCGGGTGTTGTTCGCTCCTTTGTGCATTCGGTGGTGAGATGAGTTCCTGCACATTTGAGGCATCTGGGAGCACGGCCACAATTTGACGTCGCGTGGCCCCACAGTTGACAAATGTGGCACTGGATTATAGGTTTATTTTGTCTCCTGTGCTCCCATTGCACTCGAGTATATTCAATGATTTTAACGTTTTTGTTCAAAAAGTCTAATGTTATCTTTGAATCGGTGACTACTAAGTATAGTGGCCTACCCTTAGTAGTCATTCTGTAGATGTCTTTGATAACGATTTTATAGTTGTTTAGCAGGTCTTCTTTTATATCGGTCAGTTGTAGTCCCTCGGTCAGGCCTCTTAGGACAAAGGCATGAGTCTTGTCTTCTCGTCGGGAATAGGTATGGTAAGGCACCTTTTCTCTTCGGAGAACTGTTTTTAGGTTTTCGAAATCTTCTACGTCCTTGGTAAAAACGATGGAGGAGCTGTTTGTGTATTTTATTTCGAATTTTTTGCGGATTTCTGTTTTTAATTTAGTCACCATGTCTCTATGTGCGGAAACGTTCCCTTCTATTACTATAGGAGGGCATGTGGCATTATCTTGTTTGGGGGTAGTTTTCTTTATTTTTTTCGTGTTGGTTTTATCAATGTTTTCTTCATCGGAGCTGAGTTCTGAGGCTTTGAGTTTCCGGAAGCGGATTTTTTTCCGTTTTTTTTGTTCATTATGAGGTTTTGTTGTTTCTTCCTCGGATTCATCAGATAATGATTCATATCTATTTTGTGTGTCTATTTGTTGCGGTTTATTGATTTTATTCAGAATATTACTAAACGAAGTGGTTTTTCTCGGTTTAGTGAAACCTGGTGGTGTTATATCTTCAACTTCCATTTGTGTTGCTTGTGAAATTGTTTGTATTGCATTTAGGTCTTCGGATGGTTGTTTGTTTTTGTCGGTAGACACCATATTTAGCTGTCTGGCGACAATTGGGGTGGTTTTTTTTGTTAATTTAGTGTATTGTGATACGAAGTTGTCTGATTGTTTATTATTACTTGTATCAGCGTTTTCCACTTCTTGCGCCCATGATAGATTGGCTGCAGTGTGGATTTGTACATCGGTGATTATTTCAGTATTTTTTCTGATGTTTCGTTGACTGGCATCTGAGTCGTCTGTGGAATTGCCATTGGAGTTTGGCCCAATAGTGTCTTCTTCCATTTGATTAGGATTGTTTTGATTATTTATAATTAGATTAACTGGAGTTGACGTGGTATTTGTATTATTACCACGACAAATCGGGAATGAAGTTTCGAGGTTTTTCTCTTGAAAATTTGTTAATTCGTTTTCTATTGATTCGTAATTGTTATTAGATTTGGTTAATTCAGCTAGTTTTGATGAGTTACTTTCCGGGCTTAAGATAATTTTTTGTTCTGTACTGTTTTTTTCTGTTTCTATACACTTTTTAGTGTTTCCTATACACTTTTTATCCTGTCCTATACACTTTTTCTTCTCTTCAAGACACTTTTTGGCTTCGTTTTGTTGCTTAATTATTTCGATACTTTTTGAGAGTGTACTCACGTCTAGTGTTTCAAGAGTTTGTTTTGAAATTTGAATATTTTCGAAATTTTGTATACTATGTGTGCTTGTATCTGAGTTATCATTAATCAGTGATTCTTCATCAATAAAGGCTATTTTTAAGTAATCTTTCTTCTTTGACTTTAATTCTAAAGTTTTATTTTTAATTCTCGCTCTTTCGTTAGTGAATTGTTCTAATATTTGCGAATTTGTGTTAAAGGGGGTGGGGCTTAAGTTCTCATGAGTTGATTTGAGTTTATTGGCCCTATCACCTTTTTCACTGATTAATTTGTTATTATGTTTTTTTAATCTTTTTATTTTGTTTTTTGTGACAAGTTTTTTTTGGAACGTACCTTCTAGTTTCGAACGAGGAGATGTTTTCACTGTCACAGCTGGTTTTTTAACACACACAGTTATATCTCGGTTTAGCTTATCACTTTCAAACAATTCTGGTTTCAGATTTTGTAATTTCTGAATTTTCTCGCGTAAACGGCGAGTATATTCCGTTTGATACGGAGTACCCGTAGTTGGGGGGGAAATTGGTATAGGGAAATCAATGAGAATAACTCTATTGATTCCTTCCGAACAAACACTTTCGATTTAAAGAAAATTTTAAAGATATAAAAGATAATAGATAACTTTATTTTCCAATATAAAAATCCAACCGACGCACTTGGAAGTTAGCATGGAAGTAAGCACTTTGAACAAAGAACTGTAATCGAATGAGCAATATCAGGATATGAGGGGTAACAAGTAAACTTCTAGTCGGACGGAAGACTGAACGATAACATTTTTCCCTAAAAAGACCCGCGATTGAGGAAATTTGTGCCTGTTTTTCCATAAGAAAGCATGTAAAAAAATGACGTATTTTAAGCTAATTGAGCAATTCTGACACTTTTTAACCGTAATATTTGAGGAAGATATGATATATTCAAGTAATGATTCCAATTAACGAACAGTGATTGGAAGAAGTTTATGATCTGTATCTGTAGGCTACGATTTAGCTAGACTACAAATTTCATTCCGGCAACCTTCAGGACCATTGATTATGAGAAAAAATTACCATTCGAGGAATTGTAAAAGAATAATAAATTACTTATAAATTGAAAACTCAAATAAAGAACATTTTAAACAAACAAACTACAAATTCCATTCCGGCAACCTTCAGGACCATTGATTATGAGAAAAAATTACCATTCGAGGAATTGTAAAAGAATAATAAATTACTTATAAATTGAAAACTTTTCGCCTATTATGATATTTTTACTTGAGGAGGATATGATATATTCTAGTAATGATTCCAATTAACAAACAGTGAAATAAGAAGTTAATGATCTGTATCTGCAGACTACGATTTAGCTAGACCACAAACTATATTCCGACAACCTTCAGGACCATTGATTACGAGAAAAAATCACCATTCGACGTATTTTTTAAAAGAATAATAAATTATTTATAAATTGAAATCCTGAATTTGTCGATAACGAATTGTTTATTATTTTTTCTATATTGTCTATTTACCCATAGTTAAACATATACTATTATTTATTATCTATTTTTTTATATGTGAGGTCGAAGGAGATTCTTTAATAGCCTTTAGGCAACAATTTTCCCTGATATGTGATGAAAACATACAGAAAATACTATACGCTTTAAGCTAATTGAGCAATTCTGACACTTTTTAACCGTAATATTTGAGGAAGATATGATATATTCAAGTAATGATTCCAATTAACGAACAGTGATTGGAAGAAGTTTATGATCTGTATCTGTAGGCTACGATTTAGCTAGACTACAAATTCCATTCCGGCAACCTTCAGGACCATTGATTATGAGAAAAAATTACCATTCGAGGAATTGTAAAAGAATAATAAATTACTTATAAATTGGAAACTTTTCGCCTATTATGATATTTTTACTTGAGGAGGATATGATATATTCTAGTAATGATTCCAATTAACAAACAGTGAAATAAGAAGTTAATGATCTGTATCTGCAGACTACGATTTAGCTAGACCACAAATTATATTCCGACAACCTTCAGGACCATTGATTACGAGAAAAAAATCACCATTCGACGTATTTTTTAAAAGAATAATAAATTATTTATGAATTGAAATCCTGAATTTGTCGATCACGAATTGTTTATTATTTTTTCTATATTGTCTATTTACCCATAGTTAAACATATACTATTATTTATTATCTATTTTTTATATGTGAGGTCGAAGGAGATTCTTTAATAGCCTTTAGGCAACAATTTTCCCTGATATGTGATGAAACATACAGAAAATACTATACGCACTTGAACTAATAGATAACCGCATGTTTTGTAGGCATGTCTTACAGATATCCTAGTTAAGTACTTATCCCACAATGTGGTAACTGCCGTATTTCTGTGCGGAAAAAAGTCGATCCCCCGTTTTATATCCGAAGAGACCTCAAAAAATACTTATATGGTTAAGAGAAATCGATATACGAGACCCACTACTTTTTTTCCGACCAAGAATTCAATTACAATTTAAACTACAATACATCTCAAAAATCTATATAAAATTTACATATGAGGTTATAGGCACTCTTTAATAGCCTTTAGGCGACTCTACCCCATAACAGAAGGATACTATTCGTACATAACTCAAAAGGTGACTGCTCGGGTTGTAATCGAGTCTAACCGACACCCTAAGTTTTTTGTACTCCTCCCACTGTGTGGTACCTGTCATATCTCTGTGTAGGAAAAGTCGGTACCCTTTTTATACCCGAAGGAACCTCATTGTATGCTATCAAAATTATATATCACAACTAAAACAATAAATATTTTTGTAGGTAAATACTCAAAAGATACTAGTAAAAACAATTATATATGGGTGTATATTTCCATATTAATTAATTTTTTTTATGCAACTCTAAATAAAAAGGTTCAAAATATTCATAAAAAAAGATCTCCTCAGATGTCTATTCTACATAAGAATCAATGCATATTTATACTTTCATCTGAGTCGATGACGTCATAGATTCTCGTTACTAATAACATACCTTATCAACGAAAACCGACAAGTCCAAACAAGTTCATATTAAAACGGATACATGATTTCAAAAAAACTTGGGTTATGATGAAAAATTATATGATTGTAACAGTGATTTTTCATTATGTCCAAAACATAATATTCCACCTAGTTCAAAATATAAAAAGTTATTGTCTACCCATTATCCTAAAAATAATTATAAAATTCACTACCGGACACTAAACGATTGACATTGAAAAAGATACATAGGTTTCTAAAATTCGAGCGGAATTCTTGGTTGAAGACATATTGATAAAAACAACCATTTGAGAAATTTAGCAAACAATGATTCTGAATCATCATAAACTTATTAATAAAACAATGGAAAATTCTCGAAAGTACCGTTATGTTAAATTACTTAAATCTTGAAACGGCCGCTACAGCATAAAACATTTGATTGCAATTCCTTTGTAACATTATAGTACAATTTTTAATGAAAATCTAGTAGCTATTAAATTAAAAAGGGCTGAAATAGTTTTCGGTAAACCTCTTTATATAGGTGTGACTATTTTTTGATTTTATGATACCGAAATTGGATCTTAAAGACGTAAATTACTAAAAAACAATATGTACGGCCTTATCTCCCTACATCAACTGATATTTTTTGGTTCAAAGACATATTTTTAACCCCAAACTCACGTATACGTTAGAAGCGTAATTAAATTATAATCTACCCCCATCCATCGTTCGTATAAACTTTTTTAATGAAATTTTTACTAAAAAACAATATATACGGCCTTATCTTCCTACATTAACTAATATTTTTTGAAAAAACATCTAAAGAAATGTGTCATATTTCAACAAAAAAATATTTATTACTCACGCTTTAAGGGAACAACTTATCACTTGCACACCTTATTTAACACTGAAAATATCAATTTTTAATACACACGTCTTTGTCCATTCATTAAGCCGGTGACGTCGGCGGCCGTATAGATTACTAAGATTTTAATAATTTTGTCTCTACTTAATATAAAATTAATATTGGATTACTTTATTGGAGAAAAAATATTTTCGTATTATCAGTAATCAACCGCAATATCTCACAATGAATAAAATACTGAATCGAATCGTAGAAAACAAAATAAATTGAGGAAACTTATCACTAATCAAAAAATAACTACAAAGTATGATGAATGTGGTTTTAACAATAAACCATTATGATACATTGTTGCAATGAATGGTGTGTTGTTCCAGCCAGACGCTGATAGTGCAGAATATGCAGCGTAAGTATTCTAGATATTTGACCCTGGTAAAGCAGCCGCCGACGTCACCGGCTTAATGAATGGACAAAGACGTGTGTATTAAAAATTGATATTTTCAGTGTTAAATAAGGTGTGCAAGTGATAAGTTGTTCCCTTAAAGCGTGAGTAATAAATATTTTTTTGTTGAAATATGACACATTTCTTTAGATGTTTTTTCAAAAAATATCAGTTAATGTAGGAAGATAAGGCCGTATATATTGTTTTTTAGTAGAAATTTCATTAAAAAAGTTTATACGAACGATGGATGGGGGTAGATTATAATTTAATTACGCTTCTAACGTATACGTGAGTTTGGGGTTAAAAATATGTCTTTGAACCAAAAAATATCAGTTGATGTAGGGAGATAAGGCCGTACATATTGTTTTTTAGTAATTTACGTCTTTAAGATCCAATTTCGGTATCATAAAATCAAAAAATAGTCACACCTATATAAAGATGTGCATCTACAAATGATTCTTCAAAATCACTTTCGATATCAACTTCATCATTCTCGCTATCTCCGTCTTCGGCCAAATTAATAATAATATTATCTACAACAGTATCTAAAAGTGGTTCATTGTTCATAAATTCATCTTCAATCTTTATAACATGGTCACATTTAACTTTCCGATCATTTGCAGAAAATGTGTCAAAAAATTCATTACAGAATTATTTAACCTTGTTAAATTGAAGGTAACATTTCGTTTGGCCACATATTCTTTAAGTGCCGCCCCAACACTCTCGATCGGATTTAAGTACGGGTGATAAGGGGGTAGCCTTAAAACTTGCAATCCATGTCGAATAAACAATTCATCAATTTTATAAGTTTTATATTGCGGTTTGTACATTTTTGCAACGTTATAAAGATCCGGTTTTAACATTTGTTCACTGTAATATATGTTTCTTTTAGAAAGCCAGTTTTTTTATTGTTGTTTAGTCCAAGCAGTCGTAGGTAATTTTTCATTTAGAACATTGTGATATGGGGCGTTATCAATTACCACAACTGCGTTTTTTGGCAGGTTTAGAATGGGGTTCGGACCTGGTGGACTCTTTCTTCTGGGAATTGGACCTGGTGGAACCCTCCTCCTGGGAATGGAATCTGGTAAACCCCTCCTACTGGGGTTCGGGCCTGGTGGACCTCTCCTCCTGGTGTTCGGACCTGGTGGACCCTTCCTCCTGGGAATGGGACCTGCTGGACCCCTTCTACTGGGGTTCGGACCTGGTGGACTTCTCCTCCTGGTGTTTGGACCTGGTGGACCCTTCCTCCAGCTAGCTCAGCGGCGTGGTAGTATTCGCCTCCTCCTTCAGGGGTCGGTGTGTATCCCACTTGTTGGGCGCCGTGTCGTCGGGTGGGCGTTGTCTGATTGCCAAAGCCCTGAAAAGGGCTCAGGCTGTCATGACTATTCACGTCCGACATTTTCATAAATAAATATTATATTTTTATATGTATATTATATAGAAAATTCCGTATCTCACTATAAATCTCCTAGGACTCTCGTAATCCACTATCTCGCAGAGGAACTGGGAGCAAGTAAATGAAATGCCAATTCAAGATAATTCAACTTGCCCAGTTCGATCTATATCTCAACAGCGTAGCGGTACCAGAGCGTCTAAGCGAGCCGTTGCGTCTTCTTTAGAGGTCGAAGATGAACTGCCGATCCGTTGCTCCCCGCCGCCTATTTATACACATTCGCGCGTGGTTCGGTGCGCAGGCATGTGTTTTGATTGGCAGGGGCGGAGCCTATGAGTTCGACGCGCTTTGCTCTGGGGTCACCCCCCCGCTCCGAAGATCGAACTGGGAATGTTTGCTTTATTTAAATTAAAGTGTATAAAATTTGTATAAAATGTAAAAATAAAGTATGATGTAAATAAGGTTGAGATATGGACAGAGAAGCTTAAAATTAAGGGGAAAAAGGAGAAAATGTGGTATATACAATAGACTGTTTAGTTGTCCTCTGGTGGTGCTCTTGGTGGTGGTGATGGCCTTATATCGTCGACGTAGATCAGCTTGTGGCCGCCGTCCTTGAGCACATTGTAGGTGTTAGGGCCTAATTGTTCTAGTATTTCATGGGGTCCGGTCCATGTTTGGCCGAAGTTGGATTTGGCGAAGTTCCGGACGAGCACCTTTTCTCCGGGTGAGAATATTTTTGCCGGCGCTTGTGTGTCGGAAAACAGGCGCCTGGCGTAGATGGTGGCCTTCTGTTTGGCCTCTTCTTGTCGCTGGAGGCGTTTTTCGGGGGTGTTGAGTGGCCTTGGTCGCTTTGGGTCTTCTTCTGGGCGGCGGAGCTCGTAGCCCAGCAGTAAGTGGCATGGTGTCTGTTCAGTGGCTGCTGAGGCCCTTGTCCTGAGAGAGAACACTGTGTCCGCCAGGAGGTCTTCCCATCTATTTTCCTGTTTACCGACCAGTCTGGCTCGTAGTCCCTTTTTAATTTCTTGGACTCGCCTCTCCACGGGGTTTGCCCTTTGGTGGTAGATCGGGTAGTTTACTGGTTTTATGTGATTCCTGTCTAGAAATCTTTCAAACACCCCGCCACGGAATTGGCCTCCATTGTCCGTGATCACGCATTCCGGGTAGCCCCATCTTTGACAGACCTCCTCCTCTAAGAACTGGACCACTGCTTTGGCCTTGCCTGATGTGGTGCAACGGTATTCTATCCATTTGGAGAAGAGGTCTATGGCCACCAGGATGAAGCGATTGCCTCTGGTTGACTTTGGGTATGGCCCTAGGACGTCGAAGGAGATGGTCTTCCACGGTCCTTGTGGTTCTCTGGCTTCCATTGATGCTGCTGGCTGTCTGGCTGCTGACTTGGTGGTGGCGCAGATGAGGCAAGACTTCACATGTTGCTTGGCATCCTTCTGTAGTGTTGGCCAGTAATATATTCGTTTGATGGCTCTAGTAGTTTCGTCTGTCCCGGGGTGGCCCGAGGCTTCGTGGTAGGTCTTGAGCACGTCTTCTCGATAGCGTTTGGGGACGACCAGCCGGTGTTGTTGCCCCGCCGTGTAGAAGCAAGTGCTCTGTTTTACTGAAAAGTCCTGTGTTAGGGTCTGTTCCACTTCGGTTTCTGGGCCTCTGGTGGTGATGGCTTCTAGGCGACGTCTCAGTCGCAGCATTCCAGGATGTGTCCTATGGAATTCCGCTATGCTTTTTTCCAGCGTGAGGTTGGCGTTGTCCTCTTGGGCTTCTTCCTCTTCTTCGTCCTCGAGGAGGCATAGGAGGGGGAAGTTGTCTGGTTCGTCGATTTCTATGGAGGGCCAGGACAGTCGTTCGATTTCATCGTCTTGGGATGAGTTGTTGGTGGTTGGTTCCTCGGTTTCCGGGAGCCTGGAGAGGTGGTCCGGAAGTTCATCCTTCTGTTGTTGGGGTCCCCCTGGAAGAGAACTGCTCCCATACCGGTGGTGGAAGCGTCCGTCTGGAGGCTGAAGCCCAGGTTTGGGTCCGGTCTTGACAGCTGGAGGGGTTGTGAGACTTCTCGTTTTATTCTCTGGAAGGAACTTTCCGCCTCTGGAGTCCATTTGAATTTCCTCTTGGCGGCCGTGAGGTCTGAGAGGGGGGACGTTTTCTCGGCGTAGTTCTTTACGAAGTCTCTGAGCCAGCCTGCTGTTCCTAGGAAGCTTCGTAGTTGCTTCCTGGTTGTGGGTCTGGGGTAGTCTTGAATCTTCAGGACGTGTTTTTCCAGAGGTAGGTCCGCTTCCGCTGTTATAGTGTGCCCTAGGTATTCTAGTTGGTCAGAGGCGAATTGGCACTTTTTGAGGGATGCCCAGAGTCCATGGGTTCGGAGTCGTTCTAGAACTAACTGGATATGACGAATGTGTTCTGCCAAGGTGTTTGAGTATATGATAATGTCGTCCATATACGCCTTGGCGAATATGTCTATATATCCAGCTAGGACTTGATTGGCCAGTTTCTGGAACGTTGTGGGGGCGTTCTTCAGGCCGAACGGCATAACCAGGAACTCGTAGGCTGACCCGTCTGGTGTCGAGAAGGCTGTGAGGTGGATGGAGTCGTCTGCCATAGGGACTTGCCAGAATCCACTTTTGAGGTCGATGGAGCTGAAAACCTTTGCTTGACCCAGGTCTCTGATTGTGTCATGGATGGGTGGGAGATTGGAAACTTCGGTTGCGGTGGCGTTGTTGTTTCCTGTAGTCAACGCAGAACCGCGGTTCTCCGTCTTTCTTTTGGACCACCACGATCGGGCTGTTATATTCAGAGTGGCTTGGTCGGATGACTCCGGCAGCTAGCATCTTGTCTACCTCGTCGTATATGATGCGTCTTTTCTCTGGTGAATATTTATATGGTTTCACCCTGATAGGTTTGGGGTCGTTGAGGCGGATCACGTGCTCTGTTGCCTTTGTGGTGGCCTGTTTGAGTTGATCTTCGAAGACCTCAGGGTACCGGTGCAGGACTTCCTCTACCTGAGCTTGGTAGGCTGCGGGTACCTGGCCTTCTTTCAAGGCGATGGCTTGGCTTGGTTTCCGGGACCTCTGTTGGCCGGACCAATAGGAGATGATCCTTTTTTCCTTCCCGAAATGGATGCAGCCTCTGGTGGTGTCGAGCAGGGCCTCCTGCTCTTGCACCCATTCCAGTCCCAGGATCATCTGGTGCTGGAGTTCTTTCAAAACAATGCATTTGATCTTAAATGGTTCCCCTTCTAAGGTTATGGTCTCCTCTGTTGTCCCCGCTGATTTGACCTCGTGGTTGTGGCAGGCGAGTGCGACGGAGGTTTTCGGGCTACTTGGTATTTCCTGCACCAGGCTCTGACTGACGAAATTCTTCGTGGCACCGGTGTCCAGCAGGACGGTGATGCTTTTGCCATGCAGGACTGCCTGGATTTGCGGGAGAGGGTGGCGGCCCGGACCTTTTCCGGTGATAGGGTTGAGTTCTGTGGTGGGGCGGAGCGCTTGTTGTCCGGTCGGTGATATGTTTGGGACATCGTTTATTGGTGTCCGCCCCCATTGGCGTTTCCCTGTTGCTGTTGCTGTTCCGGGAGCCCTAGCTTGTGTATGCCTGGCGCAGACGGATATTTCAATCAGGAATTTTCCTTGCAAAATAGAAGAATAATATATTCGAAACGGGACTAATACAATCCCAATTCGTATTAAAGCACGGGGCGGATATCAACTAAATTCACAAAAGGAGACTCGGAAAAAGTATTGCGGTTGGGGTAGCGGCTACGGGGGATGGGGGGGCCCGAGCCGCCAAAGAAGAAGCGAAGAGCGTTTTAAGGGTAGCGTCTGCGGGTATTACACAAGTAAGGGTGTAAGAAGAAGCTAAGAGGGTTTTAAGGGTAGCGTCTACGGGGATTACGAAGGGTGTACGGGAGTTATGCAAAATTTAACCTACATTGGTGTCGCTTGCCATCATTACCATAACGGCGCTAACAACTATTTGTCACCAGAGTGCCAAAACGGCCGTGGGTAGCTGGGGTAGCGAAGCTACTTTTCCCGTATACTGCGCATGTTTTCCGTTACATGTAGGTCTAAAAAGACACATTTCGACGATCTGCGCAAGTGTTAAGGCCTTTCTTCATATCTCTGTTATTATTTGTCGGATTGGAGTCTAATAAACGCCAATATGATTGTTCGAATATTATCGTATACAGGATGTACAAAGATGCCATTAGAGCACTAGCACATATCTCTGCTATTGGTTAGATTGAAGTCAAATAAACGATATTATATTTGTTAGGATATTATCGTATACAGGATGTGCAAAGATGCTAATACTAGCACTTGCTGCGTCTACGGGGGATGGGGGGCCCGGTTGGGGTCGCGGCTACGGCCCGGGAAAATTTTTGGGGGTCGCTCTTTGCGGGGGTTATGCAATGATTTAGAAGAAGCGAATAGGGAAGGGTAGCACGGGGGAGGGTAGCGTCTAAATTGAAATCCTGAATTTGTCGATCACGAATTGTTTATTATTTTTTATATATTGTCTATTTACCCATAGTTAAACATATACTATTATTTATTATCTATTTTTTATATGTGAGGTCGAAGGAGATTCTTTAATAGCCTTTAGGCAACAATTTTCCCTGATATGTGATGAAAACATACAGAAAATACTATACGCACATGAACTAATAGATAACCGCATGTTTTGTAGGCATGTCTTACAGATATCCTAGTTAAGTACTTATCCCACAATGTGGTAACTGCCGTATTTTTGTGCGGAAAAAAGTCGATCCCCCGTTTTATATCCGAAGAGACCTCAAAAAATACTTATATGGTTAAGAGAAATCGATATACGAGACCCACTACTTTTTTTCCGACCAAAAATTCAATTACAATTTAAACTACAATACATCTCAAAAATCTATATAAAATTTACATATGAGGTTATAGGCACTCTTCAATAGCCTTTAGGCGACTCTACCCCATAACAGAAGGATACTATTCGTACATAACTCAAAAGGTGACTGCTCGGGTTGTAATCGAGTCTAACCGACACCCTAAGTTTTTTGTACTCCTCCCACTGTGTGGTACCTGTCATATCTCTGTGTAGGAAAAGTCGGTACCCTTTTTATACCCGAAGGAACCTCATTGTATGCTATCAAAATTATATATCACAACTAAAACAATAAATATTTTTGTAGGTAAATACTCAAAAGATACTTACTCGTTTGCCTATTTCATCTGAGTCGATGACGTCATAGATTCTCGTTACTAATAACATACCTTATCAACGAAAACCGACAAGTCCAAACAAGTTCATATTAGAACGGATACATGATTTCAAAAAAACTTGGGTTATGATGAAAAATTATATGATTGTAACAGTGATTTTTCATTATGTCCAAAACATAATATTCCACCTAGTTCAAAATATAAAAAGTTATTGTCTACCCATTATCCTAAAAATAATTATAAAATTCACTACCGGACACTAAACGATTGACATTGAAAAAGATACATAGGTTTCTAAAATTCGAGCGGAATTCTTGGTTGAAGACATATTGATTTAAACAACCATTTGAGAAATTGAGCAAACAATGATTCTGAATCATCATAAACTTATTAATAAAACAATGGAAAATTCTCGAAAGTACCGTTATGTTAAATTACTTAAATCTTGAAACGGCCGCTACAGCATAAAATATTTCATTGCAATTCCTTTGTTACATTATAGTACAATTTTTAATGAAAATCTAGTAGCTATTAAATTAAAAAGGGCTGAAATAGTTTTCGGTAAACCTCTTTATATAGGTGTGACTATTTTTTGATTTTATGATACCGAAATTGGATCTTAAAGACGTAAATTACTAAAAAACAATATGTGCGGCCTTATCTCCCTACATCAACTGATATTTTTTGGTTCAAAGACATATTTTTAACCCCAAACTCACGTATACGTTAGAAGCGTAATTAAATTATAATCTACCCCCATCCATCGTTCGTATAAACTTTTTTAATGAAATTTTTACTAAAAAACAATATATACGGCCTTATCTTTCTACATTAACTAATATTTTTTGAAAAAACATCTAAAGAAATGTGTCATGTTTCAACAAAAAAATATTTATTACTCACGCTTTAAGGGAACAACTTATCACTTGCACACCTTATTTAACACTGAAAATATCAATTTTTAATACACACGTCTTTGTCCATTCATTAAGCCGGTGACGTCGGCGGCCGTATAGATTACTAAGATTTTAATAATTTTGTCCTCTTTAGAGGTCGAAGATGAACTGCCGATCCCTTTGCTCCCCGCCGCCTATTTATACACATTCGCGCGTGGTTCGGTGCGCAGGCATGTGTTTTGATTGGCAGGGGCGGAGCCTATGAGTTCGACGCGCTTTGCTCTGGGGTCACCCCCCCGCTCCGAAGATCGAACTGGGAATGTTTGCTTTATTAAAATTAAAGTGTATAAAATTTGTATAAAATGTAAAAATAAAGTATGATGTAAATAAGGTTGAGATATGGACCGAGAAGCTTAAAATTAAGGGGAAAAGGGAGAAAATGTGGTATATACAATTGACTGTTTAGTTGTCCTCTGGTGGTGCTCTTGGTGGTGGTGATGGCCTTATATCGTCGACGTAGATCAGCTTGTGGCCGCCGTTCTTGAGCACATTGTAGGTGTTAGGGCCTAATTGTTCTAGTATTTCATGGGGTCCGGTCCATGTTTGGCCGAAGTTGGATTTGGCGAAGTTCCGGACGAGCACCTTTTCTCCGGGTGAGAATATTTTTTCCGGCGCTTGTGTGTCGGGAAACAGGCGCCTGGCGTAGATGGTGGCCTTCTGTTTGTCCTCTTTTTGTCGCTGGAGGCGTTTTTCGGGGGTGTTGAGTGGCCTTGGTCGCTTTGGGTCTTCTTCTGGGCGGCGGAGCTCGTAGCCCAGCAGTAAGTGGCATGGTGTCTGTTCAGTGGCTGCTGAGGCCCTTGTCCTGAGAGAGATTACTGTGTCCGCCAGGAGGTCTTCCCATCTATTTTCCTGTTTACCGACCAGTCTGGCTCGTAGTCCCTTTTTAATTTCTTGGACTCGCCTCTCCACGGGGTTTGCCTTTTGGTGGTAGATCGGGGAGTTTACTGGTTTTATCTGATTCCTGTCTAGAAATCTTTCAAACACCCCGCCACGGAATTGGCCTCCATTGTCCGTGATCACGCATTCCGGGTAGCCCCATCTTTGACAGACCTCCTCCTCTAAGAACTGGACCACTGCTTTGGCCTTGCCTGATGTGGTGCAACGGTATTCTATCCATTTGGAGAAGAGGTCTGTAGCCACCAGGATGAAGCGATTGCCTCTGGTTGACTTTGGGTATGGCCCTAGGACGTCGAAGGAGATGGTCTTCCACGGTCCTTGTGGTTCTCTGGCTTCCATTGATGCTGCTGGCTGTCTGGCTGCTGACTTGGTGGTGGCGCAGATGAGGCAAGACTTCACATGTTGCTTGGCATCCTTCTGTAGTGTTGGCCAGTAATATATTCGTTTGATGGCTCTAGTAGATTCGTCTGTCCCGGGGTGGCCCGAGGCTTCGTGGTAGGTCTTGAGCACGTCTTCTCGATAGCGTTTGGGGACGACCAGCCGGTGTTGTTGCCCCGCCGTGTAGAAGCAAGTGCTCTGTTTTACTGAGAAGTCCTGTGTTAGGGTCTGTTCCACTTCGGTTTCTGGGCCTCTGGTGGTGATGGCTTCTAGGCGACGTCTCAGTCGCAGCATTCCAGGATGTGTCCTATGGGATTTCGCTATGCGTTCTTCCAGCGTGAGGTTGGCGTTGTCCTCTTGGGCTTCTTCCTCTTCTTCGTCCTCGAGGAGGCATAGGAGGGGGAAGTTGTCTGGTTCGTCGATTTCTATGGAGGGCCAGGACAGTCGTTCGATTTCATCGTCTTGGGATGAGTTGTTGGTGGTTGGTTCCTCGGTTTCCGGGAGCCTGGAGAGGTGGTCCGGAAGTTCATTTGCCTTCCCTGGGACGTGGTGGATGCTGAAATCGTATTCTTGTAACAGGAGTGCCCATCTTATGAGTTTGGTCCTCTCTTCCCTGAATCTGTCCAGCCAGGTTAGGGCCCTGTTGTCGGTGTAGAGGTCGAAGTGCTGGTCTTGGAGGTAGTGCTTGAATCTCTTGATTCCCCATACTACGGCGAGACATTCGATCTCGTTGATATGGTTAAGAGAAATCGATATACGAGACCCACTACTTTTTTTCCGACCAAAAATTCAATTACAATTTAAACTACAATACATCTCAAAAATCTATATAAAATTTACATATGAGGTTATAGGCACTCTTCAATAGCCTTTAGGCGACTCTACCCCATAACAGAAGGATACTATTCGTATATAACTCAAAAGGTGACTGCTCGGGTTGTAATCGAGTCTAACCGACACCCTAAGTTTTTTGTACTCCTCCCACTGTGTGGTACCTGTCATATCTCTGTGTAGGAAAAGTCGGTACCCTTTTTATACCCGAAGGAACCTCATTGTATGCTATCAAAATTATATATCACAACTAAAACAATAAATATTTTTGTAGGTAAATACTCAAAAGATACTTACTCGTTTGCCTATTTCATCTGAGTCGATGACGTCATAGATTCTCGTTACTAATAACATACCTTATCAACGAAAACCGACAAGTCCAAACAAGTTCATATTAAAACGGATACATGATTTCAAAAAAACTTGGGTTATGATGAAAAATTATATGATTGTAACAGTGATTTTTCATTATGTCCAAAACATAATATTCCACCTAGTTCAAAATATAAAAAGTAATTGTCTACCCATTATCCTAAAAATAATTATAAAATTCACTACCGGACACTAAACGATTGACATTGAAAAAGATACATAGGTTTCTAAAATTCGAGCGGAATTCTTGGTTGAAGACATATTGATTTAAACAACCATTTGAGAAATTGAGCAAACAATGATTCTGAATCATCATAAACTTATTAATAAAACAATGGAAAATTCTCGAAAGTACCGTTATGTTAAATTACTTAAATCTTGAAACGGCCGCTACAGCATAAAATATTTCATTGCAATTCCTTTGTTACATTATAGTACAATTTTTAATGAAAATCTAGTAGCTATTAAATTAAAAAGGGCTGAAATAGTTTTCGGTAAACCTCTTTATATAGGTGTGACTATTTTTTGATTTTATGATACCGAAATTGGATCTTAAAGACGTAAATTACTAAAAAACAATATGTGCGGCCTTATCTCCCTACATCAACTGATATTTTTTGGTTCAAAGACATATTTTTAACCCCAAACTCACGTATACGTTAGAAGCGTAATTAAATTATAATCTACCCCCATCCATCGTTCGTATAAACTTTTTTAATGAAATTTTTACTAAAAAACAATATATACGGCCTTATCTTTCTACATTAACTAATATTTTTTGAAAAAACATCTAAAGAAATGTGTCATGTTTCAACAAAAAAATATTTATTACTCACGCTTTAAGGGAACAACTTATCACTTGCACACCTTATTTAACACTGAAAATATCAATTTTTAATACACACGTCTTTGTCCATTCATTAAGCCGGTGACGTCGGCGGCCGTATAGATTACTAAGATTTTAATAATTTTGTCCTCTTTAGAGGTCGAAGATGAACTGCCGATCCCTTTGCTCCCCGCCGCCTATTTATACACATTCGCGCGTGGTTCGGTGCGCAGGCATGTGTTTTGATTGGCAGGGGCGGAGCCTATGAGTTCGACGCGCTTTGCTCTGGGGTCACCCCCCCGCTCCGAAGATCGAACTGGGAATGTTTGCTTTATTAAAATTAAAGTGTATAAAATTTGTATAAAATGTAAAAATAAAGTATGATGTAAATAAGGTTGAGATATGGACCGAGGAGCTTAAAATTAAGGGGAAAAGGGAGAAAATGTGGTATATACAATAGACTGTTTAGTTGTCCTCTGGTGGTGCTCTTGGTGGTGGTGATGGCCTTATATCGTCGACGTAGATCAGCTTGTGGCCGCCGTTCTTGAGCACATTGTAGGTGTTAGGGCCTAATTGTTCTAGTATTTCATGGGGTCCGGTCCATGTTTGGCCGAAGTTGGATTTGGCGAAGTTCCGGACGAGCACCTTTTCTCCGGGTGAGAATATTTTTTCCGGCGCTTGTGTGTCGGGAAACAGGCGCCTGGCGTAGATGGTGGCCTTCTGTTTGGCCTCTTTTTGTCGCTGGAGGCGTTTTTCGGGGGTGTTGAGTGGCCTTGGTCGCTTTGGGTCTTCTTCTGGGCGGCGGAACTCGTAGCCCAGCAGTAAGTGGCATGGTGTCTGTTCAGTGGCTGCTGAGGCCCTTGTCCTGAGAGAGATTACTGTGTCCGCCAGGAGGTCTTCCCATCTATTTTCCTGTTTACCGACCAGTCTGGCTCGTAGTCCCTTTTTAATTTCTTGGACTCGCCTCTCCACGGGGTTTGCCTTTTGGTGGTAGATCGGGGAGTTTACTGGTTTTATCTGATTCCTGTCTAGAAATCTTTCAAACACCCCGCCACGGAATTGGCCTCCATTGTCCGTGATCACGCATTCCGGGTAGCCCCATCTTTGACAGACCTCCTCCTCTAAGAACTGGACCACTGCTTTGGCCTTGCCTGATGTGGTGCAACGGTATTCTATCCATTTGGAGAAGAGGTCTGTAGCCACCAGGATGAAGCGATTGCCTCTGGTTGACTTTGGGTATGGCCCTAGGACGTCGAAGGAGATGGTCTTCCACGGTCCTTGTGGTTCTCTGGCTTCCATTGATGCTGCTGGCTGTCTGGCTGCTGACTTGGTGGTGGCGCAGATGAGGCAAGACTTCACATGTTGCTTGGCATCCTTCTGTAGTGTTGGCCAGTAATATATTCGTTTGATGGCTCTAGTAGATTCGTCTGTCCCGGGGTGGCCCGAGGCTTCGTGGTAGGTCTTGAGCACGTCTTCTCGATAGCGTTTGGGGACGACCAGCCGGTGTTGTTGCCCCGCCGTGTAGAAGCAAGTGCTCTGTTTTACTGAGAAGTCCTGTGTTAGGGTCTGTTCCACTTCGGTTTCTGGGCCTCTGGTGGTGATGGCTTCTAGGCGACGTCTCAGTCGCAGCATTCCAGGATGTGTCCTATGGGATTTCGCTATGCGTTCTTCCAGCGTGAGGTTGGCGTTGTCCTCTTGGGCTTCTTCCTCTTCTTCGTCCTCGAGGAGGCATAGGAGGGGGAAGTTGTCTGGTTCGTCGATTTCTATGGAGGGCCAGGACAGTCGTTCGATTTCATCGTCTTGGGATGAGTTGTTGGTGGTTGGTTCCTCGGTTTCCGGGAGCCTGGAGAGGTGGTCCGGAAGTTCATTTGCCTTCCCTGGGACGTGGTGGATGCTGAAATCGTATTTTTGTAACAGGAGTGCCCATCTTATGAGTTTGGTCCTCTCTTCCCTGAATCTGTCCAGCCAGGTTAGGGCCCTGTTGTCGGTGTAGAGGTCGAAGTGCTGGTCTTGGAGGTAGTGCTTGAATCTCTTGATTCCCCATACTACGGCGAGACATTCGATCTCGTTGATATGGTACCTCCGTTCAGCGGGGCTTAGCTTGGCGCTGGCGTAACAGATTATCCTTCTGTTGTTGGGGTCCCCCTGGAAGGGAACTGTTCCCTGTTGCTGACGCCTGGATGTTGGTTGCTGCCTGGCCTGTGTATGGGGTGGTGTTGGTCTGGCGTGGATCTGTGGTGGACGGGAGTATGACCTAGCTGCTTCCCGGATGTCCCTTTCTAAGGCAACTGCCGCTCTATGGAGATCTTCCATCGTTCTTGGTGGTTGGGCTCTTAGGCTTCTTCTGATCTCTGGGTTGAGTTGCTCGATCAGAAGGTGGACTAGCTGTTGCTCCGTCATGTGTGGAGCTACTCTTGAGGCTAGTGTTGTTTTCTCTTCTATGAAGATTGATGGATCTTCGTCCTCTTGCTGGTACTTGCCGTAGAACTTGGACGTCAGCTTGGCCAGGTCTGATGGATGATTAAATTATAACCACCGATCCAACCTTTAATTGGAGATTGTGAGGTGGCAATCCTGGCAAATCCAGCGAGTTTGAAAATTCCGGTGGATAGTTGACTACATCATCTTGATTAGTAGCCGAATCAACTGATTTATATATCCTCAATTCGCCTGTAATTTGTTCTTGAATTTTCAAATTTAATTCATTTACATCTATGTTTTTTGCAGCCAGTATAGCTCGTTCGCTCAACCAATCATGGTTTCTGTAATTTTGAGAAACATCTGGAAACACCTTCTGAATAAGTTCATCTTTTGATCGAGTTAACTGACAAAAGTTTTGAGGAAAGTTAATGCAGCCAGTCAACATGTCTATAGGAAATTTGCCATTACCAATGTCACTAAAAAGTGTATAGAAACAGAAAAAAACAGTACAGAACAAAAAATTATCTTAAGTCCGGAAAGTAACTCATCAAAACTAGCTGAATTAACCAAATCTAATAACAATTACGAATCAATAGAAAACGAATTAACAAATTTTCAAGAGAAAAACCTCGAAACTTCATTCCCGATTTGTCGTGGTAATAATACAAATACCACGTCAACTCCAGTTAATCTAATTATAAATAATCAAAACAATCCTAATCAAATGGAAGAAGACACTATTGGGCCAAACTCCAATGGCAATTCAACAGACGGCTCAGATGCCAGTCAACGAAACATCAGAAAAAACACTGAAATAATCACCGATGTACAAATCCACACTGCAGCCAATCTATCATGGGCGCAAGAAGTGGAAAACGCTGATACAAGTAATAATAAACAATCAGACAACTTCGTATCACAATACACGAAATTAACAAAAAAAACCACCCCAATTGTCGCCAGACAGCTAAATATGGTGTCTACCGACAAAAACAAACGACCATCCGAAGACCTAAATGCAATACAAACAATTTCACAAACAACACGAATGGAAGTTGAAGATATAACACCACCAGGTTTCACTAAACCGAGAAAAACCACTTCGTTTAGTAATATTCTGAATAAAATCAATAAACCGCAACAAATAGACACACAAAATAGATATGAATCATTATCTGATGAATCCGAGGAAGAAACAACAAAACCTCATAATGAACAAAAAAAACGGAAAAAAATCCGCTTCCGGAAACTCAAAGCCTCAGAACTCAGCTCCGATAAAGAAACCATTGACAAAACCAACACGAAAAAAATAAAGAAAACTACCCCCAAACAAGATAATGCCACATGCCCTCCTATAGTAATAGAAGGGAACGTTTCCGCACATAGAGACATGGTGACTAAATTAAAAACTGAAATCCGCAAAAAATTCGAAATAAAATACACAAACAGCTCTTCCATCGTTTTTACCAAGGACGTAGAAGATTTCGAAAACCTAAAAACAGTTCTCCGAAGAGAAAAGGTGCCTTACCATACCTATTCCCGACGAGAAGACAAGACTCATGCCTTTGTCCTAAGAGGCCTGACCGAGGGACTACAACTGACCGATATAAAAGAAGACCTGCTAAACAACTATAAAATCGTTATCAAAGACATCTACAGAATGACTACTAAGGGTAGGCCACTATACTTAGTAGTCACCGATTCAAAGATAACATTAGACTTTTTGAACAAAAACGTCAAAATCATTGAATATACTCGAGTGCAATGGGAGCACAGGAGACAAAATAAACCTATAATCCAGTGCCACATTTGTCAACTGTGGGGCCACGCGACGTCGAATTGTGGCCGTGCTCCCAGATGCCTCAAATGTGCAGGAACTCATCTCACCACCGAATGCACAAAGGAGCGAACAACACCTGCAAGATGTGCCAACTGCAAAGGGGACCACCCTGCAAATGCCGAGATCTGTCCCGAATTTGTAAAAAGAAAAATTTGGATAGAAGAACGAAGAAATTTAACCCAAAAAAACAAACCCACCCCTCCAAAATTCATCCCCGCTCCTGCAACAACAACAAATCCATGGACTAAACAAACAATCAACAATACAGTTTTTCCCCCCCTACAACCACGCAAAAATCCTACCCTCACCCCCAAGAAAATAAAACAACCAACCAGCCACCACCTACCAACAGCGACATAAATCAATTCTCCGAAATCAACAACTTGTTCAGAGAATTAAGATCACTTGTCAACCTAGACGAACTAACTAGAGCGCTACAAGACCTGCTTCAAGAAATGAGAGAAGCCACAACCAAAATCGAAAAATTTACGATATACAATAACTTTGTAACTAACATTGACAGCTATGACATCTAGGCAGGTAGGTGGAAAAACAGTAATTCAAAAAAGATTCAATCTCAAAATCATTTTCTGTAATGTACAATCAGTACATAACAAAATCAATTTAATCAGACATTTTCTCGACATTCACAAACCAGATATTTTCTTTCTAATCGAGACGTTCCTTAAACCAAACAAAACTATCAACTTCAGAAACCCTGAATATCGTCTTTTCAGACAAGACCGCCCCGGTGATGCCAAGGGGGGCGGTATCGCTTTACTAATCAAAAAAGACATCAAATTCAAACTCCTGCAACAAAATAAAACATCAATTGAGCATATCGCAATACTTTTTGATAATAAAATAAAAATCATAGGGGTCTATAATCCTCCAAACATAAAACTAAACGATGAAGACTTTTTCAATTTAGTAAAAACTCATAATAGGGTGCTGATAGTGGGAGATCTCAACTGTAAACATCCACAGTGGGATCCCCTCCGGTCACACCCTAACCAAAACGGAAGTACTTTACTGAACTTCTGCGATAATTTTGATTGCAACGTATTTTATACTGACACGCCTACATATTTCCCATTTGAAAATTTTTCACCTAGCACACTAGACATAGCGATAGGGAAAAATATAAACAACATCACAAAAATTAAAACGTTAACAGACTTCAATTCGGACCACGATTCGGTATTAATACACCTCAAACTGAGACACAACACTCAAACAGTAGAAAACAAAATATATGATTTTAAAACCACAAATTGGACCCTTTATAGAAAATACATAAACAAACATTTAACAATAATTAGTGAAATTAAAAACATTAACCATCTAAAATATATTAATTAAAAACTTACCAAGAAAGGCAATTGTCCATCTCACTTACATAATTAACTATGTAATTAAAACTGGTCAATATCCTGATATGCTCAAGATATCCAACATTATACCCATCATCAAAGCGAATAAAGAACCATGTTATGTAGATAGTTATAGACCAATCTCCCTATTAAACAATATAGCAAAGGTGATAGACAAAATAATTTTAAAAAGGCTACAAACGTTTGTCGACAAAAATAATATTATTCCTCTCGAGCAATACGGATTTAGGAGTGACCACAGTACGGTTGCACAAATTATTCGAGTTATTAATTATATCCGTGAAGGTTTTCATAAGAAACATAAGGCCATCATGGCAACCTTAGATATTCAAAAGGCATTTGACTCCGTATGGCTCGAGGGGCTAATATATCAACTAATTAAACTACATATTCCAGACTATTTGATAAAAATAATTAATTCTTATTTAAACAACAGAATTTTTTTTTCAAAAATTGATGAATATATAGCGGGCCCATATTCTATTCAAGCGAGAGTCCCGCAGGGATCGGTATTATCGCCTTTGCTATACTCCCTATTCACTCATGATCTTCCATCTACACCCCGAATTTTAACCGCGTGGCATCTGCAGAGAAACCAGAACACGCACTGGATACTATACAACCTCACATAAACACCACAATTATCCCTTATTTTAACAAACTTAAACTAGCTCTAAACCCCTCCAAAACAGAGTATTTATTACTCAGGAGGAGAGCTTCAAAAGTCTCCACATTGCAATCGCAGCTCTGTATTGACGGTCATTACATTACCCCGAGTATCAACATTAAATACTTGGGATTCACAATGCAACAAAACTCAAGTGCTAGTGCTCATATTAAACAACAAATACAAAAAGCCAAGATTGCAATGAGTAGACTCTACCCTATCATCAGCAAACACAGTAAACTCTCAACACAAAATAAAATACTCGTTTACAAACAAGTCATTCGCCCAATACTCACATATGCAGCTCCTGTATATTACACTGGCACACAACATAATTTTTATTCTCTGCAGATGATACAAAACAAGTGTCTCAGAATGGCAATCAAACACAACACAATTTATCCTAAACTCCCAAAAACCTCTTGGTTACATGAGAAAGCCAACATACCTACCATCAAAGACTTTATAAACAAAATCTCAGATAAATTTTACAACTACTGTCTGCCACAAGATCTTCGTCAAAATCTCATAGACGCAAATCGCGCAGAAGGCATCCGCGATAGTGGGTGTAGGCTTCTGCATGGATCACTAATTACATAACATGATTGTTTAAAACTCCGAACCCATTTTCATCACAAGGGGATATGCAACACAGGCAACTGCGCTGCAGAACTCCTTTTACTAACAATCCCGATTCTAAATAAATTACATCAATTTAAAAACAACGTCAGTCATGTTGCCAACTCGAAACCTAAACCCCTGAGTCAATTTTGAAACCCTGTTTTTCAGCTGTTTTTCAGGGGTAACTGAGCCGAAAGATGATAGGAGTCAAAACTATATGTTAGGGACAAAGTTATTGTAACAGCCAAACTATATGGATAATGCCCGATGAGCAAGGAACCATAATCACTCAGACGAACGCAACGTCACTAAAAATCGCCAGATCATCGGCATGGTATTCTACTTAAGTCTGTATTATACTTTTATTTTTAGTAACTTGTAAATAGGGAATGACAAACTCAAATAAAGAACATTTTAAACAAACAAACTACAAATTCCATTCCGGCAACCTTCAGGACCATTGATTATGAGAAAAAATTACCATTCGAGGAATTGTAAAAGAATAATAAATTACTTATAAATTGAAAACTTTTCGCCTATTATGATATTTTTACTTGAGGAGGATATGATATATTCTAGTAATGATTCCAATTAACAAACAGTGAAATAAGAAGTTAATGATCTGTATCTGCAGACTACGATTTAGCTAGACCACAAATTATATTCCGACAACCTTCAGGACCATTGATTACGAGAAAAAAATCACCATTCGACGTATTTTTTAAAAGAATAATAAATTATTTATAAATTGAAATCCTGAATTTGTCGATCACGAATTGTTTATTATTTTTTATATATTGTCTATTTACCCATAGTTAAACATATACTATTATTTATTATCTATTTTTTATATGTGAGGTCGAAGGAGATTCTTTAATAGCCTTTAGGCAACAATTTTCCCTGATATGTGATGAAAACATACTATACGCACTTGAACTAATAGATAACCGCATGTTTTGTAGGCATGTCTTACAGATATCCTAGTTAAGTACTTATCCCACAATGTGGTAACTGCCGTATTTCTGTGCGGAAAAAAGTCGATCCCCCGTTTTATATCCGAAGAGACCTCAAAAAATACTTATATGGTTAAGAGAAATCGATATACGAGACCCACTACTTTTTTTCCGACCAAAAATTCAATTACAATTTAAACTACAATACATCTCAAAAATCTATATCAAATTTACATATGAGGTTATAGGCACTCTTCAATAGCCTTTAGGCGACTCTACCCCATAACAGAAGGATACTATTCGTACATAACTCAAAAGGTGACTGCTCGGGTTGTAATCGAGTCTAACCGACACCCTAAGTTTTTTGTACTCCTCCCACTGTGTGGTACCTGTCATATCTCTGTGTAGGAAAAGTCGGTACCCTTTTTATACCCGAAGGAACCACATTGTATGCTATCAAAATTATATATCACAACTAAAACAATAAATATTTTTGTAGGTAAATACTCAAAAGATACTTACTCGTTTGCCTATTTCATCTGAGTCGATGACGTCATAGATTCTCGTTACTAATAACATACCTTATCAACGAAAACCGACAAGTCCAAACAAGTTCATATTAAAACGGATACATGATTTCAAAAAAACTTGGGTTATGATGAAAAATTATATGATTGTAACAGTGATTTTTCATTATGTCCAAAACATAATATTCCACCTAGTTCAAAATATAAAAAGTTATTGTCTACCCATTATCCTAAAAATAATTATAAAATTCACTACCGGACACTAAACGATTGACATTGAAAAAGATACATAGGTTTCTAAAATTCGAGCGGAATTCTTGGTTGAAGACATATTGATTTAAACAACCATTTGAGAAATTTAGCAAACAATGATTCTGAATCATCATAAACTTATTAATAAAACAATGGAAAATTCTCGAAAGTACCGTTATGTTAAATTACTTAAATCTTGAAACGGCCGCTACAGCATAAAACATTTCATTGCAATTCCTTTGTTACATTATAGTACAATTTTTAATGAAAATCTAGTAGCTATTAAATTAAAAAGGGCTGAAATAGTTTTCGGTAAACCTCTTTATATAGGTGTGACTATTTTTTGATTTTATGATACCGAAATTGGATCTTAAAGACGTAAATTACTAAAAAACAATATGTACGGCCTTATCTCCCTACATCAACTGATATTTTTTGGTTCAAAGACATATTTTTAACCCCAAACTCACGTATACGTTAGAAGCGTAATTAAATTATAATCTACCCCCATCCATCGTTCGTATAAACTTTTTTAATGAAATTTTTACTAAAAAACAATATATACGGCCTTATCTTTCTACATTAACTAATATTTTTTGAAAAAACATCTAAAGAAATGTGTCATATTTCAACAAAAAAATATTTATTACTCACGCTTTAAGGGAACAACTTATCACTTGCACACCTTATTTAACACTGAAAATATCAATTTTTAATACACACGTCTTTGTCCATTCATTAAGCCGGTGACGTCGGCGGCCGTATAGATTACTAAGATTTTAATAATTTTGTCCTCTTTAGAGGTCGAAGATGAACTGCCGATCCGTTGCTCCCCGCCGCCTATTTATACACATTCGCGCGTGGTTCGGTGCGCAGGCATGTGTTTTGATTGGCAGGGGCGGAGCCTATGAGTTCGACGCGCTTTGCTCTGGGGTCACCCCCCCGCTCCGAAGATCGAACTGGGAATGTTTGCTTTATCAAAATTAAAGTGTATAAAATTTGTATAAAATGTAAAAATAAAGTATGATGTAAATAAGGTTGAGATATGGACCGAGAAGCTTAAAATTAAGGGGAAAAGGGAGAAAATGTGGTATATACAATAGACTGTTTAGTTGTCCTCTGGTGGTGCTCTTGGTGGTGGTGATGGCCTTATATCGTCGACGTAGATCAGCTTGTGGCCGCCGTTCTTGAGCACATTGTAGGTGTTAGGGCCTAATTGTTCTAGTATTTCATGGGGTCCGGTCCATGTTTGGCCGAAGTTGGATTTGGCGAAGTTCCGGACGAGCACCTTTTCTCCGGGTGAGAATATTTTTTCCGGCGCTTGTGTGTCGGGAAACAGGCGCCTGGCGTAGATGGTGGCCTTCTGTTTGGCCTCTTTTTGTCGCTGGAGGCGTTTTTCGGGGGTGTTGAGTGGCCTTGGTCGCTTTGGGTCTTCTTCTGGGCGGCGGAACTCGTAGCCCAGCAGTAAGTGGCATGGTGTCTGTTCAGTGGCTGCTGAGGCCCTTGTCCTGAGAGAGATGACTGTGTCCGCCAGGAGGTCTTCCCATCTATTTTCCTGTTTACCGACCAGTCTGGCTCGTAGTCCCTTTTTAATTTCTTGGACTCGCCTCTCCACGGGGTTTGCCCTTTGGTGGTAGATCGGGGAGTTTACTGGTTTTATCTGATTCCTGTCTAGAAATCTTTCAAACACCCCGCCACGGAATTGGCCTCCATTGTCCGTGATCACGCATTCCGGGTAGCCCCATCTTTGACAGACCTCCTCCTCTAAGAACTGGACCACTGCTTTGGCCTTGCCTGATGTGGTGCAACGGTATTCTATCCATTTGGAGAAGAGGTCTGTAGCCACCAGGATGAAGCGATTGCCTCTGGTTGACTTTGGGTATGGCCCTAGGACGTCGAAGGAGATGGTCTTCCACGGTCCTTGTGGTTCTCTGGCTTCCATTGATGCTGCTGGCTGTCTGGCTGCTGACTTGGTGGTGGCGCAGATGAGGCAAGACTTCACATGCTGCTTGGCATCCTTCTGTAGTGTTGGCCAGTAATATATTCGTTTGATGGCTCTAGTAGATTCGTCTGTCCCGGGGTGGCCCGAGGCTTCGTGGTAGGTCTTGAGCACGTCTTCTCGATAGCGTTTGGGGACGACCAGCCGGTGTTGTTGCCCCGCCGTGTAGAAGCAAGTGCTCTGTTTTACTGAGAAGTCCTGTGTTAGGGTCTGTTCCACTTCGGTTTCTGGGCCTCTGGTGGTGATGGCTTCTAGGCGACGTCTCAGTCGCAGCATTCAAGGATGTGTCCTATGGGATTTCGCTATGCGTTCTTCCAGCGTGAGGTTGGCGTTGTCCTCTTGGGCTTCTTCCTCTTCTTCGTCCTCGAGGAGGCATAGGAGGGGGAAGTTGTCTGGTTCGTCGATTTCTATGGAGGGCCAGGACAGTCGTTCGATTTCATCGTCTTGGGATGAGTTGTTGGTGGTTGGTTCCTCGGTTTCCGGGAGCCTGGAGAGGTGGTCCGGAAGTTCATTTGCCTTCCCTGGGACGTGGTGGATGCTGAAATCGTATTCTTGTAACAGGAGTGCCCATCTTGTGAGTTTGGTCCTCTCTTCCCTGAATCTGTCCAGCCAGGTTAGGGCCCTGTTGTCGGTGTAGAGGTCGAAGTGCTGGTCTTGGAGGTAGTGCTTGAATCTCTTGATTCCCCATACTACGGCGAGACATTCGATCTCGTTGATATGGTACCTCCGTTCAGCGGGGCTTAGCTTGGCGCTGGCGTAACAGATTATCCTTCTGTTGTTGGGGTCCCCCTGGAAGGGAACTGTTCCCTGTTGCTGACGCCTGGATGTTGGTTGCTGCCTGGCCTGTGTCTGGGGTGGTGTTGATCTGGCGTGGATCTGTGGTGGACGGAAGTATGACCTAGCTGCTTCCTGGATGTCCCTTTCTAAGGCAACTGCCGCTCTATGGAGATCTTCCATCGTTCTTGGTGGTTGGGCTCTTAGGCTTCTTCTGATCTCTGGGTTGAGTTGCTCGATCAGAAGGTGGACTAGCTGTTGCTCCGTCACGTGTGGAGCTTCTCTTGAGGCTAGTGTTGTTTTCTCTTCTATGAAGATTGATGGATCTTCGTCCTCTTGCTGGTACTTGCCGTAGAACTTGGACGTCAGCTTGGCCAGGTCTGATGGATGATTAAATTTATCTAGGAACCGGTTGGTGGATGCATACCACTCCATTCTGGTTCTCGGGTACTGGTTTAACCATTTGCTGGCCATCCCTCTGAGGCATTGTTTGGTGGCATTGACCCATTCCTCTTGGGGTACTTGTTGGGCCTGTAGATGTCTCTGCATGGCTTGAAGAAATTGCGTGGGGTCCTCTTCTTCCCTACCGCTGAACGTCGGTGGCTCTGGCTTCCATCCTTGGTTGGTCAGTTTCTGCAAGGCCTGGAGTATTGCTTCATCCTGGACCGCGGCTGAGGGACTGGGAAGCGGCTGGTGGTATGTGGTAGCCTGGGTTGTCCGTAGGCTTCCTTGCTGTTGGGTCTGGTAGTGGGTGCCTGCTGGTGTTGATGTTGTGGTTGGTCTGTTGGTCCTCTCTGCCCTGAGGATCTCCGATAGCGGCTTGGCTTCCCTTGGTCCCGGTTGGGGTTGGTAGGTGCCTCTTCTATGGATTTGGACCTGGTGGACCTCTCCTCCTGGGGTTCGGACCTGGTGGACAACTGCTCCTGGGGTTCGGACCTGGTGGACCTCTGCTCCTGGGGTTCGGACCTGGTGGACTCTTCCTTCTGGGAATTGGACCTGGTGGAACCCTCCTCCTGGGAATGGGATCTGGTAAACCCCTCCTACTGGTGTTCGGGCCTGGTGGACCTCTCCTCCTGGTGTTCGGACCTGGTGGACCCTTCCTCCTGGGAATGGGACCTGGTGGAACCCTTCTACTGGGGTTCGGACCTGGTGGACTTCTCCTCCTGGTGTTTGGACCTGGTGGACCCTTCCTCCAGCTAGCTCAGCGGCGTGGTAGTGTTCGCCTCCTCCTTCAGGGGTCGGTGTGTATCCCACTTGTTGGGCGCCATGTCGTCGGGTGGGCGTTGTCTGATTGCCAAAGCCCTGAAAAGGGCTCAGGCTGTCATGACTATTCACGTCCGACATTTTCATAAATAAATATTATATTTTTATATGTATACTAGCTGACCCGACAGACTTCGTCCTGTCAAAAAGATTTGTAATGTGGCAGTTTTTTTGCCTACGTATTTAAAAAAATTCTCCTGAACAGAACCGTCACCCTGGTGATAGGGCGTTGTGAATAAAAAATAATTAAATAAAACATATATAAGGATTTAAAAGTAAGTAATCGCTTTATTGTTAATCATGTGAATCATAATTATTATTATTATCATTGTAGTGCTTTGTGGTATACGATGTTTTTTGTTTGATTACCTGGCGCATAGATAAACAAATCTGATGGTTTTCCAACACGGGAACAGGCAACATACAATTGACCATGTGAGAAACATGGGTTTTCTAAATTAATACCACAAACACTTAATGATTGCCCCTGGGACTTGTTTATAGTCATAGCAAAAGCAAGCCGCACTGGAAACTGTAGTCGTTTAAACTCAAATGGCACATCAGTCGGAATCATTGGGATGCGCGGTATGAGAACATCTTCTCCTTTATACTTTCCTTTGAGTATAGTTGCTTCTATCACATTGTTTAGTAATTTTTTTATCGCTAACCGTGTACCGTTGCAAAGACGCGGTTGGTTGATATTTCGCAACATTATAACCACCGATCCAACCTTTAATTGGAGATTGTGAGGTGGCAATCCTGGCAAATCCAGCGAGTTTAAAAATTCCGGTGGATAGTTGACTACATCATCTTGATTAGTAGCCGAATCAACTGATTTATATATCCTCAATTCGCCTGTAATTTGTTCTTGAATTTTCAAATTTAATTCATTTACATCTATGTTTTTTGCAGCCAGTATAGCTCGTTCGCTCAACCAATCATGGTTTCTGTAATTTTGAGAAACATCTGGAAACACCTTCTGAATAAGTTCATCTTTTGATCGAGTTAACTGACAAAAACTTTGAGGAAAGTTAATGCAGCCAGTCAACATGTCTATAGGAAATTTGCCATTACCAATGTCAATGAGTTGTTTAGAGAATATGTTTCCAGATTGGTCATTTTGCAACTCGACACGCATATTCTTGCTTAAATGAAGTACTTTGACATGTTTCCACAAATTGGAGGACTTTAGACATGCATTGAGTTCATCAGCTGGCGTTGATCGTGGAATCACTGGCAATGTTTGACGAAAATCTCCTGCTAATAAAATCATTGCACCACCAAATCGATTATTATTGCTCCGTAGATCTTTTAAGGTTCTGTCTAAAGCCTCCAAAGATTTTTTATGTGCCATCGTGCATTCATCCCAAACAATCAATTTACATTGCTGCAAAACCTTTGCCATTGCAGAGTTCTTCGAAACGTTGCAGGTTGGAGTTTCATTGCTTTGCATATTCAATGGCAATTTTAGTGCTGAATGGGCTGTTCGACCACCTTCAAGCAAAGTTGCTGCGATTCCCGACGAAGCGAGTGCAAGTGCAATTTTATTTTGTGAGCGAATTGTTGCTAATATCAATGAAATCAAAAAAGTTTTTCCTGTACCACCAGGTGCATCTAAGAAATAAACACTCTGCACAAAACACGATATACGAATTTGTTTCGTGTATCAGTTGACAATTAAACTCCTCCAACTATGTATTCTGTGCTCCAACGCACACACGCACATTGTTTTGATAGATATGATCTTTGACGTTAGGAACACACCTACATTGCTTAGACAACAGTGAGTGCTTGTAATTTAATATGAACTTTATACCATAGCAATGAAGCTCAAATTGACTACGTTTTAGTTACAAATCATTTGTATGGGAAAAAGAAAAGGGCTATTTTTAGGGTTTTTCCAGCAATAATTCTAATTTTTCTCGCCGTAAAAACCATCCTTGAACTTCAACGAACATTTTAAAAAAAGATTTGGCCAAATTGGTCGAGGCGTTGTTGAGTTATGCGCTTACCAACACATTTTGCGATTCATTTTTATATTATAGATTATATAAAAAATTCCGTATCTCACTATAAATCCCTTAGGACTCTCGTAATCCACTATCTCGCAGAGGAACTGGGAAAAAGTAAATGAAATGCCAATTCAAGATAATTCAACTTGCCCAGTTCGATCTATATCTCAACAGCGTAGCGGTACCAGAGCGTCTAAGCGAGCCGTTGCGTCTTCTTTAGAGGTCGAAGATGAACTGCCGATCCGTTGCTCCCCGCCGCCTATTTATACACATCCGCGCGTGGTTCGGTGCGCAGGCATGTGTTTTGATTGGCAGGGGCGGAGCCTATGAGTTCGACGCGCTTTGCTCTGGGGTCAGAGGGGTAACAAGTGAACTTCTGGTCGGACGGAAGACTGAACGATAACATTTTTCCCTAAAAAAGACCCGCGGGACAAAGTTATTGTGTACTGCGATTACCAATGGATGATGCTGTTGCAAGGAGCCATTGATATAGTAGATTTAAACAGGATCAAGAAAAATTCGCCAGAACATCGGCCTCATCTACTGTATTTTTCTTGACTAATGTAAAGGGAGTAATAGTTTAAAATAAAGACCTTTTTGAATAATAACCCGCGATATAACAGCCGAAATATACTAGGTGTCAAAATCCAATACGGGACAAAGTTATTGTGTACTGCGATTACCAATGGATGATGCTGTTGCAAGGAGCCATTGATATACGAAGATTCAAACAGGATCAAGAAAAATTCGCCAGAACATCGGCCTCATTTACTGTATTTTTCTTGACTAATGTAAAGGGAGTAATAGTATAAAATAAAGACCTTTTTGAATTGAATTGAACCCGCGATTGTCACTTCCTTGCTAATATTCAAGTGCGTCTGTTTGAATTTTTACCACTGGAAAATAGTATTTTGAAAAATTTGTTTAATCGATAAATAGAAAGAGTTTGTTCTTGAGAATTCTATAGAGTTACACTCATAGCCTTCTCACCGCTACCCTCACCCCCAGTTACGGGTACTCCGCACCCCACCGCGTACACCCTGAGACTTAGAGAAAAAATTAAAAAACTAAATAGTGTTAAACCATATTTGTTCGAAAATGAAAACTTAATTAGTGATAAAACTGTGTCAGTTAAAACTACCTCTAAACATATGGTTAAAGTGAAAACCTCCCCACGGAAACCAATACGAAAAGGTACGTTCAAATTGAAATCACTAAAAGACAAAAACACTCTAATTCTATAAAAAACAATAACACTAAAAAAGACACAAAAAATAAAATTGAATGGAAAAGTACTGAGAAGTCAAACTCTAAAGACGGAGACGACTCTAGTACATCCACAAAATCTCCTGAGATTAATCATACCATATACACTAACGAAATACAAAGGATCAAATCCAAAACACTAGAATTAAAATCTCGAAACGTAAATTATCACCAGATTGTATTTCTAGAAAATAAAGACTCAGAAAGTACCAATATCGATACAAACCTATATAATATAAATATTCCAAAATCTTGCATAGATGCAGTAGATATAGACACCCTTAATAAATGTATTGAAATTACCAAAAACAAAGAAAAGTGTATAGGACAATCAGACACTAAAAAGTGTCTAGAAAGCCCCAATCATAAAAAGTGTCTAGAACACATAGATAAAGAAAAGTGTCTAGTAAACAGAAACGATAAAAAGTGTATAGGAGAATCTTCAAGTAATACTAACAACGATAATCTACCAGACGAGGAAACAGTTCAGAAATTAACAAAGTGTCTAGAATACAATAACGAAAAAAAGTGTCTAGAAAACCCGAAGGTTAAAAAGTGTATAGAAACCTCAACATATAAAAAGTGTATAGAAAATTTTGAAAACGACAAAAATACAGAAAAGGATACTGCGGGAAGTTACACTTTAGACCAATCCTTGGAATTTTCAATACCTTTATATAGAGGGAGAATATCAGCGAGAACCTCCACCCCCGACAAAACATCTAATTTATTTAAAAAACAAAAGAAATTAAAAATGGGAGAGGATACCATAGGTACCAACTCAAGTGCCTCAGACGCCGAAAGCAATAATTTAGAAGAAAATCCACCAATTACAAAAACGACTCAAGTGGTGATACATAACCAAGCCGACCAATCTTGGGCAGATGAAGTCGAAAATGAAAATGTAATACAAGATAACCCTACAAATGACAAATTTGTATCCCAATATGAAAGTATGACCAAAAAAACGATTGTGCCAAGACTCATGGACATGACAAACAAGAAAAAACAGACGGAAGACATAAATGCGATAGTTGCCATCCCGGATGATCGAATGGAAGTTTCAAATAATGAAGACGATTTTCTAATACCAAAAAAAATTACAACATTTAAAAATATCTTAAAACATACAAAAAAACAGACAATAACATCAACAAAAAACAGATATGAAACGCTATCAGAAGACTCAGAGGGGGAGGAGACTACGACTAAACAACAAAAAAAACGGAAAAAAACGAAATTTCGTAAATTTGTTGCAATCGAAGACAGCTCAGATGACAATAATAAAATACACACGAGTAAACGTCCCAAACAAAAAGAAGCCACGACGACAAAATCAGCTAAAAAAACCACATCTTCCTGCCCTCCCATTGTAATCGATGGGAACGTATCCGCACATAAAGATATGGTTAGTAAATTGAAAGAATGTGTAACCGAGACATTTGAAATGAAATACACCGCTAATTCAATAATTATTTTCACCAAAGAGACGGCAGACTTCGATAATCTAAAACAAATTTTAAGAAGCGAAAAAGTTCCTTTCCACACCTACACGAGGAAGGAAGAAAAAACCCACGCATTCGTGCTGAGAGGTCTAGCCGAAGGCCTTCAGTTAGATGAAATCAAGGAAGAGCTGACAAATACATATAAAATTGACGTCAAGGATATATACAGGATGACCACCAAAGCGAGGCCACTGTATTTAGTTATTACTGACCCAAAAATCACACTGGATTTCCTGAATAAAAACGTTCGAGTTTTGGAACACACCAGAATCCTATGGGAATATCGGCGTCAGTCGAAGCCGATAATACAGTGTCACATTTGCCAGCTTTGGGGACACGCCACTTCCAACTGTGGCAGGGCACCCCGATGTTTAAAATGTGCAGCTTCCCACTTAACACCTGAATGCCCAAAGGACAGGTCTACACCGGCCAAATGTGCAAACTGCAAAGGCGATCATCCTGCCAACGCTACGATATGTCCAGAGTTCATCAAACGAAGAGACTGGCTCGAAGCTAAAAGAACAAAAACTCCAAATAATGCAGCCCCGAAATTAATCCCCGCTCCTCTTCCAAAAACAAACCCTTGGAACAACAAAAATGCCCCATCTCTACAAGAATACCCCAGTTTACCCTCCAAACAAACAATTCCCTCCCAACAACAAAGTATCCTCAAAACCCGAGTTACTCCTGAAACAAATGCCTCAGCCACCCCCACGGCTGATATAAATAAATTTTCGAAATTAAACACGATGTTCCAGGAATTACAAAGCATGGTCAACCTCGATGAGCTAACAAGAGCAGTCGCAGACCTGTTACATGAGATGAGAGCAGCCACCAACAAATTAGAGAAGTTTACCATCTATAATAACTTTGTCGCCGGAATTGATAAGTATGACATCTAGGCAGGTAGGTGATAAAACAGGAATTCAAAAACGTAATCATCTTAAAATAATTTTCTGTAATGTAAATGGAGTAATAAATAAACTCCAACTCATCAGACATTTTCTCGACATTCAAAAACCAGAAATTTTCTTTTTATGCGAGACGCTCCTAAAACCTAATAAATCCGTGAATTTTAGAAACCCAGAATATAGTCTGCATAGACTTGACCGCCCCGATGGTGTCGGCGGTGGCGGTCTCGCAGTATTAATCAAAAAAGACATCACATATCAAATCCTGCAACAAAATAATTCTTCAATTGAGCATATCTCCCTACTCATAGACAACAAAATAAAAATTGTGGGTGCATACAATTCACCAAACAAAAAACTTTTAGATACCGACTTTTATAACATAATAAGAACGCATAACAGGGTACTCTTAGTGGGTGACTTAAATTGTAGGCACCCCCTCTGGGATTCATATGCTTCTTACCCTAATACCAACGGAAATACCCTCCAAAGGTTCTGTGATAATTCGGATTGTAATATTTACAGTACGGATGATCCCACCCATTTTCCCTTTTCCGGTAATACCCCAAACACATTAGATATAGCGGTTGGCAGAAATGTCAACACTATAACTAAGATGAAGACCCTCCCAGACTTAAATTCAGACCATGATCCAATTCTTATTGAACTAAAAATAACACACAACACACATTCACATACACGCAAAATACACGATTACACAACAACCAATTGGACAGCATTTAAAAAACTTATAAATGAAACATTAACAATCACAAATAATATTGAAAATCAAAGTCAATTAACACAATCGATTCAAAACTTACAAAATATCATAATAACAGCAAGAAACAAAACCACAACTATAAAACCCAAACCTAAATCAATAAACATCCTCCCGGACCGTATTGTAAATATTATAAAGGAAAAAAATAAAATACGCAAAAGATGGCAGCAAAGCCGTAGTGATTCAGATAAACAACTTTTAAAAGAATATCAAAATTTGGTAAATTCAGAAATAAAAGAACATCGAAATAACGAATGGAAATTATTTCTGGAAACACTAACAACTAAAGATAATTCTCTATGGAAAATCACAAAAAAATTAAAAAATAAGAGACATGAAATAACCAAAATAACATCAAATGGTAAAACCATCACTCAAAAATCGAAGATCGCAGAGGCCTTTGGAGAGTATTTTCAGGACAATTTTAAAAACAATATAACTAACACTCAACTTCACAATAAAATATCTACAATAGTATCAAATTATTTCAATAATCTCAATTCATCAATTAAATTTAATTTAGCAACCACTGATGAAATATACACCACAATTAAGTCACTTAAAAACAAAACAGCCCCAGGGACTGACGGTATTTCAAACGTGTTACTTAAAAGCTTACCTAAAAAAGCGATAGTACAAATGACTTACATCGTCAATTATATAATTAAAACTGGCAACTACCCTGATATGCTCAAAACAGCCAATGTTATCCCTATTATTAAAGCCAACAAACAATCATGTTATGTGGATAGCTACAGACCAATATCCCTTCTTAATAACATAGCAAAGGTGATTGATAAAATCATTCTTAAAAGAATGCAACAATTCGTAGATAGCCATAATATTCTTCCAAAAGAGCAGTATGGGTTCAGAAGTGGACACAGTACTGTTGCTCAAATAATTAGAGTCTTCAACCATATCAGAGAAGAATTCTTTAATAAAAACAAAACAATAATGGTAACAATAGACATACAAAAAGCCTTCGACACGGTGTGGCACGAAGGTTTGATATTTAAACTAATAAAACTTAATTTTCCAGAATATTTAATAAAAATTATAAATACTTATATACATAATAGAAAATTCTATTCTTGTGTGAATGAAGGCTTAGCGGGTCCATACCCTATCCAAGCTGGAGTTCCACAAGGATCAGTTCTTTCACCTTTGCTATACTCCCTATTTACCTACGATCTACCCTCAGCCCCAAACATTTTAACAGCGATGTATGCAGACGACACTTGTCTTGTATCATCTGCACCAACACCAGACAAAGCACTACAAAATATTCAATCACACTTAAACACACAAATACTCACATACATGAGAGATAACAAATTGACAATCAATCCTTCAAAAACAGAGTACATGTTACTCAGGAGGAGAAATGGGAAAAATGGCTCATTGCAATCTCAGCTTTGTGTTGAGGGGCAAACCATCACCCCTAGTCTCACATTGAAATACCTCGGTTATACAGTGCAAAGCAATACAAACGCCAACGCACATATAACTAAGCAAGTTCAAAAGGCCAAGATAGCAATGAGCAAATTATACCCTTTGATTTGCAAAAAAAGTTATCTCTCTGTACACAACAAACTTATGATATATCGCCAAATCATTAGACCTACACTGACTTACGCCGCCCCAGTTTATTACACCGCTACAAAACATAACTTTCACACACTACAGGTGGTGCAAAATAAGTGTCTGCGTATGGCAATACCTCATACAACTGAATACCCAAAACTTCCTAGAAACTCATGGCTACATGAACAAGCCGAAATACCCACTATCAAGGACTTTATAACTAAAATATCACAAAACTTTTATAATTATTGTCTGCCCGAAAATCTTCGAGAAACACTCAGAGCCGCCAATCGCGCAAAAGACACCTGTGATAGTGGGAGTAGGCTTTTGCATGGTAATTTATTTACATAACTAGTTGTTTAACCCCAAATCTACCAAACATCGAATTAGAGGGTATCTTACTACCCCTAATCAACCAAATATATACACACACAAAACATATACCCTATTAAAAGGAACATCTGTCATGTTGCTTTCCTTCATTAACTAAACCCAGTTCGTTTGAAACCCTGTTTTTCAGCTGCTTTTCAGGGACAAATAAGTCGAAATAGCTAGTGGAGTCATACTTTTTAATACGGGACAAAGTAATTTTCAAGACAAAATTAATGGATAATGCTACGCAAGGTGCCATGAACTTATCGAGACATAAGCAATACTGTCAAGAACGGCCAGAACACCGGCAGAATATATATTTATGTTGTGTTCGTATTTATATATTGTTTTGTACAGATATTGTAAATTTTAAAATCAGAAATGATTGTAATATAGACTTTTTAAAACAAACAAACCCGCGATTGTCATTCCTATGCTAATTCTCAACCTTGTTGGTTCGAAAATTATTTTGCTGTGTTGAATAAAGTGTTACAGTCAATTTTCCTAAAAAGTTTATAAATTATACTGTGTTTGGTATCAAGGTTCAATAGGGTTAGTACCCATTGATCAGTTTACATTACCGTCACCCCCAACAACGGGGTCCATTCCATTCACCACCGAGTATACTCGGCGGTTGAAAGACAAAATCAAAAAATTGCAGGCGTCAAAACCTGAAATTTTTACTAGTGAAAACCTAAATAATGATAAAAACGTGTACGTTAATAAAATAGTTAAAACAGTGAAAACATCACCAAAGCAGAGACAAAAAGGTACGCTTAAAATTAACAAAACATTAAAAAAAAACACAAAAAAATAAGATAAAAAGATTATCTAAAGATAAAAAAATAAAAAAAACTATTAATGAAAACAATAATAGATCTCTTGATTCAACTGATTCAGATGATATAACGCTTACATCTGAAACTTTAAATTCCAGTCCCTCCAAATACACGGATGAAATAGAAAGAGTTAAGAATAAGAAATTCGAACTAAAATTTAAAAACAGAAACTATCACAAATTAGTCTTCTGTGAAGAAGATAGTGTTGTTAATAATAGCGAATTTACCGAAACAATAAAAATTTCAGAAAATATAAATATTCCGAAAAAGTGTCTCGACTCGCTAGACATTGGCACAATATCAAAGTGTATAGAACTTGCAAGCCCGCTTACATTTACCAGCGCTAACACATCTTTAAATCAAGACAGCGACATAAAAAAGTGTATAGAACTCAACGAAAAGTGTATAGTAACGGGAAAAAAGTGTCTGGAAAATAATAAAAAGTGTATAGGAAATCAAAAAAAGTGTAAGGAAAATACAATATTGATAGCCGAAAGTGACAATAATAACAAATCTAATAATTCAGAACATTCCATACCATTGTGCAGAGGTAATAACACAAATAATACATCAACTCCGGATAAATCATTACGTAACATTAACCTCCAACCTTCTGAAATGGGAGAAGACACGATAGGCAATATTAATTTGAACAACTCGACAGACGAAGACGATAGCCCAAACCATCGTATTATAACGACAGCGGCCGCTCAAGTACATACATCAGCAAATATGTCGTGGTCGCAAGAAGTTGAAAACACCGAAAATGCAATCAACGCAAATCCTGTTGATGCCTTTACCTCACAATATGCCCAAATCATAACGAACGGTCCAAAAATTGTAGCGAGAACACTGGTTACAACATCTAACAAAGACGATGTGAACGCAATCAACATAGTATCTCCGATGGACGACAATCCACCTGGTTTCTCAAGTCCAAGAAAACATTCAACTTTTAAAAATATTTTAAATCAAAGACGAACCGTTCAGAATCCCACACTGGTCAAAAACACATATGAATCTTTATCGGAACTATCAGAAGATGAAACTAACAAAAAAATCTCCCAAAAAAAACGAAAAAAAAACAAGATTCCGCAAATTCACTACTACTGATCAAAGTTCGGACGAAGACATCACAAACAATCAATCGCATAAAAAAACCAAATCAACACCAAAAAAGTCAAATAAAACTAATCAATGTCCACCAATTGTTATCGATGGCAACGTTAGTCATCATCGAGACATAGTAAATAAGTTAAAGGAAATTATCAAAAACCCGTTGGAGATTAAATATACGAACAAATCTTCAATCATTTTCACCAAAGATTGTGACGATTTTGAGAAATTAAAGTCAATATTTCGCAACGAGAAAATTCAGCATCACACATATTCTCGTAAAGAAGACAAAACACATGCGTTTGTGCTAAGAGGCCTTGCCGAGGGTATTCAAATCATCGATATTCGTGAAGAGCTCGAAAAAATCTACAAAATTGAAGTGAAGGATATATACAGGATGACAACCAAGAGTATGCCACTATACTTAGTTGTTACTTCCTCAAAAATTACATTGGATTATTTAATTAAAAATATAAGAATAATTGAACACACAAGGATCAGCTGGGAACACAGGAGACAAAACAAACCTGTTATACAGTGTCATATCTGTCAGTTGTGGGGGCACGCCACCTCAAACTGCGGACGTGCCCCAAGGTGCCTAAAATGTGCAGGCAATCATTTAACTCCAGAATGCACCAAAGATCGCGCACTTCCTGCCAAATGTGCTAATTGCAAGGGAGACCACCCCGCCAATGCAGAAGTCTGCCCGGACTTCATAAAAAGAAAAATTTGGATGGAAGAAAGAAGAGCCCTGCAGCCCTCCAAATCAACCCCCAAATTCATTCCTGCACCCCCTCCCAAAATCAATCCCTGGACGCAGAAATCAAACAATAGCAATACAGAATTCCCAAGTCTCCCTGTCAAAAATATTCCCAAAACCACCCCTCAAAACGCCCACCCCCCACCCTCTTCAAGTAGAAGCACCAGCCACCAAAACAACACGAACGCAGATATCAATAAATTTTCTGAATTGAATAGCCTCTTCCAGGAACTTCACTCTCTGGTGAATTTAGAGGAACTAACCAGAGCGGTACTGATCTTCTACTAGAGATGAGGAAAGCGACAACTAAATTGGAGAAATTTATGGTATACAATAACTTTGTTACTGGAATAGACAGCTATGCTATATAGGCAGGTAGGTGATAAAACAGTAATTCAAAAACGATATAATCTCAAAATTATTTTCTGTAATGTACATTCAGTACAAAATAAACTCCCAATTATCAGACATTTTCTCGAAATTCATAAGCCAGATATTTTCTTTCTTATGGAGACGTTCCTTAAATCATATATGACAGTAAACTTTATGAATACTAATTATCGTCTTTATAGACAAGATCGCCCCGGTGATGCCGACGGAGGCGGTGTCGCTTTATTAATCAAAAAAGGCATTAACTTCAAAATCCTGCAACAAAACAAATCTTCAATTGAGCATATTGCGATACTGTTTGATAATAAAATTAAAATTGTCGGTGCATACAATCCTCCCGACAACAAATTAACACTTACTGACTTTCACAATATATTTAACTCTCACAATAAAGTTCTGGTAGTTGGTGATCTCAACTGCAAACATCCGGAGTGGGATCAATACGCCAACTACCCGAACCCTAATGGAAATACTCTCATGAAGTTCTGCGATAACACGGATTGTGAAGTATTTCACACCACCGAACCTACCCATCATCCCTTTCAAGCAAACCACTTTCCTAGCACACTAGACATAGCCATTGGTAAAAATATTAATAACATGACCAAAATAAAAACCCTTCCCGACCTTACCTCAGATCACGATCCCGTTCTTATTCATTTAAAATTATCGCACAATATAGTCGACACTGACAACAAAACACTATTTAACTACAATAAAACGAATTGGAATAAATTCCGCAAATATATTAACAACAATTTAACAATAGTTGATGAAATTTCAAATGTAAATCATTTAGTAAAAATAATTGATAACCTTCAGAAAATAATTCTTAATGCTAGAGATCATTCAACAGCAACTAAACAAATAACACATAAAAAAAATACACTTCCAGATAACATTGTTGAATGCATTAAAGACAGAAACAAAGTTAGGAAAAAATGGCAAAAAACAAGAAACTTAAGATATCACGTAGCACTAAATCAATACCAACAAAAAATCAATATTTTAATTAAAGAACACAGAAATACCGAATGGTCTAACTTCTTAGAAACACTAAAACCAGGTGACAATTCATTATGGAAAATTGCTCGTCACTTTAGGCAAAAACATAATGAAATTAACAAAATCATACATAATGGTAACACATATTACAATAGCCCGGAAATCGCAGAACAGTTCGGAGAGTATTTTCAAAATAACTTTGTTAATCATACACAACACACACAATTTCACCAAAATATAGTACACTCAGTTCACAATTACATAAATTCACTTAACACAGACAAAAACAAAAATTTAACAACCTGCTTTGAAATATATAATACTATTCAACAACTTAAAAACAAAACAGCACCAGGAGTAGATACCATACACAACATTTTGCTTAAAAACATTCCCAAGAAAGCAATCGTACAGATTACTCACATAACGAATTTTATTATTAAAACAGGGCAATATCCAGATATGCTCAAGATAGCCAACGTCATTCCCATTATCAAAGCTAATAAACAGTCAAGTTATGTGGATAGCTACAGACCCATTTCCCTGCTAAACAATATAGCAAAGGTGATCGACAAAATCATACTTTTCAGGCTCAAGCAATTTGTTGATAAACAAAATATTATTCCTATCGAGCAATACGGATTCAGAAGCGGCCATAGCACTGTATCTCAAATCGTCAGAGTTATTAATTATATAAGGGAAGGTTTCCAATCCAAAAAAAAATCGGTCATGGTAACAATTGACATCCAAAAGGCTTTTGACTCCGTATGGCTCGAGGGATTAATACACAAATTAATTAAGTTAGAATTTCCAAACTATTTAATAAAAATATTACACTCATATTTATCTAAAAGAACATTTTACTCCAAGATCAATAATCATACTGCTGGACCGTATTTAATACAAGCCGGAGTACCGCAAGGGTCGGTGTTATCACCTTTGCTATACTCCCTATTTATCCACGATTTACCAACATCTCCTCATCTTTTAACCGCAATGTATGCCGATGACACTTGCTTTGTATCATCTGCACAGAATCCAAATGACGCTCTCAACTTAGCACAAACACACATTAACACAAAAATAATACCTTACTTTCACGATTGCAAATTAGCTATTAATGAATCCAAAACAGAGTATTTATTACTCAGGAGAATAGCTAAGAAAAACACATCATTGCAGTCTTCGCTTTGCGTAAATGGACATAATATTCAGCCTAGTAATACCCTAAAATATTTAGGGTATACTATACAAGCGAACACAAACGCGAATGCTCATATCTTGCAACAGGTGCGCAAGGCTAAGATTGCAATGAGAAAACTATATCCACTCATTTGCACACGTAGTAACTTAACAACTCAAAACAAAATACTCACGTACACTTACATCATAAGACCAATCCTCACATACGCAGCTCCCGTTTATTACAACGGGACTAAACACAACTTCCACTCCCTACAGGTGATACAGAATAAGTGTTTGTGGATGGCTATTAAACACAACTATTACCCTATATTACCCAAAAACTCCTGGATTCATGAAAAAGCTGATATACCCACTATCAGAGATTTCATATCTAAAATATCGCAAAATTTTTACAATAACTGTCTGCCAGATGATCTTCGGAAAAACATCAAAGACGCAAATCGCGCAGGAGACATCCGAGATAGTGGGTGTAGGCTGCTGCAAGGTTCACTAATTACATAACTAGGGTGTTTAACTCCAAACCTACTTTCTTACAAACTTGTGTAATCAACTCAATAATACTAATAAACAACTTAAATCAACGTCAGTCATGTTGCCGCCTTCAAAGCTAAATCCCAAATCAATTTTGAGTCACTGTTTTTTAGCTATTTTTCAGTGATATAACAGCCGAAATATACAGGTGTCATAATTCATTGCGGGACAAAGTTATTGTTACTAGCGAATACCAATGGATGATGCTGCGGCAAGGAGCCATTGTTAATCATGAGGACTTAAACGAAGGATTAAGAAAACTGCCAGAACATCGGCTTCACTTTTTGTTGTTCTTTATCCTATGTAAAGGGAATAATAATTTATAATAAAGACCATTTTTAATAATAATAATAACCCGCGATTGTATAAGGGAAGCAAAATTGTAAAAATAAAGCACCTTTTTAAAAAAAATAAAAAAAAAAAAACCGCGATTGAGGAAATTTGTGCCTGTTTTTCCATAAGAAAGCATGTAAAAAAATGACGTATTTTAAGCTAATTGAGCAATTCTGACACTTTTTAACCGTAATATTTGAGGAAGATATGATATATTCAAGTAATGATTCCAATTAACAAACAGTGATTGGAACAAGAAGTTTATGATCTGTATCTGTAGGCTACGATTTAGCTAGACTACAAATTCCATTCCGGCAACCTTCAGGACCATTGATTATGAGAAAAAATTACCATTCGAGGAATTGTAAAAGAATAATAAATTACTTATAAATTGAAAACTTTTCGCCTATTATGATATATTTACTTGAGGAGGATATGATATATTCTAGTAATGATTCCAATTAACAAACAGTGAAATAAGAAGTTAATGATCTGTATCTGCAGACTACGATTTAGCTAGACCACAAATTATATTCCGACAACCTTCAGGACCATTGATTACGAGAAAAAAATCACTATTCGACGTATTTTTTAAAAGAATAATAAATTATTTATAAATTGAAATCCTGAATTTGTCGATCACGAATTGTTTATTATTTTTTCTATATTGTCTATTTACCCATAGTTAAACATATACTATTATTTATTATCTATTTTTTATATGTGAGGTCGAAGGAGATTCTTTAATAGCCTTTAGGCAACAATTTTCCCTGATATGTGATGAAAACATACAGAAAATACTATACGCACTTGAACTAATAGATAACCGCATGTTTTGTAGGCATGTCTTACAGATATCCTAGTTAAGTACTTATCCCACAATGTGGTAACTGCCGTATTTCTGTGCGGAAAAAAGTCGATCCCCCGTTTTATATCCGAAGAGACCTCAAAAAATACTTATATGGTTAAGAGAAATCGATATACGAGACCCACTACTTTTTTTCCGACCAAAAATTCAATTACAATTTAAACTACAATACATCTCAAAAATCTATATAAAATTTACATATGAGGTTATAGGCACTCTTCAATAGCCTTTAGGCGACTCTACCCCATAACAGAAGGATACTATTCGTACATAACTCAAAAGGTGACTGCTCGGGTTGTAATCGAGTCTAACCGACACCCTAAGTTTTTTGTACTCCTCCCACTGTGTGGTACCTGTCATATCTCTGTGTAGGAAAAGTCGGTACCCTTTTTATACCCGAAGGAACCTCATTGTATGCTATCAAAATTATATATCATAACTAAAACAATAAATATTTTTGTAGGTAAATACTCAAAAGATACTTACTCGTTTGCCAATTTTCTTCTGCAGCAATCTTCACCCCAGGCGCGAGCTGTTGTGTACCACACGTCATCGCGATTTTAGAAGAGCCCATCTAATTCGGACGTCAGACTAGAAATAAAAATTTATTAGTCTAATATTTTACTAACCAAAATTTTTAACAATTGACAATCAATTAAACTTTTTTGCATAAATCTATCTACATCCCTTCACTTTTTATAACAAACAATGATGATCTTACCACAAAAACTATTACATCGTCGCAGACTAGTGAAATTACTAGTAAAAACAATTATATATGGGTGTATATTTCCATATTAATTAATTTTTTTTATGCAACTCTAAATAAAAAGGTTCAAAATATTCATAAAAAAAGATCTCCTCAGATGTCTATTCTACATAAGAATCAATGCATATTTATACTTTCATCTGAGTCGATGACGTCATAGATTCTCGTTACTAATAACATACCTTATCAACGAAAACCGACAAGTCCAAACAAGTTCATATTAAAACGGATACATGATTTCAAAAAAACTTGGGTTATGATGAAAAATTATATGATTGTAACAGTGATTTTTCATTATGTCCAAAACATAATATTCCACCTAGTTCAAAATATAAAAAGTTATTGTCTACCCATTATCCTAAAAATAATTATAAAATTCACTACCGGACACTAAACGATTGACATTGAAAAAGATACATAGGTTTCTAAAATTCGAGCGGAATTCTTGGTTGAAGACATATTGATTTAAACAACCATTTGAGAAATTTAGCAAACAATGATTCTGAATCATCATAAACTTATTAATAAAACAATGGAAAATTCTCGAAAGTACCGTTATGTTAAATTACTTAAATCTTGAAACGGCCGCTACAGCATAAAACATTTCATTGCAATTCCTTTGTTACATTATAGTACAATTTTTAATGAAAATCTAGTAGCTATTAAATTAAAAAGGGCTGAAATAGTTTTCGGTAAACCTCTTTATATAGGTGTGACTATTTTTTGATTTTATGATACCGAAATTGGATCTTAAAGACGTAAATTACTAAAAAACAATATGTACGGCCTTATCTCCCTACATCAACTGATATTTTTTGGTTCAAAGACATATTTTTAACCCCAAACTCACGTATACGTTAGAAGCGTAATTAAATTATAATCTACCCCCATCCATCGTTCGTATAAACTTTTTTAATGAAATTTTTACTAAAAAACAATATATACGGCCTTATCTTCCTACATTAACTAATATTTTTTGAAAAAACATCTAAAGAAATGTGTCATATTTCAACAAAAAAATATTTATTACTCACGCTTTAAGGGAACAACTTATCACTTGCACACCTTATTTAACACTGAAAATATCAATTTTTAATACACACGTCTTTGTCCATTCATTAAGCCGGTGACGTCGGCGGCCGTATAGATTACTAAGATTTTAATAATTTTGTCCTATTTTGTAATATTCTCCTCATCTGAAGATTCCATAGTGGAAAGCGACAGTGAGCTTAATATTAGTATTGAATCAAATTTTAATTTTAATTCTTCTGACGAAGAAAAAGAAAGTTCAGTATTAGAAGTTAGTTCTCTTTTAAATAGTTTAAGCATTGAAGAAAATATTAATTCTAATAATAGTCAATTGAATTCAACAATGTCTGTTCCCAAATTTGAAATTAAATTATTAGAAATCGTTCCCAAATTTGATGGTAATCCGCTTGAATTAGCGTCTTTCTTAGAGACGAGTAACACTTTAATTAAAACTTATTGGGATCCAAATCCCGCAAATGTCAATTGCGTTCAAAACATTAGTTTAATTTTCGGAATATATGGAAAATTAGTTGGAAACGCGAGAGAAGTTTACAGTATTTGCATAAACAAAGATTGGGAAACAGTTAAAAGCACTCTGGTAGCTCACTTTGGCGACCAGAGAGACGAAAACGGATTACTCTTTGATTTAGATCAGTTGAGACAAAATTCTAACGAACCTGCTCTTAATTTTTACACTAGAGTAATGTCTAATTTAAGTGCTCTTCATAATTACGTTGATTGTCATGAAACTAGTCAAGCTGGTGCAACCGTAAAGAAAAATTTTTACAATACACATGCTTTAAAAATATTTCTGGCCGGTTTGAAAGAACCTATGGGCTCCACAATTCGAGCTATGAAACCCGATACTCTTGCAACGGCTAGACAATTTATTATTGCAGAAAATAATATCCGTCACCTTCAAAAATCAAATAACGAAACATTTAAGAATAAACCATATCCAAAATTTAATCAAAACTATCAAAATCAAACTAATTTTAATGTCCCTAACTTCGGTCACAATTTAATGCCAATACAAAATTTTTCAAATCCATTTCCTCGTGGACCAATCAATGTTCAACCCAGATTCATCCCACATAGATTCCCGACTAATAGACAAGTTTTCGGTCCTCAACAACCTCCAAGAGCACCGAGTAATGTGTGGAAACCTAATTCAAATTTCCGTCAGCCCAAACCAACTCCCATGAGTGGCATCTCGTCAAATACATTTAACAGATCCAACTTTAATCGAAACCAAAATCGATTTGCACTTCCACCTCCACAACAATACCAACCATCACAACCCAGATTTACTTCTGAAGAACTGCACAATGTCGACCAAACGCAATATTATGACTATTATCAATCAAACACTCCTTACTACCCTCATGAAAATAACATGCTTGACCAAGATAACGTTTACGACCAAAATTGTATTTCTCCCTATGAATTTAATGACTATGTAGACACCACAAATTCAATATCTGACAATCCAGAAACACAAAGCAACGACGAACAAAATTTTCAAGACGCTCCCGAACCAACAAATCAGACGTAGAAATTTTTTCAATTTATGACAAGAAACATCTTCCATACATAATAATTTCTGATCCTCCCTTAACATTATTGATAGATACCGGAGCTTCAAAGTCCTTTATCAACCCCGAAATTGCTGAAAATTATTTCCCAAATTATATCTATAAAGAACCAATTACCATCAGCTCAGTCTTCCAAACAACTACTAGAGATTTTTGCGCTAAAATTCCAGCTTTTCGCGAATTCAACTCAAATAAAATCATGAAATTCCATCTTTTTAAATTCCATCATTTCTTTGACGGCTTGATAGGTTACGAAACTTTAAAGGATTTAGAAGTACATATCGATCTAAAAAATTCACTTCTAAAAACACAAAACGCTAACCTACCATTATCTCACTACTCTTCTAAAGGCAAACTTTTATTTTTCGCTCATGTTGAACCCAATTCCATAGAAACCGCAAAAATACCTGTCAATATACCAAATGGTACTGTTAGAATTCCATACACTGAACTATCTAGTTGTAGTATCAAAGAAGGTGTCACTTTCTCAAAAAACGGATATGCCTCAGTTGATATTATAAATACCTCCGAAAATGTTCAAGATGTCTTTCTATACAAACCCATAGTTGTAGAACCTTTTGAAGACAATTACGAAATCTTCCAAATTTCTGTTCAAAGCCCTGCCGACGATCATCCCTATAATTTCGACACTGCCCAATGCATTCGAACTTCTCATTTAAATTCAGAAGAAAAATTCGAAATCGAAAAACTCTGTAAACAATTTCGTGACATATTCCATAAAGAAAATTCACCCCTATCTTTCACCAACCAAGTCAAACATAAAATTAAAACAACAGACGAACTTCCAGTCTATACTAAGTCATATCGATACCCCTACATCCATAAACCTGAAGTCGAACGTCAAATTAACGACATGCTAGAAAAAGGGATTATTAGGCCTAGCGACTCACCGTGTCATCTCCTATATGGATTGTTCCCAAAAAATCTGATGCATCTGGAAGAAAGAAATGGCGCATCGTCGTTGATTACCGAAAAATCAATGAAAAGACCATTGACGACCGTTATCCCATTCCAAACATAACTGACATACTTGACAAACTTGGACGCTGTTATTATTTCACCACCTTAGATTTAGCCAGTGGATTTCATCAAATTGAAATGCATCCCGACGATATTAAGAAAACCGCTTTTAACGTTGAAAATGGTCATTTCGAATACGTCAGAATGCCTTTCGGTTTAAAGAACGCCCCTGCAACATTTCAGAGGGTCATGGATAATGTACTAAAAGAACTCCGTAATAAAATTTGTTTCGTCTATATGGACGACATAATTGTCTTTTCAAGCTCACTCCAAGAACATATTAATAATTTAAAAAGTGTTTTCCAAAAGCTTCGTGAGAGTAACCTCAAGGTTCAACTCGACAAATCCGAATTTCTTAGAAAAGAAGTATCATTTCTAGGTCATATTATCACCCCTCAAGGCATCAAACCCAATCCTGATAAAGTAAAAGCTATTACCAACTACCCCTTACCGAAAACCACGAAAGACATAAAAGCTTTCTTAGGTCTTCTCGGGTACTACAGAAAGTTTATAAAAAATTTTGCCAAATTAACCAAACCCTTTACAAGCTGTTTAAAAAAAGGCGCTCACATCAATATACTTGACCCGATTTACATAAAGACATTCGAAGATTGCAAATCTCTTCTAATCAATGAACCCATTCTCATCTACCCCGATTTCACCAAAGAATTCATTTTGACCACAGATGCAAGTAATTTCGCAATAGGAGCAGTCCTCTCCCAAGGACCAATCGGTGGAGACAAAGCCATAGCATATGCTTCCCGTACACTTAACGCTGCTGAACAAAATTATTCAACAATTGAAAAAGAGTTGTTAGCAATAGTTTGGGGTACAAAACATTTCCGGCCATATCTTTTCGGCAATAAATTCAAAATCGTCACCGATCATGAACCTCTACAATGGCTAATGTCTCTAAAGGAACCAAATTCCCGACTTGTCCGTTGGAGACTGAAGTTAGAGGAATTTGACTACGAAATCGTATATAAAAAAGGTTCTTGCAACACGAATGCGGATGCTCTTTCCCGTATAGAAATTTATCCAATAGATAACGAAAATAGTTCCGGCTCTGATCTACCGCCAATTTTTCAATATATGAAAGAATTTAATGAAACTAACGCTACAACCAAATCAGACTCACAATCTCTCGTTCCCGAAGTAGATTCAAATGACGAAAATGACGATCAAACAATACACACTAGTTTAGAAAACCCAATACTTGGAATCGAAATAACCGAGAAACCATTAAATGTATTTTTAAATCAAATAGTAATAATCAAAACTGATCAAAATCCTCATCAAGAAATTAAAAAATTATTCGATAACCCTGCAAGAACCAGATGGTTCTTACACGTGAGTGAAAATTCTTTTGAAAACCAAATTATTCAATTCTTAAAAGACTATGCTGTTCCGAAGAAACGGTATGCCTTTTATTTTCAGAACGATATCGATGAAACTCTTTTCAAAACCATGTGTAGAATAGTTCCCCAGACCTTTAAAAGCTCTGCATTTATCTTAATCAAATCAAATATTATACTACATGACGTTAAAATCGAATCCCAACAACAAAAACTTATAAAACAACAACAAGAAGGCATTACAAATCACAGGGGAATTCACGAGACTGCTAACCAACTAAAAACCAAATTTTATTGGCCAAAACTAAATAACGACGTAAAAGATTTTATCAATAACTGTTCCATTTGTCAACAAGTTAAATATGAGAGACACCCGCCTCTAATAAAACTTCAGCTAACCCCAACTCCAAGAAAACCGCTCGAAACGTTACACATAAACACTTTTAAATTTGACAATACAATTACGATTACAGTATGTGACAGTTTTAGTAGATTTGGACAAGCTTACATAATTCCAACATTATTTGCGATTCACATCTATCAGTCATTATTACAATTCATTTCTACGTATAAAATTCCAGAAAACATTGTATCTGATAATGGCACAGAATTTACTCAATCCACTCTCAAAGGCTTTGCTAAATTATATGGTATTAACTGGCATTATACTCTTCCACATAATCCTAATAGCAATGCAATCGTAGAAAGATTTCATTCTACAATATTAGAACACATGAGAACATTATCCCTAACGAATCCAAAATTAAACCCATTCGAAAAATTGAGATTGTCCATTTTGGGATACAATAGCTCAATTCACTCTGTCACCAAACATAAGCCTATTGACCTTCTTCTAGGACATCTTCACCTAAAAGATCCCATCGAAATCGACGACGAAGCTCAACCAGATAACATTCAATTAAATGAACATAAAGAAACTATGAAACAATTATATGACAGAATACATACCGACACTAGTAACAAAAATCAAAAAAATATTGAAAAATTAAACGAAAAACGTACAGATCCCCCAGACATTCCCCCTGGCACTACCCTTTACAAGAAACAATCGGAACGACAATCTAAAACTAAACCTCCATATAAACCCGAACACATTTTGACATCAAAAGATATTACAGTAACGACTTACAAAAACAACTATCATAAACAACTATTTAAACCCGTAAGAAAACTAATTAATGTAACTTCACAGGACGTTGACTCTTCAGACAGTGACGAACCAGAAGATACAGATTAAATCCTTGAAAAGTAATCCTGGCATCCTATCTTTCGAACTAGGACAAGCTAGGGTAAAAATCGCTTCCCATACATTTTTACACTATATCCCTACAAACCCCATCCGAAATCAAATTACAAATCTAAGTTTACAATATTACTCATTTTACAACTTATTTAATAAGACGAACCATAATCATGAACATTCTTTGAGAAATGTTTATAAACAATTGCAATTTGAAGTTAATAGTATAAATGTTAAAATGAACTCCATATTTCCATCTAATCGAATTAAAAGAGGAATAATCAACCCTCTTGGCTCGCTAGTGAAACTCGTTACTGGCAATATGGACCAAGAAGATGCCAACAAAATATACGCAAGTATTAGCGAACTGCAAAATGATCAAAATAAAATCATTAGAGAAGTAAATTCACATATAACTCTTAACAAAAATCTTATGGATACCGTTAATGAATCAATATCAATAATTTCAAATAATCAGCTTCTAATATCCAATAAAATTAATGAATTAGGAAAAGCACTCAACGAAACATCTTATGATTATTCACACTACATAGAATTTCAAGGAATTTTTAGTCAAATAAAAATCAATCTGGACTCTATGTCCAGCTTTCTTAATGACATCGAAAATGCAGTAAGTTTTGCCAGTTTAGGTGTTCTGCATCAAAGCGTAATCTCCCGTGAGGACCTTAAGGAAATAGTCCAAATTTTATATAACACATACACATATGATCAATTATTATTCAATGAAAACCAAATATTAAAATATTATGCTATTGTTAATACTAAAGTTTATTATGATAAAGATAAAATCATATTTTCACTAGAATTTCCACTGGTCCATCCAGACGTATTTACCTACTACCACTTATATTCCGTACCTAATATAAATAAATCTGTCCTTATTCCTCCTTCTACTTACCTAATTATGAGCAACAACCAATATCAGTATCAAGAAGAAGAATGCATCGATCTCCAATCCGTCTACTACTGTAAAACCAACAGGCTACAAGTAACCAGAGAAACAAAAGACTGCATCACATCTCTCCTCTCAGTCACATCATCGCCAGAAAATTGCCAACAAATCGCTGTAAAAGTCTCCGAACCAATAATAGAAGAAATTAACGAAAGCCATTACATTGTAATATTCCCAGAATCACAGAAAATACAAACAGATTGTGAAGAATCAGGAGTTTCAGTCTTACAAGGAAGCTATTTATTAACGATCCCGCCAAGATGCTCTATAGCTACTACAAAATACACATACAAAAACGAAAAAGATATCATCGAAGGACATCCTATAGCTCTCGAAGGAATCCAAGAAGTACCACTTCCAATTTTGAATATCCAAGAGATTCAGCTAAAGAAAATCAACTTAGACAAACTTCATAAACTGCAACTTCAAGAAAACAATGCAAATCCGCCTGATGAACTCAAGATGCCTGTGGCCTTTTCTCGAATTGCTATCAGTTCAAGTACCATAATCTGCATACTTCTAATCTGTTATTTCCTATTTAAATATAGAAACTTTATGAGAAAGGTTTTTCAGCATAAAAAGAAGCCTACCAACATCGATCCAACTCAAGTGGTTCCACCCTCGCTTCACCCTTGAGTTTTCTTTGGGGATGGAGGAGTTATGAAACGATAGATGTCCCGTCAGCTGAATTCGTGACCTCATATGGCATTGTTACATCGAACCATCATCGGACGATCGACTACGTCATAATGCTGAATTGCACTACTGGACACCGCATAGCTTCATTATACATATTTTATATTCAGAATGATTGTAGACTTTATATTGTTAACTTCAATAAATATTAATAAAGTGTAATTATTGTAATTAAATAATTTTTAAAAAAGCAAAGTTTTAACTTGAAAACATAAAGAACTGTATAACTGTATAACTGTATAACTATATAACTGTATAACTGTATAACTGTATAACTGTATAACTGTATAACTGTATAACTGTATAACTGTATAACTGTATAACTGTATAACTGTATAACTGTATAACTGTATAACTGTATAACTGTATAACTGTATAACTGTATAACTGTATAACTGTATAACTGTATAACTGTATAACTGTATAACTGTATAACTGTATAACTGTATAACTGTATAACTGTATAACTGTATAACTGTATAACTGTATAACTGTATAACTGTATAACTGTATAACTGTATAACTGTATAACTGTATAACTGTATAACTGTATAACTGTATAACTGTATAACTGTATAACTGTATAACTGTATAACTGTATAACTGTATAACTGTATAACTGTATAACTGTATAACTGTATAACTGTATAACTGTATAACTGTATAACTGTATAACTGTATAACTGTATAACTGTATAACTGTATAACTGTATAACTGTATAACTGTATAACTGTATAACTGTATAACTGTATAACTGTATAACTGTATAACTGTATAACTGTATAACTGTATAACTGTATAACTGTATAACTGTATAACTGTATAACTGTATAACTGTATAACTGTATAACTGTATAACTGTATAACTGTATAACTGTATAACTGTATAACTGTATAACTGTATAACTGTATAACTGTATAACTGTATAACTGTATAACTGTATAACTGTATAACTGTATAACTGTATAACTGTATAACTGTATAACTGTATAACTGTATAACTGTATAACTGTATAACTGTATAACTGTATAACTGTATAACTGTATAACTGTATAACTGTATAACTGTATAACTGTATAACTGTATAACTGTATAACTGTATAACTGTATAACTGTATAACTGTATAACTGTTTAACTGTATAACTGTATAACTGTATAACTGTATAACTGTATAACTGTATAACTGTATAACTGTATAACTGTATAACTGTATAACTGTATAACTGTATAACTGTATAACTGTATAACTGTATAACTGTATAGCTGTATAACTGTATAACTGTATAACTGTATAACTGTATAACTGTATAACTGTATAACTGTATAACTGTATAACTGTATAACTGTATAACTGTATAACTGTATAACTGTATAACTGTATAACTGTATAACTGTATAACTGTATAACTGTATAACTGTATAACTGTATAACTGTATAACTGTATAACTGTATAACTGTATAACTGTATAACTGTATAACTGTATAACTGTATAACTGTATAACTGTATAACTGTATAACTGTATAACTGTATAACTGTATAACTGTATAACTGTATAACTGTATAACTGTATAACTGTATAACTGTATAACTGTATAACTGTATAACTGTATAACTGTATAACTGTATAACTGTATAACTGTATAACTGTATAACTGTATAACTGTATAACTGTATAACTGTATAACTGTATAACTGTATAACTGTATAACTGTATAACTGTATAACTGTATAACTGTATAACTGTATAACTGTATAACTGTATAACTGTATAACTGTATAACTGTATAACTGTATAACTGTATAACTGTATAACTGTATAACTGTATAACTGTATAACTGTATAACTGTATAACTGTATAACTGTATAACTGTATAACTGTATAACTGTATAACTGTATAACTGTATAACTGTATAACTGTATAACTGTATAACTGTATAACTGTATAACTGTATAACTGTATAACTGTATAACTGTATAACTGTATAACTGTATAACTGTATAACTGTATAACTGTATAACTGTATAACTGTATAACTGTATAACTGTATAACTGTATAACTGTATAACTGTATAACTGTATAACTGTATAACTGTATAACTGTATAACTGTATAACTGTATAACTGTATAACTGTATAACTGTATAACTGTATAACTGTATAACTGTATAACTGTATAACTGTATAACTGTATAACTGTATAACTGTATAACTGTATAACTGTATAACTGTATAACTGTATAACTGTATAACTGTATAACTGTATAACTGTATAACTGTATAACTGTATAACTGTATAACTGTATAACTGTATAACTGTATAACTGTATAACTGTATAACTGTATAACTGTATAACTGTATAACTGTATAACTGTATAACTGTATAACTGTATAACTGTATAACTGTATAACTGTATAACTGTATAACTGTATAACTGTATAACTGTATAACTGTATAACTGTATAACTGTATAACTGTATAACTGTATAACTGTATAACTGTATAACTTCTGACGCGTTTTCCTCCCCAAGAGGCGATGACTGCGCGCTGCACTGCGCGTGGAACGCCTCGGAAACGTCACTCCTGACACCTTTGAAACCTTACACTTTCTCGGGCGCCAGATTTTTAACGTGGTTGTCTCCACGGCCCCTCGACTTCCCTCGTCGAGAGTTCCAGGTAGCCTCAGATGGAGGTACGGTAAATTCCAGGGGTCTATTGTCGTCAAAATTCGGGATGTTGCTAAATATATAAAACAAATGTTCTCGCTAGTCCTGAAATAAATGTTATTATCCTTATCCACACTACGGAGAAGCTAAAATTCGTGCTGCCAAACAACTACGCTACCATAAGGAAATACTAGTCTATAATAGGTCAATAAAACACAACACAGGTTTATTTCAGTTTTATTACATCAATACATTCTAAGTTGTTATATACATACAAAATAAACAATACTCAAAAGCACATATGTATTATTAGCGACGAAGCAGGCAGGACATAAGCGAGAGTGGTTTGTAATTATAAAATGCTAATAAAAGAAGCGGTAAAAAAAAGGCAAGCAAAACTATGTTAAGCTTGGTGGTCTTTTCATTCATGTATTTGATAGACCCTTATGTAACGAACGGGTCCGGTGCTACTAAAAAAAACGATCCAATCGGGAAAACAATACTATAGATCGGGAACTCTATATCTACTCGTCAGACATCTCCCTAAGCTTTGAACAAAATCAATAAGGGTATCAAAAGGGCGGAACTAATATCACGAAATCCCACTAAAAGAAAATTCGGGGAAGGTAATGAAAACGGAAGGCAATTCTAGAGTTAACCAGATTTGAATATAAACCAAATTTGTGTTAAAGAACGGGCGACTATCAACCAAATTCAAAGAAATGAAACTCGGAAAAGTATTGCAATTGGGAACTCAAGATTTAAAATATCCGGGAGCCCTAGCTTGTGTATGCCTGGCGCAGACGGATATTTCAATCAGGAATTTTCCTTGCAAAATAGAAGAATAATATATTCGAAACGGGACTAATACAATCCCAATTCGTATTAAAGCACGGGGCGGATATCAACTAAATTCACAAAAGGAGACTCGGAAAAAGTATTGCAATTGGGAACTCAAGATTTAAAATAAACGGGAGCCCTAGCTTGTGTATGCCTGGCGCAGACGGATATTTCAATCAGGAATTTTCCTTGCCAAATAGAAGAATAATATATTCGAAACGGGACTAATATAAGCCAAATTCGTGTCAAAACACGGGGCGAATATCAACTAAATTCACACAAAGGAGACTCGGAAAAAGTATTGCAATTGGGAACTCAAGATTTAAAATATCCGGGAGCCCTAGCTTGTGTATGCCTGGCGCAGACGGATATTTCAATCAGGAATTTTCCTTGCAAAATAGAAGAATAATATATTCGAAACGGAACTAATATAAGCCAAATTCGTGTCAAAACACGGGGCGAATATCAACTAAATTCACAAAAAGGAGACTCGGAAAAAGTATTGCAATTGGGAACTCCAGATTTAAAATATCCGGGAGCCCTAGCTTGGGTATGCCTGGCGCAGACGGATATTTCAGTCAGGAATTTTCCTTGCAAAATAGAAGAATAAAATATTCGAAACGGAATTAATATAAGCCAAATTCGTGTCAAAACACGGGGCAAATATCAACTAAATTCACCAAAAAGGAGACTCGGAAAAAGTATTGCAATTGGGAACTCAAGATTTAAAATATCCGGGAGCCCTAGCTTGTGTATGCCTGGCGCAGACGGATATTTCAATCAGGAATTTTCCTTGCAAAACAGAAGAATAATATATTCGAAACGGAACTAATATAAGCCAAATTCGTGTCAAAACACGGGGCGAATATCAACTAAATTCACAAAAAGGAGACTCGGAAAAAGTATTGCAATTGGGAACTCAAGATTTAAAATATCCGGGAGCCCTAGCTTGTGTATGCCTGGTGCAGACGGATATTTCAATCAGGAATTTTCCTTGCAAAATAGAAGAATAATATATTCGAAACGGAACTAATATAAGCCAAATTCGTGTTAAAACACGGGGCGGATATCAACTAAATTCACAAAAGGAGACTCGGAAAAAGTATTGCAATTGGGAACTCAAGATTTAAAATATCCGGGAGCCCTAGCTTGTGTATGCCTGGCGCAGACGGATATTTCAATCAGGAATTTTCCTTGCAAAATAGAAGAATAATATATTCGAAACGGGACTTATAAGTAAAGGAGCTAGGCGGGTTCTGGCTCATTCCTTATGCAAATTAACATGGGAAATCGCCAAGGTCCATCGTGGTAATTTTTGACTCAATTCGATCTGCGCATGCGGCGGCCGTCAGCAATTTTTGGTGTAAGAAGCGAAGGGGTTTGGGTAGGACGGGGGATGGGGGTTTCGGTTGGGGTAGCGGCTACGGGGGATGGGGGGGCCCGGGCCGCCAAAGAAGAAGCGAAGAGGGTTTTAAGGGTAGCGTCTGCGGGTATTACACAAGTAAGGGTGTAAGAAGAAGCTAAGAGGGTTTTAAGGGTAGCGTCTACGGGGATTACGAAGGGTGTACGGGAGTTATGCAAAATTTAACCTACATTGGTGTCGCTTGCCATCATTACCATAACGGCGCTAACAACTATTTCTCACCAGAGTGCCAAAACGGCCGTGGGTAGCTGGGGTAGCGAAGCTACTTTTCCCGTATACTGCGCATGTTTTCCGTTACATGTAGGTCTAAAAAGACACATTTCGACGATCTGCGCAAGTGTTAAGGACTTTCTTCATATCTCTGTTATTATTTGTCGGATTGGAGTCTAATAAACGCCAATATGATTGTTCGAATATTATCGTATACAGGATGTACAAAGATGCCATTAGAGCACTAGCACATATCTCTGCTTTTGGTTAGATTGAAGTCAAATAAACGATATTATATTTGTTAGAATATTATCGTATACAGGATGTGCAAAGATGCTAATACTAGCACTTGCTGCGTCTACGGGGGATGGGGGGCCCGGTTGGGGTCGCGGCTACGGCCCGAGAAAATTTTTGGGGGTCGCTCTTTGCGGGGGTTATGCAATGATTTAGAAGAAGCGAATAGGGAAGGGTAGCACGGGGGAGGGTAGCGTCTACGGGGATTACGCAAGGGTGTACGGGGATTACGCAAGGGTGTACGGGGGTTATGCGAGAAGTGTGTATGTTGTTATGTGTATAAGGTGGAGGGTGGTTTAGAAGCGAAGGGGTTTGTGTAGCGTCTACGGGGATTACGCAAGGGTGTACGGGGGTTATGCGAAAATGTGTATTTTGTTATGTGTATAAGGTAGAGGGTGGTTTAGAAGAAGCGAAGGGGTTTGGGTAGCGTCTACGGGGATTACGAAGGGTGTACGGGGGTTATACAAAAAGTGTGTATGTTTTTACGTGTATAAGGTTTGGTGGGATTGAAGTGGAATAAAATACGAAGAAGACAAGAGGTAAACATGTAAAGCCATAAGGGCACCATGATGATGACGTCACCCATGCTCAGTCGATAATGGGGGGGATCAAAATAAAGAACAATTGAATAAACATTTTATTGTACAATATAAAATTGAAAAGTATAATAAATGAAAATAGTAACAATACTTTTTATATAAATCTTTAAGGAATAATGGTTACTTCCAGGAACTTCACTCTCTGGTGAATTTAGAGGAACTAACCAGAGCGGTACTGATCTTCTACTAGAGATGAGAAAAGCAACGACGAAAATTGAGAAATTCATGGTATACAATAACTTTGTTACTGGAATAGACAACTATGCTATATAGGCAGGTAGGTGATAAAACAGTAACTCAAAAACGATATAATCTCAAAATTATTTTTTGTAATATAAATTCAGTACAAAATAAACTCCCGATAGTCAGACATTTTCTCGAAATTCAGAAACCTGATATTTTCTTTCTTATGGAGACGTTCCTTAAACCACATAAAACAGTAAACTTTAGAAACACAAACTATCGTCTATATAGACAAGATCGCCCCGGCGATGCCGACGGTGGCGGTGTCGCTTTACTAATCAAAAAAGGCATCAAATTCAAAATACTGCAACAAAATAACTCTTCAATTGAGCATATTGCGATACTGTTTGATAATAAAATTAAAATTGTCGGTGCATACAACCCTCCCGGAAACAAACTTACACTTTCAGATTTTCACAATATATTTAATACGCATAACAAAGTTCTGGTGGTTGGTGATCTCAACTGCAAGCATCCGCAGTGGGATCAATATACCAACCACCCTAACGCAAACGGAAATACTCTCATGAAGTTCTGCGACAACACGGATTGTGAAGTGTTCCACACCATCGAACCTACACACCATCCCTTTCAAGCAAACCATCATCCCAGTATATTAGACATTGCCATTGGAAAAAACATTAATAACATCTACAAAATAAAAACCCTACCCGACCTTACCTCAGATCACGATCCTGTCCTTATCCAATTAAAACTATCCCACATCATAGATAATAACGATAATAAAATAATTTTTAACTATAATAAAACTAATTGGAATTTATTTCGCAAATATATTAACAATAATTTAATAATAATTGACAATATTTTAAACTTAAACCACTTAGAAAAAATAATTGATAACCTTCAGAAAACAATACTAAATGCTAGAGATCAGTCAACGACAACCAAACGAATATCACATAAGAAAAATACGCTTCCAGACAACATCATCGATTGTATCAAAGATAGAAATAAGGCCAGGAAAAAATGGCAACAAACCAGAAATATAAGAGATCACGAAGCACTTAACCAACTACAACAAAAAATAAAAATTCTAATTAATGAACACAGAAATAATGAATGGTCCAACTTCTTAGAGACACTAAAGCCAGGGGACAATTCATTATGGAAAATCGCACGTCATTTTAGACAAAAATATAGTGAAATAAACAAAATCACACACAATGGAAACACATATTACAATACCCCGGAAATCGCAGAACAGTTCGGAGAGTATTTTCAAAATAACTTTGTCAACCATACACAGCACACACAAATTCACCAAAACATAACACAGTCAGTTCAAAATTACTTAAATTCACTCAACATAGATAATACAAAAAATTTAACAACATGCTTTGAAATATATAATACAATTCAACGACTTAAAAATAAAACTGCCCCCGGAATAGATACCATACATAATATTTTACTTAAAAACATCCCCAAGAAGGCCATTGTACAAATTACATACATAACTAATTTTATTATTAAAACAGGGCAATATCCCGATATGCTCAAGATAGCCAACGTCATCCCCGTTATCAAAGCTAATAAACAGCCAAGTTATGTAGATAGCTATAGACCTATTTCCCTCCTAAACAACATAGCAAAGGTGATCGACAAAATCATATTATACAGGCTCAAACAATTTGTTGAGAAACAAAACATTACTCCCTCTGAGCAATACGGATTCAGAAGCGGCCACAGCACTATTTCTCAAATAGTTCGAGTAATAAATTATATAAGGGAAGGTTTTCAAACCAAAAACAAAGCTGTCATGGTAACAATTGATATACAAAAGGCTTTCGATTCCGTATGGCTCGAGGGATTAATGCATAAATTAATTAAGGTAAAAATACCAGACTATTTAATAAAAATATTATATGCATACTTATCAAAAAGAACTTTTTACACCAAAATTAATAATCATTCTGCTGGACCATATCAAATCCATGCTGGAGTACCGCAAGGGTCGGTGTTATCACCTTTGCTATACTCCCTATTTACTCACGATTTACCAACACCCCCTAATCTGTTAACAGCAATGTATGCCGATGACACTTGTTTTGTATCATCTGCACAGAATCAAAATGATGCACTCAACACAGTTCAAACACATATTAATACAAAAATAATACCTTACTTTCACGAATACAAATTAGCTATTAATGAATCCAAAACAGAGTATTTATTACTCAGGAGAATAGCTAAGAAAAACACATCATTGCAGTCTTTGCTGTGTGTAAATGAGCACAATATACAGCCTAGTAATACCCTAAAATACTTAGGGTATACTATTCAAGCAAACACAAACGCGAATGCTCATATCATGCAACAGGTGCGCAAGGCAAAGATCGCAATGAAACAACTTTATCCACTCATTTGTACACGCAGTAACTTAACAACACAAAACAAAATTCTCACTTATACTTACATCATAAGACCAATCCTTACATATGCAGCTCCCGTTTATTATAACGGGACTAAACACAACTTCCACTCCCTACAGGTGATACAGAATAAGTGTTTGAGGATGGCAATTAAACACAATACTTATCCCAAATTACCCAAAACCTCTTGGATTCATGACAAAGCCGATATACCCACTATCAGAGACTTCATATCTAAAATATCACGAAACTTTTATAACAACTGTCTGCCAGATGATCTTTGTAAAAATCTCAAAGACGCAAATCGCGC